>CM063445.1:1669330-4326830 GCA_032191425.1 Lymantria dispar
CGACGCAATATGTCATCTGTTTTAACATATTGCAAAAAGTATCGGCAATGACTTTTATGACCGGCCGCCTGCCTGACGTCAACCCTCCTTGGGAATGTAGTCGTTGACCCAAATGGTACCAGATGGTGTTGGTCCGGGTCAATCTAGGGCTCTTATTCGTCTTTTACGACACCCACGAGCAAAGCAAGGGTTGGTAGTATTCGAAGCCGCTACCACACAGCACCAGCAGAAAGTTATTCACTCCGTGAATAATTAATTGTTAACTTAGTGGTATAAAGTTAATTTATATTTTCGTGCTAAATAACTTCGTAAGGATACGAAGATACGAAGCGGACCACTTCCTACTGATTATATTCAACAATTGCATACATTCCGTTAAGAAAGGTCTTAACGGAATGTATGCAATTGTTGAATATAATCAGTAGGAAGTGGTCCGCGTGAGGAATGCTGATAAGAATCATGAAATATAGACTGCAAAATAATGCTGTTTGTATAATTCACTCAAATAGCTTTAAAATTCATGCTGTAATCTATACCAATAAATAAAATTGGAGTGTCTGTTTGTAATGTCAAAATAATAGGCTTTTTTCATGCTCACACGGTTATTTGCACGACACCTATGCCTAAAATAGCAATTAAAAATTTTTTGTCTCTCTGTCTGTCTGTCTGTCTGTTTGTTCCGGGTAATCTTCAAAACGGCTGGACCGATTTCAAAAAATCTTTCACCAATGGAAAGCTATAATACAGGGCGTAAACTAGGCTATATTTTATCCCGGTACGCCCACGGGAACGGGAACTACGCGGGTAAAACGACTATAATCTATAACCGAAGCGAAACGAGGGTGGGTTGCTAGTAAACAAATAAAAATTGGAGATGCATTATACTTGATGTTTGCACGAGTATCTATACCTATAAATAAAATTGGAGTGTCTGTTTGTAATGTCAAAATAATAGGATTTTTTCATGCTCATGTTATTTGCACTATACCTAAAACTGCACTTTGCCTAAAATACACTTTATATTTTTTTGTCTGTCTGTCTGTTTGTTCCGGGTAATTTTCAAAATGGCTGGACCGATATCAAAAATTCTTTCACCAATGGAAAGCTATAATATCAGGGAGTAAACTAGGCTATATTTTATCCCTGTATTCCCACGGGAACGGAAAAACGGGGATAAGGCGACAGAAACCGAAGCGAAGTGAGGGCGGGTTGCTACTTAAATATAAAAAAAGAGCGTGCGTACAAAGTACGCATGTCAGAAGTGGAGCTTCTTTGGTGTCATGTACTTTTTGTCAATATTAAAAAAAAATACCCTCTGTCCCTCTCTCTCTCTCTCTCTCTTTCCCTCTCTCTCTCTCTCCTTTCTCTCTCTCTCTCTCTCTCTCTCTCTCTCTCTCTCTCTCTCGATCTTTCTCACTCGTGAGCGCGGAGCGAGAGTAGGGTTGCTCTTTACTCTCGCTCCGCTGTGCCTCGTGCACATCATGGCTATGTGCTTCGGGCTATGTTCGCTCTTTCTCACTCTCTCTCAATCAGTCTCAATTGCTCTCACCCTCGGACAAAAATGTTTTCATATCACATTTTTGTATCACTAAATTGCGTTTCATCCGTAAAAATTTTACCCTCATGCGCGCAAAGTAATTTCACTTCAAAAATTATTTATACGTTTGTATTTGATTTTAGATGTCACAATGTTTCAAACACTTTCACCGATCAAGATCTTCGGAGGACTAAGGTGTCTCACGTCCAATAAGTGATCGTTATTACACAGATTTAACTCTACCGCTACCTAAATGCTTAAAGGCCGCTCGCTGCCTACCGTAAAGAAATTGAAGTCATTGTGAATGTATGCAATGAGGTTCAGCGATACTAAAGGCATTACCAAATCCATCACGTGCAAACATCCTTAGAAAATTGGGCTTCTCGCGTCTCTTTCTCACCGAACGAGGTGCAGTATTAATTCATTAGGAATAGCGCCTAAGTATCTATTCTTTTGATTTGTTCTTATATATGTATTTTTTTATATTTATATCACAGGTATGTATAATGATGTAAATTGTGGTTGCGGCTCAGCATCGAATAAATATGTTGTTCTTTCTTTTCTTTCTTTCTTTCAGTAACAAATTGGTGCTACTCAGACGTCAATTTTCAGCTCAGTGTGTACTACCTTGGACGAACCGGCTTGCAGCCGTAGACTGAAGATCGTCAATATTGTGATCCTAACAATAACTAAAATGTAATTAGTACAACTGCACTGTTGGGCTCGAGCCTCCTCCACAATACTTCTATTGTGTAACATTCACTCTGGTCAGACGTGTTGGGATAGGGTTTTATTTCGAGTTTACCTTCTCTTGCATAGATGTTATATGCATATTTTATCCCTTAGTGGTCTTTTACGACACCCACGGCCAAGAGAGGGGGTAGCGAATGGTACTCGTAACTCCGTCAACACACAGGCAACTGCAGTGTTAATTTAGTATTATTATTACAATGCTGTTATTTAAAAACTTTACGCAGAAGATTCTGTTTTATAAATACGCGATAAAAAGTTGATAAGCCCAAGCCCTGTATAACAACATAAGTTTTTGCCTCATCTTTTGTCTTGTCAAGAGATAACTTTAAATGTTCTTTGGATGGTGCTTAGAATAAAATTGAATGTTCTCAGAAAAGTAGAGACGAGTTTATTGATCATAAAAAAGTCTTGATTAAATTTTTATGGATAATGTTTTTTATTATCTTTTTTTTATCATAAATTTCAAGTTTTCAATCACTTAAATATGTCGTATCTTCTTAAATAGATTTTATTGCTTGTGGTTTTATAAAAGTTTTATTATTTTTGAAGTAATACTTTTCTAGCACGAAAAATTAGCATGATTTTTTTTTTTTTGTGGGTGGGCTGCGATCGGCTCGCTCCTCGCACTACTCCGTCCGGGGCGACAGAGAGGCATAAGCACGCACACCCACAACCCACCCTCGATGCACGTCGCCTTCGTGGTTGGGCCGACCACCGGAGCAGGGTTACTTGTCATCAGTGGCCGGCCCGACGGAATACATATATATATATTTGGGGTACCCTCCCATCGACCGACGTCCCCCCCCTCGGGGAGAACGTCGGTCTTTCCTCACGCGGTCGGCCTCTCGGCGGGTGACGCCCTAATCCCCGGTCACGTCACCCGTGGCTTCGGCTAGGGCGGCATGAGGCGCAAATACTCGCGCCTACGCCACCCCAGTCGCCGGCAGCGGATCGCCTCATCGAGGCTGCGCTCATCGCGCAGGCGCTCCGCCACCTTCTTCTGCGAGATCACTGTCTCGCAGAAGGCTGCGACCGCGTCCCAATTCCTGACGCTGCCAATCATCGTCCTGGCGATAGTCGGCAGCGTCAGGTCGGCACCGATGATTGCGACGAGTTCACGGCGCTGCTCTGCCCAAGCGGTGCAGGCCTCGAGCGTATGTTGCGCCGTGTCCTCGTCGCAATCACAGTGGTGGCAGGACGGTGTACTCTCCCTCCTAATGACCTTGTGCAGGTACTTGGCGAAGCATCCGTGCCCCGTCAATACCGGTACAAGCCGGCGAGCATTTCCGCCTCCAGGTCCCACGGAGGAGTCCCGGCCAATAGGCACGCTGCCTCCGTCGCCACCGTGCGGTATCCGCGTATGGCCCTGACCGCCATGGCCCTATGTGGTCGCCACAGAAGAGCCCTGAGTCGGACGGTCAGGGACTCCGCCCACACCGGTGCGCCGTACAGGGCCATCGACCGGATGACCCCCGCGTACAGCCGTCGGCATGTAGCGCTCGGTCCGCCCACGTTCGACATAAGCCACGACAGGGCGGACGCCGCGCCGACGAGCCATGGGTCGAGCCTGCGGAAATGCTCCCGGAACCACCATTGCCCGTCGAGCACCAGGCCCAAGTACCTCATATGGGCCCGGATGCTGATGTTAACCGAATGGACGGTGATCGAGATGCCGATGGTAGGGCTCATACGGCGCCCATGGAACAAGAGGGCCTCCGTCTTGTCCAGGGCGACCCTCAACCCCAGCGCCTCAATCCGTCTGACGATCTCTTCGGTGCCTAGAGTCGCCAGGCTTGCCGCTTCTTCTAGCGTCCCACCGCGGGCTGTGACGAGCGTGTCGTCGGCGTAACAAATCACGCCCAGCCCGGGCGGGAGGCTCCCCCGCAACGCCCAGTCGTAGCCGATGTTCCACAGGGTGGGTTCGAGAACAGACTCCTGTGGGACACCGCACGACATAGGCGTTCGCACAACGTCCCCTGTTCAGTTGGTGCAGAGGACGCCTCCAAATAGTCTGCCACCAGCCGCCTCAGTTAAGCTGGCACCCCGTGATACCGGAGCGCGTCCCTGATGCAGCTAAATGGCAGACTATTGAATGCGTTGGCGATGTGCAGGGACACCACCAACGGCACTCCCCCGCCGGTGACGGCCTCAGTCGCCACGGCCCTCAGGCGCAACAGAGCCGCGATTGTCGAACGACCCCTCCTAAACCCAAACTGGGCGTCCGACAGATCGGGCAGAATTAGCACGCTGAAGTGGCAATGGGCATGCCACATCGCTCGACGAACCAACAACCGCTGGGGAAGAAAGGTTCTCGAGAGGCGACCGCGTGTCGGACGACGCAGTGTGGGACGGCCCCCCACTAGGTGGACCGACGACCTGGTGACGGTTGCTGGGCGTCGTTGGATGCAGGCGGCACGAAACCGCACTTTGTGTCATAATATGAGGAAGGCCTACGTCCAGCAGTGGACGCCGATAGGCTGAAATTATGATGAATAGTTCTTTTGGCGCTTTAGGAAAAAAATTATGAGAGTAAATTTTTACAATGCGCTCGCACACGGTCACGAAAAATTGCTACCCTGAAGTTAGCTAGTCAACATTTTTGAAGGTAAATCTAATTCTTTTGGCATGTTAGGTATTTTTAGGATGCGTGCGTTAGCCATCATAAAAAACCGATACCCTGAACTTAACTAGTCACCTTTATTATTTAATAAAACTTTTAATGTACTAAATACCTTTTTGCTATTCAAGGTGTCGAGTTTTTTAAAAACGTAGGATAACGCGAAGTATAAAATTTTAGAAAGATTTTTAATCTGTTACGCCAAAGTAATATAATTTCTTACGTGCGTATATAAGTAGACACACACTTTTTTCATTCTTTCCCGCTTGAATCTTTTGAATAAGAGCTCATATATAATATAATCTCCCCAGCATTGAGCGGCATCGTTTTCTTCATTTTACTGAATGGAAGACGATTGAAGTCATTTAACACAATCTGTTACAAAATTTTAATTAATAGGACCATGTTATCGACAGTCGTCTGTCTACAGCCGCGGGCTGGTCGTCAGTTGTAGCAATTTTTTATTGCATTATATTCAGTGAGCGAGAGGATCTGAAGCTCAACTATCTGAGGGTTGCTTGTGGTATGTTTTCGTGATAATGTTCAGTGATACTAAGATCACTGAACATTACTGCACATATTCACACTCCCTTCACTTTTTTCACTTAGACAGCAGCCTAGCAAAGGCCATGAGCGGCGGAATCACTTACCATCAGGTAGGTAGCCATAAAAAAAAATGGTCTGTACATGCGCTAAAAAAGATTTCGTAATCATCATAGCAGCCCATATACGTCCCACTGTTGGGCTCGGGCCTCCTCTACAATGGGAGGGAATTTGACCTACCATGCTGGTCAGACATGTTGGTATTGGTAATGATATCTGATGTTTACGCGAGACACACATTGTAAATAAAATTACTTTTACGGATTATAATCCGTAAAAGTAATTTTAAATATATCGCGTTTGTATTTGATTTCTGATTGCCCGACGTTTCGAACACTTTGCAGCATTCATGGTCACGGGCGGACTAAGGTGTCTCACGTCCAACAAGTCATCGTTATTACAGACATTTATAATTATAAATGTCGAAACGTCGGGCAATCATAAATCAAATACAAACGCGATATAATCCGTAAAAGTAATTTTATTTACAATGTTGGTATAGGGTTTCATTTCAAGTTTTCCTTCTCTTGCACAGATGCTATGTCCATATTATATCCCCTAGCCGTCTATTACGACATCCACTGGTCACATAGGGAATGGTGAATTGCATTCTTACTCCGTCATTACACGAGAAAGATTTAATAGTGTGTGAACTAAGGTATTATTTGGAAAGTTTGAAATTATCAACCGCGAAGTCGAATCGTAGCAGTAAATATACATACTTTAAAGTTTCAAGTACTTCCATTAGTATTAAATCAGTGATACGAACTACTTGTGTAATATTCATGGCTCCTTAGCACGAGACACCGACAGCTTGCCAATGTCACTCGTTTCAGCGAACTTTAAATTATTTTCTGAACACATATTATGTTAGTGCATTTTTCTATTTGCCATATTTTCCTTTGCGTGTTCAAGTTTTCTTGATAAAATTTTAGATATATTAGGTAAAGTTTTGAAGGTTTTATTTATTTTGTCGATAATTATCTTCACCCGATATCAAAACAGTGGAGGTTTTTGTGTGAATGTATTTCATAAAAACGTGCTTGATATTTTTTTTTATAAATTAATAGTGTTTTTTAAGACAACACCTGTACTAAAGAAATAATCTTATGTTGCGGGGGACTTAACAAACATTTAATTAACGGACACAAATTATTCAGAATTAGAACAACAATCTGTAGATCGCACAACGCGTGGTCCTTTTTTTTTCGGTGGGCAATGGCCAGCTCGCTCGCCTCCCGCCTCCGTCCGGGGTGACAGAGGGGCGCCGCGCGGCTCCATGACCCACCCATGGCACGTTGCCTTCGTCTTTGGGCCGACCACCGGTGCAGAGTTCTTTGTCTTCAGTGGTCGACCCGACAGAATACCCCAGCAGAGTACCCTCTCCTCTCGACGTCTCCCGTCGGAAACGTCGGTCGCCGTCGTCTGGTTGGCCTCTCGGCGGGTGACAGGCTAAATACCGTAGTCGCGCCTACGCTGCTCTAGTCGCCGGCGGCGGTTCGCGTCGTCGTGGAGGCGTTCCTCCCGCGCGGGCTCCGCCGCCTCCTTTCGCGAGACGGCTGCCTCGCAGAAGTCTACTACTGCGTCCCAGTTCCTGATGCTGCCGAGCATCTCCCTAGCGATGGTTAGCAACGTCAGGTCGGCACCGATGATTGTGACGTGTTCACGACGCTGCTTAGCCCACACTGCACATTCTTCGAGCGCGTGCTGCGCCATGTCCTCGTCGCAATACGAAGTGTGGTCCTGCGTGGGATTCGAACCCCCGACACTAGCACGGTAGGTCGGTATCTTAACCACTGCACCATCTGTGCAGTTAAGTTTATTAATTTTATCCTGTTTTCTAATTTTAATTTTATCATCCCTACGTTTGGTATACTTTTTAGCTTTCATGATGACAGCAAGACTGTATTTAACATCTAACTAGACAATACATTACAGTTTTTTTTGGTTTGGACTTTTGACGCGAATGTCAAAATGTCATGTAGCGCTTTTATATTTTTTTCATTATTTTAGTGTTTTACAGTGTTATATTGAATAATTTTGCTGATATTTTATGTAATATAATGCGGATCAAATTCTGAAATGTAGTGAATATGATATAATAGTGAATTGCGTGCATTTTGACATTCTGCCAAAATTCCCAGAGACGGCATGATTTGGATATCAGTACCAAATCAAGCTATCGACTGACTGAAAGACGAAGACTTAAAGACGTGAATAACTAATATAATACTCGACACTGGCACCAATAGCTCATATTATTGTAGCTCATTGCCATTAAAAAAGAAGAAGAACAGTTTTTTTTTTAAATCAAGATATACATTTTTGATACAATATGTCATATGGGTTTGTATAGGGTTTTCTTTCGAGTTTTCCTTCTAATGCATAGATCTTATATGTATATTATATTCTTTAGTTCGTTTTGTACGATATCCATGGGCAAGATAGGGACTGATGAATTGTATTCTTATTTCGTCACCACCAGACTGGAAACAAATAAACACGTCTATATTTAACAAGATTTTGAAATAATTTTCAACGTAATCTTGACACCTAGCTTGCATGTACTGCTTAACTAAATTTCACTTAAACTAAGCTACACCTTGCTGCTTGCTTATATAGTGCTTATATCACGGGGGATCTGTTACCTAGCTTCAGATTATGTTAATTAGAATTGCTTAGCTAATCTACGTTGAAGATTAGCAGTCCTGTTTAAAGCACATTATTATTTAGAATTTAATTCTACATACATTTAAGCTTATTTGTCAGATGTTATCAACATCTCATCGACTCATATACATCCCACTGTTGGGCTTAGGTCTCCTCCTTTATATTCGGGTTATTAACCTTTTTTACCACGCTAGTCAGACGATTTGGTATAGGGTTTTATTTTGTGTTTTTATGCTCTTGTGTTACGTTATATGCATATTATGTCCCTCAGTCATATTTGCGACATCCACGGGTGAGATCATTATCAAATGTATTCACATTTATTTCCGCGTGGTGATGGAGTAAGAATACAATCCATCACTCCCTATCTTGAAAAGTAAAAACTCGAAATAAAACCGTAGGGTTTTATAAACAAACCCGTCTGACCAGCGTGGTTTTGTAGGTCAATATCCCTCCCATTGTGGAGGAGGCTCCAGCCCACTAGTAGGATGTATATGTGCTGAGATGATGATTCACGTTTGGATTCACGTTTCTATAACGGACTAAGAATACAATTCACCACTCCCTATCTTGCCCGTGGATGTCGTTAAAGTCGACTGAGGGATATACTATGCATATAACATCTGTGTAAGAGAAGAAAACCTTGAAATAATACCATATACCAGTCCGTCAGACCAGCGTGGTATAGAAGAACAGTATCGTTCCTATTATGGAGAAGGCTCGAGCACAGCGATGATTCACGTTTGGAAGTCAACTATTTACATAGACTAGTGGTATACTTATAGTCAGACGGTGTGTAGGCTGACCATAGCCCAAAAAATGGTGTATTGATTGTAGAGCCACGGAAAATTCAACAAAAAACCTCATGGCGTTTGACCAATCTATGTGTAGGTCAATTTCTTTCCCATAATTGAGGAGCTGAGCTTAATACTGGGGCATATATGGTATAAGATGATAATGTCGATGGTGTTTTGCTTGGAACTATAAATGCACCAGCTCGTTTGGGTTAGTATCACACACGTAGAAATAAGTAATATTGGAAATTTTGCCCCCGACACAAACTAAAATAATTAAAAAAAGTATTATGTACTCTTCAACAGGAATTATCAATTAATTCTCATTTAAGGATTATACTGGCACAAGTGAATCACCTATTCGAGTAAACATTTTGGAAAAGAGCTGATGATACTCTTAAACTACTAGACCGATATTAAACAAATATAGTCAAGAACCGCCGCAAGGCTGGCTTTCAAATGAAGAAAACCGCAATAAAATCGGTCCATCCGTTTGAGAGTTACTATGACACAGAAGTAATGTTTAGAGGTACCTATACACTACATCATAGGCTAGCTATGTACTTTTAAATAAAACTCCTTTACGGATTTTATCGCGTTTGTATTTGATTTTTGATTACCCGACGCTTCGAACACTTTACAGCGTTCATGATCACGGGTGGACTAAGATGTCTCACGTCCAACAAGTCATCGTTACTGCAGAAAATTTATAAATTTTTAAATTTAGAAAATTTATAAATTTTTAAATTTATAAATTTTTAAATTTATAAATTTTTAAATTTATAAATTTTTAAATTTATAAATTTTCTGCAGTAACGATGACTTGTTGGACGTGAGACATCTTAGTCCACCCGTGATCATGAACGCTGTAAAGTGTTCGAAGCGTCGGGTAATCAAAAATCAAATACAAACGCGATAAAATCCGTAAAGTAGTTTTATTTACAATGTATAATACTCGCGTAAACATCAGAGCTCATAGCTATGTAATTACCGAATCTGTAATCTAATAAAGTCCCTAGAATATTTTCAAACGGCGCTTTAGTAAAAAACATCTAGTAACCATTCTAGCTTCTAGGCTAATGTACTTTGTCAGTGACAAAGTTACCGGCGCGCAAATTTTACTTGCAAATTTAGTTTTGAGCCGCGAGCCTTCATTCCTACGCCGACTTTCTCCTTGCATTTTTTTTTTGAAAATAGATCGTTTTAGGATATAGTAGCAATGTTATATATTTCTGAAGCGTGGCGATTATCACATTGAAAAAGACGAATGAGAGAAGACTGCATTCTACTGAGATGCGTATGTTAAGATGGATGTGTGGAGTTAAAAGGTTGGATAAAATAGGAAATTAGTATATTAGGGGAAGTCTGAAAGTGGCACCAATGGTAGAGGAGATTAGGAGTACGAGACTGCCTTGGTATGGACACGTAATGAGGAGGGATGAAGGACATGTGACGAGGAGGGTTGTCAATATGTTTGTGGATGGACGTAAGAATCGTCGGAGATATAAAAAGAGATGGATAGATTGTGTGAATGAGGATATGCGTGTGAAAGTAATGAGTGCAGATATGATTACTGATAGAATGCTGTGGAAGGTAAAAACATGTGGTACCGACACCTACTTAGCGTGGGATGAGGGCAGGCTAATGATGATGATGATGTAGATTATCACATTATCCTTTCATCATTATTATTACAACTCACATGCGTTCCACTGCTGGACTCAAACCTCTTTCAAAATGGAATGGAAATTGACCTACTACACCACGTTGGTCAGGCGGATTCATATAGAGTTTTATTTCAAGTTTGCCTTCTCGTGCATAACATATCCTATAGTCGTCTTGTACGACATCCAAAGGTAAGAAAGGCGTGATGAATTGTATTCTTACTCCGTCACAACACGGCAATTACATTTTGTAAACAGGGTATTCTTCTTCAATAATGCCAACGTTCCTTTTTAACTTATTTATTATTCCAAACTATACAATACACTGTTGTTAAGTATTTGCCTCTCAGTAACACTTGCTGACAACCTTCTACTAGCTAAGCTCCTAGCACACTGCCCGTTCGAATGAAGTTCTTGCCGAATGTAGTCTTAGTGTGACCAGTGTAAACCGTATGATCTACCGACTTATTTAAATTATAAAACGCCCTAATACTGTTTTAATTATTTTGACATATATTTCTCTTTTTTTTATATAATGTAGCAAAACCCTACACTCGACCATCCTGACAACGTACATGTCCCCATGTACGCCTCCGGTGAAACCCTACACTCGGCAAAAAAAACAAGAATCGGGCAGTAATTGGTTCTCACAATTTCTATATAATACAATACTTTTTTTTTACACTAACATTTAAACAAAAGATATAGACTTATAATACTAATGCAATTTTCATTTCTACGATAAATAACTTTATAATATCCATATATATATATATATATACACAACTTTATATCTTTCTATCCGAATATCTTTTAAACTAATTCCCTTTATCTGGGTATCCTTTAAACGAATTATCCTTTTCAGACTCATTTCCTTAATAACTAGCTTTTAACCAATTAGCCGTCTAACCAATCAGCCGTCCGACCAATCAGCTGTCCAACCAATCAGCCGTCTAACTTTAAACTATAACCTAATTATAACCAATGATCTATTTAATCAACCATGTATCCAATGACCCACGTATCCAATTATCCATGTATCCAATTATCCATGTATCCAATTATCCACGTATCCAGTTATCCATGTATCCAGTTATCCATGTATCCAATTATCCACGTATCCAGTTATCCATGTATCCAGTTATCCATGTATCCAATTATCCATGTAACCAATGATCCATTTAATCAATGGTCCATGTATCCATTTAACCATGTAACCAATGATCCATTTAATCAATGGTCCATGTATCCATTTAATCATGTAATCAATGATCCATTTAATCAATGATCCATGTATCCAATTATCCATGTAATCAATGATCCATTTAATCAATGATCCATGTATCCAGTTATCCATGTAATCAATGATCCATTTAATCAATGATCCATGTATCCAATTATCCATGTAACCAATGATCCGTTTAATCAATGGTCCATGTATCCAATTATCCATGTAATCAATGATCCGTTTAATCAATGATCCATGTATCCAATTATCCATGTAATCAATGATCCGTTTAATCAATGATCCATGTATCCAAGAAGCTTTTATACTTCCTTTCGTATTCAACCTGAAACAACCAAAATAATAACGTACAATATGGAAGCCTCTAAAATTATGATAGTCGTAGACTACTTATGGGGCAGATGCGTAGTCATCCTCACTCCTATCCACCTCGATATCATTATCAGTATCATTGTCATTGTCAATTGACAATAACACTCATAATCTCTTAAAAGAAATATGAATCCATGGTCATATTCGATCAGCAGCAACGATAGTCTGCCGCTTGCTTGTCATAGCCGCAAACCCTCAGTAACCGAGGCTACTTTTTACCGATCATGCCACGAACTGTAAAAGGACCTTCGTTAGAGGCCAATAGTTTAGTAATTTTATCGTTATTTTGAAACCAAACACAGCCTGTGACAGATTTCAACGAAACCGACGAATTGAGTTTGAACGAGCGACATGTTTAAAATTATATTTTGTTTCACATATATTTTCGTGTCAGTTATATTGCAAATGAAGTGTCTTATATTGCAATATATTATAAAAATATTAATATTCATGCCTAAAATCTACCTCGTAAGTACTAAAATACCTACAAAGTATTGTTTTAGAAAAATTACGGTTACGTAGGTACAAGGTCCTACTAGTCGGAAAATAAAAATATAGATGGGACAGTCGATTTACATAAATCGATAACAGATCTTTGAAAAATTATTCACAAAAGAAATAAACCCAATATTGTACCTATATAAAACTTTCAACATACGTTTTACAATTACAACAGACAAATTGAATTAATTAAACATTTAAAGAACTACTTTTTGTTTCAGAGTAAATGATTGATAATATGATATACGCATTACAGTCAATAACCTAAACATGTTTATTCATAAAACAGTCTCAATTGATCTAACGACTGTCCCTATTTTGGTAAAAAAATGATAAATGTTCTAGCAGGAACGCTCCAGTGATGATGATAATAGTGACTTGGACCTTGATTACCCTTCGAATAATTAAAATAGTCAAAAAATAGTTTTTGTTTGAAATAAATTCAAAAAGATTTTCTTTCACTGTAGTTTAATTATAATAGAAAATCACAATTATAAAAATAAAGAGTTCTATCGATAAAAACCCACAGACTTCATCGTAAGCGTGACAACACTAGGTACAACTGTCACAGAGTCAACTGTCCACACTTCATGGACTATAGCTCGCCGCTTCCACAATAAAAGCCCGGTTGCGCTCCTTGATTGTAATATCGCTTTTGTATGATCTGTGCAATATCTATTTCGTTTTGACTTAGTTGCGAATAGTTTGCGCTATAGCCGTACCATATTATTTAAGCCCCATTGAATCTTTTCTAATTCAATGTCCCAATCTGTTTCATCTAAGGTTTTGTACGGTTAATGAGTATAACTATCATATTATAACGCTTAATTTAGCCGTTGGACCTAGGACATGCCACTGCATTAAATATATGTTTCGTGCTACGATCAAGGCAAAACCTCCTAAAAGTGAAACTTTTATTTCTAACAGATTTGTTAAACAAAAACTTGGTAAACGAATCTATAATATTCAGAATCCGAGTATTGCCTTTCTTAGATTTCATAAAAGGCCCAAGTATACGGTTTACCATACATTGAAATACAGCTGGTACATTGGCCAGACCAAACAGCATACGGTTGTATTCATTTTGGTTGTACACGTGTTGGTATAAGGAAAGATGTCAAGTGTTTGCTGCCCTCTAAGATGGCCTGATAATAGCTAGACTACCTGATGATAGCTAGGTCAAGTTTAATTAACCAACTCTGTCCCGACATTGTAGCTACTTCATCCTCTACTGCAGGTATGGGATATTTTCTTTGACAGTAATAGAATTGAACAATCTGTAATCTACGTACAAGCAGACGCCGCCTTCCTTTTTGCGCATCATAATGATTGGACACATCACTAATTGATACTGTATCCACCTACAACAGACTGCCTCTGATCAATTGTTTCACCACTAGTTACCTTCCTTTGACCAGTTGGCTTTTCCTCTACAAGACCACATACAAGACGCAGCTTTACATCATGGGAGAACCCAAAATTTTTATAAAGCTTAACATCTTATCGTACATGATATGATAACAAAAAGTAAGTTTGTTTGTTTGTTGTTTGTTTGTTACGCCTTTACGCTTAAACCACTTGAACTTAAAATTCTTTCACCAATGGAAAACAATAATATTAGGGAGTAATATAGGCTATACTTGATCCCGGCACTCCCACGGGAACGTGAACCACGCGAGCAAGACGACCGAAACCGAAGCAAAGCGAGGGCGGGCTGCTAGTAAATAATATGCGGCTGTTCCGAATATATTAGAATTGATCTCTCCAATAGATGATCACCTACAACTTTACACATAAAACTAGCAGTTACACCATCGATACTTAAGATCAGTTTTACAGCACCTATGGATTATACGAGATTATTGCGGCAACCCTTTATTATCGATGGGGTATTATCATGATCAAGCCCAAAATTCGACAAGCAGGATTGTTTTATAAGCGTAACCTCACTACCAAGGTCAACAAATGGCGCCAGAAACAAACCATTAAAATTCACCTATTTTGTATATTTACTATTTGGACAAAATTTGAGATACGCATGGTTTTTTTTTTTTTTTTTACTAGGTCTGCATTCGTCGACTCTCTATTCTGTGTATATTTACAGACCTCAGATTATAAATCTTTAAACAATCTTTAGGGCAGTGGCTACACTTAGTTAATGGTCTAGGCCATTTAGAGAACGGCGGTCCCTTTCAATTATAATAATATAGACATGTGTCCGCTACAGCAAAACGTAACCGAAAACGGTTGATATGCCCCCAATGTATCGAATCAGCATTGATATAACTAATAATGGCTATCGGTTATCTAACTACAAACAACCGACAATGACGTCACATTGTAAACCACCAATAGCACAACAATTATTGGCAAGGTACCGCGGTTCTTGTTTCGTTACGCTGGTAACAGAACGATCACTAATAAGTCTAATAACCAAAATAATTATGCTATCCCTCTCTTTCTACGCGATTCCTGACGCGCAAAACAGAAAGGGGGGGGCTAGTGTTGGCGTAACATTTCATGAATACTGATAAAAGCGAAAGACTCTCCGATCCATCTCAGTGCAAGACTCAACCGCCACAAACCAAATTAATGGCAAAGTGGTTCTATTTCTTGCTACCATCGTAGGTATGCTATGAAAGGTGTTCACTATAGTTTAAACCACAAAAGATCATAACAGAAACAAGATCGCGATTATTCCGCGCGTATTATATCGATATTCAGCGATGATTATCAATGTTGGTATTGACACCAAATAAACGGTTAGTAACATCTGCCAGAAATGGCCAGTAACGCCCATGTCTATAACAATATAGACATGAATTTATCTTTAAACTACTTTTAATATCTTATCCGTCCTCTAGTGTGCCAATACACCTATCCCTAAGCAATCATGGTTGTATGTCGAATCCCGTATTTCTGCTTAATGTTTAAAAGAAGATAGTTCTTCACAACTTAAACACAAAACCCTTGATCTGATGGTCCCATCACAGAGATCGTAGATAATACGGTTAACGGCCGCCTACTATTTTGAACTGGTTTAGTAGAGAATATTTTCCAATTGATTAATTGAGCTTACTCTTCCTCTTCAACATGTCATCCAAAAGGTTACCGTACTTTTATTCCGAAGGAAAATGTCTCAATATTAGCTGCTATTTATCCCAAAAGTATGGTATTGAAACTTTCACACCAGGTTTTAGCTAGACCCGTCGGTTTTTGCTTAGCAAAAATGCATAATATTCTTCTCGTCCCTACCACAAACATCGGCGCATTCATTCATTCACCTTTCTAAACCATATATCTATACGTTGATTAAATTGAGGATTAATATTTTATGATTTATACTTCTATTAATAGCCTTCTATAAATAAGGGTTTCGGTTAAAATGTAATCGCTCGACATTTTTAATGGACTGTATTATTTGAATTAGATCCTTGAATAAGAATGTGTTACATGACCTTTTAATGTGCTGATCCATCGTAGTAAATTCACCGTCGTTTCCATAACGACCGCGTTGCTCACAGTTTGTCTCAGATCTACCCTAGCGGCGTTTTCGCCGCTATCGTTACTCTTTATATAGCGTGTCTTCTGTACTGCTTCCAGCTGCAGAACTCGCGCCTGCTCTCAACCTGCCAACCGCCGACGACAGCCTCGGCTACGACTTTGGCTTCTTGTCCGGCGGCCGCTAATCCGGCTACACCTGGTGCGCGAGCTATTCCGCCGAGGTGTATTTAGGCACGATTTTCAGTTTCTTCCACCCATTCCCTGAAACTCGTCACAATAGTAACGCGTTAGTCGCAAGGTAAAAAAAAAAAGTAAAGAAGAGAATCACGCATCTAATGTCAAGGGAGACTAAATTCAATCGCACTTTTTAATCCCTAAAACCAGTATTGTACATACCTAACAACAATTTGTAGGTGGAATATAGAAGAAGATTATACAAAAGTGGCAGTATCACGTGTAGCTTATCCACCTTTTGCCACCTTACATTTAGTCTCATAGAATAGAGGGCACGCCTACTGTAGAACAACATTCCTATACTATTGAGCCAATCGAATAGTGCCAATGTATTTTTATAATCCCCCAAGTTTTATTTGAAATATCTAGAACACGGGCATGCTGAACATAGACAATAACCAATTACTGTACAACGTAAATTAACTAAAATAAATATTGCAGGCGTTTACTTACGGATTTCAATCCCACCGTCTGAGATGTAAACAGGGTATTCTTCTTCAATAATGCCAACGTTCCTTTTTAACTTATTTATTATTCCAAACTATACAATACACTGTTGTTAAGTATTTGCCTCTCAGTAACACTTGCTGACAACCTTCTACTAGCTAAGCTCCTAGCACACTGCCCGTTCGAATGAAGTTCTTGCCGAATGTAGTCTTAGTGTGACCAGTGTAAACCGTATGATCTACCGACTTATTTAAATTATAAAACGCCCTAATACTGTTTTAATTATTTTGACATATATTTCTCTTTTTTTTATATAATGTAGCAAAACCCTACAATTTGTTACATTTAAATTTTGTAAGAACAGTATGGAACCAACACAGAGACGTCATGGTTGATTCTTACATTCTTATGTCCTATTAAGGCCTCATCATCATCATTGCAGCCCACATACGTCCCACTAGTGGACTCGGGCCTCCTTCACAATGGGAGGGAATTTGACCTACTATACCATGCTGGTCAGACATGTTGGGTTTCATTGTGAGTTTTCCTTCTCTTGCACAGATGTTATGTGTATATTATATCCCATAGTCGTTTTTTACTACATCCACGGGCGAGATAGGGAGTGGTGAATTGTATTCTTACTCCGTCACCACACGGAAAGCAGAACATACAATTAGCGTACACAAATTACACCCACTCTAAGCTATAATTTGAGGTTTGCACACAGTATCGTTCGGCATAGGAATCAAACCAGCGCCCCTGTTACTGTAGGTTTGTATCTTAACCACTACACCATCCAATGATATTCATATAAATACATTGGAATATGAAATCAAAACAGAGACCTGATGGTTGATTTTTCCATGATTGTTCTATTAAGGGTTATTTTAGCCATAAATTTACCCGCCCATAAATCCTATCATTGTCAATTCTATCTCTTAATCTACCCAGTTTCTTAGCGAATATAACTCAAATTCTAAACAAAACATGGTATCTAAGCGGATAATTCACAGCAGAAATGTTCAGTATTCTCTAAATTGATTCTTGCCAGTACCTCCCATTCCATGTAAGCAGGTATTGGCCCAGATTAAACGCGGCCGTGTTAGAGGAATTTGTTTTAATAATGTCTTTCCGCCATTTGAGACTTATTTTTTTCAAGATTAGGTAGAGATTTTTTCCTAAATATAACACGACAAAATTTCAGCTTCTAGAAACGTGATACCGAAGGAATGTATTCTACAATGAAATTTCTCCGTGGTATTCATCACAGCTCATATACGTCCCACTACTGGACTTGAGCCTCCTCCATATTGGTGTGTAGTGAAATTGACAGTATACCATGGTGGTCAGACGTGTTGGTATAGGGTTTTATTTCGAATTTTTCTTCTCTTGCATTGTTATTATATGCGCAAGATATCCCTTAGTCGTCTTTTACGGTAAGAGAAGGGGTGGTGAATTGTATTCTTGCTCTGTCTTCTGTCACCACTCGGAAATAGATCTCCGTGGTATAGGAGAACTAAAAGAAATAATATTGCTTGCGATTTTTTAGTTTGTCGCATTTATTGCAGTTGCTATTATTTTATCGCATACCTTATAATTGCTATTATTTTGCTATGTTTGACTAGGGCTAAATCCATGCGACCCGTAGGGTGAACTATCTATACCAATAAATAAAATTGAAGTGTCTGTTTGTAATGTCAAAATAATAGGCTTTTTTCATGCTCACGTCTAATCTTCAAAACGGCTGGACTGATTTCAAAACTTCTTTCACCAATGGAAAGCTATAATATCAGGGCGTAAACTAGGCTATATTTTATCCCGGTATTCCCACGGGAACGGGAACTACGCGGGTAAAACGACTATAACCGAAGCGAAGCGAGGGCGGGTTGCTAGTTATATATATAGGTAGTAGTATTGTATAGATATAGATAGGTTATAAAACGATTGCCAATCACTTACTATGAAAAAAGAGTACATATTGATTCATCATCATCTCAGCCCATATACGTCCCACTGTTGGGCTCGGGCCTCCTCCATAATGGAAGGGTAATTGACCTACTATACCACGCTGGTCAGACGTGTTGGTATAGGGTTTTATTTCGAGTTTTCCTTCTCTCGCATAGATGTTATATGCGTTTTATATCCCTTAGTCGTCTCCTACGATCACCCACGGTTAAGGTAGGGGGTGGTGAATTGTATTCTTATTCCATCACCACACGGACTATTGATTACATACCAAATAATTGGTAAAGTGGAGGGTAATTACGATGATCATACAGTTAGTCTGTGCGGCGGACATTTACTTAACCGTTCAGTCAGAACAAACGCCTTGACCGATTGAGGAGATCATAGCTCACAACTATTCTATTCATCGAGTATTTAGAGATAATTTTGATTCACTTCTGGTTGCGGTAAGTAAACAGAAAATGGGTCTAATATCGCAAAATGCTATATAAACACACATTTTAAATGTACAATGCAGCATATTTTCTGTAAAAAGTGTCGATTCGAGTTTCGCCTTAAGAGCCGAGCCACACGGTGCGGTGCGGCTCCGGCACGACGGTTGAGCGTTGCCGCAACGGTTTGCTACATATAAAAATGTATGGTATTCCACACGGCGTGTCCGGTTCCGCTCCGGTACCGCGCCGCAGGCGCACCGGACAACAGCGCGAGGAAGATGAGGTGGGGAGGGGTGCAAGCAATGCGGTGCCGCTCAGTTGTTTGTACGGCATAGGGAAGTAGTGAACGGTCGTTGATTCTATATACCTAATTACTACTTCATTTTCAAATTAGTGGTCACTATCATCGTCATAATTTTGCTCTTGTGAGAATTCCTTGAGGTCGATGCAATATCTACTCGTCTTCGTTTTATGAATTGCCCAGGGGAGCACAGCTAATGCACATTACCTTAACGCTTGTTATTTGCTTTTGCGACTCCCGTGGGAAAATAGTAGGTGGCGACACATTTTATTCTTAACTTTCATAATTTTTTTGGGAACAGCCTATGGTCTAGTCTCACCCCGGCCAAACCATCCACGATGGTGAAAAAAAAACGAGGTGCAACCCATGACGAAGTTCTACTATATCTTAATATATAAAATTCAAAGTCCTGACTGACTCATCAACGCCCAGCCCAAACCCTTGGACCTAGGAAGCTGAAATTTTGCACAGATATTGTCTTTATGACGTAGGCAAGGAATAAGACGGAATTTTTCGAATTTCCCACGGGAACGGGAATAATAAGGATTTATATTTTCGCTATAAAAGTTGCCCTATCGCCGTTATTATATTTATTAGAGACTTGAAATTTGGCATATAAATATGTGATTGCAATCACTAAAAACCGTTTTTAGAATTTTTCGAAATTCCCTCGGGAACAGGAATAAAAAGGATTTATTTATATTTTGTCGCTTTAAATTTACTCTATCTCCGTAACCATATGTATTAGAAACTTAAAATTTGGCATATAAGTAGGTGATTATGAAAACAAAAAACAATTTTCAGGATATTTCGAAATTCCCACAGGAACGGGAATAAAAAAAGATTTACTTATATTTTCGCTTTAAAGTTGCCCTATTTCCGTAACTTTATTTATTAGAGACTTGAAATTCAGCTTAAAAGTAGGTTATTACGATAACTAAAAACCATTTTTAGGGTTTTTTGAAAATCCCTCGGAATATGATGAAAATCCTTGCTTAAAAGTTATATTGTTTGTTTTTTCTTTCGTAGCTATTGTTAAGTATAATAAGTGTATAAAATTATTTCCCCATTATGAAGTAGGCAAGGAATAAGACGGGATTTTTCGAAATTCCCAAGGGAACGGTAATAAAATGGATTTATATTTTCGCTTTGAAGTTGCCTATCACCGTTACTTTAATTATTAAATACTTGACATGTAAGTAGGTAATTTTGATCAGGCTACAGTTTTTTTTTTTTTATTTTTTTTTTTCGTTTTTCTTTTTTTTTTGATTTTTCGAAATCACCTCGAAATAGGAGGAAAATCGTTGCTTTTAAGTCATAAAACTAAGTTTTGCTTTCGTTACTTTTGGCAGGTGCCTACACTAAAAAAAAAACTTGATTGAATACGTATCTATCACACAAGGTTGATGCTATTGTTAAACAAAATTATCGTATTAGTCGATGAAAGTATTTGACTTCAACGAAATGTTTGACTATAATAATAATTATATATGCGAAAAACACAATTTTGCATTTTATTCGTATTTGAACAAGTTTTTTCACCGTATATTAAAACTAATATTCGGATATTTATTATTTTTTCGTGGTTTCCTTAAGTAGCTTCAGCAATAATGAAAAAGTCGCGCACGCCAATCTCCCCGGAGCTCAGAGGGTAAATAAGCAGCGCGAGGCGGCACGGCCCCACAAAAAAAAAAAGGTTCATTCCGCGTCGGAGACCCGTAGCGCACGGACGTGCGCCTCGCTGCTCTCCATTTCGCCGCGCTCACCCCGCACCCGCCCCCTGCGGTCGTGCGTTCTCGCTCCGTCTCGCTCGCTCTCGCAGCGAACCACGCGTCGCGTCAAGCCGCCATCTTGTTCAACGTCCGTGGCCGTTCAGTGGCCCGCTCCGGGTGGCCGTTTTTACGGTTGTCTGTGGCAGTTTCGCTGTTTGGACGCAGGTGTTGCCGGATCCCAACTGCACGAGTCGACTTTTTCAAGACGTCGAGTGCAGATTTCTACCGTTGGTAGATAAAAAGTCAACCCATTTTGGCCCCCTCAGGGCAGAAAACCATATTGTTTGGTCCCCGGCGGAAACCTCACGGTGTTAACGAAGCCGGGTGAGGCAAGGCCCCGATTTGCCTGCCGAGCCCCTTCAGGGCAGAGCTAACAATCGGAAGGGGTTAGAGCATCCGGCCTTGGGGGATCTCCTAGTCGGACCTAATCTACGGCTTTCATCATTTTTCTGCGAAGGCCTAACGGCCCGAGCAGCTAGGAACCTATCGCACATTAAGATTGGCGAAGGATTACAAGCTTAGGGCACACTAATTAAGTACTCATCCTCCCGACCTACACCCGGTTGGGAGGGGCACACACACCACTCACCCCTGGGTTTTTTCCCCACTCAGGGCGTTAGGGCTGCTAGGAAACAGTCGTAAAGCTCCCAGCATGGCAATGGAGTGCCACAACAAAATCCAGTACTCACTAGAGTACTTATTAAACATTCCCGCCATCCGTGACATTTTAGTCGCCCTACACGGGGAGGAAAACGTTCCTCAACCTGTGTTCTCTTCCGCGTATCCCACGGTAACCGCTACAACATCGGCTATACCACCACCCTCGAAACCAATGTCGCCCACGGCAATGGAATTCGAGGTAGCCCGGCTCTCAGAGAGCTCATCGGACCAGGAGGATAACTCCTCCGACTCCTCCGACTCCTCTTCTCCCGATGAAGGCGAGTTCACTACCGTTCGCTCGCGAAAACGCAGTAAGAAATCTGCAAAAAACGTCGCCACTAAGGCCCTTAAAACGACCGCTACCGCGTCAAGCCACCCTGCTGCCTCCGTGGCACGCACCTCAACTTAGCCCGCCACCCAAGCCGGCCCCTCTAAGCCCGATTCAATGACGCCAACCGCCGCGCCTCCGCGCAAGGAACCGGCCCCACCTCCTATTTATCTACAGGACAAGTCCAAATGGACTACCGTCTCTGGGTGGTGTACCGAGCACCACATTAATTTCACCTCGGCCCGATCTACCCCACAAGGGATAAAAATTTCCTTGTGTGCCTCAGCCGACCACCGTAAGCTGTCGAGCTTACTAACGGTGAAAAAACTCCCGTACCACAGGTACACTCTCCCCGAGGAGAGAATATTACGTGTCGTCATTAAAAACGTTCCCACGGAACTCACAGAAGATGAGATCCACAAGTCCTTAGAGGAACAAAGCCTCCCTGTCTTAGCCGTGCACCGTATGATCCGCGGCAAAACCCGCAAACCCTTCGAGATGGTTCTAGTCCACCTCGAATTATCTCCAAAAGGCAAACAGATCTTCCGCATTAGTGAGATCTGTGGCCTGTCCGGCATTCATGTAGAGCCACCGCACAAAACAGGGCTCATCTCGCAGTGTCACAACTGTCAGATGACGGGCACTCGGCCCGTAACTGCCATGCCCCCGCCAGGTGCGTTAAGTGCCTTGAAGACCATGGCACGAGTGATTGTCCACGGCCGAAAAGAAACGACCACATCCAATGCGACACACCGCCATCGTGCGTCTTGTGCCGCGAGGAAGGTCACCCTGCAAACTACCGCGGATGCCCCAAGGCTCCCCGCAGGCAGTACAGACGCCCTCGCAACCCCCCAAACTGGGGCTTCCCACCCCAGCCCCCTCAACCTCTTCTTGCAAACCCAGTGCCGAAGCCTCCTCAGGTTAACGCATGACGGGTATCCCAGGCGGAATTCCCACCGCTACCTAATAAACGAGCGGTGCCTAACACCACCCCACCACCCCCCCATACTGCAGCAATGCCATACACGGCGCCTTGCCCACCCCCCGCGAGCCAACCCAAGCCCCAACAGGGCGCACACTCGAACCCGCATGTAGCCCCGAGGTCCGTAAAAACCCTACAAGGCGTAGATCCGGATCTCGCCTTAGTAGCTAAATTCGCATCTCAAATAAATTTCAATGAGATACGTGAAATCGCCTCCGAAATCAGAGCAAACGTAGGCAACAGCCACGCTCTCCTCAACGTAGCCATTAGGTTCTCTCCGGTCCTCGAGAACCTCGCCTCTTTTACAATCTAAAATGGATAGACACCCATCAGGCAGAGTTAAACCCAGACACATTAGAGTAGGGTACTTTAATGCTAACAGCCTAGCCCAACAGAGGGACCAAATAGGCGCTCTATTGAGCGACGAGCAGCTCGACCTATTTCTTATTCAAGAGACCTTCCTTAAACCGTACAATAGGGACCCCAAGATTGCGAACTATAACATAGTTCGCAATGACAGGCTTAACTCGCCTAAGGGAGGTACTCTCATCTACTACAAGAGGTCACTGCACTGCACACCTATGGATCCGCCCCAATTGACGTACATTGAGGCTTCAGTCTGCAGGCTAGCCCTCACGGGGCACCAACCCATCACCCTTATATCAGTATATCTCCCCCCCGGTAGGGAAAACAATATCGAACTCCTCAAGAGTGATCTTAAATCACTCCTCGACCTAGGTGGAGCCGTCATCATAGGCGGCGACCTTAACGCCAAAAACACCTCATGGAGTTGTAACACCACCAACCCAAGAGGAAAAACCCTCGAATCCCTTGCCGAACGGCTGGGGTTTGACGTCATCGCTCCTATGGAGCCGACGCATTTCCCAGGGAACATAGCGCACAGACCCGATATTCTAGATATAGCACTGCTAAAGAACATTAACCTTCGGTTAACGTCTATAGAAGTGCTACATCAACTAGACTCAGACCACCGTCCGGTCATTCTCGAACTTGCCCCGAGACTGCCAGTCCCCTCAGGACCTGGGCAGGCCCCCACCATAACAGTAACTGATTGGAATAGACTAGAGTCCGGACTCAAGTCTAAATCCACCAGTCACTTAGATAGGATCCCCGCCGACATTAAATCCCCGGAGGACACAATGACGGCAATCGACTGTCTCACAAGTCATGTACAATCATTAATTAATGATTGTTCGCGGCAAGTACCAGCAGCGAGCGATCACGGCTGGCGCCTGCCAGACGACGTCCGCGACCTTCTGAGACAGAAGAATGCAGCCATACGTGCCTACGACCGTTACCCTTGCGAGGAAAACCGCATACGTATGCGTTTCCTGCAGAGGACGGTCAAATCCGCAGTAGCAGAAGTCCGCGAAAAGAGATGGAACACCACTCTTAGCGAACTAGAACCTAACCATCAAGCCTACTGGCAACTCGCCCGATCCCTTAAGAAAGACATAGTTTCCACTATGCCTCCTCTAAAGAGACCCAACCTCCCCCCCGCCTTTGAGGACGAGGAGAAATCCGAATGCCTGGCCGACAGCCTAGAGCAACAATGTACGCCAAGTACCACATACCCCGATGCCGAACAGCACGCCCACGTCGATAGGGAAGTGGTATGGCGAGCCTCTCTCCCACAACCGCCGCTAGATACAGAATTAGGTAGGGACGACGCCCCAAGTCAGCCTATCCCAGCAGTCACCATAGATGAAGTAGTTTCGATCGTCAAGGGACTACGCCCTAGGAAAGCCCCCGGTTCGGACGGCATAACCAATAGAGTTATTAAACTTTTTCCCACGTCCCTACTGGTCCTTCTGACCTGCATTTTCAACGCAGCGCTCAATAACAAAATCTTTCCCGCTCAGTGGAAAGAAGCCGTGGTAATAGGAAACCACAAACCCGGCAAGAACCGACCCGAACCCAGTAGATACAGGCCGATAAGTCTTCTTAACGGTCTTAGCAAAATGTACGAGCGCGTAATCCACCAAAGACTAAGAATCTTCGCCGAGGAAAACCACCTCATACCACACGAGCAGTTTGGCTTTAGACCCAAACACTCGTGTGTCCATCAAGTCCATCGTATCGTGGAAAGCATCAACGTAAAACTGCAACGCAACCTTTTTACGGGAATACTCTTCTTCGATGTAGCCAAAGCCTTCGACAAGGTATGGCATAATGGCCTTATCTTCAAGTTATTCCAACTAGGAATTCCCCACTACCTCGTAATTATCATACGAGACTTTCTAACAAATCGTAGCTTCCGCTACAGAGTAGAAGGGACACTCTCTTCCCCGCACCCGATCAGAGCTGGCGTACCGCAAGGTTCAGTCCTCTCACCCCTTCTATTCTCGCTATATACTAGCGACATCCCCAAGTCTAAGCTCGTGCAGTCAGCCCTCTACGCTGACGACACAGCTATATTCGTATCCGGGCTTAACCCGGACGCCGTCACTCGCAATAATCTCCAAACTGCAGCTACTGCCCTTGGCAAATGGTTCCGGAAATGGAGAATAGACATTAACCCAGAAAAGAGTCAGGCGGTCATGTTTCATAGGAGACGTGCCGACCTGCACCCCCCCGATAGCTTCACTCCAGTCCGCATTTTTGACAAGCCCATCCCCTGGGCGTCAAATGCCAAGTACCTAGGCGTCACCCTTGACAATCGTCTCAGCTTCGCTCGACACATAACCACTGTGCGCTCGCGTGCAGCGTTCGTTATGGGTCGTTTACACAACTTACTCAACCCAAAGAGTAAGCTGTCGCTCAAATGCAAAATCCGTCTTTACACTGCCTGCATACGCCCCATCATGTTGTATGCCAGTGTAGTATTCGCTCACGTTAGGCCACACAGGATCCATAGGCTACAAACACTTCAGAATAGGTTCATGCGTAAGGCTACGGGCGCACCGTGGTTCATACGCAATGCCAATCTCCACATCGACTTGCACTTGCCGACCATCAGGCAAAATATGAAACAGTGTGCCCGTAGATATTTTGATTCTGCCACAACACACCCCAACCCCTTAGTGGTCGCTGCGACCAACTATATCCCGTCCCGCATCTCGAAGGTCACTCGACCGAGACTTTCTCTCGACGAGCCCGACGACGAGATCACGATAGCTCAGAATACAGCATACACGGCCCGCGAAGCCGCAACAAAGAAAAGACCACGGTTCCGTCCTCGTCGTCGAGGTGCGAAACCGTGCCGCGCAAAAATAAATAAATCTAAAGTGGGACCTCCCACATTGCCCTCAGCAACGCCCCGAGCCGAGGTTCGTACCCCACAGGGGGTGCCCTTGGGCCCCGTTGCTTAAATTTTTTGGGTTGAGAGCCCTCAGCGCTCACCACTAGTCCGCGTAAGGGTGTAACAGCCATCTGAGGCTAACACTCCTTGTCAGAACAAAAAAAAAAAAAAAAAAAAACACGGCCCCACACATTATAATTGCAACCTTGGTCTTAATAACACGTCCAGCGCAAACGCTGCAATAGATTATACCATACAAGTAAACTGTACTTTTCAGTGCAACACTATCTTTTAAAAACTGTGCTTTTCAGCACAATTCTTTGCTTTTCAAAATATTCTTTCTTATCTTTTAAAAATTGTTTTGCTAATCTTTTCCAAAAAAATCTATTCTTTTCCAAATTGCTTTTCTAATCATTTCCAAATATTGTTTCCCATTTTTTTTTACTTTTATTAAGTTTATGATACTACTATTTTAACTGCCTTGATTCCTTAGTGCATAACTTTGCTTTTCAAAATATTCTTATCTTTTGCAAATTGTTTTGCTAATATTTAAAAAAAAAACTATTCTTTTTCAAATTGTTTTTTCTTAATCATTTTCGAATATTTTTCTATTTTTTTTTCTTTCATTAACTTTATAATACTATATATTTAATTTTTTTTTTCAAATTAATTTTCAAAGTATTCTTATTTTTCACAAAGTTCTTTGTTCATCTTTAAAAAAAAAATTTTCCAATTGCTTTTCTTTTCTAATCATTTTACAATATATTTTTTGATTTTTTTTTACTTTCATTTTGTTTATAATACTATTTAATTAGCTTAAATTTGTAAGTGCATAACTTAAGTACATAGTTTTTGTTCGTTATTTGAGTAGATTTTGTTTATTATCTATCACAATGACTGTTGAAACATTGCAGATTGATGGGCTATGATCCCTCACACCGTAGTTCCTATAATTGGAGACGGAGCCTGTCTGTTTCGGGCCATCTCCTCTATATTGTATGATACACAGGTGATGGCCAGGGAGGTGCGCGAGCAAATCGTAGACTATGTGGTGGACAACTGGCAATCGTTTGCCATTATGTCACATGACAGTAACGGGGACAATTACTTCAGTGCCGCTGAATACCGCATTGACATGTCACGCCATTTTACTTATGGTAGTTTATGCGAGCTGGAAGCGGCAGGGCAACTCTTTCCATGGGTCTTTGAAGTTTACCGAAACGGTGAACTGTATATGAGTTTTGGTACTACAGGTAACCCTGTGGGACGACTACGCTTTACACATGATCTGTCACGTGGCCATTTCGATGTTTACGTCCGTAGTAAAGTGACTGCGACAATGGCCGAGACCGCCTCCCCTTCTTCACTTCTCCCCGTCGTTGCAAAGAAGATTACTACGAGAAGAAATGAAGTGCCTACTAATTCACCGGCCATATTAGAACCAGATCATGACGTATCTCAGTATCAATCTCTTATCTTTCCTACTAAATGCTCCAAGAAACGTCGTGCCAGATGCACCGACACTACTCGGAAAAAACAAATTCAAAACGCTTCAAAAAAATATGCGCAAACAAACCCAGCAGTTCACCGTGCTGCCGTGGCCAGATACCAGAAAACTCACCCTGAGGTACACAGGGCGGCACAGTCTCTTTATGAGTAAAATAATTCTGGAAGACGAGTACAAAGGAAAGGACGCTCCTGGAAAACCAAGGCTCACTCCGGCATGGCCTATGATCTTGATATAGAGTATGAGACGGACACTACTGTATCCTTGGGTGCCATGAACAACAAGTGTCATTGGTGTAATGCTCTCAAGTGGAAGGAGGAGCCACCCGGCATGTGCTGCAGTGCTGGTAAGGTGCAGCTCCCGCCTTATGAACAGCTACCTGAGCCTCTCTACAGTTTGATAATGGATATACATCCAGAACACGACCATTTCATGAACCGTATTCGTAAATATAATAGTTGTTTTCAAATGACTTCTTTCGGAGCGAAACAGATAATAAAAGACGGTTTTATGCCAACTTTTAAAGTTCAGGGCCAGGTATACCATTTGGTGGGAAGCTTGCTGCCAGCTCCTCAAAAGGAACCACAATTTTTACAAATATATTTTGTTGGCGAAGATGACAGGGAAGTACAATTGAGGTGCAGTATCTTTCCCGAAGTAAAACCCGGCTTAGTCAAGCAACTGCAGAGAATGCTACATACGTTTAATACTTATGTAAGAGACTTGAAGATCGCCCTGGACAAGGTGCCTGAAACGTCTAAACCATTTAAAGTAGTCATTAATGCTGAGAAGAAACCGCCGGAGAGTCACAGGGGTCGTTTTAATGCTCCTACGTCAAATGAGGTGGCATTAGTAATAGTTGGTCAGCAATTTGAGAAACGAGACATTATCCTTGAGAGCCACGATAATTCATTGCAGCGCATTAGCGAGATTCACCGTTCGTATGACGCCCTGCAGTATCCGCTTTTGTTTTGCCGTGGCGAGGATGGGTACTCCATTTCTTTACCTCAGCGTGATCCTGAGACCAAATTAATACTTAAAAATACAATTTCAGCTGCAAGGTTCTATTCTTTTCGTATAATGATTAGACAAGGAGAAGATAATCACTTGGTGTATTTCCGTTCCCTTTTTAGTCAGTTTTTAGTGGACATGTACGCCAAAATAGAGACGGAAAGGTTGACCTATATCAGGAACAACCAGGCGCAGCTGAGGGCTGACAGTTATATACACTTGCGGGATGCCATAGGAAGGCAGGATGTTGATGTTCAGCAGCTAGGTCAGAAGGTGGTGCTCCCGTCATCTTTTACCGGGGGACCACGCTATATGCACGAGCGTACACAAGACGCTATGGCATACGTGCGTCAGTACGGTCGTCCTGATCTTTTTATCACATTTACGTGTAACCCCCGATGGAAAGACATCACAGATATACTTTTACCTGCCCAAAAGTCACACGATCGCCACGATATTATAGCTAGGGTATTCCACCTAAAGGTGAAAAAGATGATGGCTCTTCTTACCAAAGGCAATCTATTTGGGGGGATGCGTTGCTTTATATAATCGGTAGAATGGCAAAAACGGGGTCTTCCTCACATTCACATCTTGCTATGAAAGCTTTACATAAAAACTTAGTAGAGGCCATTGTAATTACTGGCTGTGCTCGAGGTGAATCGGTGTATATACCACGGATTTTCGGATTCAAAAGAAGTGTGTAAGAGCGATCTGTGGAGCATGGTTCACTGATAGCTGTAAGTCTTTGTTTAAAAAACTCCATATTCTGCCTCTGGTTTGCATGTATATTAGGGAACTCTGTGTTTTTGTAAAACTATTTCCACATTACTTTCAATTACACTCGGAAGTTATAACTAGGGACTCCAGGAATAAATTTAAACTTCATCGGCCTAGGTGCCGATTAAATATTTATGAGAATAATGTCTACATAAAGGCCATAGATATTTATAATAAACTACCAAATACATTTAAAGAATTACCTTCAACTCTATTTAAACGAAAATTAAAATTGTGGCTTACAGAAAAAAGTTTTTATTCCTTAAATGAATATATGACACATGTAAATTAAATCTATTCAATAAATTCTATAATTGAATAATGTTAAAAAAAGTAAGACAATGACATTAACAGATTTTTTATTAATTGACATTTGAAGTTTCACACTGACATTTATTATAATAATTATCTCAATTTAATTTTGTTTGACATTATTTACAATTTCTTTTGACATTATTTAATTAACCCGTAGACATTTAATTTAGAATCTACTTAGTTATAAGGTTAATATTTACACGCCATTGTTAGGGCAGAGTGTAACGGCACTACAATTTTATTGACCATCCAACATGTAACCACACTTCTTGTGAATAAATGAATTTGAATTTGAATTTGATACCACTTATACCATCGGAGTACCCATTCGAGTTTAAAAGGCTGCAGTTCCCTCTTAAGGTCTGTTTCGCAATGACGATTAATAAGTCTCAGGGTCAGTCACTAAAAACAGCAGGAATTGATCTTAGGGTAGACTGCTTCTCGCACGGTCAGTTTTACGTGGCTTGCTCGAGAGTGAGCTCTCCTAGCAGTCTGGTCATCTTAGCACCTGAGGGCAGAACCGCTAATGTAGTTTATAAAGAGGTACTATAAGTTTGGTATAAGCTCAAAAAATAGCCTTACCCCTTTACAATGGTTTTAGAATTTTGGTGTCTTTCAATCTGTATGTTATGGCATAACACAAAAACCACTGAATGGATTTCGATACAATTTTCACAATTTTGGTAGTTTGGGGGTCCATCTTAAAATCTAAGCCACGTATCATTTAATTTCGTTAAAAAAACAGAAGATATGGTGCATAGGGTGATTTATTCTGTAGTCTACGCGGACGAAGTCGCGGGCAAAAGCTAGTATAATATAAGTAGACATTTCGCTCTTGGCTCTTTTGAGGTCGCCCAACTTTTGTTTGCCGACTTTGCGCTTCAACTCCGAGTAACTCTAACTCTCAAACTGGACTTTGCTAAATATTGAAACTGAGAGGATACCAATGCTCGAAGAGATACTCCTCGAAATTGTGGCTCTATGAAAAATGGAACATCTTTTGCAGGGCACGAGCCCCGCCCCAGAGAGCGCTCGACATCAGACATAATTCAGGCGAACCTCTGTCTTTGTCTTCTATGAAAGGCTCCACCATGCAGATAGAACTCGTTTCACATTTAAATGAACGTTAAAAAGTTATTTCTAATAGATCATAGTAGTTATACGATTGAGTCGCCTTATATCAATAGGGACTCTTTGAAATACTATATCTAGGTTATCACTCAACAAGCTATATTGGTTCAACATATGTATTTTAGTTAAATATAGAGTAGAATAATGTCACAGATATTACGTAACTGTAAAAATAATCTTGCTCGTGGGTTGTGTAAAAGATGACAAAGGCATAAAATATGCATATAACATCTAAGCAAGTGAACGAAAACTCGAATTAAAACCTATTAGTTTAATATCCGACTGCAGAATTTGTGCGCTTATCGACTATTTGCTAAAAACCAAATTTTTACCCATATTTATGATTTGAAGAATATATATCTACCAACCCGCCTATCAAAACGTGTCCGCTAGTATTGAGTAGAAATGAAGCAGCTGTTGGGAATTATTCTCTTACTCTGTCACACCTCCGTGTTTTATAACCGGGGTTTCGAAGGTGATGTTACGCGAAAGGGTAATCCACGGACTGGCCACGGATGTCAAGGAATCGGTACCAATGGTCGGCCCAATGGCGATGAGGATGGAACACGGTAGGTTATGGAACCGCACACCACGCATCCTTCACCACGTACAGATTGGGCGGGGTGTGTTCAGAACATCATCATCATCATCTGGCTCTTTTCCCAATTACTTGGGGTCGACGCAATATGTCACCTTCTTCCATACGATCCTATCAGACGTCATCTCTGCAGTCACTCTCAGACTATCCATGTCATGATTCACGCAGTTCATCCATCTTTTCCTCGGTCACCCTTTACCCCTAAAGCCTTCAACATTCATACCCAAAACTTTTCTCACAACATTACTTTCATCCCGCCACATCACATGTCCATACCATGTCAGCCGTTTACTCCTTAACTTTTCCGTCACTGGTGCAACTTTTAAACTTCCTCTAATGGGGGTGAATCCAGAACATGGCCTACTAAAAAAAATCAATAGCTCATACTTATGATTCATCATCATCATCAGCTCATAATCGCCCCATTGTTGGGCTCGAGTCTCCACCACAATAGGAGGGAAATTGACCTCACTATACAATGCTGGTCAGACAGATTGAAATAGAGTTTTTATTCTGATTCTGTTTTTATTTCGAGTTTACCATCTCTTGCGTGGATGATATATGCGTATTATATTCCTTATTTGTCTTTTACAACATCCACGGGCAAGATAGAGGGCTGAATTGTATTCTTACTCCGTCACCACGCGGATATCATATTTATGATTGAAGTTTTAAATATATCTATGATTATAGTATTACATAGATTATATAATACTAGCAACCCACCCTCGCTCAGCTTCAGTTTCAGTCACCTTATCCTCGTAGTTCCCGTTCTCGTGGGATTCCCGGGATAAAATATAGCCTATATTATTCCCCGATATTATGGCTCTCCATTGGTGAAAGAATTTTTGAAATCGGTTCGGTGGTTTAAGCGTAAAAACAAACAAACTTACTTTCGCATTTATAATATTGGTAAGGATGTCAAAGTGTTTATGATATGAGAGCAGTTAAAATTTCTACGATCAAGTTGAAAATTTTCCAAGAAGCTCGTGCCTTTCAAAAGGAAAACTTTGGCATGCTCGTGGAACTATGAAAATTGTTTTTGAGATTGTCTCGAAATGCACTAGTGTATATTTTTAATATAATTTTATGAAAGTAAGGTACCTAACAACAAAAGTTGTTAGGTTCTATTCGTATTTATGAATGATAGACAAACGCGAGGTATATTGATTTCAGATCTTTACGCGAATATTTTACACATTTAAAATAAATTTATTTTTACTGATTTTATTTCCGTGTGATGACGGAATAAGAATACAATTTACAACACCTCTCTTGCCCGTGGGTGTCGTAAAAGATGTCTAAGGGATATGATATTCAGATACATCTATGTCAACGCGGCTGACCAGCGTAGTATAGTAGGTAAATTTCCCTGAAACTATGGAGGAGACCCGGACCCAATAGTGGGACTTGTATGTGCTAAAATGATAACGATTACGTATTTAAAATAAAAATATTCTTACACTTTTCAGCGTCCATGGTCGCAGTGTACAATCCTGCCGTGACTAAACGCAGCAAAGTGTTCAAAATCGGAAAAGTGTTCCGGAAATCAAAAATCAAACACAAACAAGATAAAATACAGAACGTCAATTTGCAATTTTCTAAAGAACTTCGAATATTTCTTTGACACGTGTTTCGTCTCTATACGATACTTCCTCAGGACGGTTGGGCTTCAAATGCGCATTTGACAAATATTCGAAGTTCTGCGGCAATTTAGAAATTGACGTTCTGGAAGAAGCTCATCACGTGAGAGTAAGATTCCCTTATATCCTATTCCACCTTGATCCCATCCCGTATTCCTTCCATTCCATTGTGGTATGCGGTATATAACCGTCGGCAAGTAATGCGTCTCCATTTTTACCTTCTCTTTTAAAATAATAATGGATTGCCGCCATATATCGCCTGATTTAATCAATTATATTATCTTTATTTATTTAAATAATAAATAAAAAGTCTAGAATCATGAATGGTGGATTGCAAGTCATTTATTACACTAACATGAAACTAAAATTAAATAGTGACATGTGCTGATATCATATCTGTCACCTCTTAAAGGCAAAGGCGGTATGCAATAAAAATAATTCCCGTACGTAGTTCCTTTAAATTGTCGCCCATTTTTACTTGAAATAAAAGCAGTAATTTCTCTTGATTTTTATGACACTTTTTTATATGTCTGTCTTTTATAGTAGAGAGCTGAATGGGACCATTATTTTATTTTAAATTCGTTTTATGACGGCCGCTTCGCGTCGCAAAATTGAGCTTTTAATGAACGTAAAACTTTCAATTTTGATGAGTCTCCTATGTAATGGTTTGTATATTTTAAAAAAGATCAGTTGCATTCTTCTAGCTTTAGAAGTTTCTTGTTGACAAATTGACTCCTTAATCTTAATAATAACTAGAACTCTCATATGCGACTGACATTAGTGAATAGTCCTACAAAAATATACGATGTAATTTAGATACAGACTTAGATTTTCCGCGTAGTGATGAAGCTAGAATATATTTACCACCACCTCTTTTACCCGTGGGTATCGTAAATGACGACTAAGAAATATAATATGCATATAATATCTAGACAAGAGAAGAAAAACTCAAAACTCTAAATGGGTAAAATGGGTCGGCCATTTTCTTCCTGTTATGGAAAAGGCACTAGCCCATCAGTGGTACGAAATCTTTGATCTTAATAATCTCCAAGTGGCATAAGATATTACTGAGTGTCTGTGCCTATGTCCAACAGTGAATTGTCAGTCACTTCTATCGTGTTGTCTTAGGCAAATATTTGTTGGGGCGGCGCAGGCGCGATTACCTGCGCCTGATACCGCCCTAACCGAGGCCTCGGGTGACTGGACCGAGGAATTAGTCCATCATCCGCCTAGAGACCGACCGCACGAGGAAAGACCGACGTTCTCCCCGAGGGGGGCCACGTCAATCGATGGGAGAGTACTCCTCAAGGGGTATTCCGTCGGGCCGACCACTGACGTCAAGTCACCCTGCTTCGGTGGTCGGTCCAACGACGAAGGCGACGTGTCACGGGTGGATTATGGGTGTGCGTGCTTACGCCTCTCTGTCGCCCTGGATGGAGTGGTGTGAGGAGTGCACCGACCATAAAAAAAAGCAAGCATTTGTTTTTTTTAACACGCCGCTAGCGCAACTGGTCAGTATTTTAATCACCACGCCATTATTGTTGTCTTATGTAAGAATATTTGTAACAATTTTTTTGGTCATTTATGAATTACACACACCTTCGTGCTCCAGACTGAATAAGCACCTAGTATAAATATTCGCTGTCGCCGTGACAAATACTCGACATGGAGTACCTACATTAAAAGTTCGTTACAAGAACTACACACTCTAGCTTGAGTAATGGTCGCATTTCTTACGGAGTTAGTACAGAATTGCTGGCGGATTTAATCTTGGAACATAGAGGAAAATTGAGTTAAGCGTTTGAGAAATGATGGTCAGATAAATTTATAATAATAATATTAAAACTTGAAAAATATTTGAAATAAATGTTTATGACACCCGACCGAATAAGAATGTGTGTCTGTCTGAGGCATTATAGCTCCTAAACAAATGATACAATTATGATGCGGTTTTTACTGTTAGCATTTTTTTTTTTTTATTATACAGTATGACTGGTAAAAGATTGTACATATTGAAGGAAACGATAGATAATGGCCACATGTAACTAATAAAAGTGTAAAAAGAAGATAATATTAATTAACTACATAGTAAACATCAACAATATTAGTGTTACAAGACTTCCAAAAATATTGTCACCCTACTGGCGGTACACCGATACCGATATCGAGTAAAAGTTTTGTTAGTACTGTTGTCAAGATTTTGGATATTTATTACTAGAATTACTAAAGCTAGGTGTAGGAATAATGTCATAAAAACACTAAAGTTAGTTGCAGATTCATAGCTCTTACCAATCCTGAGATAAAGTGATTTGTTTCTAATCAAAACAATAGGTGTGCCAGCATACGTTGACCTTTGTCTGCGGCCCGCGACGCAAAAAAATATCTACTGGGTCGAGTCGCATAGATAGAATATTTACCTAAAATGTAACTAGTTCAATGTCACGCGAACTACTTAGTACCTACAAGTGCTGACGTACGTTGACCTATCCCATGTGTTCATAACTAAATATTTTTATACGATAATTAGTTCAAAATTTAAGTACCAATTTTTTTTATATATTCGGTATCAGAATCGAGTACTGAATACCGTCCTTCAATATGTACAATCTTTTACCAGTCACCCTGTATATTTGGGATAAGATACGTGTAAGACGAGACGTGACTTGATAGAAGTCGCTATCCATATCTTCTGCATCGCCCATCTACAAAAGCGTGTTTTTTCAGTTTTTTAAAACTATTATTTTACTTAAGAAATTCGGATTGAGATCCTTCGCCGCTCATCCAGCAGTCCGGATAAAGTTGTCATAGCCATATTCAGCTAACAACTATATATAGTCAAAAGTAAAAATTAAGTATTCTGATGTTTACGCGAGTATTACACATTCTTAATAATATTATAAATGCAAAAGTAAGTTTGCTTATTTGTTACGCTTTCACATTTAAACCACTGACCCGATTTCAAAAAATCTTTCACCAATGGAAAGCTAAAATATCAGGGAGTAACATAGGCTATATTTTACCCCGGTATTTCCACGGGCACGGGAAATACGCGGGTAAGACGACTGAAACCGAAGCGAAGCGAGGGCGGGTTGCTAGTTATAAATAAAACTTTTTTTTCGGATTTGATCGCATTTGTATTTGATTTTTAATTTCCTGACGTTTTGAACATTTTTCAGCGTTCACGGTCACAGGCGGACTATTATTTTAATTCGTTACAAGAGTTTTACTGTAAATAACGATGTTTTAATGTAAATAATGTATTGGTATGTTCAAATAAAAGTAGTAACAATTGTGCTAACACAAATATCCGAAGTGGCCCGCGACCCTCGACTTTGTTCAACCAACTCGCACGTATTATCCCTCCAATCCCTTCAATCAGCATAAAACAAATGTTAACAGAATTTGCTATGTCACGGATAACAGATACAATAGATTTTAGGTATATGTAGAAATTTTTAAGATTAATTAAAAAGAAAACAACTAGATTTCAGAACTTTATACAGATCAATGTATACACTTTTTAATGGTAAATAGTGTTATTTCAAAGGCGCTCATTGAAAGGTGGCAACTCAGAATATGCTCTGACAACATTCGTAGCTGCACGTACAGGTCTTGTATCTACTACAGATACCAGCTCTTTTTAAGATTACCTCATCATTTCAGCTCATATACGTCCCACTGCTGGGCCCGAGCAACAATAGGAGGGAAATTGACTTTACTATACCATGCTGATCAAACAGGTTGGTATAGAGTTTTGTTTCGAGTTTGCCTTCTCTTGCATAGATGTTATATGCGTATTATACCCCTTAGTCGTCTTATACAATATCCACAGGCAAGATAAGGTTACCTAAAATTAGTTAAAATTTTATAACATGTATTGTAAATCAATAAATTGAACATTCGTAGCTGTGGATCATCACGTTTGAGTGGTTTAATAGCGAAAAACTGGTACGTATAGCGGTCTCAAGAAGGCCTTATATCCGATGTTCTCGACACGGTCTCGAGGAGGAGGACGACAGCATTACGTTCATTCAACGTAGAGCATTCATGGCTCGCGAGGTAGTTACACGTAAATACCCGCGGTTCCGTCCTCGCCGTCGAGGTGCGGCACGTGAAAAAGTCATAAATACTAACGTGGGCATGCTTTGCCTCCAGAAACGCCCCAAACTGAGGTCTATTCCCCATAGAGAGAAAAGTCCACATCAAGCTGTCAAAGCCATCTGCGGCTAACAGCTATACATTCCACAAAAAAGAGTAGAAAGCATTCGGTTGTAGTACGCATATATGTAGTTAAGCAAAGACAGGAGTAGTGTAATAGTGCGGGTACTGGACCGGAATTTTGGTCCGTCACCCGCCGAGGCTAACCGCGCGACGGCGACCAATATCTCCGAGAGGGGGACGTCGAGAGAAGAGGGTACCCCGCAGGGGTGTTCCGTCAGGCCGACCACTGAAAACAAGTCGCCCTGCACGGGTGGTAGGCCCAAAGATGAAGATGCGCTGATTGTAGCTCACCCAAAAAATCGGATATAGTAAGGTGTGTGGTGACGGAGGAAGAATACAATTCACCACTTCTTATCTTGCCCGTGGATGTCGTAAAAGACGACTAAGGGATGTGAAATGGGCATAAGATCTGTACAAGAGAAGGAAAACTCGAAATGAAATCCTATATCAACATGTCCGACTAGCATGGCATAATAGGTCAAATTCCCTCCCATTGTGGAGGAGGCCCGAGCCCAACAATGAGACGTATGTAGGCTGCGATGATGACGATAGTAAGGTTGTAAGTAAGTGCGTTATATGTATTTCTGGAAACGTATTTGTGAAGATATATATCGGCGCACGATTGATTATTTTATAAACTTGAATTATAATTACAGTTAAAACAATTAGGTTTAGTTCAAAATAATTAGTTCCCATACTTAAGATAGATAGTACAACACTTCGCTGTTTGGACGCAGGTGTTGCCGGATCCCAACTGCACAAGTCGACTTTCTCAAGACGTCGAGTGCAGATTTCTACCGTTGGTAGATAAAAAGTCAACCCATTTTGGCTCCCTCAGGGCAGAAAACCATATTGTTTGGTCCCCGGCGGAAACCTCACGGTGTTAACGAAGCCGAGTGAGGCAAGGCCCCGATTTGCCTGCCGAGCCCCTCCAGGGCAGAGCTAACAATCGGAAGGGGTTAGAGCATCCGGCCTTGGGGGATCTCCTAGTCGGACCTAATCTACGGCTTTTCATTATTTTTCTGCAAAGGCCTAACGGCCCGAGCAGCTAGGAACCTATCGCACATTAAGATTGGCGAAGGAGTACAAGCTTAGGGCACATTAGTTAATTACACATCCTCCCGACCTGCACCCGGTTGGGAGGGACACACACTACACACAACCCAGGGTTTACCCCACCCAGGGCGATAGGACACATTCCTGCGAACGTTTTTCCCGCCAGCCCACGATGGCGGAAAAAACTATCACTATCGACGCCCTTCTGGCGATCCCCAAAATAAAAGCTTACATCGCTCAACATTTTGGAGCGATAACTATTTTCCCACCGCAACCCCTACGCGCTCACTCCACCGTCCTGCCGCTCAAACCGGAATTACCGGCCACCGGCACGGCGATGGATACGGAATCAGTCCCCTCCTCAGCCTCAGCTTCATCTTCCTCCGAGTCGGAAGATTCGCCCAATGAGGGCTCCTTCATCGAAGTTCGCTCCCGTAAGCGTACTAAGAAGGCAAAAGCCAACAAAGAGGCCCCCTCTAAGGCCCCTAAAATCAAGCCAACCGAATCGGCCATAACTCCAGCCACAATCCCGTCTGAAACGACCGCTACGACCGCCTCGGCCCTCCCAGTCGTCTCGCAGACAGCCCCAATCTCTGTCCCATCCACTACGGACAGCAACATCGCCCCACAGACGGTCAAAAAACCACTGGCTCCGCCGCCCCTATACATTAGGGATAAGGAGAAGTGGCTAGCCATCTCCGCGTGGCTAAACACCAACAAGATTTCGTACAAATCTGCGAAATCCACCCCCCAAGGCATACGAGTGGACCTTCACTCGTCAGCTGACCACCGCACCGTGTCAAGCATGCTAGGGAATCAACAGATTTCCTACCACACATACACCCTCCCCGAAGCCAAACTTCTGCGTGCAGTAATACGCAATGTCCCGAGGGAAATTGACATTGACATGACATTTAGGAGTGGTAGGACCACACTGTCGACAGTTATCTGTCTACAGCCGCGGGCCGGTCCGTCCGGGGCAGTACCATGCTCTCGCAGAAAATCGACGTCTGAGTAGTAGCAATTTGTTACTGCGCTTCGTTCGGTGAGCGAGAGAGCCGGAAGCCCAACTTTCTGAGGGTGATTGCGTGTGGAGGGTTTTGGTGGTGCCCTTGGTATCACCAAGCCTCAATGCACGCATTCACACTCCCTTCGCTTTCTTCGCGGTAGGCAACGGCCTTGTAAAGGTCCAGGAGCGGCAGAAACACTTACCATCAGGTGTACTGTTTGCTCGTTTGCCACCGTTTGCAATAAAAAAAAAAAAAAAAAAAACACCAAAGAGATCTTAGAATCTCTTAAAGCCCAGGATCTGCCGGTTGTAGAAGTACATCGGATGATCCGAGGCAAGGGTCGTTATCCTCTCAATATGACATTGGTTTGCCTAGCAAATACCCCTGAGGGTAAAGGTATTTTCAAAATCAAGGCCATATGTGGTTTATCCGGGGTCTCAGTAGAGCCCCCACACAAAAATGGCAACTTGGCACAGTGCCACAAGTGCCAAATGTATGGACACTCGTCCAAGAACTGCTTCGCCCGTCCTAGGTGTGTCAAGTGCCTAGGTGACCATCACACCTCTCAGTGTGAACGGCTAAAAGACATCTCCCTCTGCAAAGAGCCACCAGCGTGTGTTCTCTGTGGAGAATACGGCCACCCGGCTAACTATCGCGGCTGCCCAAGAGCACCGAGAAGAATAGTCCGCCAACCCAACTCAAACGGCAAGGCCTTGTATTATAACAAGACCTTCGTCCCAGCCCCCTTACCAACCCCCAATGCGTGGGCTCGCCTCCTGCTAACCAGCAAGGAGGCCTTCCCAACCCTACCCAACAGGCAGCCCGCTGCCCCACCCGCACCATCTCAGCCCAAACCACCAATGATCGGGGCAAACCAGCCCACCGGTGGTAATCCCAAGCCCTCTCAGGGCGCCCCCCTTCCCATCGTCGTCGCTAAAAGCGCGCCCCCAAAAGCCCCCCAAGGACTAGATCCAGATCTAGCCCTGGTGGCCAACTTCGCGGCTCACCTATAGCAGCCGATCTTAGAAAGAACGAGGGAAACAACCTCGCCCTCCTTAATATAGCGATCAAATTCGCCCCCACGTTAGAGCGTCTAGGCTCACTCAAATTCAACTAAAATGGATACACTCCCGGCAGAGTTAAACCCAGACACCTCAAAGTAGGGACATTCAACGCTAATAGCCTTACCCAACAGAGGGATGAAGTAGGCACATTCCTTCGGGAACACCAGTTCGACATCTTGTTAGTACAAGAAACGTTCTTAAAACCATTCAACAGGGACCCTAGAATCGCGAACTATAATATAGTTCGCAATGATAGGACAACCTCACCAATGGGTGGAACGCTCATTTACTACAAAAGGTCGCTGCATTGCACACCTGTGGATCCGCCCCCTCTGATGTACATTGAAGCTTCAATTTGCAGACTAGCCCTCTCAGGCCATCAGCCTATCACCCTTGTATCCGCATATCTCTCTCCCAATAGAGAACATTCGAAACAGTTGGTTGAAAAAGATCTAAAAGAATTGGGAGGCGCCGTCATCATTGGCAGTGACCTTAACGCCAAGAACACCTCTTGGAGCTGTCAAAATTCCAATACGAGGCGCAAGACTTTAGAGCTATTCGCTGACAGACTGCGATTTGATGTCATAGCGCCCATAGAGCCGACACACTTCCCCTTTAACGTTTCGCACAGGCCGGACATACTCGATATCTTTCTTCTCAAAAACATAAACCTTCGTTTATGTTCACTAGAAGTTCAACACGAGTTAGACTCGGATCACCGCCCGGTGACTCTGGAATTAGCCTCCCGCACCTCCGGCCCCTCAGGCCACAACAACGAAAGGACCAAGATAGCGACTGACTGGGCACGGCTAGAGAAAAATCTCAAGTCAACCTCGTCGGTCCACCTTGATCAAATTCCCAATGACATTACGTCTAAGGAACATACCTCTCAGGCGATCGAGTCGCTTACAAGTCACGTGCAGTCGATAATGGACGACTGCTCGCGGCCGGTACCAGATACGAGCGATCGTAAATGGCGCCTGCCAGACGACGTCCGTGACTTGTTAAGACGTAAAAACGCCGCGATACGCGCTTATGACCGCTACCCCACGGAGGATAACCGTACCCGCCTACGGTCACTCCAGAGGGAGGTTAAACAAGCTATTAATGAATTGAGACAGAGCAAATGAGACGCCATGCTCGAGGAGCTAGAGCCCTCTCACACAGCCTTTTGGCAGCTTTCCCGCTCACTCAAAAAAGACATAGTGTCCACTCTCCCTCCTCTCACCAGACCCAACCAGCCACCGGCGTTTATGGACGACTAAAAGTCAGAATGCCTGGCCGACTGCTTGGAGCTTCAGTGTACGCCGAGTACACTACACCCCGACGCCGCGAATCACCGCTTCATCGCCGACGAAGTGGAACGTCGTACCACTCTCTCGCGCTCGTTACGAAACGACAACCCCGATCAGCCTATCCCAGTAGTAACCACCGATGAGGTCGAATCGTTAGTCTGGGGTCTTAAAACCAGAAAAGCCCCAGGTTCGGACGGAACCTCAAATAAAGTCATTAAATTATTCCCCGCCCACTTGATAGTCCTGTTGTGCTGCATCTTCAATGCAGCACTAAATAATAACATCTTTCCCGCGCAATGGAAAGAGGCCGTGGTAATAGGAATCCACAAACCCGGCAAGCGCCGTACCGAACCCAGTAGTTACCGCCCGATTAGTCTACTAAAAGGTCTAGGTAAGATCTACGAACGAATAGTTCTCAGAAGACTACGCACATTCGCCGAGGCTAACAACCTCGTTCCCGACGCACAGTTTGGTTTCCGAGCTAAACACAGCTGCGCACAACAAGTTCACCGCTTGGTAGAATACACAAGTAGTCAGTTCATCATGAACAGATATACGGGTGTATTATTCCTAGACGTAGCGAAAGCATTCGACAAGGTTTGGCATGAAGGCCTAATCTACAAACTCTATGTCCTCAAGATCCCTCACTACTTAATTCTCATTATACATGACTACTTAAGTCATCGCAGCTTTCGCTACAGGGTGGAAGGGACGTTGTCGACCTCCCACCCTATCAAGGCCGGTGTCCCTCAGGGGTCGGTCCTCTCCCCATTTCTCTTTACGCTATACACTAGCGATATGCCAAAATTCAACCGGGTACATAAAGCGCTTTACGCTGATGACACCGCACTCTTTTGTGCTGGTAGATCCCCGACAACAGTAGCCAAGACTCTCCAAACAGCGGTTACCGCCCTAGCCAATTGGTTTAGGAAATGGAGATTAGAAATCAACCCCGAGAAGAGTCAGGCGGTCATGTTCACTAGACGAACTGCCCGTTCCTACTCTATCAATAGCATTCCCCCCCATAAAATTTTCAACAAGCCGGTCACTTGGACCAGGCAGGCCAAATACTTGGGTAAGATCCTTGACGATCGACTCAGCTTCGCCCCTCACATAAAGCAAGTCCGCGCACGGGCAGCCTTTGTGATGGGCCGTCTCCACTGTCTACTCAACTCTAGGTCGCGTATGCCCCTGAGTAGCAAAATCCGACTATACACCACCTGCATACGGCCTATCATGACCTATGCCAGCGTGGTGTTCGCGCATATTAAGCCACACAGGATCCACAGGCTACAGACACTACAAAATCGTTTCATGCGCTGAGCTACGGGAGCACCGTGGTTCATACGAAACGTCGATCTCCACATCGACCTCGAACTGCCGACCATCAAGCAGTTTATGAAACGGTGCTCTCAGAGCTACTTTGACTCTGCCATGACACACCCCAACCAACTAGTGGTTGGGGCGGCTTCCTATAGACCCTCCAAAATCTCCTCCATCCGACGTCCTCGTCACGTCCTCGACGAAGAGGACGACAATATCACACTCGCTCAACAAAGAGCCTACACGGCCCGCGAGGCCTTAACAAATAAATATCCGCGGTTCCGCCCTCGCCGTCGAGGTGCGAAACCGCGCCGCGCAAAAGTCACTACTAAAAACGTGGGCACGCCCACTTTGCCTCCAGCGACGCCCCAAGCCGAGGTCCGTTCCCCACAGGGGGAGCCCTTGGGCGATGTCGCTTAGCATACTTTTCTCCGGGTTGAGAGCCCTCAGCGCTCACCCATAGTCCGCGTCAAGCTGTCAAGGCCATCTGCGGCCAACAGCTGTACACACACAAAAGTACGACATTCATTCGATCGCTAGCAGCCGAACAGTGCGGAGCTCTAGACTCCACTTAGTTTTAAACTAGAATTCAATAACACGAGTAGTGTTTCAACTTTATTGTTTAAATTACGTTTATCATGGAACACCATCAACACTATCAATATTGTAGTAGTGAGGTAGATGACGTTAGCCATGCTGACGTCATTGCTTTTAAAAACATCACGGCGCTACCTGCTACGTCATATACGTATAAAGAAATATATACATATATCGAGGTATGGGGCGCCGTGCTGCATCACTATCAGATCGGTCACACATTGCGATGTAATAACACTTCGGATGGCTACTTTTAAACTATATTCAATGATTAACGTTAACACAATTTTATATTATAACTAATGATTACGTATGCCAACGGATAAATTAGGTATTTGGGAAACGCGGTGCATTTGATACAACACGGCAGCAATAACGACCGATCGCTGTCGTGTCTCGCACTCAACTGAGTATTCAACGGACTGCTCTCAATAAAGAAAGCTCTGTAATATTTCAAACGTTAACGGTCAAACGACAAACATCAAAAATCATTGCCAACGTTGTATCGAAAACACCCAAGTATATTTATTACTCGACCTTTCCGTAATCGATTGATTCTTAAAAACTATTAAGATATGGTGCCAGAGGTAGTGACGCTGCGTCATATATATATATTTCATTGAATTGATGTTACTCGTGTATTGTTAATTACACAGAAAACACAATTACACACAACAATGAGAATCTGAGGTACGCACTACCAAGATCGACAACTTTACCCGGACTGTTCGGTAAGCGATGAGGGCTCTCATCCCGGCGCGCGTACCAGTTGTGAGTGCGCTTTTATACTGCTCCTTTAATCCATTGTTTCTATATATCAACAATATAATATATTAGAACGCGAAATTTTCCCTGATATGAAGTCACTTAAAAAGAGTAATTAAAAAAGAGGTTCTCAATTGGACTGTAGTTTTTGAAGTGAAATTTATTTGCATGAGGGTAATTTTTTTACGGATGAAACGCAATTTAGCGTCACGAAGATGTGCAGCGTTTTTATCAAAGAAGAGGGAGAGAGCGATTGAGACCGATTGAGAGAGAGTGAGAAAGGGCGAACATAGCACGAAGCACAGCCATGGGGCGAGAGTAGGGAGCAAGCGAGTGAGAAAGATTGAGAGATTTTTTTTATTTTTTTTTTATTCTGATAAAAATACATGGAACCAAAGAAGTTTCACTTTTGACATGCGTATTCACGCTATTTTTTTTGTTTGTTACCTCGTAACTTTCGACTGGGTGAACCTATTTTGATAATTCTTTTTTATTTGAATGTAGGTGCTTACACTCCATTTCAATTTGGATCAGTTTTGACGATGGTACCATGAGCAAACGGTTGCAGACGGTATTTTTTGTTTAGAATTATTAATAACCACTAAATTATTAATACACACTAAAGAATATTTTCCGTATAGTGACGGCAAATATAATTTAACATTAACTTTCTTATCCGTGGGTATAGTACAAGGCAACTTAGGGGAAAAAAAAAAGTGGTCTCGATGAGCCTTTCTCATACTCCCTACTCCCTCAGGGTATTCCGTCGGGTCGACCACTGAAGTCAAGGAACTCTGCACCGGTGGTCGGCCCAACGACGAAGCAGACGTGCTATATGAGTGGGTTATGGGGCCGCGCGCCGCCCCTCCTGCCGTCCACCGCCCGCCCGTCCTGAACGGAGCCGGGCGGTGGATGAGCTGACCGTAGCCCCACCCAAAAAAAGGGATATAATATTGACACAATATCATATGCAATAGAATGAAAATTCAAAATAGAAACCTATATCAATACGTTTGATCAGCGCGGTACAGCAGGTCAATTTCTCTTCTATTGTAGAGGAGGTCTCTAGACGAGGCCGCAGGTGACCGGACCGGGGACTTTAGTCCGGCACCCGCAGAGAGGATCACCGCGCGACGGCGACCGACGTTCCGAGACTGGGACGTTGAGAGGTGAGGGTACCCGAAAGGGTATTCCGTCGGGCCGACCACTGAGGACAAGGAACTCGGCACTTGTGGTGGTCGGCCCAACGGCGAAGGTGACGTAAGTACGGGTGGGTTATGGGCCCGCGCGCCGTCCTTTCCTTGGCCCGGATGGAATGGACCGCGTGTGCGCTTACCATAGCCAACCCATAAAAAAATTAAAAATGTGGAGGAGGTCTAAGCTCCGCATATAATCCATTATATATGAAGTGAAATGGTGATGACTGAAGAATATTTCATTAAACATATAATTAATCATCGTTGTCATCGTCCTGTTCTTATCCCAATTACCTGGGAGATGACGTTATATGTAGTCTTTTAAGAAAGAAGAAAGAAACGAAAACGTTTATTCCGCTCTCGCTATTAAAAACACAAACATATAATCAGAAAAATCGAAAACAAAATTAAACTAATTAGAAAAAAGTATTACGATCCTTTCAACAGGAATTATCAATTAACTGTCATTTGACGATTATACTGGCGTGAACCATTTAATCGAATAATCATACGCCATTACATTATTTTACGCACGCACGCACGCACGCACGCACGCACGCACGCACGCACGCACGCACGCACGCACGCACGGACGCACGCACGCACGCACGCACGCACACACACACACACACACACACACACACACACACAAACGCACATAGAGACAGACAGACATCGACGTTAAACTTATAACACCTCTCTTTTTCGTCGGGGGTTAAAATGAACTTCTTACGTAAAATAATGTAATGTAATGCCAGCACCTGGTATGAACATTTAAAACATGGCTACCAAAACTTACCTAGTATTTGAATGTGCGTGCGTGTTTGTGTGTGCATCTATGCGAGTTTGATTACATGGAGCAGTGCCTCATCGTCAGATAGAGGCTGGAGGCGGAGGAGAGGATTGATTAATTTATTTGTTAATTATCTTTTAAAGAGTGATAGGACCACACTGTCGACAGTTATGTCTACAGCCGCGGGCCGGTCCGTCCGGGGTAGTTCCACACTCTCGCAGAAAATCGACGTCTGAGTAGTAGCAATTTGTTACTGCGCTTCGTTCGGTGAGCGAGAGAGCTGGAAGCCCAACTTTCTGAGGGTATTTGCGTGTGGAGGGTGTTGGTGGTGCCTTTGGTATCACCGAGCCTCAATGCACGCATTCACACTCCCTTCATTTTTTTCGTTTCGTAAAGGTCCATGAGCGGCAGCAACACTTACCATCACGTGTACTGTTTGTTCGTTTGCCACCGCCTGAAATAAAAAAAAAATGAATCCATTTTTTAGATAAGAATAAAACAGAATGAAATAATTTTCTACCAACTCCTAATCGAGAAATAAAGGATAATAAATATAGTCTAATTGGAAATTGAAATTAAGAATTCTAAAAAAAAGAAAGAAAATATTTATTATGTTCTCGTCAAATCTAATTAAAAGAGAACACCAAAATAGATAAAGAAAAATCTTCTGACATAATTAAATTTTAACTAAAAACAAACAAACCTATTAGGTCAGTTCGTGTTATTTCTCTTTATTAAAGAAATAGCGTTGGTATACTGCCAACACCTGGTATATACATTTTAAACATAATTACATATAGTTGTCTTACTCACGTAGTTCCTGTTACCGGGATAAAATATAGCCTATGTAACTCCCTGATATTATAGCTTTCCATTGGTGAAATAATTTTTGAAATTGGTTCGGTGGTTTAAGCGTGAAAGTGTAACAAGCAAACAAATTTACCTTTGCATTTATAATATTAGTAAAGATTGTATTGATTGATTGATATTGACCATGAACGCTGAAAAAAAATTGAAACCTGGGAAACATAAACGTCAGGTAGAAACGCGATAAAATCCGCAGAAATAGTTTCATATGCAGTTTATAAAAATATACATCATTGCTCCTTATCGCTGCGTTCATGTGACTGACTGGTACTGTTATTAAGTCAAACCAGCTGTCAGTACTGTTAGAATTACGACAGCATTTAATGTTGACGAGGTATGACGCCATAGGCTTCGGGGCAAGTAATACCGCCCCCGGCGCAGATTATGTCGAATAATTCTCTAATACTGGTGATTTAGGGGCGAATATAACATCTGCGTCCTGAAAAGAGGGGTGACAAATAATTGTTTTAGGCGAGAACGTGAATATGAACGAATTTGTTTAAGATGCAGGTGTGGTTTTATTTGTATTAAATGACTAGCAACCCGCCCTCGCTTCGCTTCGGTTATAGGTTATAGTCGTTATACCCACGTAGTTCCCGTTCCCGTGGGAATACCGGGATAAAATATAGCCTATTTTATGCCCTGATATTATAGCTTTCCATTGGTGAAAGAATTTTTGAAATCGGTCCAGCCATTTTGAAGATTACCCGGAACAAACAGACAGACAGACAGACAAAAAATTTTTAATTGCTATTTTAGGCATAGGTGTCGTGCAAATAACCGTGTGAGCATGAAAAAAGCCTATTATTTTGACATTACAAACAGACACTCCAATTTTATTTATTGGTATAGATTTAAAAAAAAATAACGTGAGTACTAAGTACGTATGTCAGAAGTGAAACTTCTTTGGTTCCATGTGTTTTTATCAGCATTAAAAAAAAAAAAAAACAAAAAGAAAAAATCTCTCGATCTATCTCACTCGCTTGCTCCCTATTCTCGCCCCATGGCTGTGCTTCGTGCTATGTTCGCCCTTTCTCACTCTCTATAATATCAGGGAGTAACATAGGCTATGTTTTATCCCGGTATTCTCACGGGAACAGGAACTACGCGGGTAAGACGACTGAAACCGAAGCGAAGCGAGGGCGGGTTGCTAGTTTATAATAAAACTGCGTTGCGTTATAATAAAACTTGCAATGTATTGAATATTTTTTTCAGACAACAGTTTTAGGACCGGTCCACCTGCCTAACGTCTATCCTCCTTGGGCATGTAACTCATCGAATGAAGCTGTTTCTGGTCTATATAAAGCTCTTAGTTTTCTTTTACGAAACCCACTAATAACGTTGATAGTATTTTCTGCTGCACACTTTCACTACTATTTTCTTTTTACTTTTACTTTATCGGTGATTAAATCCACCTAGTGGGGGATCATCCTACACCGCGCCGTCCGATTTTTGGTCGCCACTCAAGAATCTTTTTTTCCCTTTGGTTAAGGAGTAAAAATACAGTTTACCATCCCCTCTCTTGCCTGTAGATATTGTAAAAAACGGCTGAGAGATATAATTTGCATATAATATCTATGCAAAAGAAGGAACACACTAAACAAAACCTATACCAATACGTCTGATCACCATAATTATAGTAGTAGTTCAATTTCGCTCCCATAGTGGAGGAGGCCCGAGCCCAACAGTGGGACGTGTACGAGTTGAAATCATGATGATGAAGATGAACGTACTCAAAACTGGGAAATAGATGGACTTCGATGATGTAGAAGAAAGTACAAGCAAAATAAACAACCATTTCTGTTAAAAATGAAACCTAAAATATTTTAAAGAGTTTCCTCGTTGAAAATGCTTCTTTAAATCTTGTATTTATTATCTAACTGCAAGTAAGTACTGCTGTCGTTTAAACAAGATACGACTAATTACCTCTGTAAGTTATTAGTGTTCTTTGTTGAGAACTGTCTGTAGTTTTAAATGCGTTTGCTTCGCCTTTTCTGATCTTTTCTTATGTTTAGAGTATTACTAATTTGAATTGAAACTATTGAGAATGGCAGTCCTTCTGTCCTCGCGTGATTTTGAAGGCTGAAAAGATCGAAAAACAGTAAAACTACTTTAAGGATTTTATCGCGTTTTTGTTTAAATTTGGATTGCCCGACGTTTCGAACACTCATTCATGGTCACGGGCGGACTAAGATGTCTCACGTCCAACAAGTCATCGATATTTCAGAAAATTTATATCTGTCTACCCGATATAAAAAATTAGTTATTAAATACTGACCCAGATTTGGATACAAATTTATTGCCAGTGTAAGAAGAAAGAAAATGATTCCATATGAAAAAAAATATATTGTTTATGGTTAGTAATTATTTAACATTAAAATTAGTAATACCGGATCGGAACCCGGCCACACTGAAATCAAATACAAACGCGATAAAATCCGTAGTTTCATTTACAATATCCGCCGTTCATTTAAATATTTTAAATTATTATTTTTCAATAAATAGTTTCTGATCAATTTTTATCATGATAAAAAGTCATTCATTTCGTTTTTTTTTTCAAAATACATAGACCTCTAAACGTAAATAGTTTTATTACAATATATTGTAACTTCATATTATGTTTATTTCTCTAGTATTTTTTTGTGTACTGTCCAAATTTATTATATTTGGGGGTCTTCGTTTTTGTGACGAAATATTTACATCAGGGTCACAGAAAATGTGACACAGCATGCCAACTGGTGGCATTTGGTCAAAAAAAGGTGATTGTAGCGAGACGTTTTTTATGAACGGCCCCTTAGTAGTATAGAAATCCGTAGAAGAATGGGTTCAACCGATATTGCACAAAGAATTAGTACGCTAACGTCGCAATTTGTAAGCTACATCGCTGGGTGAACTGAACTACCGGGAAAAATATTTTCGACTAGCGACCACATATTGGACTTCATACGATGCAGTCATCTTGATCAGGTGGACCAACGACTATCCAGTGGCTTCCTATAACTTTCTAATGAGTTTTATAGGAAGTCGCTTCGAAAGGAATTTTCTAATGAAAGTTATATTAAGTCGCTGGATGCGGGCGACATAGTACTGTTCTATGTGGCGTTCTATGGGGTACTCTTACGTTTAGTAGTGAACAGAAAAATATACACTGCTTTTTATAAAAAATGAAAATTATTGTAAAGTCGAAATAAAGTAAACAAAAAAAAAAGTTATAAGAATTAATTTATATAATTTCATTAAAAGGAAACTGTAGCAAGAGTAACAATCATTTCCATGCCTACTCTCGAGCACGTATTTCAAACTCTTTGAACCCCTCTAGCGTGAAGTGCTCTAATTAAATATAGCGTCAATCTGTACGCACCTGGCGGGCCTGTTGTACCCGCTGGCGTCGTTCGGAGGGTTATGTTGTTTCGAGACAATACATTATTTTGAATGACAATGCTACAGCCATATTACTGCTTTGTTAACGCAGTTTCGACTTGGGAATTAATTAAATTAATTTCGTGGATTGTTATTTTTGTTCCGTTCCCTACTTCACAGTAATTTAGTACTTAGCGTAGTTGTTAACCTTCCGTTTTGATAGGTTAAGAATACAATGTGTCACCACCTCTTTATTTCATCTGGAATACGTAGAAATTGTGTAGGAGATCTTAGAAGAATGGATAAAGGCTCTCTTCTGGATAACTTATAACTTTTTAGAGTACCCAAAGGTAAAAACGGGACCCCTATTACTAAAACTTCACTGTCCATCCGTCCGTCTGTCTGTCACCAGCCTGTATCTCAAGAACCGCGATAGCTAGACAGTTGAAATTTTTACAGATAATGTATTTCTGTTACCGTTATAACAACAAACACTAATAAAAACAAGATAAAATTAATATTTAAGGGGCGCTCCCATAAAAAAAAAAACACCTTTTGTCTATTTTTGCTCGATATTATAGATAATGATACGGAACCGTTCGTGCGTGACTCCAACTCGGTTGGGCAGCATTCGGGAAACTTAAGAAGTTCTTCTCGTCCAACATACCTCAGTGTCCGAAAACACAGGTCTACGACCAGTGTGTGTTATGATGTAATGTAATGCCGTGCCATGCAGTAATGACTTACGGGACGGCAACGTGGTCCCTAAATGTAGGCCTCATATCAAGGCTCAAACTCACTTCAGCGTGCTATGAAGCGGACTATGTTCGGGATTTCTCTGCAAGATAGAATCCGGAATACGGAAATCCGCAGAAGAGCGGGTGTAATCGACATGGCACGAAGAATTAGCACGCTGAAGTGGCAATGGGGAGGCCACATCGCTCGATGTACCGACAACCGCTGGGAAAGAAAGCTTCATGAGTGGCGACCACGTATCGGACGACGCAGTGTAGGATGCCTCTCCCACTAGGTGGACCGAAAACCTGGTGAAAGTTGCTGGGCGTCGTTGGATGCAGGCGGCACAGAACCGCACTTTGTGGCGTAAAATGAGGGAGACCTACGTCCACCAGTGGACGGCGATAGGCTGAAATGATGAATGATGATGATGATCTATTTTGCTCCTATTACAGAGGAGGCTCCAGTCTAGCAGTAGGACGTATAGGAGCTCTGATGATAATGATGATAAACTTATCAAATGCAAAATAACAGCATTTGAATTATACAACAAAATATTTTCCTAGTCTAAATGGATCCTATATCAACCCATTTGACCCCTATATCAACCCGTCTGATCAGTTTGGTAGAGTATGTCAATCTACCTCCTTTTGTGGAGGAAGCTCGAGCCCAGTAGTGGGACATATATGGGCTGAGATGAGATGACCCTAAAATTGAAAGTGTAAAACGCTATGAAAGATTTCTCTCCAAACCAATACGGTTTTAATGTAATTTTAATTAATTAATTAATATATTCAGCTTACAATCGATGGGCTCTTTGGACAATTAGTATTCTGATGGAGATGCAAGTTTATGTGAGTTCGTGTCAAAGTTTTGAGAGGAAAGCGGTCACTTGAATTTTGATCGGAAACAAGGAAATGCCTGACAACGTAATGTAAATGCAAATAGTTATTGATGATATCTTTATACCATATACATATTTATCATCATCTTTATTTAAGCTGACATCTTGGGCATATAACAACAAGGAAAACTAGAAATAAAACCCCACAATAAACCGCCTGACTAGCGTGATATAGTCAATTTCCCTTCCAATGTGGAGGAGGCTCGAGCCCACTAGTGGGACTTATGATTATATGGACTATGATGATGATTATGAAGCAGCTGATTAAACATACTATTGTTGGGCCTCCTCCATAAGTCTCCTTTACAATGGAAAGAAAATTGACTTACTATATTAGGCTGCACAGACAGATTGGTCTGAAAGTACCATCATCATCAACCAGTTCTTATTATAATTTGAAGTCGACGTACTAGATATTCTGGAAGAAGATCTTCCATCATTTGTAAAGATTTTAACAATAGTTAGCTGCTTGCCTGGCAACAACCCTGCTAGAATATATAATAAAAAATATAATCACCAGACGATGATGGTGAATATCTTCGCCTGGTAGCCGTTTCGAAGATTACCCAAACAGACAGACAGACAATCCATAAAAAATTAAACTGGTAATTGCCGTAGCCACCGTGCAAATTACCCGTGTGGCCATGAGAAATACCACAAACAGATATTTCCAATTTATTTAATGGTATACCTCTAATCGCAGCGTTCGGGAAACTTAAGAGGATCTTCTCGTCCAACATACCTTAGTGTCTGAAAACACAGATCTACGACCAGTGTGTGTTACCACTGATGACTTACGGCACGGAAACGTGGTCCCTAAATGTAGGCCTCATAACAAGTCTCAAAGTCGCTCAGCGTGATACGGAGCTGGCTATCTCTGCGATGGCTGCTCGGGATATCTCTGCGAAATAGAATCCGGCAATTCACAGAAGAACGGGTGTAGCCGACATAGCACGAAGAATTAGCACACTGAAGTGGCAATAGGCAGGCCACATCGCTCGATGAATTGACAACCGCTGGGGAAGAAAGGTTCTCGAGTGGCGACCACGTATCGGACGACGCAGTGTAGGACGCCTCCCCATTAAATGGACCGACGACCTGGTGAAAGTTGCTGGGCGTCGTTGGATACAGGTGGCATAGAGTCGCACTTTGTGGCGTAACATGAGGGAGGCCTACGTTCAGCAATGAGCAATGGATGGCGATAGGCTGAAATGATGATGATACCTTTACTCCTAAAGCCGGTGTGAAGATGTTACTTAAGAATGTTATCAAACCCTTGATGGCCGATTATATGATGGTAACATATATTTATTCTCTCTTTAATTATTATTTTTTAATAACTATTATCTGGCGACCGTCCTGTCAAGCCATTTGAGGCTAAGGAAAGCCAACGTGAGGGTCCATAAATTACTCTATTAAGTCTCACTGCTTAATCCACTGGGCCACTGGTATTAATTATTTAACTTCGATGGCTCTTTCTTTTGCCCCTAACAAGCTCTTCGAAAACTTTTCCTCAAAAGTTGTTGGTTCATTAAGTGAAGTGGATTGGTAAAAAAAATATTCCCAAGAAAAATTTGTACTCGTGGAACTGTAATTCACGTCTATTGGCAATCCTTTTCAACCACCTTAACCGTTAGGCTAATGTGGGTATGAACGTATGGTAAATCGTGAGTTGATTATCGTATTATCATTTTCACTACATTTTGCACGATGTCAGAAAACACATTGTTTTACATCTACGGCTGGGTTCGAGCCTCCTTCATAATCGGAGGAAATTTGACCCAAGAACCAAGGATCGTTAGCGTGGCGTTAACGCCACGCTTGGATATGTACGTTTGTGTAACGAAATCACAACCTGTTTAAGAATTTTGTACAACGCTATCTAGTGCGTTTAAAAGAAATTATTAATTTAAACACATACTTATAGTGTATACTAATGAAAATAAATGTTTATTGAATAAATATCATTTTCTGAAGAAAAACGTAATATTTGATTAATACTTTACGCCATATTAGTTACTGTCATAATCTGTTCTTTTATTCATATATACTTGTACAAAATAATTTCGATGTTTCACATCTGCCAGGCGTCCTGAGCGACGGCTGCCTTTTTTAGATAGAATATAATTTTATTTATTTTATTTTTATTTATTTATTTATTTAAGATAACAGCCTGCACTAAGGAAATAATCCTTGTATCGCGGGGGACTTTACAAACATATAATTAGCGGACACAAATTACATTCAGACTCAGAACAACAATTTCTGGATCGCACAAAGTGTTGTCCCGCGTGGGATTCGAACCCTCAACACTGGCGCTGTAAGTCGCTATCTTAACCACTACGCCATTTGTGTAGTCATGTCATATCTTATGTCCCTTCCTATACTTTTTAGGCAACTATGGTTCTATGTAATGGCATTACGTTTTTATTAGTAGCGTAGCATGTTAAAAATATTCTGAGTGGTGACAGAGTAAGAATACAATTCGCCTCTCCTTATCTTGGCTGTGGATGTCGCAAAATACACTAAGGGATATAATAGGTGTATAAAACTTAAGCAAGAAAAGGAATATTCGAAATAAAACCAAATACCAACATGTCTGTCTGTTTGTAAGTATAATAGTATTGATATTTTTAACGAAATATTTAATACTTTTAACGAAATATTTAATACTTTTAAATCTAAACTTTTAAAAATAGCGGCATAACTTTTACTTTTATGTATTTCTTTTCTATTTTCCATTTTATATAATTAAAAGGAACCCATTATTTATTAATGTTTAATGAACCCATTATTTACTAATATTTATTAGAAACTTAATTGGTGACAGTGTTATTAATTATAATTTTATCTACTTTGTATATTAGCTCATAATATTGTTTGTTTCTTTGAACACAATAAATAATTAAATGAATGAATGTCTGACCAGCGTGGTATAATAGGTTAATTGCCCACCAATTGGGGAGGAGGCTCGAGCCCAGTAGTAGGACGTTTTCAGCTGAGATGATGATGTCAGATGCTAAAATATACGCCATGTCTATTAATACGTAATACTAGCCATTATAAATCGTCAGTTAGTTATATCAAAGCATAAACAAAGATTTAACTTCAAAGAGCCCGACCTCTTGAAGTTAACATCTAAAAGTCAATTACACCGGTAATAAAGGCTACAAGAGTGACGTCAGCAAAGTTATCAGAGACTTCGATAGGCACGCTTCTTAATTGATTTCAGTACCGGTACGCGGCCGGGTCAAACTTTGACCTGTTGACTTTAAGATGAGGGTTTTAATGAATAGACAGTATTACAATTTTTAATTCGGACGTATTTTCTTTTCTATTTTAATAAAAACAGTGAGAGAAAGAAAAAAGGGAAAAACAAAAGAGTGCCTGTTTGTAATATCAAAATAATGAGCTTTTTTCATCCTGATAGGGTTATTTGCAAGATACCTATGCCTGGCAACCTGTTTTAAAATAGTTAAGTCTGTTTGTTTTGGGTAATTTTCAAAACGGCTGGACGGATTTTGAAAATGTTTTACCACCAGTTAGCTGTCTATATAAGAAGTAACTTGAGTTATATTTTATCCCGGTATTCCCACGAAAAAGGAAACTACGTGGATAAGGCGACTGAAACCGGAACGAAGCCAGGGCGGGTTGCTAGTTATAAAACCCTATAACAACCTAATTAGGTAATTATAGGTAATTATGACGGTTTTTTTTTTTTTTTTTTTTTTTTTTTTTTATTTAAGACAACACCCTGCACTAAGGAAATAATCCTTGTATTACGGGGGACTTTACAAACATATAATTAACGAATACAAATTACATCCAGACTCAGAACAACAATTTGTGAATCGCACAAAGTGTTGTCCCGCGTGGGATTCGAACCCCCGACACTGGCGCTGTAGGTCGCTATCTTAACCACTACGCCATCTGTGCAGTCGTGCCTAGCCTGCCTGACTAGCGTATGTCAATTTCCCTTCAAATGTGGAGGAGGCTCGAGCTTAACAGTGGGACGTTGTAATGGTGATGTATATATATTTTTTTAAATATAATACCTTTTTTTATGGGTTGGCTATGGTAAGCGCACGCGCGGTCCAGTCCATCCGGGGCGATGAAAGGACGGCGCGCGGGAACGTCACCTCGTTGTTGGGCCGACCACCGGAGCAGATGTGACTTATTGTCAGTGGTCGGTCCGACGTAACACCCTGCCCTAAGGAAATAATTATGGTATTGTGGTGGTACTTTTACAAACATGTAAGTAACGGACGCAAATTACATCCAGAATCAGAAAAACAATTTGTGGAAAGCCCAAAGTGTTGTTCTGCATGGAGTTCGAACCCCTGACAATGTAAGTCTGTGTAGTCAACCATGTCCATTTGTACGACGCCCACGGGAATGAAAAGGTTTTTGAAACATTAATAATTTTTAATGCGATAAATGATTATTTTTGCCTGTAATGACGGAGTGAGAATACAATTCACTACTTCCTATCTTGCCCCTGGGTGTCGTAAAAGATTACTAATGAATATGTATAAAACCCTATACCAACCTGCCTGACCAGCGTGATATTGTACCTAAAGTTGATTTTTCTCCTATTATTATGTGGGCTTGAGCCTAGCAGTGGGATGTATATGAACTGTGATGATGATGGCGATGATATAGTCTTAACAAATGATATAAATACAAATGTGGGCTTATTTGTTAGTCTTTTCCAATACACGTCTCACTGTTGGGCTTGGGTCTTCTCCACTATGGGAGGGAAGTTGACCTACTATATCACGCTGGTCAGATATGTTGGTATAGGGTTTTGTTTCGAGTGTTTCCTTCTCTTGCTTAGATATTATATGCATATTATATCACTTCGTCGTCTTTTACGACACACATAGGCAAGACAGGGGGTGGTGAATTATAGTCTTAATCCGTCACCACACGGACAACGTTACTCTTTTATATCTCAAATATTCATTTAATAATTAATATCTGGTTACTTAATTTATTTTTCGTAAATTTTATTATTGACGAACTTATTAAGATATATATTAAAAATAAAAATGATGAAATTTTATATCATTGTATTGATAAGCTAAAAACACCGACAGAACAACATTTTCTATAAATAAAACTAAGGTATATCGATTTTTCAGCCCCTAAACCTCTAGTATGCAAAATTTCATCAAAATCGTGGGAGCCGTTGCCGAAATCCTGAAAAAAATATATATATACAAGAATTGCTCGTTTAAAGATAATATCTGGTTGACCGAGCTTCGCTCGGAATATTTTTGTCGAATTTATTTAGATGTATATTAATAAAAAATAAATAATGAACATTATATAAAAAATTACAAAAAGGGAATAATAATAGCACCAAGATTCGAACCGACGCTGTTTGCATTCCAAAAAAAAACAAAATTAGAAGCGGCCGTCTCCCCAACTGAGCTATTGTAACTCATGACATTGATAATGAAATTTGAATTTATATTCTTTTAAAATTTAATGTCATTATATTGTTTTACTAAAAACATAGACAAAACAACATTTTCTATAAATAAAACCTAGCTAGATCGATTTTTTGGACCCGAATCCTCTAGTATGCCAAGTTTCAACAAAATCGTTGGAGCGGTTTCCGAGACCTTGAATATATAATATATATATATATATATATATATATATACAAGAATTGCTCGTTTAAAGATATAAGATAAGATGTATATTCTTAGACAGTCTTAGTATAGGATAGAAAGAAAGAAAATTATTTTGTTTTGTAAACTTTAAACATTAATTTAGATCGCAGAAAAAAGGATGATTGTCTAAAAACACGCGAATCCAAAACGCGCGAGGTTTAAATATGGTGGCACACCTTATAAATAATTTAGTGGGCATGATACTACAGCTACATATATCTCTATGGTAGAGGAAAGCATCCATAAAAAGTTATAATATTAACAGCTACAAAAAAAACTTTCAAACTCTCTGGTATAATGTGAGAATGTAGGCGTTGCCTGAACTACTTCATACATTTTAGAACGTAAGAGGTAATTAAACCTTTACATTACTCATATTTTGTACGGCTTTTATTTCATGTACTAAAATTTAAACTTCGGCTTCTATAAATGTGTATGTCAAAATAATTTTGGTTTATTTTGTTCTAGCAACCCGGTGAGGTGCGACACCGAGCGCCGAGGTGTTATGCCTAAAATTATTTTGTTTTACCTATTATTGCGATGTAATATGAATATTATGTCGTAGGCATGTTGGGAACAATACCGTTGCATGTCAGACAAACTTAAGAATGTCTAATTATCAGCCTTTTTTTCTCAATTTTTTTTTTCTTTTTTTTTTTATTGCAAACAGTGGCAAACGAGCAAACAGTACACCTGATGGTAAATGTTGCTGCCGCTCATGGACCTTTACAAGGCCGTTGCCTACCGCGAAGAAAGCGAAGGGAGTGTGAATGCGTGCATTGAGGCTCGGTGATACCAAGGGCACCACCAAAACCCTCCACACGCAATCACCCTCAGAAAGTTGGGCTTCCGGCTCTCTCGCTCACCGAACGAAGCGCAGTAACAAATTGCTACTACTTAGACGTCGATTTTCTGCGAGAGCATGGTACTGCCCCGGACGGACCGGCCCGCGGCTGTAGACAGATAACTGTCGACAGTGTGGTCCTACCACTCCTAAAATGTATTATGAAACTCCTAAATGTATTATGTTTTTAGTTATGTGGGGATATTAACACTAGAGGGCTCGCGCGGGTGACATGTGCCACCCAAAGTGTATATTTGGTGAGTAACTTTTGAATGCATCGTGCTACAGTGCTGCCCTCTTAGATATTCCTCGAATATGAACTGCCACACTCGTCAGTAGCGTGCCTGTCCCCAAGGCGCTTCGACGTCTGCGCAGTGAATTGTCAAAGTTCGTGGGTGACATATGTCCCCCGCGCGAGCTCTCGAGAAAGTTTTTTAACAGGAACGTCGCAGTTGAAATACACGAATATCTTCAAGTAAGTTGTATAATAAATCTTTTTTTATAATAACATATAAGTTATATAGGTACTAGTTTACATGACAGTAATAATTTATGTATATTTTAGGTTATAATGGCGTCGACGTCGAACGACTTGGCTATAAGCAGATGGTTAGAGGAGGATGTAACAGATAGCAGCGTATCAGAGAGTAGTGAAGCGGAAGATAATGATTTGGAAGAGCAAACTGCGACATTTGGTTCGCCTCACATTTCTGATTCGGAACAAGAAGGTGATGAATCTGATGACGACAATGTGCCTTTGTCTGAGTTATCCGTATATGCATCTCGTAATGGAACAACATGGAATAAATTTCCACCACCATCAAGAACTAGAGCCCACAACTTTTTGTCACGACCTCTAGGCCCAAAAGGTATTGCTGTAAATACTAAAACTAGTATTGATTCATTTTTATTGTTTTTTGACTCGGACATTTTGAAAATTATTGTTGAATGTACCAATATTTATATTGACACAATAAAACATAGATATCAGAGAGAAAGAGATGCTTCCCACACTGATTCGATTGAAATGAAAGCTTTTATTGGCTTGTTGTTAGTGATTGGAGTTAGTAGAGGTGGACGAAGAAACCTTCAAGACTTTTGGGATAATTCACAAGGTCTTGGCATTGAACTTGTATATAGCACAATGTCAAGAAGCAGATTTCGTTTCTTGCTACGATGTGTACGCTTCGATGATATTAGGGACAGAGCGTCTCGTCAAGAAACAGATCGGTTAGCAGCTATACGGCAGATTATTGAGATCATGCTTCGAAACTGCAAGTCTTACTATACGCCAAGTGAAACTGTAACTCTCGATGAACAGCTGGTAGCTTTTAAAGGACGTTGTGGCTTTATAATTTACATGTCAAATAAGCCCGCCAAATTCGGCATAAAAATCATTATGGCTGTAGATGTCAAATATCCTTATGTGTGCAATTTTGAAATTTATGCAGGTTTACAGCCAGAGGGGCTATTTCGATTATCAAATCAAATACCGGATATTGTATACAGAGTTTTGGAACCTCTGTATGGATTAGGATGTAACGTAACCATGGACAATTGGTTCACTAGTGTTCCTGCAAAAACGTATTACAGTAGTAGGAACGCTAAAAAGAAACAAACCAGAAATACCACAAAAATTCAAAACCACTCAGGACAGAAATGTACATGACTCCACCTTTGGGTTCCAATATAACTGTACTCTGGTCAGCTACGTACCAAAGAGGAACAAGGTCGTCTTATTGATATCTACCCTACATAATGACGATAAAATCGATCCTGAAAGTGGAGAAGATAAAAAGCCTGAGATAATTACGTATTACAACCACACCAAGTATGGTGTCGATATTTTTGACAAGATGTGTCGTCAATACGACGTAACACGCAACAGCCGTCGATGGCCACTAACATTATTTTATAATTTTTTGAACATGGCTGGTATTAATGGATTGGTTATATACCAATTGAACAATCCTCAGACAAAGACTATTCGGCGAAAATATTTGAAAGAGGTAGGGTTTGAACTTGTCAAACCCCTTATTACTCGAAGAGTATCTCAAGAGAATATACCTAGAAGTATAAAAATGAAAGCAAGGTTACTTCTGGGGTTATCAGAATACCCGCAGGCACAAAATATGCCGATTCGGAGTGGAAAAGGACGATGTGAGTTTTGCAGTAGAGCTCGAGACCGAAGTACAGGTAAACAATGTGGCAAGTGTAATAGGCGTGTTTGTCCAGACCACCAAGTCATTGTGTGCCCCATCTGCAATGATAATGTGATTTCATAGTAAAAATCTGCTCATATAATTTATAATATGATGATTATTGTGATAAAATATTGTGTTGATAGTAATTGTAGCCTCTTTGATCTCAATGTTATCAAAACGTATTTATCTTCCTGAAAAATTATATCATAATAATAGTTTATGTAAAAATAAGAATTATTAAGTTATGTTGAAGCATATGGTAAGAAATATACTTGATTTATAATGAAATATTTCGTTTTCTTATTTAAAGTGAAGACTCTTACAAAATTCGTACATAGTAAAGGGTGGCAAATGTACCCCGCGCGAGCACTCGTAGCAGTATTAATGCGCGAGTACTGTAGTGAATGATTAACTGAGTACATATGTTTCAGGAAAACGGCCAATTAGATTCCACGGTGTTATAGTTGAGGAGCTATGAGAGAACCGATGAACATACATACATACATACATAGCCTGTCAAATTCATAACCCACCGTAGTTGGGTAATAAAAGAGTAACGTTGACCGTGTGGTGACGGATTAAGAATACAATTCACCACTCCCTATCTTACCCGTGACTGTCCGAAGGGGTTTCCCCTCAGTCATCCTTTATGATACTTACGGGGATATGTATAATAACATTTAAGAGAAGGAAAATTGGAAATCAGTGTAGTAGGCCAATTACCCTAAGCCACCTCTTGCCTGTGGGTGTCGTAAAAGGCGACTAAGGTATATAATATGCACATAACGTCTGTGCAAAAGAAGGCAAACTTGAAATGAAACCCTATACCAACCTGTCTGACCAGCATGATATAGTAAGGTCAATTTCCCTCCTATGGAGGAGGCTCGAGCCCAACAGTGGGACGTAAATGAGCTGAAATGATGATGATGATGAAATTAACAAACTGCGTGTGATGACGGAGTAAGAATACAATTCACCAACTCCTTTCTCGCCCGTGAGCATCGTATAAGGCGACTAAGGGATATCTTGTGCATATAGCAACTATGCGAGAGAAGAAAAACTCAAAATAAAACCCTATACCAACCCGATCGACCAGCGTGGTATGGTAGGTCAATTTTCCTCCAGATATGGAGGAGGCTTGAGCCAGAGTATCGAATAATCAGGATGATAAATTAACAACAAATATTATGTGCTTTATATAATACTATCAGCCCGACCTCGCTTCGCTGTCAGTAGCCATATCTGCGTAGTTCCTGTTCCCATGGGAATACCGGGATAAAATATAGCCTATATTACTCTTTATATAGACAGCTACCTCGTAGTAAAATATTAAAATCCATCCAGCCGTTTTGAAGATTATCCAAAACAAACTGATCGACAGATAAACAGACAGACAGATATTTTTTAAACTGGTTTTTAAGCATAGGTAATGTACAAATAACCACATCAGCTTGAAAAAATTCCATTATTTTGACATTACAAACAGACACTTCAATTTTATTTATTTACTAGCAACTCGCCCTCGCTTCGCTTCGGTTTCAGTCGCCTTACCCGCGTTGTTCCCGTTCCCGTGGGAATACCGTGATAAATATAGCCTATGTTACTCCCTGATATTAGGTACAGCTATCCATTGGTGAAAGAATTTTAAAAATCGCTTCGGTGGTTTGAGCGTGAAAGCGTAACAAATAAACAAACAAACCTACTTTCGCATTTATAATATTAGTAAGGATATAAATATATAACCAATTCGTCAATATTTTAACGCTTTCTAACTTTCTGAACATATTAAGTTAGCAAATATATGATTAGCTAGCAAGTTAAATTACTAAATATCTAACTAGAACATACAAGTAGGTTCTAATACCTCGAGGGCAGGTCTCCCGCTTAGTAGTCATAATAAGGATAAGTTTACATTTGAATATAAAACGCAGCGACTTTTATTATATTTTATGCTAATGCTGTCTAGTTACCCTCGTAGTACAAAGATTGTTTCCTTAGTGTTAGTGCAGGTTATTGGTTTAAAGAAATAAAAAAAAAAGATAGTATTAGCTCCAGTGTGAAATAGTCCTCATCATTTCAGCTCATATACGTCCCACTATTTTTAACACCCGAGGCAAAAAGTTGCTATAAGTTTGATGTCGATGTCTATCTGTCTGTGTGTCTGTATGTGGCATTGTAGCTCTCAAACGGATGGACCTATTATGATGCAGTTTTTTTCATTTGAAAGCCAGTTTCCTGGCGGTGGTTCTTAGATATGTTTGGTTAATATCGGGCCAGCATTGTAAGAGTATCAGCTGTTTTCCAAGATAATTTAATGGTGTATGATTACTCGATGAAGTGCTTCACGCGTGCCAGTATAATCGTTAATTATGTTCATAATTTGTTTTTTTATTATTTTAGTTTTTGTCGGGGGTTATTCAAAATTTTCAATATTACGTATTGTATTTAATTTTGCCAATCAATACTTTGCAGCATTCACTGTCGGGCGGAGTTACAGTATGCTAATATGAATTAACCCTAATATAAAACGAGACCGTTTTGATTAGAATGTATAGTGATATTTAATCTAATAACGTAGGTCTTGCTGATGACTAAATAATACTGAATATACGCGTCTAAGTTTATTATATACTTACTACTTAATACTCGTTTTTTTCTAAGTTTATTATTTAAATAGATAAAGAAAATGGCATAAAGAACGAATTTAGAGTTTATAAAATAAACGAAATCAATCCTTTTCGATGATATTATAAAAAGTGATTGATAGAATAGAGAAGGAAACCTCGAAATATTTCCTATTCTGCGTAGTGACGTATATAAATAATCCCATATTCGTCTTTTACGACATCCACGGGCAAGATAGGGAGTGGTGAATTGTATTCTTACTCCGTCACGACACGGAGGATTTTTACAACCTATTTATCCATTAATATCCCTATTGGTAGTAACAGATGACTTCACATTTGAGCAAGCACTGGTGTGTGAACTAAACGCGTGAAATGCGAGCCTCTGTCATGCGAACAGTGCACAGCGATGCGTTATTTACAATTATACAAACATAGTTGAATTAATAGACTGCACAGATGGCGTAGTGGTTAGGATAGCGACCTACAGCGCCAGTGTCAGGGGTTCGAATCTCACGCGGGACAACACTTTGTGCGATCCACAAATTGTTGTTCTGAGTCTGGATGTAATTTGTGTCCGTTAATTATATGTTTGTAAAGTCCCCCGCAATACAAGGATTACTTCCTTAGTGCAGGGTGTTGTCTTAAATAAATAAATAAATAAATTCAGTATAACATTTTACTTTTGACGTTTTTTATTATTCACCATAGCTCGTATACGTCTCACTATTGGGATCGAGCCTACTCCACAATTGGAGGGAGATTGACCTATTATACCACGCTGGTTAGACGTGTTGGAATAGGGTTTTGTTTCGAGTTTTCCTTCTCTTATGTAGATGTTATATGCTTATTATATCCCTAGCCGTCTTTTACGACATCCACGTGTAAGATAGGGAGTCAATTATATTCTTACTTTGTCAACCACACGGTGGTTTTTATCATTATATTGGGTCTGGGAAAAAGTTCGTGGCGTTTTTTCAGGAAAATTCGACTGCTCCCCTTATGGCGCGTGGATGAATCTATTTAAACCAAATGTACCCCATTTTTATCAACAATGTTTCGCTATTTTTTTGGTAGATCCATGATCCCATCGCTGAAAAACTTCTGTGGTTTCTGGTTGCAGAACTGAATAAAGTAGTTTTCACAGGCTTCTTTTGAAATCAACTTAATTCCATTGAGTGAGTTCTGCTGAGATCAAAACAGATGATAGACAGAGGGTGCTATATCCAAACTGTAAGGTGGGTGCATCAAAACTTCCCAACCAAACTCTCTCAATTTTTGTCGGGGCATCAAATAAGTATGTGGTCGGACGTTGTTAGGACGGAAGACAACACTTTTCCTATTAATCAATTCAGGGCGTTTTCTTTCAATCTCTTTAGTTGTGCACAGTAAAGTTGAGAATCAATCGTCTGACCAGTTGGAAGTAGTTCATGGTGGACGATTTCCCTCCAGTCTCACCGCACACACAGCATCACTTTTTTGGCGTCAATGTTGGTTTAGCGACCGCTTGTGATGGCTCACCATCCTTTATCCACGATGTTTTACGCTTCCGATTATCGTAAGTAATCCATTTTTTATCTCCGGTTATTAAACATTTCAGAAACGGCTCGATTTTATTCCGTCTCAGGAGCGCATCGCAGATGTTAATACGGTCCATCCATGTTTTTCGCGCTCAACTCATGAGGAACCCATATGTCAAGCTTTTTTTGTAACCAGCTTTGTGTAAATGGTTCAAACAGTTTTGTGGTCAATGCAAAGCTCCATACCAATATCGACACTGCTGATATGCTTATCTTGTTTGGACTTTTTCAAGAATTTCATTAGATTTTTCAGTGATTGGACGACCGCAGCGTGACTCATCTTTCAGATTGAAATTATCAGAACAAAAGCGAGCGAACCATTTCCGCGCAACAGATTTCGATAAAGTATCTTCACTGTACACAGCACAAATTTTATCACAAGCCTGCGCAGTGTTCTTCCCCTTATCATAATAATATTGCAGAATATAGCGAAATTTCTCATTATTCTTCTCCATTTTCGAGTGCAAGTAACTTTCCAACCACTGCACCGATTATAATGTTTCTACGCTCAAACTAACGTTGGGAAGGTCAGGTAAAAAACGAGCCCTCAGTGGTGTCACTGTGACTTGTTCTTTAGTTATCTGCAACCAATGCTATGTCTCAGGAAAAACGCCACGATCTTTTTCCGAGACCTATTATCAAGTTATATATGTCGGCGTTGCGCCAGGAATTTGGACGATGATAGTAAAATACTGAGTATGTAATCACTGTATTTATTAGGAGTTCTTACCGGAGAAGTGAGTGAAGTAAAACTGTCCTCTATTCTAATCTTACAATGTTTTTATAACCTCCGCTTTACAATGAAACGGTCTAGTCTTAGCAACTACAATTACTTTTTATAACAAACAAATAAAACAACTATTAAATAACTATTGGCATATAGCTAAATAATAATGATAAATATTCTAATGCATTTAACATAATTCCAAATAGTCAATTTTACACAATTTACATTAATGTAATTAAAGGAAATATTGTTCTCATATAATGTTCAACAGACGGCGCTGTAACTAGAAATAAATTGCAATATTTATTGTGTAAAAACAACTAAATATGGTTACAAATAATTACACTAATTCTAATCGATTTTAATTTAATCAACTAACTAAATCAAATATATCTAGAAATACATTCAAAAAGTGTCTTTTAAATATCATAGCATGATAAATAGCAGTGTTGTTACTACAAATAATTATTTAAATATTAGTTGCAAATATTTCAAACACGTTTATAACTATAATTGATAACACACACATCAACAATTTACAAATATTGCCGATAGAGGGCGATATGCGCCCATACGGCCATACTGACTCCAGCGCGTCCCTTGCGCTGTTAAGGCGTCACCCACCAAGGGATCTAGCCAACCACAAGGCATCACCACCACGGGATCTAGCCAACCATAAGGCATCACCCATCCTGGGATCTAGCCAACCATAAGGCATCACCACCACGGGATCTAGCCAACCATAAGGCATCACCACCACGGGATCTAGCCAACCATAAGGCATCACCCATACGGGATCTAGCCAACCATAAGGCATCACCCATCCTGGGATCTAGCCAACAAGACCAGGTTTAAGGATACGCATGGTGGCCAGCCAGCGCTTTAGGAAGGATGGTTTGGATAGGAAAAATAAAAAGCATTTGTTTCAAAATTAATATTCACCCGCCCATACGGCATTGCTGTGATCAAAAAAATATCAGTCTTTGCAACAGGCGCTGGTCATAAAAGTCATGGCTAGCGATACTTACATCACATCCGCGGAGATAATTATGCTTCAACATGTATCGGTCATTAGGCAATACCTCCTAAAGTGCCATGAGACCCTCGAAGAGAGTGCGTCGATCGTGACGATGCACGAGAACAAAATTGCCAAAAATACATTTATTTTGGCTCTATCTTTGTCAAATCAATTAACTCGGAAAAGACCGCTCGTCCATCCTCATCGTACAGACGTTAAATCTTTTGTTCGTTCGTCGTAATTTATCTGCAAAATCTTATAAGCGGCAGTCAATATTTTGCCAAACAATACTCCCAGTAATATTGCAGTTTATAGCCAACTGGAAATCGCAAATAGCACTGTGGCATGGTTTATCAAGCTCAAGTACAGACATTAATATCTTTGATAATTTTCACAACTAGTCCCACTTAACCATTTGCTCTACTAGCTCCCTTAGCCACAAGGTATATTCCATACCGTATTTATTCATTATTATAAGAAGAGACGAGTTCCAAATACAGTTACAACTTCACAAAAGACCTCATAGCCGATTGTGACGTCTTTAGTGTAAACTACTATAAAGACAAATGCGTATTCTGGCTGATGACGTCCGCCATGAATGTAGCCTGTAATGTCAGCGAACACAGTATGAAAATTATATCGCAATTTTATAGATTGGAAGTAGATTGTTTTACGCTCGATTTCGGCTTTACGAATGTTAGCTAACATAATTCTTCACAAATTTTCGAACATATTCGGGTACCAATATTGTTCGCCGATTTTAGCCAGTACTTTTTCGCAATAAAAGTTGTGGTAGTCTCGCAATAGTCCTTATATTGCGGTGGAAGTAATAAACACATATTAATGGAAACAAATTAGATCCAAATTCAGAACAAAAATTTATGGATCGCACAGAGTTGTCCTGCGCGGAATTCGAACCCGCGACACTGGCACGATATCTTAACCACTACGTCATCTGTGCAGTGCAGTGTGATCGTAACACACGAGTTTCTAACGGTAATTACCTGAAACGATACTATTTGAACATTATGGCTCAGCAATATCTTGTTAAATGACATAAAGTATAGACTACTGTCAGAGTCAATCTCCTTTATTGAAGGATCACTCTTCTGCCCTACATAAGCCAAGTATGGTCAAGAGTGGATGAATTTACGACGAGATAAACAATTACTTCGTTTTAGAGCATATGGTTTACTTAACACAGATTAAGACTATAATCTTTATTAACTAAGCAGTCACCCTTTCGATATTCTACTTTAAACTAAAAATTTTAAAGAAATGCTACCAGTTATGCACTCCTGGAGTGTGCTCTTTCTGCCTTGCCTTGAAACCTTAAGTGAATTTCAGTTACAACATAATCAGTTACCACTTTAAATAATTGACCACCTAAGAAGTGACGGAAATGCTTAATAGCTTTAAACGAAGTCTAGCGTCTTCAGCTCATGAGCGGTATTTATTTCAACGCACACGGTTCGCATACTGAACTACACGGGGACTTTTGAACATTTAGTGATATTTAAAGTGAAGGCAACTTATCTCATTTTCATAGCGTTATAGAGGTGATAATCTATAGGGTCTGCGTTGAACTATTTAATCAGCCTTTTAGTTTATTGTTAACGCACTGGTCTTTATTTGCGATACACAGTTGCAGAGTATCAAACTAGATTTAAAGCTTGAGAACATCATGTAACTTAAAGCAATATTGAGTCGTGTAGATTGAAGTTAAAATCAAAGTTATAGATAGCATGGAGGGTTCATTTATCAGCAGTTACAGTTTTCTATATTATACCCTCTTTAAGACTTACGGTAATACCAAACAGCACTAATAATGTCCTAACCAATTCTACCTCGACACGTCATGGAAACTAACTTTGGTTGTAATACAAGTAACATCAACGATCTGGCGTTTGGCCGCAATCGAACCAGTAAACTTATTTCGGATCAGAGAACAATCAACACCAGTATGGAATAAGCTATTGAAAACTTTACCTTGTGATTATGCGATCTCTAGAAGTAAAAATAGTCCGATTGTCAGTTAACCATAAATGGTATCGATTTGCTTACGGAAATAATTATTTTCACTATGGTATTTTCTATAACAAAAACGGTATTATAAACTTCGTCGTATTAAGGGGGTTATGAAAGTTATAAATCGAGAACTCTGCAAGCGTGATAAGTAGACGCTTCTATACTAGACAGTGTAAGCGACGCGAATTATTCAAAATAAGAACTATTTAATAATTGTAAATATGTAGTAGGCATTCTATTGTTGCTATGCAAGTGCGCGCGGGGTAACCGGCGCGCGGGGTAATTGGTCGCGCAGAGAGAGGTTTTCGCGCGCTGCCGCGCTCACGTCAGCTGGACTTGAGCGCCTTTTACGTCACGAAAGGTGCCAAACACGGGCCTTATCATTTTTAAATGTCCCGTGCTGTTTACTATTATTATTGGTCAATATCTACCAATCAATATATACCAATAAATAAAAATGGAGTGTCTGTAATGTCAAAATGGCTTATATCATGCTCACGCGGTCACCTGCACGACACCTATGCCCAAAATACAGATTAAAAAATTTTTGTCTGTCTGTTTGTTCCGAGTAATCTTCAAAACGGCTGGACCGATTTCAAAAATTCTTTTACCAATGGAAAGCTATAATATCAGGGCGTAAACTAGGCTATATTTTATTCCGGTATTCCCACGAGAACGGGAACTACGCGAGTAAAACTACTAAAACAGGCGAAGCTAGGGTGGGTTGCTAGTTATTCAACACATCAGTACTTTTTGGCGTCAATAGTCATTACATAACTCTTCACCGCCTGCACACCGGTGAAACCCCCGGCGTTACCTTCAGACAGTTACAATTACTGTTAGACGGTAGTTTTCGCTAACGAAAAGTTAACAAAACAAACACGAGCCTAGACAAAATCTAGGCGTGTTTCGCAATAGCTCAGATCTTATTAATTCAAGATAAATACCTGTTATTACGGCATCGATCACCTCAGAGTCCGTAGCCTCACGTCTCAAACGTTTGAGCAGAGCCCGGCCCATTGTAGCGTAGTCTGCGTAACTGTCAGCTTGTTCAGAGGTACAGCTGCGCCACCTCTGGACGTAGCCAGCATACCGGAACTCCTTGCCGAAGGTTGTAACGATGTCATCTTCCACTTGTTGCCATGTAATTAATTGAAGCGCCCATGTGTCTGCCATACCGTTGAGTTCAAGAATAGCTTCCATTCTTGCTTCTTGCGGCTTATATGCTTTCAGCCATGATCGTCTCGTTAACATTTGCGCACCAGTCCGCGATGTCAATGATTATCGATGCGATCTCTCGTCGGGGGTTGAACGGCGGTAGATAAAAATCATGGTGCCGCCGTTACGTTGTTGCCTCCGTAGAAAATGCGGCTATCGCAGTTATTGTTGCAGCAGTATTTTGTAATGGAGGTCAGGAGATCCATCACTTACTCCATAGTGAAGGTTGTGGCGACTATGCGCCACTAAGATAACTTGGACCGCAACCCAACAATGCGAAGCAATCCGCTTCGCTAATGAAGATTGGCCCATAAAAGAAGACGCAGGTGCGAGGCAGCTGGCGTGCACAGCTGACAGATGTGCGACACACCTGACACCTGCATTCGCACCTGCGGCGATATCATCGAATGCGCACCTGTTGGAACACGTGCACATTCGGACCACACGCAGACTGAATGCTAGTATATATACACCGCCTTTTGCTGTCTATTCAGTTCCATCCGACGTCCTCGTCACGTCCTCGACGAAGAGGACGACAATATCACACTCGCTCAACAAAGAGCCTACACGGCCCGCGAGGCCTTAACAAATAAATATCCGCGGTTCCGCCCTCGCCGTCGAGGTGCGAAACCGCGCCGCGCAAAAGTCACTATTAAAAACGTGGGCACGCCCACTTTGCCTCCAGCGACGCCCCAAGCCGAGGTTCGTTCCCCACAGGGGGAGCCCTTGGGCGATGTCGCTTAGCATACTCTTCTTCGGGTTGAGAGCCCTCAGCGCTCACCCATAGTCCGCGTCAAGCTGTCAAGGCCATCTGCGGCCAACAGCTGTACACACACACAAAAAAAAAAAAAAAAAAAATGTCTATTCATTCAGTCGACATACGATATCAGCTCGCACACTTGTACGGTCGTCACTAGTTCTATTATCAATTTATTGTACATAATTTGTGAAATGTAAATACATTCCGCGTCGGAGACCCGTAGCGCACGGACGTGCGCCTCGCTGCTCTCCATTTCGCCGCGCTCACCCCGCACCCGCCCCCTGCGGTCGTGCGTTCTCGCTCCGTCTCGCTCGCTCTCGCAGCGAACCACGCGTCGCGTCAAGCCGCCATCTTGTTCAACGTCTGTGGCCGTTCAGTGGCCCGCTCCGGGTGGCCGTGTATACGGTTGTCTGTAGCAGTTTCGCTGTTTGGACGCAGGTGTTGCCGGATCCCAACTGCACGAGTCGACTTTTTCAAGACGTCGAGTGCAGATTTCTACCGTTGGTAGATAAAAAGTCAACCCATTTTGGCCCCCTCAGGGCAGAAAACCATATTGTTTGGTCCCCGGCGGAAACCTCACGGTGTAAACGAAGCCGGGTGAGGCAAGGCCCCGATTTGCCTGCCGAGCCCCTTCAGGGCAGAGCTAACAATCGGAAGGGGTTAGAGCATCCGGCCTTGGGGGATCTCCTAGTCGGACCTAATCTACGGCTTTTCATCATTTTTCTGCGAAGGCCTAACGGCCCGAGCAGCTAGGAACCTATCGCACATTAAGATTGGCGAAGGAGTACAAGCTTAGGGCACATTAGTTAAGTACACATCCTCCCGACCTGCACCCGGTTGGGAGGGACACACACTACACACAACCCAGGGTTTACCCCACCCAGGGCGATAGGACACATTCTTGCGAACGTTTTTCCCGCCAGCCCACGATGGCGGAAAAAACTATCACCATCGACGCCCTTCTGGCGATCCCCGAGATAAAAGCCTACATCGCTCAACATTTTGGAGCGATAACTATTCTTCCACCGCAACCCCTACGCGCTCACTCCACCGTCCTGCCGCTCAAACCGGAATTACCGGCCACCGGCATGGCGATGGATACTGAATCGGTCCCCTCCTCAGCCTCAGCTTCATCTTCCTCCGAGTCGGAAGATTCGCCCAATGAGGGCTCCTTCGTCGAAGTTCGCTCCCGTAAGCGTACTAAGAAGGCAAAAGCCAACAAAGAGGCCCCCTCTAAGGCCCCAAAAATAAAGCCAACCGAATCGGCCATAACTTCAGCCGCAATCCCGTCTGAAACGACCGCTACGACCGCCTCGGCCCTCCCTGTCGTCTCGCAGACAGCCCCATTCTCTGTCCCATCCACTACGGACAGCAACACCGTCGCCCCACAGACGGTCAAAAAACCACTGGCTCCGCCGCCCCTATACATTAGGGATAAAGAGAAGTGGCTAGCCATCTCCGCGTGGCTAAACACCAACAGGATTTCGTACAAATCTGCGAAATCCACCCCCCAAGGCATACGAGTGGACCTTCACTCGTCAGCTGACCACCGCTCCGTGTCAAGCATGCTAGGGAATCAACAGATTCCCTACCATACATACACCCTCCCCGAAGCCAAACTTCTGCGTGTAGTAATACGCAATGTCCCGAGGGAAATTGACACCAAAGAGATCTTAGAATCTCTTAAAGCCCAGGATCTGCCGGTTGTAGAAGTACATCGGATGATCCGAGGCAAGGGTCGTTACCCTCTCAATATGATATTGGTCTGCCTAGAAAATACCCCTGAGGGTAAAGGCATTTTCAAAATCAAGGCCATATGTGGTCTATCTGGGGTCTCAGTAGAGCCCCCACACAAAAATGGCAACTTGGCACAGTGCCACAAGTGCCAAATGTATGGACACTCGTCCAAGAACTGCTTCGCCCGTCCTAGGTGTGTCAAGTGCCTAGGTGACCATCACACCTCTCAGTGTGAACGCCCAAAAGACATCTCCCTCTGCAAAGAGCCACCAGCGTGTGTTCTCTGTGGAGAATACGGCCACCCGGCTAACTATCGCGGCTGCCCAAGAGCGCCGAGAAGAATAGTCCGCCAACCCAACTCAAATGGCAAGGCCTTGTATTATAACAAGACCTTCGTCCCAGCCCCCTTACCAACCCACAATGCGTGGGCTCGCCCCCTGCTAACCAGCAAGGAGGTTTTCCCAACCCTGCCCAACAGGCAGCCCGCTGCCCCACCCGCACCATCTCAGCCCAAACCACCAATGATCGGGGCAAACCAGCCCACCGGTGGTAATCCCAAGCCCCCTCAGGGCGCCCCCCTTCCCATCGTCGTCGCTAAAAGCGCGCCCCCAAAAGCCCCCCAAGGACTAGATCCAGATCTAGCCCTGGTGGCCAACTTCGCGGCTCAAATCAACTTCGCGGAAATCCGCGAAATTGCAGCCGATCTTAGAAGGAACGAGGGAAACAACCTCGCCCTCCTTAATATAGCGATCAAATTCGCCCCCACGTTAGAGCGTCTAGGCTCACTCAAATTCAACTAAAATGGATAGGTACACTCCCGGCAGAGTTAAACCCAGACACCTCAAAGTAGGGACATTCAACGCTAATAGCCTTACCCAACAGAGGGATGAAGTAGGCACATTCCTTCGGGAACACCAGCTCGACATCTTGTTAGTACAAGAAACGTTCTTAAAACCATTCAACAGGGACCCTAGAATCGCGAACTATAATATAGTTCGCAATGATAGGACAACCTCACCAATGGGTGGAACGCTCATTTACTACAAAAGGTCGCTGCATTGCACACCTGTGGATCCGCCCCCTCTGATGTACATTGAAGCTTCAATTTGCAGACTAGCCCTCTCAGGCCATCAGCCTATCACCCTTGTATCCGCATATCTCTCTCCCAATAGAGAACATTCGAAACAGTTGGTTGAAAAAGATCTAAAAGAATTGGGAGGCGCCGTCATCATTGGCGGTGACCTTAACGCCAAGAACACCTCTTGGAGCTGTCAAAGTTCCAATACGAGGGGCAAGACTTTAGAGCTATTCGCTGACAGACTGGGATTTGATGTCATAGCGCCCATAGAGCCGACACACTTCCCCTTTAACGTTTCGCACAGGCCGGATATACTCGATATCTTTCTTCTCAAAAACATAAACCTTCGTTTATGTTCAATAGAAGTTCAACACGAGTTAGACTCAGATCACCGCCCGGTGACTCTGGAATTAGCCTCCCGCACCCCCGGCCCCTCAGGCCACAACAACGAAAGGACCAAGATAGCGACTGACTGGGCACGGCTAGAGAAAAATCTCAAGTCAACCTCGTCGGTCCACCTTGATCAAATTCCCAATGACATTACGTCTAAGGAACATACCTCTCAGGCGATCGAGTCGCTTACAAGTCACGTGCAGTCGATAATGGACGACTGCTCGCGGCCGGTACCAGATACGAGCGATCGTAAATGGCGCCTGCCAGACGACGTCCGTGACTTGTTAAGACGTAAAAACGCCGCGACACGCGCTTATGACCGCTACCCCACGGAGGACAACCGTACCCGCCTACGGTCACTCCAGAGGGAGGTTAAACAAGCTATTAATGAATTGAGACAGAGCAAATGGGACGCCATGCTCGAGGAGCTAGAGCCCTCTCACACAGCCTTTTGGCAGCTTTCCCGCTCACTCAAAAAAGACATCGTGTCCACTCTCCCTCCTCTCACCAGACCCAACCAGCCACCGGCGTTTATGGACGACGAAAAGTCAGAATGCCTGGCCGACTGCTTGGAGCTTCAGTGTACGCCGAGTACACTACACCCCGACGCCGCGAATCACCGCTTCATCGCCGACGAAGTGGAACGTCGTACCACTCTCTCGCGCTCGTTACGAAACGACAACCCCGATCAACCTATCCCAGTAGTAACCACCGATGAGGTCGAATCGTTAGTCAGGGGTCTTAAAACCAGAAAAGCCCCAGGTTCGGACGGAATCTCAAATAAAGTCATTAAATTATTCCCCGCCCACTTGATAGTCCTGTTGTGCTGCATCTTCAATGCAGCACTAAATAATAACATCTTTCCCGCGCAATGGAAAGAGGCCGTGGTAATAGGAATCCACAAACCCGGCAAGCGCCGTACCGAACCCAGTAGTTACCGCCCGATTAGTCTACTAAAAGGTCTAGGTAAGATCTACGAACGAATAGTTCTCAGTAGACTACGTTCGCCGAGGCTAACAACCTCGTTCCCGACGCACAGTTTGGTTTCCGAGCTAAACACAGCTGCGTACAACAAGTTCACCGCTTGGTAGAATACACAAGTAGTCAGTTCATCATGAACAGATATACGGGTGTATTATTCCTAGACGTAGCGAAAGCTTTCGACAAGGTTTGGCATGAAGGCCTAATCTACAAACTCTATCTCCTCAAGATCCCTCACTACTTAATTCTCATTATACATGACTACTTAAGTCATCGCAGCTTTCGTTACAGGGTGGAAGGGACGTTGTCGACCTCCCACCCTATCAAGGCCGGCGTCCCTCAGGGGTCGGTCCTCTCCCCATTTCTCTTCACGCTATACACTAGCGATATGCCCAAATTCAACCGGGTACATAAAGCGCTTTACGCTGATGACACCGCACTCTTTTGTGCTGGTAGATCTCCGACAACAGTAGCCAAGACTCTCCAAACAGCGGTTACCGCCCTAGCCAATTGGTTTAGGAAATGGAGATTAGAAATCAACCCCGAGAAGAGTCAGGCGGTCATGTTCACTAGACGAACTGCCCGTTCCTACTCTATCGACAGCATTCCCTCCCTTAAAATTTTCAACAAGCCGGTCACTTGGACCAGGCAGGCCAAATACTTGGGTGTGACCCTTGACGATCGACTCAGCTTCGCCCCTCACATAAAGCAAGTCCGCGCACGGGCAGCCTTTGTGATGGGCCGTCTCCACTGTCTACTCAACTCTAGGTCGCGTATGCCCCTGAGTAGCAAAATCCGACTATACACCACCTGCATACGGCCTATCATGACCTATGCCAGCGTGGTGTTCGCGCATGTTAAGCCACACAGGATCCACAGGCTACAGACACTTCAAAATCGTTTCATGCGCCGAGCTACGGGAGCACCGTGGTTCATACGAAACGTCGATCTCCACATCGACCTCGAACTGCCGACCATCAAGCAGTTTATGAAACGGTGCTCTCAGAGCTACTTTGACTCTGCCATGACACACCCCAACCAACTAGTGGTTGGGGCGGCTTCCTATAGACCCTCCAAAATCTCCTCCATCCGACGTCCTCGTCACGTCCTCGACGAAGAGGACGACAATATCACACTCGCTCAACAAAGAGCCTACACGGCCCGCGAGGCCTTAACAAATAAATATCCGCGGTTCCGCCCTCGCCGTCGAGGTGCGAAACCGCGCCGCGCAAAAGTCACTACTAAAAACGTGGGCACGCCCACTTTGCCTCCAGCGACGCCCCAAGCCGAGGTCCGTTCCCCACAGGGGGAGCCCTTGGGCGATGTCGCTTAGCATACTCTTCTCCGGGTTGAGAGCCCTCAGCGCTCACCCATAGTCCGCGTCAAGCTGTCAAGGCCATCTGCGGCCAACAGCTGTACACATACAAAAAAAAAAAAAAAAAAAAAAAAAAAAAAAAAAAAAAAAAAAAAAAAAGAAATGTAAATAAATCGTCAGTCTTAGAAATAACTCTCTTCGTTCTTCTTCACCGACTCTTCACATCTACCTGCACCGACTACAACACAATTGTAGGGTGGCTCCACACGCCGTCCTACAAGGTCATCCATAGATCTTGAAGAGTTTTGGGGCTGTGATCCCACCGCTGCTGTCGGCGTTGCGCCAGGAATTTGGACGATGATAGTAAAATACTGAGTATGTAATCACTGTATTTATTAGGAGTTCTTGCCGGAGAAGTGAGTGAAGTAAAACTGTCCTCTATTCTAATCTTACAATGTTTTTATAACCTCCGCTTTACAATGAAACGGTCTAGTCTTAGCAACTACAATTACTTTTTATAACAAACAAATAAAACAACTATTAAATAACTATCGGCATATAGCTAAATAATAATGATAAATATTCTAATGCATTTAACATAATTCCAAATAGTCAATTTTACACAATTTACATTAATGTAATTAAAGGAAATATTGTTCTCATATAATGTTCAACAGACGGCGCTGTAACTAGAAATAAATTGCAATATTTATTGTGTAAAAACAACTAAATATGGTTACAAATAATTACACTAATTCTAATCGATTTTAATTTAATCAACTAACTAAATCAAATATATCTAGAAATACATTCAAAAAGTGTCTTTTAAATATCATAGCATGATAAATAGCAGTGTTGTTACTACAAATAATTATTTAAATATTAGTTGCAAATATTTCAAACACGTTTATAACTATAATTGATAATACACACATCAACAATTTACAAATATTGGCGATAGAGGGCGATATGCGCCCATATATACTTACTACTCGAGACTTTTTCAATTTGGCATTGCTGAAGGGATTGTCACTTTGGCATCGCTGAAGGGACTACAGCCCTGTCCCCTAGCCCTCGTTATGATATAATTCATAAATATAATATAAAAAATATAGCTGTATTAGATCCCACAAACAATACCATTACAAGTTCAGACACCACATATAGAAAGAAAGAAGATAGAAAGAAGAAAGAAAGAAGCAAGAAAATCTATTTATTATGATGAACAAATTTACAGCTGATTTAAATACAAGAATAAAATAACAGATGAAGTTGTTGCTCATCACAAAATGTCTCCATCTCAGCATATTGCAAGTTAAAAGAACCCTGCACTGATCTTGCGTGGAGGCGCTTTAATGACATCACGGATGCCAACTGTGCGGAGTTAACATCATAAACGTTTTTAAAACATAGGTATATAAAAACAAAAAAAATAAACATGAAGAAAAAAGAAAACCTAATCTTATATCTTTAAACGAGTAATTCTTGTATATATATATATATTCAGGATCTCGGAAACGGCACCAACGATTTTGATGAAACTTGGCATACTAGAGGTTTTGAGGCCAAAAAATCGATCTAGCTAGGTTTTATTTATAGAAAATGTTGTTTTGTCAGTGTTTTTAGCAAAACAATATAATGACATTAAATTTTAAAAGAATATGAATTCAAATTTTGCCGTCAACGTCATGAGTTACGATAGCTCAGTTGAGAAGTAGTGCAGTTTCCTTTTAGTATTGTTTGTTTTGGCATTCAAACGGCGTTGGATCGAATCTCGGTGTTATTAATATTCTCTTTTTGTATTTTTTTATATTTTTTCATTATTTATTTTTTATTAATATATATCTAAATAAATTCGACAAAAACACAACAAAAATATTCCGAGCATAGCTCGGTCAACCAGATATTAATAATTAAACCGACTATTATATAAACACCACGATGTGGGTTTTCAAATTAAACTATAGTGTTAAATATTGTAATTTTTTTCCTTGTGGTGATGGAGTAAGAATACAAATTACCACTCCCTATCTTGTCCATGGATGCCGTAAAAGACGACTAAGCGTATATCGCTTATAACACCTATCCAAGAGCTGGATAACTCGAAATAAAACTCTATACCAACCTGTCTTACCAGCATTGTATAGTATGATCAATTTCCCTCCTATTGTGGAGCTGAAATGATGATGATGAATGTAATTTATCTATGGCAGCAAAACTTGCTACAACTATTTTTTAGTACAGAAATATGTTATGACAGCTGTTATTATAGAGGTAGGTGTTGGTGTGTATATAATACCAGCCTGATTGTGACATGTGACAGTACAAACGAATTGTAGCGAAGCGTGTTCGTAGCTCGACGGTGATGCCATTCGTTAGGTTTCTCTAAAAATGTATATTAAACTAGTTTCTGCCCATATATTGTAACGTTGTACTTTCGGTCTCGTCACAGTATGCATTATGCTTTAGGCTGTATGCATGTTGTTCCCTGTGTCTATGGCAGCAGGTGATAAAAAAAAATATATCAAAAATGATATTTGACTTGTCAAAGAGTCTCACTTTTCGATTCCAACTCGACAATGTCGGGATCGTAATTTTTAAAATCTGCATTATCAGAGTGCAATCTGCGTTCCTTATACGAAAGATTGTTACTTATTTATGGACGGGCTTATACACCTTTTGGGTGAACCCATATTTTTTAAGAAACCGCTATAGAAAGCGGTTTCTTTCTTTCTTTTTCTTCCTTACTTTGGATATTTATTTTTGCGTATTATTCCATGGATTGGTGGCTTATAAACTCTTCTTTCGCCGTTATGTCGACCAACATTCATGGAACTACCATTTGCGATGCCGAATTTTGAAGCGTTAAATGCTTGTTGAAATAGACTACATGGAAACTGTATTTGACGCCGCATGGTATTGGTGAATTTTAAATTGGTTTTACAGCATAAAAGGTATTCAATTAATTTTGTTATTTTCTCTTATATTGCAGACATGACCCTTAGGAATTATTTAAACTTTTATAAATAAGTATGTATTAGATTACTTTATTAAATTTCAAGCGTATCATAATTGCTCTCACAAGGAAAATAAAGTTATGGAAGGCTCATGTTGCTTTTTCTTTAACTGTCCCCTTTGGACCCTTCCGAGAAGTTAAAGTTCAATGATTCTTGTCCGGCACTATAGAGCTTCATCTGGCGCCCGATAAACTTACTTTTAGGCCACTTTATTTGGTGAAGCGCTAACCTCCTGGTATGTATAATAATTTATTAAATTTTTAAACATCTCACAAATATACCACTTCTCTTTTTTTAATATTACAATTAGCTCCCGAGTAAGGGACGTTTAAAAATTACTTTTTTATATTGTATTAAACAACTCACCATCTCTTTTTTTATATTACAATATTTATCTGCGTAAATAATAACTTTCCCAAAATAAAATTTTATCCAAATTTGTTTATCAGCTTGATTGAGTAATAAAAGTAAAATTGAACTATTATTCCAAGTGCTGTGTTAATCACATGTGGCTTAATGGTTACGATAACGACCTATAGTTCCAGTATCGTGGGTTCGAATCCCACCCAGAATTAAATTTAAAATTTACTTTGTGCGACACACAAATTATTGTTTTGAGTATGGATCAAAATAAATCTTCTGAGAAAATTATATGAAACGTGCATTTAAACTCACTAAAGAATCCTATTCGAGGCCTTTCCGTATGGTGATGGTGTAATAATACAGTTAACTACGCCTCTCTTGCCCCTGGATGTCCTAAAAGACGACTAAAGGATATAATATGCAGATAAAATCTATGCAAGAGAAGGAAAAATCGACATAAAACACTATGCCAATACGTCTGACCAGCGTGGTATAGTAGGTCAATTTCCCTTTTATTGTGAAGGAGGTCTGAGCCTAATTATGGAGCTTAAATAGGCTAAGATGGTGAACAAGGCCTATATTTTATAGTAAAATATGATAAGCTGATGTCATCAGTCATCATCACCCTGCTCTTATCCAAATTACTTGAGGCCGACGTAATATTATGTACTATTCTTACATCGATATTGCAGTTAGTTTGGGATTTTTTTAGGACCAGCCATGTCAATCCTTCTCTGACATATAATTATTTGCTAGACATCATTAGAAGAAACTTGATCCAGGTCGACGCAGAACTTCAATTCGCCTTGTACGATAACCACGAGTGAAGCAATGTTTGTTAATACAGCTACACAGTGTTTCAATGTGCGTATATAAATCCATATTATTCGTAGAAATTATTGGTAATTGAAATACATTTTTCTTGAAATGACAATAGGTATTAGCGTAGGCGGATATCCGGAAAGAGCACTGCGGTTCGAGTCACGAACTATTCAACTATTATTGGCGAATACTTAGTTCAATACAATAAATAACACTAATGCAAAACTAATGTGTAACTAAACTTTCTATGTGGTGACGGTATTAGAATACAATTCATCATCCCTTTTCTTGCCCGTGTATGTCATAAAAGACAACTATGGGATTTTACATACAACATCTGAGCAAGAGAAAGAAAACTCTAAGTAATACTCTTGCGGTAGCTGCGTGGAGCAGGTCTCTCCCTTCCCTCCATAGTAGTTGAGGGGAGTGATGGCTGCTCTAGTAATTAACTCGTGATCGGGTGCCGCTTGTGGGATCTGGTCCAGCCATAATCGTTTGAATTATATTATCTTGCGGTTCGAAGGGCATCACACTGGAGCTAGTTCTTACAAAACATGTACACAATTGTATATCTAGTAAGAAGAAAAAAAAAAAGAAATTAAAAATAATAGACAAGCCCGCTGAGTTTCTTGCCGGATCTTTTCAGTAGCGGTTGCGTTCCGATCCGGTGGTAGTATATTATTTTTTTTTTGGAAATTGTAAACCTGACAATATGTAAGTACCCCTCTCGGTGTTTATGCATCATAAATAATTTGAACTTGAAAACCTTTCAGCAGCCGTCTGCCCAGCTTGTTACAGTAGGTGAATTGCCTACTCATTGGGGAGGAGGTTAGAGCCCGATAGCGGGATCTATATGAGCTGTGATGATTATGATCTTCACCTAAAGCCTTTTATGAGAGCCCTTTTATTATTATCCGTGGGTATCACACGGGAAAGATACTGCTGATGCTTAGGTGATAAATAGTTTTTTATTTCGTCATCACACAGGAAACCTCTCTTCATTCATCATTTCAACTCATAATACATTCCACTGTTGGGCTTGAGTCTCCTCTACAATAGGAGGGAAATTGACCTACTATACCACGCTGGTCAGACGTATTGGCATAGGGTTTTATGTCGAGTTTTCCTTCTCTTTCATTTATGTTAAATGCATAATTAATCCCTTAGTCGTCTTTTACGGCACCCATAGGTAAGAGAGGGGGTGGTGAAATATATTCTTACTCCGTCACCCCAGGAAACCTTTATATATATCTAAAGAAAAATACGCTAAAAACAAATGATGATGAAAAAAAAAAAAAAAAAAAACAAATGCGCTATGACATGTCCTTCTTTAAACGATGTTTAAGAAGAGTATTTCCTTCACGGTAGGCAGCGGCCTGGCTGTGCCCCTGGTATTGCAATGGTCCATGTGCAGCAGTTTCACTTACCATCAGGTGTGCTGCTTGCTCGTTTGCCACCGTTGGCAATAAAAAAAAAAAAAAATACGCTAAAAACAAAGATTTTCTTCTCTTTGTTTTAAAATTACAACCCCTGCACTAAGGATTTAAGCCTTGTATTGCGGGGGACTTGCGTCATCTCAGCACACAAACATCCCACTGTTGGGCTCAAGCCTCCTTCATTACACGCTAGTCAGACGGATTGCTATTGGATATTATTTCAAGTTTTTCACTCTTGTATAGATATTATATGAATTTTTAAGCATTTAGTCGTCTTATTATTATCCACGAGCAAGAGCGGGAGTTGTGAATTGTGTTCTTACTCTTTACTGGTGATGACACCACACGGGAACTTTACAAACATATAATGTCATCATCATCATCATCGCAGCCTACAAACGTCCCACTGTTGGGCTCGAGCTTCCTCCATAATAGGAGGGAAATTGAGCTTATTATACTATGCTGGTCAGGCATGTTGGTTTAGGGTTTTCATTTCCAATTTTCTTTCTCTTACACAGATGTTATGTGCATATTATATCCCTTAGGCGTCTTTTACGACATCCACGGGCAAGATAGGGAGTGGTGAATTATATTCTTACTGCGTTACAACATATAATTTAAAGAACACAAATTACACTCAGACTCGGAGCAACAATTTGTCGATGGCACAAAGTGTTGTCCTGCATGGGAATCGAACCCTTGGCACTGGCATGATAGGTCGGTCTCTTAACTACTACACTATCTGTGCAGTCACAGTCACACATTACGTTATCTATGAAAGAGTAGATCCTAACTTAATTGTTGATTTTATTTGGGGGCATGGCAGTGGCCCCGCCAAGACGAGCAAAAACGCAACACTGCCGTAACATCCTCTTCTCGAATCAATTCAGGCCATTTTCGACCGTCTATAACTTTGTTGTGAATAAAACTAGAAGCTTGAATTTAGTAATCAAATAGACAGATAGATTGTCTTGGCAATCACGCTAAACAACATAATTTAAAAAATTATATACTAGTTGTGATACCTCACAACTTTTTGAAAACACAATTGTGATACTTCACAATTGTTTTTTCATGCCATGGCCAAGCCAATCTGTTTATTTAAAACATAAAATATCTTTAGTATTGATATGGTCACTATAAAAAGTTGTTAGGTTAACTAATTAGGTAATAATTTAAGACAGAAGGTCCCTTAAGTAGGGACTGAAAAAATAAACTGACTTGATATTATATGGATCTCACAACTTTTTATTGTAAAAGAACTTATTTGCGAGACTTAGTTTTTTACAAGTTATATTTTTGATGGCATAAATCCTTCATCAATAAAAAAATCAGCATTCATATTAAATACTATCGCATTTGAAATATCTTGAGCCCTATTTCTGCTTTGTACTACCGACGTATTGGTAAAGAGTGATTTATGTGCCAGCCACAAAGACCTTTGGTTTGGCCTTCCTGAGTTGTACTGTATGCTTAAATGGGTGAATTATAGTCGGCAGATATATTAGGGAAATACAATTCATTCGTATATAGCGCAATTTCTCTGTGATGATGGAGTAGGAATACAAATCACCACCTTCTCTATTACATGTGGAAGTTGAGAAATCTCGAAATGAAACTCTATTCCAACACGTCTGACCAGCGTGGCATCATCATCCTCATCGCAGCCCACATACGTCCCACTGTTGGGCTCCTGCCTCCTCCACAATGGAAGGGAGTTTGACCTACTAATACCATGCTGGTCAGACATATTGGTTTCATTTCGAGTTTTCCTTCTCTTGCACAGATGTTATGTGCATATTATATCCCCTAGTTATTTTTTACGACATCCACGGGCAAGATAGGGAGTGCCGAATTGTAATTACTCCGTCATCACCAGCGTTGTATAGTAGGCATAAAATAGGAGGCCCGAGGCCAACATGGGGACATATATCTACTAAGATGATGAGAGGTTGATGATCTCTCTGTTATCTCAAATTAACAGTAACCAAATTTTCATCGTTTGTCATGGTTTATGGTTTTCAATATTTAATGAGATATCTGTGTAATGACAGAATAAGAATACAAATCACCACCATGGGTGTCGTAAAAGACGACTAAAGGATATAATATGCATATAACAACTATGTAGGAGACTGAAAACTCGAAATGAAATGCTCTACATTGGCCAGCGTAGTATAGTAGATCAATTTACATCCTGTAGTGGACAAACGTATGTGGGATATAATAAGCACATAACATGTGTGCAAGAGAAGGAAAACTCGAAATGAAACCCTATACCAACATGTCTAAATCTCACGGAAGGAGGCGGCGGATCGTGTGCGAGTAGAGCTCCTATTCGGCGACACGTTCCGCCGCCGGCGACTCGGGCGGCGCAGGCGCGAGTATCTGCGCCTAATGCCGCCCTAGCCGAGGCCGCGGGTGATTGGACCGGGGAATTGTCCGTCACCCGCAGAGAGGCTGACCGCGCGACGGCGACTGACGTCCCAGGACGTCGAGAGGTGAGGGTACCCGAAAGGGTATTCCGTCGGCCGGCCACTGACGACAAGTCACATCTGCTCCGGTGGTCGGCCCAACAACGAGGTGACGTGGGTACGGGTGGGTTATGGGCCCGCGCGCCGTCCTTTCAAAAATACCAAAATGAAAAAAAAAAAAAATACCAACATGTCTAACCAGCATGGTATAATAGGTCAATTTCCCTCCCATTGTGTAGGAGGCCCGAGCTCAACAGTGGGACGTATATGGACTGCGATGATGATGATGATGAGTGGACAAGCCTCGCGCAAAATAGTGGGTTATATAAGAGCTGAGAAGAAGAATGAGCCTATTAAATTCTATTAAATTTGCAAACTACCGTCTTATGGTGCGTAATATACTTAAGAAATTTCTCATACATTGCAGGTTGATTTAAATCTATGTTCCATTCGGCTAGTTACCAATAAATTTTTAGTTTGCCAGAACACAACGATAATTCATAATACTTTTGAGTAGTGTGCCAAGAAAACATCCTTTTCTTATATTGATGAGTTGGCTTAACGCTACTAGATCTTATCTCTGTGCCAAGCTACTGAAAAGGTAGATTTTATCACGAAAATATGTAAAACAAATGAATATTTTTAAAAACCATTCGCAAAATAGTCGTTTTATTAGAGAATTTAATAAATACTAGTGGTCGCCGTTGGGTCGAAATTCGGCCTTAATTCATTTTAATTAATTTTTCTGCTACACAATTTTCTTTAATTTTATTTATGTATAATTGTATATTGAGCAAGCTGTATTTCACTAATAACTAATATATAAGCACAAATCTCTATTAGACATTGTTTATTTATTTATTAGGGACAAAAAACAGTTACATATTACAGTATTAAACTTATTATACGGATATAATTAAAATAACGTATATATAACCAGCACCTCTATCCACGGCTTAACAAAAGATAGTGGTACAAAAAAAAAAACACTACACGGAGCAAGCAACACGGACTATTTGCTCCGAAATGAAACAAAGAAACAAAACATAAAAAAAAACCTTAAAGCTAAGATAAAAAAAGGAACAATAAAGAAATATTTAGAAAAATAATAAGTTAATTAAAGTAAAAAAAGATAAATAAGGAAAGAAATAATTGTCATCATAATTATGATTGTTTGACATTCAGTTCGACCAGAAATTTTAACCGTAAACAAAAGTGTATAAGCGTTGCTACGCAACACACTCACACATACGTGTGTGTGTGTAGCGAATGCGTTGTAGTGTGCGTAATGCTTTTTTTAACGAATTTAATGTATTTCTTATCCATTATTGTATGAAATTTCAATTTTATGCACTTCTCCTCATTATATACTTCAACTGTGCCAAATGTCATACTTGTCCATCCATGTAATTTTCGTAAAAAGGGGTACAAAGTTTTTGCTTCACGTATTTATATATAGATGATTATTTTGATATTTCAGCGTGGTGATGCAATAAGAATAAAACTCATTATTTCAGCCTATCACCGTCCACTGCTGGACATAGGCCTCCCTCCTCTTACGCCACAAAGTGCGGTCCTGTGCCGCCTGCATTCAAGACGCCCAACAACTTTGACCAAGTAGTCAGTCCACCTAGTGGAGGCAGACGGTGTTCTACACTGCGTCGTCCGATACGTGGTCGCCACTTGAGAATCTCTCTTCCCAGCGGTTGTCGGTTCGTCCAGCAATGTGGTCTGCCCATTTCCGTTTCAGCGTGCTAATTCTTCGTGCTATATCGATTACACTCGTTCTTCTACGGATTTCTGTATTTCGGATTCTTTCTCGCAGAGAAATCTCGAAAATAGCCCACTAAATAGCACGCGGATTAAAGCTCACTACTCCCAATCTTGTCCATAGATGTCGTAAAAGACGACTGAGGGATATATTATGCAGATATCATCTATTCAAGAGAAGCAAAACTCGACATAGAAAAATCAGCCACTAATCCGGATACCAATCTGGTTAGACGAGATGATGTAGGATTTCATTTCAAGCTTTCCTTCTCTTGTACTTCTACCATAAATGTTCTCAGCATGTTATATCCATTTTTCGTCGTTACACCCATATGCATATAATATTCATGCAAGAGAAAGAAAACTAAATAAAACGCTAAATCACGCAGAATAGTACCTCAATTCAACACATCAAGGAGCAGGTATGAACCCAGCTGTAGGACGTACCTATATGAGCTGAAATGATTAAAGAAAATGAAGCAGTTTAATATATTTAAATCTACATAAATGAACACTAGACCATTAATTCTTTTAAATTCACACAAATTCATTGCGAAGCCAGCGATTCGAACTATAAATTCAACATGTGCAATTACCTGAGACCGTGTTAGCTTAGATTTATAAGAGCGTTTCTCATGAAAATGTATTAGAACTTCACAAATGAACGTTAGATTCATTAAAACTTCGTCGAGGCGGCAATGTTGACAATTTATGCTTGTTATATGAATTACAAGGCATGCTTGGTTGAAGTTTCAAGAGATTTTGGGTTAGCACAACAAAGGGAAGGAAAACTTGAAATAAAATTTTCTATATCGACCAGTATCAATGGCGTATTAAGTATGTCACATTTTTGCAAATAGTCCACTGAGGCCCTATAACCCACTCATTCCACGCATTTCCTACCTTTCACCATTTGACCGACCACTGGTATAAAGTCCTTGATGTTCGTGGCCAACCCTTTCGGGTACAAAGCCGGCGGCATCTCTGCGGGTGGCGGATTAATCCTCGGTCTATGCACCCGTGACTTCGGACCTTGGACCTTACTTTCACTGTGGAGAGAATAATCCTGTTTGGTAGCGGACGGATACATCTTAATATATATAAATTACGTGTCACGTTGTTTGTCCGCGATGGACTCCTCAAATACGTAACTGTGTGCAGTTTGATCCAACTTGAAAGATAGGATAGCTTACATCTTAATTTATAGTCGCAATATTATTTTATTGCAAATTATTTATCTATTATTTGACATTCACAATTATCTGTTTACTCCAAACGATTTTAACAGATGGCGATATCTGTTGACTGGATTGAGCAATTCATAAATAGATGGCGCTGCTAAGTGAAACCTACAAACGGGTCATTTACGATTTTAACTTGCTTTTTTACATAGATGCCATTTGTAAAAAAATATGACGACTACTACTATATATATATATATATATATATTTATAGTTACCATTGATAACAGCTATTAATCTGTACGTATCTAGATATTATCAAATCTATATAAATAAATAAAATTGAAGCGTCTCTTGGTAATATCAAAATAATACAATTTTTGCTGCTCATACTGTTATTTACACAATACTTGTATCTAAAAATACTTTACAATTTTTTTTGTCCATTTGTGTGTCGGTCTGTCTGCCTGTCTGTCAATCTGTTTGTTTATTCCAGGTAGTTTCCCAAACCACTGGAGCGATTTTAATATTATTTTTCTATTATGTACGCTATTTAAGGAGAAAAAAAAAAGATTAAGTTACTTAATCTTTTTTCTTTCAAAAACCCTTAAAAGTTTTGCTCGATTCGGTAATTGAATCCGAGGCCGCCTAGACTGCAGTTTGGTATCGTAATATTTTACAAGATATTGGAGATTTAAAATGCGGGTCAAGGCAACTGAAACCGAAGCGAAGCGAGGGTGGATTGCTAGTTTAATTATCTTATTCTTATGAGGAGGCCTATGTCATATAATGGACATTGGTAGGCAAAGCAGTATGATAATAAACTATATTCATATGATAGACTAGCAACCCGCCCTCGCTTTGTTTCGGTTTCAGTCTTTCCTACGTAGTTCCCGTTCCCGTGGGAATCATTTCATCATCATCATTTCAGCCCATATACGTCCCACTGTTGGGCTCGGGCCTCCTCCATAATGGAAGGGTAATTGACCTACTATACCTCGCTGGTCAGACGTGTTGGTATAGGGTTTTATTTCGAGTTTTCCTTCTCTCGCATAGATGTTATATGCATTTTATATCCCTTAGTCGTCTCGTACGATCACCCACGTGTAAGATAGGGGGTGGTGAATTGTATTCTTACTCCGTCACCACACGGAAGAATTCCCGTGGGAATACCGGGATAAAATATAGCCTTGTTTACTCCCTGATATTATAACTTTCCATTAGTGAAAGAATTTTTGAAATCGGTCCAGCCGTTTTGAAGATTACCCGGAACAAACAGACAGACAGACAGACAAAAAAAATTTAAAGTGATTTTTAGGCATGTGTATAGTGCAAATAACCGTGTGAGCATGAAAAAAGCCTATTGTTTTGACATTATAAACAGACACTCCAATTTTATTTATTGGTATAGAGATATCTTTATTTAATTTTCCTGAGAATATCATAATTATAGTCCATAAAATATAGCTTGATCTCTGTGACAGATGTCAACGAAACCAACGAAGTAAGTTTAAACAAGCGACATGTTTACAATTTCATAACCGCGTGTTGGGCCTGGTCCTCGACCACCTGGTTCCACGCCTCAGGGAGCTGTTCGACGCGTGTTTAGCGTCCGGACGGTTCCCTGGGTGCTGGAAGGAGGGAAGGCTGGTGCTCCTGCCGAAGCCGGGACGGTCTCCGGGGTCGCCTTCGGTCTACTGGCCTATCGTGCTGCTCGATGACACGGGCAAGCTACTGGAGAGGGTGGTAGCTGCCCGCATCGAGCGGCACCTCGTCGGCACGGGGCCCGATCTGTCGGACGCCCAGTTTGGGTTTAGGAGGGGTCGTTCGACGATCGCGGCTCTGTTGCGCCTGAGGGCCGTGGCGACTGAGGCCGTCACCGGTGGGGGAGTGCTGTTAGCGGTGTCCCTAGACAACGCCAACGCATTCAATAGTCTGCCATTCAGCTGCATCAGGGAGGCGCTCCGGTATCACGGAGTGCCAGCTTACCTGAGGCGGTTAGTGGCAGACTATTTGGTGGGGCGCAGCGTCCTCTGTACCAACCGAGCAGGGGACGTTGTGCGAACGCCCATGACGTGCGGTGTCCCACAGGGGTCGGTCCTCGGACCCACCCTGTGGAACATCGGCTACGACTGGGCGTTGCGGGGGAACCTCCCGCCCGGCCTGGGCGTGATTTGTTACGCCGACGACACGCTCGTCACAGCCCGCGGTGGGACGCTAGAAGAGGCGGTAAGCCTGGCGACCTATGGCACCAAAGAGGTCGTCAGGCGGATCGAGGCGCTGGGGTTGAGGGTCGCCCTGGACAAGACGGAGGCCCTCTTGTTCCATGGGCGCCTTATGAGCCCTCCCATCGGCGTCTCGATCACGGTCTGATCGGTTGACATCAGCATCCGGGCCCATATGAGGTACTTGGGCCTGGTGCTCGACGGACAATGGTGGTTTCGGGAGCATTTCCGCAGGCTCACTCCGCGGCTCATCGGCGCGGCGTCCGCCCTATTGTGGCTAATGCCGAACGTGGGCGGACCGAGCGCTACGTGCCGACGGCTGTACACGGGGGTCATCCGGTCGATGGCCCTGTACGGCGCACCGATGTGGGTGGGGTCCTTGACCGTCCGACTTAGGGCCCTTCTGTGGCGACCACAGAGGGTCATGACGGTCAGGGCCATCCGCGGATACCGCACGGTGGCGACGGAGGCAGCGTGCCTATTGGCCGGGACTCCCCCGTGGGACCTGGAGGCGGAGATGCTCGCCGGATTGTATCGGCGGGTGACGGGGTGCGAGCGGAGGGCGGTGAGATTTCGTTAAGGGAGCTCACCGCCTGGCGCGTCGACGCCCGCCGAGACGTCATTGCCCGTTGGGCAGTCCGGCTGGAGAGGCCTTGGTTCGGGGTGCGAACCGTGGAGGCCTTCCGGCCGGTGCTGATGCAGTGGTTTGAAAGGCGGCACGGGGTACTCTCCTTCCGACTAGTGCAGGTGTTGACGGGGCACGGGAGCTTCGCCAAATACCTGCACAGGGTCGTAAGGAGGGAGAGTACACCGTCCTGCCACCACTGCGATTGCGACGAGGACACGGCGCGCCACACGTTCGAGGCCTGCGCGGCTTGGGCAGTGCCGCGCCGTGAACTCGTCGCAATCATCGGTACCGACCTGACGCTGCCGGCCATTGCTAGGGCGATGGTCGACAGCGTCGGGAATTGGGACGCGGTCGCAGCCTTCTGCGAGACAGTGATCTCGCAGAAGGAGGCGGCGGATCGTCTGCGCGTGGAGCGCAGCCTCGATGAGGAGATCCGCTGCCGGCGACTGGGGCGGCGCAGGCACAACTACCTGCGCCTCATACCGCCCTAGCCGAGGCCGCGGGTGACGTGACCGGGGATTAGTCCGTCATCCGCCGAGAGGCCAACCGCGTGAGGAAAGACCGACGTCCTCCCCGAGGGGGGGACGTTGGTCGATGGGAGGGTACCCCACGTAGGGGGTATTCCGTCGGGCCAACCACTGACGACAAGTAAACCTGCTCCGGTGGTCGGCCCAATGACGAAGGCGAGGTGGTTTTCGGGTTGGTTGCGGGAGTTGCGTGCTTAAGCCCCTCTGTCGCCCCGGACGGAGTGGTGCGGAGGCGCGCCGACCGCAGCCCACCCACAAAAAAAAAAAAAAAAGTTTACAATTTCATTTTGTATCAAATATATTTTCATTTCATCCGTGCGAGTTTTATGGCAACTGAATTGCAATATATTATAAATATAAAAGTATTACTATTCATGCGTAAAATGTACCTCGTAAGTACTGAAATAGCTAGTAAACATTTGATACATAAATGACCCTTACGCACGTACAAAGTCATACTGGACTGAAAATAAAAAAGAGATGGGAGAGTCGATATACGTAAATCGATAACCGATCTTTATTAAATTATTCATAAAAGAAATAAACCCAATACAGTACTTATATAAAACTTGTAACATACTATTAACAATTAACACAGACAGTTACATTATAAAATACATACAAAACTACTTTTCATCTCAGAGTAAATGATAATAGTATGTACGCATTATTATCAATTATCCGTGTGGTGACGGAGTAAGAATACAATTCACCACCCCCTATCTTACCCGTGGGTGATCGTACGAGACGACTAAGGGATATAAAACGCATATAACATCTATGCGAGAGAAGGAAAACTGGAAATGAAACCCTATACCAACACGTCTGACCAGCGTGGTATAGTAGGTCAATTACCCTTCCATTATGGAGGAGGCCCGAGCCCAACAGTGGAACGTATATGGGCTGAGATGATGATGATGATGATGATGATTATCAATAAACTAGACATATTTATTTATAAAACAGTCGTAATTGATCGATTGATCTAATGACTGTCCCTATTTTAGCAAAAAATTATCAATGTTCTAGCAAGAACGCTCTAGTGATGACGATAATAGTGACCTAGACCTTGATTGTACTCCTTTTAAATAATTAAAACAGTCTAAGTAAAAGAGTTTTTGTTTGAAATAAATTTAAAAAGATTTTCATTGATTGTATTTTAATTATGATAGAAAATCACAATTATAAAAATAAAGAGTTTTATCGATAAAAACTAAGGAGTTTATCGTAAGCGTGACAGCACTAGGGACAACTGTCACAGAGATCATCCTATATTTTATGGACTATCTTATATCTTTAAACGAGCAATTCTTGTATATATATATTCAGGATCTCGGAAACGGCTGCAACGATTTTGTTGAAACTTGGCATACTAGAGGTTTCGGGTCCAAAAAATCGATCTAGCTAGGTTTTATTTATAGAAAATGTTGTTTTGTCCGTGTTTTTAGCAAAACAAACAATGACATTAAATTTTAAAAGAATATGAATTCAAATTTCGTTGTCAACGTCATGAGTTCCGATAGCTCAGGTGGGAAGGCGGGCGGTTTTAATTTTGGATTATGTGACATTTAAACAGCGTCGGTTCGAATCTCGGTGTTATTATTATTCTCTTTTTGTAGTTTTTTATATAATTTTCATTATTTATTTTTTATTTTTTATTAATATATATCTAAATAAATTCGACAAAAATATTCCGAGCGAAGCTCGGTCAACCAGATATTAGTATTTACATTCAATTAATGCTTTTTTTCGTGTAGTGACTAAGTAGGTATACAATTCACTACCTCTATCTTATTTGTGGGTGTCGTACAAGACTACTAGGAGATTTAGTATGCCTAAAAATTGCGCAAGCGCGTATAATTCTAAACCATGATATCTGGCCAGCATCATCGTCATCATCGCAGCCCACATACGTCCCACTGTTGGGCTCGGGCCTCCACAACGGGAGGGTATTTGACCTACTATATCATGCTGGTCAGATATGTTAGTATAGAAAGAAGAAGAAAGAAAGAAAATATTTATTTTGTGCTGCAGAGTAGAGACGTTAGGAACATATAGAAAAAAAAAACACCTTACAATAAATGAAACACAAAAAATCAATAAACTAAATAGAGAGACATAATAATTGTGATAGAATGAACGTCTCAGCTACGGCATAAAAAAGGATAACTGCTCAGCAATTTTTGTGATGTCAATGTAACACCACAACGCTGATTTTCAGCAGTGTCCATTTTTTATTCTTTAGACGTCAGACATCAAAGCCACCAGTGGTGGCGTATTTGAAAGAGAATAACAAAAAGGAAAAATATAAATATAGGGTTTCATTTCGAGTTTTCCTTCTCTTGCACAGGTGTAATGTGCATATTATAGCCCATAGTCGTCTTCTACGACATCCACGGGCAAGATAGGGATTGGCGAATTGTATTCTTACTCCGTCACCACACGGAAAATGGCCACCATGGTAGTTTTTTTTTCATTTATATTTGAAAGGGCGGCGCGCCACCCCATAACTCATTGTATTCCCTCCCCTTCGCCAGTGGGCCAACCACTGGTACAGAATCCTTGATTTCCGTAGATAGATCGGCGGGATACCCTCTCGGGTATCCTCCCTTCCCAACGCCCCTTTGGCCGTCCCTCATGGTATCAACCTCTCTACGGGTGACGGACTATTCCCCGGTCCAGTCACCTGAAATAGCGTAGTATAGTAGGTCAATTTCCCTACTTAGAGGAGGCTTAAGCCCAGCAGTGTAACTTAGATTAGCTGAGATGATGAAAGGCACTAAGTACTTGTTCAGTTCATGAGCATCAGATAACGAAACAAACAACCAAATTGAAAATTTGTTCAAAAATAATCTACCGCGAAAATAAAAAGATAAAAACAAGCACAATTCAAAATTCACAAAACATAAATTTGGCGCAAGACCAAATCCAATTATGAAGGTTAAAATTTTAAATTTCAACCAATTGAATTATCGGTTGAAGCAAAAGATTGGAAAGCTTATTCGGTTGGAATAGCACGTTCGCTGTAATTAAATAAATCTTTGAGAAGAAATTGTATTGATTTATCTATTTTGTAGACGATTTCATAATTATTTTAATGGGCAACGTGTCACTGCTTGTTGAAGATGGGTCAATTATATAAGAATGCAAGAACGTCCACTTCCATCGCAATCAAAGAAGTCGTGAAAGACAACGCGAAAAATCAAATTGTCGATTTCTGATGTTTACGCGAGTATTACACATTATAAATGAAACTATTTTTACAGATTTTTATCGCGTTTGTATTTGACTTTTGATTGCCCGACATTTCGACATTTCATCGTTTATAGTCACAAGCGGACTAAAATGTCTCACGTCCAACAAGTTATCGTTATTATAAAGATTTATATCTACCCGCTATAAAATTAGTTATTTAAGTTTGATTCACATTTTTTGATACAAATTAATTAACAAAACAAAAAGAATATGAAAAAAATATATTGTCTTTGTTCAGTAAGTATTAAACATTTAAAGTAATAGTTATTATATTATGACAAAATATTATATTATGATAATGATGTAACCATGAATGTTATAAAAGTGTTCGAAATGACGGCCAATCAAAAATCAAATACAAACGCGACAAGACTGTGACAAGTAAAATTTAAAATTTTGAATAACCACCGACAAAAACTAAAATAATAAAAAAAGTATTACGTTCTCTTTAACAGGAATTATCAATTAATTGTCATTTAACGATTATACTGACACGCGTGAAGCTCATAATCAAGTAATACACGTCATTACATCATTTTGGAAAAGAGCTGATACTCTTACACTGCTGGAACGATATTAACCAAACATAGCTAAGAACCACCGCAAGGAAATTGGCTTTCAAATGAGAAAAACCGCATCGATACTGCCCCTCATAGAACTTTGCTAAACCGCTACCTACCACGAAGAAAGTGAAGAGAGTGTGAATGCGTACACTGAGGTTTGGTGATACTAAGTGCATGACCAAAACTCACCACATGCAAACAACCTCAGAAGAAATTTTCAGAAATTGAGCTATTGGCTTTTTCGCTTACCGAACGAAATACAGTAACAAATTGCTACTACTTAGACGTTAATTTTCTGCTCCGTGTAATACTACCCCAGGCAGACCGATCTGCGGTTATAGACATTGTGGTCCTACCACATAATATGTATATTACAATCCCAGCAAAAACATGGATATGAAAATGCGAGGCAAGTTCCATATTAGTGTAATTATTATAATTATAGAGGTCGACTTCAATGTTAGTGGAAAAGTGTTTAAAGTACCAAGTGACAATATTCCCACCGCATTCTACCATATCAAGTGTACCTCAAATAGCATCTTAAGCACAACTTAAACTCTCATTTGTTCACGTATTATCTTGTGGCAGTAATAAATAAGAACACATGTATTTAATGCACGAACTCACCTCCCGTTGAATTATGTACGACATTTATAATTGCCGTACCAGACTTTCAAGGGGAATGATATATTAGGTAGCTCAGTTCTACAATGTTTTGTGGGTGGAATGATTATTTTTGATAATAAAATTCTCTTTTATAGAGTTTTAGTAGTCGATAAAATGCTCACGTGCTTCGGCCATGGCAATTTCAAAAGTAAGTTATTCTCTTTTAATCTCGTATTCTCACCATTATGTCAATGTCCCACATTTGACCACTAGTATCAATAATCTGCACACCACATTCTCCTTGAGTGCGATCTCTGGCGTGACGAGCGCGACCATATATTGAACAGTTTGCAAGTCGTCTCTGGAGTAGTATACTATACGGACCTGGTAGCAACTCAAAAAAATGTTCGTGCGTTCAGGCGTTTCTGCCATATCTACTATAGCAATCAATCTTAAGGCTTCCATATAGGTCCCGTCAAGCTATCTCATATCCCTGCTGCACTTATCGTAGCTGCACATCCTCTTATTTATTAACTAACTGGTAAATTTTGCGTCAAGTCTCCCGCATTGCATAAGAGAGTAGTTGAATCAATCTCCTCTAACTCCTTCTGTTTAACTTTACTTATTCAATTTGTTGCGGGTCCCAACACAATCAAAATCATTTCCCTGGACTGCCTGAGGAGCAAACCTCGGTGTGATCTGGAGACCATAGTGGATCCTGGCTTACAGGAGTTAAAATGGTGGAAATGTGTGGTGGGATTAGTCAAAAACTGCTAACATGCTATTTATATCACGAGTTTAGAATACATTTTATTTATCTGGGGGCACGGCAGTGACCCCGCTAAGTCGAGCAAAAAAAAAAGTCGTGCAAAACGCAAAACTGCCGTAACATACTTTTCTCGAAGCCATTCAGGCCATTTTCGACCCCCTATAACTTCGTTGTTAATAAAACTAGAAACTTGAATTTTTAGTAACCTAGCAGGCTTTGTATACACATTGTGTATTTCAAATTTCATTCAATTTGAACTAATAGTTTAAGAATTATAACTAGTCAAAATTTCGTAATTTTGTCACTCACTGACTGACTGACCGATCATCAATATTAAAGAGGCACTTCTAGCAGACATAAAAGCTTCAAGATTAGAATGCAATCAGTGTTTAGTGTATAAATTAAGGAAAAATTATTAAACATTATAATTTTCATCCAGTTGCCGAGATACACTAACTACATAAATAATTTTGTAAACTCATATAAATGTATAGGATTACAAAGTTACATTTGCAGTTAATGAAATGTAACTTTGTAAAAAATAAGAATACATTTGTCGCCATCATTGCTTCTCTATGGGAATCGTAACAACCGGCTTAAGACTGTGCAGATGATGTAGTGGTTAAGATACCAACGTACCCTGCTAGTGTCGCGGGTTTGAATCCCATGCAAGACAACACCTTGTACGATCCACAAATTGTTGTTCTGAGTCTGAATGTAATTTGTGTCGGTTAATTATATGTTCTTTCCGTATGGTGACCAAGTAAGAATACAATTCACCACTCTCTATCTTGCCCGTGGATATCGTATAAGACAACTACGGGATATACCTAATGTGCACATACCATCTGTGCAAGAGAAGGAAAACTGAAACAGGAAAACTGAAAAAAAAAAAATGAAACCCTATATCAACATGTCTGACCAGCATGGTATAGTGGGTTAAATGCCCTCCCATTGTGGAGGAGGCCCGAGCCCAACAGTGGAACATATGAGTGCTGCGATGATGATGCGATGTTGAATTATATGTTTGTAAGGTCCCCGACAATATAAGGATTATTATTCCCTTAGTGCAAGGCTTTGTCATTTAAAAAAAAAAAAAATAACAGGAAGGAGAGTGGGTAGCAGCTCTCGCCGGGGAAATGTATAATATCTCACTGCGAAACCAACCCGCCTACCAAACGTGGCGACCACGTCATTATTCTTCATAAGGCGAAGAAAAATGAGCTCTAGTCATGGCAACTCTGTTACCCTTGAGCGTTGTTGGATGCAGATGCCACAGTACCGCACTTTATGGTGAAGCATGAGGGGGTCTATGTTGAATTGACTCAAGCGGAAAGGAGAGATGTCTAATTTTTCAGAGAGTGTGCTCTAAGAAAATCTTTTGCTGGTATTCAAGAAGTAGAAGGTACCGGAAAGGCAAATAAGTAAGTCTATCTACAAAACGAAATGTGATACCATCAAAAACAAGACTTGTAAAAAAAGCCAAGCCTCGCAACTGAGTTCTTCTACCATAAAAATTTGTGAGATCCATGTTATACTAAGTCGGTTAACTCATTCAGTCCCTGCTTAAGGGACCTTTCTTCTTACGTTATTACGTAAATAACTAATCTAACAACTTCTTATAGTGACTATATCAATATTAAAGATCTTTTGTTTTAAATAAATAGACTGACTCGGCAATCGCACTATGTTTAGTTGTACTAATATTTATTGTTGTACTACTATAATATAATATGTATTACTTGTGAGATGTGTTTTCATGCGATTGCCAAGTCATTCTGTTTATTTAAAGCATAAAAGATCTTTAATATTGATATAGTTACTATAAGAAGTTGTTAGGTTAGTTATTTACGTAATATCTTAAGAAGAAAGGTCCCTTAAGCAGGGACTGAATGAGTTAACCGACTTGGTATAACATGGATCTCACAAATTTTTATGGTAGAAGAACTCAGTTGCAAGGCTTGGCTTTTTTTACAAGTCTTGTTTTTGATGGTATTGTCTTTTAGAGGTACACGAACAAGCAGCCCACGTGATGCTAAATGGTAATTATCGCTCATATACCATATCAATAACAAAGGCGCAGTCAAATCGCTGCTTAATGTAAGTAAAATTTTTTTCAACTCCCCTTAAAAAAGTGGATGTTAAAGCGCTTGGGATATTTCCCGTATTGTGTCGTCCTACCGCTAATGTCTAATATTTAAACCTTCCATATTATATCTAAACCTAGCATATCTAATACAAAAAATAAATATTAAGTACAGCTAATGAATATCAGTAATGTTAACGTAGAACTATTCCAAATACAGACCATTGGACATTCATGCCATTGGCTGTTGAAAATATTCCATTCTCGCGGGAGTGCGGCCCGTAATAGTTTGGATGATATTGCATTGACGTACTCGGTATATTGGAAAAGTTGGTGCGGTTGAATACGTGCGTTGCATTTCACGCTTATTTCACATCACATTTTAAAGTATTCAACTATTATTCAACTAGCTTGCTGTGAAGTAAAACTTCTGTGAACAGAGTGGGGTATAGATTGGACTATTCAGACTAATATTAAAACACTTCAAGTAAAAGATTAGAGAAACTGTTTCTAGACTATCTGCGAAATTTTCAAAATGCAAGTGTAGTAAATTATCCAAACTACTTAAACTGGAAAACCAACGGCAGTCATGTTATCGTTTCTGCTCATACATGTCCCACTGCTGGACTCGAGCCGCTTCTAAAATGGAAGGGAAATTTACCTGTTATGACGCTGGTCAGACAGGCTGATATAGGGTTTTATTTCGAGTTTGCTTTCATCATCATCGTCGTCATCTTTTATGACACCCACGGGCAAGAAAGGGGGCGGTGAATTGTATTCTTACTCCGTCACCATACGGAAAACTTCAACCACAGTTTAAGTAACATAATAGAGAAACCGTTTCTAATCTATCTGTGAAATTATTTTCTAAATGAAAGTGTAAATTACCCAAACTCGTTAAACTACAAAACGAACCGCAGTATTCTAAGCATATTGAGGTCGATTGTCTAGTATTACTAGTTTTATAGTTTACTATAAAAAGCTTGGAGTGTATTAGGTCCGAAATAAAAGAGGATTACCTTACATTTTTTTTTTATTTTTTAACAAATTATATTTATTATTAAATCTTCCATGTAGTGAGGGGATGAGAATACAACTGTTGCCACCATGTTTCACATGGGTTTTATTAAATTGGCTAAGTATCTCACTGGAAGAGTGGGCAGCATCTTTCATCTCTCTTTTCTGGGAAACGTGCAACACCTCACTGCGATCATCAAATCGCCTGCCGAGTGCCATTGTCCATTAGCGGCCAGTAAGAAGATACAAGAGGATATTTCATCTCAGTTTAACATACAGAATTCCCATTATGGGCTTGGGCCTCTGCCGCAATGGGAGGGAAACTGATTTAGTATACCGCGCTGGTTAGATGTGTTGGTACGGTTTGATGACCAGTTTTCCTTCTCTTGCATAGATGATGAAAAGCTCTTCGTTGTGGTCGTCCACGAGCAATGTAAACGTTCATGGTAATCGTAGTCGCCTTTTAATTATTTTTTTTTTATTGCTATTAGTGGCAAACGAGCAAACAGCTCACCTGATGGTAAGTGAGACTACTGCTCATGGATCTTTCCTAGACCGCCGCCTACCGTGAAGAAAATTGAGGGGGTCTGAATGTGTGCAATGAGGTTCGTCGATACTAAAGGCATCACGTCAAAACCCACCGCATGCAAACACCACCAGAAAGTTATAATTAAATTTTATTTTAATTATAATTACTACTTTTTGTTACTTATAATCACTAAGCAAAATATTGTTACTAGAAATGAACCACAAGAACCTCAATTATGATCGAGCTCCAGGAAAAAGAGCAGAACAGGACAACTCTTTTGGGCAGCTTATCATTAGTTGCAACCACCAATTTATGTGGCAAAAGCGTAGCGATTATTGCACTATCCCTCCTTATGGAGACATATGTGGCGAGTGGGCGGACTGGGGATTAGTCCGCCGTGCGCAGAGAGGTTGACCGCTAAGGACTACGCTGCGGTAACACTGCTTTTCTGCCGGGGTATTGAAGGGGACGATTTCTGATAAGGAAATCCGTCGGGCCGGGCACAAGGAATAGGTATCAGTGGTCGGTCCAATGGCGATTGATAGGGAATTCGGTAGGTTTTGGGGTCGCACGCCGTCTTCGACGCCCCGGTAACACCGCTTTGTTGCCGGGGCGTTGAAGGGGACAGTATCTGAAAAGGTAACATTGGGCCGGCAACAAGGACCACTCGTGATCGGCCCAATAGCGATCGGGAGTAAATATGGTAGGTTATGGGGTCGCACAATACCAATCCGTCACCCTGGAAGGATTGTGCAGACCTTATGAATTAATGTATGGGTAATGCTTTAAATAATCCTAATTTATATTAAATTTTGAAATGAGTTTTTATATTTTCAATTACTTTAGCAATATAATCTGCATTTCATTTATTTTTCAATTTCCATTGAAACGATTCGGATTTATCTTTAAACGCTGCAATATCTTAAGCATAATTACATTCAAATGTGAGGAGAGAGGTTTTTTTTAGAAATAAAAACATTTATACAAAGAAATTGAATACGTAATGATTTAATCGCGTAATATTGCTTTTCTTTTATAATGAATAAAATATGGCTTTCTGATGTTTACGAGGATATCATACTAATATTATAAACGCGAACATTTGTATGTGAGGATGTGACGATGTGAAAATGTGAAGATGTTTATTGCTCTTTCACGCAAAAACTACTGAATGAATTTTGATGAAACTTCACAATAATATAGCTTACATATCAGAATAACACATATGCTATAATTTATCCCGAATTTTCTACGGTAAGAGGAACTGCGGGTGAAACCGTAGGGCGCTCCTAGTTACAGTATAAATAAATCTATTTTTCTGGCTTTTATCGTTTTTGTATTTGATTTTGATTGCCTGACGTATCGAACATTTTTCAGCGTTTATGGTCACGGGTGGACTAAGATGCTAAGATTTTTATCTACTAGTTATAGATTTTTTAGTAGACATTGATTTAGACACACCTCGCCTAATCTATCCGGGGCGACGGATGGGCGATGTGCTGTTCCATAAGCTACCGTATCCCTCCTTATCGCCACTGGGCTGGTACTATTCCCTTCGACGTCCCGGCAACAAAGCAGTGTTTAGTCTTCTTTTCCTATATTTACGGTTAAGATGAAGAGTGATGAATTGTATTTTTACTCCGTCACCATGAGATATGGTGGTGAATTCTATGCTTACTTTGTCACCACACGGATAATTCTTCGGATTACCTAGTGTTTGGCAATAAAAAAAAATATTCTGATTCTTCATGAATTTATTATATACTTATAACTTGAATATTCTGGCTCACCATTGGATCTAAGCCTGTCCAAGAGGGACATGATAGCCACCGAAGACAAGGACTCTGTACCCAAAATCAGTGGAAGTTCTGGGTATAGAGACATATAGTTAGGTACTATGCAAACCGCCGTGACCGCCGTGCATAACTTGATCCCAAACAAAAAGTGGTGAATAATGCCATATAGCCATGCTTGGCAAGATAGTTTTCGATCGTGGTTGGTGTTTTATAATTCATGTGAGCGCTGCTGCCTATTCTCCTTAAGTCCTCCTTCAGTTAGAACCTCAGCAGAGTAGCCATATTATTTTATATTACTCCTAACCGCTTTTTTTAATGCAAATGGTGGCAAACGAGCCAACACTCGCTCATGGACCTTTGCTAGGCCGCTGCCTACCGTGAAGAGAGTGAAGGGAGGGAGTGTGAACGCGTGCATAGAGGTTCAGCGAAACTAAGACAATCACCAAAACCAATCACATGCAAACACCTTCAGAAAGATGGGCTTCCAGCTTACTCGTTCACCGAACGAAGTGCAGTAACAAATGGCTTTTACTCAGACGTCGATTTTCTACGAGAGTATGGCACTACCCTGAACGGACTGGCTCGCGGCTATAGACCGACAACTGTAAACAGTTTGGTTCTACCACTGCTACATCACCACTAACTAAAAGACGAAAGATCACATCAGATGGAACTCAAATATAGTCCCCAAGTCGAAATATAGTTCTTAGTTGTCTTTTACTACTACAAAAAAAAGGATTGGTAGTATTTGTAATCGCCATCATACAATAAGATTTAATTTAACAATTAGATTATTATCATCTCAGCCCATATACGTCCCACTGTCGGACTCGAGCCTCCTCCATAATTAGAGAAGTTGATCCACTACTTCCGCGTGGTGACGGATTAAGAATACAATTCACCATTCCCTATCTTGTCCGTGGATGTCATAAAAGACGACTAAGGGATATAATTTGCCGTCTTGTGGCGACCACAGAGGGTCATGGCGATCAGGGCCATACGTGGTTACCGCACGGTGGCGACGGAGGCAGCGTGCCTCCTGGCCGGAACTCCCCCGTGGGACCTGGAGGCGGATATGATCGGCGACATTTATCGGCGGGTGTCGGAGACGAGCGCCCGCGGCGGTATGGTCTCCATCAAAGAGATCACCGCCTGGCGGGTCGACGCCTGCCGAGAAGTTATTGCCCGTTGGGCAGTCCAGCTGGAGAGTCCTCGGTACGGTGTCAGGACCGTCGAGGCCCTCCGGCCGGTGCTGATGGAGTGGTTGGAGGGGACACACGGGGTGCTTTCCTTTCGACTGGTGCAGGTGCTGACGGGGCACGGTTGCTTCGGGAAGTACCTGCACAAGATTGTCAGGGGGGAGAACACACCGTCCTGCCACCACTACAGTTACGACGAGGACACGGCGCAGCACACACTCGAGGAGTGCTGAGTGTATGCATGGGAGGAGGATCGCCGTGAACTCGTCGCGATTACCGGTGCCGACCTGGCGCTGCCGACCATCGCCAGGGAGATGCTCGACAGCGTCAGGAACTGGGACGCGGTCGCCGCCTTCTGTGAGGCCGTAATCTCACGGAAGGAGGCGGCGGATCGTGTGCGAGTAGAGCTCCTATTTGGCGACACGTACGGCCGCCGGCGACTCGGGCGGCGCAGGCGCGAGTATCTGCGACTAATGCCGCCCTAGTCGAGGCCGCGGGTGATCTGACCGGGGAATTGTCCGTCACCTGCAGAGAGCCTGACCGCGCGACGGCGAACGACGTCCCAGGACGTCGAGAGGTGTGGTTACCCGAAAGGGTATTCCGTCAGGCCGACCACTGATGACAAGTCACATCTGTTCCGGTGGTCGGCCCAACAACGAGGTGACGTGGGTACGGGTGGGTTATGGGCCCGCGCGCCGTCCTTTCATCGCCCCGGACGGGCTGGGCCGCGCGTGCGCTTACCATAGCCATATCATAAAATAAGGGATATAATTTGCACATAAGATCTGTGCAAGAGAAGAAAAACTCGAAATAAATCTCTATGCCAACATGTCTTACCAGCACGGTATAGTAGGTTACAACCCCATTAATAACGACCACGACCGCTCTGCCAAGAGTGCCACGACTAAGAAAAAGAAGATAGTAGGTTAAATTCCCTCCCATTGTGGAGGAGGCCCGAGCCCAACAGTGTCTCACTGTATGTGGGCTGCGATGATGATGATGATGATGATGACCTACTATACTACATTGGTCAGATGTATAGGGTTTAATTTCTCTTGCATATTATATCCCTTAGTCATCTTTTACGACTCCCATGGGCAAGTAAGGGGGTGGTAAATTGTATTCTTACTCCGTCACCACACAAAAAAGGTTATAATTAATTCTAAAATATATAATAAAAATTTTTGACTGCACCAGTTCCCACAAGTTGTACTGTATCGAATATCTGCGTCTGAATATTCCCGGTGACAATATATTTGGGTCAAAGGTCGTCTCCAGCGCGTATGGCATTGTGCCAACAAGTCATATGCACGCTGGCATCAGCGTAAATCATTTGCCTTCGTCGCTTTTTAAAATACATTTCCCTCAGCAATTTATACATACAACATTTATCTTGCAAAATATTTTGCCTACATTAATGCTTTTGTTTATGTAGAACTTTTTTGGTGCACTGGATTTAAAAAAAAAACAGTTTTCCATCCATCCGTCTGTCAGTCTATTGATATCCAATAATATTTTTATTTGTTACAAACGGTAGCAAACGAATAAATATTACACATATTTGCATATTACGCCTGATGGTAAGTGATGCTATCGCTCATAAACCTTTACTAGGCAGCTGCCTACCGTCACTGTATGGTATCCCTATCTGGTCGGAATCCCTCATCACCCGTAACAGATCCCTTTAGCAGCGACCGCAGAGGTTCATGGCGGTAAGGGCTATTAGGGGCTACCGTACTGTGTCCTGGATTGCGGCGACACTGCTGGCAGGCGACCCGCCTTAGCCGCTGGTGGAGGAGGCGTTAGCGGATGTATACCGGTTCCACGCCACAGCACGAGTCAACGGCAAGCAGGTCTCCACAGGGGGACTGGGCAGAGCTCGGGAAGTGGCTCGAAGGGAAGTCATCCGGCGGTGGATAGAAGATCTAGAGTCCTCCTTAGCAGGGCGGGGGACTGTGGAGGTGGTTGCACCGCATCTCCACCGCTGGCTCAGGAGAAGGCACGGCAGCCTTACATTTAGGATGGTGCAGGTGCTTACCGGACATGGGGTCTTCGGTAAGTACCTGCACAAAATTGGAAAATAAGAGGCCCCAGGATGTCATGAGTGTAGCGCGCTAATAGACGATGTGCGCCACACACTGGAAGTATGCCCCGCCTGAGGGTCTCAGCGCCAGGTCCTGTCAACGGAAATGGGAATAACATACCTGTCGTTGCCGACCATCATCTCCATGATGCTCGGCACTGACAGATATTGGTCGTCGATGGCCTCCTTCTGTGAGGCTGTGATGACAAGGAAGGAGGCCGCGCAGTGGGAACGCGAGGCGCTTGCGTCCGCTGACTCCCTCCGCCGGCGACGACCAGGGAGAAGGAGACACCGCTATGTGCCCCCCTCCGCCCTGAATGATGACAGGACGTGGCAAGACGGCCAAGCGTTGGGGTGTAAGGCATAGAATGAGGTAGAGAGAGAGAGTGAGACGATCTCTCCGGCACCCCGTAAAAGCATGGAAGGGGCCGCTGTGGTTTTAGTGGGTATTTCGGTCACTTTTGTGGCCGGTGAGTCCCACACACACTCCCCCGTCTGTAACCGGCGGGGTATAGTGCGTAAATGCATTTCCATAGCGTGAAAAAAAAAAGGCCGCTGCCTACCGTGAAGAAAGTGAAGGGAGTGTGAATGCATGCAATGGGGTTCGGTGATATTAAAGGTATCACCAAAACCCATCACACGCAAATACCCTCAGACAGTTGTGCTTCCGGCTTTCTCGCTCACCCGACGAAGCATAGTAACAAATTTCTACTAATCAGACGTTGATTTTCTGCTCAGTGTGGTACTACCACGGACGAACCGGTCCGGGAAGGGCAGAAAACTGTCAACTATGTGGTCCTACCACTACTAAAGATATCATGATCTTGTCTCAGCCTATCTCTCCTACCTAACTCTCACTGTTTGACCCAAGCTTCCTACATAACTGGAGGGAAATTTACCTTATCTTTATATATAAATTTCTTGTGTATGTCACTGAACTCCTCCTAAACGGCTGGACCGATGTTGATGAAATTTTTTTGTGTGTGTTTAAAGGGAATTAAGAATGATTTAGACTCACAATTCGGCCCGGTAGGTGGTGCTGCTGTCGATTTCAAGTAGAATTCCTTTTATTTGAATAGAACAAGGTCTGTTGGGTCAGCTAGTATATTATATGCAAATAACTTCTAAGTAAGAAAAGGAAAACTCCACGTAAAACCTTATGCGAACATACCAGATCAGCGTGGTAGAGTAGGTCAAATTCCCTCCCATTACAAAGGAGGCCTGAGCCTAACAGTGGAACTTATGTGGGCTAAGAAATTGTTTGTTTAAAAAGTTCCCCGCAATACAATGATTCCCATAAAAAATACGAAATGGCGTGCAATTCACGCGTGGTAAAAATGAAACCTTCATACTGTATAATGCTTTCTATTTCATTTTCTCCCACTTTAAATCTTAAGAATTTATCTCTGTCTCTTTTTACTGTCGCTTTTTCGTTTCTATCATAACGATGCTAGAGAAGTTTTCACTTCAAAAACTATTCATCACCATCATCATTTCAGCCTGTCGCTGTCCACTGCTGGACGTAGGCCTCCCTCATGTTACGCCACAAAGTACGGTCCTGTATCGCCTGCATCCAACGACGCCCAACAACTTTCACCAGGTTGTCGGTCCACCTGGTGGAGGGGCGTCCTACACTGCGTCGTCCAATACGTGGTCGTCACTCGAGAACCTTTCTTCCCCAGCGGTTGTCGGTTCGTCGAGCGATGTGGCCTGCCCATTGCCACTTCAGCGTGCTAATTCTTCGTGCTAAACTAATACTGACGGATAAATATACTGATTGACGAAAGCAATCTCGCATAGCTAGTGTACTAAACATTGTATATGTATTAAAAGTTATATAGCTATAGTTATTTGATATCATAGTTACATTTAACTATATGTAAACTGCTTGAAAACCACACGACATAACATGTTTAAGCAAACACAAACTGACTTAGACACGGAACTTGCTTGCTAAGCCACTTTAACATTCTAACAAGCTAATATAAGGTCAAGCTATAGCAACTATAAAGCTGTTACACCACTGATTAGCGATTATTTATGTCCCTTGATTTTATATGTCCTTTGCAACACATGGATTACTTTGTTAGTACACGATTCATTCATTTTACTCCTCATTTATCACATCTCCTTTATGTCCTACTGCTCGACTCGAGGCTCCTCCGCAAAGGGAGAGAAATTGACCTACACGGTCAAATCGGTTGGTATATGGCTTTATTACGAGTATTCCTTCACATGCATAGATGTTATATGCATATTATATGTCGGCGTTGCGCCAGGAATTTGGACGATGATAGTAAAATACTGAGTATGTAATCACTGTATTTATTAGGAGTTCTTGCCGGAGAAGTGAGTGAAGTAAAACTGTCCTCTATTCTAATCTTACAATGTTTTTATAACCTTCGCTTTACAATGAAACGGTCTAGTCTTAGTAGCTACAATTACTTTTTATAACAAACAAATAAAACAACTACTTTAACTATCGGAATATAGCTAAATAATAATGATAAATATTCTAATGCATTTAACATAATTCCAAATAGTCAATTTTACACAATTTACATTAATGTAATTAAAGGAAATATTGTTCTCATATATTGTTCAACAGACGGCGCTCTAACTAGAAATAAATTACAATCTTTATTGTGTAAAACAACTAAATATGGTTACAAATAATTACATTAATTCTAATCGATTTTAATTTGATCAATTGTATAAATATTTAAATAATTAAATTAAAGATTTCTAGAAATACATTTCAAAAAGTGTCTTAAATATCATAGCATGGTAAATAGCAGTGTTGATACTACAAATAATTATTTAAATATTAGTTGCAAATATTTCAAACATGTTTATAACATGTTTATAATTGATAACACATACATCAACAATTTACAAATATTGCCGATAGAGGGCAATATGCGCCCATATATACCTCTTTGTCGACAGTTATGATACCATACACTATACATACAAAGTAAATTGTATTCTTACTCCGTAACCATACGGCAAATTGGTAAAAAAAATAAGTTTTAAGGGATATAATAGGCATATAATATCTATGCAAGAGAAGTAATACTCGAAATAAAACCCTATATCAACCTGTCTGACCACAATGATATAGTAAGGTCAATTTCCCTCCTATTGTGGAGGAGGCCCGAGCCCAACAGTGGAACGTAAATGAGCTGAAATGAAGATGGTGATGATGTGAATAAAAGTACCGCCCCGTATCTTATCCGTAGATACCGTAAAAGACGAATAAAGGCTATAATATGCACATACAATCTATAAAAGGGAAGGAAAATTCGAAATAAAATTCTATACTAAGACATCTAATCAATGTACTGTTGGTTAATTTTCCTCTCATTTGGAGGCTCTAGGTTCGAGCCTGACAATGGGATTTTTCTGAGAAGAATAATAGGCTAAGTTACTTCTTCTACAGCTGATAGTAAAACATGGTCGAAATCGGTTCGGCCGTTTTGAAAATTACCCGAAACAAACAAACAGATGTACAGACAAAAATGTTTGAAATGGTTTTAGAGCACAGATATCGCACAAATAAGTGTCTGAGTATGAAAATAACCAACTATTTTGACATTACAAACAGACATTTCGATGTTGTTTTTTTGGATAGATTCAATTGTGTAAATTTCGAACTCTTTTCAGCGTTCATGTTTACGTGAAGGCGGACAATTTTCTACCACTGAAACTATATTTTATATTTAACATAAATTATCTACATATATACGACATGGTTTAAATTACAACAATAAAGATAAACAGTGTATCTCACGCTATTGAAACTAACTCGCTGCAAGTTTGTCGATACAACGTAATATATCTGCTAACGTAATATATATGCTGTATAATACAACGTAATATAAATTTAGGGTTGCCATATCAAAAAGCAGATATCCTGATAAATCTCTCTGAATTTTTACTAAATTCTCCATTGCTTACAAAATACCATACGCACAGTGCGTGCGAGGCATGGAACTCGCAATATTTCGAAAAAAAATCAGAATTCTATGGCAGGTTTACTCGTGATGTTTTATTCTTTTCATCGAAACAAGCGCTACATTAATGAACATATAAGAGTTAGAAATTTACTTATATAGAACAGAAATTACATTTTAAATAAAACTATTTATGGACTTTGTCGAGTTTGTATTTGAATTTTAATTTTCAGATGTTTCGAACATTTTACAGAGTTCATGGTCATAGGAGGATATTACAACGTGTTCTCATATTAAAGAAAAACACAGCATTAAGAAGTAAATCTTTGTGTCGCGAGGGACTTAAAAGCATAAAATTAAAGTGTACAAATTATGGCCAGACTTAAAACAATCATTTATTACACAATGAATTGTCCTGCGTGGATATTGAACCTACGGCACGGCATAACAGCTCAGCACTTCATCATCACAGCCCACATACGTCCCACTGTTGGGCTCGGGTCTCCTCCATAATGGAAGGGAATTTGACCTACTACACCATGCTGGTCAGATATGTTGGTATTGGGTTTCATTTCGAGTTTTCCTTCTCATGCACAGATGTTACGTGCATATTATATTCCATAATCGTCCTTTACGGCATCCACGGGCAAGATAGGGAGTGGTGAATTGTATTCTTACTCCGTCACCGCATGGAACATTTATATAGCTCAGCACTTATATCAACTAGTACCCATCTATGCAGAATTGAAAAGCGAATCATTTATTTCGGATGCCTAGATTCTAATCCCCAGATAATTTATGTTAAAGTTAATGTGTCAAATCACAAATGTTTGATCGATAATCGTGCTAGGATAATAAATTTATTGGTAAATTTATCATAACAGAATTGATTCTAATTCCAATTTTTCTCCATAAATTAATAGTTAATCTAATGTATATACATCTTTATATATAAATTTCTTGTGTACGTCTGTATGTCACTGAACCTCCTCCTAAACGGTTGGGTCGATGTTGACGAAATTTTTTATGCGTGTTCAAGGGGATTCGATAATGGTTTTGATTCACAATTGGACCCGGTAAGTGGCGCTGCTTTTAATTTATTTGAACAGAATAACGGCCGTTGGGTCAGCTAGTATATTGTACTTGAAATAGAAATAAAACCCTTCACCAACCCATCTGATCAGCGTGATATAGTAGGTTAATTTCCTTTCCAGTGTGGAGGAGGATTTTTTTTTTTTTTTTATTCTTATTTAATTTGGGGACTTTTATTAAAGAATATGCCAGTCCCATCGTATTATACAAGAGTAGAGTTAAAAAAAATTACAAACAGCTTAAAACTAGTATAAAAAAGGAAAAGAAGGAATTTGTCATCTCAGTTGGCTTATGGCCTTAAATAGTTGTTTAGCAGCGTCAGACGTAGGCTCAGCCAATATATCATTATGCCACCCGACGTTCAACCGATTTAAATCATACATCAGCTCGAGCGCTAACCTCTCTTGCTGAAAGCGGACACATTCCACAAGTAAGTGATACACATCCTCAACAACTCCACATGTATCACAGTTGGGTGTATCAGCTTTCCGCATAAGAAAGGCAAATTTTTTCAATGGCATGTGACCAGTCCTCAGCCTGTGCGCTGTTACAATCAATTTACGCGGCAAACTCATATTACTAAACCACGGTATATGAGGAGGCTCAGACACTATTGTTTTATACCATATACCTTTGGTAAGTGGAGGAGGATCTAGCGCAACATTTGAGCTGAGATGATGAGATAAAGAGTTGGTATTATTTATCTAAGAGCCTCATGTAAGTGAGCGAAAATTAGCGTATCGCACCTCGTTGGTCAAAGGAGTTAGCATAGCTTCTTATTCAGAGTACTTTGTTACATATTTAAAACCCTTAATAGCCGATTTCTGATGTTTATATGAGTACTAGCAACCCGCCCTTGCTTCGCTTCGGTTTCAGTCGCTTTACCCGCGGAGTAGTTCCCGTTCCTGTGGGAATACCGGGATAAAATATAGCCTATGTTACACTCCGATATTATAGCTTACCATTGGTGAAAGAATTTTTGAAATTGGTTTGGTGGTTTAAGCGTGAAAGCGTTACAAACAAACAAAACAAACATCCTTACTTTCGCATTTATAATATTAGTATGGATTACACATTATAAATAAAACTACGGATTTTATCGCGTTCATGGTCGCGGGCGGACTGTGACCATGAACGCTATAAAACAACGTCGGGCAATAAAAAATCAGATACAAACGCGATTAAATCCGCAAAGTAGTATTTATGGTCCTTAACATATTTTAATGACGCTTATAAATAAGAAAATGGTGGCAAACATTGTATTTTTACTCTAGAGTTTGAATATGTTGGAGCGGCGCAGGCGCCAGTACCTGTGCCTGATGCCACCCTAGCAAAGGCTGCGGGTGACCGGACCGGGGACTGGGGGACTTAGTCCGGGCACCTGGAGAGGTTAGCCTCTCGACGGCGATCGGCGACGTCAGCGACGTCGAAGGGAGAGGGTACTCCCTAGGGGTATTCCGTCGGGTCGATCACTGACGTCAAGTCACCCTGCTCCGGTGGTCGGCCCAACGACGAAGGCGATGTGTCGCGGGTGGGTTACGGGTGTGCGTGCTTACGCCCCTCTGTCGCCCCGGATGGAGTGGAGCGAGGAGTGCGCCGAGCGTAACCCACCCCAAAAAAAAAAAAGACTGAATTTTGAGAAGTTTGTATTAACCTTGTGGTAACCCTACAAACGGTAGACTTACTTCGTAGTTTTGATAACCAAATAACTTTATGTAAAATGTCTTTAGAGAGTATTATAATCTCCGTTGGTATACTTGGTATGCGGTAAAGAAATACCAAGGCATAAACATGATCTTATATTATTTACTTAACTTTCGTGAATGATATGAGTATTTCTATTACAATCTAGGAAAAGTTTCAGTCCAAACAAATGGATTTCAAATACAAGGCTTTCCATATGGTGGTGGAATAAGAATACAATTCACCACCCTCTTTCTTACCCGTGGGTATCGTAAAAGACGATTGAGGGATTATAATATGCATATAATATCTTTGCAAGAGATGAAAAACCCAAAATGAAACCGTTTATCAACCCGCCTGGCCAGCGTGATATAGTATGGGGTGGCGTAGGCGCGAATACCTGCGTCTCATGCCGCCCTAGCCGATGCCGCAGGTGACGTGACCGGGGAATTAGTCCGTCACCCGCCGAGAGGCCGACCGCGTGAGGAAAGGTACCCCAAATAGTCCGTCGGGCCGACCATTGACGTCAAGTCACCCTGCTCCGGTAGTCGGCCCAACGACGAAGGCGACGTGCATCGTGGGTGGGTTGTGGGTGTGCGTGCTCATACCCCTCTGTCGCCCTGAACGGAGTGGTGCGAAGAGCGCGCCGACCGCAACCCACCCCAAAAAAAAAAAGCGTGATATAGTAGGTTTATTTCCTTTCTATTGTGAATGAGGCTCGAGCCTCACAAGGAGACGCATGTGGGCTGAGATGACGATGATGATTATAAAAAAGATATAACTTATTTTTTTATATCTCTGTCCAAATTATTAAAATAGGATGGTATTGCCGAGTAGGATTGGTATCATAGAAAATTTATTATTACAATATTTTTTTTGTAACTAAATAAAAAATAGAAGGCAGACTCGAAGTAAAACCCTATACAAATCTGTTTGACTAGCATGGAATAATAAGGTCAGTTTCCCTCCGATTATGGAGGACTCTCGAGCCCAACAGTGGGACATATATGAGCTGAAATGATGGTGATGATGAAATAAATAATTAAGATAAAATATAATATCTGGTTAACCGACCGGAATATTTTTGTTGTATATTTGTCGAATTTATTTAGATATATATTAATAAAAAATAAACATTAAATAATGAAAAAAATAAAAAAAAAATACAAAAAGAGAATAATAATAACACCGAGATTCAATCCGACGCCGTTTGAATGCCAAAACAATACTAAAAGGAAACTGCACTACTTCCCAACTGAGCTATCGCTCATGACGTTGACGGCAAAATTTGAATTCATATTCTTTTAAAATTTAATGTCATTATATTGTTTTGCAAAAAACACTGACAAAACAACATTTTCTATAAATAAAACCTAGCTAGATCGATTTTTTGGCCTCGAAACCTCTAGTATGCCAAGTTTCATCAAAATCGTTGGTGCCGTTTCCGAGATCCTGAATATATATTATACAAGAATTGCTCGTTTAAAGATATAAGATTTTACGTCATTATGTATCCGTGTGGTGACGGAGTAAGAATACAATTCAACACTATCAGATAAAAGTATCATAATTATTTCACCGCACATTCGCTTACGCACAAGATCGCGTTTCGTATAGTACATATTCCACGCGTGGCGTTACATCGCCGGCTAGTTTACGCCACGCCAACGATCAGGTTTACCCTCGCATATTCCGTCATATAGCGTGGCGACCCTCTCATCGACCGACGTCCTTCCCCTGGGCGTCGGACGATAGGAGGGTACCCCAAATAGGGGGTATTCCGTCTGGCTGACCACTGATGACAAGTTAACCCTGCTCCGGTGGTCGGCCCAACGATGAAGGCGACGTGCATCGTGGGTGGGTTGCGGGTGTGCGTGCTTGCGCCCCTCTGTCGCCCCGGACGGAGTGGTGCGAGGACCGCGCAGACCGCAACCCACGCCAAAAACAAAAAAAGTGTAGAATTAGTGAAATATTGCTTTGTTTTCATTGTATGCACGATTTTATTGCCTTAAAATACAATCACATAATAGATGCAGAAGTTTTAACAATGTTATTATTACTTTTCGAGTTTCTTTTACGTATGCCGTTGTTCAAAAGTAGTTTTACAATACCTCAAAACTTTTTAAAACATCTTCAACTAACTTTGTACCTTATAATATTGAAAGTAAATATCAATTTTGTTTGTTAAATTTGATGTTTATTGGTTCTTTCTATTCAATGTAGACTAATAAGAACTTTTTCCACCGCTCTTGAGAAATTATACTTGTTTTTCTAAAAGCAGTTGCCGTTTGTAGAAGCTTGAAATAATTTTAACTTTTTTATTGCAAAACAGTGTCTGGTAGAAGATTCTTACCAGCATGTATCTACTTTGTTGCCACAATGTTTTTATCAAAATAGGAGAAAATTGGTTTACTACAAGGTCGGATGGATGAGGTGGACCGATGACCTGCTGAAAGATGCTGAGCGTCATTAGATGCAGGCAAAATAGGACCGCACTCTGTGGCATAACATGAGAAAGGTCTAAATCCAGCAGTGCAGGCAATAGGCTGAAATGATGAAGATAATGACGAGGCATGCAGAAACTGTATTTTCATACAAATTACATATATCAGTAGTTTCATTGCAATAGACATGGAACTTCCGTGTGAAGAATACAATTCAACACCTCCTATCTTGCCCGTCGGTGATCGAACGAGACGACTAAGGGATATAAATTTTTAGAATAAAGCTTAAAAATTATTATCTAGAATTGATCAGTTAGTATTTGCTATGTAGGTACCTTATTATATAACCCAAATTCTGTTCATTACTTTTATAAACTTCACATTTTGAACTAATAACCGCGTTATATAAATATATTAGGTATATTTATTTATTTATATCTATATGTATGTATGTGTATGTATGCATGTATGTGTATGTATATACTTATATATGTGTTTGTATGTATATATCGTATGTATGTGTTATTTATATATTATATACAGTTAAGCAGTACACCTACAACTACCGCTCTTTCCTTACATGTTTCCATCCAAAGGTTGCCTGGTAGAAATCACTTTGAGTGATAAGGCCGCCCATTGTACTTTCTCCACTTAGAATTATTATTAATTATTATTATTAATTATTGTTAACATAGGTGTGCAATATAGTATAAATAAATAAATAAAACACATTTAACATCTATGCGAGAGAAAGAACACTTGAAATAAAACCCTCTGACCAGCATGGTATAGTAGGTCAATTACCCTTCCATTATGGAGGAGGCCCAAGCCCAACAGTGGGACGTATATGGGCTGAGATGATGAGTCATGGAATATCCAAAAAAAAACTGAAGCACGTCTTCATATTTTTGAATCATTCATCATCATCGTCATTTTAGCTCATATACTTCCCAATGTTGGGCTCGAGCTTCCTCAACAATAGGAGAGAAATTGACCGATTGGAATGACTGGGTTGGTATAGGTTTTCATTTCAAGTTTTCCTTCTTTTTCATAGATGTTATATTTCTTTTTTTTTGTTGTTCTTCTCTTCTTGTTATATTCCGTGTGGTGACGGAGTAAGAATACAATTCACCACCCCCTCTCTTACCCGTGGGTGTCGTAAGAGACGACTCAGGGATATATTACGCATATGACATCTATGCAAGAGATGGAAAACTCGAAACAAAACCCTATACCAACCTGCCTGACCAGCATGGTATAGTAAGGTTAATTTCCCTCCTACTATGGAGGAGGCTCGAGCCCAGCAGTGGGACGTATATGAGCCGAAATGATGATGATGTAGATATTTCTTTTTTTTTATTGCAAACGGTGGCAAACGAGTAAAAAGTATACCTGATGGTAGGTAAGTGCTGCTGCTGCTCATGGACCTTTGCTAGGACACTGCCTACCGTGAAAAAAGTAAAAGGGTGTGAATGCGTGCAATGAGATTCGGTGGAACTAAAGGCATCACCAAAACACACCACAGGTAAATACCCTCAGAAAGTTGGGCTTCCGGCTCTTTCGCTCACCGAGCGAAGCGCAGTAACAAATTGCTGCTGCTCAGACAGACAGTGTAGTACCCTGGACGGACCGGCCCGCGGCTGTAGATAGCCAACTGGCAACAGTATGCTCCTACCAAGGGCGTTGCCAGCTTATGACTAAGGTGGGGGGCCATGGGGCAATATTATAGAGGATAAAAATATGAACGCCTGGTACAGTCGAAAGCATGAAGCGTTACACTTTAGAAGTCTTTTCCTCGATGATGATTGTAATAAGAACGGTTCAAATATCAATGTATAAAACTTCACAAGCCCTCGACAGCACAATAACTATATCAATTTGATCTCTCTCAACTGCTCCCCCCCCTGCCACCCCTTGGCGACGCCCTTCGCTCGTACCACTGCCAAGCATGCATATTAAATCCCTTAGTCGTTTTTTATGACACCCATGAGCAAGACAATGTGGTGGTGAATTGAATTCTTACTCCATCACCACACGCAAAATATGACGGAATGTGAACGAACTATAGGTGCCCCACTAGGGGGTATTCCGTCAGGCCGACCACTGATGACAAGTAACCCTGCTTCGGTGGTCCGCCCAACGACGAAGGCGACGTGGTGTTCGGGTGGGTTGTGGGTGTGCGTGCTTACGCCCCTCTGTCGTCCGGACGGAGTGGTGCGAGGTGTCGCCGACCACCACCCAACCAAATAAAAAAACTACAGTAGTTTTCTTTCTTTTTTCTTATTGTTCAAATAATGTTGTCTCGAAAGGAGCTGATAAATAGGGTAATCATCTCTATATAAAAAAAAACCTTAATAGTGTGTTAGTGCCAACTTAGGTATTTCCCGCGATAAACGCTAATAAAGGATTGTTTGAAGGGTTCCATTGAAAGTCCTTGCTTCGGGCAAGGTTTATATAACTTTTACTGAAAGGGATAAAAGGAAGGTAAAGTTTCAAGTTGCCTTATAGATAATAAGAAAATGTTTAAAATCCTTAACCCGAAGAAGAAAGAACTTCATATAATTAATTAAATGAGAAAAGATCCTTAAAATTTTAATTGCATTAAATAAAGTTCATACATCCTGTTGAAAAGTGAACTCTTTAAATTAAATCTATAATAGCCACGTTTCGCAGGCTTATTCACGATCGTTGTTGGTGTTTTAAGTCAATCTAAGTCATTTCCACACGATAAATGTGAAATAAATAAAGAGAAATAGGAAAAGAAACGAGAAAAGTTAACTGCGCTGTTCATTCTACACTGCGTCGTCCGATACGTGATCGCCACTCGAGAACCTTTCTTCCCCAGGGTTGTCGGTTCTTCAAGCGATGTGGCCTGCCCATTGCCACTTCAGCGTGGTAATTTTTCGTGCTATGTCGGTTACACCCGTTCTTCTGCGGATTTCCGTATATTGGATTCTATCTCGCAGAGAAATCCCGAGCATAGCCCGTCATCATAGTCATATTGTTATTACACAAACTTGTATTTACGGACTATAATCAGTAAAAGAGGACAAAGTAAGAATAATTTAAGGAAATTAATTACTTGGCGATGATTTAGTAAGAACACCATTCCCTATGGCCTTTCTCATCCATGAGCATGGTAAAAGATTACTAAGGTACATGATATGTGTATTATATCATAATCATAGCCTATAGGCATCTCATTGCTCGAACCAGCTCTGCAATAGGAGAGAAATTGATCTAGTATACTACGTATAGGGTTTTGTTTCGAGTTTTATTTCTCTTGTATAGATGTTTTCTGAATATTACAATCCCTTAGTCACAGTTTACGACATCTAGGGACAAGAAAGGCCGTGGGAACTGTATTCTTACTCTATTACCATACGGAAGGATGAATATTGTAACTGTATAATGATATCCGATATTTACGCGAGCACTACACGTTGTAAATAAAACTACTTTTATGGATTTTATCGCGTTTGTATTTGATTTATGATTGCCCGACGTTTCAAACACTTTATGGCATTCAGTTTAGTCCGCCCGAATGGTGTAAAGTGTTCGAAATGTCGGGTAATCATAAATCAAATACAAACGCGATAAAATCCGTAATCATCATTTCAGCCTATAGCCGCCTGCTGGACGTAGGCCTCCCTCATGTTGCGCCACAATGTGCGGATCTGTGCCGCCTGCATCCAATGACGCCCAGCAACTTTCACTAGGTCATCGGTCGATGGTCATCAAAATTCGTAAACTAGTTTTATTTCCGACGGCTGTAGGCGGGGGCCATCCGGTCGATGGCCCTGTACGGCGCACCGATGTAGGCGGGGTCCCTGACCGTCCGATTTAGGGCTCTTCTGTGGCGACCATAGAGGGCCATGGTGGTCAGGGCCATACGCGGATACCGCACGGTGACGACGGAGGCAAAAAGTACTCCTCCGTGTGATCTAGAATTAGTCCGTCACCCACCGAGAGGCCGACCGCGTGAGGAAAGACCGACGTCCTCCCCGAGGGGGAAACGTCGGTCGATGGGAGGGTACCCCGAATAGGGGGTATTCCGTCGAGCTGACCACAGACGACAAGTTACCCTGCTCCGGTGGTCGGCCCAACGACGAAGGCGGTGTGTCACGGGTGGGTTACGGGTGTGCGTGCTTACGCCCATGCTCATTTAATTTAATTACAGTTACTAGTGGTCGCCGTGTGGTTGAAATTCGCCCATAATTCATTTTAATTATTTTTTCTGCTACACAATTTTTACAATTTCAGGGGGTATCCCCTGAGAAGTACCCTCTCCCCGACCAACGTCCCCCCCTCGGGGAGGACGTCGGTCTTTCTTCACGTGGTCGGCCTCTTGGTGGGTGATGGACTAAATCCCCTGTCCAGCCACCTGCGGCCTCAGCTAGGGCGGCATTAGGCGAAGGTAATTGCGCCTGCGCCGCCCTAGTCGCCGGGGGCGGTTCGTGTCGTCGAGAAGACGCTCCTCGAGACTACTGACTCGCAGAAGGCTGCCCACTATTGGGCTCGAGCCTACTCTGCATTAAGAGGGAAACCTGCTGGTCAGAAATGTTGGTACAGGGTTTTATTTCGCGTGTACCTTTTCTTGCAATGATGTTATGTGCATTACATATCCCTTACTCATTTTTACGACATCCACGGGCGAGATCCTATTTTGTGAATTGTTTTATATTCCATGTGGTGACATAGTAAGAATACAATTCACCACCCCTTCTCTTGCCTGTGGGTATCGTAAAAGATGACTAAGGGATATAGTATGCATATGATATCGATGCAAGAGAAAGAAAACTCTAAACAAATCCCTATACCAACACATCTGATTATCGTAGTTTCGTAGGTCAATTTCCCTTCCATAGTGGAGAAGGCCCGTTCAGCAGTGGGACATGTATGAGTTGAGATGATGATGATGATCCTTACTCCATCACCATAAGGAATGAAAATATTTAAAGATGCAGATGATATTATACAACTAGCAATACTGATTCATTAACACCAGTCGCAATGTTTAAATAGAAATTTTCCTTTGACTCAGTTGCTTAAATAAGAAACTTGCAAGTATCAACTGCTCAGTGACGTAGCGAGCTCATTAGCAAAACTTTGTGTGAAGGCAATTTTTTTCTTATAAACTTATCATTTTGCCAACAAACACGGCAAATTGCCTGGAGCTCAGCACACAGAGAGCAAATAGTCCCATCATTACACTTTAACAAATACTCAACTGTTTGACTAACTTCAGAATAACTTTGAATATTTTAAAAGTTTGTAACTCGCGTATGCTTGAATATAATTTTTGTATGTATAACATACTTTAGAAGATGTATTATATTTATCCAACCTATAGCAGATAAATATACAATTGTCATCATCCCTTACTTGCCCGTGGCACTTGGTGAAAATTGGATAAGGATACCAGTCGTGATTGGGTGCTGCTTGTGGGATCTGGTCCAACAATATTTTCCTTTCCTGTTTACTTGAATTAAATTAAAAAAACAAAATAGTTATATCCTATCTCGAAGGGCATCACGCTGGAGCTAAGACTATATGTTGTATACGTATAATTTTATTCAAAAGATGGTAAAAAATGAGTTTCTTGCCGGATCTTCTCAGCGTGGGGCCGTGTTCCGATCCGGTGGTAAATATAGTATTGTATATAAGCGATGTATAGATTTGACAATATGTAAGTGCCCTCAAGGGCCCTATGCAGAATAAATGATTTGATTTGAGTCCTATGGGCAACGTGAGACATCTTACTGTAATTCATCACAGCTCATTTGGCTCCCAGTGCTGAGCTCGAGCCTACATCACAGTTTACGCCCGCCATAACTTCAGGTTTGATAAACCACAAATTCTCGCATAAGAACACCGATACCTGCCTAGAATGGTACGCGAGGCTATTGAGATTAAAAAACACAAAAATTTCAATAGAGAGGATGGCTGGGTGTTACCATCAAGCTGGGATCCTGTTATAAACATTATTAAAAACAAATCCAAAAAGACCACCACAAGACTGCAAGATACTGTGAGCTCATATTGTATAGATTTGACCCACAATAATAATAACTAATGATAATTTTTATAAATTAAAACCTTTTAGTAACATAAAGTAAGCCGCCTTCAAAATTAATATTATATTAATTTAGCATCATGTCACCTGAGTTTTCTTGCCGGATCTTTCTCAGTGTGGCCGTGTTCCGGTAGTAGTTTACTAAATTGTAAGGTTTTAAATACAATTACTATTAATTTTAATGTTAAATAATTACTAACCATAAATATAATAATATATTTTTTTCATATAGAATCATTTTCTTCTTACACTGGCAATAAATTTGTATCAAAATGTGGGTCAATATTTAATAAATAATTTCGGTATCGGGTAGATAATTATAAATTTTCTGTAATAACGATGACTTGTTGGACGTGAGACATCTTAGTCCGCCTGTGACCATGAACGTTGCAAAGTGTTTGAAACGTCGGGCAATCAAAAATCAAATTCAAACGCGATAAAATGCGTAAAGTACTTTCATTTAACAGTTAACAAATAAATAGGGTATTTTCTTGATAGAAGAGAAGGAAGAAGATAAAAAAAAGGAAACAAAATTAAGTTATACGGTTTTATTGTAAACAAACAGTAAAAATAAAATCATGGGGCCCTAAAAAACGAACATTTTAATCGACGATAGTAGATATTTGACGTGCCCCACGATTATTTTTTTATTTTCCTTTTATTTATTTTCAAGTTTTTAGTGTTTATATTGATTTTGTATAGATCACTGTATTCTACGTGCCAAGGCCTTTCATTTCATACCCATATTAATGGAATTGCAAAAAAAAAATAGGTTATCCGCCATTTCGTAGTAGTGGCCATCTTGAATTTACAATAAATTTTAGTATACATAATTGTATTATCATTGGAACCAAAGGCGTATACCAAATTTCAGATCAATCGGTTGTCAGGAAGAGGGTGAAATTTGAATGACTAAATTTGACCCAAGAAAGAAAAAAACAAGCGGAGTAAACTAAATGAAACCGTTTAATAAAATACTTTTTATCGCGGTAATATGATCCTTTATAATAATTATTTAACCGCGGGCAGGAACTAGTAAATAGTAAATATAGACATGTGGAACACGATCCTCCTTTTAGAGTTTAATCGGATAAACACAAGAAACAGTATGTAGTCAATGATAGATACCATCAAAAACAAGACTTGTAAAAAAAAGCCAAGCCTCGCAACTGAATTCTTCTACCATAAAAATTTGTGAGATCCATGTTATACCAAGTCGGTTAACTCATTCAGTCCCTGCTTAAGGCACCTTTCTTCTTAATTTATTACGTAAATAGCTAACCTAAAAACTTCTTATAGTGACTATATCAATATTAAAGATCTTTTATGTTTTAAATGAACAGAATGACTTGGCAATCGCATGAAAACACACCTCGCAAGTAATATATATTATATTAAATTGTACTAAACATAGTGCGATTGCCAAGTCAATCTATTTATTTAAAACATAAAAAGATCTTTAATATTGATATAGTCACTATAAGAAGTTTTTAGGTTAGCTATTTACGTAATAAATTAAGAAGAAAGGTGCCTTAAGCAGGGACTGAATGAGTTAACCGACTTGGTATAACATGGATCTCACAAATTTTTATGATAGAAGAATTCAGTTGCGAGGCTTGGCTTTTTTTACAAGTCTTGTTTTTGATGCTATCTCATTTCTTTTTGTAGATAGACCTACTTATTTGCCTTTTCGATACCTTCTACTTCTTGAATATCAACAAAGGATTTTCTTAGAGCACACTCTCTGAAAAATGAGACATCTCTCCTTTCCGCTTGAGTCAATTCTATCTAAACTAAACGGAGAGATGTGGAAGTAAAGAAATTTTATTGGTTTTTCGAAACATATCTCCTCTAGTCTCCTATCCGCTTTGATGGCCATCGAGCCTAATGATGGCGTTCTTTCTTTCAGATAAATTTGAGGCAATTTAGTTTGCTTAATACTTTGGGAGATTTTGGTAAAATTTCATAAGATACGTCCCACTGTTGCTTTTTCATTAAGTTGGTTGATCATTTTACAAGTTATCTTTGAACATAATTATATCTAGGTATCTGTCTACACCTATTATGCCAATCATCATTCAGCCTATCGCCGTCCACTGTGGAACATAGACCCCCCTCATGTTTCACCATAAAGTGCGGTACTGTGGCACCTGCGTCCAACGACGCTAAAGGGTTGCCACGACTAGAGCTCATTTTTCTTCGCCTTATGAGAAATAATGACGTAGTCGCCACGTTTAGTAGGCGGGTTGGTTTCGCAGTGAGATATCATACATTTCCCCGGCGAGAGCTGCTGCCCACTCTTCTTCCTTTTTAATCTTTTTTTTTAAATGACAACGCCTTGCACTAAGGGAATAATAACCCTTATATTGTGGGGGACTTTACAAACATATAATTCAACATCGCATCATCATCGCAGCCCTCATATGTCCCACTGTTGGGCTCGGGCCTCCTCCACAATGGAAGGGAATTTAACCCACTATACCATGCTGGTCAGACATGTTGATATAGGGTTTCATTTCGAGTTTGCCTTCTCTTGCACAGATGGTATGTGCATATTATAACCCATAGTCGTCTTATATAATATTCTCGGGCAAGATAGAGAGTGGTGAATTGCGGAAAGAACATATAATTAACCGACACAAATTACATTCAGACTCAGAACAACAATTTGTGGATCGTACAAGGTGTTGTCTTGCATGGGATTCGAACCCGCGACACTAGCGCGGTACGTTGGTGTCTTAACCACTACGTCATCTGCGCAGTCTTTAGCCGGTTGTTACGATTCCCATAGAGAAGCAATGATGGCGACAAAAGTATTCTTATTTTTTACAAAGTTACATTTCATTAACTGCAAATGTAACTTTGTAATCCTATATATTTATATGAGTTTACAAAATTATTTATGCAGTTAGTGAATCTCGGCAACTGGATGAAAATTATAATGTTTAATAATTTTCCTTAATTTATACACTAAACACTGATTGCATTCTAATCCTGAAGCTTCTATGTCTGCTAAAAGTGCCTCTTTAATATTGATGATCGGTCAGTCAGTCAGTGAGTGACAAAATTACGAAATTTTGACTAGTTATAATTCTTAAACTATTGGTTCAAATTGAATGAAATTTGAAATCCACAATGTGTATACAAAGCCTGCTAGGTTACTAAAAATTCAGGTTTCTAGTTTTATTAACAACGAAGTTATAGGGGGTCGAAAATGGCCTGAATGGCTTCGAGAAAAGTATGTTACGGCATTGTAAATAAAACTACTTTTACGGATTATATCGCGTTTGTATTTGATTTATGATTGCCCGACGTTTCGAACACTTTGCAGCATTCATGGTCACGGGCGCACTAAGGTGTCTCACGTCCAACAAGTAATCGTTATTACAGACATTTACAATTATCTACCCGATACAGAAAATAGTTATAAATTTATTAAATTGTGACCCACATTTTAGTACAAATTTATTGCCAGTGTAAGAAGAAAATGAATCTATATGAAAAAATTATATTGTTTATGGTTAGTAATTATTAATTATTAAATTTGTAGCAATTATTATTACAATTTGTTGATTTAAAACTAACAAAACTAATATACTACCACCGGATCGGAACGCGGCCACACTGAGAAAGATCCGGCAAGAAAACTCAGGGGACATGATGCTAAATTAATATTGATTTTTAATTTTAGATTCGGCTTACTAAAAGATTTTTGATTTATAAAATTATCTTTAACCATTATTATTGTGGGTCAAATCTATACAATAAGTGCTCACAGTATCATGCAGTCTTGTGGTGGTCTCTTTGGATTTATTTTTAATTATGTTTATAACAGGATCCCAGCTTGATGGTAATACCCAGCCATCCTCTCTATTGAAATTTTTGTGTTTTTTGATTTCAATAGCCTCGCGTACCATTCTAGGCAGGTATCGGTGTTCCTTTGCGAGGACTTGAGGTTTATCAAACCTAATGTTATGGCGGGAGCGGTCCTGACTATGTTCACAGACTGCAGACTTAGTGTGACGGCGGTGCTTCACATCAGCTATGTGTTCTTTGACCCGAGTTCTTATGGATCTCTTTGTTTGCCCAATATAAGAGAGACCACAGTCACAGTCAAGTTTATAAACTCCTGCATCTTGTAGAGGGATCTGGCACTTGACAGGTGGTAAGAACTGACTTATCCTTTTAAGTGGCTTAAAATAAATTTTTATGGAAGCCCGTTTCAGGATATAGCCAATCTTGTCAGTGACTCCTTTCACATAAGGTAGTACTGCAGAGAGGCGCTCAACTGTGGGTGGTTTCACACGGTCTCTGCGACGGGGGCGTGGAACTTGCAGCTTGTTTGCACGTAGAACCTGCTTGACATGCTGCAGCTCTCCAGCCAGGTGCTCCTCATCACAGATTCCTCGTGCTCTCTGCAACAAAGTCTCTCAAAAATCTTTTAGTAAGCCGCATCTAAAATTAAAAATCAATATTAATTTAGCATCATGTCCCCTGAGTTTTCTTGCCGGATCTTTCTCAGTGTGGCCGCGTTCCGATCCGTTGGTAGTATATTAGTTTTGTTAGTTTAAAATCAACAAATTGTAATAATAATTGCTACAAATTTAATAATTAATAATTACTAACCATAAACAATATAATTTTTTCATATAGATTCATTTTCTTCTTACACTGGCAATAAATTTGTACTAAAATGTGGGTAACAATTTAATAAATTTATAACTATTTTCTGTAACGGGTAGATAATTGTAAATGTCTGTAATAACGATTACTTGTTGGACGTGAGACACCTTAGTCCGCCCGTGACCATGAATGCTGCAAAGTGTTCGAAACGTCGGGCAATCATAAATCAAATACAAACGCGATATAATCCGTAAAAGTAGTTATATTTACAATGTGTGGTGCTCGCGTAAACATCAGATATCATTATGTTACGGCAGTTTTGCGTTTTGCCCGACTTTTTTTTTGCTCGACTTGGCGGGGCCACTGCCGTGCCCCCAGATAATAAACTATACTTCAAAAGAAAACACAATCTCTGAAAATGAAACTCCTATTTTCATTATGCGAATTTTTTCAATAGCTTTCCATCCGTGAAGTTACTAAGTCAATTTTTCGCTGAAAGACTTACAACCTCAAGGATCGGGTGAGGCTATTAGTGAAATTCGATAGGAGAAAAAAATCTGCGACATTTTCATTCAGAGAATGAAACAGAATACAGAGGACAAAGCGATTCGTAGTGCAAACACGGCTTAACAAACGGACTGGAAGCAAAAATAATCTACTTTGGAAAATCTATAGTTAGTTTCGTGGTTATACTGTTGTTTATTTAGAATTTAGTTTCGATGTTTGGAATCTACGTTATAGAATTGCAGTATAAGCTTGATAAAGATTTTTGAAGTTATACTTCTTTTGGCGCGTTAGGGAAGAATTATGGTTCCGTTGGGTCGACCACTGAAGTCAAAGAACTCTGCACCGGTGGTCGACTCAACGACGAAGGCAACGTGCTATACGGGTGGCAAAAAAAAGGGAAGAATGATGGCAGTAAATTTTTATGATGCGTGCGCACAGCGTCACGAAAAACCGACACGCTGAGGTTAGATAGTCGATATTTTTAAAATGCGCGTGCACATCGTCACAAATTTTAACAAGATAATGCGTTATAATAAAACTTTCAATGTATTTCTTTCCCTTTTTCTATTATTATTATTGACGTTTTTCTGCAAACGTAGGATAATTTTCTACAAGCAAAGGATAATTTATCTAGAAAGATTTTTATCTTGTTACGGCAAAGAAGTATAACTTCTTACATGCGTAAATAATTATACGTGCTCTTTTTTATTTATTTATATATTAATCTTTTTATGTTTTCTAATTTTGTTTGTGTCATCCCTATGTTTGAAATAATTTTGAGCTTTCATGATCATGGAAAAACTGAGGTTTTTGACATCCAATTAATCAATTTATATAGTTTTATTTTAATATATATTTACTGTAGTATCATCATCGTCATCATAATCGCAGCCCACATACGTTCCAACGTTGGGCTCGAGCCTCTTTCACAACGTAAGGGAATTTGACCTACTATACCATGCTGGTCATACATGTTGGTATAAGGTTTCATTTCGAGTTTGCCTTCTCTTGCACAGAGTATGTGTATTTTAAAATAGCAGCGCCACCTACTGGGTCCAATTCTTAATCTAAACCATTCTCGAATCCCCTTGAACACATACAAAATATTTCGTTAACATCGGTCCAGCCGTTTAGGAGGAGTTCAGTGACATACACACGTACACAAGAATATTATATATAAAGAAGATAGGTCATTAATTTTGATCTACATTTTTGATACAATATGAGAATTAGTCAATAGAAAAATACCATCATCTCAGCCCATATACGTCCCACTGTTGGGCTCGGGCCTCCTCCATAATGGAAGGGTAATTGACCTACTATACCACGCTGGTCAGACGTGTTGGTATAGGGTTTTATTTCGAGTTTTCCTTCTCTCGCATAGATGTTATATGCGTTTTATATCCCTTAGTCGTCTCGTACGATCACCCACGGGTAAGATAGGGGGTGGTGAATTGTATTCTTACTCCATCACCACACGGACTAAATACCAGTACGGAAAAATACCAATACGGAAAAATACCAGTTTATATAAAATTAACAAGCATTTTATTTTGTACCCTTTTTGTGATTCAAACATCTTTAAAAGCATTTTATTTTTTTAAACGACTGTATAGAAAGGCAAAGGTGAGAATCTCGAGAATGGGACGGTATTTTTTTTTCGTATACATGTTACGCGATCATTCCGCTAATTCTTTTTTGTGTTTGGTAGATCATAATTCAAAGGTGGTTAGATAAAAAGATTAAGACCTGACCAGTCATTTTTGAGTTATACTTTATAAAACGTATTTGGTTTATCACGACTACATTATTTTGAAGTCAGTTTTATTTGTTTAAATTTAAATAAAATTTCGTGCTTAACTTCATAGCTGGTTTATACGTACTGTAAAGCTAGCTAGCTTTTTTTAAGATTTTAAGAAACGAAATAGATTTTGATTACGTGTCTAGCCGTTTCATAGATTAAATAGTACGATTTGCGGTTATCTCTTTTAATCTGTCGCGCTTTTTATTTTTTTAAAATAGATTTAATAATATATTTAGAGCCAAATACATTATAAATTTTCTATTATAATTTATTTCAAAATAAGCATTTCCAAAAGTTTGAAACTTGATTGGAACTCGGAGTTAAAGGAGATCCAACTCAAACATTTTTAACAAAGAATAAACATACAAAAGAAAAAAACGTACATAAATTATTTATAATGGAGCAAGAACTTTTTACAATGTATTCATGTTAAAAGCGATACAAATTTTGTATATGTTTATAAATAATGAAGAAATTTTGAAGAAACTTTTGGCAACTTTATAACATACTAGCAACCTGCCCTCGCTTCGCTTCGGTTTCAGTCGCCTTACCCGTGTAGTTCTCGTTCCCGTGGGAATGCCGGGATATAATATAGCCTATGTTACTCCCTGATATTATAGCTTTCCATTGGTGAAAGAATTTTTGAAAACGGATCAGTGGTTTAAGCGTGAAAGCGTAACAAACAAATAAACAAACAAACAAACTTATTTTCGCATTTATAATATTAGTATAGAAGAATAGATAGTAGTATACCACACTGTTTTATGGCGATGGAGTAAGAATACGATTCACCATACCCTATACCTATCCATGAATGTCGTACAAGATGATTAAGGGATATAATAAGTATATAACATCTATGCAAGGGAAGGAGAAGGAGGGATTTATATGCAGGTAACATTGATGCAAGAGAAGTAAAACTCGAAACAAAACCCTATTCTAACACGTCTGACCAGCTTAGAAAGTAGGTCAATTCCCCTCCCATTATGGAAGAATCCTGAGCCCAACAGTGGGACATATGGCTGAGATGATGATGATGATGTATAACATAAACAGCTAAAATATTACGACTTAGCTCACGAGGTTGTCTACCAGTGGGATGTTGACACGGCCAATCATTATACCAATATTCCTTTCAAACAATAGTCTAATAGCCAAGAGCCTCGACCAATACCTTAACAGGCTCACCGTTGGGTGGTTTGATTGGAGGTTTGATACAGAAGGCAGTGATATTGGATACGGCGCGCATCATGAGGAAATTCTTCTCTTTGGTGCTCTAACCACCGTTGGCCTGGTCCTTGTATTCCCTGCTAGGGTTTTAAATATAATCTTTTTATATTAGATAAATTTTTGCGTGCGGTGAAGGAATAAAAATACAATTCACCACTCCCAATCTTACCCATGGTAAATTATATACTTTTATGAATCGAATTGAATTATTATCACTGAATTGTCATTATTAAAAGCTTTTATTTAACTTGCCATGTTAGTATATTAGTATGGGACAAATCTTGCGAGTTAAATTAGAACCGCTTCCTGCCGTTAGATTAGGTTGAAATTTAGTTTACTTACGTAACTTCGGTGACAATGCAATAATATGGTACCATGAAGCTGGTCTCAAGATGGCGTCGGAAGGTGGCTATAGGAACTCCTAAACTAAACAAGATAAACCGTCAAGTTTGGACTCGTTTGAATAGTCTTGACAAGCACTATTGTGCTACATAAAGCATTTAAATAAAAGCTGGTTTTTTAAAAAAATAATGTAATTAATTCTTATTTTGTATAATGCAAAAGAATTAATTGAAAAGTATATGCACTCGTTAATTCTTATTTTTTTAAATTAAATTAGAGATAGATGCGTCACAAAGTGGAAAGCTTAGGCCGATCGCGCCTCTCTATCGCTTGTTCAGCGCTCTCGTTTACACATTCGGCTCAGGTGGAACGTGACATTGAGATATGTTTTTTCTTGCATGCAAACAGCGTTAATCGATTTATGAATTTATCACCCGAAAATGTATTTAGTTGTTGTAAGTTAAAATAAAGATAATAATAATAACGACAGTTTTTAAATCAATAGAACTTAAGAAAGTTAACCAGTCCATCGAACCTCCAACCCCTTAATCAGATTTTAGATGCCATCATCACACAACAGTTTTACACCTACTGTTGGCAGTCCATGTTATGTGCAAGCGTGGAGTGTTATCGGTAGACGTCCCATCCCAATTTTAAATTAAATTTCTCGAAAGACCTCTACGTGTTGGATCCATATTCCCATGTAAGCCTTTTAAAGGACCGGGTATCTTCCCTAGGAAGATCCCGTGAACGTAGAGATATATAATAATAATAATAGATATAAGTATAAAATAACATTACTTGGTAATCTAATTTAAAACATGTATAAAAAATAATAATTAACAAACAAGAAAAAGGAAACAAATTTGCCAGATATTATTACCCAAGTAAACAATTAAAACTGAATATTATTTTTCTTCGGAAAATTACCATCTGACCTCATTAACTTAAAAGCGTAACATTAAGTTTCAATTAAGCCAAATATTAGGATATTTGAATGTAAGTACGACTACAAGATAGGAAAGACATCGTTTAATTTTTGTAGGCTTGTAATATTACAACAGTTATTTGAACAAGATAAAAGTAAGAACTAAAACCCAACTACGATAAAAATCGAGGTATCGGATAAATATGAATAAAGTCAAATTTTGAACTGTACAAGTAACGCCCTTTCCAATGATATGAAACATGATATTTCTCTCAAATTTATTTTTTAACACTCTACTTTAAGACCCATAGAGGACGCCATATTAGCTTCAGTGACACATCATATAGCCTATAACCAGCAAACAATCAAGACGCTTCTAATGATACCTCATTTGTCTAGTTGTAATAAGTAGTTGAGGAGCTATGAGGGAACAGATGGACATACATACATAGCCTGTCAAAATCATAACCCTCCGTAGTCGGGTAGAAACTACAACTTTTTTTTCACTTTTCCTGCTAAGTTACATTTCCAAGTAGGGTTAACGTCAGTCAAGCGGCCGGTCATGAAAACTATTGCCAAAAATTTGAAATATGTACGACTAGCTTTTGCCGTTTTACTTTAAAATGCTTCTAATATGATTTTTAATTGTTTTCTCAACATCATCGCAGTCCACATACGTTCCACTGTTGGCCTCGGGCCTCCTTCACGATGGGAGGGATGGTTAATATCGGCTCATATACTTCCCACTGCTGGGCTCGAGCCTCTTCCATAATATGGTTTTATGGAGTTTCATTTCGAGTTTTCCATCTCTTGCATAGATGCTAAATGCGTATTATATTCCTTAGCCGTCTTTTACGACATTCATTGACAAAATAGGGAGTGGTGAATTGTATTCTTATTACGTCACTACATGAAACAAAAAAAAAAACCTCAATAATGTGCTGAAATGATTAAAAAAGTAGTAGGTGAACTTCCTTCCTAACGTTGAGGAGGCTCGAGAACCCAAGTGAGATGTATAATAGCTGAAATTAAATAAATGAATGATAGGGCTGCGCTTCTATTATACCACTATATTCAATTAAGTTGTTATGGTTTTTTATTGCTGTTGGTGACAAACGAGCGAACAGCACTCCTCATGGTAGATGATAATATCGCTCATGAAACTTTGGTAGATTACTAAGTGAAGGGAGTGTGAATGTGTGCAATAAGATTCTAAAGGCATTTTCAAATCTCACCAATTGCACCCTCAGAAATTTGGACTGTCAGCTCTCTCGTTCATCGAACGAAGTGCAGCAAAAAATTGATACTATCCTGAGAGTGGTACTATCCCGAACGAATCGGCCAGTGGCTGTAGACAGACGACCATCGACAGTATGCTCCTAACACATATAAATTTACTTTGCTAAAAATTTTCTTCTATAGCAGTTACTTTATGAATACTTTAACCTACGCGAAAGCATAGGGTGATAAGCGTTATATTCTTACTCCGTCACTCCGCTCGAGATTTCATCTGTTCTCTGTACTAATATATAAAGCTGAAGAGTTTGTTTGTTTGAACGCGCTAATCTCAGGAACTAAACTCAGGTCCGTTTTAAAAATTTGTTCAATGTTAGATAGCCCATTTTATGAGGCAGGCTATAGGTCAAATACTATATATTACGCTAAGACCAATAGGAGCGGAGCACCAATAAAGAATGTTGCAAAATCGGGGGTTCAATTTCCTTTCGAAAGATTCCGCTAGGTGAGCTGCAAAAACGGTTAAAGTTTTGCAAAAATAATGTGTGACCCAATCGTATTATTTAAAAATATTTTCACTTTTTACGTAAAGATAGTTGCGGGTTAAAGTTCAACGCGGACGAAGTCGCGGGCAGAAGCTAGTGTTAAATAAATCTTCTTGTTTTTTAGCTGTGCCTTGTAATACAATTGATAGCATGCAACTCAATGATTTTAGTCCTAAACGTGTTACATCGTAAAGTAAATCAAAGACAATACAAAAACGAATTTAACCAGATAAAATGTTAGTAAAGTTTTATAGATGACGAGGGTCCCGAAAATGTCTGCCATTTTACTTATCTTGGTTGTTCGATAAGTGAGGGGTGGCTGAAGATTATTTTAGTTACGGCCGGTCTTGATTGAGTTTGTCGTGAAAGTGCCTTGAATAGTGATTAGTTCCAATAAATGGGTTTTGAGGACAAAGATAAAAACCTATCGGAGATAATTAGCATTTATTTTTTATTAAATTAGCTGTGTCCTCGGCAGATTGTAAATGTATACCGTTTATGCATCGATTAGCATAATGATGTCCACTTACATATATTGACCTCTTCCAGTGCAAAAAATTAAGAATTATAAATCTATTTTTGCGGATTTAATCACGTGTGTATTTGATTTTTGATTGTCCTACGTTTTGAACACTTTTTAGAGTTCTTGCTCACGGGCGGTCGTGGATACGGGTTAAATTTAATACAACGGCGATCAAATCCATAAAATTAGTTTTTGTTAAAAATGAAAATATCATCATCATTTCAGCTTATATACGTCCCACTGCTGGGCTCAAGCCTGCTCCATAATAGGAGGGAAATTGACCTTTCTGTACCATGCTTTTGATTGTCCTACGTTTTGAACACTTTTTAGAGTTCTTGCTCACGGGCGGTCATGGATACGGGTTAAATATAACACAAACGCGATCAAATAGATTTTAGTTTTTGTTAAAAATGAAAATATCATCATCATTTCGGCTTATATACATCCCACTGCTGGGCTCAAGCCTGCTCCATAATAGGAAATTGACCTTTCTGTACCATGCTGGTCATGCTGGTTTTGCATAGATGTCATATGCGCAATATATCGCTTAGTCGTCCAGTCCGAGCGGTTACTCACGGGTATGAGAAGGGGTGGTGAATTGTATTCTTACTCCGTCACCACACGGAAAAATGAAAATATATCTGAAACCAAAATTGATAATAATGATTCAAATAATTTCAAATAGGGTATAACTTACGATTGGTTTATATAAAGTTAATGATTGTTTCTCATGAGAACATGACAGAACAAGGCATAATAATACATATATAAATACATAATATTTTTACAAAGGAGAAGTGTGACACAAAGAAAACCAAAATATCATCATCATCACAGCTAATATATGTCGCACTGCGGCGTTTGAGCCTCCTTCACAAAGAGCTACACCACGCCGATCAAAAGGTTGGTATAGGGTTTTATTTCGCAAATAATAACTTATTTTTTATCCTTTATGACATCCACGCATAAGATGGGGGTGGTGAATTCTATTCTCACCACGTCACCACACGGAAATAGGTTAATAATATCATCAGGCATTTTAAAATTAAAACTTTAAAAGACGAATAATTAACAAAAGTCTTTTAACTAACCAATGGTACCAACATTCCAATAAATAAACAACAGTACAGTAACCTCCCAATACAGATTCCAAAGTTCATAACAACTGGTCTAAGTAAACAAACAAAATAAACAAAGAAGTAATAAATTGTAAGGATTCCCTGAGAACAGATCGCTTCCGCGCAGTTCATTGTTCCGTGTTTGCACCAGGGGGCGCTTTACTGCTTATATTTTCTTCCTTTTCAAATGGGAATATCAAAAATATTTATCCGAATTTAAAGAGTATAAAATTATTTGCTTTTTTCTTAAAAGAAGTACCTAAAGTACCTATTAAGATATATAAAAGGTATCTTAAAGTACCTATTTATTTATTTATTTATTTATTTATTTATTTAAGACAACACCCTGCACTAAGGAAATAATCCTTGTATTGCGGGGGACATGACAAACATATAATTAACGGACACAAATTACATCCAGACTCAGAACAACAATTTGTGGATCGCACAAAGTGTTGTCCCGCGTGGGATTCGAACCCCCGACACTGGCAATGTAGGTCGCTATCTTAACCACTACGCCATCTGTGCAGTCAGTCTATTAAGGTACACATCTGGGAATGGCCCAGTATTCTCAGTAGCATAAACTGTATATGTCCATCTATCCATCCATCAGCTTATCCACTTCCACCGTCGGACATTGAGCTCTTGTGCAGGTCATATACCACCTGTCTTTTATTTTTTATAATATTCTTAGTTTACCTGCTATGGTAATGTTTTTTTTTTTTTTTTTACTGAGGTGAGGTTACCCGAAAGAGTATTCCGTTGGGCCGACCACTGACGACAAGTCACATCTGCTCCGGTGGTCGACCCAACGACGAGGTGACGTCCCGCACGCCGTCCTTTCATCGACCCGGACGGACTGGACCGCGCGTGCGCTTACCATAGCCCACCCAACAAAAAAAAAAATGGTAATGTTTTACACAGTGTCGTTTTTATTGTGCAAACGAGCAAACACCAGATGGTAAGTAATACTGTCACTCAATGGACCTTCGCTAGGTTGCTGCGTATCGTGAAGAAAGTCAAGGGAGCATGAATGCCTGTAATGAGGTTCGGTAATACTAAAGGCATCACCAAACATGGAACTCTGTATGGGTGGCTGGTCTAGTGACGAAGGTGAGTGAATACAGTGGGTTATGAGGCCGCGCGCCGCCCTTTCGTCGCCTCGGAAGTGCTGACCATAGCCCATCAAAAAAAGGTTACCATTATGCCATCTGTGTAGTCAAGTAAAATAAAACTACTTTACGGATTTTATCGCGTTTGTATTTGATTTTTGATTGCCTGATGTTTCGAATACTTTGCAGCGTTCATGGTCACGGGCGGACTAAGATGTCTCACATCTAACAAGTCATCGTTATTGCAGAAAATTTATAATTATCTACCCGATACAGAAATTAGTTATTAAATATTGACCCACATTTTGATACAAATTTTTTGCCAGTGTAAGAAGAAAATGATTCTATATAAAAAATTATACTGTTTATGTTTAGTAATTATTTAGCACTACAAGATGCAGGAGTATATAAACTTGACTATGACTGTGGTCTGAGTGGATCTACTTGCAGTAGCTGCGTGGAGCGAGTCTCTCCCTTCCCTCCATAGTGGTTGATGGGAGTGATGGCTGCTCTAGTAGTTAACTCGTGATCGGGTGCCGCTTGTGGGATCTGGTCCAGCCATAAGCGTTTAAATTATATTAAGTGTCTTGCGGTTCGAAGGGCATCACACTGGAGCTAAATCTTACAAAATATGTACACAATTGTATATCTAGTAAGAAGAAAAAAATAATAATTAAAAATAATAGACAAGCCCGCTGAGTTTCTTGCCGGATCTTCTCAGTAGCGGTCGCGTTCCGATCCGGTGGTAGTATATTTGTTTTGGAAATTGTAAACCTGACAATATGTAAGTGCCCTCTCGGGGTTTATGCATAATAAAATAATTTGAATTTGAAAAGTGGGTGAAGAATTGTATTCTTACTCCATCGCCACACGATGTAATCTTTAAAAATAATTTTATTGTGAATATATGTCCACTATTAGTAAAATAAAATATTCCTTCTAACAGGCAATCCATTTTATTTACAGACATAATATATCAAGCGTTTCTAATAAAATTGATTTCTATGTAAACTTTTCCAAAGCTGAAAATTCACTAAGAATTTGTAGCTAAAGAAATCCCAACTCAAACATCTTTCATCTTGGACAAACAAACAGAAAAAGATGACATAAATTATGGATAACGGTACGTATGAGAAGTTTTACACAAAGGCACCCAACAAATTTTAAGAATTACTAAGATAATTTTCATGTTTTCTGTCTCATATGTTTATCTTACTATGTTCTATATTATCAACTAAGTGAAAATTTATTTTTGTATTTTCTTATAAATCATCATCACTATCACAGCTTATATACGTTCCACTGCTGGGCTCGAGCTTCCTCCACAATGGAAGAGAAATTGACCTACTATACCACGCGGGTTAAACAGGTTGGTAGAGGGTTTTATTTTGAGTTTTCCTTCTCTTGCATAGATATTGTATCCAAGAGAAGGTACACTCGATGAGATAATCATAATCTTTTAATCATCTTTTGGTTCCGTGAAGTGACGAAGTAAGAATAAAATTCACCCCCCTCTTTCTTACCCGTGGATGTCGTAAAAGACGATTAAGGGATATAATATGCATATAACGTCTGTGCAAGAGAAGGAAAACTCGAAATAAAACCCTATACCAACCTGCGTGGTATAGGCCAATAACCCTCTTATTATAATAATAATAATAATAAAACCGCAGGGCAGCTTATGGCGTGCTGAATGTGAGTGGCGACACTGCGGTCCTGAGTGCCCCACAGAGTCGGCCAGGGCCTCGTATCCAGCTGGCCTTTATTGGTTGGCTGGAGTGGAGACTGAAGAGTGCCCGCAGGATTCTCAACTCTGGCTTGCCTTGAACGGCTGGTCAGAGAGGGGTCGCCAGAGCTATATGCTCGGGGGTGGAAGTGTCATTTTCAAGGGCATAACTACGGGGAAACCACTACGATGGTGAAACTGGCGCCGCACCGCTCGACACCCCAAGCCACTTGCACCAATGTTGCCCCCCTGTTGCCCCTGTTGCTGTTGTATGGCTTGTGTATCTGTGGCGACCGTTTGGGGAGAGCCCATTCAGTGAGTTGGCGAGTCACCGTCTGCCAAAGTTCAAGACGATAAAGGTATTGAAGGCAGACGTCAGTTTTTCAATCAATAGTTTTTAGTTTAGCCAGTCCATCAAACCTCCAACCCCATAAACAGTTATTAGATACCATCATCACACAATAGTTTTACACCTCCCGTTGGCAGTCCACGTGTGTTATGTGCAGACGTGGAGTGTCATCAGTAGATGTCCCATCTCATTTTTACATTAAATTTATCCAAAGGCCTCTGCGTGTTGGATCCATACCCCCATGTAAGCCTTTCAAAGGACTGGGTATCTTCTCTTGGAAGATAGCCGTGAAATTGAGAGATACATAATAATAATTTTAAGACAACACCATGCACTAAGGAAATAATCCTTGTATTGCTGGGAACTTTACAAACATATAATTAACGGACACAAATTACATCCAGACTCAGAACAACAAGTTGTGCATCACACAAAGTGTTGTCCCGCGTGGGATTCGAACCCCCGACACTGGCGTTGTAAGTCGCTATGTTAACCACTACGCCATCTATGCAGTCAATTATGGAGGACGCTTGAGCCCAGCAGTGGGACGTATATGACCCGAAATGATAATGATGAATGATAATCATCTTTTACTATACCCGCGGGCAAAAAAGGTAGTGGTGAGTTGTATTCTTACTCTGTCACCACACGGTTTTCTTTTTATTAACAATTGAATATGATTAAGTGAAAAACTGTCCCTGTAAAGTGGCATAAATATGTGACTGTGAAGGCGTGATGTTGTTTTTTTTTGTGGTGGGCAACGGTCAGCGCCCCGCCGCCGGCCTCCATCCAGGGCGACAGAGGAACGACGCGCGGTCCCGTAAGTCACCCGTGACACGTCGCCTTCATCGTTGGGCCGGTGCAGGGTCAGCGGTCGGCCCGATTGCTTTGGAAGCCTAGTTATGCTTCTGTGAAAAGAATGTTGACTTTTATGCAAACTTATCGATTTTATAATTATGAATTTGAATATTGTAGTATTTCAGCCCATCCGTGTGGTTTCGAAATAAGAATGCAAATCCTCATTCCTTATCTTACCCGTGGATGTCGTAAAAGACGACTAAGGGATAAATAAAACTTTATAACAATATATCTGACAAGCATGGTATAGTAAGGTCAATTTCGTTCCTATTGTGGAGGAGGTTCGAGCCCAACAGTGGGACGTATATAAGCTGAAATGATGAATGATGATTTCAGCCCGTATACATCCTATATTGGATATGAGGCCTCCTCCAGATGAGAAGAACAAAATTGTATACAGCGAATTAGAAAAGTAGCCACCCATCCATCAGCCTATAGACGTCCACTGTCAGATATCTGTGCCCACGAAAATGCTACTCCTATGCCACTTGCATCCGACGGTTCCTTGGGACTTTCAAGATGTCGTCATTCCATCTAGTAGGTCGTTCTACGTAGTGACGTCCGTATCGTGGTCGACACACGAGAAAAATATATAAATTATTAATTTATGTCCATTTGGTGATGGAGTAAGAATGCAATTCACCAGCCCGTATCTTACCTGTGGGTGTTGTAAAAGACGTTAAGCGTTATATGTAAATAACATCTATGCAAAGAGAAGGAAAACTCGAATTAAAACTCTATTCTAAACGTCTGCTCAGTGTGATATAGTAAGTCAATTTTCTACTCATTTGTAGGAGGCTAAGGCCCAACAGTGCGATATATATAAGTTGAGATGATAATGAAATAATAACTTCTAAACACTGGAATTATACGCCAACATTTTCAGATCAACGTTTAGACTCCAATATCCAAACCTACCCTACGGTAGGCCAAGATTTGTCTGTGTTCCTAGTATTATCTGTGAGTCATGTAAAAGAAGATTAAGAGAATACGCATATAATATCTGTGCAAGAGAAGGAATACTTGAAACAAAACTTAGCACTAACTCGTATGAACAATATTTTACAGTATACTAGCAACCCGCCCTCGCTTCGCTTCGGTTTCAGTCGCCTTACCCGCAGCGTAGTTCCCGTTCCCATGGGAATACCGGGATAATATATAGCCTATCTTACGCCCTGATATTATAGCTTTCTATTAGTGAAAGAATTTTTAAAATCGGTATAGTGGTTTACGCGTGAAAGGGTAACAAACAAACAAACATCTTTACTTTCGTATTTATAAAATTAGTATGGTTATAGAGAAGTTTCGAGACAAGTAAATGAGTCATACATGAGTTGAAATGAAATTATGACGAAGCAATTACTTCAGCCATCAGCATATAGACGTCCAGTTTTGGACATAGGCCTCCCCACGAGAATACCACTGGTTGGGCCGTTTGATGCCAAATGTACCGGGGTCGCCATCTATTGGGTGGAATGTGCTCCACTCGAGATTAGGTAGATATTCGTTCGCTTGTTCGCCGCATAAGCGCGCCGATCGCATAAAAATATACGCGTTGTTGCCCAGTTGACTCAGTTGTTGTTAGTGCTCGTTCCCGTTTGCAAACAAGTTCGCGGCCCGACGCCCGTTATAAACCGCTTATACCGCTTGCTGGAATACTACGGGGTTGACGCCACTCCGCTCCAACCTGAGATATAATACTCTGCTACCGCTTCTGGCGTGCGCAGTCAGCTAAAATTGGGTGAGTACCATTTCGCTCAGTATTTGGTTCCTCGGCAGTATTTGGCATTAATCTTCTACCGCATCTAATATTAAACCGCATCACCAACCACTCGGAACGGCCTTGTGCCACTAACATCCAACGGTTCCCTGCGACTTTTAAAATGTTACCAGTCCACTTAGTAGGAGGTTGTCCTACGCTGCATCGTCCGATTTGTGGTCGCCATTCGAGAACTTTTTCCCCCAACGGTTGTCAGTTCGACGAGCGATTGCGATGTGGCCTGCCTATTGCCATTTCAACGTGCTAATTCTGCAGTCTATGTCAGTTATACTTGTTTTTCTCCGGGTTTCCGTATTCCGAATTATATCACGTAGGGAGTTACCGAACATAGCCCTCTCCATAGCACGTTGAGCGACTTCGAGCTTTTCTATGAGGCAGACCTTTACGTTTTAATTCCATATGTCAGCGCTGATTATCAACCTCTGTTTCCTGACACTGCGGAATATTGGACGAGAAGATGCTCTTAAGTTTCCCGAACGAACGAATTACTAGTTACTATTAAATGTTTCAGCTGCCATTATTGAAAATGAAAAAAGAAAACAGACTTATTAAACGAAATACTAGAATTTTTTGTCATCACCCAACGATTGATTGGAAGAAAATGTCTACGGCACTAAGTCCAACTATGTACTGGATATGAAGATTAAATAAATAAATTTGATATTGTAAATCTTTTTTCTAGAAGCACGGAGCAGCGAACTTTGAAACCTAATTTTGAAGACAACAAGATCTTTCTGAACATTTCATCAACAGAGAATCCGACTAATAAAAGTCCTAACAAAGTTTTTTTTTTTTACGCAGCGAATTCGTGGAACTAATATAATCAAATTTGTCGAGAGACGATAAAATATTTTTACGACTCTTTTTCGTTCGTAGACCTGTGAAAAGTAACATATATCATATAAAGTGAAATATACGGATCTTTTAGTGCATTAATGCTGACGTGTGTATTTTTAAAAGGCAACACCTCGCATTAAGAAAATAATATTATTGATGCCGAGGATTTTGCAAGCATAACAGACTCGAATCTTATATCTTTAAACGAGCCATTCTTGTATATATATATATATTCAGGATCTCGGAAACGGCTCCAACGATTTTGTTGAAACTTGCCATACTAGAGGATTCGGGCCCAAAAAATCGATCTAGATAGCTTTTATGTGTAGAAAATGTTGTTTTGTCAGTGTTTTTGGCAGACAATATAATGACATTAAATTTTAAAAGAATATGAATTCAAATTTTGTCGTCAATGTCATGAGTTACGATAGCTCAGTGGTGAAGTAGTCAGGTTTCATTTTATTTTTGACATCGGCGACAAACGGCGTCGGATCGAATCTCGGTGTTATTATTATTCTTTTTTTGTAATTTTTTATATAATTTTCATTATTTGTTTTTTTATTTTTTATTAGTATATATCTGAACAAATGCTACAAAAATACTCCGAGCGAAGCTCGGACAACCAGATATTAATATTAAAATGCAGAACAATCAATTATGAATTATCTAAAAACCGTTCTGCGTGGTTATTTAAAACTACACCTCTCTCCGTTCCCTACAATGTGTCTGATCTAATAGTTAACTCGTGATTGGGTGCCGCTTATGGGAAATCATAATTTCAGCTCATATACGCCACAGTGCTGGGCCTCCTCCAGTATAGAAGGGAATTAACCTATAATACCATGCTGGTCAGACGTGTTGGTATAGGGTTTTATTTCGAGTTTCCCATATCTTGCATGGCTGTTATATGCATATTATATCCCTTAGTTATGTTTTACGATATCCACGGGTATGATAGTGGGGGTAGTGTATTACATTCTTACTTCGTCACCACATGAAAAATTATATATTTTAAGAAATATCCTGCATCTAAATGCTTATCTATACCAATAAATAAAATTGGAGTGTCTGTTTGTAATGTCAAAATAATAGGCTTTTTTCATGCCCACACGGTTATTTGCACGACACCTATGCCTAAAATAGCGATTAAACATTTTTTGTCTGTCTGTTTGTTCCGGGTAATCTTCAAAACGGGTGAACCGATTTCAAAAATTCTTGCACCAATGGAATAATATCAGGGCTAGGGCTATAATATCAGGGCGTAAACTAGGCTATATTTTATCCCGGTATTCCCGCGGGAACGGGAACTACGCGGGTAAAACGACTATAACCGAAGCGAAGCGAGGGCGGGTTGCTATTCTATATATAAATATGTGAAGCAAAAACTTTGTACCCCTTTTAACGAAAATCACGCAGATGGATAACCATAAAATTTGGCACGATTGAAGAATATATTAAGAAGTGCAGAAAACTAAAATTTTATATAATAATGCATTAGAAATGCATTAAATTCATTAAAAAATGTATTACGCACACTACTATGCAATTGACACACACACACACACACACACACACACACAAATACATTTTTGTTTATGATTATAGTCTCTGGTCTAACTAAATGTCAAACAATCATAATTATGATGATAATTTCTAATAGATATTTGTACTTCATCGCAGCCCACACACGTCTCAATGTTGGGCTCGGGCCTTCTCCACAATGGGAGGGAATTTGACCTACTATACCATGCTGGTCAGACATGTTGTATAGGGTTTTATTTCGAGTTTTTCTTCTCTTGCATAGATGCTATGTGCAAATTATATCCTATAGTCGTCTTTTACGACATCCACGGGTAAGATAGGGAGTGGTGAATAGTATTCTTACTCCGTCACCACACGGATAATTGTATTTATATATTAGTTATTAGTAAAATACAGTGCTCAATATACATATTATACATATATACTTAAATATAATTAAAAAAATGTGTACCAGAAAAATTATTTTAAATGAATTACGGCCGAATTTCGACCACTTGCGACCACCAGTTCAAATAATCCGCTCTCAGTGAGCCACGTACTTAGAATTTTGTCAGCATTACCACATTCAATCGGAGTGTTTAACCCCTGTGCCAAGTAAAGGACAACATTCTGTTCACATCGCTTCATAGGGACGCTCATTTAAATACCTAAAGAAACTAGTTTGCGGGTGACTGAATCGGGGAGTTTATCCGTCACCCGCTGAGAGGCCGACTGCGCGACGATGACCGTCCTCCCCGAACATCGAGTGGACGTCGGTCGAGGAAAGGGTACTCCTCAAGGGGTATTCCGACGGGCCAACCACTGACTCAGAGTCACCCTGCACCGGTGATCGGTCCAACGACGACGGCGACGTGTCACGGGTGGGTTACGGGGCCGCGCGCGCCGCCCCTCTGTCGCCCCGGACGGAGCCGGGCGACGGGTGCGCTGAGCGTAACCCACCCAAAAAAAAAGGTCTTAAACAAGTACACACTGGTTAGAGAGGTGGGTGTGGATGGTTGGAGTGGTTCTTCTTGAGTTTCAGGTAGTTCTCTGGGTGTGTCATCATTATTACTTTCCTTTTATTCCAATTACTTGGGGTTAACTCAACGTGTACTCTTCTTTCTTAGTACATGTTGCGAAAGTTATTGGCAATAGTATTATGACCGACCGCCTGCCTGACGCCAACCCTTCTTGGAAATTGTTGATCAGACGGTTTCAGGTGGAGTTGGTCTAGATCTATATAAAGCTCTTTGTCGTCTTTTACGACACCCTCGAGCAGAGTAAGGGTTTTTTTTGTATACGTAGTGGCTAACACACAGTGTACATGTGATTGGATTTCTCCTTGTAACGTCAATAAAAAGCGAGGGCTAACGGCTGACTGGTTTATTTCAAAAAGTGGAAGGATTTAGTAATGGTAGGACCACACTGTAGTAGTGGTAGGACCACACTGTTGACAGTGGTCGGTCTACAGCCGCGGACCAGTCCGTCCGGGTTAGTACCACACTCTCGCAGAAAATCGACGTCTGAGTAATAGCAATTTGTTACTGCGCTTCGTTCGGTGAGCGAGCCTTATTGCATGCGTTCACACTCCCTTCGCTTTCTTCACGGTAGCCGTAAAAGGATTTTCTGAGAACATTTACCATAGTAATGTATATGTTTTTTACATCATCAGAAAAAAGTGGTTTCAACGACCAAAGAACCCACCGACTTTTTTAAAAAAGCTGATATTTTGATGTGAGAATTTTCGATTGAAAATTGGGGTGCTTTTTCGATATTAAGTCAAAATAAGGTGAGAAAATAAATATTTCAAATAAAAAAAATTACAGTGTGTTTTCACCAAATTTCATAACTATTTTTTTTTATAAGACGAATAAAAAAAACGAAAAACTTGGTTATTTGAATTTTTACATAAATTTTAAGGTTATGTGAAAAAAGTGTAAATACAAAAGTTGTAGATCTCTTTATTACCTACAACTTTGTCATTAAATTTTTCCTAGAACTTGTAGTTTTGCCAGAAATCGAGATAACCCGTTTTATACCCTTAAAAGCTCACCCCCTTCCACTTCCCGATCTCAGATCGCCCGTAATTTATTTTTCCTTTCATTTTTGCTATATTCTCTTCCTCTTCCAATGACTTTCATCCTACTATTATTTTTTTTTACTTTTTACCATTTTCAAAGGCTTCAGCGCTGGTCTAAGAATATACTAGACTATACTATGTATTCTAATACATAAGAATATACTGCATCTCCACTGCTACCTCAGGAGAAACCAGAGCAGTCTTACATTTAGGATGGTGTAGATGCTTACCGGACATGGGGTCTTCGGTAAGTACTTGCACAAAATTGAATGAGTAAGGGCTATAGGAAGCCATGAGTTTAGCGCGCTTGGAAGTATACCTTACCTGGGGGCCTCAGCACCACGTCCAGTCGGCGGATATTGTAACCGATCTGTCGTTGCCGACTATCATCTCCAATATGCCCGATTCACTCCGCTGGCTGTAGCCAGGGCAGAGGAGCCATTGCTGCCACCACCCTGAATGTCAGGCCGTGGCCAAACATCCAAGTGTTGAGGTATCAAAGATTGAAGAGGAGGCGTTGCTGTCACCACCCTGAATGTCAGGCTGTGGTCAGACATCCAAGTGTTGAGATATCGGGGTTGGAATGTCATCAGACGATTTCTCCGGCACCACGAAAAAGCGCGGAAGGAACCTTTGTGGTTTTAGTGGGTATTTCGGTCGCACAGGTAGTAGGCGACTCACACATCCTCTCCCCTTTCTGTAACTGGTGGGGGCCATAGGGCCTAAAAACATTTCCACAGCGTGATAAAAAAAGGGTAGGTGATGCTACATTGGATTTTCATTTATTTTTATAGAATAGGGTCACTATTACTCGTATATATTGACAAAAATATCTTTAGATCTATAACAATATTATCTCTTAGATAAAACTCAGCTAAGTTTTAGTAAAACTAATAAAAACGTTGAGAATACTCGTGAGAAACAGGATTTCGATATAAGTAGTATTTAAGTATAACTCAACAGTAATGTCTACACAGGTACGTTCGTTTACTAAAAGGGATTTGTCCCAACTTTCAGGTACCTTTACGGGTCGTTTGCAATGTTTATCGTATTTCAGTACAGTTAAAAAGATTTCGTGTGTAACTTTGTATCCGAAGACAAAGTTCTTGAGACATTTATTTATACACTTGCTCTTAAAATCTCCTACGTTTCATTTTTTTGATATGGTTATGTATAAGTTAGAATTATTAAAGTTTAGTAACTCGTTATTATTTTTATTTTGGTTTTATAAGTTTTTCGTGAAGGGCTAATGGAAATTTCGGATTGTGAAATATTTAGTAGTATAACTTTTATGACATCATCATCATCACCCTGTTATTATTCCACTTACTAGGTATTGACGCAAATATGTATGTACATCTTTTTCGTCATTTATAATGCAAAAGTTTTGGCAATAATTTTATAAATAGCCGACTGTCAGACGACAACCCAAATTAGGAATTTAATTTTAGACCAGACGTATTCAAATGAATGGGCTCAGGTCGATATAAAGCTTTGAGTCGCCTTTGACGACACCCACGGGTAATCTAAAGTTTGGAAGTATGGTCCGCTATTACACACCACTGAATTACTTCAGTGCTGTGTAAATATAAATCAAATTTTAAAAAATATTCTTTATGGTGCGTTACTTCACGGGATTAGTCTGGCCCTCTTAACTCCTTGCGTTACCCCTGCATGGCTTACATAGGATTTCATAATCCTTTTTGCGCCTCCCCTCTGTTTTATGAGCAAAATATTAGCTGCCAGTATACATTACGGCTTTGACTTGAGAAATTGACGTTCTACTTAGGTTTTTGTCATTTACCTGCCAAATACGATGTTACGCCTTATACCGGCTCTTTCATGGGGAGTGCTCTTTTTGGCCAGGCTATGGTGCAGCCGCACACCGTTCCTCCTATCAGAGGTGACAACAGGGGGGGGGGGGAACGGGCATAAGTCGCCGTATTCCCTCCCCGAACACTGGTACCGAATCCTTGTCATCCGTCGCCAGCCCGGCGGGATATACTTTCGGGTACCCCTCCGACGTTCCCCGGGGCATCACCCTCTTGCGGTCAGCTTCACTGCGGGTGACGAACTATTCCGCGCTCCAGTCATCCGCATGGGGATTGCTCTGAGGAACTATTTGACTTGGTATCACCGTCACCGTTTTACTTACGTAACAATCGATACAGGGTTCATCCATTTCACCTGGAAGCGCTATGGTCTTTAATTGTACGGTGATTGCTGTAATCATTTCTCCCACGTACATACAGTCTTTGGAATGAACTAACTGCTGCTATATTTCCCAAGCACTTATGGCATGTCCTTCTTTAAACCAGGTTCTTCACAGTAGGCAACGACCTAGCTGTGTCCCTGATATTGCAAAATTCCATGTGCGGCAGTTGCACTTAGCATCAGTTGCGCCACTTGTTCGTTTGCCACCAACGGCAATAAAAAAAAATATGCGATGTTAGTGGATTTATAAAAAATTGCTAAACTTAATGCCCGATTATTTTTCGTTTAATAAATAAATCCGCAAATAATGGCGTGTACAAAAGAGTGCAGCATTCGAGTGCTTAGCATAAGCGCTGTTCAGTAAAACGTTAGGTAAATACGAGTGGTCCCGCTTGTGACTGCGTTGAAAACTTACAGAAAATATTTGCTGAATAAATTCAGATTTTTATATCAACGGGGAATGTTCTCGTGTGTGTCTTCATCTATGATAACGCTAGAAACATGGTTAAAAATATTTTATACATGTGTTTTTTTTTCTTTTTTGTAGAATATTCATCCTAGAAATTAACTCCGTGGGAAGCGATTTATGTTATCAAATTTTAGGCATACATAATTTGCATTTAACATTTACGCAAGAAAGGCAAACTCGAAGTAAAATCCTATACGAACCCGTCTGACCAGTGTGATATAGCAGGTCAATTTCCCTCTCATTGTGGAGGAAGCTCGAGCTCAGTAGGGGACCAAAATGAGCTGACATAAACTCATTTGCAAAAAAAAACGGGCACCTAAGCAATGAACCATTTCAAATGTTAATATTTCTTTGTTTGATAATTATAGGTAGTTTTATCCACACAATTTGCTAAATTAATAAGAAAATAATCGTTTTCATCAGTATTTCATAAAATTTAGATACAATTTATGGGAAATGATGCTAAACCTCGCTAGTAGTGTATATTCGCTAGTAGTGCATATGCTCATGAAGTAAAAATAAAAAAGTTTTTTTGTTTGTTTTTCTTTAATAAAGTAAAAGCAGATAAATGTTTCGAGTGTGACCCCCTCTAGCTAAAATCACAGCTTGAATTCGTCTGGGCATGCTAGCGAGTATATCCCGGATACTTGCTTGCGGAAAACGTTCCCACTCCGCAGTAATCACATTCTTCAGCTCTCTGATGGTCTGCGGAGCCGGGTGTACTGATCTCACACGCCGTTTCAGAACGTCCCAGACATGCTCTATGGGATTGAGGTCGGGACTTCGAGCTGGCCAATCCAAACGACGAATGCCGACCTCTTGCACATACGCATTAACATCGCGGGATCGGTGGGCGCGAGCATTGTCGTCCATAAAAATCGAGTCTTCACCTAGAGCGGCCAATGCGGGTTGTGCATGAGAAATTAGAACTTCCGTTATGTATCGATGCCCAGTCAGTGAGCCGTTTTCAATGAAGACTAACTCTGTACGATCCATTGAATTTATTCCTGCCCAAAACATAACAGAGCCCCCACCATAAGGTGTGATTTCTTCGAAACATGCCTCTGCAAAGCGTTCTCCTTGTCTTCTTAGCACTCGCCGACGTCGATCTTCACCGAACAGAGATATCCTGGCTTCATCAGAGAACAAAACCCTATTCCAATCGTCTTGAGTCCATGATTCACAATTTCTAGCGAACCTAAGCCTGTGAACTCTGTGCTCACGGAGTAATTTGGGGCCGCGGGCCGGGCGGTGACTGCGTATATTGGCAGCGAGAAGCCTCCTCCTGACCGTCCATAGACTAATATGCACATTTCTTACTTCTTGGAGGTTGTTCTTAAGATCCACATACGAAGATTTGCGATTTCTCAATGCGCGACTCACAAGAAAACGATCATCCCGTGGTTGGGTACATGGTTTTCTTCCAGAACCAGGCCTTCTCTCGACGGAACCAGTCTCCTGATATCGCTGCCAGGTCCTTTGGACTGTCGAGCGACTAACATTTAGCCTCCTAGCCACGAAACATTGGCTGCAACCCTCTTCAAGCAGCGCGATAATTTTGGTAGCTTTTACCACTTTATCTACCATTTTTGATACAGCCAAACAGCATTAAATAAAGCTTTGACAGTCAAGGATATGAAATTAATCGATAAAAATTGAATAAAAGTTATGAAAGTCGATGTTAACTTCTGGAACTTCGCGCCAAAAATGTAGAATAAAAAGGGGTTTTCTGTAAAAATGAACATCAAATGAAAAATTGAATTTAGAACGTACTTTTTTAAATACCACAGCATTTTTAAAACTGGCCAGTAACGTGTACAAACGATTGAAACCTTTTTGGTATTGTATCTTTTTAAATATGAATGAAAATCAAAACCGCCCGTTTTTTTTGCAAATGAGTTTATATAAAATAATGTAGGCCTTTTTTTTTTTTTTTGTGGGTGGGCTGCGGTCGGCGCGCCTCCGCACCACTCCGTCCGGGGCGACAGAGGGGCTTAAGTACGCAACTCCCGCAACCCACCCGAAAACCACCTCGCCTTCGTCGTTGGGCCGACCACCGGAGCAGGTTTACTTGTCGTCAGTGGTCGGCCCGACGGAATACCCCCTACGTGGGGTACCCTCCCATCGACCGACGTCCCCCCCTCGAGGAGGACGTCGGTCTTTCCTCACGCGGTCGGCCTCTCGGCGGGGGACGGACTAATCTCCGGTCACGTCACCCGCGGCCTCGGCTAGGGCGGCATGAGGCGCAGGTAGTTGCGCCTGCGCCACCCCAGTCGCCGGCGGCTGATCTCCTCATCGAGGCTGCGCTCCACGCGCAGACGATCCGCCGCCTCCTTCTGCGAGATCGCTGTCTCGCAGAAGGCTGCGACCGCGTCCCGATTCCCGACGCTGTCGACCAGCGATGGCCGACAGCGTCAGGTCGGCACCGATGATTGCGACGAGTTCACGGCGCTGCACTGCCCAAGCCGCGCAGGCCTCGAGCGTGTGGCGCGCCGTGTCCTCGTCGCAATCGCAGTGGTGGCAGGACGGTGTACACTCCCTCCTTACGACCCTGTGCAGGTATTTGGCGAAGCTCCCATGTCCCGTCAACACCTGCACTAGTCGGAAGGAGAGCACATCATGCCGCCTTTCCAACCACTGCATCAGCACCGGCCGGAAGGCCTCCACGGTTCGCACCCCGAACCGAGGCTTCTCCAGCCGGACTGCCCAACGGGCAATGACGTCTCGGCGGGCGTCGACGCGCCAGGCGGTGAGTTCCCTTAACGAGATTTCACCGCCCTACGCTCGCACCCCCGTCACCCGCCGATATAATCCGGCGAGCATCTCCGCCTCCAGGTCCCACGGGGGAGTCCCGGCCAATAGGCACGCTGCCTCCGTCGCCACCGTGCGGTATCCGCGGATGGCCCTGACCGCCATGACCCTCTGTGGTCGCCACAGAAGGGCCCTAAGTCGGACGGTCAAGGACCCCGCCGACACCGGTGCGCCGTACAGGGCCATCGACCGGATGACCCCCGTGTACAGCCGTCGGCACGTAGCGCTCGGTCTTCCCACGTTTGGCATAAGCCACGATAGGGCGGACGCCGCGCCGACGAGCCGTGGAGCGAGCCTGCGGAAATGCTCCCGGAACCACCATTGCCCGTCGAGCACCAGGCCCAAGTACCTCATATGGGCCCGGATGCTGATGTCAACCGAGTGGACGGTGATCGAGACGCCGATGGGAGGGCTCATAAGGCGCCCATGGAACAAGAGGGCCTCCGTCTTGTCCAGGACGACCCTCAACCCCAGCGCCTCGATCCGCCTGACGACCTCTTCGGTGCTATAGGTCGCCAGGCTTACTGCCTCTTCTAGCATCCCACCGCGGGCTGTGACGAGCGTGTCGTCGGCGTAACAAATCACGTCCAGCCCGGGCGGGAGGCTCCCCCGCAACGCCCAGTCGTAGCCGATGTTCCACAGGGTGGGTCCGAGGACCGACCCCTGTGGGACACCACACGTCATGGGCGTTCGCACAACGTCCCCTGCTCGGTTAGTACAGAGGACGCTGCGCCCCACCAAATAGTCTGCCACTAGCCGCCTCAGGTAAGCTGGCACTCCGTGATACCGGAGCGCCTCCCTGATGCAGCTGAATGGCAGACTATTGAATGCGTTGGCGATGTCTAGGGACACCGTCAACAGCAATCCCTCACCGGTGATGGCCTCAGTCGCCACGGCCCTCAGGCGCAACAGAGCCGCGATCGTCGAACGACCCCTCCTAAACCCAAACTGGGCGTCCAATAGTTCGGGCCCCGTGCCGACGAGGTGCCGCTCGATGCGGGCAGCTACCACCCTCTCCAGAAGCTTACCCGTGTCATCGAGCAGCACGATAGGCCTGTAGGCCGAAGGTGACCCCTGAGACCGTCCCGGCTTCGGCAGGAGCACCAGCCTTCCCTCCTTCCAGCACCCAGGGATCCGTCCGGACGCTAAACACGCGTCGAACAGCTCCCTGAGGCGGGGACCCAGGTGGTCGAGGACCAGGCCCAACACGCGGTTAGGAACACCGTCGGGCCCGGGGGCGGTGGACTTTGCGCACATGCGCGCCACCGCCACTCCCATCTCGGGTTCTGTGATGGCCGGAACACTGTCATCGTCGGCCTCCCTGTCAGTGTCTGGCGGAGCCATGACCGGGGGCGTGTGTTCCGCCCGCCGCGGGAACAGGTCCTCGACGACCCGGGTGAGAAGGCTGGGCTGGAGAGTCTCGGTGAGGGGAAAGCCCTGACAGGGCAGCGGGGTGGGAGCTGACGCTTGCGGCCGCCTCGCCTTTTCTGCGGCGAGCGGCGGTCGGAGGGGCGGCCTACCTACGGCCGCGATACGCGCATCCACCATCACCCCTACTCGGGCTAGGATGACGCGTACCGCCGACTCCGACACGCCGTGCACCTCGTCGGGCGGCGGCTCCTCCCCCTTCCGAGGTCTCGCGCGGCCACGAGCCGGCGGAGGGTCCACGACGAGCGGAGGAAGCGCCGAAGCCGCGACGGGCGCAGCCGGCGCAGCAGCCGCGACGGGCGCAGCCGGCGCCACGGACGCAGACGACGGGCCCGCCCTCCCCGGCGCAGCCCGTTTCGGTGGCGAGGCCGGCATCGGCGGCGTGGCCGGCGCCAGGCGGGCGAACTGGGCCCGCAGGTCGGCCATCTCCTTGGCCAACCCGCGGTTCTCCCGTCGCACCGCCGATAGCTCCGTCTCCAGCTTGCGGTTGCGTTCCCGCAAGCCGGAGACCTCCTCACTAAGGCGGGCGTTCGCGGCCTGAAGGGCTGCCACCTCGCCACCGTGGCCAGCCGGACCCTGTGTCCCCGGCCTCGCCGCCACCACCGATCCTCGGCCTCTGTGCCCCCGGGGCATGGTCGGGACCTTGGGAGGAGGCATGATGATGGAACTTCCCTCCGAGTCGGTGTTGGAGCGGCCACCCTCTTGCAGGGGGCGCTTCCAGGGTCTCGGGGGGAGGCTCTTCTCCCTCTTCCTCGCACTCGGGGCTGGGGCTGGCGCCTTTGCAGCCCTCACCGTCCTCTTCCTCGGTGACGACGACGGCGACGACGGCAACGACGACGGCCTAACGGAACCCTCAACCGATGGCGCGCCTAACATCTCCATACCTGCGGCCCATCCACCGCCCTCGTCCCTACTCCGGCCGACTTGCATCCAGGGGGTGCTGCTCTCCTCGGCGGACGGCTCTGCGGCACTTCCGCCCACGTCCGGCAGCACCATCTCCGATGCCGTCTCCGTCTCCTGACATTCGGATGGCCCTGCGGCACTGCCGCCCTCATCCTGCGACGGCTCTGCGGCAGTGCCGCCCTCATCGCTCGACAGCTTCGTTTCGGAGCTGTCGCCTGCTACTCTCATGCACGGCTCTGCGGCAATGCCGCCCTCGTGCTCGAACCCGCTGCTGCTGCCGCTCTCCTCACGCGGCGGCCCTGCAGAGGTCTCCATCCTCTCCCTCTCCTCTTCCGACGGCTGGGCAGCAACGCCACCCCCGTCCCGCGACGGCCCTGCAGCAGCAATGCTGCCACCCTCGTCGCGCGCAGCAATGGCGGCTGCCAACTTCCGCTCCCGCTTCTTCTTGTCGCGGAGCGCTTGGGCACGGACTCGCCCCATAGCCGTGAGTTTCTTCTTCTTTTTTCTCTTCTCCTTCACTTCCCCCTCCCCCCGGTGAGCCTCTTGATGGTATGCCGGGCTCTCGGCTATCAAAGCAGTTGTCGTCTCCCTCCCATACGTGTGGAGACTGACTGTGCTGGTGACTGTGCGCCTCTCGCGCTCAGAAACCAGCACAGCGAGGGACTCCCCGGCGTGGCCGGGACCCTCTGGAGTAGCTACGCTCGTTTCAACTCCTGCCATGGTGTTTGGTCATTTTTAAGTCTCGCTTTGACTACCACTCTAACGACTGGACGCTCGCGCGCTTCTTAACCCACCAGTCATACATCTCCTCGCCGAGTGGCCAAACTTAAGATTGGGGTGATTTTTTATAGGGGTTTTCTTCCCCGCGGGCCGAAGACCCCCGGTCCTGACCCCCCCATTCAGGATTGCGGTTTGGGCCTTCCGGGTCTGGCCGCTCGCGAGCGACCGACCCGTCACGCCCCCGGGCCGTGACGCAATCGTCCCTGGCGACGGAGTGCCATGAGGCACATCCACCCCATTGGCCCCGGGTCAGATCCGTTGTGCGCTCTGCCACCAGAGACGCACGCGGAGAACCCCACCTGCCGGAATCTTGGCCGTCCACATGGACGCATGACGTCCAAGTGGACGTTACCAGGGAGCACCACGAGGAGGTGCTCCGGCCGCGCCCCCCATAATGTAGGCCTTGCTGATACTTGAGTAATACACGTCTCAGTTTAATAATAGGGGTTTAAATATACCACTGAAGTCAAGGAACTCTGCGCCGGTGGTCGACCCAATGACGAAGGCGACGTGCTATACGGGTGGGTTACGGGTGTGCGTGCTTACGCCCCGAACGAACTCTGTCGCCCCGAACGGAATGGTGCGAGGAGTGCGCCGACCGTAACCTACCCAAAAAAAAAGTGGTTTAAATATGAAATTACCGTTTTGTCGCACTAGCCACTTTGAATTAAAATTAAACCTGCATAGTTGCGTAGAAAGTGAAACTATTTTTAAATGAAAACTGTAAAATTTTAAAGATAAAAATGTGACATTTGATCGTTCTACGTTCAATGGTTTTTACATTCAGCTTTTGAAGTGAACATGGATACGGCGAAAATCCGAGTAATTTTGAAATACAAGTTGCGAAGTGGGACTAACACAGCAGAAACGGCTCGTAATGTCAATGCTGTGTTCGGAGAGGATACGGCTAATCAACGCACCGTGCGTTCTAGGACTTGAAGAATGAACCACGAGGAAGACCAGTTACTAAGGTAAATAACGATGAATTGAAGGTGATGGTGGAAGCTGATCCGAGTCAAACTACCAAGGAATTAGCGGCATGGTTTGACGTTAGCATACCCACAATATTGACCTATTTGCACCAAATCGATAAAATAAAAAAAAAACTTGAAAAATGGGCGTCTCATGATTTGACTGATCTGCAGAGAGCATCGCGAATTGAAGCTTATCTTATCCTGTTACACCGGAATGAAGGGAATTTGGACCGAATCATTACTTGTGATTAAAAGTGGTTCTTTATGATAACAACGCAATGGCTGACTCCAGATCAAACGCTACATCTATGACCTAAAGCTAAGCTTACCCATAGAAAGGTGATGGTAACTGTTTGGCGGTCACCTCATAGTGTAATTCACTACAGCTTCCTCAGATCTGGTCAAGCAATAAACGCAGATGTTTACTGTGCAGAACTCTGAATAATGATGGCGAAATTCGCAATAAAACAGCCCCGACTTGTCAATCGATCTTCACCATTATTGCTCCATGGTAACGCAAGACCTCACACTGCTCGAGAAACTATTTTAACACTACAAGACCTGCAGTTAGAAACCATACGTCATCCTCCGTACCCGCCAGACCTCGCCCCAACTGACTACCATTTTTTCCGCGATTTGGACAATTTTTTGCACGGAATTAAAATTCTTCCGGGGAAGCAGTACAAAATACCTTCACAGAGTTTGTGGTATCTAGGACCCCAGAGTTCTATGGCAAAGGTTTACATGATTTTCCAATGAGATGGCAGAAATATATAGATAACTTTGATTAAAGAAATCTGTTTTATGAACAAAAAGAAATGGTTTTAATTTATTAGTACGAAACGACAATTTCATACTTTAGCCCCTAATATATAATAGGCACATATGAAATTAGCGTTTTGTCGTACTGACCACATAGATGTGAAATATCTCCTCTTTGCTTAAGAAGCCCAAATTCAAATTTATAAATTCATGTAGCTGGAACGTTTGAGTTTTGAAAACAGTCATTCATTTGTTTATTCCTCATTCTTTTTTTCTTTTGCGTCGCTTATTACCGCACAGTGGAAAACATGGAATATCGGTATATTTACGAGTACGAGTTCTACCGTGGCACCAGTGCTGCAGAAACAGCTCGAAGGATTAATGACGTGTAGGTACGGCGCTGGTGTCGCAAAAGAAAGCACGGTACGTTTTTAGTTTCAACGTTTTCGTTCTGGAAATTTCGACCTTCAGAACCAACCTCGTGGACAGCCAGAGACCAAAGTAGAAAATAAAGAATTAAAGGCTATTACGGAAGCGGATCAGACGAATAATAGTAACGAAAGTGTAATGTATACATTGAAATAAGAATATTATTTCACTTATCTACTTCTTCTAAGCTTGTGAACTTTAAACTATAACGAGTTAATTACCAGATCACCTATCATTCATTTCAATATAAAAAGTGAGCCGTCGCTCAGGAAACCTGGCAGATGTGCAACATTGAAATTCTTTTGTACAAGTAGGTATATATGCATAAAAGAACAGATTACGACAGTAACAAATATGGCATAATGTATAAATAAAATATTACGAGTTTTTTTTTTCAGAAAATGATGATTGACAGTGATTGATTCAATAAACATTTATTTTCGTTAAATATAAGAATTAAAAATTCTAAAACATTTCAAATTGTGACAACTCTTCTCTATTCTTTTCATCGGTGATTTCTGTAATAATATGATATAATAATTATGCTCTATGCCTCTGTTAGTATTACTGGGACAATTGGTTGCAACTACGAGTACACTTACTATCATATAGCGTGGCGATACCTCGCCACGGCATGCGTCAGTTTACGCCACGGCCTGTTTACGCCATGCCAACGATTACGTTTACCCTCGCCTATAGATGTTTCATAACAAACTTCTCTCGAAATTAAAATTAACAAAAGCTTTGTCAGAATAAAAATGTAAGCATATTTTTGTAACTAACTCAATCTGATCCCGCCTTTAATAAAACAGAGTTACTGCTGCTTATCTATCAACAAAGATAAGCGAATTGCTAGAATTTTACGACACCCTTCTTATCAATATAACTTTTACAGAAAATTATTCAGTTATATTACGTTCAACTACGTCATGCCGTGTTTTATATTACCCTTAAAATATTTGACTTGGGTATTTATTTTAAATTTTCATTTCAAACTTTAAATCTAAACGAATTTGTTACAAAGTTTCTACTGTTTCATCTGCGTAGTCCCTGTTTCCATGGAAATCATCATCGTCATGGCAACCTACATACGTCCCACTGTTGGGCTCGGGCCTTCTACACAATCGGAGGGAATTTGACCTACCATACCATATTGGTCAGACATGTTGGTATAGGGTTTCATTTCGAGTTTTCCTTCCCATGCACAGATGTTATGTGCATATTATATCCCACAGTCATTTATACGGCATCCACGTGCAAGAGAGGGAGTGGTGACTTGTATTCTTACTCCGTCACCACACGGAAAATAGAGAATTCCATGGGAATATGGAGATGAAATAATGCGCCAGTGTTGTGGGTTCGAATTCCACGCAGGACAAAACTTTATGTTCATTATATGTTAGGTATTTTTCCGTGTGCTGAAGGACTAATAATACGATTCATCACTCCCTGCTGTAAAAGGCTACTAAGAGATTTAATATGTATGTATATAAGATATATATAAGAGAAGAAAATGCGCAATAAAATTCTGTACCAACCCGTCTAATCAGCGTAGTACAGTAATTTTTTTATTATAGTTGGTGGCAAACGAGGCAATAGTATAACTGATGGTAAGTGGTACTACCGCTCATGGACCTTTGCTAGGCTGCCTACCGTGGAGAAAGTAAAAGGAGTGTGAAGCCGCGCAATGAGGTTCGATGATACTAAAGGCATCATTTAAACCAACCACACGCGAACACCCTCAAAAAATTGGGCTTCCGGCTCTCTCGCTCACAAAATGAAGAGAAGTAACAAATTGCTATTCAAACGTCGATTTTCTGTTAGAGTGTGGTACCACTCCGGCCGGACCAGCCCGCGACTGTAGTCACACGACTGTCGATAGTGTGATATTACCATATACAATATTGTAGGTTAATTTCCTTCATATTGAGGTGAAGGGTCGAGTCAATAGTGGACGGTATTTATCTCAACTCATAGTTGAGATAAATAATTGATGATAAGATATATGTTTGTAAAGTCCCCCGCTACATACATTTTTTGTCTATATTTACAGAATGTTTTACAGAACAAACAGAACAGAAAGTTATGGTCTTCAACTGTACGTTTCCAGCGATCATTTCTCCCACGTACGGGTACACTTACCATCAGGTGTGCTGCTTGATAGTTTACCACCAACGGCAATAAAAAAAAAAATATCGGAAACGGCTCCAATGATTATCATAAAATTTAGTATACTAGAGGTTTCGGGGTCAAAAAATCGATCTAGATAGGTTTTATTTATAGAAAATGTCGTCTTATCGATGTTTTTAGCTAATCAATAAAATGACATAAAACGTAAATTTAGTCGTCACCGTCAAGAATGACAATAGCTCAGTTGGAAAGTGGTCCAGTCGCATTCAAACAGCCTGATCTCAGTGTTATTATTATTCGGTTTTTTAATTTTTGAAACTTTTCATTTTTTTTTAATTAAATTTCATGTATTGAGTACAATGGTGGACTTAATGCCAGAGGCATTCTCTACCAGTCAACCATAGGCAGTGCAGAGATAATAATTAGTAGGCACATGTGTCGAGAAAGTCATATGATTAAAAAAGAAAAGAGCATACATTTTCGTTTTTTTATTAATATAGGTTTATAGGTAGGTTTTGTTTATAGGTAGGTTTTTATTAATATATTTAAATATGTTCGTCAAAAATACAATTTACAAAAAAAATAAAAATATATACCTAGCCAAGCTCGGTCAACCAGATATGTATTTCTTAAGTGCAGAATGTTGTCCGTTTTTAAAGAAAAATATATATCGTAAAACAATTTTTGTTTTAGGCTCCTATGAAACTACAAGTTACAAACAGTTACTTCACATAATCCATCACTAACAAAAATAAACTTTATTTCTTCGCTACGATGATTGATCAGTCAACAGCTGACTCAATACAACTTTCTTCTCACAGTATGGATTGACTAGTTTATTAAAACAGTAAAAATATTATGTCCTTTTTTTTGGGTGGGCCATGGTCAGGGCATCCTTCGACCGGCTCCATCCAGGACGACAGCGGGGCGGCGCGCAGCTCCATGACGCACCCGTAGCACGTCGTCTTCGTCGTTGGACCGACCACCGGTGTCGAGTTCCTTGTCCCCTGTGATTGGCTTGACGGAAGGCCTCCAAAAACAAAAAAGTATTATGCCCTAGACTTGTGTGTGGTGATGGAGTACGAATACAATTCACCACCCCCTTTCATGCCATCGGCTGTGATTATAATATGCAGATAACATCTATGCACGAGAAGGAGAAGTCGAAATATAACCCTATATCAATCTGACTGACCCGTGTGGTTATAGTTGGTCAATTTCCCTCCTATTGTGGAGGAGGCTAGAGCCCAGCAGTGGGACGTATATGAGCTGTGATGATGATGATTATGCCCTAACGACGTGATCAAAATTAAGGTCCAAATAAATTGTAGTTGTTAGTGATAGGGTTAACAGTATTCTGTTTGTAGCCATAAATGGGTCAGTTCGTCCAGGATAGTCCAGGAAACTTTCAGAAAATCGTGTGTGTGGCAGCGGCTACGAGACTTCCCAACCCTTTGATGGTTTGTGAGTGTCATAAAAGACGACTTTATCTGATACCTTTTGGTGGTCAACAATTACTAAGAAGGGTTGATATCAGAAAGCCGAACGGTCATAAAATTATACCTAATATCTTTTGTAATATGTACGATGGAAGAGTACATATTGTGTCGGCCCTAAGTAATTAGGATAAGAGGAGGGAGATGTCGATAATGCTATATAATCCAAACTAAATAATTTATCCTTTCTTTCTTTAGAATCAAAATTCAAATTCAACTCATTTCTACATGCATTTATATTTCAACATGCATCAACCTTGCGGGAGCACTTATATATTGACAATTTTTACAGTTTACTTTAAGTTGACATAAATATCTATCACCGGATCGGAACGTGACTACACTGAAAAGATACGCCAAGAAACTCAGTGTGTTCATTTTTAATAACTGTTTTTTTTTAATAAAATTACTTACAATGTATCTAGTTAATTCCAGTGTAATACCTTTTTCACCACTATATCATTTAATTCTCAAATAAAATGCTAGTTATGGCCGGACAAGGTCACCCGATCACGAGTTAACCAGTAGCTGCCGTCACTCTCCAATCCCAATATAGGGAAAAGAGGAAGGTGCTCCTCGTAGCTACCGAATTAATCATATCTACTAATGCACCAAAATCATCTTAGTCCGCCTGTGATCATGAACGCTGAAAAGTGTTCGAAAGGGCGGGTAATCAAATATCAAACACAAACGCCATAAAATCCTTAAAAATACTTTTTTTAATGTTACTCGCGTAAACATCAGAAATCATTTTGCAATAAAATATTATAAATTTTCGTTAGCAAAAACAAACACAGTTCACTCTTTAACTTTTCTCCTAGCAATTTTTAACTTCGCTAAATGTAACACCTCTGAGAAATATTCCAACTAGTCTGTTCTTTATATCAATGAGATTCTATGTAGTTTTAATTAACACGTTACTCGAAATTGTATAGAAAGTCTACGTGAAAATCTGGTGTAAGGAGCATTAAAAGCTTCTTTCAACGCGATAAGTTGTCGCGTCTGAATCTCGACAGGGTGGTACGCTAGGTTTGTGGGGGGTGATATAAGATACTAGTTTTTAATGATTATTTCCAGCAAGTAAATGCTATTATTTATTATCATATTAAGAAATGATTTATGATGTGACTTTTTTTGTTTTGAATACAAGATGTGCATAAAAAGAAAATCTTTTAAGGGAAAAATTAATATATTGACACAAATTATTATTAGAAAATTTATAATATTGAATATATTATTTTGCTATTTGAAAATTGCCAGCTTAGATTAGTCACGCCATCATTGTATACAGACTAATGCTTGATTCCAGTATGGTGATGGTTTAAGATTACAATTTGGTACCGACCTCTTATTTATCCGTGGGATTTGTGAAAAAAATGAACACCACTGTCCATATTTCTGAAACTTAGAACTCCAGTTTATGACCGGGGCTCTGAGGCGACTTCAGGGCGAGAGAGCCATATCCTAATGTACCTCTTCGCTTTTGTTGAGGGGCCGCCCATCGGTACCGAGTTCCTTGTCCTCTGTCGTCGGCCCGATGTTAATGGGTACAGACAGACATGGAGTAATCTTTCTACTCATAACTCATTTGTATTTTGAAGTTGTAAGGATAGCATAAAAGTCGTGAAACGGTCTATTTGTAGAAACTTTACAATCCCTCAATAAAATATTGAAGCATTTGCTTGAACTGTAAGCGTAGTCCTTTGATGAATTGAAAATAAGTTTAGCTGTTGGTGCAAGTTATAAGAAATACGAGTGTCATTATCAATTAACAAATTAAAATATTATTTTTGTTATTGCCTTTTGTAAATATCGAGCAAGTAGCTTATCTGTTGCTAAGTCGTAGTTCAACTCAACTCTCAACTCCGTGTCTACCACACCTGGTCAAACGTTGGTACAGAGTTGGTTTCAAGTTGCCTTCTCTTACATAGATATTCCATACATCATATCCCTTAATCGTTTTTTACGACACCCACGAGGAAGGTGGCGGTAAATTGTATTCATACTTCGTCACTATAGGCAAAATAATCTTTATAAAGTTTTTAATTATTGTCTTAGGTAATTTTTACTTACGAAATACTCAGCTTAAATTTTATGACTTGTACCAAAGAAAATAGCGTCGCATCGTTTTGAGTTCAAAAGTTTTGGAGTGGCCCCTCCTTTTAACTTTTCTTTGAATGTATAAATTAAAGATACATTTCAACTTTTCCTGATTTGATTGTTCTTTACATTATTTGGGTGTTGCAAAGTTTTCAAAATGATTAAATTATTTATTATTGTTTGTTTTAATGTAGATGCATACTGTCTCTTTCATTGATGACTCCTCAATTTTAGGTAAAATATAAGAAAATATTGTTTAATTAATCGATATTAAATAAAGAAAAATGGTGGCAGTATTTATATTGTATTACCCTATGGTTATGGTGCGTCACACACCGTCCGATCCGTCCAAGATGACAGAGGGAGCGACTCTCTCAAGCGTCAAGTAGGCAGGTCACCGGTATCCGACTTTGTCATTAGTGAGAACATTCTTATAGCAGCACTTATATTACCTTAGGTGCCAGTTAAACCACAGAGGTCACTGGTAAAGGGCCCTATTCTATCATAGGTACATTCGGATAAAGGTTTCCCAGATCTTTGGACAGCTTAGCAGGGCGGACGGAACACCCGCATTTCTATAGTGCAAATATAGCTGTCTTCACTAGCCAGCTGTACACGGCTTACAGCAGTGTGCGGTCTGTTTTCAGGCTGATCGTCCGTCCCGCTAATGACGTAACCTAGCAGGCAATGCTGGACAGTCTCGAACGTGATCTTTGTGGTCGTATCGTACAGCTCCGTGCAATGAGCCTTCTGCTAATACCACCGCTCTCGGGCCAGACGGTGTACCCGACTAGGTGCTGGCCCTGGTTCTTAAAGACATGGAACCCTACCTCAAGTGACTGTACAACGCTTGTCTGTTGTCTCGGCAGCTCCTCTGGCCTTTGTATTCGGCCGGACAGCCGTGACCTGTTGCGGTGCTGAAATTTGCGGGAAAGCTCTTGGAGTGAATCTTGGCTGTCCACATCGGTTAGCACCTAGGTGGGGTCGGCCGCAATCTATCAGATCCACATTTTCATTTCCGGTAGGGATGTTTGACGTTCACAGCCTAGTTGGACCTGAACGACGTGGTCACGGAGGCAGTCACCGGCGTAAAGGTGCTGCTGGCGGTGTCTTTGGAAATCTTCAACGCATTTCAACAGTCTGCTATTTGGCCGCAGTAGGATTTTGAGCCTCTATACTTGAGGTGGCTAGTGTCATACTATTTGGAGGGACGCAGAGTATCACAGTACGCCGAGGGTACCGTAAAACACAAGTAGGGAACTTAATATGCATAATTATAACATCTATGCAAGGGCAGATAATTTTGAAATAAAACCCTATAACAACCTAAGGGACTAGACTACAGAAGGTTAAATTTTCTTTCTCTTGTGACGAGGCAAAAGCCCAGCATTGGTATGTATCTGAGATAACAATCATGAATACATAGAAATAAGTACATGTTTACTTTTCAGTTTAGCATTTGTATAAAATATATGCTATCATTATCACAGCTCATATGTGTCTCACTGCTGGGCTGAAACCTCCTCTATAATAAGAGGAAAATAGACCTATTATTCCAGTCTGCTCAGATATGTTGGTATAGAGTATTTATCACATCCAATTTTCCTTCTCTTTTATATATGTTATCTGCTTATTATAAGTCTCTTAGTCGTTTTTTTACTACACCCATGGACCAGTAGGTAGTAGTCGTAAATGTGTGCCATATATAATTATAAATACATTTAGAAAATATATAATATTAAAAGAAATCTAATTAAAAAAGTATAACAGTACAATCGAACTACATTACATTACAAAAAAACGTTAGAAATTCAGTTCACGAATCACACCAATAAGTTTATTCTCTTAAAATATTTAACAGCTACGAAAACCGAGCTTTTTACACATAAAACATTTCGGCAAGCAACGAAGAAACCGCAAAAAAGTTTTCATTGGTAACGTTCAGTGCGGCAGGTGGTAAGGATTTTTTCCGCAAATTCTACGTTCAGGTGTTGGGTCAACCTTATAAATCGCACCTTTCTGAGTTGTGGATACCATAAACTCTAGGGCCTATACGCACCAGTAACATGATTGCTTTTATCGAATATTGCTCTCGCCCAGTGTTTATTTATTTATATTTTTTATTGTACGCTCGTGAGCCAGAATATTTTAACTGTAAATGTACTATCCTTGTTAGAAATATTAATGGAATACTGCTAATTAATTTCGTTTTTATATCGAAGTACTTCTGTGAACTTTATATTACTTAGTTTATTTTTGAGCAGAATTTTTGTTGATACATTTCCTTTTCTAGATAAAATAAATAAATCTATGCTTTTAGTTTCTTTTCTTCTTATTATAAGATACTGTTCGACTACGTTCGATATAATAATTTAAGATGTTAGATACAAGTAATTTTTTGTTTCTGTTTTTGCTATGGTATGGATAACTAAGCCGTTTGGTGACGGAGTAACAATACTATTCACCATTCCCTATCTTGCGTGTGGATGTCGTAAAAGATGACTTGGGGATTTTCCCTCCCATTGTGGAGAAGGCTCCAGCCCAACGAGTAGGTCGTAAATGAGCTGAAATGATGATGACGATATAATTGTCGTCATCCGATGACAAAATAAAACATTTTGTTACTGCCTTTGTAGATGATCAAGCACCACCTGACAATAAGTGGTAATAGCCATTACAAGACCTCTACAATAAATAAGATCCTTCATTCCTTTCCCATTGTTGATCGTAAAAGACCACTAAGCAAAGCAAGCATATAATATCAACGTAAGAATAGAAAAACAAAAAAAAAATGGATTTTGTCGCGTATTTATTTCTTCGAAACGTTGGGCATTTGAAAATCAAATACAAACGCGATAAAATCCGTAAAATAATTCGTAGTAATGCTCGCGTAAACATAAGAAATCATAATAAAAACTTTTAATAAAATTTACTAAATTAACTATTGTGGTATAGTAGAACAATTGCCCTTTTATTCTGCAGCAGACACGAGCTCAGCAGCAGGAAGTATATGAGCTGACGTTAGGATATGTATTCACTTGCTTTCATCTTGGACTTTAAGATAATAAAAATTTAATAGCCACAAATGAGAATTTCAGTGGAATGTTATATATAGACTAAGAGGCCAAGGCTGCTAGATATATTTCATTTTCTGAAAGAAATATGTGGAGCTTATACTTCATTTTCTGAACGAGAAATGTGGAGTTTCCATTATATATTGAATGCCAGCATACCTGCAAAGGTTGGTAAGACGGCTTACTTAGATATGTTTATGTGAAAAACAATATGTAAAAACGGAACAAATTATTGTAATGCTTTTGTTTAATTTTTATACATATTACTTAAGAGCCACACATTTCTTTCCTTTGCTATATGTGGTCACGGAGTAAAAATATAATTCACCTCCCCTTTTCTGGTCCCTAGGTATCGTAAAAGACGTCTTTTTTTTTTTTTGGGGTGGGCTGCGGTCGGCGCGCCTCCGCACTCCTTCGTCGTTGGGCCGACCACTGGAGCAGGGTTACTTGTCATCAGTGGTCGGTCCGACGGAATACCCCTTACCCGGGGTACCCTCCCATCGACCGACGTCCCCCCCCTCGGAGAGGACGTTGGTCTTTCCTCACGCGGTTGGCCTCTCGGCGGGTGACGGACTAATCCCCGGTCACGTCACCCGCGGCCTCGGCTAGGGCGGCATTACACGCAGGTAATCCCGCCTGCGCTGCCCCAGTCGCCGGCAGCGGGTCGCATCATCGAGGCTGTGCTCCTCGCACTCGCGACCCGCCGCCTCCTTTGCTATATGTGGTCACGGAGTAAAATTATAATTCACCTTCCCTTTTCTGGTCCGTAGGTATCGTAAAAGACGTCTAAAGAATATAGAACAAATAATATCTCTGCAAGAGAAATAAAACCCAACCACTCGAATATACCAATTCATCTCATCAGCGTGGCTTGATAGGTCAATATTCCTCCCTTCATGAACAAATCTTGAGCCCAATAGCAGCATGTATATGAGACTAAGACGATGATGATGACATATTTCTTTCATAAGCAATATTTGTTTAACTGCGTCATCTACCAAAATAGACTTAAAACTATTATTTTAATAAAGAAAAACGTTATTTTTAATTGGTTTAAGGCTGAATGTTTTTGGTGTCTAGGGGGATGGTTGGTACTTTTTTTTTTTTTATGGGTGGGCTATGGTAAGCGCACGCGCGGTCCAATCCGTCCGGGGCGATAAAAGGACGGCGCGCGGGCCCATAACCCACCCGTACCCACGTCACCTCGTTGTTGGGCCGACCACGGGATGATTGGTACTTACAATTTATTATGACTGAAGAAAAATGTTTAAAGTAACATGCGAATATAAAACAACCACCAGAATAACGGTTTTTCTTATTTTTACTTATCTGATTCCCCTAAATTGGCCATGTAACCAAGTTTGCAGGTATGCTGGTGTTCAGTATACATATGAACAGTACTGAAAGCCACATATTTTATTTTTTAGAATATAAAGTATGTCTGAGAGATCTGAACTCTTAGTCTAATAGCTGTATAAGTTAAAATGCAAATGTAAAATTTTGTTCTCAAATATGGAAGCTGGGATTCTGATCTCGGGATGAGATTTAAAATTTAACGGCCTCATAAAGATGTTGAAAAGCTTTTTTTATAGATAACAGCTATTTCATTTTTTATGATACAAGAAAGTTATTACTTCCTTGATGGTGTGGTTTTTTATTGCTGTGTCTTCTGACCTCCTGACGTGGTTCTTTAGTTGAGGGTAAATGAATAATTTTGCTTACTACACGTAAATTTAATGCCAACCATGTACACTTTATAACTATCTTTAGCTTTATCTATACCAATGAATAAAATTGGAGTGTCTGTTTGTAATGTCAAAATAATAGGCTTTTTTCATGCTCACACGGTTATTTGCACGACACCTATGCCTAAAATAGCAATTAAAAAATTTTTGTCTGTCTGTCTGTTTGTTTCGGGTAATCTTCAAAACGGCTGGACCGATTTTAAAAATTCTTTCACCAATGGAAAGCTATAATATCAGGGCGTAAACTAGACTATATTTTATCCCGGTATTCCCACGGGAACGGGCACTACACGGGTAAAACGACTATAACCTATAACCGAAGCGAAGCGAGGGCGGATTACTAGTATATGTATAAATTTCTTGTGTACATGTGTACGTCACTGAATTCCTCCTAAACGGCTGGACCGATGTTGATGAAATTTTTTGTGCGTGTTTAAGGGGATTCAAGAATGGTTTAGATTCACAATTGGACCCGGTTGGTGGCGCTTATTTGAACAGAACCACGTCTGTTGGGTCAGCTAGCCTTAATATATAAATTTCTTGTGTACGTGTGATTGTCACTGAACACCTCCTAAACGGCTAAACCGATGTTGATGAAATTTTTTGTGTGTGTTCAAGGGGATTCGAGAATGGTTTAGATTCACAATTGGATCCGGTAGGTGAGGCTGCTGTCGATTTCAAGGGGAATTCTTTTATTATTATTTTATTTGAGGAGAATAATGTCTGTTGAGTCAGCTAGTATGCATATATATCTTTGCCAAACCATCTAGCTATAATGGTATTTTAATTGACATCATTTGAAGGATTCTCGTACTCAATAAGAAACGTATGGGCTGATATGAAGGAAATAAATAATTTAATACAAAACATGCTTCAACTATGAGAGGCTTATCTGTAAAGATTGTGTAGTGGCTAACATATCTACCATTCCTCATTTTGCAAGTTCGATATTCACACAGGACCCATAATATTATGCTCTGATTCTGGGTCTTTCCCCATAATAAGTGAAGTAGTTTGGTGTCTCAAAAAAAAATAGCGTAAGTACGCATGACAGACGTAAAACTTCTTTGGTTCCATGTGTTTTTATCAGTATTAGAAAAAAAAAAGAAAAGAAATTAAAAAAAAAAAAAAAAATAAAAAAAAATCTCTCCGTCTTTCTCACTCGCTTTCTCCCTACTCTCGCCCCATGACTGTGCTTCGTGCTATGTTCGCCCTTTCTCACTCTCTCTCAATCGGTCTCAATCACTCTCTCCCTCTTCTTCAATAAAAACGCTGCATATTTTCGTGACGTTAAATTGCGTTTCATCCGTAAAAAATTTACCCTCATGTGCGCAAAGAAGTTTCACTTCAAAAATATATGTAATATTTATTACTTACTAGTTATTCTTACAGATTTGCTTTCGTTAATGTAGATTTCGTTAACCAGATCCCGTTGTGTATTTTTTATGATAAAAAATAGTATACCATTCTAGACTGTAATCTATTTTGGTATTATAATATCATTTATATACGTTTAACCGTTAGTAAGAAAAAATAAAATAAGTTTAGGAAATTTATCCATTAATTTATAGTTAGATAATTTACAGTTTTTCATGTGGTGACGGTGTAAGAGTACAATTCACCAGAGGTTGGTAGAGGGTTTTGTTTCGAGTTTTCCTTCTCTTGCATAGATGTTATTGGCGTATTATATCCCTTAGTCGTCTTTTACGACATGCATGGGCAAGTAAGAACTGGTGAATTATATTCTTACTCCATCACCACACGGAAGATGACATTATAGACTGATTAATAATATTAATATTTTACCAATATATCTTAATTATTGAATTTACTATCTTATTACATTGGTAGTTAAATATGGTTTTACAAAAATTAAGGCCAAGCTGAGTTGTCTAACAATAAGTGGTATTATGAAAATATAAAAAAAAATTTGAAAACAGTTTATAAATTATACAGCTTATATATTTTAAATAAATAAACATTTTCTAAATACAATTAACTGCTGACGTCGGTTTTATTTAATTACAAATAACATATCAACTTTATCACTTATCCTTTTGTTAACCTATGTTATCCGCTAAAATGTTTATGGACCCAAAGCGTACTTTAGATAGAAGCGTCCGATAGTCCCTTACGCTGCTTCAGTACACCGCAAAATGGAGATAAAATCGATTAAGTGTAGCTGTTACTATACATTCTATAGCGTTATAAATCACATCAAACTAAGGGGAATTCACGCGGCTTAGAAATAAAAAATTAAAATTAAAAAAAAACAACATCCCGCATTATTCTTTTTCTTTTTTTTTGGGGGTGGGTTATAGTCAGCGTACTCACCGTCCGGCTCCGTCCAGGACGACACAGGGGCGACGCGCGACCCCATAACCCACCATAGCACGTCGCCTTCGTCATTGGGCCGACCACCGGTACCGAGTTCCTTGTCCTCCGTAGTCGGCTCTCTTTTTTTTTTTTTTGGGACTAATCCCACCACACATTCCCACCATTGTAACTCCTGTAAGCCAGGATCCACAATGGTCTCCATAAATGACACCGAGGTTTGACCCTCAGGCAGTCCCGGGATATGATTTTAATTGTCTTGGGACCCGCAACAAATTTAATTAGAAAAGATTAAAGAGGAGGAGTTGGAAAGAGAGATTCCACTTCCCTCCTAAGCAAAGCGGGAGACAGGAAAACAAAATGACTAGTCAGCCAATAAGTAAAAAGGTGTACAGCTACGATAGCGCAGCAGTACGGCACCACGGATACGGAAGAGCTTAACGGGGCCTATATGTGAGCGTTAAGATTGATTGTTACAGTAAGTATGGCAGAAACGCACGGAAATTTTCTCGAGTTGCTACAAGGTCCGTATAGTATACTACCCCACAGGTGACTTGCAAACTGTTTAACATAAGGTTACGCTCGTTTCGCCAGAGATCGCACTGCCAGAGAATGTGATGTGCTGATTGTTCATACTTGTGGTCAGATGTGGAACATTGACATAATGGTGATGGTACGAGTTTAAAAGAAAATAATTTATTTACTTTTAAAGTTGCCATGGCCAGTTAAAAATTGGGCCACGAAGTGGTCAACATCCAGCCACACCTTCTCTTCGAAGGAGTACTCTGAGGGGTACCCTCACCTCTTGACGACCAAGACGTCGGTCGCCGTCGCGCAGTCAGCTTCTTTGCGCGTGACGGACTAAAATCCCCGGTCCGAATAACCCGCAGTATGGCAGCGATTTTACAAACATAAGACTTAACGGACACAAAGTATACCTAGCTTAGAACAGTAATTTATGGATCGCCCAAGAATCGCGTCTGCCCTGCTCAAGGTAACCAGCGATGTTAGAAACGGTATAGAAAATACAAAATTAACCCTTTTGGTATTGGTTGATTTTTCGAACGCATTCAGCACCGTTAACCACAAAATCCTTATGTCTATCCTCTCCTCTATTCTTTCTTCTGATGTGATAAAATGGTTTTCCTCCTACCTTGAGGGACGTCGGCAGATGGTTCGTGCTGACGAGACTTCGTCTTGTTGGTGTGAGCTAGAGGCTGGCGTTCCTCAAGGTGGTATTCTTTCACCTCTCTTATTTTCACTATTTATTAATCTCTTGACTAAAGACCTCCATAGTTCGTATCATCTGTATGCCGATGATTTACAATTATATTCTCAATCTACGTTAGAGAATATAGTCGTAGCAATTGAAGATTTGAATCGAGATATGGTAGTCTTAAAGAAATGGTGTGAAAATTTCAGTTTAAGTGTTAACCCTTCCAAATGTCAGGCTATAATTATTGGTAGCCCAAGAATGATAAGCAGAGTGAAATTAACTTCTCTGCCCGCTGTAATTTTCGATGGTTCTGTAATACCCTACGCCACTAACGTTAAAGATCTCGGCTTACATATAGATATGGCTCTTAACTGGCACATCCAAGTGGCTCAGGTCGGACGTAAGGTTACCGGCATATTACGTTCTCTCTACCGATTAAGAAATTTACTTCCACCTATTACAAAAGTGAAGCTTGTGCACACTTTAATTTTTCCCATCATCGATTATGCTGATGTATGTTACTTCGCCCGTGTGGCGACGGGCTGAGAATACATATGTCGCCACCCCTTACTTGCCCGTGGGAGTCGTAAAAATCGGCTGAGGGTTCACCAGGAGAGCAGGGCAGCAGCTCTCTCCTGGGAAACGTAAAATACCTATACTGCGATCGCCAACCCGCCTGCCAAGCGTGGCGATTACGGCAATATCCCCTTTATTAGAAATGGCGTACAATAAAAAAATGGCCCCCAGTCACGGCGGCTCCGGTACTCTACGGGCTCATTTTGGTGGCGGGCCCAGTAGTGGTGGAGCGGGGGGTGCGAGGAATCTCCGGTAGCGATCCGGCTACCAACAAAAACGACCCTTGGCCCTGGTAACACACAACATTCCGACACTCAGGACTGACGAGAGGGTCATCGAGCTGGAAGAGGAATTGAGCAAAATCCGCTGGGACATTGTAGGATTATCAGAAGTGCGAAGAGAGGGCGAGGGCACGATAATCCTCCAGTCTGGAAACTTGTTCTTCTACCGAGAGGGCGATCACCCGTCCCAAGGTGGTATAGGGTTTATCGTTCGTAGGTCTCTCGTAGACAACGTGGAGAGATCGAGAGTGTGTCGACAAGGGTAGCGTACCTTATACTCAGAATTACCTAGAGGTATTCGCTGAAGGTTATACAGGTATACGCACCGACCTCGACATACTCCGATGACGAGGTGGAGGCATTTTACGAGGACATCTCGAAAGCCATACACACGTCCAAAATCCACTTCACGGTAGTCATGGGCGACTTTAACGCGAAAATAGGCAAAGGGAGTGATGATGAGTTGAGAGTGGGGAAACATGGATATGGACAGAGAAACCAGAGGGGCCAAAAACTGGCTGATTTTCTGGAGAAGGAAAGCTTCTTTATGATGAATTCCTTCTTCAGGAAGCAGCCACAAAGGAAACGGACCTGGATTAGCCCCGATGGTTCAACAAAAAACGAGATAGACTTCATCTTGTCAGACAAACGACAGATATTCAATGATGTCTCAGTGATCACCAGGATTAAAACTGGGAGCGATCACCGGATGGTACGAGCCACATTGAATATCCACACAAAAGTCGAGCGGTCACGTTTGATGAAGTCTACACTCCGACCTACATCTGTCCAATACCAGAACCTCGAAGGCTTTCAACTCGAATTACACAATCGCTTCCAATGTCTGGATGAATGCGAATCTCTGAACGATATGAACAACAGGTTCGTGGAAGCTGTCCACGCGTTTGGGTCGAAATTTTTCAAGGCTCACCGCGTTAATAGACCTAAAAAACTTTCTGACCAGACTCTCGAGCTCATGGGGCGGAGAAAAAAAATGACGGTGCAGTCTTCAGCCGATTGGTCCAAACATAGGCAGATAAATAGGCAGATCTCCAGGTCTGTGCGTCGCGATATTCGCCGATTTAATACGCTCCGTATTAAAGAAGCGATAGAGCGGAATCGTGGCTCAAAAGTGTTCGCACAAGATCTGTCTATTGGGCAAAGCCAAATGACTAAGCTGAAGACCGACGATGGCACTGTCATTTCATCCCAAAGTGAGATCTTGGGAGAGGTCGAAAGGTTCTATGGAAAGTTATACAAATCATCCCGAAATCCCGTTGTCGGCTTGGTTCAAGATCCCAGATCCAAGCTAACTCGGCACTATACCGAAAAAATCCCGGACATTAGCTTGTATGAGATCAGAATGGCTCTCAAACAACTACGTAACGGTAAGGCATCGGGAGATGACGGAATTACGGCAGAGCTTCTGAAGGCGGGCGGCAAGCCAGTCTTAATAGCCCTTCAAAAGCTATTTAATTCCGTTATCCTTGGGGGCGACGTTCCAGAGTCGTGGATCAGGAGTGTGGTGGTGCTGTTCTTCAAGAAGGGTGACAAAGCTCTTCTAAAGAACTACAGACCCATCTAACTCCTGAGCCATGTTTATAAGTTGTTCTCGAGGGTCATTACCAATCGACTCTCGCGCAAGCTCGATGACTTCCAGCCGCCCGAACAAGCCGGCTTCCGAAAAGGCTATAGCACCATAGACCATATCCTCACGCTTCGGCAGATTATACAAAAGACCGAGGAGTATAATCGGCCCCTGTGCTTAGCGTTTGTGGACTATGAGAAAGCCTTTGATTCAGTCGAAACTTGGGCGGTGCTGCAGTCCCTTCAGCGGTGCCAAATCGACTATCGCTATATCGAAGTGCTGAAGTGTTTGTATAGGAACGCCACAATGTCAGTCCGTATCCGGGATAAGAGTACGAAACCGATCCAGTTGCAGAAAGGCGTGAGACAGGGAGATGTTATCTCTCCGAAACTGTTCACCACTGCACTGGAAGATGTCTTCAAGCTCTTAGACTGGACTGGACTCGGCATCAACATTAACGGCGAATACATCACTCACCTTCGATTTGCGACTGCTTCCAGCAGTGGACGGCGATAGGCTGAAATGATGATGATGATGATGATGATGTTACTTCGACCTGAATGCAGATCTACTCAATAAACTTGACCGTCTTCTCAATAATTGCATTCGATTCGTCTTTAATCTTCTTAAATGCGACCACATTTCTTCCTTTCGATCCGAACTAAACTGGTTGCCCATACGTCAACGACGAAATTTGCGTGCACTAACTATGCTATATTCTATTCTCCACTCTCCCTATGCACCCTCATACTTAAAGCCTCATTTTCAATATATTTGTTACAATCATGACCGCAACCTTCGTTCCTCTAACAATCTTCTTCTTTCTTGTCCCACTCATAGCTCCAGTTTGGTTCATTCTTCTTTCTTCATTCAATCTATTTTACTGTGGAACGTTCTCCCTCTTGAAATCAGGCAATCCAAAACACGTGAATCATTCAAATCTAGAGTTCGTAACTTTTATATTGATTTATTGGCAGATCGTTCTTCATAAATTTTCGAGTGTATATTCATGTAGGTATATGTGTATTTGTATTTGTATATATATATTTCTATGAGTATGTATTATATGTAAATATATGTAAGGTTTATGTAAGGTAATTAAAAAATAAAATATTTTGCGCGTTTAATTTTGATTTTGCTCCATGATTTGGGCACGATTTGCATCTATGTTTACAGCTGAATGAAAGTATTTTGTTGTCAACAATATTGAAGTATTTAGGCTAATTATTATTTCTTAATACGAGTAAAAAGATAACTTAGTGACTGTTTTGTCGTCAATGCTTTTTTTTTTAAGTGGTAAAGGTAATCAGCGACTTTAAATTTACTACTATGGATCGGTTTGAAATCGCTTATTATTACCATCAGTAATCTTTTGTATTTTCATTTTTTTTTTTGTGTTTGTTGAAATCGGTTTATAGTTTTTTAAAGACTATTTATTTTTCTGTTTTTACAGTTAACATAAGATAATAATTGCAAGAGACGAATACGTTTTAACAGTGACAGAAAAAAAATTAAATGCATCTGCCTATAATATTCGAGGTTAGGGGGAAACAACAATACAATACAATACATTCCGCAATAGCAAGATAGTAATCTTATCCGATATTATAACAAAATGTAACTCCGAATTCTCAATATTTTATTGATTATATGAATACAAATATTCCAAATATCTCATCGTTATTTTCAACATTCCCTTATTATTTTCCCTAAAAAATCTCGGCGGTACATAAATAATGAGTCAAAAATCACAGCTTGATTACAAAGCCCTCCTCCATGCTCCGATTACCATAGCAAAGAAGATTTTATTTGCAAAAAAAAAACCTAAACAAGTCAAAACCTTCTGAACAAAAGAAAGCGAAATCACTTTACTCCTGAGGACGAAAAAAAAATTAAATCTCGAAGAGGAGGCTAATTTTCTGGATTGAAGTGTTTTTGTGAACTCACTAATGTCTCTCCCCGTTTGTTTTCTTGTCAAGAATATATAAAGCTTTTTTGCTTTTGCTTTTAAAATGCAAATTTTTATTCAGCACATAACACTTTCAAGATCCTGCACTTCTTAATATAGGTTTAATCGCTTTACAAATAATTAATTTTGAGGGTATTATCGTGGCATCTTTTCTTATGGTGATAGAATGAGAATACAGCACCACCCCCTATCTTGCCCGTGGGTGTCGTAAAAAATGACTAATTATAAGAGATATAATGTGCATATAAAGTCTATGCAATTGGAGAAATACTTGAAATAAAACCGTATACCAACCTATCTACCAAGAGTGGTATAATAGGTCCATTCTTCTGTAGAAGCTGGATTTCGTCAGTGGAATGTGTGCTGTCTGTGATGATGATGATGTATTTTGTATTATGTTATACAGTGTACAGTATAATGGTAGTGGTAGGACCACACTCTTGACGCGGGCCAGTCCGTCCGGGGTAGTAACACACTGAGCAGAAAATCGACGTCCGAGTAGTAGCAATTTGTTACTGCGCTTCGTTTGGTGAACGAGAGAGCCGGCAACCCAACATTCTGAGGTGTTTGCGTATGGTGGGTTATAGTGATGCCTGCCTTTAGTATCGCCGGATCTCATGACACGCAATCACACTCCCTTCACTTTTTTCTTGGTAGGCAACGATCTAGCTGTGTCCCCGGTACTACAAAGATACATGAACGGCAGCAACACTTAAAATTTAATGTAATGTTTGCTCGTTAGCAATAAAAAATACACCTCGTGTGGTAATGGGTCAAGAATACAACGTGACACTACCAAATATAATAATTCTTATAGGTGTTGTTAAAATCGATAAAGAGAGTATTAGGAAAATGAGTAGCAGTACTCTTCTGAGAAATTTACAACGCAAACCACTAATTCGTCTGCCAAGCGGCGATTATGGTATTACTGCATTATCCCTCTTCGTGGAGAGTGTCAACATTGGACATGTATTATGCTGATGATGATGATGATGATGACGATGATGTATTATGCATTCCTAGATGGTGACAACTTTACAATCAGCTACCACGCCTTAGTTTCCCCTGGTATTCATCTTAACCGATTGGGGGAGGAACCAAATTCAAATTCAAATTCAAATACTTTATTATGCATAAACCCCGCGGGGGCACTTACATATGGTCACTTTTTTACATTTTACCTTACACTACTACTGGATCGGAACGCGACCGCACTGAGAAGGTCCGGCAAGAAACTCAGTGGGCTTGTCTTCTTTTTTATTCCAAACCAAAAACTAAACCAACCCAAACCAAAACTAAACAAAACCAACCAACCCTTATTTAAGTTATGGCTATCATAAAAGATCACTAAAAACTTTCCATCGAACACAGCCACCTCCATCTGTTTTCTTCTGGACAATAATTTTGATTCCCAAGGAGAGTTGAAATCAGACTACCTTTTATAAATCAAAATCTATCTATCTTATATATATATATATATATATCTTAATAAGATGGATCGATTATTTATAACATTAATAACATTATAAATGGCTGTTTGTTGGCGACTGTGAATATAATCAACCCTTAGATTATTAGTGGGTGTTATTAAAAATGACTAATAGCTTTACATCGAACTAGGCCAACTCTTTGATGCCGTCTGGTTTACAATAATATTTCTAAATAGAGGTTTGACATCAAGTAGGCAATCGGCCCTAAAACTATTGCCAAATTATTATTTATACTTATATCGTACATATTGATCCTACATGTTACATACCATACATATTACGTATTTATAACGTCAACGCCAAGTAATTATTTCTTATCCCAATTCGAATGACGACTTATAATATTAGAAAAATAATAGTTTGCTAGCAGGCTTTTTTAACGAAACAATAATTAACAAGTTACGCTTCCAACTCCATCTTGACAACCGTAGCCATTTTGTCGACAGTCAAGTGCATACTGCTCTGAGGCACTTTTAGTAATTTTAAAAGATGATTTTAGTAATCTTTTTCTGATTTCAGGTATATTTAATGTCGGATATTATGTCATTTTTTAAGTAACCTAGAAAAAAGTGGTTCTATGATTGACGCTCCCGTGATGTTTTATTTAATCCTTATCCCAGATCATGTATAGCCTTCTGCTGAGCTTCAATCTTTACAATGGGAGGGAAATTGACCTACTATTTATTCGTGTATTTCTTCTCTTCATGATGTTACTTACATACCTAATATCTGATGTTATCTGTGTATTAAATCTCTTAGTCATCTTTTATGGAACCCATGGGTAAGAAATATGGTGATGAATTATATGTTCCCTAGATCACCATAATAGCCATATGGAAATCTTTTTTTTTTGTTCACGTTGTGGAAATACATTTACGCACTTCTCCGCCGCAGATAGGTGGAATGTTTGGGACTCATCGGCCATCAAGCTTAACCAGAATACCCACTAAAACCACAGAGGTCCCTTCTGCGTTTTAACGGGGTGCCGGAGAGATTGTTTAATGACATTTAATCCCCGACACCCTAACGGAAAATAATCATCATTTCAGCCCATTGCCGTCCACTGCTGGACGTAGGCCTCCCTCGTATTGCGCCACAATGTGCGGTCCTGTGCCGCCTGCATCCAACGACGCCCAGCAACTTTCACTAGGTCGTCGGTCCACCTAGTGGGGGGGCGTCCTACACTGCGTCGTCCGATGCGTGGTCGCCACTCGAGAACCTTTCTTCCCCAGCGGTTGTCGGTTCGTCGAGCGATGTGGCCTGCCCATTGCCACTTCAGCGTGCTAATTCTTCGTGCTATGTCGGTTACACCCGTTCTTCTGCGGATTTCTGTATTCCGGATTCTATCTCGCAGAGAAATGCCGAGCATAGCCCGTTCCATAGCACGCTGAGCGACTTTGAGCCTTGATATGAGGCCTACATTTAGGGACCACGTTTCCGTGCCGTAAGTCATCACTGGTAACACACACTGGTCGTAGACCTGTGTTTTCAGACACTGAGGTATGTTGGACGAGAAGATCCTCTTAAGTTTCCCGAACGCTGCCCAACCGAGTTGGATTCGTCGGCTGATCTCTTTCTCGAAATTGGATCTACCTAACTGGACTGTTTGTCCTAGGTAAACATAGTGATTGACAACTTCGAGAATCGCATTGCCAACTAGGACCGGTACAGGGATGACATGGGTATTTGACATGACTTTCGTCTTGTCCATGTTCATTCGTAGACCCACTAGTTGGGATACCCTGCTGAGATCATTGAGGAAAATAATATTTACTTGTAAATAAAACTACGTATTTTATCGCATTTGTATTTGATTTGTTGTTTGTTTGCCGTTTCGATTTGTTCACTAATATTGTGTGTGACATCTATGTAAAATTTCATTCGTCAATTTACGGGTTGGGTAACATGAGGAATCGATAGGAATGGAGCAGTGACCATAGTCATGTCTACAATACTGGTAAGTGTTTTACCTGATTGGAGAACCTTTATTTTGTTGGTGCTTTGTGACCAATACAATGGGTAATTTAGTATTTATAAGGATGGCAATGGTTAGTAAAGATATAAAGTAAATATTGATGGATAAACTTATCAATCCAATCGCCCGAAAACCGCCAGCTTATTTTTTAATCTACGGAATACGATCTACATGGAATACATTATTATGTCTACGAACCATGATGCTTAGGGACAACCCTAGCATACAAATTAGGCGGCAAAATCTTATAACACTCTGTCAGTGAAATTGAGACTTTCTTAACAAGACTTTGAGAATCGATTTTGTTTGTTGTTAGTTTGGGAGTCGAGGCGAGTCATCATCGTTAAAACCTAATCGTGTAGAGGTCCTCATTATGCAGAGAAGTCAACATCTATATTATGGAGATGCCACAATGTAAGTGAAAAATTGTTAGTCGATTTTTTTAATTGAAACTTCTTTGATGTGATAAAAAAATAACAGTGGACAGTAAATCTAGCACGCGCTAGGTTTACATAGCCTTTCGTGATGATAGAAAAAGCAGCCTCACTGATGGGAAATGGTAACTACCGCTCATAATACTCTATTAAGGGCACAGCTACCTGGATAGCCAGTTTGTTTTTTTTCTCTGTCTGTTTATTCCGGGTAATCATCAAAACGGCTGGACCAATATTGATAATACTTCAAAACGGTTTTACCAATATTAATATTAGTTACTCAGATAGCTGTCTATATAAGGAATAACTTATATTTGCGCCTAGTATTCCCAAGGGAATATGAATTATGCAAATGTAAGCGCGGCAATTTACTAATCACACATATAATATATAATCCTAATTTAGACCTTGCCTGGAAAAAAAAATTTACAACAGAAAAAAAGGATGGATGGATTCATCATTTCATCATCATTTTAGCCTATCGCCGTCCACTGCTGGATGTAGACCTCTCTCATGTTACACCACAAATTGCGGTCCTATGCCACCTGCGTCCAACGACGCCCAGCAACTTTCACCAGGTCGTCGTTCCACCTGGGACATCCTACACTGCGTCGTCCGATACGTGGTCACCACTCGAGAATCTTGCTTTCCCAGCGGTTGTCGGTTCGTTCGGCGATGTGGTCTGCCCATTGCCACTTCAGCGTGCTAATTCATCGTGCTATATCGGTTACATCCGTTCTTCTGCAAATTCCTGTATTTCGGATTCTATCTCGCAGAGAAATCCCGAGCATAGCCCGCTCCATGCTGAGCGACTTTGAGTCTTATTATGAGGCCTACATTCAGGACCACGATTCTGGATTAATTATATTTAATTTTTAATACCTTAATCTAGGTTTAATAAATTCAATTACTGTAATAGACAAAGTAGATAAGGATAAGTGTAACTTTAACCCACAATCATTTGCAAATCAATTTCAATTGCTTTAATCAATTAAGTTGCCGAGGTAAGACCTGTAGCAATCAAAGTCAGCTCAAACTTTCATCTATTGATGTTATCGTGCCGTTTGTTGAACATATTAACACTAGTGTGTATAGTGTAAGTATTAGGTACTGGATTAGAGTTATATTTACAACTAGCAACCCGCCCTCGCTTCGCTTCGGTTGCAATCACCTTATCCGCATAGTGCCCGTTCCCACCGGAATACCAGGATAAAATATAACCTAAGTTACTTTTTATATAGATAGCTAACTAGTAGTAAAATATTATCAAAATCTAAGTACAGCCGTTTTGAAAATTATCCCAAACAGACAAACTGACAGTCAGACAAAAAAAAAACTAGTTATATAATAACCCTGTGAGCATGAAAACAGGCCAGTACTTTGACATTAAAAACTGATACTTCAATTTTATTTATTTGTATAGACTAGCAATCCGCACCCGTTTGGTTTTTTTTTGTTTTTACTTGCCCCGCAATTTAAATCTCCAAATATCTCATAAAAAAACGATACGCGACTGCAATCCATGAGGCATCAGGTTTGATTGTTTTTAGGCATAGGTAGCGTCTAAATAACAGTGTGAGTATGAAAAACCTACTATTTTGACATTTTTTTTATTTATTTAATGTTCCTATACACACTTGACTTCTATATGGACTAAGTCGTGGGCAAAAGCTAGTTAATAATAAAAGCTGGAGACAACAGACGCCATAAACCTCATGAAAATCCCTCCTAAATGCACTCTCGTGATATATTGCTATTTCAAAATTGATGGGATCATGTCGCTTCCAAAATTCAATTTCGCCAAAATGATTTATTGCACCAACTATTGATCCATGAAAGTAATAAATAACATAATTTATTAAATCAAGTTAAATGATGCCTATTTATTAATGATTGTTTTCATTTTAAGAATTAAGTGCTTACTAAAAACTTTTGTTCTTAAAATTATTAGGGTTCTAAATTAGTGGAAAGGAAATATTCTAACTATATGAATATGTAAGAATATTTGAAAGTAGTGGACCAGGTGAGATTGCCAACAGGAATATTGCCAAACGGGTCACCGAAGTTATTATTGCAGTGGTGCCCTGCCTTGATGAAGGTGTATGACAAGATAGGACGCCTTCATATCCGTCTTCTGTCACCTTAGGTTGTTGATCTGAGTCAAACCGGGTCTTAACTAGATAAAAACAACGTATTGGGTGGGCGTCTCTTTGAAGACGGAGACAAAAATATCTGTACCGAATCTACTATCGCCACATGCAAGCGCAAACAGACAAATTGTGTGGTGACCGATAAGAGTATTCTCCCACCCTTTTCTCACCCTTGGGTAATCGTAAAAGACGCAAGCAAATAACATTACTGTAAGAGTTGAATAACTTGGAACAACACTCACCACCGACGTTGAAATGCCAACGGCTCTCTCCCGCCTTTCTGGAAAGAAAAAAGTGCCTAGTCCTGACGGTGTCTCGAGGCTTGTACTCAGTATCCCCACACAGGACCTCAAGGAGGAGCTTCGGGAACTATTCAACGTATGTTTGGTGGGTCCAGGCAGTTCCCGAAGTAATGCAAATGCGGTAAAATATACTTGCTGTGGGAGGAAGGTCGCTCAATCTACTCCGGCGTACAGACCACTGGTGCTGTTGGATGAGATGGCTAAATTGTTTGAGAAAGTGCTTGCGGATCGTCTCGTCCACCATTGCAAATGTTAATATGCAGTGTCTTCCAGGTAGAAAACATTGCAATTGTTAATATCCATTGTCTTTCGGATAGAAACAATTGCAATTGTTAATATTCAGTATCTTTTAGATAGAAACCATTACAATTGTTAATATACAGTGTCTTTCAGATAGAAAATATTGCAATTGTTATTATTCAATGTCTTTTAGATAGAAACCATTACAATTGTTAATATCCAGAATTCCAGAGTCTTTCAGATAGAAATCATTGCAATTGTTAAAATCCAGTGTCTTTCAGATAGAAACTATTGCATTTGTTGATATCTAGTGTCTTTTTATAAAGCATTATCGAGTAATGGAAGTTGCTACATAATTGTATTAGAGAACGTTAATAAACGAAATTTCCAATGCTATACACTACTCGCTGTGATTGCAAATAGCTTGAACGTGATCGAAAAGCGAATGGAACGAACTCAGCTTAAGAATTGATGAGCGCCCTAATAGTCTTACTGTTCATTTGCATACAGCCGACACGGAATTATCTTGGTAGAACGGAACAAAATATCTATATCTATTAATTCTATCTGTTTTTTGTCGGAGTGAAATATCTTCCGGAATACTATATCAATTTTGTTGTATATGATATTTTTAAGTTTTTTTGCCTATCACCCTCATAATCACAGCTCATATACGTTCTGCTGTTCGGCTCGAGCCCCCTATACAGTGCGAAAAAGGACCTACTATACCACGCTGGTTCGACGTGTCGGTATGGGGTTTAATTTCGAATTTTCCTTCTCCTACATAGATATTATAATATATGCATATTATATTCTTTAGTTGTCTTTTACAACGCCCACGGGTAAGAAAGGGGGTGGTGGATTGTATTATTATTTCGTCACCACACAGAGAAATGTACTTGTTTAATTAAGTACGTATATAGTTTTCATATTGCATACGGTGACAAACGAGCAAATAGTACACCTGATGGTAAGTGTTGTCGCCGCTCATAGACCTTTGTCAGGCCTGCCTAAGAAAGTGAAGGGAGTGTGAATGCAATTAGGTTCAGTGAAACTAAGACAACACCAAAACAGACCACACTCAAACACCGTCAGAAAGTTGAACTTCCGGCCCTCTCACTCACCAACCGAAGCACATATATTATATTCGTATATTCATGAAAGTAAAAAAGCATATTGTTACGTTATAAACGTAACAAATACTCTACTTATATTATAAAGTATTCACATGGATCTATAGTAGCAGTAAATGAAATAACTCACTTTATCTTATTTGGGCAAATTCAAGTGAACTTGTAGGCTGGTAAAGAATTTTAATTAGGTTTTTCTGCAATAGTAGTTCCTGAAAATATTTCCAGAATTAAGAGCATATGTGTTACTTGTCCATGGGAGGTGTAAAAACTTGCTAAAATAAATCAGGATTTTCTAATGAAAAGCCGTATTTTCTGATAATCTTCTGATGCTGAATAAAGGTAAGAGGAAATATCTTATGTTATAACACCTGAAGGCGCTCTTTCTTCGCCCTAGATAGTTGGATCCAGGAAAAAATTCAGCAGGATCACCAAATCGACTGCGAACTGCATGCTAAACATGGTGATTATCGCTGCCTTTGATAATCCCATATCTAATAGTGGACTTCGTAAGGATGAATGTATGCATATTTCACCTGATGCTTAATGTGAAGGCGAGCTCAAGTCATAGACGATATCCCTCTCATTGTGGAAGGGGCCCGAGCCTACCAGTGGGACTTATATGGGCTGAGATGATGATGGTGATGATTTAAATGAAAATCGAAGGACATCATTATGAAAACATGAAAGAGGAAAGGTTTAGTCATTTCTCATATTGTTATATTATGAAATATTAAAGGTGATTGATTTTAATCAAATAAAACGAATTTCTAACCAATGCTCTTAAATCTATTCTAATGTGTCTGATCAGCGTGATTAGTAAAGCGGACTCTTTATGAAAATGCCAAAAATCCTATAATAGGATATATGTCATCATCATTCAGTTTTTCACTATGTTCTGCTCGACATAGACCTTACCGTTAAATGAAGGGGTTCTTCAAGCAGATTGGCGATCGCAGTGAAGTATTATGATGTCTGAAAACACAGGTATATAATTAGTGTGTGTTATCAGTGATGATTTACGGCATAGAGACGTGGTCCCTAAATGTAGGCATCATAACCAAGCTCAAAGTCGCGTAGCGTGCTATGGAGCGGGCTAAGCTCGGGATTTCTCTGCGCGATTAAATCCGAAATACGGCAATCCGCAGAAAAACGGATGTAACCGATATAGCACGAAGAATTAGCATGCTTAAGTGGAAGCTTCTTGAGTGGCGACCATGTATTGGACGCACGCAGCGTAGGACGCCCAACCAGGTGGACCAACAACCTGGTGAAAGTTGCTGGGCGTCATTGGATGCAGGCGGCACTGAACCGCACTCTATGGCGTAACATGAAGAAGACTTACGTCCAGCAGTGGACGCCGATAGGCTATAATGATAAAAAAAAGTTTAATAACTTACCTCTCGAAAGTTTGAAAATTATGATATCTGATGTTTACGCGAGCACTACACATTGTAAATAAAACTACTTTTACGGATTATATCGCGTTTGTATTTGATTTATGATTGCCCGACGTTTCGAATTATAAATGTCTGTAATAACGATTACTTGTTGGACGTGAGACACCTTAGTCCGCCGGTGACCATGAATGCTGCAAAGTGTTCGAAACGTCGGGCAATCATAAATCAAATACAAACGCGATATAATCCGTAAAAGTAGTTTTATTTACAGTTTGAAAATTATATGAAAATTTCTATACAATTCTTAGAACCTTTAAGTCAAACGTATTCCTAAATGGAAAATAATATCAAATTATATAAAAAAATATCCACTCGCAGATTGTTCTTGAATATCAATACCATCCTACGAGATAGGAAAATATCAGACTGTAATAGGAGTCGGCACGACGACCCCGATAAAATACGTTTTTACGAGAAATTACGTAGGTAACGCGATTTTGAAACGCGACATCCCTTTTTCCCCTCAATAATTTTATGTACCTCCATTTTGACGTTCCGTTTTCGGCGTTTACTCAATTTGTCTACGTGATTTTTTTTCTATTTTATTGTACTTCTATCTGATATAGCGCTTATGAAATCGAAACTTCGAAATAGATCGTTGAACTTTGAAAAAAATATTGACATTTGAATTTTTTATACTCATATTTCGCACACTGGCGTTTGAAGTGAAAAAGTCACAGGCTAAATTTCGTTTAAATGGAAAACAAATATTATGATTTTGTTTTTAAATCTCAACTAGGTTTTACTTTGGCAGGTTATCTCTACAAATGTATCAACGATAATTTTTATTACTGTTGGTGGCAAACGAGCTGATGGTAAGTGACACTGACACTCATGAACCTTTACTAAGCCGCTGCTCACCGTGAAGAAATTCAAGGGATTGTGAATGCGTGAAATGATGTTAAAGTGTTTGTATAGGAACGCCACAATGTCAGTCCGTATCCGGGATAAGAGTACGAAACCGATCCAGTTGCAAAAAGGCGTAAGACAGGGAGACGTCATCTCTCCGAAACTATTCACCACTGCACTGGAAGATGTCTTCAAGCTCTTAGACTGAACTGGACTCGGCATCAATATTAACGGCGAATACATCACTCGCCTTCGATTTGCAGACGATGTCGTCATTATGGCAGAATCCATGGAGGACCTTGGCACCATGCTCAATGATCTCAGCAGGGTATCCCAACTGGTGGGTTTACGAATGAACATAGACAAGACGAAAGTCGTGTCAAATGCCATGTCATTCCTGTACCGGTCCTAGTTGGCAATGTGATTCTCGAAGTTGTCGATCATTATGTTTACCTAGGACAAACAGTCCAGTTAGGTAGATCCAATTTCGAGAAAGAGATCAGCCGACGAATCCAACTCGGTTGGGCAGCGTTCGCGAAACTTAAGAGGATCTTCTCATCCAACATACCTTAGTGTCTGAAAACACAGGTCTAGGACCAGTGTGTGTTACCAGCGATGACTTACGGCACTGAAACGTGGTCCTTAAATGTAGGCCTCTTAACAAGGATCAAAGTCGCTCAGCGTGCTATGGAGCGGGCTATGCTCGGGATTTCTTTGCGAGATAGAATCCGAAATACGGAAATCTGCAGAAGAACGGATGTAACCGACATAGCACGAAGAATTAGCACTCTGATATGGCAATGGGCAGGCCACATCGCTCGACGAACCGACAACCGCTGGGGAAGAAAGGTTCTTGAGTGGCGACCACGCATTGGACGACGCAGTGTAGGACGCCCTCCCCCCACTTGCTGGGCGTCGTTGGATGCAGGCGGCACAGGACCGCACTTTGTGGCGTAATATGCGGAAGGCCTACGTCCAGCAGTGGACGGCGATAGGCTGAAATGATGATGATGAAATGATGTTCCGTGATACTAAAGGCATCACCAAAACTCACCACACGCAAAGACACGCAGAAAGTTGATTCCGGCTCTCTCGCTCACCGAACGAAGTGCAGTAGCAAATTGTACTAATAAAATTAATACTATTCCGACTTTAATTTTTACGTCTCACTGCTGTGCTTGGGTCTTCTTCTCAATAGGAGGGAAGTTGACTGGTGATGTATGCTTCTTATCAGACATATTGACGACAAGTTTTCCTATTCTTGCATAGATAGTATCTGCGTAACATATTCCTTAGTCGTCTTTTGCGACACCTACAGATTTTAGGGTGTATTCGTACCCACCTCCGCATAGTACATAAAAGCCTAATTAAAAAAATCCTATATATGATTGTTTTTAAATACATGGCAACAGTACTGTTAGAAACTTATTTGACACTTCACTGTTTGTATTACGGACTATAGAAACTTCGCTAATATAGATTATTCACGTACATAATTCATTATTTAGAGTACCGGGAGTGAATTTTATTCTTACTCCATCTCCACAGGGTAAATATATGTATAACTTTCATCACCATCTAAGCCCATATAAGTCTTACTGGCGGGTTCGGTATTCCTACACAATGGGTCCCTCCCATTGTGTAGGAATTAGCCTAGGGTTTTATATCGAGTTTCCTTTTTCTTCTCCTTCTCTTAGTCATCTTTTACTATTTCTACCCCCGGGTAGGGTAGGGTTCTTATTCCATCACCGTACGGAAAAATATATACATTTTGATTTGCAAGAAATATCTTTATATACATTATAACGAGTTGACGAAGGAACTCATAATAGGTCAAAATATAAGTGTCTCAAACAGCTCTCTATTTCCTTATTATAATCACTATTTTAATACTGAACTAACATAAACATGTGTATATGTTGAAAATTAGATTTATATCAATGTAGAACCTTACCTTGTAATATAAGGTGTGACAAGGGAGCTATTAAAATTGTAATAATGAACACGTGTGTTTGTTAAAACGTTAATGTTCATGGAACCTTATTAGGTTTATGTAGGCTTAGTGTGGCGTCACATTTCGGGGTTTTATAGAGTTCGTACTATTTAGAAAATTCATATGGGTTAAGAATATAATTATCACCATCTCTTATATTCGTGGTGGACCTTCATCATCATCATCATAGATCATATATATCCCACTGCTGGGCTTGAGCCTCCTTCACATTGAGAGGGAAATTGGATGGATTGGAGGGATGGATTTGTATAGGATTTTATTTCGAGTTTCCGTCCCTTGCATAGATAATGTATGCATATTGTATCTCTTAGTCATCTTTTACGACACCCACTAGCAAGTTAGTTACTCCATCACCACACGGACATTGTGATTATGTAATAGTTTAAAATTAATAATTGATTGAATTAAGTGATAAATGGCGAAAATCCATTATTATTTTAAAATGGAGGTTATGAAAGGGGACCCAACACTTTCATATGAAGCTAAACCAACCTCAGAATGTCTCGTTTAGAAGCGAAATACATGTTTGTATTAAATATGATATGCCGCGTCAAATTGTAAATTAAAGTTCTGGAGACGACTGATCGTATAGTAGGAAGCTTGCCTTATATCCTACTTCATCTTGATTATATCCCATTTTTATTCCTTTCTTTTAGTGTATAGTATATAGACTACAAGCCCATGACAAAATTAACCTGTGAAATGAACCAACGTGAATAACACTCAGAAGGCTGTTACTATATCATAAAATTACTCTAAGCGCTATACCGTCATTTCGGAGCGGTACAGGAGAGTACGTGAGTAAATGGATTTTTTTCTCAGATACAAGTGAGGAATTACGACTAATTATTAATGTCCAGTTGTATTATAGCTTATAGATGATAGAAATAAATGTCGAAAAACCTAATGTCGTACTGAAGTGGTGGTGCTAAAAGTTAGTGCAAATTTCTAATTCGCCGGTAATTATAGAAGCAATATAGGTCATTTATTATGTACAGCATCATCATCATCATCTTGCTCTTATCCCAATTACTTGGGGTCGACGCAATATGTCATCTGTTTTGACATATTGCAAAAAGTTTCGGCAATGACTTTTATGACCGGCTGCCTGCCTGACGTCAACCTTCCTTGGGAATGTAATCGTTGACCCAAATGGTACCAGATGGAGTTGGTCCGGGTCAATCTAGGGCTCTTAGTCGTCTTTTACGACACCCACGAGCAAAGCAAGGGTTGGTAGTATTCGAAGCCGCTACCACACAGCACTTTACAGCATTTATTATGTACAGCATTTGTGTAATTCTTTTTGACGTGACAACGTCTTATAATTCGATGGAGCCGGCTGCACGCGCGAAAAAAACATGCCTCATGCGGCGTTACCTCGCTCTGAGGCGTTCCATTTAAGGCTTGATGTGCAAGTGAGAGCGCGGAACGAGCGATAAAGAGCCACAATCGGTCTCCGCGTTCGGCAGCGTTCGACATCTGTCTCTCTCCTACTTGAGTGAGCGATGCGTCCGCGTGGACAGCTGCTATACAATAATACATTTACATGTTTTCGTCAAGTATGAAGGGCAGTGAAAAGTGAATGTGATGTCAATTGTTTATAGCAACGATAATTGCGGCGATAAAGGTAATGATTCTTTCGATATTAAATATATGTTCAGTGATATATTGTCGAATATTCGACGAGGTTGACGTTGTCACGTTCAACTATCGTCAGTAAACCGACTTTACAGACAACCGATTTTTTATACATATACAGATAATTTGCCCATGAACGCCGTACATATTTTCAGCGCAGGGGTCGAAAGCCAAGCGTCGCTTCTACAATTACCTGCGAATTAAAAATTTGCACTAACTGCCGACATCACCACTTTAGTACGGCACTAGGTTTTTTGACATTTATTTTTAATCATCTATAAGCTATAAAAAAGCCGTACATTAATAATTAGTCGTAATTCCTTACTTGTATCTACCTGAGAAATTCCAATTACTCACGCACTCACCTATATCGCTCAGAAATGACGGCATAGCGCTCAGAGTTATTTTATGATATAGTAACAGCCTTCTAAGCATTATTCACGTTGGTTCATTTCACAGATTATTTTTCCATGGGCTTGTAGTCTAATATTGATTAACCATAAGAAAACGGCGAATCGCACATCCTTCCCTCCATTTTAATGTATAGATTATTAAGATACTTTTTACGTGAGGTGACGAAGAAAAAAAATACAATTCACCATCCTTTCTCTCGCCCGTGGATGTCATAAAAGACGATTAAGGAATACAATATGGCAATAATATCAATGCAAGAAAAGTAAACTCAAAATGAAACCCTAATCCAACATGTCTGACTAGTGTTGTATAGAAAGTTAATTTCCCTTTTACAATGATAGACTGCACAGATGACGTAGTGGTTAAGATAGCGACTTACAGTGCCAGTGTCGAGGGTTCGAATCCCACGCGGGATAACACTTTGTGCGATCCACAAATTGTTGTTTTGAGTCTGGATGTAATTTGTGTCCGTTAATTATATGTTTGTATAAAGTCCCCCGCAATACAAGGATTATTTCCTTAGTGCAAGCTTAGTGGTCCAAGCCCAACAGAGAGACTACATTGTTTTTTTTGGGTGGGCTACGGTCAGTGCATCCGCCACCCGGCTCCGTCCGGGGCGACAGAGGAGCGGTGCGGGGCCCCATATAGGTGCTATTCCAACCTCGGCTGCAGGCTGTGGATGCAGGCAGCACATGCAGCGGCTGCACGAAGCTTGCTGTAGCTGCACGACTGGTTTTCTATGTAGTAGTATGGATTTCTGTGAAAAACATTCAGAACGCGGCTGCGGCTGCACGTGCTGCCGAGCCTCGGCTGCAAGTGCTGCCCTACGCGTGACACGTCGCCTTCGTCGTTGGGCCGACCACCGGTGCAGGGTGACTTGTTGTCAGTGGTCGGCCCAAGACTATATGTGCGGAGATGATGATGACGAATTTACTAACTTTTACCACTATCATGCTTGATTTTCATCACAATTCTATTATTTAAGCAATAAAAAACAGCAGAATATCATTAAGACAATATTATCTGTTGGATATTAATATTACATAATATCTTTCCGCTGTCACATGAATGCCTTTTAAATTATTCAAATGTAATGAAATTCGTAGTTCACTTACGACCGAATAAGCTGAGTTCATATGAGGCTACAGAAGTTAAACGTATTTAAAATTTAAAACAACTATTTTTGTTACAAACGTATGTGGGTTTTGATATTTTATTAAATCCGTAAATAACTTTTTCGGTGAGGAAAAATAATAAACAAAATTTATATTAATAACTAGCAACTCACCCTCGCTTTTCTTCGGTTTCAGTGGCCTTACCCGCGTGGTTCCCAATCCCATGGGAATATCGGGATAAAATGTAGCCTATATTACTTCCTGATATTATAGCTTGCCCTAGGTGAAAGAATTTTTGAAATCGGTCCAGCTGTTTTGAAGATTACCTGGAACAAACAGACAGACAGACAAAAAAATATAACGTGATTTTTAGGCATATGCATAGTGCAAATAACCGCGTGAGCACGAAGAAAGCTTATTATTTTGACATTACAAACAGACACACCAATTTTATTTATTGGTATAGACATAGATTAGTTTTAACCCCCGACGAAAAAGAGGGGTGTTATAAATTTGACGTCGATGTCTGTCTGTTTGTCTGTGTGTATGTGTGTCTGTGGCATCGTAGCTCTCAAAAGGATGGACCGATTTCGATGCGGTTTTTTCATTCGAAAGCTAGTTTCCTTATAGTGGTTCTTAGCTATATTTGGTTAATATCGGTTCAGCAGTGTAAGAGTATCAGCTCTTTTCCAAAGTGATTTAATGGTGTATAATTACTCAATTAAGTGCTTCAAGCGTGCCAGTATAATCGTTAAATGACAATTAATTCATAATTCCTGTTTAAGAGAACTTAATAATTATTTTCGTATTATTTTAGTTTGTATCGGGGGTTATTAAAAATTTTCAATTTTACTAATTATATTATTGTTATAAAAATTTTAAATTCAAATTGTATGAGTTATTATTGCCTATCGAAATTCTGAAGGATTGTTCTGCCAATATTGTTGTTGCTGCTGGCATGATGAAGTGACAAAAAGATTATCATCATCATTACAGCTAATATATGTCCCACTACTGGGCTCGAGCCTCCTCCACCATAGGAGGGAAATTGATCTACTATACCACGAGTAATACGGTAATTCCGCGTAGTGACGAAGTAAGAATACAATTCACCACCCCCTTTCTTGCCTGTGGGTGAGGTAAAGACAACTAAGGGATCAAATATACATTTAAGAAGAGAAGACAGCCAAAATAAAACCATATACCAACATATCTGACCAGCCTTGTAGGTTAATTTACCTCCTATTGAGGAGGCTCGAGCCTAACAGTGGGACTTATATAAGCTGATATGAATACCATGAAAGGACGGCGGGCCCATAACCCACCCGTACCCACGTCGCCTTCGTCGTTGGGCCGACCACCAGTGCCGAGTTCCTTATCCTCAGTGATCGGCCCGACGCAATACCCTTTCGGGTACCCTCACCTCTCGACGTTCCTGTCCCGGGACGTCGGTCGCCGTCGATAGTCAGGTAGTTTAGCATAAAGTTTTATTTCGAGTTTTGTCTTTCTTGCACAGTTGTTATATTCACAAGATATTTCCTTTAGTTGGCTTTTGTAATACCTACGAGTAAGAGAGGGGGTGGTGAATTGTATTCTTACTTCGTCACAACACGGAATAAGAAAAGTATAGATTAATATATAAGAAGCTTGAACGTATGGAGTAATGCTCCGTAAACACCCAAGCGACAGCTCAAACCACATAGGGGATCTTTTGGGCACTGTTACTTAAATATTTTAGATTGAAAACCTTCTGCGCTCATAAATAGTTCACGTAATGATGAAACAGCCTGCTTTGGCTATCATCCAAACTCCAAATAAATAAAAATGTAGACAATATTTAGTGTTAATTTTGATGACAGAGTAAAAATAACTAACTTTCTTACCCGTAGGTGTTATATATATTTTTTTTGAGGTTGGCTACGGTCAGCGCACCCACTGCCCGGTTCTACCCGGGGCAGCCCGGGCACGTAGCACGTTGCCTTCGTCATTGGGCCGACCACCGGTGCAGGGTGACTTGTCGTCATTGGTCGGCCCGACGGAATATGCCTGAGGAGTACCCTCTCCTCGACTGTTACCGTCGCGCGGTCGGCCTCTTGGCAGGTGACAGACTAAATCCCCGGTCCAGTTAATAGGTGTAATATATAAGGACTAAAGGATATAATATGCAGATAACATTTATAAGAAAGCTAAGTAAAGATAAGCAAGAAAAGATAAGCTCGAAATAAAACCCTTTACATATCCGTCTGACCAGTGTGTTAAAGTAGGTCAATTTGCCTCTCATTGTGGAAGAGGCTCCAACCCAGTAGTGGGTCGTATGAGCCCTGAACAATATAAAATGAAAATATGAACTGTTGGGCTTTTCTGGTACTCTTGCGTTCATACTTCATCTTCGCCTTTTATTCGCCCGAGATTTTCTAATAATTGGATTTGCTTCTTTTTTGGGTCCGCTATAGGCTGGATGCATTCCATCCGCTCCTGGTGACGAAAAAGAAGCCCACAGCCTCATAATCCACCTTTTTTCCCATAGCTGACCTACTATAGCACGCGGGTCAGGCCAGTTGACATAGGGTTTTATTGCGAGTGTTCCTCCTCTTGCAAAGAAGTTATCTGCGTATTGTAATCCCTAAGTCATCTTTCACGACACGCACAGATAGAAAAGAAGGTTGTGAATCGTGTTTTTACCACACGAAAAGAATTTTTTTTTTTTTTTTGTTATTGCAAGCAGAGGCAAACGAGCAAACAGTACACCTGATGGTAAGTGTTGCTGTCGCTCATGGACCTTTACAAGGCCGCTGCCTACCGTGAAGGGAATGAAGGGAGTGTGAATGCGTGCATTGAGGCTCGGTGATACCAAAGGCAACACCCTCCACACGCGAACACCCTCAGAAAGTTGGGCTTCCGGCTCTCTCGCTCACCGAACGAAGCGCAGTAACAAAATGCTACTACTCAGACGTCGATTTTCTGCGAGAGCGTGGTACCACCCCGGACGGACCGGCCCGCGGCTGTAGACAGATAACTGTCGACAGTGTGGTCCGACCACTACTATATCCGGAATGTGCATTAATTTCGGAAAATATATTAAATCCGGAATGTGTATTAAATCCGGAATGTGTATTAAATCTGGAAAGTATATTAAATCCGCAATGTATAATAAATCCAGAATGTATGTATATTAAATCCGGAATGTACATACATTAAATCACTGAAACATTTTCAACCACACAACTTATGGTACACAGAAGGAACACGTTCATAATTTCAAAACTGTCACCCAGTAAAATTAAATTCGGTGCAAAAATAAATACCCATCAGATCCCGCCCTAAAGTCAACACAGGAGTTATCATATTTAAATTAATGTACGCGACAGTTTTTTAATTTGTTAGCGAGCTGATTGCTTCGCGATATTAAATCAACGGTTGATACGTTATTTTGCGCGTCACGCTTTCGAGGTCGTTAAATAAATGAAGCTGACGAAGTTCGCGAGATGTTCGGTGTGTATTGTGTTCTTGTCTACGGCTCGACTCGTTTTTCATAATTAACGTCTATTTTGTTAATTTGTTTGATGTTTTGGTGTGTTGGAGTTTTACAATTTGAGTTACTTGTGAATTAATGTAACATGTAACTTTAATTTAAAAATGTACAATACTTTAGATGTTATGTTGGGCTACGAATATGTAGCAGCCACGAATATTACTAACATTTAAATTGTATATCTTTTCCGTGTGGTGATGGATCAGAATACAATTCATCTTGTCCGTGGATGTCGTAAAAGACAACTAAGAGATGTCCATAACATCTGTTCAAGAGAAGGAAGACTCTAAATAAAACTCTATATGAACATATCTGACGAGCAAGGTATAGTAGGTCAAATTCTCTTCTATTATGAGGAAGCCCGAGCTCAACAGTGGGACGTATATAGGCTGCGATGATGATGAAATTGCTCGTGGGTGTTATAAAAGATGATTAAGAGCATTTGTCGATCTTTTTTAAAGTGCAACTTTTATTACATCGCCTCAAACTTTTTCGTCCATCACCTGGGCAACAATTACAATCCCGAGAACTTTTATTTCTCAATGATTGTTGGTATGATGAACGATGTGACCTTCCTTTTGACATTTTAACGTGCTAATTCTTCGAGCTGTGTTGGTAACACTTGATTGTGTTTAGATTTCTGCATTCCGGATTTTATCAGGAAAAGTAATACCAAGCATAGCTCCAAAGCAGCGACTTTGAGCTTTTTTATGAGGCTGACATTTAGAGACCACATTTCAATGCCATATGTATAATGATTTCAAATATTTACGCGAGTATTACACATTGTAAATAAAACTACTTTACGGATTTTATCGCGTTTGTATTTGATTTTTAATTGTCCGATTCACGGGTGGAGGTTGCCCATAACCATGTAAAGTAGTTTTATTTACGCCATATGTAGAGCATTTATGTTTAATAGTCAAAAATACTTTTTAACTATTAGGCATATATACTCTGCACCAGGATAGGCCGAAGAAAAAAGGCAGAACCGAGGATGAAATTTAGACGTAAGAGTTAGCATTTCGATTTATATGCTTTATTAATTAAGCTAATATGTTTGCTACAATTGCATTCATATCTCAACGTCACACGATAAGGTGTTTTTATTATAAAAAATATATAAGTTCTTCATTACGTATGCAGCTTAGTATTTCCATTGTTACGCGATATCTGTCATAGTCGCACCGCAATATGTGTATTTACGCTTTGGCGACATTTTTTTTTATCAACGTTTGATTTGCATTTATAGTGGTTGTTACTGGTTCGAAGTTTTTTTTTCATGAAATACACGAACATGTGTTGTGAAAAGGTTTTCTGTTTTTTTTTTTGCTTCTCATGTAACTTTTTTGATTGGAAATATTGAGAGTAAAAAAGCATTTTATTTTTAAAGCCAGGTGCAAAAAGAAGGATTTTTTTAAGTACTGAGTCAATAACATTTGTTCGTGTCGTGACAAAAGTGAGAATACAATTTACCACTCCACTAGCTTGCTCGTGAATGTCGTAAAAGACGTAAGGTATAGTTTAGAATTAGTTATAAAATTTTGAGCCACATTTTGATACAAATTTATTATCAGTACAAAAATAAAATGATTCTATATGAAAAAGTTACATTTGTTTTTTGTTAGTAATTATTAAATATTCCTTTTCTCATAATTAAAAATATAACAATTAATTCATTTAATTTCAACAAATATCATATACTACCATCGAATCGGAACGCAGCCACACTAAGAATGATCCGGCAAGAAAACTGTAAAGCGATTGAAACGTCGGGCAATCGAAAATCAAATAAAATGGCTATAAAATCCGTTTTAATTACAATCGTATAATTAGTTTTAAAGTTCACGTATATACATCATCATCATCGCAGCCCACATACGTCCCACTGTTGGGCTCGTATCTCCTCCATAATGGGAGGGAATTTGACCTATTATACCATGCTGGTCAGACGTGTTGGTATATAATTTCATTTCACGTTTTCCCTCTCTTATACAGATACCACGTGCGTACTATATCCCCTAGTCGTCTTTTACGACATCCCCATCAAGATAGAGAGTGGTGAATCGTATTCTTACTCTGTCACCACAGATTGGTATGAATACATGCCATTAGAACATCAAATTTTCTTGTCGTAAAATATAACTCCGTTAACGTTTATTGAAACAATGGCATGCCAACCTACATTTGGGTTTTAAATGAAAGAAACAAAAGTGGGCCTAAGCGTGTTTGTTTGAACAGAGATCGAATGCTATCGCACTTTGGCAGCTACGGGAATCCATTAGGGCTGGCAAAAACATGACTTTAATCAGCGAAATTTTGTATATTGTATGAGTGAGTAAACCGCAACTGGTCGTCTGATGACGGAGTAAGAAAATATTTTAACACCATTTTGCATGCAGGTATCGCAAAATACGACTGGTAATAATATGCATATAACATCTATGCCAGAAGTGGAAAATTCGAAAAGAAAGCGTAAACTAACACGGCTGACCAGTGTGGTACAGTAGGTCAATTTTCGAGATCAGTAACGATGATACTGCAATACTATGAAACCCAAAATGGTCGAAGTTATATTTCCATCTTTCGCTGTTTCGCATTTCGCCTACTAATACTTACTCTTAAACTTAGGCCCCTACATAGCCATAATGCATAATCGCCACATTTTATCGCAGTTGGTGTTAAATGTTTCCCAGGAGAGTTTTTATACTCATTCACCTGGTGATAATTCAGCTGGTCTTTATGATAGCCACGCGAAATTTTAAATTGTTGTTAATATTTTTCTATCCTACTCCTATCCTTCCTACTAATATTATAAACGCGAAAGTTTGTATGTGAGGATGCGAAGATGTCTGTTGCTCTTTCACGCAAAAACTACTGAATGCATTTTGATAAAACTTCATAATAATATAGCTTACATATCAGAATAATACATAGGCTATAATTTATCCTGATATTCTCACGGGAAGCGGAACTGCGGGTGAAACCGCAGAGCGTTGCTAGTAAGTAATATGTTGAAAGCTATCAAGCAATAGAGAGTTATTGTTTTTTCTGACATGAGATATTTATAAGGCATGCAGATTACTAAGCGAACTAAAACTTTGACGTCACATTGTTTGCATTTCTCTATCTATCTAATTATTAAAATAGAAATATTGAATATATGAAAATTAATAAAGACTTCTGATATTTACATACAATAAAACTATTTTTACATATTTTATTTCGATGTTGACTGTAAGTTACGGGCGGACCGGAACGCTTGAAAGTGTTCGAAACGTTGGGCAGGTAGAAATAAAATCAGGTAACTGGACCGGGCCGGGTGACTGGACTGGGACTGGGAGTTAGTCCGACACCCGCCGAGAGGCCGACCGCGTGACGACGACCGACGTCCCCGAACAGCGGAGGAACGTTGGTCGAGGGGAGGGTACTCCTCAAGGGCTATTCCGTCGGGCCGACCACTAACAACAAGTCACCCTGCTCCGGTGGTCGGTCCAACGACGAAGGCGACGTGTCACGGGTGGGTTACGGGGCCGCACGCGTCGCCCCTCTGTTCCGCCGGACGGAGCTGGCTGACGGGTGCGCTGACCGAACAAAAAAAGGGAAAAATAAAACATGACCGCTTTAAAATCCTTAAAAATAGTTTTATTGCATATAAAAATAAATGTTATGTTATTTTTTGTAAATTCATATAACTCTCTGACCCAACAGACGCTGTTCTGTTCAAATCTAAAAAAATAAAATGAATTCCCCTTGAAATCGACCGCGACCTACCTGGTTCAATTATTAATCTAAATCATTCGTATCCACTGGAACACACACAAATAAAATTCATCAAAATCATTCCAGCCGTTTAGGAGCTCAGTCACATACACAAGGCCAGGAGAATTATATATTTATATATTTAAAGATGTCATAAAAACGAAATCCAAATTTCAATTATAATTTTTTGAGATATAACAGGGTATCGGAGTAGATACTTCAGAAAAGCTCTTACAAATTTGCTTTGATGTGGAAGAGCTTTAAATAAAGATCGCACTTAAAATAGCTTTATAACTAGGACATAAAACTCCTTCAGTAATCATTCATGCTTCACCTTAGCACTCAGTAAAGTATTTAATTAAATACTAGCATCATATACAACTAATACATACATTCTGAGCACTTTTTGTTTTGAGACCTCGAGATTTTTTTTGGAAAAATATATTAATTTAATTAATTATAACGCCCTTTGCATATTTTCTCGTCGTAGTTATGTACTATTATATAATATCCAATGCTGTCTAAGGTTAAGAATGCAATGAGTTTCGTAAAATTTAGACGAGGAAACATTAGAAGAATGAACGCTCTTCTAGGTAATTCATAACATCTATTTATGTGGTAGGAGCGCTGCGGACAGTTGTCTGTCTGTCTATAGCGGCATGGGGATGGCGATCTGAGATCGATTAATCGAGGAATAGATTTTTCAGGCCCAAAAAATTGGTTTTATAAATCGATACGAAGCACTAAAACGATTCGGTGAATCGATACTTTACCCTGGAAAATCGTCATTCAAGCTTTTTCGGTTTTGATAAAAAGACTATATTATTTTTATTGCCCATTCCACACTAGTGCTCAGTATCGAATGTTAGTATTTTATACTATATTATAAGATAAATATCACTTTCAGATTTCTTAAAAAGAAGCTCATTACAATCCTGCCAGAAACATATCTCGTATTTGATAGGGTCTATAAATAGCACTCAATACTTAAAAATCGATTCGATACTTTTTTTGAAGTCTGTTAAAATACAAAATTGAAAGAAAATTTCAAAAAAGATCGATTAATCGGAAATCGATCCTTTAGACTTCGATTTTTTTGTAAATTTATTCTTTGGACGACGATTCAAATCGATTCATAAATCAATAATTTTCAGAAAGTATGCCCATCCCTACAGCGGCGAGCTGGTTCATTCTGGGTAGTACCACACTCTCGTAGATAACCGACGTCTGAGTAGTAGCAATTTATTACTATACTTCGATAGATGATGGAAAGAACCGGCAGCCAAATTTTCTGCGGGTTTTCCGTGTGATTTTGGTGACGCTTTTAGAATCACCGAACCTCACTGCACGCCTTCACACTTCAAAAAAAATACATTCAAAACTATATAGCACATATAAAATAGCTATATAATTGGACAGATGGCATAAGGTTCGATACCCACGCAAAAATAGTAACGTGATTTACAAATTATTATTTTGAGTCTCCGTGTAATTTATTTTGCTTTAGTTATAGGTATGTTTAAAAATTCCGATAATTATATGTTTTTAAAATCCTAGGTATTATCATAAAAAAACAATAATAAAATAAATATTTGCGGTACGTTATCAATTTTCTATATATTCTCACTCTTAATATTCAATAGCATATTTATTTCGCTGGAAAATATTTATGGCTTTCTAACTTTGTCGAGCTATTCATAAGCAAATTCATTGTGAATTCCGTAAAACTTGGACTTGACTTTGCTGCAGAGTCTCCTTGTTTGTTGATGTTCTCGAAGAGACGGAGACAAGTTACTATTAAACTAGTCAGACATCATGAATAATATTGACGCTACTTGATTACTTGATAAGAAGTCTTAAAATAGGAATCTTTTATCGCCTTTGGTAGCAGATGGGCCTCTCTCCACTGGATAGTAAGTGGTAATTAATATTTACGGATTTCAGTAATTTTGTACTATCAAATTGCTTGTTACTGTAAAATCCCCCTTTTTTTGGGGGTGGGCCATGGTCCCGGTTTCGTCCGGGGCGACAGAGAGGCGGCGCGGCCCCATGACCCACCCATAGCACGTCGCTTTCGTTGTTGGGCCGTACACCGGTGCCGAGTTCCGTATCATCAGTGGTCGGCCTGGCGGCATACCCCCGCGAAGTACCCTCTCCTCTCAACGTCCTCACTCCGGGACGGCGGTCACAGTCGAGCAGTCAGCCACTCTGCGGGTGACAGACTAATCTCCAGTCACGTCACCTGCGACCTCAGCTAGGACGGCATCCCGAGTCGCCGGCGGCGGACCGCGTCGTTGTGAAAGCGTTGCTCTCGTGCGCACTCCGTCGCCTCATTCGGCGAGACAAAGTTGCCTCGCTGAAGGCGGTGAACCTATCCCAGTTCCTGACGCTGCTGAGCATCTCCCTAGCGATGGTCGACAGCTTCAGGTCGGCACCGATGATTGCGACGAGTTCACAGCGCTGCTCAGCTCACGCGGTATTGTGTCCTCGTCGCAATCGCAGTGGTGGCAGGACGATGTACTCTCCCTCCTAAGGATCTTATGCACTATTTGGCGAAGCAACCGTGCCCCGTCAAAACCTGCACCAGTCGGAAGGAGAGCACCTCTTACCGTCGTTCCAACCACTGCATCGGCACCGGCTGGAAGGCTTCGACGGTTCTGACACCGAAGCGAGACAACTCCAGCCGGACTGCCCAACGGGCAATGACGTCTCGGCGGGCTTCGACCCATCAAGCTGCTTGAATGAGAATATGCCGCCTCCAGCTCGCGTTCCCGACACCCATCAATATAACATAACCCGGCGAGCATCTTCGCCTCCAAGTCCCACGGTGGAGTCCCGGCCAACAGGTACGCGGTCTACGTCGTCACCGTGCAGTACTCGCGTATGGTCCTGACCGCTATGGCTCTCTGCGGACGCCACAGAAGAGCCGGTCAGGGCCCACACTAGTGCGCCGTACAGGACCATCGACCGGATGACCCCCGCATACGGCCGTCGACATGTAGCGCTGGGTCCGCCCACATTCAGCATAAGCCGAGAAAAAGCGGACGCCACGCCGACAAGCCGCAGAGTAAGTCGGCGGCAATGCTCCCAGAACCACTAATGCCCGTCGAGGACCAGGCCCAAATACTCCATATGGGTCCGAATGCTGAAATCAACCGACTTGACGGTGATACTGTAAAACCCCTGGATTTCCGATAACACAAAAACACACAAAAATTTGTTTATTTGAAATAGCTCATTTAAGTCAAATTGCTGTTCTTGAGCGACCTCCAGTTAAGGGCAAATTGACCTACTGTAGTACGCTTGTCAAAGGTGTTGGTATAGAGTTTCATTTCAAGAAAAACTTGTATAGTTCTTATATGCATATTGTATCTCTTAGTCGCCCTTTATACCCATACCCATATATACACCCACAGGCAAAAAAGAGGAGGCTTTACTTCCCTCTTACTTCGTCATCACACAGAAAATGTAATTTTATATATGATACTTAAATTATAAATGATCATAATATAATTAAATATGTTTGTATAACAATAAGGATTTGTATTATTGACCTAGTTTGTATATTTCACTAGTAGAAAATTTAATTATGTAGTATTTACATAATTAATTTTACGTTGACTGCACGTGTTTCGTTAATATATTAACACTGTTGTATTAATTAATTAACAGACATCTCTACGTGGAAATAGATTTAAATTATATTGTTACAATTTCATTATCATTATTCAGTCTATCGTAGTCCACTGCTGAACGTGGGCCTCCCTCATGTTAGTAAAAGAAGTGTGGTAGATTATGTTTGATGAAGGAGAGTCAGCCAGTTTTTGATGTGAAACATCTATAGGCCAGGGTGAACCTGATCGTCACGTGGCGTTTAACGCCACGCTTCGCGGCTCACTCTTTATTACTTAGTTAAATTAACTATTAAATAAATATCCAGATACATATATCAACATTTTTGTAACGAAACCATAGTGCGATTTAAAATTTTATACAACGCCATCTATTGAGCTCTAAGTAAATAGTAATAATGTATAGTAATGAAAATAAATGTTTATTGAATAAAATCATCATTTTCTGGAAAACAAATCGTAATATTATTTTTATTAATACTTTATGCTATATTAATTCCTGTCGTAATCTGTTCTTTTATGCATATTTATCTTTTATACTTGTACATAATAATATCAATGTTTCACATCTGCCAGGCATCCTAAGTGACGGCTCACTTTTTTTTATGTCAAATATCTAGGGCTATAAATCGATGTAACTTGATCTTATTTATAGAAAACTTCATTTTATCAGTGTTCTAAGGCATAAAAAAAATGTAATTAGAATGTGAAAGTAATTTTAGACGCAGGAATCGAGAATAAAAATAGGTCGGTTGGGAATTTAAACAGTATTCCAGACAATCCAAACTTGAGCGTTCTTTTTTATTAATTTTCCCTTTTTTATAGTTTTGTTAGTTATAAAATAATTGATGAACAATTATTTTTTAGTACCTATCCGTCCTCGCTTTGCTTTGGTTTCAATCGCCTTATTACAGTATTTTAAACCTCCAAAATTTTCTCAAATATTAGAATACGCTGTCCATGAAGCCGCGGGTTCGATGCATAGCCCGAGCAAATTTTTATAGGGATTTTTTCTGAGGAAAAGTAGGTTAATTTACTCCTTATATATAGAGGTGCCTGGTGGAATAATATTATTAAAATAAGTGTGTAATGTCAATATAATGCTATTTTGACATTACAAACAGACACTTTAATTTTATTTATTAGTAATTTTATTTATTACAAGACGGAGGCCCTCTTGTTCCATGGGCGCCGTATGAGCCCTCCCATCGGCGTCTCGATCACCGTCCACTCGGTTGACATCAGCATCCGGGCCCATATGAGGTACTTGGGCCTGGTGCTCGACGGGCAATGTTGGTTCCGGGAGCATTTCCGCAGGCTTGCTCCACGGCTCGTCGGGGCGGCGTCCGCCCTATCGTGGCTTATGCCGAACGTGGGCGGACCGAGCGCTACGTGCCGACGGCTGTACGCGGGGGTCATCCGGTCGATGGCCCTGTACGGCGCACCGGTGTGGGCGGGGTCCTTGACCGTCCGACTTAGGGCCCTTCTGTGGCGACCACAGAGGGTCATGGCGGTCAGGGCCATCCGCGGATACCGCACGGTGGCGACGGAGTCAGCGTGCCTATTGGCCTATCGCTAGGGCGATGGTCGACAGCGTCGGGAATTGGGACGCGGTCGCAGCCTTCTGCGAGACAGTGATCTCGCAGAAGGAGGCGGCGGATTGCCTGCGCGAGGAGCGCAGCCTCGATGAGGAGATCCGCCGCCGGCGAATGGGGCGGCGCAGGCGCAACTACCTGCGCCTCATGCCACCCTAGCTGAGGCCGCGGGTGACGTGACCGGGGATTAGTCCGTCACCCGCCGAGAGGCCGACCGCGTGAGGAAAGACCGACGTCCTCCCCGAGGGGGGGACGTCGGTCGATGGGAGGGTACCCCAAGTAGGGGGTATTCCGTCGGGCCGCCCACTGACGACAAGTTAACTCTGCTCCGGTGGTCGACCCAACGACGAAGGCGACGTGGTTTTCGAGTGGGTTGCGGGAGTTGCGTGCTAAAGCCCCTCTGTCGCCCCGGACGGAGTGGTGCGGAGGCGCGCCGACCGCAGCCCACCCACAAAAAAAAAGAAAAAAAAAAAGTAATTTTATTTATTAGTATAGAGGTATCATCATCATCATTGGAACCCACATACATCCCCCTGTTGGTCTCGGGCCTCCTCCACGATGGGAGGGAATTTGACCTACTATACCATACTGGTCAGATATGTTGGTATAGGATTTTATTTCGAGTTTTTCTTCTCTTGTACAGATGTTATGTGCATATTATATCCCTTAATCGTCAGAAAAAAATATGACGAGTAAAGCGCGGTCATCGGAATATTTTCGTCATAAAAGAACATCTCACTTTTGTCGAACGCACTCTAAAAGAAAGAGTTTAAATGAAAATGTGGAATAGAATAGAGATAGCCCTAGCTACAGAAATGGACGAAATGTTGAAAAAGTTTCAATGGCACTCCGACTCGTATTTCAAATTCTACAATGGCGCGCTCGAGCCGAGATTTATTTTAAAAGTAAAACTCCCCGCCATTGCGGGTTGTTATAGGTAATAAATTGGGAATTTCACAAATTTCGACTATGAGGTGAAGTAATTTTTTAACTTTCTTACAAGTTAATTACATAATTGATTAGATTAAAATTCTCGGTAGCAATGGCGGACAATTAGTAACAGGATTACAAATTGCTCTTTTACTATATGCATTATATTTATGTATTAAAATGGGCAGGAAAGTTACCACTTTTCCACACTTAATCAATATACTGCACACCACTATAGAATAGAAGGAATACGGGATAGAATCAAGGTGAAATAGGATATAAGGGAATTAATTACTTTCACGTGATGAGCTCCTTCCAGAACGTCAATTTCCAATTTTCTAATATTTAACAGTATTTTGAATATTTATTCAACTCGTGTTTCACCTGAGGCATCCTCAGTACGATTTGGCTTCAAGTACGCATTTGTAGACGCTCTGTGGTTGGTCTCCCTTCCTTTCTTCCATTTTAAAATAATAATGGATTTCTGCCATGTATCGCCTTACTCCTATTTTGACGGGCATTACACTGGAGCTAATCCTTACTAATATTATAAATGCGAAAGTAAGTTTGTTTGTTTGTTACGCTTTCATGCTTAAACCATCAAACTAATTTCAAAAATTCTTTCACTAATGGAAAGCTATAATATCAGGGAGTAAGATAGGCTGTATTTTATCCCGGTATTCCCTTGGGAACGGAGACTAGGCGGGTAAGACAACTGAACCCGAAGCAAAGCGAGGACAGCTTGCTAGTACAACGCAGTGCAGTAAAAGGTTAAATAAATGACAGTTCGCTGAATTTCTTGGATCTTTTCAGTTTGTGACATCGTTCCGATAGTAGAGTATTGGATTGTTTCAAATGAGGTGTAAATTTGACAATATATAGATGCCCTTGAGGGTCTTATACAGAATAAATTGTTTGATTTGATTTGCATGTAAGCAGATAACATAACTGCAAGAGAAGAAAAATTCAAGAATATATCTTGTCAAAATAGGCAAGCATTTTTAATTAAACAATTTTCGTTTTAATTACGATGGAGGTCTGTTTCTACTAGTTAAAAAGATTTAGGTTAAGAAAGAAGGAAATTAAATGATTCTTGAAAGTGAGCTATTCTGCTGAAATAAATGATAGGTAATTTGTATCCAAGATTTCCTAAAGATGCCTTATTCGAGCTCACAGAATGAAGCCATATTCATTCTCAATTGATGTGCTTATCGTTTCATTTATTATTCAAACTAACTACATTATACTTAGCACCACTGTTGTTAGGGATTGCCTTTATACTCCTCGACGACGCGAACCGCCGCCGGCGACTGGGGTGGCGCAGCCGCGATTACCTGCGCCTGATGCTGCCCTAGCCGAAGCCGCGGGTGACTGAACCGGGGAATTAGTCCGTCACCCGCCGAGAGGCCCACCGCGCGAGGAAAGACCAACGTCCTCCCAGAGAGGGGGACGTCGGTGGACGGGAGGGTACTCCACAAGGGGTATTCCGTCGGGCCGACCACTGACGACAAGTCACCTTTTTTTTTTTTTTTTTCTCTGTGGAAATGCAATTTACGCACTATCCCCCGTCGGTGTCAGACGAGGGGGAGTGTGGGACTTGCCGGCTATACTTCCGGAATACCCACTAAAACCACAGCGGTCCCTTCCGCGCTTTTACGGGGTGCCGGAAAGGTCGTCTTTTGACATTCGATCCCCGACACACCTACGCAAGGTTGTCTGCGGCGCAAGTGCTTCGCGTTCCCGCTCCGCGGCCTCCTTCCTTGTGATGACCTCCTCGCAGAAAGAGGCCATCGATGTCCAGCACCTGTCGCTGTCGAGCATCTCTGAGATGATGGTCGACAGCGACAGGTCTATTCCTATGACCGCCGACAGGTCATGGCGCTGAGGCCCCCAGGCGGGACATACTTCCAGTGTGTGGCGCGCATCATCATTTGGCGCGCCACACTCATGGCATCCAGGGGCCTCTTCTCGTCCAATTCTGTGCAGGTACTTACCGAAGACCCCGTGTCCGGTAAGTACTTACGTCATCCTGAAGGTCAGGTTGCCGTGCCTTCGGTTCATCCAGCGGTGAAGGTGGGGCGCAATCGCCTTGACAGTCCCCCGCCCTGCTACGGGGGACTCCAATTACTCTCTCCACCGCCGAATTACTGTCCTTTGGGCAGTTTCTCTTGCCCTTCTCATTCCCACGACAAGTCACCCTGCTCCGGTGGTCGGTCCAACAACGAAGGCGACGTGTCGCGGGTGGGTTATGGGTATGCGTGCTTACGCCCCTCTGTCGCCCCGGACGGAGTGGTGCGAGGAGTGCGCCGACAAAAAAAAGTGATTGCTTTTATGCTGGAAGAGTAATTACCGAAATATTTTACTACTTTATTCGTGTAGTGACAGAGTAAGAATACAAGTCACCACTGCCTGCCTTTGGATGTTTTAAATGATGATTAAGGAATATAATAAGCATGAAAAGTTATGGAAGAGAAGGAGAAAACTCCAAATAAAACCCTATACCAACATGTCTGACCAGCACGGTATAGTAGGTCAATTTCCCTCCTAATATGGGGGAGGCTCGAGCCCAGCTGTGAAACGTTTATGAGCTGAGGCGACGACGACGACCTTATTCATCTGGTGACGGAGTAAGAATACATTTCACCACCTATCTTGCAGGTGGGTCTCATAATGGCGACTAAATCTAAGGCCAGTTTCTCTGATACTCTTCAGTAGGCTTGGCAGTGGGACTTATGTGAACTGTGATGATTGTGTTGAAGCTGATGAGTATGATGATGATTATAATAATGATTATAATAATGGAGTAAGAATATAATAGTCACCAAAACTTCCTATTCAGCAACTATCGTAAAAATTGATTAATAGAATCAGTAGTAAAAGCAGTTATGAAAACCTACCCCAATATATCTGGTTAGCGTAGGATAATTGCCGTCGTCTAGAGAAAGCTCGTACTCAACTATGGATATATATGAGTTAAAAAGAAAAAAAGATGAAGATACTTTTTTATTGTAAACGAGCAAACAGTACAACTGATGGTAAGTGTTGCTGCCGCTCATAAACCTTTACAAGGCGGCTGCCTACCGCAAAGAAAATGAAGGGAATGTGAATGCCTACAATGAGGTTTGGTGATACTAAAGGCATCACTAAAACCAACCAAACGCAAACACCCTCAGAAAGTTGGGCTTCCGGCTATGTTAGCCAGATACGTCAGTATAAGGTCTTGTTTTAAGTTTTTCTTATTTAACTTCTATGTCAACTCCTCGCGTTGCTTAGTGGTTTTTACCAGACCCGCAAGAAATCAAAGACTGATGACACCTTTCAAACTTGACTTACAAGACAAGGAATATTAATTAAAAGATTCAATCCATCCATCATCCCGTAAATGTCCATAACCCTTACTAGTATTATAAATACGAAAGTATGTTTCTTTGATACGCTTTCACGCTTAAACTAGAGAACTGATTACAAAACTCTTTCACCAATGGAAAGCTATAATATCAGGTTAGTATATACATAGGCTATATTCTATCCCGGTATTCCTACGGGACCAGGAGCTACGCCGGTAAGGCCACTAAAACTGAAGCGACGCGAGTGCGGGTTGCTAGTTAGATATAAGCCTGCCCACGAGAATACCTCTCAGATTGGTTATATGTCACTTGTAATGGATCCTGCTACTTTTAAAATACCATCAGTCATTCTAATGGGGGGCTATTAAAAGATTAAACGTTTAAAATACGTTTTGTAACAACTAATTGCAATTCGAATTCTTTAAAATTGCAACAGAAGATCTCTTTACAAAGCTCTTATAAATGTTTTCCGTATTCACTAAGATAAGTTTCGTTAAGGTTGAGAAACGTTAATTACAGTAGGATTAAATCTAAAGGAGGATCTGAAGCTTTAGACTAAAGAATGAAGTAGCCTTTCATCAGATTGTAGTATCTTTTTCTCTTTTAGCAATCTTCTTTGTGACGACTGTTTTCTTTGAATTTTTCTGAGTAAATATTTGACTCATTTCTTAACTAATCTTTATCTTTTTATATGTTATATATTTATTGTGTACGTATGTATATCATTGAACTCCTCCTAAACGGCTAGATGATTATTTTTTTGTGCCTGTTTCGATGGATATGAGAGTGGGTTAGATTAATAAATGAAACTGGCAAGTGGCGCTGCAATCGATTTCAAGGCGAATTCCTTTTACTACTGTTCTGAACTCTGATTTGAACAGAAGAACGTCTATTGGATCGGATTGGATTATATATAAATTTTTTGTGTACGTATGTATGTCACTGAACTCCTCTAAAACGGCTGGACCGATGTTGATGAAATTTTTTGTGTATGTTCAAGGGGATTCGAGAATGGTTTAGATTCACAATTTGACCCGTTGGGTGGCACTGCTTTTATTTTATTTAAATAGAACTACGTCTATTGGGTCAGCTAGTCTTTATATATATATTTCTTGTGTACGTGTCTATATATGTCACTGAACTCCTCCTAAACGACTGGATCGGTGTTGAGGAAATTTTTTGTGTGTGTTCAAGGGGATTCGAGAATGGTTTAGATTCATAATTAGACCCAGTAGGTGCCGCTTTATTTAAACAGAACAACGTCTATTGGGTTAGCAAGTATAATATATCTATACCAATAAATAAAATTGGAGTGTCTGTTTGTAATGTCAAAATTGGCTTTTTTCATGCTCACACGGTTATTTGCACGACACCTATGCCTAAAATAGCAATTAAAAAATTTTTATCTGTCTGTCTGTCTGTCTGTTTGTTCCGGGTAATCTTCAAAACGGCTGGACCGCTTTCAAAAATTCTTTCACCAATGAAAAGCTATATTATCAGGGCGTAAACTAGGCTATATTGTATCCCGGTATTCCCACGGGAACGGGAACTACGCGGGTAAAACGACTATAACCTATAACCGAAGCGAAGCGAGGGCGGATTGCTAGTATGTAATATATATGTTCCGATGGATATGAGAATTAATAAATGAAACTGATGACGCTGCGATCGATGTCAAGGAGAATTCCTTTAGCTACTTTTTTAGATTTGAACCGAACAACGACTGTTGGATCAGCTAATGTCACATGGAAACATGAATATTGCGGATGAAACATACAAGCTTGAGGTTTTAGGACGTCTAAAACACATTTTAATGAAATTATTGTCATCATTATCTTAGCTTATCTAAGTCCCACTGTTAGGCTCCGGCCTTCCCTACAATGGAAGGGAAATTGACTTAATATACCATGCTGATTTGACGTGTTGGCACAAGGTTTTATGTCGAGTTTTCCTTCTCTTACATAAATATTATCAGCACATCATATTGCTTCGTCGTTTTTTACGACAAACACGGATAAGAAAGGGCGTGGTGAACTGTACTCTTACTCCGTCATCACACGGAAAAAGTATAAGCATACATTGGTTCATGAAATATTGAGATAAAAATAAATGTAAAAGGAAAGCGTTTTTTTATGAGAGAGGTTTTACAACATTACTCTTAAGAAAAAGAAAAAGGGACACTACTGAAAATCAACGTTGTGGTGTTACATTGACATCACAATAATTGCTGAGCAGTTATCATTTTTTCTGCCGCAGCTGAGACGTTCATACGATTACAATTATTATGTCTCCTTGTTTAGTTTATAGATTTTATGTGTTTTTCATTTATTGTAAGGTTTTTTTTTCTTTTTCTGTGTTCTTAACGTCTCTCCTCTGTGGCACAAAATAAATACTTTTCTTTCTTCTTTCTTTCTCTTTCTTAACACAACATGTAAAAACCGGGAGACTGCTCCCTAGCTCTCCTGGAAAAGGATCTCTGCCACATGTGGCAGTGACGGCGCTATCCTCTCATCCTTTTAGGCGTCTAACAGCGAACGGTGAAAAACTGAACGATGAGATGACGAGGATATTATTATTTGGCCACAGTTCCACGCCATTGAGAAATTTTCTTACGTGGAGTTTAAAAAATTAGGATAAAAAAATTATACCTATATAAAAAATGATTGGTTTCATGAAATCACGGTAAAATGAAACTGTTTTTCGTTTTCGCATTGTAGACTAAAAATAGCAACATTTACATTAAACACTGAGTAATAAATAGTCTACATGGTCAGCTGATGCGAACCATAGGCGCCGCCATATTGGCCTCGTCTGCTCTGTCTAGTGCATTACACTTTATCCCTACTCCGCGGCCGACCGTCACGCAACATGTAATAGATGGACGAAAATGTTTGAGGCGATGTTTATTCACCTCAAACTCTTTTCACTTTAAAAATTTCACTTTAAAAATAATAAAATTATGTTACTGAACCCAAGGTAATAAAAAGGAAATTTTTATAGACGAACCCTTCAAAAACTGCTTCAGTAAAAAAATGTGTGTGTGTGTGCGTACTTATGTGCGCACGTAAGAAGTTATACTTTTTTGGTATAACAAGATTAAAATCTTTTTAAAATTTCATCCTTCGCGTTATCTACGTTTAATTATATCCTACGTTTGGAAAAAAAACGGCACTAGTAATAGAAAAAATTTAATACATTGAAAGTTTTATTATAACGCATTATCTGGTTGACGTGTGCACGCGCATCTTCAAAAATGTTGACTAGCTAACTTCGGGGTAACAGTTTTTGCGACGGTGTGCGCGCGGATCGTAAAAAATGTTGACTAGCTAACTTCGGGGTAACAGTTTTCGCGACGATGTGCGCGCACATCGTAAAAAATGTTGACTAGCTAACTTCGGGGTAACAGTTTTTGCGACGATGTGCGCGCGGATCGTAAAAAATGTTGACTAGCTAACTTCGGGGGTAACAGTTTTTGCGACGATGTGCGCGTGCATCGTAAAAAATCTTGACTAGCTAACTTCGGGGTAACAGTTTTTACGACGAAGTGCGCGCGCATCGTAAAAAAAAAGAGTGTGTGCAAAGTACGCATATCGGCAGTGAAACTCCTTTATCCTTCATCCTTTATGCTTTATCCTTTATCATGTATTCTATATCCTCTATCCTTCATCTCATTCTCTCGTCGGCTGAATTCTATACATTTACGTGTTTGTGTCTCTATGGACTCACTTTTTCTTTTCATCGAGTTTGAAATCAGAGCGATTCTAAAGAAGTTTCACTTCAAAAATATTTTCATCATTTTTTCCTAACGCGACAAAAATGTAAATACAAAAATAAAAAAATAAAGTACTTCAAATTAATAGGCCTTATTAACATCCACCAAAAAGTCTACCAGGATATATAATATATAAAACTATGGACCGTCCGTGTGGTGACAGAGTAAGAATACAATTCAACACTCTCTATCTTGCCCGTGGATGTCATAAAAAACGACTATGGGATATAATATGCACATAATATTTGTGCAATAGAAAGAAAACTCGAAATGAAACCTTATACGAACATGTTTGGCCAGCATGATATAGTAGGTCAAATTACCTCCTATTATGGAGGAGGCCCGAGCCCAAAAGTGGGACTTATGTGGGCTGCGATAATAACGATGATAATTAACCGTTAAGTCACAATAGTAGGTATAGTGTTGTTTTCTAAAATTTAAGATATAAAAACTTTTTTATATGTGAGCTATTGATGACAGTACAAAATATTGTATTACAGGTTTATAGGTCTAATTAATATCTGCAAAAAGGTCCCAATAGCAGGTTTTATGTTCTAAAATTTAATTAGGTCACAGGTAGAAACAACAGATGGATACATTTGTATTATAGTATAATTAATTATATTATCAAGGGTATTTACGTACCGGCCAAAATATCATTTTTCATTTTAAAATAGTTATCTATTCCTTATAAAGACCTGGTATAAAATATTATCAAAACCACTCCAGTCGTTTTGAAGAGTACCCGAAACAAACAAACATAAAGACAGGCAAACATTTTTTGAACTAGTTTTAGGCATGACGGTGACTGTACCGGGGCTTTAGTCCATCACCCGCCGAGAAGCCTATCACGCGACGGCGACGGCGTACCCTCTCCTCGACTGAGGGTATCCCGCGACCGGAGTATTCCGTCGAGCCGACCACTAAAGAGAAGAAACTCTGCACCGGTGGTCGGCCCAACGACAAAGGCGACGTGCTATCGGGTGGGTCATGGGACAGCGCAGCGCCTCTTTGTCGCCCCGGACGGAGCTGGGCAGCGAGTGCGCTGAGCCTAAGCGCATGGCCCACCCCTAAAAAAAGGCATAGGTGTCGTGCTAAACCCTTGTATGTAAAAAATACCTACTATTTTGACATCACAAACAGACGCTTCAATTTTATTTATTTGTATAGATGAGTCTATTAATATAAAAGCGCAGTAACAATAATTTTAAACTACAAATCCAGTGTCTTAGTTTGTACAAAACTTGAATCGCGATCACTTGAGTATGAATATTATATTAACATACTTAAGAAGTTTCACAGCGTCTTTGATGTTAAAATAGTCTTTAATCTGTGAGCAAATCTGAAATCTCGAGTTGACGCTCAAGAAATAATCAGATTAACAGGCGGAACGAATTTGTTCCGGCTCCATTAAATTTTGATATATCTACATGTATCTTAAAAGAGACGATGCTTAAGTATCTGCTAGATGGAAGTTTGGAATGCACTTGTTATTCGGGCTTTGACGGAGTATATTATTTCTGTGTGGTTACAAAGTAAGAATATTATTTATTATTCACTGTCTCTTTAGCTACCCGTGGTTATCTGACCTCGATATCGCGTGCGTGCGTGGGTGCGTGGGTGCGTGGGTGCGTGTGTGCGTGTGTGCGTGCGTGCGTGCGTGCATGCGTGCGTCACTGTGTGTGGCATCGTAGCTCTCAAAGGGATGGATTAATTTCTATGCAGGTTTTTTTTATTTGAAAGCCATTTTTCTTGCGGTGGGTCTTAGCTATGTTTGTTTAATAGCGGTCCAGCAGTGTAAGAGTATTAGATTAAATGTTCTCTTCGAAAGGAATTATTAATTAATTGTTATTTTACGATTATACTGGCACGGGTGAAGCACTTAATGGAGTAATCATACGCATTTCATAATCGTAATCATGCATTTCGGAAAAGAGGTGATACTCTGCTGCTGCTGATACTGCACTGCTGGATCGATATTAACCTAACGTAGCTAAGAACCAACGCAAAGAAACTAGCTTTCAAAAGAAAAAATCTGCTTCGAAATCAGTCCATCCGTATGAGAGCTACAATGCTAGAGACAGCTATACACACACACATACACACAGACAGGAAGACAGGCGGACATCGACGTCAAACTTATAACACCCCTCTTTTTAGGTTGAGGATTAAAAAGTATAAGCTCTATAGTGATTTCTGATGTTTACGCGAGTATTACACATTTTAAATAAAACTACTTTACGGATTTTATCGCGTTTGTATTTGATTTTTGATTGCCCGACGTTTCGAATACTTTACAGCGTTCATGATCACGGGCGGACTAAGATGTCTCACGTCCAACAAGTCATCGTTATTGCAGAAAATTTTAAAATTATCTACCCGATACATAATTTAGTTATTAAATATTGACCCACATTTTGATACAAATCTATTGCCAGTGTAAGAAGAAAATGATTCTATATGAAAAAATTATATTGTTTATGGTTAGTAATTATTTAACATTAAAATTAATAGTAATTATATTTAAAAAACCTAACAATCTAGTATACTACCACCGGATCGGAACACGGCCACACTGAGAAAGATCCGGCAAGAAAACTCAGGTGACATGATGCTAAATTAATATTAATTTTGAAGGCGGGGCTTACTTTATGTTACAAAGAGATTTTAATTTATAAAATAATCTTTAGCTATTATTATTGTGGGTCAAATCTGTACAAAAGTATAAGCTCTGCTGTAGGCAGACGAATAGTACAAAGTGTAATAATGGAAAAATTACGTAACACTTCATAATCGAGTGGATTACAGTTAATAAGTTTCTTCAGAGAACCCAAATTTATCTAGTGCTCCCTCTTCTGGTATTATAGACCCCTTTTTTTGGGGGTGGGTTACGGTCCAGTGCACTCCTCGCATCACTTCATCTGGAGGGACAGAGGGGTGTAAGCACGCACACCCGTAACCCACCTCACATCACGTCGCCTTCGTCGTTGGACCGACCACCGGAGCAGGGTGACTTATCGTCAGTGGACGGCCCGACGGAGTATTATAGATCCCTACGGCAAAATGAGATTTGAATACGTATTACTTACTTACGTATACTTAGATCGTTATGTTAGTCTTAAATAAGCAAAGATCTAAAAGACTACTTAATAAAAACTTAAGCTAATACATTCTCCGTTGTCGTGTTCATGTATTCAGTTTCAAAGTTCATATATTACAACTATTGGTTCTTAAATTTGGTACTTAGTGTACTAATAGGCCCCAGTTGAAAGTTTTACGACGAATCTTGAGTCATTATATCTTGCTAAGTTGCAACGAGATCGAAAAAGTTATTTGTTCGATACTCTTATCTGAAGATACACATTTTCAAGTATATTTTAAGTTATAAAATAAGAAATACATTGGAAATAATGGATTTTATCTATTGAAAGGAATGCAATTTTTATTTATTTTTGCTGTGACATATATAGATATGTCACAGCCTATAGAGGCGAGGGTGAATCTGATTGTTGTCGTGGCGTTAACGCCACGCTTAGAACTTTGTGTAACGAAACCATAACCTGTTTTAATATTTTGTACAACACCATCTAGTGAGCTTAAAATAAATTATTAACCTAAACACATACCTACAGAAACCGATCCAGTTGCAGAGAGGTGTGAGACAGGGAGACGTCATCTCTCCGAAACTGGTCAGCACTGCGCTGGAAGATGTCTTCAAGCTCCAGACTAGACCGGACCCGGCATCAACATCAACGGCGAATACATCACTCACCTTCGATTTGCTGACGATATCGTAGTCATGGCAGAATCCATGGAGGACCCCAAGGTCCTCCATGGATTCTGCCATGACTATGCCCAATGACCTCAGCAGGGTATCTCAACTAGTGGGTCTACAAATGAACATGGACAAGACGAAAGTCATGTCTAATGCCCATGTTATTCCTGTACCGGTCCTAGTTGGGAATGCGATTCTCGAAGTTGTGGATCATTACCTATGACAAGCAGTCCAGTTAATTAGATCCAATTTCGAGAAAGAGGTCAGCCGACGAATCCAACTCGGCTGGTCAGCGTTCGGGAAACTTAAGAGGATCTTCTCGTCCAATATTCCGTAGTATCTGAAAACAAAGGTTTATAATCAGTGTGTGTTACCAGCGATGACTTACGGCACTGAAACGTGGTCTCTAAATATAGGCCTCATAAAAAAGCTCAAAGTCGCTCAGCGTGCTATGGAGAGGGCTATGCTCGGTATTTATTTATTTATTTATTTATTTATTCATCATTCAGTTATTTTTTATTGCTAACAGCGTACCATGCGCAATAAAAAGTAATAATACAAAACAAGAAGGAGTTAAAAAAAAGAATAAAAGTTATCACAAAAATATTAATAAGTTATAACATAAAGAAAATTATTTTACTATACATATATGTGTAATGATTAATAATATAATAACTTTGGATTAGCATACACTGCTGGCAATGGACAGCGACTCCACATAACTTTCTGCTATGCACATGAAACATCTCTCTGTACACGAAAATAAGTCGAGTGTAGGTTCAGAGACTATGATCTCATTGATATAGTGCAATGCGCGAGGAAGCGGTGCGAATTGGCCTATGCTAGAGCGCGCCGTGTGTGACGCCAATAGAGGTCTCTGTCGTTCGCGCAACTTACCTACGACCTGGCGAGGCACATTGAAATTGATTTCGGCTAGTAGTAAAGGATTGTATTCGGAACCACGTATCAGTCTGAAGAAATATTTAACTAGTGCTATATTGCGACAAGTCGCCAGCATTTGATGGTCTACCATACCTATTATATATAACGTGGGATAGAGATACGGATAATAAAAGTAAGTCCTTTTGTACAGATACCGAATAAACATTTTTTGTATTCTCTCAACTTTTTGAGTTAGTTGTAATGTGTTAGGATTCCAAATAATGGCATTAGTCTCTATAGTAGTACGAACATATGCATTGTATAAAATATTAAGCGTTAGCTTGTTATTAATTTTTTTTGACTGTCGCAGTACAAAACCTAAGTTCCTCCTAGCTTGGTCACATATTTTAGAAATGTGGTTTTTAAATGTAAACTTGCTATCAAACCATGTGCCTAAATCCCTTACGGTGTCAGGACGTTTCAATTGTTTGGTAGCAATGTGATAGTTTTGACATATTGGAGAACGGATACGACCATATGTTACCACAACACATTTATTAATGTTTAGTTTCAAGCTGTTGAGTTTGCCCCATTCGTGAACACTATTAATATCCGCTTGCAATAGCGCGCAGTCAGAAGGTGAGTTGATGGTCAATGCAAGTTTGACATCGTCCGCAAACATCAAACAGAGGCTATGTTCAATTTTGTATGGTAGATCATTAATCAGGATTAAAAAGAGTAATGGGCCCAAACAGCTGCCCTGACCTATACCAGAATTTACACTATATGTGGAAGATGAGCATCGTTTGTATGCAACATATTGTTTGCGGTCCGCCAAGTAGTTACAGAAAAAGAAGATGAGTTGTTCCGAGAATCCTATTGATGCCATTTTGAATAGTAGGTGGTCATTATCCACTATATCAAACGCCTTCTGAAAATCAAGGTAAGCCACATCTACTTGCTTTTTAGCATCTATTACATTTGATATCATAGATGATATAGTTAGTAGGTTGGTTGTAGTAGATCTATTAGGTAGAAAACCGTGCTGTTGATCACTGAACCATCCGCGCAATTGCTTGTATATTAATGTATACAATATAGATTCCATAATTTTGGCAAATACAGACAGTACCGCAACAGCGCGATAATTTTGTATGTCAGATTTAGACCCGCTTTTATGTATGGGGATGACTTTGCTTGTCTTCCATAGATGTGGATAAGTTTTCTCTGTGATGGACAGATTAAAAATGTGTAAAAATATCTGATAGCAGTCTCTAACAATGAACTGTGGAATACCGTCAGGCCCTTGAGTGCATTTCGGTTTGAGTTTTTTTAAGGCCAATAAAACATCAGATTTCGCGATATTACGCACGCAGACGAACACGTCGGGGGCGAGGTGAAGGGGCAGCGCCGGTGAGGCCGCGACCGCTGCCAGTGTCGCTTGAGCATCAAGCGCAGGCGCATGTGACTGAAATACACTCTGAAAGTGCAACGCAAATGCGTTGGCTACCTGTAGTGGTTCAGTCATTCCAAAATATGATGGTTCGTTAGAGTGTTTATGCTCCTTAATGTGTGTCCAGAATAAGCTAGGGTTACGTATTATATCGTTTTCCATTTTACCAAAGTGTATTCTCATGCTGGTGTCCAATAAACGTTTGAATTGTTTACGATAATACGTAAACAATGCATAGTATAATTGGTTATTGGCACTTTTGTATAACTTGTGATAATAATTCTTTAGTTTCAAATAGTTTAACACTTCGCGATTGTACCATGTTGGATATTTATTATATTTTACATGTGTAGGTATGCTAGTAGGTACCGTGTCATCAATATGTTTGTTTATTAATATGTAAAACTGATTGACCGCATCGTTAGTGTTAGGACAATTATATATTGTTGACCAATCCGTGTTATATAAACGTGAGTATAACTCAGTGTAATTTGCCTTCCTAAAATTACGAGTGGGTAAATTATAAATATTAGCAGATGATTTATTGTAATGATTATTATAAAACGAATAAAATCTGTTAGCAAAGGCATTGATTATGAGAGGTAGGTGGTGTTTCTCTGACCTTACAAGCCCGAGCTCAGATTCTGTAACAGAGAGAGTTATTTGATCCTTAGGACTAAGTACTAGGTCAAGAATGCGATCCAGGCTATTAGTAACATTGTTATTTTGAATTAAATTACAAGATGATAATAAAAGTTTATAATGTTCACGCACTGACTTAGATGCTGAGTATAAATTGAAATCACCGATCACTATAACTGGTGACTTTTGTGACGTAACAAGATGTTCAATGCATTCAAATACAGAATAGTACCGTGTGTTAGGTACTCTTGGCGGTAGATATACGACACAGCAAATAAAACTGTAACGCCCGACACTAATTACACCAGCTACGATTTCATCGTCGGGATGGCATCGACAGTCACAGTTAATGGCACGAAGCTTATAAGGTTGGCGGACTGCTAGTAGAACGCCACCACCCCCATTTATGATCCTGTCGTGTCTTAGAACAGCATAGTCAGGTGGAAATAATTCTGAGTCGTAGACGCTGCTGTCAAGTCTTGTTTCTGTTAGTGCGAGTACCTTTGAGCTGAACTGATATAGAACAGATTTTATCTCGCTTGTTTTACCTTTCAAACCTCTTACGTTTTGATAAAAAATGTCAATCTGCTTAGTTTTCGATTTGCGGGTCTGTTTGCGTACGAAAGGAATAGCCACGGTTGTTCCGTCCTGGTAATGGGTTACGCCATGGCTTTATGCAGATATCTACAGCCCAATTTTCAGGAGATAGATATGTGTCAACATGTTTTTGCGGCACTGTTAATTTGAAAGAAGCATATTCTCCTCGTGACTTCAAAGTCTCTGCAGAGCATTCATCCTCAGGGGAGATAGTTCGCAGATATTCTATGATTTGATCAGCTGTAGTACCAATTTTAACATAATATAGATGAAGGTAAGATTTTCGATCGGCAGCCGATAATGTCGAAGGCTGGGTGCTCATACCACGCACAACTTTTGCGAGCGAACCACGAGTGCGTCGCCGCTTCACCTCGACCCAGTCGTGTTGAGTAACCGCAGAGACTGTCACAATAGGCTGTGTAGGTGGGATCTCGATCGATTCAGTGAGTTGCGGTGTAGATGAGTTGCTCTTAGTAGGGCCTTCAGCTGATGACGCATTAGTCCGCGCCCTCCGAGTGTTGCCCGAGAGTGCCGAAGCGGCCCGAAGTCGAGCTTCGCGGATAGGCCGTGCAGTTGGTACTGTAGGTAATCTACCCACATTGGTTTCAGTACTGACTGCCGTCGAATCGCTAGTAAGCTTTTGAATTAATTTGTTTTGATCACATACCAGCTTTTCTAACGAAACCACTTTGTCTTGAAGGTTCAACACTGTTTGATTTAACTCGCGAATCGCATTTTCAATACTTTTATTAGACATAACTATTTTTAATTACGAATTTACAAGAGAGAAAGCAACTACCTGTCACACGTTCACAGTCGGACCCGGTATTTCTCTACGTGATAAAATCCGGAACACGGAACTCCGTAAAAAACGGGTGTAACCAACATTAGCCCGTTGAAATGGCAATGGGCAAGCCACATCGCTCGTTGAACCGACAGCCGTTGGGGAAGAAAGGTTCTTGAGTGGCGACCACGAATCGGACGGCGCAGCGTAGGACGACCCCCCACTAGGTGGACTGACGACATTCTTAAAGTCGCAGGGAACCATTGGATGGAAGTGGCGCAGGGCCGTTCCGAGTGGCATTCTCCTGGGGAGGCCTATGTCCAGCAGTGGACGTCTGTGGGCTGATGGATGGATGGATGAATACCTACAGTGTAAAAATCATCATTTTATGAAAAGAAAATCGTAATATTTTATTAATACTTTATGCCATATTAGTTCCTGTCGTAATCTGATCTCTTATGCATATATACTTACAAAATAATTTCGATGTTTCACATCTGCCAGGCGTCCTGACCAACGACTCCCTATTTTTATATACATATATCCGTGTGGTGATGGAGTAAGAATATAATTTACTTCTCTTTCTCTTACCCCAGGGGGTCGTAGATGATAGCCAATACATTTGAAATGCTGATTATATCTAGGTAAGAGAAGGGAAATTCGTCATACAGATCCCACTGTCGTGCTCGAGCTCCCTCCACAATCATCATCATCATCTGGACCCATATACGTCTCACTGTTGGGCTCAGGCCTTCTCCACTATGGAAGGGAAATTGACCTACTATTCCAGACCGGTCAGACATGTTGGAATAGTTTCCTTCTCTTGCATCGATGTTATCTGCATATATTCCTAAGTCGTCTTTTACGATACCCACGGTCATGATAGGGGGTCGTGAATTGTATTCTTACTCCGTCACCACACGGATATCACACGGATATCCTCCACAATAGGAGGGCAAATTGCCTACTATATCAAGCTGGTTAAACGTGTTATCCTTACAAGTTTTCCTTCTCTTGCATAGATGTTATATGCAAAGTTTCAGCCCTTAATTTTCTTTTGCGACTCTCACACCAATCATCCACCAATATTTCCTTTAGCTCTTCTAAATCCGTGGTGCTGTACTGCTGTGCTTTACGTAGTTGTAAATCCTCTTATCTACTTCCTTATTAGCTTCAGATGTATCGCCTTTCAGAGGAGGGAAGTGGAATCTTTCCAAACGCTCCTCTTCTTCATATCTAATTAAATGAGTTGCGGGTCTCAAGACAATTAAAAGCGTTTTCCAGGAGTTCTTGAGGGTAAAACCTCGGCAACTTATAAGGCCATTGTGGATCCTGGCTTACAAGAGTTACCTACAGTGGTGGAAATGTGTGGTGGGATTAGTCCCAATACATAACTCTTATTGGGAATGAAATTGTTGACCTGACGTCATCAGATGGATTTGGCCTAGGTTTATGGAAAATTCTAAAGCGTCTTCTATGACACCTACTAGCAGCCCTTGCAGAGTTTATTGTATTTATAGCTGCTATGTTATTTCTTGTACTTAAATAATGATATTTAAAAAGTTAAAAAATTTACTTATTGTGTTAAAACCAAATCTGGATTGATAATTTAGTTTTAAAAGATTGATATCCTTACTAATATTATAAATGCGAAAGTAAGTCTGTTTGTTTGTTACGCTTTTACGCTTAAACCACCGAACCAATTTCAAAAATCCTTTCACCAATGGAAAGCTATAATATCAAGAAGTAACATAGGCTATATTTTATCCCAGTATCCGCACGGGAACGGGAACTACGCGAGTAAGGCAACTGAAACCGAAGCGAAGCGAGGGCGGGTTACTCTTGCTAGTATAAATTATAAAGATACTTACAAACAAACTTACTTTCGTATTTATAATATTAGTAAGGAGATTGATAGAATATGTATAAAATCATTCCTTTATTACCGGTAACGAGCAAATAGCACACCGGTTGGTAAGTGATACTCTCATGAACTTATACTGGCCTACCGTGGAGAAACTGAAGGCAGTACAAATGGGTGCAATAAGGATCGGTGATGTTATAGGCATCGCTGAAACCCACCACACATATACATACATTTTGGGTTTCCAGCTCTTTCGCTCACCAAACGAAGTGACATTACAAATTGCTACTACTCAGACCTCAATCTTCTGCGAGAGTTGGTACTACCACAGAAGCAGCCCGCTGCTGTAGACAGAAGACTGTCAATAATTTGGTCTTACCACATATAATTCTACCACAAAACATAGTTTAAAATGCTCAGTATCGTTATTATAAAAAATAGATTAAAGAGATAATGTCCCTGTAAGAGAAAAAAACTTGAAATAAAACTATAATAGAAACTTATTTTGGTGAACCCATCTAATTAACGTATTGCCTTAAGCTAAGTTTCCTCATCTGAGAACAGCTCATGCCCAACAATGGGATTCACGTCTGAGAAGCTGTCATCATTATTCTAAGAACTATATCTCAGTAGTTTCCAAAAAATAACTTATTTTTCATTCAATTCTATACTCGTTTATTCGTATTTTCTCTGATAATATATCAAAACCACTTGAGTAAGCACTAACGCGCTTTTCCTACGTAAATAACAAGTGCTCTAAGAAATAAATAAATCTATCTACTATGTAATGTATTCCACTACAGGGTACTATCTCCTGACACTACCAAGGCCCATCCGGTACAACTTTACTCATATTTCCTGTCCCTTATTAGTGATAGGAATAGAAATTGTAGATTCTATCAGGTGATAATAATAGCCATAGACATTAAAATAATATTTTATTTAGTAATAAGTGATTATAGAATAAAATACTACACAAATGGCTTAGTGGTTAAGATACCGAATTACTGTGTCACGGGTTCGAATCACTTGCAGGACAACACTTTGTGCGATCCACAAATTGTTGTTTTGAGTCTGGATATAATTTGTTTTCGTTAAGTTTACACTGAGGGATTTTACAAACATATGTTTGTAAAGTCCCCTACAATGCAAGGGATTATTTCCTTAGTGCAGGGTGTTGTCTATAAAAAAAATATATTAAAAAAATGCTGTTTGGTGATGGTTGAATATTATCAACCCATACATTGTTCATGGATGTCATAAAGAACAACTAAGAGGTTAAGGCCAAGGGCAGCTGTATTTGATTAAGAGGTTAAGGTTACATAGGCTAAGGTCAACTTTATTTGATGCCGTCTGGTTAACAATAATATCCCCAATAAAGATTGACGTCAAGCAGGTGGCTGTTCATAAAACTATTACCAATAACTTTTGTAATAACAATGGAAGAGGGATGCATATGGAATCAACACTAAGTAGTTGGAATAAGAGCTGGAAGATGATGATGGTCATCTAATAAATTCCACCGTGGAATAAAATGTAAAATACTTTGCCATGGGCACAGCTTTCTGGACTAAGGGTGAGCACTGAGGACTATTAACCTGGTATTAATACGAAGGAAATTGCCTTAATATTATACCACAATAGTTAAACGAATTGCTACAGGAGTTCATTTAGATTTTATCTTCTCTTGCATAGGTGGTTTATGCATGCATCCCTTAGTAGTCGTTTACGATACCCAAGGGCAATCATCATATACTCATCATCATCTCAGCTCCTCTACGTTCCACCACTAGGCTCGAGATTCCTTCAAAATAGGGGAAACATTGACTTACTATATCATGCTAGTCAGATGGTTTCGTATAGTTTTATTTTAAGTTTTCCGTCTCTTGCATAGATGTAAACTATGTGCGATAATCACTTAGTCGTCTTTTACGATACCCATGGATATGACAGAGGGTGATGAATTGTTTCTTTTCATTCGCTATGCAGAAAATAGCAATTGTATTTTTATATAATAAATTCTTACTCATTCGCTATGCAGAAAATAGCAATTGTATTTTTACCTTGTCACCATATGAAATCTCTATAAATACACGTAATAGATTCTCCAAAACACAATGTTAGTTCATTTTACGATTTAATTCCGTACTTCCAGTCAAGTATGTGCTTAAGCGGTTTATAGCGACGTAAGAAGTGTTTATAGTTTTTTATTACATTAAATGATGTATGCACTAGAATTGTATGAGAGTTCTATAAAGAAACGACTATATTTTCAAGTAAAACTAGTTTAGTCGCGACTTAGGAGTAACTTAGGTCTTTTTTCGGACGGAAGAATCGGTTTTCGGGCAGAAATGAGGTACTGGGTTCTCTTAGAGTAGGAATCTATGTAATATTATTATATACCGAATACCCCGAACCGACAACCGCTGGGGAAGAAAGGTTCTCGAGTGGCGACCACGTATCGGACGACGCAGTGTAGGACGCCCCCCCCACTAGGTGGACCGATGACCTAGTGAAAGTAGCTGGGCGTCGTTGGATGCAGGCGGCACAGGACCGCACATTGTGGCGCAACATGAGGGAGGCCTACGTCCAGCAGTGGACGGCGATAGGCTGAAATGATGATGATGATGATTATTATACATTTATTGATTAAAATAATATTATAGTTATCATCATCTCAGCTCATATATGGCTCACTGTTGGGCTCGAACTTTCTCCACAATGAGAGGCAAATTGACCTGCTACACCGCGCTGGTCAGACATGTTGGTATAGGGTTTTATTTCGAGTGCTCCTTTTCTTCCATAGAAGATCTATTATAATATACGAGGGGTGATCCAAAAGTAATGATAATCAATAATAAACACAATGAATAAAATAAAAAAATATATTTATTTCTCAACATAGTCTCCTAGCAAGTCTATACATTTAGTCCATCTCTTTTCTAAACCTAAAATTCCCTTACAAAAAAAATCTTTATCTTGACTCTCAAAAAAGTCCTCAACCGCGGCCATCACGTCGCTATCATCATCAAATTTCTTGCCTCGGAGGTGTTCCTTGAGTCGTGGAAAGAGATAGAAGTCACTGGGGGCTAGATCTGGTGAATAGGGGGGGTGTTCCACCAACTCAAAGCCCGCTTCCTGAATGCCAGCCATGGCAATTGCAGCTTTGTGAACAGGTGCGTTGTCTTGATGGAACAACACTCCAGCCCGCAGTTTGCCTCGCCTTTTCTCCTTAATAGCCTCCCGCAATCTTCTTATTTGTTCTGCATAGTAGGAGCCTGTAATAGTGGCCCCCTTTTCCAAGTAGTCCACCATGATTATTCCTTCAGCGTCCCAAAAAACAGACGCCATAACCTTCCCTGCTGAGCTTGACACTTTGAATTTCTTCGGCGTCGGTTCATCGGATCGTTTCCATGTCATCGATTGTTGTTTTGTTTCAGGATCAAAATGGTGGATCCAGGTCTCGTCCATGGTCACAAAACGTGACAAAAAATTGTCCTTGTCTGCCTGGAACTTTTCGAGATTTGCTCTTGACATGTCGACTCGTTTCTTCTTTTGCTCGTCGTTTAACATTTTCGGTACCCAACGCGCGGAGACCTTTCTCATATGCAATTCGTTCGCAAGGATTCTTTGAATGCTGCCATATGAGATCCCTGTGACCTCAGCTACATGCCTGATAGTCACTCTTCGATCTTCCAATACAACTTCTTCAACTTTTTTCACATTTTCTTCAGTGAGGGACGTCGATGGGCGTCCTTCGCGGTGTTCGTCTTCCGTCGATGTTCTTCCCAGCTTAAACTCCTTAGCCCAGCGTGCAACTGTGGAATATGGAGGAGAAGAGTCCCCTAATGTTTCCACCAAGTCGCTGTGTATGTCTTTGGTAGACATTTTTTTCAAGCAGAGGTATTTAATGACAGCTCTGATTTCGTGTTTTTCCATTTTGATGTTCACTCCTTGACAGTCCGTATTCAAATGAATGTAGCTCCCGGGAATTGTGGCCTATTTATATGATTTTTTTTTCCTGAACTAGTGGGTAACTGAGCAAGTGACTGAAATTTTTTTGTATTTTTGTGTGCACTAGAAATAACTGATTATCATTACTTTTGGATCACCCCTCGTAATAACCTCTGTCGTCTTTTATGATACAACGGGCAAGAAAGAGGGTGGTGAATTTCATTCTTACTCATGGAGATGCATGCAAATATGAAGCCTCAAAAACTATTTCAAACTAAATATCTCATTCCATACTACTCTATATAAGCCAAGAAAAATTTATCAACTGAAGGCCTTTTCTTAGACCCATTTTTTAAATATTATTTTAAGTGCGTTCCGTGTGGTGACGGAATAAGATTACAATTTACCACCCTCTATCTTGCACATGGATGTCTTTAAGGCAGCTAAGGGATTGCAATAAGCAGATAACATCTATGCAAGAGGAAGAAAACTTGTATTGAAACCCTATATCAACATGTCTGACTAGCATGGTTTAGTAGGTCAATTTCCCTCCTATTGTGGAGGCGGTCTTGCAATCGTCCATGAGTGGTTAGCAATACTTACCATCAGGTGTATTGTTTGCTCGTCTGATACCATTTGCAAAAAAAAAATCTATAAATGATTGAGGTGGCTGGTCCACATGCCGCAATAGATGAGATCGAGCGCCATCTCTACCATCTCCCCACTAGAATCGGGCGAATGTGACCATACCATAGTCTGTGCCCAAATAATTAAAACAATTTTTGAAATAAAAAAGAAACTGCACCAGACTTAATGGATATTTTTTATGCAAGTATGACGCCTTTTAAGGCATTGGGCCCATTTCAGTTGCATTTTTGCCATGTGGCTAATACTGGATTAGTCACTAGTTCCAAAATAATTTTGATCATATCTTTATTAACAGACCTAATTAAGTAAACCGCCATAGTCACAAAGTTGTAATCGTAAAGTCGCCAATCGCAGCTCATAAAAATGTATGGTATCACCCTTATACAACCAATTAAAAGTTAAACTTAACGAGTAATAGCTTTTGTTTTTCTGCTCATGGATTCATAATTCATAATTACAGTACATAATTAGTGAACAGGGTTGTGTAAAGGAACATTGGAGTTACATGACTTTTTTATGAATTTACTCTTTTGTTCTCAACAGATTAACAGACATATGTATAATACATTTGCATTTGGATATGTAGTTTTTCGGCAACATGATACATTTATATTTGGATATGTAGTTTTTTCAGAAATATAATACTTTTATTTTTGGATATGTACTTTATCAGAAATATAATACATATACTTTTGAATATTCAGTTTTTCAGAAATATAACATACTTACATGTGGAGATGACGAAGTTTTTCAGGGATATAATGCATTTCTTTAAAAGACAACAATCTGTACTAAGGAAATAATAATAATTCACCACCCTCTGCTTGTGGGTGTCGTAAAGAACGATGAAGGCATATAACACGCATGGGACATATGTATATGCAAAAGAAGGGCAACTCGAATTGAAACGCTATACTAATCCATCAGCAGTGAGATATAGTAGGTCTATTTCCTTCCCTTTGTGGAGGAGTCTCGAGCCCAGCAGTGCGAAGTATATGAGCTGTGATGAATAAATGATTGAAACATTGTGTGTATATATATATATATATTCAGGATCTCGGAAACGGCTCCAACGATTTTGTTGAAACTTGGCATACTACAGCTTTCGGGTCCAAAAAATCGATCTAGCTAGGTTTTATTTATAGAAAATGTTGTTTTGTCCGTGTTTTTAGTAAAACAATACAATGACATTATATTTTAAAGGAATATGAATTCAAATTTCGTTGTCAACGTCATGAGTTACGATAGCTCATTTGGGAAGCTGATCGGTTTAAATATTGGTTTTTTTGGCATTCAAACAGCGTCGGTTCGAATCTTGGTGTTATTATTATTATCTTTTTGTAATTTTTTATATATTTTGCATTATTTATTTTTTATTAATATATATCTAAATAAATTCGATTAAAATATTCCGAGCGAAGCTCGGTCAACCAGATATTTCGCAATTAAGAGGAGACTTTTTATTTATTTATTTTTTTGGAGGTGGGTTACGGTCGGCGCGCTCCTCGCTCCACTCCGTCCGGGGCGACAGAGGGGTGTAAACACGCACACCCGTGACCCACCCGTGACACGTCGCCTTCGTCGTTGGACCGACCACCGGAGCAGGGTGACTTGTCGTCCGTAGACGGAATACCCCTTGAGAGGTAACCTACCATCGACCGGTCTTTCCTCGCGCGGTCGGCTTTTCGGCGGGTAATGGACCAACTCCCCGGTTCAGTCACCCGCGGCTTCGGCTAGGGCGGTATCAGGCGCAGGTATTCGCACCTGCGCCGCCCCAAGTTAAGGAGACTTGAAGAAAATTTAAGAAATAAATACGAAATTTCAATTTAGAAGTTGTCCTAATACACGAAAATATTATACGAGACATGTGTAATTAAAATTAAGTTTTATTATTTTGCCAAAACGATAGCTAAAAGTTACTGGAAGGTTAAAATACACATCGTAAATTGGAATGTTATTTTGACTGTTAAACATAACTCGTTACGTATGGAGTTTCTATTTAAAGTTTTTGGCTTTGAATCACTTAACATGTTGAGTTTATAAACTTTAAGAAGTTTTCAATTTTAGGCAAAGAAAAGATTCTGATATTAATATTAATAAACCAAGATGTTATGAATATTTTTTTTTTGCCTTTGGTGGTCGACGAGCTGGCTTTATTTTTGGGTTGCGTTTTGGGTCAGCGCACCGGCCGCCCGGCTCCGTTCGAGGCGACAAAAGGGCAGTGCGTGGCCCCATAACCCACTGAACCTCGTCGTCTTAGTCATTGAGCTGATTACCGCTACCAAGTTCCTTGTCCTCCGTGGTCGGCCCGACGGAATACCCTGCAAGGTACCCTCTCTTCTCGACGTCTAGGACGTCGGTCGCCGTCGGACAGCCATCCTCTCTGCAGATGACGGACTAATCCTCGGTCTCTTCACGCGTGGGTGAGGGTGACGGCCTTGAGGGACGTCGGGGAGGGATGGTACCTGAAAGAGTAACCCATCGGACTGGCCATTTGCATAATGGACTTGGTGCTAGTAATCGGCTCGAAGACAAGGGAGCAAATACGGATGAAACGGATGATGTCCAGACCATAAACAGTTAAAATAAAGCAAAAATAAGAAGATGAAAAATGTTATAGTGCTATCCTGGTAGCGCTCGCTCACCCATTTATTTTTAGAAAATAAAATGTCTTCATAGCTTGCGCAAGTAATAATTTCTGATGCTTACGCGAGCACTACACATTGTAAATAACAGCATTGACCATGAATGCTGTAAAGTGTTCAAAACGTAGAGCAATCATAAATCAAATACAAACGCGATGAAATCCATAAAAGTAGTTTTATTTACATTGCCCAAGTAAATTAAATTTTATTTCAAAAGTTTTTAATGTAAAAAAATGTAAAAAAAATAACCTCTTTTTATTTCGGACTCTCCTTTCAATGCGATCAATTTAGACATGATACGATATTTTGTGCGGAGAGTGAAGAAATAAAAAATATTAGCACACCCTAAACATATTATTATAATTACAAAAAGTTTCGTGGAGCTCGTTCATCTCAGTACTGTTATTACAACATTTCATATCTTTCCACTGCTTGGTAGAGGGTTTTATTTCAAGTTTTCCTTCCCTTGCATAGATGTTATATGCATGGAGATAGGTGTTTGCACTCGTACAGGTCGGACGTGTGCATTGGGATGAATTGTTGGTTTAGGTCGGTCTTTAGCATCGGATTTCATTGGCGGGTTGTTGTCGTTGTCTTGTCGTGTTCGTTTGTCTTGTCTTATCGTGTCGTGTCTGGGGAAGGGAGAGGAGGGGTCGCTTAGGTACCGGGATTGCCACCACATTGTGGAGGCGCTCAACCGGTGTTAAAAAATTTGCGACCAGCCTGCTGGTCGTAGCCGGCTTGTATATATAAAATCTAAAAATAACTTTAATATCGCGATTCAGCCGTACTAACATTGTTAACAAAACTTAATATCGCGATTTAGCCGTTCTCTTAGGTTAGTGAATCAACACTTTTAGTATCTGACTTAGCTACTAAATGGAGGACGACTCGGAATTAGAGTCGGATACAGCATCAGCTGTTGAATGTGACACATGTGAAACGGATGTCACCCCCACTGGGAGGAAGAGGCACTTTTTAAAAATCACCAACATTGAACGGAAGGATTTGGGCTCCGATACTGAAGCGGAACCCATATCAAAGGTGAATACCTCACGGCGGGGTAAGGCAATGCAGAGAGGCCATAACGTAGGGCTTACACGTGCCAAGGCAGATCTCAAACGCAGAGACGCCGAAGCCGAAGAAGTTGAGTATGAGCGTGTACTTAGATCTCGTGCTTTCCGTAAAGAAGTCGTAGCATCACAAATGGATTCAGCGGAAACTTCAGCATCAGAGTGCCCTATAACAGAGAACCTCTCCAGCATAGGGCCTGAGGAGATACGCGCCCGCGGGGGCCGCAACGCGGCAGTAATCATGGAGGTAACCCGAAAATCTGGCCATCTTCAGGGTCCTTTTATAAAAAAATTAAGGGATGCAGCAGCGGATATGCAAGCCCTGATCGAAGCTTTGTGTACCTCTAAATCGGAGGGAGAGGAAACCCGCCGACTGAGAGCGGAAAACAAAAGGCAGCGCCAGGAAGTAGAAGCCCTCAGGGCGGAACTCAAAGCATACCGCCGAGAGTTCTCAGAAATGAGGGCCTCTTCGTCCTCAATAGGGACAGACACAATAGAGGAAATAAAATCCTCTATCGTTAGGTCAGTTGGGGAGATGATGAACGCCCGGTTTGCGGGATTAGAGGATCGTCTTCTTCCCGCTAAGATGAACCGTCCACCTTTAGCTGCAGATAAAAAAAGAAATGCAGCAGCTGCCGTGGCCAAAGCCGCCGTTCGTACGACTGCATCGGTGCCTGCATCTGTTCAGGCAGTCCCCAGTACCTCAGCAGTTATTCCTACAGCAGACGTTCCTTCCGTAGTCATTCCTCCGGCAGTCGCCCCTTCGGTCCAGCCCACGATTGCGGATACCTGGGCAACCGTTGTTAGGAAGGGTAAGAAAAAACCTTCCCCCTCTGCACCACCCTCTGCGGCTGTTGCGCTCCCCACGCCTCCCAACCCAGCTGTTCTGGCGCAGAGGAAATTGAAGGCGGCGCTTGCAGCCCCACGCTCCCCGGCTGTAATCCTGAAATTGCAGCCGGAGGCTGAAAAAAATGGGGTCACATACGCCGATGCAATGCTTCGCGCCGAGCAGGAAGTTAATCTCCAAGAGATGGGGATTAAGGAGGGTCTTAAAGTTAGGCGCTCCGTGACTGGGGCTAGGGTCCTACAATTGCCCAAGTCTCAGTCAATGGAAGTTGCTGATCAGCTGGCGCTCAATTTGCGTACGGCATTGACGGGTATGGCGGATGTCATCCGACCTGTCAAACGTGCTGATATTCGGGTAACCGGGATGGATGACTCCGCTACCGAAGAGAAAGTGCGAGCGGCTGTAGTCCGTACATGTAGCTGTGACGCCGCGGATGTTCAAGTTGGACAAATCCAACGCGGACCGCGTGGTATGGGCATGGTGAAGGTGCGTTGCCCCGTCGCCGCCGCTAAAATGCTCGCTGATGCAGGAAGGCTTCTGGTTGGCTGGAGCTCGGCTGGCATTCAGGTGCTGGAGAACCTTCCACTGAGGTGCTACCGGTGCCTGGAACTAGGGCATACGGCTCCGCTATGCCCGTCTACTGTAGACCGCTCCGAACTTTGTTTTCGGTGCGGCAGCAGTGGACACAAGTCGGCTACATGTATGGCCATGCCGCACTGTGCGGTTTGCGCCGCTGCTGGCCGCCCAGCAGAGCACACAATGGGGGGTAGGCTTTGCAAAGCCCCCTCATCGAAAGGCAAGGTGGCCCAAGGACCTCAGGCCACTACATTAAGCAGTAGCCGCAGAGCCCAGGAGGAGCTCGAAATGTCCACCTAATGGGAGACACATTTCGCATCCTCCAGGCGAATTTGAACCACTCCGCCGGGGCTCAGGACCTGCTGCTGCAGTCCATGGCGGAGTGGAATACCGATGTTGCTGTGGCCAGCGAGCCCTACTTTATTCCCCAATCATCCAATTGGGTGGGGGATCTTAGGGAAGATGTAGCTGTCCTGACAAGAGGATGTGCCGGCCCTCCCCTCTCTTCTCTCGAGAGGGGCAATGGATATGTTGTGGTGGGGTGGCGTGATTTCGCCATTATTGGCGTTTATTTCTCTCCCAACCGCGGCCTGGCAGAGTTTAAATTATTTTTGGACTCTGTCAGTGCCGCGGTTCGTCGTCAGTCGCCGAGAAGAATTGTAGTTCTCGGCGACTTTAATGCGAAGTCTCGCGCTTGGGGGAACCCTACCACAAACGCCAGGGGTACGGCTGTTGAGCAGTGGTCCTTGCTCTCCGGTCTGTCCCTTCTTAATAAAGGGAGGGTCCACACTTGCGTGCGACATCGGGGTGGGTCCGTGGTGGACCTATCGTTTGCCAGCCCCGGTGTCGCCCGTGAGGTGAATGGCTGGAGAGTTGAAGAAGGAGTGGAGACTCTTTCGGACCACCGATATATACGGTTCGAGATCTCCACCCCTCGAGGACCACTAGGGCCCCGGCGCGGAAGAAGAGGTGGACTTCCGAAATGGGCCATTGGCCAACTTGATCTGGAAATGGTCCGGGAGTCCGCCATAGTACAGCGCTGGGGTATAGCAGGACAGCTACCCACAGATGTGGAGGGGCTCGCAGGTCGAATAAGGAACGCCCTTGAGGCAGTATGTGATGCGGCGATGCCCAGAGCTCGGCAGATGCCGCCGCGTCGCCAGGTGTACTGGTGGTCACCCGAGATTGCTAATCTGCGGGTGGCCTCCAACAGGTCGCGGCGTGCCTACGTCCGATGCCGTCAGAGGATCAACCGGGATGACGTCCTTGAGGGTCAGCTGCGAACAGAATACAAGACAAGGAAGAAGATACTGCAGCTGGCCATCAGCCAGGCGAAGGAGAGGGCCCGTGAAGAACTCCTTGCGGGCCTTGACAGGGATCCGTGGGGGCGCCCATACCAACGGGCGCGGAACAAGCTCCGTGCCTGTGGCGCCCCCATCATTGAATCAATGGACCCGGGTCTCCTGTCGAGGCTAATGGGGGAACTGTTTCCGCGTTCTGTAGGGCACGTACCCCCCAGCATGGCTTCTTGGTCGGCGGTGGAGGTGGAAACCCCTATTTCACCCATTACCGACCAAGAAATGGAAGTGGCTCTCTCCCGACTTCGTGGTAAAAGGAAGGCGCCTGGTCCGGACGGGGTCCCGGGACTCGTACTCGGCATCGCCGCGGAATACCTCAAGGGTGAACTCCGGGAACTGCTCAATACGTGTTTGAGGTCCGGGCAGTTTCCGGAGCAATGGAAGTGTGGACGGTTGTGTCTACTGCGGAAGGAGGGTCGCCCAGCTGACTCCTCTTCCGCATATAGACCACTGGTGCTGCTGGATGAGATGGCTAAATCATTCGAGAAGGTGCTCGCAGACCGTCTCGTCCAGCACCTCGAGGAAATTGGGCCGGGACTGTCAGAGAGACAATACGGATTCAGGAGCGGTCGGTCAACAATTGACGCGCTGGCCGCTCTGAAGTCCCTGGCCACCGAAGCAGTGGCCAAAAAGGAAGTCCTCCTGGCAGTCTCGCTCGATATTAAAAACGCTTTCAACAGTCTCCCTCACGAGACGTTAAAAGAGGCGCTCCGGTACCATGGAGTGCCTCCGTATCTTGGCAGGCTGTTGGAAGCGTACCTCGAGGAAAGGCACGTGCTCTGGGAGGGGGGCGACGGGCGTATACATCGCCATCGGGTGGAGTGCGGCGTCCCACAGGGCTCGGTTCTCGGTCCGATGCTGTGGAACGTCGGGTTCGACTGGCTCCTACGGGGTCAGCTCCTTCCTGGGATGGGGATCATCTGCTACGCGGATGACACCCTCGTCACGGTGAAGAGGGCGGACTTCCGGGGGGCTGTCCGATTGGCAGAGGAAGGAGTAGCGCTCGTCGTAGACCGGATTGGGATGTTGGGTCTGAGGGTCTCGCTGGACAAAACCGAGGCCCTCCTTTTTCATGGCCCACGTCGAGGTCCCCCCCGAGGAGCACACATCAGTGTGTCTGGGGTTGCCGTGCCGGTGCAGGCCCATATAAAATATTTGGGTCTGCACCTAGATTCAAACTGGAATTTCGGGCCACACTTTGCCCAGCTCGTCCCTAGGCTCGTCAAGTCGGCCGCGGCGCTGGGAAGACTTCTGCCAAACACTGGCGGTCCCGGGTCGACATGCCGACGTCTCTACGTCGGCATCCTGCGTTCCATGGCACTGTATGGTGCTCCTATCTGGTCGGAGTCCCTCACCGTCCGCAACAGAGCCCTTTTGCGACGACCGCAGAGGGCTATGGCGGTGAGGGCCATTAGGGGCTACCGTACTGTGTCATGGACTGCAGCGACACTGCTGGCAGGCGACCCGCCTTGGCCACTGGTGGCGGAGGCGTTGGCGGAAGTGTACCGGTTCCGCGCCACAGCACGAGCCAACGGAGAGCAAGTGTCCATAAGGGGATTGGGCAGAGCCCAGGAAGTGGCCCGAAGGGAAGTAGTCCGGCGGTGGAGGGAAGAGCTGGAGTCCCCCGTAGCAGGGCGGGGGACTGTGGAGGCGGTCGCGCCACATCTCCACCGCTGGCTCAGGAGAAGGCACGGCAGCCTTACATTTAGAATGGTGCAGGTGCTTACCGGACATGGGGTCTTCGGTAAGTACCTGCACAAAATTGGAAGAGAAGAGGCCCCAGGATGTCATGAGTGTGGCGCGGCAATTGACGATGCGCGCCACACACTAGAAGTATGCCCCGCCTGGGGGCCTCAGCGCCACGTCCTGTCAACGGACATGGCAACAACAGACCTGTCGTTGCCGACCATCATCTCCAAGATGCTCGGCAGCGACAGCTGTTGGTCGTCGATGGCCTCCTTCTGTGAGGCTGTCATGACAAGGAAGGAGGCCGCGGAGCGGGCACGCGAGGCGCTTGCGTCTGCTGACTCGCTCCGCCGGCGACGACCAGGGAGGAGGAGACGCCGCTATGCGCTCCTCCACCCACCACTCTGAATGACGACAGGACGTGGCCAGACGGCCAAGCGTTGGGGTGTCGGGGATAGAATGTTATCAGACGATCTCTCCGGCACCCCGTAAAAGCGCGGAAGGGGCCGCTGTGGTTTTAGTGGGTATTTCGGTCACTTCTGTGGCCGGCGAGTCCCACACACACTCCCCTGTCTGTAACCGGCGGGGGAATAGTGCGCAAATGCATTTCCACAGCGTGAAAAAAAAAAAAAAAAAAAAAGATGTTATATGCATATTATTACCCTTAGTCGTCTTTTACGACATCCACTGGTAAGAAAAGCAATCGTAAATTATATTTTACTCAGTCAACGCATGAATAGTAACACCAGGTATTGTGTATTAAAAATATACACTAACATAAAACTACAACTTATCAAATCATGATCATCATCATCTCGGCTCATAAACGTTCCACCGCTAGACTCCTCTGCAATAGAAGGGTAATTGACCTACTATACCACGCAGTACAGACTGTTTGGTACATATGCATAGATGTTTTATGCATATTATAACCCCCTTTTTTGGGAGGGGGGTGGTTTACGGTCGGCGCACTTCTCGTACCACTCCGTCCGGGGCGATAAAGGGGCGTAAGCACGGACAAATGTAACCCGACCGCCCGCCCGCCCCGTATAGCACGTCGCCTTCGTCGTTGGGTCGACCATCGGCGCAGAGCTCCTTGACTTCAGTGGTCATATTATAACCCCTAAATTGTCTTTTTACGAAACACAGGGGTAAGAAAAAGGGTTCTTTCCGTCAGGTACTGTGTATTAAAAATATACACTAATATAACATTACAATATATGAAATTAGATCGAGATGTTAAGTTTTCATGAAAATATAACCCTTGGTTCACAAAAAACTAAAATGTATGCGAAACATAATACTCAGCAAACAGCACTTCGATTGAACTCAGTGTACGTTACAATCTGCAAGCAAGACTTTGACAAATGCTCGCCCATAATTTCTAACCATCTCTCCGGACACCACCACTTTACTACGACCTCTAATGCTAGCTCTTTTGTACAAGAAATCAAAGACAATGAAGGAACGATCGAAATAGATGGGGATCTTAATAAAATGGACATTACAGAAACATCGGTTCGTGGTATTATCGCGGCGGTAAATGTGCTAGATCAGGGTATACTTATCCGAACTATTACTCTTAGCTAAGTGAAAGGCATTTGCATTCCGTGTGTCTATGAAGTTATTCCAATGTATGGATACTTGGTTAGTAAAATAAATTTTACTAAGCTCTTTTCATCCATCTGCAGGCTTGCTGCAGCTAACGTATTTTATCATTTAATTTAAAAATAGTTAAATATCGTCAAACTACTCAAATCTCACCAAAAATTAACTTTCTTTATTACTAGCGTTTGCTCGCAACTTCGTCCGCGTTGAATAGTTTTTGTGGCTACCGCTAACTTTAACCCGCGACTCTGTTTACGTAAAAAGTATTTTTTTTTTAATAATACGATTGTGATACACATTGTTTTTGCAAAACTTTAAGCGTTTATGCAGCTCACGTAGCGGAAGCTCTTAAAAGGGAAAAACCCCGATTCTGAAACATTTTTCATTGTTGCTCCGCTCCTATTAGTTTTAGCGTGATGGTATATAGCCTATAGCCTTCCTCGATAAATGGGCTATCTAACACGGAAGAATACGCGGAATAAATAGAAAGATAGACAGGCAGTTAAAAAAAAGTTTTTAGGCATAGGTATCGTGTAAATAACCGTGAGAACATAAAAAAAAAGTGAGCCGTCGCTCAGGACGCCTGACAGAGTGAAACATCGAAATTATTTGTACAAGTATATTGCATAAAAGAATAGATTACGACAGAACTAATATGGCATAAAGTATTGAATAAAATAATACGATTTCTATTATTATTTGAAATATTACACAGAAATAAAATTAATCCACCGCACACTGAATGAATTCTAAATATTTATTTTCATTAGTATACATTATAGATAACAATTTACTTTGAGTTCACTAGATGGCGTTGTACAAAATTTTAAATCGCACCATGGTTTCGTTACAAAAATGTACATATATATCCCGATATATATTTAATAGTTAATCAAGAGGGCACCGCGAAGCGTGGCGTTAAACGCCACGCAACCATCGCGGTCACCCTCGCCTATAGATGTTTCACATCAAAAAAAGTTTTATTTTGACAATAAAGATACTTCAATTTTATTTAGTACTAGCAACCCGCCCTCTCTTCGCTTCGGTTTCAGTCGCTCTACCTGCGTAGTTTCCCCTTCCGTGGGAACATAAGGATAAAATACAGCCTATGTTGCTCCCTGATATTATAGCTTTCCAATGGTTAAAGATTTTTGAAATCGGCCCGGTGGTTTAACCGTGAAAGAGTAACAAACAAACAAACTTTCACATTTATACTATTAGTAAGAATCTCATAGTTGTGTAGTGGCGGCTACGAATACTACCAATTCTTATACAGCTCGTGGGTGTTGTACAATACTAGTCTGCTTTTATAATACTTAATATAAACTTGGATCAACTACATCTAATCACGTTTGGTCAATCAAGATTGACGTCAAGTAAGCAGCTTTAAAAACAATTATTAACACTTTTTATTCTTATTCCATCTTACTCCGTCACAGTACGAAAAACATTAAAAAACACTATTTCATTATCATTTCAGTCTATACGTCCCACAGTTGGGCTCAAGCGTCCTCCAAAATAGGAGGAAAATTAACCTACTAAACCACGCTGATATATTGGTATGGAGTTTTATTTCGAGTGTTCCTTCTCTTGTATAGATGTTATATGCATATTTTAATCCTTTAGTCGACATCCACGGGCAAGATGGTGAATTGTATTCTCATTCCGTCACCACACGGGGAAGAAAAACTATTGCCAAAACAATTTAGTCATATTCAATCTTACTCTGTCCCAATACGAAAAACACACAGACACTATTTACGTCACAATAAATCTATTAATATGATTTATATCCGAGCGTTCTGTATCGCAATCAGTTATGATATCTATGAGTATATAACAAAATATAGTATTCAACAACGAGAACATTCGATGGGATGCTTTAATTAATGAAAGCGTCTACAAATTGGCGTGTTAATTATTATTGTGTGTTCTGCCTCTATTTGTGTTGCCAATTGCTCTATTGTTTTTTTTTTTATAATTTATCTCGTACATCTGGTATTTTATTTTTACGTAATATCAATATTAAAAAAAAAATTAAATGTCCGATTGTCTTGTCAAAATAGTAGATTGTTTTCAGCTCACACGGTTATTTATACGATACCTATGCCTAAGAACTAATTTTTTTGACCGAATAACATAATCGACGAACTCCGGTTGCACGCACTAAAAAGCATGGCTCATTGTCACGTTCCGCCTGAGTCGAGCGTGCAAGCGAGAGCGCGGAACATGTACAACTTATCAGCAGCTACGTTCAAACTGTCGCGAGATATTCGTGCCTATTTACCGAAATATGAATCGATTTTGTTCATATTACTAACAAGTCAATGTATGTCATTTAAACAAATAGTTGAGACAATCACGTACCCTCCAAGACTCTTATATCATTCTCAAAAAAGGCTATGAATCTGATTCTGTCTATACATATGTTGATCTCTCCATCAAACGCCCGTCCATCCATCCAAAGTGATAAGAGGAAATATATTTTCGTAAATGGGCAAGAGCGTCTCGGGATTCTATGTACGTGATTGGTGGTATTTTTTTATTTATACATATAATATTTTATAACGTATTTTCATTCTAAAAGATTCTATTACTCCGTGATCGAAAATAAAAAAACTTCAAAAATTATGTATTTTCTTTTAACAGGCCTCGGTCAAGACGTACTCTGTCCTAAACTTTTGGAGCGACGTTAAAACGACGCGCAGCCCTACAGCGTTTCTACCTACAGCTAGCGTTTCAGCATAGACTATTAGGCTTATCCTTAGAAGACACTTATAAACTTTTATTTGGGGTAGGCTAAGGCTAAGACACTAACATAACCTAAACTAACCCCACCCTACCTGTCCGGGGCGACTGATAGGGGGCGTGCGATCCAATAACCTACCGTATACCCTCCACATCGCACTTGGGCCGACCACTACCACGGTCCGTAGCGATTCCGTGACATCTGTGACTGCCTTGGCGGATTACACTTTCGAGTCCTCTTTGTTGCCCCGGCAGTGTTGCCCTCGACGCCCTTTCGTGGTCGACCTCTCTGCGGATGATGGAAGCTACTTAGAACTTAGAAGTACAATTATACCCAACAAATAAAATTTCAGGACATGACTTGTTCTTCTGTCCCCTTCACGTGAAATGCCTCATAATTATATTGCCATTATTAATTAGACCATTAGTGTTTGCTAAATTAGAGACCATTATATTCAATGGTATGCAATGGTGTTGTTAATTACATAGAATACAAATCAAAGTCAATATCGATGGTTGAAAATTGAATGCCGATAAATGTGGCCGGAAAGCTAAATTAACTGTGAAATTCTATCAAATTATCTGTAATTGGGTATACTTTGCGACGAAATAGCGGCTGCGATTTGGTTTTTTATTGCAATTTGCTGATTTTGCTGCTGTTGTATTTTCTGGCGGAGATCGACCAGTTACTTAGGGTCCTCCTTTAATTAGGCGATGTGTTAGTTACTTTAGTTCCGTGTTATGATATATTAAGAATACAATCCACCAGCCCAGGACTTACCCGTGGATGACGTAAAAGGCAACTAAAGGATTATAATATCCAACATCTATGCAAGAGAAGGAAAACTCGAACTAAAACCCAATACAAACTTGTCTGAACAGTATGGTATGGTAAGGTATGACTGCACAGATGGCGTAGTGGTTAAGATAGCCACCTACAGCGCCAGTGTCGAAGGTTCAAATCCCACGCGGGACAACACTTTGTGCGATCCACAAATTGTTGTTTTGAGTCTGGATGTAATTTGTGTCGGTTAATTATATGTTTGTAAAGTCCCCCGCAATACAAGGATTATTTCCTTAGTGCAGGGTGTTGTCTTATAAAAAAGGTCAATTTCCCTCCTATTGTGGAGGAGGTTGGAATCCAACAGTGAGACGATTATCAGTTGAAATAATGAGTTAGCTATTTTAGTTTTGTTTGGTAACAGTAAGAATATAATTTACCAGCCATTTTATATTGCCAATTGGTGCCGTAAAAGGTTCTTGAAATTATTTATTGAAATTAGGAGTAAATCCTAGAAACTGCTTTAAAACTGTGCCCTAGCAGAGGCTGCGGGTGACCGGACCGGGGATTTTAGTCCATCACCCGCGGAGAGGCTGACCTCGAGACGGAGACTGACGTCCCGGGAAGGGGACGTCGATGGGAGAGGGTACTTCGGGTGTTCCATGGGGCCGACCACTGAAGATAAAGAATTCTGCGCCAGTGGTCGGCCCAACTACGAAGGCGAAGTGCTATGCGGGTTGGGTTACACGGGCGGCGGAAGCGCTGACCGTAGCCCACTTCAAAAAAAAAATATCGTCATTATTTTAGATGCTGGACTCTCGACCTTCCTCTATAATAGTACGGAAATTGACCTAAAATACCATGTTGATCAGACGAATTGGTATTGGGTTTTATATCGAGTTTTCCTACTCTTGCATAAACGATATGTGCATATTAACCTCCTTCGTCATCCTTTACGATAACTAATAGCAAAAAAGTGTGGTGAATTGTATTCTTACTCCGTTACCAGACAGATTCTTTTTTGGAATGCATTACCTCTGGATATCAGAATGGCTACTAGTCGTGACACTTTCAAGGCCCAGGTTAAACGACTCTACTTAGATTTTCTGGTGGAGTCTACTCTTCTGTGACGGCTCACATCCATTTTTATGTATGTATATATTGTATACGTATGTATGTGTATGTATATGTATATATATTTATATAGTATATATGTATTCATATTTATATATTGTATCATTTGGTAATCATATATTTGATAAATTCTGGTTATCTCCAACTATCTGTATTGCACCTGCCTTAAATTATTTCTGCTCCACCCTAGGTCGACTGGTAGAGAATGCCTAAGGCATTAAGTCCGCCTCGTACCTATGTTTGTGCAAAAGTTTTAAAATAAATAAATATTTTTTTTTTTAAATACATGGTACAAAGGAACATTGTGGTATGAATGTAGATGTAGTGACAAGGATTGAGAAAGGTATGTTAAGTTGGTTCGGTTACGTAGAGAAAATTAATGAAAGGAGACTAACAAGAAGAATTTATAAGGCGAATGTGAATGGAAGTATTAGGGGGAGAAGACCAAGGCGGTGGTTCCACGATCAAATCGGGGACGTTCTTAAGAAAGGCCATGTTAGAAGTACCCTAAACTGAAGAATATGCATGAAGAGATTAATGAATGTTTTTTTTTTTCTTTTGGGCTGGGCGGCGGTCGGCGCACCTCTCGCACCACTCCGTCCGGGGCGACAGAGGGGCGAAAGCACGCACACCCGCAACCCACCCACGATGCACGTCGCCTTCGTCGCTGGGCCGACCACTGGAGCAGTGGTCGGCCCGATGGAATACCCCCTATTTGAGGTGAGATTAATGAACGTGGAGAAGGCAAAAGTGGTATGTTAAGATCGTAGCAAGTGGAGGGAAGTGGTCTCTGCTTACCCCTATGGTAAAGTGGCGTGAATATATGTATGCACGTATGTGGTACAAAAACCTGCTATAATTAGTAAAGCATTCATAGAGACTAAGCTTTTTTTTTTCATAAGCCCTGAATCAGCACTGCACTAAATAAAACGAGGTAATGTAAAAACGGTTTTATTTAAGCGTAAAATTAACTTTATAACGATATACATGAACAGTGTAAATGAAAATCGAGAACTAATATTGTGAATTCGAAGGTGATTTTGTTTGTTTGTCACGCTTTAACTACTCAATGCATTAATATGAAATTTTAGATAGATAGAACAAGGTTCTGCTTGCGGTAGCTATGTGGAGCGGGTCACTCCCTTCCCTCCAATGTGGTTGAGGGGAGTGATACCTAATCTAGTAGTTAACTCGTGATCAGGTGCTGCTTGTGGCATCTGGTCTAACCATGGTTTCTTTTCTTTTTTTATTTGAACTAAATTTAAAAAAAATTGTTATATCCCATCTCGAAGGGCATTACACTGGGGCTAAGACTATATGTTGTATACGTAATTGTATTCAAAAGATGTTAAAAATGACAGCCCGCTGAGATTCTTGCCGGATCTTCTTAGCTTGTGGCCGCGTTCCTATCCGATGGTAGATATTGTATTGTATTCAAACGATGTATAAATTTGACAATATGTAAATGCCCTCAAGGGGCCTATGCAGAATAAATGATTTGATTTGATCATACACTTTGTTCAATGTATAGAAAACGATATATAGTAACTTCCATCCAGAAAAAATACAAGTCCCGAGGGATAGATAAATAGTTTTTAGGCAGTTGTTTGTCGTAATAATTTACTGACACGAATAAATTATCATGCGCAGGAGTATAAAAGAAAAAAGGCGCTGTAATGAAAATTCCTGAAATGGCATAAAATTGCTAAACAATGGCTGGTAAAACTAAAATTATCCTATTTCAATATGATAATTGACTTATGCAAACTGTACGTCATCATCATCATCATCGCAGCTCATATATGTCCCACTGTTGGGCTCGAGCCTCCTCCACAATAGAAGGGAAATTGACCTTACTATATCATGCTGGTCAGACAGGTTGGTATAGAGTTTTGATTCGAGTTTTCTTTCTCTTGCATAGATGTTATATTCGTATAATAATAATAATAACAAAATTTTAATAATAATAAAATTTCTCTCGAAATTCTTTTGATATAAAAAAAAAATGTATCACAAGATTTATAGGAAAGCCAATAAACCGCAGGGCAGCTTGTGGCGTGCTGAATGTGAGTGGCGACACTGCGGTCCTGAGTGCCCTAGAGAGTCGGTCAAGGCCTCGTATCCAGCTGGCCTTTATTGGCTGGCTGGAGTGGAAACCGAAGAGTGCCCGCAGGATTCTCAACTCTGGCTTGCCTTAAACGGCTGGTCAGAGAGGGGTCGCCAGAGCTATATTCTCGGGGGTGGAAGTGTCATTTTCAAGGGCATAACTACGGGGAAACCACTGCAATGGTGAAACCGGCGCCGCACCGCTCGACACCCCAAGCCACTTGCACCAATGTTGCCCCCCTGTTGCCCGTATGGCCTGCGTGTCTGTGGCGACCGTTTGGGGGGGCCCATTCAGTGAGTTGGCGAGTCACCGTCTGTCAAAGTTCAAGACGATAAAGGTATTGAAGGCAGACGACAGTTTTAAATCAATAGTTTACCATTAATCCAGTTCATCTAACCTTCAACACCATAGTCATGTATTAAATACCATCAACACACAATAGTTTTACACCTACCGTTGGCAGTCCACGTGTGTTATGTGCAGACGTGGAGTGTCATCGGTAGACGTCCCATCCCATTTTACATTAAATTTCTCCAAAGGCCTCTGCGTGTTGAATCCATATCCCCATGTAAGCCTTTCAAAGGACCGGGTAGCTTCTCTTTTTAACAATGTGGAAGATAGCCGTGAAACTGGGAGATATAATAATAATATATATTTATTGCTCTCACAAAGTTCAATGTGTTGTTACATTAGACTATTAGATATACATATAAAAAAATAACAAGTTAACAAATTAATTGTTACTTTATGAGAGCTGGAGTCTGTACTAGGCTCGAGGCCTGTATTACAAATCTCCAGCCCCCCCTCTTAGAATCTTAAATGGAATTGTAACATAGTTGATATTGTAACACAATAATTTAAAATAATATTAATCTTTAAAACTAATAGATAACTATTTTCAGTTGTGGGTATTTATTTTTAATTGTGTTGTGCATGCGAGCAAGTGGGTACTTCGACATAAATAGGTGCATGCATGTGTAGCGTAGGCGTGAACAGCGTGACTGTGTGTGGATCGAGTGAGCGTGTGGTGTAAGTGGTGAGTGATTGCGATTGTGATTATATTATTACTTTAATAAAATTTTCTGTTTGTACATAGCTCAACTGGAACAACCAGTTCGTAATAACCTTTGTGCATTCGCGCTTACTCTTTGAATATATATAAATAATTTTATTAATTTTGTTAAATAGAAAGCTACTTAAAAAATAATAATTACGTTGAGCAAGGCTAGTGGTGACCGGTACAGGGGGACAAATGGCATGTTTGCGCCTAATATTTACATCTTTGAGAGGGTTGAAGTATGTTTGCTCATGAGTAGTTATAATTACATTAATGTCCCTTAGTCGTCTTTCACGACATCCAGGGGCAAGATAGAGAGTGGTGAATTGTATTCTTATTCCGTCACCACACGGAAAGTATTAGAAACTGTACGTACATTTTTAAAATTCTTTATTTTACCAAGTATCATTTTAAAGCAATATTCTTTTTCTTTCTGTTCTTTAATAAACGTTCCAAGTCGAAAGAAAATTAATCTATACCATTAAATAAAAAGTGTCTGTTTGTAATGTCAAAATAATGTTTTTGTTTCATACTTGCACAGTTATTTGTACCTATACCTAAAACCAGTTTAAAAATATTATGTCTATCTATTTGTTCCGGGTAATCTTCAAAACAGCTGGACTGATTTTGGTAATATTTTACTAACAGGTAGCTGTCTGTATAAGAAGTAACTTAGGCTATATTCTATTCATCTATTCTCATGGTAATGAGAATTACACGGGTGAAACCACGCGAATTGGTTACTTGAAAATAATTAGGTAATATCGATAACGCGGTCCAAGTCAATTTTGCAACTAAATGAATCGAATATCGTTACGGATAAAAATCGCTCGGTTAACGCGAGCGGAGTGTAATGTCGCAAATTTTTGGTTCGCCACCATCCAATTGGAGAATCGATAACGCTGATAATGTTTGCGGTTGATTTTAGCCTCGAGGTTAAATATAATCGATAAGATTCTCGATAGCAATTACGATTACATTGGAGATATTATGGATTGTATTTCAGGAAATTATCTTCTTAAATTTAGATTAGGAATATTAGAAATAATATTTACGTAATTTCACCTTTAATAATATTTAAACGGTCTCGTATCATTTTTCGATTATCAAGATGATTTAATGGTAAATACATTTGAAATTGCATTAAGTCTTTCTTAATTTCTATATTTTTAATCACTATTAATTTGAAAATATCTGGTTGACCGAGCTTCACTCGGAATATTTTTGTTGTATTTCTGTCGAATTTATTTAGATATATATTAATCATCATCATCATCTTGCTCTTATCCCAATTACTTGGGGTCGACGCAATATGTCATCTGTTTTGACATATTGCAAAAAGTTTCGGCAATGACTTTTATGACCGGTCGCCTGCCTGACGTCAACCCTCCTTGGGAATGTAATCGCTGACCCAAATGGTACCAGATGGAGTTGGTCCGGGTCAATCTAGGGCTCTTAGTCGTCTTTTACGACACCCACGAGCAAAGCAAGGGTTGGTAGTATTCGAAGCCGCTACCACACAGCAGATATATATTAATAAAAAATACAAATTAAATAAAGAAAAATATATAACAAATTACAAAAAGAAAATAATAATAACATCGAGATTCAATCCGACGCTGTTCGATTGAAAAAATACCAAAATTAAAACCTGTCACCTTCCCATCTGAGCTATCGTAACTCATGACGTTGCCAACGAAATTTGAATTCATATTCTTTTAAAATTTAATGTCATTGTATTGTTTTGCTAAAAACACCGACAAAACAACATTCTCTATAAATAAAACCTAGCTAGATCGATTTTTTTGGACCCGAAACTCCTAATATGCCAAGTTTCATCAAAATCGTTGGAGCTGTTTCCGAGATACTGAATATATATATATATATATATATATATATATATATATATATATATATATATACTAGCAATCCGCCCTCGCTTTGCTTCGGTTATAGGTTATAGTCGTTTTACCCGCGTAGTTCCTGTTCCCGTGGGAATACCGGGATAAAATATAGTTTACGCCCTGATATTATAGCTTTCCATTGGTGAAAGAATTTTTGCAATCGGTTCAGCCGTTTTGAAGATTACCCGGAACAAACAGACAGACAGACAGACAGACAGACAGACAAAAATTTTTTAATTGCTATTTTAGGCATAGGTGTCGTGCAAATAACCGTGTGAGCATGAAAAAAGCCTATTATTTTGACATTACAAACAGACACTCCAATTTTATTTATTGGTATAGATATAGGTATATATGTATATACAAGAATTGCTCGTTTAAAGATACAAGATTAATATAAAAACGTCCTTAAGATAATATATACTAGTATCATTACGTCACGTGCTCGTAAACAAATTTTAACAATCAAATTGTATTATACTGTGTTTACAAAAACATTACTGTTACAAAATATACAGGAAACAGTGCATATTACAACCATATAGTAACAATCTATAAAAAGTATGATATTATCGTAAGATTCCCTCGAGGTATATAATAATGGAGGAATCACAGTGTATTTATTTGCATATTACATGTAGCTGTATGCTCTAACAGCAGATTTAAGTAATATTATCTAAATTTCCATATATTGACTGAGCAAAATATAATTCACCACCCCTTAACTTATCCGTGGGTGTCGCAAAAGACGACTAAAGGATATAATAGGCAGATAATATCCATACAAAACAAGGAACTCGAAATAAAAACCTAATGCACAATGGTTTGGCCACATGACATCACTATACAATTAGCCAATCCAGTATCTAAATAGGAAAAACTAAAAATTTAAATCATCATCATCATCATTGAGTATATCGCCGTCCACTGCTGGGCGTAGGCCTCCCTCATGTTTCGCAACAAAGTGCGGTCCTGTGCCGTCAGAATCCAACGATGCTCGGCCTTTTTCACCAGGTCATCATGCCACCTAGTTAAGCGTCTTTTACGGCGTCGTCCGATAACGTGGTTACTACTAGAGAACCCCATCTTTTTTAAATCTATTTTAAAATTTAAATATATTATTTAATGAGAATTAAAAATAAGTTTTTTAAATAATGCATTCCCTTTTATTTTCTTTTTTTTTTTTTCTTTAGAGGGTGGGCTACGGTCAGTGCACTCATTTCCCGGCTCCGTCCGGGGCGACATATATATATATATATATATATATATATATATATATATATATATATATATATATATATATATATATACTAGCAATCCGCCCTCGCTTTGCTTCGGTTATAGGTTATAGTCGTTTTACCCGCGTAGTTCCTGTTCCCGTGGGAATACCGGGATAAAATATAGTTTACGCCCTGATATTATAGCTTTCCATTGGTGAAAGAATTTTTGCAATCGGTTCAGCCGTTTTGAAGATTACCCGGAACAAACAGACAGACAGACAGACAGACAGACAAAAATTTTTTGATTGCTATTTTAGGCATAGGTGTCGTGCAAATAACCGTGTGAGCATGAAAAAAGCCTATTATTTTGACATTACAAACAGACACTCCAATTTTATTTATTGGTATAGATATAGGTATATATGTATATACAAGAATTGCTCGTTTAAAGATACAAGATTAATATAAAAACGTCCTTAAGATAATATATACTAGTATCATTACGTCACGTGCTCGTAAACAAATTTTAACAATCAAATTGTATTATACTGTGTTTACAAAAACATTACTGTTACAAAATATACAGGAAACAGTGCTTATTACAACCATATAGTAACAATCTATAAAAAGCATGATATTATCGTAAGATTCCCTCGAGGCATATAATAATGGAGGAATCACAGTGTATTATTTGCATATTACATGTAGCTGTGTGCTTTAACAGCAGATTTAAGTAATATTATCTAAATTTCCATATATTGACTGAGCAAAATATAATTCACCACCCCTTAACTTATCCGTGGGTGTCGCAAAAGACGACTAAAGGATATAATAGGCAGATAATATCCATACAAAACAAGGAACTCGAAATAAAAACCTAATGCACAATGGTTTGGCCACATGACATCACTATACAATTAGCCAATCCAGTATCTAAATAGGAAAAACTAAAAATTTAAATCATCATCATCATCATTGAGTATATCGCCGTCCACTGCTGGGCGTAGGCCTCCCTCATGTTTCGCAACAAAGTGCGGTCCTGTGCCGTCAGAATCCAACGATGCTCGGCCTTTTTCACCAGGTCATCATGCCACCTAGTTAAGCGTCTTTTACGGCGTCGTCCGATAACGTGGTTACTACTAGAGAACCCCATCTTTTTTAAATCTATTTTAAAATTTAAATATATTATTTAATGAGAATTAAAAATAAGTTTTTTAAATAATGCATTCCCTTTTATTTTCTTTTTTTTTTTTCTTTAGAGGGTGGGCTACGGTCAGTGCACTCATTTCCCGGCTCCGTCCGGGGCGACAGAGGAGCGGCGAATAATGCATTCCCTAAGTAAATTTCTTAAAAATATATCTTAAGCTAACAATAGTTCCTGTGCGGCGCACCGGTGTGGGCGGGGTCCATGACCGTCAGACTTAGGGCCCTTCTGTGGCGACCACAGAGGGTCATGGCGGTCAGGGCCATCCGTGGATACCGCACGGTGGTGACGGAGGCAGCGTGCCTATTGGCCGGGACTCCCCCGTGGGACCTGGAGGCGGAGATGCTCGCCGGACTGTATCGGCGGGTGACGGGTATGCGAGCGGGGGGGGGCGGTGTGGTCTCGTTAAGGGATCTCACCGCCTGGAGCGTCGACGCCCGCCGAGACGTCATTGCCCATTGGGCAGTCCGGCTGGAGAGGCCTCGGTTCGGGGTGCGAACCGTGGAGGCCTTCCGGCCGGTGCTGATGCAGTGGTTGGAAAGGCGGCACGGGGTGCTCTCCTTCCGACTGGTGCAGGTTTTGACGGGGCATGGGTGCTTCGCCAAATACCTGCACAAGGTCGTTTGGAGGGAGAGTACACCGTCCTGCTACCACTGCGATTGCGACGAGGACACGGCGCGCCATATGCTCGAGGCTTGCGCGGCTTGGGCAGTGCAGCGCTGTGAACTCGTCGCAATCATCGGTGCAGACCTGACGCTGTCGGTTATCGCTAGGGCGATGGTTGACAGCGTCGGGAATTGGGACGCGATCGCAGCCTTCTGCGAGGCAGTGATCTCGCGGAAGGAGGCGGCGGATCGCCTGCTCGAGGAGCGCAGCCTCTGTGAGGCGATCCGCCACCGGCGACTGGGGTGGCGTAGGCGCAACTACCTGCGCCTCATGCCGCCCTAGCCGAGGCCGACCGCAGCCCACCCACAAAAAAAAAAGCTTACAATAGTTGTTTGCTTCCTTTTCCCGTGGTGACAGAAGAGGAATACAATATAACCCCCCCTTTCTGCCTAAGAGTAAACGAGGACTAAGGGATTATAATCTGCAGATAACCTCTATGCAGGAGAGGCAAAACTCAAAATTAAGTCGTATAGCCACACTCTTGACCAGTGTGGTATAGTTAATTGCCCTCCTATTGTAAAGGAGACTCAAGCCCAGCTGTGGTATATGAACTGGAATAAAAAAAAATGTATGAATATCCTAACTAACGAAAAAAGCTATTAATATCTTAACTTTTAATAGAAAAAAGCTACTACTTAGTAAAACTAGTGGCGTTAAGTGTAAATGCATTCATTACTAGATATACGTAACTCACGCCGTCTTCAAGTCTTGGGGTCTACATACGTATTCCGATAACAACAGTACGACCGAATACCATGCAAACGTGTAGCATAATGTATGCTGTTTTTAGCTCTTGTCTGAATTGATGCAACAATTCTGGTATATCTTTCTTTCAACGTTATGTTAACGCAGCTTGGTAGCGATGGGATAATAGGGCTTACGTTTATAATCGCTGGTATTAAATGTTATAGAAATTTATGATTAAACTAGCAACCCGCCCTCGCTTCGCTTCGGTTTCAGTCGCCTAACCCACGGCGTGGTTCTCGTTCCCGTGGGAATACCGGGATAAAATATGTCCTATGTTACTTCCTGATATTATAGCTTTCCATTGATGAAAGAATTTTTGAAATCGGTTCGGTGGTTTAAGCGTGAAAGCGTAACAAACAAACAAACATCCTTACTTTCACATTTATAATATTAGTAAGGACTAGCTGACCCAACAGACGTCATTATGTTCAAATAAAATAAAAGGAATTCTTCTTGAAATCGATAGCAGCGCCACCTACCGGGTCCAATTATTAATCTCAATTATTTTCGAATCCAATATCGGTCTCTTCATTGGTCGTTCTCGAAATCAACATCGGTCCAGCCGTTAAGAGGAGTTCAATTACAAACACATGACCAGAAGATTTATGCCCACGCAGCGGAAGCTCTCGAACGTAAAAAAAAAACCCCGATTTTCAAACACTTTTCATTGGTGTTCCTATTGGTCTTAGCATAATGATATATAGTCTATAGCCTTCCTCGATAAATGAGCTATCTAATACTGAAAGAATTTTACAAATCAAGCAGTTAGTTCCTGGGATTAACGCATTCAAAGAAACATATTCTACAGCTTTATATATCAGTATAGATATAGATTAGTATAGATATAGATTAGTATAGATTTAATTATTATTATCATCATACCTCATATACGTCCCACTACTGGGCTTGAACCTTTTCCACAATGGAATGGAAATTGATTAATTATACCACATTATTCCTTACTACGTTCTATGACACGCAGTCTGTTTATTGTATAGTTTTATTTCAAACATCCGCCGCTTGAATGGTTCAGGTAGTCGTCATGGTTATCAAGTCAAGTTCTGATTACATCCTATGCAAAATTAAGGATATTATTAAAAATTTAGCTGCACGTATAATTTTAATAAATATATGCTTTAAAAACACCAAGAAAAAAAGGGTCGGTGTCTTTTGAAGGCGGTTTTTATTTTTTTTTTAATAATATAGGACAAGCTATTCTCATCTGAAAAAAACATTCATTTCAGCTCATATACGTCCCATTATTGAGCTCGAGCCCTTTCTACAACCTATTATAACCACGCTGGTCGGACATCTTGGTAAAGAGTTTTATTTCAAGTTTTACTTTTCTTGCACAGATGTTAAATGTATATATATAAAGAGATTAAACCCTTAGTCGTATTTTAGGACATCTACGAACAAGAAGGGGATAGTTAATTGCATATTTACTTCGTCACCACACAAAATAAAACATAATTTACCATAAATACAGATAATTGATTGAATTAGGCGATACATAGCGAAAATCCATTGTTATTTTAAGATGGAGGGCAGGAAGGGTGACTCACCACTTTTCCCCGGTCAATCAATATACCGCACAATGCACACAATGCACAATGAGATAAGGCAATCTTACTCTCACGTGATCAGTGCCTTCCAGTACGTCAACTTTCAGCTGAATTTCGAATATTTATTCGACACGTGTTTTGCCTCTAAACGAAGCATCCTTAGGACGGTTCGGCTTTCGGGCTGACCACGGAGGACAAGGAATTGGGCATCAATTGTCGGCCCAACGACGAAGGCGACGTGCTACGGGTGGTTTATGGGGCTGCTTGCTGCCCTTCTGTCGCCCCGGACGGAGCGGGCGTCGGGTGCACTGACCATAGCCTACCCCAAAAAAAGGACCGCTCAGCTTCAAATGCGCATGCATTTTAAAATAACACAAAAAATCGGCCAAGTGCGAGTCGGACTCACGCACGAAAGGTTCCGTACCATTGACAAAAAACCCTTTTTTGTATGGGAGGCCCCCTTAAATATTTATTTTATTTGGTTTTTAGTATTTGTTGTTATAGGGGCAACAGAAATATATAATTTGTAAAAATTTAAACTATCTAGCTATCGCGGATCTTGAGATGCAGCCTGGTGACAGAAAGACGGACGGACAGACAGCGAAGTCTTAGTAATAGGGTCTCGTTGTCACCCTTTGGATACGGAACCCTGAAAACAGAGTTAAGCCGGATACAGTTCTTAAACTACATGGAATTATTAACATGTCCCTTGCTTACTACGTTACATATATGTATTTTAAGTGAAAGCATAAGCTTAGAACTTGCAATTGCGGAACAAGATAATCGGGAAACTCTAAACTCCCAGATCACGTTGATACCCAAACTTCAGTAAATATACAAAATTAAACACTTATATTCGTATCTACGCTCAACTTCGGCAATAATTTCTTCGGCTCCAACTTAGGCACCCACTTTCGTTAATTAATAGGATTGGGTTTTGATTAAGCAAATAAATGATTCCTTTACGATTTTAAACATTAAACTTTGGGGTTTGTTCGAGTGCAATTAAAACGTTTCTGTATGATTTGTCTAATGGATTGATTTGTTGAAATGGGAAACATGATTTTTGCGAGATATCCAGAATTTTTTCGTGTGGTGACGGAGTAAGAATTCACCAAGCCCCCCCTCTTTTGCCCGTGGATGTCGTAAAAGACGACTAAGGGCGTAAATATGCATATGATATTAATGCAATAGAAGGAAAACTCTAAACAAAACCCTATACGTTGGTATAGGGTTTATTATATATCGTCGGACCAGCGTGGTATAGTAGCTCAATTTCCCTCCTATTAAGGAGGAGACTCGAGCCCAATAGTGGGACATATATGAGCTGAAATAATGATGATGATTCAGAATTTGTCATCTATACCAATAAATAAAATTGGAGTGTCTGTTTGTAATGTCAAAATAATAGGCTTTTTTCATGCTCACACGGTTATTTGCACTATACATATGCCTAAAATACACTATATTTTTTTTGTCTGTCTGTCGGTCTGTCTGTTTGTTCCGGGTAATCTTCAAAACGGCTCCACCGATTTAAAAAAAATCTTTCACCAATGGAAAGCTATAATATCAGGGAGTAAACTAGGCTATATTTTATCCCGGTATTCCCACGGGAACGGGATCTACAGGGATAAAGCGACAAAAACCGAAGCAAAGCGAGACCACTTCTATTGGAAGAAGTAGCAAGAAGATGCCACATATAACACCAACACTAGCATTTTATCATCACTATTTCCAATTCAGAAGAACAGAACAGTGCATATCACCAAAGGGATAGTGCCTGCCAAATCGCTCGGGCTGACCACCTTGAGGGGTAAGGGTTGATCATTACGGCGATCTATACCCTGACATCGTTCATTTCCTTCGGCTATTTAAAGAATTTAATCCGTCCACCCGTAATTAATATACAGACAACACGTCATTTAATCAAACAATTCATTTGAATATCGTAAAATAACAACTGTTTGTTCACAGTTTTAAGTTTTCTCATCTGTCGGCAGGTCTCTGATTTCTCTGTTTTTTTTTTATTAACGACAACATCTGCACCAATGACCAATCTAAATTTTTGTATTTCAGGGGACTATACAATTATGTATACAAATTATACCTACACCAAAGACAACAATTTGTGAAAAGCAGAGAGTATTGTCCGGCATGGATATCAAACATATAACTTTGCTATAATTGACACGATAGATCAGTCTTTTAATCACTACGCCATCAATACCATTGCAAAGAGCTCATTAGTTTTATTTAATATTAATAATTTAATCGAACATATCAGTACTTAGTCATTATGAAAATGGTTGAAGTTGATTCTTGGGAGTAAAAGGTTTGTCTTTCATAAAATAAGTAACGACTATAGATTTATTGAAGGCATAAATAAGATTTTACTTCGAGAATTTACTGCTGACGTTTTACTTAACTGAATAAAAGTACGGATAAACGTTGTAAAACTAAAAGTACTCTGTCTAAGTAGACTTGTATTATCATTACATAAACTTTTGTTACACAATTGTTTCCGTGTAGTGACAGAATAAGAATACAATTCATTATCCCCTTTCTTGCCTGTGGTTATCGTAAAAGTCGACTAAGGGAGATAATATCCCTAGCCGAGGCCACGGGTGGCTGGACCGGGGATTTCAGTCCGTCCCCCGCAGAGAGGCTGACCGCGCGACGGCGACGGGCTGACCACTGATGACAATTCAGCCTGCTCCAGTGGTCGGCCTAACGACGAAGGCGACGTGGGTACGGGTGGGTCATGGGCCCGCGCATCATCCTTTCGTCGCCCGGGACGGAATGGACCGCGTGTGCGCTTATCATAGCCCACCCATAAAAAAAAGGGAGATAATATGAATATAACAACTATGCAAGAGAAGGAAAACTCGAATTGAAAATCTTTACCAACACGTCCAACCAAAATGGTATAGTAGATTAATTAGCCTCTTTATGGAGGAGGTTCGTACACATCGGTAGGACATGGATAAGCTAAGATGAAATGAGATGATACTACGCTAGTCAGACACGTTACTAGAAGGTTATCTTTAGAGTTCTTCTTATCTTGTGCAAAAGATATATATGTACATATCACATAATTGTCTTTTACGACATCCACGGTCAAGATAGGGAGTGGTGAATTGTATTCTTACTCCGCTAACTTACAGAAAAGGTGCGGTCTTGAGGTGTGCGATATATTAGTTAGCCGTGAAGGGTAGTAACTTTACAGGCTATAGCTTCACAAATTATTTACCTTTGTCAATAATGTGGCTTGTACACCCCTATTACTATGAATTTCTAGCACATCACAGATGCCTTTTTTCACAGTATATTAGCCAAATAGCTGCTGTGTGGTAGCGGCTTCGAATACTACCAACCCTTGCTTTGCTCGTGGGTGTCGTAAAAGACGACTAAGAGCCCTAGATTGATCCGGACCAACTCCATCTGGTACCATTTGGGTCAACGATTACATTCCCAAGGAGGGTTGACGTCAGGCAGGCGGCCGGTCATAAAAGTCATTGCCGAAACTTTTTGCAATATGTCAAAACAGATGACATATTGCGTCGACTCCAAGTAATTGGGATAAGAGCAAGATGATGATGATGATTAGCCTATTTGGCTAATCATCATCATCATCGGATTCGATCGAACGGTTCCGGCGTAAGCTCCATTAGGCTCCAATTGAAATGCTTCACTTTTTGTGCGCGAACTTACCTTCTATATGTTATTATTCTAAGCCTGGGGCATTAAAATTTGCTATAATCTTATACAAACTTTTACCCTTAGTTACAACTAATAGTAGATTCGATTTTTATCTCGGTATTCCCACAGGAATGGGGCCTAAATATATAAAAACGCAGGCAATTGGATCGATTTCAAACATTTTTTACCAATGGAAAGCTACATTATCAATACCAACAAAAGTTATATTTACTACCGTATTTCCAAGGGAATCGGAACTACGCGGGTTAAAGCAATATTATGAATGTGAAAGTTAGTGAAGATGTTCGGATGTTTATTACTCAATCACGCGTAAACCGTTGCTCAAATTTGAATGAAAATTGGTACAACAAATATATAATATTGCCTAGATTAACACATTTCATGCTTTTTATTTAGGGTTCCGTACCCTAAGGGTGAGAACGGGTCCCTATTACTAAGACTTCACTGTCTGTCCATCCGTCTGTCCGTCCATCTGTCTGTCACCAGGTTGTATCTCAAGAACCGCGATAGAAATTGTGTGTGATTAGGAATTGTGAATTTCTGTTGCAGCTATTACAACAAATACTAAAAACAAAATAAAATCTATACCAATAAATAAAATTGGAGTGTCTGTTTGACATTTTTTGTCTGTCTGTTTGTCTGTTTGTTCCGGGTAATCTTCAAAACGGCTGGACCGATTTCAAAAATTCTTTCACCAATGGAAAGCTATAATATCAGGGCGTAAACTAGGCTATATTTTATACCGATATTGCCACGGGAACGGAAACTACGCGGGTAAAACGACTAAAACCGAAGCGAAGCAAGGGCGGGTTGCTAGTAATAAATATAATAGTTTAAAAAAACTAAAAAAATACGCTTAAGTCGTTAATCCTGATTATCCTAGTATGAATAACGGGTCAAACTGTTTAAAATATTGAATTGTTATCGGACCTTAATAAGTATGCCAAATTTCGAGTTAATCCGACGTTTTGAAGGAGGTCAAAATCATGTTCAAAGATTTCGTTACATACTAACATACTAACATTACGTATGTATGTACGTCTGAAGCTAATAAAAGCGTATTAATAAATATTTAAGGGGGGCTCCCACACAACAAACTCGATTTTTTTGCTCTTTTTATAAATAACTAGCAACCCGCCCTCGCTTCGCTTCGGTTATAGGTTATAGTCGTTTTACCCGCGTAGTTCCCGTTCCCGTGGGAATACCGGGATAAAATATAGCCTAGTTTACGCCCTGATATTTTAGCTTTCCATTGGTGAAAGAATTTTTGAAATCGGTCCAGCCTTTTTGAAGATTACCCGGAACAAACAGACAGACAGACAGACAGACAAAAATTTTTTTATTGCTATTTTAGGCATAGGTGTCGTGCAAATAACCGTGTGAGCATGAAAAAAACCTATTATTTTGACATTACAAACAGACACTCCAATTTTATTTATTGGTATAGATGGTACCGTAAACCGGCTACATGCTCGACTCAGACTCGCATGTAGCCGGTTTTTATGTTATTCCTTTTATTATTTAAGAGAAGGAAACTTCGAAATAAAACCCTATACCTATTCATCTGACGTGGTACAGTAGGTCAATTTCCTTCTCATTGTGGAGGAAGCTCGAGCCCAGTAGTGGAACGTATATAATATGTGATGAGACAATGACACCTCACGAAAGAAAAGAATACTCTATTCCGAGTCGAGCTGGCATAGTATTTAAGGAAACCTTTCACTCTTACCTTCATCATCATATCAGCTCATTTACGTCCCACTGTTGGGCTCGAGCCTCATCCAAAATAGGAGAGAAATTGACTTTATACCATGCTGGTCAAACAGGTTTGTAAAGGATTTTATTTCGAGTTATCCTTCGCTTGCATAGATGTTATATGCGTACTAGCAACCCGCCCTCGCTTCGCTTCGGTTTTAGACGTTTTACTGGCGTAGTACCCGTGATAATACCGGTATAAAATATAGCCTAGTTTACGCCCTGATATTATAGCTTCCCATTGGTGAAAGAATTTTTGAAATCGGTCCAGCCGTTTTGAAGATTACCCGGAACAAACAGACAGACAGACAGACAAAAATTTTTTAATCTGTATTTTAGGCATAGGTGTCCTGCAAATAACCGTGTGAGCATGAAAAAAGCCTATTATTTTGACATTACAAACAGACACTCCAATTTTATTTATTGGTATAGATGATATCCCTTTGTCGTCTTTTACGATATCCACGGTCAATATTAGTATCCTTACTCCATCGCCACACGGAATTACTCCTCTATGATGAGCAATCTCTAGAACTTCAATTCTCTGCTGAAAATCGGATATTGATGATGATGATACTTTTGAGTCCGATAATATGTTTTTTTTTGGGATAATAATTCAATTTAAGAAAAGTTATTTTATACTAGTGCAAGTATCAAAATTTGATTTGTTTCTAAGGTGCGTGCATTAATACTGCGTCCGTGTGAGTAGAAAATGTCAATGTGTGCTCTATCAAAAGTACCCACGCTCGAGGACTAGTCTTAATGTATTTCTAATTCATTATTATATCAAATTTTCGTTTTCTGCACTTCTCTTCAATATATTTCTCAACTGTGCCAAATTTCATATTTCTCCATTAGCACGATTTTCGTAAAAAGGGATACAAAATTTTTGCTTCACGTATTAATTATATAGATACGAGCGAAGCCGCGGTCAGAAGGAACATTTTTCCTGTGCTTCACATCAGCAAAAATACTTTGATATAACAGTAACTATATTTAGGTAATTTAAAGAACACGGAAAATGCCAGCAGAAGAGGATTGGCGACTTCCTGTGGCAAATATTTGTTCAAACGTAACTCGAAGTATGAAAGGAGTGGATATCTATAAAAATCTATACCAAAAACCAAAATAAAATTGGAGTGTCTGTTTGTAATGTCAAAATAATAGGCTTTTATCATGCTCACACGGTTATTTGCCCGACACCTATGCCTAAAATAGCAATTAAAAAATTTTTGTCTGTCTGTCTGTTTGTTCCGGGTAATCTTCAAAACGGCTGAACCGATTTCAAAAATTCTTTCACCAATGGAAAGCTATAATATCAGGGCGTAAACTAGGCTATATTTTATCCCGGTATTCCCACGGGAACTACGCGGGTAAAACGACTATAACCTATAACCGAAGCGAAGCGAGGGCGGGTTGCTAGTTAAAAATAAATTATATTACTTGAGCATTGTTTCCTTAACATAAGTTACGTAAACTTTACTGTTAGCGATTTATCTATTTTAAAACGTCATCATCATCACAGCTCACATACGTCCCACTGCTGGGCTCGAGCCTTCTCCACAATCGAAGAAGAATTGATCTAATATATCACGCTGGTCAGACGGATTGGTATAGGATTTTATTTCGAGTTTTCGTTTTCTTGCATAGATGTCATCTGCAATAATCGCTTAGTAGTCTTTTACGATACCCACGGGTAAGAAAGGGGGGGGGGGGGGGGTGAATTGTATTTTTACTTCGTCACCACACCGACGTCTTACTCCATGGTTAAGTAATTGTTTGTAGTAGTAGTAGCTCCATCCATATGACATCTCCAAGATACAAATATATTCCCAGCGTTTTAATTTCAATCTCTTTGTAAGTTCGTAAAATAAGGCTTCCGGCTTTTTTTGATAGGTTATGATTTAATCACACTTAGGCGGCTATATTTAATGTAAGTGTCGTCGTATTTAATATAAGTAGAATTGGTGGTCTGCCTATTTTCAGCTAGAGAAACAACCCACTTGGCAAGTTATGGACTCGCCCGCCCTGCATGAATTGAAGTGTGTGATGCATCATAGCCTGCAGTTAAGAAATAATTTAAAATTTTATCAGAACAAAAAAAGCGACTTTCAACCGTTTTTTCACGTATATTATCAGAACTGAACCACATTGAAATAGAACCACGCAGGAAACACCAGATTCTAAATAAGAACCTCCTCCTTTTTTGAAGTCGGTTAAAAAGTCAACTTTCCAACATAACAGTGGATGTACGAGTCTCTCTTACCCTCCTCTTGCATAGACTGTCTACGTTTTGATACCTACTCCACAGGCAAGAGAAAAATAACGGGGAAATAAGATGTAAAGAAGAAAAAGAAATAATATTAACAAAATTGAGTGTTAATTGTAGGGTACAAAATTATTATATCCTTACTCAAGGAGTTAAAGTTCAAATTCAGTAATAGCGCAGTCTTATATCAGATAGACATTAAAATGTTTCTCCTTTATTGCTTGGCACTTACAAACCGTCACCACTTTCCCAACGTACCACTTAGTACCGCAGCAGGGTTCATCCATTTCACCTGGAAACATGGTTTTCAACTGTACGTTTCCAGCGATCATTTCTTCCACGTACGTGCAGGCTCTGGAATGAACTACCTGCTGCTGTTTCTCGTGCGCTATGACATGTCCTTCTTTAAACTAGGTTTAAGAACAGTATTATCTTCACGGTAGGCAACGGGCTGTCTGTGTCCCTGATATTGCAAAGGTCCATGTGCGGCGGTGGATCACTTACCATCAGGTGTTCTGATTGCTCATTTGCCGCCATCGGCAATAAAAAAAGAACAAATACTAAGTTGTAATGAATTATTAACATCTCTCCTGTAACTTATTGTATTACCATCATCCATCATCATGTAAAATGTCCCACAACTGGGGGTTCCTGACTCCTTCATATTGGGAGAGAAATTTATCTACTGTACCACGCTAGTCAGGCGGGTTGGTATAGGGTTTTATTCTGAGTTTTCTTTCTCTGGCATAGTTATTACATGCCTAAAATATCCCTTAATCGCCTTTTACGACACTCACGGGCAAGAGACGGTGGATTATATTCTTAGTCTGTTATCATACAGATCAGCTTTTATTTTCAATAAAATGATATAATAAGCTTCAAGGTCAGCATTTAGTGTTTTTGAAATGTAATAATAGCTAGAAGCTAATAAGTACTTAAAACTTCCACACCTTAGAATAATAACTCATAGAAGTTCAATCCGCGCACAAAATTTGAGGCATTTAAATTGGAGCCAGAAATGGCTCCCTACGCAGGATAGTGACGTAGTGTAGACGGTCACTGCATATAAGGTAACTCGATTGTATAGTGGTGTGCGTGTGTATGTGTGTAATGGCTGGCACGCATGTAGTATTTTTGGCTTCACGTTTTTGATCGCTTAAGTACTCACTATCCTTCTATACGTTATTATTCTAAGTTCCATCACTTATTCCGTATTATGTGTCTCAGTCCATAGGGTTTTGCCTACAATAAAATTTGCCCCCGTTCAATAGACCTACGATGGAATTTTTGCAAGTTTATTTCATGTGTTTTGTGTGATTCGAGATACGAAGCATTTATTCTGGTAAATGCAATATTACTCTCAATGTTTTTCTAAGCTCCATGTTCAGAATAAACAGTGTAAGGGGCGGAAACTTGAAGAAAACGTATCGAGTTTCTAAATGTTTGAAACCATTTGGATTCGTGTTTCAGGCGAACACATCAAAATCTGGAAAAGATTCTAAGAAAATTTTCATTCTATAGTTTACTTTTATTGAAAAAAGAAGAAAATATGTCTTTTTGTAATTTATTTCTGTTATAATAATTTTTGTCTTACTGCTGGGTTCGATCCGCCTCCACAAACGGAGGTAAATTTACCAATTATGCCACAATGGTCAGACGTGTTGGTATAGGCATTAATTTCAAGTTTTCCTTCTCTTACATAGAATCCTTAGTTATTCGATTTTTACAGCTATTGGTGGCAAACGAGCAAATAGAAAACGTGAAGGCAAATGGTACTGCCGTTCATGGAAATTTGCTGGACCGCTGCCGAATGAGAATCGGTTCAATGTGGTTTAGTATGAATTATGTATTAAAAAGAAAACAATTCCACTGAGTTTCTTGCCGGATCTTCTCAGTACGGTCGCGTTACGATCTGGTAGTAATTTAAGTTAAAATGTAAAAAAATAAATGACAATATGTAAGTGCCCCGCGGGGTTTATACATAATAAATGATTTGAATTTGAGTGATATTAAACCCATCACCAAAAACCACGATACGTAAACACCCTCAGAAAGTTTTGCTTCCATCTCTCTCGTTCACCAAACGAAGTACAGTAACAAATTGCTTCTACTCATAGGTCGATTTTCTGGGAGAGTGTGTACTACCGCGGACGGACCGGCCCTCGGCTGTAGACAGAAGACTGCCGTCAGGGTGGTCCTATCACTATATAACTTTTACTACACCCAAGGACAAAATGGGAGTTGTTGAATTTTATTCTTACTTCATCATTACATGGAGAAGAAGAATCTAAGAAATGTAAGAGTATAACTTATTATCCCCACCTTTCCTACAGATGTCTTAAAGGGAAGTTCTTGAGTGGACCCCTCCCAGGGGGCCTAATGACATCTGGAAAGTATTTAGTACAGGACCGTTCCGAGTAGCGTTCTTGTGAGGAGGCCTATGTTCAATAATGGACGTCTATAAGCTGATGGATGGATGGTCGTCTATATGACGGATGCTTTTCCCTCATTCCAAAAGTACGCAGTAAAGAAGGTTTCAATTCAGAAATACTATTCAATAGACATTCTTTGATTAATCAGTCACATTTATCTAAATAATAAATCAACTTTGGCTTATTTGTTCATACCCCAGTCCATCAATAGGTACATTAATATAACAAAGCTTAAAAGTTCGAATAACATGCGTAAGTAAAAAAAGCAAAAAGGCCAGGTTACGAATTAACTTTCATGGGCGTGGATTTGATAAGGCTGGATAGGGATCATTGCGAAATAAAGAAATGTTTTTAAGTAAAGATTTAAACATTTGTCAGATTTTGTATTAGAAACTAATTATAACTAACTCTTCCTTTTTAATCTGTATGGTGACGGAGTAAGAATTCACTACCCTTACTACCCTTTCTTGTCCGTGGGTGTCGTAAAGGACGACTAAGGCATGTAATATGCACATAACAGCTGTGCAAGAAAAGGAAAACTTGAAATGAAAATCTATACTAACACGTCTGACCAGCGTGGTATAGTAGGTCAAACATCCTTCTATGTGGAGGAGGCTAGAGTCCAACAGTGGGACGGATGTAATTGAGCTGTAGCAATGATGATGATGATTATTCCTTTTTTTTTTGCTGGTAGGCTATGGTTTGGATACACCCCGCATAATCTGTCTGGGGCTACAGATGGACCCCATAACCTACCATAATCTCTTGCCATAGCCATTGGGCTGGCCCGGCGGAAAACTTTTTTCTGTAACGTCCCCTTCGGTGTTGTCAATGCGTCGCCGTCACGCGGTCGGCTTCTGCGGTGGTGAACTAATATAACATGCACATGACATCTGTGCAAGAGAAGGAGAACTCGAAATGAAAACCTACAATATGTTTGACCAGCATGGTATAGTAGGTAAAATTCCCTCCCATTAAGGCAGAGGCCTCAACCCAACAATGGGACATGATGGTTTATAAATAATTCAGATTAAAATCCACAAAAGGTTGTCAATTCACAATACATATTAATAACTGTGCACTGTGATAGTAAATTATTCACATGTTTTATTCAACAGATTTCATATGCGTTAATATCACGCATCGTGTCAAGCCTTTTTTTTACGCTGTGGCAAATGCATTTATGCATCCCCCCCGTACGATTCGTAGGGGGGTATGTAGGACTCGCCGACGTGGGATGACTCATCGGAATACCTACTAAAAACCAGCAGCGGCCCACTTCTTCGTCTATTTTGGGGTGCCAAAGGGTCGCCTTTTGGGCATGCGACGTTGGCCTTGCGGCCACATCCCGTGTAGGAATTGTCACGATGAAGGATTCATCAGGCGGGCGTACTGCTTCCGCCGTCTCCCTAATCGCCGTTTGCGAATTTGATTGGCGTGGGCTTCTCGTGCTCGTTCTGCGGCCTCCCTGCGCTATCACGGCTTCGCAAAAGGAGGCGGTCGCCGACCAGTAGTCGTCACTGCTGAGCATTTTTCAAATTTTTTTTATTTATTTATTTATTTAAATAGGAACATCAAATTAATTAAATTAAACTTATACAATTTCAGCATACATTTATATCTATATGCTAGCTCTGGACTCCACACTAGGAAGCCTTGTGTCGTGGAGGCCAGTCCATTCCCAAATAATTATATAGTGTGTATTTAAATATAGGCATGCATTCTTGAGTATATCCGTGCATGTATGCATATGTGCATGTGTAATCATGTACATGTTTCCGCATTTTCATATGTACCTATGAGTATGAGCGTGCATGTATACTTGTGTATGTGTATCTGTTCATACGTTTGTATCTATGTGTGTGTGTGTGTGCGTGTATGCGCGTGCGTACGTGCGTGTGTGTGTGTGTGTATATGTGCGTGCGAGTACGTGTGCATGTGTGTATGTGTGATATGTGATAATTACGGCCGGCAGTGACAGATCTCCTCCAATGGTCGCCACTAGGTCGTGCCACTGCGCACTCCAAGTGGGGCATTCTCCCAGAGTGTGGTCCACATTCTCAATAGGTGCACCACACTCATGGCATCCAGGGGCCTCTTCTCGTCTCGCAATCTGATACAAGTACTTACCGAAGCACCCGTGCCTGGTAAGCACCTGTGTCAGCCTAAACGATAGATTGCCGTGTTTTCTATTTTTCCAGCGGTAGAGGTGCGGTCCCACCGCGGCTACGGTTCCTCGCCCTGCTACGGCGGATTCTAGGTCCCCTCTCCACCGCCGGACAAGAGCTGCATGGGCTACATTCTATGTCCTGTGCCGCTCCCTTTCGGACATCCTTTCACCCCGTGTTCGTGCTGCGACGTAGGCTTGATATACTTCCACCTGAAGCTTTGCTTGCAACTCCCAAGGCGGATCACCTGCCAGCAATGTGGCTGCCGTCCATGACACATCATGTCAAGCCTGTGATGTACCTTGATATTTTGATAGCATCATATTATTTTTTAAATTTCATCTGCCAACTACATATAAGTCTTATACTAACTCATCATCATCATTTCAGCCTATCGTCGTCCACTGCTGGACGTAGGATCCCATCATGTTACGCCATAGAGTGCAGTCCTGTGCCGCCTACAGCCAATGACGCCCAGCAAATTTTACCAGGTCGTCGGTCCACCTAGCGTTGCTTGGTGTCCTACCCTGCGTCGTCCGATAGCTGGTGGCCAACTAGAGTACCTTTCTTTCTCAACGGTTGTCGGTTTGTCCAGCGATGTGGCCTGCCCATTTGTATAAGGTTTTCCTTAGAGGAAGTATAGCGTAAGTTACTTTCTATATAGGGAGCTGCCTGGTAGTAAAATCAAAATCAGTACACCTGTTTGGAAGATTACCCGGTATAAATAGACAAAAATTTTAAAATTTGTTTTTAGATAATGATTTCTGTTATTTTTGGGAGTATTACACATTGTAAATAAAGCTACTTTACGGTTTTTATCGCGTTTGTATTTGATTTTTGATTGCCCGATGTTTCGAACACTGTACAGCGTTCATGGTCACGGGCAGACTAAGATATCTTATCTAAGTAACATGACCCGTTTTTCCAACAACTTTAGTCGGCTTTGGTTCGTCTTGAAAGACCCAGATTGTAGATTGTTGTTTGGAATCAGGATCGTAGGCATAGATCCAAGATTCGTCACCACTGATAATGTGATAGACGTGATTTGACTCTCCTCAGTTGAACCTTTGCAGAATTTTCTTATACCATCTGACGCGGGCCGCCTTGTGATCGTCGGAAAGCAGATGCGGTATCCAACGGCAAACTAGCTTTCTCACACCAAGCGCTTCATGCAAGATCTTCTGAATGGTTGTCCCTGAGATGCCTAATAGAGCCTCTATCTCTCGATACGTCACATGACGATCTTCGAGAATCAGTTGTTTCACAGCAATGATGTTATCTTCAGTGAAGGCGGATTTTGGGCGTCCTTCACGAGATTTGTCACTAACGCTAGTATGTTCACGCTGAAATTCTAAATACCAGCGTTCAATAGTCCGGAGACATGGGGCTTCATCACTGAATACAGATGTTAGCTCTTCAAAACACTGAAGCCGTGTCAGGCATCTTCTAAAGTTGTAGAAAATTATTGCATGAACATTTTTCTTAGAAAGATTCATTTTCGTACGTAACCTGACAGATTCCAATCGACGCTGTGACTAAACAATAGCATTAATCCTAATACTTTTGTAGGATGGCGTGTGGAGATTAGCCACCCTACAATTGTATTGTAGTCGGCGCAGGTAGGTGTGAGAAGGCGAAGAAGAACGAAGAGAGTTATTTGTAAGACTGACGATTTATTTACATTTCATATATTATGTACAATAAATTGACAATTAAATTAGTGACGACCGTACAAGTGTGCGAGCTGATATCTTATGTCGACTGAATGAATAGACATTTTTTTTTTTTTTTTTTGTGTTTACAGCTGTTGGCCGCAGATGGCCTTGACAGCTTGACGCGGACTATGGGTGAGCGCTGAGGGCTCTTAACCCGGAGAAAAGTATGCTAAGCGACATCGCCCAAGGGCTACCCCTGTGGAGAACGGACCTCGGCTTGGGGCGTCGCTGGAGGCAAAGTGGGCGTGCCCACGTTTTTAGTCGTGACTTTTGCGCGGCGCGGTTTCGCACCTCAACGGCGAGGGCGGAACCGCGGATATTTATTTGTTAAGGCCTCGCGGGCCGTGTAGGCTCTTTGTTGAGCGAGTGTGATATTGTCGTCCTCTTCATCGAGGACGTGACGAGGACGTCGGATGGATGAGATATTGGAGGGTCTATAGGAAGCCGCCCCAACCACTAGGTGGTTGGGGTGTGTCATGGCAGAGTCAAAGTAGCTCTGAGAGCACCGTTTCATAAACTGCTTGATGGTCGACAGTTCGAGGTCGATGTGGAGATCGACGTTTCGTATGAACCACGGTGCTCCCGTAGCTCGGCGCATGAAACGATTTTGTAGTGTCTGTAGCCTGTGGATCCTGTGTGGCTTAACATGCGCGAACACCACGCTGGCATAGGTCATGATAGGCCGTATGCAGGTGGTGTATAGTCGGATTTTGCTACTCAGGGGCATACGCGACCTAGAGTTGAGTAGACAGTGGAGACGGCCCATCACAAAGGCTGCCCGTGCGCGGACTTGCTTTATGTGAGGGGCGAAGCTGAGTCGATCGTCAAGGGTCACACCCAAGTATTTGGCCTGCCTGGTCCAAGTGACCGGCTTGTTGAAAATTTTAAGGGGGGGAATGCTATCGATAGAGTAGGAACGGGCAGTTCGTCTAGTGAACATGACCGCCTGACTCTTCTCGGGGTTGATTTCTAATCTCCATTTCCTAAACCAATTGGCTAGGGCGGTAACCGCTGTTTGGAGAGTCTTGGCTACTGTTGTCGGGGATCTACCAGCACAAAAGAGTGCGGTGTCATCAGCGTAAAGCGCTTTATGTACCCGGTTGAATTTGGGTATATCGCTAGTGTATAGCGTGAAGAGAAATGGGGAGAGGACCGACCCCTGAGGGACGCCGGCCTTGATAGGGTGGGAGGTCGACAACGTCCCTTCCACCCTGTAGCGAAAGCTGCGATGACTTAAGTAGTCATGTATAATGAGAATTAAGTAGTGAGGGATCTTGAGGAGATAGAGTTTGTAGATTAGGCCTTCATGCCAAACCTTGTCGAATGCTTTCGCTATGTCTAGGAATAATACACCCGTATATCTGTTCATGATAAACTGACTACTTGTGTATTCTACCAAGCGGTGAACTTGTTGTACGCAGCTGTGTTTAGCTCGGAAACCAAACTGTGCGTCGGGAACGAGGTTGTTAGCCTCGGCGAATGTACGTAGTCTACTGAGAACTATTCGTTCGTAGATCTTACCTAGACCTTTTAGTAGACTAATCGGGCGGTAACTACTGGGTTCGGTACGGCGCTTGCCGGGTTTGTGGATTCCTATTACCACGGCCTCTTTCCATTGCGCGGGAAAGATGTCATTATTTAGTGCTGCATTGTAGATGCAGCACAACAGGACTATCAAGTGGGCGGGGAATAATTTAATGACTTTATTTGAGATTCCGTCCGAACCTGGGGCTTTTCTGGTTTTAAGACCCCTGACTAACGATTCGACCTCATCGGTGGTTACTACTGGGATAGGCTGATCGGGGTTGTCGTTTCGTAACGAGCGCGAGAGAGTGGTATGACGTTCCACTTCGTCGGCGATGAAGCGGTGATTCGCGGTGTCGGGGTGTAGTGTACTCGGCGTACACTGAAGCTACAAGCAGTCGGTCAGGCATTCTGACTTTTCGTCGTCCATAAACGCCGGTGGTTGGTTTGGTCTGGTGAGAGGAGGGAGAGTGGACACGATGTCTTTTTTGAGTGAGCGGGAAAGCTGCCAAAAGGCTGTGTGAGAGGGCTCTAGCTCCTCGAGCATGGCGTCCCATTTGCTCTGTCTCAATTCATTAATAGCTTGTTTAACCTCCCTCTGGAGTGACCGTAGGCGGGTACGGTTGTCCTCCGTGGGGTAGCGGTCATAAGCGCGTGTCGCGGCGTTTTTACGTCTTAACAAGTCACGGACGTCGTCTGGCAGGCGCCATTTACGATCGCTCGTATCTGGTAACGGCCGCGAGCAGTCGTCCATTATCGACTGCACGTGACTTGTAAGCGACTCGATCGCCTGAGAGGTATGTTCCTTAGACATAATGTCATTGGGAATTTGATCAAGGTGGACCGACGAGGTTGACTTGAGATTTTTCTCTAGCCGTGCCCAGTCAGTCGCTATCTTGATCTTTTCGTTGTTGTGGCCTGAGCGGGTGCGGGAGGCTAATACCAGAGTCACCGGGTGGTGATCTGAGTCTAACTCGTGTTGAACTTCTATAGAACATAAACGAAGGTTTATGTTTTTGAGAAGAAAGATATCGAGTATGTCCGGCCTGTGCGAAAGGATAAAGGGGAAGTGTGTCGGCTCTATGGGCGCTATGACATCAAATCCCAGTCTGTCAGCGAATAGCTCTAAAGTCTTGCCCCTCTTATTGGAACTTTGACAGCTCCAAGAGGTGTTCTTGGCGTTAAGGTCACCGCCAATGATGACGGCGCCTCCCAATTCTAGCAAGGCTTTTAGATCTTTTTCAACCAACTGTTTCGAATGTTCTCTATTGGGAGAGAGATATGCGGATACAAGGGTGATAGGCTGATGGCCTGAGAGGGCTAGTCTGCAAATTGAAGCTTCAATGTACATCAGAGGGGGCGGATCTACAGGTGTGCAATGCAGCGACCTTTTGTAGTAAATGAGCGTTCCACCCATTGGTGAGGTTGTCCTATCATTGCGAACTATATTATAGTTCGCGATTCTAGGGTCCCTGTTGAATGGTTTTAAGAACCTTTCTTGTACTAACAAGATGTCGAGCTGGTGTTCCCGAAGAAATGTGCCTACTTCATCCCTTTGTTGGGTAAGGCTGTTAGCGTTGAATGTCCCTACTTTGAGGTGTCTGGGTTTAACTCTGCCGGGAGTGTACCTATCCATTTTAGTTGAATTTGAGTGAGCCAAGACGCTCTAACGTGGGGGCGAATTTGATCGCTATATTAAGGAGGGCGAGGTTGTTTCCCTCGTTCTTTCTAAGATCGGCTGCAATTTCGCGGATTACCGCGAAATTGATTTGAGCCGCGAAGTTGGCCACCAGGGCTAGATCTGGATCTAGTCCTTGGGGGGCTTTTGGGGGCGCGCTTTTAGCGACGACGATGGGAAGGAGGGTGCCCTGAGGGGGCTTGGGATTACCACCGGTGGGCTGGTGTGCCCCGATTATTGGTGGTTTGGGCTGAGATGGTGCGGGTGGGGCAGCGGGCTGCCTGTTGGGCAGGGTTGGGAAAGCCTCCTTGCTGGTTGGTAGGGGGCGAGCCCACGCATTGTGGGTTGGTAAGGTGGCTGGGACGTAGGTCTTGTTATAATACAAGGCCTTGCCGTTTGAGTTGGGTTGGCGGACTAGTCTTCTCGGCGCTCTTGGGCAGCCGCGATAGTTAGCCGGGTGGCCGTATTCTCCACAGAGAACACACGCTGGTGGCTCTTTGCAGAGGGAGATGTCTTATGGCCGTTCACACTGAGAGGTGTGATGGTCACCTAGGCACTTGACACACCAATGAATAGACAGCAAAAGGTGGTGTATATATACTAGTATTCAGTCTGCGTGTGGCCCGAATGTGCACGTGTACCACACAGGTGCAACGCAGATGCGAACACAGGTGTCAGGTGTGAAAGCCAGCTGCGTCGCACATCTGTCAGCTGTGCACGCCAGCTGCCTCGCACCTGCGTCTTCTTGTATGGGCCAATCTTCATTAGCGAAGCGGATTGCTTCGCATTGTTGGGTTGCGGTCCAAGTTATCTTAGTGGCGGATAGTCGCCACAGTACTCCCCCATGAAGACCGTGGCTACGGGCGATAAAAGTCTGGTAGGCGTACTTTTTTTCCACTGGAAGTCCGTTTGATGTCATCAGGGACTGGTTGGACCGGAACCTCAGCTTCTCTTGCCATATATGATGGTTTGAGCCTGTCAATCGACACGTTAGTGGTTTTGGAGTTTACAACTAATGTGAAGTATTTAGATTGCCAGCTGACGACCTTGTAGGGGCCGGTGTATGGTGGCTCTAAGGCACCTCTCAGGCGATCTTGACGGACGAAGACGTGTGATGCTGTTTGGAGATCCCGTGGGACGTAAAATGGTGATGTAGTGTGCCAAGACGATGAACGAGGAGACAGCTTCGCCATGTACGCGCTAAGACGTGTCGCGTACTGGGTGACGTCAGCAGTCGAGTAGTCATCTTTGGGGCACATGAATTGACCAGGTAAGCTTAGGGTTGCGCCATACACTAGCTCAGCGGGAGATGTTTTAAGGTCCTCCTTCCAGGCACTGCGCATGCCGAAGAGCACCAGTGGAAGTGCTTCGGTCCACTGAGAAGCAGGAGCGTGACACATCAGTGCCGCCTTAAGCTGTTGATGAAGCCTTTCAATTATATCGTTGCTGGAAGGGTGATAACTGGTGGTACGCAAGTGGCGCGCACGAAGCAAGGCGGTGAGCGCCTTGAAAAGATGGCACTGGAATTGGCGACCACGGTCCGTAGTCACACGCTCAGGACAGCCGAATCTGGCAATCCAACCGGACACGAGGGCAGTAGCGCAGCTCTCCGCAGTAATATCCCGAAGAGGGTATGCTTCAGGTCATCGGGTGAACCTATCAATGACTGTGAGGCAATACCTGTAATCATGAGACGGAGGTAATGGTCCTATTATGTCGAGGTGTATATGAGAGAATCTCGAGGAAGGTGGAAGGAAAGAGGAGAGGGGACTGGAGGTGTGACGGGTAACTTTACTGGTTTGGCATTTCACGCATTGCCTAGCCCACTCTCTACAGTTTTTACGAATCCCTGGCTAAAAAAATCTTTGTGTCACCAGCCGCACTGTAGCTGCGCTTCCTGGGTGATGTAAGTTATGTATCGTTTCAAAGACTTGTTTGCGGAATTCCGGTGTGATGTACGGACGAAGTATAGACTGCGAGGTGTCGCAATAAATAGGTATATTAGTAATTTCAGTACCAATCTTCTGTAACCTCAATGATGTACTGCACTTCAGAAGTTCTTGCAGCTCCGAATCTGATTCTTGAGATCGTGCAAGAGATTGGTAATCAATAGCGCTAGTTACTTCTTCAATTCTCGATAAGGCGTCAGCGACGACGTTATCCCGTCCGGGTATAAACTTTATGTCGGATGTAAATTAGGAAATAAAATGCAGGTAGCGATACTGTCGAGACGAACACTTGTCTCTGTTGAGTGATAACGCAAATGATAGTGGCTTGTGATCTGTGAAGATAGTGAAGGTTCTAGCTTTGACCATAGGTCGGAAATATTTTACCGCCTCGTACGCCGCAAGTAGCTCTCGATCATACGGGCTATATTTCTTTTGAGCCACGCTCAGTTTGTGTGAGTAGAAAGCTAAGGGTTACCAGTCTCCCTTCTTATTCTGCTGTAGTACGGCTCTTATAGCTACATCTGAAGCGTCCGTGACTATAGCGAGTTCAGCGGTAAGATCCGGGTGTGATAATAACGTAGCCTGTGACAGGGAAGTCTTACATTCCTCGAAAGCCTTTAGTGAGTGAGATTGGCTGTGAGCCTTTGACGTGTGGGCTCGCAAAATATTTGTAAGTGGTGCTTGAATTTGAGCAGCATTTGGAATGAAACGACGGTAGAAATTGAGCATACCAAGAAAGCGCTGAAATTCCTTGACTGTTTTCGGTGCTGGAAGGTTTTGGATAGCCTCGACCTTAGTCTCCAAAGGCCTGGTACCAGCTGCAGAGACTTGATAGCCGAGGAACTTTACGCTTGATTGCCCAAAATTGCACTTCGATGTGTTTATAAGGATCCCATATTGCTTTAAGCACTCGAAGAGTTGCCGTAGGTGGTTCTGGTGGGCTTCTGGAGTACCTGAGAACACCAAAATATCATCCAAATAACCGTAACAGAATTCGAGGCCTAGGAGGACTTCATCGACGAACCTTTGGAATGTTTGTGCAGCATTTCGTAAGCGAAATGTCATATACGGGAATTCATAGAGACCAAAGGGCGTTGTGATTCCAGTCTTAGGAATATCCGCTGGCTTTACTAACAGCTGGATATAGGCTTTAACCAGGTCAATGGTGGAGAAGACAGTATATCCTGAAAGCTGGTGCGAGAAATCGTGAATGTGACGTATAGGGTAGCGATCAGGAATAGTTCTGGCATTGAGTGCACGATAATCCCCACATGGTCTCCATTCGTCATCCTTCTTCTTCACCATATGTAGGGCAGAAGACCATGGACTCTACGAGCGTCGGGCTGTACCACAAGCTAGCATATCCTCAAACTCCTTTTTTGCTGCCTTTAAACGTATTGGATCGGGGCGACGTGGTTTGCAGGAGACAGGTGGACCAGGAGTTGTCCTTATAAAGTGCATGGTGTTATGCTTAGGTGGAGAGTGTATCCCTGCAGGTCTGGTTATGTCTGGGAACTCGCGCAATAATGAGTGAAAAATAATATCACCGGTGACAGTTTTTATAGAAGAAATGTAGTCTGAGGTGTCAGTGCGAATAGTTGCTACTGACAAAGTTGTAGTGCCATCGAGCAAACGTTGATTTTTGCAGTCTACCATCAGGTTGTAATAGCTTAAAAAATCTACACCTATGGTTTGTATCTATTGGTTTTGACACATCGGCAATTATGAAATTCCATGTAAAATTTCGCCTGAGTCCTAAGTTTAAACTTAAAAGTATCGGTTCATATGTGTGGATAATAGTATTGTTAGCTGCAATGAGATCAAACTTAGACTTCGTATAGGTTTGACAGGCCCTAGTAGCAGATCGCGGGAAAACACACAAGTCTGAACCTGTGTCCACGAGGAATTGCATTTTTGAAACACGATCAGTAACAAATAGACGGCCTGTTGCTGTGGGGCAGTCGTGGGCCGCTACTTCCGACTGCCCTTCGAGTTTTCCGCCTGGAAGGTACATGGCTGCCGGCACTTATAAGCCTTCGCACCATAAGTGTAGTGATAATAACAGTGAGGATGGTCAGCCGGTGGTTGTCGTGCTCTAGAACGAGTGCGTGAGCGATTGCTCTTTTCGAAACGAGATCTTGAGCGTGTACACACTACTCGTCTCCAAAAAGTTAGCAAATCATTCATGGGGCAATGTATAAATTTCAAATTCAAATTCAAATTCAAATTATTTATTATGCATAAACCTTGAGAGGGCACTTACATATTGTCAGGTTTACTATTTCCAAAAAAAATATACTACCACCGGATCGGAACGCGACTGCTACTGAGAAGATCCGGCAAGAAACTCAGCGGGCTTGTCATTATTTTTAATTTTTTTTTTTCTTCTTACTAGTTATACAATTGTGTACATGTTTTGTAAGAACAAGCTCCAGTGTGATGCCCTTCGAACCGCAAGACACTTAATATAATTTAAACGATTATGGCTGGACCAGATCCCACAAGCGGCACCCGATCACGAGTTAACTACTAGAGCAGCCATCGCTCCCCTCAACCACTATGGAGGGAAGGGAGAGACCCGCTCCACGCAGCTACCGCAAGTAGATCCCTATGTGAGCATGACCAACACCACAATATGTTACAAACCCTGAAAATACAAAAATTCGTTAGGCAAAACACGCTACACTTTACAATAAAAGTTAAAAGTACATTTACAAACAGTATATTTAAAATAACAAGGAAATTGCTGAATGAGGAGCTGCTCACAACCAATGTGTTGGTCATGCTCACATAAGGATCTACTTGCGGTAGCTGCGTGGAGCGGGTCTCTCCCTTCCCTCCATAGTGGTTGAGGGGAGTGATGGGTGCTCTAGTAGTTAACTCGTGATCGGGTGCCGCTTGTGGTATCTGGTCCAGCCATAATCGTTTAAATTATATTAAGTGTCTTGCGGTTTGAAGGGCATCACACTGGAGCTAGTTCTTACAAAACATGTACACAATTGTATAACTAGTAAGAAGAAAAAAAAATTAAAAATAATGACAAGCCCGCTAAGTTTCTTGCCGGATCTTCTCAGTAGCGGTCGCGTTCCGATCCGGTGGTAGTATATTTTTTTGGAAATTGTAAACCTGACAATATGTAAGTGCCCTCTCGGGGTTTATGCATAATAAATAATTTGAATTTGAATTTGATCTTCTTGAGTTATCTAGTCTATCGAATAAAGAGGCTACTTGCTTGGTTAATTCGGTGATTTGTTGTGCTATATCGCTGTATGGTGATGATTGCGCAGAAGTGCTCGCTACCTGAGATGCTGATGCCGCTATCTCGTAGACTTTGTCGGCCAGTTCCCCCAGCTTACTCATGCCAAGGTCTATCTGCGTAGCTATAACTGTCTGGATGTTTTGAGGCAACCTGCTAGACCATAAGGTTAATAAAAAATCAGCGGGTATAGACGGCCCGGCCAGACCCGTTAGGTAGCATAAAAATTGTGACGGCTTTCTATAGCTTAACTCTTCATGCATTAGCAGCTGCTTAACTCGCTTTTCCTGGGAAGCTGAGAGTCTTTTGATTAGCTCTGCTTTTAATTTAATATATTTATTGGTAGCAGGCGGTTGGGTTATTATGTCCTTCACCTCAATAGCATATTGGTGGTCTAACTGTGAAACTAAGTAGTAAAATTTAATCTCGTCCGAAGTTATTCCGGACAAGGCGAATTGAGACTCCACCTGCGCAAACCATAATTCGGGTTCTTCCGGCCAAAAACGGAGGTACTTTCATGCTAACTCGCAATACTTCGTCATTGCTTTTCACACTCATTCTTTTAGTAAGTAAAAAATCGCTCACCAGGTTGCGTGTACAGATCGCGTTGATGGTTGCATGTTCAGATCACGTGGATGGTTGCATGTTCAGACGTCGGGGTCATCAGATGTAGGATGGTGTGTGGAGATTACCCACCCTACAATTGTATTGTAGTCGGCGCAGGTAGGGCTGAGAAGAAGGCGAAGAAGAATGAAGAGAGTTATTTGTAAGACTGACGATTTATTTACATTTCATAAATTATGTACAATAAATTGACAATTAAACTAGTGACGACCGTACAAGATATCGTATGTCGACTGAATGAATAGACAGCTTTTTTTTTTGAAGTTATACTTCTTTAGGCGCGTTATGAAAAAATGATGAGAGTGAAATTTTAAGATGCGCGCGCATCTATGACACAAAATTAACAGTATGAAGCTGTCTGCTTAACCGCTCATTGAGTGAAATTTTAATATGCGCGCGCATCTGTGACACAAAATTAACAGTATGAAGCTGTCTGCTTAACCTTAAATTCAATTTTTGAATTTATTATTAAATTTATTTTTAAAATATTAAATAATCAATAATAAACATTTAAAATTAAGAATCTTATAATATTTAGTACAAATTATGTCTTATATATTTATTATTCTCTAAATTTTGTTTTTAATAATTATATATATATATATATATATATATATATATATATATATATATTAATTATATATTATATAAATTTATATTAAATATATATATTTGAAATATATATATTAAATATATTATTATATAAATATATTAATTTTCAATTTTTAATATTAATTATTGATATCTAAGATCAATCGAAGATTCTTTTTGTTTAAATTTGATGACTATTAAACTGAACTGTGTTGATTATCCTTTTCCAATCCTTCTATTATTTTATTGTAATTAATTATTTGCATGCAATTAAAAACTATTTTTTAATGATGCCAAAGAAGTATAACTTCTCACGCGCGTACATAAGTACACGCACCCATTTTTTTTTTATTGTGTGTGTACAGCTGTTGGCCGCAGATGGCCTTGACAGCTTGACGCGGACTATGGGTGAGCGCTGAGGGCTCTCAACCCGAAGAAAAGTATACTAAGCGACATCGCCCAAGGGCTCCCCCTGCGGGGAACGGACCTCGGCTTGGGGCGTCGCTGGAGGCAAAGTGGGCGTGCCCACGTTTTTAGTCGTGACTTTTGCGCGGCGGGGTTTCGCACCTCGACGGCGAGGGCGAAACCGCGGATATTTATTTGTTAAGGCCTCGCGGGCCGTGTAGGCTCTTTGTTGAGCGAGTGTGATATTGTCGTCCTCTTCGTCGAGGACGTGACGAGGACGTCGGATGGATGAATAGACAGCAAAAGGCGGTGTGTATATATACTAGCATTCAGTCTGCGTGTGGTCCAAATGTGCACGTGTACCACACAGGTGCAACGCCGATGCGAACACAGGTGTCAGGTGTGAAAGCCAGCTGCGTCGCACATCTGTCAGCTGTGCACGCCAGCTGCCTCGCACCTGCGTCTTCTTGTATGGGCCAATCTTCATTAGCGAAGCGGATTGCTTCGCATTGTTGGGTTGCGGTCCAAGTTATCTTAGTGGCGGATAGTCGCCACACTCAACTGTTTTGAGATTCAAAATTTAAATACATTCGAATATAGAACAGTTCCAAATTCAAAATTGCCGGGCAATATAGAAACGACAGAACTTAAAAGGCATGCCTAGTAACCGTGTGAGCATGAAAAAATCTATTATTATTACATTATAAACAGACATTTCAATTGTATTTATTTATATATATATATATATATATATATATATATATATATATATATATATATATATATATTATTCATGTAATCATAATTATATTCTTTTTATAAATGTTACTTGTCACGTTTATTTTGCTATTAGTCAAACACAGTTGATATAAAAAAGCTCTGAAAAGGTTTTCGCTACGTCATCATTCTATCATTACGTAGCCACTTGTAATCAGGCGTGACCTTTTGTCTGTCACTGTACTTTTAGGGTGTCTTTCATGTCATGGTATATTTGATGGCATCTCCAGATATTAATGTTTATGAAACGAAATTCTTTGAATGATATAAGAATTATATTGGATGATAATGGCGATTTTGAAGAATAAAGGCTATGTAACTTTAATAATACAAATGAAAAAAAAGGGAGCCGTCGCTCAGGACGCCTGGCAGATGTGAAACATCTAAAATATTTTGTACAAGTATATATACATAAAAGAACAGACTACGACAGGAAGTAATATGGCATAATGTATTAATAAAACATTACGATTTTTCCAGAAAATATTAATAAAATAAGACGTCGTAACGCCACGAGCTGTTAACGCCACGCCAGCGAGCAGGTTTCCCCTCGCCTATAGATGTTTCACATCAATATTGTTTTACAAATTTTCAAAACTTGGTGTATAAATTATAATACGCTATAAGACACGTATGCGCTATGAAATCGGCAAATGGTCTATGTTTATATTCATCATCATTATATCAGCCCACAGATGTCCCATTGCTGGGCCTAAGCCTTCTTCACTGTTTGCGAGAAATTGAACAAATATACCACGCTGGTCAGACGTGTTAACACAACGTTTTATTTCGAGCTGTTCTTCTCTTACATAGATGGTGTATGCATATTATAACCTTTTTTTTTTTTTTTAGGGGGTGGGTTACGGTTGGCGCGCTCCTCGCACCACTCCATCCGGGGCGACAGAGGGGCGATGCACGCAACTCCCGCAACCCACCCACGATGCACGTCGCCTTCGTCGTTGGGCCGACCACCGGAGCAGGGTTACTTGTCATCAGTGGTCGGCCCGACGGAATACCCCCATCGATCGACGTCCCCCCCTCGGAGAGGACGTCGGTCTTTCCTCACGCGGTCGGCCTCTCAGCGGGTGACGGACTAATCCCCGGTCACGTCACCCGCGGCCTCGGCTAGGGCGGCATGAGGCGCAGGTAGTTGCGCCTGCGCCGCCCCAGTCGCCGGCGGCGGATCTCCCCATCGAGGCTGCGCTCCTCGCGCAGGCGATCCGCCGCCTCCTTCTGCGGGATCACTGTCTTGCAGAAGGCTGCGACCGCGTCCCAAATATTATAACCCGTAGTCGTCTTTTACGACACCCACTGGCAAGATGGTGAATTGTATTGTTACTCCGTCACCACATGGAAAATCGAATAATCAGACAATAAATAGCAAAAATCTAAAGGCTCAATGGCGATGAGGAGAGAATACGGTTGATTATGTGGCCGCAAGCCGCTCATCCGTCGACCTGGACAGATTGGGTGAGAAGTGTAAGAACATAGTCTAAGATAATTTCACGACAAGTAAGGATTGGAGATAATTATATTCTTATCATATTACCAATCAATCAATCCAATCATTTATTCTGCATAGGCCCCTTAAGGGCACTTACATATTGTCAAATTTCATAACGTTTGAACACAATACAATAATCTACTACCGGATCGGAACGCGGCCACAAAAATACAACAAAAATATTCCGAGCGAAGCAACAACAACTAGATATTACATTTAATTTAACTTATAAGATATACACAGCACTCTACATTAGTTGTATAGCTACAGATATACTGCTATAAGCATGTCGATGATGCGGACGCACGAGATTTCACCCATACAAAAAATGTCTAATGCGCACAGTACACTGCGCATGCGCCAGTCATAAGCATGTCGGTGACGTGAACTGCGAAAAAGGGCTCAACGCGGCTTAAGAAGTTTTCACTATAAAAAAATAGGAAAAGGACCAATGGCAAAAATGTATGGACCTTGGTCCATATTCCCAACAGTAATAAAACCTATGTCAAAGAAAGCATCTAAAGTGTATTTTATTTCATACTATGACAGTTACGTTAAAATCGAGCGCGAACATGGTGTTTATTAATATTTTTATCAGCTTATGAGTACACCTGTAGTAAGTATATTAACAAAAAAAGTTTCATTGATATTTCTGCACTATCAGTAATATTGCTAATAACTACAAAAATACAATTCATACAATCTTGAACCACACATAGTTCTTATAAATCTACATGCGAGTAGTGTACAAAATAATTCAATAGCTTATGACGAATATTTGAAACTTATTATTATTATCCGCTACAAGATTATCTCGCATAAAAAATGTTTAATTAAAAACCCGTACACAAATAATTCTGATCAACAATAATCTCATCTAAATGTAGTGCCGGTCAATGAAATCCTTCCAGTCTACCCAGTACCATATTATAGAGATAAGATAAAAATGGGGGTGGGGTTGCTCTCTGCCTTTGTGCATTGTGGTGCTCTGGCGGTGGCGCGGCGTATGCGCAGTGTAGATACACAAAGAATGAAAATAAAAAATAAAGTTTTACAATCGGAATTTATGCTTTCTTAGTTTGAAAATGTGTCAAAACACCATTTTCGCGTTAGATATTCACCTCGCCGTCATAATATGAAATAAACAGTAACCTAAAAGCATTCATTTGGCATCACTTAAAATGCTGTTGAGCCATTGGACCAAAATGACTCAAACCCCTTTCATTGGGTAGATAATTAAATTCTTATCCTTTTATCAAACAGGGAAAATAATGTTAAATTCATATCCATGTATTATACAATCCAAGTGTAGCTCGTTAATCTCTCAAACGACGCGCTCGAATGACGTAAACGTCAAACGTGGCCCTCATTACTTTTAATGAGAGCGTTCATTAACACGAATCAATTGAACAGAACCAAGTTACCAATTATATGTACATTCACGTCATTTATGCTTTTATTTGATAATCTAAGAAATATTTTGGGAAAAAGTTTTTTTTGAAGTTTCTTTTTTTGGCGCGTTAGGGAAAAATATGAGAATAAATTTTAACGGTTCACGAATCACCGACCGACATCGTGAAGTTACCTAGTCAACATTTTTACAATGCGCGCGCACACCGTCACAAATGTCAACTAGATAATGCGTTGCTATGTATTAAATATCTTTTTTTTTTTTGCTATTATTAGTGAGGTTTTTCTATAAACGTAGAAAAACGGGAAAGATAATTTTTGGAAAGATTTTTATCTTGTTACCCCAAAAAAATATAACTACTTACGTGCATACATAATTGCACAGACACACTTTTTTATTGCTGTTGATGGCAAACGAGCAAACAGATGGTAAGTGATACTTTCTGCTCATGGATAATTGCTAGGCCGCTGCCTACCGCGAAGAAAGTGTAGGCAGTGTGAAAGCGTGCAATATGGTTTAGTGATAGGTACTAAAGACACCACTTGGATGTGTTTTTTGTGACTTCCTCCATTTAGCTACGGAGTAATTTGGACGAAACGGGATGAAAGTAAGTTTATGAGAAAAGATGGATGGCCATATATTTTGTTAGGTATTGTGTTCAACATAAATAATTTATACCATTGTTTTTTTTTTTTTTTTGGATGGGTCGCGGTCGGCGCGCCTCCGCACCACTCCGTCCGGGGCAATAGAGGGGCTTAAGCACGCAACTCCCGCAACCCACCCGAAAACCACCTCGCCTTCGTCATTGGGCCGACCACCGGAGCAGGTTTACTTGTCGTCAGTGGTCGGCCCGACGGAATACCCCCTACGCGGGGTACCCTCCCGTCGACCGACGTCCCCCCCTCGGGGAGGACGTCGGTCTTTCCTCACGCGGTCGGCCTCTCGGCGGGTGACGGACTAATCCCCGGTCACGTCACCCGCAGCCTCGGCTAGGGCGGCATGAGGCGCAGATAGTTGCGCCTGCGCCGCCCCAGTCGCCGGCGGCGGATCTCCTCATCGAGGCTGCGCTCCACGCGCAGACGATCCGCCGCCTCCTTCTGCGAGATCACTGTCTCGCAGAAGGCTGCGACCGCGTCCCAGTTCCCGACGCTGTCGACCATCGCCCTAGCGGCAGCGTCAGGTCGGCACCGATGATTGCGACGAGTTCACGGCGCTGCACTGCCCAAGCCGCGCAGGCCTCGAGCGTGTGGCGCGCCGTGTCCTCATCGCAATCGCAGTGGTGGCAGGACGGTGTACTCTCCCTCCTTACGACCCTGTGCAGGTATTTGGCGAAGCTCCCGTGCCCCGTCAACACCTGCACTAGTCGGAAGGAGAGCACCCCGTGCCGCCTTTCCAACCACTGCATCAGCACCGGCCGGAAGGCCTCCATGGTTCGCACCCCGAACCGAGGCCTCTCCAGCCGGACTGCCCAACGGGCAATGACGTCTCGGCGGGCGTCGACGTGCCAGGCGGTGAGATCCCTTAACGAGATCACACCGCCCTCCCCGCGCACCCCCGACACCCGCCGATACAACTCGGCGAGCATTTCCGCCTCCAGGTCCCACGGGGGAGTCCCGGCCAATAGGCACGCTGCCTCCGTCGCAACCGTGCGGTATCCGCGGATGGCCCTGACCGCCATGACCCTCTGTGGTCGCCACAGAAGGGCCCTAAGTCGGACGGTCAAGGACCCCGCCCACATCGGTGCGCCGTACAGGGCCATCGACCGGATGACCCCCGTGTACAGCCGTCGGCACGTAGCGCTCGGTCCGCCCACGTTCGGCATTAGCCACGACAGGGCGGACGCCGCAACGACGAGCCGCGGAGCGAGCCTGCGGAAATGCTCCCGGAACCACCATTGCCCGTCGAGCACCAGGCCCAAGTACCTGATATGGGCCCGGATGCTGATGTCAACCGATCGGACGGTGATCGAGACGCCGATGGGAGGGCTCATAAGGCGCCCATGGAACAAGAGGGCCTCCGTCTTGTCCAGGGCGACCCTCAACCCCAGCGCCTCGATCCGCCTGACGACTTCTTCGGTGCCATAGGTCGCCAGGCTTACCGCCTCTTCTAGCGTCCCACCGCGGGCTGTGACGAGCGTGTCGTCGGCGTAACAAATCACGCCCAGCCCGGGCGGGAGGCTCCCCCGCAACGCCCAGTCGTAGCCGATGTTCCACAGGGTGGGTCCGAGGACCGACCCCTGTGGGACACCGCACGTCATGGGCGTTCGCACAACGTCCCCTGCTCGGTTGGTACAGAGGACGCTGCGCCCCACCAAATAGTCTGCCACTAGCCGCCTCAGGTAAGCTGGCACTCCGTGATACCGGAGCGCCTCCCTGATGCAGCTGAATGGCAGACTATTGAATGCGTTGGCGATGTCTAGGGACACCGCCAACAGCACTCCCCCACCGGTGACGGCCTCAGTCGCCACGGCCCTCAGGTGCAACAGAGCCGCGATCGTCGAACGACCCCTCCTAAACCCAAACTGGGCGTCCGACAGATCGGGCCCCGTGCCGACGAGGTGCCGCTCGATGCGGGCAGCTACCACCCTCTCCAGTAGCTTGCCCGTGTCATCGAGCAGCACGATAGGCCTGTAGGCCGAAGGCGAACCCGGAGACCGTCCCGGCTTCGGCAGGAGCACCAGCCTTCCCTCCTTCCAGCACCCAGGGAACCGTCCGGACGCTAAACACGCGTCGAACAGCTCCCTGAGGCGGGGACCCAGGTGGTCGAGGACCAGGCCCAACACGCGGTTTGGAACACCGTCGGGCCCGGGGGCGGTGGACTTTGCGCACATGCGCGCCACCGCCACTCCCATCTCGGGTTCCGTGATGGGCGGAACACTGTCGTCGTCGGCCTCCCGGTCAATGTCTGGCGGAGCCATGACCGGGGGCGTGTGTTCCGCCCGCCGCGGGAACAGGTCCTCGACGACCCGGGTGAGAAGGCTGGGCTGGAGAGTCTCGGTGAGGGGAAGGCCCCGCGCGCGGAGCTTATTCAGCACCGCGCGATAGGGGCGTCCCCAGGGGTCACGATCGAGACCGTCCAGCATCTCCTGCCGACTGACGTCCTTGGCGGAGCGGACGGCCAGCCTGAAGGCCGACCGCGTATTGCGGTAGCCCTCATACAGCAAGGCCCCCCACTCCGCGTCGCGTTGGCGCCGCCGGCTGCGGGTGTAGGCCCTCCGGGCGCGAATGCACGCGGCCCGGAGATCCGCCAGCTCCCGAGACCACCAGTGGACCGCCCTCCTCGGGGGCGGATGCCGTACCCGGGGCATGGCCGCATCGCAGATCTGCGTCAACGCACTGCGGGTGCGGCCAGCCTCGGCGTCCACCCCGTCCGACTGGTTGGCAGAGGACAGCCACGAGTAAACGATGGCTGTCTCCGCCAGCTGGTCCCGGTCTAAGCGACCCACAGCCCATCGCGGGAACGCAGGACGTCCATCCGCCCCGTGACCCCTGCTGGGCGTCGGGATTACCGGGGAGACCTCCTTCCGGATATACCGGTGGTCCGACAAGGTCTCCACCTCCTCCACGACGCGCCAGCTCCCCACGCGTGCGGCGACCTCGGGGCTAGCGAACGAAAGGTCCACTATCGACCCGCCCCGTTGTCGCACGCACGTATGCACCGAGCCCCTGTTCAGCAAACAGAGGCCCAGTGCCGCCGCCCACTCCTCGATCGCCCGTCCTTGGTCGTTCGTCCGGGGAGACCCCCACGCCACGGACTTGGCGTTGAAGTCCCCCAAGACGAAGACCTGGCGCGATGCCATTCGCCGTAACGAGGCCTCCATGATGGTGAGGGAGGCCTCGAAATCGGTCACACTCCAGTTAGGGGAGAGATAGACTCCGAGGAGCGTGATCTCTCCCCAGTCCGCCGCGACGTATCCGACGCCCCTGTCCCTAAGGGTCAGTACCATATAATAGTCGGTTTAATTATTATTACGTTTTTTTTTCTTCAAGCGTGTATTTTTTGTTTTTAAATATGTTTTAAAAACGTTTATGATGTCGACTCACACAGTTGGCATCCGTGACGTCATTAAAGCGCCTCCACGGAAGATCAGTGCAGGTTCTTTTAACCTGCAATATGTGCAATATGTGCAATATGCTTCGAATATATATATATGTCGCAGCATCACTACCTCTGGCGCCATATCTTAATACTTTTTAAGAATCAATCGATTACGGAAACGTCAAGCATTATACTTGGGTGTTTTTGATACAATGTTGGCAATGATTTTTGATGTTTGTCGGTTGACCGTTAACGTTTGAAATATTACAGAGCTTTCTTTATTTAGAGCGGTCCGTTGAATACTGAGGTGGGCACGAGACACGAGAGCGATCGGTCGTTGTTGCTGCCGTGTTGTATCAAATTCGCCGCGTTTCCCTAACTTGTAAGCTAGCTGTCGGTATCCGTGTAATTAGTGGTTATGATAGAAAAGTGTTAAACGGTAATTGTTAAATACAGTTTAAAAGTAGGCATCCGAAGTATTATTTTATCCCCTCGCGATGTGTGACCGACCTGATAATGATGTAGCGCGGCGCCCCCAACCCTCGATATATATATGGACTTTACAACCATAATCAACGAACCCAAGTTCCACCCAGACTCAAAACAACAGTCTGTGAATCGTACAAAGTCTTGTCCTACGAGGCACCTTAAGAAGTCTTATTACTGGCATCGTTAACTACTATGCCATCTATACCAGGCTGAGTCAAGGCTTGGTGGAAATTTGGACAATATGTAGCTGGAACTGAGCCTTTTAAAAAAAAGGTAATAAATGCGGGTCCATTGGTCGAGGGTCGTATCTCAAAGTTTCATAAGCTAAATATATCGGAGTCCATTTCGTTAGTGAAGTGCTCCCATAGGACCATATATCATGGACGAGTATGAAGGTCTCGTTACTGAGATAGTCAGTTTAAATTATTTAATTTTATTTCCATGCTACTTGTGTTATATTTTAGGAAAGGTTCTAAAGGGATCATGTTTATTTGCGATGAATAATGTATGAATGTGTAATAATATTGTGATTTCAAGACTAAAATGGTATAATTATCATAATTTCATTTATTGATGATGATGATGATAATTTTATAGGCTTTTTCTGAGTGGAAAAGTAGCCTAAAATAATAATTAAATTAAAATTTACCTGGTATTAAAATGTTATCAAATTTGATTTAGCCATTTTGAAGATTACAACGAAATTTAAACTCATTTTCAGGCATAGGCATCGCGCAAAAAACCGTGTAAACGTGAAAACAAGTACTATTTTGACTTTACAGATAGAAAATTCAATTTTATTTATTTGTATGTAGTCATTTATTTTAATTAACTATTGTTAGAATATACTTTTTTATTGCTGTGGTGGCAAAGACTAAACAACACACCCGATGGTAACTGATACTGCCGCTTATGAAATTTACTTGACCGCTGCCTACCGTGTACAAAATGAAGGGCATTCGAATACGTGCAATGAGATTTTTTTTTATGGCAAACGAGAAATCAGTATACCTGATGGCAAATGTTGCTGCCGCTCATGGACCTTTGCAAGGCCACTGCGTACCGTGAAGAAAGTGAAGGTATTGTGAATGAGATTCAGTGATATTAAAGCATCACCAATACGAACCACACCCAATAACTCTCTTGCTCACCAAAGTTCAGTAACAAATTGCTGCTATTAAGACGTCGATTTTCTGCGAGAATGTAGTACTATCCGGACGAATAGGTCCGCAAGTGTAAATAGACGGCTGTCGAGTGTGGTCTTATTACATAGGGACATACTTCAAAAATCAAATTCAAGTAAAACATTTGTAATTAAGTGGAACACGAAATAACACAGTCCATAGCAATATATTTTAACAAAACTGTAAACCTACTGAATATTTATCATACGTAACCAGCATTTATAATAAAACCTATGCAAATTTATGGGTATAAGGGAATCTATTTGTTTGTGGATCGTACTCTGGGGAATCAAAGTCCTTTATATTGTATTTTTGCATGCAAACCATTTCCTAAACGTTTGGAAGAGCCTGATTTGGATAAAATCATTCTTCGTAGCCTCGCTTGAATAGGAGCACTAGATAGCTAGCCTCTCAAAATTCTACAAAAAAATTAAATTATTGTCTGTACGCTATTTTATACGTAGTAATGTCATAATATGAAAAAATATTCATGAAAAAAATATCGTTTTCAAAAATGATTTAAGATCAAGCTTTTACATTAAACGCTGACATTAAGTGCACGTTGCCTCATTAAGGTGAATTGTAGTCAAGCTTAGTTTTGATTAATTTTAAAAAATATAAAGTTTGTAAGACAATTATCTGTAGTTTCTTAGTAAATTAATCACAGTGTTTCTCAATATAGTCTCAATAGAGATCATAAATAAAGAGTAACCATAAGTAGAGAAATGTAGAATAGATTGATATTTGTAGAATGTTAACTTTTGAATGTATGAAATAAAACTGTTTTTACGACTTTTATTGCGTATTTATATGATTTTTACTATCCAACGTTTCGAACACTTTTCAGCATTCAATAAGGAATGCTCCTTGAAAGCAGCAGCGCCGCCTACCGGGTCCAATTATAAATCAAAACCATTCTCGAATCCCCTTGTACACACACAATAAGTTTCATCAACATCAGTGCAGCCGTTTAGGAAGAGTTCAGTGACATACACACGTACACAAGAAATCATTACTAATATTATAAATGCGAATGTAAGTTTGTTTGTTACGTTTTCAGGCTTAAACCTCGGAACCGATTTAAAAAATTGAGAACGTAAACTATGCGGGTAAGGCGACTGAAACCGAAGCAAAGCGAGGGCGGGTTACTAGTTTATATATAAAGATACTAGCAACCCGTCCTCGCTTCGCTTTGGTTTCAGTCGCCTTGTCCGCGACGTAGTTCCCGTTCCTGTGGGAATACCGGGATAAAATATAGCCTATGTTACTCCCTGATATTATAGCTTTCTATTGGTGAAAGAATTTTTGAAATCGGTTCAGTGGTTTAAGCGTGAAAGCGTAACAAACAAACAAACAAACATCCTTACTTTCACATTTATAATATTAGTAAGGATTCATTTAGTTACCATCTACGTTATATTTCACGCAATCACTATATATTTTCTTTGATATTCTCTTAACTCTTAAATCAACCTTCATCATCATCATCATCATCATCATTTCAGCTCATACACGTCCCACTGTTGGGCTTGAGTCTCCTCCACAATAGGAGGGAAATTGCGCTTACTATACTATGCTGGTCGTACAGGTAGGTATAGGGTTTTATTTCGACTTTGCCTTCTCTCGCATAGATGAATAATAATAATAGCAATTAAAAAATTTTTGTCTCTCTGTTTGTTCCGGGTAATCTTCAAAACAGCCAGACCGATTTCAAAAATTCTTTCACCAATGGAAAGCTATAATATCAGGGCGTAAACTAGGCTATATTTTATCCCGGTATTCCCACGGGAACGAGAACTACGCGGGTAAAACGACTATAACCTCTAACCGAAGCGAAGCGAGGGCGGATTGCTAGTTATAACATATAAAATATGGATATAAATACTATTTTTGGGATATAGTATGGCAGATGATCACACTGACGGGGTGCAATCTGCCATACACATACTTCACAATCACCATGTGAGAGGGACATCGGTACCCAGTCCTTGCCGTGGCCCGAAAATAAATATTTAAGGTAAGTATTATATTCCCTTCTATTCAGAGATAAAATCGGTTTTAATGTCGTTAAAAAGATGTTATTAAAATCATTATGTTGTTCAAGATTGTTATTTGAATCACGTTCTCAACGACTGGAGATAGAAATTGATATATTTTTCCATACATATATTTCCTAAGAAAAAGCGTACAAAGAAAAATCTGATATAACAAAAAATAGGTACAAGAATATAATATGCAAATATCAAGAGGGTTGTGGATAAATATTTAAAGGAGGTTGAAAAATAAGAAAAAAATATTAGTCTAGCAAATAATAAAATAGTAGAGAAATGTCTTCGCGTTATTGTAAAGATATCTAATTTGAATAGATTATTATAAATAAGAACTAAGCTAAGTTTCAAATGGAAAGAGTATGTTAATGTACCAATTATCGGCAGAACTCGTATCTGTGGAGAGTGTGCAGATGTTTACGATTTTGATTTGTTTAATGAGTATTACTTCTGTAAAATCTACACCAAGTGAGCATTTCTATACTTATGGGGGTGTCAGTGGTAGCAATCTTTAGTATAAGTATTCTATGTTTTTCTTTTCATTTCTTCAATCTTTGCGCTTAAATATGCGAGTGGTTTCTCCTTACTATCGACTGATGAATGTCCTATTATAATAAGATACCTATCTGTACGAATCTATAATTGGCTATCTTTTATTATTTTGTTGTTAAATATAATATCTGGTTGACCGAGCTTCGCTCGGAATATTTTTGTTGTATATTTGTCGAATTTATTTAGATATATATTAATAATAAATAAAAATTAAATCATCATCATCTTGCTCTTATCCCAATTACTTGGGGTCGACGCAATATGTCATCTGTTTTGACATATTGCAAAAAGTTTCGGCAATGACTTTTATGACCGGCCGCCTGCCTGACGTCAACCCTCCTTGGGAATGTAATCGTTGACCCAAATGGTACCAGATGGAGTTAGTCCGGGTCAATCTAGGGCTCTTAGTCGTCTTTTACGACACCCACGAGCAAAGCAAGGGTTGGTAGTATTCGAAGCCGCTACCACACAGCAAATAAAAATTAAATAATGAAAAAAATATAAAAAAATACAAAAAGAGAATAATAATAACACCGAGATTCGATCCGACGCCGTTTGAATGCCAAAAGCAATACTAAAAGGAAACTGCACTACTTCCCAACTGAGCTATCGCAACTCATGACGTTGACGGCAAAATTTGAATTCATATTCTTTTAAAATTTAATGTCATTATATTGTTTTGCTAAAAACACTGACAAAACAACAATTTCTATAAATAAAACCTAGCTAGATCGATTTTTTGGCCTCGAAACCTCTAGTATGCCAAGTTTCATCAAAATCGTTGGTGCCGTTTCCGAGATCCTGAATATATATATACAAGAATTGCTCGTTTAAAGATATAAGATACGTAAACTGTTGGTTCTCTTTTAAATAAATAAATATCAGTATAATAGATAGCTTAGGATCTACAACGTTGTCCATAGACTAAAAGATTCGACACTTTGGAAGTGACGGGAATAGCTTTTAATTATGACTGCACATTTTTTTTGGGGCTGGGTTACGTTCAGGGCACTCCTCGCTCCACTCCGTCCGGGGCGACAGAGGGGCGTAAGCACGCACACCCGTAACCCACCTGTATAGCACGTCGCCTTCGTAGTTGGGCCCACCACCGGTGCAGAGTTCCTTGACTACAGTGGTCGACCCAATTATGACTACACATACGATGTAGTAGTTAAGATAACCCAGGACCAATATTTTGTGCGATCCACAAATTGTTATTCTGAGTCTGGATGTAATTTGTGTCCGTTAATTACGTATTTGTTAAGTCCCCCGCAGTACATGGATTAGACCTGGACCTTAGTGCAGGGTGTTTTCTTTAAAAAAATATATTATAATGGATTTATATAAAATACTGAAAAACTGTAAGGACTTTTTATTTTATTTATAGCTTTTTCGTTGCAAAAAATCTATATGCATCCGAATATGCTGCGAGCTTTGCAGATTTCATACAATACTATCGAAGCGAAGCAAACTTAATCTCGCTAGTTCAACACAAGATAAAACTTACATAGCGTTGCGGACTGAACTTCAGAGACTTTTGCTAGTGTTAATTTCATTCTATTGTTTGTTGTTATAACTTAAGTTACTAACTCAGTTGTGAACGTCGTATGTTTTATTAAATAAACATAAGCGTCATCTGGCGGTTTTTAATGTAAATATTTTTATACCAAATTTTCAGGCGCATTTGAAGCCGAACCGTCCTGAGGATGCCTCGTTTAGAGGAGAAACACGTGTCGAGTGAATATTCGAAGTTCTGCGAAAAATTGCAAGTTGATGTTCTGGAAGGTGCTCATCACGTGAGAGTAAGATTTCCTTATTTCCTAGTCCACCTTAATCCTATCCCGAATTACTTTTATTGTGGTGTGCGGTATATTGATTACCGTGGGAAAGTGGTGGGTCTCCCTTCCTACCTTTAAAGTACCATATTTTTTAAAAGACACCCTCTACCTAATTGCTAGATGGTGACAGTGACGAATATTATCTTTACAATGTACGAAGATATCGTAAAAAACTAATATGAGTTTTATGTCAAACTTTTTTTTTTGGAGTGTCAATGCACCCGCCGCCCGTCTCCGCTCGGGGCGACAGAGGGGCGGCGCGCAGCCCTATAACCGCCTTTTTCATTGGACCGACTACCGGTACCGAGTTCCTTGACCTCCGTGGTCGGCCCGACGGTTTTACATCGAATTAAGCCAAGTTCAACTGATGGCATCTGGTCAAAAATGATATTCCCAAGGAGCTTAAGAAGGTCAGACTAGTCAGTCATAAAACTATTTCTAAAACTTTTGCAATATGTACTATGAAAGAACGGTATTAAATCGTAATCATCATCATCATCGCAGCCCACATACATCCCACTGTTGGGCTCGGGCATCTCCCCAATAGGAGGGAATTTGACCTACTATACCATGCTGGTCAGATATGTTGGTATAGGGTTACATTTCGAGTTTTCCTTCTCTTGCAAATATGTTATGTGCATATTATATCCCTTAGTCGTCTTTTACGACATCCACGGGCAAGATAGGGAGTGGTGAATTGTATTCTTACACTGTCACCACACGAAAGAAGTCGTAATAAAGTATATTATTATACTACATATCCATCTATCAGTCTATAGATGTCCACTGCTGGACATAGTCCTCTCCACGAGAATGCCACTCGGTCCTTCGCTACTTGTATCCAACGGTTCCCTGCGACTTTTAAAATGTCAGTCCACCTAATAAGGGGTTGTCCTACGCTGCGTCGTGCGGTTCGCGATCGCTACTCGAGAACCTGTCTTCCTCAACGGTTGTCAGATCGACGAGCGATGTGGCCTGCCCATTGCCCTTTCAACTACATATATTTATAAGAAAAATACTGATTTTATATAACAAGATTATTAGTTCAAATAATCACAGTATTCTATCAGCCCATTTGCTTCTATAGAATTATAGAGTTCGCCGTCATTTCAGCTCATTTAAGTTCTGCTGTTAGGGTCGAAACTCCTCCACAATTTGATGAAAATTAACCTATTATTAGGTATAGGGTTTTACTTCGAGTTTTTCTCCGTTTATATAAATTTTATCTGCAATAATCCTTTAGTCGGCTTTTGCGACACCCACGATCAAAAAACGATATGTATGTATTCTTACTTCGTCACCGCATGGAGAATTTTAGAGATAGGCTGTCCATATCGGTCATAATAAACAGGTATAAAATATTACATCTTCAGAATTGCCTCTAAGATGTATACGCATTCACAGAGAATAAAGTGGTCTTATTACGTCACTGCCTTGGATTGGATTCCCATACGAAACTATTATTTATGTGATTCTCAAATTATTTTACTGTGTCCGGAGGTATTTGTGTTCGTTATCTGTATTTTTGCAAAGTTCCCTACGATTCAAAGATTATTCACTAGTCCAGTGATGGATTTACGCCTAGGCCCGTGAGGCCTCTGCCTAGAGCGGCATGATTTAAGGGGCGGCAAAATTTTCGAAATGTCAAATTTTCAAAGACGAAAAACAGTATTGCTAGGGTTGCTTCAAAAGTTTATTTCAATGTTCATTGAAAAATGGAGAGATTCAACGCCATGGGTGTTTAATTTCCCCGATGGGGGGACGTCGGTCGATGGGAGGGTACCCCAATAGGGGGTATTCCGTCGGGCCGACCAGTGATGTCAAGTAACCCTGCTCCGGTGGTCGGCCCAACGACGAATGCGACGTGGTTTTCGGGTGGATTGCGGGAGTTGCGTGCTTAAGCCCCTCTGTCGCCCCGGACGGAATGGTGCGGAGGCGCGCCGACCGCAGCCCACCCTCAAAAAAAAAAGAAAAATGGGTGTTTAATTTATTCAGAAACTATTATACACATTAGTATACACTATAGGTAGGTGTTTAGATTAATAATTTATTTTGAGTTCACTAGATGGCGTTGTACAAAATGATAAAACAGGTTATGGTTTTGTTACACAAATGTACACATCCAAGCGTGGCGTTAACGCCACGCCAACGAACAGGTGCACCCTCGTTTGTAGATATTTCACATCAAAATTTATTCTAATATTAGGGGGGCGCGGTAAACAGGGCCTAAGGTGGCATCAATCCTAAATCCATTCCTGCACTAATCTAGGGTTTAATATTTCGTTTATTCTTCACATTTTTCAAATTATTCACGGTCTGTGTGATATAAAATCTCCTTAGGGTATATCAGTGGAGTCCATTAGAGGCATGACAGCGAGATAATATAGAAATTCTTTGAGCTTTATATTCGCACAGCCGCGGGGCGCGACACGAACTGAATATTTGACGTCAAGTGTCCGAACCTATCCTCTACACGATCTCAATAGAGCAAACATCTACTCATAAATATGCGAGCCCCTCCACACGCCTCGCAACGTTCTTGAATAAAATCTCAAAGCATTTCACGCTCCATCGAGTTTCATTTAAATGATATGCATTTTCTGTCACGTATACCCGTCAAATTAAAAAATGTGTGTTGGTTTTCTATTACTGCTTAGAAATTCTCTTGAGCATAAAGATTTCCTTTAATGGTTTCCTCTAACTTATAAAGCGTGTGTTATTTTATTACGTAGCTATGTCATTTTCAATAGTTGGTTGACTGATTTCTCAATTTTATGCTGTTTTATTTAGTAGTAGATATTTTTTGAGTTAAATTTACTATTATCATTAAAATTTTCTGTGTTCCAGTTGACATTAATCTGAAAATATAATTGAATATATTAAGTATCAATTTAAACCAAAGATGGGTGCCGTTATATAATGGCGACTTATATGTTTTTGACAACCTTACAAATATAGATGTTAAATGATTAAACTTGAATAATAATTAGATTTTGAATTTGATTTTCCCATAATGATATTAATATGAATATTAAATGAAGGGGTTTGACTAATAAAGCACAAAAGTAAAACGTCAAAATTAAGTAAACTAAGATGGCTACGGCTTCAATATTGCGGTTTACATACTTACTTTAATCCCCTTAATATAGATAATTGGTATCACATATTAGATCTTTAAAAAGATAACGCAGTGCATTATGAGTCATAGAGACGAGTTAGTCTAAATATTAAAACTGAATTCTATGCTACTTTGATTATTAAATATAATCAAAGTGTAGAATGATTAGAAGTAACGTAATAAAATTTTTGAAAACAGAATACGTGTAAAAATGTTTTAAGTTGAATATCAATGGTATAAATAATTCAGTAAACTTAAACAAAAATAATTACGTAAATTCTAGATACCGATCATCTTTTACCTCGTTAATTTAGGGACTTGATCAGATTCAAAAGTGAAATTGTATGTCATTTCTAACTAAATTCAACCGCTCATTTTATAGTAACAATTAGGACCATTCTTACTCTATCATAAATGGATTGTTTAAAGTTTAAATTACTATTATTTCCTATTAAAAAAAAATCCACCCATCAGCTTGTAGACGTACACTGCTGGACATAAGAGTCCCCACGAGCAGGCCACTCTAAATGATCCTATGCCACTTTCACCCAACGGTACCCTGGGACTTTCAAGGTGAAAAAGAAACGGTAAGCTTCGTGATTTTGTTGAAAATATACAACAGACACAGGATAAATTAAGTCATTTAAGCAATCAGAAATTGTATAGGTAATTGATTAAAAAAAAAAATTTTTTTTTGTATATTGCGACATTTTACAAGATTTACACAAAATTTTACTGTAAATTACACTATTAAATAAAATTTTCTGGACAGTAACTCGTAATATCCAATTCAGTGAAATTTGACGTCAGAGTGATGTCGTTGTGTTTATGCGATAGGTTCTTAAATGTAATATAAAATCATTTTTACCTTTTAGGTTGAGGAGGTTCTCAATACGTCTCTATGTTTTTTTATGTTTTATTTCAGCTCATATACGTCCCACTGTTGGGCTCGAGTCTCCTCCATAATAGGAGAGAAATTGATTTTACTATGCCATACTGATCAGACAGATTGGTATAGGATTTTATTTCAAGTTTGCCTTCTCTTGTATAGATGTTATATGTATATTATATCTCTCACGGGTAAGATAGTCCCTAGCCAAGGCCGCGGGTCCCTAGCCAAGGCCGCGGGTCCCTAGCCAAGGCCGCGGGTGACGTGACCGGGGAATTAGTCCGTCACCCGCCGAGAGGTCGACCGCGTGAGGAAAGACCCTCCCCGAGGGGGGACGTCGATCGATGGGAGGGTACCCCAAGTAGGGGTATTCCGTCGGGCTGACCACTGATGTCAAGTAACCCTGCTCCAGTGGTCGGCCCAACGACGAAGGCGACGTGCAGCGTGGGTGGGTTGCGGGTGTTGCGTGCTTACGCCCCTCTGTCGCCCCGGACGGAGTGGTGCGCGTCGACCGCAACCCACCCCAAAAAAAAAAAACCAAAAACGGGTAAGATAAGTGAGTGGTGAATCGTATCGTTACTCCATCACCACAGGGAAGATATTTGTTACCTCAAAACTTTCAACTGGGTAAACCGATTTTAATGATTCTTTTATTTATTTATTTGAAAAATAACCAACAGCTTACATATAATATTTAACAGCAAATAATAATAATAACAGATAGCCAATTATAGGTTCTTACAGATCTTATTATATAAGGAAATTCATCGGTCGACAGTAAGAAGAAACCACTCGCATACTTAAGCGGCAAGATTGAAGAAGTGAAAAAGAAAGACGGAATACTTATGCTAAAGACACCACTGACATTTCCATAAACAGAGAAATGCTCACTTATAATCCATAAAATATAGGATGATCTCTGTGACAGTTGTCCCTAGTGTTGTCACGCTTACAATAAAGTCCGTAGTTTTTTATCGATAAAACTCTTTATTTTTATAATTGTGATTTTCTATTATAATTAAAATACAATCAATTAAAATCTTTTTGAATTTATTTCAAACAAAACTGTTTATTGATTGTTTTAATTATTTAAAAGAATCAAGGTCTATCGATCAATTACGACTGTTTTATAAATAAATATGTCTAGTTTATTGACAATAATGCGTACATAATATTATCATTTACTCTGAGACGAAAAGTAATTTTTTATGTTTAATTAATTCAATTTATGTATTTTATAATGTCAATTACATCCTGTTTTAATTGTAAAAAATATGTTGAAAGTTTTATATAGGTACTGTATTCAGTTTATTTTTTTATGAATAATTTAATAAAGATCGGTTATCGATTTACGTATATCGACTATCCAATCTCTTTTTTATTTTCAGTCCAGTGTGACCTTCTACGTGCGTAATTGTCACTTATGTATAAAATGTTTACTAGGTATTTTAATACTTACAAGGTACATTTTAGGCATGAATATTAATATTTTTATATTTATAATTTATTGCAATTCAGTTGTAATAAAAATGACACGAAAAGAATGAAAATATATTTGATACAAAATGAAATTGTAAACACGTCGCTCGTTCAAACTTACTTCGTTGGTTTCGTTGACATCTGTCACAGAAATCAAGCTATATTTTATGTACTATAATGTAGATGTCACAGAAGAATTTTACAGAGAATTTATTTATTTGAAAGCTTGTACTTCTCGTTTGGCCCCATTTTGGTCCAGTTTGAAGTCGTTTCTTTTATTATTTATTACGCATTTAACATGATAGCTTTTTATAAAACTTATTTATGACTTGAAAGTTCTATTCCATGTGGTGGATTTTCACGTCGTGAGAATACAATTCGCCATATTTCGCCCGTTGGTCTCATAAAAGACGGTTAACGGATTTGATATGTCCAAAACATCTCTGCAAGGGACTCGATATAAAACCCTATACGAACCGATCTGACCATCGTAGTATAATAGGTTAACTATTGTAGTATAGAAGATCAAATTCCTCCTTATTGTGGAATAAGCTCGAGCTTGTATAATAAACTGAGGCGACTTGAAAACAAGATTAACTCTATATTTCCATTAGAAATTGGCAGCTATCCAGCTATACGGCCAAACCTTAACCAAGCATTTCAGTTGGTGGAAAGCCGACAATGGCTCCATCATCAGTCTGTTCATCTGTTTTTTAATTGGAAACTATTTGCTTAGATCTTGTAGTCGTCTTTTACAAATATCAGCACTATCTGAGGTTAATTAAATCTCACTAATAGATTTGAGCCTCCTCTCCAAAATAGTAAATAAATTGATCAGTCTGGTCAGATGGATTGGTATAGGGCTTTATTACGAGATTTTTTTTATCTTGCATGAATGTTTTAACATCCATCAGTCACCACACGAAACATATCCCATTGGAAAGGAATTTTTACTTCTTACTCTTTAAATACAATAGACTTCAAAAGTCACACATAAATATACGTCCCCTTGTTGGGCTCGAACCTCCACCATATCAGACGTGTTGGTATAAGATTTTTTTTCGAGTTTTCCTTCTTATGTATACATGTTATATGCATAGTATGTCCCCTAGTCGTCTTTTACGACACCCACGGGCAAGAAAGGAAGTGGTGAATTGTATTCTTACGCCGTTACCACATGGAAACTAAACTTTAACTAAACTAAATTCTAATATCTTTTCTGAATTATGAATTCTTTGCCGTAACTTATTCGCGTCACCTGCAAAGCCTTTTCATGTGTGAGGAATCTTGACCGGCTGAGTGCAGATGTTATTTTATACGAGAATGGCCAGGGGATTAAAATTTCAGCGCTAGCGTTGAAACAGCATTGTGGTGTATTTTTATAATACTTTATAAAATGTTTTTAAGTTTAGCCAATGCTTTGAGAGCTATTTGAAAGCTTTTTGTGGGCACATTATTTTTAAGTTAATATTACAAAGAGGATTTTTTTGTTGTTTAATTCAAGTACGCTAACTTTAATAATTACTGGATATTTCATCAGGTAATTCAGTAAAAATATAGTTAATTTTAATACCCATTATTTACTGTATCAACAAAGTAAAGAACAAAAGAAAAAGGCATAGGATACCTCTTTACCTTCTGGTCGTGTGTTTATAATTAAATTCCTTCTCAACGGCGGACCGATTTTGATGTTTTTTATGTGGCTGTTTCTATGGATGTGAGAATGGTTTAGATTAATAATTGAAACTGGTACGTGGCATTATGATTGATTTCAAGGCGAATTCCTATTACTATCTTTTTTAGACTTTAACAGAACAACGTTTGATCATGTCTAGTGACCTCCGTCACTTGATGATTACGCAACGGATTCGAATGCGATTTTCTTCAATGCTTTTGTCAATCTTTATGTAAATAATAAATACATATTATGGTAGAGATATGAAACAATCATGTTTATATTTTACATATTACAAAAATGGAATGTAATATAATGTAATCAGGGAACGTTGTATTTTTTTTTTCTTTTTTTACCATAAGGTAGGGTTTGATCACACAGTGATCATGTCACCCTAATAAATTAACATGCAATAATAAGTATAACTAAGTAATTATGAACTAAATATTTCTATGTCTTAAACCTATATTTACAATATTGAATAATAATTTTGCTTCCTCAGAAACGTTGTGTTATGAATGTTGATGTAGTGACGAGGATTGAGAAAGGTATGTTAAGTTGGTTTGGTTATGTAGAGAGAATGAATGAAAAGAGATTAACAAGAAGAATTTATAAGGCGAATCTGAACGGAAGTGTTGGAAGAGGAAGACCAAGGCAGACGTTCCACGATCAAATTGGGGACGTTCTTAAGAAAGGCAAGGTTAGAAGTACCCTAAGCCGAAGAATATGCATGAAGAGATTCATGAATGTGGAGGAGGCGAAAGTGGTATGTAAAGATCGTGGCAAGTGGAGGGAAGTGGTATCTGCCTGCCCCTATGGGAAAGAGGCGTGAATATATGTATGTATGTATGTATATTACAAAAAAAATGAGTTATTTACAAAGCAATTTTAAAGAAATAATGTTATTATTTATGTAATTAAATACAATAAATATATAATGCATTTGCTGTGTGGTAGCGGCTTCGAATACTACCAACCCTTGCTTTGCTCGTGGGTGTCGTAAAAGACGACTAAGAGCCCTAGATTGACCCGGACCAACTCCATCTGGTACCATTTGGGTCAACGATTACATTCCCAAGGAGGGTTGACGTCAAGCAGGCGGCCGGTCATAAAAGTCATTGCCGAAACTTTTTGCAATATGTCAAAACAGATGACATGTTGCGTCGACCCCAAGTAATTGGGATAAGAGCAAGATGATGATGATGATGATGAAATATATAATGCATTTAATAGCTATATGCTGTCTATCAGAGCATACCTTATGGTAAGATATACTGCCGCTCACAGTGTGACCAGATTTAGCAGAAATCTGCGATTTTAGCAGAATTTGACCGCTTTGACGGTTTAGCAGATTGTGTCACAGATTTAAATATTTGGCAGATTTTGGCATAATATTAAAAAATCTCCGCAGAAAACTGGCAAAATTAGAGATTAACTAATTACCCGTGTTTCACTTGGGTAGTTGCGCTAAACATATTTAAAAAAGATATATCTTTCTTAAATATTGTAAGTTTTTTTTCTTCTGAACTGGCAACTCTCATGCACATTCTTGGGTAATAAATACCCTATATACATTTTGCTTTGAAATTGTATGTAATGTAAATTTCGCGCAGTCGATCGAAGACCATTGTCACTCACAGATCATAACCAGATCGCTGCCTACCGTGAAGAAAGTGAAGGGAGAGTGAATGCGGGTAATAAGGTTCTGTGATACTAAATGCATTACCAAAACCTCACCGAACGAAGTGTAGTAATAAATTGCTACTAGTCAGACATAGATTTTCTGCGAGAGTGTATTACTACCCCGACGCACCGATCCGCAGCTGTCGACAGTGTGGTCTTACTATAATTATTGTGTCTTGTACAATATATAATTAAAAATGCTCTTTTAGACGTTACTAATAGTCGCCGAGTGGTCTAAATTCTACCATAATTCTGCTACACAATTTTCTTTTTAATTATATCTATACCAATAAATAAAATTGTAGTGTCTGTTTGTAATGTCAAAATAATAGCCTTTTTTCATGCTCACACGGCTATTTGCACGACACCTATGCCTAAAATACAGATTAAAAAAATGTTGTCTGTCTGTTTGTTCCAAGTAATCTTCAAAACGGCTGGACCGATTTCGAAAATTCTTTCACCAATAGAAAGCTATAATATCAGGGCGTAAACTAGGTTATATTTTATCCCGGTATTCCCACGGGAACAGGAACTACGAGGGTAAAACGACTAAAGCCGAAGCGAAGCGAGGGCGGGTTGCTAGTCTCCAAAACAGCTGGACCGATTTCAAAAATTCTTTCACCAATGGAAAGCTATATTATCAGGGCGTAAACTAGGCTATATTTTATCCCGGCATTCCCACGGGAACGGGAACTACGCGGGTAAAACGACTAAAACCGAAGCGAAGTGAGCGCGGGTTGTTAGTATAATTATAATTGTATATTGGTTAAGCTGTGTTTCATCTATTAGACATTGTTGTCATAATTATGATTGTTTAAAAAGCAGTTCGATCAGAGACATTCTTCATCATCATCATCGCAGCCCACATCCCAATGTTGGGCTCGGGCCCCCTCCACAATGGGAGGGCACCTGACCTACCATGCTGGTCAGACATGTTGGTATAGGGTTCCATTTCGAGATTTCCTTCTCTTGCACAGATGTAATGTGCATATTATATCCCTTAATCGTCTTTTACGACATACATGGGCAAGATAGAGAGTGGTGAATTGTATTCTTACTCCGTCACCACACGGATTATTAGGACTTTAATCATAAACAAAATTGTATATGTATATTAGATACACGTCTATTGCATAGCAGTGTGCGTCTTGTTTTTATTTATTAACTAGCAACCCGCCCTCGCTTCGCTTCGGTTATAGTCGTTTTACCCGCGTATTTCCCGTTCCCGTGGGAATACCGTGATAAAATATAGCCCAGTTTACGCCCTGATATTATAGCTTTCCATTGGTGAAACAATTTTTGAAATCGGTTCAGCCGTTTTGAAGATTACCTGGAACAAACAGACAGACAGACAGACAAAAATTTTTAATCGCTATTTTAGGCATAGGTGTCGTGCAAATAACCGTGTGAGCATGAAAAAAGTCTATTATTTTGACATTACAAACAGACACTTCAATTTTATTTATTGGTATAGATTTAATGTATTTCTAATGAATTATTATAACGAATTTTAATTTTTTCACTCCTCATCAGCGTATTCTTCAACTATGCCAAATTTCATACTTACGCATCAGTGGAATTTTCGTAAAAAGTGGGTTTTGCTTCACGTAGTAATATATAAGTAAGAGATAGTAAATGCAGTGGTGCTTAGCTGAAATCGAAACTAAGTAAGGACGAGTATTAAATAAAAAAAAAATAATAAAACAAAATAACAAATTTTTAGAGTGCTGATACAACTATAAAAGCCCTTCTTATCTGAGATATATTGTCAAAGTAAATCTACCCGGACATAGGCTTAATAATTTGGTCAACTTTGTTCATCTAAATGACGTCACTAGTCTATGATAATGACCATGGACCCCGTTAGCACGCTAGTTAAGGGGTATTGCGTAAGTTTTATAATATGGATACGATGAGACAAGTTTAAAAAAATTCAGGGGTACATTTTAATGGAGAGATCTTATGGATTGCAATGTGGTAACGGAGAAGTAACGGTAAGAAAACAATTCACCATCCCCTTTCCTGCCCGTGGATGCCTGGTCAGGTGTACAGCGCGGTATATTAAGTCAATTTCCCTCCCACTGTGAAGAAGGCTAGATCTCAGTGGGACTTGTATAAGCCGTAAAGATGAGTAGGACTTATTAAGAATACAATTCACTACCTGTATATTTAGCTTGTTGATATCGTGGCAGACGACTATATGACAACATATGCAGCTAACATCGACACTCTGTGTCAATTCATTTCACCAGCGTGATATAGAAGAAGAAAGAAAGAAAGTATATTTATTCTGGTCTCCTTAAATCTAAAAAAAAAATCAAATAAATCTAATAACTATCCGTGTGATGACGGAGTAAGAATACAATTCACCACTCTCTTTCTTGCCAATGGGTGTCGTAAAAGTCAACTAAGGGATATAATATGCTTTTTTTTTAATTTTAAAACGAAAGGAAGGGGAAGGGGACATTAAAATTAAAATGGATTTCTGCTATATATCGCCTAATTCAATCAATTATCGATATAATTTGCATTTTTTTTTGTTTGGGGATGGCTTGCGGTCGGCGCGCTCCTCGCACCACTCCGTCCGGGGCGACAGAGGGGCGTAAGCACGCACACCCGCAACCCACCCACGATGCACGTCGCCTTCGTCGTTGGGCCGACCACTGGAGCAGGGTTACTTGTGATCACTGGTCGGCCCGACGGAATACCCCCTATTTGGGGTACCCTCCTCGGGGAGGACGTCGGTGTTTCCTCACGCGGTCGGCCTCTCGGCGGGTGACGGACTAATTCCCCGGTCACATCACCCGCAGCCTCCGCTAGAGCGGCATGAAGCGCAAGTACTCGCGCCTACGGCGCCCCAGTCGCCGGCGGCGGATCGCCTCATCGAGGCTGCGCTCCTCACGCAGACAATCCGTCAATATATGCAAGAGAAGAAAAATGTAAAACAAAACCCTTTGCCAAGACGACTGACCAGCGTGGTATTGTAGGTCAATTTCACTTTCATTGTGGGGGAGGCTCGAGTCCAAAAATGGGTCGTATATGAGCTGTGATGATAATGATAAACTAAAGACTAGAACCTCTTACATAAAGTAATATCATTTTAACGAAAAACAAAAAAAGGACATTGGCTCAGCTTGTGTTACTTCTCTCTAAGAAATCGTGCTAGTATTTTGTCTATACCTTGAGAATGAAGGATCAAATTATTCCTACACGTTCTTAAGCCACAAAGAAAAAGTGGAGATGTACTAAGCAGATATAGTTATATAGTAAAAAAATCATTCACAGTTTTGAGTGTTTGGATCGGGGAATTGTCCGTAACCGCAAAGAGGCTGACCGCGTGAGGGCGACGCCCCGGGCGAGTGTCGGGCAGGAATAGTACCTTAAAGGGTAGTCCGTGAGGCTGACCTTAGGCGTCACGCATTCAGTACCAGTGGTCGACCCAATGACGATGGGGAGAGGATACAGAGATACGCACACCACCTTTTCGTCACCCCATAAACCTCTAAATTAAAAAAAAAAAATAACTGGAAAATTTACTCAACTACACTTTTCTGTGTGGTGACGGAGTAAGAATACAATTTACCCCAACCGCCCTCTCTCTTACTAGTGGGTGTCGTAAATGACGACTAAGGAATTATAATATGCATACAACAAGGAAGAGAAGGAAATCTCGAAACAAAACCCTATGCCAACACGGCTGATCAACGCGGTAGGGTAGGTCATTTTGATTCTCATAGTGGAGGAGGTCCGAACTCAACAGTGGGACGTATATGGCCCGTGATGATGATAATGATGATTTACTCAAGTTTCGAACCTAAAAACTACTGATAAGCATTCCGTATTTATGCTATCGGAACGAACAATATTGTAATGCTTTCCGTGATATTTACGAATTCTTTCAATAGCAGTTTCCGAACTCGCTGCACAAACAAATTGACATTAACATAAAGTGTAGGTAGTTTTCATCGATAACGTCACTTCCCGGCTCCTAGTCCACGACCTACTTCCAAATGATTGCAGGCCTCCCTCTAGAAATTTACTGATATTTTCTATTGTAAGACAGAAAGATATATAGTGTTAGTTTCAAATAGTTGTTGTGACTTTGATTGTATTAGATTCCATATCGATGAAGTTTAAAAGTAATTTAATTTCAGATTTTAAGTAATTTTTGTACATTTCGACAATCATTCAAGAGTTCCTGGTTACGTTCTGTAAAGTGATAAAATCCATAGAACTAGTTTTATTAAAAAAGAAATTAACAAAAAGTTATTACTTTCTTGCACTTAACACGTTAAACGCCCGGCCTGATTTTTCAGTTTTCCATTTGTACCATGGGGGACACCATGTAGCCGACATACAAATGTCCCATTGGACCCGTGAGGGACACCACGTGACCGCGAACCAGGGGTGCCTGTAAGCAAAATAAGGTCACAAATTACTTTTCTTCGGTGTTTACCATGTGTTTCACCACATTTCAAAGCAAGTAAAAATTATCATTAAAGTTTTAGAAACAAGTGATTTTATGCTGGCGCCATATACTAGATAAGTGGGGCTCACATGGTGACGCCCCATGGCGTTTAAGGTGTTGAATGAGAACGAATGAACCTTTTTTCTTTTATTACTGTTGGTGTTAAACGAGCAAACAACTAGACTAGAAAGTGAAGGGAGTGTGAATGCGTGCCAAAACCTTCCACACGCAAGCTCCCTCAGAAAGTTGGGCTGTCGGCTCTCTCGCTCACTAAATAAAACAGAGTAACAATTTGCTACCACTTAAACTTCAATTTTCGGCGAGAGTGTGATACTACCCCGGATGGAGCGGGCCACGGCTGTAGTATATATAGTCCTACTACATATAGGACCCTAAAATACTAACTACATTCTAAGATTATTCCATTACCAGCATGTCTTTTAAATTCCACAGTGTTCATAATTCTGATTTAATTTGGAGGTGCTTAATTTTCAACTGTTCTAAATAGGGATGTGAAAAATAATCGATTTTAATAATAATCGATTATTAATCGATTTTTTTTGTAATAATCGATTTTTACAATCAATATTCAAAATAATAAAAAATCGATTATTAATCGATTTTTTATTATTCGAAATTCGATCGAAATAAGTCCATTATTTCACTGCCAGATTTCATAAAAAAAGGTCATCACGATATTGCGTGCAGTGTTTCATACTATATTAGAAAATACAGCTCACATTGCCTAAAAAAAAAGGTCGTCATAATCCTGTTGGGAGAAAAAATCGATTATTTTATAATCGATTTATTTTAAAGAACAAAGATCGATTATTTAAAAAATCGATTGTTTTCCTTCCAAGTCACATCCCTAGTTCTAAATATTTTCCAAGCGATATAATAAAATTCTTTACTATAGAATAACATTTCAATTATTAATTTAATAGCTATTTGCACTTTACATAATCGTTTTTTAACTTGACATCTTTTTGTGGAAGAGGCAATATTCCAGTTACACCCCGCCCAAACCGCCCACGGCGACAAAAGAGATGGCAAGCATCTCCATAACCTAGGGTATGCAGGTATACAGGTACACGGGATCCTCTCTGGTTCACAGATCCTCTTCCTTTGCAATGAGGCCCTCCGGTAGCGATTAAAACTTGAAATATGTAGCGCAATACTAAAATGTTCACTTCGAATATTAACCATTAACCTGGTGGTTCCGTGTGATGACGGAGTAAAAATACTATTCACCGCTCCCTATCCTGTCCGTGGGTATCGTAAAAGACGACTAAGGGATATTACACGCATATTATAGCTATGCAAGATAAGACAAACTCAAAATAAAATCCTATCCTATCCTCCTCCTAACGAACTTGTCTGACCAGCTTCTATTGAGAAGGAGACTCGAGCCCAACAGTGGGAACGTATATAAGCTGAATTGTTGATGATGAACCATTCCGCGGTCCGACGTCCTCGTCATCTTCTTGAAGAAGAGGATGACGCTATTACGATCGCCCAAGACCTTTCTTGGACGATCATAATAGCGTCTACACAGCTCGCGCAGCGATAACACATAAAACTCCGCGGTATCGGCCTCGCCGTCGAGGTCGAAAACCGCGCCGCGTAAAAGTCATTATCCTTAAGGTGGCCATGCCCACATTGCTTTCAGCGACGCCCCGAGCCGAGGTCCGTTGCACAGGGGGAGCCCGCGGGCGATGTTCGCTTAACTTACCGGGTTGAGAGCCATCTGCGCTCACCCATTGACCGCGTTAATGTCTGTCAATGTCATCTGCGACCAACAGCTACACACACACAAAAAAAAAAGATGAAACATTAACCTGACTAGGTCATAATTACTTATCTTTATTACATATTGTAGACCCCTCATTATTATAAAGGTTGGTATAAAATTTACATAATTTTCGTGACATATACTAAATTCAAAGTTCAGCTTTTCAAAGGATTTGATAGTGTGTGTAATGGCTTATATATTTTAACTAAAAACTTGCAATGTTGGCTTAAATACTTGTTCTAATGCTTATGTGAATAAGTTTATGTACTCAGAAGATCTCAACAAATAGTTTGTCAAACATTTGCTTTAAGATAAGACCTTGAATATTATAATAGCTTTGGAGCAGTAGAAATAATTTAAGGTAATTTAAACGTCATTATGATACTAGCCTTCTCCCGCCCGCTTCGTCGGGTGAATCACATGTCAATTAGATTTTTCTTTACATTTTTGTATTATTTTTTTTATATAAATTGTTTATTTTTTTTATTTATAGAAATTTTTGTTAGATGTTAAATAGAATTTATTGTATTAATTTTTTATTTAATAATGAAATAATAAATAAAAGTATTTTTAAATTAAAATACTCATTAAAAGCACAATTTACACAATTAATAACGAAAATAATAATAAGAAAGGTCTGCTCGCCATAGCTTTGTGGAGTAGTCCCGTCCCATTCCTTCTCTCTTTTTTTAACTGATTTCCAAAAAGGAGGAGGTTGTCAGTTCGACTGAATTTTTTTTTGTTAACTACGTGTGTCTGGGTGAAACGATTTTAATTATTCTTTTTTTATTTGAAAGCTGGTGCTTCTCGTGTGGTCCCATTTGGTCCAGTTTTGATAATGGTATCCATGAAAACACGGTTGAAGTCGGGTTTTTCTGAATTATTATTACTGTCTCTAGCAAAGGAGTAAACAGCACACCTGATATAAGTGATTCTATCGCTCATAGACCTTTGCTAGGTAGCTGCCCACTGATAATCTCTCAGTCGGTTAGTATATGAGTAAAATGTTATTATTTTTATTTTTATCATATTCAAATACACATATTTATAACCTAAAGTTATTATAACACAATTAGCATTAACTTCATTACAGTTACAAAAGATTCTAGAACTTTATGCTCTGTAGCGTCATAACAATATCAAGATTATAAAAACTTGGTCATAAAATGTACATCAGGAAATGTGAATAAATATTCATTGAGATGAACTTGAATGATCATCGTTCTTATGTATGTTAAGCATAAAGTTCACAATTCATTTGGCAAATGAAGTTTAAGTAAGGCAATAATGTACTTTATGTTTTAGATGTAATGGAGTGAGTATTATCGGCGATATAGCCTCGGATTTTATCATTTTTCTTTTATTGATCAGGAAATTGCTGTACACAAAATGATTAGACTCGGTTCGTTTGTCGATCTTTGAATACATGATGACGTTAGCAGAGAGTTGCATTTTTTCTCTAAGGCTACACAGATTACTTTGTCGTTAAAATACTACCATGCCGGGTGTTAGGGTTCGATTTTGATGTAGAACAATATTTGGTGGGAGGATACTCCGCTATCGGGGTATTCCGTCAGGCCAACCACTGAAGACATGGATCTCTGTACCGATGGTCGACCCAACGACAAGGGCGACGTGCCGTGTGTCGGATCAAGGGGACGCGTCCCTCTGTCGCCCCGGACGGAGCCGAATGGTGAGCGAGCTGACCATGAAAAAAAAGCGCTGCTGTGCTATACAAAGCGCAAGTTCGCCCTCATGTGGTCACATCTCTGGGCAGGTGCGCCCAAATATCAGCTAGACCCACTTGACTTCCTGCAAAGGCAGCACGCCTTTGCAGGAAGTCAAGTGGATCGAATCGTCGGGGATCCCAATCTTACGGACGGATTGGAGTCGCTGGAGCAGCGGAGAGACTTTGGGTCACTCTGTGTACTCTACCAACTCTTTCACGGGGAGTGCTCTGAGGAACTGTATGACTTGGTACTGCCGTCACCATACTACCAACGTACCACTCGAGACCGTAGCAGGGTTCATCCATTTCACCTGAAAACGTTATGGTCTTCAACTGTACGTTTTCCAGCGATCATTTCTCCCACGTACGTGCAAGCTCTGGAATGAACTACCTGCTGCTGTGTTTCCCGAGCGCTATGACATGTCCTTCTTCAAACGAGGTTTAAGAAGAGTATTTTCTTCACAGTAGGTAACGGTTCGGCTGAGCCTCTGGTATTGCAAAGGTCCATGTGCGGCAGAATCACTTATCATCAGGTGTTCTGCCTGCTCGTTTGCCACCGTTGGCAATAAAAAAATAAAAAAAATAAGTACAATATTTTTTGTGAACTGCGAATTGTTGTTTTGAGTATGACTGCAATTTGTGTACGTTGGTTTTATGTCTGAAAAAACTCAATTTTTTTTTTGGGTGGATATGGTCGGCACACACGGCGTCCCCTCTGTCCGGGGTGGCGAAAGGGCGGCGCACGGCCCCATCACCCATCGTTTTCCCGGTCCTTCGAAATTGGGGCGACCCCAGTTACCGAGTTCCTAGTCGTCTGTGACCAGCCCGACGGGATATTCTTTCGGGTACCCTCCATTCCTAATGGGGCATCCCGGGATGTCGGTCGCCCTCATGCGATTGGCCTCTCCGCAGGTGACGGACTATTCTCCGTTCCAGTCAAAAGGATGTAAAGTCCTTTGTAATACAGTGATTATTTCCTTAATATATGTTGTTATCTGCTTGTTATAAATGCTGCAGTATTTGAAACGACCGTAGGGAAAATAAAAAATAAATAAAAACACGATAAATTCGTAAAAATAGGTTTATTTCAAAAGTAAATTATAGTTCCTTTGCGTGTGGTGACGGAGTAAGAATACAATTCATCACCCCCTATCTAGTAGGTGTCGTGAAAGTCGATAAAGGGTAAGTGTTGCTTACCGATAAAGATATGATAGGCATATAAAATTTATGCAAGAGAAAAAAAATCCACACAAAATCTTGAAAACATTTTTCTCCTCTAGTAAAGGAGGCTTGAGCCTAGCAGGGGCGTGCCCTCTATAGGATAAGATATATCGGATATAGGATATATAGGATATAGGATATATAGGATATAGGATATATAGGATATAGGATATATAGGATATATCATAGTACAGAGTTGTAGATTTTTTTTTGCAAACGGAGGCAATCAAGCAAACAGTACACTTGATGGTAAGTGTTGCTGCCGCTCATGGACCTTTGCAGGGCCGCTGCCTTCCGTGAAGAAAGTGAAGGGAGTGTGAATGCATGCAATGAGGTTCGGTGTACTAAAGGCATCACTAAAACCCACCATATGCAAACACCCTCAGAAAGTTGAGCTGCCGGTTCTCTCGCTCATCGAATGAAGCGCACTAACAAATTAATACTCGGACGTCGATTTTCCGCTCAGTGTGGTACTACCCCAGACGGACCAGCCCGCGGCTATAGACTGACAACTGTCAACAGTGTCTTACCACTATTACAGCTCTTCAGTGGAACATGTATTGGCTGACGAAAATAATAAGAACGCATTATTTATAAATGTTCCAAAATAATAATCAATCAAAGTATTAACAAAAGGTCTATTATTTTCTAACTTAGTTACACTTGGTGTACGTCTATAAAAAATGATTAATTAGCCTTATATTAGTGGTTAACAAATTTACAGGTCATTATTCGTTCTTTATAAACTATATACGATTTAACGTTGAATAAAAACGACCACTATATAAAGCTTTCTTTATTGTATTGAATGTTAATATGGTGACTACAATATTTAAATGTTCTAGGATAGCTTATGGACTATATTTTTTTTTAAAGTCGGTCCAAAGAAATGTAAGGCTAATTAATGTACATTATAAAAAAATCTTCCAGACAAGTTTTATTAGAAAAACCAGAAAGCTATTCATAAAATCTTTTATATATTTTTAGGGTTTCGTACCGAAAGGGTGAAACGGGACCCTATTACTAAGACTTCGCTGTCTGTCCGTCCGTCTGTCTGTCACCAGGCTGTATATCAAAAACCACGACATTTAGACAGTTGAAATTTTTACAAATTATGTATTTCTGTTGCCACTATAACAACAAATACTAAAAACAAAATAAAATAAATATTTAAGGGGAGCTCCCATACAACAAACGCGATTTTATTGCCCTTTTTTGCTCGATATCGATAATGGTAACCGGTAGGCACTTGAAATATTCATAAAATACTTAATTGTACATTTACTTTAATAATAAATAATAAAATTAGAATAAAAAAATATTTAAGGGGGCTCTCATACAATAAAAGTGATTTTTGTAAATGGTACAGAAAGAACCCTTCGTGTGCGAGTCCGACTCGCACTTGGCCGATTTTTTAATAGTATTTACCATATTTGACGCTGTTTGGTAGCGGCTAAAAATACTAGTAATTCTTTCATTGCTCGTGGATGTCGTAAAAGATGACTAAGAGTTTTACATCGGCCTGGGTCAACTCCAACTGATGCCATCTGGTCAACAGTTTCCAAGGAGGGTTGGCGTCAGTCAGGCAGTCAGTCATGAAATTATTGCCAATAACTTTTGCGATATGAATTATTGAAAAATAATAGGTGTATATTGCATCGATCTTAAGTAACAACAATAAAATTCTATTCCAACATGTTTGACCAGTCTAGTATTTTTTTCCCTCTTAATTACCCTCTCATTTGGAGGAGGCTCGAGCCCAGCAGTGGAACATGTATGAGCTAAGATGGATGATGATATATGACTAAAACAAAATATAACACTAGAAGAAATTTTACATATATCTAAGTGTATAGTATATAAAGCAGTAAGACATACCTTGTGTAATAGAATATTAAAGTTACACATAATTCCTAATACCGAGAATTCAATGCGTAAACTTTGTTCCCACAGTTACCACAGTTTGCCCCCATTTCGGGTTTAAACCGCACTGTCAATATCAATAATCGATTTCGCTTCACAGTTTTGAAGTTATACAATTAGTAACACATATTTCTGAAACTTTGAGTGAATATAAGTTTTCACTTCCGTGTGGTGACGGAGTGGAAATACACCATTCACCGCTCAGTAAGCGTCTTGAAAGACGTAGTAGAGATTTAAATAAATAACGACCTTTGAAAAATTCGTACGTTAATGACGGTTTTATATTAAAGTAAGCATTAAATAGTAGCTCACTATCGCTTCCATATGTAGAAAGCTCACACTCATCTATTATATTAGAAAATATCTTCAATTGCGTTTAATCTGAGGCTATCTGGATTAAAAAACTGTTTGATTTCCCAACTAAGCTATTTTTATTCTCGATAGCTGTGGCTAAATTTAGCGTCATATTCTCTTATTTTTTATTTGCCTGAAAACAATGATAAAACAAGATTATAAATAAAACCAAGCTAGATTGATTTATCGCACACGAATGCTACTCCATTCCTACTAAGTTTAAGGAAAAAGTTTGAGCCGTTTTTAAGGTTCTGAATGTATAAAATACACAAGAATTTTTTATGTAAAGATATTAAATTAATGAGAAACAATTCATTCTTATAAAAAATATGACTAAAAATAAACTGTTTGAAATAGTTATTTACATTAAAATAACTATTTCAAACAGTTTATTTTTTATTTTAATAAGTGAATTAGTATGCATAAGGTTTTAGATTGCTAAAATTTAAACAGAGATTAGTTTTGTGACTCACATTTACTGCCGTTGTCTAAGAAAGCAATCGTATAATCACCTACCTGAGAACCCTACATAATTGAACATTAATTATCCTATTAAATTTATGGACACCCTAACTTAAGTGTGAATAACTTTTGTTATGTAGATGAGATAGCCCTGTTGAGCTTGAGCCGTATAAACTTGATTCAAGGTCCGATATCGTCTGTAAAACCTTTTATTATAGTACCCATTGGAATTTATAATATAGTCTGTTTAACTGGAAGTGTGCGAAATAAATGTATTTAAATATATATTGTAGTCTGGGTGGTGACTGGTTACGGTTAGAAACACTTACTTTCTCACAACCGTAAAAGATAACTTTCTATTTTTTTGTGGGTTTTAGTTTTTGCACATGCGATCCATTCCGTTCGGGGCGACGAAAGGGTGGTGAGCGGCCCCATAATTAACCATATTGCACCACCATCGCCTTTTACAATTGTCGGCTCAATGGACCGCTGGTTTCGTTTTGTACAACAATCAAATTATTTTGAATTTAAAGTTTTTATTTATCATGCCATTTTTTTTAAAGACAACACGCAAGGCGTTGTTTAAGGAGGAACTAGGAAATAATCATTGTATTGCGGCGGACTTTACAAAAAAAATAATTAAAGAACACAAATTACATTCAGACTCAGAACAAGAATTTTTGGATCGCACAAAGTGTTGTCCTGCGTGGGATTCGAAGCCGTGATATTGGCACGGTAGGTTGGTATCATAACCACTACGCTATCTGTGCAGTCAGCATTCTTTATAATATCTTCTTTATCCGAATAAAATAGGTTTAAAATAAAAGCTTTTAATAAAAGGTTTACGTTTTTCTTGCAATTAAGTCCCTGACAATTTTTATTATATTATTCATAATTGCTAGTATTTTAAAACTATTGAATCGATTTAAAAGTATGGGTTGGTTTCTTAGTGTTTCTTTTTTTTTTCAATTTATTACTACAAATTTATTTTCCTAGCCCTAGAATAATGACATGCAGTTATTATATTATATAGGTTCTAATGCTTTTAACTAATCGTTTGCCAGCAAACGCAAGATGGCAAACGACACTTAACGGTGATTTTTGTCTCTTGTCAGGAGCGTGTTGCTTCTAAGGATTAATTGATTCTCAACAATATCGTTATTTGAAATTGTACGTATAGAAAATAAAAAAAGTTATACAAGATGTAGATGTGGTAAGACTGTAGGCAGTCTGCGGGCCGATCCCGCCTGGGTAGTACCACACTCTCATGAAAAATTGACGTTTAAGTAGTAGCAATTTCTTGCTGCACTTCGTTCGTTAGGGAGAGAGCCGAAAGCCCAACTTTCTGAAGATGTTTACGTGTGGTGGATTTGGTAATGCCTATATTATCACCGAACCTCATGGCACGCATTAACACTCCCTTCACTTTCTTCATGGTAGGCAAGCAGCCTACCAAAGGTCCATGAACGGCAGTATCATTCACTGTCAGCTTATTTCTTAAAAACAGCAATAAAAAGAATGTAATCCTTACTAATATTATAAATGCGAAAGTAAGTTTGTTTGTTTATTTGTTTGTTTGTTACGCTTTCATGCTTAAACCACTGAACCGATTTCAAAAATTCTTTCACCAATGGAAAGCTATAATATCAGGGAGTAACATAGGCTATACTTTATCCCGGTATTCCCACGGGAAGGGGAACTACGTGGGTAGAGCAAATGAAGCCGAAGCGAAGCGAGGGCAGGTTGCTAGTAGGTTATAAGTGTGCGATGTGAGAATGGAGTCCGAGACCTTTCCATAGCAGGTTACTACTGGGTTTCCATTCCTTTTTGCTATCAATATCATCCTTAATTTATATTTTAAATTTCTTCATCATAATGTCTAAATAGAGAAATAGATGGTGTACTGGTTGAGGTAATTTGTGTCTATATATATTTTTAAATTTCCCCACAATACAAGAACTAGTGCCTTAGAGCAGGATGTTGTATTATACTATTTACATCTAGAAAATGGTACCGGTGGTCAGCCGAAACGGCAATGGGGAGCTAATGCGGTAGATTATGGAACCGAAAGCGTCCTTCCTTGGCTGAAGTGTATTAAGACCTCTCAACAAACAGGCTGTTATTGTTTAAAAAAGTAACATTTTCTTTTATAATGTAATTTAGGATTTATATCTATCAAGTGTGTATGAATAAATGCTTTGACATTTATTAATGACTTTGGCAGTTGTATTACAAAATATTTTACTTAAAAGAAATATGATATAGTATTCGTTAAAAATAATGAGTCAAAGGTATCAAACACATAATATCGTTCGGTGACAATGAAACAATCATGGCGTCCAAAATGGCGGATGTAAAATATTAATCATTTGAACTCCAATATCTACGTACAATTTTCTGTATGAGATAATATTAAAAATGTAAATGTGTCCTTATAAAGAACTCTGCATATGAAATCAGACTTTTTAAAATCTCTATTATTTATTAATAAGTAATTATTGAAAACTGAAAACAGTGTGCCTTAACAGTTACCAGTGATGACTTTTACGACACGGGAACGTGGTCCTTAAATGTGGTCCTCATAACTAAGCTCAAAGTCGCTTATCGTGCTATGGATTGGACTATGCTCGGGATTTCTCTGCAAGATAGAATTCGAAATACGTAAAACTGTAGAAGAACGGGTGTAACCGACATAGCACGAACATTTTAGCACGCTGAAGTGGTAATGGGCAGTTACAACAGCTGGGAAAAAATGTGGCGACCACATATCGGACGACGCAGAGTAGGAGGTAGGTAGCCCAACTAGGTGAACCGACAACCTGGTGAAGGTTGCTGGGCGTCGCTGGGTGCAGGCGGCAGAGGAATGCACTTTGTGGCGAAACTGTACCGTGTAGGAATGCAATTATTGACATCAAGAACATCGGTGTATCGATTCATCGATGTTTCAGAACAAATGTCGATATATAAAGAACATCGCCATAAAACATCGATGTATCGAAATATCAATGTTTTCAATGATCTATAAAGTATCATATACTTTTCCTGCGAGATTGCGTTGAGCTTTTATTAGTGCAATTATAAAAGTTATAACTTATAATCAATTCCATGCAAGCATATTTTTGCATGATGAGTTTTTTTAAGTTATTTAGAAACAGAGTAACTAATCTGTCACGCAGGATTTGCTAAAATTACCACACATTTTAAATAATGCAGACAAAACATTGATGTCAAGAGGAGGTCTACTTAATATGTAGTCTTCTTTCATGGTACATATTACTAAATTTATTAGCAATAGTTTTATGACGGGCCGCCTGCCTGACATCAACTTTCGGAAATGTATTTGTTGATCAAACAGCATCAAATTTGACCCAGAGCTGTGTGTCGTATAAGACAACTAAGGGGTGTAATATGCATATAACATCTATGTAAGAGAAGGCAAACTCGAAATAAAACCCTAGACATAATGACCAACATGGTATAGTTGGGCAATTTACCTCCCATTGTGGAGGAGGCTCGAGCCCAAAAGTGGGAAGTATAGGAACTATGATAATAATGATGATGGACGTATTTTAAGGTTAGGTATTGTATAAGTTTTTCATCATCATCATCTTAGCTCATGTAAATCCCACTGCTGGGCTCAACTCTGCTCAACAATTAGGGGTGAAATGTATCTACCACGCTGGTGAGACGGGTTGGTATAGTGTTTTATTTCGATTTATCCCTCTCATGCTATGTTATCTGCGTATTCCAATCCCTTATTCGTCTTTTACAATACCCACAGATAAGAGAGTGGGTGGTGAATTGTATTCTTACTCTGTCACCACGCGGACAGCATTTTTTCGTACTTAATAAACTTAAGGGGGTATTCTGGTGTAGAAAATTTAAAAAAAATCGTTTTTTTTTTTGCATTTTTTCAAAGTTTATCCTTCAAAATATAACTTTAAACGGATTTTCCAAAATTCGAGCTATTTTAGATATTCGGAGATACAGCGGATTTTGTGACGTGGCGTCTAAGCTAGCGGAGCGGAGCGAATCACACAATGAACGGCAGATGTTGCCGGACAACTTGAGGACTCGTTCTTTCCAGAAATTCTTTTGTATTCCACACAAACCTTCATATATATATATATATAGAATAAATAAAGGTTTTTGCGAAATCTGAGTTATTCTATCGAAATTGTTTCTCAAACTTCAAACGCGTTTTTCTCAAAACTACTTTTTTTGAGGTGGTTGTCATGATATATCAAGTTCTACTTTACCGATTCCTTTGAAATTGTTAGAAAACTTTTGTTATACATCTCTCTATCGCTCCTGCCTTGGATTTTAAAAAATTTCTACTTGAAGTATTTTTAAAATTTCGAAAAGGTCAAATAAAGAGGGTACATAAAACATTTTATTTTTAAGTTGACGCCATTTTGTTAACTTTTGTCTTTTTTCTTTGGCAAAGGTCAATCCGATAGCGACATCTTTACTGATGGGGAATTTTTTAATTTTTTGTTTTAGATCACTACAAGGGTTGGAATCATGTCAACCAGGGAGCACCATTTTTTTTATAGCCCCCACTCCACCGGCCTGTAATTTGAATTTCTTTTATTTTTAATGTTTTTTTATATTCTTCAATTGACAATAAAAATTATAACGAACAATGGATATAAAGATGTTTTTCATTTGTTTTTAATATCCGTTTGAAAAATACCTATAATTTAGGCGTCTACACCAGAATACCCCCTTAAGGAAGTTGATTATGAATAACCTTTTAACCAGTTTAACCAACCAAATAAGCAGATTTATTAAATTCATTATTGAAATTGCCTAGAGCTTAGTTAGTTTCAATATTCATTACTTGACATCTCGTAGCTAATAGACAATAGACTAATGTGCATCTATGCGTTACTGATAGCCGACATTATAGACAGGTGTATGCAACTGTATATTAATATGTGATGCAATTGATTCCCCTGAGTGTTCATTCCATTTCGTGATTATGCTTGATTAATCTATAAAATAAACAAGTTTGTGTGTACTTATGTACGCATGCAAGAAATTATACATTCTTTGGCGTAACATGATAAAAAAATTCTAAAAATTTTAATATTTTTGTCCTTCCCGTTATCTCACACTTGTAGAAAAAGCGGCACTAATAAAATAGAAAAAAGTACATATTTAACATATTCCCTAAGGTGACGGAGTAAGAATACAATTCACCACTCCCTATCTTACCCGTGAATGTCGTAAAAGGCGACTATGGGATATAAAAAAAAAATACAAAAATAAAATTAATATACAAAAAAAAAAATTAAAAATAATGACAAGCCCGCTGAGTTTCTTGCCGGATCTTCTCAGTAGCGGTCGCGTTCCGATCCGGTAGTAGTATATTTTTTTTGGAAATTGTAAACCTGACAATATGTAAGTGCCCTCTCAGGGTTTATGCATAATAAAATAATTTGAATTTGAATTTGAATTTGACATAACATTTGTGCAAGAGAAGGAAAACTCGAGACGAAACCCTACACCAACATGTCTGACCAGCATGGTATAGTAGATCGAATTTCCTCTCATCGTGGAGGACACCCGAGCTCAACAGTGGGCCGTATGTGGGCTGAGATGATGATGATTTAATATATTAAAAAAAATATTTTATAACGCACTATCTAGTTGATATTTGTGATGTTATGTGCGCGAATTGTAAAAAATGTTGACTAGCTATCTTCAGGGTGTTGGTTTTTCGTGACAGAATGCTCGCGTATCGTAAAAATGTTCTCTCATTATTGTCTAATGCGCCACAAGAAGTGTAACTTCAATAAAACAGAGTTGTACCACCAGTGTTTAGTACTAGTGATGAATTACGGTACCAAAATGTGGTCCCTAAACGTAGGCCTCATAACCAAGCTTAAAGTCACTCAACGTGTTATGGAACGGACTATACTAGAGATTTCTCTACTAGATAGAATCCGAAATAGGGCACTCTGTATAAGGACAGGTGTAACCAACGTAGCACAGAGAATTAGCACGCTGAAATAGTAATAAGCAGGTTACATCGCTCGACGAACCCACAACTGCTGGAGAAGAAAGGTTCTCGAGTGGCGACCACGTATCGGATGACGGAGTATAGGACGAGGATTTATTTGTATTTATGCAAGTTATCGTTTTTGATATATTAGGATGATAATATTTTAAATATAATTGATTATATTATTCTAAATAAAACTAGCCAAGTATCAACCATAGTTTAAATCAGTCAAAGATCATAAGTTATTCGTTTTATCTAAATAATTCAACAGTTCAAAAATAAAAAGTCATATTTTTTAATAGGCAACCTTTTTATAGCAGACGTGTATGCTTCCGAAATAAACATATTTTAAGGATTGTCTACAGAATGGCAACTATTTAGAACTCAAGTCTTCGTCGGTGATGTAAACAAAGATCATAATTATCATAATATTAACTTGACTCTTGACTTGCTCTCTTGCTTGCCTCTCATAATCAAATCGATTGTTTTTGATGAATTAGCACAAGTACATTAGATTCACGTGAAACACCATCGTTTACACGTTAAAACTTTTTTACCACTTATTCTGACTGTCAAACGTGTCCTTTCAGCGTCAGGATAGCAGTGAATTATAGAATTTATTCGTTGGCAACATTAATGCCTTGATAAAAAAAAAAATCTTAATTTATTACCATAAATCCGAAAAAAAAACACTCCGATATTTTTCCCAGTTTTAAGTGCTATCGATTCCCGCAGGCACTAAATCGTAACAAAAGGGAACCTTCGAATTACATCCGTAATTTATTGTTGGTATAAATCATCAATCTTGCCCGAGGTCATGGGGTAATCAGCGTTAATGCGGCCACATGGCGATTTATGACTCATTTATGAGTTACACGCCATGGCTTTGACAATGAGTGACGTCATTGATTTTCAGGACATAGTTTCGTAGCAGCATTAATGTTGGAATTCATTAGAGAACTTTATGGTAGTTTATAATATTCACACAAATGATAAAATTGCTGGTAATGATTTTGAGGACAATTTTATTGGTTCAATTAATTATTTCCATGTGATAATCCTTAAATTTTTTCGTGTAATTACGGAGTAACAATACAATACAAATACAGAAGATCTTCTATCTCATTTGTAGGTATTGTTAGATGATTAAGCCATTAAAATATGAAACAAACATCTATGTAAGACATCCCGTCTGACGAGCGTAATGTAGCAGGTGTCTCCAATCGTGGCGGCTTGAACACAGAAGTGGAACGTACAAGAGCCAAGGTGATGATGAGAATCTTTTAATGCTTCGTTGCGGTGGCATAAGAATACAGATGCCACTCCTGGCTTATCCATGATATTTGTAAAAATTGGCTGGAAAATCAGGTGAATGGGCAGTAGAATTATACCAGAAAACGTATAATCATCATCATCATTTAAGTTCATATAAGTGCCACTGTTGGTCTCGAGCCTCCTTTACAATAGGAGGGAAATTGACCTTACTATACTATGCTGGTCAGACAGGTTGGTATAGGATTTTATTTCGAGTTTTCCTTCTCTTGCATAAATGTTATAGATGCAACTTATCCCTTAGTCGTCTTTTACGATTTCCATGGGGGCAAGATAGGCAGTGGTGAATTGTATTCTTACTCGATACTCGTGGCTGACCCAATGGCAAGGGGTGGGAATACGTTGGATTATGGGGTTGTGCGGCGCCCTTGCTTCGCCTCGAACGGAATAGACGGCGGGTGCTGACCATAAACCACCTATAAAAGAAGAAAAAAAACATTACAACGTAAATAACGGCAATGTGTGCTTTCTTTAATTTACTTTTGTAATTTACTCAGCATAGCTAGCAATCCAGTTTATTTTCTTCTTTAAATTAAACCTTATAAAATTGGCCGTTAATTAAACAAGTGTACAATTTTAAACGCAGAAATATGTACCGTACATTCAATTATCTCTGCTCCGAGAAAATTAAACTCTTTTGTACAGAGTACACAATTACAAGTTAACTAGCTTTAAATAACTGTAAAAATTAAAAAAAGTAATCGTCTGAAAGTAATAGGTATTTCTTTATTACGGTGTTGTTTTGCAAATAAAATCCAATTAGCTTTAGCATTTTTTTTCTCAGGAGGTGATGGCGTAAGAATACAATTCACCACCCCATCCTTGGGTGTCGTAAAAGATGACTAAGTGATATGATGTGCATATAACATCTATGCAAGAGAAGGAATACTCGAAATAAAATCCTATGCCAAAAAAATCTGATCAGCGTGATATCAATTTCCTTCCCACAGTGGAGGAGGCTCGAACCCAACAATGGGACTTGATGATGATAACAAATATGCCGTCTGGTGATGGAGTAAGAAATATCTTACCCGTGGGTGTTGTAAAAGGAAAATAGTATGCAGATAACATTTGTGCAGGAGATGGAAAACTCGTAATACTGATTTGTAAGACTGTAAACATGGCGTAGTGGTTATGAAACAGACCTACTATGCCAATATTGTGTGTTCGAATAAGAACAGCACTTGCGACCATAAATTGTTGTTATAAGTTTGGGTGTAATTTGTATTCAATTAAATACCTATGTTTGTAAAGCCCACCTACATACAAGGATTATTTCCTTAATGCAGAGTGATGTTTTTAAAAAAAACTCGTCAACCAACGCGTTTGACTAGCGTGGTAGTACTTCCATTTTATCCTATTATGGATGGATATGGATGGATAATATGGATGGATAATATTAGTAGGATCTCCGAACACAGCAGTGACAAGTATACGAGTTGCGATGTTGATGTTAGCAAATTAACAGGAGAGTGGTCAGCGGCTGTCTTGACGAACATATAAGGTCTAACTATATATATATAATGCCTCACTGCGATCGCCACACCGTCTGCCAAGAGTGACGGCTTCAAAAAAGTCTCCTCAATTATGGGCGAACAACAATATATGGCGAAAGATTGCAAGATGATATTCATCATTTCGGCTCATATACGTCCCACTACTGAGCTCGAGCCTCCTCCATAATAGGTGAGAAATTGACCTTACTATACTATGCTGGTCAGACAGGTTGGTATAGGGTTTTGATTCGAGTTTTCCATCTCTTGCATAGATGTCATATGCGTAATATATCTCTTAGTGGTCTCTTACGACACTCACGGGTAAGAGAGGGGGTGGTGAATTATATCCTTACTCCGTTATCACACGAAAATGATGATATTAAATGCAATGATTATAACGGATAGTTATTTATATTTAAATTTCGTAATAATCATCATCATCAACTTATAACGCTCCACTGATGGGCTTTAACCACCTCCAGAATTACGAAATTGACATATTATTTCATTCTGGACTAATTAGTCTGATCCATTTTTAAATACACATATCGTTATCCTTACTAATATTATAATTGCGAAAGTTTGTTTGTTTACTTGGTTGTTTGTTTGTGACGCTTTCACACTTAATCCACCGAACCGATTTCAAAATTTCTTTCACCAATGCAAAACTATAATATCAGGGAGTAACATAGGCTATATTTTGTCCCAGTATTCCCACGGGAACGGGTACTATGCGGGTAAGGCGACTTAAACCGAAGCGAAGCGAGGGCGGGTTGCTAGTAGTCCATAAAATATAGCTTGATCTCTGTGACAGATGTCAACGAAACCAGCGAAGTAAGTTTGAACGAGTGACATATTTACAATTTCCTTTTGTCAAATATATTTTCTTTCTTTTCGTGCCAGTTTTATTGCAACTTAATTGCAATATATTATAAATATAAGAATATTAATATTCATGCCTAATATGTACCTCGTAAGTACTGAAATATCTAGTAAACATTTTATACATAAATGACACTTACTCACGTACAAGGTCATACTGGACTGAAAATAAAAAAAGAGATGGGACAGTCGATATATGTAAATCGATAACCGCTCTTTATTATATTATTCATAAAAGAAATAAACCCAATATAGTACCTAGATAAAACTTTCAACATATTTTTTATAATTAAAACAGACACATTATAAAATACATACATTTTTTTTATTGCCATCGGTGGCAAACGAGCAAGCAGCACACTTGATGGTAAGTGATGCTGCCGCACATGGACCTTAGCGATACCAGGGGCACAGCCAGGCCGTTGCCATTTTTTTTTTAATTTTTTTTAAACCCACCACACACAGACACACCCAGAAAGTTGGGATCTCTCGCTTACCGAACGAAGCGCAGCAACAAATTGCTACTACTCAGACGTCGATTTTTTGCGAGAGTGTGGTACTACCCCGGACGGACCGGCCCGCGGCTGTAGACAGATAACTGTCGACAGTGTGGTCCTACCACTCTACATTGAATTAATTAAACATTTAAAAACTACTTTTCGTCTCAGAGTAGATGATAATATTATGTACGCATTATTGTCAATAAACTAGACATATTTATTTATAAAACAGTCGTAATTGATTGATTGATCTAACCACTGTCCCTATTTGGCAAAAAAATTATAAATGTTCTACCAGGAACGCTCCAGTGATGACGATAATAGTGACCTAGACCTTGATTGTACTCCTTTTGAATAATTAAAACAGTCGAAAAACACTTTTAGTTTGAAATAAATTCAAAAAGATTTTCATCGATTAAATTTTAATTATAATAGAAAATTACAATTATAAAAATAAAGAGTTCTATCGTTAAAAACTACGGATATATCGCAAGCGTGACAGCACTAGGGACAACTGTCACAGAGATCATCCTATATTTTATGGACTATAGTGTAAAGAAAAATTATCTAAATGACTGAAATTTTGCATTTAACATGCTAGGTTATAAACACTTATTTAAGAAAACTAAAACGGGAAATTTGTACGGCATTTTTTTTAAAGACAACACCCTGTGCAAAGGGCGACTGAGCAAAAAACTCAGGAACCTCGTCTTTTTGTCCATAACCTAAGTTTTTTATAGTACTACTGTTTTGAACTGCCCTATTCTATTCTCAGTAACATTTTGTAAAACCTTTTGATGGATATATCGATACTAAGTAAATCAAACCCCTCCTACCGAACCTGACCATAAATTAAATCAAAATTACGGATAATTAAGCTGAATTTGGCCGTGTGTCCGTCCAATTTCGATTTGTATGCTAAGCCATGATTGGCGTATGCAAATGGGGTCGGTTCTAACTCGTTCATGCGAGATGTTCAATACCCTACTGTTCTATGTTTTGGTACTAAATTTTGTTTTTGTTTAGTATTGTTATTAGTTCGACTATTGATTTATGTATATTGGATATTACGACTGTTTTCTTTTGAAGCACTGTTATTTGAATTACCGTTATAAATGTATAGAGGATATTATGTATACCAGCAAGGGGAGGGAACCTGTATCATCATCTCAGCCTATATCCAGTCGAACTGTTGGACTCAGGCCTCCTCCATAATGGGAGCGTTATTGACGGTCAGACGTGTTGGAATAGGGTTTTCAAGATAGGGAGTAGTGAATTGTATTCTTAGTCCAGCACCACACGGAAGTCTGTGACCACACGGAAGGTCCGTCACCGCACTATCTGAATCAGTGGCCAGTAAAATAGTGACAGGGAAGGGAATCGCGATAGGTAATGGGGTTTTACGTCACTCTTTCCTCAGTAGGCAGCGCTCTTGCAAGGGTACATGAGCGGCAGCGACGCTTACCATCTGTTTGCTCATATACGCCTTTTGTGATAAAAAACAACTAACAACTAAATAAAAGAATTTTTTACATAAAATAATTTAATTTTGACGACGAATAAAAAGGCTCAGCTCAGCTGGTGCTACGTTTTTTTAAAGAAATAGCGCTGATATTCTGCCAACACCTGCTATATATTATGTACATATTAAAAATAATTATCAAAACATAACTAGTATGTGGATGTGTGTATGGGCGTGTGTGTTCGGTATGTGTGCAAAAAAGGTTATTTTTAACGCTAGTAATGGTACTAATTTTTACTTCTGCACTGACATAATTGTTAATTAAGAAATAAACTTAAAATTTACTAGCTAACCCAACAGACGTTGTTCTGTTCCAATATAGCGCCACCTACGGGGCCAATTGTGAATCTAAGCCATTCTCGAATCCCCTTCAATACACGTAAAAAATTTTGCCAACGTCGGTCCAGTCGTTTAGGAGCAATTCAGTGACATACACACGTATGCAAGAAATGTATATACAAAGTTGGGTGGTGGGTTACGGTCGGCACGCTCCTCTCTCCACTTCGTCCGGGGCGACAGAGGGGCGTAAACACGCACACCCGTAACCCACCCGCGACACGTCGCCTTCGCCGTTGGACCGACCACCGGAGCAGGGTGACTTGTAGTCAGTGGTCGGTCCGACGGAATACCCCCTGAGGAGTACCCTCTCCTCGACCGACATTCCACCCTTGGGAGGACGTCGGTCTTTCCTCACGCGGTCGGCCTCTCGTCGGGTGACGGGCTAATTTCCCGATCCAGTCACCCGCGGTCTCAGCTAGGGCGACATCAGGCGCAGGTATTCGCGCCTGCGCTGCCCCAGTCGCCTTAATTATAAGTCCTAGGAAGGCAGCTCACATACACTCATTTGCAAAAAAAACGGGCACCTAAGCAATGAACCATTTCAAATGTTAATATTTCTTTGTTTGATAATTATAGGTAGTTTTATCCACACAATTTGCTAAATTAATAAGAAAATAATCGTTTTCATCAGTATTTCATAAAATTTAGATACAATTTATGGGAAATAATGCTAAACCTCGCTAGTAGTGTATATTCGCTAGTAGTGCATATGCTCATGAAGTAAAAATAAAAAAGTTTTTTTGTTTGTTTTTCTTTAATAAAGTAAAAGCAGATAAATGTTTAGTATCGAGTGTGACCCCCTCTAGCTAAAATCACAGCTTGAATTCGTCTGGGCATGCTAGCGAGTATATCCCGGATACTTGCTTGCGGAATACGTTCCCACTCCGCAGTAATCACATTCTTCAGCTCTCTGATGGTCTGCGGAGCCGGGTGTACTGATCTCACACGCCGTTTCAGAACGTCCCAGACATGCTCTATGGGATTGAGGTCGGGACTTCGAGCTGGCCAATCCAAACGACGAATGCCGACCTCTTGCACATACGCATTAACATCGCGGGATCGGTGGGCGCGAGCATTGTCGTCCATAAAAATCGAGTCTTCACCTAGAGCGGCCAATGCGGGTTGTGCATGAGAAATTAGAACTTTCGTTATGTATCGATGCCCAGTCAGTGAGCCGTTTTCAATGAAGACTAACTCTGTACGATCCATTGAATTTATTCCTGCCCAAAACATAACAGAGCCCCCACCATAAGGTGTGATTTCTTCGAAACATGCCTCTGCAAAGCGTTCTCCTTGTCTTCTTAGCACTCGCCGACGTCGATCTTCACCGAACAGAGATATCCTGGCTTCATCAGAGAACAAAACCCTATTCCAATCGTCTTGAGTCCATGATTCATAATTTCTAGCGAACCTAAGCCTGTGAACTCTGTGCTCACGGAGTAATTTGGGGCCGCGGGCCGGGCGGTGACTGCGTATATTGGCAGCGAGAAGCCTCCTCCTGACCGTCCATAGACTAATATGCACATTTCTTACTTCTTGGAGGTTGTTCTTAAGATCCACATACGAAGATTTGCGATTTCTCAATGCGCGACTCACAAGAAAACGATCATCCCGTGGTTGGGTACATGGTTTTCTTCCAGAACCAGGCCTTCTCTCGACGGAACCAGTCTCCTGATATCGCTGCCAGGTCCTTTGGACTGTCGAGCGACTAACATTTAGCCTCCTAGCCACGAAACATTGGCTGCAACCCTCTTCAAGCAGCGCGATAATTTTGGTAGCTTTTACCACTTTATCTACCATTTTTGATACAGCCAAACAGCATTAAATAAAGCTTTGACAGTCAAGGATATGAAATTAATCGATAAAAATTGAATAAAAGTTATGAAAGTCGATGTTAACTTCTGGAACTTCGCGCCAAAAATGTAGGATAAAAAGGGGTTTTCTGTAAAAATGAACATCAAATGAAAAATTGAATTTAGAACGTACTTTTTTAAATACCACAGCATTTTTAAAACCGGCCAGTAACGTGTACAAACGATTGAAACCTTTTTGGTATTGTATCTTTTTAAATATGAATGAAAATCAAAACCGCCCGTTTTTTTTGCAAATGAGTTTATTAAGAACTAATGTAAAAATATTAGCAGATCGGCAAGCGACTGCAAGCTGAGAATAACCAGAAAATAACTCCGCAGGCTTGTCTTGTTTTTCAAGTTATATCTCTTATGTAAAATTTAATCGTCATCGTTATCGTCGTCACCATCTTCACAATTCAAACATGTCCTACTACTGGGTTCACAAGGGTAGGGAAATTGATGACTATATCATGCTGGTCAGATTGTTTTAAGGTTTTATGTCGAGTCTTTCTTCTCTTTCAAAGCTGTTTTCTATATATCATACCAGCCTTTCGCCATCCATAGAATGCCAGAAGACACGGTCCTGTACTGCTCGCAGCCATCGAATTCCAGTACTCTTTTTATCAAATAGTCCAACTGGTGGGGTTGATTTAGAAATATTCATTCTTTATCCAACCAATTATATTACAAAAGTATCATTAGAAAATATTGGACAACCCTAATTTAAGTATTTGTATATGTGTGTGTATGTTTTTACGACAAACTGTTCTGAGTCACGGAATGTATGTGTTCTGTAATTTTCTTTATAGCACCCAAACACAAGCAGTATCGACGCTTTCAGTTGATGACAAAATTGGCTTTGTTCGAACATAAACGTGTTGAAGGGTCGTTTCATTACGAAATATACTATTTAGGGGGTGAGTTAGAATGAGTAATAGCTTAACTGTCAATATATTTGGAGATTTCATAATAGATTATAGTTTCGCTTCAGTTTCATTTTATCAAAGGATGGAAGTATTTTGTAATATTTTCCCTTTTTATCTATGAAAAAAAAAACAATTCAGTGCAATATTTATAATCATTACAGTACTCCACACGAGGATGAACTTGTACGTTGTATAGCACAAGACGCTGTTTCGGTGTGAAGTAGCGACTGACTCTGATCAGGCAACCCAGCATACTGGTTTTTTACCAATTTGGTTTTGTCCTTCATGTGACTCCCAAACTGGACTTTGCTCGATATTTCAACGTCGAGGATCCTAAAAATGTCGAAAACTTGGAGTAAAAACTGAGGTACCATGACAAACGAATTCTTCGTTGTAGTGAACACACACAATGGGACAAATAATTTCTACGCTGTTAAAGCCGCGGGTAAAATCTAGTTCACCATTAACATCATCTTACTCTTATCCCAATTACTTGAGCTTGACGCAAGATGTACTCCCCTTCTATTGTACATATTTTAAAAGTTATTGGCAGTAATTGATGTTTACCTGACGTCAACCCTCTTTACAAACATAACCTTTGACCACTCGGCGTAAGATGTAGTTGGCTCAGGTCGATTAATAGTGGTAGGACCACACTGTCGACAGTTATCTGTCTACAGCCGCGGGCCGGTCCGTCCGGGGTAGTACCACGCTCTCGTAGAAAATCGACGTCTGAGTAGTAGCAATTTGTTACTCCGCTTCGTTCGGTGAGCATGAGAGCCGGCAGCCCAACTTTCTAAGGCAGTTTGCGTGTGGAGTGTTTTGGTGGTGCCTTTAATAATAATAATAATAATAATCATCTTTATTTCCCAAAATATGGTTATAGTAGGTCTTAATTATATAACATAATCCAGCATATTCTACCATATATGTATGGTGTGGAAATGTTCAATACATTGTTTTTATTGATACAGCTTATTAGCTATATCTAGTCGTTGAAACTAATTAATTAAATAAATTCTATTCATTACAATTATTAAAATATTAAAACACAATTACTCTATAGCATGTCAATAATAGTATAAAAATTTCAAATTATATGTAAAAATCTTCAACAGTGGACAATGTTCAATATGTAAATATAAGTATATTCAATTTAGATGTCATTTAAATTTTAAGATGTCACAACTTATCATTAAGGTATTCATTAATATTGTAGTAATTTTTATCATGCAGCATTGTTTGCAGTCTTCTACAAAATAGTGTGTATGGTAGAGTTTTAAGATTCTCTGGTAGATGGTTGAAGATTATTACAGACATACTGTAGACATTTTTCTTAAATAATTCTAGTTTTATTTTTGGTATTTGAAGTCTAGCTCCATGTCTAGTGCGACTAGTTTTGGAGTCACCCAGTGTTTTAAATAAGTGTGGATGTTTCTTAACAAATAAGCAAAGTTCCTGAATATAAATGGATGGCAATGGAAGTATTCTATATCGTTTGAATAGAGGTTTACAGCTTTCTAGATATTCCAGACCACAGATTACCCGCACACATTTTTTTTGCGCTCTGAATACTCTTTCCACATCCACTGAGTTACCCCATATGATAATGCCGTATCTTATAATTGACGCTACATATGCTTGATACGCTATTACTGCAGTTTGTACATTTACAATTTGTCTAATTCTTTTTAATGCATAGACAAAACAATCTATTTTATGTGTTATTTTTTCTATATGTGGTTTCCAATTACAAAACTTATCCACAGTTATACCCAAGAATACACAATCGTTCACCGTATTTAATGTCTCGTTTTTATAGTTAATATTTAAGTTCGTTTTGTCAGCTTTATGTGTTTGAAAATGTATAATATTTGTTTTTGTCATATTTATTTTAGGATTGTTTTGTTCTAACCAATTTATTGCCTTGTCGATGGCTACATTAATTTGCGATTCTAAATTGTATTTGTTTATATTTTTTATAATTAGAGTAGAATCATCGGCAAATAAAATGCAATCATTATTGACCGCCATGGGAAGGTCATTGATATAGAGTAGAAAGAGGAGGGGAGAAAGAATGCTACCCTGTGGTATGCCCAAGTTTCTGTGGAGATATGATGATCTATATTGTTTTTGGTACCATTTCATGGTTTTAGTTATCTCGACACATTGCATTCTTTCGTTCAGATAACTTCTTAGCCAATCATTAGCGATACCGCGTATTCCGTAGCTATGGAGTTTTTCTATAAGCTTTTTCTGACAGACGAAATCGAAAGCTTTTGTCATATCCATAAACACACAAGCTATACTAGTCTTTTCATTTAAGCTTCTTGTTATTTGATCTACTAAAGAGAAACATGCAAGAGTGGTAGAACTGTTTTTCCTAAAACCAAACTGTTCTCTCTGTAAAATATCACATGAAGTTATGAAATTATTTATTTTTATATGCATCACTTTTTCAAAAAATTTTGCTATTACAGGAATCAAGACTATAGGTCTATAATTATTCATATTAGTTTTATTCCCTTTTTTGAACAGGGGTTTAATTATCGATATCTTTAACCGAGTAGGGAAAACACCTTCTGTCAAGGACAGGTTAATAATGTGTGTAAGTGGATCAACCAAGTATGGGGCACACTGTTTTATCACATTTGTACACAAGCCATCATAACCGGTAGAATGTGTGTTTTTCAAAGTTTTTATTATATTATATACGTCAACGTTATTAACTGGAGTCAGAAAAATACTTTTACTATTATGTGTAATGGACGTCGCATAATTTTGTTTATTTGTTGTGTCAGTACTGTTACTCTGTGTAATATAAAATTTATTAAAATATTCGCAAATCAGATTAGGGTCATTATAATTATTATTGTCAATTTTAATACTATCTATTTCGGGTGATTTTAATACATTATTATTATTTTCTTTAATTAATTTCCAAGTGGCTTTACATATGTTTTTGGACGAGTTTATATAACGAACATTGTTAAATTGTTGACCTTTATGTATACATTTTTTTAGTATATTAGAATATTTTTTATATACTTTATGATTAATGTTTTTGTTATGTTTTTGTAAGTGATATTTTAAGTACAAGACTCTTTTTTTTACACAGCATCGTTTTATACCTTTTGTTAGCCATCTATTTTGACATTGTTTCTCTGTATGTTTAATTCTAACGAGAGGGAAGCATAAGTTATATAAAAGTTTAATGGTATCGTGAAATCTATTAAATGCAGACTCTGTGCATTGTAGATCATAAATTTCACAAAATGATAGACATGCCAGGTATTTTTTGTATCGGGTGATATTTTCTTCAGAAAGTTCTCGGATTGTTCTGTACCAGATACTACTATTTTTTATTGCTAAATAGGATGGTTCTAACTGTATACTAATAGATTGGGCCGTTTCGTGATCCGAAAGAGCTAAGTAATGAATTTTTGGCGTTACGTTGTCTATGTTGCTCACTATTAAATCTAAACAGGCGCTTTTCCGTGTAGGTATTAAGATATGATTAGTAAGTTTGTTATTGTCTAGTATAGATGTTAGTGCTGTCATCAGTTTGTTTTTTTTTAACAAGTCAATGTTCCAGTCCCCACACAATATTACCTTCTTATTTTTTTTTCTCGTTAACTTATTGGTAAGAAGTTCAAAGTTCTCTAGGAATATGCTTGGGTTTGATGTAGGCGTTCTATAAATACACACTATTAGTAGATTATATCCAATTATTTCAGTAGCACAGCATTCAAAGTGGTTGGGCGTTGAAGGTATAAGCTCAATTTTTGAATATTCTAAACAGTTATTAAGTAGGATACGTGTGCCACCTCTGCGTTGATTTATACGAGAACTTTACGAAGACTTTGGTATCACCGAGCCTCAATGCACGCATTCACACTCCCTTCACTTTCTTCGCGGTAGGCAGCGGCCTTGTAAAGGTTCGTGAGCGACAGCAACACTTACCATCAGGTGTACTGTTTGCTCGTTTGCCACTGCTTCATAAAAAAATATAAAAAAAAGGAAAAAAAATTAAAGCTCTTAGTTATCTTTTAAGACACTCACCAGTAATGTAACGGTTGGTAATATTCGTGGCCACTACCACACTGCACAAAAAGCAAAAACTAGTTGTGATATATAACCAGCGTTATAACGTCCAGTTTTCACACTATCTATACCAATAAATAAAATTAGAGTGTCTGTTTGTAATGTCAAAATAATAGGCTTTTTTCATGCTCACACGGTTATGCACGACACCTATGCCTAAAACAGCATTTAAAAAATTTTTGTCTGTCTGTCTGTCTGTTTGTTCCGGGTAATCTTCAAAACGGCTGGACCGATTTCAAAAATTCTTTCACCAATGGAAAGCCATAATATCAGGACGTAAACTAGGCTATACTTAATCCCGGTATTCCTACGGGAACGGGAACTACGCGGGTAAAACGACTATAACCGAAGCGAAGCGAGGGCAGGTTGCTAGTCCTTACTAATATTATAAATGCAAAAGTAAGTTTATTTGTTACGCTTTCACGCTTAAACCATCGAACTGATTTCAAAAATTCTTTCACCAATGGAAAGCTATAATATCAGGGAGTAATATAGGCTATATTTTATCCCGGTATTCCCACAGAAACGGGTACTGCGCGGGTAAGGCGTTTGAAACCGAAGCGAAGCGAGGGCGGGTTGCTAGTATCGTATAATTGTACAAAAATGATTAAAAGCCGTTTCATAGTTGTTATTATGCAATGGCAATATTCTGCATTCAACATTGTTAAATTAATTTTATGGAGCGCGAAAAATTGTTTTACAGGTGATAAAAATGTTGACTCTCAAAATTAGGTTTATAAAGGTAAATTATATTTCCTTATAAATTACCGTGAGCAGATTTTTTGATGAGTTTTTTAAAAGGTATCAACAATATTGTTAGAGATATTCGCCTGTTAAGATGTCCTAGTGATTTAAATAACAATTTTGAAACTCTCAAGTGTGACATGCACACGAAATGAATTTAGTTCTTATTTTCGGATTGAGTTTTAAACATTCTTTTTCTTCTCTTTAGCCGATTATCTATTCGCAGAAAGGTCCTGATCACCATGTAATATCAAAGAGAGCAAATGGCAATCAAGATGACTCAGGAATATCATCATCATCTTGCTCTTATCCCAATTACTTGGGGTCGACGCAATATGTCATTTGTTTTGACATATTGCAAAAAGTTTCGGCAATGACTTTTATGACCGGCCGCCTGCCTGACGTCAACCCTCCTTGGGAATCTAATCGTTGACCCAAATGGTACCAGATGGAGTTGGTCCGGGTCAATCTAGGGCTCTTAGTCGCCTTTTACGACATCCACGAGCAAAGCAAGGGTTGGTAGTATTCGAAGCCGCTACCACACAGCAATGATGACTCAGGAATATAATATGCGCATAACATCTGTGCAAGAGAAGGAAAATTCGATATGAAACTATATACCAAAACGTCTGACCAGCATAGTAGGTCAATTTCCCTTCCATTGTGGAGGAGGCCCGAGCCCAACAGTGGGATGTATGTGGGCTGCGATAATGATGATGATGATAAAATGTCATTTATTTCACAATGCCTCACCAGCTGTTCCTGTGGAAGAATATCTTATTAAATTCGTTTAAAGTACTATTCACAGTAGACTTAAGCTGGTCGTTCCATAATATAAATGACTTATCACGCGGCCTCTAGATTTCCACCTTTCGCCGAATAGAAAAGCTTTCTATTAACTGGCTATCTAATCTGGAAACATGATGGAATAAAGACAGTATGCTAGATTATATTATGGAATATAACTGCTTAATTGCAAGTTCTGTTTTTCTCATTAAACCTAATAAATAAATTAATTTCCTCTCGAGTTGATCGGTTTTAGAATATAATATATTATATATTACTAACTGACCCAACAGACGTTGTTCTATTCAAATGAGCACAACCTACTGGGCCCAGTTGTGAATCTAAACCATTCTCGAATCCCCTTGAATACGTACAAAAAATTTCATCAACATCGGTCCAAACGTTTAATAGTTCGTACACAAGAAATTTATATATAAAGAGAGTATGCTATGCTGGTCAGACGTGTTGGTATAGGGTTTCATTTTAAATTTTCCTTTTCTTGCATATATCTTACATACATATTACATTCCTTAGTCGTTTTACGACATCCACGGGCAAGAAGGAAGTGTTGACTTGTACTCTTATTCCCTCACTACACGGATAGTTAATATAAATTTGTAAAAAAGCACAAAACTAAAATTTTGCGAAACATTTCACCCACCATTAACTACATCAATATAGATGAACGCAGCTGGCGACTTAATTACCGTTGACTGAGTAAACGGGCTGTAATTACCTCATCAAACTGCTATTACCATGGCTGCCAGTAATTTATATAGTGACTATATCATGCGGAGTGCAATAGAGTAAGCTGTTATCAAATATATCTTTATTCAACAGGTTCAAAAGCAAATGATTTTTAACGTAGATATGCTATATACATAGAATAAAGTTTTATATATTAAGGATTTTTTATTATTGTCAAATGAGTAAACAGCTAAACAGCGGAGCGAAAGTAAAGGGAATGTGAATGCGTGCACTGAGGTTCGGTGATACTAAAGGCGTGACCAAAACTCAAAATGTGCAAATAAGTTGGACTGCCAGCTCTCTGGCACACCGTACGAAGGGCAGTAACAAATTGCTACTACTCAGACGTAAATCTGCTACGAGAGTGTAGTACTGTGTCGGATAAACTGGCCCGCGGCTGTAGTTAATGTGATCCTACCACAAAAGGTTCAGTAGCCTCATTGGATGTGATACCGTATAGGGATAATCGATGTTAGAAAAACATCGATGTTAACATCGATGTCATAATCGAAAGACCAACATCGATGTTCGATATTTATCGAAAACCGAACATCGATGTTAGAAAACATCAACTAAGAAATAAAATTCGCCGAACAATGAACTTTTTTGTTTTTTGGAATTCTCAGTCGGATCTTATAGTGTATAATGTGACTTGTGACATTGATGTCCCAAAAACGTCTATAATCGCTAAAAATCTCCGGGGAGAATTTTAATGACCTTTTTTTTGGAGTCGCTTCTTATAATATAGGATTAAATACCTAAGTACTTTTTTCAACGCCAAATTGTGATGAGCTTTTTTTTTTAGGACAGTCAGTACAATGGGTACGTTTTATTGCGTGAATTAATAATTATTAATTGAATTATCATCAATGGTCGATTTCGTTAGCAACGATGTTACATGTTACGATATTGAATTATCATCGATGATCAGTTAGATTAACATACATGTTACGATATTTAACAACATCGATATTTTCCTTTCAACATCGATGTCAAAACATCGATGATGAATTCCTTTAACATCGATATTACGATGTTTTGCCTATAGCACCATCGATGTTAAAACATCGATGTTCATCGATCATCCCTAATACCGTAGTCGAATACAATGACGTAAGGATGTAGTAAACACCCTTACGTTTTCATGTGGTGACGAAATAAGAATCGTCTCTCTGAAATCTGTAGACTGAAAACCATGTAACTGATTTAATCCGGTGACTCAGTAAATTGAAGAGACAATGAGCAGACTTCATCGCTGATAAAATTCACAATTGTGCCCGTGGTTATCATGGTGAATGAGGAGATGGCATGTAGTCCATACCCGGTTGTATTATGCCTTACTGCCGCCATTACCACCGATATTCTGACCACAGTCTTCAGTGGCTTGCCCTAATGGATACGCTTTAAGGCAGCATCCCCTGTTGACACATTTGCCCTTGACTCGCCTTTGCATAAATCCTTCATAGCACGCGGAGTTATATAAACCAACCATAAATTATAAATTTAAGTCAAAGGTTTGCACTTTTAATACAAAATAGTGCCTACGGGAATCTGTAGCACTTAAAACAGGGAAAGCGTCGATGAAAACTTTTTTTTTTTCATACCTTTTGCCAGATAGAATATATATATATATGTATTTTTAAAGGATTCTGCCCGGATGTAGGGATGTAATAAACTTTAACCTTTATGTTTTTAGGTGCTACCTATAATAATAATCGTGTGAAGGTTGAGAAAGATTAACAAATAAAATATCAAGCCTTAGTTCACGAGTTAGTCGTTATAAGGGGTGTAGATGGATATGCGATTATTGTATCAATAGTTATTTCGAGCAATGGTTTAATAGACAAGAGTCCCGACTAACAAGAGTCGATTTGACACAAACACTAGCGTTGGGTGGTTGAAGTGTGGATCTGACTCAGAAGACAGGACATGGCGCGCACCGTGATCACAGATTCCTTTCTTTGGAGTCCTAACCACAGATAGCTTTGTTTTTGTATTTGCTGCCGGTGGATCATCTCATTTTTTATATTTTAAATATTTTATTTTTATAGTATACTAGTAGAGCCGGCCACGCGTTGCTGCGGCTAATGTTTTTGTTATATTCAAATTCAAATTATTTTATTATGCATAAACCCTGAGAGGGCACTTACATATTGTCAGGTTTACAATTTCCAAAAAAAATATACTACCACCGGATCGGAACGCGACCGCTACTGAGAAGATCCGGCAAGAAACTCAGCGGGCTTGTCATTATTATTAATTTTTTTTATTTTTTTTTCTTCTTACTTCTTTTTTTCTTCTTATATTACATTTTATTAAACTAAACTCATTTGCAAAAAAAACGGGCGGTTTTGATTTTCATTCATATTTAAAAAGATACAATACCAAAAAGGTTTCAATCGTTTGTACACGTTACTGGCCGGTTTTAAAAATGCTGTGGTATTTAAAAAAGTACGTTCTAAATTCAATTTTTCATTTGATGTTCATTTTTACAGAAAACCCCTTTTTATCCTACATTTTTGGCGCGAAGTTCCAGAAGTTAACATCGACTTTCATAACTTTTATTCAATTTTTATCGATTAATTTCATATCCTTGACTGTCAAAGCTTTATTTAATGCTGTTTGGCTGTATCAAAAATGGTAGATAAAGTGGTAAAAGCTACCAAAATTATCGCGCTGCTTGAAGAGGGTTGCAGCCAATGTTTCGTGGCTAGGAGGCTAAATGTTAGTCGCTCGACAGTCCAAAGGACCTGGCAGCGATATCAGGAGACTGGTTCCGTCGAGAGAAGGCCTGGTTCTGGAAGAAAACCATGTACCCAACCACGGGATGATCGTTTTCTTGTGAGTCGCGCATTGAGAAATCGCAAATCTTCGTATGTGGATCTTAAGAACAACCTCCAAGAAGTAAGAAATGTGCATATTAGTCTATGGACGGTCAGGAGGAGGCTTCTCGCTGCCAATATACGCAGTCACCGCCCGGCCCGCGGCCCCAAATTACTCCGTGAGCACAGAGTTCACAGGCTTAGGTTCGCTAGAAATTGTGAATCATGGACTCAAGACGATTGGAATAGGGTTTTGTTCTCTGATGAAGCCAGGATATCTCTGTTCGGTGAAGATCGACGTCGGCGAGTGCTAAGAAGACAAGGAGAACGCTTTGCAGAGGCATGTTTCGAAGAAATCACACCTTATGGTGGGGGCTCTGTTATGTTTTGGGCAGGAATAAATTCAATGGATCGTACAGAGTTAGTCTTCATTGAAAACGGCTCACTGACTGGGCATCGATACATAACGGAAGTTCTAATTTCTCATGCACAACCCGCATTGGCCGCTCTAGGTGAAGACTCGATTTTTATGGACGACAATGCTCGCGCCCACCGATCCCGCGATGTTAATGCGTATGTGCAAGAGGTCGGCATTCGTCGTTTGGATTGGCCAGCTCGAAGTCCCGACCTCAATCCCATAGAGCATGTCTGGGACGTTCTGAAACGGCGTGTGAGATCAGTACACCCGGCTCCGCAGACCATCAGAGAGCTGAAGAATGTGATTACTGCGGAGTGGGAACGTATTCCGCAAGCAAGTATCCGGGATATACTCGCTAGCATGCCCAGACGAATTCAAGCTGTGATTTTAGCTAGAGGGGGTCACACTCGATACTAAACATTTATCTGCTTTTACTTTATTAAAGAAAAACAAACAAAAAAACTTTTTTATTTTTACTTCATGAGCATATGCACTACTAGCGAATATACACTACTAGCGAGGTTTAGCATTATTTCCCATAAATTGTATCTAAATTTTATGAAATACTGATGAAAACGATTATTTTCTTATTAATTTAGCAAATTGTGTGGATAAAACTACCTATAATTATCAAACAAAGAAATATTAACATTTGAAATGGTTCATTGCTTAGGTGCCCGTTTTTTTTGCAAATGAGTGTATTTAAGTGGAACTGTAGGAGAACATCTGTCATGGAGGTCGTCATATTTTTTTTATAAATGGCATCTACGTGAAAAAGCAAGTTAAAATCGTATATGACACGTTTGTAGGTTTGACGTAGCAGCGCCATCTATTAATTAATTACTCAATCCAGTCAACAGATATCGCCATCTGTTAAAATCGTTTGGAGTTAACAGATAATTGTGAATGTCAAATAATAGACAAATAATTTGCAATAAAATAATATTGCGATTATAAATTAAGATGTAAGCTATCCTATCTTTCAAGTTGGATCAAACTGCACACGGTGTGCAAATTTGATTAAAATCGGTTAAGTAGTTTAGGAGTCCATCGCGGACAAACAACGTGACACGAAATTTATATATATTAAGATTTAAAAATGTATTTAGTAGTTAGAAGTTTAAACGAAGATGTCAGTGGATGTCGCAAAATACGACTAAGGTGTATAGTAGGCATATAACGTCTATGCACGAGAAGAAACTCAAAATAAAACCCTATACCAACCTGTCTAACCAGCATGTTATGATAAGTATGGTATGGTGTATCACGCTGGTATGGAGTATCACGCTGGTCAAACGGATTGTCATAGGGTTTTGTTTCGAGTTTCACTTCTCTTTCATAAATGCCTATATCCCTTAGTCGTCTTTTACGATACCCACAGACAAGAGATGGGGTGCGAATTGTATTTTTACTCCATCAACACACTGAAATAAGTACTTACGGTGTAAGAATACAATTCAACATATCCTTTCTTGATCGTGAGTAATGTAAACGATGAGTAATGGATAGTAATATGCAAACAAGAGACTGCATTCCTGTGGCCTCTTAACTTCCAATTTTGTGCAGTTATTTACCTAAGACCCCATGTTCGGTAAGCACCTGCACCATCTTAAATGTAAGGCTCTGTGTCGTGCCTTCACTTGAGCCAGCGGTGGAGATGCGAGGCAACTATCTCCACAGTCCTCAGTGGATGTGTGACTGGATCTGACTAACTGAACCGCTCTAACCTCAATAAAAGAGAGGCTTATTCCAATATTGAACTACGGTAGTCTGATGAATGGAGAAATAAATTTAAAAAAAGTCGAGCGATCCGTTTACCTAGGCACTAAGAGTAAAGTACTAAAAAGTAAATTCGAAATGCTTCCAAATCTTAACTGGAAACCTTTCTCAATTGTTTCGGATATAAATAAAGAAGAACAAACGTCAGCTATTCCGGACATGTAAGTAAAATATCCCTTCCCGACCCGAAGGAAACTTACAAGGTAAACAACGACTCCTCTGAGCCTCGGACTTAAATGTTTCTACGTACGGAGAATATATAGAAGAATAATATTTGTCGGTGGTTAGATATCTTAAGTTTGTTTTGTACTAAAGTTTCGGGTTTGGAAATAAGATATTTAGAGCTACAAGAATATAGTGAACATTAGAATTACGTATTAACTGTAAATAAACCTATTGTACGGATTTTATCGCGGGCGGACCGTCCGGCCCGTGACCATGAACGCTGTAAATTGTTCATTTTTCATGGTCGGCAGCAGCATAGCAAAGGTTCATGAGCAGCGTTGTGAACAGCAACCTAGCAGCGGTCCATGGGCGGTGTTGTCACTTACCATCAGGTATGCCTGTCTACCCTCAACAATATCAAAAAAGAAAAAAAAAAGATCAAATCTAAAAAAATATATGTTGATTTCTAATGTTCACACATTGTAAATAAAACTATTTTACGGATTTTATTGTGTTTGTTTGATTTTTGATTGCCTTTCTTTTTTTGGGGGGGTGGGTTACGGTCAGCGCACACCTCGCACCCTTCCGTCCGGGGCGACAGAGGGGCGTAAGCACGCACATCCGTAACCCACCCGTGACTTGACGTCAGTGGTCGGCCCGAAGGAATACCCCTGAGGAGTACCCTCTCCTCGACTGACGTCTCCCCCTCGGGGAGACGTCAGTTGAGCCTGTCGTTTCGATGAATTTACTTTCCATCCAAACCTGCCTATAGAAGAGTTTTCACTTAAAAATTATTAATTATTAATAATTATTATAGCTTCTCGTGAAGAATGAAAGAAACAGACCACAGGAAAACTACATTCTAAATATCCATATGAACAGAAACTTTCATGTATTGGATTGTTTGTAAAGGCAAGCTCTTTGCAAACATCGAATAATCTTAAGACAATATTTTGTCTCTAAGCATTAGCCTGTACAAATACATAAGCCATACGCACAATTCATAATCCCTAGATCATCTAAATTTGAAGCTTTAAGTTGAGTAATTTATGAAGTAATTTATATACATATGATTTATATATATGTCGCAGAGCGTGATATTTGAAGGAAGAAAATGGCATTTTCTTTTTTTTATTTTTGGGGACTAATCCTGCCAAACATTCCCACCACTATAATTCCTGTAAGCCAGGATCCACAATGGTCTCCGGACCCTTAGGAAGTCCCGGGAAACGCTTTTGATTGTCTTGGGATCCGCAACAAATTTAATTAGAAAAGAAAAACAGGCGGAGTTGAAAAGATTCCACTTCCCTCCTATGCAAAGCGGGAGACATGAAGCAAAGTTGGCTAATAAGCAAGTAAATATGAATTTGTAAAACTACGTGAAACGCAGCGGTACAGCACCACGGATTGGACAGAGCTTAATGGACCTACTTATGAGCTTTAGGTTTGGTTTCAATAGTGGGTATGGCAAAAGCGCCTAAACGCACAGAAATTTTCTCGAGTTGCTACAAGATCCGAATAGTATATTACCCCAGACGTGACATGCAGATTATCTAACATGAGGTCCCGCTCGTTGCGCCAGAGAATGCACTCCCAAAGGATGTGATGAGCTGTTTGTTTAAAATCGGAGATTGAGATCGAACATTGACAAAATAGTGAATCTACTAGTTTAAAATAGAATAATTTACTTCTAAAATTCCCATGGCCTGTGAGCAATTGGGCTACATAGTGGTCAATTTCTAGCCAAGTTCTCTCCAAACGTTCACGAACAGATGGAAAGAATAGATATAGACGGCGACTCTTCGTTGACGAATCCCGCCCAAGATAATAGAATGTCAAGCAAATTAGTTTGTTATTATTTTCGTTATCCGTTTATTCATTTTGAATTTTGCTCGAGTGTGTTTGGTTGTGATACGATAGAAGGTAGTTTACAAATAATCACTGACAGTCAACTTGAAAGGTGAGACATTCTTACAAGTCATTATTCTGTGAGCAGTCGTAGAGCTCTGTCACAACCAACCTCACTATATTCCATGTGATTATTCTGTACAGTGTTAGAGTCCTAAAATATTGTTTCTTTAGTGATTTGAAAATCAAAGTTAAGTTTGTTAATAAAGAATTAGTGTACTTTTTTTTTTTTTGAGGGTGGATCGCGGTCGGCGCGCCTCTGCGCCACTCCGTCCGGGGCGACAGAGGGGCTTAAGCACGCAACTCCTGCGACCCACCCAAAAACCACGTCGCCTTCGTCATTGGGCCGACCACTGGAGCAGCGTTAACTTGTCGTCAGTGGTCGGCCCGACGGAATACCCCTAATTGGGGTACCCTCCCATCGACCAACGTCCCCCCCTCGGGGAGGATGTCGGTCTTTCCTCGCGCGGTCGGCCTCTCGGCGGGTGACGGTCTAATCCCCGGTCACGTCACCCGCGGCCTCGGCTAGGGCGGAAGAATTAGTGTACTGGACGTTAACCTAGTGTTATTTCTACAATACCTCCATGACTGAGAAATGAAGGTATACCGCTCCCGCTGTCATATATATACTAGCAAATTCCCACGATTTCACTTGCATGGTTCTCTTTTCCGTGGGAATGAATATAGCCTATGTTAATGCAGTGAAGAAAATTTTATTCCAAGCACGCTTGCTTGGAATAAAATTGGAGAAACTCTATATTTTTTGCAGGTAACTTGCAGAACAATCCAGTGTATGTGTATGGGACGCTAAGTATTCCAACGCTTATTACACACATCCTTTTTTTTTTTTAACAACGCCCTACACTAATGAAATAATCCTTGTATTATACTTTTGAAACATAATTAACGAGCACAAATTATACGCAAACTCAGGAGGATAAATTGTAGGTAATACAAAATATTGTCCTGCATGGGATTTGAACCTGCCATACTGACACGATAGGTTATTTTAACCATTACTTTATCAATATTTTATGGATTGCGCTTAATGTTATAGGTTTTCCAAGAACCCGTCCCTTTTTGTTTGTTTTTTGTTTTTTGGGGGGTGGGTTGGGGTCGGCGCACTCCTCTCACCACTCCGTCCGGGGCGACAGAGATGCGTAAGTACGCACACCCGCAACCCAACCGTAACACCACGTTGCCTTCGTCGTTGGATCGACCACTGGAGCAGGTTTACTTGTCGTCAGTGGTCGGCCCGACGGAATACCCCCTGAGGACCCCGAGGGGGTGACGTCGGTCGATGCCTCTCGGTGGGTGACAGACTAATTTCTCGATCCAGTCACCCGAAGAGCCCGTCCCCTAATCGATTAGTCTACCTATTTTTACAACTCCCATGTAAAAGTGGTTTAGAATAAAAATCTCAAAAATAAAAAAATAATTGTTTATTTAAAAAATCTTACACGTATAATACTGAAGAAAATTTTCTTAAAGAAACCTAATTGCCTGAAAAGCGTACTTTTTTTAAATATTATAAAACGACGCGTTCAATCTTCCTTCCAAAAGCCTTGGTCGAAACCATAAATAGTCTTGACTAATAATAATGATTAAGAATAACAATCATAATATAATTTGAGAAATCATAGAAAGATGATAAGTTAACGTCGTAAGACTACTTGGATAGTTATCGGCAATTAGCAAGTTTATGTGGAGTACCTGGACGCTAACGAGGCTAATCTGATGTAGAATATTTGATATACTGTTATTAAGAGCAAAGTTCGATAACAAGAAAGTTAGAAATTTTAGTATAATAAAGTACGTAAGGCATTTTTTTATGGGTGGGCTATGGTAAGCGCACACGCGGTCCATTTCGTCCGGGGCGACGAAATGACGGCACGCGGCCCCATAACCCACCCGTACCCACGTCGCCTTCGTCGTTGGGCCGACCACCGGAGCAGGGTGACTTGTCGCCAGTGATCGGCCAAATATATGTTAGCATAGACTGCGGTTGGCTTAGTGGGCTTCTGAAGAACCAATGAGCCTTCGCCAAGAAATAAGGGGTTGGCTAAGGAAATGATTAGTGGACATAGCTTCTCTGAATACAAGTGCTGATATTCTTATTGAAATGATGATTCACTTTTGGGATGTACTGCGGACGTTCGTGATAGGCTAGTAGAAATAGAGTCTGATTGATGGAAATTGGGCAAATTGATAACAAATTTTCTAGTAGTAGAGCCACAATTTTTAACACAAAAGACAAGGATTGGGTGCTAGTAGTCTGTTTACATGTAAACAACTCGTTATGAAGTTGCACGCCATGCTTCGCATAAGAGCGGTCTTAGCAGGGAAGAAACCTTCTGCAGGAAGGCAAAAGTTAGGGATATACGACTTTAACGCTTACACCGAGCATGCAGTAACAAAAGTAAGTTTTATTTATAATACAATCTACATTAATATATAAAGCTGAAGAGTTTGTTTGTTTGAACGCGCTAATCTCAGGAACTACTGGTCCGATTTGAAAATTTCTTTCAGTTTTTGATGGCATATTTGTCGAGAAAGGCTAGCGTAGCTAGGTCATAGCGTAATGATGTACATTAGCCTATGACCAATAATAGACAATCTGCATGTTACGTCTGGGATAATATACTATTCGGATCTTGTAGCAACTCGAGAAAATTTCCGTGGGTTTAGGCGCTTTTGCCATACCTACTATTGTAACCAAACCAAAAGCTCACAAATAGGTCCATTAAGCTATGTCCAATCCGTGGTGCTGTACCACTGCGTTTCACGTAGTTGTACAAATTCTTATTTACTGGCTTATTAGCCAACTTTGCTTCATGTCTCCCACTTTGCATAGGGAAGTGGAATCTTTCCAACTCCTCCTATTTTTCTTTTCTAATTAAATTTGTTGCGGGTCCCAAGACAATTAAAAGCGACTTCCTGAGGATCAAACCTCAGTGTCTTATACGGAGATCAATGTGGATCCTGGCTTACAGGAGTTACAGTGGTGGGAATGTGTGGTGGGTTTAGTCCCAAAAATAAAAGTGACCAATAAAAGCGGAGCACTATTGAAGAATGTTTCCAATTCGGGGTTTTTTGACAGCATCCGCTGTGTGCGCTGCGTAAACGGTTAAAGGTTCGCAAAAATCTTTTGTAACAGAATCAAGCTAGTTTAATATATACAAGGTAATGCTTAAGAGCACGCTTGCTTACCAAGCTACTTACTGTGCCTCGGGTTTGATTTACAAGTAAGATAATATTTTGTGCGATCAATAAATTATTTTTCTTAATCAGATTATATAAATATCATCATAATCATTTCAGCTCATATACCTCACACTATTGGGGTCGAGCTTCGTTCTCAATAGGAGATTAATTGACCTATTATACCACATTAATAAGACATATTTATATAGAGTTTCATTTCAAGTTTGCCTTCTCTTACATAAATGTGAAATCCATATTTAATCTCTTAGTTGTCTTTTACGACACCTATAGGCAAGAGAGTGGGTTATGAATTGTATTCTTACTCCGTCACCACATGGAAACGGTACAGGATGATCATTATACCAAAAATGTAGTTAGTAATTGAATTTATGTATTTTATAAGCCTGTGGGTTGATAAAGATTACAAAATTCGTTTTATCACAGTTGTAACTCGAGAAATCGAGACTTATACAAGCTTGATATTCAGTGACGCGGGTTCAGTGAAGCACTTAGATATTTTATGACAGTAATAAAACTGTGAAAAATATCGTCGTTGCATATAAAATCGTCTAGACTATATGGGCCGTGAATATGGGTATGACCAATATGCAGTATTCTTGTAAGCATTCGTTTGTGACGGATATATACCAAATTGTTGCAGTATTATGACAAAGTGGCATTTTTTTATTACCTATGGTGGTAAACTAGCAAGCAGCATACCTGATGGTAAGTGACACTGCTGCACATGGACCTTTGCAATACTAGGGGCATAGCTAAGCCGTTGCCATCGTAAAGAAAAAAAATCATCATTCTTTTTTGTTTTTCTTTTGGGGGTGGGTTGCGGTCGACGCGCTCCTCGCACCACTCCGTCCGGGGCGACAGAAAGACGTAAGCACGCACACCTCCAACCCACCCACGATGCACGTCGCCTTCGTCGTTGGGCCGACCACCGGAGCGCGACTTGACATCAGTGGTCGGCCCGACGGAATACCCCCCCCTATTTGGGGTACCCTCCCATCGACTGACGTCCCCCCCCTCGGGGAGGACGTCGGTCTTTCCTCACGCGGTCGGCCTTTCGGCGGGTGACGGACTAATTCCCCGGTCACGTCACCCGCGGCCTCGGCTAGGGCGGCATGAGGCGCAGGTATTCGCGCCTACGCCGCCCAAGTCGCCGGCGGCGGATCACCTCATCGAGGCTGCGCTCCTCGCGTAGGCAATCCGCCGCCTCCTTCTGCGAGATCACTGCCTCGCAGAAGGCTGCGACTGCGTCCCAGTTCCTGACGTTGCCGACTATCGCCAGGGCGATGATGGGTCGGCACCGATGATTGCGACGTGTTCACGGCGCTGCGCTGCCCAAGCGGCACAGACCTCGAGTGTATGCTGCGCCGTGTCCTCGTCGCAATCGCAGTGGTGGCAGGACGGTTTACTCTCCCTCCTTACGATCTTGTGCAGGTATATGTCGAAGCACCCATGCCCCGTCAACACCTGCACTAGTCGGAAGGAGAGCACCCCGTGCCGCCTTTCCAACCACTGCATCAGCACCGGCCGGAAGGCCTCCACGATTCGCATCCCGAACCGAGGCCTCTCCAGCCGGACTGCCTAACGGGCAATGACGTCTCGGTGGGCGTCGACGCGTCTGGCGGTGAGCTCCCTCAAAGAGACCATACCGCCCTCCGCTCGCACTCCCGTCACCCGCCGATACAATCCGGCGAGCATTGCCGCTTCCAGGTCCCACGGGGGAGTCCGGCCAACAGGCACGCTGCCTCCGTCACCACCGTGCGGTATCCGCGTATGGCCCTGACTGCCATGGCCCTCTGTGGTCGCCACAGAAGAGCCCTGAGTCGGACGGTCTGGGACCCCGCCCACACCGGTGCGCCGTACAGGGCCATCGACCGGATGACCCCCGTGTACAGCCGTCGGCACGTGGCGCTCGGTCCGCCCACGTTCGGCATAAGCCACGATAGGGCGGACGCCACGCCGACGAGCCGTGGAGCGAGCCTGCGGAAATGCTCCCGGAACCACCATTGCCCGTCCAGCACCAGGCCCAAAAACCTCATATAAAATATATAAAAAAAAAAAAATCATCTTAAACCTCGTTTAAAGAAGTACATGTCATAGCGCTCGGGAAACATAGCAGCAGGTAGTTCATTCCAGAGCCCGCACGTACGTGGGAGAAATGATCGCTGGCAACATTTAATTGAAAACCATAAAGTTTCCAGGTGAAATGGATGATCTCTGCTATGGTGTCAAGTGGTACCTTACTAAAATTATGACGATGGTACCAAGACAAACAGTTCCTCAAAGCACTCACCGTGAAAAAAAAACCTTTGAAATACAATATACAGAGATAAACAAATATTTATCCATTCATTTCAGATCAATAAGTTTCATTACTGGAGTCTCTTCAAAGATGGGAGTGAATTTGACCAACTAAACCGCGCTCGTCAGGCGTGTTGGTATAGGGTTTTATTTCAAGTTTTCTTTTGTATATATTACCCCTTAATTACCTTTTACGATACCTATGGGAAAGAAAGGGGCGATGAATTGTATTCTTACTCCTTCCTTACACGGGATAATTGTATTGATACTCTGTCACCACAAGGGATAAACCATAATTCCAATAAAAATAACAAAATAAAGTAAAAATCAATCATTTTCCATATAGTGACCGCCTCCCATCTTGCTCGCAGGTGTCGTGAAAGATGACTAAGGGATTAATGTGTAGATAACATCAATACAAACGAAGAAAACTCGAACTAAAATCATATACCAATCCAAATGACCCACGTGGTATAGTAAGTCAATTTCTATTTTATTGTGGAGGAGGTACATGCGGAAAGACTTTTGCCACGATCTATTATATACTTCCATTATATGGATACATGAATGAATCTATTTAAAGAAATTATTATTTTTATACAAATAATATAAAGAATAAATAACACTTAAAATTAAAAATAAATCCTCGTCGTTTATTACGAAACACCTTCAAAAGTATTAAAAAGTTTCGTCTTAAATTAGGGAGATTTATCACAAAACAAGTTTCTCGAGTCTAAAGTATAAATTTGTTGTAGAACAAATTATCTGGCTATTTAATTATAATATAACAAGTTTGTGAAGCATTTAACTGTTAAATACTTTCTTCCTTATTCTTATACATAATAGACTATAACATAAAATAAAACTTATGTAACTGACCTCTCGCCTCGAATGTCGTGGGTTTGACACCCTATTCGTACATTTCCGTGTGGTAACGGAGTAAGAATACAATTCACCATTGATTAACTTGGCCGTGGATGTCGTAAAAGACGACTAAGGAATATAAAACTGTTATAGGCATTTTTTTAATTACACAATGTTAGATTAATATAGCGTTTGATTAAATATTTATTTCTCTTGTAATGATTCTATGTGCTGACGTTCCTGAATCATCTATTTTATGTGGTTGGAGCGTACTATGGACAATCATCTAGTTCTCAATCCGTGGGTCGATCCGTCTGGGGTACCAGACTCGCAGAAAATCGACGTTTGAGTTAGCACTTCATTCGATGAGCGAGAGAGTCTAACGCCCAACTTCCTGAGTGTTTGTTTGTTGCGGGTTTTGGTGATGCCTTAACTATCACCATAACCCATTGCATGCATTCAAACTCGCTTTACTTTCATTGTAGTGGGCAGTAACCTAACAAAGATCCATGAACGGCAGTGTCACTTACCATCAGGTGTGATATTTGCTAATTTGCAGGAATAAAAAAAAAACTCACTATACAAAACGCAAAGTTACTACTATCATAATATTCACTAAGCTATAGATACATAACGAATATGATTTCTGATGTTTACGCGAGTATTACACATTGTAAATAAAACAATTTTATGGATTTTATCGCGTTTATAGTTTGTTTTTTAGTGTCCGACGTTTCAAACACTGTAAAGCGACTATGCACCATACGCCCGTGACCATAAACGCTTTTTTTGCCAGTCTATAATGCAGCCGTACGCCGTCCGTCCTGTTCGGGGAGACGAAAGGATCGCGCGTGACCTCCGAAGTATTCCCTCCCCTTCGTCATTGGACCGACTACTGGTACCGAATCTTTGACGTCCGTGGCCAGCCCGGCGTGATACCGTCGGGTATCCCCTCATCTCGACGCCTCCCAGGGCGTCGTCCTTGTACAGTCAACATCTCTGCGGGTGATTGACTATTCCCCGGTCCGGTCACCCGCGACCTAGGACAGCATCAGGCGCAGGTAACATGAACGCTGTAAATTGTTCGAAAAATGAATTACAAACGCGATAAAATCCGTAAAAATAGTTTTATTCGTACTAAAAATTCCAATGGAATATATATTGGAATTCATTTGGATACAAATTTAAGCGGGTCACGGTTCTTCACAGATCAAAACAGTTTCGGATCGATGTACGGCCGATTATAGTCTGCACCGTATGATATAACAAATCGGACGTGAAGGGTTGAAAAGGTATTTTTGATTGTGACTTTGGAAAGGTTAAATTGGATTATAAGAAATTAGAAATATACTAGCTAACCAAACAGACTCTATTCTGTACATATTGTCTCATTTCATCTTACGTCTCAGCTCATAAACGTCCCACTGTTGGACTCGGGCCTCCGCCACTATGGAAGGGAAATTGACCTATTATACCACTGGTCAGACATGTTGGTATCAGGTTTTATTTCGAATTTTCCTTCTCTTGCACAGATGTTATATGTATATAGACAAGTAATGAGTCGTCTCTTACAACATCCACTGGCAAGGGAGTAGCAAATTATATTCTTACTCCGTCACCACACAGATAATTCTATATATTTTTGTTCATTGTAAATGGCAGCAAACGAGCGAACAGTACACTTGATGGTAAGTGTTGGTGCCGCTCGTGAATCTTTATTAGGTCGCTATCTATCGTAAAGAAAGTAAAAGTGTAAATGTGTGCAATGAGGTTCGGTGAAACTGAAGGTATCACCAAAACCCACCACACGCAGACACCCTCAGAAAGTTGGGCTGCCGGCTCTCTCGCTCACCGAACGAAGCACAGTAGCGCAGATCCGCTTGTGGGATCTGGTCCAGCCATAATCGTTTGAATTATATTAAGTGTCTTGCGGTTCGAAGGGCATCACACTGGAGCTAGTTCTTACAAAACATGTACACAATTGTATATCTAGTAAGAAGAAAAAAAAAATTAAAAATAATAGACAAGCCCGCTGAGTTTCTTGCCGGATCTTCTCAATAGCGGTCGCGTTCCGATCCGGTGGTAGTATATTTTTTTTGGAAATTGTAAACCTGACAATATGTAAGTGCCCTCTCGGGGTTTATGCATAATAAATAATTTGAATTTGAATTTAACAAATTGCTACTACACAGACGTTGATTTCCTACTCAGTGTGGTACTACCCCGGACGGACCGGCTTGCGACTGTAGACGTAACTGTCAACAGGGTGGTCCTATCACTATCAAAATACCATTTTTAAAATAAATCTCACAAAGTATTGTCCTGCATCGGAATTGAACCTGTGGCAATTTCCATTGTAGTTATCTCTACCACTATCATCACCTGTGCAATCAAATTGTCAGCATGGCAGTTCTTAGATATTTTTAAAATCACCGTACATTTGTTAATTAGAAATATAATGTCATCATCATCTCAGCTTGTATACGTTCCACTGAGCTTCAACCTCCTCCATAACGTAACGAAGAAAATTGACCTACTTGGGACTCGGGACCTCCTTGACGGTCCTTGGTAATGCAATTATTCATCAAATGGCATCATATGGAGTTGGCCTAGGTCGATTTAAAGCTCTTAGTCATCTTTTACGATACCCATGAATAGTGTGAGGATTGGTAGTATTCGTAGCCACTACCTAGGTTTATATACAGAATGTATCAGGTTATAGGCAACTGGTCAAATAGGAATTAGACAATGGTAGTAGGAACCCATGAAAAAAATTAAAGAAAGTATTGATACGTTAATGAATTAGATACATGTAAAATTTTCAATTTTATCATCACATTTTCGTGTAAATCTCATTGAAATGTATAAAGTCAGTGATACTTTATCTGCAACATATTCGTACTTTGTTAAATGATCGTTAGACATTGAATAAATCAATGTTTATGTTCGCATAAGTAAAAAAAACTTTGTTTTAATATCTGCTTTAATAGCTGATTGGCCGATGACCGCCTTTGTACTTATTTTACTGTGGAGGCATTGTGCGATTCATACCTATTCATACTGTCGACGCCTTACATGCCTATATGTGTCCTGTCTGTACATTCCTACATAATATGTAACATTTAAGGCATAAACTCTTGGACACACATTTTTTAAATCACTGTAACTAATATGTTTTATTGTTTTTTGTGTAATATACATTCTAATTACGATTTATGCCCGTTAAACTACAACATACTCGAACAGTTATTCCATAACCTGATACAACCTGTATATAGATATTAAAATTTTCACATAACGCCATACAATCCGCCAAGTCGAGCAAAAAAGAAGTCGGGCAAAACGCAACACTGCCGTAACATACTTTTCTCGAAGCAATTCAGGCCATTTTCGACCTCCTATAACTTCGTTGTGAATAAAACTAGAAGCTTAAATTTTTTGTAACCCAGCAGGCATTGTATAAACATTGTGTATTTCAAATTTCATACAATTTGAACCAATAGTTTAAGAATTATAACTAGTAAAAATTTCGTAATTTTGTCACTCACTGACTGACTGACCGATCGTCAATATTAAAGAGGCACTTCCAGCAGACATAGAAGTTTCAAATTTAGAATACAATTAGTGTTTAGTGTATAAATGAAGGAAAAATTATGAAACATTGTACTTTTCGTCCAGTTGCCGAGATACAATTAACTGCATAAATAATTTTGTAAACCCATATAAATATATAGGATTACAAAGTTACATTTGCACTTAATGAAATGTAACTTTGTAAAAAATAAGAATACATTTGTCGCCATCGTTGCTTCCCTATGAGAATCGTAAAAACCGGCTAAAGACGCTGTGGTTAATGGCGCAGTGGTTAAGATACCAACGGACCGTGCCAGTGTCGCGGGTTCGAATCCCATGCAAGACAACACCTTGTACGATCCACAAATTGTTGTTCTGAGTCTGAATGTAATTTGTGTCGGTTAATTATATGTTCTTTCCGTGTGGTGACGAAGTAAGAATACAATTCACCACTTTCTATCTTGCCCGTGGATGTCGTATAAGACGGCTATGGGATATAATATGCACATACCATCTGTGCAAGAGAAGGAAAACTCGAAATGAAACCCTATATCAACATGTCTGTCCAGCATGGTATAGTGGGTCAAATTCTCTCCCATTTTGGAGGAGGCTCGAGCCCAACAGTGGAACGTATGAGGGCTGCGAAGATGAATTAAATGTTTGTAAAGTCCCCCACAATATAAGGATTATTATTCCCTTAGTGCAAGGCGTTATCATTAAAAAAAAAAGATCCAACAGGAGAGTGGGCAACAGCTCTTGCCGGGGAAATGTATGATATCTCGCTGGGAAACCAAACCGCCTACCAAACGTGGCGATTACGACATTATTCCTAATATAGCGAAGAAAAATGAGCCCAAGTGATGGCAACTCTGTTACCCTTGAGCGTCGTTGGATGCAGGTGCCACAGTACCGCACTTTATGGTGAAGCATGAAGGAGGTATATGTTCTGCAGTGGATAGCGATAGGCTAAATGATGATTGGCATAATAGATGTAGATAGATATTTAGATATAATTATGTTCAAAGATAACTTGTAAAATGGTCAATCAACGGAATGAAAAAGCAAGAGTGGGACATGTCTTATGAAATTGTACTAAAATCTCCCAAAGTATTAAGCAAACTAAATTGCCTGAAATTTACCTGAAAGAAAGAACGCCATCATTCGGCTCGATTGCCATCAAAGCGGAGAAGAGACTAGAAGAGATGTGTTTCAAAAAACCAATCAAATTTCTTTATTTCCACATCTCTCCGCTTAGTTTAGGTAGAAATTACTCATACCTGCACAAGGTCGTAAGGAGGGAGAGTACACCGTCCTGCCACCACTGCGATTGCAACGAGGACACGGCGCGGCATACGCTCGAGGCCTGCGCCGCTTGGACCACGCAGCGCCGTGAACTCGTCGCAATCATCGGTGCCGACCTGGCGCTGCCGACTATCGCTAGGGCGATGGTCGACAGCGTCAGGAATTGGGACGCGGTCGCAGCCTTCTACGAGGCAGTGATCTCGCGGAAGGAGGCGGCGGATCGCCTGCGCGAGGAGCGCAGCCTCGATGAGGCGATCCGCTGCCAGCGATTGGGGCGGCGTAGGCGCGAATACCTGCGCCTTATGCCGCCCTAGCCGAGGCCGCGGGTGACGTGACTAGGGATTAGTCCGTCACTCGTCGAGAGGCCGACCGCGTGAGGAAAGACCGACGTCCTCCCCGAGGGGGGGACGTCGGTCGATGGGAGGGTACCCCACGTAGGGGGTATTCCGTCGGGCTGACCACTGATGACAAGTAACCCTGCTCCGGTGGTCCACCCAACGACGTAGGCGACGTGCAAAGTGGGTGGGTTGCGGGAGTTGCGTGCTTACGCCCCCCTGTCACCCCGGACGGAGTGGTGCGAGGAGCGCGCTGACCGCAACCCACCCCTAAAAAAAAAAAAAGGTAGAAATTATCAAGCGGAAAGGAGAGATGTCTCATTTTTCAGAGAGTGGGCTCTAAGAAAATCCGTTGTTGGTATTCAAGAAGTAGAAGGTACCGGAAAGGAAAATAAGTAGGTCTATCTACAAAAAGAAATGTGATACCATCAAAAACAAACCTTGTAAAAAATAGCCAAGCCTCGCAACTGAGTTGTTCTACCATAAAAAATTGTGAGATCCATGGTATACCAAGTCGGTTAACTCATTCAGTCCCTGCATAAGGGACCTTTCTTCTTAAGTTATTACGTAAATAGCTAACCTAACAACTTCTTATAGTGACTATATCAGTATTAAAGATCTTTTATGTTTTAAATAAATAGATTGACTTGGCAATCGCAATATATTTAGTACAATTTAATATAATATGTATTACTTGTGAGGTATAATGTGTTTTCATGCGATTGCCAAGTCATTCTGTTTATTTAAGATATAAAAGACCTTTAATATTGATATAGTCACTATAAGAAGTTGTTAGGTTAGCTATTTACGTAATAACTTAAGAAGAAAGGTCCCTTATGCAGGGACTGAATGAGTTGACCGACTTGGTATACCATGGATCTCACAATTTTTTATGGTAGAAGAACTCAGTTGCGAGGCTTGGCTTTTTTTACAAGGTTTGTTTTTGATGGTATATACTTGAGCAGAAATGTACCGCCAAAAATACATCGAAAACACTAAAATTTTACTAAAAAGGTTTCATTTCTTGCCATTTGTATCGTCACCTGGTTAATGATAAAAATGAGCTAAGAAATTGCAGTCTATGACTGGCTCGATCAATCGTGTAGAGCTTTGAGATTTTATTCAAAAACGTAGCAAGTATGTGGAGGGGCTAGCATATTTATGAGTAGATGTTTGCTCTATTGAGATCGTGTAGAGGATAGGTTCGGACACTTCACGTCAAATATTCAGCTCGTGTCGCGCTCCGCAGCTGGTTGAATATAAAGCTCGATGAATTTCTATATTATCTCGCTTTCATGCCTCTAATGGACTCCACTGATATACCCAAAGGATATTTTATATCATACAGACTGTGAATAATTCGAAAAATGTAAAGAAATATATATAGATATTTTTATTACAAACGGTGGCAAACGAGCAAACAGCTGATGGTAAGTGATGCTCTTTTTTTTATTTATTTATTAATTTATTTATTTAAGACGACACCCTGCACTAAGGAAATAATCCTTGTATTGCGGGAGACATTACAAACATATAATTAACGGACATAAATTACATCCAGACTCAGAATAACAATTTGTGGATCGCACAAAGTGTTGTCCCGCGTGGGATTTGAACCCCCGACACTGGCGCTGTAGGTCGCTATCTTAACCACTACGCTATCTGTGCAGTCAAGTGCAGTTTTTGGGGTTGGGTTGCGGTCGGCGCGATGATAAGTGATGCTGTCACTGATTTTATTTGATCACTACAACTCACCATACGCAAACACCCTCAGAAAGTTGGGCTTTCGGCACTCTCGCTCACTGAACGAAGCGCAATAACAAAGTATCTGAATAAAAAAAAATTGCCATATAAAATGTTTCTCCTGGTAAGAACAGCTGTTTTAAATATGTCAGTAGTATTTCTAAATAAAACTATTTCACAAATTTTATCGATTTGGATTTGATTTTTTATTACCAAAGTTTTGATATCCACGATCATAGCCACGGGGTGACTAAGAGGTTTCACTTCTTGCACTGGCAATAAATTGCTGTCAAAATGTGGGTGACTATTTAATAACAAATTCTGATCCGTGGTCCCCATATGTAGGATTCCCCTAACCAAGCTCAAAATCGCTCAACGTCCAATGGGCAGGCTATGTTTTGAATGTCTCTTGCGAGATAGAATTCATAGAAATACGGGTGTAGCCGACATAGAACGATTTTGGTAACTGATCGAAGCAGGAATAACTTGCTATTATTCGGGTTTTTATCTCCAGGGAGATATGGTACTATCATGGGGCAAAAAACTCTCAGCGCTACAAAAATGTGGCCTCAAACCCGGAGTTAGGAAGATAATTATACTTTTTTAAAATCAAATTATCACTGATTGTGAGAATTTGCTCCTAAAATAGTAATTGAAAAAAATTGGTAGTCTGTTTACGGATGATAATTTTAGCCATAACGTCATAAAATTACCTCATCATCATCATCATCTCAGCCCCTATATGTCCCACTGCTGGGCTCGGGCTTCCTCCATAATGGAAGGGTAATTGACCTACTATACCACGCTGGTCAGACGTGTTGGTATAGGGTTTTATTTCGAGTTTTCCTTCTCTCGCATAGATGTTATATGCGTTTTATATCCCTTAGTCGTCTCGTACGGTCACCCACGGGTAATATAGGGGGTGGTGAATTGTATTCTTACTCCGTCACCACACGGAACAAAAATTACCTACATTGATGAAAAATTGCATAATTTTAGGATTTAAATTTAATTATTATTACTGAATTCTTGTATTATATATACACTAGCTGACCCAACAGACGTTGTTCTGTTCAAATAAAATAAAAGGAATTCTTCTTGAAATCGACAGCTCCGCCATCTACTGGGTCCAATGTGAAACTAAACTGTTCTCGAATCCCTTGAATACACAAAAAATTTCATCAACTTCGGTCCAGCCGTTTAGGAGTTCAGTGACATACACACGTACACAAGAAATTTATATATAAGATATATTTTTTGTATTATAAAGGGTCGTCCAGAGGGTTGTCTGTCCGTCTACCAGTTGTCTGTCCGTCAACGGATTAGTGTCACTACGGGCGCTGCTCTAGCTGCTACTGTCGTCTCTATCCTATACCCCATGACAGTAGTATCCTTAACCCACTTTATCCCATAGGTATCCACCATATCCCCAACCTTTATCCCCAGTAACGAGAATTCCTGAGGAGGGTTGGCGTCAGGCAGGCGGCTGGTCATAATAAAAAACAGACGTATCTTTTACAACATGGTTTTATATGGAGGCTAGAAGGCAAAAACATGTTGTGCCGACCCCACTTAGCGTGGGATGAGGGCAGGCAAATAATGATGATTTTTTGTATTATAAAAATAATGATATTATTTTGTATAATACAAAGAAGAAGTTAATTTTAAAATTACAATTTTTCAGTGAATTAGAAATAAGAAAATAAAAGAAATCGTCACAACGGCCAACACTTAGGCCAGACTAAGTGCGATCATGCTGCTGTGGTAGTTATTTGGATTAATTCAAGATACATTTTATCTAAAAATTTACAATATACGTATCCGCACGGGCTTTATCCATAATAAATGATTTGAATACTGAATATAGAACGAAACGCCTCTACTATCAAAACACTGAATAAGTAGAAAATCGGGTTAGCGGAAACATTAGACTGTCTGTTCAAACTGTTTAGTTATACTCGACAGCTTAGTGTTAAAGTGTGTCAGCTAAACGGAATACAAGTCAGCTGAATAAGTGAATGAATTCAAAATTATTCACTTGAAACTTTTAAGCAAATAATTTTAGACAAATATATGAATGTTTTCTCTGTGACGGAGTAAGAATACAAATCACCACTCCTTATCTTGCCCGTGGATGTCGTAAAAGACAACTAAGGGATATACGCATATAATATTTATGCAAGAGATAACTCAAAATAAAACCCTATACCAACCTGTCTGACCAGCATATGTTAAGATCAATTTCCCTCCTATTGTGAAAGAAGCTCGAGCCCAAATAGAGTAAGAATACAATTCACCACTCTCTTGTCCGGGAGCGTCGTAAAAGACGGCTAACTAATAGAATTCGCATATGTAAGGCAACTCGAAACGAAACCCTATATCAACTTGTTTGATCAACGTGGTATTCTAGGTTAATTTCCCTACTATTGTCGAAGAGGCCAGAGCCCAAAAGTGGCAAGTATATGGGCTGAGATGATGATGATAAATAGTTAATTTGATTTTAAGGTTTACTACATCATCATCATCATCATCATCGCAGCCCACACTCGTCCCACTGTTGGGCTCAGGCCTCTTCTATAATGGGAGAGAATTAAACCTACTATACTATGTCATACTATCCCAACTAATGGGTTTACGAATGAACATGGATAAGACGAAAGTCATGTCAAATGCCCATGTCATTCCTGTACCGGTCCTAGTTGGCAATGCGATTCTCGAAGTTGTCAATCACTATGTTTACCTCGGACAAACAGTCCAGTTAGGTAGATCCAATTTCGAGAAAGAGATCAGCCGACGAATCCAACTCGGTTGGGCAGCGTTCGGGCAACTTAAGAGGATCTTCTCGTCTAACATACCTCAGTGTCTGAAAACACAGGTCTACGACCAGTGTGTGTTACCAGTGATGACTTACGGCACGGAAACGTGGTCCCTAAATGTAGGCCTTATATCAAGGCTCAAAGTCGCTCAGCGTGCTATGGAGCGGGCTATGCTCGGGATTTCTCTGCGAGATAGAATCCGGAATACGGAAATCCGCAGAAGAACGGGTGTAACCGACATAGCACGAAGAATTAGCACGCTGAAGTGGCAATGGGCAGGCCACATCGCTCGACGAACCGACAACCGCTGGGGAAGAAAGGTTCTCGAGTGGCGACCACGTATCCGACGACGCAGTGTAGGACGCCCCCCCACTAGGTGGACCGATGACCTAGTGAAAGTTGCTGGGCGTCGTTGGATGCAGGCGGCACAGGACCGCACATTGTGGTGCAACATGAGGGAGGCCTACGTCCAGCAGTGGACGGCTATAGGCTGAAATGATGATGATGATGATACTATGCTGGTCAGACATGTTGGTATAGGATTTCATTTCGTGTTTTCCTTCTCTTGCACAGATGTTATGTGCATAATATATCCCATAGTCGTCTTGTACGACATCCACGGGCAAGATAGGGAGTGGTGAATTGTATTCTTACTCCGTCACCACACGGAAAGGTTTACTACAATTAACTACAATTAAAATATTCATCTGGTTATGACATCTATTAGCATAGATAGGTTTCCATCATTACCATATAAATAGACTAATAATAGGCCTCCCAAAGAGGGAAAAATGCCATAACGGTTGCATGTAAGTTTTCTAGCGGAATGTTGCTTCTCATTTATCTTGAGGTTTTTTTATAAATAATCAACCAGTACACATGATGGTAAGGGTTGCTGGCGCTCATGGACCTTTATAAAGACGCTGCCTACCGCATAAGTACCAAGGGAAGGGAGTGTGAATACGTACAATGAGGTTCGGTGATACTAAAGGCATCATTGAAGCTGACCATACGCGAAAACCCTCAGAAAATTGCGGCTTCCCGCTCACCCAACGAAGCGCAGTAACAAATTGCTACTACACAGACTATTTCTTCGAGAGTTTGGTACTGCTCCGGATAGACCGGCCCGCGACTGTACACAAACTAATGTTCACAGTGTGGTTCTACCACGTGGTTCAAACACCAGTTACTAGTTTTTACGACTACCAGAGCAAAACCTCCCATAGAGAGTGGTAACAAACTATATTCTTCTCTCTTCGCTACAAGAGTTTCTTTTTTTGAAAGACTACTAATGCAAGAGCACTAAGGAAATAATCCTTGTATTGCGGTGGACTTTTCAAACATAATCAACGGACACAAATTACATCCTGACTCAAAACAACAATTTGTGGATCACAGAAAGTGTTGTGCTGCATGGGATTTGAACCCGCGATACTGGCACTGTAGGCATATCTTAACCACTACGCCATCTGTGCAATCGAATATAATTTTATTTTACATACTACATATTGTACAGAGTGTATCAGGTTATGGGGCAACTGGTCAAACGTAGGGATGCAAACGATACATCGATGTTTCAATAAAAAAAACATTTTTGCACAACGTTTGCTATCCATGTTCACTATTGTAAAACATCGATGTATCGATGTTATTTTATACGATGTTTTGAAATCGATGTTTTGCCTGCATGATTAAAAATGTATTGCATTTTTAGCAAGCATAAAAAAGGTCCGCATATCACGCATGAAAAAATATGCTTGATTTAGTTAAAAACAAAAAGCTCATCGCCTAGATTTCTAAGAAACATCCATGTTTTCAGGACCATGTTTTTTGTACGTTGTTATCATACATCGATGTACCCATACATCGATGTTTTTGGTTTCGATATTTGCATCCCTAGTCAAACGGGAGTAAGGTAATGGTGGTAGGAAACCAAGACAAAAATTTTGAATAAAATATCTATTCGTCAATGAGTTAGAGACATGTAAAATTTTCAATTTTGTCATCGCTTTTTCTTGTAAATCTGATTGAAATATTTAAAGTCACTGATACTTAATCTGCAACATATTCGTACTTTGATAAATGTTCATTAGAAATTAAATAAATCAATGATTACGTTTGCATACGCAAGACAAACTTCGCTTTAAATCAGCTGATAGGCCGATGACCGTTGACGAGTGGCCTTTGTACCGACGTTACCATTGAAGCGTTTGTGTAATTCATACCTATTTATACCGTCGAAGCTTTACATACCTACATGTATCCTGTCTGTACATGCCTACATAATACGTAACATTTAAGGCATAGACTCTTAGACACGCATTTTTGAAATCACTAAAAGTTTGATCTTATAATGTATTTTGTGTAATATACATTCTCATTAAGATCTATGACCGTTGAACTACAACATACTCGAACAGTTGCCTCATAATCTGATACACTCTGTATATATGATATGACGGACAAAATGGTAAGGAAATAGCCCATTTTTAATAACACCCTCATTTTGATTGATAGCTACGAATTTTTCATGTCACCCCTACATTTTTACACTTACGATAATGAGTATGCAGTTTTTGGCACACCTGCTTTATATCGATAATACGTCATCTAAATATAAGAAAAATTATTTTGCTAACTAAATAACTTGTATTTTAGGAAAATATTAAGATAAATAAAATAAAAAAAATACTTGTTTTAGGTTTACTAACCTGTTAAACTTTATAGCAATGAGAATCTTGAATCATTTAGTGAGTGACGACGAGGCATGGTTGCTTCACCAAGTACTCCACAAGGTCGTAAGGAGGGATAGTAGGCAGAGCGGCGCTAGGGCCATGCTCGACGGTGTCAGGAACTGGGACGCGGTCGCTGCCTTCTGTGAGGTAGTTATCTCATGGAATGAGATGACCCGAAAGGGTATACCAGGCTAGCCATGGACCTTGAGGATTCGGTACACGATCGTCATAGAATTTTAAATAATTATATTGCTATGACTCTTTAAAAGTGTATGAGAAACATGTATAAGTACGCCCACATATTAGTCGCTTAAGTTCTTTTTAAAACAATAAAACTCATTTTATCGTTCAATAGCTTATGCTCGATTGTGTTGCTAGCAACGAAACAAAATAACTCCAATAATTTTCAACATCAAATAAATAAAATTACGGTACACAATATCCAATTAATTTATTAAGTGAATGCGTATTTCTTTTAAAGTTTTAAAATAGAACAAAGGCCGGGAGTATTCAGTGCGAATGAAAATTTGTTTATTGTTTCGTTGTTAATCAGAGAAAAGTAGTATACAAGTGTCGGATAAAATGGCAATTAGCAGTACCGTTTAAAGATAAACAAATGTTTAACATTTTATTACAGTTTTATTTTTTGTAGAGTATTTCTATTTCAAAATTTTTCGTTTTGGTGACGGAGTAAGAATACAATTCCCCACCTTATCTTGTCCGTGGGTATTGTAAAATATGACTAAGGGATATGAAATGCAGATAATATTTAAATAAGAGAAGGAAAAATTTATATTAAACTCAAAACTGCGTGCTATAGTGGTTCGATCTCCCATCCATATTGGAAGAAGCCCAAGGCAAAGAGTTTTTTAAAAAACTAAGACCATGCAAATAATACTTTTACTACGGGAGACTTTACAAACACATAATTTTCATCATCATCACAGCATATATAGTCCCGCTGCTGAGCTCTAGCCTTTTTGACGGTGAGAGGAATATGGACCTACTAGACCACGCTACAGACGTTTGGGTATAGGGTTTTATTTTCCTAGTCGAGGCCGCCAGTGGGAAATTGGACTGGGGAATTAGCCCGTCACCCGCCGAGAGGCTGAACACGTGAGGAAAGACTGACGTCCTCCCCATGCGTCGGTCGAGGAAATGGTACTCCTCAGGGGGTATCCCGTCGGGCCGATCACTGACGTCAAGCCATCTGCTCTGGTCGGTCGCGTGTGGGTTACGGGTGTGCGCGCTTACGTCCCTCTATCGCTCCGGACGGAACGGGCGAGGAGTGCGCCAACCGTAACCTACCCACAAAAAAAAATAGGGTTTTATTTCGTGTTTTCTTTCTCTTGCATAGTCATCTGCATATTATATCCCTTGTTCGCCTTTTACGACACTTACGAGCAAGAAAGATGTTGATTAATTCTTCATTCTTTTTGGGGTTAGCTATGGTCAGTGCACCAGCCGCCAGGCTCCATCTCGGGCGACAGAGGGGCGCGTGGCCCCATAACCCACTCATAGCACGTCACCTTCGTCGTTGGGCCTACGGTCCTGACACCGAACCGAGGCCTCTCCAGCCGAACTGCCCAACGGGCAATGACGTCTCGGTGGACGTCGCCCCGTCAGGAAATCCCCGCGGATAGGGAGCGAGTTTTCCGTATGCAGAAGCGTGCCGTGACAACGATTGCAAAACTGACGCAAGAAACATCGGTGAGACCATATTTTAGGTCACTGCGGATTCTCACTTCCCCTCAATCGTAATATTCTCGATAGTTGTGTTCGTTAGACAAAATCTTGACTCGTTTAATACTCGCGGAGACAACTGGAACGACTACAACACACGTGGTAGCAGGAAACTCGCTGAGGTACCTCGCAGGCTTGCCAAGTCCGATAAATTAACACACATCATGGGCCCCAGTCTATATAATCAGCTGCCAGTATATATTACTGATGCACATAATCTGACAATAATTAAGAATAGATTAAAATCATGGCTTATTGAAAATGCTTTCTATCGCGTTGAGGATTTCGTGCCTAAATTAATATAATTATTATAAACTTTTCAATTCATTTATTATTATAATATTATTAAGTAGTTGAAATCAATTTATTATATTGTGTCTCCCAGTTTCACGGCTATCTTCCATATTGTTTTAAAAAAAAGGGAAGATACCCGGTCCTTTGAAAGGCTTACAGGGGGATATGGATTCAACACGCAGAGGCCTTTGGAGAAATTTAATGTAAAATGGGATGGGACGTCTACCGATGACACTCCACGTCTGCACATAACACACGTGGACTGCCAACGGTAGGTGTAAAACTATTGTGTGTTGATGGTATCTAATACATGATTATGGGGTTGAAGGTTAGATGGACTGGATTAATGGTAAACTATTGATTTAAAACTGTCGCCTGCCTTCAATACCTTTATCGTCTTGAACTTTGGCAGACGGTGACTCGCCAACTCACTGAATGGGCCCCCCCAAACGGTCGCCACAGACACGCAGGCCATACGGGCAACAGGGGGGCAACATTGGTGCAAGTGGCTTGGAGTGTCGAGCGTTGCGGCGCCGGTTTCACCATCGCAGTGGTTTCCCCGTAGTTATGCCCTTGAAAATGACACTTCCACCCCCGAGCATATAGCTCTGGCGACCCCTATCTGACCAGCCGTTTAAGGCGGATACGGCCCTGGCCGATTCTCTGGGGCACTCAGGATTCTCTTATTATGAGTTATTATTATTATTTTATTTTTTTTTAACAATTTACCACAATTAGTTTTAATATACTACATGTTGTATGTAATTATCTATTGTAAATGAAATGATTGACCGTGTACGTTGGACAATATATATATTTGACCTGTAAATAACATTTACCAATAAATTGATTATTCTGATTATTATTATTCTGAAATGACCCGCATAAATGAGACTATCGTCTCCGACAGCCGCCAGTATAATCCGGCGAGCATCCCTGTCTCCAGGTCTCATGGGGAACAGAAAGTACACCCTACCTGAGAAAAACAATTAATGTATCCCACTAAGTTTTGTCTTGCTTGTGAATTGAAACTTGCATGGTATGTCGCTGTCTTAACCATGCTATTTATGCAGTCATGAACGGCACCTATGTGGGCTGGTATGATGATATTTCACAAAAAAAAACAAAAAAACAATGCTCCATATTTCACCGGGTCAGTAAACAAATGCGGGGCCATCCAATAATCAATGAACTAATCGGGTGTGCACAGGCTTCGATAAAAATAGATAGGGACGAGCGAATGACACGATTCGTTAGTACTTAACTATAGATGTCGACATTTTACAAAGGTTAAAAGAACTGCACAGATGGCGTAGCGGTTAAGATTCCGATCTACCGTAGCAGTGTTGTGGGTTCAAATCCTACGCGGGACAATACTTTGTGCGATCAACAAATTCTAGTTCTGAGTCTGAATATAATTTGTGTCTGTTAACTATATATTTGTAAAATCTCCCGCAACAAGGATTATTTTCTTAGGTGGTCCTAAAAAGAAAACTAAATTCTATTTTAGACTCGAAATACATTTGCCTCATCCTCTTAGTTCATATCGTCCCACTGCTGGGTACGAGCCTCCTCCAAATAGGAGGGAAGTTAACCTTTTGAACTCAAACGGGTTGGTGTACGATTTTATTTGGAGTTTTTTTTTCTATTGGATAGATATTGTATGCATATTATAATAATAAATAAATCTAGTTGCTTCTTATAATTAATTAGATCCAATTGGCGGGAAAATTTCAGGGCGCCGAAAATTCTCAGAACTTGAGAAGTTTTATCCATGTAGTGATGGAGTAAGAATATAATTCGTCATCATTTCCTTCCTCCTAGGTGTCATAAAAGACGAATAAGTGATGCATTATTCCAGTGACATGCATAGATATGCAATAGAAAAGAAAACTCTTAACAAAACTCTACAGCAATACGTTTAATAAAAAAACTACAGCAATTACGAGTGTGGTATAGTAGGTCAATTTCGCGAGGAAAGACCGACGTCCTCCTCGAGTGGGGGACGTCGGTCGATGGGAGGGTACTCCTCAGGGGGTATTCCGTCGGGCCCACCACTGACGATAAGTCACCCTGCTCCGGTGGTCGGTCCAACGACGAAGGCAACGTGATGACACGGGTGGGTTACGGGTGTTCGTCCTTACGCCCCTCTGTCGCCCCGGACGGAGTGTGCCAACCTTAGCCCACCCCAAAAAAAAAGTAATTCAATTTATCTCAAACTTTGCATAAAGACCGATGGAGACGACCGGCCGACCCGGTCCCAGCAGTTGGATGTACACTGAACTAAGATGAAGACGCTTAAGAAGTTTTAAATTTAAAAATAAACACCAACTTAATCTCAAATTCATGGTAATAATTATAAATAATGCGACAGTTTAAAACATATTTCATCCAGTGGAAGGCGTCAAATGCAGACCTCCATGATTTATGAAGGGATTAGCCACTTTTAAAAACAAAAATGCGGTAAGATATCGCGTTGGGTAGGTATGTATGTATCTCATTATATAAGCAAAAGCTTAAATGACGTTTTCTGCTCGGATGTCTTTTTTGATGTAATAACATTTATAAATCAAATCATTTATTCTGTATAGGCCCCTTGACCTTATATAATGCCAAATTTATACATCATTTGAATACAATACAATATCTACCACCGGATCGGCACGCGGCCACAAGCTGAGAAGATCTGGCAAGAAACTCAGCGGGCTGTCATTTTTTTACCACCTTTTGAATAAAATTACATGTATACAACATATGTATATAGTCTTAGCTCCAGTGTGATGACCCACATTTTGATACAAATTTATGGCCAGTGTAAAAAGAAAATGATTCTATACGGCTCGATTACATACTTAAATATAAATCTGGGAGCACGTTAGTGTCCCAACCAAGACGAGCCAAGCAAAGTGTAAGGGCACCACCGAGTGGTGCCCTTACACTTTGCTGCGGGTAAAAGCGCCGCTGAAGCCCCCTCCCCCCAGGCAGGAGTCGAAAAGAAGGGGAAGGGCTGGAGGTTATCAGTGTGTTGCCGGAAGCGGCCGAAGGGCCTGCATGATATGAGGCCGTCTTACGATAGATTTTAACGGTAGCTAGACGTCTCCAATAACAGAGGTATTGAAGCCAGGAGCTACTCCAAATAGACACGGCCCATTAATGGCTAATAAGTCCATCCACTTGCAGGCCAACCTCAATCACCTCTCCGGTGCGCAGCATCCTTTCCTGCAAACCCTAGCGGAGTGGTTGACCAATATACCGCGCACGGCGCGTTCACGTTAAAATTATACGTAATTTTCAAATATATAAAAAAGTATGTTTTATAAATAATGAAATTAAATTACGTATAAAAACGTTAAAATGAACTTTTCACGATGATACTTATTTTTTTATGAAGAAAAAAAGAAGTTTTTAGTGTTATGATTATGCAAGTGACCGAGTTTTATACCTAATAAAATCGTTTATTTGGAAAATATAAATTTTATAAATTAGCCGTTTCTGGATGTTTACTTTTGTATACTATACTAAAATATCTAACTAGATGCCAAATTTGAACTTTATAGACTATCTGGAAGACTAATCATTTCGCGTTCTGTCCTTGAACTGATGTTGAAACGCTGCACATGTCTAAAAAAAAGGATTAAATTAATCAACGTTTCGTCTAATATTAATCCAATAATTTCATCATTTATCATTTCGGCTCATAATAGAAGGGATATTGACCTAGTATATCACGCTGATTAGACGGGTTGTTATAAGGTTTTATTTCGAGTTTTCCTTCTCTCGTCGTCGTAGTCGTCTTTTACAGCATCCACGGGTAATATAGGCAGTGGTGAATTGTATTCTAACTCCGCCACCACATGAATACCATTCCATAATCTACTAGCTCAAAAAATAAACTAAATAATAAAATCAGATATAAGTAAGTTACAAAAAATAACTAAAACAATAAAAAAAACAAATAATGTTAAACCACCATCCATCGCTTAGCCGATTATCGTATACTGTAACTACAAATAAGCCAGCGCAAAAGAGGATTATTATACCCTTCCCATAATCGCTCTCCTTCTTTGCATGATAATGACCGCAAGTTGGAACTTAATAATTTTGGTAAAACTTTACTCTGTATGGTGACAGAATAAGAATACACTTCAGCAACCACTCTCTTGCCTGTGGGTGTCGTAAAATACGACTAAGGGATTAAATAAACATATAATATCTGTGCAAGAGAAGAAAAAAACAATTTAAATATCTAAATAGTGTGGTCCTCCAAGTGGTTCCAAGTGCTAAGACTACACTGTTAACAGTTGAATGTCTCCAGTTGCAGGCCAGTCCGTCCAGGGTAGTACCACACTCTCGCAGAAAATCGTTGTTCGAGTAGTAGCAATTTGTTTCTGCGCTTCGTTCGGTGAGTGATAGAGCCGAAAGCCCAATTTTCTGAGGGTGTTTGCGTGTGGTGGGTTTAAGCGAGGCCTTTGGTTTCATCGAACATCATTGCACGCATTTATACTCCCTTCACTTTCTTCGCAGTAGGCAGCGGCCTTGCAAAGGTTCATGAGCGCCAGCAACACTTATCATCAAGTATACTGTTTGCTCGTTTGCCACCGTTTGTAATATATATAAAAAACTAATAATAAAACTATAGGAACACGTCTAACCATCGTCTGACCAATAGGCCAATTTCACTCTTCTTATAGACGAGGTTCAACCCCATCAGTGGAACTTAAATAAGCTGAACTGACAATGATGATGATTGCTGCTGAGTTTTCTATTGCTGCCTCAGTCAATTTAAATGATTCTCACAGGAAAGTCTGGGTTAGCAACGTAATGAATTCTCGATTATATGTTACTATTCTCATAACTGGGACGCGGTCGCCGCCTTCTACGAGACATTCATCTCGCGGTAGGAGGAGGCTGAGCGCGCGCAGGGGGAATGCTTCCACGACGACGCGGCGCGGCGTTGGCAACTCGGGCGACGCAGTCGCGAGTAACTGCGCCTGATGTAGCGGGTGACCGGGCCGGGGGTTTTAGTACGTCACCCGCAGAGAGGCTGACCACGCGACGACGGCCGACGTCCCGGGACAGGGACGTCGAGAGGTGAAGGTACCCGAAAGGGTATTCCGTCGGGCCAATCACCGAGAACAAGGCACTCGACATTTGTGGTCGGCCCTACGACGAAGGCGACGTGGCTACGGGTAGGTTATGGGTCCAGCCGCCGTCCTTTCGTCGCCATGGATGGAATGGACGGCGTGTGCGCTGGCCATAGCCCACCCATAAAAAAAAAACAAACATTATCCTTATAAAAAAATAAAATAATTTAGCCAAAACACTACAAGATATTGAAAAAACCGACGACTGTTATTGCTCTGCATAACAAAAATTCGCAATCTAGTTAAAATTAAATTTATTTTTACAATTTAAAGTCTCGTAATGTAGAAAGTTTAATTCAAAGCTCAGACGAGAATAAGCCGTCTAACTAACAACTAAAATAATGCTAGAGGTCATAAGACCCCGCTAAATCACGTAAACTCTTCTAATTTTACACTTCTTAAATAAATCTTGAGTAACAAAAGTTTGTTTGGAAGTCATTTAATTTGAGATAAATTTTCCAGTAATATTGCATTTTGGTTGAATCACAATTATGTTTCAGTATAAAACTGAACTGGCTTACGTGTTTGACTTTATAGGGATAATAAGTTCATAAATTAAAACCCACTACAAATTAATGGCGCTCTAAAATTAATAAAAAGGGAGCCGCCGTACAGGACGCCTGTCAGATGTGAAACATTGAAATTATTTTGTACAAGTATATATACACAAAAGAACAGATTACGACAGGAACTAATGGGGCATAAAGTATTAATAAAATATTAAGATTTTTTCGAATCAATGACGATTTTTATTAAAAAAACATTTATTTTCATTAGTATACACTATAGATATGCGAGCTCAGTGCAGCGAAAGAGATAGCGCACAGTCGCTTGCACACAACATCACACTCTGCTCACTCATACACTACTACGTATAGCATATATATTCTGTCATATAGCGTGGAGTTGTGTCGCCGCATCCTGTTTACGCCACGCCAACGATCTGGTTTATACCCTCGAATATTCCATCATATGGCGCAGCGTTGCGTCGCTGCGGCCTGTTTATGCCATGCTAACAATCAGGTTTACCCTCGCCGATAGATGTTTTACATCCAAAAATGATAGAATATTAATATTTCTCAAGATCATCCCGTGTTGAATCTACCATTCAATAAAAAATCCTAAACCCACATCACGTGTTAGATAACCTCATCGTACGCCATAATTTAATGCAATCTCGCCAAAGGATAACAGAGACCTTCCTTATTTGGAAAACAAATTTGGCACATACATTTGTTTTCTCACAATACGAGTATAAAAATCAAAAGGATGCAATGATAGATAGTTCTGCAAATATCGTCGACCTACTTCTTAGTAATTGGGTCGATCAACAAAAGGCTGTCCCAATTGCCTATTACTTACAAATAGTATTTAATACCGCATCGGAATCTTAGATACGATTTTTTTAATATTTTATTCATTTGTCTTAACTAGTTTTTTTTAAATTAACTATTTTTGAATGAGCGATTTTTCGGAGTAAGAATACAATTCAACATCCTTATCTTGCATGGGGGTGTCCTAAAAGACGACTAAGGGATATGTGTATAACATCTATGCAAGAGATGTGAAGGTGACGCCAGGTTTCACCGGTTTGCAAGCGGTGAAGAGTAATGTAATGACTGTAGACTAGGTACTAATTTGACAAGATAACTACTTTATATTTATGTATATATTGAATACTGATAATGGAGAACAACACAGGACATTTAAAAATAAATAATTAATAGATATTAAGAAAATAACATTAATAAAAAAGTAAAAACTAAAATCCAACTGCAACAAAAATGAGGCTAAAAAAAGTATGAAATAAGCTTTTCAGGACACAGAATTAAACAACGTTACTAAAGAAGCAAGATAATCGACTGACTCTACCAATATGCCTTCGTTGCTATTTGACAATAACGTCATACGATACGACATACTATAGTACACAATTATCAGTGTACAGAGATACACCTATTCAAGTTTGAAAAGCAATAGTCAGGCGTGGTTAAAATGTTATGGTAATTAATACTACAAATAGTCTATAACCAGAAGACGATTAAGACGCTTCTAATGATACCTCATTTTTTCCGGTCTAATAAGTAGTTGAGGAGCTATGAAGGAACAAATGAAAATACATACATACATAGCCTGTTGAAATCATAACCCTCCGTAGTCAGGTAAAAATAGAGTACAATTTAGCTTAAGGCTCGTATTTTAGATATATTCGTGCCGTAGGTTTTAAGTACAGAAAAGGGCGCGCTAGTCCCGGTGGCGCTAGCGCTTCTTCTGCAAAACTTTGAATTGGAACCAACACGTGTTTCGTATCTGAACGGGGCATCTTTAAAACGAATTTGACGGCATTTGAAGCCAAAGCGTCTTGAAATGCGCGGTATATCGATTAACCGTGAGAAACTGGTGGGTCACCCTTTCTTCTCTTAATTAAAAATATAGTACATCAGCATCATTCATTATTATAGCTCATATATGTCCCACTGTTGGGCTCGTGCCTTCTCCATAATAAGAGGTAAATTGACCTACTGTTCCGCGCTGATCAAACAGCTAAAAACCTTATACCAATAGGGCTTTAATTCGACTTTTCCATCTTGTAACCGACGCGATTTATTAAAAATAAAAATATGTATTTAATAATAGTAATTGCCTACTGCATTTGTTTGTTACTATCCAGGTGCACGCGGGGTGACTGAGGCGAGCGGGGAATTAGTCCGTCACCCGCCCAGAGGCCGACTGCGTGAGGAAAGACTAACGTCCTCCCCGAAGGGGGATGTCAGTCGAAGAGAGGGTACTCCTCAAGGGGTATTGCGTCGGGCCGACCACTGACTGCAAGTCACCCTGCTCCGGTGGTCGGTCCAACGATGAAGGCGACGTGTCACGGGTGGGTTATGGATGTGCGTGCTTACGGCCCTCTGTCGCCCCGGACGGAGTGGAGCGAGGAGTGCGCCGAGCATTACCCACCCCCAAAAAATAAAGGACAATATTTCATGCGACCCACAAATTGTTGGATATCTTAGTCTGGATGTAATTTGTGTCTGTTAATTATACGTTTGTAAAGTAGGTACCCCGCAACACATGGATTATTTCCTGAGAGCAGGGTGTTGTCTTTTAACAAAATATAGGTATATAGTTATTGAATTATTAAATATTCTATTCACAAGTATAAAAAGTAAGTATTTTCTTAGATATTTCATGGTGTTTTAATTTAATAATATATAAATATGAAACATATATAAACGTTCATATGAATTGTACATATGAAAATTGTACAGATAGCCGCCATGTTGGCGAAATCCCAGGCGTCTACTCCATTATTACAATATCTAGATAACTTGTATACGTAAATTATGTAATATTTATATTTATCTATTCTTACCTGTGGATTTTGTGATATAATATGCATGTAACATCTGTACAAGAGATGGAAAACTCAAAATAAAAGCGTATACCAACATGTCTAACCCGCATGGTATGGTAATTAGGTCGATTTTTCTCCTGTTGGGGAGGAGGCTCGAGCCCAGCAGTGGGACGTATGTGAGCTGAGATGAGATGACGAAGACGACGGCAGTTATAAATAGATAACATCACTGTAAGAAAAGAAATAATTAAAATAAAACGTCAGTCAAACGGGTACTAGGAAGTGGGGGAACACGGGATTATGAGGCCGTACGTCACCCTTCCGTCACCCTTCCGTCGCCGTAGATGGAATGAACGGGATGTTTGCAAAGAGGGCCAACAATAAACGTATCGTAACACCATGTATGTCTAGCTGAAAAGTTACGAGGACTAAGTTATAATAGTGTTGAGTATCGGAATATAAGATAGAATGCTAAAATATCTAAGATAAATAACTCTTCTCTTCTTCTTCTTCTTCTTCTTTCAGCTTGTCGTCGCGATGAGGGTGACCGGAGTCCACTGTCGGCCGCGGGTCTCCCTCGTGTTTCACCACATAGTGCGATTCTTAGCCGCCTGCATTCAATGACGCCCAGCAAATTTCTCCAGGTAATTAGTCCAGTTAGGGGGCGTCCTACACTGCGTCGTACAATTCCTGGTCGCCACTCAAGAACCTTTCTGCCCTAATGTATGCCACATTGCCATTTCAGCGTGCTAATTCTTCGTGCTATGTTAGATACATCCATTTTTCTACGGATATCCGTATTTCGTATTCTATCTTACTCAAAGCTTAAAAAAAAGTTTAGAGCTTGCAAAAGAAGATTGATTTGGTGAATCTGAGAGATTTAAATTTCACTTTTCTGGGGTTTATTTATTTCCGTGTGGTGATGGAGTAAGAATACAATTCACCACCCCGTATCTTACTAGTGCATACGACACCCAAAAGGCGACTAAGGGATATTAATATGCAAGAAAACGAAAACTTTAATCAAAACCCTATGCCAACACATCTGATCAGCGTGGCATAGTAGGTCAATTTACCTCCCACAGTGGAGGAGGCCCGAGCCCAACAGTGGGACGTATGTGGTGTGCAATGTTGAAGGTTTATTTCTAGTATCATAGACAGATGTTGAGACATTTTGTATCTGCACTCATAAATGGCTGACTTTGCTGGGATAATTACATACTGCCGCAGAAAACAACGCTTGGGTAAATTTGCAACCCCTCTATGCTCTGTAATTCTGTAATACAAATATCCGAAAACTATTTACGCGTATAGAGAATTACCGGAAATACATCCAAATAACGCTTCAGCTGATATTTGGCTATTTTATTATTTTTATTGCCGGTATTGCTAAAATTTATGAGCGCCTTTTACCACCAAAGACATGTTTTATTTTAATAGACAACAATTTAATATAAAAAAGCAGTATAAAATACGTTAGTGGCAGGCGTGAGATTGCAAAGAAAGTAAAGTTGAACGTTTATTGGGTTTTAGGGAATTAGCAATATAGCTCGAAGCACTGCAGCACTGTCTATGTTATAAGAACTGTCGTTTTATTTAATTTTAAACATAATATTATCTCAAAACTGAGCTCTATTTCTTTTCTGTAGATGTTGAATTAGATATCCGGTCGATGGCCCTGTACCGCGCACCGGTGTGGGCAGGGTCCTTAACCGTCCGACTTAGGGCCCTTCTGTGGCGACCACAGAGGGTCATGGCGGTCAGGGCCATCCGCGGATACCGCACGGTGGCGACGGAGGCAGCGTACTTATTGGCTGGGACTCCCCCGTGGGACCTGGAGGCGGAAATGCTCGCCGGATTGTATCGGCGGGTGACGGGGGTGCGAGCGGAGGGTGTGATCTCGTTAAGGGAGCTCACCGCCTGGCGCGTCGACGCCCGCCGAGACGTCATTACCCGTTGGGCAGTCCGGCTGGAGAGGCCTCGGTTCGGGGTGCGAACCGTAGAGGCCTTCCGGCCGGTGCTGATGCAGTGGTTGGAGAGGCGGCACGGGGTGCTCTCCTTCCGACTGGTGCAGGTTTTGACGGGGCATGGGTGCTTCGCCAAATACCTGCACAAGGTCGTTAGGAGGGAGAGTACACCGTCCTGCCACCACTGCGATTGCGATGAGGACACGGCGCGCCATACGCTCGAGGCCTGCGCGGTTTGGGCAGTGCAGCGCTGTGAACTCGTCGCAATCATCGGTACAGACCTGACGCTGCCGGCTATCGCTAGGGCGATGGTCGACAGCGTCGGGAATTGGGACGCGGTCGCAGCCTTCTGCGAGACAGTGATCTCGCGGAAGGAGGCGGCGGATCGCCTGCGCGAGGAGCGCAGCCTTGATGAGGAGATCCACCGCCGGCGACTGGGGCGGCGTAGGCGCAACAGCCTGCACCTCATGCCGCCCTAGCCGAGGCCGCGGGTGACGTGACCGGGGATTAGTCCGTCACCCGTCGAGAGGCCGACCGCGTGAGGAAAGACCGACGTCCTCCCTGAGGGGGGGGACGTCGGTCGATGGGCGGGTACCCCAATAGGGGGTATTCCGTCGGGCCGACCACTGATGTCAAGTAACCCTGCTCCGGTGGTCGGCCCAACGACGAAGGCGACGTGGTTTTCGGGTGGGTTGCGGGAGTTGCGTGCTTAAGCCCCTCTGTCGCCCCGGACGAAATGGTGCGGAGGCGCGCCGACCGCAGCCTACCCACAAAAAAAAAAAAACGATGTTGAATTAGATTGTATAATGAATGATATAATGATTTCTGATGTTTACATGAGCATTGCACATTGTTAATAAAATTAAACTTTTCTTTTTAATAAAAATATTTTTTATGGATTTTATCGCGGTTGTATTTGAAACACTAAAGTGTTAAAAATGTCGAGTAGTCAAAAATAAAATAAAAATGTTATAAAAGCCGTGAAAATACTTTTATTTGCAATAATTCATAATGTTTTGTTAATTTGTTAATCTGTTTAAACACCCACGTCATCCCAGAATAATAGTCATCATATCAACATTTATCATCTCTCACCTTATTCCCACTGGCCAGGCTCAATCCTCCTCTACATTAGAAGGGCAATTGACCTACTATACCGCGCTGGTCAGACAGGCTGGGATAGGGATTAAATTCGAGTTTTTCTTCTATTGCATAGACGTTATCTTTCTGTTCCTAATCCCTAATCCCTTAGTCGTCTTTTATGACAGTCATGGGCTAGAACTTGTGTGGCGCATTGTATTATTATTCTATCATTACACGGAATAACACACTATCATCATCATTTATCATCATCATCATTTCAACTTATCGCCATACACTAGTATACGTAAGCCTCTCACATGTTTCGCCACAGAGTGCGGTCTTGTGCCGCCTGCACCCAACGACGCCCAGCAACATTTACCAGGTAGACGTAACACGACATATAAATTAAATGAAAACCATATTACATTACTTATATGGGCGGTACAAGTTAAAATATATCATAATGATGATGTATTTTAATACAGTATTTTTTGAAGGCACTAAATAGCGGTTTTTTATGACTTGTACCACATTACATTCAAGTAACACGTTCACCGAAGCGGAAAGGTGCTCGGCGCGGTTTCAATTAGTTGCCCAGCCATCTCTTACAGTCAGCCAATAAAGATGCCACTTTAAACCATATCCCCGTTCTAAGTTGTTGACGGTACTTAATGCTGAGATCAAAGATTCACAGAAATTTCTTGTCACTTAATCTTGAAAGGAGGTCTAGTTGGACTCAATGAAACGTAAATGAACACTAAAGGTGTTATTGATTTTTGGGCAATTGCTCAGTCATTAAACTTAAGCCAAGTATTTACGAAACCTTTAATTCCAAATTCTTAATATATTAAATACTAGCAGTACCCTGCGGTTTTACGCGCATAGCGCCCCTTCCCGTGGAATATCTGGATAAATTATAGCCTATGTGTTATTCTGATATGTAAGCTGTATTATTGTGAAATTTGATCAAAATCCATTCAGTAGTTTTCGCGTGAAAGAACAACAAACATCTTCACTTCTTCACATCCTCACATACTCACAAACTTTTGCGTTTATAATATTAGTAAGTATAGAATACTAGCAGCGTCCTTCAGTTTTACTCGCATAGTTCCCCTTCCCAAGGGAATATCGGGATAAATTATAGCCTACGTGTTATTCTGATATGTAAGCTACTGTGAAATATATATTATGAAATTTCATCAAAATCCATTTAGTAGTTCTTGCGTGAAATAACAACAAACATTCCTCAGATACTCACATATAAACAATCTTTCGCATTTATAATATTAGTAGGATATATTTAATCATCATTTCAGGTAATATAATGGTCCTTTACTAGGCACTCCTTGAGATAATTAGTTATCTAATTAGAATACAATTCACCACTCCCTTTCTTGCCCGTGGCTGTCGTAAAAGATGACTATGGGATATAATATGCATATAACATCTGTGCATGAAAGAGAAAATCGGAATAAAACCCTATACCAACACGTCTAACCAGCGTGGTAAGTTAATTTCCCTCCCATTATGGAGGAGGCTCAAGCCCAACAGTGGGACGTATATGAGCTGTGATGATGATGATTAAGACTAGGCTTGAGCCTCGCCTCATAGTGGGAGTGAAATTGATCTACTATATATACCACGATAGTCAGACGGGTTAGGATATGGTTTTGTTTCGAGATTGCCTTCTCTTACATTGGTATTATCTGATTGCATCCCTTAGTAGTCTTCTAAGATTCCTTACGGGAAAGGAACGGTTGAAGCACTGTATTCTTACTCCGTCCCCACATGGTAACTAATTAATAGAGTTTTTAATATAAAAAAAAAAAATATTCGTATTAATAATAATTGATTACTAAAAAAATAAGTAAATAATTATTTTTTGTATATCAAATTATTTTGATTTAATTTTTATAAAAATTAAAATGATTTCTAATTTTGTAAGTGTAATTATTTTATTAATTTTAATTATTTAATAAATAATTATTCGTGTGGTGACAGAATAAGAATACAATTCACCACTCCCTATCTTGCCGATAGATGTCATAAACGACGATTAAGGGATATAATACGTACATAAAATCTATGCCAGATAAGAAAAACTCTAAATAAACCCCTATAACAACCTCTCTGACCAGCATAAGTAAGGTAAATTTCTCTCCAATTGGGAAGGAGCATCAAGCCCAACAGTGGGACGTTTATGAGCTGAAATGATGATGATGAATTAATAATTGAACATCATTTTTACCACATCTCATATGACCCTGCTAGGTTCGAGCCTCCTCCACAATAGAAAGGATATTGATTCTTGTTCAGAGGGGTGTAAGCATGCACACCCGCAACCCACCCGAACACCACGTCGCCTTCGTCGTTGGGCCGACCACCGGAGCAGGGTTACTTGTCATCAGTGGTCGGCCTGACAGAATACCCCCTACTTGGGGCACCCTCCCATCGACCGACGTTCCCCCCTCGGGGAGGACGTTGGTCTTTCCTCACGCGGTCGGTCTCTCGGCGGGTGACGGACTAATTCCCCGGTCACGTCACCCGTGGCCCCGGCTAGGGCGGCATGAGGGGCATTATTATTGTGCTGTCTGCTAAGAATACTAGCATTATTTACATTGATCATGTGTATCCTAAATAATGCCTAAGACCACTATATTCAACTAGGCTTACTGTATTTGACACCTATTAGGTGGACCTAGGAAATTGGCCTAATCACCACACTTGCCAGGCGAATTGGCGATTGCAGTAAATTGGAGTACATAGAATAACGCCGCTGCCCGTTTTCTGGTATAATGTTCCCTTAGTCTCCTTGACGACACTCATAGGAAGAGATAGGGTGATACAATTCTCAAGTCGGTACCACACAGCAACTAAAATAATTTAATGTATGTGATTTTTGTTAGTATATTGCTTAAAATTAGATGGTTGGTAATTTTATTATATTTTTTTTCAATTTATTATATTGTTTATTACATGCCTTTTGCGGTGAAAGCCACCTCCAATTTATACCAGCTTTCCCTCCCTTGTGCCACGCTGGTCAAAATGGTCCAGCAACTTCTGCGATGTCATCGCTCCATCTTTTAAACGGTCCACCTCGTCTCATGTATTTATTATCAATTTGTAACTGTTTGTGACCATCTACTGTCTGCTATTGTCTGTCTGTCTTAGTACACAACAAAATATTTAAAAGCTTACAAAACATTAGCGTAAAATTCTTTTATACATAAAATTCTAAGAAATTAGGATTGTAAATAGAACAGAAAATGTACCTTATAATAGAAAGGTATCGGCTACACAAACAGGGTGTCTCTAAGAAATTCAATCAGTCGATACCAAAGGCCTATCTTTAAAAGGGTTGAGCGATGTTACTGCCTAATGGGTCGGAATTGTTGCCGATCCGATACCATCTCAGATTCCTATCCCACCCTCAGTATTTACAAACGTACGGTTTCGTTTGAGATATCAATTTAGAATGAAGATGTTCAACGCATTTCTTCTTATCAAACTTGAATGAATTATTATTTCATTATTTTTTTTTTTGTTAATATCACTAGGGAATAAATTCTTGTTTCGTAAAAGACTTCACACGAATCAAAGGATATTATTATTATATTACTCTCGCAATTACTTCTGAATCACACAAACATTTGTTAATTATGGCAAGTTCCATTGCTGTAAATAATTTTCTTTCTTAAAAGAATATACGTGTTAAAATAACTGTGCACAAAAATATAACACAGTAAGTATAAGGATAATTTTCAAATGCTTGTTGACAAAATTTTTCTAAAAATATATATTCCTCGTGTGGTGACAGAATAAGAATACAATTCACCAGCTGCTATCTGGCCTGTGGGTGTCGTAAAGGACGACTAAGGAAAATAATATGCATATAACATTTATGTATGAAAATAAAAATTCGAAATAAATTCCTATGCCAACACATCTGACCAGCTTGGTATTATAGCAGGTTAATTTTCTTACATAATGACGGCAAGCCGAGCCCAGCAGTGGGACTTCTATGGGCTGACATGATGATGTTGATGATTATTATATTCTCTAATTTCACCAATAGTCTGAAGTTAGCTAGTGTCACTGATACTTCCGTGTCTTTAATCATTGCGGTATATTAAAGTATCATAACTAGAACTCGTGCCTAAAGTAGGTCTCTACGATACCACTTTGTCAGGCGGGTGGATATAGGCTTTCTCTTCGATTTTTCCTTCTCATACACAGTTATTCTATACACAATATATCTCTTAATCGTTTATTACGACATACACATTTAAAGCAGGGGATGGGTATACTTATTATGATTTTGAATTACTAGAACACTCATTTATATGCGACTGAAAAAGTACAAAACAAGAATTTCTTAAAAAATATATTGTCGCCATGGTTGAATATACATTGCAAAATTATACCTTTATCACCCACAATACAAAAATTAAGTATCAAAACTTGGCACATTATTTAATTCAGTTTCCAACCAACATTTTGCAGTAAAAATAAAAACACAGTGCTTCCTGCGCAATCGCGTCCGAACTTCAATGCAAAAGAAACAGGAAATGCCTCTGACAATATTCTACTTAATTTTGTTACAAAAGGAAAGTTATAATGTTATACATTTTTTTTGTTGCCAACATCAAGAACTTTTCGACCAATTAGACTTGGTATTCAAATACCCAAAAGTTTGTCATTAAGAAAGGACTTCGAGAGGCTTCCGTTTTCTTTTGTGAGAACTCGAAAATACTTTTATTTTTGGAGCGAGTCTTAAAGTCTACACACTTGTATTTGCTTAACCATTAAAAGGGTGAATTGGAAAGCTTTTCGCTTAGAATATTTGCATGATTTCCACAGATCCGTTGTGCTGACAAAGAAACATTTCCAACGAGGGTGTTAGGTTGAATAAATGATACCTACATCGCCGTACTGATGGCTTCTATTGTTTTCAACTGAAAGGTTCTGAATGTTTGCTTGGAGGTGAAGGATTTTGTGGATCTTTATTGTTTTCTCTCTCGTATTGTAAAAAGGAGACAAGGATGGATGACTTGTGTGGGTATGGGATGATCCCTTCGAAGTTTGACAGCGCTATGAGATAACGAGTGATAAAGACGTGAGAAGGGTTTTGCGGATGACAACGCAAATTCCTTGGTTTGTTGTAGACTTAGTTTTAAGGCTTACATATATGTATTATTTCATTTTTGTAATTCAATTTGTATTTTATATTCGATTCTTATAATATATCATATATACGCTTCTTATAACAGAAAATCGACGTGTGAGTAGTAGAAATTAGTTACTGCGCTTCGTTTGGTGAGCGAGAGAGCCGGCAGCCCAACTTTCTGAGAGTGTTTGCATGTGGAGGGTTTTGGTGGTGCCCTTGGTATCACCGAGCCTCAATGCATTCATTCACACTCCCTTCACTTTCTTCACGGTAGGCAGCAGCCTTGTAAAGGTCCATGAGCAGCAGCAACACTTACCATCAGGTGTACTGTTTGCTCGTTTGCCACCGTTTGCAATAAAAAAAAATGTTTTTATATTAATTCTATAGACCCGTTTCTTGATCATGACAGCTTATATACGTCCCACTGTTGGGTTCGAGCCGTCTTCACAATAGTGGGATGTTGACAATATTACTCTGGTCAGACGGGTTGGTATAGGGTTTTAAATCGCGTTTTCCTTTTCTTGCACAGCTGGTAGGCATAGACACAGATGGGGTAATGGTAGACTGCACAGATGGCGTAGTGGTTAAGATACTGATCTACCGCTCCAGTGTCGTGGCTTCGAATCCCACACAGGACACTTTGTGTGCGATTCGTAAATTGTTGTTCTGAGTCTGTATGTAATTTCATCATTATCTTTTCACCTTTTATACGTCCCGTTCGAGGTTCCAGTCTCCTCCATCATAGGAGAGAAATTGACCTTACTAAACCATGCGGATCAAAAAGGTTAGTATAGAGTTTTGTTATAAGTTTTCCTTCTCATGCATAGATATTATATGCATATTTAATTCCTTAGTCGTCTTTTAGGACACCCACAGGTAATAAAGGGGGTGGTGAATTGTGTTCTTACTCCGCCACCACATGGAAAATTATCTATACTTTATACCAATAAATAAAATTGGAGTGTCTGTTTGTAATGTCAAAATAATAGGATTTTTTCATGCTCACACGGTTATTTGCACTATATATATGCCTAAAATACACTTTATATTTTTTTTGTATGTCTGTCTGTTTGTTCCGGGTAATCTTCAAAACGGCTGGACCGATTTCAAAAATTCTTTCAACAATGTAAAGCTATAATATCAGGGAGTAACCTAGGCTATATTTTATCTCGGTATTCCCACGGGAACGGGAACTATGCGGGTAAAACGAGTGAAATCGAAGCGAAGCGAGGGTGGGTTGCTAATAAAAAATGGCCTTTTTTTTGGGGGTGGGTTACGGTTGGCGCACTCCTCGCACCACTCCGTCCGGGGCGACAGAGGGGCGTAAGCACGCACACCCGTAACCCACCCGTATAGCACGTCGCCTTCGTCGTTGGGTCGACCACCGATTCAGAGTTCCTTGACTTCAGTGGTATAAATAATGGCCTAAGAGAGTGACTCAAAATCTAAACATTGAATGTAGATAGGTATTTAATTACGATTGAGTGGTTTATTTTCTTTATAGGGTTGTTGTTGCTTCGGTAATGTAGAATATTATTCCAATCTGGACAAAACTTAGAGATTTTTAGATTGTAAGCAAACAATTGTAACTTTGTATTATTGATAATAGTAATAAATAATAATAAAAAAATAATTCGTATTATCTTATCAATTTCAGTGACCATACAGGCTATAAGCTGTCATATTTTACGCAAGCAGTGTAGGGAAATTAAAATTTTTCCCCTCCTGTGCCAAATCCGGTCGGGCGAACTTAATATCCGGGAGGACACGGCACAATTTAGCTTTGAACTGGTGTATGCGCTAAATTGCTGCTTTACATATAAATACTACGAATAAAATGGGTACTAGTATTATATAAATAAACTAGCAGACCCGGCCACGCGTTGCTGTGGCTAATGTTTTTGTTATATTACATTTTATTAAACTATTTAAGTGGAACTGTAGAAGAACATCTATCATGGAGGTCGTCATATTTTTTTACAAATGGCATCTATGTAAAAAAGCAAGTTAAGATCGTATATGACACGTTTGTAGGTTTAACATAGCAGCGCCATCTATTAATTAATTACTCAATCCAGTCAACAGATATCGCAATCTGTTAAAATAGTTTGTAGTTAACAGATAATTGTGAATGTCAAATAATAGGTATATATAGGTAATACAAATAATTTGTCATAAAATAATATTGCGACTATAAATTAAGATGTAAGCTATCCTATCTTTCAAGTTGGATCAAACGGCACACGGTGTGTAAATTTAATTAAAATCGGTTAAGTAGTTTAGTAGTCCATCGCGGACAAACAATGTAACACGTAATTTATATTTAAATAAATATATCTGTTTGACTTATGTTTTTTTTTGTATTAGTCCTTATATACAAATTCTTCACGTCTGATATAAAAAAGTGAGCCGTCGCTCAGGACGCCTGGCAGATATGAAACATCAAACTTATTTTGTAGAAGTATATATGCATAAAAGAATAAATTACCACAGAAACAAATATGGCATAATGTATGAATAAAATATTACGCTTTTTTTGCATAATAAGATGATTTTTATTCAATAAACATTTATTTTCATTAAATAAAAAATATTTCAAATTGTGACAATTCAATTATTTTAATCAGTAATGTCTGCAATAATATATTTTGATAGGTATATTCGATGCTTTTGATGATATTATTATGACAATTGGTCGAAACTACACTTACTATGATATGACGTGGCAAGGCCTCGCCACGGCATTCGTCGCTTAACGCCGTGCCAACGATGGTTTACCTCCGCCTATAGATGTTTCACATCAAAAAGTTAGATACGAATGCATATTTTCATCATCATAGCTCATTTACGTCCCACTGCTGGGCTAGAACCTCCTTCTTAATAGGCGGGCAATTGACCTACTATCTACTACACCACGCTGGTCAAATATTTTAATAGGGTTTTATTTAGATTTTCGTAGATGCATGGATTTTATATGCATACTGAAGGCGCCGGCAATAGGTTTCACTGGTTTGTAAGCGGTGAAGAATTATGTAATTACTTGATAGCGCCAAAAAAATATTGATTTGATGAGATAACTGCTTTATTTACATAATTTGACTAATAATAACAGTAAACAGCACAGGACATAAAAGAATAATTAGTAACTATATAGAAAATAACAATAGTAACAGAATACAATTTAGCTTAAGGCTCGTATCTAGAACTATTCGTGCCGTAGGTAGATTTCGAAAGAGTGTAGAAAAGCCGCGTTAGTCCCGGCGCCAACCCCTCCCCGCTCGCCAATCACCCGCGCACCAGCATAGCAACAATCGAATGCCTAATATTTACAATACATATTTTTATCTTATATCTTTAAACGAACAATTCTTGTATATATATATATATATATATATATATATATATCTATGTGTATATATATATATATATATATCATCATCATCTTGCTCTTATCCCAATTACTTGGGGTCGACGCAATATGTCATCTGTTTTAGACATGGAAATGATTGCTAATTTTATTTCATTTTCATTTGATGAAATTATTTTTTTTTTCACAATGATTTCACATGCGAAATTTCACCTCCAATGATTTTTTTTAGCAATGCTCTAAAGTCATATTACTACACGCTTGCTATTACAAATGCAGAATGATTTATGATTCATGGCGCTACAATATAAATGAAATCATTATCTTTTTATTGGGAACATACGACTTGATTTTTTTATTTAATTTTATAAAATGATGCTAATTTGAGTGTCATTTATTAATTTCAATGGCATTGTAGTTAAAGAATAATTACAAAAAAAAAACAAGTTTAATAAAATCTTTATTTATTGAAATTAAAACATGAATTCATACGTCAGTTTTTAGATTGTCTCTTAAAGTCTGTGAAAACTTTTAGTAGTGAGGCCACTATTTTAAGTATTTTACTAAAATTGGCGATAACCGACTGACTTTGTGTTCGATAATTTCAATTACGTGAATCGAAGATGACAGAAAAAAAAATTAAAATAATGAATTCGGTCGCGATCCTTAAAGAAAACTAAAAAGTGTAATTAGAGCATAGACTTGATTTAGCTGCTAAGCAAAATTTTATCAATGAACTTTCCCTCATACTTGATGCAGGCTTGGGACTGACAATATAAAAGTTAGATCGCAAAAATAACTATGTTAAAATGCACATTTATATAGACAAGAAAATATTTTATACCAAGTTAAATTTTAACACAGGCATTTTAAAGGTTTATTGATTTTATATACAACTTTATACACAGGAGTTACTCGTAAATACAATATTAATTTTTAAAAATTGGTTTTAGAAAATGTTTGATAATCATCTGGAGTAACTTTTTGTCAATACATTTTTCGTTTATCGTCTATTTTACGTGGCACGTATGAAGTTATTGCCTATTATTATTTACATTGCAGCATATTTTCTAGCGAGACAATTTGAGTGTTTGTTGGAATTTCAAATGTAATTAGACTTTGAAGAAACGATAGATAAAAAAAGGTAAAAATCTAAAATATATGTCCTTGAAATTTTTTAGCCTTATTATATACTTATATTTTTTTGAGCTTCACTTTAACGATGATAATCATCATCATCTCAGCCCATATAAGTCCCACCATTGGGTTCGGACCTCCTACACAATAGGAGGGAAATTGTCAGACATGTTAGCATAGGCTTTTATGTCCAGATTTCCTTCTCTTGCATAGATGCTATTTGCATATCATATCCCTCAGTCGTCTTTTACGACACCCACGGGAAGAGGGGTAGTGGTGGATTATATTCTTTCTCCGTTACCACACGTATAATTTACGTATTAATGGCAAATTCAATTCTTCAAACTTCTAATATTCTAGCAACCAGTGGCTAAGTAATCTAGTCATCATTCCTACGCCTTATAAATTTTTATTTAATTTAACGCTTCATAAATATGAGTCTGAAATTACAAAATACTCGTTACATGACCAAGAAATGAAAGCTGGACGTTGACACAATCAAATTGAAGGGGTAAGGAAATCTTCCATAATATTTTAAATGGCATTTACGGGGCTATTAGTGAGAATCCTCTCGGCTTATAGAAAATATTTCACTGAAAGGGAAATGACAGAATAATTCAACTTATATAAAGTAAATGAAAAGGGTTTAATTAAACAATGCTTGAATTAAAACTTGTTGAGTTACCGAAGAAAATTGTGAAGGTCAAATAAAAAACGTAACACACTACGGTGATCTTGAATAAATTATGTTACATCAGTTCTTTATAAGTCTTCCTGTGTAATAAGGAATAATATAAATAATAGTATTGATATTTTTAACGAAATCTTTAATATTTTGAAATCTAAATCTTTAAAAAGAGCGGCATATTTTGTACTTTTATGTATTTTCTTCTATTACGTTTTATATAATACAAAACTAAATTTATAGAAAATGTTGTTTTGTCGGTGTTTTATCTAATCAATCATCGTCTCATCATCTCAGCCCATATATGTCCCACTGTTGGGCTCGGGCCTTCTCCATAATGGAAGGGTACTTGACCTACTATACCACGCTGGTCAGACGTGTTGGTATAGGGTTTTATTTCGAGTTTTCCTTCTCTCGCATAGATGATATATGCCTTTTATATCCCTTAGTCGTCTCGTACGATCACCCACGGGTAAGATAGGGGGTGGTGAATTGTATTCTTACTCCGTCACCACACGGAATATCTAATCAATACAATGACATAAAATGTCATTAGAATAGAAATGTAAATTTAGTCGTCACCGTCAAAAGTGACAGTAGCTCAGTTGGGAAGTTGTCCAGTCGCATTCAGACAGCATGAGATCGAATCTCGGTGTTCTTATTATTCTGTTTATTAATTTTTGATATTTTTTTTATTTTTTCATTATTTCATAATTTTTAGTTTTTTATTATTATATATCCTAAATATGTTCCTTAAAAATACCATTTACTTACAAAAACAAAATTATACCGAGCAAAGCTCAGTCAACCAGGTATTTAGAAACTTAATTGGTTTACATAATAATTTCTGATGTTTACGTGAGTATTACACATTTTAAAACGTTCGAAACCTTGGGCAATCTAAAATCAAATACAAACGCGATAAAATCAGCAATCAAATTCATTGGTGACACTGTGACAGCGTTATTAATTTTATTTGCCTTGTAAACTAGCTTATTGTTTCTTTGAACACAATAAATAAATAAAATAAATAATTATTGATTAAGAATACAATGGTCCAAAGTCAATAACATCACTACTGAAATTTCATTTAAAACTATACGACCACCCCTTTGAGCTTAGTATAGGGGGTTATTTGCCCGCCTCTGAAAGAGTTTTGAGATCAATAGTGGGACAGGCAGGTGTGCTGAGAAGAAAAAAAAGAGAACAGTATGAGTCATTATCGTCGTCATTATTAATCTGCTCTTATCACAATTATTGATGGCGATGCAATATGTATTCTGCTTTCAGCGTAAAAGGTTGTATCGTAGGTATATAGGCAATCATTTTATTACCAGTCGCCTGCCTGACGTCAACCATTCTTAGGAATGTAATTCCTGATCAGATGGCATCAGATGGAATTGGCTCCAGTCGATTTATTCTTAGTCTTTTTTTACGACATCCACGAGCAATAAAAGGGTTAATAATGACAATGATAGTATTAGCAGCCGCTACTACAGAGTAAAAGAAAAATATCAGTATGGTATCTAATGATCATCATTCATCATCATTTCAGCTCATATACGTCCCACTGTTGGGCTCGAGCCTCCTCCAAAATATGAGGGAAATTGACTTTACTATACCTAGTCAGACAGGTTGGTATAGGGTTTCGTTTCGAATTTTCCTTTTCTTGCATAGATGTTATATGCGTATTATATCCCTCAGTCGTCTTTTTCGTCATCCACGGATAAGATTGAGAGTGGTGTATGATATTCTTACTCCATCACCGCGCGTAATCTACAATATTTAGTGATACCGATTTGAAATTGCTGTTTTAAAGTTGCTAATAGCTATTGGTTCATAACTATTTCAAAAAAGAAACTTCTCCATGAGAAAAAGGTTAAATAAATATTACGGAATCTTTCTTATGCTTAGCCCAACATACCTAAAGAACTTTAAGTTAGGTATAAGACAAAACAAAACCCTATTTCAACTCAGCTGATCAGCTTAAATAGATACCAAATTCTATTTCATTATTCAAGATGCTTGGCCTATATTGGAATATATTAGGGCTAAACTATGAAGCAAAGTCGAATAGAACAATATAACAGTAACTAAACTCCTCGTTTCATGTGATGGCGGAGTAAGAATACAATTCATCACCCCCTCTCTTACCCGTGGATGTCGTAAAAGACGACTAAGTGATATAATATTCTCCTAACTAGGGATGCAAACGATACATCGATGTTTCTGAAACATCGATGTTTCAGTAAAAAAACATTGATATTTGCCATCGATGATCATTATTGCGAAACATCAATATATCGATGTTATTTTCTACGATGTTTTAACATCTATATTTTACTCGACATCTGGTCGAAATGTATGGCCATTTAAGCAAAAGTTGCGCGTACAGTTTATTTACCAGAGTAAATGACTTACGTATGTACGTTTCCTTAAAAACTGTTATTTTTAAACTTCGTTTCTAAATAGGTAACTTGCTGCAGTTAAGCTTGTAATAACATTACGGAATAGAGAAATATATGTTAAATATAACTTTATTTCCTGAACTCTACATCTCCCTTGTTCTAAAGACTCGCCTATTCAACGATAATATTGTTACAGATATTAAATATAGCTTGCATTTTAAAATTAAAGTTGTTTGCACGATCGCTAAAAAAAACATCGATGATTCGATATATCGATGCCTTTAGGCCGATGTTTATTGTACATCGATGTTTGTCATGAAACATCGATGTATCGATACATCGAGTTTTTTGGTTTCGATATTTGCATCCCTATTTCTAACGCAACAGAAAGAAAACTTTAAATGTAACTCCTGTACCAACGAGTTTGACCAGGGTGGTACAGCAGGTCAATAATCCTACTGTTACGGAGGAGGCTTGAGCTCTGCAGTGGGATGTATATGAGCTGAAGTGAGGTATGGGTGATTCACACGTGTGGTAATAATTTTTCGCTCGTAAGTAACCAAGTTTGCTCAATGCTAAGTTTTAGTAATCTACATTATATTCTTAAGATGGAATCCCTTTGTATCTAATTCAAAATTTTAGATTTTTCTACATTTCTAATTTATAAACATTCCAATTATCACATCTTATAACAGTTATTTATTGCGAAAATCAACTTCGTATTAAACGAGTTTAACTAAACCTTACCTTAATTCCCTTAAGCGAACTTTTCACGAACAAAGCAAAATTACCGTGAAGCGTCTATACCCAGCCACGGTCAGCTCGGGTAACTACGGATAATACGAACGAGTCAAGTATTAAATTATTTATTCATTCCGTTTATAAACTACCAACATTAATTATTAATTAATTAGTTTTGCCTGTACTTGAAGTACGATCTAGGAGAGAGATAATCGACTTGTATTTTAGTAATAGAATAGTTAAATTGCCGTGATAAATTAATTCTATAGGATTAAATTGTTTATTATTTTTATTAAACGTTTGCCTTCATTCAGAGAGATATCTATCTATTTAATATTTTTAAATGAGCAATTCTAGAATATTTCTATATTATGAAAAAGAAAATACCTTGGACAAGGCTCCAATGATTTTCAAGCAATTTATTATACGGGTTTTTGAGGCGATAAATGGATCTAACTGCGTTTCATTTATATAATATTACGTTTCGACAAGGTTCTCAGGTAATAGAAAAACATAATTAGAATCACTGCCATCGAGAACAAAATTAGCTCAGTTGGCAAGTGTAGACTGCCCCAATTCGATCCTGCGTTCCCTTGCGATTTTTCTTTTTGAAAAAAATTACTATTATGTATTTGCAAAAAAACGCAATTTACCAAAAAAACCGCTAATATACAGGGTGACTAGTAAAAGATTGTACATATTGAAGGAAGCTACTCAGTACTCGATTCTGATACCGAATATATAAAAAAAATAGTACTTAAATTTTGAACTATTTATCTTATATACCTACCTATAGGTATAGATATACCTATGATATAGATATACCTATGTACAGGTTAACGCACTTGTACTAAAAATTTACGTAACAGCGATATTGAACTAGTTATTGGGTGATATGCCGACAAGGCCGTCTCGGACCAATCAGACCGCAGGACGGCTATTCCTACCTATCGCTCGCGTCATACGGGAATCCTTCAAAAAATCCTTTAGTTATCCGCTGACCGCGATGGCCTAATGGTACTAGTGTTTCTAATCCTTGCGTAGCTCCGTTCGTCGGATTGTCTTTTACGCACGTTTATTATTTTTTGATATTATGTAAATAACAATTTTCGATGTAGTGGTTGATGGCATCTTGTGCTGATAATGCTATAATACTGCAGGCGGTTGCTTAACTATGGCCCATTTCATATTCTGCTTCACCCTCGAGGACGTGGCTGAAACCGCTTTTCCAGTAAGCCTTGGAGGACATATCTTGAAGTACTTCCAAGAGGAACTGCAAGCTAGCACAAGAGAAGCCACTCGAAGTTTTAACGTACATATCTACGTCACAAAACTATTTGGAACATTTCAAAACGTGGCATGAAACATGCACGTCAATTTCAATTTCAACTTTAGTGAATCGACTATGTCCCGCGAGTTTTGCTAGTGATTACTGTTTAACGTAAAAGCATCAAGTGAGTGTTAACGTAAAAGCATCAAGTGAGTGTTAGTGTTGTCGGTCGGTTGAAGGATCCCAAGTATAAAAAGAAAGGTACCTATGTTGTATGTATTGTTTTAGACAGGCGCTCTCGCCACGCTGGACGTCGTACAAACAACCAACATAACATACGGTTGTTTGTAGATTAATAACATTATCCCTATACCTACTTTTAATAATTCTAGCAGTAAAATCGGCATTAATAAAAGAAATTAGGCGAGTGCGTGACCTTGATAAGTGCTAATAAAATAGCCCTACTCCCGCACCTTGACGAACTGCCCTCCACCCCACTGCCCACACCCCTCTGAGGGAATGTCCCGCCCGCGGTGCCAGTTCGTCTGTACTCAGTCAAAGCGCGTGCGCCGATTTCGCCATTTTGCATTTCCAATTCATTTGTTAATTTAAGCATGTGCTACACGGTTTCAAACAGTGGTTTGAAACAGATGTTTGAAACAGTGTAGATAGATGTTTCATGCCAAATTTCGTGTGACATTTAAACGCCCTTGGTAGCGAGGCTTGTGTTTCAAACCACTGGCCAAGCGTTGGTTTTTATCTTGTTTGAAACCGTCTAGCCGCTTGTTTGAAACCAAGCGAACGACAGTCACGCTGCAGAGGTGAGCGCAGACGCACGCGACGACGTTCTGCGCGCAAAATGGCACGAGCAGACAGAACGCGATCGCGATATTATTACTCAACTTCTCGAGTTATACAAAGAGTTGTCCTGCCTTTGGGACTTAAATTGTGAAGGGTGTAAAAATAAAACACAAAGAAGAAATGTGTGGGATTTTTTAATTTTTTCCTTCAATTGCACACAAAAGTGCAAGACTTACTCCAACTTTTTGTTATTTTGATAGGTAAGGCGCCGTGACGTCGTTGTAGTGAATATACGGTACGCGAGCGTAAAGACGTCCTATCCGCACCACGTTCTCTAAACACTGTTGGTTTCAAACTAGCTGAAAAACCATGTAGCCAGCGAAGTGCTTTTCTGCTTTTTTTGTTTCAAACCACTGTTTGAAACCGTGTAGCGCATGCTTAACGAGTCATTTCATTGCCCGCGCTTTTTTTAACCGTATTTGTAAAAAGTGATAGAATAGTGATATGAATTTTTAATTTCATATTCACTAAATCGTTGTGAATTAACAATATTAGTAACTAAAATTGATCATTTACGTACGCGAAGAAGTAAGCAATTATTTTGTTAATTTTGATTGCTGGGATTAGCGTAATTGTAATTTGTAAATAGATTTATTATTTAATCACTGTACATAGGTATGATTCCACTTTTTAGATACGCCAGAAACACCAAGGTGCCTCCTAATTTATACCAACTGCCTCTAATCTAAGTACATTAGAAATAAAGAATTTATTTTGAAAAATTCAGTTATGAACGTTTATTATTATCTAGGTATTTTTGCCTGTCCTAAGCCAGGATCAAAGTATGAAGGAAAAGTGACTGATGCCTTTCAATGACTATAATAATTTATAATAATAATTTTAAGACAACATCATGCACTAAGGAAATAATCCTTGTATTGCTGGGAACTTTACAAACAATAATAATTAACGGACACAAATTACATCCAGACTCAGAACAACAAGTTGTGGATCACACAAAGTGTTGTCCCGCGTGGGGGATTCGAACCGCCGATACCGACGTTGCAAGTCGCTATCTTAACCACTACGCCATCTGTGCACTAAGCTCGAATACGATCCGATACCTCTAGTCTATAGGATGACCATATTTTTGGGAGTCTTGCGACACTAATATTGTTGATGTTTACTATGTTGTTAATTAATATTTTTCTCTTTTTACATTTTTATTGGTTATCTGTGACCATTATCTATGGTTTCCTTCAATATGTACAATCTTTTACCAGTCACCCTGTATACTATATATGTTTATTTATATGTATCTACTGCAGAATATATTGAAATGTGTTACATTTAGTAAAAACATTATTTTTTATTTCGATAGTGCCGACGAAGTTAGAATACAATTTATCACCCCCTCTTGACCATGGGGTCGTAAAAGACCACTAAAGGATTATTGCAGATAACATCTATGCAAGAGAAGGAGAACTTGAAATAAAACCCTATACCAACCGATTTGACCAGCGTGATATAGTAAGTCAAGTTCCCTCCCATTGTGGAGGAGGCTCAAGCCTAGCAGTGGAACTTATGTGAGCTGTGATGATGATGATGAATGGCAGATGCAGCCGAACTAAGGTTATAGAGTTTTGTGGTAATTAAAGTTATACAGATGCTCATGAAACTCAATGGTATAGGTTACAATTAAGTAGCTGCCTAACATAGTGCAAGATTAGAGGGTACGCTCGCTCGCTCACCAAACGAAGCGCTGTAGCAAATTGCTATTACTTATACATTGATTGTCTGAAGGAGTATAGTAACTTTTTAGATTGTATTAAATGTTCACTGCTTAATATATTCTTTTTATCTCATCAAATTCTTGCTGTAATTTGCTGTTAAAACAGGGATATTTTAGAGTTTCACCTTTTTTAGGATTCCGTACCCAAAGGGTAAAAACGGGACCCTATTACTGAGACTTCGCTGTCCGTCCGTCCGTCTGTCACCAGGCTGTATCTCAAGAACGGTGATAGCTAGACAGTTGAAATTTTCACAAATGATGTATTTCTATAGCCGCTATAACAACAAATACTAAAAATAAAATAAAATAAATATTTAAGGGGGTCTCCCATACAACAAACTTGATTTTTTTGCTTAATATCGATAATGGCAATAGGGAGGCACTTGTTTACATACTCAATGATACGGAACCCTTTGTGCGCGAGTCCGACTCGCACTTGGCCGATTTTTTAAGGTTACATGCTTACTATTATTATAAATGCGTAAGTAAGTTTGTTTGTTTGTTTGCTTATTTATTTGTTACGCTTTCATGCCTAAACCACTGAAATTATTTCAAAACTTCTTTCACCAATGGAAAGCTATAATATCAGGGAGTAACATAGATTATATTTTATCCCGGTATTCCCACGGAAACGGTAACTACGCGGGTAAGGCGACTGAAACCGGAGCAAAGCGAGGACAGGTTGCTAGTATGGAGTATAAAGCTAATATAATGTAACATACGCTTGTGCTAACTCCTATCGAGTAAAGCGTGATTCTATATAATTTACTGGACGTTTAATTTGCTTTTGCTTAGCTTAGAGTGTAGCTTTGAACATCTTCCGTTATAATAAAGAGCTTTGCAATAAAGAGGATTCTGTGAAAAGCATTTTCAAGTGTCGGAAACGGTGCGCTTAAGATAAAATATAAAAAAAATAGAAGGTACATTTTGTAGAGTTATTGTACTTCTTGTTTTAATATTGCGTTGAAGTTAAAATGAATGTTCGGGATAAAATTACTACTTAGTTATATATTCTGACATTAATATTTAGATTAAGTATTTGAAAAATATCCCAGTCTAAGAAATTCGACCGTGATTCATCTAATTTTTTAGTTTTAAGGGCCCAATTGCTTGTTATTTGTACGATAAAAATTTAATTAATAGTTAAACAGTTTTTATTGCAACACCTACTACAAATATTATGTCGTGTAGAGACTGAATTAGAAATAAAAATCCTATTTAAAGGTTAATTGCTGTGCATCGCGGCCAATCGCAGCTGCATGCGTTTAATGGGTCAAGAGTATAAAAATTAAAGGCGCCTTTTCTTAGGTCTGCGTCAGACCCATGGGATGATGACGTATAGTGCGGTATATATTTTCATACTCTAGCTATTACCGTATGCCATGCGGACGACAGGCGCGATTGATCTCGTGCGGCTGCGATCTGTGGCGATGCACAGAAATGAACCTTCAAGGTTTTGGATTTGAATCCTAAAAACAATGGATATTTAGGATTTTATGTACAGATTTTTTTTTGGGTGGGCTTTGACCAGCACTCTCGCTGTCTAGCTCCGTCCGGAGCGACGAAGAGGTTGTGCGCGGCTCAATAACCTACTGTGGTTCCTCTCCTTCATCGTTGGGCCGACCACCGGTACCGTGTTTCTTGTTCTCCCTGGTCGATAGAATACCCTGTGGGGTATCCTTTCCTTCCGACATCCAGGACGTCGGTCGCCGTTGCGCAGTCAGCCTCTCTGCAGGTGACGGACTAATCCCCGGTCCAACTAATCCCCGGTCGGATTTTATGTCAGGATAAGGTAGGGTTTAATAAGAAAAACTCTTATAATGATATTATGTGATTAGCCCCTTTGTTGTCTCATACGATATCCATTGAAAAGCTAGCAGGGATAACGCATGAAATAGTAGTAAAATAATGCATTTAAATTTTAATACATCACTACATGGACTTCTAGACCATAACGGATAATAAATGAGAATATCCTTTCATTTTGCGAATAGATTCAAGCACAATCAACTCATAGTAACATTTTTTCACACAGCCGACTTAAACAAAGTTTTAAATATACAGGCTGTATCAGGTTATGGGGCAACTGTTCAAGTATGTTATAGTTTAACGGTATCGTAATTAGAATGTATATTACACAAAAACAATGTAACATAAAAGTTATAGTGATTACAAAAATATGTGTCTAAGAGTCTATGCCTTAAATGTTACGTATTATATAGGCAGGATACATGTAGGCATGTAAAACTTCGACAGTATAAATAAGTATGATTTGTGCAAACGCTTCAATGGTAACGTAGGTACAAAGGTGCCTTGTCAACGGTCATCGGCCGATCAGCTGATTTAAAGCAAAGTTTGTCTTGCTTATGCAAACGTAATCATTGATTTATTCAATTTCTAATGAACATGTAATAAAGTACAAATACGTTACAGATTAAATATCATTGACTTTATACATTTCGCTCAGATTTACACGAAAAAGCGATGACAAAACTGAAAACTTTACATGTCTCTAATTTATTAACGAATCGATATTTTTACTTCAATTTTTTTCCCTGGCTCCTACCACCATTACCAAGGTCCCGTTTGACTAGTTGCCCCATAACCTGATACACATGTATATGTATACAATTTTTAGTTCCAAATAAGATGGTAGATTTACTGACTAAAAATATGGAAAATATTTTACATAGGTACGTTGTTAAGAATTCGTAAATGAACAAGAAACTGACTAGCATATTTATATAATAAAATATAGAATGGTCTAGAGAAATGGTAATGATGTATGTATTAATAAACAACAAAACAGCTTCTAAGCACCCATTGGCTTTCCATTATCCCATTTTCTATGCCCCTATCAATAATCGTTGTACTTGCTAAGGAAATCGATGTTCGCAGTATCCACTACCACCCATTACCGTAATGCTTACTCAGTCCATTTTTTATTACATCCAAACGCAGAACAACAATTAGTGGCTCGCAAAAAAATATTGTTCAGCGTGGGAATCGAGCACTGTCAATTGCCATCGTAACTACTACGCCAATTGTGCATTTCGATTCTACGACACACTTGAAAAATTATAATAGGTAAAATTGAAAATTTTGAATAACCCCCGACACAAACTAAAATAATAAAAAAAGTATCACGTTCTCTTCAACAGGAATTATTAATTAATTATCATTTAACGACTGAACTGATACGCGTGAAGCACTTAATCGAGTAATCATACGCCATTTCAAAACTTTGGAAAAGAGTTGACACAGTGTAAGAACACTGCTTACACCGACGTTAAACTTATAACCTGCAAGATATTACTTATTAAAACTAATATATTGAATCCAAACACGATATGTCAAGTTTTCGAGAAGTTGGGTTCGCTGGAGATCATCCAGGTTGTATTATCAGGTCAATGTGACCGTATCGCAAGTTCAGAAACTGCAAGGCATTTACTCTTTGAAACTACATAATCTATTGAACCCAAAAATATGATACAACTGCTGTGAGTTTTCGAAGAGTTAGATCTCTGGAGACTATTCTCGTTGCAGCGTCAGCTCGAAGTTATTAATTAATTTTCATACAACGATTAAGTATACTAGCATGTATGCATTTACGCTCGAGGTCTGTGCCGCTTGGGCAGAGCCGCGTCGTGAACTCGTCGCAATCATCGGTGCAGACCTGACGCTGCCGACCATCGCTAGGGAGATGATCGGCAGCATCAGGAATTGGGACGCGGTCGCAGCCTTCTGCGAGACAGTTATCTCGCAGAAGGAGGCGGCGGGTCGCGAGCGCGAGGAGCACCGCCTCGATGATGCGACCCGCCGCCGGCGACTGGGGCGGCGCAGGCGGGAGTACCTGCGTGCAATGCCGCCCTAGCCGAAGCCGCGGGTGATGTGACCGGGGATTAGTCCGTCACCTGCCGAGAGGCCGACCGCGTGAGGAAAGACCGACGTCCTCCCCGAGGGGGGGACGTCGGTCGATGGGAGGGTACCCCAGGTAGGGGGTATTCCGTCGGGCCGACCACTGATGACAAGTAACCCTGCTCCGGTGGTCGGCCCAACGACGAAGGTGACGTGGTATTCGGGTGGGTTGCAGGAGTTGCGTGCTTAAGCCCCTCTGTCTCCCCGGACGGAGTGGTGCGTAGGCGCGCCGACCGCAGCCCACCACAAAAAAAAAAAAAAAAGCATGTATGCATTAGAAGAAGTTTGAAAGTTGCGCCAGTGACGGAAAAGTTAAGGAGTGAACGGCTGACATGGTATGGACATGTGATGAGGCGGAATGAACGTAATGTTGTGAGAAAAGTTTTGGGTATGAATGTTGAAAGCTATAAGGGTAAAGGAAGACCGAGGAAATGATGGATGGACTGCGTGAGGCATGACATGGATAATCTGGGAGTGACTGCAGAGATGACGTCTGATAGGTCAGTATGGAAGAAGATGACATATTTCGTCGACCCTAAGTAATTGGGATAAGAGCAAGACGATGATGATGATTAAGTATACTAGCATTCGTTAAGCACGTAAAAATGTAATCATACGCCATTATACAACCTGGGAAAAGAGCTGATACTCTTACACTGCTGGACCGATATTACCCAAACATAGCTAAGAGCCACCGCCAGGAAACTGGCTTTCAAATAAAAAAAAAACGCATTGAAAGCCATCCATCCGTTTGAAAGCTACAATGCCACAGATAGACACACACACAGGCAGACAGACATCGACGTCAAACTTATAACACCCCTCTTTTTCGGTCGGGGATTAAAAAGGCGATATAAGGTATTTTAAATTCGTCATCACACCGAGAGTAAAAGGAAAACGGAATGTGGTTAACTTTTTCGTTATCTTTCTTCGTATGATTGTTCACGAAAAAGAACTGCCACTTGATACTAATGTAGCTAAATAAAGTGACGCCCTTCTTAATAAAACAAGGTAATATTTTGCCGACTTTATTTTATTAAAAATTTAGTCTGTATTTCGGTGATTATTTATATAATGAAGTCTTTTTACAGACTTTTTTGATATCTATAAATACACTTACGTTTTAACAAAAGTTGTGCTTACGGATAATTAGAATATTAATTTGCAATTAAAATAAAATTAATAGAACGAATGCAAATTAATTTATATTTTACTATCAACTTATTACAGATTCCGACAATACTCGTTATTTAATTTTACAATCTTTAGTTATATAAACTTTAATAATGTCCTATTTTCGTACATAAGCTTCTTTAAGACACTTTAAATTAGCAAGCAAACTATAAGTTAGTATTTAAATGAAAATAACTTGACCAATGGCTGTTTCTCTAGATTGCTACTACAAAGTATGTAGGCTAAAAAGTTGAGGGAAGGTACCGTGTTCCCTATTTAGGTTAATGTATATATTTAAGCCAGGTCTTATTATTTGAATAGAGCAATAATCAGCCAGTAACAACAAAATTTTAACAGCCTAAATAATATTTACTCACATTAAAAAAGTAACCAGCTGTATGGTAACGGATATGAATACTACCAACCCTTACATTACTCGTGGGTTTCATAAAAGACGATTAAAACGTTTCCCTTGATCTGGGCGATTACATTTCCAAAGAGGTTTGAATAGAAAGAGATATAAGATTTTTTTCAGAAATATGGGCAGCTATAATAATAATAGCTATAAACTAAGAGTATTAGGGTTGTAATGTCTCTAGATTTAGATTTTTTGTCGGAATCTTAAATATATATTGTACAATTGAGCTAATATAAAACATTTACAGTATAATAATACATTAAAATTAACGGGCTCAGTCGTGGTTCTTAATAGAAATAAAATAGGATGTTTTACAACCTGTTATACCGTTTCCTAATTTTATTTACATATTTACAAACGCTATTGGTCCATCTATGTTAAAAAAATCTCGCTGTATCTCAGGTTACTCACACGTAAAATTCTGTTTACTAGTTATATTAACATATTTTGATTAGTCGCGACAGGCAAGATCGTTATAGTGATACTATTCAATCAACAATCTTTTTCAATGAATAATTTTGAATATTTATTTATCGCGAGAAAAGAAATTTTAATTTGAAAAACTGCTACTAAAGTCACAAGTGGTTTTCAACTTTCAGCTAGGTAAATTGCATGCACTTAATCATACTATTTGAATGCGTAATTACACAATTTTACAAATGCAACAGATGTTCAAAATTATATTTGCTCAATAAATAGTTATACATAGGAAATAAGGCCACCATCCTACTATAAATTAAAAATTACCTTATGAAAACAATACTAATCAAAAATTGGGAGCAAAACTGAAATATTGTCAATTTCTTTTAAGATATATACGTGAGAAAGACCACCTGTTCCTTTAGAATTCATTTTTCATAAAAGAAATAAACTCGCTGAAAACCAAAGGCCCATAATTGCTTTTTAGTTCGATAGAATCTTTTACGAATATTATATTGGTGTCTCTTTAGTTATCTAGTCTTTAAATTCAATATTAAACCCAAGTTTCTGACAGTTGTTAAAATTTTATGGAAATGTTACGAGCGAATTCTGAATTCATTATTTAAAAAATATGATATGGTTTTAAATGAAAGTCAAGAATATAAATTTTGAAATATCTAAATTTTATAAATTATCATAATTTTTTTTTCACTAGCAACTTTAAAAATTTAGATTCAGCTAATAAAAAATGAAATTTTATTCCAATGTCTACTCCGTTCTCATAAAATTTTAACAGTTGACTATGAATAACGACGATTAATCATTATTAGTTTAATCACTATTGAATATACATATTATCATAATGTAATTAGGATGGATATGCGGCTGAGCTGCTGAACTATATACAAAACTTACCACTCCATTATTTACAGCCATTTACACAAAATTGTCTAATACCCTACAACATTCTTCAAAGTCTCAGATATGCTATTCACAAACGTCAATTTTCGTTTTATTACTTTTATAATTTCATATTTCACTATCATTTGTCACAATTGTTTTACACTTATAATATAACCTTCAGGTTCAAGTGGTCACAGTTATTGTCTATATGTAGTCTGTCACGCACTTGAGAAGGTCCGGCTCAAGTCACACGATCTCGTCGTGATGGACAACATCGCTGCAACTGCCGGCTCGTTGCAGTCATGCCCGCTGACGTCACACACGCAATTCCTCCATTGTCACATTAGATTTCGCGTTCAATTGCGTGTTCTTCTTCGTTAGAGTGCTTGTATTGATCATTTGCATTTGATGAGCTGATAATAAAGGCTGATTTTCTTGTAATTGGCCACTTGCTAGAGTATTTATATTACTTTTACCTAATTTTGGTGGAGGTGGTGCTCGAGGCAAAGTCGCCATACCAGCTACATTGTTACTCGGTAAATCAGCAAATTCTGGTGGTGGTAACTGATGATGAGAATGATGATGATGACTTAAAATTGTAGCAGGATCATTTTTAAGGTTAGTTTGATAAGTTAACGCTCCTTCTAGGTCACCGCAAATGTTATTTGGCATCTGGCCATTTTCGACTCGTTTTTTTAAATGAGATCCATTTGTATGGCCGTCTTGTCCATTCATTCGTGTTTTATCTCTTTGATAATAGACGCCAGCAAATATGAGAACATTTAATATAAGTAAAGAGCATCCTATAGCTATAGTTACACTAAGAGCGGTCGAGTACGCTGCAAATCCATCTTCAGGTGTACCTACATTAGTTGCATCAGGTTTATGTATTTCAGTACCTGCAGTACTTTGTGTTGGAGGGTTTATACCAATAATATTAAAATTTAAAGGTGATGTTATATTTAAAACACTCAACACTGGTATTTTTGTTGCAATTCCTGTGTCAGTGATGATCAAATCTGTAGTTTTCTTGAAAGTTGGACTAAATGTTTTGAGAGTTGGTTGTAGAGCCGCGTCTTCATGTTCAAGTTGGTGATGAGATGAGGGTACATCATCACCACCAGGACGGTGAAGATCTGGTACGAGGTTTAACCAGAAAGATAATCTGTGGACAAATACAAGTATATTTCATCGAATAACCTCAAGATGATTTTAAAATGGGTAGTCACGGCTTTTGCATTGAGTCCATAGACTACAAACCTATGGATATATCTGTTTTATCGCTAAATTGGTAACCGTTTAGGATTTTCGGATTATTGGAGAATAAAATTCAGCTATGCTTGAAATAATTAAACACAAATATAATATGCATAAAAATAAAATAAATACCACATAAATAAGATTTGTAAGAAATTAGATATTGAGTACATATATTATAGACGGATTAGAATACCCTGTAGTATCTTGTGAACATAATCTGATAGCATAAATAGTTGATTTATATTTACATCATATATTCCCGAATAAAAATGTCAACTTATGAGGCGAATTCTCGTCATTTACGGGAAGTGTTCCAATATTGAAAAATCAGCGGCTAGGGCTTGCCGAATACTCTGACGTTTATGGTTTTTACATCGCATTGTGGCTGGTGACGAAAAATATGTTTTCTACGATAATTCCAAGCAGTAAAGGTCATGGAGATAAATGAGTCGGGATATCCCCAATACTTTGAAGTTACAAGAAATCATTTGAAAAAAAAAACAGGAAATCGGCTGTTATTGGAATCCCACGGTAAGCAAAATTAGCGCGTTCAAACAATCAAATAACTTTATTAGCTTTATAATTATAATAAAAACTAATAACGGTATGGATTTTATACCTGTGAGCTCTGTAGTGATTTTTGAGTTTCGGTTTTGTATCTATATTTAAATACTTTTTATGAACTGCTTCATACGCTGTCCACTCAATATTCTTCATTCTCACTCTCTCTTGTCTTCCAGCTCGTATTGGATCGCTCTCTTGTGCTTCATTAGGATTTCTGTAGGCAATACATAAATGATTTCTGATGTTTACATAAATATAACATATTTGAAATGTAACTATTTATAAGTACTGATTTATCGTGTTTGTATTCGATTTTTAATTGCCCGACATTTCAAATAATTTACAGCGTCAAATACTTTCTCAGTGTGATGGCATTCCGAAGAATATTAGATTTGTTAGGTTTAAGTTCATAAAATAACATAATATAGCAAGCAATATACACCACAAATTTAATGTTTAGCAATTGCTGACAAACTACAGACTACACTATATTTTTTTTAATATTTTCTTTTTGTAAATAATTGTAAATAAAACTACTTTTACGGATTATATCGCGTTTGTATTTGATTTATGATTGCCCGACGTTTCGAACACTTTGCAGCATTCATGGTCATTTCTTTTTGTAAATTTATATCAAAAATGTGGGTCAAAATTTAATAACTAATTCCGTAGCGGGTACATGTAAATCTCTTTAATAATGATGTACGTGAGACACCTTAGTTCTGCCTTGATAATAAACGCTATAAAGTATCCAAAACGTCGGGACATCAAAATTCAAATACAAACGCGATTTAATTTGTGTGCGTATATAACTTTAAAAGGGTACCCAGTAAGAGTTTAATAGTAAGACTTTATATTACAAATGATCTCTTTAAGAATAATCTAGCCGCGGCTTTACTATTACTCTTCTCGCAATCAAAATTGTAAATAAAATTCCTGAGAATGCGTATCATCCGCATGCATATCTTACTTACCCAGTTTTGGCAAAGTTGCCCCAATACAGCATAACAGACTCGGAAAGTGAGACTTCCGCCTTAGTGTAATTTCTTGAAAAATGCGCTAGTCCTCCGACGAGTGGGGCACCGAATATATACGGTAGTTCTTCTCCGTGAATGCATCCTTGCCGCTGAATCAAAAATATTGCGTTTAATCCTAGAAATAAATATTTCTTCCATCTATTCAACAACTTGTCGAATTGTCTAACTTTCTGAAGGTGTTTGCATGTGGTGAGTTTTCAAACCTCATTGCATGAATTCACGCTCCCTTTTTTTTAAATCAGGCAATGGTCTAGTAAAGATCCATGAGCGGTGGTATCATTTACCATCAGGCGTGCTGTTTGTTCGTGTGCTGACAGCAATAAGAAACAATCCGATATTAGGCATAGACAAAGTGGTAGTGTTGGCAGGAAGTTAAATGATCGTAGTTGATGTTATAAATTTCCCAGGAGTACACTGCTGCCGGCAATATCTTAGCTGGTTTTTACGACTTCCATAGGAAAATAACACATGGTAAACTAAACGAGATATCATTTAAAAAAGAACATATCTAAGATGCATAGATGCCCCTTAAAGTTAAGGAAAAGTATACAAGAGTGTCATCAGAATGGTCGCTACGTACGTATGCATCTAAATGCTGCCAAAAATACCGTTGAGAGAATTCACCATGTTACTGAGATGAGTATGCTAAGATGGATGTGTGAAGTTACAAGATTGGATAAAGTAGGCAATATATTAAGGAAAGTCTGAAAGTGGCACGAGTGGTAGCGAAGATTAGGAACGCAAAATTGTCTTGGTTAGGTATGTGATGAGGGATGAAAGGCATATGACAGGAAGGGTTATCAATATGATTGTGGATACACGTAAAATTCGTGGGAGACCTAAAAAAATATAGATAGATTGTGTGAATGAGAATACATATGTGTATGAAAACAGTGAGTGCAGGTATGATGTCTGTCAGTAGTATATGGAACGTAAGAACATGTTGTGCAGTGCTTGTTTAGTATAAATATTGAGCTCCACTTTTGCAGTAATTACAGCGCATAGGGTATCATAATTAAATGGACGTTCAGTAATTGCTTTGCAAATTATGGGTGGCTATTGGTTTAATATACCTTATGTGAAATCAGTGTTAATCAATCGCTTAATGGTAATATTAAATGGATCAGTGAATATAATATGACACAGTCGAGCAATTTGCATTTGTAACCAGTAATCGTGAACTATTTGGAAATCTATAAAATATATTTGAATTCGACAGAAATTGTTGCATTTTCGGAACGTTTATCGTCCTTCATCCTCCAGCTTCTTTTACATCATCATCATCATTCTGATCCTATCCTAGAAGTACTCTTTCGGGTACCATTTCCTTCACCGGGCGTGGTCTTTACACCGCCGAAATCTTCTTCGATTAGTGGACTAATTCACGGTCCGTCCACCCACGATCTTAATTAGGGTGGGATCTGGTGGACGTATGGCTAATACGTCACCTGACATCACAACGGCGGAACGTTTCTTGTTAGAGAAATCCTTCCGGATCCGAGATTCTTCTGCAAGACGACTGCCTCGCAGAAGCCCGTAACCCCATCGCAGGTCTTAGCGATAGTCGGCAGCGTCAAGTCAACACCTTTGATTGTGATAAGTTTACGGCGCTATTCTGTCCAGGCCACAGAGATCTCGAGGTTGTGCTGTGGTGTCCTTGTCGCAATTGCACTAGTGGCAGGACGGTGATCTCTTTCCTTGTGACCATGTGCAGGTATTTTTCAAAGCAATCAACTTCTAAAAGAATAATCCACCATGTATGATCGCCAAAACACCTGCCAAGCGTGGCGATTGCAACATATTCTGATTAGGGAGGCCTATATTCTAAAGGCTCTAAAGGTAATAGGTAAGTAATATTATTTAGATTACAAAAAAAAATATTAATTTTAAGAACTAAAGCACTAAAAATATACCTAATACTTCAACAAATTAATTTCTTGCCTAATCGAATCCGTTATTCATAAACTTGTTTCATAGGTCTAGCAAACAACCGACTTGGCCTTGAAGTGCCCACATTTTGCGCTAACGAGCCGAAACTTCTAACAAATTAGTTATCAAATTATAACCATTACTGAAACTTTTACATTACTCAGGTTGAAAATTCCATTTCTGAAGTAAAACTGATAAGGTTTTGGTAAATATTTTGATTAACTTTCGCGGTTGAATCAATCGGCGATATTATGTTTGAAGGGAATGCCCATTGAAGTATGGGACATGGTTTCACATTATACATTCATGAAGCCTAGAAGTTCATAACATTAGATTATTTTCATGTAGAAAATTGAACATGTTTTGCGTTTTAACGTATTTTATGCAATTTTGACTGCACAGATGGCGAAGTGGTTAAGAAAGCGACCTACAGCGCCAGTGTCGGGGGTTCTAATCCCACGCGGGACAACACCTTGTGCAATCCACAAATTGTTGTTCCTAGTCTGGATGTAATTTGTGTCCGTTAATTATATGTTTGTAAAGTCCCCCGCAATACAAGGATTATTTCCTTAGTGCAGGGTGTTGTATAAAAAAAAAACATATATATAATTTACCAAACTAAAAATAATAAAAATATTAAGTATAAATAAGCGTGGTGAATCTTAATATTTATGTGCACCTATGTAGGTGTACCTATATTTATGTTAATATAATCATTTGTCATATTCGGTGTTGCCAGTAAGATACCATATTATTGTAAATCTATAATAGTTATAGATCATCTATTTACGTTACTGATTCATTAAAAATAATTTTTTATACCATGTTTTATATTAAATACTTTTTAAGTTATTTTTTTAAACTTTTCTCGCTGAGGCTGACGGTAAAAAAGGTTGTTTGTTACACTGTGCTTTTTAATTTTTACCCACTTCACCTTTTTTTTAATTGATCAAAATTATATTAGAATCTTGTAGCCACAGAATAGAGTCCTCGATATAAATATGTATAGCGTCAGCGGACTGCATAAAATAAACTAATCGTAACAAATTTTATAGAAATTAAAAATGTTGGCAGAAGAAATTTAAAACGAAAAAATAAATATTCCATATCAACTAAAATCAATATTTATGCGTCCTACTGTCCCAAAAGATATTCAAAAAGTTATACATGATCTAAAAACTACTAATAGTACTGGCTATGATGGTATATCTACGAAAATTATAAAAATTATTTCATACAAACTGTCATATATATTGTGTTATTTAATTAATATGAGTATTTCAAATGGGGTTTTCCCGGATAAACTAAAAGTCACTATTATTAAACCACTTTTTAAAAAGGGAGATAAAAGTGACATGTCCTGCTACCGCCCAATAGCTCTTGTGCCTGTTATTTCTAAAATATTTGAAAAAGTAATTCATGACTGTATATACAATTACTTCGAAATTAATCATCTTTTCTGTGACGAGCAAGTTGGTTTTAGAAAGAAAAAATCTATTAACATGGCAATATACAAATTTTTGTTCACTATTTTAAATGATATTGACAAAGGTAAACAAACTTGTGCACTATTTATGGACTTAACTAAAGCATTCGATCATGTTGATCACAGAATACTGCTAAACAAACTATATGCTTATGGAGTCAGAGGAAATGTATATGATTTAGTAGAATCGTATCTCACCAACCGAACACAAATAACACAAATCTGTAAATTATCTTCAGACGGCAAAAGAGTTGATTATTCATCGGCAAGTAGAAAGGTGACTTTTGGAGTACCACAGGGTAGTGTGCTCGGACCGCTGCTCTTTATTATATATATTAATGATCTTCCAAAAATAACCAATAATAAAACTATATTATTTGCCGATGATAGCACATTTATATTTACTGGTATAGATAAATCATTAATAGAATTAGATATTAACATGACATTAGAAAATATAATTAATTGGCTGACCTTGAATAATTTACATATTAATATTAGTAAAACTAACTTTATGACATTTAAAAATAGAGTAAATAAATTAGATAATATGATTATTAATTATACTGATCAAAATGTTAATGAAATAGAAGCGACAAAGTTTCTTGGTTTAATTATAGATAATCGATTAAATTGGAAACAACACATCGAATCGATTTGCTCTAGGTTGAATACATATTCGTATGCACTGTACATGCTCAGAAAAACTGTGAACATGCCTACTATATTGACAGCTTACCATGGCTATGTCTCGTCTCTTTTAAGATACGGCGTAATGTTTTGGGGCAATTCTACCGATAAAGACGCTGCATTCATTGCCCAAAAGAGGTGTGTGAGAGCGCTTTGTCATTTAAAACAAACAGACAGCTGCAAATCTATATTTAAAAATTTGAAATTGTTAACGCTACCTTGTATTTATATTCTGGAAGTGGTAGTATTTATTCGTAAAAATATAGATTTATTTAGTAATTTAAATAGTAGAAGACGTCACCACGAAATATGTACACCAAGCAATAAGACAGCTATGTTAAATGAAAGTATATTATGTATGGCCCCACGTTTATACAACCATTTGCCTAAATCTATTTTGGAAATAACTAATATTAATATTTTTAAAAATAAAATAAAAAATGTGCTTTTAGAGAAAGTCTACTACTCAATCAATGATTATTTGAATGATAAATAGATTTGATTGACATGTAATTAATATTTTCTCGTTATAATATTTCTGTTTTCATATTATTTATTAATCTGACATTACTATTGACATTGTATATTATTATTGACATTGTATATTACTATTGAGATTGTATATTATTATTAACATTGTATATTATTATTGACATTGTATATTGAGATTGTATATTATTATTGGCATTATATAATTAAATGATTACTAATAAGCTAATAACCTTAGGTATGACACAACTGTAAGTGTAAATTCATATAATAAGTAAATTCATTTCTTAAATTGGCAAAATGTATGAAGCCATTAATTCTTAGAAGTTTTTGCATGCCGCTTGACGGTCAAATATGGTGATACACTGTCTACCTATAATACCTAATATTTTATACCCATATTTCGCAAAATAAATGATTTGATTTGATTTGATTTGAAAGAAAATAAAATGTATTTTTTTAAGTTAATGCTTATGTTTAACAATAATTTATTAAAATAAAAAGACGAGCATAAGCTTTTCATAAAATAAATTTAAAACGCTAATTCTCTTATTCTATGACTATAAATAAAATCTTGGCCACTTTATTTCGTAAAAATAAGGGTTACTTTAATATAAGTAAATCGTAATATTGGTTGCAAAGAAGGAATGTTAATCGCTTGACAGCAAATTTTTACGAAATTTTATTTGTCAAGAATGTAGAGATTCTTGCTTAATTTAATTTATCAAAAAATACAGACTTAAAATCGAAATTTCTAAAGAGCTAGAACTAAAATCGAAATTTCTAAAGAATTTTTATTTATTAACTGGCTTGCTCTTCAATATATTAACTCCAACAGGTTACGGTACTTAAGCAAACATAATTATTTTTTATGTTAACGCGAGTATTATACATACTATAAAAACCTTAACGGATTATATCGCATTTTTATTTGATTTTTGATTGCTCGACGTTTCAAACACTTTATATCGTTTCTTTTTACTTGAATATATAATATAATAATATGACTTATTATATTATTAATAACTATGACTTATTAGACGTGAGACATCTTAGTACGCCCGTTACCATGAACGCTGTTAAGTCTTCTAAACGTCGGGCAATCAAAAATCAAACACAAACGCGAATAAATCCGTAAAGTAGTTTTATTTGCAAACATAATTAGATAATCTTACCTGTGGATAATCTCCATATTTAGTCTGATAGTCGAACACGTACAAATATGAGTTCCTTCTAAGCGCTGAGTGTGTGTCAGCCGTCAGCACCATGGGAGCGACCACTTGTGCATCGCTGAGTGCTTCTAACGTCTCGTCCCTAATGACAGAGAGAATTTAATTAACTGCTAAATTCACTTATCACATCATTGCATTAGTATAGGCATCTATATTATAATTATAACTGCATAGAGGGTGGAGGGACGAATAGAGAAGATTAAACGAAATGATATATAGTAGAACCCGATTAATACGATCACGTTTAATACGATTTCCCGCATAATACGCCATTTTCCGTCAGTCCCAGCAACTTGAGACATGTTTTCATACATTTCTTAATGCTTAATACGATCGTCATTCTGTTTAATACGCCAACACGTGCCACTCAAATACACATATTAGCCCTTGCAGCGACTGTCGAGCGACCCTAAGTGATAATGACCAAGAAGAAGATGAGTCAACTCTGATTTTGTCACACGCCTAGGCATTATCAGCAGTTAATGATTTAAGACGCTATGTAACTTCTTTGAATCAAAGCGAAGACGCACTGCGAAAATTTAATTACGTTGAAAATCTTGTAATTGCTAATGCCTCAGTCTTTTTGTCAAACTAAAATAAGTGATTACTTTAAGTAACGTAATAATAATAAACAGCATTTTTATGTTTTTAAATATTTTTTATTTTTTAAAATTTATAAATGTATCTAGTAATAAGTATATTAAATAATGAAAATAAACAACATTTTATTTAGGTAATTTTTAAATGTTAAATTCAATACGTAGGTATTCAAAATAATAATATAATATAATAAATAATAATTTATTAATAAGCACGTTTTCTGCCTTTCTCGCATAATACGCTTTCCCACCTAAGACGCGTTTTTGGTCTGGTCCCTGCGAAATCGTCTTAAACGGGTTTTACTGTAATTAGCTAGCAATAGTTTAATACCAAATAATATATGTTATTTTCACGTATACAACATTATTTGAATGTTGGTATTCTAATAATACCTAACATTTAGCTATTAACAATTCATTCTCATTACAGCTTAGTGTCTCGTCAGTTCCCCCAATAGGATTCTCGTTCGTGTATTAACTAATTGAAATAATAATGAGGCTCGGCATTACGTAATAGAGTATCATTTTTCTGTTTCTACTATCGTAAAATTAGAGACGAATGTAAGGATAATTTTGTATTTTATTATTGTAGTATTTGGAAGGGTATCACACAGCTAATACTGTATGTCGTATAAATACAATTTTATTTAATAGAATTAATAAAACATGATTGTGGTTCTTGAAGCGACTTTTCAGCTTGCGACCTTTCAGCTTGCGACCTTTCAGCTTGCGACCTTTCAGCTTGCGACCTTTCAGCTTGCGACTTTTCAGCCACGTTCCAATCCGATGGTAGGTTATTAATTGTTTCAAACAATGACATGTAAAACTAAAGTATCAGAAATCATCATTGAACATCATCATCATTGCAGTCTATCGCCGTCCACTGCTGGACGCAGGCCTCCCTCATATTACGCCACAAAGTGCGGTCCTGTGCCGCCTGCATCCAACAACGCCCAGCAACCTTCACCAGGTCGTCGGTCCACCTAGTGGGGGGGGCGTCCTACATTGCGTCGTCCGATACGTGGTCGCCACTCGAGAACCTTTCTTCCCCAGCGGTTATCGGTTTGTCGAGCGATTTGGCCTGCCCATTGCCACTTCAGCGTGCTAATTCTTCGTGCTATGTCGGTTACACCCATTCTTCTGCGGATTTCCGTATTTCGGATTCTATCTCGCAGAGAAATCCCGAGCATAACCCGTCCGCCCAAAAATCAAATCATCAAAATTCAGTCTTTCACCGTCTTCTGTTCAGCTCAGGTCTCAAATATAATATGTAAAATATTTGAGGAAATAATGTTGCATTCGTTACGCACGTTAGGTAGGGTTTTTGTATTCTTCCCGAACAGTGTAGGAACGTCGGTCTAGGAGAGAGTAATCCTCAAGGGGTATTCCGTTAGGCCGACCACTGACGACAAGTCACCCTGCACCGGTGGTCAGCCCAACGACGAAGGCGACGTGTCACGGGTGGGTTACGGGGCTGCGCGCGCCGCCCCTCTATCTCCCCGGATGGAATCGGGCGACGGGTGCACTGACCGTACCCCACCGCGAAAAAAAAAGTGTTTTTGTATTCTACATTCTTCCGTGTGGTGACAGAGTAAGAATACCATTCACCACCCCCTATCTTACCCGTGGGTGATCGTACGAGACGACTAAGGGATATAAAACGCATATAACATCTATGCGAGAGAAGGAAAACTCGAAATAAAACCCAATACCAACACGTCTGACCAGCGTGGTATAGTAGGTCAATTACCCTTCCATTATGGAGGAGGCCCGAGCCCAACAGTGGGACGTATATGGGCTGAGATGATGATGATGATTCTACATTGTCGCCACATGGAAATTACTTATTTTAATTAGAATAACAAATTCGTCATCCCTTCGTCATACATTTCCCACAGCTGGGCTCGAGCCTCCGCCGCAATAGGAAGGAAATTGACCTACTGTACGATATTGGTCAGACATGTGTGTGATGTGACATGAAAACTCGAAATAAAGTCCTATGTCAGGAGTTTATTTCGAGTTTTCCCTTTCAAGTGTTATATGAATAATATTCATCTTTTAGTCGTCTTTTACGACATCCACGAGAAAGATAGGGAGTGGTGAATTGTATTCTTACTCCGTTACTACACGGAATTACGAATTACCTAATTTATATTAAGAAATCAGAAATTACCTAGCTTATATTAAACTAGGAAATCGCCCTCGCTTCACTTCGGTTATAGTCGCCTTACCTGGGTAGTTCCCGTTCCCGTGGGAATACCGGGATAAAATATAGCCTATGTTACTCAGTGATAGTGTAACTTTCCAATGGTGAAAGAATTTTAGAAATCGGCGCAGTAGTTTTTGAGTTTATTCATTACAAACGTACACACACACAAATACATTTTTTTCCTCTTTATAATATTAGGGAAGATTAAATTGAAAATCCAAACCTTACATTAACTGGTATCAGAAATTACCCAATTTCTATTGATTGGAATCAAAAATCACTTACCTTATATTAATTGGATGCTGTACAGGTCTCTCCCAGTCTGTATACTCATTGATAATCGTAGCTAGAATCTCTGATAGATGATAGCTGTAAGTATTTCTGACGAAGGACTTGAGAATCTTCGATCTTCTATCCGCTTCTATACCATATTGTACATCATCTCCGCTGAATGCGAAGTACGCTTCAGCTTTTGTAACGCCTAACATTAGATCGTACCTGCACAAGAAAACTCTTGTTGGTGATGGTTTAAAAATATAATGTTAATTATATTTTTTTATTGCTATTGGTGGCAGTACACCTGAAGTAATACTGCATGGTCATGGATCTTTGCTAGGCCCGCTGCCTACTGTAAAGAAAGTAAAAGGAGTATGAATGCGTGCACTTGGGTTCGATGATAATAAAGGCATTACCAAAACCCACCACATGCAAAAATTTTCACTAAAGTTAGGTTTCCAACTCTCTCGCTCACTGAACGATGTAAAGTAATAAATTGCTATTACTCAGACGTTGGCTTTCTGCGAGAGTAAGGTACTACCCCGGACAGTCCAGGCCACGGCTGTAGACAGAAGACAACCGAGTAGGTAGGAGTAGGAGCACATTGTCGACAATATGCTCCTACTTTATAAGGTATAAAATGTGGATTCACAAAAAATAATCCATCCATCCATCGATCCATTAGCCTACAGACATCCACAGCTTGACGTAGGCCTTTCTACGAGAATGCCACTCGGAGCAGTTCTGTGCCACTTGGATCCAACGGTTCCCTGTGATTCACTAATGGCTCTGTAATTGGCGGCCCGGCTGTGCCCCTGGTATTGCAAAGTTCCATGTGCGGCAGAATCACTTACCATCAGGTGTCCTGCCTGCTCGTTTTCCACCGTTGGCAATAAAAAAAAATTGGACAATGTTTTATTTTTATAGAATTCTTTTCACTTGTTATTTCAGCTCGTATGTTTTCCAGTGCTGGGTTCCAGCCTCCTCCACAATAGAAGGGAAATTGGGCTGTTATACACAATGATCAGATAGGTTGGTACAGGATTTTGTTTCGAATTTTCCTTCTCTTGCATAGACGTTATCTGTTTATTCTATCGCTACCGCGCTAGTCATCTTTTACGATACGTATAGACAAGATAGGGTATGCTGAATTGTATTCTTACTCCATCACCACAAAAAAGCTGTTCCAGTTATCCCAAATAAAAATAATGCTTCATATTATTTAGTACGATAGTAGATTAACTCTCAAGAAATAAGGGCTTCAAAGGTGAGACTGAGGGTGGAAGGAGAGATTGGAGGGAATAGAGGAAGAGAAAAAGGGAGAAAGAGAACGTCTATAAATAAATACTCACTTTGTTAGCTGCGCCACAGCACTTTTTCTCATGAGAACAGCGTTGATTATGTTGATAGCGTTTTGAGCACCTTTGCCGACAGTCACGTGAGCCATTTGACCGCCCCATTCGTACCCGTTCTCAGCATTTATTAAGTCACCAGTATCTATGTTAGAAAGGAAAAAACATGCTTTAAAAATGTATCAGTACTGATTTCTGATGTTTACACGAATTACATATTTGGTATAAAATTATTTATTGCGTTTTTATTAAGATTTGAATTTCCCAATATTTCCAGGTTATTATGAACTCTATGAAGTGTTCGAAATGTCGAGAAATTTAATATGGGAACACCATCGCAGCAGGGTTCATCCATTTCACCTGGAAACGATATGGTCTTCAACTGTACGTTTCCAGCGATCATTTCGCCCACGTACGTGCAGGCTCTGGAATGAACTACCTGCTGCTGTGTTTCCCGAGCGCTATGACATATCCTTCTTTAATAATAATAATAATAGTAATAATTAAGAAGATTATTTTCTTCACGATAGGCATCGGCCTGGCTGTGCCCCTGGTATTGCAAAGGTCCATGTGCGGCAGTATCACTTACCATCAGGTGTGCTGCCAGCTCGTTTGCCACCATCGGCAATAAAAAAAAAATTAAATACAAACGCGATAAATTTCATAAAAATATATTTATTCCAAATGTATTAAAATTATTATTATACACATCTTCATCATCATCAGCTTAAATACGTTGTACTAGTGGGCTCTCCAGTATTTCACATTGGGAAAGAAATTTATCTGCTAAACCACGCTAGTAAGACAGGTGAGAGTGATTTATAAAATTTGTCTTCTCTTGTAATGATGTTATCTGCTTCAATCGAATAGTCCTTTTATCTTAGCGATTTAGATTTACTAATAACATTATGTAATAGGTACCTATAACGAATATTTTTAATATATTTCTCAATTTTTTTGTATAGTCAGAATCTTGGAAATAGCTATAACAACTTCCATGAAATTTAATCGATGTAGCTAGGCGACAGATCGATGTAGCTAGATTTATTTTATAGGAAACTGGTTGTTCCGTATTGTAGTCATTAAAAATATATGATCAGAATATCTCTGTGTGGTGACGGCGTAAGAATACAATTCGTCGTCCCTTTTGTGTCCATGGATATCGTATCATAAAGACGCCTAAGTGGTTATAATATCTATCTACGCAAGAGAAGGTAAACATAAATAAAACCCTATCGTAAGCCATCTGATCAGCACGGCATAGTAGGACAATTTCCCTCCTAGTGAAGCCAAGCCCAATAGTGGTTGGTAAAAGATTTTATTAAGTAAAAGAGTCTTTTTTCATATCCCTTAGCCATATTTTATTACAACCACGGACGAGTTATAGTCTGTTTGGATTATATTCTTATGATCACAAGATAGTGTGATAGTTATCATACAGAAAAAGTCAAATAATCAATCTACAGAAAGAATTTTTAAACATAACTTCGTTTTTGCAAATAACATACGAGACGATAAAAGCCAAATACACACAAAAAATATTCAGAATTGAAAAATAGCCTGACAAAACATCGGAAAGGTTATTTTCCCAGAAAGCGACACAGTGAGTACAAAAACACGTCGTCCTTGTCCAAGGTAATACAATAATAATACACGTTACTATTTACCGAAATAATACGCTCGGCATCATGACGAAATCAAGTACTTTTAGAAAGAGTTCGATCGATGATATAACGTACCAGAAAATTCTGTTTACAAGAATCGTGACTAAATTTGAAATATGATCATTTTAAATTTGATTCCTTTTCTGAGACCCTATACGTCTCATTCTAAGCAAGGGTCTTTTTTATCGCTTATCGCAAGCAAACAGAACACTTGATGGTAAGTGATAATACTGCTCTTGGAACTTTACAATATCACGGGAGGCTAGACCACTATCTACCTTGTGCGTTTGTCATGTTTTCTCTTCCTAAACCTCGTTTAAAGAAAGACATCATAGTGTTTAGAAAACACAGCAGTAAGTAGTTAATTTCAGATCTGTCGCGAAATGATCACTGAAAATGTTTCTTCCAAATAAGACATAGCCTACTACATCACGCTGGTTAGACAGATTTGCATAGGATTTTACTTAGAATTTGCTACTCTTAAATTTTTAATATTGCCTTTGGTGACAAACGCGAAAGTAGTCCACCTGATGGTGGGTTGTACAGGTAAATTTTGATACAAATTTTTTTGGCAGTACAAAAATGGAGGACTTCGAGGAGACTGCCCTAATAGTCTTTAAATATTCATAGAGGAGATTGAGGTGACTGCCCCTACAAGCTGATCTAACTCACCCAGGTTCTACAAGTGGTACGTAGATGACACTTTCACAATATTATCAACAGACACAGTAACTATATTCTAACTATTAGGCTTTCACCTGGACAGATGTCTCGCGTGGGATGTACACATTGATAACCTATGTGTGAGGCTGGGCAGGGCTTGTTTTGCGTTACGTAGGCTGACGCATACCGCGACTCGTAACGTGGTGCGCTCGTGTTATTTCGCGACAGTACATAGTACGCTTACTTACGGTGCCGAACTGTGGGCACGCGCAGCTGACACCAATCGTGCATTTGTTATACAAAAACGTGCCGTGCGCGCCATTATAGGACTCGCCGACGACGTGTCGTGCAGGGAGTACTTCAGAGGCCTCGGTATACTGCCCCTACCATGTGAACTTCTATATCGGGTGGCTATTTTTGTATACATCAATTTTGACCTCTTCCAAAAAAGAGGGATAAATACTACACAAGCCCTGCGTAGTAACAAATTTCCACACAGACTCATTACCCCGCCGCACAAACTGTCTAAGTCGGAGAGGTCCGTTTACATCATGGGACCATCTATGTACAACAGACTACCTGCGGATATCGTCGATGCAACTACAATATATGGTTTTAAACGTAAACTAAAGGCCTGGTTGTTAGAGCATAGTTTTTATAGTACTGACGAATTTTACACGTTGCCGAAAATATAATATGCCTACTCTGTGCGACCTATTTAATAATGAAATGAAATATTTATAAATGTAATTTATTCTAAATTTATGCACATATAATTTCTCAATGATTGTAAATGTATTATTGAATTTTAAAACGTTTTTTTTTTTGTTTTTCTATTATTTATTATTATATTGTAATTAAAATTAAATGTAAATGGATATGGAGATTAATGTAATACAGCCCTGACTTGTAACTTTGTTATAAATAAAGAATACTATACTATACTATTCCTAAACCATCTTAACTATCCAAAAATTCCATTCTCTATAAAACTGGAGTGAAATAACTCTCTAGCTTTCTTAGGTAACTTTGTTATTCTTAACCCCAACAACGCCGTGAGTCACACGAAGTATCGTGAAGTAACCCATAAGAACATGAAAGGAGATTCTCATCAACTCCATTCACAGCTAGCTACCGTGTCTAAATCTTTGTTACAGAGAGCACCAGAAATCTCGGATTATAAATATCTGTTTGAGGAGCTGCAGCATACCAAGCAGCTTGAATGTGAAAACAAGTAGCAAGTTCTGTGCCCCATCGCAGAGACCGAGTGAAATTACCTACAGTTGAACGAGTCCCTACAGTACTATTTTATCTGGAAGGCATCACTGACAAGAAGCTATACGCTAAAACGTACTTCCATAAAAAACATATTTTAAGCCGCTGAAGAGGATTAGACAATTCTTACTACCTGTCAGATTCCTCTGCGAGAGTGAGTAAACTTGACTGTGATCTCTCTTATTTTGGTCAATCAAAGAGATCCATAAGAACACATAGCTGATGTGAAGCACCAAATAACAATAATAAACAAACATTTTTTTTTAAAACCTAAGTATTTTTACAAAAGCCTAAGGTAATACAAAAAATCTTGCATTGCGGGGAACTAACCCACTCACAACCACAGACGCTAACATTGCGCGGTGGGTATTTTTGAAAAATCATCTTTAAGTCTTTAAAAAAATATCTAGATGATAATGTTGTTCAAATATTCATAAAATTATTCTGATTCCGTGACAAATGACTGATCCAGATTTGTCAGCTGAGAACTAATTGAGGATTCATACTCGCTAATTGAATACCAACTAAAAGTTCCAAACTGACACTTTAAACGGATATTAATTACTGTTTCCTGTTATTTCAATAAGAAATACCCAGGTTAGTAATCATCTATAATTTATAAAGTTTAGTTAAAACACAAAAGAATGATATTAGGGAGTAATGGGCACCACCTTTTGGTAACCTCAGATGGAATGGACGACGTGCATGGTGGCCATAGCCCGCACAAAACAAAGAGGTATAAGAAAATCATAGTATCGATGCCTTAATAATTCTATATCTAAATACAATTATAAAAAATATGAAAGGTACACTGGTACATAATTATATAGGTCTCTCGTTGAGAAAACCTAATTTCTTTCTTTCATGCACATTTGTTGGTAAGGATACCTTTAGCCTTAGGAGGTATATAAGATACCCCAAAAATGCTGTTGTTTGTTGCCCTACGATAAGGATGGTACCAAAAAGGGCAAAACGTTGTGCCAGCTACGGATGTCAATCGGTATCAGTGGTTAGTCCAATGTTTATGGGGAGAAAAACGGTGGATTATGTTGCCTCACGCTCCTCCCATCGCATATAGGAAAAAAATATTCACCCTTGAAGAATATATCAGTGAGATTAAGAAAAGAAAAACACCTACATTTATATTATCCAGCATAAAAAATAAGCAAACTAATATCATTATTGTGGTGTTTGCAAACACATTACTCAAACCTTATTTCTGTTACATCAATAACTTTGATAGGTAAGTATGTTTTTTTTCCTTATAGGATGAAAAAGGTTTTCTTTTGCGATTATAAAAATTCTATAAGGTAAAGGAAGCCTTACACCATTGTTATTTATGGCTATTTGTACGCTTGTCTGTCTTATATGATAGGACAACACTGTCGATAGTCGTCTGTCCACACACCCGGACCAGTCCGTCCAGAGAAGTACCACTCTCGCAAAAAATCGACGTCTGAGTATTAGCAATTTGTTACAGCACTTCCTTCGGTGAGCCAGAGAGCTGTAAGCCCAACTTTCTAAAGGTGTTTACGTGTGATGGATTTTGGTGATGCCTTTAAGTATCACAGAACTTTATTGCTCGCATTCACACTCCCTTCACATTCTCCGAGGTAGATAGTGGGTACATGGAAGGAGGCGGCGGGTCGTGCGCGATAGTAACTCCTCTTCGGTGACACGTTACTCCGCCGGTGATTTGGGTGGCGCAGGCGCGAGTACCTGCGCTGATGCCGCTCTAGCCAAGGCCACGGGTGACTGGATCGGGGATTTTAGTCCGTCACCCGCAGAAAGGCTGACCGCGCGACGGCGACCGACGTCCCAGGACAAGGACGTAGAGAAGTGAGGGTACCCGAAAGGGTATTCCGTCGGACCGACCACTGACGACAAGTCACCCTGCTCCGGTGGTCAGCCCAACGACAAAGGCGACGTGGGAACGGGTGGACTATGGGCCCGCGCGCCGTCCTTCCGTTGCCCCAGTCGGAATGGACCGCGTATGCGCTTACCATAGCACACCCATAAAAAAAAATGTAGTGGGTACATACACATATGATGACGGAGTAAGAATACTATTCACCGCACTTTATGTTACTGTGAGTGTAAAATAAGACTAAGAAATTACAATTAAATATGCAAGAGAAGAAATAAAAGTCTATATCTAGCTATATAACCTGCTCGTCGATGGAAAATGTGTATAATGTGTGGTAGGACCACACTGTCGACAGTTATCTGTCTACAGCCGCGGGCCGGTCCGTCCGGGGCAGTACCATGCTCTCGCAGAAAATCGACGTCTGAGTAGTAGCAATTTGTTACTGCGCTTCGTTCGGTGAGCGAGAGAGCCGGAAGCCCAACTTTCTGAGGGTGATTGCGTGTGGAGGGTTTTGGTGGTGCCCTTGGTATCACCGAGCCTCAATGCACGCATTCACACTCCCTTCGCTTTCTTCGCGGTAGGAAACGGCCTTGTAAAGGTCCATGAGCGGCAGCAACACTTACCATCAGGTGTACTGTTTGCTCGTTTGCCACCGTTTGCAATAAAAAAAAAAAAAAAAAAAATATCTATACAAGAAAAAAACTCGAAATAAAACCCTACGTCTACCTGTCTAACCAGCATAGAGTAGTAGGTCAATTTCCTTCCTATTATGGAGGAGGTTCCTAATCAGCAATGGACGTATATGAGCTGACATGATTATGAGATGAGAATGATGTAGTAAGAATACATTTCACCACCCTATTTCTTGTCCGTAGGTTTCGTAAAAGACGACTAAAGGATATATTATGATATACAAAAAAGTACTATGACTTTAATATACACGAGGAGAATCTTTAAAAATCTATCCAGTCTAACAAAAAACGTCGATAGATAGATAAAAGGGTATCAAGAAATAGCGCGCTTAATGCAATGTAGAAATTCACCATCTGAAATCTCCTTAATATTTTATATGAACGAATATTACGTGGCTTTATGCCTATAGTTGTTAGATATTCTATCGTTAACTAGTTTATTGTAGCTTCCATTAGCTTAACAAAAAGTCCCTATCCTTTCTCATATTCAAGTACATTTACGAATAAAAGTATTTTGTTTGGAAATCAAATTGAATTTGCAGAGATTGTAAGTTAGTGATACGTAAGTAGTTATTGATTTTCTTTTTACAGTACATCGAGGTCATACAGAAAGGTACCAACTAAACATTTGACCTTCATAAATTATTCGCGTATATCATAAATAAAATTATTATTTTGCTTTAACTGGCGAAAGAAAATAAATCTGTTTGTTTATAGGCTCGTATTCAATTTCATGAGATCAAATTAATGAAATGGACTGCACAGATATCGTAGTGGTTAAAATACCGATTCACCGTATAAGTGTTGTTCGATTGATTCCCACGCCGGTTATTGTTTGTGCGATCTCCAAATTGGTCTTTTTATTTTGGGGTGGGCTACGGTCGGCGCACTCCTCGTCCGCTCCGACCGGGGCGACAGAGGGACGTAAGCACGCACACCCGTAACCCACCCGCGCGACACGTCGCCTTCGTCGTTGAGCTGACCACCGGAGCAGGTGACTTGATGTCAGTAGTCGGCCCGATGGAATACCCTTTGAGGAGTACGCTCTCCTCGACCGACGTCCCCCCCTTGGGGAGGCCGTCGGTCTTTCCTCACGAAAATTATTGCTTTAAGATGATTTGTTTGATCTGGCTGTTATCCACCTAACCAATTGCGGCAACGTGACTATATTTCACGTCGTCACCCACTGAGCGATCTACAGAAACCTGAACAGTTACTCTTTTGGATCTCCACATCGATGACGGTAGCAAATTACACATTACCCTCATGCCTTAGGTGCATATAAACCTTGACGATTTTTCCAGGCGGGAACAGATAAGAGCACAATTTACAGAATTTTTTAAAATTTAGTTTCATCGATAGCCATATTCTGAAAATAATTAAATTATTAAAAAATTATTGATGGTCTTACCTATAACGACACCGTCGACGCTTGGACCAAAGGCGTATGCAAAATCCGGCGCCTGAACAGGCGCAGATAGCAACGCCTCTAGTGGTCGTTCTCGTAAACACCTCAGCAACGCTGGTGGGGTTAGTTCTAAACATCAAGATAAAAACTTTTAGTACATATCAATTTTATAACAAACTGATGAATATATTCATTTGACTTATGGAAGATCAGAAAAAAGTGACATATTAATAAAATTTTAGGTGTGTATGCAACTAAACTATTTTTAGGTTTAAAACAAATATATCTTTGCCTTATAATTATAAATAGGCCAATTCAGTAGAACTGTAAAAATGAAAAAATACATATTTTAGAACTCTATCAAAGTTCCAACTATTCATCATCTCATCATCATCTCAGCCCACATACGTCCCACTGTTGGGCTCGGGCCTCTTCCATAATGGAAGGGTAATTGACCTACTATACCACGCTGGTCAGACGTGTTGGTATAGGGTTTTATTTCGAGTTTTCCTTCTCTCGCATAGATGTTATATGCGTTTTATATCCCTTAGTCGTCTCGTACGATCACCCACGGGTAAGATAGGGGGTGGTGAATTGTATTCTTACTCCGTCACCACACGGAAAACTATTAACTTACACTAATTTAAAGCGTTCAAGGTACCGCTCAAACAAAGAATACACGAAATTCTAGGTTAATAGTTCAATGATACACAAACGTATACAATAGAATTGATTATATAAAGATACAGGACTTAATACATTCAAAAATCTAGCACGAGTATTCTACATAATGGGTGGAGAAGAAAGGGAGAAAAGTAGCCTTATATTATATAGACTGACTACTCCGTGCAGCGATGGAATAAGAATATAATTCACTACCAATTTCTTGCACGAGGGTATCGTAAAATATGATTATGCATATAAAACCTACTGCGTGTTGGCTAGAGGAAGATTTCAAGAGGAAGACCACGCCCTACGTCTCTAGATAATTTAGAGATGTGCTGGTGAAAGGTCATGTTAAGAGTACGCGTTACCGAAGAGAAGGCATGGAGACTTTAATAAGTGTGATTGAAACGATGGAAGTATGTCAGGATCGTGGTTTGTTTCAATCCGTAGTCTCTGCGTAACCCTCTCGCAAGCAGGCGTGAGGTTATGTCTGTATAAAATCTATGCAAGAGAGATAGCAACACGTCTGACCAGCGTGGTATTGTAGGTGAATTTCCCTTCTATTATGTAGGAGGCTCGAGCCCAGTGAGAAATGATACATGGTCATATTTCGTCTTTTCAGTTTAATCATCGCGGTTTCTTTGTCATTATAGAGAAATTGTGCTTAATAAGCGACTTTGTATAAGCTGAGCAGAAGAAGTGTTTATATTTACCTGGTGAGCAGTTGGCATGTGTGGCGACTATCGCTGCATATTTACTTGGATCTGCGACCAATGACCATGGACTTAATCCAGACCCCGACATTAATATTGCTCTGTGAAAAAGTAGACCTGCAACAAAATTAAAAATAAATATCTGCTTGTTACGTTTAATAAGTTTTGAAACTATATTTACTTTAACGCGATTCTTTATTAATTTCATTTTTATTATCTGATCTTTTCGAGTAATTTTAGGAGTTCAAGGTTACTAGAGGACAAACATTTTCACACCCAATGGATTATCCTTATTAAAGAGGTTTTTGAAATACTATACTATTTAGTTATTCCTTTGTAGTCATATTTATGATGCCATAATAATTAACGCTAGAATCATCATCATCATCTCAGCCCATATACATCCCACTGTCAGATTCGGGCCCCTTCTGCGATGGGAGGGAAATTGACTTACTGCAACACACTGGTCAGACGTGTTGGCATAGAGTTTCCTTCGAGTTTTTCTAGTTGTATGTTATATGCACATAATATCCCTTAGTCGATTTTTACATACCTACGGGGAAGAAAGGGGGTGAATTTTATTCTTACTCCGTTACTATACGGAAAAATAGGACAAATATATTGTTTTTAATCAGTTATATATCAATTTTAACTGCAGAGACGGCGTAGTGGATAAGACGGGCTACTGTGCCAATGTCATGGGTTCGATTCCCGTGCTCCATAAAACTTTACGATTCACAAATTGTTGTTCCGAGTGTAATTTGTGTATGATAATTATGTTTTTAAAGTCGCCTGCAATACAAGCCTTTCAAAACAAATCAATTTCAACTGTTGCGTCCCACTGTTAAGCCGGTGTCTCTCTCTTGGAGACTAAGGGATAATTTTTTTTTTATTTATGGTTTGGTCATGCTCACTGAATAAGGTTCTGCTTGCGGTAGCTATGTGGGGCGGGTCGCTCCCTTCCCTCTAATATGGTTGAGGAGAGTGATGGCTGCTCTAGTAGTTAACTCGTGATCGGGTGCTGCTTGTGGGACCTGGTCCAGCCATATTTTCTTCCTTTCTTTATGCTTTAATTATTTTTTTGTCTTGCACTAAATCTTGAAAATTTATACATATATACAATTTTGAAGGGCATCACACTGGAGCTAATACCATATATGTTGTACGAAGCATAATATTATGTATATTTAAAGGATTAAGAAAAAAATGACTGCCCGCTGAGTTTCTTGCCGGATCTTCTCAGTTTGTGGCCGCGTTCCGATCCGGTGGTAGATTGTTGTATTGTATTCAAACGTGTAATTTGACAATATGTAAGTGCCCTTAAGGGGCCTATGCAGAATAAATGATTTGATTTGATTTGATTAGGCATATAACATCTATGCAAGAGAAGAAAAACTCGAAATATGGTAAATCCCTATACGAACCTGTCTGATCAGCGTCGTACCACATTCCATCCCTTCGTCGTTGGGCCGACTACTGGTACCTAGTTCAATGTCGTCAATTGCCAACCTGGCGGGATACCTTTTCGAATACGATCTTAAGGGAGGGGAACCCCTCAGGCGCCAAATATCGCGGCGCTCTCGAGTGCCCCGCGCGCTTGGGTACATAGAAAAAATTTCAGTGAATTTTATGATTTTACGTAAACTATTATTGTTGCTATTAGACAAGGAAATATGAAATATAATATATATCAATAGTTTTTTATTGGTTGATTTAAATAAATGTACTAAAAGTAATTGCTAATTGTAAAGTATTTTTTTGGGTCAACGTGTGTCCCAAAAGCGCTTTGAGCACATTTTTTTTTTGGGTCAAATGGTGTCCCAAAAGCGCTCGAGGGGTTAAAATTCACTTTAACACTTTTGAAGTAAAACTTTTAATGCGATTTCCAACAAGGTTGCGTTAAACGTTTAACGCTACGTGAATAGAAAGAGACAGAGCGAGAGTGAATGCGTGACACTCGAACGCATGCGCGTAGTATAGGTACCTGTTACACGCCAGCGCGAGCGTTAGCAACGAGTAGCGTCCAATATTTTTTTTAATTTTTAGAGTACTGTACCCATAGGGTAAAAACGGAATCCCATTACTAATACTTCGTTGCCTGTCCGTCCGTCTGTCCATCCGTCAGTCTGTCCATCCGTCAGTCTGTCACCAGGCTGTATCCCAAGAACCACGATAGCTAGACAGTTGAAATTTTTACAAGTTATGTATTTCTGTTGCTATAACAACAAATACTAAAAACAAAATAAAATAAATATTTAATTAAATAAATTGCTCCCATACAACGAACGCGATTTTTTACTTAGTCAATGGTACGGAACACTTCGTGTGCGAGTCCGACTCACACTTGACCATTTTTTTTATTTTTTTATCTTTTTTTTATATTGACAAATAACACGTGGCACCAAAGAAGTTTCACTTCTCACATGCGTATTTTGTACGCACGCTCTTTTTTTCTTATTTTGACTCGTTTTTCCATTTAACGTCTGCTAATAAATGTGAATCTATCTTTCTTTCTATTAATTCTTCAGACCATTTAACATTGTTTGGCGGAAATTACGAAAATTTAAACAACTAAGTGTCAATGTTTTTAGCTGTATCACTCGCGAGGGAAATCTCGTTCAGTGTAGCGTAATACTTCAATTGTCCACAATTGAGATCGTTTGTTTCATATTTTATAGCGAGAATAACACAACTATATCTATACCAATAAATAAAATTGGAGTGTCTGTTTGTAATGTCAAAATAATAGGCTTTTTTCATGCTCACACGGTTATTTGCACGACACCTGTGCCTAAAATAGCAATTAAAAAATTTTTGTCTGTCTGTCTGTCTGTTTGTTCCGGGTAATCTTCAAAACGGCTGGACCGATTTCAAAAATTCTTTCACCAATGGAAAGCTATAATATCAGGGCGTAAACTAGGCTATATTTTATCCCGGTATTCCCACGGGAATGGGAACTACGCGGGTAAAATGACTATAACCTATAACCGAAGCGAAGCGAGGGCGGGTTGCTAGTTACTATTATAAAGCTTAAAAGTTTGTTTGTTTGAATGCGCTAATATCAGGAAAGACTAATTCCATTCAGACAATATCAGTTTATTGAGACAGTTATAAGTCGTAACGCTGCGAAGAATAGGAGCAGAGTCGTGTCTTTAACTATATTAAATCGGCCAAAATAACAACTGGCGTCAAATATACTGTACAATCATTGATATCATAAAATTATAGCCTATATAAATTATTACTTCAAAAATAATAAAAAAATACTTTCATGAAAATCATCATCATCATCGCAGTCCACATACATCCCACTGTTGGGCTCGGATCTCCTCCACCATGGGAGGGAATTTGCCCTACTATACTATGCTGGTCAGACATGTTGGTATAGTGTTTCATTTCGAATTTTCCTTCTCTTGCACAGATGTTATGTGCATATTATATCCCATAGTCGTTTTTTACGACAGCCACGGGTAAGATAGGGAGTGGTGAATTGTATTCTTACTCCGTCACCACACGGAAAACATAAGAATAAAAATATACAGGATTATAGTTATTTCAATAAATAACTTCATAACGAAATCTATCAAATTCAATTTAATTTTAAAACCATCCAGGGATTCATGTAAATATTTGTAAAATGTATCCTAAATTCGTCCAGTCATTTATTATGAGTTACGGGACAAGCATACGCACAGAATAAATATATATGAAGATTAATCAAAGTGAAGCTAGTTGTAAATAAAATAAATAAACTATAAACTCTGAAAGTGTCTCGTTTAAATCACTACGGCAACAAACTATTTTCTTGTTAATTTAATATAATGCTTTTTATTTACACTTTTACAGCGAATCGAGTGAAGGTTCTTTCTAGAATAGTTTAATCTAAAATACAAAGAAATTTCTGCAAAATTAACGAATCTCGAACGTTCTTTGAGAAACATATCTTAATAATTAAAACACAATTTATATTCTAAGTTTCTTTGTAAAATATAAACTTAATTTCATTTTAATATCTACACATTAAAAATCTTTTAGATAAATCATAATTTACATCTATTTAACTGATTATCTTTTTTTTACGATTACGGTCGACGCACTCCATGCTCCGCTCCGTCCGGGGCGACAGAGGAGCGTAAGCACACACACCCCTAACCCACCCGTGACACGTCGCCTTCGTCGTTGGGCCGACCATCGGAGCAGGGTAACTTGACGTCAGTGGTCGGCTTGACATTTAACTGATTATCTGAGATAGTAACTTAAATAATATATTCATGTAATTATAAACATGTCTTATTCTGTTTCCTGTGCTGACGGAGACAGAATACAAATTACCCCTCCCTATCTTGCCTGTGAATGTCGTAAAAGACTACTAAGAGATATAATAAGCATATAATATTTATGCAAGACGGTTTGATTTTTTATTGCCCGACGTTTCGTACACTTACAGCGTTCATGGTCACGGGCGGACTAAGTTGTCTGACGTCAAACAAGTCATTGTTATTATAGATTTCGTTCGAAACGTCGGGCAATCAAAAATCAAATACAAACGCGATAAAATCCGTAAAGTAGTTATATTTATAGTTTGTAATACTCGTGTTAACATCAGAAATCATTATAAAATACCTTACTAACATGTCTGACTAGCATAGTAGAGTAAGGTCAATTTCCCTCCTATTGGGAAGTAGGCTCGAGCCGAGATTATGTTGATGTTCTACTGTAAGAGGGAAATGGACCTACTACTCTTATACCACGCTAGTCGATTAGTTGGTATAGGGTTTCATTTCGAGTTTTTCTTCTCTTGCATAGATATTATCTACATAGCAGATTGCCCTGCTCTTCTGAAGGAGACTTGCGCCAGTGTGATATATATGAGCTGAGATGACGATGATGACCAAAGTAAGTGATCAATTCTTGTATTACCTATCCATTCATTATCCCATAGATGTCCACTGTTGGACATAGGGATGCCCACAAGTATGTCACTCAGAACAGTAATGTACTATTTGTTTCTAACCGAGGACCACTTCTTTTACATTCGTATTTTTTGTGAGCGAGTAATGCCATAATCGCTTGACAGGTGGTTTGGTGATTAGAGAAACTGACCGCGCGAGGACGACCGCCGTCCCGGGAGGGGCGTTGGAAAGGTAGAGCTGGCCACGGGCGACATGGAACGCAGTACTGGTGGCCGGTCCAATAACGAAGGAGGGAGTTGATGGTGGGTTATAAGGCCGCGCGCAGTCCTTTCGTCGCTCCAGACGGAATGGACGGCATGTGCGCTGACCATTTTCCACCAAAAAACAATTGGTTGTTTGGCGATCGCAGAAGATGTTATAAGTTTTCCAGGAGATACCTGCAACCCTGCCATCCTCTCTCCTGATGAGACACTTTGCTGATTCTCATGAATCCCACGGACAAGCAAAGAGTAACAAAAATTGTATTCTTATCCAGATTCCACACGGAGAATTCTTGTATTGCCATTATATTCGTTATGAAAACTCAAAAGCTCATATTTAAAAAAAAAAACAAACTATTTTCAAAGCTTTATCACAGGCATTAAACACAAAGAATTTAGCTCAGCAACTAGCTTCAGGAATAAACGGATACTACCGACATGGATATAAGGCAAAGATAAACGAGTGTATAAAATATCCCGGGGATGACAAGAAAAGTTTTTAGATATAATTCCTGAGGGATATTAAAATTTCGTGATAGTGAAGTTTTAGTAATAAAGTCCTATAGATAAAATTACATCAATCTCTTGTAATTTTATTCAGACTTACAAGAAAATTTGACAAAAGTTGAATAAAAGTTATAGCTATTACAGAGTTTTTTTATTTTTACACTACAATAGTAGCTACTTGATTTTGGTCAACATTTTTGTTACAGTACCTACAAATATTCTATATAAAAACATAATACAGTTGGTTGTTCGGAAAAGTTAGTTTTTTTTAAAGAGTATGAACGCTGAAAAGATTTTGTTTCGAAATCTATATATATAAAAGAAATTCGTGTTAGTTACACTATTTATAACTCAAGAACAGCTGTACCGATTTGGCTGAAAATTATAGGGCAGGTAGCTTATGACCAGGAGACGGACACTTTTTATCCCATTCGATGGGGCTCTCGTGTGACGTGACATAAATCGTCAAAGAGAATACAAGTCGCTATGAAACGTGGCTAAAGTGGTCGCTGTGAAAATAACAAAAACGCATTTGATATGTAATAACAAAACGCAAATGACAGCTAAACGTAATTTTCTCTATGATTAAGTATGGTTGAAAATTTAATAATTATAATTTTGTCAGAAATCAATTATAATCAGTAATTTATATTCTCTTTGAATTATCATTAACAATGCTGCTACCAAGACGATATTTTTGGAAATTTAGAAAATATATTTACGAAAAAAATTATGGTATTACGAAGTTCACCGGGTCAGCTTATAATAACTAGCAACCGGTGCTCGCTTCGCTTCGGTTCCAGACACCTTACTCTCGTAGTTTCCCTTCCCGTGGGAAAACCGGGCAAAAAGTCTATGTTACTCCCTGATATTATAGCTTTCCATTGGTGAAAGAATTTTTGAAATCGTTCTAGCCGTTTTCAAGATTACCCGGAACAAACAGACAAGACAGACAAAAACAATATAAAATTATTTTTAGGCATATGTATAGCGCAAATAATCGCGTAAGCATGAAAAAAGTCTATTATTTTGACATTACAAACAGACACTCCAATTTTATTTATTGATATAGATTATAACTGTTGGTGATATCATCGGAAAATACATATAATTAACCTGCTGACCGGACAGACGTTATTCTATTCAAATAAAATAAAAGGAATTCTCCTTGAAATCTACAGCAGCGCCACCTACCGGGTCCAGTTGTGAATCTAAACCATTCTCGAATCCCCTTGAACACACAAAAAAAAAATTCATCAACATCGGTCCAGCCATTTAGGGGGTGTTCAGTGACATACACACGTACACAAGAAATTTATATATAAAGATGTAACTTAACTACTATAACATAAGAAGCAAATCCTAATTGCACAAAATATTTCATTCTGATGAGCGCAGTTTGTCTTTAAATATTTCTTTCTCTAATAGTGGCACATAATAATAAATATCTGGTTGACCGAGCTTTGCTCGCTACAATTTTTTTTTTGTAAGTAGATGCTATTTTCAACGAACATATTTAGGATACACATTAATAAAAAACTGCAAAAAGGTGAAATAATGAAAAATATATCAAAAATTAAAAAAAAAAAAACATAATAACCGTCATTCGATCTCACGCTGTTTTAATGTTACGCTCTTTGAACAACTTCCCAACTGAGCTATGGTCACTCTCGCCGGTGACGGCGAAAATTTTCTCGAATTCTATACTATTAACATTTTTTATCATTGTATTGATTAGCTAAAAACACCGACAGAATAATATTTTCTATAAATAAATCTAGCTAGATCGATTTTTAGGTCCCGAAAACTCTAGTAAGTGTAGTGATGCTGGGCTGGCCCCGGGCGACAAGGAACTCGGTACTGCTGGGTCGGCCCAATAGCAAAGGACAGAGAAAACAGTGGGTTGAGGGGCCGCGGGCCGACCTTTCGTCACCCCGAACGGAACGTGTGCGCGGACCGTAGAATAATAACGTATAGAAGGATAGTATCAATACTTTGAAGGTTCGAAATTTTAATCTAAAAACACTAATGGCGCGCAGACGATTACACACGTACACACGCACACCACTATACAAATTATGAAATCAAATTTTGTTTTTATTAACATAAATCGTCGAAATACTTTTAAAAGTGACGTTAAAAACCTTTTTAAGTTTTACAAATGTGTTATGACACCATTTGAATGCACAAACCGTCATAATTACCTATATATTTTTTAAGAGTTGCGTACGTACGTGCAGTACAATGACTTGTACATTACGGAACGGTTCCGGCATAAGCTCCAATAGGCTCAATTCAATTGAAATGCTTCACTTTTTGTGCGCGAACTTATCTTCTATACGTTATTATTCTAAGAATATAATTTACATATCAGAATAACACATAGGCTATAATTTATCCCGATATGCCCACGGGAAGAGGAAACGGCGGGTGAAACCCCAGGTCACTGGTAGTACCAAAATAACTTTACTATGTTATTATTCTAAGGCGCGTCCCATAGCCCACAAAAAAAAGGAAAAAGAGCTGTAGCGGTACAAAGAAATCAGCGTCGTACCACATTCCATCCCTTCGTCGTTGGGCCGACTACTGGTACCTAGTTCAATGTCGTCAATTGCCAACCTGGCGGGATACCTTTTCGAATACGATCTTAAGGGAGGGGAACCCCTCAGGCGCCAAATATCGCGGCGCTCTCGAGTGCCCCGCGCGCTTGGGTACATAGAAAAAATTTCAGTGAATTTTATGATTTTACGTAAACTATTATTGTTGCTATTAGACAAGGAAATATGAAATATAATATATATCAATAGTTTTTTATTGGTTGATTTAAATAAATGTACTAAAAGTAATTGCTAATTGTAAAGTATTTTTTTGGGTCAACGTGTGTCCCAAAAGCGCTTTGAGCACATTTTTTTTTTGGGTCAAATGGTGTCCCAAAAGCGCTCGAGGGGTTAAAATTCACTTTAACACTTTTGAAGTAAAACTTTTAATGCGATTTCCAACAAGGTTGCGTTAAACGTTTAACGCTACGTGAATAGAAAGAGACAGAGCGAGAGTGAATGCGTGACACTCGAACGCATGCGCGTAGTATAGGTACCTGTTACACGCCAGCGCGAGCGTTAGCAACGAGTAGCGTCCAATATTTTTTTTAATTTTTAGAGTACTGTACCCATAGGGTAAAAACGGAATCCCATTACTAATACTTCGTTGCCTGTCCGTCCGTCTGTCCATCCGTCAGTCTGTCCATCCGTCAGTCTGTCACCAGGCTGTATCCCAAGAACCACGATAGCTAGACAGTTGAAATTTTTACAAGTTATGTATTTCTGTTGCTATAACAACAAATACTAAAAACAAAATAAAATAAATATTTAATTAAATAAATTGCTCCCATACAACGAACGCGATTTTTTACTTAGTCAATGGTACGGAACACTTCGTGTGCGAGTCCGACTCACACTTGACCATTTTTTTTATTTTTTTATCTTTTTTTTATATTGACAAATAACACGTGGCACCAAAGAAGTTTCACTTCTCACATGCGTATTTTGTACGCACGCTCTTTTTTTCTTATTTTGACTCGTTTTTCCATTTAACGTCTGCTAATAAATGTGAATCTATCTTTCTTTCTATTAATTCTTCAGACCATTTAACATTGTTTGGCGGAAATTACGAAAATTTAAACAACTAAGTGTCAATGTTTTTAGCTGTATCACTCGCGAGGGAAATCTCGTTCAGTGTAGCGTAATACTTCAATTGTCCACAATTGAGATCGTTTGTTTCATATTTTATAGCGAGAATAACACAACTATATCTATACCAATAAATAAAATTGGAGTGTCTGTTTGTAATGTCAAAATAATAGGCTTTTTTCATGCTCACACGGTTATTTGCACGACACCTGTGCCTAAAATAGCAATTAAAAAATTTTTGTCTGTCTGTCTGTCTGTTTGTTCCGGGTAATCTTCAAAACGGCTGGACCGATTTCAAAAATTCTTTCACCAATGGAAAGCTATAATATCAGGGCGTAAACTAGGCTATATTTTATCCCGGTATTCCCACGGGAATGGGAACTACGCGGGTAAAATGACTATAACCTATAACCGAAGCGAAGCGAGGGCGGGTTGCTAGTTACTATTATAAAGCTTAAAAGTTTGTTTGTTTGAATGCGCTAATATCAGGAAAGACTAATTCCATTCAGACAATATCAGTTTATTGAGACAGTTATAAGTCGTAACGCTGCGAAGAATAGGAGCAGAGTCGTGTCTTTAACTATATTAAATCGGCCAAAATAACAACTGGCGTCAAATATACTGTACAATCATTGATATCATAAAATTATAGCCTATATAAATTATTACTTCAAAAATAATAAAAAAATACTTTCATGAAAATCATCATCATCATCGCAGTCCACATACATCCCACTGTTGGGCTCGGATCTCCTCCACCATGGGAGGGAATTTGCCCTACTATACTATGCTGGTCAGACATGTTGGTATAGTGTTTCATTTCGAATTTTCCTTCTCTTGCACAGATGTTATGTGCATATTATATCCCATAGTCGTTTTTTACGACAGCCACGGGTAAGATAGGGAGTGGTGAATTGTATTCTTACTCCGTCACCACACGGAAAACATAAGAATAAAAATATACAGGATTATAGTTATTTCAATAAATAACTTCATAACGAAATCTATCAAATTCAATTTAATTTTAAAACCATCCAGGGATTCATGTAAATATTTGTAAAATGTATCCTAAATTTGTCCAGTCATTTATTATGAGTTACGGGACAAGCATACGCACAGAATAAATATATATGAAGATTAATCAAAGTGAAGCTAGTTGTAAATAAAATAAATAAACTATAAACTCTGAAAGTGTCTCGTTTAAATCACTACGGCAACAAACTATTTTCTTGTTAATTTAATATAATGCTTTTTATTTACACTTTTACAGCGAATCGAGTGAAGGTTCTTTCTAGAATAGTTTAATCTAAAATACAAAGAAATTTCTGCAAAATTAACGAATCTCGAACGTTCTTTGAGAAACATATCTTAATAATTAAAACACAATTTATATTCTAAGTTTCTTTGTAAAATATAAACTTAATTTCATTTTAATATCTACACATTAAAAATCTTTTAGATAAATCATAATTTACATCTATTTAACTGATTATCTTTTTTTTACGATTACGGTCGACGCACTCCATGCTCCGCTCCGTCCGGGGCGACAGAGGAGCGTAAGCACACACACCCCTAACCCACCCGTGACACGTCGCCTTCGTCGTTGGGCCGACCATCGGAGCAGGGTAACTTGACGTCAGTGGTCGGCTTGACATTTAACTGATTATCTGAGATAGTAACTTAAATAATATATTCATGTAATTATAAACATGTCTTATTCTGTTTCCTGTGCTGACGGAGACAGAATACAAATTACCCCTCCCTATCTTGCCTGTGAATGTCGTAAAAGACTACTAAGAGATATAATAAGCATATAATATTTATGCAAGACGGTTTGATTTTTTATTGCCCGACGTTTCGTACACTTACAGCGTTCATGGTCACGGGCGGACTAAGTTGTCTGACGTCAAACAAGTCATTGTTATTATAGATTTCGTTCGAAACGTCGGGCAATCAAAAATCAAATACAAACGCGATAAAATCCGTAAAGTAGTTATATTTATAGTTTGTAATACTCGTGTTAACATCAGAAATCATTATAAAATACCTTACTAACATGTCTGACTAGCATAGTAGAGTAAGGTCAATTTCCCTCCTATTGGGAAGTAGGCTCGAGCCGAGATTATGTTGATGTTCTACTGTAAGAGGGAAATGGACCTACTACTCTTATACCACGCTAGTCGATTAGTTGGTATAGGGTTTCATTTCGAGTTTTTCTTCTCTTGCATAGATATTATCTACATAGCAGATTGCCCTGCTCTTCTGAAGGAGACTTGCGCCAGTGTGATATATATGAGCTGAGATGACGATGATGACCAAAGTAAGTGATCAATTCTTGTATTACCTATCCATTCATTATCCCATAGATGTCCACTGTTGGACATAGGGATGCCCACAAGTATGTCACTCAGAACAGTAATGTACTATTTGTTTCTAACCGAGGACCACTTCTTTTACATTCGTATTTTTTGTGAGCGAGTAATGCCATAATCGCTTGACAGGTGGTTTGGTGATTAGAGAAACTGACCGCGCGAGGACGACCGCCGTCCCGGGAGGGGCGTTGGAAAGGTAGAGCTGGCCACGGGCGACATGGAACGCAGTACTGGTGGCCGGTCCAATAACGAAGGAGGGAGTTGATGGTGGGTTATAAGGCCGCGCGCAGTCCTTTCGTCGCTCCAGACGGAATGGACGGCATGTGCGCTGACCATTTTCCACCAAAAAACAATTGGTTGTTTGGCGATCGCAGAAGATGTTATAAGTTTTCCAGGAGATACCTGCAACCCTGCCATCCTCTCTCCTGATGAGACACTTTGCTGATTCTCATGAATCCCACGGACAAGCAAAGAGTAACAAAAATTGTATTCTTATCCAGATTCCACACGGAGAATTCTTGTATTGCCATTATATTCGTTATGAAAACTCAAAAGCTCATATTTAAAAAAAAAAACAAACTATTTTCAAAGCTTTATCACAGGCATTAAACACAAAGAATTTAGCTCAGCAACTAGCTTCAGGAATAAACGGATACTACCGACATGGATATAAGGCAAAGATAAACGAGTGTATAAAATATCCCGGGGATGACAAGAAAAGTTTTTAGATATAATTCCTGAGGGATATTAAAATTTCGTGATAGTGAAGTTTTAGTAATAAAGTCCTATAGATAAAATTACATCAATCTCTTGTAATTTTATTCAGACTTACAAGAAAATTTGACAAAAGTTGAATAAAAGTTATAGCTATTACAGAGTTTTTTTATTTTTACACTACAATAGTAGCTACTTGATTTTGGTCAACATTTTTGTTACAGTACCTACAAATATTCTATATAAAAACATAATACAGTTGGTTGTTCGGAAAAGTTAGTTTTTTTTAAAGAGTATGAACGCTGAAAAGATTTTGTTTCGAAATCTATATATATAAAAGAAATTCGTGTTAGTTACACTATTTATAACTCAAGAACAGCTGTACCGATTTGGCTGAAAATTATAGGGCAGGTAGCTTATGACCAGGAGACGGACACTTTTTATCCCATTCGATGGGGCTCTCGTGTGACGTGACATAAATCGTCAAAGAGAATACAAGTCGCTATGAAACGTGGCTAAAGTGGTCGCTGTGAAAATAACAAAAACGCATTTGATATGTAATAACAAAACGCAAATGACAGCTAAACGTAATTTTCTCTATGATTAAGTATGGTTGAAAATTTAATAATTATAATTTTGTCAGAAATCAATTATAATCAGTAATTTATATTCTCTTTGAATTATCATTAACAATGCTGCTACCAAGACGATATTTTTGGAAATTTAGAAAATATATTTACGAAAAAAATTATGGTATTACGAAGTTCACCGGGTCAGCTTATAATAACTAGCAACCGGTGCTCGCTTCGCTTCGGTTCCAGACACCTTACTCTCGTAGTTTCCCTTCCCGTGGGAAAACCGGGCAAAAAGTCTATGTTACTCCCTGATATTATAGCTTTCCATTGGTGAAAGAATTTTTGAAATCGTTCTAGCCGTTTTCAAGATTACCCGGAACAAACAGACAAGACAGACAAAAACAATATAAAATTATTTTTAGGCATATGTATAGCGCAAATAATCGCGTAAGCATGAAAAAAGTCTATTATTTTGACATTACAAACAGACACTCCAATTTTATTTATTGATATAGATTATAACTGTTGGTGATATCATCGGAAAATACATATAATTAACCTGCTGACCGGACAGACGTTATTCTATTCAAATAAAATAAAAGGAATTCTCCTTGAAATCTACAGCAGCGCCACCTACCGGGTCCAGTTGTGAATCTAAACCATTCTCGAATCCCCTTGAACACACAAAAAAAAAATTCATCAACATCGGTCCAGCCATTTAGGGGGTGTTCAGTGACATACACACGTACACAAGAAATTTATATATAAAGATGTAACTTAACTACTATAACATAAGAAGCAAATCCTAATTGCACAAAATATTTCATTCTGATGAGCGCAGTTTGTCTTTAAATATTTCTTTCTCTAATAGTGGCACATAATAATAAATATCTGGTTGACCGAGCTTTGCTCGCTACAATTTTTTTTTTGTAAGTAGATGCTATTTTCAACGAACATATTTAGGATACACATTAATAAAAAACTGCAAAAAGGTGAAATAATGAAAAATATATCAAAAATTAAAAAAAAAAAAACATAATAACCGTCATTCGATCTCACGCTGTTTTAATGTTACGCTCTTTGAACAACTTCCCAACTGAGCTATGGTCACTCTCGCCGGTGACGGCGAAAATTTTCTCGAATTCTATACTATTAACATTTTTTATCATTGTATTGATTAGCTAAAAACACCGACAGAATAATATTTTCTATAAATAAATCTAGCTAGATCGATTTTTAGGTCCCGAAAACTCTAGTAAGTGTAGTGATGCTGGGCTGGCCCCGGGCGACAAGGAACTCGGTACTGCTGGGTCGGCCCAATAGCAAAGGACAGAGAAAACAGTGGGTTGAGGGGCCGCGGGCCGACCTTTCGTCACCCCGAACGGAACGTGTGCGCGGACCGTAGAATAATAACGTATAGAAGGATAGTATCAATACTTTGAAGGTTCGAAATTTTAATCTAAAAACACTAATGGCGCGCAGACGATTACACACGTACACACGCACACCACTATACAAATTATGAAATCAAATTTTGTTTTTATTAACATAAATCGTCGAAATACTTTTAAAAGTGACGTTAAAAACCTTTTTAAGTTTTACAAATGTGTTATGACACCATTTGAATGCACAAACCGTCATAATTACCTATATATTTTTTAAGAGTTGCGTACGTACGTGCAGTACAATGACTTGTACATTACGGAACGGTTCCGGCATAAGCTCCAATAGGCTCAATTCAATTGAAATGCTTCACTTTTTGTGCGCGAACTTATCTTCTATACGTTATTATTCTAAGAATATAATTTACATATCAGAATAACACATAGGCTATAATTTATCCCGATATGCCCACGGGAAGAGGAAACGGCGGGTGAAACCCCAGGTCACTGGTAGTACCAAAATAACTTTACTATGTTATTATTCTAAGGCGCGTCCCATAGCCCACAAAAAAAAGGAAAAAGAGCTGTAGCGGTACAAAGAAATCAGCGTCGTACCACATTCCATCCCTTCGTCGTTGGGCCGACTACTGGTACCTAGTTCAATGTCGTCAATTGCCAACCTGGCGGGATACCTTTTCGAATACGATCTTAAGGGAGGGGAACCCCTCAGGCGCCAAATATCGCGGCGCTCTCGAGTGCCCCGCGCGCTTGGGTACATAGAAAAAATTTCAGTGAATTTTATGATTTTACGTAAACTATTATTGTTGCTATTAGACAAGGAAATATGAAATATAATATATATCAATAGTTTTTTATTGGTTGATTTAAATAAATGTACTAAAAGTAATTGCTAATTGTAAAGTATTTTTTTGGGTCAACGTGTGTCCCAAAAGCGCTTTGAGCACATTTTTTTTTTGGGTCAAATGGTGTCCCAAAAGCGCTCGAGGGGTTAAAATTCACTTTAACACTTTTGAAGTAAAACTTTTAATGCGATTTCCAACAAGGTTGCGTTAAACGTTTAACGCTACGTGAATAGAAAGAGACAGAGCGAGAGTGAATGCGTGACACTCGAACGCATGCGCGTAGTATAGGTACCTGTTACACGCCAGCGCGAGCGTTAGCAACGAGTAGCGTCCAATATTTTTTTTAATTTTTAGAGTACTGTACCCATAGGGTAAAAACGGAATCCCATTACTAATACTTCGTTGCCTGTCCGTCCGTCTGTCCATCCGTCAGTCTGTCCATCCGTCAGTCTGTCACCAGGCTGTATCCCAAGAACCACGATAGCTAGACAGTTGAAATTTTTACAAGTTATGTATTTCTGTTGCTATAACAACAAATACTAAAAACAAAATAAAATAAATATTTAATTAAATAAATTGCTCCCATACAACGAACGCGATTTTTTACTTAGTCAATGGTACGGAACACTTCGTGTGCGAGTCCGACTCACACTTGACCATTTTTTTTATTTTTTTATCTTTTTTTTATATTGACAAATAACACGTGGCACCAAAGAAGTTTCACTTCTCACATGCGTATTTTGTACGCACGCTCTTTTTTTCTTATTTTGACTCGTTTTTCCATTTAACGTCTGCTAATAAATGTGAATCTATCTTTCTTTCTATTAATTCTTCAGACCATTTAACATTGTTTGGCGGAAATTACGAAAATTTAAACAACTAAGTGTCAATGTTTTTAGCTGTATCACTCGCGAGGGAAATCTCGTTCAGTGTAGCGTAATACTTCAATTGTCCACAATTGAGATCGTTTGTTTCATATTTTATAGCGAGAATAACACAACTATATCTATACCAATAAATAAAATTGGAGTGTCTGTTTGTAATGTCAAAATAATAGGCTTTTTTCATGCTCACACGGTTATTTGCACGACACCTGTGCCTAAAATAGCAATTAAAAAATTTTTGTCTGTCTGTCTGTCTGTTTGTTCCGGGTAATCTTCAAAACGGCTGGACCGATTTCAAAAATTCTTTCACCAATGGAAAGCTATAATATCAGGGCGTAAACTAGGCTATATTTTATCCCGGTATTCCCACGGGAATGGGAACTACGCGGGTAAAATGACTATAACCTATAACCGAAGCGAAGCGAGGGCGGGTTGCTAGTTACTATTATAAAGCTTAAAAGTTTGTTTGTTTGAATGCGCTAATATCAGGAAAGACTAATTCCATTCAGACAATATCAGTTTATTGAGACAGTTATAAGTCGTAACGCTGCGAAGAATAGGAGCAGAGTCGTGTCTTTAACTATATTAAATCGGCCAAAATAACAACTGGCGTCAAATATACTGTACAATCATTGATATCATAAAATTATAGCCTATATAAATTATTACTTCAAAAATAATAAAAAAATACTTTCATGAAAATCATCATCATCATCGCAGTCCACATACATCCCACTGTTGGGCTCGGATCTCCTCCACCATGGGAGGGAATTTGCCCTACTATACTATGCTGGTCAGACATGTTGGTATAGTGTTTCATTTCGAATTTTCCTTCTCTTGCACAGATGTTATGTGCATATTATATCCCATAGTCGTTTTTTACGACAGCCACGGGTAAGATAGGGAGTGGTGAATTGTATTCTTACTCCGTCACCACACGGAAAACATAAGAATAAAAATATACAGGATTATAGTTATTTCAATAAATAACTTCATAACGAAATCTATCAAATTCAATTTAATTTTAAAACCATCCAGGGATTCATGTAAATATTTGTAAAATGTATCCTAAATTTGTCCAGTCATTTATTATGAGTTACGGGACAAGCATACGCACAGAATAAATATATATGAAGATTAATCAAAGTGAAGCTAGTTGTAAATAAAATAAATAAACTATAAACTCTGAAAGTGTCTCGTTTAAATCACTACGGCAACAAACTATTTTCTTGTTAATTTAATATAATGCTTTTTATTTACACTTTTACAGCGAATCGAGTGAAGGTTCTTTCTAGAATAGTTTAATCTAAAATACAAAGAAATTTCTGCAAAATTAACGAATCTCGAACGTTCTTTGAGAAACATATCTTAATAATTAAAACACAATTTATATTCTAAGTTTCTTTGTAAAATATAAACTTAATTTCATTTTAATATCTACACATTAAAAATCTTTTAGATAAATCATAATTTACATCTATTTAACTGATTATCTTTTTTTTACGATTACGGTCGACGCACTCCATGCTCCGCTCCGTCCGGGGCGACAGAGGAGCGTAAGCACACACACCCCTAACCCACCCGTGACACGTCGCCTTCGTCGTTGGGCCGACCATCGGAGCAGGGTAACTTGACGTCAGTGGTCGGCTTGACATTTAACTGATTATCTGAGATAGTAACTTAAATAATATATTCATGTAATTATAAACATGTCTTATTCTGTTTCCTGTGCTGACGGAGACAGAATACAAATTACCCCTCCCTATCTTGCCTGTGAATGTCGTAAAAGACTACTAAGAGATATAATAAGCATATAATATTTATGCAAGACGGTTTGATTTTTTATTGCCCGACGTTTCGTACACTTACAGCGTTCATGGTCACGGGCGGACTAAGTTGTCTGACGTCAAACAAGTCATTGTTATTATAGATTTCGTTCGAAACGTCGGGCAATCAAAAATCAAATACAAACGCGATAAAATCCGTAAAGTAGTTATATTTATAGTTTGTAATACTCGTGTTAACATCAGAAATCATTATAAAATACCTTACTAACATGTCTGACTAGCATAGTAGAGTAAGGTCAATTTCCCTCCTATTGGGAAGTAGGCTCGAGCCGAGATTATGTTGATGTTCTACTGTAAGAGGGAAATGGACCTACTACTCTTATACCACGCTAGTCGATTAGTTGGTATAGGGTTTCATTTCGAGTTTTTCTTCTCTTGCATAGATATTATCTACATAGCAGATTGCCCTGCTCTTCTGAAGGAGACTTGCGCCAGTGTGATATATATGAGCTGAGATGACGATGATGACCAAAGTAAGTGATCAATTCTTGTATTACCTATCCATTCATTATCCCATAGATGTCCACTGTTGGACATAGGGATGCCCACAAGTATGTCACTCAGAACAGTAATGTACTATTTGTTTCTAACCGAGGACCACTTCTTTTACATTCGTATTTTTTGTGAGCGAGTAATGCCATAATCGCTTGACAGGTGGTTTGGTGATTAGAGAAACTGACCGCGCGAGGACGACCGCCGTCCCGGGAGGGGCGTTGGAAAGGTAGAGCTGGCCACGGGCGACATGGAACGCAGTACTGGTGGCCGGTCCAATAACGAAGGAGGGAGTTGATGGTGGGTTATAAGGCCGCGCGCAGTCCTTTCGTCGCTCCAGACGGAATGGACGGCATGTGCGCTGACCATTTTCCACCAAAAAACAATTGGTTGTTTGGCGATCGCAGAAGATGTTATAAGTTTTCCAGGAGATACCTGCAACCCTGCCATCCTCTCTCCTGATGAGACACTTTGCTGATTCTCATGAATCCCACGGACAAGCAAAGAGTAACAAAAATTGTATTCTTATCCAGATTCCACACGGAGAATTCTTGTATTGCCATTATATTCGTTATGAAAACTCAAAAGCTCATATTTAAAAAAAAAAACAAACTATTTTCAAAGCTTTATCACAGGCATTAAACACAAAGAATTTAGCTCAGCAACTAGCTTCAGGAATAAACGGATACTACCGACATGGATATAAGGCAAAGATAAACGAGTGTATAAAATATCCCGGGGATGACAAGAAAAGTTTTTAGATATAATTCCTGAGGGATATTAAAATTTCGTGATAGTGAAGTTTTAGTAATAAAGTCCTATAGATAAAATTACATCAATCTCTTGTAATTTTATTCAGACTTACAAGAAAATTTGACAAAAGTTGAATAAAAGTTATAGCTATTACAGAGTTTTTTTATTTTTACACTACAATAGTAGCTACTTGATTTTGGTCAACATTTTTGTTACAGTACCTACAAATATTCTATATAAAAACATAATACAGTTGGTTGTTCGGAAAAGTTAGTTTTTTTTAAAGAGTATGAACGCTGAAAAGATTTTGTTTCGAAATCTATATATATAAAAGAAATTCGTGTTAGTTACACTATTTATAACTCAAGAACAGCTGTACCGATTTGGCTGAAAATTATAGGGCAGGTAGCTTATGACCAGGAGACGGACACTTTTTATCCCATTCGATGGGGCTCTCGTGTGACGTGACATAAATCGTCAAAGAGAATACAAGTCGCTATGAAACGTGGCTAAAGTGGTCGCTGTGAAAATAACAAAAACGCATTTGATATGTAATAACAAAACGCAAATGACAGCTAAACGTAATTTTCTCTATGATTAAGTATGGTTGAAAATTTAATAATTATAATTTTGTCAGAAATCAATTATAATCAGTAATTTATATTCTCTTTGAATTATCATTAACAATGCTGCTACCAAGACGATATTTTTGGAAATTTAGAAAATATATTTACGAAAAAAATTATGGTATTACGAAGTTCACCGGGTCAGCTTATAATAACTAGCAACCGGTGCTCGCTTCGCTTCGGTTCCAGACACCTTACTCTCGTAGTTTCCCTTCCCGTGGGAAAACCGGGCAAAAAGTCTATGTTACTCCCTGATATTATAGCTTTCCATTGGTGAAAGAATTTTTGAAATCGTTCTAGCCGTTTTCAAGATTACCCGGAACAAACAGACAAGACAGACAAAAACAATATAAAATTATTTTTAGGCATATGTATAGCGCAAATAATCGCGTAAGCATGAAAAAAGTCTATTATTTTGACATTACAAACAGACACTCCAATTTTATTTATTGATATAGATTATAACTGTTGGTGATATCATCGGAAAATACATATAATTAACCTGCTGACCGGACAGACGTTATTCTATTCAAATAAAATAAAAGGAATTCTCCTTGAAATCTACAGCAGCGCCACCTACCGGGTCCAGTTGTGAATCTAAACCATTCTCGAATCCCCTTGAACACACAAAAAAAAAATTCATCAACATCGGTCCAGCCATTTAGGGGGTGTTCAGTGACATACACACGTACACAAGAAATTTATATATAAAGATGTAACTTAACTACTATAACATAAGAAGCAAATCCTAATTGCACAAAATATTTCATTCTGATGAGCGCAGTTTGTCTTTAAATATTTCTTTCTCTAATAGTGGCACATAATAATAAATATCTGGTTGACCGAGCTTTGCTCGCTACAATTTTTTTTTTGTAAGTAGATGCTATTTTCAACGAACATATTTAGGATACACATTAATAAAAAACTGCAAAAAGGTGAAATAATGAAAAATATATCAAAAATTAAAAAAAAAAAAACATAATAACCGTCATTCGATCTCACGCTGTTTTAATGTTACGCTCTTTGAACAACTTCCCAACTGAGCTATGGTCACTCTCGCCGGTGACGGCGAAAATTTTCTCGAATTCTATACTATTAACATTTTTTATCATTGTATTGATTAGCTAAAAACACCGACAGAATAATATTTTCTATAAATAAATCTAGCTAGATCGATTTTTAGGTCCCGAAAACTCTAGTAAGTGTAGTGATGCTGGGCTGGCCCCGGGCGACAAGGAACTCGGTACTGCTGGGTCGGCCCAATAGCAAAGGACAGAGAAAACAGTGGGTTGAGGGGCCGCGGGCCGACCTTTCGTCACCCCGAACGGAACGTGTGCGCGGACCGTAGAATAATAACGTATAGAAGGATAGTATCAATACTTTGAAGGTTCGAAATTTTAATCTAAAAACACTAATGGCGCGCAGACGATTACACACGTACACACGCACACCACTATACAAATTATGAAATCAAATTTTGTTTTTATTAACATAAATCGTCGAAATACTTTTAAAAGTGACGTTAAAAACCTTTTTAAGTTTTACAAATGTGTTATGACACCATTTGAATGCACAAACCGTCATAATTACCTATATATTTTTTAAGAGTTGCGTACGTACGTGCAGTACAATGACTTGTACATTACGGAACGGTTCCGGCATAAGCTCCAATAGGCTCAATTCAATTGAAATGCTTCACTTTTTGTGCGCGAACTTATCTTCTATACGTTATTATTCTAAGAATATAATTTACATATCAGAATAACACATAGGCTATAATTTATCCCGATATGCCCACGGGAAGAGGAAACGGCGGGTGAAACCCCAGGTCACTGGTAGTACCAAAATAACTTTACTATGTTATTATTCTAAGGCGCGTCCCATAGCCCACAAAAAAAAGGAAAAAGAGCTGTAGCGGTACAAAGAAATAGTATAGTTTTTAGTAAATAATATAGTTTACTTTTATACTACAGAGACATCTCTGTAGTATAAAAGTAAACTTGAAAGAAAACTTATACCAAAACTAGCAACCCGCCTCGCTTCGCTTCGGTTTCAGTCACTTAAACCCGCGTAGTTCCCGTTCCTGTGGGAATATCGGGATAAAGTATAGCCTATGTTACTCCCTGATATTATAGCTTTCCATTAGTGAAAGAAGTTTTGAAATCGGTTCGGTGGTTTAAGCGTGAAATCGTTACAAACAAACAAACAAACATCCTTACTTTCGCATTTATAATATTAGTATGGATGTATGACCTAATAAAGTCAACTATGTATTTCATGTCATTATCATCGATGATGATGATGACATCATTTCAGCTCATATACGTCCCATTGTTGGGCTCAAGCCTCCTCCACAGTAGGATGGAAATTAACCTTACTATAGCATGTTGGTCAGACAGGTTGGTATAGGGTTTCGAGTTTAACTTCTCTTGCATAGATGTTATATACGTAATATATCCCTTAGTCGTCTTTTCCGACATCCACGGGCAAGACAGAATGTGGTGAATTGTATTCTTAGTCGGTCAGCACACGGAAAGTTAATTGTTAAATTATAAGTAAGCAAAATTGAATATAGTTGAAGTTTAAAATCCTAACAGAATACCGTATCCTTACGAACCACAACTATTATTTTTCAAACAAAAATGATAGTCATCGTTCGACTACCGAATTGGATTCCAAGGATAAAAGCAATAGTAAGTTGTGAATAGCTACATTTCTCAGACGCCCGTATGTGGGTCGCTATCCGTAAAATAAGATGAATTGTAGTCCCATTCATGCTAAATTGCATGAACATGGATGTTGCATATGCTGAATTTGGAGCGCTTGCTTATCTTTGTAATCTGTTCTTTGAAGAAAATGTGAGGGTTTCTTTTGCTGATTCAATTTTAGTGGTGTGTTTTAGGTGGTAGAAGCAAACTGTCGACAATCGCCTGTATACAGCCGCGGAGCGGTGCGTCCTGGGTAGTACTACATCTTGACGCTGCCCAGCATCGCCTTAGGAACTGGCACGCGGGGCGGCCTTCTGTGAGGCAGGTATCGTGAAAGGAGGCGGTTGAGCGTGCGCGTAAGGAACTCTTGTACGGCGATACGATTCACCACCGCCGACCGGGCTGAGGCCGCTAGTGACTGGACCGAGGCATAGTCCGTCGCCAAAAGTTAAATACAAAATGCGATGAAAGCCGTAAAACTAGTTTTATTTCAAAATATAGATTGTTTAAAAAAATCTTCCGCAAAGAGGAATAATGATAAAATTATTTGACAATTTTTGCAAATAGACAAGCAAACACATTTGGTTTCATAAATGTTCCAAAAAAGAATAAAATAAATAATTAAAGTGAAAAAAAAACGACCTATTAAAGCCGACAAATAAGATCATTTTAGTAATGCTATAAAAAGACCGAAACAAGGTTGAGAATAGAAAACAAAATTAAAATAAACTCTACACTCGGTTTGAAAAACTATATCCAGAGCTGAAAATTATATCACGAGCCTAAGCCATTAATTTTAGTTGTAGGCGGCACCCAATTGTTAATTATAAACCCAAAATATAATTAATTGGTAACTTTCCATATGGTGACGTAGTAAGAATATAATGCACACCTTGCCTATGGATGCCGTAAAAGACGACTACGAGATATTATATTTAGCTGCCTATCATATCACATTTGCAAGCGAAGAAAAATTTGAAATAAAACTATAACAACCCGTGCGACTAACGTACTGGGCAATGTCTCTACCATTTTAGAGGAGAGTCAGAGTCAGAAGTAGAACGTTTACGAACTGCACTAAAGTTTAATGACAAACAAAAAGGCCATAGAATAATAATAGAAAATTATAGTTTAAAAAATTAAAAAAACACGCTTGCAAGCTGACAGCCCGAATCATAGAGAAGTTTAGAATTTTGCGCATGCGTAGGTACTCGTAATTCTCACACTAGCTCTGTTTCGCTTGCTCTTATGCAATGGATACGATCAGAAATTTCTAAATCCTGGCGAATCTAACCAAGTCTTTCGCATATTTTGATTGAATTATTGCATTGTCATGAGCCTTTGACGAGTGTGAAAAGTTTAAATAAAATCTGTTCATTCAAAGTGAGGCAGAATGACGTTCAAAGATTACGTTACAAAGATAGATACATATATACATACAGATAAAACTAATAAAAGCGTGTTAAAAAAATTCGCAACTGCATACTTCCCTATTATTTCCTTAGCCGCTTTTTACAAATCCCGCAGGAATTATGTTATGGATATACATTGCATTCATAAAATACATAGTGAAATCTCCTTTCAATTTCTCAGAAATTCAGTAAATATCAATTGCAGGTAATATGTCTTAAATCTTCTAGTCGGAATCGAATATAGCTTATAGGAAGTATTTTCTACGTATAATAAAATGAATCGTGTCTCCGTACAATCTCTGTGAATGAATGGGGTGTATATTTAAGTTTATAGGTTTCAACTAGGTCAGTTGAAAGTTATTTTGATTGGATCGGGGATAAGTGGATGCTTTTTGTATATTTTTTAGGTGTTTTTATATGAATCGGCTTGAATGTTAATATTGGATGCTATAGAGATTTACTTTTATTAGAAAAATAACTGATAAATATTTGTGCACATATCTAAATGTGTAATTTTATATTTCCAATTTGATAGTAAAATTATTTGGTATTAATAGTTGAGTGGAGTTTTGTTTTAATTGTATTTTATAAAGATTTCTGATGTTTACGCGAGTATTTCACATCTATACCAATAAATAAAATTGGAGTGTCTGTTTGTAATGTCAAAATAATAGGGTTTTTTTTATGCTCACACGGTTATTTGCATGACACCTATGCCTAAAATAGCAATTAAAAATTTTTGTCTGTCTGTCTGTCTGTTTGTTCCGGGTAATCTTCAAAACGGCTGGACCGATTTCAAAAATTCTTTCACCAATGGAAAGCTATAATATCAGGGCGTAAACAAGGCTATATTTTATCCCGGTATTCCCACGGGAACGGAAACTACGCGAGTAAAACGACTATAACCTATAACCGAAGCGAAGCGAGGGCGGGTTGCTAGTTGTGAATAAAACTACTTTAAGTAATTTTATTTACAACACTCACCTTCCCGCCTTCGCCTCGCTTCGGTTTCAATCCTCTTACCCACGTAGATACCGTTCCCGCGTGAATACTGGGATAAAATATAGCCTATATTAATCCCTGATATTACAGCTATGCACTAGTGAAAGAATTGTTGAAATCGGTTCAGTGGTTTAAGCGTGAAAGTGTAACAAACAAACAAACTTACTTTCGCGGCTATAATATTAGTAAGGATGTGTTTTTATAACTTTTCATCTCAACTCATACACGTCCCACTTTTGGACTCGAGCCCCACCATAAGTTTTCCTTCTCTTGTATAGATGTTATATCTTATATCTTTAAACGAGTAATTCTTGTATATATATATATATATATATATATATATATATATATATATATATATATATATATATATATATATATATATATATATATATATACTATAGTCCATAAAATATTGGATGATCTCTGTGACAGTTGTCACTAGTGCTGTCACGCTTACGATAAAGTCCGTAGTTTTTTATCGATAATACTCTTTATTTTTATAATTGAGGTTTTCTATTATAATTAAAATACAATCGATGAAAATCTTTTTGAATTTATTTCGAACAAAAAGTGTTTTTTGACTGTTTTAATTATTCAAAAGGAGTACAATCAAGGTCTAGGTCACTATTATCGTCATCACTGGAATGTTCCTGCTAGAACATTTATCATTTTTTGCCAAATAGGCACAGTCGCTAGATTAATCAATCAATTACGACTGTTTTGTAAATAAATATGTCTAGTTTATTGACAATAATGCGTTCATAATATTATCATCTACTCTAAGACGAAAAGTATTTTTTTAATGTTTAATTAATTCAATTTGTGTATATTGTAATGTAACTGTCTGTTGTAATTGTAAAAAATATGTTGAAAGTTTTATATAGGTACTGTATTGGGTTTATTTCTTTTACGAATAATTTAATACAGATCCGTTATCGATTTACGTATATCGACTGTCCCATCTCTTTTTTATTTTCAGGCCAGTAAGACCTTGTACGTGTGTAAGCGTCATTTATGTATAAAATATTTACTAGGTACTTCAGTACTTACGAGGTACATTTTAAGCATGCATATTAATATTTTTATATTTATAATATATTGCCATTCAGTTGCAATAAAACCGGCACGAAAAGAATGAAAATATATTTGATACAAAATGAAATTGTAAACATGTCGCTTGTTCAAACTTACTTCGTTGGTTTCGTTGACATCTGTCACAGAGATCAAGCTATATTTTATGGACTATAGGAGAGCCAGCCACGCGTTGCTGTGGCTAACGTTTTTGTTATATTACATTTTATTAAACTATTTAAGTGGAACTGTAGGAGAACATCTGTCACAGAGGTCGTCATAATTTTTTACAAATGGCATCCATGTAAAAAAGCAAGTTAAAATCGTATATGTCACGTTTGTAGGTTTGACATAGCAGCGCCATCTATTGGTTAATTACTCAATCCAGTCAACAGCCATCTGTTAAAATCGTTTGGAGTTAATAGATAATTGTGACTGTCAAATAATAGGCCGTAATATTGCGACTATAAATTAAGATGTAAGCTATCCTATCGTTCAAGTTGGATCAAACTGCACATATGTGTGCAAATATGATTAAAATCGGTTAAGTACTTTAGGAGCCCATCGCGGACAAACAACGTGACACGTAATTTATATATATTAAGATAAGATATACCTATATTTTTGTTTTGTTTTTGCATTCAAACAGCATCGGATCGAATCTTGGTGTTATTATTATTTTCTTGTTGTAATTTTTGATATTTTTTCATTATTTATTTTTATTAATATATATCTAAACAAATTCGACAAAAATACAACAAAAATATTCAAAGCGAAACTCGGTCAACCAGATATACATATTTAATCCCCTAGTCGCCTTTTCAATCCCCGTGGGTAAGACAGGGGGTGGTGAATTGTATTCTTACTCTATTACCAGACGGAGAAAAATTAGTAATAAAAATATTTCATCGATATTATCATCATTGTAGCTTAAATACATCCCACTGCTGGGCTCGAGCCTTTTGCATAATATAAACTCTCATGGGAAACACATTGTATTTCTAATGTATCTTACACTGATATTTATTACAGCGAATGAACGTTTAAAGAAGACAAACTAACATTTCAATGGAACATGTTTTCAATATTAATCCATTCCAATTTTTTTATTATATTGTACATACTATATGGATAAGTCCATAAAGCAATAACTTTCTTTGACTCTTTTTAATTGAAAAATTTATTCATGAAAATTTCTATTTGAATTTATTTGATTTTATTTTAGACCTTGTCTATTCAATAGCGCTAATGAATTCATAAGAGTGTATCAGTACTATAAGCCACATGTAGCTGGTAAAGGATATTTATTTCATATGGTAATCAATTCAGTAACTTCTGCCATATTAAGTTGTATCTACTGCTGATGACTTTTTAATAACATTTTCTATACTTACTTTTTTAATCACGTAATTCTATAAAGAAGTTAATTAAAAATGATCAGGAGGTTTTTCCGTGTAGTGACGGAGTAAGATTACAATTCATCACTCCGTGGATATCGTAAAAGATGACTCATCATCATCATCATCTTGCTCTTATCCCAATTACTTGGGGTCGACGCAATATGTCATGTTTTGACATATTGCAAAAAGTTTCGGCAATGACTTTTATGACCGGCCGCCTGCCTGACGTCAACCTCCTTGGGAATGTAATCGTTGACCCAAATGGTATCAGATGGGAGTTGGTCCGGGTCAATCTAGGGCTCTTAGTCGTCTTTTACGACACCCACGAGCAAAGCAAGGGTTGGTAGTATTCGAAGCCGCTACCACACAGCACGCATATAACATCTATGCAAGAGAAGGAAAACTCGATATAAAACCCTATACCAACCAATCTGATCAGCATGGTGTAGTAAGGTCAATTTCCCTCCTATTGTGGAGAAAGTGCAAGCTCAAAAGTGGGACGTATATGAACTGAAATAGTGATGATGGTGTTAGGAGATCTAAGAAATATATTAAGAACGGCTTTTTTCTAGGTATTCTTAGTTTATTGCTTTATAGAAACTACTAAGTTACCTCAGCATTTTTAATAATATCAAGTTTTTATACAAGATGCGTGAAATTTGTTCTAGTTTTCAAAGTTTCGGGAGGCAAATTGTTTTGTTCCCTTCATCAAGTATGCGGCGCAGCGCTTAAGCACGCGTTCAACTTAAAATTACTTCCTCATATTGTGGCTTTGTGAGCGGTTTCGACTACCAGTATATTGGGGTTTTAAAAGGTTTTATGAATTTTTTTGGGGCCATATTAAAATTCTTGAATACAATAAAGCAAACCCATGTAGAGACGGCTTAAGAATTTAGAATGGCACCTCAGTCATTATAGTCCATGGGAGCCATAAAGTCTTGCAAAAAGAATAGACAGCAGCCCTGAAAAGCTTATAACATTAAGCGTAATCTTGAAGAACCCGTACTCCGCTTGGCACCATGACATTGACACTCTGTAAAGAGACTCGCGTCTAAGAGTAGACGTGTAGGCTGATGATGATGTTAGTAACTTATTTATTATTTATATTTAAAATTTCTGCACACAAAAAAAGGTACAAGGCGGACTTAATGCCTTAGGCATTTTCTACCAGTCGACCTGGGGTGGAGCAGAAATACATTAGGCAGGTGCAATGAAATGTGAGCAATGAATTCACAAATTTGGTTATGCAAATATAGCAAATTTATATTGGCTTATATATAAAAACGCATATATACACAAATACATATATATAATATACATAATCTCTGGTTAGCAATTAACTAAGAATAGTTAAACACTTAATATTAATGCATTAACCCCAAAGAGTTCAGATTTATTACACCAACTGCGATTTATGACCCGCCAAATTTATAAGCCGCCTGCTAAGCGTGGCGAATATGGCGTTAGCTTCCCGGTAGAAAGGCTTATGACCTGAACAATGGACGTCGATAAATTGATAATAATCATTATCGCCATCTATTAACAAAGCGTCAAAAATGTTATGATTTTTACAAAAACCAAACGAGCAAATTAAAATGAGCAAAACAGGAATTTGAACGCGATAGAATCCATAAAAATAGATTCATTTCCAATGTATAATACTCGCGTAAACATTTGAAATAATTTCGTACCCGTATTTTACTACAATATACTCGTAAAGTTATACCGTCAATTACACATGAATTTACCATCACATACACCGTTAATTTCTTATGTATTCATATACTTATATAAGGAGTTTAAACTTGTAACTTTATGCGACGCTTAACCGTCTAAGTTTCCAATGATGCCGTTAAGTTAGTACTCGTCGATAGCTTAATTATAACTTGTTCAAAACTTTTGCTCCCATGTCGATTAACTTGTCTTATAATACTTATCCGTATAATGTGTTAAAAATTATATTCGTCACCAACTGGATAGGCAACGGAACAGGGAGTAGCTGTAGGTACTCCGGATAGGTTTATAACATTAATTCTCCGGAAGGTTTTCTTTTTGGTGACAGGTTTTGGTAAGGGCCTGTGAACACCACGTTTTTTAAACGCGCCGCTTTTGTCTTACAGAGCAGTTTGTTGTAGTTTGTATCGATACAAACGCGAGGCTAATGTGCATGTGTATTGATACGTTAACGCGCGTTAACATCGCGTTTGTATCGATTCAAATGTGCGACAACGATGCGACCACTAGCGCGCGCGCCATCCCTCTGTCCCGGACGGGGTTTCCCCCGCAACGAGGGAAGTGTGAATCTACGCTAGTAGCAATCGAGCAATTTTGTTTGTATCGCTACACACGCGCGTCTGTATTAATTTAAACGCGTATTTGAATTTTTACAGGTGTGCAAAGGTCTACAGCTGCTATCAACAACACGCTGCGTCTGACTTGCGTACGTATCGCATCTGTATCGCTACAAACGCGCGTCGACTGCGCGTTTAAAAAACGTGGTGTGCACAGGCTCTAAGGTCGACGTGCAACGTTATAACTTCAGGTACTCACTATCCGGACCACCAGTACTTGGTCTCTGTCTCCAGCAGGTTACTCTTTCAGGTACTATCTCTTCTCGAGGTCTCAGCAACTTTTACTGCCGGGGCATCACCCTAGGTGGATTAGTCTCTTCGCGGGGACGTCTAACTACCGGTCGGACTATCCGACTTGTGAAGGTATTTGTCCAAAGTGAGTGTTAACATCCCGAATTCCCGACAGATGGATATCTTCACCATAATTATCATTGTTGTCGTCATAATTGTTAAAAAAAAAAAATACCGCCCCCCTGACCGGAAGTTAGACCGCGTAATATAATAAATACTTCAGTTTCTCTCCTATTGTGGAGTAGACTCAATGCACTGAGATGATGATGATGATAGAGTTAGAGTGACTGCACAGATGGCGTAGTGGTTAATGCTAGTGACCTACAGCGCCAGTGTCGGGGGTTCGAATCCCACGCAGGACAACACTTTGTGCGATCCACAAATTGTGGTTCTGAGTCTGGATGTAATTTGTGTCCGTTAATTATATGTGTATGTATTTCTCGCGGAAACGCAATGAGTTTCAAAAATTAAAAAAAAAAAAAACTGTACGAATGGCGGCGATGTGGTTCGCGACACGTCACGTCTCGTTTCCGTCGGGGGCGAAAAGTGGCCCACAGAGAACCGCTCTGCTACGCTGAATATGTCAAAGATCGTAGCAGGTGGAGGGCAGTGGACTCTGCCTACCCCTATGGGAAAAAGGCGTGAATATATATAAAAAAAAAAAAAATAGAGTTAAAGAACTTATTTTCTCTCATTAGAGGAACATAGGGTGAAAAATGGAGGATTCAGAAAAGTATAATTCTTTCCAAAAAATTTGACTTATTTTTATTAAATACACACAATATTAATAGTTGAAAATTGCTTATAGAATAATGTACATAAAAAAGAAAAAGCTATAGAACAATGTTGTCTATCTGTCTGTCCATCTTTCTGCTCACCTGTCTGTCTATCTATCAAAATCTTTTTCTCCAAGAATGTATAGAAGTATCGCATTGAAATTAACATCAAAGACTGTTTATAATTCCTTTGAATCATGAGAAAATCAAAGTTAAATCAAAAGATACAACGATTTATACCGAATATTTTGACACTTGTAAACCTATTAAAAAGTTAATAGAACACTTCCTGTTGACCTAAAGTCGTGAAATTTGGCAAATCATTGTTTTAGAGGTATCTATTTTCATTGATTGGTTAAAATACAATATTTCGTCTATTTTTGAAGTTATCCTCCTTTTGGCGCATTAGGAAAAATTATGAGAGTAATTTTTTTTTTACAAAGCGCGCGCATGCCGTCACGAAAAACGGACACCCTGAAGTTAGCTAGTCAACATATTTTACGATGCGCGTGCTCCGTCACAAATGTCAATTAGATAATGCGTTATAATAAAACTTCCAATGTATTAGTTTTTTTCCATTATTTTTTACAAATGTAGGATAAAGCGAGGTGCCTATTATAAATAATTTGCATTGATAGCTAAAATCAAACAAAATTGATGATAAAAGTCAGTTATACTGTCTTAAATAAAATAAAACCTTATAGGATATTGGGGAAAACAGGTATAAATTATCTTTTAGGATAGCCCTGAAAGAGGAGGGGGTACTGATACATTTTATTCTTAATAAACAATCAAATAAACAAAAAAAGTTTCAAGAAACCTAAAAACAGTAGAATAAGTGTTTTAAATCTTACTAAAATAATTTATCATTCTAATTTAAATACTTATCTTGTATAAACATCTTTTAATCCTTAAAATAAAGCGAATCGTCCATTAAGATGTAACGTAAACAAAATAGCACAATACATTAGGTATTGTAAACAAACACTGTTCAAACAACTAAGTTTACATGGGATGGGCTATAAAAGTCAAAATTATAGGGCTTAGAATAACAGAATAGACGTTAAGGTTTAACACTGAAGTGTAATTTTAAGTACAATACAGAATATTTGGCCTCACAACTTCACTGTTAATCATACCTATACAACATGAACTCTATATTTTTCCTAAATAAAAATAATCTAAAAAAAAGTAAGCCGTCGCTAAGGACGCCTGGCAGATGTGAAACATCGAAACTATTTTGTACGAGTAGAGACACGGTATCGAATATAAAGTATCGATACTGAACTCATGAGTAGTATCGAAAGATAAGTAACGTACTGATTAAAGTATCTAGTACTTTTACTTACTTTATCTTTAGGTATCGAGTACTTTTCTTTCAATACCGATACATTGCATTCGATACTTTTAGTCAATAAGTACTTTTTAGCAGGTATCGTATCGAATAAATTATCCATTTTAAAATTGACTTTACGGCTTATATTTATGGTAACGTTATTTAGTACAAAAGTAATTAAACTGCCAAAATGTAGCTTGAAATACTTTCATCCGTTCACAGACGTTCTTTTGCACGATAGGTGCAATTTATAAACCAGAAATAGCGGCATCTATCGAGCTATGCAGCATCGAGCACGAAGTGCGCGATTTAGGTAACATAAATAGTGGCATCTATCGAGTTAACGACCAACTCTCAGACCAATATATTGAATATTTAATAAAGAAACCTTTAATCCTGTAATGATAATAAGACAAGCTATTTAAATTATTTTAGCGTTATTGGTCCTTGCAATTTTACAAATTGCAAGTTTACAAATTTTAAATAAAATCTGACTGTTAGTGTGTCAAGTGAGTCAAAATCTAATTCCTAAGAAATCGGTGACATACAAGGAAATAAATATATAAAAATACAGCTGAAACTAATAAAAGCCTATAAAAACGGTTACCCATTTTTCGTAGCTGAAAGTAAACTAAATACCATACCTACTGGTATATTTATATTATGAAGTTATTATACATTAATTTATAAAACAAGTAAATATGCATAAAAGAACAGATTACGCCAGGAACTAGTATGGCATAAATTATTAATAAAACATGGCGATTTTTTTCAGTAAAAGATAATTTTTATTCAATAAACATTTATTTTCCTTATAGGTAACAATTTACTTTGGGTTCACTAGATGGCGTTGTACAAAATTTTAAATCGCACCATGGTTTCGTTACAAATTTAGATATGTATATCAAGATATTTATTTTACAGTAAATTCTTTTTTTTTTTTTTTTTTTTTTTTTAAAAAAAAAAAAAAAAAAAAAATTTACAGTAAATTCATTCCGCGTCGGAGACCCGTAGCGTACGGACGTACGCCTCGCTGCTCTCCACTGCCGCGCTCTCCCCGCACCCGCCCCCTGCGGTCGTGCGATCTCGCTCCATCTCGCTCGCTCTCGCAGCGTACCTCGCGTCGCGTCGCGCCGCCATTTTGTTGACGTCTGTGGCCGTTCAGTGGCCCGCTCCGGGTGGCCGTGTATACGGTTGTCTGTGGCAGTTTCGCTGTTTGGACGCAGGTGTTGCCGGATCCCAACTGCACGAGTCGACTTTTTCAAGACGTCGAGTGCAGATTACTACCGTTGGTAGATAAAAAGTCAACCCATTTTGGCCCCCTCAGGGCAGAAAACCATATTGTTTGGTCTCCGGCGGAAACCTCACGGTGTTAACGAAGCCGGGTGAGGCAAGGCCCCGATTTGCCTGCCGAGCCCCTTCAGGGCAGAGCTAACAATCGGAAGGGGTTAGAGCATCCGGCCTTGGGGGATCTCCTAGTCGGACCTAATCTACGGCTTTTCATCATTTTTCTGCGAAGGCCTAACGGCCCGAGCAGCTAGGAACCTATCTATCGCACATTAAGATTGGCGAAGGAGTACAAGCTTAGGGCACATTAGTTAAGTACACATCCTCCCGACCTGCACCCGGTTGGGAGGGACACACACTACACACAACCCAGGGTTTACCCCACCCAGGGCGATAGGACACATTCCTGCGAACGTTTTTCCCGCCCACGATGGCGGAAAAAACTATCACCATCGACGCCCTTCTGGCGATCCCCGAAATAAAAGCCTACATCGCTCAACATTTTGGAGCGATAACTATTCTCCCACCGCAACCCCTACGCGCTCACTCCACCGTCCTGCCGCTCAAACCGGAATTACCGGCCACCGGCACGGCGATGGATACGGAATCGGTCCCCTCCTCAGCCTCAGCTTCATCTTCCTCCGAGTCGGAAGATTCGCCCAATGAGGGCTCCTTCATCGAAGTTCGCTCCCGTAAGCGTACTAAGAAGGCAAAAGCCAACAAAGAGGCCCCCTCTAAGGTCCCAAAAATAAAGCCAACCGAATCGGCCATAACTCCAGCCACAATCCCGTCTGAAACGACCGCTACGACCGCCTCGGCCCTCCCTGTCGTCTCGCAGACAGCCCGAATCTCTGTCCCATCCACTACGGACAGCAACACCGTCGCCCCACAGACGGTCAAAAACCACTGGCTCCGCCGCCCCTATACATTAGGGATAAAGAGAAGTGGCTAGCCATCTCCGCGTGGCTAAACACCAACAGGATCTCGTACAAATCTGCGAAATCCACCCCCCAAGGCATACGAGTGGACCTTCACTCGTCAGCTGACCACCGCTCCGTGTCAAGCATGCTAGGGAATCAACAGATTCCCTACCATACATACACCCTCTCCGAAGCCAAACTTCTGCGTGTAGTAATACGCAATGTCCCGAGGGAAATTGACACCAAAGAGATCTTAGAATCTCTTAAAGCCCAGGATCTGCCGGTTGTAGAAGTACATCGGATGATCCGAGGCAAGGGTCGTTACCCTCTCAATATGATATTGGTCTGCCTAGCAAATACCCCTGAGGGTAAAGGCATTTTCAAAATCAAGGCCATATGTGGTCTATCCGGGGTCTCAGTAGAGCCCCCACACAAAAATGGCAACTTGGCACAGTGCCACAAGTGCCAAATGTATGGACACTCGTCCAAGAACTGCTTCGCCCGTCCTAGGTGTGTCAAGTGCCTAGGTGACCATCACACCTCTCAGTGTGAACGGCCAAAAGACATCTCCCTTTGCAAAGAGCCACCAGCGTGTGTTCTCTGTGAAGAATACGGCCACCCGGCTAACTATCGCGGCTGCCCAAGAGCGCCGAGAAGAATAGTCCGCCAACCCAACTCAAATGGCAAGGCCTTGTATTATAACAAGACCTTCGTCCCAGCCCCCTTACCAACCCACAATGCGTGGGCTCGCCCCCTGCTAACCAGCAAGGAGGTTTTCCCAACCCTGCCCAACAGGCAGCCCGCTGCCCCACCCGCACCATCTCAGCCCAAACCACCAATGATCGGGGCAAACCAGCCCACCGGTGGTAATCCCAAGCCCCCTCAGGGCGCCCCCCTTCCCATCGTCGTCGCTAAAAGCGCGCCCCCAAAAGCCCCCCAAGGACTAGATCCAGATCTAGACCTGGTGGCCAACTTCGCGGCTCAAATCAATTTCGCGGAAATCCGCGAACGAACTTAGAAAGAACGAGGGAAACAACCTAGCCCTCCTTAATATAGCGATCAAATTCGCCCCCACGTTAGAGCGTCTAGGCTCACTCAAATTCAACTAAAATGGATAGGTACACTCCCGGCAGAGTTAAACCCAGACACCTCAAAGTAGGGACATTCAACGCTAATAGCCTTACCCAACAGAGGGATGAAGTAGGCACATTCCTTCGGGAACACCAGCTCGACATCTTGTTAGTACAAGAAACGTTCTTAAAACCATTCAACAGGGACCCTAGAATCGCGAACTATAATATAGTTCGCAATGATAGGACAACCTCACCAATGGGTGGAACACTCATTTACTACAAAAGGTCACTGCATTGCACACCTGTGGATCCGCCCCCTCTGATGTACATTGAAGCTTCAATTTGCAGACTAGCCCTCTCAGGCCATCCAGCCTATCACCCTTGTATCCGCATATCTCTCTCCCAATAGAGAACATTCGAAACAGTTGGTTGAAAAAGATCTAAAAGCCTTGCTAGAATTGGGAGGCGCCGTCATCATTGGCGGTGACCTTAACGCCAAGAACCCCTCTTGGAGCTGTCAAAGTTCCAATACGAGAGGCAAGAATTTAGAGCTATTCGCTGACAGACTGGGATTTGATGTCATAGCGCCCATAGAGCCGACACACTTCCCCTTTAACGTTTCGCACAGGCCGGACATACTCGATATCTTTCTTCTCAAAAACATAAACCTTCGTTTATGTTCAATAGAAGTTCAACACGAGTTAGACTCAGATCACCGCCCGCTGACTCTGGAATTAGCCTCCCGCACCCCCGGCCCCTCAGGCCACAACAACGAAAGGACCAAGATAGCGACTCACTGGGCACGGCTAGAGAAAAATCTCAAGTCAACCTCGTCGGTCCACCTTGATCAAATTCCCAATGACATTACGTCTAAGGAACATACCTCTCAGGCGATCGAGTCGCTTACAAGTCACGTGCAGTCGATAATGGACGACTGCTCGCGGCCGGTACCAGATACGAGCGATCGTAAATGGCGCCTGCCAGACGACGTCCGTGACTTGTTAAGACGTAAAAACGCCGCGACACGCGCTTATGACCGCTACTCCACGGAGGACAACCGTACCCGCCTACGGCCACTCCAGAGGGAGGTTAAACAAGCTATTAATGAATTGAGACAGAGCAAATGGGACGCCATGCTCGAGGAGCTAGAGCCCTCTCACACAGCCTTTTGGCAGCTTTCCCGCTCACTCAAAAAAGACATCGTGTCCACTCTCCCTCCTCTCACCAGACCCAACCAGCCACCGGCGTTTATGGACGACGAAAAGTCAGAATGCCTGGCCGACTGCTTGGAGCTTCAGTGTACGCCGTGTACACTACACCCCGACGACGCGAATCACTGCTTCATCGCCGACGAAGTGGAACGTCGTACCACTCTCTCGCGCTCGTTACGAAACGACAACCCCGATCAGCCTATCCCAGTAGTAACCACCGATGAGGTCGAATCGTTAGTCAGGGGTCTTAAAACCAGAAAAGCCCCAGGTTCGGACGGAATCTCAAATAAAGTCATTAAATTATTCCCCGCCCACTTGATAGTCCTGTTGTGCTGCATCTTCAATGCAGCACTAAATAATAACATCTTTCCCGCGCAATGGAAAGAGGCCGTGGTAATAGGAATCCACAAACCCGGCAAGCGCCGTACCGAACCCAGTAGTTACCGCCCGATTAGTCTACTAAAAGGTCTAGGTAAGATCTACGAACGAATAGTTCTCAGTAGACTACGCACATTCGCCGAGGCTAACAACCTCGTTCCCGACGCACAGTTTGGTTTCCGAGCTAAACACAGCTGCGTACAACAAGTTCACCGCTTGGTAGAATACACAAGTAGTTAGTTCATCATGAACAGATATACGGGTGTATTATTCCTAGACGTAGCGAAAGCATTCGACAAGGTTTGGCATGAAGGCCTAATCTACAAACTCTATCTCCTCAAGATCCCTCACTACTTAATTCTCATTATACATGACTACTTAAGTCATCGCAGCTTTCGCTACAGGGTGGAAGGGACGTTGTCGACCTCCCACCCTATCAAGGCCGGCGTCCCTCAGGGGTCGGTCCTCTCCCCATTTCTCTTCACGCTATACACTAGCGATATGCCCAAATTCAACCGGGTACATAAAGCGCTTTACGCTGATGACACCGCACTTTTTTGTGCTGGTAGATCCCCGACAACAGTAGTCAAGACTCTCCAAACAGCGGTTACCGCCCTAGCCAATTGGTTTAGGAAATGGAGATTAGAAATCAACCCCGAGAAGAGTCAGGCGGTCATGTTCACTAGACGAACTGCCCGTTCCTACTCTATCGACAGCATTCCCTCCCTTAAAATTTTCAACAAGCCGGTCACTTGGACCAGGCAGGCCAAATACTTGGGTGTGACCCTTGACGATCGACTCAGCTTCGCTCCTCACATAAAGCAAGTCCGCGCACGGGCAGCCTTTGTGATGGGCCGTCTCCACTGTCTACTCAACTCTAGGTCGCGTATGCCCCTGAGTAGCAAAATCCAACTATACACCACCTGCATACGGCCTATCATGACCTATGCCAGCGTGGTGTTCGCGCATGTTAAGCCACACAGGATCCACAGGCTACAGACACTTCAAAATCGTTTCGTGCGCCGAGCTACGGGAGCACCGTGGTTCATACGAAACGTCGATCTCCACATCGATCTCGAACTGCCGACCATCAAGCAGTTTATGAAACGGTGCTCTCAGAGCTACTTTGACTCTGCCATGACACACCCCAACCAACTAGTGGTTGGGGCGGCTTCCTATAGACCCTCCAAAATCTCCTCCATCCGACGTCATCGTCACGTCCTCGACGAAGAGGACGACAATATCACACTCGCTCAACAAAGAGCCTACACGGCCCGCGAGGCCTTAACAAATAAATATCCGCGGTTCTCCCTCGCCGTCGAGGTGCGAAACCGCGCCGCGCAAAAGTCACTACTAAAAACGTGGGCACGCCTACTTTGCCTCCAGCGACGCCCCAAGCCGAGGTCCGTTCCCCACAGGGGGAGCCCTTGGGCGATGTCGCTTAGCATACTTTTCTCCGGGTTGAGAGCCCTCAGCGCTCACCCATAATCCGCGTCAAGCTGTCAAGGCCATCTGCAGCCAACAGCTGTACACACACAAAAAAAAAAAAAAAAAAAAAATTACAGTAAATTAAGAAGGGACCGCAAGGCGTGGCGTCAAATCGCCACGCGACGATCGCGGTCACCCTCGCCTATAGATGTTTCACATCAAAAATCGGTTCTGTAAAGTCGGTTTACTGACGATAGTTGTACGTGACAACGTCATAAGAAAATACTGATGGAATGGTTTCATTTTTCAAAAGAAAATTTTAATTTTATTTGTTTGATAGATATTTTGTATGGATCAAGCCTTAAATGGAACGCCTCAGAGCGAGGTAACGCCGCATACGTCATGTTTTTTCGTGTGTGCAGCCGGCTCCATCGAATTATAAGACGTTGTCACGTCAAAAGAGGTGAGAAGGTGTATTTGTATTTTAAGAAAGATGTGTTCCAAACTGGAGACAAAGAGCTAGAAACAGAGAAATCTGGAAGGTCTACGCCAAAAATACAATTTTCACAAATTAAAAACTAATACATAACATGATTGTGGTAGGTAGAATAAAAGATATTTATATTTTTTAAAAGACGACTAACGGATTACATTGATGTTTTTTTTTCTTTTTTTTTTTATTGCAAACGAGCAAACAGTACACCTGATTGTAAGTGTTGCTGCCGCTCATGGACTTTTACAAGGCCGCTACCTACCGCGAAGAAAGTGAAGGGAGTATGAATGCGTGTATTGAGGCTCGGTGATACCAAGGGCACCACCAAAATCCTCCACACGCAAACACCCTTAGAAAGTTGGGCTTCCGGCTCTCTCGCTCACCGAACGAAGCGCAGTAACAAATCGCTACTACTCAGACGTCGATTTTCTGCGAGAGTGTGGTACTGCCCCGGACGGACCGGCCCGCGGCTGTAGACAGATAACTGTCGACAGTGTGGTCCTACCACTCCAAAATTCTATTGTAATGTTCTACATTAAAATAAGAAAAATGCTAATTAAAACTCTATACGAAACCATCTGACTAGCGCGGTATAGTAGGTTGATTTCCCTCCTATGGTACAGGAGAATCGAACCCAACAGTGAGATATACACAAGCTGAAATGATATAAGATTTTGGATATCAATTTGTCTCTATATAAAATTTTATCAATATGCATTTAGTTGTTCTGACGTGGAGTAAGAAACATCCATCCAAAGTTTTGTAGTTTTGATATTAGAAGGCTTAGTTTTGTGAGGCTCGATTGCACAGTCAATTTAGTAGTGTAAGTTAGGACTTTTTAGCGTCATCTCAATCCATATGCGTCCTAGTGTTAGGCTGAATCTTCTTCCAACATAGGAGAGGAATTGATCTAATATATCGCTTTCTAGACGAGTTGGTCTAATTTTGAGTATGCCTCTTCTTACGTAGATTTTTCATAATACCCACGGCCAAGTAAGGTGGTACCGAAAAGAAACTTGTTACCGATGAATGAAGACTTCCAAATTCTACCTAAACGTTGACATGTTTAGTAGAATTTTGGTTGGCACAAAAAACTTTTGTTAATGTACAGATAAATATACTTAGTTTTGGTTCAGTTTGTGTTCATTAATTTTGTTTATAACAATGTGTTACCTATATGAGGCTACAAAAATATCGCTTGGCAGATAAGTCGACGATCATCATCACCTCAATATACATATTAGTCCCACTGCTAGGGCTCGAGCCTCCTTCATGGTACGAGGGATATTGACCTACTTTAACACACTGGTCAGATGTGTTGGTATAGGGTTTAATTTCGAGTATTCCATCTCTTGCATTGCTGTTATCTGCATTATAATCAGTAGTCATCTTTTAAGATACCCACAGCCAAGGAGGTGAATTGTATTCTTACTCCATCACCACACGGAATGATAATTATCAATGTATCATTAATGAAATATGATTAGCCGTTTATTTTTAACTAACTAAATGTGGACAATTCACAAAATACAAATCGGACCCTAATATGATCGCTTGACTGGTATTTAAATGAGAAATTGCTACTAGTTCATTAGTAGCAATTTGCTAGTGAGCTTGGTTCAGTCAACGAGAGAGTTTACCTGCCTGTGCATTTGATATTTGAAAGGTCTATCGACAGTTATCACTCTATCCATTTCATAATAATTATATGATCTAAATGCTCGTCAATAAAATATTTTTGAATTATTCTTCGTTTGGGTAGATAGGAGAAAATTATAAGAGTAAATTTTTACAATACGCGCGTACACAGTCCCGAAAAACCAACATTCTGAAGTAAGCTAGTCAACGACACATTGTCACAAATGACAACTAGATAATAACGAAACTTTTAATGTATTAAATACCGTTTTTTTTTTTTTTTTTTTTTTTTTTCGATTGTTACTAATGACGTCGTTTATATGTGTAGTGAAGGAATAAGAATACAATTGGCCACATCTTAGCAGTAAAATACGACTAAGGGATATGTTGTGCATACAAGAAAATTGAAAGATATGAAAAACTCGAAATAAAACCCTATACCAACTAGCCCGACGAGCGTAGTATAATAGGCCAATTTCCCTCTCCAATATGGACGAGGCTAGAACCCAGGAGTAGATGATAGATAGACATATATGATCTGTGATGATGATGATGATTAATGTCGCTTTTTTTTTTCAATTATCTTGTTACGCCAAAGAGGAATAAGTTCTTGCATGCGTAAATAAGTATACACACACTTTCTTTTTTTGATACGCTTATATTAATTTCATTTGTATATAGCAGAATCTTTGAAAGTAACATTCGTCATCTTGTAAAAGTCAGATTAATTAAAAACTTTGCACACTTATCAAGGGCCGATGTCAATGCAATAATTAAAATTGCTTGTCTCATTATCCTTATAGGATTAGCGATTTTTTTTTTTAGCCTTGCTTCGAATTTTAGCGTGCCTCGATAGATGTCGCTGTTTCTATTTTCTACATCGCACATTTAGCTCACTTATCTATAAAAATAGAAAGTACCTAATACTTACTTTTTTTTTTCAATTCCCATTTTATTGATAATGCATATGCATTAAAATACTATTATTTTTTTTCAGTTGGGACACATGACGATTAGGTTAAAGAAAAAGCTGTCACGAGTACTGCCGATAGAAACTAAAAACTATAAACAAACAGTTGTTATTTTAACCCCCGGCGCAAAAAGAGGGGTGTTATAAGTTTGACGTCAATATCTGTCTGTTTGTGTCTGTGCGTGTGTCTGTGGCATCGTAGCTCTGAAACGGATGGACCGATTTCGATGTGAGTTCTTATAATTCGAAAGCTAGTTTCCTTGCGGTGATTCGTAACTATGTTTGGTTAATATCGGTCCAGCAGTGTAAGAGTATCAGCTCTTTTCCAAAATGATGTAACGGTGTATGATTAGTCAATTAAGTGCTTCACGCGTGCCAGTTATTAAATGACAATTAATTGATAATTCCTATTGAAGAGAACATGATACTTTTTATTATTATTTTCGTTTGTGTCGGGGGTAGTTCAAAATTTTCAATTTTACTTATTGAATATTCAAATTAAATGTTAGATCATATATTAAAAGTTTTTACATTTATCTGCTTTTGACATTCATTACCTCAGATATAGCAACATTGACATATGTCAATGTGTATTGATAAATGTAAAATGTAGATATCTACAGATATAGTTTTAGCGTTACACGTCACGTGATCATGTCGATGACGACTTACATGAATATAAATGCCATTCAAACCTGCTTATAGAAATTTTCTTTTAGAAAATACCCAAACGTACTACCAGAGACTGCTATCATAGAAGGACAGTATATTGACTATAAAATTTAAAATATTGCAGACAAAAGTGTCAACATAGTGAATCGCTTATAACGTTCGTTGGATGCCAAACACCTTACACAGCGTTTATGTATGAGTATATGTACGTAATGGGGATCCAATGCGTTATACCTTATAAAGGCTAGTGCCAACATTTTGCTAGCGTCGTTATCCGTTGATGGCTATGTAAATATTTAAGAGAATGTTTGGTTGACATTTTAGTGTAGAAGATATTTTAGAGATTATCCATGTTAGGTTAGGTTTAAATAGATTTTGGTAAAGTAAGGCTTTAGTGAAATAACTTTTCCCAAATTTGCAAGTAATACTGCCACCAAAACTAGTGTTTGAAGGAGAATAATTCTGAAATATACCAGTATTTTATGTTGCGGGTATGCGAATTGTCCGTGTGGTGACAGATTAGATTACAATTCACCACTCTCTATCTTTGCCGTGGCTGTCGTTAAAGACGACTAAGTAATATAAAATGCACATAACATCTGTGCAAGAGAAGGAAAACTCGAAATGAAGCCCTAAACCAACATGTTTGATAAGTATGTTATAGTAGGTCTAATTCCTTCTCATTGTGGAGGTGGGCCGAGCCCAGCAGTCGTAATAACGACTAATAGCTTTACATAGATCTGGACTAACTCTGTCTGGTATTGTCTGGTCAATATTTATTTTCTCAAGGGGGGTTGATATCAAGCAAGCAGCAGCTCATAAAACTATTGTGAATAACTTTAGCTTATCCATGATTATAGCTTCCAATAATTATGAAGGTGAAAATGTATGAAGTTAGTTTTGAAACTTACTATTTCTGGTTAGGTTAACTATTTAGACTCTGGTTACTTACCTTCCGGTACAGCTAAAGATGTCAATAAGAAGTGTACGCAAGCAGCTCCTGTACCATGACCCATCAAGGTCACATTAGTAGGGTCTCCTCCAAATACGGCAACATTCTCTTTTATCCAATGCAGTGCAGCTATCTGATCCATGAGACCATAATTCGCTGGTGATCGAGGAAAGTCGTCTGATCTTGGGTTTAGGAAACCTGTGAAAAATAACGACTATATATTTTTCGTTTATGTAAATGCGAACTCAAAATAACCAATGCATCATCATGATCATCATCTCATCTCATATATTTCCTACTGCTGGGGTTGAGCTGAGAATTGTTGTAGGTTTTATTTCGATTTTGCCTTCTCTTGCGTAAATATTGTGTGCATTTTATATCCTTTAGTCGTCTTTTACGACATCCGCGGATAAGATAAGGGTGGTTACTTGTATTACACATGGAAACTACATCTGGGGGCACCGCAGTGCCCCCGCCAAGTCGATCACATATTCTAGCGTAACTATCATGATTTTATCGTTGAAATTTATCTAATATACAGCGCTAGATAAAACGGTTAGTAGAGGGTTTTATTTATCAATGGGTACCCCAAATAGGGGGTATTCCGTCGGGCCGACAACTGACGTCAAGTCACCCTGCTCTGGTGGTCGGCCCAATGATGAAGGCGACGTGCATTGTGGGTGGGTTGCGGGTGTACGTGCTTACGCCCCTCTGTCGCCCCGGACGGAGTGGTGCGAGGAGCGCGCCGACTGTAACCCACCCCCAAAAAAAAAGAGGGGTTTTATTTTAACTTTTTCGTTTCTTACTTCGTGTTATCTGCATATTCCTTAGTCGTCTTTTGCGACATCCATATGTGAAAAAGTATCTGGTGAATTGTATACTCGCTCCGTCACTAAAAAAAATATCAATCAACTATTATATATCTATTAACGTTTCCTATTTTCTTTCATAATTGATAGTATTCCTTACAGTCTCGAATCATTGGTAAAATAAATTGTGGTGACGTGATGGCTATAATTAGTATCCTAGATCTATGATTGTCTTTTTCCTCCTATCTTACATATGGATTTCGTAAAAGACGACTAAGGGATATGATATGAATATAACATCTATTCAAGAGAAGGAAAGCTTGACATAAAATCCTATACCAACACGTCTGACCAGGGTGGTATAGTAGCTCAATATTCCTCTCATTGGAAAGGAGGAGCCCCATAGTAGGACTGGCTAGTGGGAAACGGCTCAAACGATTTTGATAAAATTTGGCATAGTAGAGGTTTCGGGGCCAAAAAATCGATCAATAAAACCTAGCTAAGGTTTTATTTATAGAAAATGTTGTTTTGTCGGTATTTTTAGCTAATCAATATAATAACATAAAACGTTGTTGACATTCTCTAAATAGGAATTCGAATTTCGTCGTCGTTGTCATGAGTGACAATAGCTCAGTTGGGAAGTTGTCCAGTTTGTTTTGTTTTGTTTTGGCATTCAAACAGCGTGGGATCGAATCTCAGTGTTATTATTATTCTGTTTTTGTAATTTTTGATATTTTTTTCATTATTTCATTTTTATTTTTTATTAATATATATCTAAATAAATTCGGCAAAAATACAACAAAAATATACCGAGCAAAGTTCGGTCAACCACATATAGGTAACATGTAATCTTTAATCTCTTAGAATAGTTTCGTTCGCTGAGAAATAAAGACAATTTTAGTTTAACTTGGGTGTCAACTTTCAATACTAGAAACAGCGTACTGTAAAATAATTTAGTGACTTTTCAATATAATAGAATCCGAAAATTTACACTTGAGAAATGGTAGCGCATTCTTTGACTAAATTTATGGACAGGTTTCCCGTTTATTTTACTCTAAGCAATTAGATAAATTCTTGATCCTAATATTATAAATGCGAAAATATTAAATTATAGGTATATTTAGCTATTGCATGTGGTGACAGAAGAAGAATACATTTCATTCATTCATTCTTAACTTGCCGGTAGGTATAGTCAAAGACGAATAAGAGATTTAATATACACATGACATCTATGCAAGAGAAGGAAAACTCTAAATGAAACCTTATAGCAACAGGCCTGACCAGCATAGTAAGGACCTACTATACTGTAAGTTTGTGAAGTTGAGGCCTGTAGGGTTAGGGGGTATAGAGTTAGAAGGTTGGGTCTACATGATACCTGATAACTTTTGACAGTGCGAGCTATATGATTTCGTATTGGCAACATTTTTGGTGGGATATTTTTCTATATCAGACGGGTACCATTATTTCTTACATTTCATCATCATTTAAGCTCATACATGTTCCATTGTTGAGTTTAAGCCTCCGACACAATAGGAGGGAAATTGATCTACTATACCACCTTCTTTTAAATACATGTAATTATTTCTGATGTTTACGCGAGTATTATACATTTTAAATAAAACTACTTAACGGATTTTATCGCGTTTGTATTTGATTTTGGATTACCCGACGTTTCAAACACTTTGCAGCGTTCATGGTCACGGGCGGACTAAAATGTCTCACGTCCAACAAGTCATAGTTACTGCAGAAAATTTATAATTATCTACCCGATACAGAAATTAGTTATTAAATATTGACCCACATATTGATACAAATTTATTGCCAGTGTAAGAAGAAAATGATTCTATATGAAAAAAAAAATATTGTTTATGGTTAGTAATTATTTAACATTAAAATTAATAGTAATTATATTTAAAAACCTAACAATCTAGTATACTACCACCGGATCGGCACACGCCCACACTGAGAAAGATCCGGCAAGTAAACTCAGGTGACATGATGCTAAATTAATATTAATTTTGAAGGCGGCTTACTTTATGTTACTAAGAGGTTTTAATTTATAGAATTATCTTTAGTTATTATTATTGTGGGTCAAATCTATACACTGGCAATAAATTTGTAACAAAATGTGGGTCAAAATTTAATAACTAATTTCTGTATCGGGTAGATAATTATAAATTTTCTGCAGTAACGATGACTTGTTGGACGTGAGACATCTTAGTCCGCCCGTGACCATGAACGCTGCAAAGTGTTGGAAACGTCGGGTAATCAAAAATCAAATACAAACGCGATAAAATCCGTAAAATAGTTTTATTTAAAATACATGTAATTATACATTATAGTCGTCTTTTACGACATCCACAGACAAGAGAGCGATGTTGAATTGTATTCATACTTGGTCACCACATAGAAAAGGCACTTTATTCTATTTAAAAGAACTACCTCAAAATTTATAATAATTCAAAAACAATTTCCTTGAAAGATACAGCTTTGATAGGTAATTATCTTATAAAACATTTTTCGTGAACGAATCATATTTAAGAATTATCTTTGAAGAATATTATTTAAATACGCGCTCTTTAAATATTATTGTATTTCATTTACGGATTCTTATAACAAAAGGTAATTTTATATTTTGAAACAAAATGACTTGCTTATAATATTTAAGAGATTTCGGTATTTTAATATATTATGTTAAATGAATAGATCTAATATTTGTTTAGGACAAAAGAAAAAGAAACAAATATATATCTGACTTTTACCATTTTTGAATGTATATTTCTAGGGAAAAATGATGCGGGTGACTGGACCGGGGAGTTAGTCCGTCACCCACTGAGAGGCCGACCGCGTGAGGAAAGACCGACATCCTCCCCGAGGCGGGGACGTCGGTTGATGGGAGGGTAGTCTTCAGGGGGTAATCCTGCTCCGGTGGTCGGTCCAACGACGAAGGCAACGTGGTATTCGGGTGGGTTGCGAGTGTGCGTGCTTACGCCCCTCTGTCGCCCCGGACGGAGTGGTGCGAGGAGTGCGCCGACCGCAACCCACCCCAAACAAAAAGGGAAAATGATGATTGTAGATTTTTACGTTACGCGTGCTCATCCCACAAAAAAACGACACCCTGAAGTTAGTTACTCAACATTTTTAACGATGCGCGCACCGTCAAATATGTCAACTAGATAATGCGTTATAATTGATGTAATAAATGCCTTTCTTTGTATTATTAGTGTATTTTTTTCTACACGCGTAGGATTTTTATCTTGTTACGCCAAAGAAGTAAAACTTACCTGCGACATTAGTACACATTCATTTTTAACCATATACCTACATGAAACACAAAAATTGTTGTCATTTATGACCGTTGAACGTTGAACTATTCAACCAATGTGCTCGAAAACCAGTCCCATTAGAAAAACGATTGAGCAAAGATGGATATAGACAACAAAAATAATGTATTAGGAGCGGGCATTCATAAAAGGCGCTGTGTGGTAGCGGCTACTAATACTACCAACCCTTGCGTTGCTAGTGGGTGTCGTAAATGACGACTAAAAGAATAGACCTGGGTCAACAACATCTGATGTTGTTCGGTCAATAAATACATTTCCAAGGGAGTTTGACGTTACACAGGTAAACGGGTTATAAAGTTATGGCTAATATCTTTTGCAATATGTGTCTTGGAAGAGGAGTACATATTGCGTCAACCCCTATTAATAGGGGTAAGAGCAAGATAAATTAAATATAAAATGTTTAAAAATATAAACCCCCTGTTCTTATGTTTGTAATTGAACTCCTAAACGGCTGAACCGATTTTAATGATTTTTGTCGCTGTTCCGATGGATATGAAAATGGTTTGGATTAATAATTGGAACTGTTAGGTGGCGCTGCAATCGATTTTAAGGAGACTTCTTTCTATTATTTTTTAAAATTTGAACAAAACATCTCTTGGGTCAGCAAGTTTTATATAAAGACTAGTTGACCCAACAGACGTTGTTCTATGCAAATAAACGACACCTATCGGGTCCAATTGTTAATCTAAACTATTCTCGGATCTCCTTGAACACATACAAAACATTTCATCAACAACTGTCCAGCTGTTTAGATAGAGTTCAGTGACATATGTACACACGTAAACAACACATTTATATATAAAGAACATAAAGCGCTTAAAACTAAACAATTATATCATTAGCTATCTTAATATATTCACAACTTAAAATTCAAACGGCTTGGAGCCTTCAAACCACAGAGAAGGGGTAAGGGAACGTGTAGATAATACTGAGTAATTATTGACGGACGACCGTAGTAGAATTAAGAGCCTTATTCGTTATTTAGCATGAATACGAAGGTTCGTCCCCTAACTAGAATTCTAAAACCGACATAAATTAAAAAATAAACTGTTTAACTAATTAAAGGTTTCCATTTTGATTCAGTTTCATTTTCTAGACTTACGTTGGAATTAACATTGTAAAATGTATGGACCTAATTGGTTTATACATAAATTCGGTGAAAAAATTTCCGTCCAATTTGTCAATCAATCCAACCTAATGATTTATCTTATATCTTTAAACGAGCAATTCTTGTAAATATATATATTTTCAGGATCTCGGAAACGGCTCCAACGATTTTGTTGAAACTTGGCATACTAGAGGATTCGGGCCTAAAAAATCGATCTAGCTAGGTGTTATGTATAGAAAATGTTGTTTTGTCAGTGTTTTTGGCAGACAATATAATGACATTAAATTTTAAAAGAATATGAATTTAAATTTTGTCATCAATGTCATGAGTTAGGATAGCTCAGTGGCGAAGTAGTCAGGTTTCGTGTTATTTTTGACATCGGCGACAAACGGCGTCGGATCGAATCTCGGTGTTATTATTATTCTCTTTTTGTAATTTTTTATATAATTTTCATTATTTATTTTTATATTTTTTATTAATATATGTATATCTAAATAAATGCTACAAAAATACTCCGAGCGAAGCTCGATCAACCTGATATTGATGTTTACACGAGTATTACAAATTAAAAATAAAACTGTTTTTCTAAATTTTATATGCCATTTAAACTATCTGTATTAATATATTGTATCGCATTTGTATTTAGTTATTGATTACTCGACGTTTCTAACACTTTTCAACGTTCATGGTCACGGGCGGACTAAGATGTCTTACGTCCAATAAGTCGTCGTTATTACAGATATTTATATCTACCCGTGGTTTGGCTATATAGAACAAATGAGCAAAGAGAGGTTGATGAAGCAAATATACAAAGCAAGTGTGAGTGGGACAATTACGAGAGACCACGCCGTACATTTCTGGATTAAATTCAAGAATGGTGAAAGGTCATGTTAAGAGTACGTGTAATTGTAGGCAATGCATGATGACTTTGATGAATGTCAGTGAAGCGATAGAAGTACCTATATAAGGACTGTGGCTTGTGGCAATCCGTAGTTCCATCCGACGTCCTCGTCGCGTCCTCGACGAAGAGGACGACAACATCACACTCGCTCCACGTAGAGCCTACACGGCCCGCGAGGCCTTAACATATAAATATCCGCGGTTCCGCCCTCGCCGTCGAGGTGTGAAACCGCGCCGCGCAAAAGTCACGAATCAAAACGTGGGCACGCCCACTTTGCCTCCAGCGACGCCCCAAGCCGATGTCTGTTTCCCACAGAGGGAGCCCATGGGCGATGGCGCTTAGCATACTTTTCTCCGGGTTGAGAGCCCTCAGCGCTCACCCATAGTCCGCGTCAAGCTGTCAAAGCCATCTGCGGCCAACAGCAGTACACACCCAAAAAAAAAAAGCAATCCGTAGTGTCTACCTACCCCTCTGTGAAGAGGCGTGAGGCTATGAATGTATGTATGTACATCTATCCGATACAGAGTGAACTATTACATTTTAATGTAAATTTGTAAAACGTTAAATTTGTACTAATTATAAGCGGTAGCGGCTTTTCTTTTTTGAGAGGGGTGGGCTATGGTCCACCCCAAGGCTCCGTCCGAGGCGATAGAGGGACGACGCGTGAACCCACCGTAGCACGTCGCCTTCGTCGTTGGGCCGACCACCGGTACCGAGTTCCATGCCCTCCGCGTTCGGTCTGAAAAGGGCAGCGGCCTAGCAAAAGGTCCATGAGCGATATTATCACATACCTTCATGTGTGCTCTTTGCTTGTTTGCCACCCACAGAAATATAAAAAGAAATACCTATAAAATGGAGTCAGCCTGCCTAAATAAGATTTACTTCAAAATTTTCACTTCCACTAAGCTCATTACTATAAACCATACATATATAGACATATACTAAACACCCAACCAAGGAAAGCAATTATTTCGCTGTTAAAATTAGTCTTAGTTTAAACAAAGGAATCTTAAACTCGTTTGAAGACGTTAGAATAGTTATTGAAACAAATAAGTTCATTTTAAGTACGTTCAACTGTCTAAATATTGTTTCAACTACAATATTCTTAAAAGTAATTATCTTGAATCAAATTATGAGATTGTATATAAATTATTTCTTCGTGTGGAAATTATATTAAAATCTCTTTGTGTTTTTTTTTTCTGTTTATGAAATTTCTTTAATAATACTATTTCAATATTAATATTTGATAAAATATATTCAAGATTATTTTAGCGGGCTATATATTCTATTGAATAAAGGACATTGATGTTACAACAAAATTGTTTGATGGTTTTCGTTAAGAATTATTATAATGTTAGAGCGAGTACAGAACAAATTCACGCGGTACTTGTATAAAAAACTCTATGGTGTATACCCATTTTATCCGTTAATGTACCCAACTTTGTTTGTGTTGTGAATGGTCGGGTATAATGAATTAAGAGTGCGACGGAAATTCGCGCTGGTGTCGTATTTGCCCTGCTAACGGCTAGAACTAACTTGCTAGCCAGAATGTCAAGAACGCGAGCACTTGGTACCATAAACGAAGTTCATACAAAAATTGATATTTTGACAAGTCAATTGAGAGAATTCAATAAGACACTTCTTTTTATCCTATGTCATAGATTAAGTTAAAAGTAGTATTAAGGTATAGATTAATTGTAAATCATATAGAAGTAAGCTTAGAATTAACACTATTGTTTTAAGTTTTTAGCCTGTAAATAGTCATATTGTCTATATATTAATACGTGAAGCAAAAACTTTGTACCCCTTTTTACGAAAATTACGTGGATGGATAAGTATGAAATTTGGCACAGTTGAAGTATATAATGAGGTGAAGTCCATATAACTGAAATTTCATATAATAATAGATTAGGAATACATTAAATTCTTTAAAAAGGCATTACGCACACTACCATTCAATCGCTACACTTACACATTCACACACAGATCCACACACACCAACGCTTATACACTTTTGTTTACGGTTAAAATCTCTGGTCGAACTGAATGTCAAATAATCATAATTATGAGGACAAATAGACATTTGTACTCATATATTAGTTATTAGTGAAATACAGCTTGCTCAATATACAATTATACATAAATAAAAATAAAAGAACATTTTGTTGCAGAAAAATAATCGTCCTACGCTGCGCCGTCCGATTCGTGGTCGCCACTCAAGAACCTTTCTTTCCCAACGGTTGTCGGTTCGACGAGCGATGTGGCCTGCCCATTACCTTTTCAACGTGCTAATTCTGCGGGCTATATCGGTTACACCCGTTCTTCTACGGATTTCCGTGTTCCGGATTTTATTACGTAGAGAAATACCGAGCATAGGCCTCTCCATAGCACGCTGAGCGACTTTGAGCTTTTTTATGAGGCCGACATTTAGAGACACGGCGACCACTAGTGTTAAATAAATAAATATTTCTACTGTTCTCTCACTAGGCTCGAGCCTCCTCCACAATACGAAGAACCTATTATACCACGCTGATCAAACATGTTGGTATATACAAATTTTCCTTCTCTCTTTTAGATGTTATATGCATATTATATCCCTTAGACGACTTTTACGATACCCGCGTGTCGGAAAGGAGATGGTGAATTATATTCTTACTCCGTCAATGGAGGATAACAGAATGGTAGAATTAGAACTATTTGGAGGGTGATAAGATTATTTTTGTGGGGTATACATATATTCCAGCGCAGGCAAGATTGATATTTACACAATTTTTATTAATTTACCTTCGTTGAGAATGCTACTCTCTCTCCTACTTCAATAGATAAGCTGAGATCAAGATTCTATACAGGCCGTATCAATCCGTATCTATCATAATCATCAATTCAACAAATGATATATGAATATTAATTTTCATTTTAAACTGAGCAAAGCGTTAAGTTAGTTAGGTATATAAAATCTAAAGCACACTCTTACAAATAAATGACTTTGAAAATTGAGTTTACCAAATCGTAACCTTATATCATATCATCAAGATATATTACATAGTGAACGTTAACCAAAACTTTCAAGTCTGTTACACAAAGCTAAACTTACTTGTGGTTTACAACATTTGCACCATAAAATCTACGTAATAGCAATAATCGTTACGTTTGAGTGAAACGCAAACAATTATGTTCGCGTTTATTGAGGCCAGAATGGATTTCGTCGACAGGGAATAGAGTTTACGTATAAAATTAGCTGGGTTAGTATTGGATAATAAGAAATGTAATGTTGTATATTTTAAGCGAAATTGGATAGAGATTGATGATGTCACAAGAGTATCTTTTTTTTATTGCTGTTGGTGGGAAAAAAAAGTGAGCCGTCGCTCACAACGCCTGGCAGATGTGAAACATTGAATTTATTTTGTACAAGTATAATACATAAAAGAATAGTTTACGACAGGAACTAATATGACAATGTAGAAATAAAATATTACGATCTTTTTCCAGAAAATGATGATTTTTATTTTCATTAAAGACAAGAATTAAACATTCAAACATATTTTAATTTGTAACAACTCAATTCTTTTAATCTGTAATTTCTAAAATCACATAATATAATAGTTATATTCGATGCCTCTGACGATATTACTGTGACAATTGGTCGGAATTACACTTACTATCATATGGCGTGGCGAGATCTCGCCACGGCATGCTAAGGTCAATATAAGCATGCGAGCTCAGTGCGGCGAGAGAGATAGCGCACAGTTGCTTGTGCACAACTTCGCGTCGCTCCGTCTCACTCACAGACTACTACGTATAGACTACGTATGTATCTTATATCTTTAAACGAACAATTCTTGTATATATATGTATATACAGTATGACTGGTAAAAGATTGTACATATTCAAGGAAACGATAGATAATGGCCACATGTAACTAATAAAAGTATAAAAAGAAGATAATATTAATTAACTACATAGTAAACATCAACAATATTAGTGTTACAAGACTTCCAAAAATATTGTCACCCTAGTGGCGATACACCGATACCGAAATCGAGTAACAGTTTTGTTAGCACTGTTGTCAAGATTTTGGATATTTATTACTAGAATTACTTAAACTAAGTGTAACAATAATGTCATAAAACACTAAAGTTATTTGCAGATTCATAGCTCTTACCTATCCTGAGGTAAAGTGATTTGTTTCTAATCAAAACAATAGGTTTGCCAGCGTACGTTGACCTCTGTCTGCGACCCGCGACGAAAAAAAAATACCTACTGGGTCGAGTCGCATAGGTAAAATATTTACCTAAAATGTAACTAGTTCAATGCGCGAACTGTTTAGTACCTACAATTGCTGACGTACGTTGGCCTATCCCATGTGTCTATAACTAAATATTTTTATAAGATAATTAGTTCAAAATTTAAGTACCGTTTTTTTTTACATATTCGGTATCAGACTCGAGTACTGAATACCCTCCTTCAATATGTACAATCTTTTACCAGTCACCCTGTATATATTGAGGCTCTCGGAAATGGCTCCAACGATTTTGATGAAATTTGGCATACTAGAGGTTTTAAGGCCAAAAATCGATCTAGCTAGGTTTTATGTTTAGAAAATGTTGTTTTGTCGGTGTTTTTAGCTAATGAATACAATGACATAAAATGTTATTGAATATGAATTCGAATTTCGTCGTCGTTGTCAAGAGTGTCAATAGCTCAGTTGGGAAGTTGTCCAGTTTTCTTTTTGTTTTGTTTTGGCATTCAAACAGCGTGGGATCGAATCTCGGTGTTATTATTATTCTCTTTTTCTAATTTTTGATATTTTTTTCATTATATTATATACTAGCAATCCGCCCTCGCTTCGCTTCGGTTATAGGTTATAGTCGTTTTACCCGCGTAGTTCCCGTTCCCGTCGAAATACCGGGATAAAATATAGCCTAGTTTACGCCCTGATATTATAGCTTTCCATTGGTGAAAAAATTTTTGAAATCTGTCCAGCCGTTTTGAAGATTACCCGGAACAAACAGACAGACAGACAGACAGACAGACAGACAAAAATTTTTTAATTGCTATTTTAGGCATACGTGTCGTGCAAATAACCGTGTGAGCATGAAAAAAGCCTATTAATTTGACATTACAAACAGACACTCCAATTTTATTTATTGGTATAGATTAAAGCTTTATTATAACGCATTATCTAGTTGATATTTGTGAAAGTGTGCGCGCATCATAAAAAATGTTGACTTGCTAACTTCATTGTGTCGGTTATTCGTGACAGTGTGAGCAATTATCCTAAAAATATACTCTCATCTTTATTCCGTAATGTTCTATAAGAAGTATAACTTCAAGAACACCATATATGAGTTGAAATGACGCCGATGATGATGACACACCTAATACTGGATCAAAATGTAATATTATGAACACGTTACCCAGCCACAAAAAGACAATGGAATCCCGAGACGCCTTCATCTGATCTCATTTAAAATCTCAAGAGCGTTTATTAAAATCTTTTGAAGTGACGTGCTTGATACAATATAAATTCAAACCTCTTTAAGACACGCTTAAGGGACTAAAGAAATACTTGAAATTACAATCTCAAGCCTCGTTTATTTATATATAACTAAATATTATACTAGATAAGTTATTCATCGCAGCCCACACAAGTTCCACTTTTGGGCTCAGGGCTTCTCCACAATGGAAGAGAAATTGATGTACTATACCACGTTGCTCAAATATATTGGCATAGAGTTTGAGTAGAGTTGTCCTTCTCTTACATAGCGTATCCCTTAATTGTCTTGTACATCCACGAGTAAAATAGGGGATGGTGATTAGTATTCTTCCTAGAGACAGAGTAAGAATACCATTAGGTGAGATTGCCGTGTGATGACCCACACGAAAATCTACACAATAAGAGAGATATTAGCATCTTCACAAAAAAAAAGAGAGAAATTAACACTCGTTTTTTTTTTTTTTTTTGTGGATGGGCCGCGGTCGGTGCGCCTCCGCACAACTCCGTCCGGGGCGACAGAGGGGCTTAAGCACGCAACTCCCGCGACCCACCCGAAAACCACGTCGCCTTCGTCGTTGGGCCGACCACAGAAATTAACACTCTACCGGCTCTTTCATGGGAAGTGCTCTGAGAAACTGTTTGACTTACTACCACCATCATTTTACCTACGTATCACTGGACACCGTAGTAGGGTTCATCCATTTTAACTGGAAACGTTATGGTCTTCAACAGTACGTTTCCAGCGATCCTATTTCTCACGTAGGTGCAAAATCGGGAATGAGCTACTTGCTGCTATGCTTCCCCAATGCTATGACATTTTTTTTAACCGAGGTTTAAGGAGAGCACTTTCTTCACGGTAGGCAACGGAATTGCTGTGCCCCTAGTATTGCAAGAGTATATATACGATAGGAACGCAACTAGACAAACTCGAAACAAATAAGGAAAACTTGATGGAACATTTTACTATGAATGTCAAAATGAATGCCAATCCATCAGCGTCAAAATGGAGATCCGAGTCCTGTAGTAGAATATAGATGGATTAAAAAGAAAAAGAAAAAATATAATTGTAATAACATAGATTAATGTTAGCTCCTTCTGATAACTGCCTCCAATCAAATGAAGAGAAGGTGGGTCAATCAACGTATTTTCTTTAATAATAATAATATGTGGAGTTTTACTAACATAAATACAGATTTTTTTCTTTGAAAATACCCTGCATTAAGAAAAAAATCTTGTATTGCCAGGGACTTTACAAACATATAATTAATGGACACAAACAATACACAAAATCAGAACAATAAAAAAATTATATCGAAGGAAATGAACTTGGAACATTCGGCACGGCAGGTCGGAACTTAAACTAATATGTCATCTGTGTACTCAAAATAATAAGTTGTGGATTCTTTGTGAACATCGAATCCATAATACTCATTGCTACATAAAACATTATACCGTATAAAAAGTTCTATACAGGTACATGTTCTAACAACGTTGGCTAAAGCCTCGCAATATTCTAAGGCATAATTTATCGCTTAGAGAAGCAGGTCATCTTCACATATTCCTTTATGATATTTAGAAGTAACCGAAAACTCAAAGTTCATGTATTACGTGGTAAATACACTACTAAAATCAAACTACCGCTTATATTTATGTAAATTATGACTGATAATACTGTATAGGGACACAGTATCGAATAGAAAATATTGATACTGTACTGAAGGGTATTATCGAAAAAAGTACTCATAAATTTATCGAAACAAAAGTATCGATACTTCAAAGTATCGAATACATTTCATAAAGTCTATCAGGTATGTTCATTGCAGGATTGTGATGACCTTTTTTTTGATAGAATTTATTCTGCAAATTAATTTCATGCAAGCATGTATTTTACATAAAGCACCAACATTTGCGGGATTCCCGTGATAAGCTTTCTTTTTTGTTAGGAATTAAACTTTGAACATCTGTGACCCTAACACTATCTGCAATATAGCAATCTATAAAAGAACTGGCGTAACCGACATAGCAAGTAGAATTAGCACGTGAAGTAGCAATGGGCAGGCAACATTACTCGACGAACAGATAACTTTACTACGGATATATAAAAAACTGCCAATCCTCATAGACAATGGAACAAACTATATAAATTATTGCATCATTATCAGATCTTGATAAATATGTAAAGTTTCAAATTAATCCGACGGGACGTTTAGAAGGGGGTGAAAATCACGTTCTAAGATACCGTCACATACAAATAAAGTATATATAGGCGTAACGATTTCTAAATTTACGCGAATATTATAAATTATAAAACAATTTTTAAGGATTTTGCACAGTTAGTTTTAAGTCACCCTCGATCTAGCATCGATCGATTGTCGACATACTGTAGCTTGTAATTAGTTAAATAAATTTATTAAATAAGAGACTTTGCATTTCTTTGCACTTTCCGCTAACAGCCTTCGTAAGTAGCTATTTCCTTATATAGCTGAAAATTACGTCAACATTGTGACAAGTAACCCTTTTGCAATGTTCTCTATTCCAAGGAGATGTCGAGCAAAGTATGTTCGCTTTGTTTTTATTGGTCCTGTCGTTATAAGTGTATGGGAAATATTAAATGTGAAATTGAGGTCATAAAAATAACAAAAGATAAAATGTCTTTTCTTTTATGTGTATTGCTGTTATTATGAATGGTAATAAAAAATCTAATTAATTGAGAATCGCCTGATTATATAATTGTTTGTCATAAATTCGGTAATATTATATACTGGTTGGATCACACTATTGACAGTTGTCTCTCTACAGCTGCGGGCTGGTCCGTTCGAGGTAGTACCACACTGAGCAGAAAATCGACGTCTGAGTAGTAGAAATTTGTTACAACGTTTAGTTCGGTGAGCGAGAGAGCCGGAAACCCAACTTTCTGAGGGTGTTTGCTTGTGGTGGATTCTGGTGATGCCTTAAGTATCACCGAACCTTATTGCACGTATTCATACTTCCTTCAGTTCCTTCACTGTAGGCAGCGGCCTTGTAAAGGTCTATTCGCGGCAGCAACACTTACTATCAGATGTAGTATTTGCTTGATGGCACCGTTTGCAATAAAAAAGAAAATAATAACTAAAGCCTGCTAGACGAAGAAAAGATGATTTAATAAAACTCTCCAATTGATTTCTTATGTTTTACAATATCTATTGCGTTAATTTATCCGTATGGTGATGGAGTAAGAATACAATTCACCACCCTTTATCTTTCCCGTGGGTATAATAAAAGACGAGTAAGGGATATAATACGCTTATAAAATCTACGCAAGAGAAGTAAAAATCGTACTCCAACCTGTCCGACTCGCACAGGTAAGGTCAATTTTCTTCTTTTTGTGGTGGAAGCTGAAGGCCAGGAGTGGGACGTAGATGAGCCAAAATAAATATATAATGATGATGAATCTATTGCCAACATGTATCGCTTAATTAAAAAAACATGGTATCATCATCATCATCGTAGTCCACATACGTCCCATTGTTGGGCTCGGGCCTCTTCCACAATGGGAGATAATCTGAGCATGTCATACCATACTGGTCAGACATGTTGGTTTAGTGTTTTATTTTGTGTTTTCCTTCTCTTAATATGACAGATATTATATGCATATTAAGTCCTCTTTTACGACATTCACGGGCAAGATAGGGAGTGATGATTTATATTCTTACTACGTCACCACACGGAAAAGCAGGGTATAGCGAGGTTAATTTTCCTCCTATTGTGGCGGAACCTGAAGCCCAGGAGTGGGACGCATATAAGCTAAAACTAATAGATGATGATGAATCTATTGCCAACAATTAAGTGATATATCTTAATTTAAAAAAATATATACTACAAAATACATAAAACATTAAATAATAATACTAATAATTTTCACTTCGTTAATAAAATGTTCATTTATAATGGACGCTAAAATGTATATTTAATTAAGAGAGTTTTAGTAATATATTTTGGAAAGTTCGTTAATTATTTATGAAATTAATGTAGTTAAGATTTATTTAAGTTTGTAGTTACTGCTTGTATAATGGCTGTATCTCATCTTAGTTTTTATTGTCTTGATTTATGTTAGTGTGTAGAAGTAAAAAAACAAATAAATTATTTTGCTAGCCTTAGGTACACCTTTCATCATCATTTCAGCCTATACAATTTCCATTGTTGGGCTTGAGTCTACCCCAGAATGGAAGGGAAATTAAACTATTATACTGTACTGGTCAGAAGTATTGACATAGGGGTTTATGTTGAATTTTTTTTCTCTTGCAAATATATTATCTGCATATCATAGCTTATGCTTATAAAGCTGTTTTTCAAAGGGAACCTACGTGATATCACGGATGCCTATAGAGGGTACAAATGTTACAAAAATATCTATAAGTATATATAAAAATAAAATTTAAAAATTGGTATAAAAATATAAATATCGAAATAAGGAGTCCGTACCAGTTGTCAGCATAACTAACGGAAAAAACAATGGATTATGGAGCCTCACATCACCTAAAAAGAGATCTGTAACTATAGGTATACTCAAGAAGAAGAGTAAGACTGATTTTTCAAAATATCTCATAATTCTACTCGTAAACTCTCACCTTAAAACATCGCGTGATATTTACACTAAAAGTAATAAAACAATCAACTCGACATTTTGATAATAAAAATCCAATTTCGCTTTCGAACTTTTAATTAGTTAAATTTGTTTACAGATTGCATGTTATGCAGCAGTTGAATAAATGGTTACTAATGTTTTTACACGCGATTTTTTCTTTCATTGTTCTATTGAGCTTTATATTTATGCTTTTGTTGGTAGCTAATCTAGCAACCAGTGTATCTATTAATAGTAAGGGATAAAATAATTTAGGCGATATTTTTATAATACAAACTAAATATCATTTTCGAAATTTTATTTAATTAAAATTGTTTACAGATTATAAATTATGATGTAATCGAAATAAATGTTTACTAATATTTTTACAAGCGATTTTCTTTATTTTCTAATGATTTTCATCTACCTACTCTATACTACTTAGTAGTAGTCAGGTAGTCCTGATAACAGTAAGTATTCCTCCAATGTGTTTGAGGGGAGTGATGGCTGCTCTAATAGTTAAGATGTTATTGGGTACTTTTGGTATCTGGTCCAGCTTTATAAAGAAATATTTTTTTTTTTGTACTAGATTTTGAAAATTTGTAAATATACATATACCTATACAATTTCGAAGGGCATCACACTAGAGCTAATACCATATATTTTACAAAATATACAATTATATTGCAAAGATTAAAAAGAAATTATAGTCCACTGTGTTTCTTGTCGGATCTTCTTAGCTTGCGGCCGCGTTCCGACCCAATGGTAGATTATTGTATTGTTTCGAACGATGTATAAATTTGGCAATATGTAAGTACTCTTAAGGGGCTTATGCAGAATAAATGATTTTGATTTGATTTGATTTATTATAATCATTTCGTTTACTGTTAAAATCTGATATCATTTCTGTCTGTATGTATGTATTTGGTATAAGATTATATAAATTTGCTTTACTTGGATAACCCAATATCAGAAATCATTGCTCACATTGAACTGCACCTGCCTAATTTATTCTGCTCCACCTTAGGTAGACTGGCAGAAAATGTCTAAGGCATTAAGTCCGCCTTGTATCTTTTTTGTGTGCAGAAGTTTTAAATAAATAAATATCACTTTTAATTAGTTATTTTTGTTTACAGATTTCATGTAATAACTTAGTAGTTAAACAGTCAGTAGTTAAATAATTATTGAAGTTTTTAGACGTTTTCTTTATTCGACTGAACTTTTTTCATTGCTGTTGGTAGGAGCAACCTAACCAAGTAAGTTATCTGACGATGGCAAATGTTAAAACAAATAACTTACTACTTGATAATAAATTCAATGAGATTTTCTAACGTTTCTTAAGGATTCCTGGTATTTACGCGAATATTACACATTATAAATAAAACTACGGATTTTATCGCGTTTCTATTTGATTTCTGATTGCTCGACGTTTCGAACACTTTGCAGCGTTCTTGGTCATGGGCGGACTAAGATGTCTCTTGACCAACAAGTCCTCGTGGGCAATAAAAAATCAAATACAAGCGTGACAAAATCCGCAAAGTAGTTTTATTTACAACTTTTCTTAATTTAAATTTGTTTAAATCTACTTTACGGATTTTATCGCGTTTGTGTTTAATTTTTGATTGCCCGACGTTTCTGTATCGGGTAGATAATTATACATTTTTTGCAATAACAATGACTTGTTGGACGAGAGATATCTTAGTCTGCCCATGACCATGAACGCTGCAAAGTGTTTGAAACGTCGGGCACTCAAAAATCAAATACAAACGTGATAAAATCCGTATAGTAGTTTTATTTAAAATGTGTAATACTCGCGTAAATATCAGAGACCATTAAATTTGTTTACAGACTAAATGATATACAGAAATTGAATAAATAGTTATTGATCCGTATGGTGACGGAGTAAGAATGCAATTCACCACCCCCTCTCTTGCTTGTGGGTGTCGTAAATCACTAATGGACATGCTATGCATATAACAACTGTGCAAGAGAACTAAAATGCAAAATAAAACTGTATGTAACCTGGTTGACCAGCGTGGTATAGTAGGTCAACTTCCCTCCCAATGTGGACGAGGCTCGAGCCTAGTAGTGGGTTGTATATAAGCTTTGATGATGCTGACAATATTTTTACAAGCAATTATTACTGAATACCCCTATGCTTCTCAAATTTATATCAATCATTGAATACCCTTTAACTGATAACTATTGTAATGTAAAATCCACAATAGACAATCGAATAACATGTTTTATTCGTGCAAGGATTCCAATTCTAACTATCTAGAATGTCGGTTACATGATACAGTAATCCATTACGAAAATTAATCTCAATCAAAATTGTCCAATCTCATATTTATCTCAACATTCACTATAAATAAGATCGTATAAAGAACGTCCTTCTAGCTTTTCACAAAGAATAACCCAATTGGAATAATGTTCGAATAAAGTGGGATTGTCTTGCTAAGTGGAATATTATCCATTTGAGACAATGATTCTCGAGAATATAATGCTAGGATGGTCGTAGAAATGTCTTTGTATTGTTAAGTACCGAGTAAGTTGTGTTGTGGTTTTAACGTATATATTTTGAGTTAAATAAACCATGATTTTCGTTGAATGATTGATGTGTTTGTTTAATGTAGGATAAAAGCATTTTTATCGATTTGAAATAATAATGTTTCTAATTTAACTGTAAATCATCGTTTAGGCTTATATATGTCCCAATACTGGGCTAGAGCCTCCTCTACATTGGAAGAAAAACCGACTGAAGTAAAAAATGTTTTCAAGCTCTCACTTTTGAGCAAGTAATTATTAAAGAGTATTAAAGGAAACAAGTAGATAAAATCAGTAAAAGAGAAGAAAACCTCGAAATAAAACCGTACACTAACTTGACTGACTTGACTGAAAAGATGCCGTAGTGGTTAAGATACCGATCTACAGTGCCAGTGTCGGGGGTTTGAATCCTACGTAAGACAACACTTTGTGCGATTCACAAATTGTCGCTCCGAGTCTGGATGTAATTTGTGGCCGTTAGTTATATGTTTGTAAATTCCTCCACAATACAAGGATAAATTTCCTTAGGTGCAAGATTAAAAAAAAAAAGTTGCAAGGATAAAGTTCCTGCACGGTGTTGTCTTCTAGAGGAAAAGAGAGACTGATCAGCATGGTATTTTTTTATTGTTTATGGTACCAAACGAGCAAATAACAAACCTGATGATAAGTGACACTGCCGCTCATGAATTGCTATGCCGCTGCCTACTGAGAAGAAAATGAAGAAAGTGTGAATGCGTGTCATGACTTTCGGTGATACTAAAGGCATAACTAAAATCAACCACACGCAAACATGCCACAAAGTTGGGCTTTCAGCTCTCTCTCTTACTGAATGAAGTGTAGTAACAAATTTCTACTACTCTGACATCGTTTTACTGCGAGAGTGTGCACTTCGGACGGACCAGGTCACTGGTTTTTTTTTTTTTTTTTTTATTGCAAACGGTGGCAAACGAGTAAACAGTACACCTGATGGTAAGTGTTGCTGCCGCTCATGGACCTTTACGAGGCCGTTGCCTACCGCGAAGAAAGTGAAGAGAGTGTGAATGCGTGCATTGAGGCTCGGTGATACCAAGGGCACCACCAAAACCCTCCACACGCAAACACCCTCAGAAAGTTGGGCTGCCGGCTCCCTCGCTCACCGAACGAAGCGCAGTAACAAATCGCTACTACTCAGACGTCGATTTTCTGCGAGAGTGTGGTACTGCCCCGGACGGACCGGCCCGCGGCTGTAGACAGATAACTGTCGACAGTGTGATCCTACCACACTAAATGGTTTAGAAAGACTGACGATAGTGTAGTTCTACCACATAATTAGTAAGTTATTATAAATAGTAGGTTATTTGCCCTCCTATTGTGAGGAACCTAGGCTAACCTAACCTACCTAGCCCACAGAATTAGCACGTTGAAATGGCAATGTGCAAGTCACAACGTTCGTCGAACTGTCAAGCATTGAGGAAGAAAGGTTCACGAATCAGACGACGCAGCGTGGGACGAACCCCCATTAGGTGGACTGACGATATTCTCAAAGTCGCAGGGCACCGTTGGATGCAAATGGCACGGGACTATTCCGAGTGGCATTCTCGTGGGGAGCCCTATGTTCAGCAGTGGATGTCTGTAGGCTGATGGATGGATGGGAGGAACCTCCAGCCTAGTCGACTGACACATTCCAGCTGAGTAAATGATGACGACGATAATGACTATGAAATTTCTAAGTAAAATAATAATTTTACTTAGAAATCGATCAATAGATCGTGTTTGCTGGAATAAATATGATGTTTTCACAATCTTTCACATTTATAATATTGACACAACAACACTAAATAACTAAACCCCTCGTCCTTCAATCCAGGATTTCAGATGTATTTTGAAGAAGTAATCAAAGTTGTTAACATCGAAACTTCAAACTATGCAAATAAATCTTGTTAAAATTCTTATAAATACGAAAGATCTCAAGGATTATTTTAAACAATTAACATTTCTTTAAAATTACGTCTGAAATCTTGAAATTAGATTTTTAATGAACTTAGCATTTAGATATGTTTACAGATTTATTTAAATTAGGGTTGGATAATATTTACTTTATTTAGATGTCTTTAAATGTCTAGTCCAAATTATTTTTTGATATCTTTCTAGAATAATCAGTAACGTAAATACCCACCTATTAATTTATATGGATGTGTAAGTTCAATGTTTTCTTTTTTTAAGACAACGTACTTTCTTTTCAGCGCACCCGCCGCCCGGCTCCGTCCGGGGCGACAGTGGGGCGGCGCGCAGCCCCGTAACCCGGGTGGGCGACGTGGTGCATGGGTATGTACCACGTCGCCTTCGTCATTAGGCCGACCACCGGTACAGAGTTCCTTGACTTCAGTGGTTGGCCCGACGGAGTACCCTCTCCCGTCGACGTCCCCTTTCTGAGACGCCGATCGCCATCGTGAGGCTAACCTCTCCACGGGTGCCGAACTAAATCTCCGGTCCGGTGACCCGCAGCCTCCGGGCATGGAGTGCTATGAATTAAACCAAGATGCAGCTTCAGTTAAATCATCGCTTAAAGTCATGTAAATTGTAAAAAATACAGTTTCAAAAATCTTGTATGATTTCCGTACGGAGATAGAGTAAGAATACAATTCATTACTCTCTGTCTTGCCTGTGAAGGTCATGAAAGATGATTAAGGAATATAACATGTAAATAATATCTGTGCAAGAAAAGGAAAACCCGAAATAAAACTGTATACCAACATGTCTCACCAATGTGGGTCAGTATCTTTCCTATTGGGGAGAAGGCCCAAGCCCAGTAGTGGGATATGTGAGATTTGAGACGACGACGATGTGACCAATGTTTTGAGTATGTTTCATGTTTGAAAAAAAAAAAAAATTATCTAGCCATTTTAGAGATTAGCGGGAAGAAACAGACATATAAAACGTATATGATCTCAAATACATTCAGTAGAGAACGGTTATTTTGATATTTCAAACTTCAATTTCATTTATCTGTATAGATATCGTCATATAAGTAGGTAAACAGATTTTAAGCGTAAAGTTCCTTAAACTTATTATCAATCTCGAAAACTTTTTGCAAACTGAAATGTATACCAAAGCCCCACTTCAACTGTGATGGTTAACACAAGAGGGTAAGAGTACCCTCCTTAAGACCCAAACATCTTGATAGACCATATAAGGGTGCTTCACCCTACTTATTATTCAAATACATATAAAAGCAATCTATTGAATAGTGGCAATCCTAACTTCTATTTGTCATTAAGAAGCTATTTATAACTACACAAATTGAAGCCATTTTCTTCATCATTATCTCAGCCCTTATACGTTCCTATGAGTCCCAGGTATTCTTCGCTGTAGTAGAGAAATTTGCCTTCTATCATCATCATCATCACAGTTCATATACGTCCCATTGTTGGTCTCGAACCTTCACGCGGGTCAGGCGGGTTGGTATAGGGTTTTTTTTTTGAGTTTCCTTCTCTTGCACAGTTGTTATATGCATATTTAGTCGTTTTCTACGATACTCACAGGTAAGATAGGCGGTGGTAAATTGTATTTTTATTCCGTCATCACACGGAAAAGCCGATATTATATGAGACTTAACAAAGATCCAAACAACGGACACAAATTATACCCAGACTCAGAACAGTAACTTCATTCATTATCATCATTTCAAACTATCGCCGTCCACTGCTGGGCCTCCCTCATATTATACCACAAAGTGCGGTCCTGTGCCGCCTGAATCCAACGACGCCCAGCAACGTTCACCAGGTCATCGGTCCACCTAGTGGGGGGGCGTCCTACACTGCATCGTCCGTCGCCACTCGAGAACCTTTCTTCCCCACCCGTTGTCGATTCGTCGAGCGATGTGGCCTGCCCATTGCCACTTCAGCGTGCTAATTCTTCGTGCTATGTCGGTTACACCCGTTCTTCTGCGGATTGCCGTATTTTGGCTTCTATCTCGCAGAGAAATCCCGAGCATAGCCCGTTCCATAGCACGCTGAGCGACTTTCGCTGGACCACGTTTCTGTGCCGTAAATCATCACTGATAACACACACTGGTCGTAGACCTGTGTTTTCAGACACTGAGGTATGTTGGACGAGAAGATCCTCTTAAGTTTCCCGAACGCTGCCCAGAACAGTAACTTGTGGCTATATCTTGTCCTACATGGGAATTGAACCTATGACACTAGCGTGATAGGTCTGTATCATTACTTTAGGGGTTATAATACTGACCAGGTGATTGATGAGATTATTTCGTGCTACCGACACTATGCGAGCGCAATTCACCCAATTGACTTAGTTGGTCAGACGTGTTGCCATATGGTTTTGTTTCGAGCTTTCCTCTCTTGCATAAATCTTATATGTAATCCCTTAGTCGTCTTTTACGACACCCACAGGCAAAAGAGGGAGTGGTGAATTGTTTTCTTACTCCGTCACCACCAGGGAGTTACATGAATAAAAAAATAGTTAAATGCTCACCTAAAATTCCAAGTCTGTAGTTAATAGTGACAACTACAAGACCTGCATGTGAAGACAAGACGGTACCATCGTATGGGTTCCCGGAACTCCACTCATAACTCTCTCCGTGGACGAAAACCAGGACTGGATAGCGCGCCACAGCATCTCTTACTCCTGCTGAAAATGAGTTTCAGATTAGATCTGTTGGTTAAGAGTTGGTTAAGTTAAAAGTGCAAATAGAAGTAAAAACTTCGATTGATATCGATATCGTGCTGATAAATGTCAAAATCAAAATGTAAAAAGATTTAATTTACAAATTTTAATTTAAGATCAAATAATAAATTTAAATATGCAGAATAAGAACTGTGTGTTAAAAGATTTAAGTTGAACATTTCTTATTGGTACTTTTTACGCTGTACATTGTTTGCAACGTGTTGCTATATGGCCTACAGAGAAACTAGTACAGTCAAAGAAATTTTATTAAAAGTTTATACAGACTATATGCAAAAAGACTACACCCGACCTATTATGAGGCTGCGGGTGACCGGACCGGGGATTTCGTCCGCTACTCACGGAAAGGTTAGTCTCGCGATGGCGAAGGGCGTCCCGGGGGGACGTCGATGAGATAGGGTACTCCCTCGGGGTATTCCGTCGGGCCGACCACTGAAGTCAAGGCACTCTGTACCGGTGGTCGGCCAACATCGAAGGCGATGTGCTACATGGGTGGGTTACGGGACCACGCGCCGCCCCTCAGTCGCCCCGGGCGGCGGATGCGCTGATCGTAGCCCAACCAAAAAAAAAAAAAATATTCGACCTATTATGTATCTTATATCCCTCTCCGTTCTCTTTTACAACAAGCACGTACAGCATAAGTTCTAGTAAATTATTCTCACTTCACAGAATATTACAATTATAGTTGAAACTATTACAAGATATTTCTACATATTTTGTATCATAACCTTAACTCACAATAGTTATTCGGGCAATGTTACAGCTATATATCAAACCAAACAAAACCTCTAATATCGCCAAAACAAAAGCACCACAAAACACTTTGTTACACACAATACATATTATTGTATTTATCTGTTATAACAAGGTACAATATATTGCACTTAATCAACAATAGTGAAAGAAATATAGAAGATAATCACTGAAACTTTACCAAAAGAACAATATACGAAGATATCGTTGAACTAATATTTATAAGTTATATCATAGTAGAAGGTCTGATAGAAAATGTTATGGCAATAAGTTAGTTTTATGACCATATTGAAGACAATAATTGTGGTGTTGATAATGATAATAGACGGTTAGAATGTTGAGGGATTCTTATCTAGTTTTTTCATGTATTTTTTGTGAGGGAATTAAACAGTTATTTATTTTTTAACCCCTGACGCAAAAGAGGGGTGTTATAAGTTTGACGTCGATGTTTATCTGTGGCATCGTAGCTCTTAAACGGATGGACCTATTACGATGCGGTTTTTTTTATTTGAAAGCCAGTTTTCTTGTGGTGATTATTAGTTATGTTGGTATACCGGTTTAGTAGTGTAAGAGTATCAACCCTTTTCCAAAATGGTGGAGTGGCGTATGATTATTCGATTAAGTGTTTCACGCTTGCCAGTATAATCGTTAAATAACAATTAGTAATTGATCATTCCTGTTGAAGAGTACATAATACCCTTTTTATTATTTTAGTTTGTGTCGAGGGTTATAGAAAATGTTCAATTTTACTTATTGCTATTACCATTTTGAAGTGAAACCTTTAAAAGCCCGGTTACGAATAAGGTTAAGAATATATGAATATAACATATAAATATCTGCCATAAATTATACCCAGACTCAGAGCAGTAATTTGTGGATGACATAATATATTGTACTGAGTGGGAATTGAATTTGCGACACTTGGCCTAACCTGAACCACTATGCAGTCTTTTGAGCAAGTTTTGCTATTGGACTGATATTGAATCCTTTGGCAAATAAATCATTTAACTGTAGGTCTTTGGACTATAAACGTACGCCCTAGGAGAGGGCCTTTCAAGAACTCCTAAATTTAAGTAACACTCAATGAAATATAACTGACACACAACATCATCCTCATTGTAAATAAAACTACGTGTTTTTTTTTTTTTGTGGGTGGGCTGCGGTCGGCGCGCCTTCGCACCACTCCGTCCGGGGCGACAGAGGGACTTAAGCACGCAACTCCCGCAACCCACCCGAAAACCACGTCGCCTTCGTCGTTGGGCCGACCACCGGAGCAGAGTTACTTGACATCAGTGGTCAGCCCGACGGAATACCCCCTATTGGGGTACCCTCCCATCGACCGACGTCCCCTCCTCGGGGAGGACGTCGGTCTTTCCTCACGCGGTCGGCCTCTCGGCGGGTGACGGACTAATCCCCGGTCACGTCACCCGCGGCCTCGACTAGGGCGGCATGAGGCGTAGGTAGTTGCGCCTACGCCGCCCCAGTCGCCGGCGGCGGATCTCCTTATCGAGGCTGCGCTCCTCACGCAGGCGATCCGCCGCCTCCTTCCGCGAGATCACTGTCTCGCAGAAGGCTGCGACCGCGTCCCAATTCCCGACGCTGTCGACCATCGCCCTAGCGATAGCCGGCAGCGTCAGGTCTGTACCGATGATTGCGATGAGTTCACAGCGCTGCATTGCCCAAGCCGCGCAGGCCTCGAGCGTATGGCGCGCCGTGTCCTCGTCGCAATCGCAGTGGTGGCAGGACGGTGTACTCTCCCTCCTAACGACTTTGTGCAGGTATTTGGCGAAGCACCCATGCCCCGTCAAAACCTGCACCATTCGGAAGGAGAGCACCCCGTGCCGCCTTTCCAACCACTGCATCAACACCGGCCGGAAGGCCTCCACGGTTCGCACCCCGAACCGAGGCCTCTCCAGCCGGACTGCCCAACGGGCAATGATGTCTCGGCGGGCGTCGACGCGCCAGGTGGTGAGATCCCTTAACGAGACCACACCGCCCCCCGCTCGCACCCCCGTCACCCGCCGATATAGTCCGGCGAGCATCTCCGCCTCCAGGTCCCACGGGGGAGTCCCGGCCAATAGGCACGCTGCCTCCATCGCCACCTTGCGGTATCCGCGGATGGCCCTGACCGCCATGACCCTCTGTGGTCGCCACAGAAGGGCCCTAAGTCGGATGGTCATGGACCCCGCCCACACCGGTGCGCCGTTCAGGGCCATCGACCGGATGACCCCCGCGTATAGTCGTCGCAACGCAGCGCTCGGTCCGCCCACGTTCGGCATAAGCCACGATAGGGCGGACGCCGCGCCGACGAGCCGTGGAGCGAGCCTGCGGAAATGCTCCCGGAACCACCACCACCCGTCGAGCACCAGGCCCAAGTACCTCATATGGGCCCGGATGCTGATGTCAACCGAGTGGACGGTGATCGATACGCCGATGGGAGGGCTCATATGGCGCCCATGGAACAAGAGGGCCTCCGTTTTGTCCAGGGCGACCCTCAATCCCAGCGCCTCGATCCGCCTGACGACCTTCCCGGTACCAGAGGTCGCCAGGCTTACCGCCTCTTCTAGCGTCCCACCGCGGGCTGTGACGAGCGTGTCGTCGGCGTAACAAATCACGCCCAGCCCGGGCGGGAGGCAAATAAAACTACTTGTATGGGTTATATCGCGTTTGTATTTGATTTATGATTGCCCGACGTTTCGAACACTTTGCAGCATTCATGGTCACGGGCGGACTAAGGTGTCTCACGTCCAACAAGTAATCGTTATTACAGACATTTAGACCGTGACTATGAATGCTGCAAAGTGTTCGAAACGTCGGGCAATCATAAATCAAATACAAACGCGATATAATCCGTAAAAGTAGTTTTATTTACAATCATCCTCATCATTGTCGTCTCGGCTCATAAGTATCCCACTGCTGGGCTGGAGCACTCTCCTCCATTGCCAGGAAACACTTGATATGAAACCCTACGCCTGACCAGTGCGTTATAGTAGGACAATTTGTCCCCCATTGTGGTGGAGACTAACTGTGGGACTTATGTGGGCTGAGTTGATATCATACTTGAGGCGATATATGGCACAAATCGATATTATGTTGATTGCCTTAGGTATTACTTAAACTTTAAGGATCGCTGGTGAAAACGGATATGATTCAAACTAATTCTTAATGTTACTGTTACAATATTTAATGCTAAGAACTAGTGTAGCTCCAGAATTGACGACATATTTATTCATAAACGGCAAATGTAGGGCATGTCTGGAATACTTGCAAATGAATTATGCTTTTGAGCCAAATTTCAATGTAGGCGTTTTAGCGAGCTAAATACTTGAGTGTAACAAAACAGTGACGACATGGAGAGAATAATGGTTTTATGTTGTAGTTGATCAGTTGAATTTCATTACTATATCTTGATCAAGCTATATTAACTGAATAGTACATAGTTATTAGATTCCTAGTTATAAGTATATTAAAGGAGAAATTCTTAATTATTTCTTTGTCTTTACATGTGTGACTCGTATTTCGTGTGGTGACGGAGTATGAATACTTTTCACCACGCCATATCTTAGCCGTGGATGTCATAAAAGAAATCTAAGGCATACAACACGGATATAAGCAAGAGAAGGACAACTCGAAATAAAATCCATGCTAATATTATAAATGCGAAAGTAAGGATGTTTGTTTATTTGTTACGCTTTCACGCTTAAACCACCGAACCGATTTCAAAAATTTTTCACCTATGGAAAGCTATAATATCAGGGAGTAACATAGGCTATATTTTATCCCGGTATTCCCACGGGAACAGGAACCATGCCGGTTTAAGCGACTGAAACCGAAGCGAAGCGAGGGGCGGCTAGTAAAATATAATTAATAGATATCTCTAATCATAAAATTCTAATGCTTCTGATTTAAAATCGACCATTTTAAATTGAAAGCGTTAGAATTTTAACAATACGGAGATTGTACCTCGAATCTTTCATTCCATTCAAATTATCGGGCGGAAACAAAAAAAAGAGGAAAAGCTATCGGATTCGACGTGAATTTCCAACGAAGATTCAAGATATCTGTTTCCGCAACCCCCCCCCCCCCTTCCACCCTCCTTCGTCTTATCTCTGCACTGATGAATCGGGAAGAAAAGGATAAATCAAGTTTTTATCTCGACTAAAATGTGTAGTACAAGCGAATGACGGTTTTATATATTTTTGAGCGATTTTTAAATCCTAAATTGCTAGGTATTAACTCCTAGAAGTTCGAAGTGACTTGTTGGTTTAGTGGAAAAGTTATTCTAATATATTAGTAAGGTCCGGGATTCAAATCTTATCAAAGGTATTCTTTTAGCAGTGTGCTCTGAATTTGCTTAAATAAATAGCTTTAGATGCAATTCTTTTCAATTATCTAGAAAGGTCTTACCTTAATGGTCACACTTAGTAGAAATACTAATGATTGAAGTTCTTATTATAATAATTGCTTTGATGTTTACGCTAGTATTATACATTATAAATAAAACTATTTTACGGCTTTTCTCGCGTTTGTATTTGATTTTTGATTGCCCAACGATTCGAACACTTTGCCGCGTTAATGCTCACGGGAGGACTAAGATATCTCACGTCCAAATCACCGTTGTTACAAAGATTTATATCTACCCACTACAGAATTAGTTATTGATTTATGACCCACATTTTGATATAAATATATACCTGACAATAAAAAAGAAAATGGTTTTATATTACGAAAAATATATTGTTTTGGTCAGTAATTATTAAAGATAAAATATGTTATTATAAATTGCCTACTCCTATACCTACTCGGCTGGTGATACCAAAACCAATTTTTAACTACTCTCGGGGAAAGGTAAAGATTTAAATTACTGAGTTAATATTTCATATGTAGGTATTTATAAAAAGATATATATGGGCGAAAAATGATTACACATGTGGATCTTGATGTCATCGTCTTAGTTCACACACGTTCCACTGCCGGACTCGAGCCTCTTCTATAATAGGAGGGTAAATTACCTTACCATAGTGGTCAGACATGTCAGTATAAGGTTTTATTTCGAGTTTTCCTTCTCTTGTCAGATGTTATCCGCAAATTATATCCTTTAGTCGTCTTTTACAACATCCACGGACAAGAAAGGGAGTGGTGAATTGTATTCTTACTCCGTCACCACACGGAAACTTGATGTCATATCTATTTGAAATTCGTTTTTGCAGGGCTCGAACCTGCACTTTAATAGGAGAGAAATTAAAGACTGTTTTAAAGAAAGAAAACTAAAGAAACAATGAATATTGTTTTGTTACCTCACATTATCCTCAATTTATATATGAAACTAGCAACCCGCCCTCGCTTCGCTTCGGTTATAGGTTATAGTTGTTTTACCCGCGTAGTTCCCGTTCCCGTGGGAATACTGGGATAAAATATAGCCTAGTTTACGCCTTGATATTATAGCTTTCCATTGGTGGAAGAATTTTTGAAATCGGTCCAGCCGTTTTGAAGATTACCCGGAACAGACAGACAGACAAAAATTTTTAATTGCTATTTTAGGCATAGGTGTCGTGCAAATAACCGTGTGAGCATGAAAAAAGCCTATTATTTTGACATTACAAACAGACACTCCAATTTTATTTATTGGTATAGATATCAGGTTGACCGAGCTTCGCTCGGAGTATTTTTGTAGCATTTATTTAGATATATATTAATAAAAAATAAAAAATAAATAAGGAAATTTATATAAAAAATTACAAAAAGAGAATAATAATAACACCGAGATTCGATCCGACGCCGTTTGTCGCCGATGTCAAAAATAAAATGAAACCTGACTACTTCGCCACTGAGCTATCGCAACTCATGACATTGATGGCAAAATTTGAATTCATATTCTTTTAAAATTTAATGTCATTATATTGTCTGCCAAAAACACTGACAAAACAACATTTTCTATACATAAAACCTAGCTAGATCGATTTTTTGGGCCCAAATTCTCTAGTATGCCAAGTTTCAACAAAATCGTTGGAGCCGTTTCCGAGATCCTCAATATATATATACAAGAATTGCTCGTTTAAATATATAAGATATGAGGCCAAAATATGACATAGATGTTATCTGCATATTTTATCCCGCAGTCTGCATAGACTGTGGACTCAATATAACGACGGAAATTAGCCTCTATTTGCTAGTAGACTGTATCATGTCCCTAATAAGCTAGAAGAATACTATGTAAGGAGGTGCTTGAACGTTATAAAGAATAATTGGAATTTCACGTAATAAACCCTTGAAGTTATATGACTTCTATTAAAAAGGGAAATACAATTTTTATTCACATTACGCTTCTGGAGGAAATCAATGAGCATAATATTTTGAACGGTATCCTAAAATAATAGGAAATAAATATATAAAATGACCCATAATTGTTATATGATAGAAACAAGGCCGCGGCCAAAACTCAACATTAAATATAAAACCCGAAACTATTACAAAAGACTTAGAAACATCAAGTGTATTTTCATGTCTTATCTTAAACAAGACAAGAAAATAAAAGATAATAAAAAAAGAGCAAAAGAACTCGACAAGTCCCTCAACAGTTTTTTTTTATTAGAAACATTTTTTATATCATCAACAGTATAAAACACGATACAAGTAAATTGTGACCCAAATACAGATTTATTGCTACTACATTCCAGCTTTGATTTATATCCCCTATCAAAGCCCGGACTGGATTGACTTACAATTCACTGATTCCGCGAATCGCATCACAATGGACGGGGATAATATGACGAATGAAGAAAAAATGAGCTCTTCGAGTCTTTGAAGTTTGTTTCTACTTACAGCCGCAATTATTTAACAGATAAAATCTTCGTTCCATAGATTAATAGTCAAATATTTAAAGTAAAAAGAGAAAATACGTTTTTCTTAATTTCTTTATTCTGTATAAAATATGCTTTTATTATTTACTAAAACAATGCTACTTTAAAAAAGCCATCATTTCAGCTTATACACCTCTCACTATTCGGCTCGAACCTCCTCTAAAATATAAGGGGAATAGGCTTACCACAGTGGTCAGACGTGATGATATAGGATTTCTTTACAAGTTTTTCTTCTTCATTGCGTAGATGATATATGCATATTTAATCACTTAGTTCTCTTTTACAATACCCACGGACAAGGGGGTGACGAATTCGCAAACCAATTTTTATAAATAGCTCAACATATTCATTTCTAAATGAACAAAAAGCTATCAGTGACAACCGTTTAACGAATTAGACCAATGTGGGAGTGTATGGTATATTGTGACTTATATTATCACCTTTACGGAAAATATTCCACACACCATCTAGTTGTAACATATTGCTTCGATTTAAGAGGTATTCTAGTATATAAACCTGAATTTTAGCGGTTTATTTTCAACGTGCTAAAAAATCAATTATTTTTTGCATACATTTTTTATTGATATTAAAAGATTACAAAACATTAATAAAAATGATTAAATAAAATTTAAACAAATTGCAGACTGACTAAGGTCTGATGACAGTCCTTCTAGTGACCTGAAATAGAAAACAATTGATAGTCCTTGAAAGGGAAGAACGTAGTTATTGCACTATGAAGAGTTAAAAATATACTTATTTATTTATAAAAAAAATTATGGCGAAAATATAGGGCAAACGAAACGTTTTAATCAAACCGTGGCCATTTTGGAATTTTTTTAAATGTCCTGTACTGTAACTACATATTTTCTCTTCAAGGGCTATTAATTGTTTGCCATTTCAGGTCACTGAAAGGACTGTCATCAAACCTCACTTAATCGGCCTAGAATTTATCGAATATTTTTTATTCTTTTTATTATGATGTGTGGAATACACACCATAACACGCCATTTTTTTATCAGTCTCCACTTTGTTGGCTTGCAGTTTTTTGAAATTTGATTTCTTTTTAATATTATGATGTTTTGTACTCTTTAAATATCAATAAAATCTTACATAAAATGGATAATAATATATTGGCTGTTTTTACAGCGTTCAAAAAACACCCAAAATTCTGGCTTTTAAACCAGATTACCCCCTTAATACTTTACCATTTCAATTAGAATTGTATACAGCGATGATACGACACAACAATCTAAATTACTGAGATTTAGCATCGGAGCATGCTAGTATATTTATAATGCTCGGCACCATATTAGTACTCTGAAACCACACAAACTGAATTACTAATTAGATGGTAAGGCAATTTTGTATCTGTTCTCTCCAGCCAATGTAAAGTCTATGAGGATTAGTTACCAGTTACTCTCAAGAAAACTGCTTGACTTTTCCGTGTAGTAACGGAGTAAGAATACAATTCAGTACTCCCTATCTTGCCCTTGGAGACGTAAAAGACGACTAAGCGATATTATACGTATATGCAAATATTGAAACCAAGATCATCGATGTATCGATACATCGAGCAGAACAAACATCGATATACAAAAATCATTGCCATAAAAACATCAATGTATCAAAACATCGATTTTTTTTACTTTCCTTGCGGGATTGCATAGCTTTTTTTGGTTAAATTCTAAGGCGCATTTGAGGCCGAACCGTCCTGAGGTTGCCTCGCTTAGAGGCGAAACACGTGTCGAATGAATATTCAAAATTCTGCGCAAAATTGCAAGTTGATGTTCTGGAAGGTGCTCATCACGTGAGAGTAAGATTTCCTTATTTCCTAGTCTACCTTAATCCTATCCCGTATTCCTTTTATTGTGGTGTGCGGTATATTGATTACCATGGGAAAGTGGTGGGTCTCCCTTCCTTCCTTCCATTTCAGAATAAAAATGGATTTCCGCTATGTACCGCCTAATTCAATCAATTATCCTAAATTCTAAGAGTAATAACTTATAATCACTTTCATGCAAAAATGTTTTTACATGAAGCACCAATAATTGTGTGATGTGATGAGATTTTTTTGTTATCAAGAAACAGAGTACCTAAACTGTTAGGCAGACTCTGCTAAAAATACCATATATTTTAAATAATGTAGGCAAAACGTCCATATCAAGACATCGTACAAAATAACATCGATACATCGATGTTTTGCAATAACGAACGTTGATGTCAAGCATCGATGTTTTTAAGCTATTGCATAGCTTTTATAGCGGGCTGGGCATGTTGACAGAATCAAGAAATTCCGTAACGAAAATAAAACCTCACACCCCCCCTACCATGGTACGAGCTACATGGTACGCGGGTGGCAGTAGCTCGGCCGAGCGTACGGTCGTTGACATATTCTGCGTTCCTCCGTCTCGGTGAGCACACGTGCCACTGCTTTGCGTAGCTTACGTCACAAAAGTGATTTTGCGCGTTTTCTAACGGTCCCAACGATCTTCAGCGGACGACAGTGGTAATCCAAATCGCCTTTATTGTTATACATATAGTACATTTGTTTTCTTATCGGTCACCACGCTCACAAAGTGTAACTTGAATTAATATCAAAGAAAAACTTGAATAATATCAAAGAAAAAAAAAATACTGCAAAAATAAAAAATAAATAATTATAATTGCATAAGTTGATAAAAATGCTATGCAATAGCTTTACCGCGGCAGTCCCCGAGTGCCACACGTTTTTTATTGAAACATCGATGTATCGTTTGCATCCCTACGCATATAACATCTGTGCAAGAGAAGAAAAACTCGAAGTAAAACCCTATACCAAACTATCTGACTAGCATGACTTACTATAGAAAAGTCAATTTCCCTCTTATTATGGAGGACGCTGGAAGCCTGCAGTGGGGCGTCTATGAGCCGAGAGAAAGAGAAACTGCTTGAATATCTGTCACTAAAGTCAATGAAAGAAGGTACACTATTTTCTGTACATTTAGTGCTACTCAAGTTGGCCGTACAGGATGACGATAACTAATATCCAGCTAAGCTTCTTAAGAGAACTGAATGATAATTACAATACATAATTTAATCTGGCATTTACATCGATATAAATTATTTCATCCATCCACCCATCAATCCGCACGATTGGCGGACTGCACTGTTGGATATAGAAATCCAAATTCATCATCATCATCTCAGCCTATACGCGTCCCACTATTGGGCTCGGGCCTTCTGTATTGTGGGAAGGAAGTTTTCTTACCACGCTAGTCTGACGTTTTGGCATAGCTATTCATTTAGAGTTCTTCCTCTCTTGCATAGATGTAATATGCCCCTGCTCCTTTAGTCGTTTTTTACGACATCCACGGGCAAGATAAGGGGTGTTGAATTGTATGCCTACTCCGTAACCACACGGAACACATGTAGATTACTGCCTTATAATTAAGGCATAAAAAGAATACGATAATCCTCTTCATCTAAAAATCCATTCTCAAATGCTAAATAAAAAGAAATACAATTGCCATCCAAATTGTAACTATAATTAGGTTTAAGTGATAGCCTCCAATTCCTATTTTGAATAACAGAATAGAAATAAACTAATTATCTCAAGATGATTATAAACTTTCACCAAAGTTTTTGTCTTAGAAAAATAAACATTGTATTTGGAATAGAGCAAAATTAATTCATCGAACTAAATCTACGTTGAATCCAATGTTAATATCAAAATAAATTTAATTTGACTTAGCTTGGTTTTAGTCAATATTCTTGAATGGATTACAAATTACGCGCGTGATAATGGAGTAAGATGAACCAACCATTCTCTACCGAAAGTGTCGTGAAAAATAATGAGTTCTATGAAAATAACATTGTTTTTTTTTTTGGCGCGCTCCTCGCACCACTCCCTCCGGGGCGAAGGAGGGGCGTAAGCACACGCACCCACAACCCACCCACGATGCACGTTGCCTTCGTCGTTGGGCCGACCACCGCAGCAGGGTTAATTGTCATCAGTGGTCGGCCCGACGGAATACCCCCTAGTTGTGGTGGGTACCCCAACTAGGGGGGACGGGAGGGACAAGACCCTCCTAGTTGGGATGGGAGGGTTCCCATCGACCGACGTCCCCCCTCGGGGAGGACGTCGGTCTTTCCTCACGTGGTCGGCCTCTTGGCGGGTGACGAACTAAAATAACATTGGTACAAGAAGAGAAAAATCTAACATAAAACCCTACTCCGACACGTTTCACCAGCATATATAGTAGGTCAATTTCTTTCTCATTGCGGATGAGTTTTTAATATTGTTATCCATTTATAAATTCATAATTTCAGCTTACATACGTCCCACCATTGGGCTCGAGTCTGCTCCACTTTTTTTTTATTATTGCAAGCGGTAGCAAACAAGCAAACAGTACACTTGATGGTAAGTCTTGCTACCGCTCATGAACCTCTGCAAGGCCGCTGCCTACTGCGAAGAAAGTGAAGGGAGTCTAAATGCGTGCAATGAGGTTCGGTGATACCAAAGGCATAACTAAAACCCACCACACGCAAACACATCCTCAGAAAGTTGGGCTGTCGGCTCTCTCGCTCACTGAACAAAGTGCAGTAAGAAATGGCTACTACTCAGACGTCGATTTTCAACGAGAGTGTGATATTACCACGGACGGCCGGCCTGGCGCTGTAGACAGACAACTATCAACAGTGTGGTCCTACCTAAAGATCAGATATGTTGGTATAAGATTTTGTTTCGAGTTTTCCTTCTCTTACATAGATGTTATATGCATATTTAATCCCTTCGTATTTTACGACACTTACGGGCAAGACAGGGGGTTGTGAATTGTATTCTTACTCCCTCGTGTTATTAATTTGTAAATTAATTAATATTATTTACACAATAACATTGTATTATTCATATTTTAATGGTCATATAAATGAATGCCTTTTTAGCTTCACAAACAAAAATATCGTCTAAATATACATACATTCACCATTAGTTGTGTTACTATGTAAATCCTTTGGTTAGTTTTGCGATCACGTAATGAAATCCCGAGCATTGCTTTTTTATTTGTATTAATCCTTAGTTTCTGTGCCAATTCGTGAGCGCTGTGGTTTCTCTTCGCAAGTGATAAATAGGATATATTTGTTGAAAAACTCTTTGTTGCATTGGTCAGTATGTATCCCACGAATTGATGGATACAAATGTTCTCTACAGAAGCAATTATTTGGCCACGGTAGACGAATGGTTTCAATTTTTTATTTACAATGGTTTATTTTCGCAGAATAAAATATGGCGTAAAGTATTTCCGTGTGGTCACGGAGTAAGAATACATTTCACCACTCCTTATCTTGCCCGTGGATGTCGTAAAAGACGACTAAGGTATATTTTAGTTTTGAAATTATCGTGAGACTGATCCATATTATAATATCTATAACGGCAAAAACATTTACGTGCTGAGATCGATTACGTCGACCCGGGTTTCGGCGTGCACGCCGAGGCCTCGCAGACGCCGCTGCGTACTCGCCCTGATGATGAGCATCGGATATGCTTGAAACCCGGGTCGACGTAATCGATCTCAGCACGTGAGTGTTTTTGCCGTTATAGATATTATAATATGGACTCTTAGTCCATATATCCCTTAGGATATATTATGCACATAACATCTAAGCAAGAGGAGGGAAATTCGAAATGAAACCCTATACTAACATGTCTGATCAGTATGGTATAGTATGTCAAATTTCCTTCCGTTGTGGAGGAGGTTTGAGCCCAACAGTGGGACAGTGGGACGTATGTAGTCTGCGATGATGATGATGAAAGTATTGCTAAATGTTTCTTGGATTGATACTTTTAGTTCGGCAGATATTGCAATACACTCGATATTAATCATTTTATCATCATTATTTCAGCTCATATACGTCCCACTGCTGGGCTTGAGCTTCCTACTAATATTATAAACGCGAAAGTTTGTGAGTACGTGAAGAGGTGAAAATGTGAAGATGTTTGTTGCACTTTCATGGAAAACTTAATGGATTTTGATGAAACTTCACAATAATATAGCTTACATATCAGAATAACACATAGGTTATAATTTATCCCGATGTTCCCACGGGAAGAGGAAATGTGGGTGAAGCCGCAGGGTGGTGCTAGTCTTCCATAATGGGAAGGATATTGACCTACTATAATTCCCTCAAACGGGTTGGTATAAAGTTTTATTTCGGGTTTCCCCTTCTCCTGCATAGTTATATGCCTATTATCTTCCTAAGTCGCTTTAACTATATCCACGGTAGAGTGGTGAATTGTATTCTTACTCTTTCACCACGCTGATAGATACTAATATGCATTGATAATAGATGCATTGGTTCTTTAATTTCCAAAAATGTATTCTTTAATACCCGTAATACTTCACTATAAGTAGGCATATATCCTAAAAAAATATTATAAATTTATAAAAGACTAGCTTAGCGTTTGTGGACTTTAGGAAAGCCTTTGATTCAGTCGAAACTTGGGCGGTGCTGCAGTCCCTTCAGCGGTGCCAAATCGACCATCGTTATATTGAAGTGCTGAAGTGTTTGTATAGGAACGCCACAATGTCAGTCCGTATCCGGGATAAGAGTACGAAACCGATCCAGTTGCAGAAAGGCGTGAGACAGGAAGATATCGTCTCTCCGAAACTGTTTACTACTGCACTGAAAGATGTCTTCAAGCTCTTAGACTGGACTAGACTAGGCATCAACATTAACGGCGAATACATCACTCACCTTCGATTTGCAGACGATATCGTCATTATGGCAGAATCCATGGAGGATCTTGGCACAATGCTCAATGATCTCAGCAGGGTATCCCAACTAGTGGGTTTACGAATGAACATGGACAAGATGAACGTCATGTCAAACGCCCATGTCATTCCTGTACCGGTCCTAGTTGGCAATGCGATTCTCAAAGTTGTCGATCATTATGTTTATCTAGGACAAACAGTCCAGTTAGGTAGATCCAATTTCGAGAAAGAGATCAGCCGACGAATCCAACTCGTTTGGGCAGCGTTCGGGAAACTTAAGAGGATCTTCTCGTCCAAGATACCTCAGTGTCTGAAAACACAGGTCTACGACCAGTGTGTGTTACCAGTGATGACTTACGACACGGAAACGTGGTCCCTAAATGTAGGCCTCATATTAAGGCTCAAAGTCGCTCAGCGTGCTATGGAGTGGGCTATGCTTGGGATTTCTATAGAATAGAAATTCTATAGAATCCGGAATACGGAAATCCGCAGAAGAACGGGTGTAACCGACATAGCACGAAGAATTAGCACGCTGAAGTGGCAATGGGCAGGCCACATCGCTCGACGAATCGGCAACCGGTGGGGAAGAAAGGTTCTCGAGTGGCGACCACGTATCGGACGACGCAGTGTAGGACGCCCCCCCACTAGGTGGACCGATGACCTAGTGAAAGTTGCTGGGCGTCGTTGGATGCAAGCGGCACAGGACCGCACATTGTGACGCAACATGAGGGAGGCCTACGTCCAGCAGTGGACGGCAATAGGATGAAATGATGACGATGATGAATGAAAAGACTAGCTTATGCCCGCGACTTTGTCCGCGTGGAACAATTACTTTGGGCTAATGCTAACTTTATACCACGAATTGTTTACGTAAAAGGTGAAAATATTTTGAAATAATACAATTCTGTCACATGATTTTTGCGAATCCTAACTGTTTATGTAGTCCACGCAGCGGAAGCTCTCAAAAGGAAAAAACCCGATTCAGAAACATTTCTAATTATTGATTCGCTTCTATTGGTCTTAGCGTGATGTTATATAGCCTATAGCGTTCCTCAATAAATGGGCTATCTAACACTCTAAGAATTTTTCAATTTGGACCATTAGTTCATGAGATTAGCGCGTTCAAACAAACAAACGCTTCCGCTTTATATATTAGTACTAGCTAACCCAACAAACGTTGTTTTGTTCAAGTCTAAAAAAATTTGTAAATGAAATTCTCCTTAAAATCGATCACAGCGCCACCTACTGGTTCCAATTATTAATCTAAACCATTCTCATACCCATCGAAACAGAGCTGACCCAACAGACGTTGTTCTGTTCAAATAAAATAAAAGCAGCGCCACCTGCCGGGTCCCATTGTGAATCTAAACCATCCTCAAATCCCCTTGAACATACACAAAAAATTTCGTCAACATCGGTCCAGCCGTTTAGGAGGAGTTCAGAGACATACACAGCGAACACAAGAAATTTATATATAAAGGTAGATAAAAGTTAAAACCTTCAAAAAATATATTTTCTATTCATTACAAGAAATATAGAAAGCTTTATTTTCTTTCCAAAGTACATTCTGGGCATTTGTGGTTACTTGTATATGAATGGAGGATTACTTTTGCCGTATTAACTGAACTAGTTGAAACAAAAATACTCCGAGATAGTATTCTCAGAAACATACTCTAATTTACTCTGAAGCAAATTACTAACGTGCTTTGAATTTGCTTAAGAAAATAGCTTTGGTGGAATTAAAACTACCAAAATCCTAGAGATAAGATGAGTTTCGTTGCTATACTCTTCGGATTTATTTATTTACTATAGTGTATTCCGAAAATGATTTGAAGTAGAAAAGAAAAACTATGATTTTATTTGAATTAGAAAGTAAGTCTGTTTGTATCGTTGTTTTAAGTGTCAAATGTTTAAATGAAATAAAAATATAAAGCTATGAAATAAAAATGTTTTATTAGAAATCATTTTAAATTATCGAAATTATCTTTATTCCAAATTTCATTGATTTTTATTGCAAAATATAACAATGCAATAACCCGTAATAATTAATAAATAATCATCTTTTTTGCGTGTGATTGCGGAGTAAGAATACAATTTACCAATCCCTGTGTTGCCCATGGATGTCGTAAACACGACAAACACGTAAAACGTGGATGTCGTAAAAACTTTTTATGCATGTAACATCTATGTAAGAGAAGGGAAATTCAAATTAAAACCCTATAGAAACCTGTCTGACCAGGATGGTATATTAAGGTCAAAGTCCCTCTTATTTTGCAGGAGGCTCGAGCCCAATAGTGAGACGTATATGCCCTGAAATGATGAATCTTCTTTAAATGTAAACAACAAACAATTGTTTCTACTTATATCCGTTATAGACTTTGAAACCGTTGATGTTCTCCCGAAGACATTAAAATGTTAATAATGTGAAGATGATATTTAGACCACTAAAACAAATTATTAGGAATCAATTTTCAAGATAATTGGATCAATTTATTACGCTTAGAAGAGTTATAATTTTATATTAACAAACTGATTGCTCAATATAAAATAGGTATATGGTTACTTCATAAAATTTTGATTGTATTTTTTATATTATAATATATTTTTTTTAATATCCAAAAAAATATAAATGTAAATCTTTTTTTATTAAAGTTTCCTTCTCTTTATATGAAAAATGGTACATTTTAATTTCACATAGTAAGATCCTCTATAAATATGATAACTGTCATGTTAACCTACCTATTTGAGGAACTGGGGAAATAGAAAGCGTCAATAAATGTTAAAAAAATATAGAGCCACTTATTTTTTGGGGGGTGGGTTATGGTCGGCGCACTCCTCGCCCGGCTCCGTCCGGGGCGACAGAGGGGCGTAAACACGCACACCCGTAACCCAACCATAGCACGTCGCCTTCGTCGTTGGGCCGATCACCGGTGCAGAGTTCCTTGACTTCAGTTGTCGATCCGACGGAATATCCCGAGGGAGTACCCTCTCCCATTGACGTTCCCTAACGAGACGTCGATCGCCGTCACGAGGCTAACCTCCCCGCGAGTGCCCGGACTAAATCCCCGGTCCGGTCACCCGAAATATAGAGGCCTTTGTCCAGGTTTCACTGTATTGCATTTCTCTTTGCTTTTACTATGGCAATAAATACTTTATCAAAGATAATGTTATTTCGCTTATCTATAGATGTTAAAGATATATCATCATCATCAACCTGCTCTTATTCCAAGTAGTGATACTTTTTTTTTTTTTTTTTTTATTGCAAACGAGCAAACAGTACACCTGATGGTAAGTGTTGCTGCCGCTCATGGACCTTTACAAGGCCGTTGCCTACCGCGAAGAAAGCGAAGGGAGTGTGAATGCGTGCATTGAGGCTCGGTGATACCAAGGGCACCACCAAAACCCTCCACACGCAGTCACCCTCAGAAAGGTGGGCTTCCGGCTCTCTCGCTCACCGAACGAAGCGCAGTAACAAATTGCTACTACTCAGACGTCGATTTTCTGCGAGAGCATGGTACTGCCCCGGACGGACCGGCCCGCGGCTGTAGACAGATAACTGTCGACAGTGTGGTCCTACCACTCCTAAAATAATGATACTCTTGTTTCATAACACACAACAAAAAAAATTTGGCAGTAATTTTATGACCGATCGCCTGCCTAACGTCAACCATCCTTGAGAGTGTAATTATTGACCAGGTGGTATCAGAAGTAGTCGGTTCAGGTCAATTTAAAGCTCTTGGTCGTATTTTACTATGCCCACGAACAATTTCTTTTTTTTTGCTATCCTAAGCCGCCCAGGTATCTGGGGCGAAGGAACAATAGTGTGAAAATCCACAAATCACCTCGTTTACTTTTTTCGCTTAACTATTGTACCACTAGAACCAAATCTTTGACTTTGATAGCAACCAAATATTAACATTTCGAGTCGATGTCCCGGAAATTATCGGGACACTGCCCATTTCCAGCCGACTTCACTGTGGCTGATAAATACCTATCCTATAATCCACGGTTTCGATTTCACAGTACTGCTATAGCAGTTCTACAAAAATCATTCACGTAACGACCCCAGCAATAAACTTTGTATTATGGATTTTAATTGTCGAAACTTGGGTTGTTTAATTAAAAGTACACAATTACCTATTTTGTATTTGCTTACGTAAGATTGGAAACAATGTCGAATTTCTATCGAGATAGAATTCCTAAACAATTACAATGTACATATATATTATATAGAGGAGCCGGTCTAGTGCCATTAATTAGAACAATGAATAAATATTTGTTAATCTCAAGAAAATGTGATTTTTTGGGATATTCAAAATTGAAATAAAACCACTTTACGGATTTTATCGTATTTGTATTTGATTTTGGTTGCCCAACCTTTCGAACACTTAGCAGCGTTCATGGTCACAAGCGGACTAAGATGTCTCACGTCCAACAAGTCATCGTTATTACATAGATTTATAATTGTCTACCCGCTACAGAAATTAGTTATTAAATTTTACTAAGTAGTACTTATTCAAAAATCAAATACAAACGCGATAAAGTCCGTAAAGTAGTTTTATATACAATAATACTCGGGTAAACATCAGAAATCATTAGTTATTATCAATTGAAAATGTTTCCTTGCAAAAAATTTCCATTCCTTAAAATTCTTATGAGATATATACTTAAGTATGTACTATAAGCACCTAATTTTGTTATTATTATTATAATTAGATATAAAAAAGTAAACTGTCACTACATTATGGTATCTGATTTAAATCTATCAGCTTTTTTATTTAAGACAAATCTCTAAAAGCCAAATCAGTTTATCTTATATTTTTAAAAACCTTAGGTATATTTTTAGTCTTCGTTGAAGACATCTCTAGAGAATTTGATTTATTTTTGTGAATTCCCTTTACGCGAATGAACTGTATTCCCTAATGATACTTTGGCAGCTTTGTTTTGTTACAAGTAGTGGATTCTTTGCCTATATATTACTATTATTAATAATTAATTTACTAAAACAAAATAATATTAAGAATTAATAATGGCAGGCACAGAATCGATTGTTTGTATCAAAAAAATCTGCTAAAATATCCTTACACTTAGCCTCCCTCCCGGACTGAGCGTAGTCTACCGGAGGTGGGACGATAGAAGAGGCGGCATGCCTGGCAACATGGCCTTGGGAAAATTATCAGGTGGCCGACCGCGTGAGGGCACTCCAGCAACACTGTCTTGTTGACGTGGTGTCGAAGGAGACGGTACCTGAAAGGCTAAACCGTCTGGCTGGCCACAGAAGTCAAGGCATCGGTATCAGTGTCCAGCCCAATGGTGATGGGGAGGGGGCACACGTCGCTGTTTCGCAGCCCCGGACAGATAGGGCGGGGTGTGTCCAGGCCATAGCCATACTAGTCAGACGGGTTGGTATAGGGCTTATAGGGTTTCATTTCGAGTTATTCTTCTTGCATAGATATTATTTGCATACCATATCCACTAGTCCTTATTTGCGATACCCACGGGTAAGATAGTGGAGAATTTTATTCTTTCTCTGTCACCACACGGATAACTTTAATAAATAAAAATATTCGAAGAAACGAATTAAAAAAATCTGTCTTGTTCTATATGTCATCGTAAGAACATATCTTATTCTATACAGCTCTTACTATCAGTTATGCGATTGATGGATTACTTTTGGGCCATAAATCAATCTCTGTTATAATATATATAACAGAACAGAACATATATATAAATCTCTTGATTTAGATAGATGTCAGTTCAGTTTTTGTCATATCCTCTTGGTTAGATTATATTGGTGTTTTATTTATGATTCAAAGACAATATTTTACAGCGTCATTATTATTATTTTAGATAATTAATCTGTATTTCTACTTTCGTGTAGTAAGTAGGAATACAATTCACCACTCCCTGTTGCCTGTGAAGGTCGTGAAAGACGACTTAAGGCATTAAATAATGAAATCCTATAACAATACGTCTGATCGGCGTGGTATAGTTAGTCAATCTCCCTTCTACTGTTAAGGAGGCTCGAGCATAACAGTGGGACGTGTATGAGGAGAAATGACGATGATGTTTTGATGAGTTATTATCAGAAATTATCAGTTAAACAGCAAAAAGAAATCTATCTGATAGAGTTTTACTTTACGTGTCAACTTTATTACTACGTTACAACCTCTTTGAGATAGTTTAGACTTGGCATTTATGATTCATTAGCTTATATATTTGTACATACTTTTTTAGGACTAATCCCACTACACATTCTACCACTGTAATTCCTGTAAGCCAGGATTAATAATGATTTTTGTATAAGACACCGAGATTCAACCCTCAGGAAGTCTCGGGGAAGACTTTTAATTGTCTTGGGAATCGCGACAAATTTAATTAGAAATATATATATATATATATATATCCTCCCATCCCCAATTGCATTGAATACCGATTGATACTGATAGTTTGATGTCATCACCAGCTCAGAACGCGCTACATTTACTAGGTTTTACAAATTTCAAAAGAAAGTAGAGAATTATGTTTTCATTCTGATTACAATACCATAATTTTATTTTGTTCTAAATATTCAAATTGCGTAACTATTCTTCGCGAATTTCTGTATCAAAATTGTAAATACTCTAATACAGCTCAGTGCGAATTTCGTTTAGATTCTAATAAGGAAATCCGACGGACATAATGCGGATGTTTTGGTAACTGCTGTACTAAGGGAAGTACATAAATATTTGAATCAATGATTACCTTTCCCCATACTAATATTTCATTACTAATAATAATGTGTTAAGTTTTCATGACTGGTAAAATCATAAATAATATTTACAACATAGGCTTACGCACGCCATTTAAAATATGTTGTAGCTATAAATAGTATAAGAACTGTTAATTATGTTCAGATATTTATGCGAGAGATTTTTTTCGGTGTGGTGACGGAGTAAGAATCCAAATGACCACTCCCTATCTTGCCCGTGGATGTTGTAAAAGACGACTAAGGGATATAATATGCACATAAGATCTGTGGAAGAGAACGGAAATTCTAAATAAAACCCCATACTAACCTGTCTGACGGGCATAGTATAGTTAGGTCATTTTTTTGCCGATTATGGAGTAGGCTCCAGCCCAACAATGGGGCTTATGAGCTGAAATGAATAACATTTTACGGTTTTAGTAGCTCAACTTTACACCTGTTATGCACGTTTTTCTTTACACAGACTATGGACGTAATTTAAAATATTCATCAAGTTGGGATCCTGTTATTATTATTATCATCATAACTCAATTACGCCCGTACGTCATAGTTCAATTGTTGGGCTCGAACCTCCTCCATAACGGAAGGGCAGTCGACCATACCACGCTATTCGATCGTTTCAAATTTTCCTTCTCTTACATAAATGTTATATAAAAAAATTATTTCTTATCTCTCCCTCGTCTCTCTCTCTCTCTTTATCTCTCTCTCTTCTCTGTTATGTTACCCATGGGCAAGAGAGGGGGGTGGTGAATTGTATTCTTACTCCGTCGCCACATGAAAAAGTGCATATAAAACTCTGTAATTAGGATGGCTTATTGGACGTGAGACACTATAGTCCCTTCGTGACCATAAACGATATAAATTATTCGAAACGTCGGCAATTTTAAAATCAAACATAAACACGATAAAATCTGAAAAATATATTTTTATTTCAAACTAGTTAACCCGGCGAACTTCGTAATGCCATAATTTCGACCACTGACGTCAAGTCAAACTGCTCCGGTGGTCGGCCCAAGGACGAAGGCGACGTGTCACGGGACGTGTTAAGGGTGTGCGTGCTTATGTCCCTCAGCTCTGTCGCCCCGGAAGGAGCGGTGCGAGGAAAGCGCTGACCGTAAAAAAAAGGCCCTAAATTCCGAAAATATACAACTTTGTCGAGAAAGATTCGATCGTTTTGACCGCGGCATTGTTAATGATGATTCAAAGAGAATACAAATTACTCATTATTGATTTCTGACATAATTATAATTATCAAATTTTCAACCATACTTAACTATAGATAAAATTACGTTTAGCTGTCATTTGCGTTTTGTTATTACATACCAAATGCGTTTTTTTATACTACGTTTCATAGTGACTTGTATTGTCTTTGACATTTTATGTCACGTCACAGGGGAACGCGATTGAACGTGATAAAAGAGTGAAATCTTGTAAACACCATTAAAAAAAGAGAGATAAAAAGGATCCTATGTCCGTCTCCTGGTTCTAAGCTACCTCCCCACCAATTTTCAGCCAAATCTGTACAGCCGTTCTTGAGTTTCTAAATAGTGTAACTAACACGACTTTCTTTTATATATATAGATTTACTCGAGTAAACATCAGAAATTTTTACATTAATAGGGAATAGGGATAAATTTCTTGATAATTCATTAGCAAAAAACTTGAGTTTTATTTCAGCTCCTCCTTACAGACTAAGCTTATTTATTAATACTCGAAGAATCATGAAATTTTAAGAACTACTTAGATAATCCTGTTTTTCATTAGAATTTCAATCTACATCAGCCTTATAATTTTGATCTCCTGACAGAGACTAATGTAAAATGAACGTATTTGGAATTTATAGAAAATTATGTTATAAGTTTGAATTCAATAAAATTATAGCCACTAATGCGGTGAAGGTGTTTAGAATGTAAGCTGAATAGTTGTATATAAATAAGAAATATATTGAGTTCTTAATTATGGATGATGAATTAAGGATCTTACTTATGAATTCATCATCTCGGCTCATTACCTCCCACTCCTGGGCACGAGCCTCCTCCACAATAGGAGGGAAATTGACGTTACTATACCATGCTGGTCAGACAGATTAGTATAGGAATATGTTTCGATTTATCCTTCTCTTGCATAGGGGTTATATGCGTATCATTACCTTAGTCGTCTTTTATGACATCCACGGGCAAGATAGGGAGTGGTGAATTGTGTTTTTATTCCGTCGGTAATATATCAGACGACGCAGTGTAGGACGCCCAACTAGGTGGACCGACGACCTGATGAAAGCTGCTGGGCATCGTTGGATGCAGGCGGCACAGAATCGCACTTTGTGGCGTAACATGGTGGAGGTTTACGTCCAGCAGTGGACGGTGATAGGCTGAAATGAGGTCGATGATGAATGATGACCTCACGGGAGGAATAATTATGAATTATATTAAAATTTAATTATTTCATTAAGGAGAGATATAAAAAATATTCTGTACATCGGCACATCGAGACTTGCTATTAGGTACAGGTTTCTTACGAAAATGAGTTTCTAACAATAATGAATTACCCAGATGAATGCTGTTACCCACTCCTCAGGACTTCCATTACCAGATTATATAGCCAAGACCGCGGGTGACGTGACCAGGGATTAGTCCGTCACCTGCCGAGAGGCCGACCATGTGAGGAAAGACCAACGTCCTCCCCTAGGGGGGGACGTCGGCCGTTGGGAGGGTACCCCAAATAGGGGGTATTCCGTCGGTCCAACAACTGATGACAAGTAACACATTTCTTTTTTTTTTTTTTTTTCGCTGTGGAAATGCAATTTACGCACTATCCCCCGCCGGTGTCAGACGAGGGGGAGTGTGGGACTCGCCAGTTATGCTTCCGGAATACCCACTAAAACCACAGCGGTCCCTTCCGCGCTTTTACGGGGTGCCGGAAAGGTCGTCTTATGACATTCGATCCCCGACACCCCTACGCAAGGCTGTCTGGCCACGTCCTGTCGTCAAAAGCGAAGGGAGGAGATGCGCATATCAGCGCCTCCTCCTCCCTACTCGCCGCCAGCGGAGCGAGTCAGCGGGCGCAAGTGCTTCACGTTCCCGCTCCGCGGCCTCCTTAATTGTGATGACCTCCTCGCAGAAAGAGGCCATCGACGTCCAGCACCTGTCGCTGTCCAGCATCTCTGAGATGATGGTCGATAGCGACAGGTCTATTCCTATGACCGCCGACAGGTCGTGGCGCTGAGGCCCCCAGGCGGGACATACTTCAAGTGTGTGGCGCGCATCATCATTTGGCGCGCCACACTCATGGCATCTAGGGGCCTGTTCTCGTCCAATTCTGTGCAGGTACTTACCCAAGACCCCGTGTCCGGTAAGTACCTGCGTCATCCTGAAGGTCAGGTTGCCGTGCCTTCGGTTCATCCAGCGGTGAAGGTGGGGCGCAATCGCCTCGACAGTCCCCCGCCCTGCTACGGGGGACTCCAATTCCTCTCTCCACCGCCGAATTACTGTCCTTTGGGCAGTTTTTCTTGCCCTTCTCATTCCCCTCGTGGCGTTAGGTTTGCCACTGGCACGCGCCACTTCGCGGAATCGGTAGACTTCCGCAAGTGCCCCAGCCTGAAGTGGCCAGGGTGGATCGCCCGCCAACAGTGTGGCTGCGGTCCAAGACACCGTACAATATGCTCTTATAGTTCTCACCGCCATGGCTTTTTGCGCCTTTCGCAGAAAAGCCTTATTGGAGGCGGTGAGAGAGTCCGCCCAGATGGGGGTACCGTACAGTGCCATAGACCGCAAGATGTTGGTGTATAAACGCCGACAGGACGATCCAGGACCTCCAGTGTTTGGCAGAAGCCTACTTAGCGCCGCGGCTACCTTGGTGAGCCGGAGGACGAGCTGGGCAAAGTGCGGCCCAAAGTTCCACTTATTGTCTAGGTGCAGACCCAGATACTTCATCCGAGTCTACACCGGCACGGCAACCCCAGACACACTGATTTGTGCTCTGCGGGGGAGACCTCGGCGTGGGCCGTGAAAGAGGAGGGCCTCTGTCTTTTCCAATGAGACCCTCAAGCTCAACTTGCCTATTCAGTCAACGAGATGACAAGTAACCCTGCTCCGGTGGTCGGCCCAACGACGAAGGCGACGTGCATCGTGGGCGGGTTGCGGGTGTGCGTGCTTAAGCCCCTCTGTCGCCCCGGACGGAGTGGTGCGAGGAGCGCGCCGACCGCAACTCACCAACAAAAAAAAAAATACCAGATTTTACAACTTTCAAAGGAAAATATGACAATGAATACTGGTAACATATCCCTTATCTATAAACACGTGGAGATTAATAAATCACTTACCATAAAAATTGTCATATCAAATTAAAACCATTATTTAATTTTTCTATTTCTCACTCTCGAAACCAAATGAAAAATGGGCAATACCAAACCAAATAAAAAAGGCAATGCTTTCAATTCATCGTCTAAATCCATCTCAAAAAATGTACGTGGATATACCGAAAATTTCAATATTATGTACGTCAGTGTAATCCATGTTTCTGACAAAAGACTATAGATGGAGGGAGGGTGTCTAGACGCAGTGAAAGCATGGCTTCCCGAAATATGCGAGAATAAGAGTCTTATGTTTTTTTTTTAAAGTAGACATGCATTCGAGTTCATTTGCAGCTTTTTAGATATTTCGGCTTAGTTATAAAACTTGAGTACTTTGACCACTTTTTTCATATCTATCTATCTGCCTTTCAACGTGTTTAGCGGACGCATTTACAGCTTTTTAGGTATTATATATTTAGATTCTTTTTTCTTCAGTATAGATGTCATGTCATGTCATGTCCTTATTGTATTTTTAAGTCATTTTGTACTATACCTACGCGCAAAATATTCTCAGTGCATTTTATTTCTCAACTAAAAACTTCAAAAAAAAAACATAATACCATTACCGACATTCATATCTAATTAGTCACGTCTGCGAATTTCTTTATAAAAGACATTTCATTTATTTTTAATGTCGTTCGTAGCCATTCAAAAAAATCTTCAACTAAATGATAAAATGAATGTGGTCCTCCCTTTGAAAGGACAAAAGTCTTTTTGAAAATTAGCTCACTGGTGCGTAGGGAGGTTTTAACTGAAATTGTAAATCAAGTTTTTGTCCCCCACCCTTAATTTATGAGCGTAATGGCTGACGAAATTTGGAATAAAATTTCTTGTTTATGCTCCCTGTTGCCACTTTGCCTTAACTAAGTAAGCGAATAAAATTGTCAGCGTTGGGGAAACGGATATAGAAAACACTGTTTAAGTAGATCCTTTTCGTAAATATTCTGTTTGTTCTTTGTAATTACTTATTTATTAATTTTTAAGATGATTATTTTAATAAATTTATGTTAATTATTTTTTGGCTATTTAATTTTGTATTACCTCATTTCTGCCAGTACTTGTTTGGTTATTTCAACTATTACTAGCTTATTTCTTAGTTTATGCCTTTTTTATATTACTTTACCGTAAAAATATATACATTAAATGGAATTTAAAAACCATTGTATTGTGAAATTACTAATATTGATAATATTATCAATACCCAGAAACGACGTATATATTCAAATTAAATAATGGCCTATTTAAGATCAATAATCCACCGAGAAAGGTTGCTAACACAGATTGTAATTAATTTTTAATGTACGATTATTACGCTATTCAAATGGTCTATTTCATCTCAGCCCACATAAAATCCACTGTTGAGCTCACAATGGTAGGGAAATCGACTTTCAATGACCCCCTGATATTGAGAGATGTTGCCATAAGGCTTTAGGTCGAGTTTTCCTTCTCTTGGATTTACAATCTATACTTATATCATATAACTTAGTCTTTTTTCACGACCCCCATGGGTAGGAGAGGGGGTGGTATATTCTATTCTTATTCCATTACTATGAGGAAAATGGTCTATTTAATAGATATTAACTCTTACCTTGAGCTGGTGCATAAATATTCAAATTTAAGCAATCTTCCGATTGATTAGTCAAAAATGGCAGTATTCTCTTTAAGTATTCCAATCTTCCTTTCGATATTCTTTTTAATACCGCAGTCTCATTTCTTATATCAGGCAGGACTTGTGGACAGACTGGACTAAATTCTTCTGCAATTTTCACACCCGACCATTGTGCTCCGGAAACGGGTGGCATAAATCTCAAGGACCCTACAGGAGGAGATGCATAAGGTACACCTCGAAAGACTTCAACGGGTTCAAGAAACCTGGATTCAGGTGTGACAATGAATCCTCTGAGATCTCCATACTTTGTTCTGACTACTCTGGAGCTGATTAATGGCTGCGGTTGTTTTTCTTCCATTGCTGTTTCACCCCTTACGAACCTAGATGTCAGTGCTGGTAGCGTGATGAAGTGGATGATCATCAGAATTATCATTTTTTCGCTTCCACCGCCAACGTTCCAACAACTGTCCACGGTCGCTGACTGCTATAAGTCGACCATTTTGTTTTTTTGTTGGAGTCTTGTACAGCATTTACTGGGTTTTCTGTAACAAACAAAATTTTATCTTAAAATATATAAATATTGCATTTCATTTCTTTTCTTACTACGCATTTTTTTTGACAATTTCGTTAATATGGGTGTCAAATGTAAAGGATTGACAAGAAGAATACTTCTTTTAATTTTAAAAATGGAAGGAAGGAAGGAAGGGAGGGAAGGGAGACCCACCACTTTACCACGATAATCAATATACCGCGCACCACAATAGAAGAAGTACGGTATAAGATTACTTTGATTGGTCACAGCTTTGAGTGGTCACACAGCTTTGATTAGTCGCACAGGTTACCCCTCTGGGAAGCAGTCGTGAAGCTGCCAACTCCAACTCATCATTTATATCTTTAAATGTTTAATGCCAAAAACTACAAACGTTATTTAGTTTATGTTGTAGTGCATTATTTTATAGGTTTTAAAATAATAATTTCCTTCAACAATGACAAGAATTTAAGATAAAATCTTTCATCTATTACTTCACTTGTAGTACAAAAGCAACCCGCATTCAAATTGCCTAGCCTAGCCGTAGTAGTTTGGAGTACACTTTGATATGTCAGTCAGTTAGGCATTTATCTTTTTGTCTTTGCAAATATTCATCTTCTGTACATGTATTTGTGGTAAAAGTTCTAAGTGTCAGATAAACTTAATGAAGAAAGGATGGATTTTTTTGCTCTCAGTCGTCTTTTACCATACCCACGGGCATGTCCCATACATGCCCGTGGGTGTGAAATTGTATACTTATTCTGTCCTGATTAAAAAAAAAAAATGATTAAATAATACTGTTAACGTTTCATTTAAGCGTAACTATTTATATATTAATAACCAATTGCCCGTGTATGTAATTATTTGGTAAATTTAGTATTTATCAGCGAAGGCAATTTACGTCATCGTAAAATCGTACACGAGTTACTTTTATATGAGGTATTAAGTTGACAAGTGTATTACCTGTTGATCAAATATATGTGGAAAATATCTAGATTTGCTCCAAAATTTTAAGGTAATACAGGTGGTAATAGTAATAAAAATTACACGACAGAAGTGAAAACTTAAAACTATGTTTAAATAGCAGTTATTTTTTAGATATATAAATTAATTGTTTGATCTTCAATAAAAAAATGTAAATTTCAACATTTTACATTTATCCGATTTTGACATCTATCAATGTGTCAATGTGCCAATGTTCATGTCACGGCATTACATCAACGACGGCTTACATGAATTTACACCCCATCCACTTCTGCCTATAGAAGTTATCATTTCAATAATATTCTCAATATCGTCCCGGACAATTTTGTAGAGATCCTCAAACTGTTATTCTGAGTCATCATCGTCATCATCCTGATTCTTACCCAATTACTTGAGGTTGATGCAATCTCAATCAGTGTGTGAGATAGAATCAGAAATACAAAAATTCACAGAAGAACGGGTAAGAATTAACACGCTGAAGTGGCAATGGGCAGGTCACATCACTCGACGAACCGACAACCACTGGGAAAGAAAGATTCTCGAGTGGCGACCACGTATCGGACAACGCAGTGTAGGACGACCGTGTAGGAGGCGGACCGACGACCTGGTGAAAGTTGCTGGGTATCGTTGGATGCAGGCAGCACAGGACCTTAGTTTGTGGGGTAACATGAGGGAAGCCTATGTCCAGCAGCGGATGGCTGAAATGATGATGATGATGCAATTTATACTCTTCTTTCATTGTACATATTGCAAAAGTTATTGGCAATAGTTTTATGATCGGAACAGTGGGACGTATATGAGCTGTTGACGCTGAGAACTGATGACGATGATGTCTACTAGGGCTCTGATTATATGGCTATAAAGTCAAAAGCCCTAAAATATTCCTTATGTTAGTGCTTTGCCTATTTACGATTGTAATTTTTAATCAGAGTGTGATATTATCCCGGACGGACCAGCCCGCGGCTGTAGACGGACAACTCTTTACAATTTAGTCCTATCACTATCAAACTGTTGACGTTAACCAGTGATGTAATGTATTATAATAATGCATTTTATACTGAGCAGTTACCTACTGTTTTTGGAAGTTCCTGCGACGTTCATTGTATTTTGCAGCTCAGAATATGTAAATAAAACTATTACGTATGATGACGTTTCAAACACTTTACAGACTTCATGAGTCTGTAAAGTGTTTGAAACGTCAGGCAATCAAAAATCAAATAAAAGCGCTATAAAATTCGTGAAAATATATTTTTTTTTAAATTTATTTAAGACAACACCCTGCACTAAGGAAATAATCCTTATATTGCGGGGGACTTTACAAACATAATTAACGGACACAAATTACAACCAGACTCAGAACAACAATTTGTGGATCGCACAAAATGTTGTCCCGCGTGGGATTCGAACCCCCGACACTGGCGCTGTAGATCGCTATCTTAACCACTACGCCATCTGTGCAGCCTAGTCTAGTTTCATTTATATCATGTAATACGCGCGTAAACATCAGATATCTTTAAGATGTTTTTTTTAATATCAATGTTATGTTGCAAGTTTCTAAAAATACATTTTCTTTCATTCCTTGCTGTCCATGGAATATGCTCAAGCTACAGTTTTTTTCTTTATACATCCTAGTTCGAAGAGCAGCAGGCTTGAGTCAATGCCATATATCACATTCATATAATTGCATTAAAATACTTAATTTAATGTGTAACTTTACCCACCAAACACAAACACCCTTAAAAAGATAAGTCTTGGACTCTCTTGCTCGCCAAACAAAGTGTAATAACAAATAGCTACTATTCAAACGTTGATTTGCCGCGAGAGTGTGATACTACTCCGAACGGACTGGCCCGCGACTGTAGACAGAAGACTGTCCAAATTGTGTTCCTACCACTTATATATATTAGTGATGTCTATATTCTTCATACAATCCATCAATCTTTTCTTTAATCTTTCTTTACATCTATAAAAAATTGAAAAATCTTGAAAATTTTTGTAAATTGTGAAATGGAATGTTAAATTATTTACTACTCCGTCACGCAATTTTCTGACACAAACAAATTGAACTCCCTTGAAATGACGAACGGATCCTCTAAAGCTATCCAATATCCAAGATTGACAATGTGAATATACATTTGGATATAAAACAAAAAATATAAAGCTATTGCTTTTATACATGTCGTAAAATGTGACACAGAGAAAGGATTTCCATTTCTACTTATATATATATATGTTATATAAATTGCTATTTTTAGACAACATTAACGTATAAAAAAATGTCAAGTAGATTTTGAAATATCTTGATGTAGTAATCTATGTATTAATACGTGAAGCGAAAACATTGTACCTACCCCTTTTTACGAAAATTACGTGGATGGATAAGTATAAAATTTGGCACACCTGACTAAAGTGGTCAATGTCTCACTTACTGTGAAGGCTTGAACCTAACAATAGGATTTATATGAACAGAGATGGCAGGAGATGATGATGTAAATATTTGATGATTTTAAATTATTTTCAGCTTTATTTGTATTTCGTTATTTAAAAATGTCCCATTATAGATTCCACTAACGATATACAGTATTCACATGACTTTTCTATAAATAATACACCTTAATATGTAAATGTGAAAATTATTTCACACATATATATATACGTGTATGTGATCAGAAAAATATATTTACGTTCATTGAAAGATATATCTATGTATTATTGAATTTATTAAACTTGTTCTAATATTAAAAAACACTTGTAGTAATATCGCATTATCTATATTTATAATATCTATTACAATATTATAAAATATTCCAGGAAGCAATCTTTTAAACCTTTATACAACACCCAAGGGTTAAACCTCAAGCTTTTATTCACCAAAAACACTCACGTCCGGAACCCGCAATTCTTTGACCATTTCTCTTTTGAACGCATATCTAACCAAACTTATGTGTTTACCCTTTCAGATAGCCGTTCCTTGAGTTATTGGCACAATAAATACGTAACAGATAAATCGACATATGGCTAAACATGCAAACGTTGCTCGTAAAATGTCCTCTGGCTAAGAAATAGTTTCCTGACTAGAGATACCAAACATCCTAATTTATATGAATATTTTCAAGGCCTTATGTAAATCACTTTTTGTATCGTGTTGAAGAAGAATACAAATCACCACCCCTTTTCTTGCTTTTGGATGTCGTAAAAATCTACTGAGGAATAATAAATAAGATTTGGATCTTCTCCGTATGGTAACGGAATAAAAATACCATTCACCACTCCCTCTCTTGTTCATGGATGTCGTTATAAACGACTAAGGTACATGCTGCGCAGATAATATCTATGAAGAGGAAAGAAAAATTAACATTAAACCTTATACCTCGGTTGAAATGAGACCATAATTTTATCTGTATTTTTCGAAATATGAAAACTTCAAAAAATACCTTTACCCACCCATCTGACTAGCGTGAGATAGTAGATAATTTTTCCTCCTTATCTGGTAAAGGCTGAAATCCAGTAATACTCCATATATAAACTCTAATGATAATGGTGATAAAGTAAATCACTTTTAAAATTATGTATCACACAATGACAGCGTACGCAAAACAATACACACATTACATATAACTACAAAGATTGCTTAAAATCAGCGCTGTGCTTGTTGCCAGTAAAAGTTGAGACAATCCCTTTAAAACCAATTCCTTTCGCATTTTGATTGTCCTATTGTTTTAAATATCTTATTTGTAGATTTAGATTTAAAAGGGTAGTAAACTATTATTATTATTAAACGTGTAATTTTAATTCGTCGCGTAAAACTGCTGGACAAACATCAGATTTACTCGTTATATTGCGTCTTCAAAATAAGAAATTCGAAAAGATATACTTTTACGTCGATCGATATGTGAAATCCAACAGAATGAGACTCTTATCTCGCACAACATCAATTATGGTGACCCTACATTCTTCAGATAAAACGCGTGATTCGTATTCCGTGAATATTTATTCATTGTGGACAAACAGCTAGGGTTGCGCAATAAAGTTCAATTGCTTTGATACTGACTCATACAAAGGGCAGTGTATAGATTAAGAGTTTGAATTGTCATTATATATCACACAGGATTTTTATACGAATGAGAAAAGAGGTCAAACATATCTATCAATGTCTGCTTTGAATACAGAACTTCCCACGTGGAGTAGTCCTACGCAAATAATTATTACGTTGATGCTTTGGCAATCGTAGAAAATGTTGCCAGGCAAGTGTTGCCTGTTCTCCTATTGGTCCTTTAGCCGATTGTTATAATTTGCTCAAAGTAAGGCATGGCCGGTACTTTTTATTCTTACTCTGTCATTATTCAGGGAATGGGCGAGATTGTATTTTGTTAATAACTTTTTCAAGAGTAATTAATAAAGTTTAATATTTTTAAATAAGCAATTACTAATAATGCTATATATTCAGAATTTCGGAAACGGCTCCGATAATTTTTGATGAAATTTAGTAAGTAGGTTGTGGGGGTGATAAATCGATCTAACAAGGTATACTTTTTAGACAATAACGGTTTCTCAGTATTTTTTGCAAAAGAAAAAAAATGTAGTTAGAATATGACAGTTAATTTAGCCAATGCTACCAAGAATAAAAATATATGTTGGTACCAAGTCGCTAAGCCAAGGTATGAAGTTGGTAGCTCATTTGGATAATCGCTCAGTTCTTGAATCAGACAGCCAATTTTCTTGGATTTCCCTTTTTTAAGTTTTTTTTTTTGTAAATAAAACTACTTTTACGGATTATATCGCATTTGTATTTGATTTATGATTGCCCGACGTTTCGAACACTTTGCAGCATTCATGGTCACGGACGGACTAAGGTGTCTCACGTCCAACAAGTAATTGTTATTACAGACATTTATAATTATCTACCCGATACAGAAAATTAGTTATAAATTTATTAAATTGTGACCCACATTTTAGTCAAATTTATTGCCAATGTAAAAAGAAAATGATTCTATATGAAAGAATTATATTGTTTATGGTTAGTAATTATTAATTATTAAATTTGTAGCAATTATTGTTACAATTTGTTGATTTAAAACTAACAAAACTAATATACTACCACCGGATCGGAACGCGGCCACACTGAGAACTTTTTTTTGATTTAAGAAATATATCTTATATTTAGAAAAAAAAAAAAACTATTCTAATATAAATGTTTAAAAGAAATACATTTTGCCAAATAATATAGTGAACTGAGTTCAGTCATCTGAATACTTAAATTATAATTCACAATCTAAGTTACCATAAAAATATAGTTATAAAACAATAATGTGAAGTTTATTGATACCCATAAAATATCATAAAAACAAGAAAAGTTGTCTTTTGAATACGCTTTTATTAGCTTCAGACGTATCTATGTTAGTATGTTGGTATGTATTAAACAAGATTTTGACGCCCTTCACAACGTCGGATTAACTCGAAATTTGGCATACTTACTAAGGACCGATGACAATTCAATATTTTAAACAGTTTGACTCGTTACCCTTACTAGGATAATCAGGATTAGCGATTTAAGCGTATTTTTTTAGTTTTTTTGAACTATTATGTTTATTAAAGATTGATCTAGTAGTTTGCGTGTGGTAACTAAGTAAGAATTGTTGCTGTCCTTCCCTGTGGGTATCGTAAAATATAAGTAAAAATATGATATGCGGATAAAATCAATGAAAGGGAAGGACAAATTGAAATGAAACACTATACCAACCCGCCTGAACAGCATGGATCATATAAAACGTCGGGCAATCAAATACAAACGTGATAAAAATACTTTTATTTGTGATTTTGCCTCCTATTATGGAGGAAACTCGAGGTTATGTTATAAGCTAGCATAAGCTCGAGCTTCTGTATGCACCAGCACATAATTACAGGAGTTGAGATTAACCTTGTCTAAAGCATTTTCGCAAAGCCCAAAACGCTTTTATCGCATCATTTCTAATCTACAATACAAATCACGAGATTTTAAATAATGTTTTATGAATCATACAAACATTTCTCTTGCTTGGAATTGCACTGAAAACCCTCGACGCAACGTCTGTACTTCTATTAATTTAGAATTTAAATAGTTGCTTTCATAATTATCATCGTCTTTTCAGCCCATACACGCCCCACTGCTGGATTCAGGTCTCCTCCACTGTGAGATGGAATGTTCAGATAAACCATCCAAATAGGTTGTTTAAGATTTATTTATTTAAGATTTATATTATTTAAATATTGACATTTTGATTTATAAAATGCTAATTATTTGTTTATTTCATTTGTTAATTATATGTGCTCCATAGATGGCGATACTAAAATCACTAGATCGCACTTTGGTTTCCTTGTAAGTCTTAGTATAAATATGTTCAGAATTGTTTCTTTTATGTGAATCGTTTGTGGAATACAGAATATATACAAGTATACGTTATACCTGTATCTTATTTCACGCCTCAGACCTAGGACGTCGTACAGGGAAATTGGCCTACTATACCACGTTGGTCAGACGTGTTAGGTTATTATATCCCTTAGTCGTCTTTTACGACATCCTCGGGCAAGAGAAGGGGTGGTAAATTGTATTCTTATTCCATCACCACACGAAATGCTTTGATAGTAGGAATATTATTTTCTTGATTACCAGATGTGAGATTTATAATGATAGGATTAGGTTTAGTAGCCCGTTTAGGTTATACGCTTCTTGGAATAAATATATGGGCCAAAGGACAGTAATCAATCGGCGTAGGAAAGTATAGTCTCTCGTAGCAGGGCTGAGGGCTGTACAGCCAGTTCTGTCACATTGCTGACTTGCGGGGAAATATTGCAACATAGCATTTAACATAATGCAGGTACTTGTCGGACACGGGATCTTCTATAAGTACCTTCATATGATTAAAAGAGGGGAGGCATCCGGAAGCCATGAGTGTGGCGCGCCAATTGGTGATTTACATCACACACTAGAGGTGGGTCCTGCATGGAGGCCTCAACTCCACGTCCTGTCCGGTGGTAATGGGTATATATATCTTTGTTGATCATCATTTTTAAAAAGGTGGACTTTTTGTGAAGAAGTAATCTCACTGAAGGAGGTCGCGGTGAAGGAATGCGAGACGCTTGCATCCCCTAACGTCACTCAAATCGCTTCACCCTGGGAGGAGAAAACAGCGATACCTGCAAATCCTGACACCGCCTTGAATAATAACAGGACGTGGCCCAATGATGTCAGTCTTTTATAGGCTTAACTTGACTTTATTAATAGTCTGTAGCTTGGCTTAGAAATAAGATATAACTGAATAAAAATTTCAGTCGTTACTTAAAAACTTATTAGTAAAATGAACGAAGGCTGACCTCGCCAATATTTGTCATGAAAAATAAATTATTTATAAGAACATTAGCAATATAATCACTCAAAAAGAAAACATAGTTCAAAGCTTTATATTTCTACGAACTAAATTATATACACAATGTTGAATGATTCAATACCTGTAAACACAAAAAAAAAACAAAATTATTCCTCAGATCAAAAGAAACGAAAATATTTTTCGTATCGCGAATCCACAATCAAATTTCTTTTATATAAATATTTCTGTGATAAAAGAATTCTTCAAAGATTTTACAATTGAAGCATGATTAAAGGACATTCGGAGTAATTCAGATCTACCCACAGCGTATCGTTAATACGAGCTTTCCAGTTTTGAAACACATCAGCCTATTGTGCCAGTATTGTTACATTTGGACAATGCTACCGGTTAGAACCGAGATAAGTCGCACATACGCTACACACGATATGAATGTGTTTAGAATTGGTTTACATGGGGTTTTGCGAGTGGTAAAACGTTGAAGACAAATTTTATTGATTAGAGAAAGGAAATTCGTGTCCGAAATTTTTGTAGTAATAGAGTAAGACTACATTTGAGCAACTTCTATGTTATAGGTGTTGTAAAATAAGACTAATAGATATATGGTTATAACATCTATTCTGTGGTGAATTGTATTCTTACTCTGTACACGGGGAAATCATAAAGGCGAGATTAATAATACGAAATATATTATTTTTTTGTTTTATGTGCGGGTAGTAACAACATTTACATGTAGGTATAATTATTATTTTGTACAAATTGTTCTGGTAAATTTTGTACTCTACTCTAAAAGTGTTGACGAGACGTCAGACGACGAGAGCCGAATTCACTCGTACGAATATTTCAAAGCAGAGAGTGATGACTGTGACATTCAATTCATCCTTACTAACATTATAAATGCGAAAGTAAGTTTGTTTGTTTGTTACGCTTTCACGCTTAAACCACCAAACCGATTTCAAAAATTCTTTCACCAATGGAAAGCTATAAAATCAGGGTGTAACAAAGACTATATTTTATCCCGGTATGCCCACGGAAACGGGTACTACTCGGGTAAGGCGACTAAAACCGAAGCGAAGCGAGGACGGGTTGCTAGTACAAAATAAAGCGCATAGCGCGTTTAAGGGAATTTTTATTTCACAATTTCTATAGTGCCATAGATAAAGCTCGTGTTGTGGTATCTGTATAGATTACAAATAAATAAAATTGTGGTAGTCGCTTGTAATATAAAAATAAAATGTTTTTTATTCTCACACGTATAACCCGGATACCTGGTACTTATGTATAAAAAGCACATTAAACATTTTTTGTCTGTCTGTTTGTGTGTCTACCTGTTTGTTTCGAGTAATCTTCCAAATAATTTTAATAATTTTATTATCAGGTACTCATCTATATAAGGAGTAAATTAGTCTATTTTTCCTGTCAAAAAAAATCTCTATACAATTTTGCTTGGTCCGAGAATGGAATCCGAGGCCTCATGGACTGCAGTCACGTATCCTTACTAATATTATAAATGCGAAAGTAACTCTGTCTGTCTGTCTGTCTGTCTGTCTGTCTGTCTGTCTGTCTGTCTGTCTGTCTGCTACGCTTTCACGTCTAAACCACTGGACCGATTTTGATGAAATTTGGTACAGAGATGGACTAAAGCTTGAGAAAGGACATAGGCTACTTTTTATCGCGAAAAAATGGGTATAAGGGGTTGAAATAGGGGATGACATTTTGTATGGAAATTCGTCATTTTCGATGATAGAACCACGAATCTTTGTATTAAGACACCTAATAATAAATAAATAAATATTTGTTCAAGCGTTTTGGAAATTTCATTTACATGGGGATGAAATTCAACCCCTAAAATACCAAAAAGCATACAGCCGAAACCACTGGGCCTAGAAACGTATTTTTTTTTACACCATCGTATTTCTTGGGGTGCACGAGCACTAGCAAAGGATTTTTGGAAATTCACCCCCTTAAGGGGGTGAAAAACATATAGTCTTTCACGTCTAAACCGATTTTGATGAAATTTGGTACAGTGATGGACTAAAGCTTGAGAAAGGATATAGGCTACTTTTTATCGCAAAAAAATGTGTATAAGGGGTTGAAATAGGGGATGACATTTTGTATGGAAATTCGTCATTTTCGATGATCGAACCACGAATCTTTGTATTGAGGCACCTAATAATAAATAACTAAATATTCGCTGAAGCGTTTTGGAAATTCCATTTGCATGGGGATGAAATTCAACCCCTAAAAACCAAAAAGCATACAGCCGAAACCACTGGGCCTGGAAACGTATTTTTTTTTTACACTATCGTATTTCTTGGGGTGCCCGAACGGAGTGGTGCGAGGAGCGCGCCAACCGCAGCCCAACCCAAAAAAAAGGGGGTTGAAAAGCATATAGCCTTTCACGTCGAAACCACTTAACCGATTTTGATGAAATTTGGTACAGAGATGAACTAAAGCTTGAGAAAGGATATAAGGCTACTTTTTATCGCGAAAAAATAGGTATAAGGGGTTGAAATAGGGGAAAGTATTTTCTTTTTACGTCGTCTTATTTCTTGGGGTACACGAGCACTAGCAAAGGATTTTTCGAAAATCACCCCCTTAAGTGGGTGAAAAGCGTATAGACGAAACTCTTGGAGCTAGGAACGTAAAACTTTCTATGCAATTCTCTTTCTTTTGTTGTAAGTGAGCTCTAAGAAATTATTTTATTAAAATCAACTCCTAAAGGGGTGCAAAATATATAGCCGAAATCATTAGGCCTAGAAACATGGAATTTTGTATAAAGTTTCCTTTCTTGGGGAAAGAGATTTTTGCAATTTTAGCCCTAAGGGGGTGAAAAGTGTTTAACCGAAATCACTGAGCCTAGGAAGGATCATTTTAATACACGGTCGGCTTTCTTGGATTACCCTCAGATTTTTTTAGTGCTCACTTACCAAGCACTATGAAACAATTTTTGGCAAGGATAAGCGAGCTCTAACAATTTTTGGAAATTCAACCCCTAAGAGGGTGAAAGTGTATAGCCAAAGATACCGGGCCTAAGAATGTGAAATTTTGTATACCGATCGGTTATTTGGGGTAAGCACTCACTAAGAAACAATTTTGGGCTGCCCCAAAAGGATAAAACACATATAGTCAAAGACACCCAGCCAATGATATATCATCATTATCTTGCTCTTATCCTATTTACTTTGGATCGACGCGATATGTAGGTACTCTTCTGCCATCGTAGATATATTGCAAAGGTTCTAGCAATATTTTATGACCTGGCGCACGACATTGTTGGCCAGACGGCATCACCGGTCCAAGTCGATGTAAATCTTTGTCTTAGTAGTATTTTGCGATACCCACGAACAATGAAAGCGTGGTAATATTTCTAGCAGCTACCAGACAGTAAGTTACAATCAAGATATTATTCCAATTTTCTATCTCTACAAATAAATAAATTTGGAGCGTCTGTTTGTCTATCAAAATAATAGGTTTTATTTATGCTCACACAATACGGTCCAAATTTTTTTGTCTGTCTGTCTGTCTATTCGTTACAGGTAATCTTCAAAATGGCTGGACCGATATTGATTATATTTTACCACCAGGTCTACCAGTCGTACATAAGGAATAACTTAGACTATAATTTATCCCAGGTTATATTTTATCCTGGTGTGCCTGAATTAAGTCGATTTTAAAATTATTTCACTAATGGAAAGCTATTTTTAAGCGAGTAACATATTTAAGTTATTTTTATCCCGATATTCCTACGGGATCGGGTACAATGTCGATGAAATCACGGGAATTTAATGGTTTTAAAAATTAATTCACTAATGAAAAGCTATATTATCAGTAAAAGGCTATTTTCATTCCTGTATTTGCCCAGGAATGAAAACTATACCGGGGGATGTCGAGCAATTTTTAAAATTCTTTCACCAATGGAAAGCTACCTATGTTGTCAGCGAGTAACATAGGCAATTTATATCTCTGATATTTCTAGGATTTATATTTTTTTTTTCTTGGTATGTGTGTATTTATAATATCAGCGAGTAACATAGGCATTTTTTATCTCGGTATTGGCATGGGAATGGGGTCTACGTGAATGAAACTGCGGGTGTTTGATTGATATAATTTTTTTTTCACCAATAGAAAAGTACGTTATCATAGACTAAAGAAAGGCATATTTATCATCGTATTTGCACGGCAATCTGAACTATAAGGCTGGAAGTAATATTTAAATGTGAAAGTTTGTGAAGATATTTGGATGTTTGTTACTCAATCACGCTTAAACTGTTGAGCAGATTTGGATGAAAATTGACAAGTAGATAGAGTATTTCTTAAATTAAGAAATGTAATACTCTTTATGCCGATAATATTCTTTGCGATAATAGTTCAATATGCAAGTAAATTCTTACGCGGGCGAAGCCGCGGGCAAAAGCTAGTCGTAATATAAATGCGAGGGAGCGAGAGAAGGTGACTGACGAAGCGAGGGCGGAGTGCTGTTGATTTAAAAAAAAAGTACTTCGCTCAGGAAGTCTGGCAGATGTCAAACATTGAAATTATTTTGTAAGTATATATGCATAAAAGAACAGACTACAACAGGAACTAATATGGCTAAAGTATTAATAAAATATTACGATTTTTTTTTATCCAGTAAATGATAATTTTTATTCAATAATCATTTATTTTCATTAGTATAGATGTGTGTGTATAGGTTAATAATTTATTTTGAGCTCACTAGATGGCGTTGTACAAAATTCTAAAACAGATTATGATTTCGTTACACAGATGTACACATCCAAGTGTGGTGTTAACGCCACGTCGACGACCAGGTTCACCCTTGCCTATAGATGTTTCACGTCAAAAATTGAAGAAAAGTACTGAAAATATTCAATTAATTTGATAATTATGCCTATGTTTAAAATGGTCGATAGATTTCATGTCACAATTATATCTGGTACTGTTATTAAAGAAAATTCATAATGTTTTTGAAGATTCAAGACTAAAATCTTATTAAGTATTCTCAAAGCTAATAGGACATAAAAATGGAGATTTTGATTGAGCTTCAAACAAATATTTTTATATTTTGATTTTAAATAAACATTACTACATTTTAATATAATTATTTGACTATTTGATTACTCCACAGATTTTATAGTGGTTAACCACTATAAAATAAGTGTAAGCGTGCTATGTGACGCAGGTTCTATTCCCAATCGGCAAAATACCTGCGATTGAGAAAACATATATATATATATATATATATACATACACAAATACACACACTCAAACACCCACACATGCACACGCATGGCCACACTCACGCACGCACACACACACACACACACACACACACACACACACACACACACACACACCTTTCCCTTACACTTCTATGTAAAGCTAGACATATTAAGCAAAATTATTTCCTTTTCCAGTATTGTCCTTAAAAAAAACGAAATTGGTGTCGTGAAGACACACGATGCATATACGTTAATCGCTTTTGAATATTATAAATTGTGTTTATCATTCATTTCTTTACATAAAACTAGTTGACCCAACAGACGTTGTTCTGTTCAAATAGAATAAAAAGATTTCAACACCACCTACCGGGTCTAATTGTGAATCGAAACCGTTCTCGAATCCCCTTGAACACATACAAAAAATTTCGTCGATATCGGTCCAGCCGTTTAGAAAGAGTTCAGTGACACACACGCACACAAGAAATTTATATATAAGATATAATAAAGATAATGATTATAAATGCGATAAAAGCGTATGTCTCACTCTTCCACAATAACCGAGAGTAAGGGAGACACTGTCCCTACCCTTCCCGACAATCTTTATCCCCACTATTTTTCATCACATGTAAAGATTGCGGAACAAAACTTCATAACAAGATTAGTAATTTGTAAATATTTTATTGTTCATATTCGTACCTAAACTTAATAAAATTAATTAAAGCCGTATCGTAAATGTACTCGGTAATTCACTAATGCCTTACCTTCAGGCGTAATTTAATTTTAATTAGAAACACGTGCGATATATTAATTAAACTAGGTTCATAACATATTTATAATATATTCATAGTAATAATTTGGAATCTAGAAGCTAAATAAATTAAAGTGTTAATAAATCTTATTATTATGTCGAAAATCATTATCAATATCTTGCTTCAATTAATTTGAGTTTGATGTATTGTATACTCGTCTTACATATCTGTACTCTTCTAACAGTTACTCATGTGTGTAGCCAGTTTTTGTCAATAGTTTCATGGCCGCCTGCTTACATTAATCTTCCTTAAGAAGGCAATTATTGACCAGAGGCCAGCAGATGGAGTTGGTCCAGGTCAGTGTAAAGGTCTTAGTCGTCTTTTACCATACGCATGAGCAATGAGTAAAATATATATTTGATGCCGCGATCGCACAGCGATATGATGTTATGCCGAAAATATGACCACTGACGACAAGTCACCCTGCTCCGGTGGTTGGCTCAACGACGAAGGCGGTGTGTCACGGGTGGGTTACGTGTGCGTGCTTACGCCCCTCTGTCGCCCCGGACGGAGTGGATCGAGGAGTTCGCCGACCGTAAACCACTCGAAAAAAAAATAGACAATAAAGGTATAAATTTAATACATTGAAAATTCTATTACGCAGTATTTAGTTGACATTTAGGCGCGCGCACTCCGCGCATCTTGAAAATGATTCCTAGCTATCTTAAGAGTGTCGGTTATTTATTACAGTATCGCATCGTAAAAATTTACTGTCATGATTATTACCTAACGCGCCAAAAGAAATATAGCTTCAAAATCATTTATGCTTCTATAATAACAATTTTGCCTTCGTTCTACTTGGAAAAAGATAGGCATATAGTAAAAAAAAAAACAAAATAGCCGAGCCCGCGTGTGACGGGACCGGGGAGTTAGCCCGTCACCCGCCGAGAGGCCGATCCTGCGAGGAAAGAGCGACGTTCTCCCCGAGGGGAGCACGTCGGTCGAGGAGAGGGTACTCCTCAGGGGATATTCCGTCGGGCCCACCACTGACGCCAAGTCACCCTGCTCCGGTGGTCGGTCCAACGACGAAGGCGACGTGTCACGGGTTTGTGCTTACGCCCCTCTGTCGCCTTGGACGGAGTGGAGCGAGGAGTGCGCCGACTGTAACCCACCACCAAGAAAAAAAAATTGTAAAAAAATAAGCTATTGAAAGCACTTTTCAAAATTAACCTATATTTAATATAGAATCCATGTAAACCCTACTTTAAGTGCTTTTATCTAAACAAAGCTTAGTAGTACTATTCGCAGTCAAGTTAGTGCTTAGCTATCGGAAATACGTTTTCATTGAGCGCTAACCAGCCGAATGAGATGTAATAATATTTTGTTACCATCTTCAGATAGAGTAACTATGGATTATAGATCTACTGATTAGTTCTATATTTATATTACGGGAATGAAGGTTTATTATTACAGAAGTAACTTCTAGTGATACAAAAAATAGAAAAGGATGCGGAGGTGAAAGTGTTGATACGTGAAGGGGTTTATTGTTACAATGGCAAGTACTAGTAATGTAACTGAAGAATAGAAACAAAAATGAAAATGTATGTAAAAAATAAATTTTAGTGGAAACGGAGGGCGAAATGCATACGGAAGCAAAAGTATGAAAGCGCGACGGGGTTCATTATTACATTGGCAAGTACTAGTGATGTAATTAAAGTATCATAACAGAAACGAAAATTGAAGCAGAAAATAAATTGTAGCAGAAATAGATTTAGAAACGGATGCGGAAGTAAAAAAGATCATTTTAAATAGAATATTTGTGAATTTGATATATAAAATTAGGTAGAGTGATAAGTTATGTGTTATGAAAAGTATATATTTGGTTATATTGAGATGTATTAGTCTGCATGACGGCATCAAATATTAGTAATGGCGAATTTATCATTGGTGATGTTGATTGGAATTCATTATCTTCCTCAGTGCAGGGTACGTCTCTCATTCATTTAAAAAAAATGAAAACGACTTAAAATACATACTTATAAGTTATAAGAAAATTATAATATCTACAGCGTTTACTTAGAAATATTAAACTTACTGTGTGCTAAGAATATAATTCGCCATATTTCCAATCTCGCGGAATTTGTTTGTAAGCATGTGCAAAGGAAGAATAATTGGAATTAAAATGCTGCATCAACATACTCATCCACTAATATGCAATAAGCCGCTTTCATTTCTTAAATAAATAAAATCGGCCGAGTGCGAGTCGAACTCACGCACGGAGGATTCCGTACCATTGAGCAAAAAGGCCAAAAAAAATCGCGTTTGTTGTATGAGAGCCCTCTTATAAATTTATTTTATTTTGTTTTTAGTATTTGTTGTTATAGCGGCAACAAAAATACATAATTTGTAAAAATTTAAACTGTCTAGATATCGCGGTTCTTGAGATGCAACCTGGCGACAGACAGACGGACGGACAGACAGCGAAGTCTTATGATCCCGTTTTTACCCTTTGGGTACGGAACCCTAAAAGTGTTTAATTTAGGTCTCAAGTGATTGACAAATGCGTAAACGCATTTAATTTTTTATTTCTGATGTTTACGCGATGAATAAAAAATATTTTTATGCATTTTGTCGGGAGCACATTTTAGCATTCATGGTCAAGTCGGTTCAGTTTATAGTTAACTTATCCAATTTATCAGTAGGTACCATGTATTTTGATCTTGTTACTCATAATCAGTCACAACTAAAAATATAAACTAAAATAAAAATATGAAGTGAAATTTCAACCTTAAATTTCAGCCTGAAAATTTTATCCTAAAATCCTTGAGCACAGAGATAATTTATAAAAAAACCTTAACACTTTTTACTTATCTTAAAAAAAAACCTCGCCGAACGTAAACCTTTTATGGAAAATCGTTTATTCGAAGCGAATGCCTATCTCAATAAAACTCGATATGAGAACTTCTTACATTTTTATTCGAAACACTAAGCAATACCACACCCACTCAATAAAAAAAACTTTTGTATCGATAAATCTATATTACATTGCGTATTACGTATTGGAAAAATATTTATCCACTGAATATATTGTTGCATTGTACTAAAATAAAGGTAAAATACAGATGAGGTATAAAAATTGTAATAAAATAAATAGTCTCCTTTTTTATACGATTTCTAAGCTGTAAGTTCCGTATCGACTCTGTAATACTAAGAACATAGCCGGATGCCTAGCGATAGGTGAGGTTGGGCCTTTGGTTTATCGCTCGCTTTAATCCGCATATGTTGCGATTATTTTCTTATTTAATTTTCTTCTCTTTTCTTATACGTTTTATTTTAATTTCGAGTTTTCTTTGTTTTACTGTAATGTCATCTGCTTATAGCCCTTTATAGATTCATCATCATCTCAGCCTATATCATATATCATGAGGAAAGACGGACCGGGCCGACGTCTCCCTATTCGGGGAGGACGTCGGTCGAGGAGAGAGTACTCCTCCGGGGGTATTCCGTTGGGCTGACTACTGATGTCAAGTCACCTGCTCCGGTGGTCGGCTTAACAACGAAGGCGACGTGTCTCGCGGATGGGTTACGGGTGTGTCTGCTTACGTCCCTCTGTCGCCCCAGACGGAGCGGACGAGGAGTGTGCTGACCGTAACCCACCCAAAAAAAAAATAAAGGCTATATTATATATAAGTGCCACTGTTGACCTTCATCCTTCTTTGGAATGAGAGGGAAATTGAGTTAATACTTCATGTTGATCAGACGTGTTGGTATAGGGTTTTATTTAGAGTTTTTCTTCTCTTGCATAAATTTTATATGCATATTATATCGCCTAGTCGTATTTCACGACACCCACGGGCAAGAAAGGCGGTGGTGAATTATATTCTTACTCCGTCACCACACAAAAAGATATGATACCTAGTTACGTTGTATTTATTGCACCTGCCTAAATTATTATTTAATTTCTGCTCTAACCTAAGTCGGCTGGTATACTGGCCTCAGGCTCCATTAAGTCTGCCGTGTAATATAAATAACGGATCCTTAAACTATTATAATTTTTTTCTAATTTTAGTTCACAGTATCTGTTGGTATTTTTCCAAATCATTACTATTTACAATTCAAAGCTAAGACATAATATATATAAATTATTACTTTTCTATTTACCATTGCTTTTCACATTGTCTTTGTCACTTGTCGCGCTATAAAATGACAATATAAAACAGTTCCCTGACAACGTAGATGTCAAATAAGTCATTCAGCTCATCATAAAACTCCAGTGAATTGAGAAACAATTTCTGTAAGAAATGATATATTCAAACAAGCTTCAGTATTTTACTTAGAGTAGTTTTACTGTGAATACAAATATTCATCATCATCGTTTCAGCTCATATACGTCCTACTGCCGGGCTCGAACCTCTTAGATAGGAGTAAAATTAACATACTATATCACGCTGGTCAGACGGGTTGGTAAAGGGTTTTATCTAAGTTTTACTTCTCTTTCATAGATATTATATGCGTGTCATATCCCTTAGTCGTCTTTAACGACAGGGTGGTGAAAAGTATTCTTACTCCGTCACCATACGGAAAACGAACGAATATTACCAACTATGTTTGCCAAATATTTATAAATTATAAACTTTAATATTTTTTCGTGTGGTGACGGAATAAGAATACAATTCACCACTCCTTATCTTGCCCGTGGATGTCGTAAAAGACAACTATGGGATATAATATGCACATAACATCTATGCAAGAGAGAAAACTCGAAATGAAACCCTATACCAACATGTCATGACCAGTATGGTATAGTAGGTCAAATTTCCTCCCATTGTGGAGGAGGCCCGAGCCCAACAGTGGGACGTATGTGGGCTGCGATGATTATGATGTCTCTTAGTCGTTTTTTACGACACCCACGGGCAAGAAAAGGAGTGGTGAATAGTATTCCTACTCCATCATCACACGGAAAATGAACGAATATTACCAACTCTTATATTTTTCAAGGCTGTTCGAAAAAAACCAAGAGATTTACAGCAACATAGGCCAACTTTATTTGAAGCCGTCAACAATTGCATTCCCAAGGAGGGTTGACGTTAGGCAGGCGGTTGGTTATGAAACTATTACTAAAACCTGGCTACACACTGGCTAACCCTAATTAATTAAGATGGAGGATCATTCTGTTCTTTTCCTAATTATGATGATGACTGATAAAAGAAAAAACAATATAAAAAACAAAATAATGGGTTAATTTTAGGTATTTAAAAAAATATAACAAATTCATATTTAATCGTAAGCCATACATAAAATATAAGCGACTATTTTTTATAAACAGGGTTTTATTTCACAAAAGAAAATATTAAAAAAAAAGAAATAACCGGGACATAAGATGTCGGTGGCCTTATTAATTTTATTATAATGCCACTAACTATATCGTTTTTTACTCTTCAACCCGTTTTACTTATATAGTAACATTAAGTTTGAAAATATTGGATCTATTAGAATCCTTACTAATATTATCAATGCGATAGCAAGTTTGTTTATTTGTTTGTTATGCTTTCACGCTTAAACCACCGCACCGATTTCAATAATTCTTTCGCCAATGGCAAGCTATAATATCAGGGAGTAATATAAGCTATATTTTATCCCGGTATTACCATGGGAACGGGAACTACGCGGGCAGGGCGACTGAAACCGAAGCGAAGCGAGGGCAGATTGCTAGTATAGAATATTTAATATTAAATTGTCACCAAACCTTCGATTAGACATCAAGAAGCAGGTCAAATTTAACGAGTAAGCTTTGATTATAAACAGACAGACAGACAGAGCCAGATAATAGAGAGAATAAAACGAAACTATATAAACAACTAGCTAGTTGTACAGAACAACGTCTGTTGGGTCAGCTGACCCAACAGACGTTGTTTTGTTCAAATCTAAAAAAATAGTAAAAAGGAATTCTCCTTGAAATCGATCGCAGCGCCACCTACCGGTTCCAATTGTTAATTTAAACCATTCTCATATCCATCGAAATAGCTAAAAAAACATCAAAATCGGTTCAGCCGCTTAGAAGGAGTTCATTTACAAACATACGAACAGAAGATTTATCTATACCAATAAATAAAATTGGAGTGTCTGTTTGTAATGTCAAAATAATAGACTTTTTCATGCTCACACGGTTATTTGCATGACACCTATGCCTAAAATAGAGATTAAAAATTTTTGTCTGTCTGTCTGTTTGTTCCGGGTAATCTTCAAAACAGCTGGACCGATTTCAAAAATTCTTTCACCAATGGAAAGCTATAATATCAGGGCGTAAACTAAGCTATATTTTATCCCAGCATTCCCACGGGAACGGGAACTACGCGGGTAAAACAACTAAAACCGAAGCGAAGCGAGGGCGGAAGTATACATATATAAAGATAGAAAAGTTTATATAGTCGTTAAGTTTTCTTAAATTTTCTATTTTTCTGTGCTTCTCTCTTAATTTTTTTCCGTAAAAGGCTTTTTCAAAGTATTGGACTACTTAAAAAAAAAGATGGACGAAATCAGTAAAGTCGTTCTCAAGTTATGTTATTGTCCTGCCAGAACAGCGCCACCTACCGGGTCCAATTGTGAATCTAAACCATCCTCGAATCCCCTTGAACACACACAAAAAATTTTGTCAATATCGGTCCAGCCGTTTAGGAGGAGTTCAGTGACATACACACGTACGCTAGAAATTTATATATAAGACTAGCTGACCCAACAGACGTTGTTCTGTTCAAATAAAATAAACAGAATTCTCCTTGAAATTCACAGCATTAATAGGGACTGACTGACTGCAGTGCCATCTGCCAGGCTGATTTGTGGATCTAAATGATCCAAGCTCCCACTTGAATGGATTCAAAAAAATTCATTCAAATTCATACAGCCGTTTAGTTGCAGTATAGATAAATAACCTAGATACCCAGTCGTTAAGTTTTCATAAATTTTCTGATTTTCTGCGCAACTTTCTTATTTTCTCTCTTGTGTTATAAGATGTAAGACTATATATGTATATATATACATGACTTTATACGTTTTATCATAAACACAGTTCAACAATCCAGCTCCTCTCTTGCCCGTGGATGTCGTATAAAGCGACTAAGGGATGAAATATGCGTATAATATGCGCAAGAGAAGGAAAATCGAAATAAAACCCTACACCAACACGTCTGACCAGCATGGTATAGTAGGTCAATTTCCCTCCCATTGTTGAGGAGGCTCAAGCCTAACAGTGGGATGATGTATATGAGCTGTGCAGATGATGATGATGATATTTATCAAATCCTATAGGCTAAGTACTAAATGTACCATAGAAAATGAAGTTCCAGTTTTACTAATAAATGAAAATTTTCCCTTGATATTATTTCTCGTATTTCCAGGAAGTAAATACGAGTATAAAGTTATTCCATTCAAGTATTCGGAAGTTAAACCTATATCGGGTATCCAATAATCTGTTCGAAACAATACGACACGTGTACCGCAGATATAAACTTTGGATGACCCAGAAATAGTTGCGACGGCTGTAAATGTACTTCGTGTTTCGCGTTATGAGGGTAATTTTAGAAATTAATTTTGTTATGGGAGAAACTTTTTGCAGGTAGTTGTGAAAATGAGATTCTGTTAATAGCGTTTACGGTTATTTAAGTATTAAATTAGATATCATCAAGTAACTATTTGAAGCTATACTGGTACCCACTTTCTGGATTTTCTGTGAAGAAGTGTGAAGCCTATAATGTATTTCAATGAAGAGAAGCTGTTTGCTTATTATTTTATATTTCCTATAACAAAAGAGATACCCATGAGTAAATTTGCATATAGGAAGTATCGTCTCAGCTCATTTACGTTCCGCTACTGGACTCGAGCTTCCTCCCCAATAGGAGAGAAATTTATACTTCTCCAAATGCGTAATCTTTGTAAAAAGGGATTCAAAATTTTTGCTTCACGTATTAATATATATACTAGTGGTCGCTGAGTGGTCGAAATTCGGCCATAATTCATTTAAACTAATTTTTCTGCTACACAATTTTCTTTTAATTATAGTTATGTATAATTGTATATTGAGCAAGCTGTATTTCATCAATAACTAATCATCATCTATATACGTCCCACTGTAGGGCTCGGGCCTCCTCCATAATGGAAGGGTAATTGACCTACTATACCACGCTGGTCAGACGTGTTGGTATAGGGTTTTATTTCGAGTTTTCCTTCTCTCGCATAGATGTTATATGCGTTTTATATCCCTTAGTCGTCTCGTACGATCACCCACGGGTAAGATAGGGGGTGGTGAATTGTATTCTTACTCCGTCACCACACGGACAATAACTAATATATAAGTACAAATGTCAATTAGACATTGTCATCATAATTATGATTGTTTGACTTGCAGTTCGACCAGAGATTTTAACCGTAAACAAAAGTGTATAAGCGTTTGTGTGTTTGTGTGTGTGTGTGTATGCGCGTGTGTGTCTGTATCGATTGCATGGCAGTGTGCGTAATGCCTTTTTTAATGAATTTAATGTATTTCTAATCAATTATTATATGATATTTCAGTTTTATGCACTCCTCCTCATTATATACTGCACCTGTGTCAAATTTCATACTTGTCCATCCACGTAATTTTCGTAAAAAGGGGTACAAAGTTTTTGCTTCACGTATTCATATATGTAGATATTTTATCGTCATCGCCTCAGCCTATATACGTCTCACTGTAGGGTGCAGGCCTCCTCCATTGTAAAAGGGAACTTAACCTAATATACCATGTTGATCATACGTGTTAGCATTTTTTTTTTTTTTTTTTTTATGGATGGGCTATGGTAAGCGCACGCCCGGTCCAGTCCGTCCGGGGCGATGAAAGGACGGCGCGCGGGCCCATAACCCACCCGTACCCACGTCACCTCGTTGTTGGGCCGACCACCGGAGCAGATGTGACTTGTCGTCAGTGGTCGGCCTGACGGAATACCCTTTCGGGTAACCTCACCTCTCGACGTCTTGGGACGTCGGTCGCCGTCGCGCGGTCAGCCTCTCTGCGGGTGACGAACAATTCCCCGGTCCAATCACGAGCGGCCTCGGCTAGGGCGGCATTAGGCGCAAATACTCGTGCCTGCGCCGCCCGAGTCGCCGGCGGCGGAACGTGTCGCCGAATAGGAGCTCTACTCGCACACGATCCGCCGCCTCCTTCCGTGAGATTACGGCCTCACAGAAGGCGGCGACCGCGTCCCAGTTCCTGACGCTGACGAGCATCTCCCTGGCGATGGTCGGCAGCGCCAGGTCGGCACCGATAATTGCGACGAGTTCACGGCGATCCCCCTCCCATGCAGCACACTCCTCGAGCGTGTGCTGCGCCGTGTCCTCGTCGCAACTGCAGTGGTGGCAGGACGGTGTGCTCTCCCTCCTGACAATCTTGTGCAGGTACTTCCCGAAGCAACCGTGCCCCGTCAGCACCTGCACCAGTCGGAAGGAAAGCACCCCGTGCGTCCGCTCCAACCACTCCATCAGCACCGGCCGGAGGGCCTCGACGGTCCTGACACCGTACCGAGGACTCTCCAGCCGGACTGCCCAACGGGCAATGACTTCTTGGCGGGCGTCGACCCGCCAGGCAGTGATCTCTTTGATGGAGACCATGCCGCCGCGGGCGCGCGTCTCCGACACCCGCCGATAAATGTCGGCGAGCATCTCCGCCTCCAGGTCCCACGGGGGAGTTCCGGCCAGGAGGCACGCTGCCTCTGTCGCCACCGTGCGGTAACCCCGTATGGCCCTGATCGCCATGACCCTCTGTGGTCGCCACAGGAGGGCCCTAAGACGGACGGTCAGGGACACCGCCCACACCGGTGCGCCATACAGGGCCATCGACCGGATCACTCCCACGTACAGCTGTCGGCATGTAGCACTGGGTCCGCCCACATTCGGCATCAACCGCGAAAGGGCGGATGCCGCGCCGACAAGCCGGGGAACATACCTGTTGGCATAGGGTTTTATTTTGAGTTTACCATCACTTGCAACAATGTGATCTGCATATTATATTCCTTACGACACCCACAGGTCGTGAATTATATTCTTTCTCCGTCATCACACGAAATAACTTGTATTATAAATTATATTTTATTATGATTTGATATTTCTATACATTATACCTATATGCTGCTTTTAATATATAACGTAATTAGCTGCAAGTAATTTCTGTTTAGAAATTATAAGCGCTTCATATATAGACATCAAAAACAGCAAAGCTATTGTGTCCGCATTACTCGATGCTATGAATGTGACATTGTACATAGTATTGTTTGCCGATGCGAACCATGACATAGCCATTTCCTAGACGATTCTATTCATTACAACGAGACTATAATACTTTTGTTTATTGACAAATGCTTCATTTAGAACTTAATGTTATGCGAGGCTAGGCAGCGTTTATAGGTTCATGTCTGTCGTCCATTTAGTTACGTATAGGCTATATGAACAAAGGCAAATGTGAGGTGAACTATTTGTTATACTTTCACGCCTAAACCGCTGAACGGATTTTAAAATATTTTCAATAATGTAAAGCTACATTATTAACGAGAATCATAGGCTATATTTTCCCCATATGCTCAAGAGATCGGAAACTACAACAGGTGAGGGAATTTACTAGATTTTAGAAATTCTTTAATAATTTACCATAATACTTTTCACCGCGGAGCGAGCTATCGGTACCAATTCCCTGACTTTGGTGACTCACCAGATGGATCAAAGAAACATCAACTTGCCGAAGATTCTGGTCTAACTACCCGTGGTCTTGACTAAGAAGTCACCAAAGGGATGTACTTGCACCTATGCTGACCTACACGCCGACGGCGGATCATCTCATTGCCTCCTTGATCCGCTACTCCGCCTTCTTCTGCGAAACAACTGTTTTGCAAAAGGTGAGGACCACTTCTCAGTTCCTAATGTTATTGTTCCTACCTTTATTAAGGCTTGGCAGCGACAAGTTGGCGCATGTTGGTGATTTCAAGAAAATCGTGATACTGCTCTGTCCAAGCTGTACAAATCAAGCTTCAATAGTAATAATAATAGGACGAGTCATCTGTTTCCTCGCAAACGTATACCAGATCTTGCCTGAGCAATCGATGAGTTTGACATTGGAATTTGGCGGGATGAAAGGATAGGTAGAGGACCAAGCTAGCCTCATAAATAAAATTTTTTTCAAAATTTCAATAGCAATCTAGACAAATGTACGTCTTTAAATGTATGTTTTAGTCTTTCTATGTGTTGTCAAATATATGCAACCCCTAAGTTATGTTGTCAGCAGCCGCGAGCCCGCAATTTCCTGTAACAGAAGCTCCTCAACGCGACCGCTTCCTGTTGCAAGGGACAATACGGTTGCGGTTTTAATTTAAAAGCAGTTTTAGTGACGTAACTTAGGCAGCGTTGGATATCACAATTGTAATATTCTCGACTTTTATTCAGCGGTAGAGGGATTATTATGGTAATGCTTGCTCGTTTTCCACGTTAATGAGAACTAAGATTTATTCGCTTGAATTCACAATGTAATATGAAGTTTTTATATTCTTTGTATTCGGTTTTATGTAGGTAATTTTTATTCACTTTATAAGTATATCGTCTTGTATGTGGTGATGGAATAACAATACAATTCATCACCCCTATAGGTATTGTAGGTGTCGTAAAAGACGACTAAGGGATATAATATGAAGACAACATCGATGAAAGAAAAAGGAAAACTCAAAATAAAACCCCATACTAACCCGTCTGATCAGCGTGATGAATTAAGTCAATTTCTCTCCTACAAGAGGGAGACCCAGACTCAGATGATGATATAAAACGTTTTATAAAATTTTAATGTACGAAAATACACTTTAGAATGATATTTTGTGATATTTTTTTTTTAACTATTGTCAATACACACGCCATCTTATCCATCCGGGACAACACAAGGGCAGCGCGCGGTCCCATAACCTAACTACCGTACTCTCACCCCTTCGTCACCGGGACGGCCACTAGTAACAAGTTTCTTGTTGTCTGTGGCCAGTCTGGCGGTATACACTTTCGGGTATTGTAAGAAGCCTCTACCAGGGCGTCGCACTCAGGTCAGCGCGGTCAGCCTCTCTGCGGGTGACGGACTATGCTCCATCTAGCCATCGCGGCCCCGGCTAGGGCGGCATCAGGCGCAAAGAAATTATATATAAAGATTATAAATTTAAGAGATTCTTATGTATTGATATTCAAAAAGATATTATATAGAATTTGTCTGAAGTGCTTCTAATATCGCTTATTGTTAATAATATCTCTATCTTCACATTTAATATTCTTTCTCATGAAATTGACAGACAATAGATGATTTATATCAAAAAGTAAAAAGAATTGAAAAATAAATCGTCTTATATTTAATATGGTATTGAAATATATTAAAAGAATTTCATAACTTAAGAGGACGTAGGAAGCTCACAAATAATTTACAACAGTAACTCTTGATTTGACAACATAACCAATTAGTCTACCTATAGTCCAGTCATATCCCGTTTATTTTAACTATTCGGATATATGGAACAGAGGCATAGAATTCCCTAACCAGTCGTCACTTCTGCGGTCATTAAATAGGCTGAGTATAGCTGCAGAGCCCAGCGGGTGGATCTTTCGGTACCTATCTTATATGCCAATATGTTGTTTCAAATGGAAGGATTTTCTCCGTATGTTTGATTCACCCTCAGTTCAATGGCCAACGACCCTGGGGTGTCCTCACTCCTCAGGTACTCTGCTCTACGTACAGAGGCCGGCCTAGGTCAACGTACAACCTACAATACGACATTAAAGAAGATCGTTGTGATCTTGTAGAACATTTTCTTCGGTGCTAAGCAAAATGACATAAGACTATAAAAAAACTAAGTACAAAATGTAACAACATTCTACTTTATTCAACACAGCTTTATCTTAAGGAAAAAGTGTATCTTTATATTTATAGCCTAAAGGGACGAGTAATTTTAATTTATACTATTTAGTGAGCGAAGTAGCGCCAAGAAGTCTAAATTAGCAAAGTTTCACAAGGATCTTGAGGAAAAGACAACGGAAATATGATTATCCAAAGCGTTAATTACAGTCCGTTGTGTTTTGAATTTGAAATGATCAGTTTTATAACGTAAAGTTATATAAAGAATGATTTCTTATCTATACGAGAAGTTTACACTGTACATTTTACATCTAAAACTCGTCATTATCATCATTAATTTTAGCATATCACCGTCCACTGCTGGATGCCTGCGGTCCTGTGCCGCCTGCATCCAACGACGCCCAGCAACTTTCACCAGGTCATCCGTCCACCTAGTTTGGCGTTCTATACCGCGTCGTCCGATACGTGGTTGCAACTCGAGAAGCTTCCTTCCGCAGCGGTTATCGGTTCGTCGAGAGATGTGGTCTGCCCAGCGTGCTAATTTTTCGTGCTATGTCGGTTACACCCATTTTTCTGCGGATTTTCGTATATCGGATTCCCTCTCACATTTAGGGACAACGTTTCTGTGCCGTAAGTCATCACTGGTAAGACACAATGGTCGTAGACTTGTGTTTTCAGATACTGAGGTATGTTCGACGAGAAGATCCTCTTAAATTTTCCGATTTATAAAAAAATCCGTTAAAGTCGCGTTTTATATAAATATTAATCGAAGCAAATTCCTTAATTACAATAAACGCTTGTGCCGACCAATGGTTCTTACATAGCTATAAAGAAGAAAAAAAGTCTGGATACAAATTATCATAAGTCAAACGTCTGGAGGCACGGTAGTGCCCCCGCCAAGTCGAGCAAAAAACAAAGTCTAGCAAAACGCAACACTGCCGTAACATACTTTTCTCGAAGCGATTCAGGCCATATTCGACCCCCTATAACTTCGTTATTAATAAAACTAGAAGCCTGAATTTTTAGTAACCCAGCAAGCATTGTATATATATTGTGTATTTCAAATTTCATACAATTAGAACTAATAGTTTAAGAATTATAACTAGTCAAAATTTCGTAAGTTTGTCACTCACTGACTGACTGACCGATCATCAATATTAAAGAGGCACTTCCAGCAGACATAGAAGCTTCAAATTTAGAATACAATTAGTGTTTAGTGTATAAATAAAGGAAAAATTATGAAACATTGTAATTTTCGTCCAGTTTCCGAGATACAATAACTGCATAAATAATTTTGTAAACCCTTATAAATATATAGGATTACAAAGTTACATTTGCACTTAATGAAACGTATCTTTGTAAAAAATAAGAATACATTTGTCGCCATCATTGCTTCCCTATGGGAATCGTAAAAACCGGCTAAAGACTGCGCAGATGGCGTAGTGGTTAAGATACCAACGTACCGTGCCAGTGTCGCGGGTTCAAATCCCATGCAAGACAACACCTTGTACGATCCACAAATTGTTGTTCTGAGTCAGAATGTAATTTGTGTCGGTTAGTTATATGTTCTCTCCGTATGGTGACGAAGTATGAATACAATTCACCACTCTCTATCTTGCCCGTGGGTGTCGTATAAGACGACTATGGGATATATCCCATATTATAATATGCACATACCATCTGTGCAAGAGAAGGAAAACTCGAAATGAAACCCTATATCAACATGTCTGATCAGCATGGTATAGTGGGTCAAATTCTCTCCCATTGTGGAGGAGGCTCGAGCCTAACAGTGGGACGTATGAGGGCTGCGATGATGATGCGATGATGAATGATATGTTTGTAAAGTCCCCCACAATATAAGGATTATTATTCCCTTATTGCAAGGCGTTATCATAAAAAAAAAGATTTAACAGAAGAGTGGGCAACAGCTCTTGCCGGGGAAATGTATGATATCTCACTGGGAAACCAACCCGCCTACCAAACGTGGCGATTATGGCATTATTCCTCATATAGCGAAGAAAAATGAGCCTTAGTTATGGCAACTCTGTTACGCTTGAGCGTCATTGGATGCAGGTGCCACAAGACCGCACTTTATGGTGAAGCATGAGGGAGGTAGAGGTACTTATGTATTACTTAGTATTTTGAATAAATAGAATGACTTGGCAATCGCATGAAAATACAATATACCTCACAAGTAATACATATTATATTAAATTGTACTAAATATAGTGCGATTGCCAAGTCATTCTGTTTATTTAAAACATAAAAGATCTTTAATACTGATATAGTCACTATAAGAAGTTGTTAGGTTAGCTATTTACGTAATAACTTAAGAAGAAAGGTCCCTTATGCAGGGGTTGAATGAGTTAACCGGCTTGGTATACCATGGATTTCACAACTTTTTATGGTAAAAGAACTCAGTTGCGAGGCTTGGCTTCTTTTTTACAAGTTTTGTTTTTGATGGTATAAATATTAGCGAATTCCAGTCCGTACTGGTTTATATAATGAATTCTGATGTTTATGCGAGTATTACACATTATAAATAACATTTTTACTGATTTTATCGCATTTATGGTTGATTTTAGATTTGCTGACGTTTCGAACACTTTTATGCGTTCAGTTTCAAGATCACAACCAGATATATTTTCACGATCAAATACGAACAATCAATTAGGAACGCTATAAAATTCGTAAAAGTAGTTGTATTTTACACCAAGAGATGGTAAAAAACTAAATTATATGAAACTTTCTAAAATTTTCATTATTTTTCTAACGGTATAAGAATACAATTTGCTGTGTGGTAGCGGCTTCGAATACTACCAACCCTTGCTTTGCTCGTGGGTGTCGTAAAAGACGACTCAGAGCCCTAGATTGACCCGGACCAACTCCATCTGGTACCATTTGGGTCAACGATTACATTCCCAAGGAGGGTTGACGTCAGGCTGGTGGCCGGTCATAAAAGTCATTGCCGAAACTTTTTGCAATATCTCAAAACAGATGACATATTGCGTCGACCCCAAGTAATTGGGATAAGAGCAAGATGATGATGATGATGATGATAAGAATACAATTTACCACTCCCTATCTTACCCATGGATGTCGTAAAAGATGACGTAGGGATATAATGTCTATGCAAGAGAAAAAAAACTGGAAATAAAACTCCATACCAACCTGTCTGACCAGCATGGTATAGTAGGGTCAATTTCCCTCCTATTGTGGAGGAGGCTCAAGATCAGCAGTTGGACGTGAATGAGCCGAGATGAATGATGAATTGAATGACGACCAAGTCTTGAATGAAAACTTGCGGAGGGATAAGCAGGAGAATGAGAATTAGCACTCTTCTGCGCAACTTGTATGATTAGTTGACTGACAATCGCAATTACTCTTATAACTTGTGAAATTGCCAAGTGTAGCATTTATGGCATTAACATCTTTATGAGTTTTAAGTCCAATTTCTATCAGTAGATATCGCAGGGATAGGGAAGGATAGATGAATAAATGTTAGAAGAGCCTGTCCACCTAACCGTAAATTGCAATGACGAGCACTAAACGACATAAGGCCATCCGGTGCTAAGTACAAGAACTAATCACTTCATTCACAATAGGTATGGTGGGCCATAGTCAAAATTAAAAAAAAGAAACCATATATAGAGCGTAGGACTTGGAATTAGTGGCTGGTAAACAGGGCCGGATACTAAAGAAGTCGATCTGATCGACTGGACTTTTGTAATAGAAAATACAAATTTAAAAAGTAAGAAAAGGACCCCCGAATTGAATTGCGTAGAGGCCCCGAAAATTGCATTGCCTAGACGCCCTGAGAATGCATTGCCTAGGGGCCCCTGATAGGGTTAATCCGGTCCTGCTGGTAAAAGGGGAAGACGTTAGTTCAAGGTCCACAATATTAACACACACATTATTATTATATGCGAAATTATTCTATTTCTTCTCTTCCTCAGTGCCTACAAACGTCTTAGTGTTCTTTTCCATTCTGTTACACAATACTTTATTATTTATTATTATTTTAGCATAGGGTTTTATGTTGGTGTAAAAAGTTTACCTGTCAACTTCTTTTGAAATAAATTCGTCCATTTCATTAAATAATATGTAGCCAGAAAAATTTACGAATGTTGAATCTTGCCTTACCTGTAACAAAAAAGTTTTATATATTTTTACTCGTGTTGTTATTTTTTACCTTTTTTATTTAATATATTATTTCAATATTATATTAATATAGTTTTTTAATATCTAAAAGTACAGTCGAAAAAGCACAATGTAGTAAAAAATACTAAACTAAGCTCGGTCATCCAGATATTATTTTTTTAATCTCGTAGCAGAAATGTGAGACAGTGAAGTTCTTTTTTAAGTATTTCAGTATACGAATAAAAAAGTAATAAATAAAACATTTCAGTCTCGTCTATCAGCCGCACTAAGCGGATATCCAAGGAAGGCGAATGTTTTGTACCTACTGTGTCAGTTCCTCAGTGACAGTTTCAGGCCACATCGTGATAAGGGTCAACAAAAATAGCACGTAAGAGTTGCTATGGCTGGATTTTATACTGAATTCAGTGACCTTTAGTAAATTTATTACTTGTTAGTTCCACTGATATATTATTTCCATTTTCTTTATTTAATTTTCTTTTATTTCAGTTATTCCCTTACTACGAAATATAATTTTTACTAAAGTTTTTGCTGTTTTATTTATTATATGGTTTATTTTGCTTTGTGATCAAGGTATGCTTTTAAGAGTATTTATAACAATGATTTCTGATGTTTACGCAGGCATTACATACTGTAAATAAGACAATTTTTACAGACCTTTTTTGCTAATAGTCACGAAATGAACGCTCTGAAGTGTTCGAAACTTCGGGCAATCAAAAATCCAATACGAACGCGATAAAATCTGTAAAAATAGTAGTTTTTATAGTGTTATTTGAAGCTATTTTCCAGATTTATGTGGAGTCATAGATCTTCATCCGTCCATAGATGGCCACTAAAGGTCATAAATACTTAGGGATAGCATAGTAATGTCTCTTTATTTTGTTTTTTCTTCAATATTAACCAGAAAAACTTCTGGACAAAAAAGTGTATTATACTAACTTTTTTTTGAGATGTATAATTAAAAAGAAATCCGTCCATCTGCCTGCAGACGTCTACTGATAGACATAGGCCTCCCCACAAGAATACTTCTTAGAATGGTCTTGTGCCATTTGCATTCAATGGTTTCCTACAACTATCAATAAGTTATCACTCCACCTAGTGAGTGGTCGTCCTATGCTGCGTCGTCTGATTTCGTAGTCATTACACGAGAACCGTTCTTTTCCCCAACATTGTCGGTAGTGGGTTCTCCATTGCTATATTTTAGATTGTCAAAACCGTTTTTTTCTGGATTTTATCACGTAGAAAAATACCGAGCATAATCCTCTTTCTCGAAAATGGACCTACCTAACTGGAGTATTTGTCCAAAGGAAACAGTTATCGACGACTTCGAGAGTCACATTCCTAATTAGGATAAGTACAGGAATGACAAGAGCATTAGATGCGACTTTCGTCTTGTACTTGTATATTTGTAGACTCGCTAGTTGAGATACCCTGCTGTGGTCATTGAGCGTGGTGCCAAGGTCCTCTAGAGATATCCGGTCGATGGTCCTGTATGGCGCACCGGTGCGGGCGGGGTCACTGACAGTCCGTCTGAGGGCCCTCTAGTGGCGATTACAGAGGGTCATGGCGATCAGGGCCATACGCGGTTACCGCATGGTGGGGACGGAGGCAGCGTGCCTCCTGGACGGAACTCCCTCGTGGGACCTGGAGGCATAGATGCTCGCCGGAATTTACCGGCGGGTGTCGGAGACGTGCGCTCGCAGCGGCATGGTCTCAATCAAGGAGATCACTCCCTGGCGAGTCGACGCCCGCCGAGACGTCATTGCCCGTTGGGTAGTCCGGCTGGAGAGGTCTCGGTACCGTGTCAGAACCGTCGAGGCCTTCTGGCGGGTGCTGATGGAGTGGTTGGAGCGGACGCATGGGGTGCTTTCCTTCCGACTGGTGCAGATGCTGACGGGGCACGGTGGCTTCGCCAAGTACCTGCACAAGATTGTCAGGAGGGAGAGCATACCGTCCTGCCACCACTGCAATTGCGACGAGGACACGGCGCGGCACACACCTCGAGCGTGTGGGCGGGGGAGCGCCGTGAACTCATTGCGATTATCTGTGCCGACTTGACGCTGCCGACCTTAGCCAGAGAGATGCTCGACAGCGTTAGGAACTGAGACACGGTCGCCGCCTTCTGTGAGGCCGTAATCTCATGGAAGAAGGCGGCGGATTGTGTACCATCGAAAGGAACTCCTCTTCGGCGACACGTTCCGCCGCCGGCGACTCGGGCAGCGCAGGTGCGAGTACCTGCGCCTGATGCCGCCCTAGCCGAGGCCCCGGGGAACTTAGTCCGTCACCCGCAGAGAGGCTGACCGTGCGACGGCGACCGACGTCCCGGGACGGGAACGTCGAGAGGTGAGGGTACCCGAAAGGGTATTCCGTCTGGCTGACCACTGACGACAAGTCACCCTGCATCGGTGGCCTGCCCAACGACGAAGTTGACGTGGGTACGGGTGGGTTATGAGCCCGCGCGCCGTTCTATCGTCGCCCCGGACGAAATGGACCGCGTGCACCCTTACCATAGCCCACGCATAGAAAAAAAGCAATAAAAAAAGGTCCTCTAGAGATTTTGCTACGGCTACAATATCATGTGCAAATCGAAGGTCAGTGAGTGAGAATCTATTCACCGTTGATGTTGATGACTATCCAGTCTAAGAGCTTGAAGTCAACTTCCAGCGCAGTGGTATTTAGTCTCGGAGAAAAGTCGAAATGAACAAGAAATAGTAATAAAAAGGAATGATGGACAAATAATAATTAAAGCCATAATTAATTATCCTTATGTATAAATGTATACTATTTATTCGTGAAGATTAATAAGATTAATATCGCTATCTTTGAAGTTAAATGAAGAAGTAAATAAAATGATATCATCTGATATCTAACCTTATCTAATAGGGATATTGTAATATATTTTTAGAGCCTTTTTGGGGTGGGCTATCGTCAACGCACTTGCCATCCAGCTCCAGCCGGGGTGACGAAGGGGCGGTGCGTGGCCCCATAACTCACCGTACCTCGTCGCCTTCGTCGTTGGACTAACTACGGGTACCGAGTTACTTGTCCTCCGTGGTTGGCCTAAACATTGTTAGAGCCTGCGGATAACTGGGTTGGCAAATAGTCCAATACTCGTAGAGACTGATCGCGTAAAAGCGACGCCCCGGCAATGGGTTGTGATCAGAACGGCCTATGCACTGACCCTGGCCCACCCAAAAAAAAGGCAGCTCATAAGTGTGCCGTAGGGTTTTATATCGAGTTTATCTTCTGTTGTAGCAATACTATGTCTCTTAGTGATCTTTCATACCCACGGGGGAGAAAATGGGAGGTGGAGGGAATTATATTATTACTCCATATCGCATCCTATCGCAGTTAAAGTTATCCTTATCTATTTTTAAGTATTTTTTAATTTCTTATACATATGTCTCAAAAAGTAGTAAATCATTCTACAAGGACACAGTAAAACAAAGTAGTAATTGAAGAGTTTTATACCATTTACCTATTATTTGAACGGAATATTATAATAGTTAATTGAAACACTTTGTCATTAATGAAATAGGCGTTTAATGGGGTATCCATTTTCGTCGAATACATAATTATGTACGAGTTACTATTGATATCTCTGACTATAAACTTAGGAGTATTTATTCCTCAAACTAAAACAAACCATACTATTTGACATCTAAAAATTTAAACCTTAAATATCATGATGTTTACGCGAGTATAAATAAAACTATTTTTACATATTTTATCGCGTTTGTCTTTGATTTATTATGGTCACGGTAGTACTGAACCATGAACGCCGAAAAATATTCGAAACGTCGGCAATTCAAACCTCAAATTCAACCACGATAAAATGCGTAAAAATACTCTAAATAAAACTAGCATATGGAAACCATTGCAGTAATCTCGTAAAAAATTTATTAACGCTTTTCAAAGACAAATAAAAAACTAATGGATATAGATTTCTATTTTAATTTTAAAAATGGAAGAAACTCCTATCCCGTACTCCTATAGTGGTGTGAGGTATATTGATTACCGTGGGAAAATGGTGGATCTCCCTTCCCTACCTTCCTTTCATTTTAAAATAAAAATAAAAATAGATTTTCGCTATGTATCGCCTAATTCAATCAATTATATAGATTTCTGTAAACATATTTTATTTTTAGAAATAATAATTTAAGTAATACATTTAAAACAGTAAGTATTTTTGTCCTTAAAAAGTCCTAACTCAGTGAGATGTCGGCTATAAATAACCACTGCTGATCCTCCATTAACACCAACAAATTATAAACTTGTGTAAATAAGTTCATTGCGTAACACAAAATACATATTCATAAAATATTACGAGAGAGAAAATATTTAATATTCCTATGTGGTTACGAAGTAAGAATAGAATTCGTCATGGCTCCCTTTCTTATGGGTGTCGTAGGAGACGTCTAAAGTAAGCAGGTAACATCATTATAAGTATAGGAAAACTTGATTAATGCATCGCTGATCATCCTTCCAACCATCAGCCCGTGGACGTCTACTATTGAACATAGGCTTGCCCACGAGAATGCCATTCGGAACGGTCCTGCACCTCTTGCATTCAACCGGTCCCTTTGACTTTCAAGAGTCGGAGGTCGTCCTACGCTGCATCGTCTTATTTGTGATCGCTACTTAAGAACCTTATTCGCCAACTGTTATCAGTTCGATCTATCCATCTCTGATCAGCGACGTATAATAGTAAATAAAACTACGGTTCTTATCGCGTTTGTATTTGATTTTTGATTGCCCGACATTTTGAACATTTTACAGCGTTCATGGTCATGGTTCATAGAATCCATTCATGACTATTTTATGACCATTTTATGTCTTATTTAAAATGTGTAATACTCGCGTAAACATCAAAGGTATAGTTCAATTTCCTCCATTAAAAAATCGGACTTTAACGTATATCGGCTGCAGAAAATAAGTCCATTTATTGTTGATCAGATCAAACTTGGATTTAGAAATTTAGTTATAAATTCTTCCCATTATCATTTTCGAATAGTAAAATTCAAGGATGGGATCCCCGCATATTGTTATGAAGGAAACGTGTTATTATAGAGAAAGATTTTCAGCATCGTCATCGCTTTTTATTCTAATAGGGTTATACATAAGTATGATAAACGTGTTTTTAATATGTTTGGGATTCCTCGCGCAACAAAAACTGATCGTATTATGCGTTGTAATGTGGAAGGTTTGCACAAAAATGCTTCATAAAAATATTAAGATAAATTTAAGGACGTGTAACCGTTAGATGCGGTTTAAGTTAAAATTCTTGGACATTGTCACAAGCAATGATAAGCTTGATAAAGCTTTTTCCTTGGAGTTTATGTCTTAGTTACTAAGACATTTAAGCCAAATCTTTATTTATTAATTAACAGTTCATCAGTAATCGTCGCCGTTAATGAAGCAAATCTTTTCAATGTTAATTGCATCTTCTGAGAATTTTGTTTGTCAAAGAAAACATATGTGTAGCACTATTATTTCAGATTCACTATACCCTTTTTATGCATCACATTACATAAAGTGCCATCACAGTTATTTAGTATAACATTTTAAACTAAGATATTGGATATACAAAGAGACATGGCATTTTTTCATTCTCATTGAAATTTCGATTACGATAAAGTTGAGAAAAAAATTAGATTAGAATTCATACACCAGTCAAGTGCATAATATCTTGAGACGCTTATTTGGATTTCCTAATAATGTTTCATTTTATCACCTCATATTCTTGTTGAATAGAAATAGGCTGTCTATTCATCTTTAATAAATCGTCGTTCTAGCCTAATAAAGAAAATAAAATGCAAAAAAGTAGACAAAAAAGGCAGTCTATATGAATATCCATCACAAACTATAAAAGCAAACATATTTTGAGAAATGCATCTTGCGACAGTATGTACTTGACTGTTGATATTTTTTATTCAACGTCACTTACACATATAAAGAAGGAAGTGAATTGTATTCTTAATCCGCCACCAGACGAAAAAGCCGTTACATTTTTTATTGTTATAGTTTACTTTGATTTAACTAGATGGCGTTGTTATAAAGTCGTCACTTAGTTCCTTGATTTGATCTCAGTCCATATACGTACCACTGTTGGGCTTGAGCCTACTCCTCTACAGGAGGGCAATTGTCCTACAATACCACGCTGGTCAGTCGTGTTGACATAGAGTCTTGTTTCGCGTTCACCTTCTCTTCCATAGATGTTGTTTGCATATTATACCCCCCAGTCGTCTCTTTCGACACCCACGGGCAAGAGAGTGGGTGGGGAATTGTGTTCTCACTCCGTCAGCACACAGAAAACGTAGTTCAATATAACAAAACATTCCACAGCTAAATATTCTTATTTTCTTCACAAAGCCTCACAACTCGTACCAAAATCAATATAGTATACATCCAAAAATCCTTTCACAAAAAAATTCTCTTGAAATGTATGTGTTGCGTGATCAGTACTAATAAATTCACCCCCTCGTTAATACGGAAATGTTTCCGGTATCGTTGGGTCAGTAGGGACAGAGGTACCGACACGTCCGATGCTATTCCGTTATATATATATACTTGAGGTTGAATTGTTAACATAGATAAGGAACTCTGTTTCAACACTGTTTAACGATTACATTTTGCTCTGTGATTTCGTGTGCTCTACATTTAAAATTACATTAGATTATTTGTATAAATCATAAACTCCGTATACTGAAGGAGTAACAAGATAAAAGTAAAAACTAAAACGCAACTACGGGAAAGAATAATATATCGGATAAATACGGATAAAGTCTCGAGCTAAATGTTAATAACATATATATGTTTGAGATCTATAAGGAACGTCCTTTTCAATGATATGAAACACGACATATTTATCTCAAACTTATTTTTTAACACAGTACTTTAAAACCTCTACAGGGCGTCATTTTATATTCAGTGACACATCATATAGCTTATAACCACCGATGATCGAGACGCTTCTAATGATATATCATTTATCCGGTTCTAATAAGTAGTTGAGGAACTATGAGGGAACAGATGAATATACATACATAGCCTGTCAAAAACATAACCCTCCGTAGTCGGATAAAATACTAATATTTGGTTGACCGAGCTTCGCTCGGAATATTTTTATTATATTTTTGTCGAATTTATTTTGATATATATTAATCATCATCATCTTGCTCTTATCCCAATTACTTGGGGTCGACGCAATATGTCATCTGTTTTGACATATTGCAAAAAGTTTCGGCAATGACTTTTATGACCGGCCGCCTTCCTGACGTCAACCCTCCTTGGGAATGTAATCGTTGACCCAAATGGTACCAGATAGAGTTGGTCCGGGTCAATCTAGGGCTCTTAGTCGTCTTTTACGACACCCACGAGCAAAACAAGGGTTGGTAGTATTCGAAGCCGCTACCACACAGCAATTTCTATATTTTTAAATATTGTATTTTATATTACTACTAGCTGATCCAATAAACGTTGTTTTGTTTAAATAAAATAAAAGGTATTGTCATTGAAATCGATAGCAGCGCCACCCACCGCGTCCTATTGTGAATCTAAGCCATTCTCGAATCCCCTTGAACACACACATAAAATTTCATCAACATCGGTCCGGCTGTTTAGGAGGAGTTCAGTGACATATGTATACACGTACACAAGAAACATATACATAAAGATATTTAGTGATGTGTTTAGTAGGTCTAAATTTAAATAAAGAGAATAATTATAATAAAAATGTATTGTACATATTCTTATAGTCATATTTCGTCTGTATGTACACCGAAACTACGTAACAACCCTAAAGTATTTAAATGCTTTGTAATGTAATTATTCAAGAAAAAAACACAACTATAAAAAACACAGCTCGCTACATAAGCTAGGTATTTAAATAATAAAGCGCATACAAAGTAACTGCACAATTATGTCAAACAAATTGCAATTCCACTAAGCTCTGGCGCAACGAGCGGAACTTAGAAAGTCACGTTTGCTGTATTATCCTCGACAGACTTTGTGAAAACTCGAGAAAATATCTGCGCGTTCAGACATTTCTGCCATACAGTGTGTTGTATTTTATTACACCCATGGACAAGAAGATCCATATGGTTAAGGACACGATATCGAACAGAAAGTATCGATACTGTACTCATGAGTAGTATCGAAGAAAAAGTATCGTACTCAATAAAGTATCGAAACAAAAGTATCGATACCCCAAAGTATCGAGTACTGAGTACTTTTCCTCGAATCTATGTCGTGATGAGGTTTTTTTTTTTTAGAAATTTAACCGTCTGTAAATTCTTCCGTCTGTAAAACTTCGAGCCACATTTTAGAAGGTTCATTACGTTTGAACTAGATGGCGTTACCATAAACATGAGTCATAATATGAATAATTTCTACAATTTATTCAATACGATACCTGCCACCGGCCATATACCTACCGTCGAAAAAATTTGCACATCTAATGAAGAAAGCAACAAGTCCTAACTGTGATGACTGCGGGGCGATAGAAGATGTGCAACATTTTTTGACGGAATGTGTCCGTACCTCCACATTGGGAGCTAACCTAGATGTAAATCTTATGGAAGTCGGTATTTACAATAGTATCTTAGCCTCTTCTCTAAGTAACAGTGCAAGAGAATTATATAAGATGATTGAACACGATCTCAAAATTAACTGATTAATGTATGTATTTCACTGTACGGGGTGGCATTGTCGCTGCGCGACAAAACCCCATTTAATAAAGAATAAAAAAAAAAAAAAAAAACGATACCTGCCATAAAGTACTCATTGAGTAAAAGTATCGAATCCGTATCGGTATTGAAAGAAACGTACTCGTTACCTAAAAGCATCGATACTTTTTCGTGTCCCTACATATGATGACGTAGTAAGAATACAATTCACCACTCCATATCTTATACGTGGATATCATAAAAGATGACTAAGGGATTGCATATAACATCTGTGCAAGAGAAGGAAAGCTTAAATACAACCCTATACCAACATGTCTGACCAATATGGTATAGTAGGTCAACTGTCCTCCTATTGGGGAAGAGGTTCGAGTCCAGTAGTTGGACGTGTATGAGCTGAGATGATGACGAGACGACGTGGATAAGAAAAGGAGTGGTGACTTTTCTTTGCTTAATCACTCGTACGTGAAATAATTATTTTCCTACTTAATATTATAAACGCGAAAGTCTGTGAGTATGTGAGAATGTGAAGATATGAAGATGTTTGTTGCTCTTTCACGCAAAAACCACTGAATGGATTTTTATCAAATTTCACAGTGATTTAGCTTACATGTCAGAATAACACATAGGCTATAATTTATCTCGATATTTCCACGGGAAGGGGAACTATGCGGGTAAAACCGTAGAGCTTTGCTAGTACTGCATAAATCAGTGTTACTCTCTCTGGGAAACGTGTACTACTCTGTCTATTACTGTATGTATGTGTCAACTATTGTATCGATTGAATCCATTTTAAATGGTAACGTATTGTAATGTCTTAAGAAATATTAAAAGTAAAGTGACTTAAACTGAAGCGATTGTGGGTCCCTAGTAATATATAAAATAGGCTATTAAACTTCTTACAAGATTTATTTATATCTTTAATTTTTAGAAAACCAAATGGAAAGTATTAAACGATTACTTAATAATATAATAATCAGTAAAATTGAAAATTTTGAATAACCTCCGAAACAAACTAAAATAGTAATTAATTTTAGTTAAAACTAATTTTAGTTGCAGCATCAAGTCGAAGTTGTCAATTAATTGTCATTTGACAATTATACTAGCACGTGTGAAGCATTTAATCGAAAATTCATACGCCATTACATCATTTTGCACTTGATAGTCTTACACAATTGGACCGACATTAACCAAACATAAGAAGCTAAGAACCACCGCCAGGAAACTGACTTTCAAATGAAAAAAACTGCATCGAAATCGGTCCATCCGTTTGGGAGCTACGATGCCACAGATAGGCACATACACACAGCCAGATAGACAGACACTGACGTCAAACTTATAACAGCCCTCTTTGTTGTCGGGGGTTAAAAAGGAGATATTACGTGGATGTGTAATAGATACCAAATTAAATGTAAGTAGACTTTATTTTACCTCTACATGACCTATAATAAATGTTCTCTTTCAGCCAATTGAAAGACCATTATTCAGTATCGAGTAGTATCGAGCCATTAATCCTTTTGAATGTGATTAACGAAAGTATCGTTAATCAAATGTATTATATCGATTGATATAGCTTTGTAAGAGTATTCGATTGATTTTAATATAATAAACAATGCTTAGGTTAGTGAATTATGAAACGGCAAAGCCGATTGTGTATTATTTGATAAATTAAACTACTAATACTGTGTTAAATAAAACTACTTTACGGATTTTATCGCGTTTGTAATTAATTTTTGATTACTAGACGTTTCGAACACTTTGCAGCGTTCATGGTCACGGGTGGACTAAGATGTCTCATGTCCAACAAGTCATCGTTACTGCAGAAAATTTATAATTATCTACCCGATACAGAAATTAGTTATTAAATATTGACCCACATTTTGATACAATTTTTTTTTTGCAAATTGCAATCCAAAATTAAATACAAACGCGATAAAATCTGTAAAGTAGTTTTATTTAAAATGTGTAATACTCGCGTAAACATCAGAAATAATTATACTAATACTGTATTGATACACTAAAAATCGTGGCAACCGCTTGCTAGACGCTCTTAATGTTCATTTAATTGTAATTATAAAAGCAGATTTTTATATAATACTAGCTGACCCAACAGACGTTGATCTGTTCAAATAAAATAAAAGGAATTCTCCTTGAAATCGATAGCAGCGCCATTTACCGGGTCCAATTATGAATCTAAACCATTCTCGAATCCTCTTGAGCACATTAAAATTTCATCAACATCAGTCCAGCCGTTTAGGAGGAGTTCAATGATATACACACGTACACAAATATATATATATAAAGACTAGACTACTATTCTTACCAAACAAAGATATTGGGTAGCTTTCGGTGGATATTGGGTAGTTATCAGTCTATAACCAAATATATAAATATAGACAAAGTTTAGTTTTTTTTTATGTGGTAGGAGTAGGAGGTCTGGTGAAGAGGAGTGTCAACGTCTCTGACGTCTGTTTCCAGACGCGGTCCGGTCGGGCTGGGGTTACACTCTCGCAAATAATCGATGTATGGGTATGAGCGATTTGTTACTACACTTCGTTCGGTGAGGGAGACAGCCAGTAGCCTATCTTTCTGAGGGTGTTTGCGTGTGCTGAGTTAGTACCACCCAAACTTATTGCACGTATTCACACTCCCTTCACTTTCTTCACGGTAGGCAGTGATCTAACATAAGTTCATTAACTACAGTATCACTTACCATTAGGTGTGCTGTTTACTCACTTACCATCAACAGTAATAAAAAGGTTTAGAAATCACTAATAAACAGCATAAGCTATAAATCTATTAAATTATTCTCCATCAATTTACGGTACTCAAGCTCCGTGTTCAAACCCTAATACTCTCATCAAAATCGTTTGATGACGATATACTAACAAGATTATGGCTCCTTAAATAATTTGTTCATCTTATTTTGAAGAGGAGAAACTTAATATATTTTAATTATAATAATACTCCATTTAATTATATACATAAATTTATAAGAGGTTGAAATTTTTAGTTGAAAAATGAAGATAAAATTATGAGAGTCTCAATAACAATTATAATAAAATTTTGCTATTAAAATTTTACAGAGATAATTTTGTTGGTAAATTTTTATTTGATATTTCGCCTTCTAATAATATTAAATTAATTATTACGCTACTAAATATCGTTTGCATTATAGAAAAATGAAAAGTTTAACATTATGGTTATAAAGTTATTAATTATATTTTTAAAGCGGTTTTATTTTGAAACCCATTAGGCCTTATGTGGTGACGGAGTAAGAAGAAGAAAGAAGAATTCACTATTCGGGAGTGGTGATTAGTCCATCCTCATCTTACCCGTGGATATCGTAAAATAAGACTAAGGGATATAAGATGCATATAATATAACTAGCAACCCGCCCTCGCTTCGCCTCGGTTTCAGTCTTGCCTGCATAGTGCCCGTTTCCGTGGGAATAGCGGGATAAAATATAGCCTAGTTTACTCCCTGATAATACAGCTTTCCATTAGTGAAAGAATTTTTGAAATCGGTCAAGCCGTTATGAAGATTACCCGGAACAAACAGACAGACAGACAGATAAGCAGACAGACAGACAAAAAAGTTATAAAGTGTATTTTAGGCACATGTATAGTGCAAATAACCGCGTGAGCATGAAAAAAGCCAATTATTTTGACATTACAAACAGACACTCCAATTTTATTTATTGGTATTGATGTACAACAGTAGGAAAACCAGAAATAAATCCTATATTAACATGTCAGAACAGCAGGGTATAGTGGGTAAGGTTTCTCCCATTGGGGAGAAGGCTTAAGCCAATAGCAGAACGTATATGCGCTGAGACGATGACGAGGCGACAAGATCGTAATGCTCTATCATATACTAGCAAATTTTCACTATAGATAGCTTTAGCTCTGCTGGACATGGCAAAATGCCCATGCCCAGTAGAGGGATGTATAAGGGCTGAAAAGAAAAACGATATTATTCAAATAGTAATAATTTAGTTAACAAGACATTGATGATTGACAACCGTTATATAAATTTTTAGGAATATCAAATTTTAGCAAGTATAATACGTAAAATTGAAAATTTTGATTAACCCCCGACCGAAACTAAAATAATACAGAAAAAGTACCACGTTCTCTTCAACAGGATTTATTAATTATTTGTCACTTAATGACCCTTTTTTTTTGTTTTTTTTTTTATTGCTAGCGGTGGCAAACGAGCAAACAGTACACCTGATGGTAAGTGTTGCTGCCGCTCATGAACCTTTACAGGGTCGCTGCCTACCGCGAAGAAAGTGAAGGGAGTGTGAATTCGTGCATTGAGTCTCAGTGATACCAAGGGCACCACCAAAACCCTCCACACGCAAACACCCTCAGAAAGTTGGGCTTCCGGCTCTCTCACTCACCGAACGAAGTAACAAATTGCTACTACTCAGACGTCGATTTTCTGCTCAGTGTGGTACTACCCCGGACGGACCGGCCCACGGCTGTAGACAGATAACTGTCGACAGTGTGGTCCTACCGCGCATTGCTATATACTATTGCCTATATTATATATACTATTGCCTATATTTGCCTATACTATATTTGACTATACTAGTAAGCGTGAGGCACCTAATCGAGTAATCATAAGCCTTTACATCACTTTGGAAAGGAGTTGATGCTCTTACACTGCTACTAGCAAAAAACTACTGCAAAGAAACTAGCTTTCAAAAAAAAAAAACGCATCAAAATCTGTCCATCCGTTTGAGAGCTACGATGCCACATGTGGAGACATGCACACACACAGACATCGACGTTAAAATTATAACGCAATAAATAATTATCAAGGATAACACAAAAACTGCTGGTGAGATCTTAATCAAATTTGCATGTGACCTGCAATATGATCTCATCATTCATGATCATCATTTCAGGTATTATACGTGCCGCTGTTGGGTTCGAGTCTCCTCTCCACAATTAGAGGGGAAATGGCCTTACCATGCTGGTCAGACAGGTTTCATTTTGAGTTTTCCTTCTCTTGCATAGATGTTATATGCGTATTATATCTTTTATTCGTCTTTTACGAGATCCACAGGCAAGATATGGAGTGGTGAATTGTATTTTTAACCGACTTCAAAAAAGTAGGAGGTTCTCAATTCGTCTGTATGTATAATTACTCCATCAACACACGGCAAATGATCTACTAAACAAAAAAAAAATCATCAAAATTGATTCATTATTGGTTGACTGCCAAATTCAGTACCTCTTCCTCTTTTGAAGTGCGTCAAAATGCTGAATTCCACGTAAGAAGCACACATGTCAAATTAAACGTTCAACTGCAAGCGGCTTATTCAACAAATTAACGAGCAAAAAAGTTTATTAAAATAAATAACAAGCGTTCTCAATAAATTTGGGTACGTTGAATAAAAAGGAAGATTTGGGCTATATTAAAATTTCACAACGGAAACTCCCAAAATGTCCGTGCTTACATTATTTATGTAATACAGTAAGTTCAAATATCAGGAGGATAGATTGTGTTCGTAGATATTATAAATTTGCATGATATCTTCGCCTTTGGCATCCATGTTTTTGTTATAAATATTTAAGATTATATTTTATAATAGAAAACATTTTGCACATTTATAATATTCATTGAAAGGAAGAGCATATTTTTGAAGTGATTTTCTAAATTGATGAACGCCGGCTGCACGCACGAAATAAATAACTCATTGTCACGTTTCGCATGAGCCGAGCGTGCAAGCGAGAGCGATAGAGAGTTCGGTTTGTGACGCATCTATCTTTAATTTAGGTAAATAAATATTTTCCGTATTATTTCCGTATGATGGAATAAGAATACAATTTAGGCATACGGGCAGTATAGGCAGTGATGACACTGCCTATACTACCCGTAGATGTCGTAAAAGAAGACTAAGGGGATATAATATGCAAATAACACTTGTGCAAGAGAAGGAAAACCGAAATGAAATCCTATACCAACACGTCTGACCAGCATGGCATAGTAGGTCAAATTCACTCTCATTTTGGAGAGGCCTGAGCCTAACAGTAGGACGTACGTGGGCTGCGATGATGATGATAATGATTTCTTTATCGGCAGTCCAATTACATAATAAAAGGTAAAATTTTAAATTACTATTGTGTGTAAATAAAATCATCTTATATATGAGAGCCATCTTTTAAGAGTTCTTAAAGCGTCTTTAATTAGTAAATATCAGGTAGACCGAGCTTCGCTCGGAATATTTTTGTAGAATTTATTTAGGGATATATTAATAAAAAATAAATAATGAAAAATATATAAAAAATTACAAAAAGAGAATAATAATAACACCGAGATTCGATCCGATGCTGTTTGACACACAAAAACTAAAATTAAAACCGGTCAATGTCTCACCTGAGCTAACTCTTGACGTTGAGAACGAAATTTGAATTGATATTCTATTAAAATCTAATGTCAGTGTAACGTTTTGCTAAAAACACCGACAAAAGAACATTTTCTATACATAAAACTTAACTAGATCGATTTTTTGGACCCGAATCCTCTAGTATGCCAAGTTTCATCAAAATCGTTGGAGCCGTTTCCGAGATCCTGAAAATATATATATTTACAAGAATTGCTCGTTTAAAGATATAAGATTACCATCAGTATTTTGTTTGTACAGTCTTACTTTTGTAAAAAATATGTACCTTGTTATTAACATGTACATTAAAGTATTGGTACGGGAGTAATCGATATAACACATAGAATTAGCACGCTGAAGTGGCAATAGGTAGGCTACATCTCTCGACGAGCCGACAAACGCTGGGGAAGAAAGTTTCCTAAGCGGCGACCACGTATAGGTCGGTGCAGTGTAAGACGCCTCCCACTAGGTGGACTGATGACCTGGTGAAAATTTCTGGGCGTCGTTGGATGCCGGCGCCACAGGACTACACTTTGTGGCGAAACATGAGAGAGGCCTACGTCCAGCGGTGGACGGGGATAGGTTGAATGATGATGATGATTTATACAGGTGTTTTCGTAACCATACAAATACTATAAGCTTTTGGTCTAGTAAGCTTTATTTGGTACATGCAAGTAAGCTCAAAGTGAACTGGTTAATAAGAAAAAATCAAACTTCTTTGCGATGGAATCTTCCATTGTTTGAATAATTTAAAAAAAAATGTATTTACAATTTCCAAGTTCAGATTCCTTTCTGCTAATTCTCCTACCAAAGCCCTTTACCATATGGCGATAGGATTAGAATATAGTTTACTTCTTACATATCGACTGAAAGATCACCAGGGAAGCAACGTATTTTACTAGAAAAAATATAATGCCTTACTGAGCTCAGAAACTCCCTTTCTAAGTATGACGATTATGATTAACAGTCGTCATTGTATAGGAAAGGCATACCTCTAGTAGCAACAAAAGGTGGTGAAGAATTAGACCTCCAAATAACTTCAAAAACTCATATAAGTTAAAAGGGCTTTTTTGCATAAAAAATTTAAAAGCTCTTTCTGTCACATGCCTTTCATCTCTCGCATCATATGTCCACAACACGCCAGGCAATTTCCCCTCGTCTTTTCTATTACAGTGTACTATGAAACTTCCTTATAAAATACTCTGTATTAATTTTTTGTTTGTCCCAAATACATTTTCCTACAATTTTGAATATTTTTTTCTGAAATATAAATATTTCAAAGGACTTTAAGTTTAGCTAGGTTTTATTTATAGAAAATGTTGTTTTGTCGGTGTTTTTAGCAAAACAATACAATGAAATTAAATTTTAAAAGAATATGAATTCAAATTTCGCCGTCAACGTCAAAAGTTATAATAGCTCAGTTGGGAAGTTGTTCAGTTTTCTTTTTGTTTTGTTTTGGCATTCAATCAGCGTGGGATCGAATCTCGGTGTTATTATTGTTCTATTTCTGTAATTTTTGATATTTTTTTCATTATTTTATTTTTATTTTTTTATTAATATATATCTAAACTAGCAGACCCGGCCACGCGTTGCTGTGGCTAATGTTTTTGTCATATTATATTTCATTAAACTATTTAAGTGGAACTGTAGGAAAACATCTGTCATGGAGGTCGTCATATTTTTTTACAAATGGCATCTATGTAAAAAAGCAAGTTAAAAGCATATATGACACATTTGTAGGTTTGACATAGCAGCGTCATCTATTAATTAATTACTCAATCCAGTCAACAGATATCGCCATCTATTAAAATCGTTTGGAGTTAACAAATATATAACCATTTGTTATCAGCAAATAAATGATATTATTATTAAAAAAAAATGTGAATGTCAAATACCTAATAGACAAATAATTTGCAATAAAATAATATTGCGACTATAAATTAAGATGTAAGCTATCCTATCTTTCAAGTTGGATCAAACTGCACATGGTGTGCAAATTTGATTAAAATTGGTTTAGTAGTTTAGGAGTCCATCGCGGACAAACAACGTGACACATAATTTATATATATTAAGATAAGTTCGGCAAAAATACAACAAAATATACCGAGCAAGGCTCGGTCAACCAGATATCAATATTTATATAGGGCTATAATTTGCCGTGAGGTGACGTAATAAGAATACCATTCATCCCTCCGTATCTTACCCGTGGATGTCGTAAAAGACGACTAAGGGATACAATATGCATATAACGTCTATACAAGAGAAGAAAACCTCGAAATGAAACCCTATACCAACCTGCCTGACCAGCAGTAAGGTCAATTTCCCTCCTATTGTGAAGGAGGCTCGAGCCCAACAGAGGGACGTATATGAGCTGAAATGATGATGATGATGAGAGCTATAATAGCGTTAAAAGACATTCATGGGCCAAAAAGCGGGGTGATGAATTATTTTCTTCATCACACGAAAAAGTTTAAGTAGAGTTTTAGCAGCTATAATATCCGAGGTACCCTCTCCTCTTGACTTCCAGGACGTCGATCGCCCTCGCGTGGTCAGCTTCTCTGCGGGTGACGGACTAATCTCCAGTGCCGTCATTCGCGAGCTCGGCTAGGACGACTAGTTATCTTAACGACGATTAAACATGCATATAATAGCTAGGGTTGTAAACGATATGTGTATATTATATGTTTCACTAAAATAAGATCGATGTTTGCCATCGATGTTCATTATTGCGAAACATCGATGTATCGCCTGACATCTGTTTGAAATATATGGTCATTTAAGCCAAACTTGCGTGACATTCTATTGACCAAAGTAATGTATGTGTAATAATAACTTACTTATGTACGTTTTAGTAAAAACTGTTATTTTTAAACTCTGTTTCTAAATAGGTATCATGTTACAATTAAGCTTGTAATAGCTTTACTGAATACAGAAATGTGTTAAATATAACTTTATTTCTTCAACTCTGCATCTCCCTTCTACTAAAGACTCACCTACTCAATGATATTATTGTTACAGATAATAAGTAATATCAGGTTGACCGAGCTTCGCTCGGAATATTTTTGTCGCATTTATTCAGATATATATTAATAAAAAATAAAAAATAATGAAAATTATATGAAAAATTACAAAAAGAGAATAATAATAACACCGAAATTCGATCCGACGGCGTTTGTCGCCGATGTCAAAAATAAAATGAAACCTGACTACTTCGCCACTGAGCTATCGTAACTCATGACATTGATGGCAAAATTTGAATTCATATTCTTTTAAAATTTAATATCATTATATTGTCTGCCAAAAACACTGACAAAACAACATTTTCTATACATAAAACCTAGCTAGATCGATTTTTTGGGCCCAAATCCTCTAGTATGCCAAGTTTCAACAAAATCGTTGGAGCCGTTTCCGAGATCCTAAATATATATATATATATTTACAAGAATTGCTCGTTTAAAGATATAAGATAGCTTGCATTTTAAAATTAAAGTTGTTTGCGCGATCATTAAAAAAACATCGATGTTTCGATACATCGATGTTTTTAGTAGTTACATCGATATTTGTTCTAAAACATCGATGTACCGAAACATCGATGTTTTTAGTTTCGATATTTGCATCCCTAATAATAGCTATGCAAGAGACGAAAAACTAGAAATAAAACTCTATACCAACACGTCTGTCCTAGGTGGTAGAATGGAGCAATTTCCTTCCTATGAGACTTGAGCCCAACAGTGGGACGTATATGAGCTGCATTACTATCATAATATTTGAACACTTTCATTTTAAAATCGACCATATCATTAACCATTAAGACTCATTTTAGTGTATGACTGCAGTGTATTTTACGTTTAGCGAACTACGGATATGACATGGCTGACCTCAATCTGTCTTTTACTAACAATGGAGTCGGTATGCACGCTAATAGTTTTTATTTTTTAATTAATACTAGTGGTTGGGCATGGCTTTGTACAGACTCTTGAGGTTAAGCACATATACCCGTTTTCATTAGTCCCACCTAAAGCTTAATAACACAAGTTCATATAAATAATACCTAATATTGATATAATGTATCTTTACTAATATTATAAATGCAAAGTAAGTTTGTTTGTTACGATTTCATGCTTAAACCACCGAATCGATTTCAAAGATTGACACTTGGAGCCTCCTCTACTATACACACAAATTGACTGATCTTGCATAGATATTATATCCCTTAGTCGTCTCCTACCTCAACCACAGGCAAGAAAGGGGGTAGTAAATTGTATTCTTACTTAGTCACCACACGGAGTAAGAATTTTCTAGTAAGTCTTCAGAATAAAACATACGTCATGCAAGGATATTTGTAACATTGAATACAAAGTGGTTTATCTCTTTTTGAAGTGAAAACTTGTTTAGACGCGCTGTACACTTTTTTGGAAGTATTGAATGAGATTGAGCCGTTATACTGGGCTATGTAGCGTTCGTTTTAAAGTGTGCACTCGTCAACAAAAATGTTCCATTTTGAAGTACGATACAGTTGACGATAGTTAGAGTAAATTTTACCTAACCAATTTATATACAACAGAACAACGTCTGTTGGGTCAGCTACCCAACCGACGTTGTTCTGTTGGGTAGATCTAAAAAGATAGTAAAAGGAATTCTCCCTGAAATCGATCGCAGTATCACCTACGATTCCAAATATTAATCTAAACCGTCAAATCCCTCGGAAAGCCACAAAAAATCATAAAAATTGGTCCAGCTGTTTAGAAAAAATTACAAACACGCGAACTGAAGATTTATATATATAAAGCTCATCACAGCTTATATACGTCCCACTGCTGGACTCGAGCCTCCTCCCCAATAATAGGGAAATTGACCTTTTGTACCACACTGGTCAGACGTGTTGGTATAGGGTATTTCCTTTTCTTGCATAGATGCGTAGTTTTCTTTTTTAATTTTAAAAGTCGTCGACATCCACGGTTAAAAGAGGGAGTGGTGATTTGTATTCTTACTCTATCAATACACGAATAAAATAATTTTTAACAAAAACTTACTTTTGTATATATTATATAGTGCCGATGTGATTGAATGTCTGAGTGAATTTAGGTATCACATATATGCTGATGACACCCAGTTATACCATTCTTTTGAGCCCAGTAATACAGTCGCAGCTGTGAATTCATTAAATGCGCAATTAGACAAAGTGGCTTTTTGGTCTGAGAATAACTGCTTAGTGCTTAACCATGAAAAATCTAAGTTTTTAGTCATGGGTAGCAAAAACCAGGTTAAAACAATTTTATCAGTAGGCCCACAGGTCAAAATTATGGGTAAAAATATAGAAAGAGTCGAAACTGCTCGTAATTTAAGCCTAATCATCGATCCAGACCTCCGTTTTGAAGCTTATATAAAAAGCGTAGTGAAATCTTGTTTTTACAGACTGAAAGTTTTATACAGACTAAGGCAGTTTTTAAGTATACCTATGAGGAAAATGTTGACTGAGAGTCTAGTTTTATCAAAATTTAACTACTGCGATTTAGTATATGGACCATGTCTTTTATCACGCACGGAGCGCCTTATTCAGCGTGTGCAGAATGCCTGCGCTCGTTTTTGTTACCGTATTCCGCGACGTAGTCATGTTACACCTTTTTTGGTTCAAAATAACGTATTAAAGATGGATAAACGACGTAAGCTACATCTAGTAAATTATGTGTTCGAAATTATAAAAACTAAAAAACCAAATTATTTGTATAGAAAATTGATTTGGAAACGGAATCACTGCAGCCATGCTATTCGTGCGATTTCAAAGTCACTATTAATTCCAGAACACAATACTGCAGCATTCAGATGGTGTTTCAAATATGCAGCTACGCACTGTTGGAACGGCTTAGACCCTCCTTTAAGATCCATAAAAACAAAAGGTACTTTCAGATTTCACATAAAAAGACTATTACTTTATGAACAGAAATCGGATGTTACTTATATGTGAAATGAACAACATTACCTTTATACACCAATACACTTCCTTCTTTACTCAATTTTGATGTACATACATATGTGCACTTGTGCAGATTATTAATACGTATCATATTGCATTGTATTATATGTCTATTTATATTGAATAGGATGTATTATTTAGGTATTTATATATATATGTATATATATATATTATATACATATATATATTATATACATAACAATTAACTTATATTACTATAATTACTATAATTTTATTTGATATTGTATACGACTACTACTATTCACTTTTTATTATTATTAACATTTTGCCTTCATACATTAGTTAAGTAAAGTTGTTATATAATTGTACCCCGTAAGTCACTTGAGGTTGACACTGAAAACCAGCGCTGTGTTGTGCCCTCATAACGCAGCATTATGCTGAGTGTACGCCTCGTTGACACGGTCACGACACATGCAATTGCCAACGGATTTTAGATAAGTATTAACTGTGTTTAATATTGCTGCTTTGTTGTTGTGTGTCGAGACGGTGGTAATAAAAGTATTTTCTTTTCTTTCTTTCTTTCTTTTCAAAAAATAAACCGACTTCAAACAGTAAACTAAAAAGCAAAAAATAAATTTACTTCGCACAAAGTCATATGTATTTTAATTTAATTAAATAGAAATGATTAAATATTTATTTTATAATTTTGAAGTCGGTGCCAAGTAAATGCTACTACTTAGGTAAGGTAGCGATTCATATATTTTTCTAATACTGTTATTGTTTTGTAGTTGCTTTGATATTTTTAATAATATTGTGTTTACTTAGTGATTTGATATTGTAGTAAAGTTGTTGTAGCATTTATTTGGCACCGACTTCAAAATTATAAAATAAATATTTAATCATTTCTATTTAATTAAATTAAAATACATATGACTTTGTGCGAAGTAAATTTATTTTTTGCTTTTTAGTTTACTGTTTGAAGTCGGTTTATTTTTTGTTAAAATTATTTTATTTTACGATTCTTCTCGAATGAGGAGACGTCGTTTACTTGAAACAGAAAATTATAGACGAAAACGATTAGACAAAATTAAAAAATAAGCTAATAAGAAGAGAATAAATGAAACGCCAGAGGAGCCCAAAAATAGATTGTCGGCTATGAGAGCTTATATATCAAATAGATTAACTAACGAAAGTTAAGAAGATCGTGACCATCGTTTTTCTTTCTTTGATTCGTGAGCGATTATCAAATGAAACCGAAGAAACCCGTGTTCACTAGTTGAGTTTGATTTATTAAATGCTGTAAATCATTGAGGAATACCCCCAACTGTCTATGGACTCCATCATCCGATCTACTACAGCCTTTCATTATAATCTATATGTGTGCAAAGTTCGCATTAATATAAATGAATTAAGTCCAAACACGAGGTAGCTACTTTAAACCATTGAGAAGTTCCCTAAACTGTCTTCGACTTCATCACCAGACCCCTAATGACAGTCCCAACCCATCTAGATGTAAAGTTCTTGTCAATACAGATTAATCAAGCTCAAGCATAAGGTAGCTGCAGTGAATCGTTGAGGAGTTCCCTGGAACGTCTCTGCTCCATCATGAGATCTACTTCAGACCTTTATTAAATTATAGTGCTTTAAAGAAATACTTAATGAAAAAACTTACAAACGCAGTAGTCGCCCTTACGATATTTGAAAGTTTCCCTTGATTTCTCTAGTCTGCCATCATCAAACTCTGATTTCCTTATCATGGAACCAACTTTGAAATATCTTCTTTTCAACAAAAAAAGAATCATCAATATCTTTTCTTAAACGACGAAGTTATCCGCGAACAAACATAACAAAAGCATATATACAGTCGAATTGAGAAACTTCCTCTTTTTTTTTGAAGTCGGTTAATAAGTATCACTTTACCCCTACATACTACTACCCAGTTTCCATCGACCAATTGCAATACTATCCCCTAACTCCTAACCGTTAAGGAGATCTTTAGCTTCACCATCAGCACAGCAGCATCAGATGTTGATTCAAGCATACCTCACAAGTAACATGTTAGCCCTACATACTACTAAATAGTTTCCATCGACCAATTGCAGTACTGTCTGCTAACCTAACCGTTAAAGAGTTCTGTAACTTCATCATCAGCACAGTAGCATCAGATGTTGACACTCTGAAGCGTATACCTGAGTAAGACATGACTATTACGTAACAACAACACCATACGAGCAAACAATTTTCGGTGGTTGCCCTCGATTTCTCCTGGATCCCATCATCAGACCCTGACCTAGTGAAAACGGGACCACCTCAGAAGTTAACTCTATCTAACAAAAGAAAAATTTTTTAAATCCATCTATAATTGACGGAAATATCGGTGAACATACATAAAAAAAAAAAAATATTATACATACAGACGAATTGAGAACCTCCTCCTTTTTTGAAGTCGGTTAAAAACATATACCTATATACACTAAACATAAAAGGTGATTTAAATATATAAATTGAATAAATTTTAAATAAAACTACTTTACGGATTTTATCGCGTTTGTATTTGATTTTTGATTACCCGACGTTTCGAACACTTTACAGCGTTCATGATCACGGGTGGACTAAGATGTCTCACGTCCAACAAGTCATCGTTATTGCAGAAAATTTTTTAATTATCTACCCGATACAGAAATTAGTTATTAAATATTGACCCAGATTTTGATACAAAATTTATTGCCAGTATAAGAAGAAAATGATTCTAAAATCATTTTCTTCTGTGTGTGTGGGTCAATATTTAATAACTAATTTCTGTATCGGGTAGATAATTAAAAAAATTTCTGCAGTAGCGATGACTTGTTGGACGTGAGACATCTTAGTCCACCCGTGATCATGAACGCTGTAAAGTGATCGAAACGTCGGGTAATCAAAAATCAAATACAAACGCGATAAAATCCGTAAAGTAGTTTTATTTAAAATGTATAATACTCGCGTAAACATCAGAAATCATTATTGAATAAATTATTAAAAAATAAACAGAATGATTCTCTGAAAACTGTGTATACACAGTTTTTAACGCATCGCAAACATTGAACGATTAAAATCTGTGAAAGCTTCACATATCACTATCGACTCGCCAATATTTTACATTCTGCTTTTGACAGATCGGCAAATAAAACACTTGCGAGAATCACTTTGAATATTTAATTTTTTTTTTTGGGTGGGTTCCGGTCGGCGCACTCCTCGCACCACCCCGTCCGGGGCGATAGAGGGGCATAAGCACGCACACCCGTAACCCATCCGTGGCACGTCGCCTTCATCGTTGGGCGGACCACCGGAGCAGGGTGACTTGACGTCAGTAGTCTGAATATTTAATACTAAGGTTCTGTGATAGTGTAGGATGGATGTGTGGGGTTTCAATGGTAGATAAGATAAGAAATTAGTATATTAGGAGAAACTTGAAAGGGGCCCCAGTTATTTAGAAAAATAGGAGTGCGAGGTTGTTTTGAAATGGACACGAGACCAGGAGGAATGAAATACATATGACAAAGAGGGTTATGAATATGATTGTGGCTGGACATAAGACTCGTGGTAATCCAAAAAGAGATGGATGAATAGTGTGAATGAGGATATCGGTATTTTTATTCAGCATTTAGCAGTGAGTGCAGATTTAATAGCTGATAGAAGTCTATGGAAGGTAAGAGCATGTTGTGCCGACCCCTTTTAGTATACAACTGCGGCTAAAGTTCTGTGATAAAAAAAACTGTGTAATTAAAAGGATATATTTTTGTAATCTCATGCTTTATCTAAGGAGTAGAGTATATTATAACTAAGGAAAATTCGGTACCGGTGACGTTATATTTGGACTAGCGTTTAGCGTGGTACAGAGGTACAAGGTAAATTATGATTATCTAGTCTAAGTACCAAGATCGTTAATAAACCGAATTCTTCGAATATGTTACCCCTAATACATTGAGACAGAGCTCGGGAACGTAAAGGAGGTACTAGAAGACAGCGAGTATAATTGGCGACAATAGGGTAAGTCAAATGAATAGAACCTACCAACAAGACTGGATTTTTCTCCGACCTACCTACCGTTCCTAAAGGAAATATCGGATAAAATCGGGCATGTTGCAACGGAAATACGATATAACAACATTCTGCCGTCCACGAGGTCAAATACGGCAAATGCTACTTTCACCCAAAGTCAAGAACCACCTGAGCGTACCAGGCTTCTATCGGATCCCATGTCATTGTGGCAAGAGCTGTTTGAGTGAAACTCGACGCAATATCACCACCAGACTAACTGAATATATCAGGAGTATGAAGAGTATGGATATGATTAAATCGCACAGCACACCCGTCTTTCAAGCATGAAACACTACAATCGGTACGACAAAGCTTCCATATTAGCCAAAGAAAAGTACTACATATCGAGCAAAATACGTGAAGCCCTATTTATTGCCCCGTGTATTTGTGCAGTATGCAGTAATTTTCACCAACCGATATTGTATGCTCAACAGACTGTGGATGGAAGCTTCTTTCGCGCAGTGCTTGTTCTGTGTCACCCTGGACGAAATTTATTACGTCTGTTTAGCCTGTCCAAAAAAAAAATGGCCATTAGAGCAGGCCACTGATACCTTATCTAATCTTCAGAGGTCCGTCCAACTTCGTGTTAGGCATTTTTTTGGGTGGGCTATGGTTCAGCGCGCATGCCGTCCATTCCGTCCCCATAACCTACGGTATTCCCTTCCCTTTGCCATTGGGCCGACCACCAGTACCGAGTTTCTTGCTGTCCGTGGCCAGCTCGGTAACTTCGTGTTAGTCTAGAGTTTAATTTCGAAATGTTATCTGTTTGTTTCCCTAAGCCTTCTTTGCCGAATATACGTAGTAAATTAAACACTTCACCAACACGCCAATAAAAAAAATATGTAGATGAAAAAACACATATACGTATGAAAATATATATAATATAAGAAAAAATCTAATCGCGCAACAAATTCGATTTGCAAGAAAGTTTAAACTCCAATACAAAAATAGCGATTGCGTCGTTATTGTATCGATATAACTTTACCTAAATATATATTACCGCGGCAAATCGATTTAGCCCCGATTTCGTTTATAATTCGGTAGACGGTTTTTATTAGAAGCGGAACAGTATGTCAAGGGACGCGGATTTGTATTACATATTTGAACAATTTGTTTCTGAATAAACTGAGAGCTTTGTGCATTATAATGGCTTTATTTAGCTAGTATATTTTGTGTGAGAAAAGCCTTGAACAGAATCGTCCTCTGTTCATGTGCTTCGTCGATCTCGAGAAAGCCTTCGATCGAGTTCCTCGTATCGCCCTTTGGTTGATCCTGAGTAAAGCTGGTTGTCCGGCTAAACTCGTGAAACTTATAAGGCAATTTTATGAGAACATGTCAGCCAAGGTCCACCATAACAACGAATTCTCAGCGGCCTTCCCAGTTACTAGTGGTGTAAAGCAAGGTTGCGTTATGGCCCCAACCCTGTTCACTTTGTACTTTTCTGCAGTGATGACGGACGCGCTTAGTCGTTGCAGTGATCGTATCGAACTTAATGTACGCTCAGACAAAAGGGTATTTGATCTCTCGCGCTTCAGGGCAAAGAAGAAAGTACAGAAGTTCTCCGTGCTGGAAATCCTCTACGCCGACGATATCTGCCTAATGGCTGACAGCCTGCAACACCTTCAGCTCTATGTGAATTCTCTGAAAAACTCGTGCTGTATGTAGGTTTGGCTTGGTAATAAGCGTAACTAAGACTCAGGTCCTCAAACAACCACTTAGAGGCTGCCACGCTGATGAGACCCAAATTACTTTGGGTGACACAGCGCTGGGCGAAGTTGGCACGTTTAAATACCTGGGTAGCCAAATCAGAAGCGATAACAGCCTTGCCTCAGAAATTCCTTCGCGTATAGCAAAAGCTGCAGCCACTTTTGGTAAACTGAACCAGTGGGTCTGGAAGTCGCACGACCTCAAACTCCAAACCAAGTTTTCTGTATACCGAGCAATGGTGCTCCCTATACTTCCCTTATGCCGCGGAGACCTGGTGCCTGTACAAGGGAGACATCAGAAAGCTTGACACCTTCCACATGCAGTGCCTGCGCCGCATTCTGCGTATAAAGTGGGAGGATCGTGTGAGTAACGCTGAAGTACTGCGTCGTTCGGACATGACGGGCAAGGAGGCGCTACTTATTAAAAGCCAGCTGAGATGGTGTGGTCACGTTTGTCGCATGGATGACTGTAGACTCCTGAAAACCAGCACCTGCGCTATAAAAACGTCTTAAAGCGCCACCTCAAAGCCTGCGACATCCCGCTGGAAGGAGGACCTTGCGTCGATGAGACCGGAATGGCGCAATAATGTCAAAAAAGGTGCAGCATCTTTTGAAGAAGCTCGGCTTAAACACCTGGACTATAAGCGCCACCTGCGGAAGACTCGACCGAAGCCCGCCTACCAATAGACATTTAACGACCAAGGACGGCTCTACTGCGCACAATGCGATCGAACATTTAAAACCAAGTTCGGCTTTGTAAGCCACCTACGTGCTCACCAAAGAAATACCATCTAGCTTGCAGGTTCGCCGTCGTCGGACCCAACGAGGAGGACTATATACTATATATATATTAAATAGATAGATAGATAATATAATAAAATAGAAAGACGTTTGTTACTTGTATATACTTTTGCTGTGCTAAGTAAGGCCCTGCAATGAGTACATAGTCACCTACGCTCGAGAACTACCGTCTCAGCATAACTTATTATTTCTATTTTATGTTGATTTTTGCCTGAGTGTTGAATGCAGAAGGACGCTTAGATAATTCGAGAGTTAGTTTGTATTACCCTTGTTATAGAGGGTCAAGAAAATAATATGTTCGCCACTCTTTACTTTCACGTCGAAGTCGTATAAATTAACAAAGGGAGTATCACGGCATTTGGCATCCCATAAGTTAGGAACGGCAATGGCTTTCATGTATCTTTCCTAGCACTATCAGAAAGTTTGACGCTTTAAATTTATATTAAAACGAAACAAATTTAATTAGAAAATATGAAGAGAAAGAGAAACATTAAGAGAAGGAGAATTCTAAATAAAACCCTATACCAACATGTTTGACAAGTACGGTTTAATAGGTAAATTTACCTCGTATTGAGAAGAGGCATTAGCCCAGTACTGGGATGTATATAAATAAGCTGAGATCAACAGAAAGAGTTAGATCCATTTCCCATGCAAAGCGGGTGACTGAAATTAAAGTTAACTTGTCCGTCAATTTGCATACCTATGACAAGCGCAGCAGTACAGCACCACGAATAGGACTGAGATTTACAGCATCTATATATGATTCTCAAGATAGATTACAATAGTGGGTATACCAAAAATATATACTAAATATATATATTTCTTGTACCTTTATTCTTCTTCTTTATGTAAAGAAGTTTGTTTTTTGAACGCGTTAAACTGAGAATCTACTGGTTCGATTTCAAAAATTTTTTTAGCATTGAATAATTCATTTGTTGAGTAGGTAAAAGAATAAATATATATAAGTAATTCAAACCCATAAAGCGGATAGCATAGTCCGAAACAGAATATTACTTGAAATAAAACTGATACAGCGTATTTATGCGAGTGACATAATTGGCAAGTGAATGATACCTTAATTAAATCTGACGCTTATCTCCAATTTCTACCAAATACTGGTTGAATATCGAATTTCAGTAATTATGAGCTGTGAGTAATAATTATCATAACTCAATTCACTGATGTTATAGTGGCCTAAGTATAAATTTTTCGAGTATTGCGGATTCGATAATTATGCAGGACAATTCTTTGTGCGCTATATACATTTTCTGAATCGGGATGTAATTTGTATCCGTTAATTATATATTTGTTAAGCCTTCTAGTACAAGGATTGATTACTTAATGCATAGTATCCTTACAAATATTTAAAAATTTGTTAATGCTATGTGTATTATGAATTTAAGTGTTAATGTAATTTATTTCCCTAGCCGAGGCCGCGGGTGACGTGACCGGGGAATTAGACCGACGTCCTCCCCGAGGGGAGGACGTCAGTCGATGGGAGGGTACCCCAAGTAGGGGGTATTCCGTCGGGCCGACTACTGATGACAAGTAACCCTGCTCCGGTGGTCGGCCCAACGACGAAGGCGACGTGCATCGTGGGTGGGTTGCGAGTGTGCGTGCTTACGCCCCTCTGACGCCCCAGACGGAGTGGTGCGAGGAGCGCGCCGGCCGCAAACCACCCCCAAAAAAAAAAAATTGTAATTTATTTGAAAGAGCTTCCACAATAGGAGGGAAATTGATCCACTATACCACGCTATTCAAAACGTAATGGTATAGCATTTTGGTCTAAGATCCCGCTATACAACGACCTTCACCGAGATGCTTATTTGATGAAACTTATTTTTTATCTTATATCTTTAAACGAGCAATTCTTGTATATATATATATATATATATATATATATATATATTCAGGATCTCGGAAACGGCTCCAACGATTTTGTTGAAACTTGGCATACTAGAGGTTTCGGGTCCAAAAAATCGATCTAGCTAGGTTTTATTTATAGAAAATGTTGTTTTGTCCGTATTTTTAGCAAAACAAACAATGACATTAAATTTTAAAAGAATATGAATTCAAATTTCGTTTACAACGTCATGAGTTCCGATAGCTCAGGTGGGGAGGCGTGCGGTTTTAATTTTGGATTATGTGACATTTAAACAGCGTCAGTTCGAATCTCGGTGTTATTATTATTCTCTTTTTGTAATTTTTTTATATAATTTTCATTATTTATTTTTTTTAATATATATCTAAATAAATTCAACAAAAATATTCCGAGCGAAGCTTGGTCAACCAGATATTGTAATTTAATATGTCAATAAATATATTGCATATGGGTTGCCTAACAAATTTTAGTCCAGAGTATGATTCATTAATATTTTTTTTTGTACATTGCACCGGTTTGATTATTAGACAAATTCTATACCAATCGAAAGTATGAAGCCCATAGAATATGCAAATGTCGATCAGACCGGTGCAAAATGCTAGAGTCAATTTATCTGTTATACCCGGCTACCTGAGAGTTGTGAGCGGAAAAGAATAGGTAATCTAACGTTTGCATATTCTATGGGCTTCATACTTTCGATTGGTATAGAATTTGTCTAATAATCAAACCGGTGCAATGTTCAAAAAAATTTTTTTTTTTAATTATTAAATACTCATACTCTGGACTAAAATTTGTTAGGCAACCCATATGTAATATATTTATTGACATATTAAATTACATAAAAAATAAGTTTCATCAACTCTATCTTTTCAATTTTAAAACTATATCTAAGTAGTAAATTATTCAGTACCAAAGTAAGTAACATTTTATTGTGAAATAAGCCCGGCCTAGCGATACTAAATCTATTTTAGTGGCTAAGTAATTGTTCTAGTTACTTAATCTGCAATTAACTTAATGCTTGATTACGAAACCTTTTTAATGGAGGGCCGGAGTATGCCCTCAAAAACTCTATTGTAATTCCCCCCGCATTATGGGACGGTTCCAGATTAAAGTGGAACTGTATATGTATATGAATACATATTTATTCTTATATTTTCTTTGAACGTGTATTGTTTCTGTATAAACACATTACTAAATTAATATATCCGCGTGGTGACGGAATAGAAATACAATTCACCTCGCCCTATTTTACCCGTGGATGTCATACAAGACGATTAAGGGATATATTAAGCATATAACATATATGAAAAAGAAGGCAACTCGAAACAAAACCAATCTGTATGACCAGCATGGTATAGTAAAGTCAATTTCCTTCCTAATATGGAGGAGGCTCGAGCCCAGCAGTGGGACATATGTGAGTCGAAATGATGATAATGACATTAAAGTATTTTGACATTGATAACTTATGTAGTTTTTCGCGAGGCTGTAATAAAAAGGATAAAGATATACAGAAGATACAGGGGCGACGGGTATGTCACGGTGGGGAGAGGTCACGCTATTTGGTGTTTACTTCTCCCCAAACAGGAGCGCGACGGATTTCGGGGCCTTCCTCACCATCCTTGGGGCCTCGATACGGCGACTGGCACCGCGCCAAGTCTTCGTTCTGGGGGACTATAACGCCAAGTCCACGGCGTGGGGGTCCCCCAGGACGAATGACCGCGGGCGGGCGGTCGAAGAGTGGGCGGCGGCACTGGGCCTCTGTTTGCTGAACAGGGGCTCGGTGCAAACGTGCGTGCGGCAGCAGGGCGGGTCGATAGTGGACTTGTCGTTCGCTAGCCCTAATGTCGCAGCACGTGTGAGGAGCTGGTGCGTCCAGGAGGAGGTTGAGACCCTATCCGACCACCGATACATTCGGATAGAGGTCTCCCGGACCCTCCTGCAGCCCAGCAGGGGTCACACGGCGGACGGAGCTCCTGCGTTTCCGCGGTGGGCTGTGGGTCGATTGGATCGGGACCTGTTGGCGGAGGCAGCCATCGTTCAGTCGTGGCTGTCCTCACCGCCCCAGGCGGACGGGGTGGATGCCGAGGCTGGCCGTATCCGCTGTGCGTTAACGCAGATCTGCGATGCGGCTATGCCCCGTGTGCGGCGTCTGCCCCCGAAGAGTGCGGTCCCCTGGTGGTCCCGAGAATTGGCGGACCTTCGGGCCGCGTGCATACGTGCCCGGAGGGCCTACACCCGCAGCCGAGCGCGTCACCGCGACGCTGAGCGGGAGGGCCAGCTGTACGAGCCTTAACGCAGTGCGCGGTCTGCCTTCAGGCTGGCCGTCCGTACCGCCAAGGACGTTAGTCGGCGGGAGATGTTGGACAGTCTCGAGCGTGACCCCTGGGGTCGCCCCTACCTCGCGGCGCTAAACAAGCTCCGCGGGCGGGGACTCCCCCTCACCGAGACTCTCCAGCCCAGCCTCCTCACCAGAGTTGTCGAGGATCTCTTTCCACGGCGGGCGGAGCATACGCCCCCGGTCATGGCTTTGCCGGACAGCGACCGGGAGGCCGACGATGAAAGTGCTCCGCCCATCACGGAGCAAGAAATGGGGGCGGCGGTGGCGCGTATGCGAGTGAAATCCACCGCCCCCGGGCCCGACGGTATTCCGAACCGTGTGCTGGCCCTGGTCCTCGAGCATCTGGGACCACGCCTCAGAGGACTGTTCGACGCCTGTTTGACGTCCGGGCAGTTCCCTGTGTGCTGGAAAGAGGGGAGGCTGGTTCTCCTGCCGAAGCCGGGACGGTCTCCCGAGTCGGCCTCGGCCTACAGACCCATCGTGCTGCTCAATGATGCGGGCAAGCTGCTGGAGAGGGTGTTGGCTGCCCGCATCGAGCAGCACCTCGTGAGGGTTGGGCCCGATCGGTCGGACGCCCAGTTTGGTTTTCGGAGAGGGCGTTCGACGATCGCGGCCCTACTGCGCCTGAAGGCCGTGGTAGCGGAGGCCGTCACCGGCGGAGGAGTCCTGTTGGCGGTGTCCCTGGACATCGCCAACGCCTTCAACAGTCTGCCATTCAGCTGCATCAGGGAGGGGCTGATGTATCACGGGGTGCCCGTGTACCTCAGGCGGCTGGTGGCAGACTACTTGGAGGGGCGCAGCGTCCTCTACGTTGACCGAGTAGGGGACGTTGTGCGAACGCCCATGACGTGCGGTGTCCCGCAGGGGTCGGTTCTGGGTCCGACCTTGTAGAACATCGGCTACGACTGGGCGTTGAGAGGAAGCCTCCCACCCGGGCTGGGCGTAATTTGCTACGCCGACGATACACTCGTCACAGTCCAGGGTGGGACGCTAGAGGAGGCGGCACGCCTGGCAACTCTCGGCACCGAGGAGATTGTCAGGCGGATCGAAACGCTGGGGTTGAGGGTAGCCCTGGAAAAGACGGAGGCCCTTTTGTTCCATGGCCTCCGTACCGCCGGGCCTCCCGCCGGCGCTTCAATCACCGTCAAGTCGGTCACCATCAGCATCCAGGCCCACATGAAGTACTTGGGCCTGGTGCTCGACGGGCATTTTTGGTTCCGGGAGCATCTCCATCGACTTGTTCCCCGGCTTGTCGGCGCGGCGTCCGCCCTTTCGCGGCTGATGCCGAATGTGGGCGGACCCAGCGCTACGTGCCGACAGCTGTACGTGGGGGTGATCCGGTCGATAGCCCTGTATGGCGCACTGGTGTGGGCGGGGTCCCTGACCGTCCGTCTTAGGGCCCTCCTGTGGCGACCACAGAGGGTCATGGCGATCAGGGCCATACGGGGTTACCGCACGGTGGCGACGGAGGCAGCATGCCTCCTGGCCGGAACTCCCCCATGGGACCTAGAGGCGGAGATGCTCGCCGACACTTATCGGCGGGTGTCGGAGACGCGCCCCCGCGGCGGCATGGTCTCCATCAAAGAGATCACCGCCTGGCGGGTCGACGCCCGCCAAGAAGTCATTGCCCGTTGGGCAGTCCGGCTGGAGAGTCCTCGATACGGTGTCAGGACCGTCGAGGCCCTCCGGCCGGTGCTGATGGAGTGGTTGGAGCGGACGCACGGGGTGCTTTCTTTCCGACTGGTGCAGGTGCTGACGGGGCACGGTTGCTTCGGGAAGTACCTGCACAAGATTGTCAGGAGGGAGAGCACACCGTCCTGCCACCACTGCAGTTGCGACGAGGACACGGCGCAGCACACGCTCGAGGAGTGTGCTGCATGGGAGCGGGATCGCCGTGAACTGGTCGCAATTATCGGTGCCGACCTGGCGCTGCCGACCATCGCCAGGGAGATGCTCGTCAGCGTCAGGAACTGGGACGCAGTCGCCGCCTTCTGTGAGGCCGTAATCTCACGGAAGGAGGCGGCGGATCGTGTGCGAGTAGAGATCCTATTCGGCGACACGTTCCGCCGCCGGCGACTCGGGCGGCGCAGGCGCGAGTATCTGCGCCTAATGCCGCCCTAGCCGAGGCCGCGGGTGATTGGACCGGGGAATTGTCCGTCACCCGCAGAGAGGCTGACCGCGCGACGGCGACCGACGTCCCAGGACGTCGAGAGGTGAGGTTACCCCAAAGGGTATTCCGTCAGGTCGATCACTGACGACAAGTCACATCTGCTCCGGTGGTCGGCCCAACAACGAGGTGACGTGGGTACGGATGGGTTATGGGCCCGCGCGCCGTCCTTTCATCGCCCCGGACGGACTGGACCGCGCGTGCGCTTACCATAACCCACCCAAACAAAAAAAAAAAAAAAAATGACCAGCATGGTATAGTACAGTCAATTTCCTTCCTAATATGGAGGAGGCTCGAGCCCAGCAGTGGGACATATGTGAGTCGAAATGATGATAATGACATTAAAGTATTTTGACATTGATAACTTATGTAGTTTTTCGCGAGGCTGTAATAAAAAGGATAAAAACAAATAAGGTTGCTATGAAAGAAAGAAATCTATCCATCTTTAGGGCTGAAAAATCATCATCATTTCAGCGCATACGCCTCACTACTGGGCTTGAGCCTGTTGCAAAATAAAAGGACAATTGACCTACTACATGCCAATCCGAGGGGTATAAGTATTTTATTTCGATTTTCCCTCTGTCGCATAGCTGTATTATGCATATAATCCCTTAGTTATCTTTACGATCAAGATAGGGGATGGTTAATTGTACTCTTACTCCGTCATCTCCCTAAAGACCCTCAGTACCTAGACATGCGCATTTGAACGTAGATAATGGATTCATGTGAAGAAAAAACCTTTGTTGCTCTTCACTTTTTAAACCAGAATATTGAAAACAAACATCACTTAGGCACCTAGCTGCACTTAAAGATAATTAAAATTGAAAATTTTAATTAATCCTCGATACAAAATAAAATAATGAAATAAATGTATTACGTTTTCTTCAACAGGAATTGTCAATTTATTGTCATTTACCGATTATGCGGGCATGCGCGAAGTACTTGATCGAGTAATAATGCGCCATTACATCACTTTGGAAGAGAACTGATACTCTTACACTGCTAAACCAATATTAATCAAATTTGCTAAGAACTACCGCAAGAAAACTGGCTTTGAAATGAAAAAAACCACATCGAAATCAGTCAATCCGTTTGAGAGCTATGATGCCACAAACAGACATACACATAGACAGACAGACATCGACGTAAAACTTATAACACCTCTCTTTTTGCGTCGGGGGTTAAATACTTATAATAAGTACTTCGAGTGCCAACCTAGGTGTCAAGCGTAGCGATTATAGCATTCGCCTCCCATAGAAAGACATTTATACAATAAAAAAATACATCGTTTTGTTTAAAGTAATTATGAATTTCCGTTTACCAAAGTTGGAATTGAATGACCCATATTTCGGGCACTTGATGTAAATATGGCCGAATATGCGACCTTCTATCGTGAGGGGTCTAAATGCGTTTTCGATAAGGTAAGTACCTGCTTCTCCTTCTAAAAGCCACTTTTAGATGTACGGGTATTTCGTACCGGGATAAATGGTGCATTAAATATTAAATTTGAGGTTAGATATGGCTTTTAGGATAACAAGGGTTCAGTGCATTGTTTTGTTGTTTTCAGTTGTTTAATATAATATGATGACTTAGATTAAAACACGTTAGTATTTTTCCTTCATTTGCTGGGATCGTATAATTCATACAACCATTCATTTTATAGATATCTAGTGGCATATTTTTTTTCTGTATCGGGTAGATAATTATAAATGTCTGTAATAACGATGACTTGTTGGACGAGAGACACCTTAGTCCACTCGTGACCATGAATGCTGCAAAGTGTTCGAAACGTTGGGCAATCATAAATCGAATACAAACGCGATATAAGGCGTAAAAGTGGTTTTATTTGCAAGGCATATTTATGTTCGATGTTATTCTAAGCGACGCGAGATGGCTTCGGGGTGGGTTATGGTTAGCGCACCCGCCGTCCAGGTCCGTCCAGGTCCGTCCAGGTCTACGGAGCCGCGGCGCGTGGCCCCATAACCCACCGTAGCTCATCGCCTTCGTCGTTGTGCCCACCACCGGTACCAAATTCCTTGTCCTCCGTGGTCAGCCCAGAGATGGTCACGATACCAAAAACTCAATAGTATTATTCTTTAGGTATGTACCATCTAAATAGTAAAATTTCTTTGGTTTTATAAAGAAGGCTATATAAAAGCAGTAAATATAGACTAACAAGTATCCATTGAAAATATGACAACGTTTAATAGATCATACAAAAAAAATATTCTAGGTTGCATTAGATTTAAAATTTATGAACTTATAGTCTTTTATCTATTTATTAATATCGCAATTTATAATCGTAATAGAAAACTAAGCGGTCTAAAAACTCAAAATAGGAGACAAATACTTATTCAAATAAACCGCTGCCAATAGGTAACGTGCCTAGAATGCTGGCAGCATGGATGGCAATGCTTAACCTCTGTGCCAAGTAAAGCCCAGCAATCCGGTCACGTGTCGCTTCATTAAGGCGTTTACTTAAATCTTTAAATATATTATGGGCGCCAGGCCCCCATAGTCTCAAAGTTTCTACCCCAAAAGGCTCAAATATGTATACACTGTCTAGAGTACAGTATTTGCGCCTTTTGAGGTTCTCTGCTGATTCAGCCGCCGCTCCAGCCTCAATTTTAGTTCCGGGAAGATGTGACAGCGCTAGGGTATCAACACAAGTTGCATCCCATACCAAAGGTCGACCCATCTTCCACGGAATTAATGTCATACCATCGGGCCTCTTACCATCAGCGCGAACTAAAATTATCTAAATCCTTATTATCAAATTTATTGATAATGAGGATTTAGATAATTTTAGTTAATGCCGCTTTGATTATATTGATTAGTTAGATATTAACCGACTTCAAAAAGGAGGAGGTTCTCAATTCGTCTGTTTTTTTTTTTTTTTATGTTTGTTACCTCAGAACTTTCGATTGGGTAAACCAATTTTAATAATTCTTTTTTGTTTGAAAGCTAGTGCTTCCCGTGTGGTCTCATTTTAATTTCATCCAGTTTCGACAATGGCATCCATGGGAAAACCACATAAGTCTATAATTTGTATTAAGTATGTGCGCGATAAATGGACGAAAACTCAATAACAACGCCAACCGAAGCTGATGATTCTTTTTCAACCGACTTTAAAAAAGGAGAAGGTTAAGAACCTTCTCTTTTTTAAAGTAAATTCGACTTTAATTTTTTTTTTTATGTTCGTTACCTCAGATCTTTCGACTGCATGAACCGATTTTGATAATTCTTTTTTATTTATTTGAAAGCTGGTGCTTTTCGTGTGGTTCCGTTTCAATTTAGTCCAGTTTTGAACGTGGTATCCATGAGAAAACTATTTAAATCTTAAATTGGCATAAAAGTACACATGGACGAAAACTCAATATAACACCAACCGATTTCGATGATTCTTTTTATTGGATAGGATGTACTTCAAGGGTAGTTTGATTAGGTTCTAATTACAGGATCCATGCTAAAGTAATATAAGAGAACCCACCTACCACGATTTAAAATAAACTTGTAACAATATCCAAATAAACAATGTTTTTAGCTTCTAGTTTTGCTAATAAATATCATGATATTTATTTTCTTCAATATCTATAAGATGAAGATGTCTGTTACAATTATATGTATGTATAGGCAATAATAGAAATATAGAGTATAGTAAAATATATTAATACCCTAAATATATAAATACCGAAAATATTAATCTTTATTAAATAACTAGCAACCCGCCCTCGCTTCGCTTCGGTTATAGGTTATAGTTGTTTTACCCGCGTAGTTCCCGTCCCCGTGGGAATACCGGGATAAAATATAGCCTAGTTTACGTCCTGATATTATAGCTTTCCATTGGTGAAAGAATTTTTGAAATCGTTCCAGCTGTTTTGTAGATTACCCGGAACAAACAGACAGACAGACAGACAAAAATTTTTTAATTGCTATTTTAGGCATAGGTGTCTCCAAATAACCGTGTGAGCATGAAAAAAGCCTATTATTTTGACATTACAAACAGACACTCCAATTTTATTTATTGGTATAGACAATAGTATTACGAACTAGAGACGAAATATTACCAATATAATATATTTCGTTTTAAGTAGTTTTCGTCGTCTCAACGACTGTTATAATACTTTTCTATAAGTTTTTTCGCAATAAAAATAACATAAATATTGCTAACATAAAATTTTCCATCTGATTTCAAGAACAAATCATATTTATAGCAGTCATAAAGTTTCTGTAGAACGTGCTACGATCGAATTTTGTGTCTACTACGTGTGCGACGATGTAACCATTGGAACGGCTACGAGATGCAACGAACAAAATTTTCTAAATCGACTTTATCCCAAAATGTTATAAATTTCATTAAAATTTAAATTAATTTTCTTACCAACATCTGCTCCCGAATTTTTAACTGTCATGTACTATGTAATGCGCCCGGCTCTGTACGCCTTATTTCCCTTTAAGTGGGAATAATATATAACCTATTTATTTTTTCGGGTTAAAATATAATAATTAGCATATTCAAGAAAATAATTTAATTTAAAAAAATACACAATATTTTAAGGTTTTTGCATATTAATTACTATTGCAACATTCATCATTTCGGCTTATATATGTCCCACTGTTACGTTCGGGCCTCCTCGACTATGGAAGGGAAATTGCCTTACTGTATACTACATTGGTCAGACGTGTTGGCATAGGTTTGTGTTTCGAGTTTGCCTTATTTTGCATAGATGTTATCTGCATATTATATCCCATAGATATTTTTACGACATACACGAGCAAGAGAGGGAGAGGTGAATTGTATTGTTATTCCGTCACTACACGGAATAATTACTATTATAAATGTGAAATTAGAATTTTGCCTTGTGATGACGGAGTAAGAGTACAATTCACCATCCTATATCTTGCCCGTGAGTGTCGTAAAAGACGACTGAGGGATATAATATACATATATATCTAGGCAAGGGAAGTAAAACTCGAAATAAAACCCTATACCAACATGTCTGACCAGCATGGTATAGTAGGTCAATTGTCCTCCAATTGGAAGGAGGCTCGAGCCCAGCAGTGGTTATATCGGCTTAGAAGTATAAAAAAATAACAAAAAATAATTCTTGGTGTGGTAACGAAGTAAAAATACAAGTCACTTCTCCCTATTTTGCCTGCTGGTGTCGTAAAAACAACTGAGGATTTAAATATGCATATAAAAACTACGCAGAAGAAGGAAAACTCAAAATAAAACTTTATACCAATCCGTCTGACCAGCGTGGTATAGCAGGTCAAATTTCCCTCTAATTGTGGTGGAAGCTAGAGTGTAACATACGTCTGTGTAAGAGAAGGAAAACTCGAAATAAATCTCTATCTCAATATGTCTGACCAGCATGGTATAGTAGGTCAATTTCCCTCCCATAATGGAGGAGGCCCGAGCGCAAGTCCTCATTCATCTGAGTCACATTTTGTATATATATATATCCCGTAATCGACATATTATCTGCATATTGTATCCCTTAATCGACATTCACGACTACCACATGATCAAGAGGAGGTATTAAATGGTATTCTTACTCCGTCACCACGTGGAAAGATAGATGATACTTAACCCAATTGTGCATATAATCCTTCTGATCTTCTAACTATATCATAATTAAAGTAATCAGAAATTACTCTCCTCTCAAAATTTCCCCTTTTCAAAGCCATCAATTTAATCAAAACAATTCCTAAACAAAATTTAACAACAATTAAAAGACAATTCAAATTCTAAATAGCTTTATAATTGTGAAACTTGACTTTAAATATATTCAACGTTTTAAATAACCATCAACAACCATATTTTAAAGTATTATTGAACTCGATACCCGTATAATCAATACCATCAAAAACAAAACTTGTAAAAAAAAAAGCCAAGCCTCGCAACTGAGTTCTTCTAGCATAAAAAGTTGTGAGATCTATGTTATAGCAAGTCGCTTAACTCATTCAGTCCCTGCTTAAGGGACCTTTCTGCTTAAGTTAATACGTAAATAGCTAACCTAACAACTTCTTATAGTGACTATATCAATATTAAAGATCTTTTATGTTTTAAATAAACAGACTGACTTGGCAATCGCATGAAAACACAATGTACCTCACAAGTAATACATATTGTATTAAATTGTACTAAACATAATAGGGTTCCTACGCTACTAATAGGGTTCCGTCTTCGTGGAAGGTAGCCCATGTCCACCCGATCCCTAAAAGGGAGACCAGTCTGACCCATCGAATTACAGGCCAATTGCGATAACATCCTTGCTCTCTTCAAGATAATGGAGAAGGTATAAACCACCAGCTTCTGCAGTACCTTGAGGATTGCCAGCTTATCAGTGATCGCCAATACGGCTTTCGTCATGGTCGGTCGGCTGGTGATCTTCTTGTGTACCTCACACACCGTTGGGCAGAGGCCTTGGAGGGCAAGGGTGAGGCGCTGGCGTTCAGCCTAGATATCGCAAAGGCGTTCGATAGGGTCTGGCACAGGGCACTCCTATCGAAGCTACTATCATACGGAATCCCCGAGGGACTCTGTAATTGGATTGCCAGCTTTTTGGATGGTCGGAGTATAAAAGTCGTCGTAGATGGCTCCTGCTCCGATACCATGACCATTAATGCTGGTGTACCACAAGGCTCGGTGCTCTCCCCGACGTTGTTTATCCTGCATATCAATGACATGCTCTCTATCGAGAGTATGCGTTGCTATGCGGATGACAGTACGGGTGATGAGCGGTACACTGAGCAACTGAATATCCCTCGGAGTATTCAGGAAAAAAGGGTTCAACTTGTGTCTGAAGTCGAGCGCTCTCTGGGGCGGGCCTCGGAATGGGGTGAACGGAACCTAGTCCAGTTCAACCCCACAAAGACATAAGTTTGCGCGTTCACTGCAAAGAAGGACCCGTTTGTCATGGCGCCTCATTTCCAAGGAGTAACTCTTCCAATTTCTGAGAGTATTGGGATTCTCGGCGTCAAAATATCGAGCAAAGTCCAGTTTGGGAGTCATTTGGAGGACAAAGCCAAATTGGCAAGCAAAAAGTTGGACGTCCTGAACAGAGCCAGGCGGTACTTCACACCGAGACAGCGTCTTGTGCTATACAAAGCACAAGTTCGTCCTCATGTGGAGTACTGCTCACATCTCTGGGCAGGTTCGCCCAAATATCAGCTAGACCCACTTGACTCCCTGCAAAGACGGGCTGTTCGAATCGTCGGGGATCCCAATCTTACGGACAGATTGGAGTCGCTGGAGCAGCGGAGAGACTTTGGGTCACTCTGTGTACTCTACCGACTCTTTCACGGGGAGTGCTCCGAGGAACTGTTTGACTTGGTACCACCGTCACCATTCTACCAACGTACCACTCGACATCGCAGCAGGGTTCATCCATTTCACCTGGAAACGTTATGGTCTTCAACTGTACGTTTCCAGCGATTATTTCTCCCACGTACGTGCAAGCTCTGGAATGAACTACCTGCTGCTGTGTTTCCCGAGCGCTATGACATGTCCTTCTTTAAACGAGGTTTAAGAAGAGTATTCCCTTCACGGTAGGCAGCGGCCTGGCTGTGCCCCTGGTATTGCAAAGGTCCATGTGCAGCAGTTTCACTTACCATCAGGTGTGCTGCTTGCTCGTTTGCCACCGTTGGCAATAAAAAAAAAATAACAAGGTGTTGTCTTGCATGGGATTTGAATCCGCGACACTGGCATGGTACATTGGTATCTTAACCACTACGCCATCTGCGCAGTCTTTAGCCGATTATTACGATTCCTATAGGGAAGCAATAATGGCGACAAATGTATTCTTATTTTTTTACAAAGTTACATTTCATTAACTGCAAATGTAAATTTGTAATGCTATACATTTATATGAGTTTACAAAATTATTTATGCAGTTAGTGTATCTCGGCAACTGGACGAAAATTACAATGTTTCATAATTTTTCATTAATTTATACACTAAACACTAATTGAATTCTAAATTTGAAGGTTCTATGTTCGCTAGAAGTGCCTCTTTAATATTGATGATCGGTCAGTCAGTCAGTGAGTGACAAAATTGCGAAATTTTGACTAGTTATAATTCTTAAACTATTAGTTCAAATTGAAATACACAATGTGTATACAAGGCCTGCTGGGTTACTAAAAATTCAGGCTTCTAGGTTTATTAACAACGAAGTTATAGGGGGTCGAAAATGGCCTGAATGCCTTCGAGAAAAGTATGTTACGGCTGTGTTGCGTTTTGGCAGACTTTTTTTTGCTCGACTTGGCGGGGGCACTACCGTGCCCATAGATACGGGTATCGAGTTCAATAATACATTAAAAGCATCTGATGCGGTTGATGGCCACTGTTGGACATAGAACTTGCTATGAAGACATAATATCCAAAGCGTCATTGTTCGTTGGACAGTTCAGTTAGAGAGGTCCCGATACAAATCGTTGAGGTGTTCCAGTTGATACTGATGGAGTGGTTGGGTCGATATCACGTGGTGCTTTCTTTCCGACTGGTGTAGACATTGTCAGGGCTTAGTTCTTTCGCCAAGGACCTGCTCAAGATTGTGAGGAAGGGGAATTCATATGCCACCAACGCGATTGTGACGGGGACACGGTGCAGTAGACGATCAAGGTGTGAGCCACGTGGGAAGATCAACACTGAGAACTCGTTGCAATTATCAGTGCTGACCTGATACTGTCGAGCATCGTTCTAACGATGGTACTGGAACCGGGACACGGTCGCCTCTTTCTATGAGGTAGTCCTCTCTCAGAAGGAGGCGGCGGATATGGGTGGTTTTTGAAAGGGTAACGAGGTTGGCCACGAACGTCAAGGACCAGTGTCAGTATTTAGGAAGGGCATTCGGTGAGTTATGGAATATACGCCGCCTTTTTGTCACCACGGACTGAATGGACAACTTGCGTCCCAGACTAAACCTGTTCAAAAAAAAAGATGTTGGCGATAGCATTTGTTTGGGCATGAGTTTACGAAGATAGAAGCGCTGTCCACTATCCTGGCGTTCCTTTAGTCGGACATTACAACATTGAATAACATGTAAGCTATGATGAGATGGCCGACCACTGATGACAAATAACCCTGTTCCGGTAGTCGGCCTAACGACGAAAGCGACGTGGTGTTCGGGTGGGTTGCGGGTGGGCGTGCTTACGCCCCTCTGTCGCCCCCGATGGAGTGATGCCAGGAGTGCGCCCACCGCAGCCCACGCCAGGAAAAAAAAGCTATGATGAGATAATAAATCTTACTTTTTCAGTCTAAATGTCTCTTTTGGGTATAAAATGCCTGTAAAGCAAGAAAAAGACCTATTTCATACTACGTTATACATTTATCTATTATCATTATTATTTATGATACTTCTCGATAATGAAAGAGTATTAAATTGTATCCCTTCTTCATCATTACACGATATATTTTTTAATTACAAGAATGCAACAATGGATTCCAAATAATCGTTATTTTAAAAGCCCATTTTGTAGGACATAAATAGGCGATCGCTTTACAAAGATTTGAAAGCCCCCTAAAATAACAATGGAAAATTTTGAGCGATCTTAGATTAACAAGTAGACCTTATCAAGTGTTCACAGAAGATTAAGCAATGCTTGGATTATTTGTTTATAAAGATACTGCCCTTTGTCTGTTTTTGCCGTAAGTGTTTCAAGGGGTTGATATTTATTAAGAAATCTATTATATATTTCTTAATAGGTTGTTTTGAAAAATGATTAAGAGTTTTGCATTAATCGGGACCCAATTCTATCTGATGACGTCTGGTCAATTATATTCTTAAAGGTTAACGTCAGATAGGCTGCTGGTCATAAAGGTATTGCCAAAACTTGTGCAATGTGTATTATGAAAGAACAGTACACATATCCTTATGCAATAATACAGCATACATATATTAAATTTCTTATTAGACTTAATTGACAATAGGTTACATCATTCTATTAGCACTCTTAGCGATTTTTCTTGATAATTCATATATGTATGAATATCAATATTCATACTCCCTTCGCTTATTTTAATCATAAACAAATACATAAAAATTAAACGAGTGCTAGACAGGGAGACAAGGAGTTTACTTTGAGGCAGTTTTTTTGGGGGTGGTTTGCGCTTGGCGCGCTCCTCGTACCACTCCGTCCAGGGCGACAGAGGGGCGTAAGCACGCACTCCCGCAACCCACCCGCGATGCACGTCGCCTTCGTCGTTGGGCCGACTACCGGGGCAGGGTGACTTGACATCAGTGGTCGGCCCGACGGAATACCCCCTATTTGGGGTACCCTCCTATCGACCGACGTCCCCCCCCTCGGGGAGGACATCGGTCTTTCCTCACGCAGTGGGCCTCTCAGCGGGCGATGGACTAATTCCCCGGTCACGTCATCCGCGGCCTCGGGTACGGCGGCATGAGGTGCAAGTATTCGCGCCTACGCCGCCCCAGTCGCTGGCGGCGGATCGCCTCATAGAGGCTGCGCTCCTCGCGCAAGCGATCCGCCGCCTCAGTTTATTTTGAGGCATGACAAAATATGTATCATGAACGATTATCTACTTTCATAAAATAAACAATTAATACACTCATTTGCAAAAAAAAACGGGCACCTAAGCAATGAACCATTTCAAATGTTAATATTTCTTTGTTTGATAATTATAGGTAGTTTTATCCACACAATTTGCTAAATTAATAAGAAAATAATCGTTTTCATCAGTATTTCATAAAATTTAGATACAATTTATGGGAAATAATGCTAAACCTCGCTAGTAGTGTATATTCACTAGTAGTGCATATGCTCATGAAGTAAAAATAAAAAAGTTTTTTTGTTTGTTTTTCTTTAATAAAGTAAAAGCAGATAAATGTTTAGTATCGAGTGTGACCCCCTCTAGCTAAAATCACAGCTTGAATTCGTCTGGGCATGCTAGCGAGTATATCCCGGATACTTGCTTGCGGAATACGTTCCCACTCCGCAGTAATCACATTCTTCAGCTCTCTGATGGTCTGCGGAGCCGGGTGTACTGATCTCACACGCCGTTTCAGAACGTCCCAGACATGCTCTATGGGATTGAGGTCGGGACTTCGAGCTGGCCAATCCAAACGACGAATGCCGACCTCTTGCACATACGCATTAACATCGCGGGATCGGTGGGCGCGAGCATTGTCGTCCATAAAAATCGAGTCTTCACCTAGAGCGGCCAATGCGGGTTGTGCATGAGAAATTAGAACTTCCGTTATGTATCGATGCCCAGTCAGTGAGCCGTTTTCAATGAAGACTAACTCTGTACGATCCATTGAATTTATTCCTGCCCAAAACATAACAGAGCCCCCACCATAAGGTGTGATTTCTTCGAAACATGCCTCTGCAAAGCGTTCTCCTTGTCTTCTTAGCACTCGCCGACGTCGATCTTCACCGAACAGAGATATCCTGGCTTCATCAGAGAACAAAACCCTATTCCAATCGTCTTGAGTCCATGATTCACAATTTCTAGCGAACCTAAGCCTGTGAACTCTGTGCTCACGGAGTAATTTGGGGCCGCGGGCCGGGCGGTGACTGCGTATATTGGCAGCGAGAAGCCTCCTCCTGACCGTCCATAGACTAATATGCACATTTCTTACTTCTTGGAGGTTGTTCTTAAGATCCACATACGAAGATTTGCGATTTCTCAATGCGCGACTCACAAGAAAACGATCATCCCGTGGTTGGGTACATGGTTTTCTTCCAGAACCAGGCCTTCTCTCGACGGAACCAGTCTCCTGATATCGCTGCCAGGTCCTTTGGACTGTCGAGCGACTAACATTTAGCCTCCTAGCCACGAAACATTGGCTGCAACCCTCTTCAAGCAGCGCGATAATTTTGGTAGCTTTTACCACTTTATCTACCATTTTTGATACAGCCAAACAGCATTAAATAAAGCTTTGACAGTCAAGGATATGAAATTAATCGATAAAAATTGAATAAAAGTTATGAAAGTCGATGTTAACTTCTGGAACTTCGCGCCAAAAATGTAGGATAAAAAGGGGTTTTCTGTAAAAATGAACATCAAATGAAAAATTGAATTTAGAACGTACTTTTTTAAATACCACAGCATTTTTAAAACCGGCCAGTAACGTGTACAAACGATTGAAACCTTTTTGGTATTGTATCTTTTTAAATATGAATGAAAATCAAAACCGCCCGTTTTTTTTGCAAATGAGTTTATTTTTAAATTCACGTTTACCTTATTAGTAAATTAGATTAATGCTAGGGTTGTTCTAGTATATAGAATATTATGATACAAATAAACACTCCAGACATTACAACAATAACGCTAAGTAGTATTACTTTGCATGAGTTTTAAAAGAGTCGGCTTCCCTAATGGATAAATGTAAGCTTCTCCAAAAACAAATATCATAACTTTTCCCAGTTCATATAAGCCCCACTGCTGAGCTCGAGTCTCTGATACAATAAGAGGAAGATTGACCTACTAAACAATGCTGATTAAACAGGTTGGTATAGGATTTCTTTTTTTTTTAATCTTTATTTCAGTAAAAAGAGGGCTTTATCTGAATAGATAATGCCACCCCTATTGAAACGTACATAGATATTATAACTATCTATTCTTAATAACTAAATTAAACATATTATATATTTGCTTGGCTTCGTCGGATAGAGGATCCGGCAATACGCTAAAGTATTCACAGACGTTATACGTGTTAAAATTAAGATCTGGTCTTTGCACTTCGCTTCGTGCACATTCCATAATAATATGGTGAATGTCTTCAAGGATATTACATACATTGCAATTCGGTGATACAGTTTTTCGCATCATGTAACCAAAATTATTTAGGGGAAAGTGCCCGGAACGAAGCTTTAAAGCTGTAACTATGGTATGACGTCTCATATCGGTGTTAGAAAACCAAAGAGTGCGAGGCAAGTTAAGCTGCATTACCTTATAGTATAGGATTTAATGTCAAATTTTCTTTTTTTGCATATTATATCCCTTAGTCGTCTTTTATTTACGGGTAAAATAAGACATGGCGAAATGTATTCTTACCGGCACCACAAGAAAATCATATACGCTACTATACCACGCTGGTCAGACGGATTGGTATAGAGTTTTATTTCGAATTTTCCTTCTCTTGCACAGATGTAATGTGCATGGTTTATCCCTTAATCGTCTTTTACGACACCCATAGGCAAGATATGGGGTGGTGAATTGTATTCTAAATCCGACACCACACAGATTCAAATCAAACAAAATGAAAATCAATAAAGAAAAAAAAATATATTGCCGTAACTATTCTGTTAACGTCTTATTAAATGTTAATAAGTATTAAGTTGTTTCATTCAGAATTAATAATATATTTCTTTGGATATTAAAGTTAACATTTCAACAATAAAGAGTATAATAAAACTATATTAGAATTAATGTAACCCTATAATTTTAAATGGCGTGAAAAACAAACAATAAATTGTATGTGATCGCTCCATCAATGCCAACGCAGAAATTAAATAGAACTTTATAATGACTGGCCATTCACGTAGCGAATCAAAATATCAAAAAAAAGGGAACCTTTCTGAGTTTAATCAAATATACGGGCGTAGGATATAATTGGAAGATATTGTGTAGCAAATTTAACGAAGCGGCCTTATAATACTGACCAATGTAATGAGGATATACCAAAATGTTAGACAATTCTATTAATTTAGTTCAAGTAATGTTGATTTTGTATATATTCGTAAATTGGCAGTATTATTGGTGCTTCATATAATATAATTTTATTTGAAAAGAGCATTTTATTAATCTCCAACGCAAAATGAGGGATGTTCTAAATGCCTTTTGTAGCTCTTAAACGAATGGATTGATTATGATGCATTTTTTTTATTTAAAGCGGACATGATCAAGATGAATCTTCCATCCATCAGTCAGACATACGAAAGTGCCACTTGGAACGGTCCAGTGTCACTTACCTCCAACGGTCAATCCAACAAGTAGGGAGTCGTCATACGCTACGTCGTTCGATTCGTGGTCGTCATTCGACAAACCTTTCTTCCCCGGTAGTCAATTTGAGCAATGAGGCCTGCCCATTTCTACTTCAGCGTGCTAATTCCTTGTACTATGTCGGTCACCTGTTCTTCTACGGATTATTACTTCAATATTTATATTATTTTTATCATTGATTCATATAATACATTAGAGTAATAAAAATACACTTTATATTTACAACATAAAAGTATTGAACACAATAAAAGCTATTCGTTTCTCCGAAAAACGTCGTTGTACTTACTTTATTGTTGACCTCAGTAACATTATTTGCTATTTCTTGATATTGCTAAGTATATGATTGGCCATTGAACCATAAAATATTACTTCTTTCTCTAAAGTTAATTGAACCTAATCCAAAATAGTGGATAGACGGCTAGGTGGACTGACGACATAGCGGATACAAGTTGGACAGGACCGTTCCGAGTGGCATTCTTGTGAGTAGGCCTATGTTCAACACTCGACGTCTATAGGCCGGGAATTCTCCAAAATGGGAGGGAATTACCGCCTTCATTAAATTAAGGTTTGCTTACTATACCACGCTTATCATTTTGCCATTACGTAACCAGTTCTATGGTGTTGGAGTAAGAACACAATTCATCATTACGTCCCAAAATATATATTATGTGATGATATAGGGCTTTATTTCAAATATTTCTTCTATGGCAGTGGTGTCTGCTGCTGTCCCTAAGTCGTCTTTTACAGTCACCCACGGGAAAGATGGCATAATATTATGACTGCATTACACACGGATGGCATATGAATTATAATAACTTGCCTTATAATTAAATGAATATACGAAGAAATAGTACTTTGAGGTACACTTACTATAAATCATTTTACTCGTAATTTGTATATAAAATTTATGAAAGAGAAAGAAAACTTGATATAAAACTATACTAACTGGCATGACCAGTGTGGCCATATTAGATTCATTTTCCTCCTATCACAGAAGAAATGCCAGTCCAGCAATAGGACGTATATGAACCAATATGATGATACCATTTTCTCTAGACGGATTGATGTAGGGATAATATCAAATATAGTAAACTGATGAATAATTATTTGAAATATGCCATAAAATGCATACGTCATTCGCCGCCCACATAGATACAGACACATAAGCATACCCATACACACATGCACATGCACACACACAAACAAGCACTCAACACTCGCACACATAAAAATGAAAAAGCGAACTTACCATATAAATGCACATCCCTCATAACTCAATTTATTAATGTTATTTATATTATTATCATTCTTTCATCATAGCTGTGTGGTAGCGGCTTCGAATACTACCAACCCTTGCTTTGCTCGTGGGTGTCGTAAAAGACGACTAAGAGCCCTAGATTGACCCGGACCAACTCCATCTGGTAGCATTTGGGTCAACGATTACATTCCCAAGGAGGGTTGACGTCAGGCAGGCGGCCGGTCATAAAAGTCATTGCCGAAACTTTTTGCAATATGTCAAAACAGATGACATATTGCGTCGACCCCAAGTAATTGGGATAAGGGCAAGATGATGATGATTTATATTATTATCATTCTTATTATTAATTATTTTATTTCTCTTTTCGTTATTTTTCTTTCTTATATATTTGAGGAAAGGGGTTTGCTGAAAACAAGCCCTGCATAATTTCTATGCAGTTCAACGCTAAGCATTCCCCTATTGCCAAAATTAACCATAAAAATATGTATTATGATTGATGTTATGTGACAATAAATGCTATTCTATACTATTCTATTCTAAATATCTTCCTGTAAAACAAATTTTATTGGGTTAATGCCCATGCCGGGGCGGTTACGGAAGTCAAGGAATCGTTACCAGTGGTCGGCCCAATAGAGTAAGGGCAAGAATACGGCAGGTCATGGCCCCACACGCCGCTCATTCGTCGCCCCAGACAGATCGGGCAGGGTGTGTCCAGACCATAGCCTACCGAAAAAAAGTGAGCCGTCTCTCAGGATGCCTGGCAGATGTGAAACATCGATATTATTTTGTACAAGTATATATGCATAATAGATCAAATTACCCCAGGAACTAATATGGCATAAAGTATAAATAAAATACTACGATTTTTAATCAATAAACAATTATTTTTTTTAATATACACTATAGATATGTGTTTAGGTTAATAATTTATTTTGAGCTCACTAGATAACGTTGTATAAAATTCTAAATCGGGCTATGGTTTCGTTACACAAATGTAAATATCAAAGCGTGGTGTCAACACCACGCCAACTATACCGGGTTGAGAGCCCTCAGCACTCACCCATAGTCAGGCTAAGCTGTGAAAGCCATCTGCGGCTAACAGCTATACATACACTCACAAAAAAAAAGCACCACGCCAACGATTAGGTTCACCCTCGCCTGTAGATGTTTCACATCAAAAAAGGTTTAATTCTCATGTGGTGACGGAGTAAGAATATAATGCACTGCTCCCTATCTTACTCATATATGTCGTAAAATATGACTAAGAGATATAATAAGCATATAATATTTATGCAAAAGAAGGAAAAATCGAAACAAAACCCTTCGTACCAACCTGTTTCACCAGCATGGTATAGTAAGGTCAGTTTCGCTCATATTATGGAGTAGGCGACGGTAGGATTTGTATGAGCTAAGACAAAACAAGACAAATTGAAATTAAAAGAAACTGGTTACCATTTTTCAGAAATATATATAAATAAATCAAACTCGACACGTTTCAAATATTTAAAGGATTTTAAGCACTATAAAAGTTGCACGTAGCATTTTATAATGTTTGATCGAATCATTGAGCGAAACAGCTTTTAATATTAAATTCAATCTATAAACTTGGAGCTTTCAGAAGAAATTTTACCGATAAAATATGAAAGCTTCAGTTCTTATACGAAAGAGTATTATAGACTAATATCAGGTTGACCGAGCTTCGCGTGGAGTATTTTTGTAGCATTTATTTAGATATATATTAATAAAAAATAAAAAAATAAATAATGAAAATTATATAAAAAATTACAAAAAAAGAATAATAATAACACCGAGATTCGATCCGACGCCGTTTGTCGCCGATGTCAAAAATAAAACGAAACCTGACTACTTCGCCACTGAGCTATCGTAACTCATGACATTGATGGCAAAATTTGAATTCATATTCTTTTAAAATTTAATGTCATTATATTGTCTGCCAAAAAGACTGACAAAGCAACATTTTTTATACATAAAACCTAGCTAGATCGATTTTTTGGGCTCGAATCCTCTAGTATGCCAAGTTTCAATAAAATCGTTGGAGCCGTTTCCGAGATCCTGAAAATATATATATTTACAAGAATTGCTCGTTTAAAGATATAAGATATAATTATTATTATTACAGCTCATATGCGTCCCACTGTTGGGCTTGAGCCTAGTCTACAATAGGCACTCCTATTAACTACTAAGTAACGTACTATATTTCCCGTGTGGTGACGGAGTAAGAATACAATTCACCACTCACTATTTTGCCCGTGGATGTCGTAAAAGACAACTATAAGATATAATATGCACATAACATCTATGCAAGAGAAGGAAAACTCGAAATGAAACCCTATTCCAACATGTCTGACCGGCATGGTATAGTAGGTCAAATTCCCTCCCACTGTGGAGGAGGCCCGAGCCCAACAGTGGGACGTATATGGGCTGCGATGATGATGATGATGAACTTACTATACTACGCTGGTCAAACTCGTTGGTATAGGATTTCATTTACAGTTTTCTATCTCCTGCATAGATGTTATATTCTACGCCGTCAATTCCGATGACGAAAGTACTGCGCGCGGCCCTATAGAACACAGTATTTCCTCCCTTCCCTGATGGAATGGCTACTGGTACCAAGTTCTTGACATCTGCGGTCATCCCGGCGGGTTACGCTTTCGGGTAACGTTCCCCCCCAACGCCCTCCGGGGGGTACATTCGCGCGGTCAGCCTTTCTGCAGGTGAAAGACTGTTCTCCGGTCCTGTCATCTGCGATCTCTGCTAGGGGCGGTTCTGTGGCCTAGTGAAGTTTGATTGAATTTTGAAAGAACATACGAGTATATAACAACTGTAATTTAATACACGTTGCGAACATTTATTGCATTTTAAGTTCTATAAATTCGTCGATTCGTTAGTTTAACAACTCTCAAAGGTACGAGCTGAATTTATGTTATAAAATACAAAGCTCCGTAGTGACTGGTTAAGAAAACTTGTGAATTATTTCTTATTTTCCCACAAGAGTCGTGAAGCAAGAGCAAGCAAAGCAACAGGGGAATAAGAAAGTACTCTTTTAAGAAACTTGGAACACCAGCTCCATCTTCACTTGGATATGATGGACTCTCATGTATTAATTAATTAATGAAAATGTGCAAGAAAAGGAAAACTCGAAATGAAACCCTATACCAACATGTCTGACCAGCACGGTATAGTAGGTCAAATTCCCTCCCATTGTGGACAAGGCCCGAGCCCAACAGTGGGATGTATGTGGGCTGCGATGATGATGATGATGAATATGTTCCTAAACCGTCACATGAATACATGGCCTTAAAAAAAACTATTTTTATGGAGTCAATAACATTTGTATTTGATTTTTAATTTCTTGATATTTCGAATATTTTACAGCATTCATTGTCACAGGAGGACAAAGAATAGTATTAGAAATGAAGGGAAATTCAAATTCAAATACGAACGCGATAGAATCCGTAAAAATAATTTATTTTTGATGTGAAACATCTATAGGCGAGGAGGAACCTGATCGTTAGCGTGGCGTTAACACCACCCGTATTAGATATGTACTACGTATGTACATTTGTGTAACGGAACTTTTTTGTTCCTCTTTGATATTAAATTATTTTATGTAAACTCTTATATTTAGTTTTTTGTGTCTTTCATTATATTTAACGAGAACAGAATAAATATTTTTGTTTCTTTCTTTTTTTATTCAAAACTGTCTCATATTATTTCATATAATCTAAACGGAATAGTAGCTTTAATAATTTTTCATTTGAAATCCTTTTACTTCAATACTATTCGGTACTTGACATGAATACGTAACAGAATAATAAACTATTCCAGGATAACTGTGGGCTCGTAAATATCGATTGGTAGGAAATGCGAGAGTAACGAGGCGTGGCGGCCTACCATGATTTATTGTAGTTCGTTATAGCGAACTGAATGTGAGCATGTGAACTCATTACCTGGATATAATGTGGGCGAATATTTAGTGTTAGAAACTATTATCTATTAGTTCCTACCTGCAGATTCCTCGCTTTAAATGTAAATTTCGCAGATCGAAATTTTATTTAAAACTTTTCTAAGGTATATGCTTGATTTAGTAAAAAAATAATATTGGACTATTTATCATCATTATCAGAGCTTTTAAACATCCCAATACTGGGTTCGAGCCTCCTCTGAATTGGAGGCAAATTGACCTACTGTACCACGCTAGTCAGGCGTGTTGATACAGGGTTTTATTTCAGGTTTTCCTTCGGTTGCATAGATATTGTAACTATGCATATTAAAAATTGGACTATTACTTCAAGGGAAATACACTATCGAGATAAAAAGTATTCTAAATTTTAATCATGTCAGGAAATGGTCTATCTATTTGCCAATTTTATTCAAATCTGTTCAACCATTTATCCATTTATGATTAAGTAACAAATATCCCAACATCTTCACAAACTTTCAAATCTGTGTCCCTTAATGATCTTTTACGATCACCCACGGGAAAGATATTATGTAGCGAATATTATTTATATCAGAACTTTATACGAATTTTTAAAAATGAAAAATCAAAGGGAAAAAAACTACATAAATAAATTCCGTACTCGTAAAACAATTTCCGTATATAAAGCTAGAAATATAGTCGTTGAAACAATAAACAAAAACTTTGGAAGAGCAAACAATTTGGGGTCATAAATCCAGAGGAAGTAATTTCATGGCTCCGCGTACCCCCTGTCATGTGAAACTATCTTGTTAGTTGATATATATTGAAGAAATGAAAACCTTATTGCCAGACCCTAAAGGGTTATAACGTTATTTGAATTTGTGACAAGCATAGCTAATTATTTCTATCATATTATATCGGCGTGGTGACGGAGTAAGAATACAATTCATCACCCCCTCTCTTGCCCGTGGATGTCGTAAAAGACGACTAAGGGATATAATATGCACACAACATGTATGTAAGAGAAGGAAATCTCGAAATGCAACCCTATACCGACATGTCTAACCAGCATGGTATATGGGTAGCCCAACACTGGGACGTATGTGACCTGCGATGATGATGATGATGATATCGGTGTGGTGACGGAGTAAGAATACTATTCACCACCCTCTCTCTTGCGCGTGGGTGTCGTAAAAGACGATTAAGAAATTATTGCAGATAACATTTATCCAAGAGAAGGAAGGAAAACTCGAAATAAAACCCCTATACCAACCCGAATTGTGTATTATGTCGTTAGACCATCTAGTAGGGTTCGTATTACGCTGCGTCATCCGATTCGTGGTCGCCACTCGAGAACCGTTCTTCCACTACGGTTATCGGTTCGACGAGCAATGAATCCTGTTCATGTGGTAATTCTTCAGGTTATGTTGGTTTCGCTTTTCTAGGAATTTTATGACATAGTAAAATCATCATTATTCATCATTCATTTCGGCTCACCCACTGCTGGGCTCGAGCCTTCTTAAAAATAGGAAGGAAATTGACTTTAATATACCATGCTGGTCAGACAATCTGGTATAGAGTTTCTTTTCGAGTTTTTCATCCCTTGCATAGATGTCATTTGCATAATATATACCGCAGTCATATTTTGTGTGAACTCTGCACGGGTGATCAGCCCAATGACGGAGGCGACGTCGGCGACGTCGGCGACGTCGGCGACGTCAGCGACGAATAAAAGTCATATTTTATGACACCCACGGGTATGAGAGGAAGTGGTGGATTGTATTCTTACTCCGTCACTATACGTAGAGAAATACCGAGCATACAAAATAATTTATATATAAAAGCTCATAGGAACACTAAAAGCTTCTATACTATTATTTTATCTCTATTAGGACACATATCTTGATATTCAACAATATTTTTCTCGCCAAAAAAAATAATTTTCGTCCTTATCGAAACAGTTTCTGTAACGGTTTCCCGTTGGTTCGCGAAACTTAATATATATTACATACGATAAATCCTGAAAAGTACCCATTCTGCTTCCTTCATAATAATACTTTATGGTTCTATGGCTTCGTTATTATAGTATTTTATTTCCATCTCCAACGTAATAATGGCCATATATTTTTGTATAAATTAAAACGAATATTCACAATCAATCATTTTTTTATTCGTTTGGGAAACTTAAGGCGATCTTCTCATCTAACTCACCGCAGTGTTCGAAAACACAAGTCTACAACCAGTATGTGTTACCAGTGATAACTTAAGGCATGAAAACGTGGTCTATAAATGTGGGCCCCATAATTAAGCTCAAGGTCTGTTATGTCTCTCTCAGCCTCAGTCGTATTATGAAGCGGCCTACGCTCGAGATTTCTCTGCGAGAACGGATGTAACTCACATAACACGAAGAATTAGCACGCTGGAGTGGTAATGCGTAGGACATAAGGCTCGACGAATTGACAACCGCTGAGCAAGAAAGGTTTTCGAGTGGCAAACACGTATTGGACGACGAAAGTTGGTAGGCATCTTTGGATACAAGCGAAATAGGGCCATACATTGTGACGAAACATGAGGGAGGACTATGTCCAGCAGTGGACGTAGACTTCTCTTATTATCATGCTGATCAGATCAGTTTGTATAGGGGTTTCATTTTGACAACAGCCCAGAGAAACAGTTAGTAATCATTGTATTTTTACTCCATAATAATATAATTAACAAGAAAATAACAAAATAAGGAAACGAAATCTCAAATTTCCTTAATGTCTTTGAAGTCTAAGATATAAACTGAAATTAAAATAGAATGACCCATGAAATTTTGCTAATGAAAAGCAATCAAATAAATTGCATAACAAGGAAAATATGCTCTTTTAATTAATTTCTTATTAAAGAAAATTTAGCCTGACCAACATAAAAATAAAAAAAGCGAAAAAAACAATGGAATTCAGAAACTCCTTTTTTGAAGTTATTACAAAGGAAATTAAATAAATTATGTCGAAAAGAAAACCGCATTATAAATTTTCTACATTATATTGGTCAAGGTCTTGTCGGTCAAGGCAATCTAAGGTCCACGTGTATGATTTTATTACAACATTTTCTTATCTTGGGGTAATTTTCTCATCATCCTTGTCACAAAAAGCAAATTTCCGTTCTGTAAATTAATGTCTTTATTAAGATATTATTGTTGTTATGTGATGGTTATAATATTATAAACCTTTATATTGTTGGTAGGTATCATAGAAAATTGTAAAAAGTTTTACATCGATGTGAGCCACCTATTTGATGCCTTCAGTAATTACATTCCCAAATGTTGTTGGCATCAGACAGGGGGCTGATAATAAAACTATTGGCGGATATTTCGCAATATATACTAAAACTTTACGTGTGATCATGGAGCTAGAATATAATTCAACATCCCTTATCTTGCTCGTGGGTATTGTAAAAGATGGCTAAGTGATATGCCGATAAAATCCACGCAAGAGAAAGTAAACTCAAAATAAAACCCTATTCCAACCCATCTGACTAGCGTTATATAATAGGTCATCATTTCCCCAACTTAACCCATATACGTCCCACTGTTGGTTTAAAATAAATTTGATCTGTTTCAAAGTCTTCTAAGTTTTCGTTATCAAAATCAAAAATGATCATACCTATATCTCAAAAAGTTATTGGTTTCATCTCATTTTCGGAAATCGAGTTTTTGTCAGATCTCAAAGTTTTTGTCAGATAATAGGAAGCTGTTCCGACTATTTTACTGTGATGTCCATATGTCTGTGTGTGTGTGTGTGTGTGTGTAGACCTCCCATAACTTTGTAATGAGGAGTCCAATTGAATCGCGATTTGCAGCTAACATGCTGCTCTCATTTTATATGGCGGCCGGTCATAAAAGTCATTGCCGAAACTCTTTGCAATATGTCAAAACAGATGGCATATTGCGTCGACCCCAAGTAATTGGGATAAGAGCAAGATGATGATGATGCTGTTCTCATTTTAATCTAGAACAGCTCAAAAATGTATGGCAAGTGCGATATTAAGCTCGAAGAGCTCAAATATTTTCAATTTTATACAGCTTTAAGCGTTATTAACTTCAGTATAGCTGAAATTGCCAGGGTTAGCCTGCAGACTCAACCAGTTATCACATTTTTTATTGCTTTTATTCACACTTAGTGTAAATGACCGATGAGCAGCAGTCCACCACATACTATAGAATCATTGTAGTATCAGAGGCATTACCAGGCTTCTGTGATCGTGAAATGAGGTTTAGCGTTAATAAACTTAAGATGTTAAATATACTCAGTCACTTAACAACAACACGATTTAATTACTAAGTTAATTTCGGAAGTACCAAGATTTGATTCCTTAATAAGTTTTAGCTGTATGCGAGATATTTCTGGTAAGTACTTATTCAATACCCTTGGGCATTTAACAATAGATAGGGGTAATTCCCCTTTCCCGGATCTAAATGTGCTAACCATGCGTACTCATGAATAATTCATTAGTTTGCGAAATTTGCGCCTGAATGAAACTGAAAGCATTGTGGCTATAACTTTTCGTGTGTTGTTAAGAAGTTTACTAGGAAACGTATATTGTATGCTCCTGTAATATTTAATAAAATCCGTGTGGTGAAGTATTAAGGATTTATACTTTTCATTCTGGTTAATACATTTTTTTTAGAAGGCAACGTCCTGGACTAAGATATCATTTTTTTTGTCATAAATTATTTTAAAGACACAAAATTAATGGAGACAAATTACACTTAATCTCATAACGGTTACTTGTAAATTTCACTAAGTCTTGTCTTGTATGAGCACCGAAACCATGACGCTCAGTACAGAAGGTCGGTACTTGGAAATCATCTGTCCATGGTCACAGGCGGACAGTCTGCCCTTGACCAAATATATACGCAATACAATCCTTAAAAATAGTTAAAATAGTTTATTTTATAATGTGCAATATTCGCGCAAACATCAGAAATTATTATTTTAAAAGAGCCGATAAAATCTAAATGAAGTATCATAATATAAATATTCGCTGCATCTTATATTCGCTTGTATTTATCTCATTGAATTTTCAGCTTCAACGAATCGCAAAATAACTGTATAAGGTTTTCAAGCGTAATCTCACACTGACGTGGGTCAAATGTATTTTGTAAAGTCACATTCAAACAAATGAGTTAGGATAATATATTACGTGATTATTATTTGAATATGTCTGGTGGTTGATGCCAAACAGCACACCCATTGGTAAATTACACTGGCACATGGATCTTTGCTAGGCTGCCTATCAGGAAGAAAGTGAAGCGAGTGTGAAAGGTTTGGTGATACTAAAGATAACCATTCTCAGAAAGTTTCTAGCTTTCCCGCTCACTGATTGAAGTGCCGAAACAAATTGTTGCTACTCAGACATCGATTTTCTGCCAAAGTGTAGTACTACCCTGAATGGACCGGTCCGCGGTTGTAAACAGAGGCTGGTTGACAGTGTAATCCTGCCACATAATAACTAGTCAATAAAAATAAATAAAATTGAAGTGTCTGTTTGTAATGTCAAAATAATGAGAATTTTTCATGCTGTTACAGTTATTTGCACGATACCTATGCCTAAAAACCAGTTTAAAAATTTTTGTCTATCTGTCTATTTATCAGCCGATCGGATTTTGATAATATTTTACCACCAGGCTATCTATATAAGAAGTAACTTAGGTTATATTTTATCCCGGTGTTCCTACGGGAACGGGAACTACGCAGATAAAGCCACTGAAACCGAAGCAAAGCGAGGGCGGGATGCTAGTAACTTATAAAAATCTATAACGACAAATGAAACAAAAATATTAAAACCTAGCTCACCTACAAAATTATGAAGTTTATAGTATATGCGCGTGCACAAACTAGTCGACTTTCCTACCAAGGCACCTCAATAGATGTTTCACATCAAGAAACTAGTAATTCTCTTCTCAACCCGTATAGACTGTTATGCCTGAGCCTCTTTCATAATGGGAGGGAAATTGTTCTACAATACCAGGTTGTTCAAATAGATTAGTATAGGGTCTTATTAGTTATTATCAAGTAATAACAGGTTATTTTTCATTTATCATTCATATTTTCCCACCACCACTTATGTGCCAAAATTTTAAAATAAATATAAATCGCAATTAAATTACACACACATTATTGTTAGGTATTAAAATCGTATAAAAAGCTGGTTGACTGAATAATCAATGTCTCAAACCAAAAAATAAGATTTGCAACCCAATTTCCTATTATGATGTAAAAACACTAAATAAATTGAACCTCAAAAATGATGATGCATCACTTTTGAGGTGTAAGAGTTTGAGAGTAAGTGGCGGTATAAGAATACAATTCACCACCCAGAAGGCTTAGGGAAATATTACGCAAATAATCTATATTAAGAGGATATATAATTGTTGGACTACACTGTCTACAGCTGCAGGCACGTCCGTCCGAGTTAGTACCACACTTTTGCAGAAAATTTTCATCTAAGTAGTAGTATTTATTGTTTCATTCGGTGAGCGAGAGAGCCGCAACTTTGTGATAGTGTTTACGTGTGTTAAGTTTTGGTGATGCCTTTAGTATCACCGATCTTCATTGCACGCATTCACACTCCCTTTATTTTCATCACGGTAGGGAGCAGCCTAGCAAAAGTGCATGAGCGGTAATATACACCTGATGTATGCTGTTTAATCGATTGCCATCAAGAGTAAAAAAAGAAAATGATACACATAAATCGCTCCGCTACACGCTTATCGCTACATCTTACGCTCCGCTACACGCTTATCGCTACATCTTACGCTCCGCTACACGCTTATTGCTACATCTTACGCTCCGCTACACGCTTATTGCTACATCTTACGCTCCGCTACACGCTTATTGCTACATCTTACGCTCCGCTACACGCTTATTGCTACATCTTACGCTCCGCTACACGCTTATTGCTACGTCTTACGCTCCGCTACACGCTTATTGCTACATCTTACGCTCCGCTCATCGCTATGCGATCTAACGTATCTTATTACTACGATCACCCACATTTCAATTACGAATAAGTAATCCTATTAGATGTGTAATAGTTGAAATGGACGGCACATTAAGCAGATTATGTTAGTCTTAATATTATTATAACCGGAAAATATTTGATACGTTCGGTAATTGAAAGTGATTTCCTTTTGATGTTAGACAGATTAATATATCATATCAAGAGGTATTTTCTTTATTTATGTGAATATAACATTTACAGCGGTAGTTTCCCTGTGGAGTACGGAGTAAAAATATAGTTCACCGCCCAGTATCATTCTCTTTTGTAATGTAAAAGACGACTAAGGGATATAATAGGCATATAGTCCGTATGGTGATGGAGTAAGAATACAATTCACCACCCCCTCTCTTACCCGTGGCCGTCGTAAAAGACTACTAAGGGATATATAAGATACTAGCAATCTGCCCTCGCTTCGCTTCGGTTATAGGTTATAGTCGTTTTACCCGCGTAGTTCCCGTTCCCGTGGGAATACCGGGATAAATATAGCCCAGTTTACGCCCTGATATTATAGCTTTCCATTGGTGAAATAATTTTTGAAATTGGTCCAGGCGTTTTGAAGATTACCCGGAACAAACAGACAGACAGACAGACGGACAGACAGACAGACAAAAATTTTTTAATTGCTATTTTAGGCAAAGGTGTCGTGCAATTAACCGTGTGAGCATGAAAAAAGCCTATTATTTTGACATTACAAACAGACACTCCAATTCTATTTATTGGTATAGATATAGTATTGAGATATATAATATCTATGTAAGAGAAGGGAAACTCAAAACAAAACCCTATACCAACACGTCTGACCAGCGTGGTATAGTAGGTCAATTCCCCTTCCTTAGTGGAGGAGGGCCGAGCCCTACAGTGGGACGTGTATGGGCTGAGATGATGATGATGATAATAAGTGTTAGAGCTAACATGGCACGTGACTATGTCAATGACGACTTATATGAAACTATCCTTTGTTTTCACTTCTAAAGTAGGAAGTTTTATGCTAATTTGACAGGGTACATATAGTAGATAAATTTTCTACAATTGTAGAGAAAGCCCGAAATCAATTGTCATCATCAGTCATCATCATTTCAGTCTATCGCCGTCCACTGCTGGACGTAAGCCTCCCACATATTACGCCACAAAGTGCGGTCCTGTGCCGCCTGCATCCAACGACGCCCAGCAACTTTCACCAGGTCGTCGGTCTACCTAGTTACGTCCTACACTGCGTCGTCCAATACGTGGTCGCCACTCGAGAATCTTTCTTCCCCAGCGGTTGTCGGTTCGTCGAGCGATATGGCCTGCCCATTGCCACTTGTCAATCAATTGCCGTGGAATATGAATTTTATTTTCTTTATTCCCCTAGTGTCCCATCTCTTGCCCGTAGGCGTCAACAACAATGCAAGACGGTTTTGACGGGAATCTGGAAGTGTCATGTGGTGTTCTTGTATTATATTCAATATCTTAGTGTTTTAACGTGTTATATTCAATAATTTTAATTGCATTTTAATATATAGCGGCAGAACTGCTGAGGTGTAGTGAATATGATATAAAACTGCTATACATACCTTTTTGTTTCCACCAAAATTCTCAGAAGATACCCTTAACACTGGTCATTACACTGTTGAAAGCGACACTTTGACTTACTGACGGACCATTACTGACATGAAGAAACTGATAATTTGAAAAGAAAATTATAACTCGACACTGGCAAAAGTGACTCGTATTAGGAGCTGATTGCCAAGATAGAAAAAAGAAGAAGAAGAACAATGCAAGAAAAATAAAACTCGAAATAATTGATTAATAGTCATCTTAGACATCTTTTTACGCTACCCACGGGCAAGATAAACGTGGTGAATAGTATTTTTACTCCGTTCATCATCATCATCATCATCGCAGCCCACATAGATCCCATTGTTGGACTCAAGCCTCCTCCACAATGGAAGGGAATTTGACCTACTATACCATGCTGGTCAGACATATTGGTATATGGTTTCATGTCGAGTTTTCCTTTTCTTAAACAGATCTTATGTGCATATTATATCCTTTAGTCGTCTTTCATGACATCCACGGGCAAGACAGGGAGTGGTGAATTGTATTTTTACTCCGTTACCACGCCGAAAATGAAGGACTTCATAATTGAGGAAGTTATGGGGTCTTACTTCATTATTACTCAATTTTAATGCTATCAAATGACGTAAGTCTTGTCACTGTGTAATATATACGTCACTTATAATTAACACCTGAAACTAGAAGGCAGCAATTTATCATCTAGGTTTAAAGCAAGTATCTTATTCGCTTTGAAAATAGGCTATATCTATCTTTCCCATCTCATTTCAGTTCATATACGCCTCAATATTGTGTCTCCTTACCCTCTTTTCAATATTGTGTCTCCTTACCCTCTTTAATTATTCGGTCTATCACCGTCCACGGATGGAGGTAGGCCTTTTTTTTTATATGTGGGCTATGGTAAATGCACACGCGGTCCATTCCGTCCGGGGCCACGAAAGGACGGTGCTCAGGCCCATAACCCACCCGTACCCACGCGACCACCAGTGCAGAGTTCCTTGACGTCAGTGGTTGGCCCGACGGAATATCCTTTCAGGTACCCTCACCTCTCGACGTCCCTGTTTCGGGAAGTCGGTCGCCGTCGCGCCGTCAGTTTCTAAGGCTAGGGATGGAGGTAGGCCTGCCTCATGTTTGGCCACAAAGTGTCGTCCATTCACCTTGTAGAGGGGGACCCTTTTTTTTAGGCAATGAGCTGGACACACCCCGCCCAATCTGCCCGGGGCGACGGACAAATGGCGTGCGACCTCATCCCCATAACCTACCGTATTTCCTCCCCAACATCATTGGGCTGACCACTGGAACTAATTCCTTGACTTAACAAGGCAGTGTTGCCGAAGCATCGCCCTCACGCGGTTCACATCTCTGCGGGTGGCGGACTAATCCCTGGCCCGTCCACCCGCTAGTAGAGGGATATCCTATACTACGTTGTCTGATATGTAACCGTCGTTCGCGAAACTGTGTTCCCTAGTAGTGGTCGGTTCGTCGAGCGATGTGTCCACCACCAATGCCACTACCAAGCCCACTACTAATTCAGACTACTAATTCTTCATGTCGATTACATCCGTCTTCTACGGGTATCCGTAATTTGGATTCTATCTCACAGGGCCAGCTCTGCTTTAAAAAAAAAGGAAGTCGTCGCTCGGGACGTTTTTTTTTTTTTTTTTTTTTTTTTTATTGCAAGCAGTGGCAAACGAGCAAACAGTACACCTGATGATAAGTGTTGCTGCCGCTCATGGACCTTTACAAGGCCGCTGCCTACCGCGAAGAAAGTGAAGGGAGTGTGAATGCGTGCAAAGGCACCATCAAAACCCTCCACACGCAAACAACCTCAGAAAGTTGGGCTTCCGGCTCTCTCGCTCACCGAACGAAGCGCAGTAACAAATTGCTACTACTCAGACGTCGATTTTCTGCGAGAGCGTGGTACTGCCCCGGACGGACCGGCCCGCGACTGTAGACAGATAACTGTCGACAGTATGGTCCTACCACGTCTAGCAAATGTAAAACATCGAAATTATTTTGTACAAGTATATATACACTAGCAATCCGCCCTCGCTTCGCTTCGGATTCAGTCGCCTTACGCGCGTAGTTCCCGTTCCCGTGGGAATACCGGGATAAAATATAGCCTATGTTACTCCCTGATATTATAGCTTTCCAATGGTGAAAGAATTTTTAAAATCGGTCCAGTACTTTTTGAGTTTATTCGTTACATACAAACTTACAAATTTTACCTCTTTATAATATTAGTATAGATAAAAGAACAGATTACGACAGGAACTAATATGGCAATAAGTATTAATAAAATATTACGATTTTTTTTTCAGAAAATGATGATTTTTATTCAATACACATTTATTTTCATTATAAGCTATAGCGTATAGCGTAACTTAAATACATAAAGTCTAACTTTTTATTAGCTGCAGTAAAATGACGTTTCTAAATGTCATTCCGTAAAATAATGTTGACAGCCTAATCTCAATAGGGATGTGATTCAGTTCACAAAAGTTTACAGAATATCTAATCGTTCCATAGCTGACTCATAATGATCATACTAAATTCTATTTAATATTAATGTAAATAAAAGGCGTTTATGCAAAACGTTGATCCTTTTAGACATATACAAGGTAACACTCAAGAAAACGCTCTCTCAAGTTGGTAGTACTGGTTTTTGGTTACAGTGCTACGATGACGCTTGACCGCCATTTTGATTCGGTTGTCATTCGTTCATTCGGCTTCATACTTCTGTTTTGAGTGCATGAATAACTTTGATTTGCCCACTGCGCGTTGTTTTTGTTATCATTATTGTTAAACTTATGTTACGTTGTGTTTGTTTTTTTTTCATTACCGGTTTTCGTTAAACGTGTTAGTTTTTTTTTGTTTGATATATTGAAGACATGGATGCTCTGCCGAGCACATCGCAAGATGGAGACACATTTTTATCTCCTAAGAAAAAAAAGCCACGTGTAGCTCTAAGTGCAACTGAAAAACTTTGGGTCCAAAACGTTTACAAATATGTGTTTGAAGTGAAATCTTCAGAATCAAACATTGAAGTTCCAAAAACAAGTGAATGCGTTAACAAGGTGGCTGAAGTCTTGGGAATATCCGTCCGCACAGTTTATTCCGTTTTATAGGAGCACAAGGAGAACGACAGCGAATCACCAAAACCTCCCGAAAAAACGGACCCAAAACTTACATTTAAAGATAAACTTGATGATTTCACATTCACTGCTGTTAGACGAATTGTGCATCAGTTCTTTCATAGAAATGAAATACCCACCATCGCAAAAGTTAGTTTACACATGTCGTCACTTATCTTTTTATTATACGTTATGTATGTTTTCTCCCATCCTATGTGTAATCTTAACCAATTAGGTAATAACTTTAATCATTTTTAGGTGCTGCAAGTTGTAAATGATGACCCAGGAATGCCGAACTTCTCGAAAGAGACATTGAGAAAAATTTTGAAGCATCTTAATTTCGAATTCGCTACTCGATCACGCAAGAGTGTGCTTATTGATAGATAAGATATCATATCATGGCGCCAGCGCTACCTGCGTTTAATTAAACAATATCGTAGGGAGGGAAAATACATATATTATCAAGACGAGACCTGGGTCAACGCTGGTACGTGTCAACTCTTAGTTTTTTCTATTTGTTCCCTTTTTGTTTTGATGTCGAAACTTATGAATCTTTTTTGTTCTTTTCAGGTCATACTACAAAAAAAACCTGGATTGACGGAAGTATTAAATCTTCTCGACAGGCATTTTTAGACGGCCTGACTACGGGATTAATAATCCCACAGGAAAGGGCAAACGACTCATAATTAGTCACATAGGCGGAGAAGAAGGCTTCCTGGTCGACGGACTTCTTATGTTTGAAGCAAAGAAAGGTACAGAAGACTACCATGATGAAATGAACGCGGAGTGTTTCGAGGCTTGGTTCGGCGGTATTCGACCTAAACTCAAGCCGAATGCAGTAGTCGTAATGGACAATGCGCCCTATCACTCTCGGAAGATCGAAACAATCCCGAAGATGTCGTGGACGAAAGCACGAATTCAAGAGTGGCTGACTACTAAAAATATTGCGTTTGAACCAAATATGGTCAAGGCCACTCTCATAGATATTGTGAAACAACAAAATCATACTGAGAAATATGCCGTAGACGAGATGGCTGCACAAAAAGGTATCCACACTTTTAAGACTGCCCCCTTATCACTGTGAATTGAACCCCATTGAGTTGGTATGGGCGCAGGTAAAGAGTCACGTCGCAAACAATAATAAGACGTATAAAATGCAAGAAGTGAAAACTTTATTCCAAGAAGGAATCTAAAAAGTGACACCGGCTAAGTGGAGTGACTGTGTGTCTCACACTATTAAAGAGGAAGATAAAATGTGCCACCTCGATCATATTATAGATGAAGTGACAGATAGATTTGTTATTAGTGTGACCGAAAGCGACAGCGACAGTGATTTCGAAAAAGATTAATTAAATAACATTATTATGACGTTTTTGTTTCATTTTGAATGTACCTCCCTATACTTCCACTAAAAAAGATCAATCCACTAGTATAGTAATAATAATAGGTTAAAAAAATACATTACAACTTAATATTAAATCTCAAAAAAAAAAAACCAAACTGATTATTCATTTATGATTCACTCATTTAGCTACATCCCTATTTATTTTTCTTCAAAAACCAGCAACCCACAAAACGTCATTTTACTGCAGCTAATAAAAAGTTAGGCTATAGGTATGTGTTTAAGTTAATGATTAATTTTGATCTCACTAGATGGCACTGTACAAAATTCTAAAACGGGTTATGGTTTCGGACACAAATGTACTTATTTAAGCGTGGCGTTAATGCCACGCCAACGATCAGGTTCACCCCCGCCTATAGATATTTCACATCAAAAATTAATTGAACAATTATATTGACCGCGTGAGTTGATATAAGGTTTTAGTGGAGTTGTTCTTCTCTTTCATTGATATTATCTCTATATTATATCCCTTAGTTACTCTTTATCACACCAACGGGTAAATGAAAGGGTGGTTATTAAAAATATTCTTATTCCATCATTATCATCATCACAGCTCATATTCGCTCCACTGCAGGGTTCAAGCTTCCGCCACAATGGAAGGAAAATTTTACATACTACGCTGGTCAGACGGGTTAGTTCAGGGTTTTATTTCGAAATGTCCTTCTTAGTCATAGATGTTGAACCCAAATATAAGAGATATTTGGGTTCGTCGCCGTTACAACACACACACAGGAGAGATCAAAACTCTAAAACACGAACACGGAAACTTACCCTGTCACTTCACGGGAAATACTGTTACGAGTCTATATTCCTATTAGGAAGACAAGTCTCAAAATTTATCTTCGTCATCTCGGCTCGTATACGTCCCACTGCTGGGCTCGAACCTCCTTCGTTACAGGAGGGATATTGACCTACAATGTATCAATCTCCATGTTAACAGGTTAAAAATGCCGTCGTGCTGATCCCTGACGTCAAGTCACCCTGCTCCGGTGGACGGCCCAACGACGAAGGCGACGTGTCACGGGTGGGTTACGGGTGTGCGTGCTTACGCCCCTCTGTCGCCCCGGACAGAGTGGTGCGAGGAGTACGCCGAGCGTAACCCACACCTCAAAAAAATAAACAAGTTAAAAAACAATATATTATCACTTTTTACTTTGCCGCGAGGGTTCATGTCACCAAAGGGCTAGAAATGAAATGGTCAATTGCAATTATTTTATTTCTATTAATAAAAAACTAGCAAACAGTGTTGTTTGCTCATTTTCCATTAATAGACTGTAGACGACTGTAGACGACTACCAAATAAAAACTTATTCTTATTCCGTCAAAAAGTAGGCTTAACTGATTCGTATTCCGTTACTGCAAGAAGAGATATAAAGATTATTAAAATAATTACATTGGTCAACACTTATTATGATATTCTGGATCTGTTCATCATTTTATCATTCATCATTTCAGCCTACCGTCGTCCACTGCTGGACGTAGGCCTCCCTCACGTTCTGTGCCGCCTGCATCCAACGACACCCAGCAACTTTCACCAGGTCGTCGGTCCACCTAGTGGGGGGGGAGGGGGTCCTACACTGCGTTGTCCGATACGTGGTCGCCATTCGAGAACCTTTCTTCCCCAGCGGTTGTCGGTTCGTCGAGCGATTTTTTTTTTTATTATTACAAACTGTGGCAAACGAGCAAACAGTACACCTGATGGTAAGTGTTGCTGCCGCTCATGGACCTTTACAAGGTCGCTGGCTACCGTGAAGAATATTAAGAGAGTGTGAATGAGTGCATTGAGGCTCGGTGATACCAAGGGCACCACCAAAACCCTCCACACGCAAACACCCTCAGAAAGTTGGGCTGCCGGCTCTCTCGCTCACCGAACGAAGCGCAGTAACTAATTGCTAATATTCAGACGTCGATTTTCTGTGAGAGTGTGGTACTACCCCGGACGGACCGGCCCGCGGCTGTAGACAGATAACTGTCAACAGTGTGGTCCTACCACTCTTGGCCGCTGATGTGGCCTGCCCGTTGTCACTTCAACGTGCTAATTTTTCGTACTATGTCGGTTACACCCGTTATTCTGCGGATTTCTATATTCAGGATTCTATCTCGCAGAGAAATCCCGAGCATAGCCCGCTCCATAGCACGCAGAACGACTTTGAGCCTTGTTATGAGGCCTACATTTAGGGACCGTGCTTCCGTGCCGTAAGTCATCACTGGTAAGACACATTGGTCGTAGACCTGTGTTTTCAGACACTGAGATATGTCAGGCGAGAAAATCCTCTTAAGTTTCCGGAACGCTTCCCAACGCTGTATCTGTTCAAATAATGATAAATACAATGCATTATATTATCCACAATACTGATTGTATTATAATAATAATATTGAGAGTTGCACGATACTGATAACAAACAGATTAATCCCGCATCGAACGAGTGTACTATATTATACAGCGATATATCACAATTGAACCTGATGTCGGCCATTATAAAGAGCGAGAGGATATTTTTAATTGTATTTTGAGCGCCCTGTTTATTATGGATTTACATTTCAAAAGGCACATATTGGTTTCGATTGCTAACGTTTACCGCAGCTTTTGGGGGAACATTTAATTGGATTTTTATTAAGTACTAGCTATTGCTCGCGACTTTGTCTAAAAATTGTGTGTTATCCCTAAAAATAGAATTACCTATTGTTCCATATTCTTGTGTGATGATGGAATAAGAATACAATTTACTACCCACTCTTGATCGTGGATGTCGTAAAATATGGTTATTAAATACGCATATAATATATACATATTGCAAGCAGAATGCAAGAGAAGGATAACTCAAAATAAAACACGTCTGACCAGCGTAGTATAGTAGGTCAATTTTCCTCCCAGTTCGAGCCCAGCTAAAATTAATGAAAATGAATGAATTCATTATTTTTGTTGTTTAACGAAAAATATCGAAACAAAATAACCTCCTATTTTACAACCTTAAAAACAAATTAGCATGTCCTCCAAGGAACTGATTCTCTGAATATTTCCGTTTAGTGAGTCTTCGTATAATAACAGTATGACGCTGCTTAGTACCTATATGTGCTAAATTGAATCTTTTTATACAAAAGTTAGCACTGACTTTTAGTTTTAAAAGTTAGCACTGGGGTAAAAACCCCTTTTAAGCTGAAATTTCGTTTCCCAAATTTTTTTCTTAGTAAGTCTCTATTAAAGAAACCACTGAGAAAATTTCAAGTTTCTAGTCTCAATGATATGTATTCGGAGATGAGTCAGTCAAATAGATTCTTTATATTTAGTCTCGTCATAAGTTCTGTTACAAATAACAAAGGATTATGTGTCTTAATTTGTCCGTCCGTGAATATATGTGTCGCAGCGTCACTACCTCTGGCACCATTTAAGAATCAATCGATTACGGCAACGTCAAGTATTATACTTGGGTGTGTTCGATACAACGTTGGCAATGATTTTTGATGTTTGTTGTTTGACCGTTAACGTTTGACATATTACCGAGCTTTCGTTATTGAGAGCGGTCCGTTGAATACTCAGTTGCGAACGAGACTCGAGAGCGATCGGTCGTTATTGCTGCAACGTGGTATCAAATTCACCGCGTTTCCCAAACGCGTAATTTATCCGTCGGCATACGTAATCATTAGTTATAATAGAAAGTTGTGTTAACGTTAATTATTGAATATAGTTTAAAAGTAGCCATCCGAAGTGTTATTACATCGCGACGGGCCACCGATCTGATAGTGATACAGCACGGCGCCCCAACCCCCGATATATGGATATACGCACTAATTCTATGAAAATTTTGGATAACGCTTGATCCATCAATTTTATAAGAGACTTTTTGATGATGTGTAAATATGAGCAGACCATGTCTTCTTAATTCGCAGTTTAAGGGTTCGAAATTTCGGGCAATTAAGTATAATAAAAATTAGTAGTTTTATTTCAAGAAAATATTAAATTATATTACTATATTTAGTAATAGCCATGTTAAATTTTATATTAACGTCATAATTACTTAGTTTGTATGAACTAAATAATTTATATTCGCGTAAATGTTGAAACACTAAAAGTTTTTATAATACGTCGGAGACTTATTGGTACAATTAAAGTAATTTAGAATATTGGGTCAAGTCAACGGTCTCTACTTGTTATAAAGCTAGATATACTAGCTAGTAATAACGTGTATAAACATTTAATAAGTGTCGTGATAAAACTTTCTTTTTGTTTGACATTTTTTTTTGTAATTAATTTTACATTTCGAGGTTAACTGGTGGTTATTAGTGGCGTGGGGTGGCGGCTACGAATACTAACAACGTTAAATCACTCAGGGGTGTTGTAAAAGACGACTGAAAGTTTTATATCGACCTGGGCCAACTCTGACGTTGTCTATTCAAAAATTGCAAAGGAGGGTTAACATGCCGCTAACGTTATTTGGCGGCCGGTTAAATTCCCAATAATTTTTTAAATATGTTCATATAATTAAGCAAATTTTAAATAAAACTACTTCACGTATTTTATCGCGTTGGTATTTGATTTTTGATTGCCCGACGTTACGAACAGTTTGCAGCATTCATGGTCCGTGGTCCATGGTCCTTAATCCGCCCGTGACCATGAATGTGTAATACTCGCATAAACATCAGAAATCATTATTTAATCATAAGTAATTGAGCAATGAGCGAGATGATAACGATGATTAGAGATAAACTGGGCTATTATGATTTTAATAGATAAAAACTTTCTTCATTTCGAATTTTTATCTGCCTTTTTTTTGGTGGACAATGATCAACGCTACTGCTATTCACTCCATCCAGGGTGGCGAAAGTACGGAGCGCGGTCCCATAACCCCTCATATTCTGTCCTCTTCACCATTGGGTCGAACATGGTACCGAATTCCTTTGACGTCGTTCGCCCTCACGCGGTCAAATCTTACATGCCTATAACTGCTTCCTGAACGGCGATACCGACTGTCATATTTTTTATATTTATATTCAAATGGAATGTTGAATCGTTAAGATTAGCTATTGCACCTAGTAGATAATATAACGATCATTTTGAAAGAATTTGAAATATCAAATACAATCGTAACAAAATCCGTAAATTTATGTTTATTATCACCCTTTTATTAGTTTCACCTGTGTGTATCTATGTATAAAACGGAATCTTTGAATGTCATTTTGCCTCACTTTGAATGAATAGATTTTATTTAAACTTTGCACACTCGTCAAAGGCCTACGATAATGCAATAATTCGCTCAAAATAGGCGAATATCCTCATTAGATTCGCTAGGATTTAGAAATTTTTAATCGTATCCTTTGCATAAGAGTGTGAGAGGGAGAGAGAGAGAGAGAGAGCTAGTGTACGAACTACGTATGCGCGAAATTCGAAAGTTCTACAATTCGGGCTGTCAGTTTTAGTTTTTTAAACTACATAATATTATTAAAACTTTTAAATTTATCTGGCATTTACATTTATCTGCAGTTATATTGATATTGACATAACTATACATACTAGTGGTCGGCGTGTGGTCGAAATTCGGCCATAATTCATTTTAATTAATTTTTTCTGCTACACAATTTTCTTTAATTTTATTTATGTATAATTGTAAATTGAGCAAGCTGTATTTCACTAATAACTAATATATAAGCACAAATCTTTGGTAGACATTGTCATCATAATTATGATTGTTTGACATTCAGTTCGACCAGAGATTTTAACCGTAAACAAATGCCTATAAGCGTTGCTACGCAACACACTCACACAGACGTGCATGTGTTTGTGTAGCGATTGCGTTGTAGTGTGCGTAATGCCTTTTTGAATGAATTTAATGTATTTCTAATCCATTATTGTATAAAATTTTAGTTTTATATGCACTTCTCCTCATTATATACTTCAACCGCGCCAAATTTCATGTGCGTCCACGAAATTTTCGTAAAAAAGGGTACAAAGTTTTCGCTTCACGTATTTATATATAGATAGTGTTAGCATTAATAAATCACGTAACCATGTCAATGACGACTTACATGAATTTACTTCTCATCTTTAGGCATATAGAAGTTTTCAGTTGAAAAAAACTATGTTAAACATTTTTCGTTTACCTAATTTCATAATATCGCATGCCTCTATAATTAAATGGTACAAACACGCGCCTAACCAAGGTTAGTAAACTTAGGGCGGTAACCGAGTGGACGTTATTAGGTTTTTCCATTAAGAAACTTTTAGAAACAGTATGGAGTCTAAAAATTACGCCTGTGGATGGCTATAGGATTGCTCTCTGCAATGTGGATCTTAAAAGGTTATAATAATATTACGAGCTTTTTAGTCTAAATAGTTTTGATAAAACATCAGTTTTTATATACGACTGTTGTTTAATTGATGCAAAATAAAGTGACAATAACATTCTTGGCTTAGAGCTTTTGTCAAGATATTTTAAGACACTAATTCTCTATATATGACTATTATAAATATTAACAATTTTAGCTCATATACATCCCACTTCTGGGCTGGAGCCTACTCCACAATAGGAGGGCAACCTGCTATACCATGCTAGTCAGGCAGGTTGGTATATAATTTTGTTTCGAGTTAACCTTTTTAAGTTATTGCATAGCTTTAAACCGCTGGCTTTGAGGGCGGCAACCGAATCAAGAAATCCCGTAACGAAAATAAAACCTAACGCCTACCACTCCGCCTACCATGTAGCTCGGCCGAGCGTTAGCTTAACGTGTATCTATATGGTACGACTGTACGAAGCTCGCACGGATCGAGACGAGCTGCTCCGAAATCGGACGAATAAGTAAGCAGCTGTTTGTGAGAAGGTATATAGATGTATAGGTATCTATCATAGATAATAAAATATTTTAAACGATATTAACTTCTCATTTATTCAATACTAGCAACCCGCCCTCGCTTCGCTTCGGTTATAGGTTATAGTCGTTTTACCCGCGTAGTTCCCGTTCCCGTGGGAACACCGGGATAAAATATAGCCTAATTTACGCCCTGATATTATAGCTTTCCACTGGTGAAAGAATTTTTGAAATCGGTCCAGCCGTTTTGAAGAATACCCGGAACAAACAGACAGACAGACAAAAATTTTTTAATTGCTATTTTAGGCATAGGTGTCGTGCAAATAACCGTGTGAGCATGAAAAAAGCCTATTATTTTGACATTACAAACAGACACTCCAATTTTATTTATTGGTATAGAAAAGAAAAAGAACATATTTTCTTATCGGTCACCACGCTCAAAAAGTGTAACTTGAATTAATATCAAAGAAAAATACTGCATAAATAAAAAACAAATAAATGATTATAATTGCTTGAGTTGATAAAAAATGCTATGAAATAGCTTTACCGCGGCAGTCCTCGAGTGCCACATGTTTTTTTTTTATTGCAAACGGCGGCAAACGAGCAATCAGTACACCTGATGATAAATATTGCTGCCGCTCATGAACCTTTGTTAGGCCGCTGCCTACCATGAAGAAAATGAAGGAGTGTGAATCCATGCAATGCGGTTCGATGAAACTAATGGCATCACCAAAACTCACCACACGCAAACGTCCTCAGAAAGTTAGATTTCCAGCTCTTTGGCTTACCAAACGAAGTGCAGTAACAAATTGCTACTACTCAGACGTCGATTATCTGCGAGAGTGTGATACTACCACGGACGGATCCGCCCACGGCTGTAAACAGACAACTGTCAACAGTGTGGTCCTTCTCTTGCATAGATGTTATATGCATATTATATCTCGTAGTTGTCTTTTACGACAGCGATGGGCAAGAGAGAGAGAGTGATGAATTGTATTTTTAATCTGTCACCACATGAATTGTTAATGACTACTATGGATAAATTGTATTCATATCTAGCCGCCACACAGGGAAGAACATACTGTCAAATAAGACTATCTATATGATGTGTGGTAGAGGTCACGAATCCCGGGAGCTGGCGGAGCCCCGGGCCGCGTGTATTCGCCCTGGAGGGCCTACACCCGCAGCCGGCGGCGCCATCGCGACGTGGGGCGGGAGGGCCAGCTCAATGAGGGCTACCGCAATGCGCGATCGGCCTTCAGGCTGGCCGTCCATGCCGCCAAGGACGTCAGTCGGCAGAAGATGCTGGACAGTCTCGACCGTGACTCCTGGGGTCGCCCCTATGGCGCGGCGCTGAGTAAGCTCCGCGCACGGGGCCCTCCCCTCACCGAGGCTCTCTAGCCCAGCCTCCTCACCCGGGTCGTCGAGGACCTGTTCCAACGACGGGCAGTACACACGCCCCCGGTTATGGCTCAGCCAGACACTGACCGGGAGGGCGACGACGACAGTGTTCCGCCCATCACTGAACACGAGATGGGGGCGGCGGTGGCGTGCATGCGTGGCAAATCCACTGCCCCCGGGCCCGACGGTATACCAAACCGCGTGCTGGCCTTGGTCCTCGACCATCTGGGTCCCCGTCCCAGGGAACTGTGCGACGCGTGTTTTGCGTCTGGGCGGTTCCCTGGGTGCTGGAAGGAGGGGAGGCTGGTTCTCCTGCCGAAGCCGGGACGGTCTCCGGACTCGCCCTCGGCCTACAGGCCTATCGTGCTGCTCGATGACATGGGCAAGCTACTGGAGAGAGTAGTAGCTGCCCGCATCGAGCGGCACCTCGTCGGCACAGGGCCCGATCTGTCGGACGCCCAATTTGGGTTTAGGAGGGGTCATTCGACGATCGAGGCCCTGTTGCGCCTGAGTGCCGTGGCGACTGAGGCCGTCACCGGCGGGGGAGTGCTGTTGGTGGTGTCCCTAGACATCGTAGTCTGCCATTCAGCTGCGTCTGGGAGGCGCTTCGATACCACGGAGTGTCAGCTTACCTGAGGCGGCTGGTGGTAGACTATTTAGAGGGGCGTAGTGTCCTCTACGCCAACCGAGTAGGGAACGTTGTGCGAACGCCCATGACGTGCGGTGTTCCACAGGGGTCGGTCCTCGGACCCACCCTGTGGAATATCGGCTACGACTGGGCGTTGCGGGGGAGCCTCCCGCCCGGGCTGGGCGTGGTTTGTTACGCCGACAACACGCTCGTCACAGCCCGCTGTGGGACGCTACAAGAGGCGGTAAGCCGGGCGACTCTAGGCACCGAAGAGATCGTCAGGCGGATCAAGGCGCTGGGGTTGAGAGTGGCCCTGGATAAGACGGAGGCCCTCTTGTTCCATGGGCCCCGTATAGGCCCTCCCATCGGCGTCTCGATCACCGTCCATTCGGTTGGGATCAGCATCCAGGCCCATATGAAGTACTTGGGTCTGGTGCTTAACGGGCGATTGTGGTTTCGGGAGCATTTCCGCAGTCTCGTCCCGCGGCTCGTCGGCGTAGCGTCCGCCCTATCATGGCTTATGCCGAATGTGGGCGGACCGAGTGCTGCATGCCGACAGCTGTACGCGGAAGTCATCCGGTCGATGGCCCTCTACGGCGCACCGGTGTGGGCGGGGTCCATGACTGCCCGACTCAGGACCCTTCTGTGGCGTCCACAGAAGGCCGTGGTGGTCAGAATCATCCGCGGGTATCGCCAGGACTCCCCCGTGGGATCTGGAGGCTGAAATGCACGCTGACTTGTATCGGCGGGTGTCGGGGGTGCAAGGGGAGGGCGGTGTTGTTTCCTCTAGGGAGCTCACCGTCTGGCGCATCGACGCCCGCCGAGACGTCATCGCCCGTTGGGCAGACCGGCTGGAGAGGCCTCGGTACGGTGTCTGCACCATGGAGGCCTTCCGGCCGGTGCTGATGCAGTGGTTGGAACGGTGGCACGGCGTGCTCTCCTTCCGACTGGTATAGGTCTTGACGGGGCATGGATGCTTCGGCAAGTACCTGTACACGGTCGCTAGGAGGGAGAGAACTCCGTCCTGCCACCACCACGATTGCGACGAGGACACGGCGCAGCATACGCTCGAGGCCTGTGCCGCTTGGGCAGAGCAGCATCGTGATCACGTCGCAATCATCGGTGCCAACCTGACTCTGCCGACCATCGCTTGGGAGATGCTCGGCAGCATCAGGCGAGGCAGTTATCTCGCAGAAGGAGGCGGCGGGTCGCGTGCGCGAGGAGCACAGCCTCGACGAAGCGCACCGCCGCCAGCGACTGGGGCGGCACAGGCGGGACTACCTGCGTGCCATGCCGCCCTAGCCGAGGCCGCAGGTGACGTGACCGGGGTTTAGTCCGTCACCCGCCGAGAGGCCGACCGCGTGAGGAAAGACCGACGTCCTCCCCGAGGGGGGGACGTCGGTCGATGGGAGGGTACCCCAAGTAGGGGGTATTCCGTCGGGCCGACCACTGATGACAAGTAACCCTGCTCCGGTGGTCGGCCCAACAACGAAGGCGTCGTGGTGTTTGGGTGGGTTGCGGCTGTTGCGTGCTATACGCCTCGCTGTCGCCCCGAACGGAGTGGTGCGTGGAGCGCGCCGACCGCAGCCCACCCCAAAAAAAAAAGCGGTCACGAATACTACGTGCCATTACCTTGTTTTTGAGTATCGTAAAAGATGACTAAGAGCTTGATATACACCCGGGCCAAGTCCATCTGATGCCGTCGGATCAAGAACTACGTACCTTAGGTAGGATAATGTCAAGTATGCGGTCGGTTATAAAGCTATACAAGAAGATAACATGAGTCGATCTCAAGTAACAAGTATTTACTGATGACGTAGTGGTTAAGATACCGACCAAAACAGTGTCATGGATTCGAATCTCACGTAGGCAAACACTGTGCGATCCACAAATTGTTGTTCTGAGCATGGTCGGATTAACCCTATCAGAACCTAGGCAATCTATGAGCAGCAGTATCACTTATCAGCAATTTTTTATCAGGTTTTCTTTTTTTTGCCACCAACAGCAATAAAAAAAATATTGAGGAAGTATGCAAATTTTCAAAAAAAAATCGTTCTATGAAATTTTTTTTCTTTATGCATGCTCGGGGCCCTTAGTCAGTGCAGGGTCCCTAAGCAGCTGCCTAATCCGCCTTATGGATAATCCGGCCCTGGTTCTAAATATTATAGGTTTGTAAATTTCCCCGCAATACATGGATTATTTCCTTAGTGCGAGATCTAGTCTTTTTAAAAAAATGGGATAAGCGCTAGGTGATATAAACGATGATACAACCCGTTATTTATAAAAGAAAATATTATTTCAAAACAAACAAAGATAAATATTGTCAATAAAAACACATTAAAATCAGCACTCGAACGACTTTTATTCGCAAGAGAAGGATCTCGTCAAGGGTTAGAGGATCATTAATTCTACGTCATTGTCACGACCCTCCCAAGGCGGTCTTAGATGCTCAAGTACATCCAAGCCGAGATGCTGATGAATCAATTACAATAAGGTTAAGATTTTTGATAACGTCATCTAAAAGTCTTGGATTTATTTTATATGAATACTACATGAAAGGTATTAATTTGTTTTATTATTTCCAAAATGTAGTGTTAATTATTTCCAATATTTTATATTTATATATAAACTAGCTTTTGCCCACGGCTTCGCCCGCGTAAAATTTACTTGAATATTGAACTATTATCGCAAAGAATATTATCGGCATGAAAAGTATTACATTTCTTAATTTAAGAAATACTCTATCTACGTGTCAATTTTCATCCAAATCTGCTCAACAGTTTAAGCATGATTGAGTAACAAACATCCAAATATCTTCACAAACTTTCACATTTGAATATTAATTCCAGCCTTGTAGTTCAGATTCCCGTGCAAATACGATGATAAATATGCCTTTCCTTAGTCTCTGATAACGTACTTTTCCATTGGTGAAAAAAAAAAATATATCAATCAAACACCCGCAGTTTCATTCACGTAGACCCCATTTTCATGCCAATACCGAAATAAAAAATGCCTATGTTACTCGCTGATATTATAAATTTACATGGGTGAAAAAAAAAAAAATATAAATCCCAGAAATATCAGAGATAAAAATTATGTTACTCGCTGACAACATAGGTAGCATTCCATTGGTGAAAGAATTTTAAAAATTGGTCGACATCCCCCGGTTTAGTTCTCGTTCCCGGGCAAATACTGGGATGAAAATAGCCTTTATATGTTATTCACTGATAATATAGCTTTTCATTAGTGAATTAATTTTTAAAACCATTAAATTCCCGTGATTTCACCGGCATTGTACCCGATCCCGTAGGAATATCAGGATAAAAATAGCTTAAATATGTTACTGGCTTAAAAATAGCTTTCCATTAGTGAAATAATTTTAAAATCGATCTAATTCTCAAGGTTGCTCCAACCACACCGGGATAAAATATAGCCTGGGATAAAATATAGTTTAAGTTATTCCTTATGTACGCCTGGTAGACCTGATGGTAAAATGTAATCAATATCGGTCCAGCCATTTTGAAGATTACCTGTAACGAATAGACAGACAGACAAAAAAATTTGGACCGTATTGTGTGAGCATAAATAAAACCGTATACCCCAAGAAATAAGACGATGTAAACAGAAAATACTTTCCCCTATTTCAACCCCTTATACCTATTTTTCGCGATAAAAAGTAGCCTTATATCCTTTCTCAAGCTTTAGTACATATCTGTACCAAATTTTATCAAAATCGGTTAAGTGGTTTCGACGTGAAAGGCTGCTTTTCAACCCCTTAAGGGGGTGAATTTCCAATAATCATTTGCTAGTGCTCGTGCACCCCAAGAAATATGATGGTGTAAAAAAAAAAATACGTTTCTAGGCCCAGTGGTTTCGGCTGTATGCTTTTTGGTATTTTAGGGGTTGAATTTCATCCCCATGTAATTGAAATTTCCAAAACGCTTGAACGAATATTTATTTATTTATTATCAGGTACCATAATACAAAGATTCGTGGTTCTATCATCGAAAATGACGAATTTCCATACAAAATGTCATCCCCTATTTCAACCCCTTATACCCATTTCTTTGCAATAAAAAGTAGCCTATGTCCTTTCTCAAGCTTTAATCCATGTCTGTACCAAATTTCATCAAAATCGGTCCAGTGGTTTAGACGTGAAAGCGTAGCAGACAGACAGACAGACAGACAGACAGACAGACAGACAGAGTTACTTTCGCATTTATAATATTAGTAAGGATTATCGCAAAGAATATTATCGGCATAAAGAGTATTACATTTCTTAATTTAAGAAATACTCTATCTACGTGTCAATTTTCATCCAAATCTCCTCAACAGTTTAAGCGTGATTGAGTAACAAACATCCAAATATCTTCACAAACTTTCACATTTGAATATTACTTCCAGCCTTATAGTTCAGATTGCCGTGCAAATACGATGATAAATATGCCTTTCTTTAGTCTCTGATAACGTACTTTTCCATTGGTGAAAAAAAAAATTATATCAATCAAACACCCGCAGTTTCATTCACGTAGAAATTCCCATGCCAATACCAAGATAAAAAATGCCTATGTTACTCGCTGATATTATAAATTTACACACATACCAAAAAAAAAAAAATAATATAAATCCCAGAAATATCAGAGATATAAATTGCCTATGTTACTCGCTGACAACATAGGTAGCTTTCCATTGGTGAAAGAATTTTAAAAATTGCTCGACATCCCCCGGTATAGTTCTCGTTCCTGGGCAAATACCTGAATGAAAATAGCCTTTCACTGATAATATAGCTTTTCATTAGTGAATTAATTTTTAAAACCATTAAATTCCCGTGATTTCATCGACATTGTACCCGATCCCGTAGGAATATCTGGATAAAAATAGCTTAAATATGTTACTCGCTTAAAAATAGCTTTCCATTAGTGAAATAATTTTAAAATCGACTTAATTCAGCCACACCGGGATAAAATATAACCTGGGATAAAATATAGTCTAAGTTATTCCTTATGTACGACTGGTAGACCTGATGGTAAAATATAATCAATATCGGTCCAGCCATTTTGAAGATTACCTGTAACGAATAGACAGACAGACAAAAACATTTGGACCGTATTGTGTAAGCATAAATAAAACCTATTATTTTGATAGACAAACAGACGCTTCAAATTTATTTATTTGTAGAGATAGAAAATTGGAATAATATCTTGATTGTAACTTACTGTCTGGTAGCTGCTAGAAATATTACCACGCTTTCATTGTTCGTGGGTATCGCAAAATACTACCAAGACAAAGATTTACATCGACCTGGACCGGTGATGCCGTCTGGCCAACAATGTCGTCCGCCAGGTCATAAAATGTTGCTAGAACCTTTGCAATATATCTACGATGGCAGAAGAGTACCTACATATCGCGTCGATCCAAAGTAATTAGGATAAGAGCAAGATAATGATGATATATCATTGGCTGGGTGTCTTATGTGTTTTATCCTTTTGGGGCAGCTCAAAATTGTTTCTTAGTGAGTGCTTACCCCAAATAACCGATCGGTATACAAAATTTCACATTCTTAGGCCCGATATCATTGGCTATACACTTTCACCCTCTTAGGGGTTGAATTTCCAAAAATTCTTTGTTAGAGCTCGCTTATCCTTGCCAAAAATTGTTTCATAGTGCTTGGTAAGTGAGCACTAAGAAAATCTGGGGATAATCCAAGAAAGCCGACCGTGTATTAAAATGATCCTTCCTAGGCTCAGTGATTTCGGTTAAACACTTTTCACCCCCTTAGGGCTAAAATTGCAAAAATCTCTTTCCCCAAGAAAGGAAAATATACAAAATTCCATGTTTCTAGGTGATTTCGGCTATATATTTTGCACCCCTTTAGGAGTTGATTTTAATCCCGGCATCGGCCCCGAAGGGGCGGGACGGCCCATCGACCGGGCCAGTCCCCGCTCCGAGCGCGGCCCGATCGCCCGTCAGCGCGGAGGAGGTGACGATGGATACGGACCGTTAATGGACCCCGTATCCATTCGTCTCCTCCAGGCCAACCTCAACCACACCGCCGGTGCGCAGGACGTGTTCCTGCAAGCCATGGCGGAGTGGTTGATAGGAGTAGCCGTAGCCGCGGAGCCGTACGTGGTGCCCGACCGGCCTAACTGGTTGGGTAGCACCGATGGCACCGTGGCAATCGTCGCCTCCACGTCGTGGCCTTCGTCGCCTCTGACCCTTAGGGACAGGGGCGTCGGATACGTCGCGGCGGACTGGGGGGAGATTACGCTCCTCGGAGTCTATCTCTCCCCTAACTGGAGTGTGACCGATTTCGAGGCCTCCCTCACCATCATGGAGGCCTCGTTACGGCGAATGGCATCGCGCCAGGTCTTCGTCTTGGGGGACTTCAACGCCAAGTCCGTGGCGTGGGGGTCTCCCCGGACGAACGACCGAGGACGGGCGATCGAGGAGTGGGCGGCGGCACTGGGCCTCTGTTTGCTGAACAGGGGCTCGGTGCATACGTGCGTGCGACAACGGGGCGGGTCGATAGTGGACCTTTCGTTCGCTAGCCCCGAGGTCGCCGCACGCGTGGGGAGCTGGCGCGTCGTGGAGGAGGTGGAGACCTTGTCGGACCACCGGTATATCCGGATGGAGGTCTCCCCGGTAATCCCGACGCCCAGCAGGGGTCACGGGGCGGATGGACGTCCTGCGTTCCCGCGATGGGCTGTGGGTCGCTTAGACCGGGACCAGCTGGCGGAGACAGCCATCGTTTACTCGTGGCTGTCCTCTGCCAACCAGTCGGACGGGGTGGACGCCGAGGCTGGCCGCATCCGCAGTGCGTTGACGCAGATCTGCGATGCGGCCATGCCCCGGGTACGGCGTCCGCCCCCGAGGAGGGCGGTCCACTGGTGGTCCCGGGAGCTGGCGGATCTCCGGGCTGCGTGCATTCGCGCCCGGAGGGCCTACACCCGCAGCCGGCGGCGGCAACGCGACGCGGAGCGGGAGGCCTTGCTGTATGAGGGCTACCGCAATGCGCGGTCGGCCTTCAGGCTGGCCGTCCGCTCCGCCAAGGACGTCAGTCGGCAGGAGATGCTGGACGGTCTCGATCGTGACCCCTGGGGACGCCCCTATCGCGCGGTGCTGAATAAGCTCCGCGCGCGGGGCCTTCCCCTCACCGAGACTCTCCAGCCCAGCCTTCTCACCCGGGTCGTCGGGGACCTGTTCCCGCGGCGGGCGGAACACACGCCCCCGGTCATGGCTCCGCCAGACACTGACCGGGAGGCCGACGACGACAGTGTTCCGCCCATCACGGAACCCGAGATGGGAGTGGCGGTGGCGCGCATGTGCGCAAAGTCCACCGCCCCCGGGCCCGACGGTGTTCCAAACCGCGTGTTGGGCCTGGTCCTCGACCACCTGGGTCCCCGCCTCAGGGAGCTGTTCGACGCGTGTTTAGCGTTCGGACGGTTCCCTGGGTGCTGGAAGGAGGGAAGGCTGGTGCTCCTGCCGAAGCCGGGACGGTCTCCGGGGTCGCCTTCGGCCTACAGGCCTATCGTGCTGCTCGATGCCACGGGCAAGCTACTGGAGAGGGTGGTAGCTGCCCGCATCGAGCGGCACCTCGTCGGCACGGGGCCCGATCTGTCGGACGCCCAGTTTGGGTTTAGGAGGGGTCGTTCGACGATCGCGGCTCTGTTGCGCCTGAGGGCCGTGGCGACTGAGGCCGTCACCGGTGGGGGAGTGCTGTTGGCGGTGTCCCTAGACATCGCCAACGCATTCAATAGTCTGCCATTCAGCTGCATCAGGGAGGCGCTCCGGTATCACGGAGTGCCAGCTTACCTGAGGCGGCTAGTGGCAGACTACTTGGTGGGGCGCAGCGTCCTCTGTACCAACCGAGCAGGGGACGTTGTGCGAACGCCCATGACGTGCGGTGTCCCACAGGGGTCGGTCCTCGGACCCACCCTGTGGAACATCGGCTACGACTGGGCGTTGCGGGGGAGCCTCCCGCCCGGGCTGGGCGTGATTTGTTACGCCGACGACACGCTCGTCACAGCCCGCGGTGGGACGCTAGAAGAGGCGGTAAGCCTGGCGACCTATGGCACCGAAGAGGTCGTCAGGCGGATCGAGGCGCTGGGGTTGAGGGTCGCCCTGGACAAGACGGAGGCCCTCTTGTTCCATGGGCGCCTTATGAGCCCTCCCATCGGCGTCTCGATCACCGTCCGATCGGTTGACATCAGCATCCGGGCCCATATGAGGTACTTGGGCCTGGTGCTCGACGGGCAATGGTGGTTCCGGGAGCATTTCCGCAGGCTCGCTCCGCGGCTCGTCGGCGCGGCGTCCGCCCTATCGTGGCTAATGCCGAACGTGGGCGGACCGAGCGCTACGTGCCGACGGCTGTACACGGGGGTCATCCGGTCGATGGCCCTGTACGGCGCACCGGTGTGGGCGGGGTCCTTGACCGTCCGACTTAGGGCCCTTCTGTGGCGACCACAGAGGGTCATGGCGGTCAGGGCCATCCGCGGATACCGCACGGTTGCGACGGAGGCAGCGTGCCTATTGGCCGGGACTCCCCCGTGGGACCTGGAGGCGGAAATGCTCGCCGAGTTGTATCGGCGGGTGTCGGGGGTGCGCGGGGAGGGCGGTGTGATCTCGTTAAGGGATCTCACCGCCTGGCGCGTCGACGCCCGCCGAGACGTCATTGCCCGTTGGGCAGTCCGGCTGGAGAGGCCTCGGTTCGGGGTGCGAACCGTGGAGGCCTTCCGGCCGGTGCTGATGCAGTGGTTGGAGAGGCGGCACGGGGTGCTCTCCTTCCGACTAGTGCAGGTGTTGACGGGGCACGGGAGCTTCGCCAAATACCTGCACAGGGTCGTGAGGAGGGAGAGTACACCGTCCTGCCACCACTGCGATTGCGACGAGGACACGGCGCGCCACACACTCGAGGCCTGCGCGGCTTGGGCAGTGCAGCGCCGTGAACTCGTCGCAATCATCGGTGCCGACCTGACGCTGCCGGCCATCGCTAGGGCGATGGTCGACAGCGTCAGGAACTGGGACGCGGTCGCAGCCTTCTGCGAGACAGTGATCTCGCAGAAGGAGGCGGCGGATCGTCTGCGCGTGGAGCGCAGCCTCGATGAGGAGATCCGCCGCCGGCGACTGGGGCGGTGCAGGCGCAATTATCTGCGCCTCATGCCGCCCTAGCCGAGGCCGCGGGTGACGTGACCGGGGATTAGTCCGTCACCCGCCGAGAGGCCGACCGCGTGAGGAAAGACCGACGTCCTCCCCGAGGGGGGGACGTCGGTCGACGGGAGGGTACCCCGCGTAGGGGGTATTCCGTCGGGCCGACCACTGACGACAAGTAAACCTGCTCCGGTGGTCGGCCCAATGACGAAGGCGAGGTGGTTTTCGGGTGGGTTGCGGGAGTTGCGTGCTTAGGCCCCTCTGTCGCCCCGGACGGAGTGGTGCGGAGGCGCGCCGACCGCGACCCACCCCAAAAAAAAAAAAAAAAAAAAAAAGGAGTTGATTTTAATAAAATAATTTCTTAGAGCTCACTTACAACAAAAGAAAGAGAATTGCATAGAAAGTTTTACGTTCCTAGCTCCAAGAGTTTCATCTATATGCTTTTCACCCACTTAAGGGAGTGATTTTCCAAAAATCCTTTGCTAGTGCTCGTGTACCCCAAGAAATAAGATGACGTAAAAAGAAAATACTTTCCCCTATTTCAACCCCTTATACCTATTTTTTCAAGATATAAAGGAGCCTTATATCCTTTCTCAAGCTTTAGTTCATCTCTGTACCAAATTTCATCAAAATCGGTTAAGTGGTTTCGACGTGAAAGGCTATATGCTTTTCAACCCCCTTTTTTTGGGTTGGGCTACGGTTGGCGCGCTCCTCGCACCACTCCGTCCGGGCACCCCAAGAAATACGATGGTGTAAAAAGAAATACGTTTCCAGGCCCAGTGGTTTCGGCTGTATGCTTTTTGGTATTTTAGGGTTTGAATTTCATACCCATGTAAATGGAATTTCCAAAACGCTTGAGCGAATATTTATTTATTTATTATTAGGTGCCTCAATACAAAGATTCGTGGTTCGATCATCGAAAATGACGAATTTCCATACAAAATGTCATCCCCTATTTCAACCCCTTATACCCATTTTTTTGCGACAAAAAGTAGCCTATATCCTTTCTCAAGCTTTAATCCATCTCTGTACCAAATTTCATCAAAATCGGTTTAGACGTGAAAGACTATATGTTTTTCACCCCCTTAAGGGGGTGAATGCCCAAAAATCCTTTGCTAGTGCTCCCCAAGAAATACGATGGTGTAAAAAAAATACGTTTCTAGGCCCAGTGGTTTCGGCTGTATGCTTTTTGGTATTTTAGGGGTTGAATTTCATCCCCATGTAAATGAAATTTCCAAAACGCTTGAACAAATATTTATTTATTTATTATTAGGTGTCTTAATACAAAGATTCGTGGTTCTATCATCGAAAATGACGAATTTCCATACAAAATATCATCCCCTATTTCAACCCCTTATACCCATTTTTTCGCAATAAAAAGTAGCCTATATCCTTTTTCAAACTTTAGTCCATCTCTGTACCAAATTTCATCAAAATCGGTTTAGACGCGGAAGACTATATGTTTTTCACCCCCTTAAGGGGGTGAATTTCCAAAAATCCTTTGCTAGTGCTCGTGCACCCCAAGAAATACGATGGTGTAAAAAAAAATACGTTTCTAGGCCCAGTGGTTTCGGCTGTATGCTTTTTGGTATTTTAGGGGTTGAATTTCATCCCCATGTAAATGAAATTTCCAAAACGCTTGAACAAATATTTATTTATTTATTATTAGGTGTCTTAATACAAAGATTCGTGGTTCTATCATCGAAAATGACGAATTTCCATACAAAATGTCATCCCCTATTTCAACCCCTTATACCCATTTTTTCGCGATAAAAAGTAGCCTATGTCCTTTCTCAAGCTTTAGTCCATCTCTGTACCAAATTTCATCAAAATCGGTCCAGTGGTTTAGACGTGAAAGCGTAGCAGACAGACAGACAGACAGACAGACAGACAGACAGACAGACAGACAGAGTTACTTTCGCATTTATAATATTAGTAAGGATTTCTCGTGTACATGTATGTCACTGAACTCCTCCTAAACGGCTGCACCTATGTTGATGAATTTTTTTGTGTGTGTGTTCAAGGGGATTCGAGAATGGTTTAAATTTACAATTGGACCCAATGGGTGGTGCTGTGATCGATTACAAGGAGAATTCCTTTTACTATGTTTTTAGATGTAAACAGAACAATGTCTGTTAGGTCAGCTAGTATACATAAAAGAATACAATCCATCTCTCTCTTTCTCACCAGTGGATTTCGTAAAAGATCACTAAGGGATATAATAGGCATCTCGCAGCGTCACTACCTCTGGCACCATATCCTAATAGTTTTTAAGAATCAATCGATTACGGAAACGTCAAGTATTATACTTGGATGTGTTCGATACAACGTTGGCAAGTTGGCGGTTGATTTTTGTTGTTTGTCGTTTGACTGTTAACGTTTGAAATATTACCGAGCTTTCGTTATTGAGAGCGGTCCGTTGAATACTCAATTGGGCACGAGACTCGAGAGCGTTCAGTCGTTGTTGCCACCAGGATCAAATTCACCGCGTTTCCCAAACTCTTAATTTATCCGTTTGCATACGTAATCTTTAGTTATAATAGAAAATTGTGATTATTGAATATAGTTTAAAAGTAGCCATCCGAAGTGTTATTTTATTACATCACGATATGTGACCGATCTGATTGTAATACAGCACGGCGCCAAACCCTCGATGGGCATATAATACACAGGTATTATATATATGACGTAGCAGGTAGCGCCATGTTGTTTTTAAAAGCAATGACGTCAGCATGGCTAACGTCATCTACCTCACTACAATGTTGATAGTGTTGATGGTGTTCCATGATAAACGTAATTGAAACAATAAAGTTGAAACAGTACTCGTGTTATTGAATTCTAGTTTAAAACTAAGTGGAGTCTAGAGCTCCGCACTGTTCGGCTGCTAGCGATCGAATGAATGTCGTACCTTTTTTTTTTTTTTTTTGTGTGACTTAGTTGTTAGCCTCAGATGGCTGTGACAACTTTACCCGGACTGGTGGGTGAGCGCTGAGGGCTCTCAACCCGTATTATCGTACCAGCAAATGGTCGTATTTACTTCCGGGAACTTCCGATGACAATCTATAAAAACATGTTTTATGATAACATGTGTTGTACTATCTATCTTAAGTATGGGAACTAATTATTTTGAACTAAACCTAATTGTTTTAACTGTAATTATAATTCAAGTTTATAAAATAATCAATCGTGCGCCGATACATATTATATGTACAGACATGGTAGGGAAAATTCAACATGAAACCCTATACCAACATGTCTGACAAGCATGGTATAGTAGGTCAGATTTCCCTCCCATTGTGGAGAAGACCCAAGCCCAACAGTGGGACGTATTTGGGCTACGATGAAGCCACAATAATTTGAGCTATTGGTGTCAGTGTCGAGTTGTAATATTCATTATTTACGTCTTTAGTCTTCGTATTTTAGTCAGTCGTTGCCATTGATTTGGTGATGAGAACCAAACCAGCTTCCTCTGAGAATTTCAGCAGGATGTGAAAATGCACGCAATTCTCTTTTATTACATATTCACTACATTTCCGCACTTTATTTGAATTATATTATATAAAATATCAGAAAATTATTCAATATAACAGTTTAAAACACTTAAATCCTATTATTATAAATGCGATACTTTCGCAGTTTGTTTGTTACGATTTCACGCTTAAACCATCGAATCGATTCCAAAAATTCTTTCTGGAAAGCTATATCATGGATTAACATAGGCTAATCTGGACGGAGTCACTCACCGCCCCTAATAAGGTCCTGCTGCGAAAGGCGCAGCGAGCCATGGCGGTGAGAACAATAAGGGGATACCGTACGGTGTCCTGGACCGTAGCTACGTTGCTAGCAGGTGATCCACACTGGGCACTTCAAGCTAGGGCGCTCGCAGAAGTCTACCAATTTCGAGCTATGTCACGGAATAATGGCGAATCCATCGCCACGAGGGGACTAAATAGGGCAAAGGAAACGGCCCGTCTATTTATCGAGAACGATTTTAGACTATAATAAACAACGCTGCAAAGAGGCGAAGTAGTATTTATTTCAAAAAAAAGAGGTGCGTACAAAGTACTGCCAGAGATGAAACTTCTTTGGTGGCATGTGTTTTTGTCAATATTATTATAAAAATGATAAATAAATGATAATAAATAAATAATTGTACTCTCTTTCCCTCTCTCTCTTTCCCTCTCTCCCCCCACCCCTCTCTCTCTCTCTCTTTCCCTCTCTCTCTCCCCCCCTCTCCCACTCTCTCCCCCTCTCTCTCTCTCTCTATCTTTCTCACTCGCTTACTCCCTACTCACGCCCCATAGCTATGTGCTATGTTCGCTTTTTTTCACTCTCTGTCAATCGGTCTCAATCGCTCTCTCCCTTTTGGACAAAAACGTCACAGATTTTCGTATCACTAAATTACGTTTCATCCGTAATACTTTACCCTCATCCGCGCAAAGAAGTTTCACTTCAAAAATTAAAGTCTGGTAACAATAAGACATTACACATCGAGGGATTCTGTTCTTATAACAACTGCTCGGATAACAAAATAATAATATCAACACACAACACACAAGCAAAGCGATGCTGTTAAATGTAAATAATAGGTATCAATTAAAAAAACTTTTAAAAAGTTAAACAGAAAACAAGAACGCAATTAACGGTAATAAATACGTAGAGTTTAATTACTATTTAAAATCTTCGCTTTGAAACTAGCTAGAAGTATCTTGAAACTTCGAAACCTGCTCCTAGAAGTGAACTGAAGGAAATCAAAGACCTCTATAGTTTCAATGAAAGTTGTTAATTGAATTGGTCTAGCTCTTCTTCTCAGTCTTTCTATGTATAACGACATAGAAGATAATTAATAGCAGAACAGAAGAAAATAATTTAAAAACTAATATGCAACGAATAATTAATCATGTCAGCCTATATGAGCCCCACTTTTATCCTGCGACTTCCTCCGCACTGAAAGAGAAATTGACCTACTAAGCCGCGCTAGTTAGGATAGGGTTTTATGTTGACTTTTCTTTCTCTTTCGTAGCTATTATCTACATATTATATCCCTTAGTCGTCTTTTACGACACCCATGGTGAAGGAATAGGTGGTGAACTATATTCTGAATCAAATCTTTCTAATAATCAAACATAATTTATAGCGACGGAGTAAGAACACAATTCATTATCCTCCACATATCTTGCCTGTCGGTGTCATAAAATACCACTAGGAACCTTAATCTTAATATTTATAAATTACGTGTCACGTTGTTTGTCCGCGATGAACTCCTAAACTACTTAACGGATTTTAATCAAATTTGCACACCGTGTGCAGTTTGATCCAACCAGAAAGATAGGATAGCTTACATGTTAATTTACAGTCGCAATATTATTTTATTGAAAATTATTTGTATTACCTATATATACCTATTATTTGACATTCACAATTATCTGTTAACTCCAAACGATTTTAACAGATGGCGATATCTGTTGACTGGATTGAGTAATTAATTAATAGATGGCATTGCTGTGTCAAACCTACAAACGTGTCATATACGATTTCAACTTGCTTTTTTACATAGATGCCATTTGTAAAAAAATATGACGACCTCCATGACAGGTGTTCTCCTACAGTTCCACTTAAATAGTTTAATAAAATGTAATATAACAAAAACATTAGCCACAGCAATGCGTGGCCGGGTCTGCTAGTTTAATATAAATGTAACATAAGGAAAAGTTGAAATCCGTTTGAATACCGCAGAGGAGCCTCGTGTCCTATAATGGGGCGTGTGTAAATATTATAAATGTGTATAGTCGCCACTATTTAATTACCTCATTAACTATCTGATAATATTTAGTTTACACATAGTCAAAGACTAGCAACCCACCCTCGCTTCGCTTCGGTTATAGGTTATAGTCGTTTTACCCGCATAGTTCCCGTGGGAATACCGGGATAAAATGTAGCCTAGTTTACGCCCTGATATTATAGCTTTCCATTGGTGAAAGAATTTTTGAAATCGGTCTAGCCGTTTTGAAGATTACCCGGAACAAACAGGCAGACAGACAAAAATTTTTTAATTGCTATTTTAGGCATAGGTGTCGTGCAAATAACCGTGTGAGCATGAAAAATGCCTATTATTTTGACATTACAAACAGACACTCCAATTTTATTTATTGGTATAGATAGTAACTTTCATCCAAGGACAAAAAGGTTACCGGCGGGATAAAAACATTGAATGATAAAATCGCCTTTAAAATTAAGGAATCCGAGGACATAGTTACTAATAAATTAAATTTTAATCTTTTAAAACGTTACATGTGGCTTTAAATCTACGCAATCCCGCAACTAAACAAAAAAAAACCTTTATAAAGCGTTTCGCGTTCAGCTTGGAGCGGTATTCGTATCTCTAAACGTACTGTAATTGTTTTGAACGTACGTCCCCTGTGGTTTGCCAATGAAAATAAAATTGTATAAAAGTATACGAAAAAATATCGCTGGGGTGTTTTTAAGGCAGGATAGTACGTCAACATGCCGTTATTGCTGGTTGGTTATAATTTTACAAACTGTTTGTCACTTAATTATTACTGACGCTTACGTGGGTATCAAATACATCAAATGAAACTATTTTTATAATTTTTTTCACATTACAATTTTATTGATTTCTGAAGTTTACATTCTTTTCTGATATTTTGATCGATAGGCGATACCAATAGGAAAGGAAATTGATTAATATGTTATGGATGTTTAGCAGTTTATCATAGTATTTTTTATGAATTAATTTTCTCTGACAATAAAGTTAAGTATTTTCCTCCTAAAGTAGACGAGACTTCACAGGAAAAGGTTATATTTAGAATTTTGAGCCATAGCCCATGGATTTACATATATTGTAGTCAAGAGATTAACATATAATATAGTCCATAGGTTAATTACACACGCATATCTACACATATAAAAAAATATAAAGGCACAAAGATAATTCTGAGATGTACAGTTGTACGAATTTCACGCCCAAAGCTCTAGTAGTTTAACATGTATCGATTAAACCAGAGATTAACATATAGTCCGTAGATTAACAACACATTTATATCTACACGTTTATTCTATGATCCCTGAGATTAGAATATAATATAGCCCGTAGATTAAATACACAGTTACATCTACTTGTTTAATGTGTGATAAAAATGTATTATAGTCCAAAGATTAACTTATAATATAGCCCGAAAGTTATCTTCATATGTATATCTAGACATATAAAACGAATAAGTTACAAAGGTATTTCTGAGATGTATGGTTGTCCGAATTTCAACAAATAAAATTGGTGGTCGTAATCGATTCGAGAGCGTAGGTTATTTGCGTTAAAAGCGATACATCCGGCTCAGACAGTCCATTAGCAGTGCTACGATGCGATAAGTGGTCCCATTTTCGATAAATACGGAGTGCTTTTTTAGACCGAATGATATTTTAAATCTATAATTTTTAACGTATCAAGCAATATCATAATACTTCAAGATACATATATCGATAATAGGTACCTACTTCTCAGTATATAAACATTCTAATAATGGGCAGACACTTTCAATACGAAATAGTTGAAGAGAAATTGTTTTATTATAAGTTGAGTAACGGCGGCTCTACTAGTTAACTTGTGATAGAAAGCCGCTTATGGGACTTATTTTCTTTTTTTTTTAATGCATGGATCCTCATTAAGAATTATGCTTTAATTTTCAATTTAAAATGGCTTTATTTTTATTCGTTAATTTGAATGTAAATTCCAAGCGTCCAGGTGCTAGAACATACCTCCAGGTATACTGCTTGCTCGTTTGCCACCGCCAACCATACAAAAATCCCTAATAATTTTTATTCTACCGAAGCTATTATCTTTTTAAAGCGTTATAACATGAATTTAAACTGTTTAAACAAATAAATATTTAAACTACGCTGTTTAATATCATCATCATCAATCTTTTCTTATCCCAATTAGTTAGAGTTGACGTTATATGTCTCTTTTATCACATAATCCTATCAAACGTCATTTCCATACTCACTATCTAGATGTCATTGCAAAGAGGTCATCCAACTTTTCTTTGGTCCCATATCTCTAAAGCCAATATTCATACAATATTATACTTCAAACTTTCATCACACCAATACATTCATCCCTTCTTATCTTATTTTCACAGCAAAAATGAGCAAAATTAATATTGAAATATGAGTGAATATTGAAAACAGACAGTTTATAATCCCATTTGCAGACCTTAAAAAACAGAAAGAATCCCACTTCCTAGTATGTATATTTCGAAAATTTGTAAGTTTCTAAGGAAAACTATGACTTTTATAAAAAATAGAAGAAATAAAGAATAAAAATACTATATACGCCTAGGCATAACAACAAGTCCCGCCGCTGGCGAATGGGACGGCGCAGGCGCGGCTACCTGCGTGCCATGCCGCCCTAGCCAAGGCCGCGGGTGACGTGACCGAGGAGTTAGTCCATCACCCGCCGAGAGGCCAACTGCGCGACGAAAGACCGACGTCCTCCCCGACGGGGGGACGTCGCCCCTCTGTCGCCCCGGACGGAGTGGTGCGAGGAGCACGCCGACCGCAGACCACCCCAAAAAAAAAAAGGCATAACAACAAATTAAATTTACCTATGTCTTCAATATAAATGGAATCTTGTCGTCCCTATGAAAAAAATAATTCCATAATTCTAATTTGCGTATATATAAAAAAGGTTAATAAAATTATAACAATTTATGAAAAAAAAAATGTAATGAAGACCTTTTACATAATGGAGTGTAATAAAGATACAATTGAATGAAATGCAATAAAGAGTAAAAATATTTAAATAGAAGTTATTTTTTTCGTTTCTTAACGCATTATAGACTTTGGTCTATCATCTAGCATTGAGTTTGATTAGTGCTTTATTTGTAAATATTTTGTTTTAGATTTTTTTAGTATAAAAATGTACTAAATTTCTTTAAGATTATCTTAAAGCTAAATCGTGAAATATATTTCATCGCTTCATCAATATAGGTGTTCATTATTGGACATGGACCTTCTAATTGTATTCGAACTCCGTCAAAACATGGGTAAGATAATATTACAGTTAAATATACCTATTATAAATATAGTTTTGTGTGCGATCTACATAGCAGTTTTAAAAATTAGGTTTCATATTGAAAAAAATTTTGGAACAATCATCATCATTACAACTCATATATGTCCCACTACTGAGCTCGAACATTCTCCACATTGGAAATTGACCTAGTATACCAAGCTGGTGACTGAGGTGAGAGGTGAATTGGTATAGGATTTTACTTCCGATTTCTCTTCTCTTGCATAGTGGTTATACGCACAAAATATCCCTAAGACGCCCTTTACAACACCCACGGGCAAAGAAGAGGTGGCGAATTGTATTTTTATTCCAAATTAAAATATAAAACATATTTTTGTACTAAGGTTTGAACTATTTTGTACTTTGCAATGAATCCTTGCGTTGCAAGGGACATACATCATTTCATGAAAAGCTCATTTGGGTTCCACTGTTGGGCTCGAGCTTTCTTCACAAGGCAGGGAAATTGACCAACTATACCACTCTAGTATAGGGTTTAAGTTCAAGTTTTCCTTCTCTTGCGTAGATGTCATAGGCATATTAATCCCTTAGTCGTCTTTTAAGACACCCACGGCTAAGAAAGGGGGTGGTGAATTGTATTCTTATTCCATCACCACACGGATTGTAAGGGACTTAACAGACATACAAATATATAACAATCAATGAACATAGATATACCTCTGAGGATAATATACTTCGAATAATCGTGTGATGACTGCAAAAATAACCTTCTAATTTGACTCCCACGGTATAGGTAACATGGGAGTCAAATTAACAATACTTAACATTGCTCTTTAGACCTTTTCGTTATTCGAGCAGGTAATAAAATTTTATCACTAGAAGACCCACGCAAAAACTTTACACTGTTACGTAATTTGTTTTTCTTTTCGATGTATTTTATTTTTTTGACGAGTAGACAAACTCGATATGAAACACTACACCAACATTTCTGAAGAGCGTGGTGTAATCGGTCAATTTCCCTCCCCTTTGGAGGAAGCCTGAGCCCAATAGTTGGGTTTGTATGGGCTGAAATGATGATGAAGTAAGTTTTTGTATAAATTACAATGTTTTCTTAGGTTTTGCCAACAGATGGCGATATATCATTTTTGTAATTTTTTTATTGCTGTTGGTGGCAAACCTGCAAACAGCACACTTAATGGTAAATAAACTAAATAATATTCATCATCATCATTTCAGCTCATGTACGTCCCATTCTTGGGCTCGAGCCTCCTCCACAATAGGAGGGAAACTAATCTTACTCTATTATGCTGGTCAGTCAGGTTGGTATATGGTTTTATTTCAAGTTTTCCTTCTCTTGCATAGATTTTATATGCATATTATATCCCTTAGTAGTCTTTTAAGACATCCACGGGCAAGATATGGAGTGGTGATGATGCGTTATAAAAAACTTGCCATGTATTAAATATTTGTTTTTCTATTATTGTTTTTATTTCTACAAACGTAGAATAACGCGAAGGACAAAATTTTTAGAAATATTTTTATCTCGTTACGCCAAAGATGTAAAATTTCTTACGTGTGTACATAAGTACAAATCATCATCATCATCTCAGCCCATATACGTTCCACAATGGAAAGGAAATTGACCTACTTTTTTTTTTGGGGGTGGTTTTCAGTCGGCGCGCTCCTCGCACCACTCCGTCTGGGGTGACAGAGTAGCGTAATCACGCACTCCCGCAACCCACCCGCGATGCACGTCGCCTTCGTCGTTGGGCCGACCACTGGAGCAGGGTGACTTGACGTCAGTGATCGGCCCGACGGAATACCCCCTATTTGGGGTACCCTCCCATCGACCGATGTCCGCCCCTCGGGGAGGACGTCGGTCTTTCCTTACGCGGTAAGGAAATTGACCTACTATACCACGCTGATCAGACGTGTTGGTATATGGTTTCCAGTTTTCTTCTCTCGCATATATATTATTTGCAAATTATATCCCCTATTCGTCTTTTAAATCTGTTTATTTAAAACATAAAAGAGGTTTTATATTGATATGGTCGCTGTAAGAAATTGTTGGGTTAGCTTATTACGCAATAACTTAAGACAGAAGGTCCCTCAAGTAGGGACTGAAAAAAGGGAAGGACTAAATTAACCGACTTGGTATTACATGAATATCACAACTTTTTATGGTAATAGAACTTAGTTGCGAGAGTTGGATTTTTTTTTTACAAGTTTTGTTTCTGACGGCATTATGATTTATTCAACATTTTATGGAGTTAAAAATCAACATGTTACAAGCCTTACTTGGGATGGGAGTGGATTAAAGTCAGCTAAGAGTTCTATAACATCTTTCGCCTGTCAAGCGTAGCAAATATGGCACTATACTGTCATTTGTAGAGGGTGCCCTACATACAATAAACAGGAGGACAACGGAAACCAAATGACGATGCAACTTTTTTCATATACGATATACTTGGATGTATGTGGGCTGCGATGATGATGATGAAGGATTAAGAATACAATTGACCACCATCTCTTTTACCCGTGGATAGAAAAAATATGACTAAGAGATATTAAAAAAAAATCGATGCAAGACAAGGAAAATTTCGAAATGAAACCCTATACCAATAAGTCTGACCAGTATGGTATAGTAGGTCAACAAACAATTTAATTTTTTACACTGGCAATAAACTTTTACCAAAATGTGGGTCAATGTTTAATAACTATCTTCTGTATCGGGTAGATAATTATCCGTGTGGTGACGGAGTAAGAATACAATTCACCACCCCTTATCTTACCTGTGGGTGATCGTACGAGACGATTAAGGGATATAAAACGCATATAACATCTATGCAAGAGAAGGAAAACTCGAAATAAAATCCTATACCAACACGTCTGACCAGCGTATACCACGCTGTAGGTCAATTACTCTTCCATTATGGAGGAGGCCCGAGCCCAACAGGGGGACGTATATGGGCTGAGATGATGATGAGATGAGATAAATAAATTTTTAAATTTTTAATATAAATTTTTGAGATAAATAAAAAATAAATTTTCTGCAATAACGATGTTTTGTTGGACGTGGGATATCTTAGTCCGCCCGTGACCATGAACACTGCAAAGTGTTCAAAACGTCGGGCAATCAAAAATCGAATACAAACGCGATAAAATCCGTAAATTAGTTTTATTTAAAATGTGTAATACTCGCGTAAACATCAGAAATCATTATATAGTAGGTCAATTGTCCTCCCATAATGGAAGAGGACTAAGCCCAACAGTGGCACGTATAAAGGCTGAGATCATGATGATGATGATATAGGCAAGCGGGCGTGCTTTTTTTTTTTGGGGTGGGCTGTGGTCGGCGCGCCTCTGCACCACTCCGTCCGGGGCGACAGAGGGACTTAAGCACGCAACACCCGCAACCCACCCGAACAGTCGGTCTTTACTCACGCGGTCGGCCTCTCGGCGGGTGACTGACTAATCCCCGGTCACGTCACCAGCGGCCTCGGCTAGGGCGGCATTGCACGCGGCTAGTGGCAGACTACTTGGAGGGGCGCAGCGTCCTCTACGTTGACCGAGTAGGGGACGTTGTGCGAACGCCCATGACATGCGGTGTCCCACAGGGGTCGGTTCTGGGTCCGACCCTGTGGAACATCGGCTACGACTGGGCGTTGAGAGGAAGCCTCCCACCCGGGCTGGGCGTAATTTGCTACGCCGACGATACACTCGTCACAGCCCGGGGTAAGACGCTAGAGGAGGCGGCACGCCTGGCAACTCTCGGCACCGAGGAGATTGTCAGGCAGATCGAAGCGCTGGGGTTGAGGGTAGCCCTGAAAAAGACGGAGGCCCTTGTTCCATGGCCTCCGTACCGCCGGGCCTCCCGCCGGCGCTTCGATTACCGTAAAGTCAGTCACCATCAGCATCCAGGCCCACATGAAGTACTTGGGCCTGGTGCTCGACGGGCATTTTTGGTTCCGGGAGCATCTCCATCGACTTGTTCCCCGGCTTGTCGGCGCGGCGTCCGCCCTTTCGCGGCTGATGCCGAATGTGGGCGGACCCAGCGCTACGTGCCGACAGCTGTACGTGGGGATGATCCAGTCGATGGCCCTGTACGGCGCACCGGTGTGGGCGGGGTCCCTGACCGTCCGTCTTAGGGCCCTCCTGTGGCGACCACAGAGGGTCATGGCGATCAGGGCCATACGGGGTTACCGCACGGTGGCAACCGAGGCAGCGTGCCTCCTGGCCGGAACTCCCCCGTGGGACCTGGAGGCGGAGATGCTCGCCGAAATTTATCGGCGAGTGTCGGAGACGCGCGCCCGCGGCGGCATGGTCTCCATCAAAGAGATCACCGCCTGGCGGGTCGACGCCCGCCGTGGAGTCATTGCCCGTTGGGCAGTCCGGCTGGAGAGTCCTCGGTACGGTGTCAGGACCGTCGAGGCCCTCCGGCCGGTGCTGATGGAGTGCTTGGAGCGGACGCACGGGATGCTTTCCTTCCGACTGGTGCAGGTGCTGACGGGGCACGGTTGCTTCGGGAAGTACCTGCACAAGATTGTCAGGAGGGAGAGCACTCCGTCCTGCCACCACCACTGCAGTTGCGACGAGGACACGGCGCAGCACACGCTCGAGGAGTGTGCTGCATGAGATCGCCGTGAACTCGTCGCAATTATCGGTGCCGACCTGGCACTGCCGACCATCGCCAGGGAGATGCTCGTCAGCGTCAGGAACTGGGACGCGGTCGCCGCTTTCTGTGAGGCCGTAATCTCACGGAAGGAGGCGGCGGATCGTGTGCGAGTAGAGCTCCTATTCGGCGACACGTTCCGCCGCCGGCGACTCGGGCGGCGCAGGCGCGAGTATCTGCGCCTAATGCCGCCCTAGCCGAGGCCGCGGGTGATCGGACCGGGGAATTGTCCGTCACCCGCCAGAGAGGCTGACGGCGCGACGGCGACCGACGTCCCAGGACGTCGAGAGGTGAGGTTACCCGAAAGGGTATTCCGTTGGGCCGACCACTGACGACAAGTCACATCTGCCCCGGTGGTCGGCCCAACAACGAGGTGACGTGGGTACGGGTGGGTTATGGGCCCGCGCGCGGTCTTTTCATCGCCCCGCAGGGACTGGACCGCGCGTGCGCTTACCATAGCCCACCAAAAAAAAAAAAAAAAAAAAAAAGGGCGGCATTGCACGCAGGTAATCCCGCCTGCGCCGCCCCAGTCGCCGGCAGCGGGTCGCATCATCGAGGCTGTGCTCCTCGCGCTCGCGACCCGCCGCCTCCTTCTGCGAGATAACTGCCTCGCAGAAGGCTGCTACCGCGTCCCAAAGCGGGCTTGCTTACACAATTTCTAGTATAATATTATTGTTATTATTTGCTCAAAGTCTATTAAGCTTCAATATTGATTCATGGAATATCTATTATGTTTATTTGATGCATAATTTATGTTATCAAGTTACCTCATTTGAATAATTTATGCGAATGTTATCATGCCATCGAGTGAATACTTAATTAGATGTAATCGATTATTTTGTAATGGCTGTAATCTTATGTTACAATACCACAATATTGTATTGACATAAGTGTATGCGTCTTTACTTATAAATGCTTTTCAATTTATTTGATTGACTAAATTTATCTATTGAAATGCTCTCAATATCGGGCTCATAAATAGTTTTTTCTTTGAAGTGAAACTTCTTATCGCGCATGAGGGTAATTTTTTTACGGATGAAACGCAATTTAGCGTCGCGAAGATGTGCATCGTTTTTGTCGAAGAACAGGGAGAGAGCGATTGAGACCGATTGAAAGAGAGTGAGAAAGGGCGAACATAGCACACAGCCATGGGGCGAGAGTAGGGAGCAAGCGAGAGAGAAAGATCGAGAGATTTTTTTTTTAATACTGATAAAAAACACATGGAACCAAAGAAGTTTCACTTCTGTCATGCGTACTTAGTACTCCCACTATTTTTTTTTTTTATAAAGAAATCACCTCACAATAAGGAAATAATCCTTGCGGGGAACTTTACTATTTACTGTATGAACTTTACTATAACTATAATTAACGGACACAAATTACATCCATACTCGGAACAACAATTTGTGGATCGCATAAAGTGTTATCCTACGTGGGATTCGAACCCGCGACACTGGCATTGTGGGCAGGTATCTTAACCACTTCGCCATCTGTGCAGTCAAAGATTCAAAGTAACTCAACGTGGTATGGAAAGAGTTCATCATTTTAGCTCATATACCTCCCATTTCTGTGCCCGAGCCTCCTCCACAATAGGAGGCATATTGAACAACTATATCGAGCTGGTCAGAAGTGTCGGTATATTTTGTTTGGAAACAAAATATACCGATATTATATGCATATTTAATCCCTTTGTCGTCTTTTACGATACCCACGGGCAGGAAAGGGGATGGTGAATTGTATTCTTGCTCCATAGTCATACGAATCCAATTATTTATTATTGACTAATATTTATTTTTAGTGTACATGGAGAGTTATGCTCGTTATTTTCCTGCTTCATAAAATTTGGAATACGGATATGGGAATATATATGGGTGTAATCGATATGCATTGCTCGTTGATTTAGCAACCGTTGAAAAAGAAAGGTTCTCGGGTGACGACCACGAATCGGACGACGCAGCATAGGACGATCTGCCAGTCGGTGGACTGACGATTTTTTAAAGTCCCAGTAAGCCGTAAATTGCACAGGATTGTTCTCAGTAGCATTCTCGTGAGGAGGCCTATGTCTAACAATGGCAGTCTATAGGCTGTTGGATTGATGGACTTGATAAAATCGAGAAATCAAATAAAAACGCGATAAAACCTGTAAAAATAGTTTTATTTTTAATGCATTTTTATTTTGCTCTCTTGTATATATTATGTTGTGTAAAGCCAAAATTGGAAATTAAAATCTACTCAAAAGGAATCAAAAATCTAAATATTCAAATTTTTGCTAAAATTTTAGGTTCAGGCTTAAAGAATTTATTCTCAAAAAGATACAGGTCACTTACATCAGAACAATGGTTATAAAAAGTAATAACTAGTAAAATAAATCAGGTTACAAAGCATTCATTTGATGCGTTTTTAATCATCATCATCATCTTGCTCTTATCCCAATTACTTGGGGTCGACGCAATATGTCATCTGTTTTGACATATTGCAAAAAGTTTCGGCAATGACTTTTATGACCGGCCGCCTGCCTGACGTCAACCCTCCTTGGGAATGTAATCGTTGACCCAAATGGTACCAGATGGAGTTGGTCCGGGTCAATCTAGGGCTCTTAGTCGTCTTTTACGACACCCACGAGCAAAGCAAGGGTTGGTAGTATTCGAAGCCGCTACCACACAGCATTTTTTTGTATATAATGTAATAATTTTATATGTGAACACGTTAAATGAACTAACATTTTTTATATATGAAGATAGTTTATTGTACAATTGTGCTCCTTCAAAAGTGATGTCTCTATTTCCATACATTGTTCGTACCTCTAGTAGTATCAATTAACCAGCTCGATGAGGATTGTATTTACTAATTTATGAATGCTTTGTAAATGATAAACTAATATTAATATTTTTACTAATATTTTTTTTAATTAGAATACATGTGCTATAAACATAGAGTTGCCCAACAGTCATTAATTTAACAAAATTTTCACGCAGGTTTTGACGTAAATATATTACACTAACCATTCGCCCTCATTTTGCTTCAGTTTACGTCGCTTTGTGATATGACGATACGTGTTTGCAGTCCATAGGATCCGGGTTTCTATTTCGAAATCGGGCAAAACTTAATAGGTTTTCCGAGATCAAAATACCCTGAGTTACTTCTTATATATTGGTAGTAAAATGTGTGCTGTGTGGTAGCGGCTTCGAATACTATCAACCCTTGCTTTTCTCGTGGGTGTCGTAAAAGACGACTAAGAGCCCTAGATTGACCCGGACCAATTCCATCTGGTACCATTTGGGCCAACGATTACATTCCTGAGGAGGGTTGACGTCAGGCAGGCGGCCGGTCATAAAAGTCATTGCCGAAACTTTTTGCAATATGTCAAAACAGATGACATATTGCGTCGACCCCAAGTAATTGGGATAAGAGCAAGATGATGATGATGATGATGATGATATTGGTAGTAAAATGTTCTCAAAATTAAAGTGATTTTTAAGCGTAGGTGATGTGCAAATAACCGTGTGAGCATGAAACAGCTCTAATATACCACCGGATTGCTTCGTGATTGCTACAAAGATCCGGTAAGAAATTCAGCGATTTTTTTTTTCATTTACTTCTTTTATGTAAAATTGATACAAGCAACCAAGCACTAGCACTAATGCGATACGTCACGAACCACAATATAACATTATTCACAAATGTAATACAAGAGATTATGGCTGACCAGATCAAAAATTAACTACTAGAGCAATCATCAATCCCCTAATTATATTGGAGGGAAAAGGTGAGACCCTATCCACGCAGCTACCGCAAGCAGAGCTTCTTGTGAGCATAACTAAAGCCATATACTACAAACGCAAGCCCAAATCAAAATAATGAAAAATAAACAAAACATGTTACTCTTTACAATTATAATTATAAAATATATATATATAACTGTAACTAAATAATTGTAAATGTATCATCAACTAGATTTGACGTGATTAAATTTTATAAATCGATGAACGCCGGCTGCTCATTGTCACGTTCCACGTGAGCCAAGCGTGCGAGCGAGAGCGCGGAACAAACAATAGAGAGGCGCGATCGACCTAAGGGTTCGGCTTGCAATGCATCCATCTCTAATTTAAGTACAAAAATATTTGAATTAACGAGTGCAAATAAATGTTCATTTATCGGCACAATTGTAATTGTCTATTAACTCCTTTTTTAGGGTTCCGTACCCAAAGGGTAAAAACGGGACCCTATTACTAAGACTTCGCTGTCTGTCCGTCCATCTATCCATCCGTCTGTCTGTCACCAGGCTGTATCTCAAGAACCGCGATAGCTAGACAGTTGAAATTTTTACAACTATTGCCGCTATAACAACAAATATTAAAAACAAAATAAAATAAATAATTAAAGGGGGCTCCCATACAAACACGATTTCTATAGATAATGGTACAGAACCCTTTGTGTGCGACTCCAACTCGCATTTAGTCGGTTCTTGTATTATACAAAATAATGATTATTCAGTAATAATTCAACTAAATTCATAAAAGTATCCCATTTTTCATCAATGTTTTCTTATATATCACGTAAAATGAGAGTTAGTATCAAAGCTGTCATTACAAATTCCATATAGAACTCTGAGACAAAAGCGTTAGCTTAATGTACCATGAGTTTCAACCAATTATCGCCAGAACTTGTATCTGTGGAGAGTGTGCAGTAGTTTTAATGAATTATTGGCTGTTCATGATTTCGATTTGTTTAATACTAGTATTACTTCTGTAAAATCTACACCAAGTGAGCATTTTTCTGCTTATAGAGGGTGTCAGTGGTAGCATTCTTTAGTACAAGTATTTTGTCTTTCTTTTTCATTTCTTCAATCTTTGCACTTAAGTATGCGAATGATTTCTCCTCACTGTCGACCGATAAATTTCTTAATGTAATAAGTTTCAAATTCAAATCATTTATTATGCATAAACCCTGAGAGGGCACTTACATTTTGTCAGGTTTACAATTTCCAAAAAAATAAACTACCACCGGATCGGAACGCGACCGCTACTGAGAAGATCCGGTAAGAAACTCAGTGGGCTTGTCTATTATTTTTAATTATTATTTGTTTTTCTTCTTACTAGATATACAATTGTGTACATGTTTTGTAAGAACTAGCTCCAGTGTAATGCCCTTCGAACCGCAAGATACTTAATATAATTGAAACGATTATGGCTGAACCAGATATTATTATTTTATAGTTAAGTATAAGCTGTTGGTTGTTTTTTAAATAAATAAATAAATTATCGTCCGTAAACCGACTATACAGACTACCAAGTTTTTTTTACTGTTAGTGGCAAACGAGCAAACGGCACATATGATGGTTAGTGAGAGTGCCGTCCATGGACCTTTGATAGGCCGCTGCCTGCCATGAATAAAGTCAAGAGATTGTGAATGCGTGCAATAAGGTTCGATGATACTAAATGTATCACCAAACACCTACCACACGCAAATACTCTCACAAAGTTGGACTTCTAGCTCTCTCCCTCAATGAACCAAGTGCAGTAACAAATTGCTAATACTCAGACGTCAATTTTCTGCGAGAGTGTGATGCTACCCCCAAGCAGACCGGTCCAAGGCTGCAGATAGACGACTGTTAATAGTGGTACTCCTACCACATAAAGCTTATTAAGTGCCATTAGATTCGAGCCTGTGTTTTTTTATTATAGCCGATGGTAGCAAATGAGCAAGCAGCACACCTGATAGTAAGTGATGCTGCCGCACCTGGAGCTTTGCAATACCAGAGGTACAGCCAGGCCATTGCCTACCGTAAAGAAAATACTCTTCTTAAGCCTACTTTAAAGAAGGACATGTCATAGCGCTCGGGAAACACAGCAGTTTATTCCAGAACTTGCACGTACGTGGGAGAAATGATCGCTGGAAATGTACAGTAGACCACAACGTTTCCAGTTTTATAATAGGAAAGAAATTCACATAATATACGACGCTCGATTCTTTTCCATAGATAATCTCTTAGTCGTCTTCTATGAAACTCACGGCAAGAAGGGATGCAGTTAACTGTATTCATATGCCATCATAAGACAGAAAGGATTGTCTTTTTTTTATTCCAACGCCCAAAACGCTTTTTGTCTAGGGATGCAAATGTCGAAACTAAAAACATTGATGTATCGATACATCGTTGTTTCAGAACAAATATGAAAAGATACATTTCATCGATGGAAAATAGCGATGTTCTTTCACTCAAACATCGATGCATCGCTTGCATCCCTATTTTTGTCTGATTGAGAAATCAAACTTGGGACCTTGCAATCTTTATTCACTGCATATACTCCTAAGCTATACAGAAGTCCATGTTAATAATTTATTGTAATTTAATTCTGTATGGTGACGGAGTATTCCTTGTAGTGACGGAGTAACAATTCACCACCCCCTCTCTCGCCCAAGGGTGTCGTAAAAGTCGACTAAGAGATATCTTATGTATATAACAACTATGTAAAATAAGGAAAACTGTAAATAAATCCGTAAACTCGCTTTATCGGCATGGTATAGTGGGTCGATTTTGCTCATATAGTGAAAGAAACTTGAGCTGCAAATGGACCGAGATGAGAAATTAATATTTTACGTATAATTCATTATATTGGTATGTGATTTGGACAAAATGCCTTAAAAATATTAATAAGTATGGTGTGACGTCTGTGTGGTAACTGAGTAAGAGTACAATTCACCACTCTTACCCGTGGATATCGTAAAAGACGACTAAAGAATATAATAAGAATATAACATCTGTGCAAGAGAAGGAAAACACGATTTGTTTCGAGTATTATAAATCATCATACTCATTATCCTCTGATCATTTGGGGCCACTTAATATGTACTTGTTTTTTATAATATACTAGCTGACCCAATGAACGTTGTTCTGTTCAAATAAACGCCACCTACCGGGTCCAATTGTGAATTTGAATCATTCTCGAATCCCCGTGAACACACACAAAAAATTCCATCAACATCAGTCCAGCCGTTTAGGAGGAGTTCAGTGACATACACACGTACACAAGAAATTTATAAATAAAGATATTGCCACGGTTACAATAATTTTATGACCAGCTGCCTGCCTTACGACAGCCATCCCTGTGAATGTAATTCGTTGACCAGCAACGAACGAAGTTCATTCAGGTCGACTATAAGTTCTTAATCGTCTTTTATGACGCTCACAAGCATTATAAGACCTGGTATTATTCGTAGTCACATAGAGTTACGCGAATATCGCACATAACAAAAAAATAGTTTTACGGATTTTATCGCGTTTATATTTATTTTATATTTTACCGTTTCTGTCAGCATGAACGCTGAAAAGTGTTCAAAACGTTGACAAAATAAAAGTTAAATACAATTAAATGCGTAAAATGAGATAAAATCCGTAAAAATGGTTTAATTTCATATAAGTTAACACCGAATATTTTTGTAAAGCAGTTTCTACAAAATAAATCCCGTGTAAGTATATTTATACATAAATGAATTGTAAGTATCCAATTTCATCGGTGAAACCTTCGTGAAACGGCTCACAGCGTTAGATACGATTAAATTTATGGCTCGTAAAAGTTCTTTCGCAGTATCTTTATCACCGAAATGTAATTTTATATCCGTGACATATTTTTATAATCTCAACTATGTAAAAACAAGAATCAAACAAATCATTATTCATATGTATACTTTAAATAAACTTAATCGTCCAAAGTTATTCGATTACTTACCATTAAGTTAATCCTTGTACAATCAACGACAAAATCGTCAAACGTCTTAAGCACACACACACACAAAACCAGTATTGCACTTTTACATACACAGTAAACACACTTCGACAAATTCAAAATTTATCCACTACGTGGCAAAGTTGTTCGGACACAAAAGTGTTTTAATAAAAGCATATTTTTTATAATCGACTTTACAACTCACGTGGTGATGATGGTTGAGTATTTTTTTTTTAGTTGTTAATTAAAGATCGGCTTTAACGGGGCGCGGTTATATAGTTCATACGGCAAGGCGCGCCGCTGTTCTGACGGCGTTTGACGGGGTGTTATTACTGCGCATGCCTGCCCGCGCAGCCTCGTCTGAAAAGGGATGAAAATGGCGCGTGCCGATTGTTAGCACGACGGACGCCGAATTGTGACGAATATTTCTCAGCTGCCGTGACGCAGCCTTCGTTAACGGTACGTAACGTTGTTCAGCTATAAATCGCTGTTAATTCTGTTATTGTATAACGTATTTATGAGTATGTTAGCTTATTGTGAATAATATATCTTAATAATGTCTTTATATTGTGTAATAGTACCGTGCAATATCAATTCGACCATCTATCCTTCAGCTTGCTTTTCAGGCGGGTTTCTGTTCATATTCGTGATTTTAGGTCACCAAGTCTCTCAAAGACGACAATACGAGCGAGAATTTGGTTGTCATATGTAATTCTACGCTTGTTTTAGTTGATGCGACGATTAGAACAAATTTCCAATATGTGTTCGAATTCTAGGTGACAATGGTTTTAAACTTGTTAAATAAATAATTTGATACGTAGACCCTCTGTTTTCCAGTTGGTAGTACGATTGCAACGTGTTTTCTATAAGTACGAGTACGAATCTCATGTGTAACGTTATTTTCCACTCGTAAAAATATTTTCATAGTAGCCAAGAGAGTTTTTCTCCTCTCCTCCTTATTGTATTTCACCTGTGTAGTTCATACTTCCATGAGAATACGAGAATGAAACACTACCCATGGTACTCGCTGATAAAATTATTAATGACACAAGACTTTCCACTGTTAAAAGAATTTATCTTACCTTCTCGAAAGACTTTCTAAAATTAAGAGGATACATGGGTACCCACTAAAAGTATTATTTACTTAATGCAGGGTTTTATCTTACAAAATGAGAAAATAAATAAAAAGGAGAAATAGACAGCATCACTATCACCCAAAAAGTCTAATGAGACTATAATTTTCTTTTAATTTTTTTTATTAATTATGCTTTACGTGTAGAAGCTATATTATTAGGGAGTAACATAGGCTATATTTTATCCCGGTATTTCCACGGAAACGAGAACTACGCGGGTAATACGACTGAAACCGAAGCGAAGCCAGGCCGGGTTGCTAGATACTTATATAGGGTAATAATCCTTATTAATATTATAAATGCGAAAATAAGTTTGTTTGTTTTTTACGTTTGCACGCTTAAACCACCGAACCGATATCAAAAATTTTTCACTTTTCAATTTTTCATTTTTTTAATATCAGGGAGTAACATAGGCTATATTTTATCCCGGAACGCCCACGGGAATGGGAACTACGCGGGTAATACGACTGAAACCGAAGCGAAGCCAGGCCGGGTTGCTAGATACTTATATAGGGTAATAATCCTTATTAATATTATAATTGCGAAAATAAGTTTGTTTGTTTTTTACGTTTGCACGCTTAAACCACCGAACCGATATCAAAAATTTTTCACTTTTTCAATTTTTCATTTTTTTAATATCAGGGAGTAACATAGGCTATATTTTATCCCGGGACGCCCACGGGAATGGGAACTACGTGGGAAAGGCGGCAGAAACTGAATCGAAGCGAGGGTGGGTTGCTAGTTTCTTTATAAGAATGTAATACTTAACTTATACTGTGATTCTGGTAAATAACTATCTTAATGACTTACTAATATTATATTTAAGATCTAAATCTAGCATTAACTCACCGTCATCATTTCAGCTTATAGATGTACCACCGTTGGGCTCGGGTCTCTTCCACTATGGAAGGAAAATTGACCTACTGTCCCATGCTGGTCAGGCCTGTTGGTATTTTTTTTTTTCTAGGTGTGCTATGGTAAGCGCGCCCGAGTCCATTTCGTCCGGGGCGACGAAAGGACGGCGCGTGGGCCCATAACCCACCCGTACTCACGTCGTCTTCGTCGTTGGGCCGACCACCGGAGTAGGGTGTCTTGTCGTCAGTGGTCGGCCCAGCGGAATACCCTTTCGGGTCTTCACTTCTCGACGTCTCTGTCCCGGGAGGTCGGTAGCTGTCGCGCGGTCAGCCTCTCTGCGTGTGACGGACTAAATTCCCCGCTCCGGTCACCCGCGGCCTAAGCTAGGGTGGCAACAGGCGCAGGTTGACGTATTGGTATAAGATTTAGTTTTCAATTTTCCTTTTTTTGCATCGATATTATATGCATATTATATCCCTTAGTCGTTTTTTACTTACCCACGGGCAAGAGAGGTAGTGAATTGTATTCTTACCCCGTCACCACACGGATAATTAGCTCACTACTTAGCCGATATTTAAATCGACTTTTCTGAGAATTTATTGGATACTAGCAACCCGCCCTCGCTTCGCTTCGGTTTTAGTCGTTTTACCCGCGTAATACCCGTTCCCGTGGGAATACTGGGATAAAATATAGCCTAGGTTCATCATCATCATCATTTCAGCCTATTGCCGTCCACTGCTGGACGTAGGCCTCCCTCATATTGCGCCACAATGTGCGGTCCTGTGCCGCCTGCATCCAACAACGCCCAGCAACTTTCACCAGGTCGTCGGTCCACCTAGTGGGGGGGCGTCCTACACTGCGTCGTCCGATGCGTGGTCACCACTCGAGAACCTTTCTTCCCCAGCGGTTGTCGGTTCGTCGAGCGATGTGGCCTGCCCATTGCCACTTCAGCGTGCTAATTCTTCGTGCTATGTCGGTTACACCCGTTCTTCTGCGGATTTCTGTATTCCGGATTCTATCTCGCAGAGAAATCCCGAGCATAGCCCGTTCCATAGCACGCTGAGCGACTTTGAGCCTTGATATGAGGCCTACATTTAGGGACCACGTTTCCGTGCCGTAAGTCATCACTGGTAACACACACTGGTCGTAGACCTGTGTTTTCAGACACTGAGGTATGTTGGACGAGAAGATCCTCTTAAGTTTCCCGAACGCTGCCCAACCGAGTTGGATTCGTCGGCTGATCTCTTTCTCGAAATTGGATCTACCTAACTGGACTGTTTGTCCTAGGTAAACATAGTGATTGACAACTTCGAGAATCGCATTGCCAACTAGGACCGGTACAGGAATGACATGGGTATTTGACATGACTTTCGTCTTGTCCATGTTCATTCGTAGACCCACTAGTTGGGATACCCTGCTGAGATCATTGAGCATAGTGCCAAGGTCCTCCATGGATTCTGCCATAACGACGATATCGTCTGCGAATCGAAGGTGAGTGATGTATTCGCCGTTAATGTTGATGCCGAGTCCAGTCCAGTCTAAGAGCTTGAAGACATCTTCCAGTGCAGTGGTGAACAGTTTCGGAGAGATGACATCTCCCTGTCTCACGCCTTTCTGCAACTGGATCGGTTTCGTACTCTTATCCCGGATACGGACTGACATTGTGGCGTTCCTATACAAACACTTCAGCACTTCGATATAGCGATGGTCGATTTGGCACCGCTGAAGGGACTGCAGCACCGCCCAAGTTTCGACTGAATCAAAAGCTTTCTCATAGTCCACAAACGCTAAGCACAGGGGCCGATTATACTCCTCGGTCTTTTGTATAATCTGCCGAAGCGTGAGGATATGGTCTATGGTGCTATAGCCTTTTCGGAAGCCGGCTTGTTCGGGCGGCTGGAAGTCATCGAGCTTGCGCGTGAGTCGATTGGTAATGACCCTCGAAAACAACTTATAAACATGGCTCAGGAGTGAGATGGGTCTGTAGTTCTTTAAAAGAGCTTTGTCACCCTTCTTGAAGAACAGCACCACCACACTCCTGGTCCACGACTCTGGAACGTCGCCCCCGAGGATAACGGAATTAAATAGCTTCTGAAGGGCTATTAATACCGGCTTGCCGCCCGCCTTCAAAAGCTCTGCCGTAATTCCGTCATCTCCCGGTGCCTTACCGTTACGTAGTTGTTTGAGAGCCATTCTGATCTCGTACAAGCTGATGTCCGGGATTTCTTCGGTATAGTGCCGAGTTAGCTTGGATCTGGGATCTTGGACCAAGCCGACAACAGGATTTCGGGATGATTTGTATAACTGTCCATAGAACCTTTCGACCTCTCCCAAGATCTCACTTTGGGATGAAATGACAGTGCCGTCATCGGTCTTCAGCTTAGTCATTTGGCTTTTCCCAATAGACAGATCTTGTGCGAACACTTTCGAGCCACGATTCCGCTCTATCGCTTCTTTAATACGGAACGTATTAAATCGGCGAATATCGCGACGCACAGACCTGGAGATCTGTCTATTTAGCTGCCTATGTTTGGACCAATCGGCTGCAGACTGCACCGTCATCTCTTTTCTCCGCTCCATGAGCTCGAGAGTCTGGTCAGAAAGTTTTTTAGGTCTATTAACGCGGTGAGCCTTGAAAAATTTCGACCCAACCGCGTGGACAGTTTCCACGAACCTGTTGTTCATATCGTTCGGAGATTCGCACTCGTCCAGACATTGGAAGCGATTATGTAGTTCGAGTTGAAAGTTTTCGAGGTTCTGGTATTGGACAGATGTAGGTCGGAGTGTAGACTTCATCAAGCGTGACCGCTCGACTTTTGTATGGATATTCAATGTGCCTCGTACCATCCGGTGATCGCTCCCAGTTTTAATTCTGCTGATCACTGAGACATCATTAAATATCTGTCGTTTGTCTGACAAGATGAAGTCTATCTCGTTTTTTGTTGAACCATCGGGGCTAATCCAGGTCCATTTCCTTTGTGGCTGCTTCCTGAAGAAGGAATTCATCATAAAGAGGCTTTCCTTCTCCAGAAAATCAGCCAGTTTCTGGCCCCTCTGGTTTCTCTGTCCATATCCATGTTTCCCCACTCTCAACTCATCATCACTCCCTTTGCCTAGTTTCGCGTTAAAGTCTCCCATAACCACCGTGAAGTGGGTTTTGGACGCGTGTATGGCTTTCGAGATGTCCTCGTAAAATGCCTCCACCTCGTCGTCGGAGTATGTCGAGGTCGGTGCGTATACCTGTATAACCTTCAGCGAATACCTCTTGGTAATTCTGAGTATAAGGTACGCTACCCTTGTCGACACACTCTCGATCCTCTCCACGTTGTCTATGAGAGACTTACGAACGATAAACCCTATACCACCTTGGGACGGGTGATCGCCCTCCCGGTAGAAGAGCAAGTTTCCAGACTGGAGGATTATCGTGCCCTCGCCCTCTCTTCGCACTTCTGATAATCCTACAATGTCCCAGCGGATTTTGCTCAATTCCTCTTCCAGCTCGATGACCCTCTCGTCAGTCCTGAGTGTCCGAATGTTGTGTGTTACCAGGGCCAAGGGTCGTTTTTGTTGGTAGCCGGATCGCTGCCGGAGATTCCTCGCACCCCCCGCTCCACCACTACTGGGCCCGCCACCAAAATGAGCCCGTAGGGTACCGGAGCCGCCGTGACTGGGGGCCATTTTTTTGTTGTACGCCATTTTTAAAAAGGGGATATTGCCGTAATCGCCGCGCTTGGCAGGCGGGTTGGCGATCGCAGTATGGATGTTTTACGTTTCCCAGGAGAGAGCTGCTGCCCACTCTCCTGGTGAACCCTCAGCCGATTTTTACGACTCCCACGGGCAAGTAAGGGGTGGCGACACATGTATTCTCAAACCGTCGCCACACGGCCAAGCCTAGGTTACGCCCTGATATTATAGCTTTCCATTGGTGAAAGAATTTTTGAAATCGGTCCAGCCGTTTTGAAGATTACCCGGAACAAGCAGACAAACAGACAGACATAAATTTTTTAATCTGTATTTTAGGCATAGGTGTCGTGCAAATAACCGTGTGAGCATGAAAAAAACCTATTATTTTGACATTACAAACAGACATTCCAATTTTATTTATTGGTATAGATTAATTTTATATATATATAATATAAAAAACTTGAGAGGTGTCAAGGGACACCCGGATGGAACGAAGTTCCTTTCGATTAATTAGTGAAGGAATTGTAATAAAATTTTATTTTTTTTAAGTTATAATAATATTTTTTTTATTATTAACAAATATAATGTTATATAAACTTAATCAGTAGGCTCAATTTTCGTAATAATTGGCTTGTGGTAACTGAAGTAGGAAACATATGTTTGGGATTCTATTTTATTTAAATGTCTTGAAAAAACTGCATCAATGGTAGTATTATATTTTGTTGTTGTATACACTCAACAAAAATAATCGTCGCGACACCACACTGTTCAATGCGAAATAGAAATGAAAATATCTGGCTTGGTTTCTATAAGAGAGAGAGAGACAGACAGAGAAACATACGACACCGCACAGCTTACAATAGCTTACTATAGCAAAAAGTGTCGTGACAACTTTTCGTAAGAATTTTTTCCGTCTAGCCCCCTTTCACAACGCGCGATAAGGAACTTCGTTCCAAAAATATATAGAAAGAAAAAAAAATAAAAAAAAATCAATATAAAAATAAAACAATAGTTGAAAATATGTAATTTCTTTTCCATTTTCGAGGAAAATTTCCTCTAATAAGGGAATTTATACGGATCAAATGAAGGAAAGTAAAAAGCGAGATCAAAAACCCTATCTGCTCTTATCCTCCGGGTCAACGTAATTTTCTACTGCTATTCCATTGTACATTTTTCAAACATTTTAGATAACTCATCATCATCAGCTCAAATACGTCCCACTGTTGGGCTTGAGCCTCCTCCACAATAAGTGTTAAATTGACCTTACTACCTATACCATGCTGGTCAGACTGGTTGGTATAGGGTTTTATTTCGAGTTTTCCTTCTTTTGCATAGATGTTTTATCCATATTATTGTATCCCTTAGTCGTCTTTTATGACACCCGTGAGTAAGAGGGGGGGTGGTGAATAGTATTCTTACTCCGTCAACACACGGAACTACCTAACGTCAACCCTCATTGGAAATGTAACTCCTTCTAACTGAAGTTGGTCCAGGTGAATGTAAAGACTTTAGTCAACTTTTACGACACCCATGAATATTGTAAGGGTTGGTAGTATTAATTGTAGCCGCACGGGCCTTTATAAAACGAATCATCTTTTGCCAATAATTTATTGATTAATTATAAATACTGCACATAATGGCGTATTGCTTAAGATACCGACCTGCAGAGCCAGTGTTGGGGGGTTCGAATCCCTTGCAGCATTTGTCCGATCTACAAGTTGTTATTCTGAATCTGGATGTAATTTGTGTCCATTAATTATGTTTGAAAACCCCTCGCAACACAAGAATTATTTCTTTAGTGCAGGGAGTTGTCCACCGACCGAGCCAGTGTCATGGGTTCGAATCTCACGTAGGAAAACACTACGCGATCCACTTGTTATTATTATTCCCCCGCAATACATGGATTAATTTCTTTAGTGCAAAATGTAGTCTTTATAAAAAAAAATAAAAACAATCATGTTAGCTCATTCAATTCTGTTTCTGGAATCGAACTTCCTTCTCAATAGAAGGTAAAATCACCTTCAAAATCACGCTGTTCAGAAAGGTACCCTGTTTCAAGTTCCGTTTTGACATTTAATTATATTTATTTTCTTAAACAGATGTTATATCTAATACCTTTAAACGAATAATTCTTGTACATTTGTAAATATTGAGAATCATGGCAATAGCTCCAGATAGTACATATCTTATCCCTGCATCGCAGCCCACTGCGTATGTCTGCATACCTCCCACTGGTGGGCCCGGGCCTTCTTCATAATGGCAGAGGAGCCGGTCAGACATATTGGTATAAGGTTTCATTTCAAATTTTCCTTCACTTGTACAGATTTTATGTGCATATTATATCCCTAAGTCGTCTTTGACAATATCCACAGGTAAGTTAAGGAGTGATGAATTGTATTTTTACTGAGTCAACACACGGAAAACCTCATCTCTTGTTGATCTTTAAAGACACCTAAAGATAGTTGATGCTACGAGTATATTCTTGCTCCGTCACCATGTAATCATCATTTCATTATTTAGCCAATCGCTGTCCATTAATAGACGCAAACCTCCCTCATGTTTCATCACAGAGAGCTGTCCTGTGCCGCTTGCATTCAACCATCCATCATTTCACTAAAAATAAGGGGAAATAAAATATATCAAAAATAAAAATGCGAAAAAATATGATGGTAAAATGGAAAGTACTCAGCGATCAAAGATTTGTACAATATTAAATATATCCAAAGTTTCCAGACCAAAAGCCGAAGACAAATTTCCTTCTACTATCTAATCACATATGTAAATTTGGTTCCACTCCAAATTGCCTTACTGAAAAAGTTTTCTCGTACCCAAAGTCAGCGAAAACCAGAGGCTGTTGACTCTATAGCCATTCGGATGCTTTCGGATGCCTTCGGATATCATCGGCTGGTCGTAAACGGGACGCTATTTTTATGAGTACACAGTTACATGGCTATACAAAGATAATTTTGCTTTTATTTAAAATTCTAAAGCTATAGCAATAAGATTGATTATCATTTAATTTTATGTAAAAGTGTTTTGGTTATGCGAAGAATCGGACCGTGATAGCCTTTTCTGAATTTTTTCCGGCTATCCTTCTTTGAGTTATACGATAAACATGTGTGCTGTGAAAATATATATCCGCAGTTACTTTTGAAAAATTGTTAGGAACGTGTATATTTCAAACTAAATGCTGAACGCAGCTATGCCCTTCTAAGTATTGATTTTCTTCCGAGTTAGGAGCTAGGCAAAAAAATATAAAGGTTTATTACAAAATTATATCCAAGAGAAGAAAAGCTCGGAACAAAACCCTATACTAACCCGTCTGACCAGCATGATAAGGTAATTTTTTTTTTCTGCTTTTGGAGGAGGCTCGAGCCCAGCAGTGGGACGTATATGAGCCGTGATGATGATGCTCAATAACATCTTTAATTCATAATCATCATCATCATAGTAGGTGCCCTTACTGAACTTGAAACTTCTTTTACAAAAGAATGAAAATTTATATAGGTATTCTATCATGCTTGATTAGTACAAAGTTTTATTAAGATTTTCCATTTCTAATTCATACATATGCGAACTTTAATGATATCTGATGTTTACGCCAGTATTACACATTTTAAATGAAACTATTTTTATGGATTTTATCGTGCATGTATTTGATACTTGATTACCCAACGTTTCGATACTTTTCAGCGTTCATGGTCACGAGCGGACTGTCAGGCAATCAAAAATCAAATGTAAACACGATAAAATCTGTAAAAATAGCTTTATTTAGAATTTGCTGGAATATGCTGTCTGTAATCAATTTCTTATGAGTTGATTAAATACTATAATAATCTGCTTATTTACTTCTCACTGCTGGGTTTGAGCTTACTGCAAAATAAGTGTGAAATTAACCTATTATCTGGTCGAACATGTTGGTTTAGAGTGTTATTTCGATTTTCCGTTTCTTGCATAGATGTTATGTGCGTATTATGAGCAAAAATCATAATTTAATTATATTCTTTCTTCTCTAATTCAGCGGTAATTTATTATAAACTTTATTTGGTGCTTATATTGTCTTTTCTCAAGAAAAATATCCGAAGTAATGGGAACTCCGTATCAAAAACAAATTCATATAATTTTCTTAACGATTCCTAACGATTAAAAATTATTGAAATTGAATTATTTTTATCATCGATAACTAATAAACGATTCAAAAATTGGTGTAAATTAAGATTTGGTATCAATATTGAGATTTTAAGCTTAGCTAATATATTTATACATATATGTGCTATTGTAATCCTCTTAAAATTTTGGACAGACTTTATAAAAATTATTTTCTCGTTTGTATTTAATTTTTGACTGCCCAACTTTCGAACACTTTTCAGCGTTCTACCCGCTACAACAATTTATGATTAAATTTCAATCCACATTTGGATACAAATTTATTGCCAGTCATCATCATCATCATTAGCATTTCAGCCTATCATAGTCCACTGCTGGACAGAAGCGACCCTCATGTTACGCCTCAGAATGCGGTCCTGTACCGCCTGCATTATTGCCAGTACAAAAAGAAAATTATTCTATATGAAAAAATATATATTGTTTTTGGTCAGTAATTAGTATTAAACATTAAATTTGTATTAATTATTGTATTACAATTTATTCATTTAAACCTAACAAATATAATGTACTTTTACTGGATCGGAACTCGACCATACTCAGAAAGATCTGGAAAGAAAACTCAGAAGGCTTGATGCTAAATTATTATCGATTTTTGAAAGGCGCTCTGTTTTAACTTAGTAATCTTTTTTTTTATATAAAACATTTGTTATTAAAAAAAACGATTTCAAAAAACCCTAAAAGCACTAAAAAGTTAAAAATATGCATAGTAAATGAAAAGATCGTTAAAGTAAACCAAGGGGATAAATTTTTAGATTTTTCGTTGATTTTTCAAATACTGCAAAATATATAATTTCAACGTCCGATTTAGATAAAATTTTCAAAGAACCATTTGGAAAGTTTTATTCTTTTTTTTTTATTGCAAACGGTGGCAAACGAGCAAACAGTACACCTGATGGTAAGTGTTGCTGCCGCTCATGAACCTTTACAAGGCCGTTGCCTAACGCGAAGAAAGCGAAGGGAGTGTGAATGCGTGCATTGAGGCTCGGTGATACCAAGGGCACCACCAAAACCCTCCACACGCAAACACCCTCAGAAAGTTGGGCTTCCGGCTCTCTCGCTCACCGAACGAAGCGCAGTAACAAATTGCTACTACTCAGACGACGTCGATTTTCTGCGAGAGCATGGTACTGCCCCGGACGGACCGGCCCGCGGCTGTAGACAGACAACTGTCGACAGTGTGGCCCTACCACTCCTAAACCCTTTACCCTTTCCAACAAAAAATATTTTTTAAAATCGGTTAGCAAGCGACAGACTTATGTGCGAATAAACATCCGAATTGAGAACCTCCTCCTTTTTTAGAAGTCGGTTAAAAATAATATTTAACTATTATTCAGGGGTCAAGGTCAAATGTATACAATAAGTACTCACAGTGAAAGACACAGTTGCAAGAGCATATATCATCATCATCTCAGCCCATATACGTCCCACTATTGGGCTCCACAATGGAAGGGTAATTGACCTACTATACCACGCTGGTCAGACGTGTTGGTATAGGGTTTTATTTCGAGTTTTCCTTCTCTAGCATAGATGTTATATGCATTTTATATCCCTTAGTCGTCTCGTAGGATCACCCACGGGCAAGATAGGGGGTGCTTAACTGTATTCTTACTCCGTCACCACACGGAAGGCATAGCAGCATAGCAGGAAGAACATATATACACAATTCATCATCATCGCAGCCCACATACGTCCCACTGTTGGGCTCAAGCCTCCTCCACAATGGGAGGGAATTTGACCTACCATACTATGCTGGTCAGACATGTTGATATAGGATTTTTTATCGAGTTTTCCTTCTCTTGCACAGATGTTATGTGCATATTATATCCCATGGTCGTCTTTTACGACATCCACGGGCAAGATAGGGAGTGGTGAATAGTATTCTTACTCTGTCACCACACGGATACATAATTACACATGTATTAAAATAAGATTTCGATTTATCCATATTTTTTCGATTCGCAGAATGGATAGTCTCTTGACTCAACTAGTTAATAATAAAATCGCTTAATCAAAAACAGATAAGCGCCGTACATTAGGCATACCTTCCCGGAAACTTTTTATACGGAGAGATATATAAGTAATTATCTTTCTTTGCCTAAAGCCCGAAAGGAATTAATTTTCCATTGTTAAGTTACCTTTTATAAGGGCTGATCGGTTAAAGAAATGTATGATAATATCAGAGAAATGTATGATATTTTTTTTATTACTGCTATTTATTGTTAACTGGAGATTGAATAAATTATGATATGTCTTTTTCTGTGTAAACGGACTAAGAATATAGTTTACAGTGTACTACAAATTTAATGTTGAATAATTACTATTCATAAACAATGAATTTTTCATATAGAATCATTTTCTTTTTGTACTGGCAATAAATTTGTACCAAAAATGTAGGTCAAAACTTAACAACAAATTTTCTGTAGCGGGTAGGTAAAAATATAAAAATCTGTAATAACGTTGACTTGTTTGGACATCGGACATATTGATCCGCCCGTGACCATGAATGCTGTAAAGTGTTCGAAACGTCGGGCAATCATAAATCAAACACAAACGCGATAAAATTCGTAAAAGTAGTTTTGTTTACAATGTGTAGTGCTCGAGTAAACATTAGAAATCATTAAGATATACACATTATCTTCGTGCTTATGATAACATAATTACTTGAAGTTCACACAAAATTTACACATTCTCCATTATATATATGGTAAAAGTTTTGGATATAGTTTTATAACTGACAGCTTGACTTTATTTTGGGCGGGCTATGGTCTGAATGCATGCCTGCCATTTCGCCCGGTATGACTAAAAGAGCGGCGAGAGACGCAGTGGCAAGAAAATACTGTTGCTTATACGTACTTCATACTTCCTTTACATTACTCTTACAGCTATAATGGTAAAAAGAACTATGCTCCCATTACATTCTAAATGCATCATCATCATCATTTCAGCCTATCGCCGTCCACTGCTGGACTTAGGCCTCCCTCATGTTACGCCACAAAGTGTGGTTCTGTGCCGCCTGCATCCAACGACGCCCAGCAACTTTCACCAGGTCGTCGGTCCACCTAGTGGGGGGGTGTCCTACACTGCGTCGTCCGATACGTGGTCGTCACTGGAGAACCTTTCTTCCCCAGCGGTTGTCAGTTCGTCGAGCGATGTGGCCTGCCCATTGCCACATCAGTATGCTAATTCTTCGTGCTATGTCGGTAACACCCGTTCTTCTGCGGATTTCCGTATTCCGGATTCTGTCTCGCAGAGAAATCCCGAGTATAGCCCGCTCCATAGCACGCTGAGCGACATCGCAAGGGAAAAATCACAATAAACGTTATGTTAATTATAATTTTTAAATTTTAAATAAATAATTCTAAGTGAAATGTCCATACCTCTAAATTAGTAAATCGTAACAACGACTAAACAAAACATTTTACGATATATGGCATATAAACATCACCGATAAAGATGATAGCTCGAGTCACAATTTAGTTAACAAATAAACCAGCCTAATTGGTAAAACGATTAAAGCTTATCATCAATATATTTGTGTTCAAGCTCCATAAATTATAATCATTTTCGCAGGCAAGTAATTTTGATTCCCTAAGAAATAAAATATATTATCAAAAATATAACTTACTAGGAACTCGCCATCGCTTCGCTTCGGTTTCAATCGCCTTAGCCCGTAGTTCCCGTTCCCGTGGGAACACTGTAATAAAATATAGCCTATGTTACTTCCTGATATTATAGCTTTCCATTGGTGAAATAATTTTTGAAATCGATCCAGTAGTTTGGAGCCTATTCGTTATAAACATCCTTACATGCAAACCTTTCCTCTTCATAATATTATAGTACCTATACTAGTGTACCCATCCCGCTTCGCCGGGCTAGATTTTGCTTTATTTTATTTAAACAATAAACTTACATCATTAAATATTTAATTTAACTCTAAAGAAGAACAAAAGAAGAAAAGAAAAGAGGAATGCTCCGATCGTCACCAAACTTTACAGGATTACTCGCCAGGTCTATCTGGAGATTCCCTGAAAGTTTCAGTGAAATCGGTTCAGCCGTTTCGGAGCCTATTCGGAACATACCACACACTGCACACTTTCTCTTTTATATATATATATATAGATAGATAGATAGTATAGATAAAAAGGACCAAGTCTCGCAACTCAGTTCTTCTACTGTAAAAAGTTGTGAGATCCATGTAACACCAAGTCGGTTAATTTATTCAGTCCCTGCTTAGACCTTTTGTTTCAAGTAATTACGCAATTGTCCGTGTGGTGACGGAGTAAGAATACAATTCACCACTCCCTATCTTGCCCGTGGATGTCGTATAAGACGACTATGAGATATAATGTGCACATAACATCTGTGCAAGAGAAGGAAAACTCGAAATGAAACCCTATACCAACATGTCTGACCAGCATGGTATAGTAGGTCAAATTCCCTCCCATTGTGGAGGAGGCCCGAGCCCAACAGTGGGACGTATGTGGGCTGCGATGATGATGAATTACGCAATTATCTAACCTAACAATCTCTTATAGTGATATTAATATTAAAGATGTTTTATATTTTAAATAAATAAATTGATTCGGCAATTCAAGTTTCTAGTTTTATTCACAACGAAGTTATAGGGAGTCGAAAATGGCTTTTAAAACTAAATATATAATATTCATCGTAGATTTTAACTGTATAATAATATACTAGAAACTATCTGCCTATTAATTAAACTAACTGAAGTACCTATGTAACTGAAAACATTAAAGAAAACTGTTAACTATTATTTTGACGGTTATACCCTTTAACAATTAAATTGAAGTATTCCAGTACTTAAACCTTAAACTATTGTACCCAACTGTATTAATTTTCGTTGCGAAAATGAGTTGCTAAATGTTTAAATGTACCTCTACAGCGAATACACAAATGACGGAATAGTCTCAGAACTGACTCACGTGTTAAGTGTCGTGGGTTTAATTCCTACGCAGGATATTTTTTGTGCTATTCAGTAATAATTCTTCTCAGTGTAGCTATTCGTCATTAAATGTATGAAAAAAAGAAGAAAGAAAGAAAATGTATGCTTATAAGGTTCTGTGGGATAAATTTTTTTCATCGTTATTATCTAAGCTCATTTAAGTCCACTACTGGGTTTGAGCCTCCTCCAATATGGGAGCGAAATTAACCTACTACACCACGCTAGTCAGATACAGGTTGACCAGCATAGTATACTAGTTATAGGGTTTTGTTTCCAGATTTCTTTCTCTTGCCGAAAAGTTATATGCATATATCCTTTAGTCGTCTTTCACGATACCCACAGGAAAGAAAGTGGTAAATAGTATTCTTCCCCGTCACCGGGGCTTTTTATTAACAGGAATTTATTCGTATTATTTTATCCGTGTCGTAACGGAGTATGAATACAATTCACCACTCCTTATCTTGCCCGTGGATGTCGTAAAAGACGACTAAGGGATATAATATGCACATAACATCTGTGCAACAGAAGGAAAGCTCGCAATGAAACCCTATACCAATATATCTGACCAGCACGGTAAAGTCCGCCGTAGTACAAAGATTATTTGCTTTGTGGAGGGTGTTCTTGTGTCATCATCATCATTTCAGCTCATATACGTCCCACTGTTGGGCTCGAGCCTCCTACACAATAGGAGGAACATTGACCTTACTATACCACGCTGGTCAGATAGGGTTTAATTCCGAGTTTTCTTCTTAGATGTTATATGCGTATTATATCCCTTATTCGTCTTATACAACATCCATGGTCAAGATAGGGAGTGGTGAATTGTATTCTTACTCCGTCACCACACGGAATTTCCATATGACTTTGGTAGTAATTAGGATAACAGCAGAACTATGATTATGAGAACGTTTACATTTAATAGGAGTTTAAACGACAATACTTAGATCATTAAGTGAAATTAAGACGTTATATAAGCTATCTCTGAAGTGAAGTCATTCTTAAACTATCAAAACATTTGAAGGAAACTAAAGCTCTTGTTAATCTAACGTTATGCAGTGAGGGGGACACACAAGTAAATTGTTAATTTCTGGAACGCTTGACCCAATTCTCGTTTCACCGTCGCCGCATCAAAGATTAATACATAGAAGGTACTCGATTTAGTACCTAATATGTTCACTACATTTTCAGAGTTATACTTTTGGCGCGTTAGGGAGATATTATGAGAAGAAATTTTTACGATATGTGTGCATATCGTTACGAAAAATCGACACCCTGAAGATAGCCAGTCAACATTTTTGATGGAAAACATCTATGGGCGAGGGTAAACCTAATCGTTGGCGTGGCGTTAACGCCACGCTTGGATATGTACACTTGTATAACGAAATCATACCAGTTTTAGAATCTTGTACAACGCCATCTAGTGAGGTCAAAATAAATTATTAACCTAAACACAAACCTATAATGTATACCAATGAAAATTAATGTTTATTGAATGAAAATCATAATTTTCTGGAAAAACAAATCGTAATATTTTATTATTCTTTATGCCATATTAGTTCCTGTCGTAATCTGTTTTCTAGACAGCTACTTCTACGAAATAATTTCGATGTTTCACATTTGCCAGGCGTCCTGAGCGACGGCTGTCTTTTTTACGATGTGCACGCACACTGCCACAAATTTCAACTAGATAATGCGCTGTAAATAAAATTACTTTTATGGATTACTAGCAACCCGCCCTCGCTTCGCTTCGGTTTCAGTCGTTTTACCCGCGGCGTAGTTCCCGTTCCTGTGGTAATAACGGGATAAAATATAGCCTATGTTACTCCCTGATATTACAGCTTTCCATTGGTGAAAGAATTTTTGAAATCGGTTCTGTGGTTTAAGCGTGAAAGCGTTACAAACAAACAAACAAACATCCTTACTTTCGCATTTATAATATTAGTATGGATATCGGGTTTGTATTTGATTTATGATTGCCCGAAGTTTCGAATACTATAAAGCATCCAGAGTCACGGGCGGATCATGACCACCCGCTCGTTACCATGAATGTTGTAAAGTACAAATGCGATATAATTCGTAAAAGTAGTTTTATTTACAACTAGCAACCCGCCCTCGCTTCGCTTCGGTTTCAGTCGCTTTACCCGCGGCGTAGTTCCCGTTCCTGTGGGAATACCGGGATAAAATATAGCCTATGTTACTCCCTGATATTATAGCTTTCCATTGGTGAAAAAATTTTTGAAATCGGTTCGGTAGTTTAAGCGTGAAAGCGTTACAAACAAACATCCTTACTTTCGCATTTATAATATTAGTATGGATGTGTAGTGCTCGAGTAAACATCAGATATCATTAGATAATGCGTTATAAAAACTTTCAATGTATTAAACACTTTTTTCTATTATTAGTATCGTTTTTCCTACAAACGTAGGATAACGAGAAGGATAAACATTTAGAAAGATTTTATCTTGTTATGCTAAAGAAGTAAAATTTCTTACGTGCGTACAGAAGTACAAATCATCATCTTCATCTCAGCCGATGTACGTCCCACTGTTGGGCTCGGGCCTCCTCCACAATGGGAAGGAAATTGACTTACTATACCACGCTGATCGTGTTGGTATAGGGTTTCCAGTTTTCCTTCTCTTGCATAGATATTATTTGCAAGTTATATCACCTAGACGTCTTTTAGGGCACTCACAGGCAAGAGAGGGGGTGGTGAATTGTATTCTTACTCCGTCAATACACGGATAAATACACACATTTTTTATTTATTTCGGATTATATACGTTCCGCTCGAGTCTTCTGCAATAGTGAGAGTGAAACTAATCTATTGTACCACAATGATTTCCGATGTTTACACGAGAACTATACATTGTCATTAAAAACAAATATTGAATGATTACTAATCATAAACAATAGGTAGTCGGACCGAGGATTGAGACCGGACCGGGGATTGGGCCGGACCGGGGATTGTAACGGAACCGGGGATTACTCCGGGCACCTGCGTAGAGGTTAACCTCGCGACGGAGAACGGCCCGGTAAGGGGACGTCGACGGGAGAGGTTACTCCCTCGGGGTATTATTATTAGTAATTTATAACCAGTGTATGCTATCCGCAATATGCCTATAGTAAAGAAACGCCCCGGGAAGAGGTTAGCCTCGCGACGGCGATCGGCGTCCCAGTAGGGGACGTCGATGGTAGAGGGTAGGTACTCCCTTGGGGTATTCCGTCGGGCTGACCACTGAAGTCAAGGAACATTGCATCGGTGGTCGACCGACTGACGAAGGCGACGTGCTATACGGGTTGGTTATGGGTGTGCGTGCTTATGCCCCACTGTCGCTCCGGACGAAGTTGGGCGGAGGAGTGCACCGACTGTACCCCATCCCCATAAAAAAGAAAGGAAACATAAACAATATAATTTTTTCATATATAATCATCTTCTTCTTGTACTGGCAATAAATTTCTACCAAAATGTGGGTCAAAACTTAATAACTACTTTTCTGTAGCGGGTAGATAATTATAAAAATCTATAATAACGTTGACTTGTTTAGACGTCAGACCTCCAACCGTCAGACGACCAACACCTCAATCCAATATTTTAAAGCACCCAGACCACCTTATTGAAAATACCCATGGACCTATCAACATGGTTACCCAATATTTTCAATTTTATAGCCTCAAAATATTGGTTAACCCATCGATCAAGTATTCTAAAGCACACAGGCCAGTTTATTGGAAATACCCATGGATCTATCAACATGGTTATACAATATTTCCAATTTCACTGCTGTCTCCTATCAATCTCTCTTCCTCTCAAAATCAAATTCTTCGAAGTTCTCTCGATAGCTTCAATGCACATAAGAGTACTACTTGGACTGAAAATACCCATGGATCTATCAACACGGTTTGTACAACCGTATTTAGTCCACGTATATTTGGGATATCATTTTCTATTATAGGCAAAGAATATCTCTCAACAACGTCTTGTCGTATCAACGTGCATTCGCTGCCGAAGTCCACATAACTTTGTATATTTATCCTATTATTTATAGTAGATATCTTAAAATATTTAGAGTCAGATTTAGATGTTTGGGTGATCATGGTTTTCTTATCGGATTGGGAGTTGTTGCTTGAACGATGATCGTTTTTAAGTCTGTAGCAATCGCTGACATTATGTCCAAACCGTTTACAATTATCACATCGAATTAATGGTTTTGGACACTTAACCGAGATATGGCCTGCTTCCTTGCAATTGAAGCAGAAAATATCATTCGTCATTCTACTACGGCATTGCGCTGCTCGATGACCTGATTTGTTACATTTAAAACATTTGTCATTTAGAGTGGAACCACTGGGAGCGTTTGCAAGGATCGATCGTTTAACAAAACGAGAACTATTCGTCTCCCTACACAAATCTTTAAGGAATTTTAATAAATCTTCTGGATCCTGACACCTGGCTGATGACGCACTTGCTCTAATTGTCCTATCATATATACCAAACACCAGGCAGTCAACCGCCTTCTTCCCGTCTATACTACAAACGTTAAGTAATACCATTTTGTCGTAATAGTATTCGTCTATTGTTTCGCCTAATTTCATTCTCCTATCTAACATTTCCGACAATAAAGCCCCGTAGTTGCTTTCTGAGGGGAACGCTTTACTAAGTCTCTCATGCCACTCAGACCATGTAAGAAGTATAGTTTGAAGTCCTTCATACCATTTCTTAGCATGACCACCTAATTTAGGCAAAGTGTAATGAGTAGTTTGTTCATCAGACCAGTCATAAATTTTTGCGCATTCATTAACCTTGGCTATCCATCCCTCAATTCGTTGATTTTTTTGCGATGGTTCAAACGTGGGTATAATATTAACACGTTTGTCATACATGACTTGAGAGTGCGATCGTGTAAAACTCTGAATTATTTGTGATATATCATCAACACTAAGTAATAAACTAGATTTACTTGTAGAGTCCGTTTGGTTCACCGCTGTTCGTTGCGAAGAATCATCATTCGTCGTCTGCAACTCGGGCTGAAGCTCTGTACTATGCCGTGGCTGCGTATTTATTTCGCCAGGAACTCGTGGTGTCTCCGTCTCCTGGAATATTCGATAGTGCGGAATATATATATGTGACCACAACTAACAGAAACAGTCAGGAACACAACGACAAAAAAAAAAGAATAAAAAAAAACAATAGCCGGTGTCTCATAACTAGTGTAGCCGAGATTATTTATTCACGTTCAAGGCGGGAGATGTTCATAGAAAAAGATTCTAAGAATTGCAAAATGGGCATTTCTTAATAAGATAAACTAATTAATAATAAAACCAATATTCATTTTGATATCCTGCAATACAACCCGTGATTCATACATTGAATTGTCCAGCGATAGAATAGAACTCACTTCACTGCCACGGCCAGTTGGTATCTCAATATACCAGCTATGCAATCGAACTAGACTTACGCTATAATTAATTTTATACGTCATAGATGTGAATACTTTTATACACCGGTTTATTTTGTTTATTTATTTTTATTTTATTTGATTTTTTTTTTGTATTCGGCCAGTACGTAATATACTATGAATAAACTGCGCGCCACTGCTAATACATTTAGTCAAATTCAAACTAAACAAACAATAGTAACCTGTTCAATTATGTATTACTTTCATTAGCAAAGGTGGCCAGAAAATATTCAATTCATCATCATCTTGCTCTTATCCCAATTACTTGGGGTCGACGCAATATGTCATCTGTTTTGACATATTGCAAAAAGTTTCGGCAATGACTTTTATGACCAGCCGCCTGCCTGACATCAACCCTCCTTGGGAATGTAATCGTTGACCCAAATGGTATCAGATGGAGTTGGTCCGGGTCAATCTAGGGCTCTTAGTCGTCTTTTACGACACCCACGAGCAAAGCAAGGGTTGGTAGTATTCGAAGCCTGCATAGGCCCCTTAAGGGCACTTAAATATTGTCAAATTACACGTTTGAACACAATACAATAATCTACCACTGGATCGGAATGCGGCCACAAACTGAGAAGATCCGGCAAGAAACTCAGCGGGCAGTCATATTTTTCTTTACTTTTTTAAATATATATAATTTTATGCTTCGTACAACATATACGGTAATAGCTCCAGTGTGATGCCCTTCGAAATTGTATATATGTATAAATTTTCAAAATTTAGTACAAGACAAAAAAAATAAAAGAAAGGAAGAAAATATGGCTGGACCAGATCCCACAAGCAGCACCCGATCACGAGTTAACTACTAGAGCAGCCATCATATTAATAATATTATCATCATTTCGGCTCCTGTTTATCCCACTACTTGGGTCAAACCTTATTCACAATAGAAGGGAAATTGGCCTAATGTATCACGCTGGTCGGAGTGGTAACCCTATATTAATAGGGCTTTACATCGAGCTTTTCATATCTCGCATTAAAGTTACACACTTATTATATTACTTATTCGTTATAAATTCTATATCCCTTAACCTTAATCACCACAAGATAGATTAGTATTATGCACTAACAAAATGCCCACATCATTCTTTCTTATCGCTGCTGTAAAAATCGACCATTAAATGAATGCAAATAGCAGATAATACTTAAAAATAATATAGCCTTATGCTGACTCATTCAACGAGCACGTTATAATATTATATATATCTAAGATTGTGACGAGGATACGACGCAGCACATACTCGAGGTGTGTGCAGCGTGGGCAGAACAGCGCCGTAAATTCGTCGCAATCATCGATGCAGACTTGACGCTGTCAACCATTGCTAAGGAGATGCTCGAGAGCATCAGGAACTGGGACGCAGTCGCCGCCTTCTGTTAGGCATCTCCTAGGATCTCACGGAAGGAGGCATCGGATCTTGCACGGAAGGAACTCCTTTACGGCGATATGATCCACCCCTGGCGCCTTGGACGATGATGTTACCACACTAGCCGAAGCCGCAGGTGACTGGACCGGGATTCGTCACCCGCAGAGAGATTGATCATGAGAGAACAACGCCCCAGGGATATGGGTAGAGAGGGTATCCGAAAGGGTATCCCGCCGGCTGGCCACGAAAGTCAAGGATTCGGTACCAGTGGTCAGACCAGTGGTGAAGGGGAGAGAATGCAGTGGGTTATGAGGTCGCGTGCCGCTTTCTCGTCACCCCGGACGGGATGGACGGCGTGTATTCGCTCCATAGCCTGCCAAAAAAAAAAACGATATAATTGGTCAACTTCCCATTGTGAGGCAAGCTCATTCAAAAACAATGTGATATGGGCTGAAATTTTCCCTCAAATTCTGGGAAAAATTAGATTACAAAAAGAACAATCAATTTACAGAATTCTATATCACATATTATCTACTTTATTATACATAAGTATACATCAAAACAAAATTAATGCTCAAATATAAATATATTTGAGCTCAAGTAAGCATAAATAAACCTCGGGCCGACCACTGATGACAAGTAACCCTGCTCCGATGATCGGCCCAACGACGAAGGCGACGTGGTGTTCGGGTGGGTTGCGGGTGTTGCGTGCTTACGCCCCTCTATCGCCCCTGACGGAGTGGTGCGAGGAGCGGGCCGACCGCAGCCCACCCCAAAAAAAAAAAAAAGCATAAATAAACCTGTGTTGTTATTTTAAAATTCACGTGTCGTTTAAAACTACAATATGTTTTGTTAACAAAACTACTTTACGTATTTTTTTATTTACTTTACAGATCGCATCGATTTATGTCCGCCCGTGACCATGAACACTGTATAGTATTCGAAACGTCTGGCAATCAAAAATTAAATACGAATAGTCAATTTCCCTTCTATTGTAGAGAAGGCTTACGTAAATGCGTAGAAATGATGATGTAAACTTATTCTTTTTTTAGGTGGATTATGGTCAGCTACACGGCGTCCGTTCAGTCCAGGGTGATGAAAGTGTGGGTAAGAGGGTAACAGACTATTTTATCCGGAAAATAGCCGTTGCCCTCTCTTCGGATAACGGACTATTCCTCCGAGAATATCTCTTGGCCTCGGCTAGATATTATAGTATAGAACCTAGAACTTCATTGTTAATTTATTACAAAAATGCAAGAGATTTCCTATTAAACTTAGTAATCCTAAAAATCCTGCTAGTAGTACAAATAAAAATTTTGCCAGCATGCCTTCTCATCTCATTTTTCTGATGTCCTTAATAATTTAAATGCTGCATTTCTCAGATATGTTTGCGAACTTTATCTGCAAGAATATTTTTGCTATTCTTGATTCAGACCCTGTCTGGCTTCAACTTCGTATTGATCTTTCTGGGTTCATAATTCTTAGAGATGATCGGGAAGTTAATAAAGGAATCGGTGTTGCCATATACCTAAGCATTATGTAAAATATTATTCATATGTCTTCACAACCATAGCCCTCTAATGCTAGCGAGCATTTATTTATTAAGATTCAACTTACTTCAAACTTCTGCTTGACGTTTATTACTCTCCCTCGGCATATTAAAACTTTTTACCTTCCTTGACACTTTATTGGTAAATCTCTCTTCTTACGGTCATCTCATTATTATGGTTAACTTTAATATCTGTCTTTTAAAAAAGAAATATGTTTTTTATCTTTCTCTGCTACAACAAAATCTCTTAATCTATACATGCTTTCATTATAATCTCAGCTTATATACGTGCCCGTACCTGCCTATGGGATAGAAACTGACCTACTGTATCGCGCTGTCCAGACGTGTTGGCATAGGGTTTTGTTTTCCATCTCTTGCATAGATTGTATATGCATATAGTCGTCTTTTATGACATCTACAGCAAGAGTTCGAGTGGTGATTTGTATTCTCACTCCGTCACCACATGGAAAATCTGTCCATATTATCACTTAATACCATGCACCACTTACCCTTCGCTCGAATTGTTCAAGCAAAGGCCGATCAATTTTAAGATTATATTATAGGATCCCGCTATACAACGACCTTCACCGAGATGTTTATTTGATGAAACTTATTTTTTATTTAATTTAATATGTCAACAAATATATTGCATATGGGTTGCCTAAAAATTTTAGTCCAGAGTATGATTATTTAATAATTAAAAAAAAAATTTTTTTTGTACCTTGCACTGGGTTGATTATTGAACAAATTCTATACCAATCGAAAGTATGAAGCCCATAGAATATGCAAACGTTAGATTGCCTATTCTTTTCCGGTCACAACTCTTGGGTAGCCAGGTATAAACAGATAAATCGATACTAGCATTTTGCACCGGTCTGATCGACGTTTACATATTCTATGGACTTCATACTTTCGATTGGTATAGAATTTGTCTAATAAAATCAAACCGGTGCAATGTATGAAAAAAAATTAATTAATCATACTCTGGACTAAAATTTGTTAGGCAACCCATTTGCAATATATTTATTGACATATTAAATTAAATAAAAATAAGTTTCATCAAATAAACATCACGGTGAAGGTCGTTGTATAGCGGGATCTTAGACCATTATGAACCTTAAAAATTTTATATAAAAAAGCATTAAGTATAGTTATGAAAAAGCTTTGAGTTTTTTTTTAAGTTTGTGTACCTATTGATTGAATGGGAATTTAAAGGGAAATAAATACCATAATTAAGATAAAAATAATATGTAACTATCTTTCTTATTAGTGGAGGACAACTATACATATCATATGACTATAGATAAGCTTTATTCATACAAAAGAGAAAAGCTTGACATGAAATCTTATTAACAACAATCGTGTGATTACTGTGAAATACTATGGCGCAAAGATCAAACGGTCAATATATCTGTACTGATACATGTCAAATTCAGATAAAATACAACAACTAATTTGAATACCTAAAATACCAATTTTTTTTATAATTGTATGTTTTCACTTCTACCGACAGTTCTCAAGAGACCTTTTATGAAGTAGAAACTTTTTAGCGGCATTGTATACTTTTTTTGCGATGGGTAAAAATGTTAAACTCGTGTCGGGACACGTGACATGATCGAAAATTCGTAAGATGGCACAGGATGCTTTTGCGAATGTGTGTTGAAGCGCATGAGCGCCTGCTCTTTGCTTTCAAATCCACAAACACCAAGCACCTAATTTGAAATGTTGTTTAATTTTTGTTGAAATTATTGCACTATACATTTCCTAATAAATATTAGCTATAACCTATTAATTTAGATTATTATTTTCGGATTATTTTTAGTTTATAAAGAAGTGTTTATGATCAAGGATTACATTTTGAATTAGTCATTAAAAATTCTTTACAAACCAAAAATAATTATAAAACTAATAATCTAATAGGTCGACGACTAAATTATTTAGTTTTCACTTCTATCGACAGTTCCCAAAGGCTAACCGTTTTTTTTATTTACTAATACTACTGAATATATTAATCTTTGTCCTAAAACGCAGCTTTCATGCACTGTTTGACTTATGATATATGTTGCAAATATGTAACTATTGTGTATACTGCTAAATTGTTTTATTTTTTCCCGTATCTATAATATCAAGTTATTTATTGTTCTATTTTTGTTTTGTGTAAAGCAATATAATTCTCAGCACAAATAATAAAAAAAAGCTAATGAAAAATCTAAAAAATCCTCATTAACTTCCTTATTGTATTTTTTTAATCTATTATTGTGGTGAGAAATAAATGAAAAAAAATCTACACTAAGAAATTTCTCCTTTTATTGCGCGGGACTTTACAAAGATATAATTTAACGTACACAAATTACACCCAGACTCGGAACAACAATTTTTGAATCTCACAAAGTAATGTCCTGCTTGGGAATCAAACCCATGACACTGGTATAATAACTTGGTCTCTTAACCACTATGCCATCTGTGCAATGAAATCATCATCATCACCATTCAGGCCATCGCCGTCTACTGCTGTGCTGGACGTAAGCCTCCCTGGTGTTTCACTACGAAGTGCGGTTCTGTGCCGCCTGCATTCAACGACGCCAGATTGAGCAGACTTTCACCAGGTTGTCGGTCCACCTAGTCGGGCGTCCTACACTGCATCGTCCAATACGTGGTTGCCACCCGAGTAACTTTCTTCTTCAATCTTTGTCAGTTCGTCAAGCGATGTAGTCTGCCAATTGCCATTTCAACGTGCTAATTCCTTGTGTTATGTCGGTTACATCCGTTCTTCTACGGATATTCGTTTGTGGATTCTATTTCACAGAGAAATACCGAGCATAGCCCACTCCATGGCACATTGTGCGATTTTAAGCTCGGTTATGAGGCCTACATTAGGGACCACATTTCCGTGCCGTAAGTCATCACTAGTAACACACACTGGTCGTAGACCTGTGTTTTCAGACACTGAGACTCATGTTGGATGAGAAGACATATAACATACAACAATATGATTTTTTGACCATCTCTTTATAAGCTATATATGTTTTTAAATAATAAGCTAATATGTTTTTACTACGTATTACATAATGAAGTTTACTCACAATCTTCTATAATTATTAAAGAAATGAACAGTATATTTTTCTTTGTTGAAGATTTTGTAATAAAAAATATATTTCCACTACCTCTTCTTTTGTGGTTGTCGTAAAAAATGAATAAAAAATATAATGAGACGACAGCAATTTAGAAATAGAAATTTTGAGTTAGTAGGTTAATTTACCATTTACTGTGGAAATCACTTAAGTTTAACAGCGGGGCCCTAAAACTAAAAGTATATGAGAATATAAATTATAAAAAAGCAGACATGAAGACTACCGGCAAAATTGAAAACTTGAAATTATGAATAGGAACACATCTTAAATTAAAATTTACAAATAAAACTGTTTACATTTTTCTAGTTTTACATCTACCAGTACGGATATAGTGACATTGACATAGCAATAGATGTAGTGTTAGCGTTAACACGTCATGTCATTATATCGATGACGGACCTGGAGGCGGAGATGCGCGCCGGAATTAATCGGCGAGTGTCGGAGACGCGCGCCCGCAGCTTCATGGTCTCGTTGAAGGAGATTGCCGCCTGGGGGGTCGACGCCCGCCGAGACGTCATTGCCCGTTGGGCAGTCCGGCTGGAGGGGCCTCGATACGGTGTCAGGACCATTGAGGCCTTCCGGCCGTGGAGTGGTTGGAGCGGACGCACGGGGTGCTTTCCTTCTGACTGGTGCAAGTCTTGACGGGGCACGGTTGCTTCGGCAAGTACCTGCACACGATCGTGAAGAGGGGGAGCACACCGGCCTGCCATCACTGCGATTGTGACGAAGACACGGCGCAGCACACACTCAAGGTGTGTTCCGCGTGGGCTGAGCAACACCGTGATCTCGTCGCAATCATTGATGCCGACCTGACGCTGCCGACCATCGCCAGGGAGATGCTCGGCAGCATCAAGAATTGGGACACAGTCGCCGCATTCTGCGAGGTAGTCGTCTCACGGAAGGAGGCGGCAGAACGCGCGCAAGAGAAACGCCTCCACGACAACGCAATTCCGTCGGGCCGACTACTGAAGATAAGTTACCCTACACCGATGGTCGACCCAAAGATGAAGGCGACGTGTCACGGGTTGTTATGGGGCCGCGCGCCACCCCTCTGTCGCCCCGGATAGAGCCAGGCGACGGGTGCGCTGACCATGGCCAACCCTTAAAAAAAAATGAATTTATGCCTCATCCAAAATTGCTAATAAAAATTTTCACATAAAAAAATTATACGCTCTCCAGAAGTCTTCATCGCCTTATGAGATTATCTATCGAACCCACTACATAGGTAGGTGCTATTCAGACCACTAGGCCATTTGCATAATAATAACTCAAATGAACCCTATACTAACATGTCTGACCAATACGGTTGTTGGTATATTTCCCTCATAATCGGGAAGAGGCTCAAGCCCAGCAGTGGGACGTATATGAGCTGAAACGATGAATTACAATTCTAATCCGTGGAGTAACTCATTTGGCTTCTAGATAAATAAAATGTCAAAATGAAACAACTTATAAACTCATCTGACCAGCAGTGAATAACAGGTTAATTTCTATTCCATTATGAAAGAGATGCCTGCTCAGTAGTGGAACAGTTTTTATTTCACGATAGCACCATGAATTGATGAACAGATTGTTGTACCGCGGGAGACTTTTCAAACACCTTTAAAATATCTCTTAATATATCTCTTCAGAACCACTGTGAATTGTACAAAAAATACCCTGTTTTTTTATTGCTGCTGTTGGCAAACGAGCAAACAGCACACCTGATGGTAAGTGATCCTACCGCTCGGCCTTTGCTAGTCCGTTGCCTACCATAAAGAAAAGGAAAGGAATGTGAATGCGTGCAATGAGGTTTGACGATACTAAAAGCATCATGAAACCCCATCATACGCAAATACTCTCAGAAACTTAGGCTTGCGGCTCTCTCGCTCACCGAATGAAATGCAATAACAAATTGCTACTAATGGACGTAAATTTTCTTTGAGAATGTGGTACTACCGCGGACGGACCGGCCCACGACTGTTGACAGACGACTGTCGAAAATGTGATTCTACCAAATATAACAATAAGTATAGATGTAAATTCACCGCCTAAAAAGAACCGACAACCCTTAATCTGATTTCTCTTATAGTGAATTTTAAGGGTAGGCGTATCACTGGATGCGTCAACCTCTAACTGTCTATAATTAGCTCCAATCTGATTATAGCTTTATATGGCTGATTGCAGATAGATAATAAGAAAAAAAAAATGTAAATCTACGACACACCATACATAATGTTATGAACTCACTGTCTCATCATACATCTAACGCTACCGACTATTACTAGGGCAGTGCTCGACAGCGTCAGGAACTGGGACCCGGTTGCAGCCTTCTGCGAGGCAGTGATCTCGCAGAAGGAGGCGGCGGGTCGCGCACGTGATGAGATCAGCCTCGACGAAGCGACCCGACGCCGGCGACTGGGGCGGCGCAGGCGCGACTACCTGTTCGTCATGCCGCCTTAGCCGAGGCCGTGCGTGACGTGACCGGGGAGTTAGTCCGTCACCCGCCGAGAGGCCGACCGCGTGAGGAAAGGCCGACGTCCTCGGGGGGGACGTCGGTCGACGAGAGGGTACCCCAAGTAGGGGGTATTCCGTCGGGCCGAACACTGATGACAAGTAACCCTGTTCCGGTGGTCGGCCCAACGACGAAGGTGACGTGGTGTTCGGGTGGGTTGCGGGTGTGCGTGCTTACCCACTTTGTCGCCCCGGATGGAGTGGTGCGAGGAGAGCGACGACCGCAATCCACCCCAAAAAAAAAAACTCATCATACATGACCCACCGCTGAGCTAGAAGCTCATTCAAATGAAATTTAAATTAACCTACTATGCTTATTAGTTTTTCTTCTCTTGCATATGTATTATCCGATTCATCATCATCATCATCATCATTTCAGCCTATAGCCGTCCACTGCTGGACGTAGGCCTCCCTCATGTTGCGCCACAATGTGCGGTCCTGTGCCGCCTGCATCCAACGACGCCCAGCAACTTTCACTAGGTCATCGGTCCACCTAGTGGGGGGCGTCCTACACTGCGTCGTCCAATTCGTGGTCGCCACTCAAGAACCTTTCTTCCCCAACGGTTGTCGGTTCGACGAGCGATGTGGCCTGCCCATTGCCATTTCAACGTACTAATTCTGCGGGCTATGTCGGTTACACCCGTTCTTCTACGGATTTCCGTGTTCCGGATTCTATCTCGCAGAGAAATCCCGCGCATAGCCGGCTCCATAGCACGCTGAGTGACTTTAAGCCTTGATATAAGGCCTACATTTAGGGACCACGTTTCCGTGCCGTAAGTCATCACTGGTAACACACACTGGTCGTAGACCTGTGTTTTCAGATACTGAGGTATGTTGGACGAGAAGATCCTCTTAAGTGTCCCAAACGCTGCCCAACCGAGTTGGATTCGTCGGCTGATCTCTTTCTCGAAGTTGGATCTACCTAACTGGACTGTTTGTCCGAGGTAAACATAGTGATCGAAAACTTCGAGAATCGCATTGACAACTAAGACCGGTACAGGAATGACATGGGCATTTGACATGACTTTCGTCTTGTCCATGTTCATTCGTAAACTCACTAGTTGGGATACCCTGCTGAGATCATTGAGCATTGTGCCAAGGTCCTACATGGATTCTGCCATAACGACTATATCGTCCGCAAATCGAAGGTGAGTGATGTATTCGCCGTTAATGTTGATGCCGAGACTGGACAGTCTAAGAGCTTGAAGACATTTTCCAGTGCAGTGGTGAACAGTTTCGGAGAGATGACATCTCCCTGTCTCACGCCTTTCTGCAATTGGATCGGTTTCGTACTCCTATCCCGGATACGGACTGACATTGTGGCGTTCCTATACAAACACTTCAGCACTTCGATATAGCGATAGTCGATTTGGCACCGCTGAAGGGACTGCAGCACCGCCCAAGTTTCGACTGAATCAAAGGCTTTCTCATAGTCCACAAACGCTAAGCACAGAGGCCGATTATACTCCTCGGTTTTTTGTATAATCTGCCGAAGCGTGAGGAAATGGTCTATGGTGCTATAGCCTTTTCGGAAGCCGGCTTGTTCGGGCGACTGGAAGTCATCGAGCTTGCGCGAGAGTCGATTGGTAATGACCCTCGAGAACAACTTATAAACATGGCTCAGGAGTGAGATGGGTCTGTAGTTCTTTAGAAGAGCTTTGTCACCCTTCTTGAAGAACAGCACCACCACACTCCTGGTCCACGACTCTAGAACGTCGCCCCCGAGGATAACGGAATTAAATAGCTTCTGAAGGGCTATTAAGACTGGCTTGCTGCCCGCCTTCAGAAGCTCTGCCGTAATTCCGTCATCTCCCGGTGCCTTACCGTTACGTAGTTGTTTGAGAGCCATTCTGATCTCATACAAACTGATGTCCGGGATTTCTTCGGTATAGTGCCGAGTTAACTTAGATCTGGGATCGTGGACCAAGCCGACAACAGGATTTCGGGATGATTTGTATAACTGTCCATAGAACCTTTCGACCTCTCCCAAGATCTCACTTTGGGATGAAATGACAGTGCCATCGTCGGTCTTCAGCTTAGTCATTTGGCTTTGCCCAAAAGACAGATCTTGTGCGAACACTTTGGAGCCACGATTCCGCTCTATCGCTTCTTTAATACGGAGCGTATTAAATCGGCGAATATCGCGACGCACAGACCTGGAGATCTGCCTATTTAGCTGCCTATGTTTGGACCAATCGGCTGAAGACTGCACCGTCATCTCTTTTCTCCGCTCCATGAGCTCGAGAGTCTGGTCAGAAAGTTTTTTAGGTCTATTGACGCCGTGAGCCTTGAAATTATCCGATTACCATATCACTTATTCATTTATTACGCTACTCACAGGTAAGTTACAGGATGGCGAATTGGGTTCTTACTCCGTTACTACATAGAAAATATAATTATACAGTTAATTAGGGTGCAATAATAACCTTTTCTATGTGGTGACGGAGTAATACAATTCATTACCCTCTATCTCGGTAGTGGGTATCGTAAAAGACGACTAAGGGATATGATATGCGTATAGCATCAAGAGAGCAATAACTCGAAATTAAATTCTATGCAAACACGTCTGACCAGCGTGGTATAGTATGTCAAATTGTCATACAATGGAGGAGCCCTTAGCTCATATAACATAAGTAAAATAACTAATTCAATAATTAAATAAAACTTACCCAGATTACACATTGAGTTATTGATGAATCTTTCTGCAATTAAGCTTTCTCGGTAAATAAATGCGGAAGCCAAGAAAAAATATTCAGGCTTAGCATAAGATTTTTCTCGTTGAATTCTTTTGTGGGTCATAGCGTTGACTCTTATCTTAATGTTTGCCTTTGGGAGTTGGTTACGTTCCACGTTTGGCAGACGATCCGTCTTTGTCTTTCAAATATAAGATACTATCCGTGTCATCTGATCTTGGTAACATTGTAATATATATTTTGGAAGACTTTGGGACGTAGTGTACGTTAATAATGATACTTCAAAAGTTGACAAGATAAAGTTTTTTAAGAATATGTCTCACCGAAATAATACAAGGGATATTTATAAAACAAGTATGAAATAATAATTATTAATAAATATTGCTTATCTTACCCGTGGGTGACGTAAAAGACGACTTAGGGATTATAATACGTATACAAGATCTATGCAAGAGAAGGAAAAATCGAAATAAAACCCTATATCTAGGTAATCATCATCATAACAGCTCGTATACGTCCCTCTACAGGGCTTGAACCCATAATAGGATTTACTATACCACGGTGGTCAGACGGCTGGGTACAGGTTTTTTTTTCAATTTTCCTTGTTTTACGTGGATACTATTTGCATATTATAATACCTTTTTTTTTTTGGGGGTGGGCTGCGGTCGGCGCGCTTCTGCACCACTCCGTCCGAGGCGACAGAGCGGCTTAAGCACGCAACACCCGCAACCCACCCGAACACCACGTCGCCTTCGTCGTTGGGCCGACCACTGGAGCAGGGTTACTTGTCTTCAGTGGTCGGCCCGACGGAATACCCCCTACCCGGGGTACCCCCCCATCGAATATTATAATACCTTAAGCCGTTTTTAGGATACTTTTGGGGCAGAATGGTATAGTCAATTATATTCTGCCACCAATTCATTAATTTAAAAATATTAACTTTAACTTCTCTATTTATATATATGAAGTGCGTTCGTCAGAGAGAATCTCAACTTGTATGAAACTCTTACTAATAGGAGACTCATCATCATGTTGATCTTATCCCAATTACTTGGGGTCGACGCAATATGTCATCTGTTTTGACATATTGCAAAAAGTTTCGGCAATGACTTTTATGACCGGCCGCCTGCCTGACGTCAACCCTCCTTGGGAATGTAATCGTTGACCCCAAATGGTACCAGATGGAGTTGGTCTGGGTCAATCTAGAGCTCTTAGTCGTCTTTTACGACACCCACAAGCAAAGCAAGGGTTGGTAGTATTCGAAGCCGCTACCACACAGCACTAATAGGAGACTACAGAACATTTTAAGTTTAAGACAGCACAAAACAGCACTTTTCTCAAAAAGCATTCTGGGTATGGCTCCTCTTATTTATAACAAACTGCTGAAACAAATGAAACCCGAAAATGTCAGTAACTTTAATAAAACTCTCAAAAAATTTCTAATAAATAAAGCCTATTATTCCATCAATGATTTTTTTAATGACAAATGTATATCATGCTGAATTTGATCTAATTATATTCTTTTTTTCTCTATAATGTAATAATTAATAAACTAATTTACTATAGTCTATGTTTCACATGCCAAACAACGGCTAAACAGAATGATCAATATATATTAATGTACTTATCATATATTTTACTCTATTTAATGTGAAATATCTGGTTGACCGAGCTTCGCTCGGAATATTTTTGTTATATTTTGTCGAATTTATTTAGATATATATTAATAAAAAATAAAAATTTAATAATGAAAAAAATATAAAAAATTACAAAAAGAGAATAATAATAACACCGAGATTCGATCCCACGCTGTTTGAATGCCAAAACAAAACAAAAAGAAAACTGGACAACTTCCCAAGTGAGCTATCGCCACTCTTGATGTTGATGGCGAAATTTGGATCCATATTCTATTGACATTTTATGTCATTATATTGATTAGCTAAAAACACCGACAAAATAACATTTTCTATATACAAAACATAATAGCTAAATCGATTTTTTGGCCTTGTAACCTCTAGTATGCCAAATTTCATCAAAATCATTGGAGCCATTGCCGAGATCCTGAATATATATATATATATATATATATACAAGAATTGCTCGTTTAAAGATATAAGATAAATGAATTTGAATTCTTACTCCGTCATAACAAATAAAAGTACTTATATTAAAGTAGTATTATCTAGTAATCTATTTTCATAGTACTTCTGACCGACCTACTTAATATGCAAAGATTTACTTTCAATATTATCGAGATAGCTTGGAGCGAACTAAATTCACTGAGCTCTTACTAATATTACAGCCTCCAATATTCATACAATAATTTGAATAGATATTATTGCTGTACCGACAACCGCATATCCTTCAAGGTCTGAAGTCGATTATTGTGAAATTTCAGTGATATTACGTGTTGTTTTCAATTCATTTGGTTTACAGAAATATGCCATGTATATTAGAATCATCTTAAGGATGCCTTGTTAAGAATTTTAGAGGTTACTCAGAGAATATGTAGAGAATTAAAGTAAATTCGTAATAAGATCACGTTGCTAAGAGTTTCTGCAGCCACAATGGGCTGTTTACTCCATTACTAGTGGAGTGATGGCTGCTCTAGTGGTTAACTCGTGATCGGGTGCCGCTTGCGGGATCTGGTCCAGCCATGGTAATTTTTCATTATATTTAATAATTGTATTGTATGATGGTTCGAAAGGCATCACATTGGTGCTATTAATAAAAGTGTGTGTATCATTTTATTTAAAATAAAAAAATAGTAAATGAATAAAAAAGAGGACAATCCCACTGAGTTTTTTGCCGAATCTTCTCAGTGCGGTCGCGTTCCGATCCGGTAGTAATTTAACGTAAAATGTAAAAAAATGACCATAAGTAAGTGCCCCCGCGGGGTTTATACATAATAAAGGATTTGAATTAAACTATAAATAGGTAATATATCATTAATGTTACAGCTCATACACATCTCACAATTGAGCACGAATCACCCAGAGGTCATTTACTCGAATCACCTAGAGGTGATTTGAGTAAACAGCCATAATGGCTGCAGAAACTGCAGAACATTATAGATAATAGGAAGGAAATTGACTGACCTATGCTGGTTAGACTGGTTAGTATAGACTTTTATTTCGATTTGCCTTGTCTTACGTATATGTTTTAAATATATTTAATTCCTTATTTGTAACATCAACGACGAAATTTTACAGCCACGGGTTGCTCCGTCAGGAGCAGTATCACTTTCGCAGAAAATCTACATCTAGGCGAGAAAGCCCGAAGCCTAACTTTCTCAGGGTGTTTGCTCCTTTAACAGCAATAACAATATGCTACTTTAGGAAGCAACCAGTACATATAGAACTCAAATCGTTGACACAGGAATCCTGTTTATTCTAACCTTTTATGGTCCAATGGAACATTAATCCGACAAGGTCGGAGAAAGATCTGGCTCTGGTCCAAATTACGCGCCCTTCAAAATATGATATACTGATATTGGACGCTACCCAAGTGATAATTTCTCGTTAAATATGTACAAAATTTTAAAGTCTTCGAAATCTTCTGTTCAAACTTTCTTAACTTTGAAATGAAGATTTAGGAGATGTAGAAGAGACTATAGACGAATAGACGATAGCCACCATCTATAGATGCATTTTTCCGTGTGGTGACGGAGTAAGAATACAATTCACCACTCCCTATCTTACTCGTGGATGTCGTAAAAGATGACTGTGGGATATAATATTCATAAAACATCTGTGCAAGAGAAGGAAAACTCGAGAAATGAAAGCCTATACCAACATGTCTGACTAGCATGGTATAGTAGGTCAAATTCTCTCCCATTTTAGAGGAAGCCGGAGCCCAACAGTGCGACGTATGTGGGCTGCGATAATGATGATAGATGCATTTATTGGGCTATAAATATTCAATATTAAAGATAAGCCTTTCCTGAAGGGACATATACTTCCCTATGCCGGGGCTTAAATCTAAACCTTATTATATCATGTTGGTCAGAAAGGTTGGTATAGGGTTTTATTTCGAGTTTTCTTTCTTTGGCATAGATATTATAAGCGCTTTGTATCTCTGAGTCATCTTTTACAATATCCACAGGCAAAATAGGGAGTGGTGCATTGTATTTTTAGTCCGTCACCACACGGAACCTGAAGGAATACAATGCTGCAATCACCATTTATCAGAATTTACGTTAGTTTTTAATTACAATTGGTGTTATGAGATATTGTAATTCTTGCCCCGTAATCACTTGAAATATATAAAAGCATTTGACTAGCATCGTATAGTCTTTCAATTTCACTTCTATTGTGGAGTAGGACTTTAACGTAAAATTTGGATTTGAATGAGCTGCATGTTGTACGTAAGACTTTTTTTTTTTAAACAAGACAACACCCTGCACTAAGGAAATAATCCTTGTATTGCGGGGGACTTTACAAACATATAATTAATGGACATAAATTACATCCAGACTCAGAACAACAATTTGTGGATCGCACAAAGTGTTGTCCCGCATGGGATTCGAACCCCCGATACTGGCGCTGTAGGTCGCTATCTTAACCACTACGCCATCCGTGCAGTCAATTTTCATTACTATCTTTTAATATCGATCTAAATTGCTTGGTTCATTTGCGGTAGGGCTACACTCTTGTAGAGAAACGGAGTAGTAGAAATTGGTACTACGCTTCGTTCAGAAGGCAGAGACTCGCTTAAGCAGTTACCACTTATATTCTATACTAATATATAAAGCTGAAGAGTTTGTTTGTTTGAACGCGCTAATCTCAGGAACTACTGGTGTGATTTAAAAAAAATCTTTCGGCGTTAGATAGCCCATTTATCGAGAAAGGCTATAGGCTATATATCATCACGCTAAGACCAACAGGAGCAGAACACCAATGAAACATGTTTCAAAATCGGGGTTTCCTCCTTTTGAGAGCTTCCGCTGCGTAAACGGCTAATTTTTCGCAAAAATCATGTGTATCAAAATCCTATTATTAAAAAATATATTCACCTTCTACAACTTTGGGCTGACGCTAACAAAGCAGTCAGTCAGCCCAAAGTATCTGTACCACGTGGATGAAGTCGCGAGCAGAAGTTAGTCACCTATATATCAAATTGAAGACGTCCATTATGGCTCAGTTTTCGTCCACTATATGAGCGAAATCCACAAGTTTTCCTTGACTTCTATCGGAATAATGACATTGACGTAGCTATGAATGTAGTTTTAGTAACGTTAAACACGTCACAGGACTATGTCGATGACCGACTTACATATATTCACTTCCATTCAATAAACGTTTTAGAAGTTAGTAATACACAAATTACATAACATCATCATTTCATCATTTCAGCCTATATATGTCCCACTGTTGGGCTCAGGTTTCCTCCAAAATGGGAAAGGAATTGACTTACTATTCCATGCTGGTTAGACGTGTTGGAATAGGGTTTTGTTTCGAGTCCTCCTTCTCTTCCATAGATGTTATATGCTTATCATATCCCTTAGTCGTCTTTTACGATAAATTCAAATTCCACATCGCTTGTCGAACCGTTAACTGTTGGGGAATAAAGGTTCTTGAGTCGCGACCACGAATCGGACGGCGCAGCGTAGGATGACAACCCAAGGTGGACTGACGACATTCTCAAAGTCGCAGGAAACCGTTGGATGCAAGTGGCGCAGGACTGTTCTGAGTGGCATTCTCGTGGAGAAGCCTATCCAGCAGTGGACATCTGTAGGCTGATGGATGGATGGAAGGAAAAATTTATTACATAACATAATTGATTAAATTTAGGCGATAGATAGTGGCGATCCATTATTATTTTAAAACTGAAATCAGGAAGGGACACTCACCACTTTACCATCAACTTGCAATTTTGACGTTCTGGAAGGTGCTCATGAGAGTAAGATTGCTTTATCTTCTACTAGTCCACTTTGATCCTATCTCGTATTCCTTCCATTCCACTGTGTTTCAAATCAAATCATTTGTTCTGCATAAGCCCCTTAAGGGCACTGCCATATTGTCATATTTATACATCGTTATTAACAATCAATTAATCTACCACCGGATCGGAACGCGGCCATAAGCTGAGAAGATCGGGCAAAAAACTCTGCGGGCTATCATTTTTTTTTAAATCTTTTAAATATATTAAATTGTTTACTTCCTACAACATATGGTATTAGCTCCAGTGTGATGCCCTTTGAAATTGTATACATGTATAAATTTTCAAAATTTAGTACAAAACAAAAAAAATAAAGAAATAGAAAGAAAATATGGCTGGATCAGATCCCACAAGCAGCATTCGATCATGATTTAACTACTAGAGCAGCAATCACTCCCCTCAATCACATTGAAGGGAAGGGAAGGGTGTAGCGTGTATATTAATTAACCGTAGGAAAGTGGTGGGCCTGCCTTTCTTCCATTTCAAATTAAATTACATAACATTGTGCAGACAAACTACTAAAAACAGCTTATAAGAAGCTTCTCAGTGTGGCCGTGTTCCGATCCGGTGGTAGTATACTAGATTGTTAGGTTTTTAAATATAATTCCTATTAATTTTAATGTTAAATAATTACTAACCATAAACAATTTAATTTTTTTCATATAGAATCATTTTCTTCTTACACTGGCAATACATTTGTATCAAATGTGGGTCAATATTTAATAACTAATTTCTGTATCGGGTAGATAATTATAAAATTTTCTGCAATAACGATGACTTGTTGGACGTGAGATATCTTAATCCGCCCGTGACCATGAACGCTGCAAAGTATTCGAAACGTCGGGCAATCAAAAATCAAATACAAACGCGATAAAATCCGTAAAGTAGTTTTATATAAAACTAGCAACCCGCCCTCGCTTCGCTTCGGTTATAGGTTATAGTCGTTTTACCCGCGTAGTTCCCGTTCCCGTGGGAATACCGGGATAAAATATAGCCTAGTTTACGCCCTGATATTATAGCTTTCCATTGGTGAAAGAATTTTTGAAATCGGTCCAGCCGTTTTGAAGATTATCCGCCACAAACAGACAGACAGACAAAAATTTTTTAATTGCTATTTTAGGCATAGGTGTCGTGCAAATAACCGTGTGAGCATGAAAAAAGCCTATTATTTTGACATTACAAACAGACACTCTAATTTTATTTATTGGTATAGATGTGTAATACTCGCGTAAACATCAGAAATCATTAAGTTTATAAGAAACTAGAACACGATACTTCCATATCAAAATGTAAATACCGAAACGGAGGCGTAGCAGATCATGTAGAAAATTACCAGTCTCGAAGTAAAGCTACAGGTTTAAGTTACATCACGCAACGAACCGTGACTCGTGAAACAATAATCGGTTTTGTTTATTTCAATGTGAGACAAGAACTTTTTTGTATCTACTTAGCTGTGCGACGACGTGTTCAGAATACAATGTCTTCATCATCATTGTCATCTCATACGTCCCACTATTGGGCTCGCATCTCCTTCATTGTGGAATGAAATTTGATCTACTATACCACGCTGGTCAGACGTGTTGGTATAGGGCTTCATTTCTAGTTTGCCTTCTCTTGTGCCGATATTATCTGCAACACCCATGGACAAGTTGTGGTGGGTGGTGAATTGTATTCTTACTCCGTCACCACACGCAGAATATTAGTCTTATTTTCTTTGATAGTCATAAAAATTGTCAGAGAAACCACACATCATGAGGATGGCCAGCACTCCTTTGAAAAAATTATTATATTCATTGCTACTGTAAATCCAGGTTAATGTCGAATAGATGATGGATGATATGTATTTTAAAGCGAGCTTTTAAAAGTAGTACTATCTGAAATGGATTCCATTAGGCTGCAAAAAGATGCTTCAGAAATAACATACTTGGTACTTACCTACAAATTTTTGGTACTAAAACTTTTATTGCTTACTGTGATGAAAAAAATATCATGAGGAGACGCATGCTTTTTTTTAATGCAATCGGTGGCAAACGAGCAAACAGTACACCTAATGGTAAGTGTTGCTGCCGCTCATGGAACTTTGCAATACCAGGGGTACAGCTAAGCCGCTGCCTACCGCGAAGAAAGTAAAGGGATTGTGAATGCGTAGTTAGGCTTTCAGCTCGCCCGCTCACTGAACGAAGCGCAGTAACAAATTGCTACTACTCGGATGTCAATTTTCTGCGAGAGTGTGGTATGACCCCGGAAGGACCGGCCCGCGGCTATAGACAGATAACTGTTAATAGTGTGGTCCTACCACTTTTAAAATGTTTAAGAATTTTATTAAAAAATGTTTGAAGATAAGTGCTATCGTCCTATGTAATTATCCTTTAAAAAATCAGCATATTGATTTCTATCATCTTCTGATTTAGCGTCCTATCTAGAACAACCCTTGTTCCATTTCTATCTTTGCTTCTCATGATTATTAAACGAAGTTTTACTACGATTGTGTTAGTATCCCGAACCAGAGGGTCCCGTTCCTTAGTCATCTTTCACCACAGTTACGGGAAAGAGAGGTAATGGTGAATTGTATTCTTACTCCGTCACCCCATGAAGAATTTCTCACATTACTTTAATATAATATATAACAATCCAATATATTATGTATGTTTTTAACTTTTGAAAACGTCGCTTAATAGTTAATGCGATTTAACAGAATAAATCGCAAAGTCTCTTTGAGCCGCATTGAAATAAATTAGAAATTAAAAAAAAGTATCTAGCGCATGACGACAAAAGGGGCTTCTTGAAAATGATAAAAAAAATGTTTGAGCGGCTTATGACGAGCTAATGTTGGATAAAAATTTGCGTAGTCACGCACCGATCCACTTTCGCATGCATCAAAATTATTAGGCTAATATAATATTTATAATACCGGCTAAAACATGTTGGGATTAAGCTACTTTATTATGACTTAGTGAAAAATGGAATTTCTTTACACAGAAAAAGAGCGTTGTGTTTATAAAAACTAAATTTTCGGAATGCTGACTAATCCTGTTCACCGTTGTATTTTTTATTTTACTGTTCGTGGCCAACGAGCAGAGAGTACACCCGGTGGTAAGTGATATTGCCGCCCAAGGACCTTTGTGAAGCAATTGCCTACCGTGAAGAAAGTAAAGGGAGTGTGAATGCGTGCAAAGGTTTGGTGATATTAAAGCCATCAAAGAAACTGACTACACGCAAACACTCTCAGAAATTTGAGGTTTCAGCTCTCACGTTCACCAAATGAAGTGCAGTACTCAGTGATCGATTTTCTGCGAAAGTGTGGTGTTACCTCGGTTCATGGCTTTAGATAGAAAACTATCGACATTGTGGTCCTAAGACTACAGAACTAAGCCTGGATTACAATTATTTACATGTCATACTGTGACACTGAGGCTTGACTTTTAGGAAGCCCTGGATAATATTTGAAGTTACAGCTAATAAATGAGGGGGCGATAATATAAAGTTGATGCTTTTCTTTTAAAAAGACAATTTGAACTAATACTGTGAATGCGAATATTTTATGTTGTTTATTGGTTAAGCTTTCACGCCTAACTAGAAAGAAAAAAGTAATAAGTAGGTAACATCGTCGTCCAATCTCATCTCCGCTTAAATTCGTCCTATTGCTGGGCTCGAGTCTCCTCCACAATAAGAGAGCAATTGGCATACTACACTGGTCAAACGGGTTGGTATAGAATGTATTTTATATCCGTTAATACGTATATAGCTCGTTGCTGTTTTCTTGAGGCAGTGAATGTAAATAAATGTACACCGAGATTGAATAAGCACTTCTTGTATTGATAATTACAGAATTGTACAGTTTATTGAATTAATATCACGGAGTGATATGCACGCGGTTACAGCTACAAAAATGGAAGGGGCTAGGGAGACAGAAGTATGAAAGATAAGATGTGTAATTTACAATTTAGTATGGCAATACTAAACATACTCCCGCCCTTTCACAATAAACTATATTGAATTGTTAATATTAATTAAAGTAGATAAGTACACTGTATTACAAAGACTATGTAGGAAATAACTAAGTAGATAAAATTAGAATCCATGAACTGAGAATTAACGTTTTACAATAAAGATAGAACTTGTCTTTATGCTAAAACAATATTTAAAGAAACTTAACTTAAACTTAATTCTTATTTTAAATTATATATGTATTAGGTAGCCATTAACACTTTAATAACTTTGATTAACATTCTTGTAGTAAAATTAACTTATGGATGGGTCTAGTATATTGACCTTTAGAAGTTTTAATAATTACAGACTTAATTAGACCATCAGATTTATTAACATGTGTAGATATGACTTTCCCCAATGGCCAACAAGTAGGAGGTGTACACTCATCTTTAATTAAGACGATATCACCTATCTTTAAATTTTTCTTAATATCTAACCATTTGTTTCTTGGTTGTAGTTCAGATAAATAACTAAAATAAAACTGTTGCCAAAACCTTTGTTTAATTAATAAACTTTTACGGTAGATATGTAATCTATTTTCATTTAAATTTAAGATATCAGGTTCTGGTATATCACTAATGGAAGAACCTATAAGGAAATGAGCAGGTGTTAAACAACTTACATCACCTGGAACATCAGTGGTTGAACATAATGGCCGAGAATTTACAATACCTTCTATTTGTACTAATAATGTATACAATAGTGAACTATGTTAATTTTGTTGTTCCTAAATGTCTTTTAAGCAACGATTCAACAGATTTGATACCAGCTTCGTATATACCACCCATGTGGCTGGCGAGCGGTACAGTAAATTTATACTCTATATAATTAGATGTACAAAAGTCAATTATATCACTGTATGTCTTGTCAGACTTAAACATTTTATACAACTCATGTAGCTCTGCTCTAGAACCTTTAAAGTTAGTAGCATTATCAGTATATAAACAATTGAGTAAACCTCTACGAGATATGAACCTTTTTAGCGCACATATAAATGCTTGTGAACCTAAATCTGTCACTAGTTCCAAATGGATAGCTCTAGAAGCTAGACAGACAAATAGACATATTTGCAATTACGAGACAAATTACTCCTGACAGCTATTGCACCACTGAAGTCAACGCCTGTATGAAGAAATGCTCTCTCCAGTGACACTCTAGGACTGGGAAGACTTGCCATTTGCTGACCACATGTTTGTGCTCTGTACCTAGTGCATCTAACACATGAGTGAATAGTTTTCTTTACTTCATTTCTACCATTCAGTATCCAATATTTTAATCTAATGTTATATAAAGTAGTTTGAATGCCAGAATGTAACAACTTCTCATGATAGTGTTTAACAATTAACGAAGATAAGTAATCTTTGGCTGATAGTATTATGGGATGAGCTTGTGTGTATGGAATATCTGAATGTAGAATGCGACCTCCAACTCTTATCAATTTATTTTCATCTATGAAAGGGTTAAGTTTTCTTAACGGGCTAGATTTAAATGTGTAAGGTATGGGTGTATATGAGTTAGTTCTGATCACTGTTTGTGATGTTATGTTTGGGCTGTGTAGTGTTAATAGTTCTGATCTTTCTTTTGGAAAGTGTTTAAGCTGAATTACGAGTAGTACAAAATTAAGTGCAATATTAAGTTCTGATAAGGTAAGGTAAGAACTACTGGATTTTTGCTTTTTGAAAATATTTGAAAATCTTAAGACATATGCTGTTACTCTTATTAGTTTGGTAAAATTCGAATAACGACAAAAATAACTATAAAAAACTTATACTTTATATTAGTATCTGAAGCTATAACTTCTGTGTTTATATAATGAACTGTACTCTTGTGTGTTTTAGCCTCATCTTGCGCTACAGTAGGTACTGACATAGGCCAAGATACAATCTCTTGCACCATCCAAGAAGGGCCCTGCCACCATAGTTGACAAGTGGGAAGATCTTTAGGCATAACACCTCTTGTAATTAAGTCTACTGGATTTTGTTTTGTATTAATATAATACCAATCATTGTTTGAAGTGATTTCTATTATTTTCATTAAGCGCTGAGAAATGTTTACCTCATGTTTATGTTTGTAAGGTGATTTTATCCAGCACAAAACAATAGAAGAATCTGTAAATAAGTATGTATTTTTAATTGTTAAATTGCTGTTAATAGTGGTTATAAGCATAGTGCGACAAGCTAAGTATGGTGCACATTTAGTGCCATAAGTTACAGTAGCTAGTTCAATACATTTTAAAGGATCTGATTTAGATTCTCTCCACAAAATTCTCTGTAAAGATCTTTGTTCAGGTGCAATGAAAATACCTCTAAACATTTTAATAATGTCACAAGAAAATACATATTTATGTACCCGGAATTACAAGATAATATCTAACAAGTCTTTGTATATATTAGGACCTTCATAAAGTATGTCATTTAAAGATACACCTGTTGATGTTTTACAACTAGCATTGAAAACGACTCGCAGCTTGGTAGATCTACTATCTGGCCTAATAACAGGCAAGTGTGGTAAGTAATATGCATTGTGATCACTAGGTGAAAAATCTTTTACATAATATACTTACATTTTAATATATTTACATAATATGCATGACCTAATTGAATATATTCATCTATAAAAGCTTTATAGTTAGTAAATAGTGAAGAATCATTTTGAAATTTTGTTTCTAAAGTTAATAAGCACCGGTAAGCTGTTTTAAACGAATTACCTAGATCTGCTACTTTTTCCTTATGTAATGGTAAGTTGACTATGTAGCGTCCTATTTTGTCTTGTGTAGTAGTTGACTGATATAATTCCTCACAAAACTTATCCTCTGGAGATTGTAGTTTGCAAGAGGGTGTTTCCTCTTGCTCCCAGAAACTTTGTAGTAGTTTATCTGTGGATTGTGAAGCATGCAAGCTAATAGCTATGCTATTGTGTAAGTGTGTGTGGGTATCAAGTGGGTATAAACCTGAGACTACCCATCCAAATACTGTCTCTATTATGTTAGGCAGTCTTGGACCTATCTTGATTAGACCTCTTAATAAAAGCGAATAGAAAAGCTCAGCACCTATGAGTAGGTCTATAGTGCTAGGTAAGTAGAAGGTGGGATCAGCAAGATTGTTTATAATTGTGTTAGGTATATTCCAGTTTTGTGTATCTATATAGCTATGTGGCAACGGCACTGTGATACTGTCCATCACTAAAAGTGTTATGTTAGTAATAAATTTAGTAAGGCGAGAAGAAATATAAGTATTTATACCGACTTGAGCTGTATTACTATTGTTGCCGACACTCTGTATTGTGCAAGCATTATAAATAAATGGAAGTTTCAAAGCAGTAGCAAGCCTTTGGGTTATAATGTGTACTTCGCTAGCTGAGTCCAGAAGCGCTCGGGCATTTATCCACTTCCCAGTGGAGTTTTGGATTTTAATTATTGCTGTAGAGAGCAGAATAGAATTGTTTGTCTTAGCCATAAGGACTGTAGCTGGCGTGACATGTGCATTTTCCTGCTGGATATGAGGTATAGTAGAATTATTTTTATTTTGTTTAACTTGAGCAACTGGCTGTTGACTCAATGATGCAGTAGCTGTGGGGCTACTTGAGGTTTGATCAGTAATAGAATTAACTTTAAACTGTGGGCTATCTATATGAATAGTCGTATGATGGTTGCGATTACAAGACAAACATTTTAGCTTTGAACATTTATGGTTAGCGCTATAAGGCTGTAAACAATTGAAACATAGTGACTTTGACTTAATGAAATTAATACGGTTGTTTACAGTCATTTCTAAGTAATTTGGACACTTGTGTAACCTATGAGTTTGTTGACATAATACACAATGGCCAGGTTGAACTGAATTTACATGAACACTTTTTAAATTTTGTTTAACATTGCAATCATTACTTTTATCATTAATTAATTCAAATGCATTTCTACGTTGGTTAAGGAAATCTATAAAATCTGCAAATTTAGGTAATGAATTATCTTTACGATTTATCTCCCGGGCAGCACGTAATGAGTTATCCAATTTTTGAGTTATTAAAAATATTAATAGTACATCCCAACTTTCTACAGGCAAGTTAATTGCCTTTAGTGAATCTAAACTTTGTTGTAAAGTTACTAAGAAATCTTTTAAGTTATGCTTCGATATAGAACTATAATTAATTACACTTTTTAAATGAAAGTTAACAATAATATTTTGATTTTCATACCGTTTAGAGAGTATTTCTAAAGCTTTCCTGCAATTTTCTTCAGTTATGAGTAGTGAAGACACCAGACCAGCAGCTTCTCCCGAGAGTGCGGACTTCAGGTATTGTAGTTTATTCATCGTTGGTATATCAGCACCGTCTATTGAAGCATAAAATATGTTCTTGAAGGCAGGCCATTGACGTATGTCTCCGTCATATTTAGGTAGCTCGAACAGGGGCAGCTTGACACGAGGTTTTCGTATGCTACAATCATGTTGACATAGTGTTGAAGAGTGTAAATCGAGCTGTTGAGAACTTGAAATCAGCGATTCAGTTTGCGCTTTCACTGCGTAATATTTGTTTTCTGTCGTTTGACGATCTTGCTCATGCACCGAAATTCTGTCGGCGCTTTGATCTATCACCTCAATTTGAGTTTGAATGTCATCGTACTTGGTGAAAATTGTAGTTAGGTAGTTCTTGTGATCTTACAGTTAATTCGCTCGGAAGATTTTTAGTAGTATCATAAGATTGTACGAAGTTGGATATTCTTGTTAGTTTTCCTTTTAAAGAACTTCTTGTGAGTTTTAAAACTTCTAAATCTGTTTGAAAGGATGATTGCGTCATCTTTTTTCTTTGTTGTAGAAAGTGCTGTAAGGGTACAGCGGTATTTGTGAAGCGTACGCGGCGCGGTTCTAGTTACCGATTGGCCGGTTTCAAAGCAGAATGTGTTGGACGGCTCTGATTGGCGTTTCGGGCTCTTCCTTTGTATGCTGATTGTATATAGTTCAAAATCATGTAATGATATCTTACCGCTCGGCCAGCGACGCTGATAAAGCGCTTGAAGTTGTCTTGTAATGGTGGTTCTTAAACCCTCGAAGGACCATATAAATGTTACGTAATTCTCGTTGCTGTTTTCTTGAGGCAGTGGATGTAAATAAATGTACACCGAGATTGAATAAGCACTTCTTGTATTGATAATTACAGAATTGTACAGTTTATTGAATTAATATCACGGAGTGACATGCACGCGGTTACAGCTACAAAAATGAAAGGGGCTAGGGAGACAGAAGTATGAAAGATAAGATGTGTAATTTACAATTTAGTATGGTAATACTAAACATCCGTACTCTCATAAGATTCGCTAGTAGAAAATGAATCTCTATGGCGCGGAAGATTTCATAAGCATACAATTATAGATCACATAAAGAACTCTCCTGAGTGGTGATCGTGCATACGGGGCTCGGCTAGATCGCTGTCTAGCCTAACACGCCATCTACACCATTATTTCTAGTATAAAATTTCTCTTGATCGACGTAGACTTAGATTTCATAACCTTGACCGTTTTATACTTACAAAAATTGCATCATTAGCTAAATAGCAGAAATACTTTCCTGTAACGACCACTATTACCAGCCCTGTCGGGTCCGCTTCTCTATAAAACGTTTCCCGGCGACGCGACGCTCCACGCCAATTGTTAAGGAATTGAAGTTGACAGGTCCATTATAAGCTTTTCTAAGTTGTTAGTCGACCCGAGCATTGAATAAAACAAGAATTTGTATTGAATTGTTCGTTGATGTTTATAGAAATATATTTTGAAATTGTTATTTAGAGATCTGTTGGAAGAAATAAATTATTAAAACATGATAGATTAAGGTGTATTGAAATAGGATGTCGGCTTTCTGACTATTGTGAATTTGTCATTATATATTTGAAGTATTTTTTTTTACATATGCGTACATACAATACATACAATATGTACATTTGCGTAACGAAACCATAACCCGTTTTACGATTTTGTACAACCTCGTCTAGTAAGCACAAAATAAATTATTAATTTAAACACATACCTAGAGTGTATACTAATGAAAATATAAATGTTTAATTAATAAAATCATCATTTTCTGGAAAAAATTGTAATTGTTTATTAATATAATACTTTAAGCCATATTAGTTCCTGTCGTAATCTGTTCTTTTATGGCATATATGTATAAGACAATTCGTCTATAATAATTATTATAATACTTTTACAACTATATGACGACAAATTGAACAATGTGTTGCTCTGTAAAACAAAGTTTTTACTTTTAGATATTAGGTAGGTTAAATACAAATCATCAATAAACTAAAATAATAACAAAAATTACCTGTAAAACAAAGAAACGACATTTAAAGTTTCTTTGTCGATCCTTTTACACTAAAACATTTGCTTATTAAATCAATTACTGATAATTTGACACAAAGAGAAAAAAATACATCCATCTTGTTTTAACAATCTTAGTAGGGCGCTTAACGCCATCTGTTGAATCCACTGAAGAAACCATCGCTATTTATCGACATTTAAACACGCGCCTTAATTAAAAAATAATTAAAAAGAATCTTGGATATTCCTTTACATATATATATATATATATGTCTATATTTGTACAAAATAATTACGATGTTTCACATCTGCCAGGCGTCCTGAGTGACGGCTTTTTATTTCTTATTATGATTTTATACAGTCCGTGCGATTACGCCATAGAAATATAATGTCACCATTTCTTCCCATGGATGATCCTAAAAAACTGCCAAGGAACATAAGGATATAACATTACCACAAGCAAAAGAGAACTCGGTCCAGCTTGATATAATAAGGACAATTTCCCTCCTTCTGCGGAGGAGGCTCGAGCCCAACAGTGGGACGTATGTGAGCTAAGATTCAAATTCAAATCATTTATTATGTACAAACCCCGCGGGGGCAAGTGCCCCATATGTACCTAAGTACATATTGTTATTTTTTTTTACATTTTAACTTAAATTACTGCTGGATCGGAACGCGACCGCGCTGAGAAGAAACTCAGCGGGATTGTCCTTTTTAATTCATTTACTAGTTTTTTTAAATAAAATTACATACAACAACATGCCTATTAATAGCTCCAGTGATACCTTTCGAACCATGATATAGTTGTTAAATATAATGAAAAATTACCATGGCTGGACCAGATCCCGCAAGCGGCACCCGATCATGAGTTAACCACTAGAGCAGCCATCACTCCCCTCAACCACAATGGAGGCAATCAAAAGATAATGATGATAATGAAAAAAAAAATGTCTCTTGTAAATACGATAATTCGAGTCACAATTTGGTTATCTCATGTGGCCCACGTTGGCCTATTTAGTAAGAACAAATTCTCAATAGATATGATAACAAATCTTACGCATTGTAATCATTTTAGTTCGCAAATGAGATTTTAAATATTTTAAAAACAGTTTTAGTATTTGTTGCTCTAAATAAAACAGTATATAGAGTTCATTCTTCAAAATAGTGAAAACGAAAATAATGTTCTTGCAAGTTGTCGTCAACAATCCTATCCCACCGTCAGGATTATAGCCTGGAGCATCTCATTCAGGGGCCCCGTTCTTTTATAACATGCATCGTGTATACTGACATTTCAAAGAGTCGCTTGAACGCAGTATTTTTAGTGAAAACAATTTTTTTTGTAGGAAGTACGATCAGGTGACCCGCCCATATACGTTCCACTGTTGGGCTCGGGCTTCTCGGCTCGGAAAATTGACTTATTATACCAAATTGGTCAGACGTGTTGGCATAGAGTTTTGTGCCGAGTTTGCCTTCTTCTGGTCATACGTATTGGCATAAAATTTTGTTTCCAGCTTTCTTTTTCTTGCAGAGATGTTATAAGCATATTATTTCCCACTAGCAACCCGCCCTCACTTCGCTTCGGTTATAGGTTATAGTCGTTTTACCCGCGTAGTTCCCGTTCCCGTGGGAATACTGGGATAAAATATAGCCTAGTTTACGCCCTGATATTATAGCTTTTCATTGGTGAAAGAATTTTTGAAATCGGTCTAGCCGTTTTGAAGATTACCCGGAACAAACAGACAGACAGACAAAAAATTTTAATTGCTATTTTAGGCATAGGTGTCGTGCAAATAACCGTGTGAGCATGAAAAAAGCCTATTATTTTGACATTACAAACAGACACTCCAATTTTATTTATTGGTATAGACTATAAAAATACGCTTGGAGTCAGGAAAACAAAAAATCGCTAATTCTGATTATCCTAGTAAGGATAACGGATCAAACTGTTTAAAATATTGAATTGTCATCGGTCCTTAACAAGTATGCCAAATTTTGAGTTAATCCGACGTTTTGAAGGTGGTCAAAATCATGTTCAAAGATTCCGTTACATACTAACATAGATACGTCTGAAGCTAATAAAAGCGTATTATTAAATACATTAAAGGTTTATTGCGATGCATCGCAGCCGATCGCAGTCGCGCGCGGCCGTTGCGACAATAGACAAAGTCTGAAAATGTATGGCGCTGTGTCCGTCATTGGCCGCGCGCGGCTGTCGTGTACCTCGGCAACGGTGCCATACGTTTTCATACTTTGACTATTGCCGCATCGGCCGCGTGCGATTGATCGCTTACGACTATCGCGTCGGCCGCGATGCACGGAAATTAACTTTTAGAGAGTTTTTGGCCAATCATATTATCGTTTTAATAATTTTATCAACAGTACCAATTTTGAAGTGAAAACTTCTTAGCCGTGTTGGATACTTATTGGTAGGGGAAAATCTTATGTGTTCGCGTCACCGACATGCTTATAGCAGTATATCTGTAGTTATACAGCTGACGTATAGTGCTGTGTATATCTTATAAGTGAATTTGAATGGATTTAGTGAAAAGTTCAATATGTATACACTGTGCATTGCTGAAAAAGTGTTTTGTTTGATTATTTTTATCTTATAGTCTTAAGTAAAATACAGACATCTTAAAAGTCAAAAATTTATCATTTAATTGCCAGATAATTTTAATTGAAGATCGAAAAATAGCAATGTTAATAGTTTTAAGTTTTCTCCTCTGTCAGCAGTCCTCTTGATCGCTTTGTATTTTTTTTTAATTTTACGTCAAACATTTTCTTTAGGCTACATACGTATATTATTCAGCCTGCGCACAGATGTTACTCTACAGTAGAAGATAAACTGAGTATTCTATTTAACTGAGTAGGTTAGTATAGGATATTGTTTCAAGTTTTCCTTCTCTTGCAGTAATATTACTTGATCATATATCTTAGACACATTTCACCATATTTACGGGATAAAAAGTGCCCATGAATTATAGCCTTATTCCCTTAACGCACAGAAACGTATTCAGTTATGGATAACATAAACGGAAATGTGCGAGCGAGACGAGAGAACACTCACTTCCGGCCTGAATCACCTACCCGATACAAATGGATTTTTCGTAATTTTCTCGTTACACCTGCCTCGTTTTAAGCTACCGTAGCTGTAAATTTATACCTGTTGAATACGAGATTTTTTATCAAATATTACATTTATAAAAAAAATATAGGAGTGAAAACTTAAAAGAGAAAACTTAAAAATTACTGTTTATTGATATGTTAGACTATTTATACCGCTTAATAATTATTGATGTTTAACCGAGTATTACACATCTATATCTATACCAATAAATAAAATTGGAGTGTCTGTTTGTAATGTCAAAATAATAGGCCTTTTTCATGCTCATGCGGTTATTTGCACTATACATATGCCTAAAAATCACTTTATATTTTTTTGTCTGTCTGTCTGTTTGTTCCGGGAAATCTTCAAAACGGCTGGACCGATTTAAAAAAATCTTTCACTAATGGAAAGCTATAATATCAGGGCGTAAACTAGGCTATATTTTATCCCGGTATTCCCACGGGAACGGGAACTACGCGGGTAAAACGACTATAACCTAAGCGAGGGCGGGTTGCTAGTTGTAAATAAAACTGATACGGATTTAGTCACGTTTGCATTTGATGTTTGATTGTCGGGTGGACTATGAACCGTCCGCCCGTGACCATGAACGCTGTAAAGTATTCGAGACGTCGGGCAATCAAAAATCAAATCATCGCAACCCACTTACGTCCCACTATTGGGCTTGGGTCTCCTCCACAATGGGAGGAAATTTGATCTATTATATAAAGCTGGTAAGGCATGTTGTTATAGGGTTTCATTTCGAGTTTTCCTTCTCTTGCATGGATATTATGAGCATATTATATCCCATAGTCATCTTTTACGATATTCACGGGCAAGATACGGAGTGTTGAATTGTATTCTTGTTCTGTCTCCACACGGACGATAGGTAGATACTAATAACCTTCAGTAACACATCTAACACCAAATTGAATCGTTAAACTGCCTCCAAAAGTTGTGATTTTGATATTATCACCGTAATACGGTCAGGTCTAGTCAAATCAGCTGCAAAATATTCAAACCTCATAATAAGCTGAATAAATGTAGCCAAGTATAATTTAATTAATAAAGTTTTATCATATACCTATGTACCTAATTCCACTCAGGCCGAAAGCTCTCAAAATTTGAACGCGCTCAAGTATTCTAAAATTAAGGCTTTTCACACACAAATCAGTGGAGGCACTTCTAGAGTACTCCACCGGTTCTTTTGAGCCTTCATAAAGACCCCTCTTAATTGTTTAATTCGTTTTAGGGACACATTATGCCTTCACGTTGGAAATAATGTTATTGCGATTATATTTATACAAGGATTTTGTGAAAGACGTGATTTGTATGAATCCGTTTGCTTTTCATATTTTGTCAAGAGAAATGGAAATATGTAACAGGGATTTGTTAAATTGTATCGGTGTTGTATATATTAAAAGCTTCGTTTTACTTTGCATGTGCTGATGGAATAAGAATACGATTCATCACTCTATCTTGTGGGTGTCGTAAAAGACGACTAAGGGATATAATATACAAGCTGACCCAACAGACATTGTTCTGTTCAAATAAAAGGAATTCTCCTTGAAATCGACAGCAGCGCCACCTACCCGGTCCAATTGTGAATCTTAACCATTCTCGAATCCCTTTGAACACATACAAAAAATTTCATCAACATCGGTCCAGGCGTTTAGGAGGAGTTCAGTGACATACACACGTAAACAAGAAATAAATTTAAAAAGGAAAGACTGGCTGACCCAATAGACGTTGTTCTGTTCAAATCAGTGCCACCTACCTGGTCCAGTTGTGAATCTGAACCATTTTCAAATTCCTTTGAACATGTACCTACAAAAAATTTCATCAACATCAGTGCAGCCGTTTAGGAGGAGTTAGAGATATAAAGATATATTAACTCCTATATAAGAGATGGAAAGACATAAGACATTTATTTCATAACAAATTTACATTTGTGTCGAAAATAAAATAACAGTACTTACCTAATGTTACATGCTTATCCTATTAGAAAATAAGTACACAACTTATAATATTATTTAGTTTATAATGTTTCTGTTTTTATAAATGCATAATAATTATTCTATTTGTGTTTTGGAAGTTGATAGCTTATTCAGTTTCGATCTCTGAGATATTCATCTACACTATAGTAACATTTTTTCAATAAATGCAACTTCAATTTATTTTTAAATATAGTATGATTTTTAATAATTTTGAAATCGGAAGATAATTTGTTATATAATATTACGGCTTGTACTTTGGAGCAATGTTGAACAACATTTAACTTTGGACGCAGAATGGTTGGCAGGTCCTTTCTGCGAATACTCGAAAACTGCGAAAACTCGACATAAGACCCTATACCAAGTCGTACAGTACCTAGTCCTATCGTTCGAGGAGATTCGTTTCCAACGGTGTGATATGTGAATTAATATTATTTTTATTACCTGTGTGGTGACGAAATAAGAATACAATTCATTACTCCTTTGTAGGGATGTGACTTCGAGGGAAAAATCGATTAATAAATAATCAATTTTTTTTTCTTTAAAATAAATCGATTATAAAATAATCGATTACTTATTTCTAATTAATCGATTATTTTATAATCGTTTTTTTTACTATTCATAGTTATTTCTTAAAATTCTTCTCCCAGCAGGATTATGATGACCTTTTTTTTTAGGAAATGTGAGATTTATTTTTTGATATAGTATGAAATATAGTATGAAATACTGACATTCGATCGAGCACTTTTCAATAAAGCAAAAGCAAATACTAAAATAATCGATTAATTTTGATATAAAAAAAATATTTTTCGATCGATTTTTAATATTTAAAAACAAATAATAGATTAATATAAAAATCGATTTTTTTTCATCCCTACTCCTTTGCCCATTGGTATCCTAAAAGACGACTAAGGGATGTAAAATGTATATATCGAGGGTTGAACGCCGTGCTGTATCACTTTCAGATCGGTGGCACATCGCGATGTAATAAAATAACACTTCGGATGGCTACTTTTAAACTATATTCAATAATTAACGTTAACACAATTTTCTATTATAACTAATGATTACGTATGCCGACAGATAAACTAAGAGTTTGGGAAACGTGGTAAATTTGATACCACGAGGCACCAACAACGACGGATCGCTCTCGAGTCTCGTTCCCAACTGAGTATTCAACGGACCGCTTTCAATAATGAAAGCTCGGTAATATTTCAAACGTTAACGGTCAAAACGACAAACATCAAAAATCATTGCCAACGTTGTATCGAACACACCCAAGTATAATACTTGACGTTTCCGTAATCGATTGATTCTTAAAAACTATTAAGATATGGTGCCAGAGGTAGTGACGCTGCGACATATATAACTTTTATATAACAGATGGAAAACTCTAGATAAAACCCTATACTAACCCGTCTGACTAGCGTGGTATAGCAGGTCAATTTCTCTTCTCTTGTAAAGGAGGCTCAGTCCCAGCTATGGGACGTATATGATAATGATAGCTAATTTTGAGCTTCTCTTTTGAAGGTTTAGCCAAACATAGGCCCTAATATAATGTTAAAATCAATAATATTACAAAACTTTATTATGAATCCATCATTCATTTGTAAACTTTGTCTCTCAAGAGATACATAAGTAAGAGTGAATCACGAGTTTGTAATACAGAAACAGCGTTTACATTAAATACTTTTTCAAAACACACTCATAATAACTTTGAACGTCGAATTTTGTACCAAAATAGAATGTAGGGGCCAACAATATGAAGTTCTTTATCTGGTTTATAAATTTGAAGCTTTCATGGATTAAGTACCGACGTATCAACATAATATATTTTAGCTTATATACGTCCCACTGCTGGGCTCGAGATTCCTCCAAAAAATTTTAAAACAATTTAGTTTAAGTAGGTAGGTAATTAGGGTTTTATTTCGAGTTATCCTTTGCTTGCATAGATGTTATATGGGTATAGGATGGCTGGTTCCGGGAGCATTTCCGTCGACTTGCTCCTCGGCTTGTCGGCACGGCGTCCGCCCTTTCGTGGCTGATGCCGAATGTAGGCGGACGCAGCGCTACGTGCCGACAGCTGTACGCGGGGGTGATCCGATCGATGGCCCTGTACGGCGCACCGATGTGGGCGGGGTCCCTGACCGTCCATCTGAGGGTCCTCTTGTGGAGACCACAGAGGGTCATGGCGATCAGGGTCATACGGGGTTACCGCATGGTGGCGGCGGAGGTAGCACGCCTCCTGGCCGAAACTCCCCCTTGGGACCTGGAGGCGGCGATGCTCGCCGCACTTACCGGCGGGTGTCGGAGACGCGCGTCCGCGGCGGTATGGTCTCGTTACAAGAGATTACCGCCTGGCGGGTTGACGCCCGCCGAGAAGTCATCGCCCGTTGGCAGTTCGGCTGGAGAGTCCTCGGTACGGTGTCAGGACCGTCGAGGCCTTCCGGCCGGTGCTGATGGAGTGGTTGGAGTGGACGCACGGGGTGCTTTCCTTCCGACTGGTGCAGGTGCTGACGGGGCACGATTGCTTCGCCAAGTACCTGCACAAGATTGGCAGGAGGGAGAGCACACCGTTCTGCCACCACTGCAATTGCGACGAGGACACGGCGCAGCGCACGCTCGAAGTGTTTGCCGCGTGGGCGGGGGAGCGCCTTGAACTCGTCACGATTATCGGTACCGACCTGACGCTGCCGACCATTGCCAGGGAGATGCTCGACAGCGTCAGGAACTGGGACGCGGTCGCCGCCTTCTATGAGGCCGTAATCTCACGGAAGGAGGCGGCGGATCGTGTGCGAGTAGAGCTCCTATTCAGCGACACGTTCCGCCGTCTCGACTCGGTGGCCCAGGCGCGAGTATCTGCGCCTAATGCCGCCCTAGCTAAGGCCGTGGGTGATCGGACCGGGGAATTGTCCGTCACCCGCAGAGAGGCTGACCGCGCGACGGCGACCAACGTCCCAGGACGTCAAGAGGCGAGGGTATCCGAAAGGGTATTCCATTGGGCCGACCACTGGCAACAAGTCATCCTGCTCCGGTGGTCGGCCCAACAACGAAGTCACGTGGGTACGGGTGGATTGGACGTGCCCCGAACGGAGCCGGGCGGCGAGTGCGATGACCACGACCCACCAACGAAAAAAAGTAGGTGTATTTTGAGTTTTTATAAACAATATCAGGTTGACCGAGACTTGCTCGTTATTTTTAAATATTGTTTTTGACGAACGTATTTAGATATATATTATAAAAAAAAAATAGTGAAAATTTGCCCTAAATTAGAAAGAACAAGAAAAACATTTTTTTATGGGTGGGCTAAAGTAAGTAAGCGTAAAGTAAGTAAGTAAGTAAGCGCACACGCGGTCTCATAACCCGTCCGTACCCACGTCGCCTTCGTCGTTGGGCCGACCACTGGAGCAGGTTGACTTGTCAGTGGTCGGCCCGAGAACAATAAAAACATTGAGATCCGATCTCGTGAAAAAAATAGCGACTGGGCAACTATATGTATTCTAACTAAATAATAAAAAGTTTGTAGAAAAATCGTGTTTATCGCGAACCCTTTTTCCTTAGAAGAAGAATGTAATGTCCCCAAAAGTGTTAATGTGAATATAAAATAAATTGCACCACAAAGCCTGCACCATGATTTATGTCAGAGTCGTGAGCGCTGCCACGTTGATTCATCATTTTCATGCGATAAAAATTGTGTTATTTCTCGCGTTGTAATTCAAACGAGAATGAGTAATGGTCTTTCGCGAATAACAAAAGTTTGTCGGGAATTCGTCCCTGCTTCTATATTTTTTGTTGAGGTATATATTTAATAAAATTATGTTTTTCTTTCTTCCTAACATCCTAACTAATATTATAAATGTGAACGGATGTTTGTTTGTTTAACCTAAAACAATTTCAAAAATTCCTTTACCAATGGAAAGCTATATTATCAGCGAGTAATATTGGCTATATTTTATCCTGGTATTCCCATGGGAATGAGAACAGTGACGTTAAACAGTAAACAGTAAGAATGTAATCGATTTTATAATATTTTTCCAAAGGAAAGCTAAATTATGAACATGTAACATAATTATGTAGGCTATTATTTAATCCGACATTCCGACGAGAATAGGAACTATGTGAGTGAAAACGCTGGGCGTTGACCCATTTGACATATTTCGATTTTAATTATTTCACGAACAGAAAGCTACATTATCAGCGAGTAACATCTGTTGGCTACTTTTTGTCCCGGTATTCACACGGGAATGGGACCTACACGGGTAAAACTCCAGCAAATCGAATCTTTTTAAAAATTATTTTATCAATGGAAAGCTACATTATCAGCGACTGAGAAATGCTGTATGTATTAACCGTATTTCTAGTGGAACCTGGACTACGCGGGTGGAAGTTTCATTATAAATTTTAAAGTTTGTGAAGATGTTTAGATGATTGTTACTCTATCATGCGTAAACTGTTGGTATAAATAGAAATAAGCACATAAATAGAGTATTTCCAAGCCCAACATATGGTTTATCCAGGTTCCAACCTTTTTTTTTATGGGTGGGCTATGGTAAGCGCACGCGCGGTCCATTCCGTCTGGGGCAACGAAAGGACAGCGCGCGGGCCCATAACCCACCCGTACCCACGTCGCCTCATTGTTGGGCCGACCACCGGAGCAGGGTGACGTATCGTCAGTGTTCCAGCCTTAGGATAATAGTTCAACTTCATCACAGCTTATATACGTTCCACTGCTGGGCTTAAGCCCCCTCCTCAATGGGTGGGTAATTGACCTACTAAATCACGCTGATAAGTCGAGTTGGTATAGGATTTTATTTCGAGATTTTATTATCTTATAGTTCTACTTAGGCCAAGTTAATTTTGATACGGGCTAAGCCATGGGAAGAAGCTTGTACATATTTTAAAATTCAACATATTTGTTCGTTTTTTTTATTCTTTGCACCCGATAACAAATTATCCAATTAAAATTTTTTGTTGTGTTGTTGCCTGTTATCCAATTAGCTTATTTGTTTATTTAAAATTACCAATAATACTACTATTATTACTTTTGATATTAATGTATTTGTTTGTCCATACTAGTCAATTGAAAAATCTTATTAGTTTACTAGTATTTTTGTAGAGAAACATTATAGATTCTAAAACATAACGTTTCAATAAATAACAGCCAATTAATAACTAAAACTGTTCCAAATTTTCACAATTTTCTAATAGTGTATCAAGTATCCTACGCAATTACTGTTGTCAAAACAACTGCTGTAATAAAAAAGTCTAATGAAATTGTCAATAGTGTATTATAGATATTATTAACATCGTTCAGTAGAGGACCTGAGAGCTAAAAATAAATGACATTAATAAATAATATCTGGGCGAGCTAAACTAGGCTTGATATTTTTTTTTCCTGGTAAGTTTTGTTGGGAAAGTATATGAAGATATTATAACGGTTATTAAGAAGTTTCCGAGTATATTTAGATACAAATGAATCTATAAAACTCTTAAATATTATTTATTATTTTTAATGATTTTCTTTTTGCGTGGGCTACAGTCAGCGTACCCCTGCCCGGCTCCGTCCGTAACCCACCCATGTAACACGTCGCCTTCGTAATTAGGCCGACCACCGGTGCAGAGTTCTTTGACTTCAGTGGTCGACCTGATGGAATACCCCTCTCCCATCGACGAAGGTACGCCGATCGCCATCACGAGGTTAACCTCTCCGCGGGTGCTGGACTAAATCCCCGGTCCGGTCACCCGCAGCCACTGCTAGGGGGGCATCGGGCGCAATTTTTAATAGTAGGCTATCTGGAAATACTCCGCCCAATCAATTCGGGGCGACGGATGGGTGGCGAGAGACCCTATTGCCATTAGGCCGACCGTTGGTTTTGATTCCCTGGCGTTCGTTGCTGACCCGGCGGATTACCTTTTCGGGTACTGGCACTTTCAACAAAACAATACTACCGGGGCCTCGCCAGTCCGCCTCTATGCCGGTGGTAGATAAATCCCCGGTCCAAGAACCTAGGCTAATAATGATTTTATTATTTATCTACCAATATAATAAGGTAATGAACTAGTTATTAAAAAAAAATAGTAAAAATAAATCTGAAACAGTAAAAATCTTTTACCAACTGAGCTGTTTTTATCTTTGATAACAATCATAGAATATCATATAAATAAATCTCGGTATACAAGTGTTTTCAGGCAATGAAAATATATCGTCTTGTCGGTGTTTTAGCTAATCAATAAAATGTCACAAAATATCATTAGAATAGGAATGTAAATTTAGCCGTTGCCATCAAGAGTGACAATAGTTCAGTCGGTAAGTTGTTCAGCCGCATTCAAACAGCCTGGGATCGGCTCTCAGTGTTATTATTACTCTGTTTTTCAATTTTTGATATTTTTTTCATTATTTCATCCTTGTTATTTTATATTTATATCTATATATAAATACGTGAAGCAAAAACTTTGTACCACTTTTTACGAAAATTCGTAGACCGACAAGTATGAAATTTGGCACAGTTGAAGTATATAATCAGGAGAAGTGCATAAAACTGAAATTTCATGTAATAATGGATTAGAAATGCATTAAATTCATTAAAAAAGGCATTACGCACACTACAACGCAATCGCTACACACACACACACACACGTCTGTGTGAGTTGTTGTTGCATAGCAACGCTTATAGACTGTTTACGGTTAAAATCTCTGGTCGAACTGAATGTCAAACAATCATAATTATGATGACAATGTCTACTAAAGATTTGTACTTATATTAGTTATTAGTGAAATACGGCTTTTTAAAATTTTACAGCATTTAAAATTATACATAAATAAAATTAAGAAAATTGTGTAGTAGAAAAATTAATTAAAATGAATTATGGCCGAATTTCGACCACACGCCGACCACTATTATATGTAAATATGTTCGTCAAAAACACAATTTACAAAAAATTTATATCAACTAATATAAGTACAAATATTTATTAAATATTGTCAATGTTTGACATTCAGTTGGACCAGAGACTTTAATCATAAACAAAAGTCTATACAATGTATGTGTAAGTGTAATTACATATCAGTGTGCGTAATGTTTTTATTTATTATTTTTATATATTTCTAATCCATTATTATATCAAATCTTGGTTTTGTTCACTTCTCCTCAATTTCAACTGTGCCAAATTTTATAATTGTCTATTCGCGTAATGTGTGTAAAAAGGGGTACAAAGTTTTTGCTTCACATCTTTATATATAAATTTCTTGTGTACGTGTGTATGTCACTGAACTCCTACTAAACGGCGAGACTGATGATGGCGAAATTTTTTGTGTGTGTTCAAGGAGATTCGAGGATGATTTAGATTCACAATTGGACCCGATAGGTGGCGCAGCTATTCTTTTATTTTTCCGTCGGGCCGACCACTGACGACAAGTAAACCTGCTCCGGTGGTTGGCCCAATGACGAAGGCGAGGTGGTTTTCGGGTGGGTTGCGGGAGTTGCATGCTTAAGCTCCTCTGTCGCCCCGGACGGAGTGGTGCGAAGGCGCGCCGACCGCAGCCCACCCACAAAAAAAAAAAAGCTATCCTTTTATTTTATTTGAACAGAACAATGTCTGTTGGGTCAGCTAGTATTAATATATAGATTAAATGTATGTAAATAAATGCTATTCAAAAATCTGTGTACCATTCGCATTCAACGGCTCTCTACCACTTAGGAGATACTAGTCCACCTTATGGTGATGTTTTAAATTATTGAAATGCAAGGTACTAATTTAAAAATATTACGTACACTATTTTGCAAACAGTAATATGGACGGTGGATCAAGCGATCTTGTGAGCCGTCAACACACACTATTATCTTATATGAGAACACGGTTCCTGAATGAGTCGCCTAGGGCTACAGACCTCGTGAAGGGATTGTTGGTGCCGACTTATGAAAATGAATATTACTTTACACCCTTTTTAAGATCCAGACGTTATAGACTTTCTTTTCAGAAAGCATTACTTGGAAACCACTTTAAAATGTGTTGTTCTAAAACAATAAAATAAATGTGTTGTTCTTCGATATATAAAGGATGATTTTCAAAAATACTTATGCTCGTTTTCCTTAATTTTATGTGACACCTAAGGCATAGATGGTGTAGTAGTCAAGAAGACCTACAGTGTCGTGAGTTCGAATCCCACGCAGAACTTTGTGCGATCAATAAATTGTTGTTCTGAGTCTGGATGTAATTTGTGTCCATCAGTTATCCTTACTAATATTATAAATGCGAAAATAAGTTTTGTTGTTTGTTACGCTTTCACACTTAAACCACCAAAACCGATTTCAAAATTTCTATCACCAATGAAAAACTATAATATCAGGGAGCAACATAGGCTATATTTTATCAAGGTATTCCCTCGGAAACAGAAACTACGCGGGTAAGACGACTGAAACCGAAGCGAAGCGAGAGCGGGTTGCTAGTATGTTTATAAAGTCTCTCGCAATACAAGAATTATTTCCTTAGTGCAGGATGTTGTCCTTTAAAAAAGAAAAGAAAGAAAAGAAAAGCAATATAAATCTATATCTATACCAATAAATAAAATTGGAGTGTCTGTTTGTAATGTCAAAATAATAGGCTTTTTTCATGCTCACACGGTTATTTGCACGACACCTATGCCTAAAATAGCAATTAAAATTTTTTGTCTGTCTGTCTGTCTGTTTGTTCCGGGTAATCTTCAAAACGGCTGGACCGATTTCAATAAATTCTTTCACTAATGGAAAGCTATAATATCAGGGCGTAAACTAGGCTATATTTTATCCTGGTATTCCCACGGGAACGAGAACTACGCGGGTAAAACGACTATAACCTATAACCGAAGCGAAGCGAGGGCGGGTTGCTAGTTATAAATAAAATTTATGTTAATTATTTTTTGGATATTAATTGAATCCGTGTGGCGTCGGAGTAAGTATACTATTCACCATCCATTTTCTTGTCCATAGATGCGCAAAGGACAACTTAGGGATAATATTATATAGATAACGCAAGAGATAGAAAACTCAAATAACCATATACCAACATGTCTGACCAGCATGGTATAGTAGACCAATTTCGCTCCTATTTTGGAGGAGGTACAAGCCCAGCAGTGATATACTTTTGAGCTGAGGTAACGATGACGAATTATGTATTTGTAAAATTCCTCGCAACACATAAATTAATTTATTTACTAGCTTTTTTTTGGAGTGGGTTAGGGTCGGCCCGCTCCTCCCACCATTCCGTCCGGGGCAGAGGGGCTTAAGCACGCACACCCGTAACCCACCCGTGACACGATGCCTTCGTCGTTGGGCCGACCACCGGAGCAGGGTGACTTAACGTCAGTGGTCTGTTCGACGGAATTTATTTACTAGCTGACCCAACAGACGTTCTGTTCAAATCTGAAACAATCGTAAAAGGAATTCTCCTTGAAATCGATGCGCGGCACCTATCGATTCCAATTATTAATCTAAACCATTCTCATATCCATCGAAACAGCCACAAAAATTCAGCTATTTAGATGGATTTCAATTACAAACACATGAACAGAAGATTTATATACTCGTAAGTATATTAAGATCTAAACGCTAGGCGTTATTTAAAAAAAAACACGGGCAGTTTATTAATGAATTGAAAAAGGCGTTCCAGTTTTGATTGCTTCTATTTAGATCGCCTTTCTTACAACGATGTAGGCGTAGCGTTCCAAAAACCGTTCATTACACTTAAAGCTTCCAATTTATCCAATAGCAGTTAAAACAAGATTTGCTCAGAATCTGGCCATAAAACTTCTGCTGAGGACACCAGTACCGCCCATCTCTCATTATATCCTAGAGACCATTTAAATGGGCGGCAACGAGGAGCTTTAATTTTTAGCGCACAGTTAATTTGGCCCGTTGAAATATTGGCTCCTTGAAGTGACGAGGTTGAGTGGGGACGATTTTGTAAGATGAGAATGTAAGATGAAATAAAATTTATTGTTTGTTTATGTGAATGGCTATTATAGATAGTCTAGCTATTTCTGAGATTAGTTTATTTCAACAAACAAGCTCTTTAATTTTCTAATATGAATTTCTGTTTCAAATATTCGTTGATTTTGTCCGTATAGTGACGGAGTAAGAAGTAAAGTCACCATCCCTATCTAGCTCATAGGTGTCGGAAAAGACTAAGATAAGATTTTGTGACTCTTAGTCACCACAATACTACAAAGACCACCACAATACTACAAGACACCGTGAGCGCTCAAATCATTTATTTATTATTTATTCAAATCATTTATTATGTATAAACCCCGTAGGAGCACTTACATATTGTCATATTTTTTACATTTTTTTCATAAAATATAAAATTACCGCCGGATCGGAATGCGACCGCACTGAGAAGATCCGGCAAGAAACTAAGCGGGAGTGTCTAATTTTTATTTATTTTCTAATTTCACTTAAATACAATTTCATCTTACAACATGCTTGTAAGTAGTTCCAGTGTGATGCCATTCGAAATATTATATAGTAGTATATTCACAAGTATAATAATAATCACAAATATAATGATAAGATTATGGCTGGACTAGATCCCGCAAGCGGCACCCGATCACAATATAACCACTAGAATAGCCATCAATTATTGTATAGATTTGACCCCCAATAATTATAGTCAAATTTAATTTTATAACTTTTAGTAAGACAAAGTAAGTCGCCTTTAAAAATAAATTTTAATATTTATGTAGCATTATGTCCCCTGAGTTTCCTTGCCGGTTCTTTCTCATTGTGGCCGCTTTCGGTGGTAGTAGTATACTACTAAATTTAGTAAATTTGTTAGAATTTTTAAATTAATAAATTGTCATGACTACAATATACAGAGGCGGCGGATCGCCTGTGTGAGGAGCGCAGCCGATGAGGCGATCCGCCGCCGGCAACTAGGGCGGCGTAGGCGCCAATACCTGCGCCTCATGCTGCCCTAGCCGAGGCCGCGGGTGATGTGACCGGGGAATTAGTCCGTCACCCGCCGAGAGGCCGACCGCGTGAGGAAAGACCGACGTCTTCTCCGAGGGGCGGACGTCGGTCGATGGGAGGGTACCCCACGTAGGGGGTATTCCGTCGGGCCGACCACTGATGTCAAGTAACCCTGCTCCGGTGGTCGGTCCAACGACGAAGGCGACGTGCATCGTGGGTGGGTTGCGGGAGTTGCGTGCTTACGCCCCTCTGTCGCCCCGGACGGAGTGGTGCGAGGAGCGCGCCGACCGCAACCCACCCCAAAAAAAAAAATTACTACAATATACTACAAATTTAATGATTAATAATTACTAATCATAAAGAATATATTTTTTTTTCATATAGACTCATTTTCTTCTTATACTGGCAATAAATTTGACAACCCTATGTTAAAACGTCGTATCAGCGCGATATAGGTCATTTTTCTTTCCATTGTGAAGGACGCCTAAGCCCAACAGTGGGATTTAAATAGGCTGAGATGATGATGATCTTATTTAAACGATAAAACAATTCATAACTGATATAATTTACAATGTATTTATCACATCCATATTTTAGCATTAAAACTATCATCATCATCATTTTGGCCTATCGCCATCCACTGCAGGACGTAGGTCATGTTATGCCACAAAGTGCGGTTCTGTGTCGCCTGTATCCAACGATGCCCAGCAACTTTTACCAGGTCGTCGGTCCACCTAGTGGGGGGGCCTCGTACACTGCGTCGTCCGATACGTGGTCGCCACTCGAGAACTTTTCTTCCCCAGCGGTTGTAAAATTAAAACTATGTATAAATAAAACTAGCTGGTCCAATAGACGTTCTTGTTCAAATCTAAAAAAATAGTAAAAAGAATTCTTGCAATCGATTACAGCGTCACCTACCGGTTTTAATTATAAATCAAAACCATCCTCATAATACATTCTTTTTTTTTATTTGCTCAAAAAGAGGGTGCATAATGGTCTTAAGAACCTATACTACCTATTTGACCATTAAATAATAGCATGCAAATATAAAGACTTAAAAACTATTTTAAACTGTATGCCTCATTTCATACTATTTACTTTTTATACGTCAAAAATTGATTGATTGAGTAAAAAGCTTTATCTAAGAGCCATTTTAATACGCTTTTATAATAGCTTCAGACGTATGTATGTTAGTATGTAACGGAATCTTTGAACATGATTTTGACCCCCTTCCAAACGTCGGATTAACTCGAAATTTGGCATACTTATTCAAGACCGATGCTAATTCAATATTTTAAACAATTTGACCCGTTATGCTTACTAGTATAATCAGGATTAGCTCAAATTAAACTAAAAATGAAAAATAAATAATAGTTCAAGAAAACTAAAAAAATACGCTTTTAGAGAAAATCCAACTAAAAAATAGAAAATAAATTTTTAAAAATTTGAATTAAGAATAGTGTATATAAGAAAAAATATGTTTTATTGTAAAAAAAGCGTGGGATGCATTTTAAGATATTATTAAAATGATAATCCTTCTACTCGTATCTGTCAATAAAATATTTATAACTATTGACAACATGCACCCCATGCTTTTTTTACAATAAAAAATACCTATTTCTTATATACACTATTCTTAATTTAAATTTTTAAAAAATTATTTTCTATTTTTTAGTTGGATTTTCTTTAAAAGCGTATTTTTTTAGTTTTTTTTGAACTATTATTTATTTTAGTGTTACCTTAAATGAATTTAAAACCAGTAATCTATTTTTTTCTGGAATGTTATTATTGATATTTCTATACATCACGTAACATTTTTTTTGCATTTGACTGCTTTTTGGAACCTCTTCTAATGTCAATCGATTTGGATTTAGGGTATTTTCTCTAATACATACCGCTCACGTATATATCTCTATATTCATTTTAGTAAAACATCAATCAGAATAACCACAAAAAAGATAACCAAAATCAATTCAACCGCTTAGAAGGAGTTCAAAAATAAAGACACGAACAGATATATATACAAACTAGCTGACCCAACAGACGTTGTTCTGTTCTAATATGCGCCACCTACCGGGTACAATTGTGAATTTAAACCATTCTCAGATCCCCTTGAACATGCACAAAAAATTTCATTAACCTCGGTGCCGCCGTTTAGGAGGAGTTCAATGACATCACACGTACGCAAGAAATTTATATCTAAAGATATAAAGATACATTTACGCTTATAACAAAATTATTTTGACTATTTCTTTTGGTTTAGCGGTAGTAAAATAAATATAAAAGTCGTTTTATTCTTCTGATACTTCATGAAGAACAAAAACCCTGGCAGGTCATTAGCGAGTTTTACCAAACACCGTTTGCGGCGACAATGATGAATTAGCTAGTTTCCACTAAGCTGAACTTATATCCTTTTTATTGAAGTTTCGTGTTCGCCACCAACTACCTACCTCTATAATATGTCTAATGTGGGTTTTGTATGAAGTTTGGAGTTTGTTTGAGAATTGGGAATGCTGTGATTGATACGCCTTGAGGTGAATAATTCAAATGAAACTTTGTCATTGTGTGTGAATAGTTAACGCGGACGTTTCTCATGTTTCTTCATGGATATTTCATGAATAAATTGTAAATATATTGTGACATTTTTTTTTTTTTTGGGGTGGGCTGTGGTCGGTGCGCTCCTCGCACCACTCCGTCCGGGGTGACAGAGGAGCGTAAGCACGCAATAGCCGCAACCCACGCGAAAACCATGTCGCCTTCGTTGTTGGGCCGACCACCGGAGCAGGGTTACTTGTCATCAGTGGTCGGCCCGACGGAATACCCCCCACGTGGGGTGGGGTATCCTCCCATAATATATTGTGACATAATAATTCCGTGTGGTGATGGAGAAAAAATACAATTCCCTTTACCAACACATCTGACCAGCGTGGTAAAGTAAGTAAATTTCCCGCACATGGTGGAGGAGTCTTGAATCCAGCTGTAGAACGTATACGAAGCTGAGGTGATGATAATGATATAATAATCATCATCATCATTTCGGCTCATATACAGTAGAACACTGTTGGGCTCGAGGCTCCTCCACAATAGCAGGGATATTGACCTACTATTAGCACGCTGGCCAGACGCGTTGGCATAGTGTTTTATTTCGAGGTTTCCTTCTCTTGCATATATGTTATACGCATATTTTATCCCTTCGTCGTCTTTAACGATACCTACGGACAATAGAGGGGGTGATGAATTGTATTCTTACTCCGTCACCATACGAAAATGTGGTACAATATACATATAAAATCTATGTAAGAGAATGCAAACTCGAGACAAAATCCTATACTAACCCAATTGACCAATATTCCTCCTTTTATAGAGGAAGCCTCCTCCCGCACTCCTTCCGCCTCCAAGAGTCCAGCACTGGGACGTATACGAGCCAAGATGCTGATAAAGTAGTAGATCAAAAACGTGTTGATCATGCTTTTAAAATAAAATCGTCATCATAATCGGTTCCACCATTTAACTACTACGATGCCCCAGACAGGCATATAAATACACAGACACGTCAAGCTTATAACACTCTACTTTTTGCTTCTGGGGATTTCACTCTCTAAAGTCGGTCCCTCATATCTGAGGATCGTGGTTAGCATCGGAGCTACATCTGGAGCGGATGATCTGCCTCCACCGGTCTCGATCCAGCGCGTCTCTCACGACCGCATAGAATTTGGAGGATGATGAGTCTTTCACTTGATTAGTCCATCTAGTTGGTGAACGACCACGCGATCTCTTGCCTTCGGTGTTCCCAACGACAATCAGCTTTTCCAGACTCTTATCGCCTTTGCGCACTGTGTGTCCGAAATAGGAAAGTATGCGTTGTTGGCATATTGTCGACAAACGGGTTTTTATTCTGACCTGACTCAAGATAGATACATTGGTGCGTTTTGCGGTCCAAGGTATTCGGAGTAATCGCCTCCAGCAACACATCTCGAATGCATCAATCCTTTGTCGTTCTCGGGCTAAGATTGTTCACGTTTCTACGCCATAGAGGAAAATAGGGAATACCAGAGCTCGGATCAACCGCATCTTGGTTATAATACCGCGTCTAGGGATAAAACATGTCAAAGTAATACACATTATAAAGACGTGTGTTTCCAGCGATACAAAGTTTACTACTTGCAGATTCTCAGAATATCACATGGGTACATATTGTTCATATACTAACAAAGATCGACAAATATTGACTTTAGTAAAATGTTCGCACAAATAGATTATTCAACTATCTCTAACAAACCGCCCCGAGCTATTTATAAGACTTAAACTATTTATTTAGTTTTGTACTTCAGGCAACTCCCCCAAATTTGACTCGAAGGAAACAAAAGTCAACATAGGGATGAATTTAACAGGGAGTAAAATAATTGAGAATAAATATTCTGTATTAATTTATAATAAAATATCCATGTGATGAGTGATTATTATATATATATATATATATATATATATATATTGTGATTAAATAATTGATTGAATTAGGCGATACATTGAAAAAAAAGTACCAACGCGTATGACCAGCGTGGTCAATTTTCCTCCTATTATAGAGAAAGCTCGAGCCCAACATTGGGACATAATATGAGTTGTAATGATGATGATTAAATTACAGATTAATTATCCAACACACTCGCTATTGTGTAAGAACTACATCATAATTAATATAGTCTATAGTGATTAGCCTACTCACCGATGATAAGGACCTGATACTTATCACTGGGTTGTCCACGTGATAATAGTGATAATAAGTCTACGGCAGTACCCAACTTTATTGAGGACTAGCAACCTGCCCTCGCTCGCTTCGGTTTCAGTCGTCTTTCCCGCGTAGTTTCCACTCCCGTGGGAATATCGGGATAAAATATAGCCTATGTTACTCTTCCTGATATTATAGCTTTTCATTGGTGAAAGAATTTTTGAAATTGGTCCAGCCGTTTTGAAGATTACCCGGTACAAGCAGATAGACAGACAAAAAATATAATGTGTATTTTAGGCATATGTATAGTGCAAATAACCGTGTGAGCATGAAAAAAGTCTATTATTTTGACATTACAAACAGACACTCCAATTTTATTTATTGGTATAGATGTTTGCGATTACCGAACTCACATTGCACGCATTCACCCTCCTTTCATTTTCTTCATGGTAGGCAGCAGCCTAGCAAAAGTGCACGAGTGGCAGTACCATTTACCATCAGGTGTGCTGTTTGCTTCTTAACCACAAACAGCAATAAAAAAAATTAAGAAAGCCGACTTCTATTCTAGTCTTTTTTTTTTTTTGTGGGTGGGTCGCGGTCGGCGCGCCTCCGCACCACTCCGTCCGGGGCGACAGAGGGGCTTAAGCACGCAACTCCCGCGACCCACCCAAAAACCACGTCGCCTTCGTCGTTGGGTTCTATTCTAGTCTATATCGCATTAAAATATTCATACTTTTTATGTTTATAATTACAATGTATAATTATGTAAGTTGTCGTTTATAAGTAGGACGGCTACCCTTAAATTCAACCGTGTGGCTTTGTAGTTAAATTTGGAACTACCCTAGTTTCAGTGAACGCTGTATGTGACAGCTGGGAATATAACATCTAAATGATTTATTTCAAGCGAAGAAGGGAGACACAATAACTTAAAGATAAATTTTATTTCATTCAAAGTGAAACTAGAAATGATAAAGTATTTATTTATTTCTTTGTCGTTTTCTCAGCTCATATACGGCCCACTGCTTGGCTTGAGTCTCATCACTAATAGGAGGGACATTGACCTGCTACACTATGCTGGTCAGGCCCTTTTTTTTTCCCTTCCCTTGCATAGGTGTTATGTGCATATTATATCCCTTTGTCGTCCTTTACGACATCCACGGCTAAGATAGGGAGTGGTGAATTGTATTCTTACTCCGTCAGCACCCGGAAAAGTTATTAGATTGTAATTTTATTTATTTACTTTGAATATACTGTATCGTATGGATGTCGTAAAAGACTATAGATGTCGTAAAAGACGACAATAGAATATAATATGCATATAACATCTATGCAAGAGAAGGCAAACTCGAAACAAAACCCTATACCAACATATCTGACCAGTATGGTATCATCATTTCATCATCATTTCGACTCATATACGTCCCACTATACCATGCTGGTCATATAGCATGATGTAGTAAAGTCAATTTCCCTCCTTATTGTGGAGGAGGCTTGAGCCCAACAATGGGACGTACTCGTATATGAGCTGTGATGATAATGATACTGCACAAATTTAATTAAAATTCAAACTCAAATAATTAATTTTTTTACCTTAAATTACCACAGGATAACGCGACCGCACTGTGAAGATCCAGCACGAAACTCAGTAGATTTGTCTATTATTTTATTTACTAATTTCTTTTAAATAAAGTTACTTGCAACAACATGCCTATTAATAGCTCCAGTGAATTGCCATTCGAACAATGGTGATGATTTTGGATATGGTGCACTAGTAAAAATACAGTTTGTCGATTCGCCTGCGTGAAACATAACTTGCCGAAAATGGAATTTTATCCAAATCCGTTCAAGAGCTTGATTAAGTACTAAAGTAGCGCTTAACTATTTTCCTAAGGGACACGTTACCCGGATATTTTTTTTTTCATATTAGGTACCTAAGCCAGGTGCTGTGTGGTAGCGGCTTCGAATACTACCAACCCTTGCTTTGCTCGTGGGTGTCGTAAAAGACGACTAAGAGCCCTAGATTGACCCAGACCAACTCCATCTGGTACCATTTGGGTCAACGATTACATTCCCAAGGAGGGTTGACGTCAGGCAGGCGGCCGGTTATAAAAGTCATTGCCGAAACTTTTTGCAATATGTCAAAACAGATGACATATTGCGTCGACCCCAAGTAATTGGGATAAGAGCAAGATGATGATGATTAGGTACCTAAGCCAGGTAATGATCTATTTCAGTGGCAATTTCAAAATTTTTTAATGGCGTACGCGATTGAGTAACAATCATCAAAACATCTCTGAAGAGTGAAGATGTTTAGATGAAACTAAAACTTTCATATTCACAATATTAACAAGAAGAATGTAGAGTATAGTTACATATTATCGTTTATGTTTCTTCATTTTCCTTAAGATCTTCCTTTTATGTTGACGGGTTTGAGGAATACGTCTTACCACTCTTTACAGTAGAAATCGTAAAAAACCGGCTAAGTACGAGTCGGAGACGCGCACGTAGGGTTCCGTCTATAAAAATCGCGTTTGTTGTATGAGAAGCCCGCCCTTAAATATTTATTTTATTTTGTTTTTAGTTGTTACAGCTGCAACAGAAATACATAATGTGTAAAAATTTCAACTGTCTAGCATTAGTGGTTCTTGAGATACCTGGTGACAGACGGACGGATAGACGGACAGCGAAGTCTTAGTAATAGGGTCCCGTTTTTACCCTTTGTACCCAAAGAAACCCTAAAAATGAACTGTGGGTTCCTAAGGACAACAGGGAGCAAGCGCCCTCTTGGCATGTTATACAAATCAACTGTGATTTAATTTCATTTCAATTCACCTATTTATTACGTGTGCTATTTATAACAATTCAAGAAGCTTAATGTAAAAGATGACGAATTTACTTAAAACCGAAATCTACCTTGAATCATCATCATCATCATCATCATCATCATCATCATCATCATTTCAGCCTATCGCCGTCCACTGCTGGACGTAGGCCTCCCTCATGTTGCGCCACAATGAGCGGTCCTGTGCCGCCTGCATCCAACGACGCCCAGCTACTTTCACTAGGTCGTCGGTCCACCTAGTGGGGGGGCGTCCTACACTGCGTCGTCCGATACGTGGTCGCCACTCGAGAACCTTTCTTCCCCAGCGGTTGTCGGTTCGTCGAGCGATGTGGCCTGCTCATTGCCACTTCACCCGTTCTTCTGCGGATTTCCGTATTCCGGATTCTATCTCGCAGAGAAATCCCGGGCATAGCCCGCTCCATAGCACGCTGAGCGACTTTGAGCCTTAATATGAGGCCTACATTTAGGGACCACGTTTCCGTGCCGTAAGTCATCACTGGTAACGCACACTGGTCAAAGACCTGTGTTTTCAGACACCGAGGTATGTTGGACGAGAAGATCCTCTTAAGTTTCCCGAACGCTGCCCAACCGAGTTGGATTCGTCGCCTGTTCTCTTTCTCGAAATTGGATCTACCTAACTGGACTGTTTGTCCTAGGTAAACATAGTGATCGACAACTTCAAGAATCGCATTGCCAACTAGGACCGGTACAGGAATGACATGGGCATTTGACATGACTTTCGTCTTGTCCATGTTCATTCGTAAACCCACTAGTTGGGATACCCTGCTGAGATCATTTAGCATTGTGCTCCATGGATTCTGCCATAACGACTATATCGTCCGCAAATCGAAGGTGAGTGATGTATTCGCCGTTAATGTTGATGCCGAGTCCAGTCCAGTCTAAGAGCTTGAAGACATCTTCCAGTGCAGTGGTGAACAGTTTCGGAGAGATAACATCTCCCTGTCTCACGCCTTTCTGCAACTGGATCGGTTTCGTACTCTTATCCCGGATACGGACTGACATTGTGGTGTTCCTATACAAACACTTCAGCACTTCAATATAGCGATAGTCGATTTGGCACCGCTGAAGGGACTGCAGCACCGCCCAAGTTTCGACTGAATCAAAGGCTTTCTCATAGTCCACAAACGCTAAACACAGGGGCCGATTATACTCCTCGATCTTTTGTATAATCTGCCGAAACATGAGGATATGGTCTATGGTGCTATAGCCTTTTCGGAAGCCGGCTTGTTCGGGCGGCTGGAAGTCATCGAGCTTGCGCGAGAGTCGATTGGTAATGACCCTCGAGAACAACTTATAAACATGGCTCAGGAGTGAGATGGGTCTGTAGTTCTTTAGAAGAGCTTTGTTACGCTTCTTGAAGAACAGCACCACCACACTTCTGGTCCACGACTCTGGAACGTCGCCCCCGAGGATAACGGAATTAAATAGCTTTTGAAGGGCTATTAAGACTGGCTTGCCGCCCGCCTTCGAAAGCTCTGCCGTAATTCCGTCATCTCCCGGTGCCTTACCGTTACGTAGTTGTTTGAGAGCCATTCTGATCTCGTACAAGCTGATGTCCGGGATTTCTTCGGTATAGTGCCGAGTTAGCTTGGATCTGGGATCTTGGACCAAGCCGACAACAGGATTTCGGGATGATTTGTATAATTGTCCATAGAACCTTTCGACCTCTCCCAAGATCTCAATTTGGGATGAAATGACAGTGCCATCGTCGGTCTTCAGCTTAGTCATTTGGCTTTGCCCAATAGACAGATCTTGTGCGAACACTTTGAGCCACGATTCCACTCTATCGCTTCTTTAATACAGAGCGTATTAAATCGGCGAATATCGCGACGCACAGACCTGGAGATCTGCCTATTTAGCTGCCTATGTTTGGAGCAATCGGCTGAAGACTGCACCGTCATCTCTTTTCTCCGCTCCATGAGCTCGAGAGTCTGGTCAGAAAGTTTTTTAGGTCTATTAACGCGGTGAGCCTTGAAAAATTTCGACCTAACCGCGTGGACAGTTTCCACGAACCTGTTGTTCATATCGTTCGGAGATTCGCATTCGTCCAGACATTGGAAGCGATTGTGTAATTCGAGTTGAAAGCCTTCGAGGTTCTGGTATTGGACAGATGTAGGTCGGAGTGTAGACTTCATCAAGCGTGACCGCTCGACTTTTGTGTGGATATTCAATCTGGCTCGTACCATCCGGTGATCGCTCCCAGTTTTAATCCTGCTGATCACTGAGACATCATTGAATATCTGTCGTTTGTCTGACAAGATGAAGTCTATCTCGTTTTTTTGTTGAACCATCGGGGCTAATCCAGGTCCATTTCCTTTGTGGCTGCTTCCTGAAGAAGGAATTCATCATAAAGAAGCTTTCCTTCTCCAGAAAATCAGCCAGTTTCTGGCCCCTCTGGTTTCTCTGTCCATATCCATGTTTCCCCACTCTCAACTCATCATCACTCCCTTTGCCTATTTTCGCGTTAAAGTCTCCCATGACTACCGTGAAGTGGGTTTTGGACGTGTGTATGGCTTTCGAGATGTCCTCGTAAAATGCCTCCACCTCGTCGTCGGAGTATGTCGAGGTCGGTGCGTATACCTGTATAACCTTCAGCGAATACCTCTTGGTAATTCTGAGTATAAGGTACGCTACCCTTGTCGACACACTCTCGATCCTCTCCACGTTGTCTACAAAAGACCTACGAACGATAAACCCTATACCACCTTGGGACGGGTGATCGCCCTCCCGGTAGAAGAGCAAGTTTCCAGACTGGAGGATTATCGTGCCCTCGCCCTCTCTTCGCACTTGTGATAATCCTACAATGTCCCAGCGGATTTTGCTCAATTCCCCTTCCAGCTCGATGACCCTCTCGTCAGTCCAGAGTGTCCGAATGTTGTGTGTTACCAGGGCCAAGGGTCATTTTTGTTGGTAGCCGGATCGCTGCCGGAGATTCCTCGCACCCCCCGCTCCACCACTACTGGGCCCGCCACCAAAAAGAGCCCGTAGAGTACCGGAGCCGCCGTGACTGGGGGCCATTTTTTTATTGTACGCCATTTCTAAAAAAGGGGATATTGCCGTAATCGCCACGCTTGGCAGGCGGGTTGGCGATCGCAGTATAGGTGTTTTAGGTTTCCCAGGAGAAAGCTGCTGCCCTGCTCTCCTGGTGAACCTTCAGCCGATTTTTACGACTCCCACGGGCAAGTAAGGGGTGGCGACATATGTATTCTCAGCCCGTCGCCACACGGGTCGCCACACCTTGAATCATTGCCATAAAAATACGTCATCCGGGAAGAACTATGAGGAACCGTTTGTTTTAGTACCCGTCGTCACAGTTTTTCTTCCACCGTCACTGCTTTTTCTTTTCAAATTTAACTTCAAAGGTTGAATAGCAGTGGCAAATTATGCATTCGAAAAAAATAAACTTTATCCAATGTCCTCAAATTAAGCATATAAATATCAAGAAATACAACACGTCTGATCAACCCAGTATAGTAAATCAATTTCCTATCCATAGTGATGAAGGCCCATGGCCAATCCTTGGAGACATATGGACCTTTATGATATAGAGAGTTAAAAGAGTATTTAGAAAATCGATTTTCAGAGAATATTTTTCTCCTTAAGGGTTTAAAAAGGGGTTGAATTTCAGACTATATCCTTTTTTTGGGCGCCTTATTGTCTAATTGCACGCCTTGGGTTCCGTTCAGGGTGAAGCAAGGGCGCTGCGTGGGCCATTAACCCTCCATATTCCCTCTCCTTCAGCATTGCTCTGGCCATTAGTACCAAACCCATATCATCTGTGTCCAGCTCGGTAAATATTATTAACCCTAAAACACAAATGATCAAAATAATATGTAACGAGGCTGTCTCCCATACTTTATACAACGGACAAAATCATAGGTAAAAGCTAGTGGCCATATAAATTGATTACTTTAGCAAATAAATGAATAAAAAACGGAACAGTTATTATTCCGCTAAGTTAAGCTGGAGTAATGCCTGTTTAGCACGCACATGTCGAATCATGGCCTTTTCTAGACATAATAAATGCTTTATTGTATTATTTTTATGAACTCATTTCTATTTACGGATTTTTATCAAATATCTTTAAATGATTAATTCTTTTATATTGATGTATATGTGGTAGGAGCAAACTGTCCACATTCATCTGTCAACAGTGGCAGACCGGTCCTTCCGGGGTATTAGCACACTCTCGCAGAAAAATACAAATGAAAAAGTTCCATTTGAATTATTCAACTCGAGGCGTATCAATCACAGCATTCACAATTCTCAAACTAACTCTAAACTTGATACAAAACCCACATTGGACATATTATAGAGAAGTAGTTGCTGGTGGCCATGAAAGTTCAATAAAAAGGTTTTTTTTTTGGGGGTGGCTTGCGGTCGGCGCGCTCCTCACACCACTCCGTCCGGGGCGACAGACGGGCGTAAGCACGCACTCCCACAACCAACCCGCGATGCACGTCGCCTTCGTCGTTGGGCCGACCACCGGAGCAGGGTGACTTGACGTCAGTGGTCGGCCCGACGGAATACCCTCTATTTGCGGTACCCTCCCATCGACCGACGTCCCCCCCCCCCCCCCTCGGGGAGGACGTCGATCTTTCCTCACGCGGTTGGCCTCTCGGCGGGTGACGGACTAATTCCCCGGTCACGTCACACGTGGCCTCGGCTAGGGCGACATGAGGCGCCAATAAAAAGGTTTGCCGTGTGATGACGGAATAATAATACAATTCACTACTGCCTGTCTTGTCCGTGGATGTCGTAAAAGACGACTAAGGGATATAATATACACATAACATCTATGCAAGCGAAGGAAAATGCGAAATGAAACCCTATTCCAATATGTCTGACCGACATGGTATAGTAAATCTATTTCCCTATAATGGGATGGAGGCTCGGCCCAGTAGTGGGATCTATATTATTATTAGAAACTACTTCATATTTTCCGCGTGAGAGTTTGGTAAAACCTGCAAATGATTTGGGTACTTCTAAAAATTTTTACAACGGATGATAGGGAGGAAAACCCTATACTTTACTATGGGTAACGGTAAACGAAAACGAGATAAGAAGATACTCTTACTCCTATATGATGAGAAATATCCGACACTTCAACTTGCAATTTTCCTTAGAACTTCATATATTAATTGATCACGTATTTCGCTTCTAAACAAGGCATTCTCAGTGTGATTTGGCTTCAAATGAACATTTGAAGCATTCTTTTCCTCCGTTTCGTAATATTAATAGATTTCCACTATGTATCTCCTAATTCAATCAGTTATCTTCATTAAGTATCAGAAAGAGGAATAAAGTTAATTTTATTTACCCGATTATGATAAAGGCAAAAAGAAAGAGTTTGGTTTTAGCAGCCTACGTAACACAATCTACCTATTTATCTAATCTTCATTTCATTCATCATCATTCATTTCGGCTTATATACGTCCTACTGCTGGGCTCGAGCCTCCTCCATAGTAGGAGAGAAATTGACCTTTCTATACGCTGCTGATCAGACCGGTTGGTGTGGGGTTTTGTTTCGAGTTTATCTTTTGCATAGACGTCATATGCATAATATATCCCTTAGTCATCTTTTACGACACCCTCGAGTAAGAGAGGGGGTGGTGAATTGTATTCTTACTCCATCATCACACGGAAAATCTAATCGTCATCTGAGCCTATATATTTCCTACCTTTGGCTCCTATGCAATCTACCTACCTACTACACCGCGCCGGTTAGACGTGTTGGAATAGGGTTTTATATCTAGTTTTTCTTTTCTTGAAGAAATTTTAACTGCGAATCGTGTTTTTTAGTCGTTTTTTACCATACCCATGGGTAAGAGATAAACAGGATGATGAAAATATGTATGCTTACTCCGTCATTAAATGGAAAATCTCTTTCTAATTTTACCATCTTTAATCCATCAATTCTTGTACATTTCTATGTATTCAAATTCTCAGAGACCGCTTCAACAATTGTCATGCAATTTTGTATGCAAGAGCATTCGGAGGCAATAAATCGATCTGCTAGGTGCCTTCTATAGAAAATCTCGTTGCTTGCTATCAGGCAAGCTTTGTTGCAATCCAACTGGTAGTTCCGGCAATTAGCGCATTCAAACAAATAAACAATTTTATCAGGTTTGAAATAGTAATATAGTCTATAGTACAAATTAACATGTTTAAAAAAGCAATTAAGCGTAGACTGTAGCAAAGGCTATTACAAAATTTCGGATTGTTTATAGTCCATAAAATAAAGCTTGATCTCTGTGACAGATGTCAACAAAACCGACGAAGTAAGTTTGAACGAGCGACATGTTTATATTTTTATTTTGTATCACATATATCTTCATTCTTTTCATGCCAATTTTATTGCAATTGAAGTGCAATATATTATAAATATAAAAATATTAATATATATGCCTAAAATGTACCTCGTAAGTACTGAAATACTTAGAAAACATTTTATAGAAAAATTACGCTTACGAACGTACAAGGTCATACTGGACTTAAAATAAAAAAGAGATTCGACAGTCGATATACGTAAATCGATAACCGATCTACATTAAATTATTCATAAAAGAAATAAATCCAAAATAGTACCTATGTAAAACTTTCAAAATTTTATTACAATTACAACAGACAGTTATATTATAAAGTACATAAATTAAATTAATTAAACATTAAAAAACTACTTTTTATCTCAGAGTAAATGATAATATTATGTACGCATTATTATCAATAAACTAAACTGTTTATTAATAAAACAGTCGCAATTTATCGATTGATCTAACAACTGTCCCTATTATGACAAAAAATGATAAATGTTCTAGCAGGAACGCCCCGTGATGATGACAATAGTGACGCTGACTTTGATTGTACTCCTTTCGAATATTTAAAACAGTCAAAAAGCAGTTTTTGTTTGATTTAAATTCAAAAAGATTTTCATTGATTGTATTTCAATTATAATAGAAAATCACAATTATAAAAATAAAGTGCTTTATCGATAAAAAACTACGGACTTCATCGTATGCGTGACAGCACTATAGTCTAACTTTTTATTAGCTGCAGTAAAATGACGTTTTGTGGGTTGCCGGTTTTTGAAGAAAAATAAATAGGGATGTAGCTAAATGAGTGAATCATAAATGAATAATCAGTTTGGTTTTTTTTTTGAGATTTAATATTAAGTTGTAATGTATTTTTTTAACCTATTATTATTACTATACTAGAGGATTGATCTTTTTTAGTGGAAGTATAGGAAGGTACATTCAAAATGAAACAAAAACGTCATAATAATGTTATTTAATTAATCTTTTTCGAAATCACTGTCGCTGTCGCTTTCGGTCACCTTAATAACAAATCTATCTGTCACTTCATTTATAATATGATCGAGGTGGCACATTTTATCTTCCTCTTTAATAGTGTGAGACACACAGTCACTCCACTTAGCCGGTGTCACTTTCTTGATTCCTTCTTGGAATAAAGTTTTCACTTCTTACATTTTATACGTCTTATTATTGTTTGCGACGTGACTCTTTACCTGCGCCCATACCAACTCAATGGGGTTCAATTCACAGTGATAAGGGGGCAGTCTTAAAAGTGTGATACCTTTGTGTGCAGCCAGCTCGTCTACGGCATATTTCTCAGTATGATTTTGTTGTTTCACAATATTTATGAGAGTGGCCTTGACCATATTTGGTTCAAACGCAATATTTTTAGTAGTCGGCCACTCTTGAATTCGTGCTTTCCTCCACGACATCTTCGGGATTGTTTCAATCTTCCGAGAGTGATAGGGCGCATTGTCCATTACGACTACTGCATTCGGCTTGAGTTTAGGTAGAATACCGCCGAACCAATCCTCGAAACACTCCGCGTTCATTTCATCATGGTAGTCTTCTGTACCTTTCTTTGCTTCAAACATAAGAAGTCCGTCGACCAGGAAGCCTTCTTCTCTGCCTATGTGACTAATTATGAGTCGTTTGCCCTTTCCTGTGGGATTTTTTAATCCCGTAGTCAGGCCGTCTAAAAATGCCTGTTGAGAAGATTTAATACTTCCGTCAATCCAGGTTTTTTTTGTAGAATCATAAGTTTCGACATCAAAACAAAAAGGGAACAAATAGAAGAAACTAAGAGTTGACACGTACCAGCGTTGACCCAGGTCTCGTCTTGATAATATATGTATTTTCCCTCCCTACGATATTGTTTAATTAAACGCAGGTAGCGCTGGCGCCATGATATGATATCTTGTCTATCAATAAGCACACTCTTGCGTGATCGAGTAGCGAATTCGAAATTAAGATGCTTCATAATTTTCTCAATGTCTCTTTCGAGAAGTTGGGCGATCCTGGGTCATCATTTACAACTTGCAGCACCTAAAAATGATTAAAGTTATTACCTAATTGGTTAAGATTACACATGGGATGGGCGAAAACATACATAACGTATAATAAAAAGATGAGTGACGACATGTGTAAACTAACTTTTGCGATGGTGGGTATTTCATTTCTATGAAAGAACTGATGTACAATTCGTCTAACAGCAGTGAATGTGAAATCATCAAGTTTATCTTTAAATGTAAGTTTTGGACCCGTTTTTTCGGGAGGTTTTGGTGATTCGCTGTCGTTCTCCTTGTGCTCCTTTAAAACGGAATAAACTGTGCGGACGGATATTCCCAAGACTTCAGCCACCTTGTTAACGCATTCACTTGTTATTGGAACTTCAATGTTTGATTCTGAAGATTTCACTTCAAACACATATTTGTAAACGTTTTGGACCCAAAGTTTTTCAGTTGCACTTAGAGCTACACGTGGCTTTTTTTTCTTAGGAGATAAAAATATTTCTCCATCTTGCGATGTGCTCGGCAGAGCATCCATGTCTTCAATGTATCAAACAAAAAAAAACTAACACGATTAACGAAAACAGGTAATGAAAAACAAACACAACGTAACATAAGTTTAACAATAATGATAACAAAAACAACGCGCAGTGGGCAAATCAAAGTTATTCATGCACTCAAAACAGAAGTATGAAGCCGAATGAGCGAATGACAACCGAAACAAAATGGCGGTCAAGCGTCATCGTAGCACCGTAACCAAAAACCAGTACTACCAACTTGAGAGAGCGTTTTCTTGAGTGTTACCTTGTATATGTCTAAAAGGATCAACGTTTATACAGCCTTTTATTTACATTAATATTAAATAGAATTTAGTATGATCATTATAAGTCAGCTATGGAACGATTAGATATTCTGTAAACTTTTGTGAACTGAATCACATCCCTATTGAGATTAGGCTGTCAACATTATTTTACGGAATGACATTTAGAAACGTCATTTTACTGCAGCTAGTAAAAAGTTAGACTTTAGTGACAACTGTCACAGAGATCAAGCTATGGACTATAGATGATAATACAGAGTGGTTATGAGCAGCTCCTCATTCAGCAATTAAATGTTATTGTAATTGTTACAGCTTTAAGGTACTCCTAAATTGTATGAATTCACAGGTTTTTTTTATTTTTTTTCTTACTCTTGTGATTGTACAGCGTAGCGTGTTTTGCCTGTCAAATTTTGGTGTTGATCTCTTTTAGTATACCTGCTGTTCGTAGTTTATTTTATAGTAGTAGTTTTTTATAGTAGGTATAGTAGTAGTTGTAGTTCGTTTTATATTTTTATTTATGGTTTGGTCATTCTCACTGAATAAGGTTCTGCTTGCGGTAGCTATGTGGGGCGGGTCGCTCCCTTCCTCTAATCTGGTTGAGGAGAGTGATGGCTGATCTAGTAGTTAACTCGTGATCGGGTGCTGCTTGTGGGAATATGGCTGGACCAGAGTCCAGCCATATTTTCTTCCTTTCTTTAATGCTTTAATTTTTTTCTGTCTTGTACTAAATTTTGAAATATTATACATATATACAATTTCGAAGGGCATCACACTGGAGCTAATACCATATATGTTGTACGAAGCATAAAATTATGTATATTTAAAAGATGAATGAAAAAAATGACTGCCCGCTGAGTTTCTTGTCGGATCTTCTCAGTTTGTGGCCACGTTCCGATCCAGTGGTAGATTATTGTATTGTGTTCAAACGTGTAATTTGACAATATGTAAGTGTCCTTAAGGGGCCTATGCAGAATAAATGATTTGATTTTATTTGAAATAAAACATCAATAGCCTCATGGTATAAATATGCGCTTGTTGAGCACGAGGTTGCAAGTTTAATAACAAATTCAAATTCGTAAATTATAACTATTCGTATAGTGTAACTATTCGTATTTTGTCCGTGGGTGTCGCAAAAGACGAACACGGTATATAATATGCAAATCATATCTGTGAAAGGAATAGAAAGCTTAAAATAAAATCCTATACCAACCCGTCTAACCAGCGTGGTATGATAGGTATATTTCTTTCTTAATGTAGAGTCCAAGCCTAGGAGTGGGACGTATAGGAATTGAGATGTTAATGATGCTATTTGGATTTAGGTTAAAAGATTTAAAATCATGTATGGGAAAGAATAGAACTGTTGACTACATTGTTTTCTTACTCCACCAGCATACGGATATTTCAAAACCTTTAATTTAACTTGCCCTGTTAGTATGTCAGTATGGGACAAACAGTTAAATTAGAACCACTTCCTGTCGTTAGATTAGATTGAAATTTAGTTTACTTACGTAACTTCGCTGACAATGCAATAATATGGTACCACGAAGCTGGGCTCCAGATGGCGTCGGAAAGTGGCTATAAGAAATCTTAAACTAAACAAGATAAAACCGTCAAAATTGGGCTCGTTTGAATAGTCTTTTTTTTTTTGGGGTCGGTCGTGGTCGGCGCTCTTCTCGCACCACTCCGTCCGGGGCGATAGAGGGGCATAAGCACGCACGCCCGCAACCCACTCGAACACCACGTCGCCTTCGTCGTTGGACCGACCACCGGAGCAGGGTTACTTGTCGCCAGCCGTCGGCCTGACGGAATACCCCCTAGTGGGGTACCCTCTCATCGACCGGTCTTTCCTCAGGCAGTCGGCCTCTCAGCGGGTGACGGACTAATTCCCCGGTTACGTCACCCGCGGCCTCGGCTAGGGTGGCATGAGGCGCAGACTACTCTCTGTCTTGCCTGTGATGACAATGATACGTAGCTATGAGAATCGTTTTTTTTTAATAGAACTGTTTCCTCATAGCAAATATGTATAAACTTTTCCAATTCGTTGCAAATGTTTACAATGCTTGTTTTCCAATTTTATTCTTTATCTATTATTATAACAGGAAATAAAGGTGAAGTTACGCTTTATTTCATTGTTTATCCATAGATATTGTTGGTTATATTGGATTTTATTCTGCAGTATACATTTATAATTGAGTAACTGTTTTCATAACATAAAGTTACTCGTTGTAATTTGTAACAAATTTACTACATTTTTAATTCAATATTAACTTATATTTTTCAATTATTTTTTGATTCAATGAAAAATCGTTTTGTTTTTATTTATCGTGGCACAAACGAGCAAGCAGCTCAACTGGTGGTAAGTGGTTTTGTAGCTCATGGATATTAGCAATTAGCAATACTAGGAGCACAGCTAAGCCATTGCTTACCGTGAATAAAGTACTCTTTTTAAATCTCGTTTAAAGAAAGAAGCATCATAGCGCTTGGAAAACACAACAGCATCCAGTTCATTCCAGAGCAATCGTTGGTAAAATGATGCAAGTCAAGTCTTTTTATACCTCTTAAGATGAGGCGTTCTAATGCAATGATTTGTTGTATTTTTCCACGGCAGTTGTAAATATAAAATAATATATTGCCAGGAGAATGGACAACAACACTATTCTAGGAAACTTACAATACCAACCACAGTAGCCACTTCACCTGTCCAGAGTGGTGATTATGGGAATAGCTTATTGGAAGTAGTGTGCCTAGGAGACCTATGTCAAACAGTGGCACTTGATAGGATGGTGATACATTTCTATTTTAAATTCATTTTTACAAAATAGTGAATGCAATATACATTAACAAATAATACACAGGTTTCCGTGTGGTGAAGAAATGATAACACCACTATATTTACGACTACTACAGCCAAAATGGTCAATTGCCCTCCTCCAATAGAGGAGGTTTGAACCTAATAGGGAGATGTATATAAGCTGAAATAAACGAATGAATTATGTTAAGATATTTGAACAGAATTTGACCTACTTCCAAACACATCTGAACCATTATCACTCCTGATCCGTCGTTTTATCGCACTAAATGGACAAAGAAATATGCACCGTGCAGAATGAATATAAAAAAGAAATAATAACATTTGCCAGCGATGCAATAAGAGTGTGATAAAATTAAAAGAGTTTCGTATATATATTAAAAATATGAGAAACGAAATAAAATTTAACGTAATCAGCACAACTGAATGGTCCTCGTCTACATCAGGACGGTGGAAACGTGATGTTTGATACACTTCACATTTTATTGATATATATTTGATGCTTTCGTACGTGGATGGAGAGACTTTTGTCAACTGAATATTATAAGCTGACAAATTTATTTTCTATATTCTTCATACATTTTGGTTAATATTCGACCCACTGCTGGGCTCAAACCACAATGTAAAGGAAATTAACCCAATGTACCACGCTGTTCAGGTATGTTCGCATTGGGTTTTTTTTTTCGGATTACCTTTGCTTGCATAGATCTATATATTGTAATTCCTTAGTCGTCTTTTATGACACCCATGGGTAAGAATTGGTGGTGAATTGTATTCTTACTTCATCACCGCAGGGAATTACTCATCTCGGCTCATATACGTCCCCCAGCTGGGCTCGAGCCTCCTCCACAATAGGAGGGAAATTGACCTCACGAAACTATGCTAGTCAGATAGGTTGGTATAGAGTTTTGTTTCGAGTTTTCCTTTTCTTGTAAAGATATTATATGCTTACTATATCCCTTAGTCCTTTACGGCATCCACAGTAAAATAGGGAGTGGTGAATTATATTCTTAATCCGTCATTACACGGCACCTACACAGATGGAGGGGATATTATTATCCTGCGCCTGATGCCGCCCCAACCGACGCCGCGGGTGACTGGACCGGGGAATTAGTCCGCCACCCGCCAATAGGCCGACCGTGCGAGGCAAGACCAACGTCCTCCCCGAGGGGGGACGTCGGTCGATGGGAGGGTACTCCTCAAGGAGTATTCCGTCGGGCCGACCACTGACGTCAAGTCACCCTGCTCCGGTGGTCGGCCCAACGACGAAGGTGACGTGTCACGAATGAGTTACGGGTGTGCGTGCTTACGCCCCTCTGTCGCCCCGGACGGAGTGGTACGAGGAGCGCACCGACCGTAACCCATCCCGAAAAAAAAAGAGGGGGTATTATTATACTACGCTGTTCGGGCAAGTTGACATAGAGTTTCATTTCGAATTTTCCTTCTTTTTAATAGAATTTACATGTTTATATGCGTTAGTCGTCATTTGCGACAGCCACGGACAATATAGAGAGTGGTTAATTGTATTCTTACTCCTTCACCACACGGAAAGGAACTAAAATGTACCTGTGTGCTATCCATAAATTGTCGTTCAGTATCTGGGTGTAGTCTGACTCCATTGATTGTATGTTTGTGGATTTCTCGTGTCCCCGCCGTGTCTTCATGACGACGAGGGCGGAGTCTTAAAAGTACCATTATAGTACCGGTGGTGGTACGCGTCGACTGAGCAAAGCTCACCCACTCACGCACTCGCTCGCTAACATCTCGCAAACTATCGCATTGCATATTATATAGTTATTATTTGTCATACATTACTTTATACAATTTCTTTATATCAAATATTGTTTGTAACGAAGAATACAAGTTATTAAGTCTCTCGTTGAATTTTATTTCTATTACACTCCAATACCAGGCAATACAAGAATCCTTTGTGCAGTGTGTTGTTTGAAAAATCTCTTGTAACAGAACCTCGCGTAAACCTATACATATTTTTACACAAATAAAGGTGCAGTCAAAAATGAAACGAATAAAGCCTTATATTATTTCATTTAAACAAACAATGGGCATGTTTCTTTATGAAGCAAGTATATTTTTCACCAGACGTTAATGAGCTATCTTAAGCCCAACGTGTCCTACCCGATATAAATATTATATTAGGCTAATAATTCTGTTGCATGCAAGAGTAGTCTGGAGCGTGATGGCGCATCTGCACTGACATAAGTCCGTCGCGAAACTCTCACTGTCTTTATATAATGTTTGAAATATCAACAGCCTTAACTTTTTTTGCTGTTAAACTTCTTTTGGCGCGATAGGAAAAACTGAACAGAGTAAATTCTTACGTTGCGCGCGCACACCGTCACGAAAAACCTTCTGAAGTTAACTAGTAAACCTTTTTTACTATGCGCGCACACGCCGTCACAAATATCAACTAGATAATGAATAATGCAAACTTTATTTTTTTTTATTAGCGTCGTTTCTTTCTACAAACGTAAGATAACGCGAAGGATTAGATAGAAAGATTTTAACTTGTTAAACCAAAGAAGTATAACTTCTTACGTGAAAACATAACAAACACACTTTATTTTAAATTTGGATTATTTCTTGTATAATACTGGTTAGTAGTATAACGCGTTACCATGAATACCAGTTTACAATTTTGGTTATTAAAAAAAATAATTAAGTAATATTTGGCAGTTAATATCACTCCAAACAAAATTAGTGTAATTAGTTATATTAGAAACTTACCCAAGAGGATCCGCTAAAGAGGAAGAAGCTTTGCAGAGAAATATGGTGAATATGACGTTATACCTAATTTAAGAAGGCCTAATTAGTGGTGGATTTAGATCCAATGATGAATTTATAGATCCAGATTGAAGTAACACTATAAATATGAAGGCATTGCTTAAACTAACTAGACTAGCAATGAAATCAGAAAGGCGTGTTCACGCCAACTCAAAGCACCATGCACTCAAATGTAGTTAATTGTTAATTAGAACGAAGACGTCAGTCTTCGTTCTAATTAATTATGAAGATATTTTAACGTTAAACTTTAACACGATGCATTGTGTTAAAGGTAGTATTGTTAATGATAGGTACCATATGCTGCTTTACCTGTATAAATTATAATATCGTATTTTTTCAAAAGATCAGATACATCTGTCGATCGAGTCAAGCTACAGACAGTTTTTAATTTACAATATTTAAGACTAAGTTTTATCCATGACTTCATCCGCGTAAAAATCATATGAGTCAGAGGTGCACAGAGGGTTCTGGGGTATATAGAAAAACAGAAAAATATAAACCGAGAAAGCCAACTTGAAAATCACTATATTTTTTTTTTGTGGGTGGGTCGCGGTCGGCGCGCCTCCGCACCACTCCGTCTGGGGCGACAGAGGGGCTTAAGCACGCAACTCCCGCGACCCACCCAAAAACCACGTCGCCTTCGTCGTTGGGCCGACCACTGGAGCAGCGTTAACTTGTCGTCAGTGGTCGGCCCGACGGAATACCCCCTATTGGGGTACCCTCCCATCGACCGACGTCCCCCCCTCGGGGAGGATGTCGGTCTTTCCTCACACGGTCGGCCTCTCAGCGGGTGATGAACTAATCCCCGGTCACGTCACCCGCCGCCTCGGCTAGGGCGGCATGAGGCGCAGATAGTTGCGCCTACGCCGCCCCAGTCGCCGGCGGCGGATCTCCTCATCGAGGCTGCGCTCCTCGCGCAGGCGATCCCCCGCCTCCTTCCGCGAGATCACCGTCTCGCAGAAGGCTGCGACCGCGTCCCAATTCCCGACGCTGTCGACCATCGCCCTAGCGATAGCCGGCAGCGTCAAGTCCGTACCAATGATTGCGACGAGTTCACAGCGCTGCACTGCCCAAGCCGCGCAGGCCTCGAGCGTAAGGCGCGCCGTGTCCTTGTCGCAATCGCAGTGGTGGCAGGATGGTGTACTCTCCCTCCTAACGACCTTGTGCAGGTATTTGGCGAAGCACCCATGCCCCGTCAAAACCTGCACCAGTCGGAAGGAGAGCACCCTGTGTCGCCTTTCCAACCACTGCATCAGCACCGGCCGGAAGGCCTCCACGGTTCGTACCCCGAAACGAGGCCTCTCCTGCCGGACTGCCCAACGGGCGATGACGTCTCGGCGGGCGTCGACGCGCCAAGCGATGAGATCCCTTAACGAGACCACACCGCCCTCCGCTCGCACCCCCGTCACCCGACGATATAGTCCGGTGAGCATCTCCGCCTCCAGGTCCCACGGTGGAGTCCCGGCCAATAGGCACGCTGCCTCCGTCGCCACCGTGCGGTATCCGCGGATGGCCCTGACCACTATGACCCTCTGTGGTCGTCACAGAAGGGCCCTAAGTCGGACGGTCATGGACCCCGCCCACACCGGTGCGCCGTACAGGGCCATCGACCGGATTACAGGGCCATCGACCGGATTACAGGGCCATCGACCGGATAAAATCACTATTTAACGTGTGGTGACGGAGTAAGAAAACTATTCACAACCCTATCTCTTGCCCGTGGATGTCGTAAAAGACGACTAAGGGATATAATACGCATGTAACCATCTGTAACCGACGGGGGATAGTGCGGCAATGCATTTCCACAGCGTGAAAAAAAAAAAAACGTCTAGTTAGTAATCATCATCATCTCGGCTCATATACGTCTCACTGTTGGGCTCGAGCCTCCTCTACAATAGGAGAGAAATTGACTGTACTATACCATGCTGGTCAGACATGTTGGTGTAGGGTTTCATTTCGAGTTTTCCCTCTCTTGCACAGATGTTATACATATTATATCCTTTATTCGTCTTTTACGACATCCACGGGCAAGATAGGGAGTGGTGTATTGTATTCTTAATCCGTCACCATATGGCTTAATTTATTTTACCTTTATCAGAAATCATTTAAAATAATAAAAATTACATTAAGTTATAGATGAATTACCGATAAAACAAGGATTTTGTAAGCTGTGATGTCATTCATACATCACACAATCTAAAGGTCAGATGATAGAGCCGTCCTAAGGAAATGGATAACGGTGCCAACGATAATCCTCAACAAATCCCCAACAAGCCTATTGTATCCCATTGGGACGAGCCTTCACCTAAAAACTAAAGCCGAGTTAAACTCAACCTTAACTTGTAAACAATAAAGTCGTATCTAAATGAAATACTATGTAGTTTGGTGTTATCGAAATAAACGTGGAACGTCGAGTTGCCTATAAAGCTCAAATTTGAATCTTCATAAAATCATAAATATATAATATGTTTAAGATTTTATAGACATTCAAATTTTATATAGATTAGGAAAGGTTGTAAGTTTGTATATTTGTTACTTTTCTACGCTATAAGACCCCCCATGAAATTAATAAAAAGCCCAAACTGAGGTAAAAATATCCTGGATAAACATTTAGGCTTTATAGTCTCCCGGGCAAATTGGTTGTGAGGTATACAATTATTTATTAAAGACAGAGACAACAAGCTCGATTTTAATGCAAACTATTCTGTAGCTTTAACTTTTATAAACCTAATTGAAAATATAATTTACCACTTTTTAAACAACTTTTAATGAGCAGATTCTGTTTCTTCATCAGGTGACGGAGTAAAAATACTTGAAACGACTTTGGAATATAACAATCATATATATTTATGCAAAAGAAGGAGAACTTAAAATAATACTCTATACCATCCTGTCTGACCGGTGTGATGATAGTATGTCAATTTCCCTTCTATTATGGAGGAGATTCGAGCCCAGTTGTGGGAAGCATATGAGCTGAAATGAATAAATGAATGTATATATCTCATTGATATGTTTAACCAGAATTTTAAACAAAATTGTATACATGTTTAGCCATCCTTCAAATCAAGATATGAATAAAATATAATAATGACGCAATTCAGTATCCTAAATTTTAAAACCCAAGTATTCTTCATGAAAAGTCTAATTAGACTGTCCTTGAGCCATTCGTATCTTGATAAATCTTAATGAGATAATTAGAGATTTCAACTAATTATCATTTTAGTATTTCATTACTAAATGTTTGCATTTAGCTTTTTTCTGTATTATTTTATAAGGTTCTAAGGTTCAAAAGGTTATAAGCCCCGTTTTTATTTTACTAAGGATTTTTTTAAAAATCCTAATCATTAGTCATCCTCCTGTTATCCTAATTGTATAGGATACGTAATAATTACTCTTCTTAGATCATACATATTGAGAATAGTTTTGGCAATAGTTTTATGACCAGCCTCCTGCCTAATGTCAACCCTCGTCTATACCAATAAATAAAATTGGAGTGTCTGTTTGTAATGTCAAAATAATAGGCTTTTTTCATGCTCACGCGGTTATTTGCACGACACCTATGCCTAAAATAGCAATTAAAAAATGTTTGTCGGTCTGTCTGTCTGTCTATTTGTTCCGGGTAATCTTCAAAACGGCTGGACCGATTACAAAAATTCTTTCACCAATGGAAAGCTATAATATCAGGGCGTAAACTATGCTATATTTTATCCTGGTATTCCCACGGGAACGGGAACTACGCGGGTAAAACGACTATAACCTATAACCGAAACGAAGCGAGGGCGGGTTGCTAGTTTGAAATATAATTGACCATTCGCGATCAGAGAGTTGTCCTATGTCTGTATTTAAGCTCTACTTTACTACTAAGTCTTACGTGAATATACTGATTAATGTTGAAAAGTTGTAGTTTGAAATACACGTTACATTGCACATTCTCCCATCTGGGGTGGGTTTTAGTGATGCTTTTAGTATCACCGAACCCACTCCCTTTACTTTCTTCGCGGCAGAAGCAACGGCCATGCAAAAGTCCTTGACTGTTCGCTAAAGACTCCTCATATTTTAGCACTTTCCCAGATAAATAAGCAATGGTGAGTCAGTGCATTCTCAATCTACCATGACACGGTAGGAGAGTAACGTACCTTAGTAAAGTTGAAATGAATGAGACGCACGATTTGCATATTTCGAACAAAATATAATGCTTTGAGATTTCCAAGAGACATTTCCAAATCGTTTTACCTAATACTGATAAAGCCTTTAATACCTTGGGCTTGCAAGAATCCAATAAAATAATTGGAGAGTCCTTTAGCAATATTACGCTCCTGATTTATAAGGAAATTGAATAAAATATTATATAATTTTAGAAGCTGCCTCATGAGGATAGAGGCGTACGATTGTCAAATACGATTAGGATGAGGTCATGGATCCAAATCCATATTTTTAGATGAACAAAAATGGACTGGCACACTGCACTGAGTCCTATCGAATCGGTTTGCTGCAATCATTGCTGTGCAGCTCGATTATCAAAAATATAACCGGTAGCATGGGCCGAACTCAACCGCCCAAAAGATGAAGAAAGGGGGCACGGAAGGTTACGGGGTCTTATAACACCTTTCTAGCAGCCTAAATGGCTAGGTAAGATATATCCATCTGGTCAAAATAAGTAGAAGCAAAAAGTGTTACCCAGTTTTTCCAGCAAGCATAGTTTAGCTTAGTTTACTATTTACCGAGTATTTACTTCTAAAGCAAACAGCTGCTGGTCAAGTCAAGCCAGACCTGTCGGGTCAAAAGTATAAACCGGTAATGGATAGCTGGAATAAATTGGAAAGTTATTTTAATAGAAACACAACGGCGTGCATCGGGAGTTCGACAGGATCCCGTATCCATAAAGGTTTACTGGCCTAAAGAAAAGGTTAATCCTTACCATCAGCTAATTCATATCTTCACCTGCCTATTATCATTATCTTCAATCTGTTCATCCACTATTGCAGACAGTACCCATGCTATAATCTTCACATCTTCACAGGTGGATTGGTGATCACAGTTATTGTAATAAGTTTCCTAAGAAAAAGGCTGCTATCTATTCTCCTAATGATCCCTTAGCCAATTTTCATCCCCATCCCGGAAAAACAAATAGATTGTAAAACACTGTATACTTAATTTGTTACTACATGGATAACAAAAACCAACTATAGGTAATAAAGATAACAATAAAACATCTATATAAATATATCATAAATGCAAGCAGTGAAACGAGCGTAGCGAAAGGTTTTATTTAACTTCGCAACAAATTTATCGCTTCCAACATCCTGAATCAGTGGTGTGTGTACATCGACGACTGTGTTCCGATCCATATCTGTGAAATATTGATATGCAGCAATGAATAATGCAACTAAGAATGTTATCGTAATGTGTTCTTGTACCGTCGCCTTTGCCAAAGATGCCGTCTGCTTTGAACTAATACATTACTTTTTAATAAATGTCAGATCATGGTGCTGTATGTCGTTTGGTGGTTGACTCAAGTGCAATGTTCTATTACTTTTTGGGATCGACACAATATGGACTCTACTTTCATAGTATATATTTCATACAGTTAGGCAATACTCTTATGACTGGCCGCTGGCCTGACGTCAACCTTTCTTGGGATTGTAACGGCAGTAGATGGACTTTGTTCAGGTCCATGAAAAACTCTTAGTCTTCTTTTACGACACCCACGGGTATTGTAAGTTTTGGTAGTATTTGTAGCTAACACCACAGAGCTTAAAAAGCTAATAAAAATTAATTATAGTATACAAGCATATTCTGCAAGAGAAGAAAAACACGAAATCAAACTCTGTGCCGAATCGGCTATCCAGTGTTGTTTAGTAAGCTGATTTTCTTTCCTTAATGAGACTCATGCTTGACTGTAGGTCGTGTATGGTTCGTGAAGAAGAACATTGTAAAATTGACTGTGTAGATGGCAACACCACGTGGTTACGGAGCAAGAAAACAAATCACCACTCCCTATCTTGACCGTAGGTGTCGTAAAAGACGACTAATGGATATAATACCATATAACATCTACGGAAGAGAAGGGAAACACGAAATGAAACCTTACACAAAACAGTGTAACCAGCATATTATATAGTAAGTCAATTTCCCTCCTATTGCAGAGGAGCCTCGAGCCCTGCACTGGGATGTATATGAGCTGTGATAATGAGGATGAATGATGGCAGCACTGAGCCTCGTTACCGAGTGACCTAAATTTATGTTCTAGTCAGCAGGAGAAATTGATTGAGTGATCATCTTAAAGGACGACTAAGGGATATAATATGCACATAACATCTGCGCAAGAGAAGTAAATCTCGAAATGATACCCTATACTAGTTTGTCTGACCAGCATGGTATAACAGGTCAAATTCCCTCTCATTGTGGAGGAGGCCCAAGCCCAAGAGTGGGACGTATGTCTACGATGATCATCAAACAATTGGCAATTGTAACATTTGCCCAACTTGAACTTTTTCCATCTTGACTGTATTCTATACTGAATGCTGACAACCAACGCGTATTTAGATTTTTTACAATAAAAATACAAACATCAAATAATATTTTATTGAAAATGTAAACTGAAGCTATTTCGCCCACATTTTGTAATTTATGAAATCTATTTACAATACGAGTAGTGCCAATATTTCAAAATTTATTGTAATTTTGTTTCTCCGGTATTCAATGTGTCTTTGGTGCGGTATATTATATGCATATAACATATATGCAAGAGAACGAATACTCGAAATAAAATCCTATGCCAACACGTCTGACTAGCAAGATGTAGTATTTTCCCTCCTGGTATAGAGGCGGATGGAGTCCAGCAATGGGACATGTATGAATTGAGATAGACAATTAACCAATTCGTCAATGGAAATTGGTCCGACCCGAACTCTTTATGATCATATCACAGATAGATAATTTTCACCATTTTTTTCTTTAAGTAGATTTTCAGTTTTGTAAAACAACTTTTTACTTCTAATCTTTTGAATGTTTTATAGTAATTACTATAACTAAATAGACTTAATCTAAATAGTGCTAATTTATTAGAGAATTATAGGAGCTATCTTTGTGGTAAATCAGAAAAAAATATCCGGGGACACGGCAGTGCCCCCGCCAAGTCGAACGAAAAAAAAAGTCGGGCAAAACGGAACACTGCCGTAAACATACTTTTCTCGAAGCAATTCAGGCCATTTTCGACCCCCTATAACTTTGTTGTGTATAAAACTAGAAGCCTGAATTTGGTAACCCATCAGGCATTGTATACACATTGTGATTTCAAATTTCATTCAATTTGAACCAATAGTTTAAGAATTATTACTAGTCAAAATATTGTAATTTTGTCACTCACTGACTGACTGACCGATCACCAATATTAAAGAGGCACTTCTAGCAGACATAGAAGTTTTAAATTTAGAATACAATTGGTGTTTAGTATATAAATGAAGGAAAAATTATAAAACAATTGTTTACGAGATACACTAACTGCAAAAATAATTTTGTAAACTCATACAAATATATAGGATTACAAAGTTACATTTGCAGTTATTGGAACGGGGTAAGAATACAATTGTCGCCATCCCTTGCTTCCCTATGGGAGTCGTAAGTACCGGCTAAGAACTGCGCTGATGGCATAGTGATTAAGATACCCACCTAACGTGCCAGTGTCGCAGGTTCGAATCCCACACGTCCTGTGTACGATCCACACTTTGTTGTTCCGAGTCTGAATGTAATTTGTGTCGGTTAACTTTTTTTATTAAATTTATTTATTTATTTAAGACAACACCCTAAGGAAATAATCCCTGTATTGCGGGGGACTTTACAAACATATAATTAACGGACACAAGTTACATCCAGACTCAGAACAACAATTTGTGGATCGCACAAAGTGTTGTCCCGCGTGGGATTCGAACCACGACACGACACTGGCAAAGTAAGTCGCTATCTTAACCACTACGCCATCTGTGCAGTCGTTCGTCAATTATATCTTTGTAAAGTCCCCCGCAATGCAAGTATGATTCCCTTAATGCAAGCCATTGTCACTTGAAAAAAAAATTAACAGGTGAGTGGGCAGCAGCTCTTTTCGGGGAAATATATGATATCTCACTGCGATCCCAACCCGCTAACTCGTCTGCCAATCGTAGCGATTACGGTATTATTCTTCATATAGCGAAGGAAAATGTGCCCTAGTCATGGCAGCTCTGCTACCCTACGGACTCATTTTGGTGGCGGGCCCGGCAGCGGTGGAACACGGGCTGCGAAGAATCTCTAGCAGCGATCTGGCTACTAAACAAAACCTTTGGTCCTGGTAGCACACAGCATTTGGACACTCAGGACTGATGAGATGATCATTGAGCTGGAAGAGGTATTGAGCAAAATCCGGCGGGAAATTGTAGGATTATCAGAAACCTGCTCTTCTACATTGGGCGATTACGTCACGTCCTAAGGCGGTTTAGGGGTGTCGGGGATCGAATGTCATAAGACGACCTTTCCGGCACCCCGTAAAAGCGCGGAAGGGACCGCTGTGGTTTTAGTGGGTATTCCGGAAGTATAGCCGGCGAGTCCTACACTCCCCCTCGTCTGACACCGGCGGGGGATAGTGCGTAAATTGCATTTCCACAGCGGAAAAAAAAGAACAGGCGGTATAGGGTTTATTGATCGCAAGTCTCTCGTGTACAACGTGGAAAGGATCGGGAGTAGGTATGTCACCAAGCGTAGCGTTTCAGAATTACCAAGATGTATTCTTTGAAGGTCATTCAGGTTTACCCAACGACCTCGGCATACTCCGACGACGAGGTAAAGACCTTTTACGAGAACATCTCGAAAGCCATACACGCGTCTAAAACTTACTTCACTGTGGGTATAAAAGACATTAACGTGAAAAATTGGGATGATGATGAGTTGATTGGGATGATGAGATGAGAGTTTCAGCGGCATTAAAACTAGGAGCGATCGCTGTATAGTACAAGGCGCATTGAATATCCACACAAAAGTCGGGCGATCACGCTTAATGCAGTCTATTTTTCGACTTACACCTCTCCATACCAGAATCTCGAAAGCTTTCAACTCGAGCTACACAATCGCTCCCAATATCTAGATAAGGTTTGTGAAAACTCGCTTGTCGAACCGGCAACTGTTGGATAAGAAAGGTTCTCGAGTGGGGACCACGTATCGGACGATGCATTGTACGACGCACTCCGACTAGATGGACCGACGACATGGGGAATGTTGCTAGGTGTCATTGAATGCAGGCGCCACAGTATCGCACTTAGTGGTGAAACATGAGATAGGCCTACGTCCAGCAGCGGACGGCGATAGGCTTAATTATTAATGGAATAATAGGTGTACATAGATACCTAGATATAATTACGTTCAAAGGTAACTTATAAAATGGTCAATTAACAGAATGAAGAAGCAAGAATGGGACATGTCTTATGAAGTTGTACCAAAATCTCCCAAAGTATTAAGCGGACTAAATTGCCTGAAATTTACCTGAAAGAAAGAACACCATCATAAGGCTCGATTGCCATCAAAGCGGAGAGGGGACTAGAGGAGATGTGTTTCAATAAATCGCTCAAATTTGTTTATTTCCACATCTCTCCGCTTAGCTTAGGTGGAAATGACTCAAGCGGAACGGCGAGACGTCTCATTTTTCAGAGAGTGGGCTCTAAGAAAATCCGTTGTTGATATTCAAGACGCAAAAATAAGTAGGTCTAATGATTTCTAATGTTTACGCGAGTATTACACATTTTAAATAAAATTTTCTGTAATAACGATAACTTGTTGGACGTGGGATATCTTAGTCCGCCCGTGACCATAAACACTGCAAATTGTTCGACACGTCGGGGAATCAAAAATCAAATACAAACGCGATAAAATTCGTAAAGTAGTTTTATTTAAAATAAGTAAAGTAAGTAGTAGTAGTAGTAGTAGTAGTAGTAAGTAAGTGTCTATCTACAAAAAGAAATGAGATACCATGGAAAATAAAACTTCTTTATCCTTTGTCCCTTTGTTCCTTTGTCCCGTTGTTCCTTTGTCTCTTTGTCCCTTATCCCTTTATCCCCTTATCCCTTTATACCTTTATCCCTTTATGCCTTTATCCCTTTATACCTTTATCCCTTTATGTTTTTTTTTTTTTTTTTTATTGCCAACGGTGGCAAACGAGCAAGCAGCACACCTGATGGTAAGTGAAACTGCTGCACATGGACCATTGCAATACCAGGGGCACAGCCAGGCCGCTGCCTACCGTGAAGGAAATACTCTTCTTAAACCTCGTTTAAAGAAGGACATGTCATGTCCGCTTAAACGACATGCTATCCCTACTCCACTCGAGAAAGTACTCTTTATTTGAATCGACCGTGGTGGGGACGATAAAAAGATGGCGCGTAACGAAAAAATGTGACGCGTAACCGAAAAATGTGACGTTAAATTTTTTTCCAACGCCGATAAAGAAGTTTCACTTCAAAAAACCAAGCCTCGCAACTGAGTTCTTCTACCATAAAAAGTTGTGAGATCCATGTTATATCAAGTCGGTTAATTCATTCACTCTCTGCTTAAGCGACCTTTCCTCTCTAGTTATTACGTAATGAGCTAACCTAACAACTTCTTATAGTGACCATATAAACATTAAAGACCTTTTATGTTTTAAATAAATAGATTGACTTGGCAATCGCACTAAACAATCTAATTTAATATAAAATGTATTACTTGTGAGGTACATTGTGTTTTCATGCAATGTATTAAATACCTGTGTATAATTAGTGTGGTTTTCTACAAACTTAGGATAACGCGAAGGATAAAAATTTCAGAACGATTTTTATCTTGTTACGCCAAAGAACTTATTACGTGCGTTAATAAGTACACACATATACTTATTTAAATATGTTGTATAGTATCCAGCTTTGATAATAAACAAAAATTTAATGTTTTCAAGACGCCGCCACATTTTATTGCGCTATGAAATGTTTATACAGACTCTATTACCTCCTAGTATTGTACCGTAACGGATGCATTCAGGTCTTACTTTTTGAAGATATAGATTTTAGAGATCTAGATACTGTTTCTCTTGTATAAGTACACATATTTTTGCGAAATAGAATAGTTGAAAAAGCATTCTATCAAAAACATAAGTGTGAATCTTTTCGATCTTAGAAATGCTATATGTAGATAAATCAAACATTAGCAACCTTAGATTATAAATAAATTAGAAGAAAACTATAATAAACTAGGCCGTTGTCGTTAAGTAGGGTATTAATTTTTTTAATCGTCCCTATATCTATTTATGGATGTAAAAAAAAATAGCAAATTAATAAACATACAACTTTGGTTTAGGAAAACGAGAAATATTCGAATATTTTTGCAGATTTTACCGGTGTTGAGAGAATTTAACTGGTAATTCTAAGCAGAAAGCTCAGACTTAGGAAGTGTATCTGGCTATATGTGGTATGGTGTTTATTTCTTCTTAGCCATTATTTAATAAAAAAAATAACTTTAATTACCAATGAATAACGAAAGTAGTTGTGATGACATTATTTCATATTACAACCTTTACAAAAATTTACAATTGTCATGCCGCTTCTCATCACGGTGTGTTTGATTCACTTTAAAAACTTATAAAATAAACTCACAATTTGGTTAGTATGAATCGTTCAATATTTCCAGCACTATTTGCAAGGCTCAATAGCCGAGAACAAGCCGTGATTGGCTCCACTACAACGTAACGGTATTGAAACGGCAATTCTGCGTAATCAGAGCCTGTATTGTTTACCACTTTTTCTCTCGCTTCCCCACTGCAGACCACCGCAGATTTTCATTTTGTCTTGTATTCGAGAATTGAAATATAGCTCTGTATAGATCTGAGATTGGAAATATGAAGTAGGTCGAATGATTTTTTTTCTATTAGAAGTCCATTATCTTCACAGATATACTGTCCGCCTAAACTAGTTACATGGTTGGGATTTAACATTAAAAGACTTTACTTATGGATTTTGGTTTGCCCTTATGTTCAATACAATTTTTGTGCTTAAGAGATCCTATTACAATTTATTAGAAATAAATTAGAAAAATAAATAAAAAATAGACAATCCCGCTGAGTTTCTTGCCGGATCTTCTCAGTGCGGTCGCGTTCCGATCCGGCAGTAATTATAACTTTAAGAAAAATGTAAAAAAAATGACAATATGTAAGTGCCCCCGCGGGGTTTATACATAATAAATGGTTTGAATTAATTAAGTGGACCAAATTTCTATGTTGGATGGCTATCTAAATCTATTTTAGAGTATAATGTAAATTTTATCAACATATCCAAAGTTTTAGGAAAATTAATTAAACTCAATGTTATGTCAAACTGGATATTTTTTATTATAAATATTTTTTTGTTGTTGATTGTTATTTATTTTTATTTTAGGTAAGGCCTAAGGCAATATAAATAAAATAATATTTAAATTACCTTGGGTTTTATCTAAACTTTAGTGGTCACTGCCGAAAACAGGCATAACTTTAATCGCTAATACACATATGGTGTTGTGCTTAACATACCTATCGTGACAGCGTTAGTGTTGCCCAAAAAAGTCTTGGTCTTGCGGTCTTGGTCTTGGTCTTGCGAGAAATGCGAGACCGAGACCAAGACCAAGACCGCTTAATTTTTGCAAGACCAAGACCAAGACTGGCCCTGCAAGACTTGAGCAAGACCAAGACTGAGCCTGCAAGAGTCTCGCGGTCTTGCATTTAATTCAAATCACCATTTTAGCTTATATACGGTTGAGCTCGTGTCTTCTACATAGTAGGAGGGAAATCGGCCGTGGCCGGAGAGGAGTCGCCACGGTGATCGGCCGCGTTGTTACAGGGTTTCATGGTAGGTTAATTTCTCTCCCAATGTACAAGGTCACTGTAATGTACTGTACGTACGTACGCAATTCTTAAAAAAAATAGGTACCTAATTATGACGGTTTGTGTATTCAAATGGTGTCACAACACATTTGAAAAGCATAATAAGTGTATTAACATTACTTTTAAAAGTATTTCGATGATTTATCTTAATAAAAACAAAATTTGATTTCCTAATTTGTATACCTACCTCTTTTTTTGGGGGGTTACGGTCGGCACACTCCTTGCCCGGCTCCGTCCGCGGCGACAGAGGAGAGTAACCACGCTCACCCGTAACCCACCCGCGACACGTCACCTTCGTCGTTGGGCTGACCACCGGAGCAGGGTGATTTATCGTCAGTGGTTGGCCCTACGGAAAACTCTATCCTCGACCGACGCCAGCTCGTTCAGGGAGGACGTCGGTCTTTCCTCGCGCGGTCAGCCTCTCGGCGGGTGACGGACTAACTCCACGGTCCAGGCACCCATGGCCTCGGCTAGGGTGGCATCAGGCGCAGATACTCGCGCCTGCACTGCCCCAGTCACCGGTGGCAGTTCGCGTCGCCGAGGAGACATTCCTCGCACACGTGCTCCGCCGCCTCCTTCCACGAGACTACCTACGGCCTCGCAGAAGGCTGCGACCGTGTCCTAGTTCCTGACGCTGTCGAGCATCCAGCAACGTCAGGTCCATGTATCATGTTGGGCACACTGGTTAGCAAAGTGTTATGACGCGTACCTATTCCTGCAGAAGTCGGTAATCTGAGTGCCTATTAGTAACGTATTATTAATATAACGTCCATATACATTACGGCTCGTAGTTAAAAATACTTCACGACATAACTACTGTAACACATTGTAGGTACCTCGGCAGAACTGAGTTTAAATAAAGACAGAACTATGTAACTAGTTGATAGTTATCTAACCTAACTTAACAAGTAACAACGTTTATCCGTTAAGTCTTTCGTTAAATATTTTAAAACAAAGTTCTCCGGTGGGTGTCTGTCTATTCGCGATAAACTCAAAAATACTACACAGATTTTATGAGATTTTCACCAATAGCAAGAATAATTCTTGACGAAAGTTTAGCTATATCATTTGCTAGTTTGTATTATATATTGTAGGAGTCATCGCAAAAATAATGGGCGCGACTGATGCGATCGCCGTGCCATCGGTGCCCCTGCCCCCCGGCCCCTTACAGCATTCATAATATTACTTTTGACTTAATATCTATAATAGCGCCATCTAATGATTTTTGTAAAAACCTGTATCAGAGATCTTAAACTTATCGAAAAGTTAAGAATATAGTTCAATAAAGTAAAGTATTAACTATATATTTAAAAGATGGCGTTCTATATCCTAAAAACTATTATTTAAGTTAAATTCTTCCTTGTATTTTAAATTACATATTTAATATATGTATTGAAAAAAAAAAGAAATAGATGATTATGATAAATAACCATTTTTAGCTATCATAACTCGTTTTTAACCGACTTCTAAAAAAAGAGAAGGTTCTCAATTCGAATTCTTGTATTTTTTTTATGTTATTTCGTGCATAACTCCGTCGCTTTTTTTATGGGGACTGCGTGTGCGCTTACCATAGTAAGCGCACACGCAGTCCATTCCGTCCGGGGCGACGAATGGACGGCGCGTGGGCCCATAATCCACCCGTACCCACGTCGCCTCGTTGTTGGGCCGACCACCGGAGCAGGGTGACTTGTCATCAGTGGTCAAATAACTCCATCGCCAATTGCGAATCAAATTGAAAATATCTTTTTTGTTGGAAAGGGGGAATGTTAAATGACATAAAATTTATTGTATCAACTACCCCGTGTAGTGAAGAAGTCTTAAGAAAACAGGGTCGAAATTCCTTCCTTCTTCATAGGAGTAGTAACTCTGTCTAATGTAACACCAGGGGAATAGGAGGGTAATTTTCCGCAGTGGTAAGAGTTATATTCAATAGTGGACTATAGGCTAGCAGATGGATAGATAGGATAGGATGATATTTGATTAATTTAGTTGGATTTTTCATTGCCATGATAAATGACTGTTACGTTATTCCAACTGCAAGACTTGCAAGACTCTTGCTGGAAGACCAAGACCAAGACGAAGACTCGAGTGTGCAATACCAAGACCAGGACGAGACCAGGTGTGCTGTTGCAAGACCAAGACCAAGAGTGGTCCAAATCTCGTCTTGGTCTTGCATTTGGGCAACACTAGACAGCGTCGGTTCAATTCCCATACAGGACAATACTTTGTGCAATATACAAATAGTTTTCCAAAGTCTGAGTATGATTTATGTCCGTTAATAATGTCTTTGGTAAAGTATGTCACAATACAAGAATTATTTCCTTAGTGCAGGATGTTAAATATTAAAAAGAAATCTTTATATAATGATTTCTGATGTTTACGCGAGTATTACACATTTTAAATAAAACTACATTACGGATTTTATCACGTTTGTATTTGCTTTTTGAATACCCAACGTTTCGAACACTTTGCAGCGTTCATGGACACGGGCGGACTAAGATGTCTCACGTCCAACAATTCATCGTTACTGCAGAAAATTTATAATTATCTACCCGATACAGAAATTAGTTATTAAATATTGACCCATGGACTAAGATCCGGCTGCAAGATCACTACGTTCATCGCGTACATAATCAAACTCAGATTCTTACATACATTTATGATTAGGAGAATACATTGATAACAGGCTGCCAGTCAATAAGAGGCCGCAAGTAATTTTAATTAAATTTTTATTAATAAATTTTTGGAACAAAATTACGTTCACTTGTTTTTTAAATAAAATATCATCCATATCATAGCAATGTATGTAAAGAATTCGAAAATCGATGGGTGCCATTGCACATTTGGCCGCAACTACTTGGCAGCCAGGTCTAAACAGGTAATGTTTTAGAGTATTTCTACGTTCATGACGTACACACTCGGTGTTAATGTCAAATAAAAGCTATTTTTTTTTAAATATGATGATAATATATGGCTGCCTGTAAACAAATAGCCGCAATAGAGAGGTATATAGAGAACTTAATATTTTGTTTTGTCTATTTTTTTTTGTTTTCTAGAGTTTTTTTTTACAGTGAAAATAGTTCCCGAGTGGTGACGAGATACATTTCACCATCTTCCTTCCCTGTAAAATACCACTAACGAACACAAGAAAATATCATCTTTAACACGCTGGTCAGAAAGGTTGATATAGGTTATTTCGAGATTTCCTTTTCTAGGATGTTATATACATATCATTCTTTAGTCGTTTTTTATAACACCACGAGCATCATAGGTAAATTGTATTTTTACGCCATCACCAAACGGGGAAGCTATGTACTTTTACAATTGAAGCAGCTTCTACGACTGTCACAGAATTGCAAAGGGGTGATGACATTATCATCATCATCATCGCAGCCTACATACGTCCTACTGTTGGGCTCGGGCCTCCTCCACAATGGGAGGGAATTTAACCTACTATACCGTGCTGGTACGACATGTTGGTTTTATTTCGAGTTTGCCTTCCCTTGCATCGATGTTATAATCCTATAGTCGTCTTTTACGTCAGCCACGGGCAAGATAGGGTGGTAGGGATAGTGGTGAATTGTATTCTTACTCCGTCACCACACGGAACAAATTGTTAAGTAACAATTAATTTATAATTTCTGTTGAAGAGAACATAATACTTTCTTTATTATTTTAGTTTATATTGGGGGTTATTCAAAATTTATTAACTCAATGTCAATATATCGACTCAATAAATTCCCTAAGTACATGCCGTCAAATGCGAATTACTTGTATTTATCTTGTTCAAAGCTTTAGTCGAAAACGGTACCTCTTGTGGGAGTAATTGAATTGCTCGCTAATAGTCTGGTAATTTGCCTGAGCGCATCCATAACTGAATCTGTTTAGTTAGAATTCTGGATACCTAGTTTCGTGAAATAGAAATTGGATTTCGTGTTGTAAATAAAACTACTTTACGGATTTTATCGCGTTTGTATTTGATTCTTGATTGCCCGGCCTTTCGAACATATTGCAGCGTTCATGGTCACGGATGGACTAAGATGTCTCATGTACAACAAGTCATTGTTATTTCAGAGATTTATTATTATCTACCCGCTTTTTGTTTTTTTTGCGGGTGGTTTGCGGTCGGCGCGCTCCTCGCACCACTCCATCCGGGGTGACAGAGGGGCGTAAGCACGCACAAACCGCAACCCACCCGAACACCACGTCGCATTCGTCGTTGGGCTGACAACCGCAGCAGGGTTACTTGTCATCAGTGGTCGGCCCGACGGAATACCCCCTACTTGGGGTACCCTACCATCGACCGACGTCCCCCCCTCGGGGAGGACGTCAGTCTTTCCTCACGCGGTTGGCCTCCCGGCGGGTGACGGACTCATTCCTCGGTCACGTCACCCGCGGCCTCGGCTAGGGCGGCACGAGGCGCAGGTATTCGCGCCTACGCCGCCCCAGTCGCCGGTGGCGGATCGCCTCATCGAGACTGCGCTCCTCGCACGGGCGATCCACCGCCTCCTTCTGCGAGATCACTGCCTCGCAGAAGGCTGCGACCGCGTCCCAGTTCCCGACGCTGCCGACCATAGCCCTGGTGATAGTCGGCAGCGTCAGGTCGGCACCGATGATTGCGACGAGTTCACGGCACTGCGCTGCCCAAGCGGCGCAGGCCTCAAACGTATGCTGCGCCGTGTCCTCGTCGCAATCGCAGTGGTGGCAGGACGGTGTACTCTCCCTCCTTTCGACCTTGTGCAGATATTTGGCGAAGCACCCATGCCCCGTCAACACCTGCACTAGTCGGAAGGAGAGCACCCCGTGCCGCCTTTCCAACCATTGCATCAGCATCGGCCGGAAGGCCTCCATGATTCGCACACCGAACCGAGGCCTCTCCAGCCGGACTGCCCAACGGGCAATGACGTCTCGGCGGGCATCGACGCGCCAGGCGGTGAGCTCCCTCAACGAGACCACACCGCCCTCCGCTCGCACCCAATACAATCCGGCGAGCATTTCCGCTTCCAGGTCCCACGGGGGAGTCCCGGCCAATAGGCACGCTGCCTCCGTCGCCACCATGCGGTATCCGCGGTTAGCCCTGACCGCCATAGCCCTCTGTAGTCGCCACAGAAGAGCCCTGAGTCGGACGGTCATGGACCTCGCCCACACCGGTACGCCGTACAGGGCCATCGACCGGATGACCTCCGCGTACAGCCGTCGGCACGTAGCGCGCGGTCCGCCCACGTGCGGCATAAGCCACGATAGGGGGGACGCCGCGCTGACGAGCCGTGAAGCGAGCCTGCGGAAATGCTCCCGGAACCACTATTGCTCGTCGAGCACCAGGCCCAAGTACTTCATATGGGCCCGGATGCTGATCTCAACCGAATGAACGGTGATCGAGACGCCGATGGGAGGACTCATATGGCGCCCATGGAACAAGAGAGCCTTGGTATTGTCCAGGGCGGCCCTCAACCTCACCGCCTTGATCGGCCTGACGATCTCTTCGGTGCCTAGAGTGGCTAGGCTTGCCGCCTCTTCTAGCGTCCCACCGCGGGCTGTGACGAGCGTGTCGTCGGCGTAACAAATCACGCCCAGTTCGGGCGGGAGGTTCCCCCTCAACGCCCAGTCGTAGCTGATGTTCCACAGGGTGGGTCCGAGGACCGACCCCTGCGGGACACCGTACGTCATGGGCATTCGCACAACGTCCCCTGCTCGGTTGGTGCAGAGGACGCTGCGCCCCTCCAAATAGTCTGCCACTAGCCGCCTCAGGTAAGCTGGCACCCCGTGATACCGGAGCGCCTCCCTGATGCAGCTGAATAGCAGACTATTGAATGCGTTGGCGATGTCCAGGGACACCACCAACAGCACTCCCCCGCCGGTGACGGGCTCAGTCGCCACGGCCCTCAGGCGCAACAGAGCCGCGATCGTCGAACGACCCCTCCTAAACCCAAACTGGGCGTCCGACAGATCCGGCCCCGTGCCGACGAGGTGCCGCTCGATGCGGGCAGCTACCACCCTCTCCAATTATCTACCCGCTATAGAAATTAGTTATTAAAGTGGTAGTTTTTTAGGTTGCCGTACCCAAAGGATAAAAACGGGACCCTATTACTGAGGCTTCGCTGTCCGTCCGTCCATCCGTCCGTCTGTCACCAGGCTGTATCTCAAGAACGATGATAGGTAGCTGAAAGGACAGTTGAAATTTTCACAGATGATGTATTTCTATTGCCGCTATAACAACAAAGACTAAAAATAAAATAAAATAAAATAAAATAAAATAAAATAAAATAAAATAAAATAAAATAAAATAAAATAAAATAAAATAAAATAAAATAAAATAAAACAAAATAAAATAAAATAAAATAAAATAAAATAAATATTTAAAGAGGGCTCCCATACAACAAACTTGATTTTATGCTCAATATCGATAATGGCAGACAATAGGGAGGCACTTGTTTATCTAGTCAATGGTACGGAACCCTTCGTGCGTGAGTCCGACTCGCACTTGGCCAATTTTTTAGAATGTGTAAAATTTGTCCTTAAATTGAGGAGGAGACATGAGCCCAGCAATAAAACTTATATGATCAGAAATGATGATAATGATGATGATAATGATCATCATCATTTCACCTTAAATACGTCCCCCTAAGAGAGAAATTGACCTTACTATACCATGCTGATCCGACAGGTCGGTATAGGGTTTTATTTCGAGTTTACCGATGATAATGATGTCACATTATATTTTATACGTAGGTATTTATCCATCCATGAACGTCCACTAAGGGATATCGGTCACCTAAATTGGGGATAATACTTATATAATAACTATACATATTCACGTGATTAATGTCGACGGGATTTATAACATATATTTTATTATATACTTTTATTACGCGTAATAAAACCCAGCTAATAATGTTAACGTTAAAAAACGATAGTAAATAAAACTATTTTACGAATTTTATTGCGTTTCTATTTGATTTTTGATTGCCTTACAGTGATATCTTAGTCCGTGATCATGAACGTTGTAAACTGATCGAAACGTCGTTCAATCAAAAATAAATTTTATTTACAATGTGTAATACTCACGTAAACATCATAAATCGTTAAAAACGATGATTATGACGCTCAATAAGCAATCGAGAAAGTAGGTAGATAGATAAATGTGACCGCAAATATACTAGCCACTCTGTTCTCCGCAGATATACTACTACTTCAGTTCTGCCGTGATTATGCCACTAGTAACGGTACCGTAATATCGGCAACTCGTTGTAATAAGATTCATGATATAAATTCCGTTAATCACAATCACTTATAACTACGTATAACTGTAATGAGCTGCGGCTGCCATCTTGTTTTTATAGATCTCAGCCGTGTTAAACATATTTGAAATTACCCTCACTTGAAAAATAAAACACTAAGTACACTTGAAAAATACTCTGTTATCTATACCAATAAATAAAATTGGAGTGTCTGTTTGTAATGTCAAAATAATAGGCTTTTTTCATGCTCACACGGTTATTTGCACGACACCTATGCCTAAAATAGCAATTCAAAAATTTTTGTCTGTCTGTCTGTCTGTCTGTTTGTTCCGGGTAATCTTCAAAACGGCTGGACCGATTTCAAAAATTATTTCTCCAATGGAAAGCTATAATATCAGGGCATAAACTAGGCTATATTTTATCCTGGTATTCCCACGGGAACGAGAACAACGCGGGTAAAACGACTATAACCTATAACCGAAGCAAAGTGAGGGCGGGTTGCTAGTAAATGATATAATTACACCGAATATTTTCAAATTTGTAACATTATTGTCCATGATAATTTCGAATCCTAACACTATACATAATATTAAACATTAGGTATAAGCGTAAATTAGAGGGAATGGAATGAGAGAACTGCGATCTTTCTTTTTTCTTTGACGGGCCCTACTTTAAACGCGCCCCGTCCATTTCATCCAAGGCCAGAGAAGTACGGTCATCGACCCGATAACTCACTTTGTTGCTTCTTTTTGGCCAACCTTCTTGGCCGACCACTGGTATCAATTCCTTGACTTCTGTGGCTAGCCCAGCTGAGTATAATACTATATTGAACGAGCTAGCATAATTTTGACGGCAGTCAGAAAATTATCAGCAATGTGATATCACTATTTCCGTGTGCTGATGAAGTAAGAATTCCTTATATCACCCACTTTTTTTCCCGTAGCTGTCGTAATAGTCAATAAATTCCTACACCAACTGGTCTGACCAGAGTGGTGTAGTAGGTCAAGTTACTTCCATAGTGGAGAAGGCTCGAGCTTTGGACTCTAGTGGGCCATAATATGAGTTTAAATGATAATGATACCATCATTAGGCGTCTTCGTTTCTGTTTCGTTTATTGTTTTTTCGTTTACTTAACTGAGAAACTATAAACATTAAATACCTAATCAACGAACCCTTACCGCGGCTTAAATACTTCGATAGCATTAAAGTTTTAGCCCATCTATAGGGGCCATACGATGTTCGTCGTTTATTTTCATGGTAAATCCAAATTACCTCGAATAATCTGCACTTGATCACTGCTCTATATCTTGAAAGCTAAGGTGTAATTTTGTTTGGCAGGTAATTTAATTTTGTTGGTTATAAAGCTAGTACGGCCTGGTGGGATACAATAAGCTCGCAGCGGATCTATGAGGGATTATCGTAGGCACTGTTATCCATTTCCTTAGACAGGCTCAATCAATGTGACCTTTGGACTACCGTGATGTATTAGTGAGTTAGTTTTGGATTTAGTCATTATATTTATATATATTTTCGTACAGGATAGGTGGGAGAAGAGAGATGGCTGCTCTATCAGTTAACTAGCGATCGTGTGCTGCATGCAGAAACTACTGGTCCAGTCCTAATTTTTTGCATATTGTGTTTTGAAATATCTATTTTGGTTCGATGGGTGTCACAAAGAAGCAGAAAGGATACATGTATACTTAGGAAACACGGCATAGTATACAAAAATCTAGCCTGTCTAGAATTTTTATCTTCTTCATAATATTTTAATTAGTATAGTTTCATTAGTTCTAATATTTTATTACACTTAGTAATTTTTGTTTTTATAATATACTAGCAACCCGCCCTCGCTTCGCTTCGGTTTCAGTCGCTTAAACCCGCGTAGTTCCCGTTCCTGTGGAAATACCGGGATAAAATATAGCCTATGTTACTCCCTGATATTATAGCTTTCCATTGGTGAAAGAATTTTTGAAATCGGTTCGGTGGTTTAAGCTTGAAAGCGTTACAAACAAACAAACAAACAAATAAATAAACAAACAAACAAACATCCTTACTTTCGCATTTATAATATTAGTATGGATGACGAAGGAGGGACCTCCTTCGTATTTTACATAACGTGACGTCATTATTGCTGACGTCAGTAATGTCTATTTCACGATGACTCATATTTGGTTCTTCAAAAGAAAACTCCAAGTATTGGATAATAACTACGTCTATTCTGCGAACAGCGTAATGATTTAACAGAGAGGTCCTTATTGTACGGCGACTTAATCACGAAGCACGAATGATCAAGCGTCGACAATGCGGCCGTTTTGTAGACCACATACACGTGTACGAGACGCGTGCAATACGATACACCTTCGTTGTACACGTGAGCGATGCACGATCACGATTCACGTGCGCAAGACACGTGTGCGAGACTTGTGCATGTTTTCTTAAGTAACCGGCATACTATTGTGCGCCGATATATAGTTTTTATTTTTATATATCGGGTAGCACTATATTTAGTACAATTTAATATGATATGTATTACTTGTGAGGTATATTGTGTTTTCATGCGATTGCCAAGTCATTCTGTTTATTTAAGACATAAAAGACCTTTAATATTGATATAGTCACTATAAGAAGTTGTTAGGTTAGCTATTTACGTAATAACTTAAGAAGAAAGGTCCCTTATGCAGGGACTGAATGAGTTAACTGACTTGGTATACCATGAATCTCACAACTTTTTATGGTAGAAGAACTCAGTTGCGAGGCTTGGCTTTTTTTTACAAGTTTTGTTTTTGATGGTATGAATATCATTGTCTTTACCATTCAATTCCTTACATAAAATTATGAACTCGGGAATAAAAATAACAGCTTAAGCGACTTCTATGTTTTTATCTTGAAACGAATACACGAGATATAGCAAATGCTTAATTTTTTTTTCATGTAATCGAAGTTACACAAAAATATTGCTGATCAAAATTTCAAAGCCTTCCTATCAGAATATTTTACTTCATAAGCTGTTTTCATTCATGCTAATCGATCAATTGTCTGGTAGAATCACACTATTGACTGTCGTTCATCTATAACCGCAGGCCGGTTCGGAGTAGCACCACGCTCTCGCAGTGTACTGCGACGTCTGAGTAGTAGCAATTTAGGACTGCACTTCGTTCGGTGTGTTAGAGAACCGGAAGCCCAACTTTCTGAGGGTATTCATGTGTGGTTTTGGTAATGCCTTTAATATCATCGAATGTCATTGCACGAATTTACACTCCCTTCACTTTTTTCACGGTAGGCAATGCCCTAGCAAAATCTTATGCGTGACAATATCACTTACCATTAGGTTGCTGTTTGCTCGTTTCTCATCAAGAGCAATAAAAAATAAAACTTTATTATTGCCATATTCCAGATAAGAAGATCATCACCATCATTTGAGCCCATCGCCGTCCACTGCTGGACGTAGGCCTCCCTCATGTTACGCCACAAAGTGTGGTCCTTTACTGCGTGCATCCAACGACGCACAGCAACTTTCACCAGATTGTCGGTCCACCTGGTGGAGGAGCGTCCTACACTGCGTCACACGTGCACACGTGGTCACCACTCGAGAACCTTTCTTCCCCAGCGGTTATCGGTTCGTCGAGCGATGTGACCTGCCCATTGCCACTTCAGTGTGCTAATTCTTTGTGCTATGTCGGTTACACCCATTCTTCTGTGGATTTTCGTATTTTTTTTTATTGCCAACGGTGGCAAACGAGCAAACAGTACACCTGATGGTAAGTGTTGCTGCCGCTCATGGACCCTTACAAGGCCGCTGCCCACCGCGAATGTGTGCATCGAGGCTCGGTGACACCAAGGGCACCACCAAAACCCTCCACACGCAAACACCCTCAGAAAATTGGGCTCCCGGCTCTCTCGCTCACCGAACGAAGCGCAGTAACTAATTGCTACTACTCATACGTCGATTTTCTGCGAGAGTGTGGTAGTACCCCGGACGGACCGGCCCGCGGCTGTAGACAGACAACTGTCGACAGTGTGGTTCTACCACTCTAAACCACCGTATTCCAGATTCTATCTCGCAGAGAAATCCTGATAAGAAAATACTGTATGATTATTAATTAAATGTAAATCTTAATAACAGCTTACTTCAACAAAGGCACAAAGTTTAATAAAATGTCAGACATGTAAAATTTTCAAGCTGGCCGGAAACGTCACGAGCAGGCCAATTAACTATTATGTAATTTTAAGCTCACAGCGGTTTTGACTACCGTTACGAACCTGCCTTTGTACTTTAAGTGAGAAAAGCCTAATATTATAATTTGAATAGGTATTTTATGGATTTTTATTAAAATAAAATGTATTGCATCTTTTTCTTTATTTCATCATCATCATCTTGCTCTTATCCCAATTACTTGGGGTCGACGCAATATGTCATCTGTTTTGACATATTGCAAAAAGTTTCGGCAATGACTTTTATGACCGGCCGCCTGCCTGACGTCAACCCTCCTTGGGAATGTAATCGTTGACCCTGACATCTGTACAAAGTTTTTGCTTCATGTATTTATATATAGATACTGACAACCCTTACATAACTCATAGGTATTGTAAAACACGATAAAGAGCTTTACATAGTCCTAGGCCAATTGCACCTGATGCCGTTTCGTCAACAATTATATTCTCAAGGTAGATTGATGTTAAGAAGGCGAGTAGGCGATATAACTACTGCCAATAACTTTTGCAATATGTACTAAAAAAAAACCGACCAAGTGCGAGTCGGAGTCGCTCACGAAGGGTTCCGTACCATTACCTAAATAAACAGCGAAAACCTCTTTTATTGTATGGGAGGCCCCTTAATTATTTATTTTATTTTAATTAATTATATTTAAAGAGAACATAAAACTAAATATTCTGTGAATAGTTAAAGCGTCTGTCTACCTTTCATGTTATCAGTATCGAGCAAGAAACTGTAAATCAAGTTTTTTATATGGGAGCCCCCTTATATATTTATTTTATTTTATTTTTAGTATTTTTTGTTATAGCGGCAATAGAAATACATCATCTGTGAAAATTTCGGACGGACAGCGAAGTCTCAGTAAGAGGGTCCCGTTTTTACCCTTTGAGTATGGAACCCTAAAAAGTAGTACATATTGGCTCGATCCCAAGTAAATTGGTTAACAGTAGTAATTGGTTAATAGTGTAATGATGGTGAGGAGATAAGTTATTAAAATTTTCAAGCAAATAAAATAAAAAATATAATAAAAATATATATGTATGTATAATTCCTTATCCTAAAGCGTTCAAAATCGAATATTTTTTGGTTGCACATAAAGCACGAAAGCAGTAATTTACGAAGAATTAGCACGCTAAAGTGGTAATGGGCAGGCCACATCGCTCGACGAACCAACAACCGCTGGGGATGAAAGGTTCTCGAGTGGCAACCACATATTGGACTACGCAGTGTAGGACGCTTCTGCACTAGGTAGACCGATTACCTGGTAAAAGTTGCTGGGCGTCGTTGGATGCAAGCGGCATAAGACCGTACTCTGTGGCGTAACATGAGGGAGGCCTATGTTCAGCAGTGGATGGTGATAGACTGAAATGATAATGATATTGAAAACCAGAATTATCTGAATTTAAAGATTTTTCTACGAGATGCTTTAAGAAAGTATAATTCTTATCCACCACTCTTCCTTTACCGCGGACGTTCCTTTTATTCTTTATCTATCATCATACTAATTATTTCTACAAAGTAGCATTTTCAATAAAATACAACCACTTAAAATCAGAGAGAATATCATCACTAATAAAACCACATGCTCGCAGTATATTCTGAACTATAAAATACCATTTATTATATATAACTATAAATTTAGAATTCATGACTTCGTGAAATGGGAATATATAGCCTCTAATTTTACTTGGAAGATATCCAACTTCTGAATTATGAGTACTTAATATATGATTAAGCTATGTTCAACTTAAAAACCAAGTTTATTTCTAAGTTTCTTATTGTGTTTGTACTTGATATTTATAAGTGCTACATATTTTGCTTGAAAGTTTTTATAATTTTTTTTTCTTAATTAGTTCTTAGACTTATAAATGACGTCAACAAGGTGCTTTGAACTTCAAAGTTTTGTTGTTCAAGGAATTTGTTGACATAATTTTTTTAACTGAATAATTAAAAAGTTTTCATCACAAGTCATCTAAGTTTCACTATTACAGTTGTTATAGCGCTTTATTAAGAGTTTTACCTCTCTTCCATTGTTGTGTACAAGATATCCCTATCATCATCATCATCATTTCAGCCTATCGCCGTCCACTGCTGGACGTAGGCCTCTCTCATATTACACCATAGAGTGCAGTCCTGTGCCACCTGTATCCAACAATGCCCAGTAATTCTCACCAAATCGTCTGTCCAGCTAGTAGGGGGGGCGTCCTACACTGCGTCGTCTAATACATGGTCGCCACTCAAGAACCTTTCTTCTTCAATAGCTGTTGGTTCGTCGAGCGATGTGGCCTGCCCATTGCCACTTCAGCGTGCTAATTCTTCGTGCTATGTCGATTACACTCATTCTTCTGATTGAGAGAAAGGGTCGACTCGATCGTTCAATCGATCGAGATCAAAGTTCAATTAGTATATACTGTACATTATTGTAATAGTGTTCTTAGTTGATTATTATTTGAATCGTTTAATTGGAGAATCATTGTGCAATACATAAAGAATTACTAAATAAAAATACTAATATTTTTTAATCCATACTAATATTATAAATGCGAAAGGATGTTTGTTTGTTTCTTTGTTTGTTTGTAACGCTTTCACGCTTAAACCACCGAACCGATTTCAAAAATTCTATTATTTATTACATTACATTATTTTATTTTATTATTATATATATAAAAATTCTTTCACCAATGGAAAGCTATAATATCAGGGAGTAACATAGGCTATATTTTATCCCGGTATTTCCACAGGAACGGGAACTACGCGGGTTTAAGCGACTGAAACCGAAGCGAAGCGAGGGCGGGTTGCTAGTAGAAAATAAACTCCAAAAAAATATTTCAAACATTCGTATTTGTTTCGTGGTTTGAAAATTTCATATTATTTAAAATTATTTTAAATCTTCATATTATTTTTTAACTCAAACATTATCAAAGTTTTCACTTCTATCGGCAGTCTCTATAACTTTTCATTAGTCCGTCACCACACGGAAAGTATCTCAAAATGGTTAAACAAAAATGTTTCAACAAATTTATTTAATTACAAAGATGGTTGCGGGTATAACTTATTTTAAGATTAATCAACAGTTACGCCGGTATTGTGGTATTGAAATTTCATTCTCAAGAAATAACAACTCAAAGGGGTAACGCATATTTTAACTTGCGAAGTTTCAATCACTTTACAGTTATTAATAATGTTAATAAACTAATGTTGGCATTTCCGATTAATGGTTTAAAGGATCAATTTTAATCGGAAGTGTTGTGGTAAGCGATTTATGTTGAAGAGTGGATTGGATTCTGGTTTTCGTTGGCTCTTTATTTAATTTAATAATTTAATAATCCATGTATTGGCTTTTATCCTTGTTGTGACTGAGTAAGAATACGTTCACCACCAGCTATCTTGCTCGTGGATGTCGTAAAAGACGACTAAGGGATATAATTTGTATATATCTATGAAAGAAAAGGAAAATTTGACATATAACGCTATATCAACATGCCCGATAAGCACGGTTTAGTAGGTAAATTTCTCTCCCATTGCCGTGGAGGCCCGAGCCCAACAGACGGACTTCTGTGGCCTGAGATGTTGAAGAATTCTCGATGAATAATGTAGATAATACTATTATCATCATCGTCTCAGCTCAAATAAGTCCCACTAACGAATTTTGAGCCTCTTCCGCAAACAAAATTTGACCTACTATACCACACTTGTTAGACGGATTGATATAAACTTGAATTTCAAGTTTTGCGTCTGCTTTTTTTTTACATTGCTGTTAATGGCAAACGAGCAAACAGCATATCCGATAGTAAGTGATACTGGCGCGCATAGAACTTCACTGGGCCGTTGTCTACTGTGAACATAACACGAATGCGTGCAATGAGATGCCGCGATGCTAAAGGTATCATCAAAACCTACCACACGCAAACACCCTCAGAAAGTTGGACTTTTGACTGCTTCGTTCACCGAACGAAGAGCAATACCAAATTGCTACTACTCAGACGTCGATTTTCTTCGAGAGTGTGGTATTACTAAGGTGGTGAATTGCACTAAAGAGTTATTAGGTTGCTCCTAAATACCGGTCGGTATTTAGATACTACACAATTCTTTTCATGAATTTAGGGCATTGGTTTAGCACAAATCGTGGGATATAGGTTAAGCTACTTAGCTTGATAAATATGAATGACTCACAGATTCTTTAAATTTAAAAATCCTGTTTTACGGAGTTTATTACGTTTGTTTTTGATTTTTGATTGCCCGAACACTTTACAGCGTTCATGATCGCAGGCGGGCATTCAAAAATCAAATACAAACGCGATAAAATCGTAAAGTAGTTTTATTTACAATTTGTAGTAGTCCGGTAAACATCTTGAAATTTGTCATCAAAACCATTAAATATTAGATCATTTATAGCAATGATCAGTGTACCAAATATCTACGTGCCTACTCTTGAAATCAATTCCAATTTTAAATCCGATTCAATTCCAATCTCATCAAACTTATATTGGGCAGTCTTAAACAAAATCGAGAATGAATTCTTCGCATTGGCCGTTGTTATTTTCACCAAATGTGGCGTATTTTATTACTTTAAATTAATAACGGTACCAAACTAACGATTTTAAATTACGTCAAAATCACGTCGGAAGTAGCAAATGTCTGCCTTAATCGACAAGAGTCAAATTCATTTAATTAAAAAATAAAAAATCCACCGTATTTGATTCCAATCGTGCGTTAGTGTCGCTTTCAAGAGTACCAAAATGCTCAAATTCGAACTGCGATTAGATTTAAGATTGGAATCGAGATTCAAGAGTAAGCACACAGATCAATTTATCGACAGAAAGCAAGAAAAATGTCAAATAAGAAATTCGATCCAAAAGAATATCAAACAATACACCGTTTATTCTTTTATTTGTTTACCTTATAACTTTGTCTATATATATTTATGTAATTATTTATATACATGTGGATTTGTACCACGGAGCATATACAAAGAGGAAACGGCCTAAGCAACTGTGCACCGTGACTCAACTAGGTCCTGACATCATCACGTCAACATTAGGTAGTGGGCGTGGCCTATTAGTCTGCTGTCGACTCTGCGCGTGTTCGCACTGTGGACACAGTTATATTTTTGGTGTATTTTTGCTTTATTATGCAGAAAATCAATACATTTTTTGTTTTATCATGTAAATAGTACTCTGATAAACGTTCAGATCCTATAAAAGGAATCACATTTCATTTGTAAGTATATTTATTCATACTTTATCAAAAGAATTTCTAGAAAAATCCTTTTTTTTTTTCTTGTGGGTGGGCTGCGGTCAGCGCGCCTCCACACCACTCCGTCCGGGGCGACAGAGGGGCTTAAGCACGCAACTCCCGCAACCCACCCGAAAATCACGTCGCCTTCGCCGTTGGGCCGACCACCGAAGCAGGGTTACTTGACATCAGTGGTCGGCCCGACGGAATACCCCCTATTGGGGTACCCTCACATCGACTGACGTCCCCCCCTCGGGGAGGACGTCGGTCGGTCCCTCGGGGAGGACGTCGGTCGGTCCCTCGGGGAGGACGTCGGTCTTTCCTTACGCGGTCGGCCTCTCGGCGGGTGACGGACTAATCCCCGGTCACGTCACCCGCGGTCTCGGCTAGTAGAAAAATCCTTTGACGATTTCATGTTCAAATATCATCTACTCCACGTTAGATGGCACTACTTTTTGTAAGGAGACTTAAAACTATAAAAGTAGATAAAGCTCAGACTATTAAGATTATCGTAATAACTAATGAACATAAGTATTTAAATTAATATCTAAATACTTTTACCTGGACAAAAATGATTTTTACATGTAGTTTCACAAATATTTTGTAAATAATGAACCATCCGTCGCCAATTATGAAGAGCCATAAAAGTGACAAAATGCCAGGGTCGTAGTCAGAACACAATTATATTATATTTGGATTTTTCATCAAAGAAAATAACTTTTACACTACTTTAAATAAACCTATTATAATTAAACTGTATTTTTTTATGTTTTAGAATACCGACCGATGATAATCTTAAGAAGCAATGGATTTAAAAAATCAATAGATGTACTACAAACCTACGAAATATACAAAGATTTGTTCTTCCTATTTTTACGATGAAGATTTCATAATAACTAGTAAAGGCTTTAGAAAACTAAAGGATGTTTGTGCGTTTTTTTTTCTTTTGCAACGATTGAAGATCGGCAAAGTGATTATAGTTAGATTGATGCCCGTAAATTTGCCATTTTCTATGAATTTTTAATTCCAATCTAATAATATTAATGCTTCCGTGTGGTGATGGAGTAAAAATACAATGCAGCACCCCCTATCTTACTCGTGGGTGTCGTAAAAGACGACAAAGGGATATAATATCTATGAAAGAGAAGTAACATTTGAAGCAAAACCCTATACTAATACGTCTGACTTGAGTGGTATACTATTTCAATTTCCCTCCCAATGTGGAGGGGGCCCGAGCCCAACAGTGGGACATGTATGGGTTGAGATGATGCCCTATTATCTTTATCAGGACCTTAGGGATATCATAAGTTATTTTTCATACTGTTGTTGTTCATCACTACCTACTTATGCTAGCGATAGTATTTTAATATTTTAATTTAAAACTGTTATTTAGAGTAAAAAAAAAATCTCTTTTTTTTGGGGGTGGGTTACGGTCGGCGCACTCCTTGCACCCTTCGTCCGAGGCGACTAAGGGGCGTAAGCACGATGTAATTGTGTTCTATTTAAATGTTTTTAGGCTTCCGTATCCAAAGGGTAAAAACGGGACCCTATTACTAAGACTTCGCTGTCTGTCCGTCCGTCTATCTATCACCAGGCTGTACCTCAAGAACTGCAATAGCTAGATAGTTGATATTTTTACAAATTATGTATTTCTGTTACCGCTATAATAACAAATATTAAAAACAAAATAAAATAAATATTTAAGGTGGACACCCATATAACAAACGCGATTTTTTGTCCTTTTTATAGCAAACCGCCCTCGCATCGCTTCGGTTAAAGTCGCCTTACCCGCGTAGGTCCCGTAGGAATATTGGGCTAAAATATAGCCAATGTTACTCCCTGATATTATAGGTTTCCATTAGTGAAAGATTTTTTAAAATCGGCTTGATGGTTTAAGCGGGAAAGCGTAACAAACAAATAAACAAATAAACAAATAAACAAATAAACAAATAAACAAATAAACAAATAAACAAATAAACAAATAAACAAATAAACAAATAAACAAATAAACAAATAAACAAATAAACAAATAAACAAATAAACAAATAAACAAATAAACAAATAAACAAATAAACAAATAAACAAATAAACAAATAAACAAATAAACAAATAAACAAATAAACAAATAAACAAATAAACAAATAAACAAATAAACAAATAAACAAATAAACAAATAAACAAATAAACAAATAAACAAATAAACAAATAAACAAATAAACAAATAAACAAATAAACAAATAAACAAATAAACAAATAAACAAATAAACAAATAAACAAATAAACAAATAAACAAATAAACAAATAAACAAATAAACAAATAAACAAATAAACAAATAAACAAATAAACAAATAAACAAATAAACAAATAAACAAATAAACAAATAAACAAATAAACAAATAAACAAATAAACAAATAAACAAATAAACAAATAAACAAATAAACAAATAAACAAATAAACAAATAAACAAATAAACAAATAAACAAATAAACAAATAAACAAATAAACAAATAAACAAATAAACAAATAAACAAATAAACAAATAAACAAATAAACAAATAAACAAATAAACAAATAAACAAATAAACAAATAAACAAATAAACAAATAAACAAATAAACAAATAAACAAATAAACAAATAAACAAATAAACAAATAAACAAATAAACAAATAAACAAATAAACAAATAAACAAATAAACAAATAAACAAATAAACAAATAAACAAATAAACAAATAAACAAATAAACAAATAAACAAATAAACAAATAAACAAATAAACAAATAAACAAATAAACAAATAAACAAATAAACAAATAAACAAATAAACAAATAAACAAATAAACAAATAAACAAATAAACAAATAAACAAATAAACAAATAAACAAATAAACAAATAAACAAATAAACAAATAAACAAATAAACAAATAAACAAATAAACAAATAAACAAATAAACAAATAAACAAATAAACAAATAAACAAATAAACAAATAAACAAATAAACAAATAAACAAATAAACAAATAAACAAATAAACAAATAAACAAATAAACAAATAAACAAATAAACAAATAAACAAATAAACAAATAAACAAATAAACAAATAAACAAATAAACAAATAAACAAATAAACAAATAAACAAATAAACAAATAAACAAATAAACAAATAAACAAATAAACAAATAAACAAATAAACAAATAAACAAATAAACAAATAAACAAATAAACAAATAAACAAATAAACAAATAAACAAATAAACAAATAAACAAATAAACAAATAAACAAATAAACAAATAAACAAATAAACAAATAAACAAATAAACAAATAAACAAATAAACAAATAAACAAATAAACAAATAAACAAATAAACAAATAAACAAATAAACAAATAAACAAATAAACAAATAAACAAATAAACAAATAAACAAATAAACAAATAAACAAATAAACAAATAAACAAATAAACAAATAAACAAATAAACAAATAAACAAATAAACAAATAAACAAATAAACAAATAAACAAATAAACAAATAAACAAATAAACAAATAAACAAATAAACAAATAAACAAATAAACAAATAAACAAATAAACAAATAAACAAATAAACAAATAAACAAATAAACAAATAAACAAATAAACAAATAAACAAATAAACAAATAAACAAATAAACAAATAAACAAATAAACAAATAAACAAATAAACAAATAAACAAATAAACAAATAAACAAATAAACAAATAAACAAATAAACAAATAAACAAATAAACAAATAAACAAATAAACAAATAAACAAATAAACAAATAAACAAATAAACAAACAAACAAACAAATTTACTTTCGCATTTATAATATTAGTAAGGATGGTACGGAACCCTTCGTGCGCGTCTCCGACTCGCACTTAGCTGGTTTTTTTACGTATATTTTATTAAAATATGATTTTGTTCTAGTTGGCACAATTTTAGAGGATAAAAATATCGAATGTTTAATGATTTTTTTTTTATTTAGACGAATGGTTCTAAAGGACGTGGTCGAGTTTGAAGCACTTTATTTATTCCAAAGCGATTAAATATTTCATTGGATACGAATAGAATTCTTCGCGTGGAATTAAGTATATTTGTAGATTTTTCCTATGATTTTATTTTTGGAATTCTAAATCGTTATTTATTTATATTGCGTAATTGAATAAAGATAATAAAAATAACTGAGCTACCTCAACGATGAGAAGGAAATTGACTTTACCACACTGGTCAGACGGATTGATATAGTATAATATTTTTAGTTCCTTCTCTTCGCTTATTCGTCTTTTACCATCACCGATGGCAAATACAGTGGTGTTTTTCATTGCATTCTTACTCCGTTAACACATGGAAGTTATAAGTAAATATTTTACTACTCTGTCTTTTCCGTGTGGTGACGAAGTACGAATAGAATTCACCACTCCCTATCTTGCCCGTGGATGTCATAAAAGACGACTAAGGAATATAATATGCACATAACATCGTTACAAGAGAAGGAAATCTCGAAATGAAACCCTGTACCAACATGTCTGACCAGCATGGTATGGTAGATCAAATTCCCTCCCATTGTGGAGGAAGGGCCCAACAGTGGGACGTATATGAGTTGAAATGATGATGATGAGGATGAAACCTTACGGGGGCACTTATGTATTATATATTTTTTCTTTTGTCATAAATTTAAGGTAACCGCACTGAGTAAATCGAGCAAGAAACTCAACGAGTTTGTATATTTCTTTTATATAAAACTACATATAAGATGTCAGGCAAGTATTAGCTCTTGCCTGTGGCCTTCAAACTATGATATAATATAATCTATACCAATAAATAAAATTGGAGTGTCTGTTTGTAATGTCAAAATGATAGGCTTATTTCATGCTCACACGGTTATTTATTTGCACGACACCTATGCCTAAAATACAGAATAAAAAACTCAGTTGTCTGTAAAGTCGGTTTACTGACGATAGTTGAACGTGACAACGTCATAAGAAAATACCGATGGAATGGTTTTAATTTTTCAAAAGAAAATTTTAATTTTATTTGTTTGATAGATATTTTGTATGGATCAAGCCTTAAATGGAACGCCTCAGAGCAAGGTAACGCCGCATACGTCATGTTTTTTCGTGTGTGCAGCCGGCTCCATAGAATTATAAGACGTTATCATGTCAAAAAATCGGTTGTCTGTAAAGTCGGTTTACTGACGATAGTTGAACGTGACAACGTCATAAGAAAATACTGATGGAATGGTTTAATTTTTCAAAAGAAAATTTTAATTTTATTTGTTTGATAGATATTTTGTATGGATCAAGCCTTAAATAGAACGCCTCAGAGCAAGGTAACGCCGCATACGTCATGTTTTTTCGTGTGTGCAGCCGGCTCCATAGAATTATAAGACGTTATCATGTCAAAAAATCGGTTGTCTGTAAAGCCGGTTTACTGACGATAGTTGAACGTGACAACGTCATAAGAAAATACTGATGGAATGGTTTAATTTTTCAAAAGAAAATTTTAATTTTATTTGTTTGATAGATATTTTGTATGGATCAAGCCTTAAATGGAACACCTCAGAGCGAGGTAACACCGCATACGTCATGTTTTTTCGTGTGTGCAGCCGGCTCCATCGAATTATAAGACATTGTCACGTCAAAATTTTTTTCTGTCTGTCTGTCTGTCTGTTTGTTCCGGGTAATCTTCACAACGGCTGGACCGATTTCAAAAATTCTTTCACCAATGGAAAGCTATAGTATCAAGGAGTAAACTAGGCTGTATTTTATCCCAGTATTCCCACGGGAACGGTAACTACGCGGGTAAAACCATTAAAACCGAAGCGAAGCGAGGGCGGGTTGCTAGTTCTCAAATATAATGCAATAGATTATGGGTGGACACGAACAGGAGTTAATTACAAGAGCTCACATATTATCGATTCAGTTGTACCTATCTTGTCTAGCGTTATGGGTTTGATCTTTAAGCAAGACGGTTCCGATTAATAGATGATTCGTTTGAGTCTTTGTGTAAATTGTGTATTATTTGTATGTTTTTTTTTTTATTTTTTCTTATTTGTATGTTTTTTTTTATTATTAAAGACGGTGGCAAACGAGCAACAAATATTATCACCTGATGGTAAAGTGTTGCTGCCGCTCATGAACCTTTGCTAGGCCGCTGCCTACCGTGAAGAAAGTGAAAGGAGTGTGAATTCGTGGGATGCGGTTCAGTGAAAGTAAAGGCATCACCAAATCCCACCAAATGCAACACCCGCAAAAAATTGACCCGGCTCTCTCGTTCACCAAATGATGCACAGTAACAAATTGTTACTACTCAGACGTTGATTTTCTACTCAGTGTGGTACTACTCCGAACGAACCGGCCCACGGCTGTAGACAAACAACTGTCAACAGTTTGGTCCTACCACTGTTTGTGAAATCTCACGTGACTGAAGAATACATGTCTTAATCCTAGTAATTATGGGTATTTAAAAGACCATAAAAGTATTGTTACATACTCCTTGGTGTTCCTGTAGATGATTTTTACTATTCCCACGATGAGTAAGGAGTGATAACCAACCATCATAAACCAATCTGATCAATGGTGGCGAGGTATCATGTCTTGATAAAAAGAGATATAAATTTGCTATATTTTTAAAACAAAGTAATCGACTGATTGAACTAGTGCTTAATAAATCTATGAATAGAAATCTTTTTCACGATTATATATTGAAGTTTTTGAGAAACACAAAGAGAAAAAAAGGCTTATTATTGATTTCAATCGATAAAAGCCCCTTAAATAGTTCATTTTTGATCTATTTTAATATTTCATTGGTGTACTACTTAGTAGCGGGGAAACCTTGTTTATAGATTTGGAATGGCGCCAAATATATAGAGAGAAGTTTAAAATACAACTTTTTAAAGAAACATCCTAAAGTTATCTTCAAGATCATTACAGCTCATATAAGTCCCTCTGTTTACTACTGGACTTAAGACTCCTTGATGACCACCAAAACGGAGACAAAATCTGTAATGGTAATAGTCGCATTGGTATGTCGGAATTGGTTACTAAAGTGACTAGAAATGAAATAGGTTTAGAATGAAAAGAGTTTGTGCATATCAAATACATCAAAAATTTGGTCGTAACGTACATTCGAGGCGAACGTGTTACGTTACAGCATTACCTGACTGACCTGTTCCCCTAGCTCGTGGCGAGCACTATGCTCGACTGCGCTCCGTCTTTTGGTAATCGAAATGTCGGATAACGAACAAGTGTTTCTGGGATCTGTGATTTTACTAAATTATTCCTTACTCCAGATAAAGAAAAAAAAGAAACGTTATTGGATTTCAAACTTGCACAAAAACAGAAATATAACGGATGGTTCATCGTTAATGGAAACACTGAAGAATCAAATATTTACTGAACGATACAAAAACTTTGTGCATATAACTTGCGTGTTTGATTGACACTAGAGGCTGTATTGACCCAAAATTAAGGCATAACGTAACACTCTAAGGGATTCGCGAAAATACCGACAACCGGGTGGAGCACGCGGTGCTCGCAGTGAGCGGATCGATTCGCTGTACTGACCTGTAACATTTCGTCGTAACGTAACGTTATGTTACGACGAAATGTTTCGGGTCAGTCGCCAGCTTTAGGGAAACATGATGACAGTAAATTTGTACTATTCACACGTACACCGTGCCAAAAACCGACACTCTGAAGTTAGCTGCTCAATATTATTTTTACGATGAGCGCGCACACCGTCGCAAATGTTATCTAGAGAATGTATTATTATAAAACATTCATTGTATAAAATACTTTTTTTTCTATTATTAATGTCATTTTTTCTACGAACGTAGGTTAACGCGATGGATAAAATTTTTAGACCTTTTTTTTTTTTGTTACATCAAAGAAGTATTACTTCATACCTGCGTGTATAAAGTACACATACACTTTTTTATACGATATTACAACTATGTTATGTTTAATACAAATAAAAATATCATATATTGCAGTTCAGGAAAAATATGTATCTATGCAATACAGTATAAATGTGCACAATAAAATACACATTCAAATATTTGTCTATACATTCGACATTATTACTGTCACCTATATTTGAAATTCACGTGAGGATTTTTCGCTTATTAATGTTGAAAGTTCACAATTCACCACCCCCTTCCTGTACCATAAAAATCAATTAAGAGATATAATTGCAGGCCATATTCAAACAATAAATGTAAAAATTCAAAATAAAACACTATATCCACCATTTGCCGTGTAGTGACGCAGTAGGAATACAATTTATTACCACTCTCTATCGTGCCAGTGGATGACGTAAAAGACGACTAAGCAATATAATATGCAAATAGCAAATATGAAAGAGAAGAAAAGCTCAAAACGGAACCCTGAGCCAACATGACTTACCAGCATGGTGTAGGAGGTCAAATTCCCTCCCATTATGGAGGAGGCTCGAGCCCAACAGTGGGACATATACGAGCTCAGATAATGACCAGTTATTTTTACAAAAGTCGACGTTCACGCAACTAAGGTCACTAACGAGACCGCACATTATTAATCCAGTAACAAATATTTATCTTTGTATTTAAGTATACATTTACATAATACAATACACATTCAAATATTCATATTATACATTCAACATTATCACTGACATTTATTTTCATAAAATTCGACCCAGGACTCGACCTAAAATAATATTTTATTTCCATTTGCTTAACGTATAGCGGTAGAGATTAGCTAATTAAATATAGAGTTTATATTATACATACATATTCATACATACATTTTGTATTAGTCGTATCTACCCATAAACGTCCCACTGCCGAGCGCAGGGAGTCTGCGCTCGGCAGTGGGATGCGTGGAGGAGGAGAGTTGACCTATTAAGCCATGCGGATCAAGCGGATCAGCTTAAGGTTTTATGTCAAGTTATTCTTTTTTCCGTGTGGAGACGGAGTAAGAATACAAATCATCTTGTCCGTGGATGTCGTAAAAGACGACTAAGGGATATAATACACATATAACATCTATGCAAGAGAAGGAAAATTCGAAACAAAACCCTATACCAACCTGTCTGACTAGCATGGCATAGTAAGGACAATTTCCCTCCTACTGTGGAGGAGGCTCAAGCCCAACAGTGGGACGTATATGAGCCGAAATGATGATGATGATGATTCTTTTTTGTATTGCCGATGGTGGCAAACGAGCAAGCAGCACACCTGATCTCTGTAATACCAGGGGTACAGCCAGGCCGTTGCCTACCGTGAAGAAAATGGTCTTCTTAAAGCTCGTTTAAAGAAAGACATATCATAGCGGGAAAACCAGCAGTCTCGTCACGCCTCTTGGCTAGATGGTATTTGCATATTATATCCCTTAGTTTTGCAAGATAGAGGTTGGTGAATTTTATTCGTACTCCATCACCACACGAAAAGCTTTTACTATTATTCGCCAATAAAAGATTTGCAATTATTGATATTCAGAACCTCAAGCTTTTATTTAAAGTAAGAAATTCATTGAAAATTATTTTCACAAAGCAGCTCAGTCAAATAGCGCAACTTTCAAAAGTATTTAAAAATCCATGAGCGCTCTAGATTACTTCAAAAAGCTGGCATCGCATTGTTACATATTTTTGTCAGAACAGCGCCATCTAACGTAAAAACCTAGTACTTTTCTAATAGAATAGTTTAGAACAATTTATATAACAGAATTCTCTTGTTTTAATTGTTATTTTATTATCCTGACGTTCCGGATATTTTTAATTAACTTTGGTTATTGACCAAGATATTTGATGTTCAAAATGTCACCAGTTTTCATATCCATTTCTACTCTATTAGCTGATGGCTGCTCTAGTAGTTAACTCGTAATCCGGTGCTGCTTGTGGAATCTAGTTCAGTCACAATATTTTGCTGCATTATATTTAATTATCATAGTATTTTCATGTAATGACGAAGGAAAAATTGGTCTCGTAAAAGATATGCAGATAATATATGTATGAGAAGAAAACTCGAAATAGAGACCTTTACCAACCTATCTGATCAGTATGGAATCATACATACATTTCAACCAATATACGTCCCACTACTGGACTCATAGGAGGAAAATTGACCTTACTATACCATGCTGGTCAGACAGGTTGGTAGAGGCGAGCAGGTAGGATTCGTACAAAGGGAGCATTCGTACCGGAGTCATATCTACACTATTCTATATGTTGGCGCGTTTTTATTTATGTGCGTGTAAGGCCCACATATGAGCAAAGGCTCACAGGTAAGCGAGGTAGAACTGCCGCATTGAACTTCGTTGGGACAAGTCGATACATGATTTTAGACCGCGTAAGTAATTTTTCGATTCATCTTTGAAAACATTTACTTCCAATAAGTTTTGCTCAAATTGTTAAAGTAATTTATAATAGTTTTTGAATAAGTATCTTAGATTAATATGTAAACATAAATTTTATAGTAACTTCAATTGTTATTTTTATTTTGAAATTATGTTTTAAATGTTTCGGTTGAGGTGCCTTCGTACAGTTATGAATGGCGTGGATTCGTACTGTACGAATTCACCCTGCGTTAGTTCAGAAAGTTCGTTAAGTTTAAAACATTATCATTTCAGGGTCATGCCAGGATACATTCAGATACTCCTGAAAAAATAGACTGATAGAAATAGAAAATTAAAAGAGATGAAGAAACAGGCGCAAGAGAGAAAAGCTAAGCCTAAGAAAATGAAACGAGCGTTGAATTTGCTAGTAGATAATAAAGAAACCAAATCGAAGAAGCATAGGAAAACTATAGAGAATGACAGTGAAAACCAGACAGATATAATTTTACGAGAAAGTTCATGTTCTCTTTTCGAAGAAATGTCTGAAGGTTATAGGTCTGTCTGTTATTGAGAACGAAATGGCAGTTATTAAACATTGAGGATAAAGCTCTGTCTTGGTTAAATTCGAGAAGAAAAAGACTGTTTTACATTATATCGGACAGCTTCTAAAGAAAAAAAGTCCCATGGAATATAAAGTTTCATTTTTGAGAAAGAAGCCGGGTGCTTGGAAATTTGTTTTTCCTGATACCAAAGACGACAGCACAGTATACTTATCAGACATGGTCTATGTATTGCCGCAGCCCTAATCTGCTGCAGCAAGAACAGCAAATATTTATGTATTTAAAAACGATTTTACTATGTACAATGTGCAATAGATTTGGCATGTCATTGTAATATGTTACCCTAATTGTTATATTTAAAAGTTGATTTAATAACGTACATTTTAAAAAGTTATTTATTAAATAATATGAATAATAATTTAAGTAACTTATACTTATTGTTCACTAGCAACCCGCCCTCGCTTCGCTTCGGTTTCAGTCGCCTTACCTGCGTAGTTCCCGTTCCCGTGGGAATACTGGGATAAAATATAGCCTATGTTACTCCCTGATATTATAGCTTTCCATTGGTGAAAGAATTTTTGAAATCGGTTTGGTGGTTTAAGCGTGAAAGCGTTACAAACAAACAAACAAACATCCTTACTTTCGCATTTATAATATTAGTATGGATTATCACGACGTTTAACGTGTATTCTGTCGTAATTTGGATCTCTTTAAGAGTTTAATTTCATACACATAACGTTGTACGGAGGCTCCCCACTATGTACGAATGTACCATCTTCACTGTACGAAGCCACCCCGCGTGTGGGGTGCTTTCGTACGATTTCCATTTTTAGGAATTTTTTTCGCAGCTTTGTCATGTTACATTATATCATACCTGAACTACATTATTGTTAAAGCCAGATAGGTAGATAATTCAGTACCATTATATTTATCTTGAAATAGCTATTAGTTTTGCTTTTATATGACCTAATGTAAAAAGTGTACGAATCCTACCTGCTCTCTCCTATAGAGTTTTATTTCGAGTTTACCCTCTCATATTGTGGAATAGGAGGTCAATTTTTCTGCATTATGTGGGAGGCTTGAGCCTAGAAATGGAACTTGGGGTGATGATGATGATAATATATCGTACTCCAAAAGGAATCACACTGAAGCTAACACTTATAATCATGTTGTATACAATATTATGGAAAATCTAGCGGTGTCGTTCTGGTCAATTAATTTAAATAAAAATTTAAAATTGATAATATGTAAGTGCTCACTCGGCGTTAATGCATAACAAAATAATTAGAATTTGCGCACGTCAATTGTGAAACAAAAGGGGCCCTAAGCTTCTCGGAGCATATACAAAATTTCAAAATCCACTGCCACCGCCATCATTTTTACTACGCCAATAAGAAAGGAATACAACTATTTTTAAGAATTTTATCGCTTTTAAGAGTAAATGTTTACGCGAAGAGTGAAATCCTCCCATGACTATGAATGCTGCAGTGTTCGTTCGTTCGTGCATCAAGAAATCAAAAATTATATATAAACGGAATAACAGTAGGGATGTGACTTGGAGGTAAAATAATCGATTAATAAACAATTGATTTTTCTTTAAAATAAATCTATTATATAATAATAGATTAATTAAAAAAAAAAATAATCGATTACAAAATAATTGATTATGATGACCTTTTTTTTTAGGAAATGTGAGCTTTATTTTCTAATGTAGTCTGGCAGTGAAATAATCGATTAAATTTTAATATAAAAAAAAATATTTTTTATTATTTTGATAATCGATTATTAAAATCGAATATTTCAAAAAAATAATCGATTAATATTTGATTATTATAAAAATCAAATATTTTTTCACATCCCTAGATAACAGCCGCAAAAATACACAAAAAGATACACCACACCTATTTTGAACCTGTCACCGCATAGCGTTTTCTAATGTTGACCTAGTTAGAATTTTATTCCCAGCTCCTTCATTCTTGCTTAGTGTCATAAATTATGTTTAAGAAATGAAAGCACTGCATTCATAGATTTATTAAACAACGTTATCTTTTGATCTTTGTCACGCAAAACTATCATAACAACACTTTTTGTTTCAATCTTTCGCTTAATGGTTCTCCGTTGAAAGGAAATTTCTTCCTCGTATTTTTTTATTTAACAAACTACCTTTATCCACAGTTTAGTTTTAATCAACTGTTTCTGTGTGGTAACGGAGTAACAATACAATTTACCAACAATTTTCTTCTTCATTTTTTTTTTGGGTTGGGTTATAGTCGGCGCACTCCTCGCCCGACTCCGTCTGGGGCGACAGAGGGGCGTAAGCACGCACACCCGTAACCCACCCGTGACACGTAGCCTCCGTAGTTGGACCGACCACCGGAGCAGGGTGACTTGTCGTTAGCGGTCGGCCCGACGGAATACCCCTTGAGGAGTATCCTCTCCTTGACCGACGTCCCTCCCTCGGGAAAGACGTCGGTCAAGCGAGAAGCCGACCGCGCGAGAAATGCCTCGCGCGGTCGGCTTCTCGGCGGGTGCCGGCCTAATTCCCCGATCCAGTCACCCACGGCATCAGGTAGGACAGCATCAGGCGCAGGTATTCGCGCCTGCGCTGCCCCAATCGCCAGCGGTGGGTCGCGTCGTCGAGGAGACGCTCCTCGCTAGTGTTGCCCAAAAAAGTCTTGGTCTTGCGGTCTTGGTCTTGGTCTTGCGAGAAATGCGAGACCGAGACCAAGCCCAAGACCGCTTAATTTTTGCAAGACCAAGACCAAGACTGGCCCTGCAAGACTTGAGCAAGACCAAGACTGGGCCTGCAAGAGTCTCGCGGTCTTGCATTTAATTTAAATCACCATATCAGCTTATATACGGTTGAGCTCGTGTCTTCTACATAACAGGAAGAGAATTGGCCGTGGCCGGAGGGGAATCGCCACGGTGATCGGCCGTGTTGTTACAGGTCATACATGTCAAGTTTTCCTTCTCTTGCACCGATGTTATATATTATAGCCCTTAGTCGTGGGTTCGCAGTCACGGGTAAAATAGGGGGTGATGAATTATATTCTTACTCCGTCACTACACGGCAAGTCAAATCAGTCTTGAGATATCCATCTATTCGCCAATCGATTCCCAATGTTGGTGTTGGCTTTTCAGAATTACTCTTCGGAAAGGCTTAAGGACAAAAATACCGTAATCACGAGAGTGCTCTTGCCCATTATACATATTTATATATCCGTTTATTCATTAGCCCAACGACGTTCACTGTTGGACATAGAAATATGCCTACAATTAATCTATATAAATGTCCATGTAGGGACAGAATACGATCACCATCAGGCAGTACATGAAGCGTTGCACCCAGCGCTATTTTGCCTCTGCCACGACTCACCCTAATCCACTAGTGGTTGAGGCGGTAAACTACGTCCCCTCAAAAATATCCGCGGTCCGACGTCCTCGTCATCTTCTTGAAGAAGAAGATGACGCTATTATGATCGCCCAAGAAAGGACCTACACAGCTCGCGCAGCGATAACAGATAAAACTCCGCGGTATCGGCCTCGCCGTCGAGGTCGAAAACCGCGCAGCATAAAAGTCATTAACCTAAACTTGGCCACGCCCACTTTGCTCTCAGCGACGCCCTGAGCCGAGGTCCGTTCCCCACAGGGGGGAGCCCTCGGGCGATGTTCGCTTAACTTACTTACCGGGTTGAGAGCCATCAGCGCTCACCCATTGACCGCGTTAAACTGTCAAGGTCATCTGCGACCAACAGCTACACACACAAAAAAAAAAGACGAATATAATTCACCACTCTCTTACCCGTGGATGTCGTATCAAATCGGATCGGGCAATGGTGTTAGGAACCCATGAAAAAAATTGAAATTCAAATATCGATTCGATAATGAATTGAGAGACATGTAAGTTCTCAATTTTGTCATCGTTTTTTCGTGTAAATTGATTAAAATGTATAAAGGAATGATAGTTAATCTACAACATATTCGTATTTTGTTAAATGTTCATTAGAATTTGAATAAATCAATGATTACGTTTGCATAAGCAAGACAAACTTCGCTTTAACATAAATCAGCTGATCGGCCGATGACCGTTGATGAGTCGCCTTTGTACCTACGTAACCATTGAAAGGTTCGCGCAAATGTAATACCTATTTATACTGTCGAAATTTTACATGCTTACATATATCCTGTCTGTACATACCTACATAATGCATAAAATTTAAGGCATAAACTCTTAGACACACATTTTTGTAATCACTATAACTTTTACGTTATATTGTTTTTGTGTAATATACATTCTAATTATGATCTATGACTGTTGAACTACAACATACATGAACAGTTGTCCCATAACCTGATACACCCTGTGTATATAACATATGTGCAAGAGAAGTGAAACTAGAAAGAAAACCCTGTACCAACATGTCTGACCAGCGTGGTATAGTAGATCAATATTCCTCTTACTGGAAGGAAGCTTAAGCCCAGCAGTGGCACTTTTATGAGCTGTGACGATGACGACGAATATCATACATTTTACAAGTATTAAAACCATAAAATTTTAAATCATTTTTATATGTTCTTGAATAAATAGTATATTAAGAGCTACATGGATCCAGCGGCCAAAGTATTTATATAGGCAATAGAGCAACAGGTTTTTTTCAAGTATCCAGAGTATCAGTAACTAAACTGGAAATACAATAGATACATACCACTTAACTTGAAGGGGAATATAAACAATCGCATTAATTGTAAAATATCGCATTGATTATAAAATGACATAAAATTTATTGTATCAACTGCCTCGTGTGGTGACGTCTTAAGAAAATAGGGTCGAAAGTCCTGTCATAAGAGTAGTAACGCTGTCTAATGGAACACCAGGGGAATAGAAGAGTAATTTTCTCCAGTGGTAAGTATTGTATTCAATAGTGAACTATAGGCTAGCAGATGGATAGATAGGATGGGATATTTGATTAATTTAGTTGGATTTTTCATTGCCATGATAAATTACTGTTACGTTATTCTAACTGCAAAACTTTGCGAGACTCTTGCTGCAATACCAAGACTCGGGTGCGCAAGACCAAGACCAAGACCAAGACTCGGGTGCGCAAGACCAAGACCAAGACGAGACCAGGTGTGATGTTGCAAGACCAAGATCAAGACCGGTCCAAGTCTCGTCTTGGTCTTGCATTTGGGCAACACTACTCCTCGCGCACGCGCTCCGTCGCCTCCTTCCGCGAAATTACTGCCTCGCAGAAGGCTGCGACCTTCTTCGCAAACAATTTTCTTTCTTGGGCTGTCTTAAAAGTCGGCTAAGGAATGCCCAAATAACTTTTATCTAAAAGATGAAAAATTCAAAATGTAATCAATTCGTTTCACTAGCATGGTATAGTAGGCCAATTTTCTTTCTACTATAGAGTAAGCTCGTGTATGTCAAACGTATATGAGCTGAAATAATGATTATGAAGAGCAGCTTCGCCTTTTTTTTTCAAATTTCCTTATTTTTAATAACATTTTCTGCTAGTCTCTTAGTCGTCTCTTAATACCGCTGCTTTAAACAAAACGATGTGATATTATAATTATTGCACACACCTTTACAATAAAAGAAAACCGACTAATTGCGAGGCGCAGTTACACACGAAGAGTTCCGTAAAATTATCTATAAAAATCACGTCTGTGGAATGGGAGTCCCCCTTAAATATTTAACTTATATTGCTTTTAGTATTTTTTTTATTGCAAACGGTGGCAAACAAGCAAACAGTACACCTGGTGGTAAGTGTTGCTGCCGCTCATGGACCTTTACAGGGTCGCTGCCTATGGCGAAGAAAGTGAAGGGAGTGTGAATGCGTGCATTAAGGCTCGGTGATACCAAGGGCACCACCAAAACCCTCCACACACAAACACCCTCAGAAAGTTGGACTTCCGGCTCTCTCTAGTATTTTTTGTTATAGCGGCAACAGAAATACATAATTTGTAAAAATTTCAACTGTCTAACTATCGCCGTTTTTGAGATACAGCCCGGTGGCAGACAGACGGACGGACAGACAGCGAAGTCTTAGTACCTTTTTTACCCTTTGGGTACGAAACCCTAAAAATCACAAAAGGAGAAGAGGGGTTAAAAATAATAAAAAGCTTATTTAATGATTTCTGATATTTATGTGATTTAACACATCTATACTAATATTATAAAGAGGTAAAATTTGTAAGTTTGTATGTAACGAATAAACTCAAAAAGTACTGGACCGATTTTAAAAATTCTTTCACCATTGGAAAGCTATAATATCAGGGAGTAACATAGGCTATATTTTATCCCGGTATTCCCACGGGAACGGGAACTACGCGCGTAAGGCGACTGAATCCGAAGCGAAGCGAGGGCGGATTGCTAGTTGTAAATAAAACCATTTTACAGATTTTATCGCGTTTGTATTTGACTTTTGATTGCCCGACGTTTTGAACAATTTGCAGCGTTCATGGTCACGGGTGGACTAAGATGTCTCACGTCCAACAAGTCATCGTTATTACAGAAAGTTTTATTTAAAATGTGTAATACTCGCGTAAACATTAGACATCATTAGACCTACTTACTTTCGCTTCCGGTACCTTCTACTTCTTGAATATCAACAACAGATGTTCTTAGAGCCCACTCTCTGAAAATGAGACGTCTCTCCTTCCCGCTTGAGTCATTTCCACCTAAGCTAAGAGGAGGATGTGGAAATAAAGAAATTTCATTGATTTATCGATACCTTTCGAACACATTTGGACGGACAGTCCGCCCGTTATCATGATAGTCTAATACAAAGGCGATAAAAACCGTAAAATAATTTTGTTTACGAAAAGTTTATTACTGTGCAAGGCTCAGCTTAGCACTGTGGGGTGGCACGGCAAAGACTTTTTCTAAGGGGAAACGATTATTAATCTTATTTTCATACATTAACATACAAATTTCTTTATATTGTGCATGCTGTAGTATGCTTAAACTGCTTGCACGTTTCACAAAAATGCATCTCTAAAAAATATGTAAGGCATGATGGCTCAATTTCATTCAACATTAACAAAATAAAAAGCAGAGAACGGCTGAAGAAATTTGCATTTCAAAAAACATCTATATACCAACATAAGAATACCTAATTCATCACTTGCGAAGCTGTAATAACTTTTCTAACTCCCTTGTAAATATCTGTTCCCGTTGTATCATATCCCCAACAGATTCAAACTACTAACTACTAGGACATGAATCTATTTCATATACACACGCGATGCCCGCATAACTTACAAGTTATGAGACGTCTGTGACAAGTGGCACATGATTTATATCAAACATTCGTTGCACATAATTAGAGGATATGTTTGAGCATTATTTTTAATACGTTTTTACTTCTTTATTTGAATTAAAATTTATAGTTTATGGACGTTGGTACCGAATATCACGATCATCATCATCATTTCAGCCTATCACCATCCACTGCTGGGTATAGCCACAGAGTGCGATCATGTGCCGCCTGCATCCAACGACGCCCAGCATCTTTCACTAGGTCGTCGGTCTACTTAGTGGGGGCCGTCCTACACTGCGTCACCTGATACGTGGTCAAACCGAATCTAGCCATCAGGTGGTCCAAATTAGGGTTGATATTTTTTTGTAATGCGAAAAAAAATTTCTCTTTTACCATGGTTTCATAAAACCACAGAATCAAATTTTTTTTCGGATTAATCGAAAATTTCGTATAGTTTTGGTTACGGATTTTTTTTAAGGAATTGTAAAAGGATTTTGCTAACTGTGGTGATCATTGTATTGTTTCTCTTTAGGGAGGTTTATGTTTAGTCTGTCAGGTCAGCTGGTAGATAAAAAACCTGTCATAGCCGGTCTCATACCGACACCGACCTTATCCGAAAACATCTAAAACTTTTATATGGATTTCGGTTACATTTTCATTTTGGTTATCCGATAATTTCGTTACATTTGCCAAACTAATTTATTATTTCTTCTATGTTTTATGTTTCTGGCAAATGGTCATGCTCACTGAAGGTTCTGCTTACGGTAGCTACGATGAGCGGGTCACTCCCTTCCCTCCATTGTGGTTGAGGGGAGTGATGGCAGCTCTAGTGGTTAACTCGTGATCGGGTGGCGCTTGCGAGATCTGGTGCAACCATGGGAATTTTTCATTATATTTAACAACTATATCATGGTTCGAAAGGCATCATACTGGAGCTATTAATAGGCATGTTGTTGTATGTAATTTTATTTAAAAAAACTAGTAAATGGATTAAAAAAGACAATCCCACTGAGTTTCTTCCTGGATCTTCTCAGTCCGGTCGCGTTCCGACCCGATAGTAATTTAAGTTAAAATATAAAAAAAAAATTACATTATGTAAGTGCCCTCGTTGGGTTTATACATAATAAATGATTTGAATTTGAATTTCAGTTACGGTTACGGAGCTCCATAGCCTCCCTAGTCTAAATCGCAGTTACCATTAAAATCTATTATTATTATTTATAAAGCCTGCGAGTGAATTTTGGTATTTGTAATCCTTATTACCTTACTTTAACTTACCTTACTTGGTCACCACTAGCGTAGTATAGAAGATGAATTTCCTGTCCATTGTGAAGAAAACTTCAGCCTAGCAATATCATAAAGATGAAAAAAATCTTTATAAAAAAAATATTCCTTAATATTACAAAGTAATAACACAAATGATCTTAGTTTGTTACCCTTCAAATCTTCAACAAATCCAATTATACTGAACTAATCAGACAAACTCGTACATCTTCGACGCCGTCCTATTTACCCAACCACAGTCGGAGGTTCCTGCCCAGTAAACATTGGAAATCAATTAGAACCTTCCGAACTATTTGTACATGAATTGAGAGGTCACCCAAATTTACACAACGTTATTGATATTTGTTTTTTTTTTAACTGTAACATGGCAATATGTCGTATGTTGCCAGAATAAAAATATAATCCACCATTTCCTACTATTCCTACCCATTCCACCATTCCTACCCACGAGTGTCGTATGAGATAATTGAGGCAGATCATCATCATCGTAGGCAATATACGTACGTGTTGGGCTCGGGCCTCAACCACAATGGGAGGAAATTTGACCTACTATACGATGCTGGTCATGCCATGTTGGCATAGGATTTCATTTCGTTGCACGACTGACTAGCGGTGGTAGTCATGATGGAGGAGGCTCAAGCTCCGTAGTGGGACATATACATATGAGTGGAGAGAAATAAATCAGAATAGTATAAACATTTAAAATAAATACCTATTATAACCTGGTTTTTCCGTGTGGTGACGGAGTAAGAATACCATTCACCATGCCCTTTCTTGCCCGTGGCTGTCATAAAAGACGATTAAGGGAAATCCCTTATATATATCCCTATAATAAATATTATGCATATAATATCTATGCATGAGTGGGTGACGTAAAAGAGGACTAAGGTATACCTTAATAATATATATATTATGCATATAACAATTGTGTAAGAGAAGAAAAACTTGAAATAAAGACCTGTACCAACTAGGGATGCAAATATAGAAACCAAAAACATCGATATTATAATATCTATAATGGCAAAAACACTCACGTGCTGAGATCGATTACGTCGACCCGGGTTCCGAGCATATCCGATGCTCATCATCAGGGCGAGTGCGCAGCGGCGTCTGCGAGGCCTCGGCGTGCGCGCCGGTCGACGTAATCGATCTCAGCACGTGAGTGTTTTTGCCGTTATAGATATTATAATATAGATCAGTCTCACGATAATTTCAATTCCAAAAAAACATCCATGTTTGATAACAAACATCGATGTACAAAAAACATCCATGTATCGAAACATCGATGTTTTTTGAAAGTCTATGAGATAAGCTTTTTTTTAGCAAAATGAAGCATATTTTTTACATGAAACACCAACATTTGTATGATATGAGGAGCTTTTTTTGCAGGCTCTGCTAAAAGTACCATACATTTTAAATCATGCAAGCATAACATCGATGTCAAAACATCGTATAAAATATCATCGATACATCGATATTTTACAATAGTGAACATCGAGGGCAGACATCGATGTTTTTTTAATGAAACATCGTTTCAAAAATATCACAACATGTTTCAAAAATATCGATGTATTGTTTGCATCCCTAGTACCAACCCACCTGGCTAACGTGTATTGCAGGTCAATTTGCCTCGCATTACGGAGGAGACTCGACTCAAGCCCAACAGTGGGACATATATGAGTTGTGATAATGATGATAATAGTTATATAGATAATACAAAAATTATGAATGATATTCGTACATACATTGCAGAATATTCTCTATTATTATAACACTGTTAAACAAAGTACATTAAACAATGTATTATCTTGAGTAATGCATTACACAGTTTTTTGTCATTACAACCTAGTGAACATCCCCACGGGCGTAATGGCTACGTGCGAAAAGTTAAATTAAACCTTCACGGGAATTTATTTTAAAATTTTCGTCTGAAAACTGTAATTGCACAACTTTTTTGGGCATCATGGCGGTCAACTTATATGTTAATGAATGGAGTTTTGGAGTTATATAAGGCTTGTTATGTAACAGAATTTGTTGATTTTGGCTTTCCCCTAGAGTGCTGCCGTCTAATTTGATGGAGATCACTCAGCCGACTTCTACGATTCAATAATAAGGGATGGTGCATTGATTCAACGTGTAGAAACGGCTAAAAATACTATTCTTACATTACTCAAAGGTATCGTAAAAGACGACTATGAGTTAATTCGACTAGATCCACCTTCATCTGATGACATCTGGTCAACAATTATATATCCAAGGAGGGTTGACGTCAAACAGCCGTCATAAAACGATTGTTTATTTTATAAAAACCACACCACTAACACAAGCTTTATTATTATCATCATCATCATCTCAGCCCATATACGTCCCACTGTTGGGCTCGGGCCTCCTCCATAATGGAAGAGTAATTGTCCTACTATACCACGCTGATCAAACGTGTTGGTATAGGGATTTATTTCGAGTTTTCCTTCTCTCCCATATGCGTTTTATATCACTTAGTCGTTTCGTACGATCACCCACGGGTTAGAAGAGTGAATTGTATTCTTACTCCGTCACCACACGGAACACACCACACCAGACAAGTTTCATTCAGGAAATAATCCTTGTATTACAATTTGTAAATCTAGATCAATTTGTAGAACTTATAATGCCAGCTATAGTGAAAATTATATATTTCATAAGGAATTTCCTCAATATGTTTCATTAATAAAAACGGTAAGAACTGATGCTTAATTCATATTTATAATGTACTCTATAATATCCATACTAATATTATAAATGCGAAAGTAAGGATGTTTGTTTGTTTGTAACGCTTTCACGCTTAAACCACCGAACCGATTTCAAAAATTCTTTCACCAATGGAAAGCTATAATATCAGGGAGTAACATAGACTATATATTATCCCGGTATTCCCACAGGAACGGGAACTACGCGGGTTTAAGCGACTGAAATCGAAGCGAGGGCGGGTTGCTAGTGAATAATATTTGTTTACTGTTTTTGTTCTTAATTCCTTCCTCTGTAATCTATAATTTAGTTTCTATAGTTTTGCCACGATTATGATTTTTCTATTTATCTTCACATTGTGTTATATATAAGTGGAAACTGTTTAGCAATTGTTACGTGCATCTGTTTTTATTTTACCTGTATTTTTAAAAGCTGTAAGTTTACCTTAATAAATAAATAAGTAAAAAAAAAAAAAAAATCGCATGAAGTGTTGTCCTGCATGAGATTCGAACCAACGAAACTGGCACTGTAGGTAGGTATCTTAAACCTTACGACATCTATGCATTCAAAACCTATTGTTAGAACACAGAAACAGAGTGTACATTGCGTCGATTGCAAGTAATTGGAATAATAGGATGGTGAGGAAGGTTATCATCATTCACCGTCAGACGTAGGCCTCCCTCATATATCGTTACATAGTGCTGTCAAATGCCGCCTGCATCCAACGATTTTCTCTCTGAATTTTAAATAATTAAGTAATAACATTTAAAATATATAATTATCGTTATTTGTATCTTATTCTAAAAATGCTCCCTTAGTCAATGAGAGTTTCCTTTACTCGAAATAGTGTTACGTAGTCTAATATGATGTCTCATTCCAATATGAAAAAAATAAAGTGCATAGCCTTTCTAAAGAAGTTTTTACATCAATAATTAATAATAATAATTTATTGTTATCTTCCACAAAGGTATCTTATTACTAATGTTTACATTTAATGTTACAAATAAACCCTTGTGGGAGACTGGTATCTGAACTAGGTTGCCCTGTCATACAGATTACCAGGCTCCCCCTCAGTAGCATTAGACAATATTTCATATAGGTACTTTTGATAACTTAAAAAAAATAAAAAAATAAACAAAAGAAAAATAATGTATGTACTTCTAATAACAGAAAAAGTGTGTGAGTTGTGCATGAGTTAATGTATCTGAAGTCGTACAAGTATGTGTGCATGTATTAGTGCGCGTTTCTGCGTGAATTCGTGCATGTGTGTGTGTGTGTGTGTGTGTGTGTGTGCGTGCGTGCGTGCGTGCGTGCGTGCGTGCGTGCGTGCGTGCGTGCGTGCGTGCGTGCGTGCGTGCGTGCGTGCGTGCGTGCGTGCGTGCGTGCGTGCGTGCGTGCGTGCGTGCGTGCGTGCGTGCGTGCGTGCGTGCGTGCGTGCGTGCGTGCGTGCGTGCGTGCGTGCGTGCGTGCGTGCGTGCGTGCGTGCGTGCGTGCGTGCGTGCGTGCGTGCGTGCGGTCGTGCGTGCGTGCGTGCGTGCGTGTGTGTGTGTGTGTGTGCGCGCGCGCGTGTGATTGTTCATGTGGATGTGCTGTATTATTTGTATGTGTATGTCTGCATGAATACTATAAGCAAGTGTGGTCCCGATATATGTTGAAATAACTACATGGATTGAACTATTTTAGTAAAATATTCTTGAACTATTTAGGTGTAACTAAAAGTTGTTCAGTGCTGTCATACGTCTGTTTTAAGAGCCAGGCTGTGATTACTCGTTTGCACTCCGCTTTATTGAGAGCATATATTGACAGGATGGCATTAATTTTATTATATAAATAATTACCCAGGAAACCAAAGTAGCGATGTGAGAAGCTTGTCCTACATAAATTAATCATACAAACTTTACTTTTAATACGTTTGTTAACAAATACATTCGGATTGTATCTCAGAAGCGAGTGCATCCGTAGGACCACTTGAAGAATAAATAATTGCCGAACCGCTAGGACTTCACATTTAAGATACAATTCTGTAGTTGAGTGAAGAAATGGAAATCTATACGCAACTTTCAGTAGCGCCCTTTGGGCTCTCTCTAGTTTGATCAAATACGTTTTAGCCGCACCTCCCCAAGACGAAATGCAGTAAGTCAACAGTGACTGACACAAAGCGTAGTAAGTTATTTTTAAAACTTTTTCATCTGCACTATTTCTGAGATTTTTAAATATGTATATGAGTTTCCTAATTCTAATTGATAACAAATTGATGTGTTCTCTGAAATTTAGATTCTGATCGATAATAACACCAAGATATTTTATTTGATTGGTTCTTTGAAGTACAGGACAAGAGCAGTGTGTTTGTGAGTTATTACAAGAGTGAGCAGTAATTTTGAGAGAGTTGTGTGTGTCTTTGTTTGTATTTAAGTGGAAAGTAATGTATTTGGTCTTGTCTATGTTGAGTGTCAGTTGGTGGGTGTTCAGCCAATTTAAAACTGTCGCAAAACCCTTTTGAGCATGCAGGTAAACTTCCTCCCAAGTATCACCATAAAATAAAAGGGTCGTGTCGTCAGCAAAGGATATGATGCTACCGTTAATAAGTCTTAGCTGGCAAAGATCATTAATAAAGATCAAAAATAAACTTAACTTTATTTTAACTTTAAAATCTTAACAAAAGAAAACCCGACTTTAATCGTTTTCTCATGAACGCCATTGTCACAACTGGACCAAATTGAAATAGTACCATACGGTAAGCATTAACTTTCAAATAAAAAATATGCATCAATATTAGTTCATCCAGTCGAAAACTCTAAGGCAACAAACATAAGAAAATACAGTCAAATTGTAAATATAACTAGTTTTACGGATTTCATTTGATTGTCCCACGTTTCGAACACTTTACAACGTTCATGGTCACAGGCGGACTCCGTCCATCAAATGCGATAAAATCCGTAAAAGCAGTTTTATTTACAACTAGCAACCCGCCCTCGCTTCGCTTCGGTTATAGGTTATAGTCGTTTTACCCGCGTAGTTCCCGTTCCCGTGGGAATACCGGGATAAAATATAGCCTAGTTTACGCCCTGATATTATAGCTTTCCATTGGTGAAAGAATTTTTGAAATCGGTCCAGCCGTTTTGAAGATTACCCGGAACAAACAGACAGACAGACAGACAGACAAAAATTTTTTAATTGCTATTTTAGGCATAGGTGTCGTGCAAATAACCGTATAAGCATGAAAAAAGCCTATTATTTTGACATTACAAACAGACACTCCAATTTTATTTATTGGTATAGATATGTAATACTCGCATAACATCAGCAGTGATTCATCATATCATCTCGGCTCATGTACGTCCCACTGTTGGGCTTGAGCCTCCTTCATAATAGGAGGGAAACTAACCTTCCTATACCATGCTACTCAGACATAACCCGTCTGCATAGGGTTTTGTTTCGAGTTTTTTTCGAGTTTTGTACCTATTCTTATTCAATCATAACACAGTCGCATTGAGAATCTTCTGCTTTTTTGAATTTGGTTAAAAATAGAAATCACCACGTCCCGTCTTTTTCCCTTTCAAATAAAGATAAGTGCCCTCCTAAATTATTAAGTTGCACGCAATCCGGTGTAAAGTTGAATAATGTAACGTTTCCACTTGTCTTTGTGTTTCATTTATTCATATTGTTATGTTACCTTTGATATTTCAAGCTTTTCATTTTTCATATCTATGCTATTTCACGCTATGTTTAATTGTTTTACACCGCGTCGCTTGCTCCAGTTTCGTTGCTCTGTATTTTGTTTTGCTTTTATAAAAGAATATTTTCGAAGACAATACAGACAAATTGTTTTGGTGGTAGAGTTTTGTTATCTTTGATCTATTGTAAACAAGTAAAAAAAAGGATTGACTATATACCGACTGGACATGTCTACATACTGGCGTGGCATTCCAAGTATCGTTGATTTACAATGGTTATTTCGAGTCCAAAGTGTTATTTGTGACTTTTAAAAATACACGAACAGAGTGTAGATTACACGAACATATACGCGCACACACACACACAAAGTTATTTGAGGTCAATTACGAAAATCATCAATTCCCCATCCATCAGCTCATAGCCCTCTATTGTTAGATATAAACCTCCCCACGAGAATGCCGCTCGGAACGCTGTTATGCTACTTGCATCCAACGGTTCCCTGCGACTTTGAAGAAGTCGTCAGTCCATATGGTCCCAAAGATTATCGGTTCAATAAGCAGTGTGGCTTGCCCATTGCCATTTCAACGTGGTAATTCTTCAGGCTATGTTAGTTACATCCGTTCGTCTATGGATTTCCGTGTTCCAGATTTTATCACGAAGAAAAATACCGAACATAGTCCTCTCCATAACACTTTGAGCAACTTTGAGTCGTTTTATGAGGACGACATTTAGAGACCCCGTTTCAATGCCGTATGTCATCGCTGGTAACACTCACTAGTTATAAAACCTTGTTGTCAGACACTGATGATTACGAGAAGATCCTCTTAAGTTTCGCTGCCCAGCCGAGTTGAAGGCGTCGTATGACCTCTTTCTCTGTATATAATGTTATTAAATTATTTGTATCATTATAAGAATTAAAATCAAGTAAAAGAAACTACTTTACGGATTTTATCGCGTTTGTATTTGATTTTTGATTACACGACGTTTAATATTATTAAAAACAAATCCAAAAAGACCACCACAAGACTGCAAGACACCGTGAGCTCATATTGTATAGATTTAACCCACAATAATAATAACTAAAGATAATTTTATAAATTAAAACCTTTTAGTAACATAAAGTAAGCCGCCTTCAAAATTAACTTTAATTTAGCATCATGTTACCTGAGTTTTATTGCCGGATCTTTCTCAGTGTGACCGTGTTTCGATCCGGTGGTAGTATACTAGATTATTAGTTAGTTTTTAAATGTTTAATTATTACTAACCATAAACAAAATAATTTTTTCATGTAGAATCATTTTCTTCTTACACTGGCAATAAATTTTGTATCAAAATGTGGGTCAATAACTAATTTCTGTATCGGGTAGATAATTATAAATTTTCTGCAGTAACGATGACTTGTTGGACGTGAGACATCTAAGTCCACCCGTGACCATGAACGCTGTAAAGTGTTCGAAACGTCGGGTAATCAAAAATCAAATCCAAACGCGATAAAATCCGTAAAGTAGTTTTATTTAAAATGTATAATACTCGCGTAAACATCAGAAACCATCAAGTAAAAGAGTTAGGGCAAAATCTAATGGACCACATAACAACCTTTTAGGAGGAAAATTGACAGAAGCTGAAATACGTATATGTATATCATCATCTTCATCATTATCTCAGGCCAATACGTCTTACTGTTGGGCTCGGACCTCCTCCGTAATGGAAAAGAAATTGATCTACTATTCCAGCTGGTCAAAAATGTTGGAGTAGGGTTTTATTTCGAGTTTCCTTTTATTGCATCGATGTTATCTGCATATATCCCTTAGTCGTATTTTACGACACCCATAGGCAAGATAGATGGTGATGAATTGTATTCTTACTCTGTCACTATACAAATTATTATATGTGTATTTATATTATGTAGGTATGTATTTTTTTCTCTATCTATACCAATAAATAAAATTGGAGTGTGTTTGTAATGTCCAAATAATAGGCCTTTTTCATGCTCACACGATTATTTGTACTATACGTATGCCTTAAAATCACTTTATAATTTTTTTGTCTCTCTGTCTGTTTGTTCCGGATAATCTTCAAAACGGCTGGACCGATTTAAAAAATTCTTTCACCAATGGAAAGCTATAATATCAGGAAGTAAACTAGGCCATATTTTATCCCAGTATTTGCACGGGATTGGGAGCTACGCGTGTAAGGTTACTGAAACCGAAGCGAAGCGAGGGCGGGTTGCTAGTCTTTATATATAAACTAGCAACCCACCCTCGCTTCGCTTCGGTGATAGTCGTTTTACCCGCGTAGTTCCCGTTCCCGTGGAAATATCAGGATAAAATATAGCCTAGTTTACGCGCTGATATTATAGCTTTTCATTGGTGAAAGAATTTTTGAAATCGGTCGAGCCGTTTTGAAGATTACCCGGAACAAACAGACAGACAGACAGATAAAATTTTCTTAATCTATATTTTAGGCATAGGTGTCGTGCAAATGACCATGTGAGCATGAAAAAAGCCTATTATTTTGACATTACAAACAGACACTCCAATTTTATTTATTGGTATAGATAAGCATTTATGTAAGTAAAGAAAAACTCGACATAAACCCCTACACGTTTGACCACTGTGGTATAGTAGATCAATTTTCCTCCTATTGTGGAGGAGGTTCGAGCCCAGCAGTGAGACTTATGTAAGTTAAGATGAAATAAATGTAAATAGATCTGCTTTAGCTGTTAGCCCATAAAATAATAGTCAGGTCTACGGTATTTAGTTACAACAAGTAAATAATTTCCCCCGACACCAATTTAATCTTTAGCCAACAAATTTTAATCAACCCTTTGAACATTCATCAGAGATATAATAATTAAATCCTCGATGTACTTCCGTGAATTAGTCTAGAGTTAAAAAAAGGGAAAATTAAGACTTAATTTGAATGAAATAGTAATTAGAATTTAATTTTTGCATTTTTTTATTTATATTTAGATTTATTTCTTCGCCATTTCTAAGTCCCACAGGATTAAATTGTACTAAATTTTAAATTAAATAGTAATTGAAATTTATCCGTGTAGTGACGGAGTAAGAATACAACTCATCACTCCCTTTCTTCCCCGTGGATGTCGTAAAAGATAACTAAGGAATATAATATGCATATAACATATTTGCAGGCGAAGGACAACTCGAAATAAATCTCTATACGAATCTATCCGACCAGCGTAGTATAGTAGGTCAATTTCCCTCCCCTTGTGGAGGAGGCTCGAGCCCAACAGTGGGACGTATATGAGCTAAAATGATGATGAGATTAAGTATATATATATTGAAAACTCATGGTTAATTTTAAACGGGTTGAGAGCCCTCAGCGCTCACCCACCAGTCCGGGTAAAGTTGTCACAGCCATCTGAGGCTAACAACTAAGTCACACACAAAAAAAAAAAAGCTGTCGGTATAGTGCAGTCTATTTTAGTCACTCAATTAACTGAAGATGCTAAATTACTTTCGGAATTATCTACAACAATCCAACTCCTTTTCATTCTAGTCTTAAGTTATTCTTGTATCTAACTTGTATATTAATTATTCTTTATTATCATATTTTTGAAAGGTAAGCCAAAAGGTAACCAAAATAAACTTTTGAATGTATTGTAAATAACAAATTGTAACAATAATTGCTACAAATTTAATAATTAATAATTACTAACCATAAACAATATAATTTTTTTTTCATATAGAATCATTCTCTTCTTACACTGGCAATAAATTTGTACTAAAATGTGGGTCAAAATTTAATAAATTTAGAACTAATTTTCTGTATCGGGTAGATAATTATAAATGTCTGTAATAACGATGGCTTATTGAACGTGAGACACCTTAGTCCGCCCGTGACCATGAATGCTGCAAAGTGTTCGAAACGTCGGGCAATCATAAATCAAATACAAACGCGATATAATCCGTAAAAGTAGTTTTATTTACAATGTGTAGTGCTCGCGTAAACATCAGATATCATTATGAACTTTTGAAAGGTTTTATTGTTTACTACTTTACGGGTTTTATCGTGTTTGTATTTTATTTTTGATTGTCCAACGTCACGAGCAGATATGGTTAGTCCGCCCCTGACCATAAACGCTATTAAGGGTTCAAAACGTCGCATAATCAAAAATCAAATACAAACACGATAAAATCCATAAAAATAGTTTTATTAACGAATTCAATGTGGAATTCTAAAATAGTTCTAAATTATAATGGCTTTCTAAAACCCCAACATCCATTCATTGACTACTCAAGGCCTCGATCCTTGAAAAAGATTGATTGTGCCGCCGTCAGACCCAAAGTTGAAAGCGACAGGCGATTGTCTTCAGATTTACAGACTTCTGTTATCTGTTTGGATGGTTTAATCGTTCGGTTAATTAGACGGTACAAGATTCTAGTAAATTTTCTTGGCAGATTTAGGTTAAAAGGAGCTCGGTGGATTTAAAGAGGGATTACTCTATTACTATTTTAAGGTTCAACTTTTTAAATGAAAATTGGGCTAGTATTGTAATGAAACTTGCATTGTATTCGTAAACTAGTTTTATTTACAACGTTATCATTATTTCAGCTCTTATAATATACTAGCTTTTGCCCGCGGCTTCGCCCGCGTAAAAGTTAACTTGCATATTTCTTAATTTAAAAAATAGTCTTTAAAAGTTAAAGTAACGTAAAAGTTAACTTGCATATTTCTTAATTTAATAAATATCTATGTATCTATTTTCATCCAAATCTGCTCAACAGTTTACGCGTGATTGAGTAACAAACATCCGAATATCTTCACAAATTTTGTTAAATATGACCTTCCTTAGTCACTGATAATACATTATCCATGATAGTTACCCATTGGTGAAAAAAAATATCGTTCAAACTCCCGTAGTTTCACCCACGTAGACCTCATTCCCATGCAAATGTCGAGATAAAAATTACCAATGTTACTCGCTGATATTATAAGTTACATACATGGGTGAAAAGAAAAATATTCTAATCAAATCCCATAGAAATATCCGAGATAAAAACATAGGCAATATTACTCGCTGATAGCTTCCTATTGGTGAAAGAATTTTAAAAATTGGTCAACATCTACCGGTTTCACTCGCGGAGTTCTTGTTCCTGGGCAAACACTGGGATGAGAATAGCCTTTATTTGTCAATTGATTGAATAATTGATTGAATAATTGATTGAATTAGGCGATACATAGTAGAAATCCATTTTTATTTTATTTTAAAATGGAAGGATGGTTGGGTCTACCACTCCCCCCCCCCTTCCTTCCTTCCTTTATTTGTTATTCACTGATAATATAGATTTTCATTCGTAAATTAATTTTTATATCCATTAAATCCCTGCGATTTCACCGACATTGTGGCCGGTCCCGTAGGAATATCGGGATAAAAAAATAGCCTAAATATCTTACTCGCTTAAAAATAGCTTTCCATTATGAAATTTTTAAAATCGACTATATTCTCACAGTTGCTCCCAGCCACACCGGGATAAAATAATTATAGGCTAAGTTATTCCTTATGTAAGGTTGGTAGACCTGGTAGTAAAGTATTATCAGTATCGGTCCAGCCGTTTTGAAGATTATCCGTAACGAATAGACAGACAATAAAAAGAACCGTTTTTAGGGTACCCAAAAACGACCCTATTACCAAAACTTCGCTGTCTGTCCGTCCGTCTGTCTATCACCAAGCTGTATCTCAAGGACCGCGATAGCTAGACAGTTGTTTTTTTTTTACAAATTATGTATATCTGTTGCCGCTATAACAATAAATATTAAAAACCAAATAAAATAAATATTTAAGGGGGGCTCCTAAACAACAAACGCAATTTTTCCCCCTATTTATAGACAATGGTACGGAACCCTTTGTGCGCGACCTCGACTCGCACTTGGCCGGTTTTTAGACATAGGTATCGTGCAAATAATTGTGTGAGCATAAATAAAACCTATTATTTAAACAGACAAATAGACGCTTCAAATTTGTTTATTTCTAGAGATAGAAAATTGGATTAATATCTTGATTTTAACTTACTGTCTGGTAGCGGCTAGGAATATTATCACGCTTTCATTGTTCGTGGGTGTTGAAAAATACTATTAAGACAAAGATTTACATCGACCTAGACCTATTGGTGATGCCGTCTAGTCAGCAATGTCGTCTGGCAGGCAGCTGGTCATAAAATATTGCTAGAAGAACCTTTGCAATATATCTACAATGGCAGAAAAGTTCCTACATATCGCGTCGATCCAAAGTAATCTTGTTAAGCGAGCACTAAGAAAAAATATTGGGGTAACCCAAGAAAGCTGACCGTGTACTAAAATGATCGTTCCTATCGTTCAGCGGTAATATTGCAAGAAACTCTTTTTTAGTGAGCACTTTCCCCAAGAAAGACAACTTTATACAAAATTTCACGTATCTAGGCCTAATGATTTCGGCTATACATTTTTGAATTTCAAAAACTAATTTCTTAGAGCTCATTAACAACAAAAGAAAGAGAATCGCATACACAGTTTCACGTTCCTAGCTCCAATAGTTTCGGCTATACGCTTTTCATCCCATTTTCCAAAATTCCTTTGTGCTTGTATACCCCAAAAAATACGACGGAGTAAAAAAAAATACGTTTCTAGGCCCAGTGGTTGCCGCTGTATGCTTTTTGGTCTTTTAGGGATTGAATTTCATCCCCATGATAGTGAAATTTTCAAAATGCTAGAACGAATATATATTTATTTATTATCAAATGCCTTAATACAAAGATTCATGGTTCTATCATCGAAAATGACGAATTTCCATACAAAATGTCATCCCGTATTTCAACCCTTTATACCAATTTTTTCGCGATAAAAAGTAGCCTATGTACTTTCTCAAGCTTTAGTTCATCCCTGTACCCGATTTCATCAAAATCGGTTCAGTGGTTTAGGCGTTAAAGGCTTATTACCCTTATCACCCCCTTAAGCGGGTGATTTTCCAAAAATCCTTTGCTAGTGCTCGTGTACCCCAAGTAATACTACGGTGTAAAAAAGATTACGTTTCTAGGCCCAGTGGTTTCGGCTGTATGCTTTTTTATCTTTTAGGGGTTGAATTTCATCCCCATATAAATAAAATTTCCAAAACGTTAGAACGAATATATGCTTATTATCAAGTGTCTTAATACAGAGATTCATGGTTCTATCATCGAAAATGACGAATTTCCATACAAAATGTCATCCCCTATTTCAACCCCTTATACCCATTTTTCACAATAAAAAGTAGCCCATGTCCTTTCTCAAGTCTTAATCCATCTCTGTACCAGATTTCATCAATATCGGTTCAGTAGTTTAGGTGTTAAAGGCTATACGCTTTTCACCCTCTTAAGGGAGTGATTTTCCAAAAATCCTTTGTAAGTGCTCGTATACCCCAAGAAATACTACAGTGTAAAAAAAAAATACGTTTCTAGGCCCAGTAGTTTCGGCTGTATGCTTTTTTTATCTTTTAGGGGTTGAATTTCATCCCCATATAAATGAAATTTCCAAAACGCTAGAACGAATATTTATTTTTTTATTATCAAGTACCTTAATACAAAGATTCATGGTTCTATCATCGAAAATGACGAATTTCCATACAAAATGTCATCCCCTATTTCAACCCCTTATACCCATTTTTTTGCGATAAAAAGTAGCCTATGTCCTTTCTAGCTTTAGTCCATCTCTGTACCAAATTTCATGAAAATCGGTTCAGTGGTTTAGACGTGAAAGCGTAACAGACAGACAGACAGACAGAGTTACTTTCGCATTTATAATATTAGTAAGGATTATTAGGTGCCTCAATACAAAGATTCGTGGTTCGATCATCGAAAATGACAAATTTCCATACAAAATGTCATCCCCTATTTCAACCCCTTATACACATTTTTTTGCGATAAAAAGTAGCCTATATCCTTTCTCAAGCTTTAGTCCATCTCTGTACCAAATTTCATCAAAATCGGTTTAGACGTGAAAGACTATATGTTTTTCACCCCCTTAAGGGGGTGAATTTCCAAAAATCCTTTGCTAGTGCTCGTGCACCCCAAGAAATACGTCGGTGTAAAAAAAAAATACGTTTCTAGGCCCAGTGGTTTCGGCTGTATGCTTTTTGGTATTTTAGGGGTTGAATTTCATCCCCATGTAAATGAAATTTCCAAAACGCTTGAACAAATATTTATTTATTTATTATTAGGTGTCTTAATACAAAGATTCGTGGTTCTATCATCGAAAATGACTAATTTCCATACAAAATGTCATCCCCTATTTCAACCCCTTATACCCATTTTTTCGCGATAAAAAGTAGCCTATGTCCTTTCTCAAGCTTTAGTCCATCTCTGTACCAAATTTCATCAAAATCGGTCCAGTGGTTTAGACGTGAAAGCGTAGCAGACAGACAGACAGACAGACAGAGTTACTTTCGCATTTATAATATTAGTAAGGATTAAGGATTATTAGGTGTCTTAATACAAAGATTCGTGGTTCTATCATCGAAAATGACGAATTTCCATACAAAATGTCATCCTCTATTTCAACCCCTTATACCCATTTTTTTGCGACAAAAAGTAGCCTATATCCTTTCTCAAGCTTTAGTCCATCTCTGTACCAAATTTCATCAAAATCGGTTTAGATGTGAAAGACTATATGTTTTTCACCCCCTTAAGGGGGTGAATGCCCAAAAATCCTTTGCTAGTGCTCGTGCACCCCCAAGAAATACGATGGTGTAAAAAAAAAATACGTTTCTAGGCCCAGTGGTTTCGGCTGTTTGCTTTTTGGTATTTTAGGGGTTGAATTTCATCCCCATGTAAATGGAATTTCCAAAACGCTTGAGCGAATATTTATTTATTTATTATTAGGTGCCTCAATACAAAGATTCGTGGTTCGATCATCGAAAATGACGAATTTCCATACAAAATGTCATCCCCTATTTCAACCCCTTATACACATTTTTTTTGCGATAAAAAGTAGCCTATATCCTTTCTCAAGCTTTAGTCCATCTCTGTACCAAATTTCATCAAAATCGGTTTAGACGTGAAAGACTATATGTTTTTCACCCCCTTAAGGGGGTGAATTTCCAAAAATCCTTTGCTAGTGCTCGTGCACCCCAAGAAATACGTCGGTGTAAAAAAAAAGTACGTTTCTAGGCCCAGTGGTTTCGGCTGTGTGCTTTTTGGTATTTTAGGGGTTGAATTTCATCCCCATGTAAATGAAATTTCCAAAACGCTTGAACAAATATTTATTTATTTATTATTAGGTGTCTTAATACAAAGATTCGTGGTTCTATCATCGAAAATGACTAATTTCCATACAAAATGTCATCCCCTATTTCAACCCCTTATACCCATTTTTTCGCGATAAAAAGTAGCCTATGTCCTTTCTCAAGCTTTAGTCCATCTCTGTACCAAATTTCATCAAAATCGGTCCAGTGGTTTAGACGTGAAAGCGTAGCAGACAGACAGACAGACAGACAGACAGACAGACAGACAGACAGACAGACAGACAGAGTTACTTTCGCATTTATAATATTAGTAAGGATATCCTGCTGGGTCCTAATGTCCTTTATAATGGAGATAAATTAATCTACTATATCATGCAGGATTTTATTTAGATTTATTTTCTCTTCTTCTTTTATGATTATCATTATTATTCAGCCCTTTACTGTCCACTGATGAATTTCCTCATAGAACACCATAAAACGTACTCCTATGCTACCCGTATCCAATACTCTCAGTAACTTTCACCTTGTTATACTTACCTGAGAATGCATCCTATGTCCTCCGATACGTGATCGCTACTCTAGAAACTTTCCTATCCAGTGGATATCTTCGGACCGATCGATGTGACCTGCCCATCACCCCATCAATGTTCTAATTCTTCGTCCAATCTTTTTACCTAGGATTGCCGTACTTGGAATGCTATCTCACAGAGAAATCGCACTCTTTTATGATTATCATAATAATTTTAAATTAGGGATGTGACTTGGAGGGAAAATAATCGATTTTTTAAATAATCGATTCTTTGTTCTTTAAAATAAATCGATTATAAAATAATCCATTTTTTTCCTTTTTTTTTTTTTTGTGGGTGGGCCGCGGTCGGCGCGCCTCCGCACCACTCCGTCCGGGGCGACAGAGGGGCTTAAGCACGCAACTCCCGCGACCCACCCGAAAACCACGTCGCCTTCGTCGTTGGGCCGACCACTGGAGCAGCGTTAACTTGTCGTCAGTGGTCGGCCCGACGGAATACCCCCTATTGGGGTACCCTCCCATCGACCGACGTCGCCCCCTCGGGGAGGACGTCGGTCTTTCTTCACGCGGTCGGCCTCTCGGCGGGTGACGGACTAATCCCCGGTCACGTCACCCGCGGCCTCGGCTAGGGCGGCATGAGGCGCAAATAGTTGCGCCTGCACCGCCCCAGTCGCCGGCGGCGGATCTCCTCATCGAGGCTGCGCTCCTCACGCAGGCGATCCGCCGCCTCCTTCCGCGAGATCACTGTCTCGCAGAAGGCTGCGACCGCGTCCCAATTCCCGACGCTGTCGACCATCGCCCTAGCGATAGGCGGCAGCGTCAGGTCCGTACCGATAATTGCGACGAGTTCACAGCGCTGCACTGCCCAAGCCCCGCAGGCCTCGAGCGTATGGCGCGCCGTGTCCTCATCGCAATCGCAGTGGTGGCAGGATGGTGTACTCTCCCTCCTAACGACCTTGTGCAGGTATTTGGCGAAGCACCCATGCCCCGTCAAAACCTGCACCAGTTGGAAGGAGAGCACCCCGTGCCGCCTCTCCAACCACTGCATCAGCACCGGCCGGAAGGCCTCCACGGTTCGCACCCTGAACCGAGGCCTCTCCAGCCGGACTGCCCAACGGGCGATGACGTCTCGGCGGGCGTCGACGCGCCAGGCGGTGAGATCCCTTAACGAGACCACACCGCCCCCCGCTCGCACCCCCGTCACCCGCCGATATAGTCCGGCGAGCATCTCCGCCTCCAGGTCCCACGGGGGAGTCCCGGCCAATAGGCACGCTGCCTCCGTCGCCACCGTGCGGTATCCGCGGATGGCCCTGACCGCCGTGACCCTCTGTGGTCGCCACAGAAGGGCCCTAAGTCGGGCGGTCATGGACCCCGCCCACACCGGTGCGCCGTACAGGGCCATCGACCGGATGACCCCCGCGTACAGCCGTCGGACCCATTTTTTTCCTAACAAGATTATGATGTGCTTTTTTTTTTAGAAAATGTGAGCTTTATTTTCTAATATAGTATGGAATAATCGTGATGACTTTTTTTTTGTGTGAATAATCGATTAATTTCAATCGAATTTCGAATAAAAAAATCAATTAATAATCGATTTTTATTATTTGATAATCGATTAACAATCGATTATTATAAAAATCGATTATTTTTCACATCCCTATTTTAGACCATACACGTCCCACTGTTGAGCTCGGGCACGGTAATATTATCAATCAGTAATCCAACTTCATACAAACGGACAAAACGCGAGCTATACCTACGCGCCTCGATCTCGGCATGCAGACAGTCTCGACTGTGCTGCAGTGACGAACGAACGGTGTGTTATTTTTTTAACAATAACTGCGCGAATTTTTCACTAAAATACATAATTATACACATATTTAATATGACAAGTAGGGTATATTGTGTTGTTTTTGGTTGCATGAATTCGTCAATAACGAATCCAGAGATAACTTTTTTTAGATTACCTGCAAACTCTGAAATCTTACCTATTATAAAATAATTTTACTTACTAGTAGGCAGGTACATAATGTGTGTCGTTTTAATGTATAAGTATTTCCTTTTATCTCCCGAAAAAAAGTTGTCTGGATTAATAAATAAAGTGAATAAAGTGATTGACACGAGTGAAATAGATAGTTTAGGCGGTTCATGAATCATGTTACGGTACGCTTGTGTTAAAACTCATAATGTGTTTTGTTTTGTTAGTTTATATAATTCAAAGTAAAGACGTGGTATTTTATTATTAATAATAATAGATGTTTATTGTACTGTGTGTATGAATAGTACTAGAAAAAAATGATTTGACCGTCTGTCTGTCACTAGATAATTTAAATTTATATATATTTATTTATTTACCCGATTTATTATATATTTATTTACCCGAAACGTCGGGTAATCAAAAATCAAATACAAACGCGATAAAATCCGTAAAGTAGTTTTATTTAAAATGTATTTTTTTAATTAAAACTACCAATCAAAAATCAACACGCATTCTTATTCAACACTTCCTATTCAATTCACAAAGTATTTTATTTGTTTATATAAGAAAAGTATACACAAAACTAAATGGAAACACAAAGTAGGCAAATGTAATTAAAATGCTGGAGGCGGGCAGCCCTATCACATGTTTACCGCGCGGATGTAGACATTTAATTCAAGATTACGGCCGAGATACATTACTGATAGATGACTATACTGTGGCCCGGGCCTCCCCGACTATGGAAGGGCAATTGACCCTATACCACGCTCTCCGTGTAGTGACGGATAAGAATACAATTCATCAACCCCTCTCTTGCCCGTGGGTGGCGTAAAAGACGATTAAGGGATATAATTATGCATATAACATCTATTCAAAAGAAGGAAAACTATACATAAAACCTTATACCAACGACTGACCAGCGTGGTATAGTAGGTCAATTTGCCTCCCATTATGCGAGAGGCTCGAGTTGAACAGTGGAACGTATATGGGCTGAGATGATGATACTACATTGGTCTGATGTGTTGGTTTAAGGTTTTGTTTCGAGTTTTCCTTCTCTTGCATACATATGATATCCCTTAGTTGTCTGTTATCACCCAACAGTAAAAGAAGGGCTGGTAATGCATTCTGAACCACCAGAGAAAAATATCCAATTTATTCGTTAGCGCTAATTCGGCAACAATTATTTCCAACAATATGTACCTAACTTTTTTGTAATTTCGCTATTTGCACGCTACAACACGAATCGTTCCCGTATCGTGAATAGCTGTGTACGACGAGCCTAGCCTATTGGGCGCCATAGAGCATAACAAAAATATACTTCAACCAAAACAAGCGATAAAGAACTTTATGTTAATGGAATAAAGGATAAACTAGCTGCACAATAAGTTTGCATTATTCATTGACTCAATTTCTTGAACAAACGAATCGCCAAGATATCTTCGGTCCACAGTAAGGGTGGCTGATTTCTGTATTATCAGCCATTGATTTTGTCTAGTTGACTATCCGAATGTATAGTTTCTGTATCCGATTATTGATATTAAATTAGAAATTTTATTTAGCATTGATTTTTTTAATATAAAATACATACATACATAGATTCACGCTTCTTTGCTATAGTGATATGCAGAGACCACTTCCCTCCACTTGCTACCATCTTGACATAGCACTTTCATCTCCTCTACATTAATTTATTTTCTCATGCATGTTCTTCAGTTTAGGGTGCTTTTAACTTGGCCTTTCTTTAGAATGTCCCCGATTTAATCGCGGAACGTCCGCTTTGATCTTCCCCTTCCAACACTCGTTCACATTCGCACTATAAATCCTCTTTGTTTGTTTTCTTTCACTCATTCTCTCTACATGACCAAACCAACTTAACATACCTTTCTCAATCCTTGTCACTACGTCTACTTTCATATTACGTTTCCTAATCACTCTATTCTTAATTCTATCACTCAACTTCACATCAATCGCGCTCCTCAGCGCTCTCATTTCCACAGTATTTATTCTACTTCCGTGCTTTTTCTGCTATACCCAGTTCTCCCTTTCATACATTAGGGTTGGTAAAAGTATGCCCCCATGCACAGTCACATGAGCCTTCCTAGACAGACTCTGGCTGATCATAAAGGTGCGCAAAGCACCACTCCCCATATTTCCCTTACACAATCCAATATTTAACTCATTAATAAATTATTTACTGATCTACTTATCATCATCACCATAGCTTATATTCCCACTGCTGGGCTCGAGCATTCTCCGCAATGGGATCCCTCCCATTGACCTAGCATACTTCACTGGTCAGATGCATTGGTATAGTCTTTTATTTCGAGTTTTCTTTCTCTTGCATAGCCTTTATATGAACAATATAACCCTTGGTCATCTTTTACGAAACAAATGGGCAAGATTGAGAGTGGTGAATTGTATTTTTAGTTCATCACCACACGGTAATACTACCTACAACAATAAATAAAATACATTTATCCATTTTTAATTTCGAAATTACGGTTTTTAAATAACTGATCCAATTTAGAAATACAGTTCATTTTTTTTAACATGCTAGTACTCTGTGTGGTATTAAATACTACTGACATGATTCATCCTCATCGTTTAGTCTATCACTGTCCCACTGTCCCCTGCTGGAAATAGACCGAAACATAAAGAAGGGAATAACGCCATAATTGCCATGCTTGGCTGGCGCTTGCAATTACTTATTACTTCCTTGCAATTACTTATTACTTATCGCTTCCCAGAAGAGGTCATGCTCACTCTACGGGTAAATTCTTAGCTGAACTTTACAATATCTATTACGCAGGTAAGATGTAGGGACTATTGCATTCTTATCCTATCGCCATAGAGTAGAGAGAGAGATGAAAATGAATTCATAAGAGTAAAACAATTGCTTTGAATTATAAAACGTATGTAGTACTTCACTTTCCATTGAACAATTGCTTTCTTATATTAATTATACACTGTAATCAATCAAATTTACCATGTGGTGACGAATTAAGAATACAATTCACCACTCCCTATCTTGGCCGTGGATGTCGTAAAAGATGACTAAGGGATATAATATGCACATAACATCTGTGCAAGAGAAGCTCGGAATGAAATCCTCTACCAACATGTCTGACCAGCACGGTATAGTAGATTAAGTTCCTTCCCATTATGGAGGAGACCCGAGCCCAACAGTAGGACGTATTGGATTGCGATGATGAACATTTTTTTGCACTCCATAATTCAAATATTTTTTTACTTAAGTTAGTGATAGATACGGCACGGAACGTGACAATAAGTCATGCTTTATCATGCGTGCAGCATTCATCGATTTATAAGAATCACGTCAATAACTATTTTTAATTGCAAAACGGAATACTACACTCCACTTCCCACTGAACAATTGCTTCCTTATATTAATTAAACACAAGTAATCAATCAAAACCATCCAGTACAAATGTCATGTTAGTTTAATATTTAGTGTACTACTTAGTTGCGTAGAAAGTTTCATAATGGATCTGGAACTGAGCCAGATATGGAGTGAGATCTGTTATAACGTTCACGCTTTAAAACCCAGACGTGTATTCCGTGCAAACATGTTTTGATTATCATAATTGTTACGTTTATTTAAATCTAAGTTCACTGACTGTATATTGGAGTCGTATTTATTTTACGTACTCTTCTTTTTTTTTTGGGTGGTTTTTTGGGGTGGCGGGGTGGTTTTTGGCGCTCCACTCCATCCGGGACGACAGAGGGATGTAAGCACGCACACCCTTAACCCAACGGTACAGTACGTCGCCTTCGTCGTTGGGTCGACCACAGGTGCATAGTTCCTTGACTTCAATGGTCGACCCGACGGAATACCCCTAGGGAGTATCCTCCCCCGGCGACGTTCCCTACCAGGATGCCGATCGCCGTCGCGAGGCTAACCTCTCCGCGGGTGCCCGGACTAAATCCCCGGTCCGGTCACCCACAGCCTCTGTTAGGGCGGCATCAGACGCAATTTTACATACCCTGTGGTGACTGAATAAGAATACAATTTAACACTTGTGGGGTGTCGTAAAAGACGACTAAGCAATATATTACGCATATGGCAAGAGATGAAAAACTCGAAATAAAATCCTGTCTGACCAGCATAATATAGTAATGTCAATTTCCCTCCTATTATGGAGGAGGCTCGAGCCCAGTAGTGGGACGTATATGAGCCAGAATGAAGATGATGGTGATTTATTTTACGTTCTCTGTGGTGATGGAGAAAGAATACAATTGAAAACCCCTTATCTCACTTTTGGGTGTCATGAAGGATGGCTAAGGGATTAAATATACATAACATCTATACAAGGCAAGGAAAACTTGAAATTAAACTCTATATCAACATGACCTGTGTGGTGTAGTAAGTAGGTCAATTTAACTTCTATTATGAAAGAGACTCGTGCCTGATAGTGGAATGTATATGTGCTGGAATAATGATGAAGATGATTTAGTTTATTTTTTTAATTATATTGCAGAGGATTAATTCGATTTTTTTTATATACACAAATAAATAAAATTGAAATACTTTTGTAATGTCAATGTTAATTTTTTTTTCTAAATGCATATGTAATCATTTTTACAGACAACACCCTATGCTGAAAAAGTAATATTTGTCTTACAGGAGATCTTTCAAAGATATAATTAATGGTCAAAAAATATACTCGGAGATTCGAGGTATTAATTTGTGAATAGTGTACAAAGTGTACTATGCTAAGTATGCAAAGTATACTAGCAAGATATATTTGATAATAGATATTTGACATGACTTAAAACTGCATTACCTTTTGATTTTTTCACCTCAAGAGATTGAGTCTGCTCAAAAAGTCTTTAAGTCTATCAGCGTGGAAAGCCTTGATAACACATCAACCCAACCGCGTGAACAGTGATCACAAATCTGTTGTTCATAACATTCGAAGATTCATACTCGCCTTGATATTGGAAACAATTGCGTAGCTCAAGCGTTTGTGGTTCTGGTATTAAATAGGTGAACGTTGGAGGGTAGGCTTCATAAGGCGTGACCGTTTGACTTTTGTGTGGATATTTAATGAACTTTATACCATTTGGTGATCGCTCCCAGTTTTAATCCTGCTGATCACTATAACATCAATGAAATCTCGGTTTTTATTGAACCATCAGAACTAATCCAGTCCCATTTGCTTTGTTATTTACTCAAGAAACAATTCGTGATAAAGAAGTTTCCTATCCAATTCGCTTGCATCTGAAAAAAAGTTCGCTATATACCTTCGCAACATTCAACTTGAAATATTTCAGGTGGAAACGCTTCACATCTCATAACTTCTATACCCATTCTTTCACTGCTCAACTACTTCACATATTTCTACTGTTATACAAATTAGACTGATGCCGTTTACTGGGTAAATTTAAATAGTAGTTTCTTCCTAACCTTGAAGTTAACAAAAGGTGCCATTACAACCTCGGCTGCAGGCTGCAGATACAGCTAGCACACGCACGACACGCAGCCGCTGCCTGCATTCATAGCCGATAGTGATTCCGAGGCTGGCTGCACGTGCTGTGGTAAGCAGCAGGTGGCGACCAGATAGCCGATAAAAATTCTATGATTCTATTCAATATGAGCGCTAATTGGATTGCAAATTAAGTTTGATGAAATTGGCTCCGAGTAGCAATTACTTGGGACTTGTCTCAACAGGTCGGAGTGCCGTAACAAGGTGCACCGCCGCAGCACTACTAGTCTGCGATCGGCTGCGGCTGCAAGTGCTGCTGTGACTCGCGTTCTGAATGTTTTTCACAGATTTCTGTGAAAAACATTAACAGACAGATTACAAAAGTGGTATGGATTTCCATACTACTACATAGAAAACCAGTCGTGCAGCCACAGTCGGCTTCGTGCAGCCGCTGCATGTGCTGCCTGTAGCCGCAGCCTGCAGCCGAGGTTGGAATGGCACCTTTATTGTTATGTATAAATAACACGCCTCGAGAATGTCGGGTAGGGATATCGAGGATTCAGCACCAGTAGTCCGTCCAATGGCGAAGGGAAGGGAATATGGCAGGTTATAGGGTCGTGTGCCACCTTCTCGTCACCCAAGATGAGATAGACGGCATGCATCCACACCATCATCATTATCATTTTAGCCCGTACATGCTCCACTGTTGGGCTCGTGCCACCTCTACTATGGGAGGGAAATTGAACTACTAGACCCCACTGGTCAGTGTTGGTGTAGGGTTTTGTTTCGAGTTTTCCTTCTCTTGCATAGATATTATATGCATGTTATATCCCTTAGTCGTCTTTTACGACACCCACAGGCAAGAGAGAGAGTGGCGAATTGTATTCTTAATCCGTCACTAAGCGGTTAATCCGCACTATAGCTTGTCAAAAAAAAGAGTATAAATAACATTATTGCATGAACCAATTCGTCTAGCTAGAATGGTATATGTAGGTATGCATTTCACGTATTCATATTTGTAACGATAGACAGATGTTTGCTGTATCGGGATTGCTCAAACAAGGATTTGGATATATTTTCATAAACAAATATAAAGTTGAGTCTTCTATAAACGGTGTTATCGACATTGTTGAATATTATTTGGTGAGTGTTTTATATTTAGTGAAAATTAACATTTGAAATACTACTGGGCCTATTAAAAAAAAAAAAATAAATGAAAAAAAAAAGTACTTACATAATGACTTACTAATATTATAAATACGAAAGTAAGGATGTTTGTTTGTTTGTTACGCTTTCACGCTTAAACCGCCGAACCGAGGTGTATAGGTATCTATCATAGATAATAAAAATATTTTAAACGATATTAACTTCCCATTTATTCAATAAAAGAAAAAAAAATGTTTTCTTGTCGGTCACCACGCTCAAAAGGTGTAACTTGAATTAATATCAAAGTAAAACTTCAATTAATAATAGGTCTTTACCTATGTAATTGCCGTTCTGCAGTACTGGCCATTTCAAATCAAAATAATTTTTGTTTGCCTAAGAATTCTAATTTCGAATTAATTTTATTTTAAAACATGGAATTCATTTTCCAAAAGTAGTTATTTGTTTATTGATTAGTGTTACGTTTTCATCGCATTTCAATCTTTTTCGTCATCATGAATACGTTAAAAAATCGAGTAATTATGGAATATGAGTATCGTCGTGGCAGCAACGCGGCACAAGCGGCACGCAACATCAACGACGTTTTCGGAGCTAACACTACAAACCAACGCACCGCCTGTTATTGGTTTGCTCACTTCCGTTCTGGAAATTTCGACCTGAAAAATGAACCTCGCAGTCGTCCGAAGACTTTGGTCAACAATGACAAATTAAAGGCGATTGTGGAAGCCGATGATACACAATCTACGGCTGAATTAGCAGCAGTTTTCGACGTTAGCGTCAAAACAATATTGGTCCATTTGCATCAAATTGGCAAGGTAAGAAAGCTTGACAAATGAGTGCCCCACGAACTCAATGATCGCCAGCGCGAAGCACGCGTCGAGACATGCCTTGCATTGCTCAACAGACACACACAAATGAAGGAATTTTGAAACGCATTGTTACTTACGATGAAAAATGGATTCTGTTTGAAAACCGCAAGCGCTCAGCAAGTTGGTTGGATCCTGGTTCAGCACCTAAACAATGGCCTAAACGAAAACTTACCCCTAGAAAAGTGATGATCACTGTTTAGTGGTCTAGCGCCGGTGTGATTCATCACAGCTTCTTAGCAAACGGGGTGAGCATTACTGCAGATGTGTACTGTGAAGAATTGAACACAATGATGAAGAAGCTGGCACATCTCCAACCAGCATTGGTCAATCGCTCCGCTGCTCTTGCACGACAATGCGCGACCTCAGACTGCACAGCAGACGGTCTCCAAGTTGCAAGAACTGGGGTTGGAAGCTCTTCGTCATCCGCCATACTCACTAGACCTTGCGCCTACAGACTACTTCTTTTTCTATAATTTGGATAACTTTTTGGCGGGAAAGAAATTCAATACCCGAGAGGCAGTACAAAATGCCTTTGAAGAATTTGTTGCCTCCCGTCCAGCTGATTTCTTTAAGAAGGGCATCAATAAACTGCCGCTGCATTGGTAAAGATGCATTGATTGCATGGGTGATTACTTCGATTAATACAAATAAAAAATACATGAAAAAAAATCGTTTAATTTTTTTCATACATAACGGCAATTTCATGAGACCTAATATTAAAAAAAAAATACTGCATAAATAAAAAATAAATAAATAATTATAATTGCATAAGTTGATAACAATGCTATGCAATAGCTTTACCGCGGCAGTCCCCGAGTGCCACACGTTTTTTTTTCTGGGTGTGAGTTGCGGTCAGCGCACTCTCGCACCACTCCATCCGGGGCGACGGAGGGGCGTAAGTACGCACATCCGCAACCCACCTGAACACCACGTTGCCTTCGTCGTTGGACCGACCACCGGAGTAGGGTTACTTGTCGTCAATGGTCGGCCCGACGGTATACCCCCTAGTGGGGTACCCTCCCATCGACCGATGTCCCTCCCTCGAGGAGGACGTTGTTCTAGTTCTAGATTTAATTCGTGGGTGTCGTATAAATGATTAAGGTATTAATAATAGCAACTATGCAGGAGACTGCATAGATGGCGTAGTGGTTAAGATACACCTACCATGCCAGTGTCGCGGGTTCGAATCCCACACAGTACAATATTACATGCGATCCACAAATTGTTGTTCTGGGTGTGGATGTAATTCATGTCCGTTAATTATATGTTTGTAAAGTCCCCCGCAATACAAAGATATTTCCTTAGTATAGGGCGTTGTATTATAGTTTTATAAAGAAGGAAAACTCGAACCCTATGCCAACACTTCTGACTAACGTGGCATAGTAGGTAATTTTTTTTTCATAGTGGAGGAGGCCCAAGCCCAACAGTGGGACGTATTTGGGTTGAAATGATGAAGAGATGGAGATGATGATTAGGCGTAGTACCGAGTAAATAATTGCTTGAGTATGAAAAATACGTATTATTTTGACATTACATACAAACACTTCAATTTTAGTTTTCTTTAGAGATAAACTAGTCCACTGAGAAATATAAGATAAACGTTGTAGGTATATTTCTACAAAGTTTCCAGGACCTGAGGCTTGTTATGAAGCTTATTTGAATATAGTAGTAGAATATAGGGGCATTTCAAAGTAAATAATTATATAATAAAGTAATATTTGGCAGTAAATGATCATACTATTTGCATAAAGGTTGAAAAGGTTCGCAAGTAAACCCTTCATTTTTAAAGACCTCTTCATCTATATTGTTACAATTTTTGCGTGTGTAGACTAGATAAGTTTAAGTCCCAAATAATCACCATCATCATCATTTCAGCCTTTCGCCGTCCACTGCTGGACGTAGGCCTCCCTCATATTACGCCACAAAGTGCGGTCCTGTGCCGCTTGCATCCAACGACGCCCAGCAACTTTCACCAGGTTGTCGGTCCACCTGGTGAGGGGACGTCCTACACTGCGTCGTCCGATACGTGGTTGCCATTCGAGAACCTTTCTTCCCCAGCGGTTGTCGGTTCGTCGAGCGATGTGACCTGCCCATTGCCACTTCAGCGTGCTAATTCTTCGTGCTATGTCTGTTACTCCTGTTCTTCTGAGGATTTCCGTATTTCGGATTCTATCTCGCAGAGAAATCCTGAGCATAGATCGTTCCATAGCACGCTGAGCGACTTTGAGGGTAATTGACCTACTATACCACGCTGGTCAGACGTGTTGGTATAGGGTTTTATTTCGAGTTTTCCTTCTCTTGCATATATGTTATATGCGTTTTATATCCCTTAGTCGTCTCGTACGATCACCCACGAGTATGATAGGTGGTGAATTGTATTCTTACTCCGTGTCCACACGGAAGAAATAAATACATAAAGATAAATGCCCTAAAAACTTGCTTCCCCTTTCATAAAAAGACTCTCGAGTCAATGAATAATTAAAAAAAATAAACATAATAATTTTATTGATGACTTTCAATTTATTAAACTCTCTGTAAACAAAAATTGATTACTATTGCTCGCCTTTTCCGTAGCAAACAAAAGGGCTCAATTAATCGCGTCCGGCGCCGGACACCGGTACCGGACGCAGCCGGACTCAAACAACGAGCTGTGGCTATTCACACGTCTCTTTTTACTTCATTTTGTTTCGATTTTTCATGCTTCAATGTGTACAGCGATGTATTGTTTTTAAAATTAATGGCTATTCTTTTGTTAAAATAAAAAAATGGCGCATAGCAGTTGTGAGGATTGCAGAAGTGAAAATTTATAACTATGAGCAAACAGTTTTTATTTTTGGACTAGCAACCCGCCCTCGCTTCGCTTCGGTTTTAGTCGTTTTACCCGCGTAGTTCCCGTTCCCGTGGGAATACCGGGATAAAATATAGCCTAGTTTACGCCCTGATATTATAGCTTTCCATTGGTGAAAGAATTTTTGAAACAGGTCCAGCCGTTTTGAATATTACCCGGAACAAACAGACAGACAAAAATTTTTTAATCGCTATTTTAGGCATAGGTGTCGTGCAAATAACCGTGTGAGCATGAAAAAAGTCTATTATTTTGACATTACAAACAGACACTCCAATTTTATTTATTGGTATAGATATTCAAATTGTTTGATCTATAATTTGTAAACTAAAACTTTTTACATTTATCTGATTTTGACTTATATCGGCACAGATATAGTGACATTACCTACATATATAATACTGGCTAACCCAATAGACGTTGTTCTGTTCAAATAAAATAAAAGGAATTCTCTTTGAAATCGACAGCAGCGCCACCTACCGGGTGCAATTGTGAATCTAAACAATTCTTGAATCCCCTTGAACATACACAAAATATTTCATCAACATCAGTCCAGCCGTTTAGGAGGAGTTCATACATAGATTAGCGTTAACACGTCACATGACCAGGCTGATGATCAAAAGTTGAAATAAAATAAAACTACTTTACGGATTTTATCGTGTTTGTATTTGATTTTTGATTACCCATCGTTTCGAACACTTTGCAGCGTTCATGGTCACGGGCGAACTAAGATGTCTCACGTCCAACAAGTCATCGTTACTGCAGAAAATTTATAATTATCTACCCAATACAGAAATTAGTTATTAAATATTGACCCACATTTTGATACAAATGTATTGCCAGTGTAAGAAGAAAATTATTCTATATGAAAAAATTATATTGTTTATGGTTAGTAATTATTTAACATTAAAATTAATAGTAATTATATTTAAAAACCTAACAATCTAGTATACTACAAACGCGATAAAATCCGTAAAGTAGTTTTATTTAAAACTACTCGCTTCGCTTCGGTTTTAGTCGTTTTACCCGCGTAGTTCCCGTTCCCGTGGGAATACCGGGATAAAATATAGCCTAGTTTACGCCCTGATATTATAGCTTTCCATTGGTGAAAGAATTTTTTAAATCGGTCCAGCCGTTTTGAAGATTACCCGGAACAAACAGGCAGACAGACAAAAATTTTTAATTGCTATTTTAGGCATAGATGTCGTGCAAATAACCGTGTGAGCATGAAAAAAGCCTATTATTTTGACATTACAAACAGACACTCCAATTTTATTTATTGGTATAGATTCTTTTAATCTTTAAACGACAATTTTTGTATATATATAATATCAGGTTGAGGATCTCGGCAACGGCTCCAACGATTTTGATGAAATTTGACATAATAGAGGTTTCGGGGCCAAAAAATCAATCTAGCTAGGTTTTATTTATAGAAAATGTTGTTTTGTCGGTATTTTTAGCTAATCAATATAATTACATAAACTGTTATTGACATTTAGTGGTAGGACCACACTGTCGACAGTTATCTGTAGGAGTGGTAGGACCACACTGTCGACAGTTATCTGTCTACAGCCGCGGGCCGGTCCGTCCGGGGCAGTACCATGCTCTCGCAGAAAATCGACGTCTGAGTAGTATCAATTTGTTACTGCGCTTCGTTCGGTGAGCGAGAGAGCCGGAAGCCCAACTTTCTGAGGGTGATTGCGTGTGGAGGGTTTTGGTGGTGCCCTTGGTATCACCGAGCCTCAATGCACGCATTCACACTCCCTTCGCTTTCTTCGCGGTAGGCAACGGCCTTGTAAAGGTCCATGAGCGGCAGGAACACTTACCATCAGGTGTACTGTTTGCTCGTTTGCCACCGTTTGCGATAAAAAAAAAAAAAAAAATCCTCTGAATAGGAATTCGAATTTCGCTGTCGCCGTCAAGAGTGGCAATAGCTCAGTTGGGAAGTTGTCCAGTTTTATCCAGTCGCATTCAAACAGCGTGAGATCGAACCTCGGTGTTATTATAATTCCGTTTTTGTATTTTTTTCATTATCTCATCATTGTTATTTTTTATTAATATATATCTAAATAAGTAAAAGACGACTAAGAGCCCTAGATTGACCCGGACCAACTCCATCTGGTACCATTTGGGTCAACGATTACATTCCCAAGGAGGGTTGACATCAGGCAGACAGCCGGTCATAAAAGTCATTGCCGAAACTTTTTGCAATATGTCAAAACAGATGACATATTGCGTCGACCCCAAGTAATTGGGATAAGAGCAAGATGATGATGATATCTAAATAAGTTCGTCAAAAATATAATCTACAAAAAAAAAGTTATACCGAGCGCAGTTCGGTGAACCAGATTTAGCATTTGTAATATTCATTATCTCAGTCCACATAAAGCCCGTAAATCAGCTCGGGCCTCCTCCAGAATAAACGAGCAATAAACCTACTATATCGCGCTGATCAAACATTTTGTCATGGAGTTTTATGCACAGCTTTTCTTCTCTCGCATAGATGTTATCCGCGTCATCATGCATCATCATCATTTCAGCTCAAAAAAGTTCCACGGTTGGATTCGAGCCTCTTCCACAATAGGAGGGAAATTTACCTTACTAAACCATGCTGATCAAACAGGTAGGTACAGAGTTTTATTTCGAGATTTCCTTCTCTTGCATAAATTTTATATGCATACTATATCCCTTAGTTGTCTTTTACGACATCCACAGGTAAGATAGGGAGTGGTGAATTGTATTCGTACTACGTCTCTACACCGAATACCCGAATACATATCCGCATATTCGAATATAATTCACCACCCCAATTCTTGCCCGTGAGTGGTAAAAGACGAGTAAGGGATTATCATGTGCAGCTAACATCTATGCAAGAGAAGGAAAACTCGAAATAAAACTATTACCCGTCTGACCAGCGTGGTATAGTTGGTCGATTTCTCTCCTATTGTGGCTGAAATGAATGAATGAGCTAGAAAATTTAAAAAGTATTACACAAAACATTTAGCACAAATATTTACTAACACTTTACACTTTATAAGGCTCTATAATTTTATTCAAGCACACTTACCGTATTGTCAACGCATTAGTAAAATTTCTAGTGACTTTTATTTGAGTAAGGTTAACTTGCGGTCGACCCAATGCTAGTTTAAGGGCCAACAAATGTATGTAGAAAGTGGTTTCGGATGGTCCTTTACATGTTTTCAGCTGTAACATTTATATGGGGAAATTGGATAATATATATATATATATATATGTAACCTAATGTTACGTGAATATAGACATAATATTTTTGAAGTGAAAAAAAAGAAAAGTAAAGTACCATATTCTTTTAAAAGTACTTCTTGAATAGTAAAATATTTGCTTACGATTCAAAACGGGGTCCAATACGTGGTCGCCACTCGAGAACCTTTCTTCCCCAGCGGTTGTCGGTTCGTCGAGCGATGTGGCCTGCCCATTGCCACTTCAGCGTGCTAATTCTTCGTGCTATGTCGGTTACATCCGTTCTTCTGCGGATGTCCGTATTTCGGATTCTATCTCGCAGAGAAATCCCGAGCATAGCCCGTTCCATAGCACGCTTAGCGACTTTGAGTCTAGTTATGAGGCCTACATTTAGGGACCACGTTTCCGTGCCGTAAGTCATCACTGGTAACACACACTGGTCTTAGACCTGTGTTTTCAGACACTGAGGTATGTTGGACGAGAATATCCTCTTAATTAGCGTGTATAAGTACACCCACCCATTTTCCCTAGCTTCTTTTTAGTGGAAATATATCCCAATATTGGGTTCGGGGCTTCTACCACAATGGCAAGCAGTATACCAGGTTGTTCAGAGAAAATTTATGTTGAATTCCCTGTCTCTTACATAAATGCTATTTGTATATCATATACCTTAGTCTTCTACGACACCAATATGGGTGAATTGTATTCTTCATCATCATCATCGGGGCCCATACAGATTCTATTGATGAGCTCGGGCCTCCTCCACTATGGGAGGAATATACAACACTGGTCAGACAGGTTGTTATAGTGTTTTATTTTGAGTTTTCCTTCTTTTGCATAGATGTTATATGCATATTATATCCCTTAGTAGTATAAAAGAGATTAAAAAAAGCCTTCATTTTACATCAAAATTGGAGTAGTGATATTTTATATTTCAAGTGTATAATTTTTCATTCATTATAAAAGCATAAATAAATCATTTTATCATAGCTGATAGAATTATCAAACTGGAATTTATGCCAACTGGCTAGTCTCCAAAAACCATTATGTTATTCTTAGTTTTTTAAATGTCCTTTCTCAAAAGAATAATTATTCTAAGCCCGATTTTTACTAACAAAACCTAATTAGATTTAAAAAACATCAACATTCCATGTTAATTGCCAGAAAATATTTTCTTTCATTTTGTTTGAAAATAGGGATGTGACTTGGAGGGAAAAAATCGGTTAATAAATAATCGATTTAAATTTTTTTTAAATAAATCGAATTGCAAAAAGTCGATGAATTATCATTAATGATTAATTATTTTTATAATCGGTTTTTACCCCAACAGGATTATGATGACCTTCTTTTTAGGAAATCTGACAGTGATATTTATTTTCTACATAATAGAAAACTTTAAATTTCAACAAAAAAGCAAATACTAAAATAATCGATTAATTTTAATATCGATAAATAATCGATTAGTAAAATCGATTATTACAAAAAAATAATCGATATTAATTAAATCGATTGATACAAAAATCGATTATTTTTTCACATTCCTATTTTAAAAAGCCTTACTCATTTTTTCTTTTTTGGGGTGGGCATTTGCAGCGCACTCGCCGCATGCTCCGTCCGGGTCGACAGAGGGGCGGCGCGCAGCCCTATAATCCACCTTAGCTTATCACCTTCGTCGTTGGGCCGATCACCGCTACTGAGTTCCTTGTCCTCCGTAGTCGGCCCAACGGAATACCCTGCGGGGTACCCTCTCCTCTCGACGTCCCTTTCCTGGGACATCGGTAAATAGTATATCTATTTGTATAAGCATCAAACATTATCATCATCATCTTGCTCTTATCCCAATTACTTGGGGTCGACGCAAAATGTCATCTGTTTTGACATATTGCAAAAAGTTTCGGCAATTACTTTTACGACCGGCCGCCTGCTTGACGTCAACCCTCCTTGGGAATGTATTCGTTGACCCAAATGGTACCAGATGGAGTTGGTCCGGGTCAATCTAGGGCTCTTAGTCGTCTTTTACGACACCCACGAGCAAAGCAAGGGTTGGTAGTATTCAAAGCCGCTACCACACAGCAATTATCACAATAATACGTACAACATATAACACAATCAAACATTATATTCAAATAAATTAATTCGGATTCTTAACGTAATTACTAACGGCTTAAGCTTCAATTACTGTTCATCATATAAAGTCATTCCATCACTATTCGGAGGTCCTAAACGCATAATTATTTTATCCAACACACTACATAATCCGTCCTCAAAGCTGGACCCTTTGTCCAATGACCCCTTAAAACAAGTTAACGAGATAATCTTAGATTATCCTCAGAACGTCTAATAGTAAGTGTTTCGCTATTATTTGATTATAAAACAGTTTTACTACATAATTTTCCGTGTAGTGACGGAGTAAGAATATAGTTCACCATCAATCTTGCCCGTGGATGTCGTAAAATACGACAAAGGGATATAATATGCATATAACATCTATGGATGAAGGAAAACTCTAAACAAAACCCTAAACCAATCCGCATTAAAAAAAAAATAATGTGTGTGTGTATACGCATTAAGGAAGTTATACTTCTTTAGCTTAACAAGACAAATCCTTTCTAAAAAAATATCTCTTGTGTTATCCTATGTTTGTAGAAAAAAAAACGACACTATTAATAGAAAAAAAAAAAGATATTTAATTTAAAGTTTTGTTATAACGCATTATCTAGTTGACATTTGTGACGATGTGCACGCGCACAGGAAAAAATATTGCCTAGCCCAGGTTGACAGAGAGGCGGCGTGCGGAACCCACCCGTGACAGGTCGCCTTCGTCATTGGGCCGACAACCAGTGCAGGGTGACTTGTCGTCAGTATTCGCCCCGACAGAATACCCCCGAGGAGTACCCTCTCCTCGACCGACGACCCCTCGGGGATGTCAGTCGTCGTCGCGCGATCGGCCTCTCGGCACGTGACGGCAAATCAATGGCCTGCATTGCTGTCATGTTTTAAAAATTGTTCACTATTTTTATTTTATAAACAACAAGACTATGTAATAAAATATTGTGCTGCAAGTGACAACTCTATTGAGCTCGAGCCTCTTCCAGAATGGGATCTCTTACACCACGCTGTCCCTAGGCCAATCTGCCTGACCAGCATGGTATAGCACGGTCGATTTCCCTTCAATAGAGAAAGCTCGAGCCCCATAGTGAGACATATATAATCAGATATGGGTTTTGGAACGAAGTTCCTTATCGCGCGTTGCGAAAGGTGGCTAGACGGAAAAAATTAAGACCAAAAGTTGTAACGACACTTTTTGCTATAGTTGTAAGCCGTGCGGCGTACGCGTGTTTCTCTGTCTGTCTCTCTTTCTCTCATAGAAAGCAAGCCAGTTATTTTCGTTTTGTCTTTCTATTAATATACAGATAATTATAACTAATATAAAAAAAAAAATTATTACAATTCCTTCACTAATTAATCGAAAGGAACTTCGTTCCATCCGGGTGTCCCTTGACACCTCTCAAGTTTTTTTAATTCGAGTTATTTTTCTCTTACATAGATATAAGCACGGGCAAGAAACTAGGTGGTGAATTTTATTCTTACTTCGTCACCGAAGACAATGATTGACATACACAGATACGAACTTTACACAAATTCAGAACAATCATATGCGAATCGCATAAAGAATTGTTCTGTATGAAGATCGAACCTGATTGGGTTGGGTGATTGAGACTCATGTCCTGCATTAAGTTTGTGTTAATAAAAGTAACGCACAGTTTCATAACTCTACGCCATTGGGCTTACCATTGGTATCAAATCAAATCAAAATAATTTATTTGTCAGAATATTGTCATATTAGTTGGTATTATCTTAAATAAAGTTTCAAATATTCTACCGTTTCCGGTGTACAAATATAAGTTGTTTAATAGATAAATCGAAATAGAAAACAGTAAAACAAACAGAAATAATAATAATTTGAAATACAATGTCATGGGTTGCGATAAAATAGAAATCAATTGATATGTCAAAGTAATAATATATAAAAACATTTTTAAATAACATTATTAAAATTTGTCGTCCATAAATTCGTTAATTGAGTAATAACACTTATTCATTAAGAAATCATAAATTGGACATTTAAATTTGCTTAAACACAGGTCTTTAAAAGAGTCTGGCAGTTTATTATATACGCGTATTGCCATACAGTAGACATTTTCCCTAAATAAATCGTGTCCTTAATACCCATAACCAGCCCGTGGAGATCGAACCTACGACATTCGGTACGAGACGTTGGATAGTTAGATAACTCCAGTATATCTATAGTTCTAGTAGTAGGACCACACTGTTGACAGTTATCTGTCTACAGCCGCGGGCCGGTCCGTCCTGGGTAGTACCACAATGAGGAGAAAATCGACGTCTGAGTAGTAGCAATTTGTTACCTACTGCACTTCGTTCGCTTCGGTTCGACAACACTTACCATTAGGTACACCTGTTTGCTCGTTTGCCACCATTTGCAATAAAATAAGCCGTATAAACGTAACCATCGATTCTTTAGTTTAAAGATATTTCCTAATAGCAAAAGCATCCCAAAGAGGGCTCTAGGTCATTCTTTAGCCAGTTTTTCTGTCACTAAATTCTCGAGCCATTAATGTCTAATAAAAATTAAAAAATAAATGTATATAATTATACAAATAACCCTACAAATAAAATTGGCCATGTTTTTCCGAATGACGTCATCAAAGCCAACATGGAGAGCGCAGTCTGTTAGCCTTTTTGCTCTCTCACATTACTTAGAGACCAAGCACATTGTTTGCTGAACAGGGACAAACACAAAAATAAATTCTGTCCCTCAAACAAAAAGTTGTTATTCTGAAAAATTATATTAAAACGATATCCGTATTATATGTAACTGCGTAAGAATACGAGATGTAAGCAGATAAAGTCCACAGTACGGCCAAGGAAATTTCAAACAAAAGCAAGCCGTTTTCCAACAAGGTGTAGTAGTTTAACAACGACGGCGACGTGGTGTTTGCGTGGGTTGTGGATGTTGCGTGCTATACGCCCCTCTGTCGCCCCGGACGGAGCGGTGCGTGGAGCGCGCCAACCGCAGCCCACCCCAAAAAAAAAAGGTGTAGTAGTTTAGTTTTGCTCACCTGTAACATGACTTTTGCGCAATAGCGGGATAAACAATTTCATCATCTCAGTCCATATATCCCCCACTGCTAATCTCAGGCCTACGTTACTATGGAAGGGAAATAGGTGCATTTTCCTTCCATAGTATATAGATGACGTCGCTCATCTTTTCACTCACGAGGTCACTCACGAGTCTGAAATATGGTGGTGAATTATATCGCTACCTCATCAACACACAGCAAATGTACATATATGGGTGAGAATGAAAAGATATTAGAACGATCTAAATATTTCGTAATCGTGTCTCAACTTAAGGTCGCGCCACTTCTCTGTGCTGGGGTATTTATAACAATAGCATTCGCACTCCAGTCACTATTTTCACTACGCAGAATGGCCCATGAAATAAGAAGTTATTTACTGTGCCGATTACTTGCACTGTAATTAACTATCAATGGACTGTAATTAACTAAGCAAGATAAAAAAAAATGTTTGTACATAATTCACGAAATATACGCGATAACATTATTTAATCCTTCTTGACGTTGTCACATAAACTGTAAATTTGGAAATATTTGGTCATAGGGTGGTGACGGAGTAAGAATACAAATCACATCTTGGCCGTGGATGTCGTAAAAGACGACTAAGGGAAATTATATGCATATAACATCTATGCAAGAGAAGGAAAACTCGAAATAAAACCCTATACCAACTTGTCTGACCAGAATGGTATAGTAAGGTCAATTTCTCTCCTGTTAAGGAGGAGACTCGAACTCAACAGTGGGAAGTATATGAGCTGAAATGACGATGATGGTAGTCATAGGTTTTACCAAGTTTAGATAATCCCGAGAAACTTATGAACACTGCTATTACCATCCACTTACCAAACGTAACAATTATGTCATTATTCTCTTAAAGCAAGACTTTTATTATGAACGTTGATAGCCTGGATAAATGGAAGCAGTACCGAAAATTATATATTCCACTTAAATAGCAAGTTATTTACGTCTTCGTATATATGTTCACATGCTCGAGAATTCGAAAAATATTTGAGTTGATAATATACATAATATTATTCAGTACTATTACCATATCGTCTACATATCGTATCAATATCGTCACTCGCTATCTAATTTGAAAAAAGAACAGGAACTCGAGCACAGTGTAAATACGCATAGTAAGAATACTCTGTGCAATGTAGCATTATTAAATTGTTAAATATTCGATTATGAACTTTAACTGTTTATAAATAAGATAGAGATTTTCTTATGTAGTACGGCACACTGTCGACAATCTTCTGTCTACAGCCGCGGGCCGGTCCGTCCGGGGCAGTACCACACTCTTGTAGTAAGTCGGCGTCTTAGTAGTAGTAGTAATTTATTACTGCACTTCGGTGAGCAAGGGAGCTGGAAGCCAAATTTTCTGAGGGTATTTGCGGATGGTGGGTTCTCCCAAGAAAGAAGAGGCCTAAGTCATCATCATCCCAGGCCATATGCCCACTGTTGGGCTCGGGCCTACTATACCACACTGATCAAACGTGTTAGTAGAAGATTTAATTTCGAGTAATCCTTCTCTTGCATTGATAATAGTTGCATATTTTATCCCTTAGTCGTTCTTTACGACAGCCACTGGTAACAGAGTGGGTGGTGAATTGTGTTCTTACTCCGTGACCACACGGAAAAGTCCAATAGTGGGACATATATGGGCTCAAATGGTATTCGAATCATAAAAAAAATTCAGTTGACTTGTCAAAAAATCGGTTGTCTCTAAAGTCGGTTTACTGACGATAGTTGAACGTGACAACGTCATAAGAAAATACCGATGGAATGGTTTCATATTTCAAAAGAAAATTTTAATTTTATTTGTTTGATAGATATTTTGTATGGATCAAGCCTTAAATAGAACGCCTCAGAGCGAGGTAACGCCGCATGCGTCATGTTTTTTCGTGTGTGCAGCCGGCTCCATCGAATTATAAGACGTTGTCACGTCAAAAAGGACATTATATTCTGCCTCCGTTACCTTAAAAAAAAAAGCTATTTAAATAGATAAGCCAGTAGAGGCTACTACATAAACGAAAGGAAAATCCCTTAAATTAAAATGTATTGCATCTTTGAGGTTAAAACATTGGTAACACAGTGGTCACAATACACTCGGGTCCCGTTTTAAGTGAGTGCTACTAAATAAAACTTAGTGTTGATTTCTTTCGTGTTATTCTACAGTAACATTGTTGATTCTAATGAAATAGTTTATGCTTTAAAAACTTATGCTTTTTCATCATCGTATCAGTTAGTACACATCCCACTGTTGGTCTCGAGCCTCCTCCATAATAGAAGGGAAAATGAGTTTCTATATCACGCTGGTGCTTTCTGTGTGGTCACGGTGTAAGAATAATATCTGGTTGACCGAGCTTCGCTCGGTATATTTCTGTTGTATTTTTGTAGAGTTTATTTAGATATATATTAATAAAAAATAAATATTAAATAATGAAAAAAATATCAAAAATTACAAAAAGAGAATAATGATAACACCGAGATTCGATCTCACGCTGTTTGAATGCCAAAACAAAACAAAAAAAATTGGACAACTTCCCAACTGAGCTATCGTCACTCTTAACATCGACGCGGAATTTGAATCCATATTCTATTGATATTTTATGTCATTGTATTGATTGGCTAAAAACACCGACAAAACAACATTTTCTATAAATAAAACATAGCCAGATCGATTTTTTGGCCCCGAAACCTCTAGTATGCCAAATTTCATCAAAATCGTTGGAGCCGTTTCCGAGATCCTGAATATATATATATATATATATATACAAGAATTGCTCGTTTAAAGATGTAAGATAGAATCCGAAGGGGTAAGTTACCCGTGGGTGTCATAAAAGACGACTAAGGGATTTATTAGGCGTATGACATCTATGCATGAGATGGAAAACTCGAAACAAAACCCTATACCAACTTATCTGACTTGCATGATATAGTAAGGTCAATATTACTCTTATTATGGGAGAGTCTCGAACCCAGCAGTATATGAGGTGAAATAATGATGAATAATGATATCACGCTGGTCAGACGTGTTAGTTACAACAAAACGGCGGCAATCCATAAGAGAATAAGCTGGGTACCTTAATCCCTCCCCTTCGTCATTAGTATAAGGTTTTATTTGGGGTTCTCCTTCTCTTGAATAGATGTTATATGCATATTTACTCCCTTACTCATCATTTATGACTTCCACGGGTAAAACAGAGGGTGGGCATTTTTCTTACTCCATACTCCAATTACTTCATCAACACGCGTTTTTTTTTTTAAATAAGCTTTTTATCATCATGTGCATCTAATATCTTTAAACGCGCATGTAGCTAAGCTAGCTAAATTTCAGTTACATAAAGTCTCCTTTTATCAGTATTTACAGATAACACAAAATATTAAGGTAAATTTAGCCACGGCTATCAAGAATACCTCAGTGTCTAAAAACACAGGTTTACGACCAGTGTGTTACCAGTGATGACTTACGGCACGTAAACGTGGTCCCTAAATATAGGCCTCATAACAAGGCTCAAAGTTGTTCAGCGTGCTATAGAGCGGGCTATGCTCGGGATTTCTCTCGCAGAAGAACGGGTGTAACCGACATAGCACGAAAAATTAGTACGCTGAAGTGGTAATGGGCAGGCCATGTGGCCTCGCTCGACGAACCGACCACCGCTGGGGAAGAAAGGTTCTCGAGTGGCGACCACGTATCGGATGACGCAGGGTAGGACCAGTGGCGTAGCAAGGGGGGGCGGAGGGGCGGACCGCCCCGGGCGCAACTATTAGAAGGGAGGCAAAATTGGAAGAAAAATATTTTGTGCGGGCACTTTTTTTTTGGGGGGTGAGTTACGGTCGGCGCACTCCTCGCACCACTCCGACCAGGGCGCCATAGGGGCATAAGCACGCACACCTGTAACCCATGACTGTGACGGACTAAATCCCCGGTCCAGTCACCCACGGCCTCGGCTAGGGTGGCATGAGGCGCAGGTAATCGCGCCTACGCCACCCCAGTCAACGGCGGCGGTTCGCTTCGTCGAGGAGACGCTCCTCGCGCACGCGCTCCGCCACCCCCCTTCCGCGAGACTACTGCCTCGCAGAAGGCTGCGACTGCGTCTCAGTTCACCCAGCACCGAACACAAACTCACAAACCTCGAACGTATGCTGCGCCGTATCCTCGTCGCAATTGCAGTGGTGGCAGGATGGTGTACTCTCCCTCCTAACGACCGTGTACAGGTATTTGGCGAAGCATCCATGCTCCATCAAAACCTGCATCAGTCGGAAGGAGAGCACCCCGTGCCGCCGTTTTAACCACTGCATCAGCACCGGCCGAAGGGTTCCATGGTCCGCACACCGAACCGAGCCCCCTCCAGCCGGACTGCCCAACGGGTAATGACGTCTCAGCGGGCGTCGACGCGCCAGACGCTGAGCTCCATCAAAGAGATCACACCGCCCTCCGTTCGCACCCCCGACACCCGCCGCTACAAACCGGCGAGCATTTCCGCCTTCAGGTCCCACGGGGGAATCCCAGCCAACAGGCACACTGCATCCGTCCACACCGTGCGGTATCCGCGTATGGCTCTGACCGCCATGGCCCTCTGTGGTCGCCAGAGTAGAGCCCTGAGTCGGACGATCAGGGTTCCCGCCCACATCGGCGCGCCATACAGGGCCATCGACCAGATGACCCTCGCGTACAGCCGTCGACACGTAGTGCTCGGTCCGCCCACGTTCGGCATATGCCACGATAGGGCGGACGCCGCGCCGATGAGCCATGGAGCAAGCCTGCAGAAATGCTCCCGGAACCGCCAATGCCCGTCGAGCACCAGGCCCAAATACTTCATATGCGCCCGGACGCTGATATCGGTTGGTATCGGTAATTGACAGTGATCGAGACGTCGATGGGAGGGCCCATGCGGGGCCTATGGAACAGGACGGCCTCCATCTTGTCCAGGGCTACCCTCAACCCCAATACCCCGATCCGCCTGACGATCTCTTTGGTGCCTAGAGTCGCCAGGCTTGCCGCCTCCTCTAGCGTCCTACCGCGGGCTGTGACGAGCGTGTCGTCGGCGTACCAAATCATGCCCAACCCAGGCGGGAGGCTCCCCCTCCAATGCCCAGTCGTAGCCGATGTTCCACATCCACAGGGTGGGTCCAAGGACCGAATAAATAATTTCAGTGCGCGTAAGTCGCGAAAAGTAGAATTTTAGATTGTTTAGACTTTATTAAACACTAGCAATCCGCCCTCGCTTCGCTTCGGATTCAGTCGCCTTACGCGCGTAGTTCCCGTTCCCGTGGGAATACCGGGATAAAATATAGCCTATGTTACTCCCTGATATTATAGATTTCCAATGGTGAAAGAATTTTTATAATCGGTCCAGTACTTTTTGAGTTTATTCGTTACATACAAAAATACAAATCTTTCCTCTTTATAATATTAGTGTAGATTATTTTTATAGTGTAAATTATTAATGTTTTAACACAGTCATGTTACTTACACATGTACTTACATAGTTTTGAAATAAATATTTTTTACTCAATTCTTTCATTTCGTTACGTTTTTTCTTACCATCACCAACAATTATTATTTTTACGATGTCAAAAGGGCGGCAAATTATAACTCCGCCCCGGGCGACAGTGACACACGCTACGCCACTGGGTAGGACACCCCCTACTAGGTGGACCGATGACCTGGTGAAAGTTGCTGGGCGTCGTTGGATGCAGACGTCACAGGACCGGACCGCACTTTGTGGCGTAACATGAAGGAGGCCTAAGTCCAGCAGTTCCACTGCGGCGATAGGCTGAAATGATGATGAATAATATCAAGAATAAAAGTAGTTCAATTGAGAAAACTAGCCCCAGATCGATCAGTGGTTTTCCCTTTATTAAATTTCTTTTTTGGAAGAGAAAGATCCTTTTTGTGAGAAAACCTGTTATTGTTTAACAAACTTTTGCAAAAAAACAATTTCCAAAAAAAAACAGAGCTAGCCTTGGGATTCGAACAATGTTTAAATATTTGATAGAAGTCCCTGTCCTTATAATATGTCCCTGCCTTTGTAATATTTTGTCCTTACATATGAAATTAGCGTTTTGTCGTACTACACTTTGATTTGAGGTTAAGATTTCCAAAATCAAATTTATAAATAAATTTAGCTGGTATATTTGAATTTTGAAAACAGTCAATCATTTGTTTTTCCTCAGTATTTTTCTTTGGCGTCGCTTATTACCGCACAATGGACTACATGAAATTTCGGTATATTTACGAGTACGAGTTCTCCGTAGCACCAGCGCTGCAAAAACAGCTCGAAGAATTAATTATGTGTTTGGCGCTGGTATTGCAAAAGAAAGCACGGTACGTTTTTGTTTTCAACGTTGTCGCTCTGGAAATTTCAACCGTCAGATCCAAGCCCGTGGACGGCCGGAGACCAAAGTGGAAAATGAAGAATTAAAGGCTATTATGAAAGCAGATCCATCACAAAGCACTTCAGAGATAGCTGCAAGCTTCAGGGTAAGTGACAAAACTGTATTAATCCACTTGAAGCAAATCGGGCAAGTAAAAAAACTTAAACGATGGGTACCTCATGAATTGAGTGAATCGAACGAAAAAAAGTTGCTTGTGAGTGTTTGGTGGACTAGCGCCGGTATCGTTCACTACAGCTTTCAAAAATCTGGCCAAACGATTACGGCAGATATCTATTGTCAGCAACTGCAAACCATGGAGGAAGAACTAGCTGCTAAACAACTGAGATTGGTCAGTCGCTCCAGGCCACTGCTGCTTCACAACAACGCAAGACCACACACTGGACAACAAACAACCATTAAGTTAGATGAGCGACAAATCGAATGTCTGCGACATCCACCTTACTCCCCGGATCTTGCTCCAACAGATTACCATTTTACCGGAATTTCGATAACTTCTTACAAGGAAAAAAATCAACTCCGATGCGGCAGTCCAAACCGCCTTCAAGGAGTTTATTAAATCTCGCTGCCATGGTTTTTTTTTAGTAAAGGGATCATTGAACTACCTATGAGATGGCAAAAGTGCATAGATAACAACGGTGCATACTTTGATTAATTAAATATATATTACAAAAAAAAAATGACTTTATGCTCCTCCTTACAAAACGTTAATTTAATATGTAAGGACCTAATAATTGGAAATAAACAAAGACTTTACCTAACATCTTAGAATTTATAAATCTGAATTTGAATAAAGGTAAAATAATTCTGATTTCGAAATAAATACAGTTGTACAGTATCACATTCACAATATCTATCAGCCCTTGAATGTTCATTATCGGATATAGACCTCACAACCAGGAATCTACTCACTCTTTTGAACAGAATTACTTGCATCGTACTACTTACTGCGACTTATCGTCAGTTCACTGCCCTATTTTTAAATGTATGTATATGTAAATTTATTTTATGATACACCATAGTCTGTGATATCTGTTTTTGGTTCAAAAGGTGGTATTTGATCATCACATTGAAATTTTATTACTTACATATATAGTAGAAACTCGATTAACCGGACTAATTGTTGTCATTAGGCATTCGGATAATCAAAAATCCGGATAATCGAATGTATGAAAAACTGACTTTGGTTTTGTGCGTTTATTAAAAAACAAATACATATCGCGCAGGGCACGTCGTCAAAGCGGTGTAACAATTACTAACTAAAACAATAACGAAACGCGTGGGGCAGCGATTCCGCAGAACATGCCATGTCATACACGTTCATGCATAAATTTGATTTGTAAGTACAATATATAGGTCGCGGTTGATAGTCCGGATAATCGTGAATCCGTATACTCGAGGTCCGGATAATCGAGTTTCTACTGCATTTAATAAAACCCAGAAGACTAAAATGAATCGAATAAAAAAAAATTGCGTGAGTATTAAGTACGCATGTCAGAAGTGAAACTTCTTTGATTTCATGTGTTTGTAACAGTATTAAAAACAAAAAAAACAAAAAACAAAAGAGAATCTCTCGATCTTTCTCACTCGCTTGCTCCCTACTTTCGCCCCATGGCTGTGCTTCGTGCTATGTTCGCCCTTTCTCACTCTCTCTCAATCGGTCTCAATCGCTCTCTCCCTTTTCTTCGACAGAAACGCTGCACATCGTCGTGACGCTAAATTGCGTTTCATTCGTAATAAAATTATCCTCATGCGCGCAAAGAAGTTTCACTTCAATAACAATCATCAAAAATAATCAACCCGTTTAGTTCCTAGCTATTGACTGATACCTTCATACAAACATTACCCTTCTTTGCACGGTGCAGTTGGATAAAAACAACAGTGCAGCCGTTATAACATTTATATACTAATCTCGAGAAAATCAACGTTACAACATTCACAAAACATAAAACTCGAGCTAGACGTTCGCCACTTGCATTATAAATGATAAAAGATATTACAGAGGATTCCAATACAAGTATTTTATTCTCGATTCCATTGTTTCTGTTTCTTTTTGGGTTGTTTCTGTTTAATTTCTTAGAAAACAAACTTCGAAATATTTTCAGCCAACTTTCGTTCTATTATTAGCTACAGTATATATTTTATTCGTGACTAGCAACCGCCCTCGCTTCGTTTTGGCTTTAGTCGTTTTACCCGCGTAGTTCCCGTTCCCGTGGGAATACCAAGATAAAATATAGCCTAGTTTACGCCCTGATATTATAGCTTTCCATTGGTGAAAGAATTTTTGAAATCGGTCCCGCCGTTTTGAAGATTACCCGGAACAAACAGACAGACAGACAAAAATTTTTAATCGCTATTTTATGCATAAGTGTCATGCAAATAACCGCGTGAGCATGAAAAAACTCATCCAACTCCAATTTTATTTATTAGTATAGATTTTTTTTTTTGTGGGTGGGCCGCGATCGGCGCGCCTCCGCACCACTCCGTCCGGGGCGACAGAGGGGCTTAAGCACGCAACTCCCGCAACCCACCCGAAAACCACCTCGCCTTCGTCGTTGGGCCGACCACCGGAGCAGGGTTACTTGACATCAGTGGTCGGCCCGATTTATTAGTATAGATAGGATTACACTGTCGATAGTCTTCTGCCTACAGCGGGCCTGACCATCCAGGCTAGTATCACACTCTCGCAAAAATACAACGTCTGAGTAGTTGCGATTTATTACTGCGCTTTGTTCTGTGAGCGAGAGAGCCGATAGGGGAACTTTCTGAGAGTGTTTGCATGTGGTGAGTTTTGGTGCCTTTAATATCACAGAACCCCATTGCATGATTTTACACTCTCTTCACTTTCTTTGCGGTAGCCAGCGGTCTAGCAAAGGTCCATCAAGTGTGCTGTTTGCTCGTTTACAACCAACAGCAAAAAAAATGTAGTTACTTAGATTGATGAATGCCAACAACGTTGATCTAATTATTTGGATAAAGAATACAATGACCGCCCATTTTTGCCCCTGGGTGTCGTAAAAGACGACTAAAGGATAATACTATAGATATATCATTAACGTAAGAGAAGAAAACCTTGAAATAAAACCCTATACCAATCCGTCTAACCAGCGTGGTATAGTAATTATACTTCCACAGTAGAGTGGCTACATACGTGAGCTATGATCAAGGAAAGGTCCTAATTATCTAGGACGACGCGACAGAAGGTCGATGAGGAGTTCCATAACCGGTCGTATGTCCTCATTGTGATTACTGGAACCCATTTCTTGGTTTCAGGCAGTCCACCCAGCATATTTTCGAGTTGCTCTTTAGTTAACGTCTTGGCAATTTCATGAGACCTTTCATTTGTTCAAAAATAATGCCCTCTAAATATAATAATATGTATCTATATATCTTTTCCAAAATTACATTCATCTACACTAATAATATAAAGAGGAAACGTTGTATTTTTGTATGTTTGTTGCAAATAAACTCAAAAACGACTGGAAAGATTTTGATAATTCTTTCACCATTAGAATGCTATATTAACTCTGAGTGACATAGGCTATATTTTATCCCGGTATTCTCACGGGAACGAAAACTACGCGGGTAAGGCGCCTGAAACCGAAGGGAAGCGAGGGCGGGTTGCTAGTATTTTATAATCTAAATACATACCTACATTCACGTCTCTTTTCCATAGGGGTAGGCAGAGACCACCGCCCACGGCTGCACAGATCAATCCCTCCACTTGCTACGATCTTGACATTCAACTTTTTCCTCCATTCTTTATGATCTAAATAAATACGCATTATCATATACTCGTATACTCGTAGCCATTATTTATAAACAGATTTTTATAAAAATGTACACTTTTGCTAATTAATGTTAATATTAGATTTTAAATTGAGAGCCTGTGCGTGATGTCTCCTCCTGGTAACAACGGAAGATCAGCGCTAGTCATCTGTGACCAGCATTATGCTGAGACCTGATTGTGGCAAACATATTTTGAAATTATTGTTATTAATTTGTCTTTCTTATGTTTATGTCTAAATTAAAGATTTATTATTGTTATAACAATAATAATTTTAACAATAATAAATCTTTAATTTCATTTCAAAAATTGAAAACACACTTACAAGTCAAGTAGTTACTAGTAGTTTACTTTGATCTTACAAGTTTTGAACGCCTTGAGATAGTCTTTGCTGCATTGTGCTAAGCTGACAGCCCGAATTATAGAAGTTTCGAATATCGCGCATGCGTACTTTGCACACTAGCTTTCACTAGAAATTTCTAAATCCTGGTGAATCTAATCAGGATATTCGCCTATTTTGATCGAATTATTACTTTGTCATGGGCTTTTGACGAGTGTGCAAAGTGTAAATAAAATCTGTTCGTTCAAAGTGGTGCAAAATGACGTTCAAAGTTTCCGTTACATATATAGATACATATGTACATACAGGTGCCCCTTAAACTTAAGGGGAAAATATACAAGAGTGTCATCAGACTGTTGCTATGTATGGATCTGAATGTTGGGCATTGAAAAAGACGGATGAGAGAAGATTGCATGCCACAGAGATGCGTATGCTAAGTTGGATGTGTGGGGTCACAAGGTTAGACAAGATAAGAAATGAGTATATTAGGGGAAGCCTGAAAGTGGCACCAGTGATAGAGAAGATTAGAAGCGCGAGGTTGTCTTGGTATGGACATGTGATGAGGAGGGATGAAAGGCACGAAAGGCAAAGGACGAGGCGGGTTATCGATATGAATGTGTATGGACGTAAGAAGCGTGGGAGACCCAAAAAGAGATGGATGGACTGTGTGAATGAGGATATGCGTATAAAAAAGGTGAGTGCAGATATGACGGCCGATAGGAGGTTATGGAAGGTAAGTACATGTTGTGCCGACCCCACTTAGCGTGGGATAAGGGCAGGCAAATGATGATGATGATGTACATACGGGTGAAACTAATAAAAGCGTGTTAATAAATGAGTTCTGTGATAAATTTCTCGCAATTTTCTACAGTATGATCTATCATTGCGTGCAACTTACGACTTGCGGAAAATTTATATGACAGATATGTAGACTCTGCTAAAAGTAGATTGATACACTTACTCAGACCGATGCTATCGACTATTTTCCTATCTTTCTTATTAATGTAAATAAAATATTAGTGTAAGCGTGCCGTAGAGTCTATAACGAAATAAAAATGAAATAATATACAACCTTTTTGCGCTATGAATATTTTGTTGTTTACGTAAAAATATATACGTTTTACTACCTGACCTGTTTATATAGTCAGAGGTGATAGAAGGGTGTCATGTTAGTTTTTATTTATTTTATTAAATAACTAAATTCTTAAGGACGGGCCACTTGTACCCGACCTTGTCATCAGGCTGTCTGACTAGGGTGGTACGGGTAAAGTCAATTATCCTCTTATTGTGGAAGTCGAGCCGAACAATGCGTATATGAGCTGAGATGATGATGATGATGATTCTGAAATACCTAAGACTTATGAGGCCGATTACCCAAAAATTATCATCATCATCATCATTGCTCACAGACGTCCTACTACGACCTACTTCACCACGTTGGTCAGATGTTGGTTCTATTTCAAGTTTTCTTTCTCTTGCATAGATATTATATATACTAGCAACCCGCCCTTGCTTCGCTTCGGTTTTTGTCGCCTTATCCCCGTAGTTACCGTTCCCGTGGGAGTACCGGGATAAAATATAGCCTAGCTTACTCCCCGATACTATAGCTTTCCATTGGTGAAAGAATTTTTTAATTCGGTTTAGCCGTCTTGAAGATTATCCGGAACAAACAGACAGACAGACAGACAGAGAGACAAAAAAAATATAAAGTGATTTTAGGCATATGTATAGGGCAAATAACCGCGTGAGCATGAAAAAGGCCTATTATTTTGACATTACAAACAGACACTCTAATTTTATTTATTGGTATAGATTATACCGCTTAGTCCTCTTACAACATCCACGGGCAGGATAGGGAGTGGTGAATTGTCTTCTTACTGCATCATCATACGGAAGGGCATCCTTTTTGACAAGGATTTCTCTAATCAGCATGAGTACTGAGTATGGTATTATACACTGTACAATTCTGCATACTTTTACTCATTATTTGCACACTATCTGCTCCAGTATCAAGCAGTAGTAGCATGAGGTTTTGCAAGCGCATGTATTGAAAATATCTAAAACTTTCTAAAAATCTTAATACATGTACGTCTAAATATAGTGGGTATTTATTTCAAAGAAATTCACATATTCACAGAAGCTTTCCTCTATCAACAGCCATACATCACAATAAACCAATATGTCGGAATATTGTTTTGGCAAACTTAATTTCCTTCTATCGTAATAGAAGCAAAACCAGCTGTACAAATATATGTATAAGACCGACACAAATAAAATAGTAAATTGGCAAAAGGGTATTGACGGATAATTTATTGTATAGGTTCCGTACCTATTTTATTGTATTACTAGCAATCCGCCCTCGCTTCGCTTCGGTTATAGGTTATAGGTTATAGGTTATAGTCGTTTTACCCGCGTAGTTCCCGTTCCCGTGGGAATACCAAGATAAAATATAGCCTAGTTTACGCCCTGATATTATAGCTTTCCATTGGTGAAAGAATTTTTGAAATCGGTCCAGCCGTTTTGAAGATTACCCGGAACAAACAGACAGACAGACAGACAGACAGACAGTCAGACAAAAAATTTTTAATTGCTATTTTAGGCATAGGTGTCGTGCAAATAACCGTGTGAGCATGAAAAAAGTCTATTATTTTGACATTACAAACAGACACTCCAATTTTATTTATTGGTATAGATACCCTAGAATTCACATTGGTAATATACAGTTACTATTAGTAACCTAAAATTCACAATGGTAATATACAGGGTGTATCAGGTTATGGGGCAACTGGTATGGGCCAAACAGGAGATAGGCAATGGTGTTAGGAACCTATAAAAAAATTTGGAGGAAAAATATCGATTCGTTAATGAATTAGAGACATGTAAAGTTTTTAATTTAGTCATCGCTTTTTCGTGTAAATCTCGATTAAAATGTATGTGGCGACTATCCGCCACAAAGATAACTTGGACAGCAACCCAACAATGCGAAGCAATCCGCTTCGCTAATCAAGATTGGCCCATACAAGAAGACGCAGGTGCGAGGCAGCTGGCGTGCACAGCTGACAGATGTGCGACGCAGCTGGCGACATGCCTGACACCTGCATTCGCACCTGCGGTGATATCATTTGCACCTGTGTGGAACACGTGCACATTCGGACCACACGCAGACTGAAGGCTAGTATATATATACCGCCTTTAGCTGTCTATTGATTCAGTCGACATACGATATCAGCTCGCACACTTGTACGGTCGTCACTAGTTCTATTATCAATTTATTGTACATAATTTGTGAAACGTAAATAAATCGTCAGTCTTAGAAATAACTCTCTTCGTTCTTCTTCGCCTTCTTCTCACATCTACCTGCGCCGACTACAACACAAGTGTAGGGTGGCTAATCTCCACACGCCATCCTACATCTGATGACCCCGACGTCTGAACATGCAACCATCCACGTGATCTGAACATGCAACCATCAACGCGATCTGTACATGCAACCTGGTGAGCGATTATTTTACGTAAGAAGATACCGAGTGTGAGAAGCAATAATGAAGTATTGCGAGTTAGCACGAATGTACCTTTTTTTTGGCGAAAAATCTGCATTACCGTTCGCGCAAACATCAAGACTTATAACTACTGAGATGGTCCTCGACATGAGCAAGCTGGGCGAACTGTCCTATAAGAACACGAGATAGCACCATCAATACTACGACCAGCGAGCACCCCTGCAGCACAATCATCACCTTACAGCGACATGGCACAACAGATCGCCGAACTAACCAGACCACGACTAGGCCGGTTCTACTACGCCGGTACGACTACGCCGGTACTACTACACCGGTACGACTACGCCGGTACGACTACGCTGGTACGACTACGCCGGTACTACTACGCCGGTACTACTACGCCGGTACGACTTCGCCGGTACGACTACGTCGGTACGACTACGCCGGTACTCCTACGCCGGAACTACTACGCCGGTTCTACTACGCCGGTTCTACTACGCCGGTTCTACTACGATGGTCCTGTTACGCCGATCTCGTTTCGCCAGAACAAGATGACTACTCGACTGCTGACGTCACCCAGTACGTGACACGTCTTAGCGCGTACATGTTGAAGCTGTCTCCTTGTCTAACGTCTTGGCACACTACATCGCCATTTTACGCATCGCACGTCTTCGTCCGTCAAGATCGCCTGAAAGGTGCTTTAGAGCCACCATACACCGGCCCCTACAAGGTCGTCAGCCGGCAATCTAAATACTTCACATTAGTTGTAAACTCCAAAACCACTAACGTGTCGATTGGCAGGCTCAAACCATCATATATGGCAAGAGAAGCTGAGGTTCCGGTCCAACCAGTCCCAGATGACATCAAACGGACTTCCAGTGGAAGAAAAGTACGCCTACCAGACTTTTATCACCCGTAGCCACGGTCTTCAGGGGGGAGTACTGTGGCGACTATCCGCCACAAAGATAACTTGGACCGCAATCCAACAATGCGAAGCAATCCGCTTCGCTAATCAAGATTGGCCCATACAAGAAGACGCAGGTGCGAGGCAACTGGCGTGCACAGCTGACAGATGTGCGACGCAGCTGGCGACATACCTGACACCTGCATTCGCACCTGCGGTGATATCATTTGCACCTGTGTGGAACACGTGCACATTCGGACCACACGCAGACTGAAGGCTAGTATATATATACCGCCTTTAGCTGTCTATTGATTCAGTCGACATACGATATCAGCTCGCACACTTGTACGGTCGTCACTAGTTCTATTATCAATTTATTGTACATAATTTGTGAAACGTAAATAAATCGTCAGTCTTAGAAAAAACTCTCTTCGTTCTTCTTCGCCTTCTTCTCACATCTACCTGCGCCGACTACAACACAAGTGTAGGGTGGCTAATCTCCACACGCCGTCCTACATCTGGTGACCCTGACGTCTGAACATGCAACCATCCTACATCTGGTGACCCCGACGTCTGAACATGCAACCATACTACATGTATAAAGTCAGTGATACTCAATCTGCAACATATTCGTACTTCGTTAAATGTTCATTAGAAATTGAAAAATCAATGATTACGTTCGCATAACTAAAACAAACTTCGCTTTAAATCAGCTGATCAGCCGATGATCATCGCCAAGTCGCGTTTTTACCTACGTTACCATTGAAGCGTTTGCGCAATTCCTACCTATTCATACTGTCGAAGCTTTACATGCCTACATATATCCTGTCTGTACATGCCTACATAATACGTAACATTTAAAGCATAGACTGTTTAATATAGATTTTTGAAGTCACTATTACATTTATGTTATATTGTTTTTTTGTGTAATATACATTTTAATTACGTTCTATGACTAGTAAACTGCAACATATTGAACAGTTGCCCCATAACCTGATACAGCCTGTATAGTTACTATTAGTCCTTTGGTGACGGTGTAAAAATACAATTTATCACATCTATACAGGAGATGGAATACTCGAAATAAAAATACAAACCCATCCGACCAGCGTGGTATCATCTCGTTTCATACACGTCCTACTTCTGAGCTTAGGCCTCCTTCATAATAGAAGAAAAATTGACCTTACTATACCATGCAAGTCAGAGAGATTGATATAGAGTTTTGTCTCGAGTTTTCCTCCTCTTGCATAGATGTTATATGCGTCTTATATACCTTAGTCGTCTTTTATGACATCCATGGGTAAGATAGGGAGTGGTAAATTGTATTCTTATTCTGTCACCACATGGATGGATGTAACGGTGGTATGGTAGGCCAATTTCGCTCCCATTTTGAAGGAGGCTCGAATCCAGCAAGGGGTCGTATTTGAGCTGTAATGATGGTGGTAAGTAACTCATGTTCTGTTTGATGATGGTGTAAAAATGCAATATATCACTTTTGGCCGTAGGTATCGTAAAAGACACTTAAGAGATATACATACATACATATACTTACGTCTCTTTCCCATAGGGGTAGGCAGAGACCACTTCCTTCCACTTGCTACGATCTTGACATACCACTTTCGCCTCCTCCACATTTATTAATCTCCTCATATATATTCTTCGGTTCAGGGTACTCCTAACCTGGCCTTTCTTAAGAACGTCCCCGATTTGATTGTGGAACATCCGCCTTGGTCTTCCCCTTCCAACACTTCCGTTCACATGCCTTATAAATTCTCCTTGTTAGTCTCCTTTCATTCTTAGTCATATTCATTCATAGTTAGTCTTCTCTCTACATGGTCGAATCAACTTAACATACCTTACTCAATCCTTGTCACTACATCTATATTCATACCACAACATTCCCAAATTGCTCTGTTTTTAATTCTATCACTCAATTTCGCACCAATCATGCTCCTCAGCGCTCTCTTTTCTACAGCATTTATCTATATTCATACCACAACATTCACAAATTGCTCTGTTCTTAATTCTATCACTCAATTTCGCACCAGTCATGCTCCTCAGCGCTCTCTTTTCTACAGCATTTATTCAACTTTCGTGCTTCTTCTGCCATATCTAGCTCTCACATACATTAGAGTTGGTACAAGCACTCCCCTATGCACAGTCAGGCCAGCCTTTTTAGACAGGCTTCGGCTGCCCATAGAGGTACTCAGAGCACCATTCACATTATATTACGCTTAGATTTGCTTCTTAGATGGGAAGAAAAAAGTTATTATATTCGGTCTACTTGTTTAGACGTTACGATGACACAGATACACAGACACACAGACGCGTCAAACTTATGAAATCCCTGTTTTTGCATCGGGAGGCAAATATAAAAAGAAAACATATTTTATTTTATCACACCAAGAAAACTCATGGTTTTATTATTTTTTAATGGAACCCTAAAACTATAAATTGTTTCTACGACGCAACACAAGAAAGTACTCCAGTACATATACCTAAATTAAATATTTACATCGATTACGTGTGCAGATAGGTGTTACCGCCCTTTACTTTCTAGGGACTCCTTGATTCTTAGGGATCACCATAAGTTTGAGCAACAGCATTCTTTAGGAGACTTATCACACGAACTACGATCGCTAAATCGATTCGGATCGCTTTTTGAAATCTATTCGGTGGTTTAAGCGTGAAAGCGTTAAAAACAGACAAGCTTACTTTCGCATTAATAATATTAGTAAGAATTTATTATTTTGTGTTATTGCATTTCAATTATACAGTAAGTTTTTGAGAAGTGTTTAGTCATTACACTTATATTTAAAGTTCATATTAATATAAAGATTTTGGTACATTTTAATAGACTGATTTCATTGATTTAATATAAAAAATAATATAATAGAATATTTTTATTAATTTTAGTAGATTATTTTTAAAAATACCAGCAATCAAACGTATAAACATAAATCGCAGAATTCACAATGCTGCAACTTAAAGACATACAAGAGCAGGTCAAACGCGGAATGAAGTTTAAGGAATCGATGGAATTGTAATCAACAGCATGGAAATGTTGCTTTTAAGCACTATCGAGGTGCATTTACTTACAATGTAGAAATCATTTAACACTAAATTGTTGTTCCGTACCCAAAGAGAAAAAGTAACTCAAGAACCGCGGCATTTAGACAGTTGAATATTTTACATATTATCTATTTCTGTTGCCGCTATAACAACAAATAGTAAAAACAAAATAAAATAAATATGTAAGGGGGGCTCCCATTCAACAAACGCGATTTTTTTTTTGCCCTTTTTTATAGATAATGGTACGGAACCTTTCATACGCGACTCCGACTCGCACTCAGCCGGTTTTATTTAATTGATTATACCAATTCATTTTCGTAGTGAAGACATGACAACATCTGTGGGGTCAGCTAGTACAGAATCATCATCATCATTTCAGCCTATCGCCGTCCACTGCTGGACGTAGGCCTCCCTCATGTTACGCCACAAAGTGCGGTCCTGTGCCGCCTGCATCCAACGACGCTCAACTTTCACTAGGTCGTCGGTCCACCTAGTGGGAGGGCGTCCTACACTGCGTCATCCGATACGTGGTCGCCACTCGAGAATCTTTCTTCCCCAGCGATTGTTAGTTCTTCGAGCGATGTGGCCTGCCCATAGCCACTTCAGTGTGCTAATTCTTCGTGCTATATCGGTTACACCCGTTCTTCTGCGGATTTCCATTTTTCAGATTTTATCTCGCAGGGGAATCCTGAGCACAGCCCGTTCCATAGCACGCTGAGCGACTTTGAGCCTTGTTATGAGGTCTACATTTAGGGACCAAGTAGTACAGAATAAGTGATTTGATTTGATTAGATTTGACTACATTGATGATTCATTTAAAATTCCTTTATTTGAAATTATACTAAAATTCTCTTACATTATCCATATTTTATTCAGGTATGTTAAACTCATGTATAGCGAGAATGACGATATTATAAATTGTTATAAATGACGTATTATATTTCATACTGATGTAACCCCCGCTTATTACGTGGGTACAAATTAAATTCGTGCAATCAAATAAAACTCGCTTGTTCAACAAAGCACAAAATTGTGCAGCTTATGATTTCCGTAATATAATATTCGTTCTGAAATCTGTTATTGTGTGATTCATTGCTGTAATTTTTGTTGGTTTGTTTTGTATATTTAAATATAATTGAATCTTCATCTCTTACCCTGCGGTGACAGAGTTAGAATACCATTCGCCACTTGCTATCTTGCCTGTGGATGTCCTAAAAGACTATGTTATGCATACAACATCTATGCAAGAGAAAGAAAACTTAAAGCAAAACCTTATACTAATCTATCTGACCGGAATGATATAGTAAGGATAAATTATCTCTCATTGTGGAAGAGGCTCGAGCCCAGTAGTGGGACGTGTATGAGCCGAGATGATAATGATGATGATGATAATGTCCTGGTATTCCCACAGGAACAGGAATTACGCGGGTGAAACCGAGAGCATTTGCTAGTTTTATAATATGACTCAAATGTTATTACTTAAAATTATACTGAAAATATTACTTTTCCAATACTGATACATACTTTCAAAGATTATTTACTCAAAGATCAAAGCGCACTCAAAGAAGAGGCAGCACAAAAGGAAATAATAAATTACAAAATATTACATTTCAGAGCTGTTTATAAAAAAGATGATTCCGTTCTAGCTACCGCCATAATATCTAACTTTTCATATTGCATCTTTTATTTATTATATTCCGTGTGGTGACGGAGTAAGAATACAATTCACCACCCGTTCTTATGCCCGTGGATGTCGTAAAAGACGACCAAGGGATTAATGCATGTAATATCTATGCAAGAGTCCACTCAGAGAGACACTCGAAACAAAACCATAAGTTGACCTATCTATGCCAACGCGCTAGTCAAACATGTTGGCACAGGGTTTTATTTAGAGTTTTCCTTCTGTTACTGATGTGTCTTAACCATCATGAATTTTGTTCTTACTTTGTCATCATACGTCTAATAGTCTATTATGTTATTCTGCGTAAAAAAATAACAAAAAGGTCTGTGAACTTATTTACGCACGTAAGAAGTTATACATTTGGCGTAACAAGATAAAAATCTTTATAAAAAATTTATCCTTCGCATTATCCTACGTTTGTAGGTAAAGCGACACTAATAATAGAAAAAAAAGGTATTTAATATATTGAAAGTTTTATTATAACGTATTATCTAGTTGAAATTTTTGACGATGTGCGCTCCCATCGTAAAAAATGTTGACTGTTTGGACGTCAGACATTTTAGTCCGCCCGTGACAGTGAATGCTGTAAAGTGTTCAAAACGTTTGGCAAGTAAAAATCAATAACAAACGCGACAAAATCCGTAGTTTTATTTACAACTAGCTTTCGCCAGCAACTTCGTTCGCTTGAAAATTATTTATAATAGAGGTTAACACACATAGCTGTGCATGATATTTAAGGTTCTATAGGTCCATCGTGTTGCTGTATAATGTGGATACTTTAAACACTGAGTAGGATATCGCCAATAATAATTATTAGGAAATATTAACCTAAATACAATATTTCATTGAAATAATGTAGGTAAATATGAAAAACTTTTATACCTTCTAAATTTACACTCCTCTTTTTATCCTTTTAGGAGTTGCATTCACAAAAAAGGATAGCGATAGTTATCATTATTAGGAAGTTATAACCCAAATACAACATTTCATTGAAATAACTTTAAAAATTAGAGAACTTTCATTCTAACTTTGAACCTCCCTTTTATTCTCTTACGGGATGATTTTTGAAAAATATTTTACACATATTTCATGATTTTCAGTGAGGAACCTTTGAACCTTGTATTTTCATTTAAATTATTTCAAAAAACATCAAAGTTTCATACTAAATTTGCACCTCCGTTTGACTCCCTTAGTGTGGGATGTGCGGGTAGCGGGGGTGAATTTTATCCGGTCGATGGCCCTGTACGGCGCACCGGTGTGGGCGGGGTCCATGACCGTCCGACTTAGGGCCCTTCTGTGGCGACCACAGAGGGTCATGGCGGTCAGGGCCATCCGCGGATACCGCACGGTGGCGACGGAGGCAGCGTGCCTATTGGCCGGGACTCCCCCGTGGGACCTGGAGGCGGAGATGCTCGCCGGACTATATCGGCGGGTGACGGGGGTGCGAGCGGAGGGCGGTGTGGTCTCGTTAAGGGATCTCACCGCCTGGCGCGTCGACGCCCGCCGAGACGTCATTGCCCGTTGGGCAGTCCGGCTGGAGAGGCCTCGGTTCGGGGTGCGAACCGTGGAGGCCTTCCGGCCGGTGCTGATGCACTGGTTGGAAAGGCGGCACGGGGTGCTCTCCTTCCGACTGGTGCAGGTTTTGACGGGGCATGGGTGCTTCGCCAAATACCTGCACAAGGTCGTTAGGAGGGAGAGTACACCGTCCTGCCACCACTGCGATTGCGACGAGGACACGGCGCGCCATACGCTCGGGGCCTGCGGGGTTTGGGCAGTGCAGCGCTGTGAACTCGTCGCAATCATCGATACGGACCTGACGCTGCCGGCTATCGCTAGGGCGATGGGCGACAGCGTCGGGAATTGGGACGCGGTCGCAGCCTTCTGCGAGACAGTGATTTCGCGGAAGGAGGCGGCGGATCGCCTGCGTGAGGAGCGCAGCCTCGATGAGGAGATCCGCCGCTGGCGACTGGGGCGGCGTAGGCGCAACTATCTGCGCCTCATGCCGCCCTAGCCGAGGCCGCGGGTGACGTGACCGGGGATTAGTCCGTCACCCGCCGAGAGGCCAACCGCGTGAGGAAAGACCGACGTCAGGTGTTCATATTGGGGGACTTCAACGCCAAGTCCGTGGCGTGGGGGTCCTCCTATACGGACGACCGAGGACGGGTAGTCGAGGACTGGGCGGCGGCACTGGGCTTCTGTTTGCTGAACAGAGGCTCGGTGCATACGTGCGTACGACCTCAGGGCAGGTCGATAGTGGACCTTTCGTTCGCTAGCCCTGAGGTCGCCACACGCGTGGGGAGCTGGTGCGTCGAGGAGGAGGTTGAGACCTTGTCGGACCACCGGTATATCCGGATAGAGGTCTCCCTGACAATCCCGGCGCCCGGCAGGGGTCACGGGGCGGTAGGGCGTCCTGCGTTCCCGCGATGGGCTGTGGGTCGCTTAGACCGGGACCTGCTGGCGGAGGCAGCCATCGTTTACTCGTGGCTGTCCTCTGCCAACCAGTTGGACGGGGTGGACGCCGAGGCTGGCCGCATCCGCAGTGCGTTGACGTAGATCTGCGATGCGGCCATGCCCCGGGTACGGCGTCTGCCCCCGAGGAGGGCTGTCCACTGGTGATCCCGGGAGCTAGTGGATCTCCGGGCTGCATGTATTCGTGCCCGGAGGGCCTACACCCGCAGCCGGCAGCGCAATCGCAGCGCGGAACTGGAGGGCCAGCTTTACGAGGGCTACCGCAATGCGCGGTCGGCCTTCAGGCTGGCCGTCCGTTCCGCCAAGGACGCCAGTCGGCGGGAGATGCTGGAGAGTCTCGACCGTGACCCCTGGGGTCGCCCTTATGGGGCGGCGCTGAGGAAGCTCCGCGCACGGGGCCCTCCCCTCACCGAGACTCTCCAGCCCAGCCTCCTCACCCGGGTCGTTGCGGACCTGTTCCCACGATGGGCGGAACACACGCCCCCGGTCATGGCGCCGCCAGACAATGACCGGGAGGGCGATGTTGGCAGTGTTCCGCCCATCACGGAACTGGAGATAGGGGCAGCGGTGGCGCGCATGCGCGGCAAATCCACCGCCCCCGGGCCCGACGGTATTCCAAACTGTGTGTTGGCCCTGGTCCTCGACCATCTGGGTCCCCGCCTCAGGGAGCTGTTCGACGCGTGTTTAGCGTCCGGGCGGTTCCCTGGGTGCTGGAAGGAGGGAAGGCTGGTTCTCCTGCCGAAGCCGGGACGGCCTCCGGAGTCGCCATCGGCCTACAGGCCTATCGTGCTGCTCGATGATATGGGCAAGCTACTGGAGAGGGTAGTAGCTGCCCGCATCGAGCGGCACCTCGTCGGCACGGGGCCCTATCTGTCGGACGCCCAGTTTGGGTTTAGGAGGGGTCGTTCGACGATCGAGGCCCTGTTGCGCCTGAGGGCCGTGGCGACTGAGGACGTCACCGGCGGGGGAGTGCTGTTGGTGGTGTCCCTAGACATCGCCAACGCATTCAATAGTCTGCCATTCAGCTGCGTCAGGGAGGCGCTCCGTTACCACGGAGTGCCAGCTTACCTGAGGCGGCTGGTGGCAGACTATTTGGAGGGGCGCAGCGTCCTCTACGCCAACCGAGTAGGGGACGTTGTGCGAACGCCCATGACGTGCGGTATTGCACAGGGGTCGGTCCTCGGACCCACCCTGTGGAACATCGGCTACGACTGGGCGTTGCGGGGGAGCCTCCCACCCGGGCTGGGCGTGATTTGTTACGCTGACGACACGCTCGTCACAGCCCGCGGTGGAACGCTACAAGAGGCGGTAAGCCTGGCGACCTCAGGCACCGAAGAGGTCGTCAGGCGGATCGAGGCGCTGGGGTTGAGGGTGGCCCTGGACAAGACGGAGGCCCTCTTGTTCCATGGGCACCGTATGGACCCTCCCATCGGCGTCTCGATCACCGTTAATTCGGTTGGGATCAGCATCCAGGCCCATATGAAGTACTTGGGCCTGGTGCTCGACGGGCGATGGTGGTTTCGAGAGCATTTCCGCAGGCTCGTCCCGCGGCTCATCGGCGTGGCGTCCGCCCTACAATGGCTGATGCCGAATGTGGGCGGACCGAGCGCGGCATGTCGACAGCTGTACGCGGGGGTCATCCAGTCGATGGCCCTGTACAGCGCACCGTTGTGGGCGGGATCCATGACCGCCCGACTTAGGGCCCTTCTGTGGCGTCCACAGAAGGTCATGGTGGTCAGGATCATCCGCGGGTACCGCACGGTGGCGACGGAGGCGGCGTGCCTATTGGCCGGGACGCCCCCGTGGGACCTGGAGGCGGAAATGCTCGTCGACTTGTATCGGCGGGTGTCGGGGGTGCGCGGGGGGGCGGTGTTGTTTCCTTGAAGGAGCTCACCTCCTGGCGCGTCGACGCCCGCCGGGACGTCATCGCCCGTTGGGCAGACCGGCTGGAGAGGCCTCGATACGGTGTTTGGACCGTGGAGGCCTTCCGGCCGGTGCTGATGCAGTGGTTGGAAAGGCGGCACGGGGTGCTCTCCTTCCGACTCGTACAGGTCTTGACGGGGCATGGATGCTTCGGCAAGTACCTGTACAGGGTCGCTAGGAGGGAGAGAACTCCGTCCTGCCACCACTGCGATTGCGACGAGGACACGGCGCAGCATACGCTCGAGGTCTGTGCCGCTTGGGCAGAGCCGCGTCGTGAACTCGTCGCAATCATCGGTGCAGACCTGACGCTGCCGACCATCGCTAGGGAGATGAGCAACATCAGGAATTGGGACGCGGTCGCAGCCTTCTGCGAGGCAGTTATCTCGCAGAAGGAGGCGGCGGGTCGCGAGCGCGAGGAGCACAGCCTCGATGATGCGACCCGCCGCCGGCGACTGGGGCGGCGCAGGCGGGAGTACCTGCGTGTAATGCCGCCCTAGCCGAGGCCGCGGGTGATGTGACCGGGGATTAGTCCGTCACCCGCCGAGAGGCCGACCGCGTGAGGAAAGACCGACGTCCTCCCCGAGGGGGGGACGTCGGTCGATGGGAGGGTACCCCAGGTAGGGGGTATTCCGTCGGGCCGACCACTGATGACAAGTAACCCTGCTCCGGTGGTCGGCCCAACGACGAAGGTGACGTGGTGTTCGGGTGGGTTGCGGGAGTTGCGTGCTTAAGCCCCTCTGTCGCCCCGGACGGAGTGGTGCGGAGGCTAGTTATAAAAGAGTATCAATAAAGAAGTAAAATTGAATTACGCATCGTAAAATATCGCATTATGTAAATATGAAAAAAATTGAATATCGGCTATCGATAATGTAGGGTAATGTGTATTAAACAAGCTGACGGCAAATGTAGGCGATATATATAAAGGTATGACCGGCATTTGCTGACCTAAACTACCGAAACATTGATTTAGTAAGCAAGATCATTTTAATATTGGGAGTAAAAATAACACAGTTTTTGTGAATATTTTCATATATATAAACTTGCTTGAGATATTCATATTTCGTGATTATAGCTCCTTATTTTTAGTAGAACTAATTATTCTCCCTGTAGTTACGGAGTAAGAACACAATTCACCAGCCCCTTTCTTACCCGTGGGGGTCGTGATAGACGGCTAAGGGACATAAAAAACTAGAAGCAATAGGAAAACTGGAAGAATTAAAACCCGATGCCAACATCTCTGACTAGCTCGGTATAGTAGGTCAAAGTTTCTCCCATTATAGAGGAAGCCCGAGCCTAATAGAGGGACTATTGTAGGCTAAGATGATGAGTAAAGTTGATATTGATAGAGTATAGGCTAGGTCTTACTATATCTGGTCTTACTATTTATTTGTTGGAGTGATGCTGTTGACAGCATCGTAGGACGTCACCAACGCATTCAATGGTCTGATATTTGGCTGTATCAGGGAGGTGCTCCGGTATCACAGGATACTCATATACCTGAGGTGGTTGTTGGATGATTACGTGGAGGAGGGCAGCTTTCTTTGTGCGAACCGGGCAGCGGGTGTTGAACGGACGCCCATGATGTGCGGTGACCCGCAGGGGTTGCTTTTGTTGGCCCATCTTGTGGCACATCGGCTACGAATGGATGTTAAGAGACAGCCTTTCCCTCGTACTGTCAAGCGAATTGAAGCGCTGGGGTTGTGGGTGGCGCTGGACACGACGAAGCCACTATTATTCCATGGGCTGCATTTCTGTCCACTAACCCGTGCCTTGTTCACTATCAATTCTATTCCCATCAGCAAACGGAACCATATGAACTACTTGGGTTAGGTACTCGACGGGCATTGGAAAATTTTGTACGGCAATGCTAATCTGAACAGATGAAGCCTTAACTGTATATCCATTCTTGATATAGTAAGCGAGCATTGAAAGTTAAAAGTTAATAGCATCAAACAAGCAGCTAATTAAGGATGAACGTGTGTCATATCGTTACACTTAATAATGCTTGTCCTTCAGGCAGATCTAAAACAATATTTTGAAATGCATTTAACTCAATAAAACCTTGTAAAGGTAGAAAAAAAAGAGCTGTCACTCAGGACGCCTTGCAGATGTGAAACGTCGTAACGCCACTCCAACGATCAGATTCACCTTCGGTTATAGATGTTTCAAATCAAAAAATAAAATGCAGAATATTTTTATACATTAGTATAAACATGTCAAACTTTGAAATATTTTTGCTTCAACCAAAAAAGAATTTACTCCAATTAAAGTATCAATGTCTCAGAGTCTAATAAGTTTTATTTTATATCTACCATTGGGACTTTTCATCTCTTTTTGTTTTAAAAAATTGTACAGTGTTTTATTGTATTGATATGGGTTGACAGATTTTATTATAACTTGAAATGTTTTTTCGTTGATAAAATACTTTTCAGCTGAAAGATAGCTTGAGACACTTAAAATATTTCTTCCTCGTCATCACCTCAGCCTATATAAGTCCGAGGAGAGGGTACCCCGACAAGTTACCCTGCACCGGTGGTCGGCCCAACGACGAAGGCGACGTGTCACGGGTGGGTCATGGGGCCGCGCGTCGCCCCTTTCTCGCCCCGAATGGATGTGAGCAGCGGGAGCGCTGACCACGGCCCTCCAGTGAAAAAAAAAGCCCCACTATATAAGTCGCATTTTAACTGCACAGATGGCGTAGTGGTTAAGATAGCGACTTACAGCGCTAGTGTCGGTGGTTCGAATCCCACGCAACATTTTGTACAATCCACAAATTGTTGTTCCGAGTCTGGGTGTAATTTGTGTCCGTTAGTTAAATGTTTATAAAGTACAAGGATACATACAAGGATTCTTACCTTAGTGCGGGATGTTGTTTAAAAAAAATTAATAACTCTTAGGCTCAGGCCTCCTCTGCAATGGGAAGGAAATTGACCTACTATTCCTCACTGGTACCTACTATTCCACAGACGAGTTGGAATAGGGTTTTATATCGAGTTTTCCATCTCTTGCATAGATTTTATCTGCGTATTATAATGTCTTGACGTCTTTTACGACATCCGCGGGTAAGAGAAGTAGTGGTTAATTGTATTCTCACATTGGTAGGTACTTAAAATATCACTTGTAAGTGTCTCACGTGTGTTTTTTTTTTACTTATTTTATTATTGTTATTGGTGACATACGAGCAAACCTCACACCTCATGAGAAGTGATAGTGCTACTCATGGACCTATGCTCGGCCTCTGTCCACTAGGGACACAAAAAAAGTATAGATACTTTTAGGTATCAAGTACTTGCCTTTCGATACCGATACTTTTGTACTCGATACTTTCTATTCGATACTTTTACTCAATGAGTACGTTTAGGCAGGTATCATATCGAACAAATTGTAAACAGTATCCATGTTAAATTTGACCTTTCGGCTCATGCTTATGGTCACGCCATCTAGGTAAAGCGTAACGAACCTTCTAAAAGCTCATCAAATCAGGACAAGTTCCTAAAAAAAAAAAAACGTCATCACGACCTGGATTCTAGGAAAAGTACTTAGTATCGATAATTTTGTTTCGATACTTTATTGAGTACGATACTTTTTCTGCGATACTATTCATGAGTACAGTACAGTATACTTTCGTTTCGATATCGTGTCCCTACTGTCCACCATCAAGAAAGTGAAAAGAGTGTAAATGCATGTAATGCGGTTCGATGTTACTAAAACCCTATACAAATACTCTTAGAAAGTGGGTTTTTTATTTTATGGGTGGGTTATGGTCAGCGCATACGTCGTCAATTCCGTCCAGGGAGACGAAAGGATGCGCGCGAGCCCTTAACCCATCCATAGTCACGTCCGCAAAAGGAGGCTGCAGGTAGGGCCCATGCTGACCCACCGCGGAGGCAACGTCTGGGGAGGAGGAAGAGACGATACGCGCTTCTCTTCTCCCAGGCATGATTGACCCAAGACGTAGGCATTAAGTTAACCGCCGGGACGTTAGAGTCGTATGCCCAAAAGGCGAACCTCTGGCGTCCCACAAAATGCGAAGACGCGGGGCCGCTGTGGTTTTTAGTAGGTATTTTGACGAAGTTAATCATACTACGTCAGCGAGTCCTACATGCCCCTTGCCGTCACTAGCAATGGGTATGCGTAAATGCATTTTCCACAGCGCAAAAAAAAAAAATCCATAGTCACGTCGCCTTTGTCGTCGGGCCGACCACCAGTGCCGAGTTTCTTGTCCTCAGTGGTCGGTCCGACGGAATACCCTTTAGGGTACCCTCACCTCTCGACGTCCCTGTTGGACGAAGAAAGTGGGGGAAGAAATTGTCCCGCTTACCAAACGAAGTGCAGTTACAAATTGCTACTACTACTCAGCGGGCTGTTAGTTTATCAAGTTATTTCAGGTAAATGAGATTCTATGCATTCAACATATAATATTAGCTCCAGTGTGACGCCCTTTAAAAGGGGATATATTTATTGCAATTATTAATATTTTTTCAAAATCTAATAGTAAAAAAAAAAAAATAATAGGTCTTTACCTATGTAATTGCCGTTCTGCAGTACTGGCCATTTCAAATCAAAATAATTTTTGTTTGACTAAGAATTCTAATTTCAAATTAATTTTATTTTAAAACATGGAATTCATTTTCCAAAAGTAGTCATTTGTTTATTGATTAGTGTTACGTTTTCATCGCATTTCAATCTTTTTCGTCATCATGGATACGTTAAAAATTCGAGTAATTATGGAATATGAGTATCGTCGTGGCAGCTAGCGGCACGTAACATCAACGACGTTTACGGAGCTAACACTACAAACCAACGCACTGCCTGTTATTGGTTTGCTCGCTTCCGTTCTCCGAATTTCGACCTGAAAAATGAACCTCGCGGTCGTCCGAAGACTTTGGTCGACAATGACGAATTAAAGGCGATTGTGGAAGCCGATGATACACAATCTACGGCTGAATTAGCAGCAGCTTTCAACGTTAGCGTCAAAACAATATTGGTCCATTCGCGTCAAATTAGCAAGGCAAGAAAGCTTGACAAATAGGTGCCCCACGAAATCAATGATCGCTAGCGCGAATTACGCGTCGAGACATGCCTTGCATTGCTCAACAAACACACAAATGAAGGAATTTTGAAACGCATTGTTACTTGCGATGAAAAATGGATTCTGTTTGATAACCGCAAGCGCTCAGCAAGTTGGTTGGATCCTGGTTCAGCACCTAAACAATGCCCTAAACGAAAACTTACCCCTAGAAAAGTGATGGTCACTGTTTGGTGGTCTAGCGCCGGTTTGATTCATCATAGCTTCTTACCAAACAGGGTGAGCATTACTGCAGATGTGTACTGTGAAGAACTGAACACAATGATGGAGAAGCTAGTACATCTCCAACCAGCATTGGTCAATCGCTCTTCTCCGCTGCTCCTGCACGACAATGCGCGACCTCATACTGCACAGCAAACGGTCTCCAAGTTGCAAGAACTGGGGTTGGAAGCTTTCCGTCATCCGCCATACTCACTAGACCTTGCGCCTATAGACTACTTCTTTTTCCAGAATTTGGATAACTTTTTGCGGGAAAGAAATTCAATACCCGAGAGGCAGTACAAAATGCCTTTGAAGAATTTGTTGCCTCCCGTCCAGCTGATTTCTTTAAGAAGGGCATCAATAAACTGCCGCTACGTTGGCAAAGATGCATGCATTGATTGCATGGGTGATTACTTGCGGGTGACGTGACCGGGGATTAGTCCGTCACCCGCCGAGAGGCCGACCGCGTGAGGAAAGACCGACGTCCTCCCCGAGGGGGGGACGTCGGTCGATGGGAGGGTACCCCAATAGGGGGTATTCCGTCGGGCCGACCACTGACGACAAGTTAACGCTGCTCCAGTGGTCGGCCCAACGACGAAGGCGACGTGGTTTTCGGGTGGGTCGCGGGAGTTGCGTGCTCAAGCCCCTCTGTCGCCCCGGACGGAGTGGTGCGGAGGCGCGCCGACCGCGGCCCACCCACAAAAATAAAAAAAAAAAAAAAAATGGGTGATTACTTCGATTAATACAAATAAAAAATACATGAAAAAAATCGTTTAATTGTTTTCATACATAACGGCAATTTCATAGGTAAAGACCTAATAATAAAATAGGTAATATTGTTCTGTTAAAAAAATTTCTTCCTCTTGTAGTGGTATTCTTTGATTACTGTCTTAATCGTCATTTCAGCTCATATATGTCCTACTATTGGGCTCGAGCCTCCTCTACAAAAGGAAGGCAATCAATCTTACTATACCATGCTGGTCAGATAGGTTTTATTTCTAGTTTTTCTTCTTTTGCACAATTGCATGTAGTATCTCTTAGTCGTCTTTTACGATATCAACGGGCAAGATAGGGAGTGCTGAATTGTATTCTTACTCCGTCACTACACAGACAGTCTGTCGAATGTCTTAAGATCAGATCTTAATATATGAAGTGTTCTATAACTGCCCGTCTATCAAAGTATTATCGTGAATTATAAGTCATAAACCTTCTCGAAGAGGCATAATGCCCTAAGCGTCATGGTTGGGGGACGGTTGTATGTTTCACAGGAGATTGATGCTGTTTATTATTCTAATGATAAATCGGATAGATTTAAAAACTTCACAGACAATAAGTAAAGTGGATATATACCATCGGAAAATTTCAATGTTTGTGAAGAGATAAAATAGAGCCACATTTATATTAACTTTTTTTTTTCTCTGTAAATACTAAAAACTCCATATGAAAATATAAAAACATTATGTAGGTTACCAAAAAGTTCTTGAACAAAATAAAACGTGCCAAAGATTATTTTATATAAGAGACTTGAAAGATTAAAAAGGCCCTTAATGGAAATATGTCGGTGGCAGTCACAAACACCTGTCTTCGTAATTCCCAAGACATTTCAGAAAAAAAAATATAAGTCCAAAAACATTTGGCTATAAGTGAAGACATCACTACGAAACTGCCAAGTTTTATCAGGACCAATCCAAACTTCTTAATTACCAAGCGAAGAACAGACCTTATCGATTTAGATTTGACGTAAAATAATTGGAGTTTTTGTCCTGCTTTACTTCTGAGAGCGTTCTTATTATATATCTTTATTGAAATATAGGTTATTTGTTTAAGTTTCTAGATATCAAATTTATCTGAGAATTTATATTGTTTCTTAACAGTTTCGTAAGCCTGAATTTGTTGTAAAGCAAACATTTTCGTTGAACTTCTAATACCTGCCCTTATTGAGAATAAAGTTGTAAAATAAAACTTATTGCAACTATTTAGACTAATACATAACAAGATATAAACGTCCATCAGCACTATTATTGTCTCAAACAATATACGTTTCACTGCTGAGTTTGAACCTACCTAATAGAAGGCAAAATTACCTACTATCACACTGGTCAGACGGGTTTGTTTAGGGTTTTATTGTCAGTTTTACTTCATTTGCAAGAATGTTCTTTGCATATAATATTGCTTAGTCGTTATTACGACACCTATATACAAGAAAGTGGTTCTTATTCCGTCAATGCAGGGCAAAATATCCATAGCCTATCAAAAATTTATGAAATCATATACCGATTTTCCTTCTTTGGTGGCTCGAATTTAGCATGTAATACTAAAATCTTAGGTTGGAGAGATGCTAGAAAGAGTTATAACAATTTCGGAAATCTTTACACAAGTTTGCTTGCAAAGAAAGAGCTTTCTTACTGCTTCTACTGCTATTAATAAAACTGTATTTAAAAAGATAATATCCACTGTTGATAAAAAATATCATAACAAATTTTTATTAGCACTTTTTGAGCATTTAGTTCTTAATAAATTTCATCAGTATAGCTCAGTGAACGAATCGAAATCAACTCGGCTGAGCAGCATTCTAATAACTTAAAAAGATGTTTTCATCCAACAAACCTCAGTCTGAAAGTACAGCTCGACGACCTGAATGTGTTACCAGTAATGACTTACGGTACGGAAACGATAGCACGAGGAATTAGCGCCCTGAAGTGGCAATGAGTAGGCCACATCTCTTGACAATCATTGGAAAATGTTCTCGAGTGACGATCGCATATCAGACGACGCAGTGCAGAATGCATTCAGAATGTCCCCCATTAGGTGGATTGACGATCTGCTAAAAAATACCGGGCGCCTTTGGATGCTGGCAGCAGAAGACCGCACATAGTGGTAAAGTATGAGGAAGGTCTACGTCCTCCAGTGGGCCTAGGCTGAATGAGGATGATAAATACTATGAAAAGGCAGATAATATTAGGTGTGCCTCTTAGTCAGGTTTATTCATCTCAGCTCATACTTGTCCCCTCGAGCTCAAGCTTCCTCCACAATAGAAAGGAAACGGATCTACTATATCACGCTGATCAGACGGGTTAGCATATTTTATTTTGAGTTTTCTTTCTAGGGCTATAATTTGCATGAAAATTCAATGCAAGAGCATCGAATTTTCATGCAAATTGTAGCCCTTAGTCGTCTTTTACGACACCCAAGCGCAAGAGATGGGGTGGTGGATTATATTCTTACTTCATCACCACAGGGAAATTCAAGTTTATTATCTATTTGCAATAACAAATAAAGACGATAGTTTTGGTTCAAAACACATTTGTGGCATGCGCAAAGATTTTTAATATTCTCTGGATACTTTCCAGGTTATAAAATGTAACTCAAGAGAAGTGGCGAGCCAAATTTTGCCTCTTACCATCACAAAAAGACGTAAAGTGAAAATTATTAGCACTATCGTAACTGTACGCTTCACGTATTTTGAATGAGTATTGAAAAAATTTCGTTCTGAAATTGTAGTACTTTTAGTCGAGAAATTAAAGAAAATTGGCCACTAATTTTACATTACACTATATTTACATATACAGACGTTTCCGTGTGGTGACTGAGTAAGAATATAATTCGCCACTCCTTATCTTGCCCGTGGATATCGTAAAAGGCGACTAGAGGATATAATATGCACATAACATCTGTGCAAGAGAAGGAAAACTCGAAATGAAACCCTATTCTAAAATGTTTGACCAGCATGATATTAGTAGGTCAAATTCCCTCCCATTGTAGAGGAGGCCCAAGCCCAACAGTGGGACGTATGTGGGCTGCGATGATTATGACGATGATGATATTTACCTTTTTTGAATGTAAAATACATAATTTTTCGTGTGATAACAAAATAAGAATACAATTCATCTATCCATATCTTGACCGTGGATGTCGTAAAAGACAACTAAGGAATATAATACGCATAGAACATCTATACAAGAGAAGGTAAACTTGAAATGAAACTCTATACCCATAGTATCGTGAGGTCAATTTCCCTCCTATTGTGCAGGAGGCTCTAGCCCAGCAGTGGGACGTATATGAATCGTGATGATGAAATACAAATTTACCATTTAATAATATTCATTAGATGAGAATAAAACTTTACATTTCTTTTCTTGTGGTGACGTAGTAAGAATACAATTCACCACCCAATTATCTTAACCGTGGGTGTCGTTAAAAACGAATAGGGATATAATATGAATACAACATATATGGAAGAGAAGGGAAACCCGAAATAATGCTCTATGCCAACATGTCTGACCAGCGCCTACTATAACAGTAGGTTAATTTCCATCCCATAATGGGAAAGTTCAGAGACCAACACTGGGATGTCGGCTGATATGATATTGATAAATAAAATAATAATTTACAGATCCCACAAATCCCGTTTTTTTTTTTGTGAGAAACGAACCGATTACACTCGATACAATAACTTCACTTCCCTTATAAGAGAATAAATTAAAAAAAAAACGTGTGACACTCGAGGACTGTCGCCGTAAAGCTATCGCATAGCATTTTTATCAACTAATTCAATTATAATTATTTAATTATTTTTTATTTATTCAGGTTTTTTTTATTTCTTTGATATTAATTCAAGTAACACTTTTTGAGCGTAATAACCGATAAGAAAACATTTTTTTCTTTTCTTGAGTAAATGAGAAGTTAATATCGTTTAAAATATTTTTATTATCTATGATAGATACCTATACACCTATATAGAAAGAAAGAAGAAAGAAAAATATTTATTTTGTGCCACAGAGTAGAGACGTTAGGAACACATAGGAAAAAAAAACCTTACAATAAATGAAACACACAAAAAATCAGTAAACTAAATAAAGAGAATAATTTTGATAGAATGAACGTCTCAGCTACGGCAGAAAAAAGGATAACTGCTCAGCAATTGTTGTGATGTCAATGTAACACCACAACGCTGATTTTCAGCAGTATATACAGCAGTATATACTTTCTCACAAATAGCTGCTTACGTATTCGTCCGATTTCAGAGCAGCTCGTCTCGATCCGTAGGAGCTTCGTATAGTCGTACCATGTACATACAAGTTAAGCGAATGCTCAGCCGAGCTACATGGTAGGCGGAGTGGGGGGTTAGGTTAGGTTTTATTTTCGTTACGGAATTTCTTGATTCGGTCGCCGCGCTCAAAGCCTGCGATAAAAGCTATGCAATAGCTTAACTGGTCAGAGTTCCTTTTTTATTTTCTAATAATATTTCGTCCCAAAATGATATTATGTTTTTTTGAGACTGAGGCTCATAATTACATAATACATGAACAACATATATTCGTTTTATTAATTCCATTAATTTATCTCAGATCATATGTATACGTTCTCACTACAGGACTCCAGCCTCCTTCATTCATCATCATCAGCATTTCAGTCTATCGCCGTCCACTGCGGACGTAGGCCTCTCTCATGTTATGCCACAAAGTGCGGTCCTGTACTGCCTGCATTCAACGACGCCCAGCAAATTCACCAGGTCATCGGTTCACCTAGTGGTTGGCGTCCTACACTCTCTCTCTGTCTCTGCCTCCTCCACTATAAGAGAGAAACCTTCTATATCATGCTGGTCAAACCTGTTGATATAGAGTTTTATTTCGAGATCTCCTTTATTTGCAGTGATGTTACCTACGTATCCTTTGGGCTTCTTTTACAATATCCACAGGTCAGAGAAGAGTAGTGAATTGTACGCTTACACCGTTTCCACACGAAAAATTGATTTCAATTTTAAGAAACTTGTACCGTGGCAAATTAAAATAATTTTAATATTTATAACCTCTGAATGATTTTACTAGCAGAGCATGCGATCAATTAATTGAGGTATAACAGTTTTTATATAGTAGAAACACATTGCCGACAGTTGTTCAACTACAGCTGCGGGGTGGTCCGCCGTGTACCACACTATCGCAGAAAATCAACGTCTGAATAATACCAATTTATTACTGCATATTGTTCGGTGAGCGAGAGAACTGGAAGAACAACTTTCTGGTCAGTTTGCGTTCAAGCTTCCTTGACTCACTTCCTGGTACGGAATACGGAATGGCGGCTTAACTATGAGCATTAAGCCATGAGCGACAATATCTCCTACCATCAGATGTGCTGCTTTCTCGTTTGCCAGCAATAAAAGAGTAATCTTTAATACGAAATTAGTACTTCAAGTTGCTTTAAAATAACGATGTTCTATTAAAACTAAACTACAAACTCTTCAACTATCAAACTAAATAATCGCACAATATATCCTATCCTTTATTAATATTTAAGGCCACAAAACGCATTTTGGACGGCATGATTAGCCCAGTGGCAAACCCTGTTATATTTATGGCCGAAATTACCGTTTTAATGGACATGAACTGGCCACGGTAAATTGAAAGCAACACCCTCTACCATGATACATGATAACACATTCATATCACGAGTTACGCAGCCCAAATCGCTGCGATGGGGGCAATTGGCTTTTATATCAACATAAATAGCACGTTTCGTGGTACAAGTGCTAGAGCAAATTATGTTATAAGCTTCTTTACCTCTTTTAGATTGTCAGTTAATTTTTTGCTAAATAGGTAAATGTAAATTTTATATTTGAATTTTTTTGTAGCAATTTTCGTGGTGTCTTAATACATTGATCTATAGTAAAAGTCCTATTTTGAAAGACAACATCCTGTTCTAATGATAAAATTCTCGTATCGCGGGGGACTTTACAAACATATAACTTGATAAACACACCAGGCTAAGAATAACAATTTGTCGATCGCAGAAAATATTGTCATGCGTGAGAATTAAACTCTGGTATCGTAGATCGGTATATTAATCACTACACCATCTGTGCGAACAATAGTGCGAATATTTGAATCCTAGGTTATTTCATCATCTTTATCATTACCTACGTCCTACTACTTGGCTCGGGCCTCCTCTACACTGTGAAGGTGCTAGTATACTAAATTTGTTAGATTTTAAATTAATAAATTGTCATAATAATTACTACAAATTAATAATACTAATCATAAACAACAAATTATTTTCATATAGAATCATTTTCTTCTTATACTGCCAATAAATTTGTACCAAAATGGTCAAAGTTTAATAACTAATTTCTGTAGCGGGTAAATAATTATAAATCTCTGTAATAACGATGACTTGTTGGACGTGAGACATCTCAGTCCGCCCGTGACCATGAACGCTGCAAAGGGTTCGAAACGTCAGGCAATCAAAGATCAAATACAAACGTGATAAAATCGGTAAAGTAGTTTTATTTACAATTGGGAGGGAAATTAATGTACTGTACCACGCTGGTCAGGCGGGTTGGTAAAGAAATTTATTTCGAGTTTTTCTCGTCTTAAATGGTTCTTATATGCACAAGATATCCTTTAATGGCCACTACACCCACAGTAAGAGTAGGCAGTGGTGAATGGTATTCTTACTCCATCATTAGACGGACAAAATTATGTCCTTTAAAAAAATGTTATTGTATTTTCTAAGTGATTCTCAGTAAAAAATACTAAGCTAGAAACTATGCTGTGGAATAGATGATTTCATTTATTTGACGAAATGTAGATTACTTACAACTTTCGATGACAGAAGCAAAAACTTATATCCTTCCCCTATTTTTTTTCTTATTGCTGTTAGTGGCAAACGAGCAAACAGCACACCTGATGGTAAGTAATTCTGTCGCTCATGGATCTTTGCTGAGCCGCTACTTACCGTAAAGAAAGTGAAGCGTGAATGCGTGCATTAAGGTTCAGTGATTCTAAAGGCATTACTAAAACCTACCATACACAAATACCCTTACAAAGTTGGACATCCGGCTCTCTCGCTTACCGATCGAAGTACTGTAACAAATTGATACTCAGACGTCGATTTTCTATGAAAGTGTGGTTATACCCCGTCCGTAGCGACCCGGGAATGTAAAGTCTTCTTTTTTTTCTTTTTTTTTTTGGGGTGGGTCGCGGTCGACGCACTCCTCGCACCACTCCGTCCGGGGCGACAGAGGGGCGTAAGCACGCACAACCGCAACGCATTTACTATTTACCAACAGGCCTGATGATTTCTCATCTGACACCATCATCATTATCCTTCTCTTGATCATTCATCATCATCATTGCAGCCCACACATGTCACACTGTTGGGCTCGGGCTTCCTCTGCAATGGGCGGGAATTTTACCTACTATACCATGCTGGTCAGACATGTTGGTATAGGGTTTCATTTCGAGTTTTCCTTCTCTTATACAGATGTTATGTGCATATGAAATCCCTTAGTCGTCTTGTACGATATCCACGGGCAAGATAGGGAGTGGTGAATTGTATTCTTACTCTGTCACTACACGGAAAGTGGTCCTTCTCTTATCTCCGTAATATCTGTCAGGTCGTCTGACACCAAAGACAATAAATAAAATCATCATTATCCAACACAGCAGATACACGTTCCACTCCTGGGCTCGTTCTTCTTCCAGAACAGAAGGGAAGATGACGAAGCTCGTCAGACAGGTTGGTATCGAGTTCTTTTTTCCTTTTACAATGCTATTTTTGCTGCATATCACATCCATCAGCCGCCTTTATGACACCCACGGGTAAGAAAGAGAGCGGTGAATTGTATTCTTCATCATCTCAGCACATATATGTCCCACTGTTGGACTCGGACCTCCTCCATAATGGAGGCGTAAATATATACCACGCTGGTCAGACGTGTTGGTATAGGGTTTTATTTCGAGTTTTTCTTCTCTCGCATAGATGTTATATGCGTTTTATATCCCTAATTCGTCTCGTACGATCACCCACGGGTAAGATAGGGGGTGGTGAACTGTATTCTTACTCCGTCAGTTTCACGCTTAAACCACCGAACCGATTTCAAAAATTCGTTAACCAACGAAAAGCTATATCAGGGAATAACAAAGTCTAAATTTTATCCCAGTATTCCCACGGGAACGGGAACTACGCGTTAACTATTTTATTTATGCAGTATTTTTTTTCTTTGATATTAATTCAAGTTTTTTCTTTGATATTAATTCAAGTTACACTTTTTGAGCGTGGTGACTGATAAGAAAACAAATGTACTATATGTATAACAATAAAGGCGGTTTGAATTACCACTGTCGTCCGCTAAAGATCGTTGGGACCGTTAGAAAACGCGCGAAAACACTTTTTAACGTAAGCTACGCAAAGCGGCACGTGTGCGCACCGAGACGGACGAAAACAGAATGTCGACGACCCTACGCTCAGCCGAGCCGCCGCCACGGCCGAGATACATGGTAGGCGGGTGTTAGGTTTTATTTTCGTTACGGAATTTCTTGATTCGGTCGTCGCGCAAAGCCTGCAATAAAAGCTATGCAATAGCTTAAAAAGTAATTTGCAATTTCTGTACTTATATTAACAACGAAATAATTCGCTTTCACAAACCATATACAAACCACAGACTGATTGGTATTGGCGCGCCTCATCGACTTTGTATCCATATTATACCAAATTAATAGTAAACGAGTTGTTTAATTTTAATTTACAATTGACAAATGGATTCTAACCACATTGCTTATAACCAATAATTGGTGATGGCTGCTCTAGTAGTAGGTTCTGGTTCAGCCATAATTGTTTGAAATATATATGTGATTTATATTACGTTTCTTGTGCTTAAAAGGGCCTCATAGAGGAGCTAGTCTGTGATCTTAAGGGGATCAAACTTTAATTTTGCCGTGTGGTGACGGATTAAGAATGCATTTCACCACTTCCTACCTTGCCTGTAGATGTCGTAAGAGACGACTAACAAATATAATATGCAAAGATCAAGAGAAGGAAAACTCGAAATAAAACACTATAACAACATGTCTGATCAGCACGGTATAGTAGCTTAAATTGCTTCCCATTGTAGAAGAGGCCCGAGCCCAACAGTGGGACGTTCGTGGGCTGTGCTGAAACGTAGAAGATTTTCTACTGCATACTGGGTACAATCGCAAAGGACTTAGTCGCCTCATTATGATCTCAGGTTGTATACATCCCACAGCTGGGTTCAGGTCTCCTCCACAGTAGCAAGACGAACAGAAAAACTCACCTACGAGCCCACGCTGGTCAGATGAATTGGTTATTCGCTTTTATTTCAAGTTATCCTGATCTTGCATAGTCTTTTATAGACAACTCCCTGCACTAAGTTAATAATCCTTGTATTACAGAGGACTTTATAAACATACTAGCAGAACCAACAGACGTTATTCTATTCAAACAAGCGCCACCTACCGGGTCCAATTTTGAATATAAACCATTCTCGAATACCCTTGAACGCATACAAAAAATTTCATCAACATCTGTCCAGCCGTTTAGGAGGAGTTCAGTGACATACACACGTACACAAGAAATAAAGATAATCAACGAACACAAATTACATCCAGACTTAGAAAAACAATTTGTGGATCGCACAAAGTGTTGTCCTACATGGGATTCGAACCCATAACATTGGCACTGTAGATCGGTATCTTAACCACTCCGCCATCTTTGAAGTCAATATTACATGCATATCATATTTCTTAATCGTCTTTCGCGATACCAATGAGCAAGGCAAGGTGTGGTAAATTGTATTCTTACTCCGTTACGACAGGAATAATGTAGATTGTAAAAATATATTTTTGAAGTAATTCTTCTTTTGACGCGTTAGGGAAGAATATGAAAGTAAATTTTTACGATGCGCGCGCACACCGTCACGAAAAACCGACACCCTGAAGTTAGCTAGTCAACATTTTTTACGGTGCGCACGCACACTGTCACAAATCTAGATAATGCGTTATAATAAAACTTTCAATGTAAATACCTTTTTTAACACGCTTTTATTAGTTTCACCTATATGTATGGATGAACGGAATTTTTTAACGTCATTTTGTCCCACTTTAAACGAACTGATTTTAATTAAACTTTACACACCTGTCAAAGGCAATAGATAGAAATGTCTAATCGTATCCTTTGCATAAGAGCAAGCGAGACAGAGCTAGTGTGAACTACGCATGCGCGAAATTCAAAACTTCTATGATTTGGGCTGTCAGTTTAACACAGTGCAGCAATGACTATTTCAAGTTCGTTACGTTCAAAACTTGTAAGCTGAAAGGAAACTACTAGTAACTTCTTGTCTTGTAACTTTTAAGTGTTTTTAGTTTTTTTTTAATTATAATTTATTTATCCTATTATTAGCGTTGGTTTTTCTACAAATATAGGATAACGCAAAAGATAACATTTTTATAAAGATTTTTATCTTGTTATGTCATAAAAGTATAACTTCTTACGTCCATACATACGTTTTGTGTACTACCTTTTCTAAATGAGTCAAAAAGAGGGGTGTTATAAGTTTGACTTCGAAGTCTGTCTCTGTGTGCGTGCGTGCGTGCATGCGTGCATGCGTGCGTGCGCCTGTGTGTGTATATGTGTGTGTGTGTGTGTGCGCGCGGCATCGTAGTTCTCAAACGTATGGACCGATTTCGACGCTTTTTTTTTATTTGAAAGCCAGTTTCCTTGCAGTGGTTCTTAACTATATTTGGTTAATATCGATCAACAATGTAATGGCCTATGATTACTTAATTAAGTGCTTCATGCGTGCCAATATAATTATTAAATGACAATTACCTGTTAAATCCTGTTGAAGAGAACGTAATGCTTTTTTATTATTTTAATTTGTATCGGAGGGTGTTAGAAAATTTTTAATTTTACCTATTATACAATTTTGTAAATAAATAAACCCTAAGTGTTTCTAAATATATTCTCGTCTCAGTGTGAATCACACTTCACTTCACAGCTTCAAGCCCTTTTCATCAGATCTCAGTAACCGGGTCCTTTCAGAACTTCAGGGCGTGTGGATGAAGGCTATTGTTCCGACCTTTTCCTAATTATTTGGGTTGCTTTGGCAAATGTCTCGAGTATTAAATAATTGTTGGAAGTTTATTTATTTTATAAATTTTGAATGTAGTGCTTAGATTGTTTACAAAGATTTGTAGATCATCATCATTATTGACAGGCCATCGACGTCCTTTAGTAGATATAAGCCTCTCCACGCAAAGAGAAAATGACTCGGTCGCTTATCATGAAGGTGCTGGTATCATTTCTTCCAGTTATATTTTAGACAGTTCTTAGCATATCATCATCATCTCAGCTCATACACGTCCCACTGTTGGGCTCCAGCCTCCTCCAGAATAGAAAGGAAATTGACCTTACCATGCTGCTCATTCAGGTTGATATTTGAATGCGACTGGACAACTTCCCAACTGAGCTATTGTCACTCTTGACGGCGACGGCTAAACTTACATACCTATTCTGTTGACATTTTATGTCATTGTATTGATAAGCTAAAAATACCGACAAAACAACATTTTCTATAAATAAAACCTAGCTAGATCGATTTTTTGGCCCCGAAACCTTTAGTATGCTAAATTTTATGAAAATCGTTGGAGCCGTTTCCCAAATACAGATTATATATATATACAAGATTTGCTCGTTTAAAGGTATAGGATTTAGTTGTCTCAAAAGTCGATTAAGGATCGTAAGCAGGTAATGTCGCTACAAGAGATGAAACACTCAAAAGAAAACCTTTAACCTGGTAAACTTGTCTAATTAGTATATTACAGTAGTCCAATTTCCTTTCAATTGTAAACCTTATCCATAGTTAATATTATTTCGTAAAAGATTTGAAAAACAAAGAAGAAAATTTTACATACAATAGTATAATTTACTTAGCCAGCGAAGCTAAAATCCACTAACATACGCCGAAATAAGTCTGCGGTTTTACTAAAAGGCTGGCATAATGCCGAGTCATTTCTACATATTTAATGTATATTCTTGTATATCTAGGCATTAAATATATTTTTTTTAAATACATTTAAAAAATATTTGATGATTATGATTTCTGAAATCACTAAGTTAACATATTTTTACGCGACTATGGCAAAGCCGAAAAAGGGTTATAATTTTGACAGGATATGTATGTATGTTCGTGGGGAGGCCTATGTCCAGCAGTGGACGTCTGTAGGCTGATGGCTGGATGGATGGATGGTAGGTATGTATATTCGTCTATTCCTTGATAGCTCCTCAACTACTTATTCATTTCAGCTCATATACATCCCACTGTTGGGGTCGAGACTCCTCCACAATAGGACGTAAATTGACCTTTTTATACCATGCTGGTCAGACAGAAAACTACTTATTAAAACCGGACAGATGAGGTATAGGATAGAAGGGTCTTGATCGCCTGCTAGTTATAGCGTGATAAATATGTTCGTTAAAATACCATTTTCTTAAAAAAAAAAAAATATACTCGCTCAGCTTGGTCAACCAGATATTGAAAATAAGGTTAAAAATTATTACATCACTGCTTGTAAAATTAGTTAAGTTTAAACAGCTCCTCTGTCGGCCTCATAAAAAGGCTTAAAGTCGCTCAACGTGGTATGAAGAGGGGTATGCGCGTAGAGAAATATTTCTCAACATGATAAAATCCGGCATATGGAAATTCGCAGAGAAACGGATATAATCGACATAGCCGAAAAAATGGTAATAGACAGGCCAGATTTCTCGTCGAAACGATAACGGTTGGAGAAGAAAGATTCTCAAATGGCGGCCGCAAAGCAGATGCATCGTCTGCTTTGCAGCCGCGAGAGGCGAGAGGATGGCTGGGTGTTACTATCAAGCTGGGATCCTGTTATTAACATAATTAAAATAAATCCACAAGACCACCACAAGACTGCATGACACTGTGAGCACTTATTGTATAGATTTAACCCACAATAATAATAGTTAAATATAATTTTATAAATCAAAAACAGTAAGATAAAGTAAGCCGCTTTAAAGTTTAATATTAATTTAGCATCATGTCGCCTTAGTTTTCTTGCCGGCTCTTTCTCAGTGTGGTCGTGTGCCAATCCGGTAGTAGTATATTAGATTGTTAGGTTTTAAATACAATTACTATTAATTTTAATGTTAAATAATTACTAACGATAAATATTTCTTTTTTCATATAGAATCAATTTCTTCTTACACTGGCAATAAATTTGTATCAAAATGTGGATCAATATTTAATAACTAATTTTCTGTATCGGGTAGATAATAATAAATTTTCTGTAATAGCGATGACTTGTTGCACGTGAGACATATTAGTCCGCCCGTGACCATGAACGTTTCAAAGTTTGGAAACGTCGGGCAATCAAAAATTAAATACAAACGCGATAAAATCCGTAAAGTAGTTTTATTTATAACTAGCAACCCGCCCTCGCTTCGCTTCGGTTTCAGTCGCTTTACCCGCGGCGTAGTTCCCGTTCCTGTGGGAATATCGGAATAAAATATAGCCTAGTTTACGCCCTGATATTATAGCTTTCCATTGGTGAAAGAATTTTTGAAATCGGTCCAGCCGTTTTGAAGATTACCCGGAACAAACAGACAGACCGTCCACTCGGTTGACATCAGCATCCGGGCCCATATGAGGTACTTGGGCCTGGTGCTCGACGGGCAATGGTGGTACCGGGAGCATTTCCGCAGGCTCGCTCCACGGCTCGTCGCCGCGGCGTCCGCTCTATCGTGGCTTATGCCGAACGTGGGCGGGCCGAGCGCCACGTGCCGACGGCTGTACGCAGGGGTCATCCGGTCGATGGCCCTGTACGGCGCACCGGTGTGGGCGGGGTCCTTGACCGTCCGACTTAGGGCCCTTCTGTGGCAACCACAGAGGGTCATGGCGGTCAGGACCATCCGCGGATACCGCACGGTGGCAACGGAGGTAGCGTGCCTATTGGCCGGGACTCCCCCGTGGGACCTGGAGGCCGAAATGCTCGCCGAGTTGTATCGGCGGGTGTGGGGGGTGCGCGGGGAGGGCGGTGTTGTTTCCTTGAGGGAGCTCACCGCCTGGCGTGTCGACGCCCGCCGAGACGTCATTGCCCGTTGGGCAGTCTGGCTGGAGAGGCCTCGGTTTGGGGTGCGAATCGTGGAGGCCTTCCGGCCGGTGCTGATGCAGTGGTTGGAAAGGGGGCACGGGGTGCTCTCCTTCCGACTAGTGCAGGTGTTGACGGGGCATGGGAGCTTCGCCAAATACCTGCACAAGGTCGTAAGGAGGGAGAGTACACCGTCCTGCCACCACTGCGATTGCGACGAGGACACGGCGCAGCATACGCTCGAGGCCTGCGTCGCTTGGGCCACGCAGCGCCGTGAACTCGTCGCAATCATCGGTGCCGACCTGACGCTGCCGGCCATCGCTAGGGCGATGGTCGACAGCGTCGGGAATTGGGACGCGGTCGCAGTCTTCTGCGAGACAGTGATCTCGCAGAAGGAGGCGGCGGATCGTCTGCGCCAGGAGCGCAGCCTCGATGAGGAGATCCGCCGCCGGCGAATGGGGCGGCGCAGGCGCAACTACCTGCGCCTCATGCCGCCCTAGCTGAGGCCGCGGGTGACGTGACCGGGGATTAGTCCGTCACCCGCCGAGAGGCCCACCGCGTGAGGAAAGACCGACGTCTTCGCCGAGGGGGGGACGTCGGTCGATGGGAGGGTACCCCATGTAGGGGGTATTCCGTCGGGCCGACCACTGACGACAAGTAAACCTGCTCAGGTGGTCGGCCCAACGACGAAGGCGAGGTGGTTTTCGGGTGGGTTGCGGTAGTTGCGTGCTTAAGCCCCTCTGTCGCCCCGGACGGAGTGGTGCGGAGGCGCGCCGACCGCAGCCCACCCACAAAAAAAAAAAAAAAAAAGCTGCAGAAAAATTTATAATTATCTACCCGATACAGAAATTAGTTATTAAATATTGACCCACATTTTGATACAAAATTTATTGCCAGTGTAAGAAGAAAATGATTCTATATGAAAAAATTATATTGTTTATGGTTAGTAATAATTAAACATTAAAATTAATTATATTTAAAAACTAACTAATAATCTAGTATACTACCACCGGATCGGAACACGGTTACACTGAGAAAGATCCGGCAAGAAAACTCAGGTAACATGATGCTAAATTAAAGTTAATTTTGAAGGCGGCTTACCTTATGTTACTAAAAGGTTTTAATTTATAAAATTATCTTTAGTTATTATTATTGTGGGTCAAATCTATACAATATGAGCTCACGGTGTCTTGCAGTCTTGTGGTGGTCTTTTTGGATTTGTTTTTAATAATGTTTATAACAGGATCCCAGCTTGATGTTAACACCCAGCCATCCTCTCTATTGAAATTATTGTGTTTTTTAATCTTAATAGCCTCGCGTACCATTCTAGGCAGGTATCGGTGTTCTTTTGCAAGGATTTGTGGTTTATCAAACCTGATGTTATGGTGGGCGCGGTCCTGACTATGTTCACAGACTGCAGACCTAGTGTCCCGGCGGTGCTTCACATCGGCTATGTGTTCTTTGATCCGAGTTCTTATGGATCTCTTTGTTTGTCCAATGTAAGAGAGACCACAGTCACAGTCAAGTTTATATACTCCTGCATCTTGTAAAGGGATCTGGCACTTGACAGGTGGTAAGAATTGGCTAATCCTCTTCAGTGGCTTAAAATAAGTTTTAATGGAAGAGCGTTTCAGGATGTAGCCAATCTTGTCAGTGACTCCTTTGACATAAGGTAGTATTGCAGGAAGGCGCTCAACTGTGGGTGGTTTCACTCGGTCTCTGCGACGGGGGCGAGGAACTGGCAGCTTGTTTGCACGTAGCACCTGCTTGACATGCTGCAGCTCCCCAGCCAGGTGTTCATCGTCACAGATTCCTCGTGCTCTCTGCAACAAAGATTTACACACGGTAGCTAACTGTGAAGGGGGATGATGAGAATCACCGTTCAAGTATCTGTCTGTATGTGTTGCCTTACGATACACTGTATGACTCACTGACCGGGAGGCCGACGACGACAGTGTTCCGCCCATCACGGAACCCGAGATGGGAGTGGCGGTGGCGCGCATGTGCGCAAAGTCCACCGCCCCCGGGCCCGACGGTGTTCCTAACCGCGTGTTGGGCCTAGTCCTCGACCACCTGGGTCCCCGCCTCAGGGAGCTGTTCGACGCGTGTTTAGCGTCCGGATGGTTCCCTGGGTACTGGAAGGAGGGAAGGCTGGTGCTCCTGCCGAAGCCGGGACGGTCTCCGGGGTCGCCTTCGGCCTACAGGCCTATCGTGCTACTCGATGACACGGGCAAGCTACTGGAGAGGGTGGTAGCTGCCCGCATCGAGCGGCACCTCGTCGGCACGGGGCCCGATCTGTCGGATGCCCAGTTTGGGTTTAGGAGGGGTCGTTCGACGATCGCGGCTCTGTTGCGCCTGAGGGCCGTGGCGACTGAGGCCGTTACCGGTGGGGGAGTGCTGTTGGCGGTGTCCCTAGACATCGCCAACGCATTCAATAGTCTGCCATTCAGCTGCATCAGGGAGGCGCTCCGGTATCACGGAGTGCCAGCTTACCTGAGGCGGCTAGTGGCAGACTATTTGGTGCGGCGCAGCGTCCTCTGTACCAACCGAGCAGGGGACGTTGTGCGAACGCCCATGACGTGCGGTGTCCCACAGGGGTCGGTCCTCGGACCCACCCTGTGGAACATCGGCTACGACTGGGCGTTGCTGGGGAGCCTCCCGCCCGGGCTGGGCGTGATTTGTTACGCCGACGACACGCTCGTCACAGCCCGCGGTGGGACGCTAGAAGAGGCAGTAAGCCTGGCGACCTATGGCACCGAAGAGGTCGTCAGGCGGATCGAGGCGCTGGGGTTGAGGGTCGCCCTGGACAAGACGGAGGCCCTCTTGTTCCATGGGCGCCTTATGAGCCCTCCCATCGGCGTCTCGATCACCGTCCGATCGGTTGACATCAGCATCCGTGCCCATATGAGGTACTTGGGCCTGGTGCTCGACGGGCAATGGTGGTTCCAGCAGCATTTCCGCAGGCTCGCTCCGCGGCTCGTCGGAGCGGCGTCCGCCCTATCGTGGCTTATGCCGAACGTGGGCGGACCGAGCGCTACGTGTCGACGGCTGGCTGTACACGGGGGTCATCCAGTCGATGGCCCTGTACAGCGCACCGGTGTGGGCGGGGTCCTTGACCGTCCGACTTAGGGCCCTTCTGTGGCGACCACAGAGGGTCATGGCGGTCAGGGCCATCCGCGGATACCGCACGGTGGCGACGGAGGCAGCGTGCCTATTGGCCGGGACTCCCCCGTGGGACCTGGAGGCGGAGATGCTCGCCGGATCGTATCGGCGGGTGACGGGGGTGTGAGCGGAGGGCAGTGAGATCTCGTTAAGGGAGCTCACCGCCTGGCGCGTCGACGCCCGCCGAGACGTCATTGCCCGTTGGGCAGTCCGGCTGGAGAGGCCTTGGTTCGGGGTGCGAACTGTGGAGGCCTTCCGGCCGGTGCTGTTGCAGTGGTTGGAAAGGCGGCACGGGGTGCTCTCCTTCCGACTAGTGCAGGTGTTGACGGGGCACGGGAGCTTCGCCAAATACCTGCACAGGGTCGTGAGGAGGGAGAGTACACCGTCTTGCCACCACTGCGATTGCGACGAGGACACGGCGCGCCATACGCTCGAGGCCTGCGCGGCTTGGGCAGTGCAGCGCCGTGAACTCGTCGCAATCATCGGTGCCTACCTAACGCTGCCGGCCATCGCTAGGGCGATGGTCGACAGCGTCGGGAATTGGGACGCGGTCGCAGCCTTCTGCAAGACAGTGATCTCGCAGAAGGAGGCGGCGGATTGTCTGCGCATGGAGCGCAGCGTCGATGAGGAGATCCGCCGCCGGCGACCGGGGTGGCGTAGGCGCAACTATCTGCGCCTCATACCGCCCTAGCCGAGGCCGCGGGTGATGTGACCGGGGATTAGTCCGTCACCCGCCGAGAGGCCGAAAGCGTGAGGAAAGACCGACGTCCTCCCCGAGGGGGGGACGTCGGTCGATGGGAGAGTACCCCGCGTATGGGGTATTCCGTCGGGCCGACCACTGACGACAAGTAAACCTGCTCCGGTGGTCGGCCCAATGACGAAGGCGAGGTGGTTTTCGGGTGGGTTGCGGGAGTTGCGTGCTTAAGCCCCTCTATCGCCCCGGACGGAGTGGTGCGGAGTAGCGCCGACCGCAGCCCACCCACAAAAAAAAAAAAAGTAGTTTTATTTAAAATGTATAATACTCGCGTAAACATCAGAAATCATTATGGATATTATGGATATAGATATTGTTTTACTGTTGGTCCCAAGCTTCCTCCATAACAGAAGGGAAATATTACGCTTGTCACACGTATTGGTATAGGTTAGGTTTTATTTACCACGTGAGGAAAGAAGGGTGGGGTACTCTCCAAGGGGTATTCAGTCGGGCCGACCACTGACGTCAAGTGTCCCTGCTCCGGTGGTCGGCCCAACGACGAAGGCGACGTGTCACGGGTGGGTTACGGGTATGCGTGCTTACGCCCATCTGTCGCCCCGGACGGAGTGGTGCGAGGAGAACGCCGACCGTAACCCGCCCAAAAAAAAAAAGATTAAGATTTATTTCTCTTGCATTAATATTATAAGCACATTTTATCTCCTAGTAATTTTTTACGACATCCACAGTTCGGATAAGGGGGTTGTGAATTGTAATCTTACTCTGTCACTACACAGATACACGTAGGACAGTAAAACTAGTGCGATCTATAAATTACTACTTGGTTGTTTGTAACGTCGTCAGAATTACGAGGATTATTTTTTTAGTGTGTTGTATTTAAAAAAGAAATATACAAGACTATTGGGATCAAATATTCTCAAAGTCTAAACTCGTAAAAGTACTTTAGTTGTTGGATGTCCAATATTAAGTCAACTTCGCCAATCCAACTAATGCTAGGTCACGCTAGCTTGCGTCGTTCTATATATAATCGCTAAGTGAAAATCTTTACTACACACTATGTTGGATAATTATGAGTGTCTCGACTTCTATTTATTTATCTTAAAGTAGTAGCAGTATTTTATATATGACTAGTTTTTGGCCGAGACTTCGTCTGTGTAGAAGTTGATAATGGACCTAAAAGGATTTTTATTGGTAACATATAAATTATTATGTTTAAATGTTTGAATACTTATAAAATACTAGCTGACCCGGCGAACATCGTACCGCCTTTTTTCCTAATTATTTTATTTTAGTATTTACCAGTTTGGTGTTAGTATTATCAGTGCGGTGACGGAGTAAAAATACAATTCACCAGCCGTGTGTGTCGTAAATGACGACTAAGGGATATAATATCTATGCAAGATAAGGAAAACTCGGAACAAAACTCTATTCCAACATGTCTCACCAGCGTGGTATTATAGATCGATTTCCCTCCCATAGGGAAGGAGGCCCGAGCTCCAAAGTGGGACATGTATGTGTTGAGACGATGAAGATGATTTATCAGCCTCCTATAAATGGCGTAAAGTTGCCGAAGCTGGAGCGGTCTCGGGACTCAGCCTCAAACGTATCAATATAATGGAATTATTGATAATACAACTGAATTGAATTTACGGAAAGTGTCATATTTCCTTAGTCCGCAACTTTACACTATTTGTGGGAGGTTGATAAATCATCATCATCATTTCAGCCCATACACGTCCAACTGTTGGGCTCGCACCGCCTACACTATGGGAGGGAAATCAACCTACTACACCACGCTGGTCAGACGTGTTAATATAGGGTTTTTTCGAGTTTTTTTTTTTCTCCTGTATAGATATTATATGCATATTATATCCCTTGGTCGTCTTTTACGACACCTCCGTTTGTTGAATTGAATTGTAGCTATTTAATATACCGCCTTTTTTATCGATTCCAATACCTTTTTAATCTAGATCTATGTATATGTAATTATGCCAAAAATGTCGAACCGACGGGACGAACATCTAATGTTTGACAGGTAAGAACAGTTGGATGGAAAATAAAATTGTTGTTTTTGTATTTTACTCGCAATTTTTCCACTTTTTCTCACCGTATAAACCTTCCCTGGACTTCCACAAATAATTCAAGACCAAAATTTGTCAAATCGGTCCAACCGTTTTCGAGTTTTAGCGAGACTAACGAACAGCAATTCATTTTTATATAAAGATAACAATCTTTACTACAGTTTAGGGATTTGAAAGTTATATTATTCTGTATTTTGTGTTACGTGTTTATATTTTATGAACCGAATTTTAATAAAATCCGAACCACATCTGCCAACAATTTTGTTAAACAATATTTATACACAGTTTAAAGTGTATTGGATCAAGGAGTTATGTTATTCCATACAAGCAACAGTTTCTACCTCTTAGGGGTAGAATTTTGGGGTGCGAGGCCGGGGCACCTCCACGTGGTGCACCCTGGAAACGTCCATTTGGACGGCCAAGATTCCGGCGGGAGGGGGGGTCTCCGCGTGCCGACTCTGAAGGCAGAGCGCAAAACTCAAGTTTTGCTACTCGGCGAGGAGATGTATGGCTGGTGGGTTAAGAAGCGCGCGCGAAAAAAAAAAAGCGTCCAGTCGTTAGAGTAGTAGTCAAGGAGGACTCAAACTTCCAAAACACGATGGCAGAAGTCAACATTCGTATGTCTTCACCAGAGGGTCCCGGCCAGGCCGGGGAATCCCTTGCTGTGCCGAGGCTTGCGCGCGACGAGGAGTCGCGCCCAAGTTCCGGCACAGTCAGCCCCCAATCGTATGGGTGGGGGGCACCTTCTGCTCCAGCCGCGAGCCCGGCGAAACAGGTGGCTCAAAGAAGGAGGAAGAGGAGGTGGAAGGACGCCGTGGAAACTACGCATCAGCGTAGGTGGTCCCGGGAGCTGGCGGATCTCCGGGCCGCGTGTATCCATGCCCGGAGGGCCTACACTCGCAGCCGGCGGCGCCATCGCGATGCGGAGCGGGAGGCCGTGCTTTATGAGGGCTACCGCAATGCGCGGTCGGCCTTCAGGCTGGCCGTCCGCTCCGCCAAGGACGTCAGTCGGCAGGAGATGCTGGACGGTCTCGACCGTGACCCCTGGGGACGCCCCTATCGCGCGGTGCTGAATAGGCTACGTGCGCGGGGCCCTCCCCTCACCGAGACTCTCCAGCCCGGCCTTCTCACCCGGGTCATCGAGGACCTGTTCCCGCGGCGGGCGGAACACACGCCCCCGGTCATGGCTCCGCCAGACACTGACCGGGAGGCCGACGACGACAGTGTTCCGCCCATCACGGAACCCGAGATGGGGGTGGCGGTGACGCGCATGCGCGTAAAGTCTACCGCCCCCGGGCGCGACGGTATTCCTAACCGTGTGCTGGCCCTGGTCCTCGAATACCTGGGACCCCGCCTCAGGGGGCTGTTGGACGCGTGTTTAGCGTCCGGACGGTTCCCTGGGTGCTGGAAGGAGGGAAGGCTGGTGCACCTGCCGAAGCCGGGACGGTCTCCGGAGTCGCCTTCGGCCTACAGGCCTATCGTGCTGCTCGATGACACGGGCAAGCTACTGGAGAGGGTGGTAGCTGCCCGCATCGAGCGGCACCTCGTCGGCACGGGGCCCGATCTGTCGGACGCCCAGTTTGGGTTTAGGAGGGGTCGTTCGACGATCGCGGCTCTGTTGCGCCTGAGGGCCTTGGCGTCTGAGGCCGTCACCGGCGGGGGAGTGCTGTTGGTGGTGTCCCTAGACATCGCCAACGCATTCAATAGTCTGCCATTCAGCTGCATCAGGGAAGCGCTCCGGTATAACGGGGTGCCAGTTTACCTGAGGCGGCTAGTGGCAGACTATTTGGAGGGGCGCAGCGTCCTCTGCACCGACCGAGCAGGGGACGTCGTGCGAACGCCCATGACGTGCGGTGTCCCGCAGGGGTCGGTCCTCGGACCCACCCTGTGGAACATCGGCTACGACTGGGCGTTGAGGGGGAGCCTCCCGCCCGGGCTGGGCGTGATTTGTTACGCCGACGACACGCTCGTCACAGCCCGCGGTGGGACGCTAGAAGAGGCGGTAAGCCTGGCGACCTCGGGTACCGAGGAGGTCGTCAGACGGATCGAGGCGCTGGGGTTGAGGGTCGCTCTGGACAAGACGGAGGCCCTCTTGTTCCATGGGCGCCTTATGAGCCCTCCCATCGGCGTCTCGATCACCGTCCACTCGGTCGACATCAGCATCCGGGCCCATATGAGGTACTTGGGCCTGGTGCTCGACGGGCGATGGTGGTTCCAGGAGCATTTCCGCAGGCTCGCTCCGCGGCTCGTCGGCGCGGCGTCCGCCCTATCGTGGCTTATGCCGAACGTGGGCGGACCGAGCGCTGCGTGCCGACGGCTGTACGCGGGGGTCATCCGGTCGATGGCCCTGTACGGTGCACCGGTGTGGGTGGGGTCCATGACCGCCCGACTTAGGGCCCTTCTGTGGCGACCACAGAGGGTCACAGCGGTCAGGGCCATCCGCGGATACCGCACGGTGGCGACGGAGGCAACGTGCCTATTGGCCGGGACTACCCCGTGGGACCTGGAGGCGGAGATGCTCGCCGGACTATATCGGCGGGTGACGGGGGTGCGAGCGGAGGGCGGTGTGGTCTCGTTAAGGGATCTCACCGCCTGGCGCGTCGACGCCCGCCGAGACGTCATCGCCCGTTGGGCAGTCCGCCTGGAGAGGCCTCGGTTCGGGGTGCGAACCGTGGAGGCCTTCCGGCCGGTGCTGATGCAGTGGTTGGAGAGGCGGCACGGGGTGCTCTCCTTCCGACTGGTGCAGGTTTTGACGGGGCATGGGTGCTTCGCCAAATACCTGCACAAGGTCGTTAGGAGGGAGAGTACACCGTCCTGCTACCACTGCGATGGCGACGAGGACACGGCGCGCCATACGCTCGAGGCCTGCGAGGCTTGGGCAGTGCAGCGCTGTGAACTCGTCGCAATCATCGGTACGGACCTGACGCTGCCGGCTATCGCTAGGGCGATGGTCGACAGCGTCAGGAATTGGGACGCGGTCGCAGCCTTCTGCGAGACAGTGATCTCGCGGAAGGAGGCGGCGGATCACCTGCGTGAGGAGCGCAGCCTCGATGAGGAAATCCGCCGGCGACTGGGGCGGCGCAGGCGCAACTATCTGCGTCTCATGCCGCCTTAGCCGAGGCCGCTGGTGACGTGACCGGGGATTAGTCCGTCACCCGCTGAGATTCGGGTGCGAACCGTGGAGGCCTTCCGGCCGGTGCTGATGCAGTGGTTGGAAAGGCGGCACGGGGTGCTCTCCTTCCGATTAGTGCAGGTGTTGACGGAACATGGGTGCTTCTCCAAATACCTGCACAAGGTCGTTAGGAGGGAGGGTACACCGTCCTGCTACCACTGCAATTGCGACGGGGACACGGTGCAGCATACGCTCGAGGTCTGTGTCGCTTGGGCAGAGCAGCGTCGTGAACTCGTCGCAATCATCGGTGCCGACCTGACGCTGCCGACTATCGCCAGGGCGGCAGCGTCAGGAATTGGGACACGTTCGCAGCCTTCTGCGAGGCAGTGATCTCGCAGAAAGAGGCGGCGGATCACCTGCGCGAGGAGCGCAGCCTCGATGAGGCGATCCGCCGCCGGCGACTGGGGCGGCGTAGGCGCGAATACCTGTGCCTCATGCCGCCCTAGCCGAGGCCACGGGTGACGTGATCGGGGAATTATTCCGTCACCCGCTGAGAGGCCGACCGCGTGAGGAAAGACAGACATCCTCCACGAGGGGGGGACGTCGGTCGATGGGAGGGTACCCCAAATAGGGGGTATTCCGTCGGGCCGACCACTGACGTCAAGTCACCCTACTTTGGTGGTCAGCCCAACGACGAAGGCGACGTGCATCGTGGATGGGTTGCTTGTGTACGTGTTTACGCCCCTCTGTCGCCTCGGACAGAGTGGTGCGAGGAGCACGCGGACCGCAACCCACCCCTTCAAAAATAAAACGGGGTAGAATTTAGGTAAATCTTTTCTTATCTTATGCCTACATTACTACAAAGAACACACACCTCAAGTTGCAGGTCATCACAATCAGCAGTTTAGGCTGTGTTTTTTTTAATAACAACACCCTTTTTTTTCTGCATAGGATTCGAGCCCGCGACACTGTAGATCGGTATCTTAACCACTGCGCCATCTGTGCAGTCAAAAGATCTATATGTATAAATTATGAAAATATTAATCAAATGACTCGTTCTCAAAGAAAACAAGATTAAAGCGGTCTTAAATTTTTATATGCTTTGCGATATTTTTACTTCATTAGACATGTGAATTGAACTGGGATTGGTATTCGAGATCTCTACTTAGTCTATTGATTTACCTACCATTACCTACATTATTTATCAGTACATTTTTTTCAAAAATATTTCGATAAATAATATTATAATCTCAACATTTTAGCTCATAAACATTCCATTACAGGGCTCGAATTTCCTCCATCCGTGGTGAGGAAACTTGACTTTCCACGATGGTTAAAAGAGTTTGTATAGAATTAAAATAAATAATAACGTCAGTCGTCATCATCATCACAGCTCCACAATGGAAGGCAAATTGACATACTATACGCTGGTCAGTCGTGTTGGTTTCGTGGGTTTTCTTTCGAGTTTTCCTTCTCTTGCATAGATGTTATATGCATATTTAATCCCTCAGTCGTCTTTTACGACACCCATGGCTAAAATAGGGAGTGGTGAATTGTATTTTTACTCCGTCACCACGCGGAGAATGTACTTACTTCAAGTAATATTGTTAAACCATTTAAAATGTTAGTTATATACATATACATAGTTCGCGTTTAAGCCAAAACTTTATCGGTAATGTATTCTTCATTTCACCACCAAGGGTTCTGTAACGTTTTTCACTAGCACTAGTATTCTATTGTAATTTTTTGGACCGTAATGGTCTACGAAAATCATCGTCATCACAGCTGATATATATCCCACTACTGAACTCGTGCCGGCTCTATATTAGGCGAGAAATTGACCTAATATACCAAACTGATCAGGCGGGTTGATATAGGCATTTATTTCAAGGTTTACTTCTCTTGCATAGTTATGTGCACAAGATATCCATTAGTCGTCTATTACTACACCCATGGACAAGAGAGGGGTTGGTGAACTGTATTCTTATTCCGTCAGAGTCATACCAAATACCAGCTACACCCACTTGACTCCCTTCAAAGGCATGCTATTCGAATCGTCGGGGATCCCAATCTTACGGAATAACTTACGGAGTGACTCCAAGTCACTAGAACGGCGGAGAGACTGGGTTATTCTGTGTACTCTACCGGCTCTTTCATGGGGAGTGCTCTGAGAAACTGTTTGACTTGATACCACCGTCACCGTTTTACCAACGTACTACTCGACACCGCAGCAGGGTTCATCCATTTCATCTGGAAACGTTATGCTCTTCAACTGTACGTTTGCAGCGATCATTTCTCTTACAGACGAGTAGGCTCTGGAATGAACTACATGCTGCTGTGTTTTCCGATCTTTATGCCATGTCCTTCTTTAAACGAGGTTTAAGAAGAGCATTTTCTTCACGGTACACAACGGCCTAGCTGTGCTCCTGGTATTGCAAAGGTCCATGTGCGGCAGTATCACTTACCATCAGGTGTGCTGCTTGCTTGTTTGCCACCATTGGCAATAAAAAAAAATACGGAAAGAATGAAAATATTTAGGTGGTATTCAGTGAAGTTTGCAAAATAAGGCGGCATATTGGTCGTGAGGTATATTGCAAGAGACATTTTAGGTCAACTTTAGTAAATCAAAATATTTCAAATCTCTCAATCCCATTAGCTCAAATAAACTAAATTTAACGAGTCTTGTAAGACCAGCTTATAATTAACGAATTGCAAAGCTCTTAATAAAAACCAATTACCGACCAAAAGATTATGACATTTCGAAATCGCTATTTTACTTTTAATTAATTCACTCATCAAAATATTTGAAAACTTGCAGCTTACTTGGAAAGATATAGAGTAAAAGTTTAATATCAGTCAGTTTTTAAAATTAATCTTATTTATTAAAAAAAAAAAGACGCCGTGTGGTGACGGAGTAAGAATAGGTACAATTCACCACTCCCTGTCCCGTTTTGTAGTAAAAGACGATTAAGGCATATAAAATACATATGATATCTATGCAAAATTTGAAATAAAACCCTATGCCAACCTGTCTAACCAGCATAAAATATTAAGGTCAATTTCCCTCCTATTGTGGAGGAGGCTCGAATAATATAAGGAAGGCTGGTTATAAGACTATTACCAAAACCATTGCAATATGTACCATGAATGAAGATTACATATCGAGTCATCCCGAAATTAAATGGGACAAGAGCAGGTTTATGATAATTAAAAAAAGAGAAATACTTCTTTAATAATAATAATGAAGTAACTATTTTTACGAATTTAATCGCGTTAGTATTTGAGTGTACCTAGTATCCTGCAGTGACCACAAACGCTGAAATTGTTCGAAACGTGGGGTAATAAAAATGAAATACATATGCGATAAAAGCTGTAAGAATAGTTTTATTTATATTCTGTAATACTCGCGTAAACATCAGAAATCTTTAAAAGATAATGATTTTCGATCTATTTTATTTATATTCTATTAGATAACAAATAACTTAACAAATTGAAGAATTTTATCCATAACAGTAGCTGACATCTAAAGCACTTTGAATGTACTTTGTTTTCAGTTAAATCTCACTTATTATATTACCGAAAACGTTTACGAGTTTGTCATGTTTTTACATTTACGTCTTTGATGGTTTAATTAAGTTACAGAAAGTACACCCATACTCACGACATTCATTTTTGATTCACATAAGGATTTCCTATTTGATGATGGAATCAACGACTTAACACAAAGAGTATATACTAAATTCAATATGCTACGCATTTAAAATGTCTTTTCATATTTACTTTCCGGAGTAGGGAGTAAGAATAATATTCACCACCCCTTTTCTTAGCTGTGGGTGTCATATAAGAAGACTAAGGGATGATTACAGATCACATCTATGCAAAAGAACGAATACTCGAATTAAAACCCTATACTAATACGTTTGACCAGTGGTACATTAGATCAATTTCTCTTCCATTAAGTAAGGAAAAATGGCACATTCGAGGCATGTCTTTTAAGTTTTGTCGTTTGAAGAAAAAAATGCAACTAGAACCTTATAGTACTTTTATTGGTTTTCAAAGTATTCACCACGTCGCTTAATACACTTTTCTATTCGCTCAAACCAGTTATTATAACATTTATTCCACTCTAAAGTAGGGGTGTTCAAAATGGCTGACTTGACAGCGTCGACTGCTTCTTCACCGGACTGGAACCTTTGATCACGAAGACTTTTCTTAATTTTAGAAAATGTAAAGAAATCTTTAGGGCTTCGGTCAGGACTGTATGGAGGATGGTCAAAAATTTCTCCTTTTTCCTGCTTCAAATACTCAATCGTTTGACGAGCGCTGTGTGAACTTGCGTTGTCATGGTGCAGGATGATGCGTCGCTTTGAGTTAGATTTTCGAAGTTTGGCGATGACTTGTGGTAAACCAACTGTGGTATACCACTCTGCGTTTTTGGAGAATTAGTTGTCTCACAGCAGTGATGTTATATTCAGTGAAGGCGCATTTTGGGCGTCCTTCGCGAGATTTGTCACTAACACTAGTATGTCCACGCTGGAATTCTAAATACCAACGTTCGACAATCCGCAGACATGGGGCTTCATCACTGAACACAGATGTTAGCTATTCAAAACATTGAAGCCGTGTCAGGCCTCTTCTAAAGTTGTAGAAAATTATTGCACGAACATTTTCCTTAGAAAGATTCATTTTCGTACGTAACCTGACAGATTCCAATCGACGCTGTGACTAAACAATAGCATTAATCCTAATACTTTCAACTGTTTTGAGATTCAAAACTTAAACACATTCGAATAAAGGCTAGTTCCAAATTCAAAATTGCCGGGAAATATGGAAACGACAGAACTTAAAAAGCATGCCTAGTAGCATTCTTAAAACAAAGTATCATTTTTTCCTTTCTTTCTCGTGAAATTCATCAAAATTGCTTAAGGAGCACTAAGAGGATGGACACTACGCTTTTGGGCGGGCTATGGTCAAGACACCTTGTCCATTCCATCGGGATCCATGAAAGAGCGGTGCCGGGCCCATAACCCACCATACTCTCACTCCTTCGTCATTGGGCCGAACACTGGTACCGAGTTCCTCATCGTCCGCGGGCAGCCCGGAGGGATACTCTTTTGACGTCGCCCGTAGGCTGTCAGTTTCTCTACGGATGACAGACTTTTCCTCGGTCCAGTCACCTAGAGGCTTGGCTAGGGAGGCATCAGGCGCAAGCACTAGGACCTGTGCCGCCCAAGTTGCCGTCGGTGCATTGTGTCACCGTAGAAGTGCATGATCCACTGCCTTCTTCTACGAGATGACGGCCTTGCAGAAGGCGACGACCGCATCCCTGTTCCTGATGCTGTTGAGCGTGTGCTACACCGTGTCCTCGCCACGATCGCAATGGTGGCAGGACGATATGCTCTTGCTCATCACGACTTTGTGCATGTACTTGGTAAAGAAACCGTGCCCTGTCAATAACTGCACCAGTTGGAAGGAAAGTACGCCGAAAGGAAAGCACGCCGAAAGGAAAACATGGCGAAAGGAAAACACGCCGACACAACCACTCCTTCAGCACCAGCCGGATGACTCTACGGCCTACGGTTCAAAAATTGTAACGAGGCCTCTCTAACCGGATTGCCCGACAGGCAATAAAGTCACGGTGGGAGCCGGCCCCCTAAGCAGCCATCTCGCTCAACTATGCCCTGTAGGACTATGCTCTAAGATGGACGGTCAGGGACCCCGCCCACAGCGATTCGTCGTACAGGGTCATCGACTGCACTACCGACGCATACAGCCGTGGGTACGTAGGGCTGGATCTGCCCGGCCGACCACTGACGACAAGTCACATCTACTCCGGTGGTCGGCTCAACAACGAGGTGACGTGGGTACGGGTGGGTTATGGGCCCGCGCGCCGTCCTTTCATCGCCTCGGACGGACTCGACCGCACGTGTGCTTACCATAGCCCACCCAAAAAAAAAAAAAGGGCTGGATCTGCCCACATGAAAGCGCGGACGCCGTGCCGACAAGCCACGGAGCAAAAATAAACATTGCCTTGGAAAACCTAGAACAAACAATGCAATCGCTATTTTGACTACTAAGCGTAAAGATTATCGTTTTTGCCCACCTTGTAGATACCTATATTCACAAGAGAAAGGAGAAGGGTTGATGAATGAATTTATAATTGAAAATATTGAAATTTTTAATTGGATTTCTGTATCAATCCTTTAATTATTTCAAGTTTCAAACTAACCGCAAAACCAAATTAACATCAATAATTATTTATGTATGCTCAAATCGGTATTCCTATTTAAATGTTCTTTTACATAATTTATTCAATAGATTTTGGTTGGCTCTTTTATAGAGATTACTTGTTTGAAGATGGGCAATTAGGTTTAAATGGGGTGGATTAAACAGATTGTGGTTAAAATAAATTTGTAACTGAGAATTGTTTACAAAGTGTCCTTGTTTCAATATCGTTATTTTAAGGTTTACATTCTAATTTTTGGTTTTATTTACACTTTAAATGCCAGGTATAATGGTTTTATTGAATATAAAAAATCATTAACGAAGATTAAAATTCATATCAATAGATTATTTATCATTTTTTATTGTTTCAAATCAAACATTATTTATTATTTTCAATATATGTATTTAATTACATTTTAATTCAGCGTGTGTTCCTAAAAGTTTTATTTCTTTAATCAAGCTTTAAGATATATTTCTGAATGTGCACGTGTATTTAAAAATTGCGTAGAGATAGCAAATTATTTTAATTTTAATTATTGTAATTGTAATCGTTTATTCTTTTTCTTATTGCATTTTTCTTTCTCTTCTCAATATATTCTTAGGCACCGGCCTCCTCCAGATAATGAAGGCTGAATACCTTACCACATCAAACTGATCAGATTGGTGTAATAAGGCAAAATAGATTTTTATTTCGAGGTTTATCTCTCATTTATAGATAATATTTGCAATAATCCCGTAGTCGTCTTTTACTACATCTACAGGCAAGAAAAAGGGCGGTGCATTGTATTTTTACTCCGTCATCACATGGATTGTGATTTTAATTAATTACACTCTTTTTTTGTGGAGGGCTATGATTGCCGCACCCACCGCCCGGCTCCATCCGGGGCGACAGAGGGGTGGTGCGCGGCCCCATAACCCACCCGTAGCATGTCGCCTTCGTCGTTGGGCCGACCACCGGTACCGAGGTCCTCTGGTTCCATGTCCTCTGTGGTCGGCCCGAAATTCCTTACTCTCTGTCAATTCATGGAAAGGAGAAGGTACCTTATCGTCATAGCGAGGAAATTCCTTTTTTAATCATCATCATCTTGCTCTTATCCCAATTACTTGGGGTCGACGCAATATGTCATCTGTTTTGACATATTGCAAAAAGTTTCGGCAATGACTTTTATGACCGGCCGCCTGCCTGACGTCAACCCTCCTTGGGAATGTAATCGCTGACCCAAATAGTACCAGATGGAGTTGGTCCGGGTCAATCTAGGGCTCTTAGTCGTCTTTTACGACACCCACGAGCAAAGCAAGGGTTGGTAGTATTCGAAGCCGCTACCACACAGCGTAGCCGCTACCATACAGCATTTTCACACACAACATCATTTCACACACAAATTCCTTTTTTAATATAAACGAAATATTTCTTTTAAATCATCATTACGTATCATTATTGACGTAAGCCTCTCTCATGTTACGCCACGTGAACTCTGTGCGGTCTTGTGCTACCTGCATCCAAAAACGCCCAGCAACTTTCACCAGATCGTCAGTCCATCTAGTAAATGAAATAAAGTAATTCTTGTAAATATTGCTAATATAAAGCTTATTTGCCTTGTCTTTAGTAACGTCTCCTTATCTTTAGTTATTAAGTTGGTTATAACAAACTTCTTATAATAATTAAATAAAACGACCATTCTGTTTATTTGCCAACCTAATCTTTGTAATCGTTTGCGAATGCAGTTATATGCATAGTATATAATATGGGAATCATATTAATACTGCATATTAAATTGTTTTAGTTTTAATGAGCTGACAATATTCTGTATAAATATTACAATAGTTTTTATTATCAGAACGTTGACTAATAATAAGTTATAGTTTTCCCCTAAATAACAACAGTAACACAGTAAGTCGAATGACATAGAAAAAGAGAGTGAGAGACAAGTTTTTGATTAACCACCCATACGTTTAACTGCACTGATGGTGTAGAGTTTTAAATGAAGCTGTGCATGAAATGAAATGTAGCTGTGATTTTTATGTACTGAAATGCACCGTATGGTGACGGAGTAAGAATACAATTTGCCACTCCTTTTCTTGCTCTTGAATGTTGTAAAAGACGACGAATATATATAATAGGTTTATAACAATTGTGCAAGAGAAGGGAAACTCCAAAGGTTCAAAGGCTCAAAACCTATACCCATATATCTAACCAGCGTGGTATAGTAGGTCTGTTTCCTTCCTTTTGCGGAGGAGACTCGAGCCCAGCTCGAGTCTCCTCCGCCTTGATAATATTAATAATAATATGAAAAATAAACTTTGACGTTGAATAACTTTTAAACCAATAGACTAATGGAAAAATTATAGGAGACCTTTTTTGTAGAGAGTTAAATTCTCTATAAAAATATGTACGATTTATAATTTTTAATTCATTCGTTCCCAAGTTATAAAATTATAAACAACAAAAGTAATTTTTCCTATGTTATTTCCACAGGAAACTTAAATTGGAATTCGCACTATCTTAGAGTTAATATTAAGAGCTCAAATTTTCAGGGATTTTTTTTTTATCAATTTGGAAGCTTTTGAGCCCCTGGGAGCAAAGAAATTTGAAAATAACCTTATTAAGGACCACCCTAATATATATATGTACAAGAATTGCTCGTTTAAAGAAGATAAAGTCCCCGATTCAAGATTTACTTCCCTAGTGCAAGGTCTTTGCAATAAAAAAGGGAGCCATCGCTCAGGACGTCTGGCAGATGAGAAACACCGATATTATTTTATACAAGTATATATGTATAAAAGGACAGATTACGACAGGAACTAATATGGCATAAAGTATTAATAAAATAGTATGATTTTTCCTGAAAATTATGATTTTCATTCAATAAACATTTATTTTCCTTAGTATACTCTATAGGTATGTGTTTAGGCTAATAATTTATTTTGAGCTCACTAGATGGCGTTGTACAAAATTCTAAAATAGGTTATTGTTTGCATTTATTGCATTCGTTGTTTGCGTTAACGCCTCGCTTGGATATGTACACCTGAACCTAACGGTTGGCGTGGTGTTACGCCACAATCAGGTTCACCCTCACCTATAGATGTTCAAAATATACAATTAAAAATTATTTCGTGGTTAGTACTGATTTGTTTCTATTAGACATGATCACCGTTCTGCTCTTATTCAAATCACTTGGGAATGAGTCCATACATTTTCTTTTTTCATAGTACATATCGCAAAAGTTATTGGCAATAGAATTATGATCAGTCCCTGCCTGATATCAACTCTTCTTGAGAATATTATTGACGAGACGGCATCAAATGGATTTGACTCAGTTCCTTACAAAGTTCTTAGTTAACTTGTATCACATTTACGAACAATGTAACGGCTGGCAGTATTCGCAGCTGCCACCATAAAGAATAACATTTTTCTATTAACCAAGATTCGAACTTGACTTCTCATGATTGATATGTAATTTGGTATGCCACAAAATCAACAAACCAATCAATAACATTTTTTTATTGCTGTTAATAGCCATGCAAGAGAACGGCTGTTTCCGTGTGGTGACGGAGTAAGAATACAATTCACCACTCCCTTTCTTACCCGTGAGACTCGAGCCCAACAGTGGGACGTATATGAGCCGAAATGATGATGGCAAACGAGCACACCTGATGGTAAATTATACTGCCGCTCATTAAGCTTTGCTAAGCCGCTGCCTACCGTGTAGGAAATGAAGGAAGTGTGAATGCGTACAATAATATTGGTGACTAATGGCATCCCCAAAACTCACCACAAGCAAACACCTTTACAAAGTTTTCGGTTCTCTCGCTCACCTAACGAGGTGCAGTAAGAAATTGTTATTACTCAGATGTCAATATGTCAATTTTCAGTGTGTGGTACTACTCCAGACGGACCGGCCCGCGGCTGTAGACAATCGACCGTCGACAATGTGCTCCTACGTCTCATGAAATATGAAATGAAGCAGTAAAATACAAGATATATGTGCAAGTATCAAAGTTAAAAGGTCAATGGCTTATGAACATTACGTCTTGGCTCATAGCCAGCCCGTCGTGTATCATATAACACAATAGTCTTTTTGCCAAAACAAACAACTTCGAATATGCTCGGTTTCATGCTCCTTTTCATTGCTAGTAAGAACGTTGGTAAAGTGTGAGTTGGCAAATTCAATTTGGCTTTCTAAAAGATCTGGAAATTGTATGACATGTTTGTTTTGTGCTGTGGTGTATTTCTTTGTATTTTAAAATAAAATAAAAAAGCGATATTTGAATTAGTTCAATAAAATTTCATTTTATTGTCTTATTATCATAGCGTATATAGAGTGTTATATTTGTTAAAGTATAAATGCCTCTTCAGTGGAGGAGGTCGTCTGTTACCCGCAGAGGCTGATCGCGCGACGGCGACCGACGTCCCGGGACGGGGACGTCGAGAGGTGAGGGTACCCGAAAGGGTATTCAGTCGCGCCGACCACTGACGACAAGTCACCCTGCTCCGGTGGTCGACCCAACGACGAAGGCGACGTGGGTACGGGTGGATTATGGGCCTGAGCTCGTCCTTTCGTCGCCTCGGACGGAATGGAACGCGTGCGCGCTTAGCCCACCCATAAAAAAAAAAGCGTAGATATATAGAGTGTTGGACGAGTCTCCTTCACGATAGGAAGGAAATTATCAATACACTTTCAAAGTGGTATGACCACCCAACAGTTGAACAGCTGTCTATCTACAGCCGCCGACTGGTCCGTCCGGGGTAGATACAGTGGTATGACCACACTCTCGCAGAAAATCGATATCCGAGTAGTTTTTTTTTTTTATTGCAAACGGTGGCAAACGAGCAAACAGTACACCTGATGGTAAGTGTTGCTGCCGCTCATGGACCTTTACAAGGCCGTTGCCTACCGCGAAGAAAGCGAAGGGAGTGTGAATGCGTGCATTGAGGCTCGGTGATACCAAGGACACCACCAAAACCCTCCACACGCAATCACCCTCAGAAAGTTGGGCTTCCGGCTTTCTCGCTCACCGAATGAAGCGCAGTAACAAATTGCTACTACTCAGACGTCGATTTTCTGCAAGAGCATGGTACTGCCCCGGATGGACCGGCCCGCGGCTGTAGACAGATAACTAACGAAGCACAGTAACAATTTGTTACTGTGCTTTGTTTGGTGAGCGAGAGAGCCGGAAGCCCAACTTTCTGAGGGTGTTATTAATGCCTTTAGTATCACTGAATCTCATTGCAAGCATTCACACTCTTTTCACTTTCTTCACGATAGGCAGCGGTCTTGCACAGGTCCATGAGCGGCAGCAATACAGACTATTAGGTGTACTGTTTGCTCTTTTGCCACCGTTTGAAATTAAAAAAAAGCACTTCTCCGTGCAGTGACGGAGTAAGAATACAATTCACTAGACGCTCTATTGGCCGTGGGTTTTGTAAAAGATAACTGATGGATATATATAATTCCCGTGGGAATACCGGGATAAAATGTAGCCTCCGTTACTCCCTGATATTACACCTTTCTATTGGTGAAAGATTTTTTGAAATCGGTTCCGTGGTTTAAGCTTAAAAGCGTAATAAACAAACAAACAAACTTACTTTCGCATTTATAATATTAGTAAGGATGCAAATTTTCATATAGACCTAGGTCATTCACCTAATCTTATTTAATTGTCAATTAGAAGAATTGATATCAGAAAGGCAGTTTGTTATTAAACGAATACCACAGTTATGAAATACATATTGCGTCGACCCAAGCGGTTGGGATAAAAGTAGAATGACGACAAGTTGTCTTTTACGACAGCCATGGGTAAAATATGAGTCGCAAATTATACTCTTACTAAAAGCTAAGATAATGAGACTAAAAGGAATACTATTAAGGAATCCTAAAACCGTAATTAAATTATAATAATCATTTCTCTATCCGTATCGGAGTAAGAATACAAATCACTACCCTCTTGTCCGTGGGTGTCGTAAAAGATGACTGTATTATGCATATAATTTGCAAGAGAAGGAAAACTTGAAATAAAACCCTATACCAACACGTCTGACCAGCATGGTTTAGTATGACAATTTCCCTGCCATAGCGGAGAAGGCCCAAATCCAACAGTGGAACGTTTATGGTCTCAGATGACGATGATGATAATGAATCATTCATCGCCCAGTTATTAAATAATTAAATATTATTATTTTACGATAGAGCAAATTGAAGTTAATTTAATTATACTCTTGAATAACTTTTCAATAATTATAATTGAAAATAAATGAACGTCCATCTTTTATCTTCACTGATGCAAAAGAAAACCTTTGCGGCAAATTTCAATTATATCATCTAAGTAATATTCATCTTGCTTCAAACATTTTGGCTAGAGAATCCGAATAGGGGCGTCTCATTGTACTTTGGAACGGAGTTGAATAAGAACATGAAAATTAAATGTCCGTTGGGTCGCCGTAGTCGAGGCATCAGGCCCAGAAAGATGAGGCAGTATTTAATTTTTATTTCTTTTGTGACTTGAGTTTAGGCCTGTTATTATCTCGCTGCAGTTTTCTCAATGTTGTCCTCGACTTATCTTTAAATATTTTATCATTATATTTTTTACTTTATTTACTTGGTTAAACTGGTGAAATTTGGTGACGGTGTAAGAGTACAATTCACGACTCCCTCTCTTATCCATGGGTGTCATAAAAGCAGATACCTTATACATATAACAAACTATGCAAGAGAAGGAAAACTTGATACCCGTGCAATAGTAGGTCAATTTCCTTCCCAATATGTAGGATACTCGAGCCCAGTAGTGGGACGTATATAACCTTTGATTATGGGATGACTTGCTAAAATATTTGATTATGACTAAGTTCATAATTAAAATACTCTTAAGAAATGTCTAACTTAGATTTAAAGATACTATTTAATGAATTATAATTAAGCGAGTCAATTATTTTAATGTTATAACAAAGAGAAAATAACAAAATTTCATAATTTTTATCCACTTATGTCTGACTGAGTTTAGTTTAAACATTAGTTTGCATTCCCATTAAAATTTTTCTTTATTATTTCCGTATTTTTAATTGAATTGAAAAGAGGAGAACGTTTTAAATAATACTACTTTTTTTTTTCTTTTTTTGTGGGTGGGCTGCGGTCAGCGCGCCTCCGCACCACTCCGTCCGGGGCGACAGAGGGGCTTAAGCACGCAACTCCCGCAACCCACCCGAAAACCAGCTCGCCTTCGTCATTGGGCCGACCACCGGAGCAGGTTTACTTGTCGTCAGTGGTCGGCCCGACGGAATACCCCCTACGTGGGGTACCCTCCCATCGACCGACGTCCCCCCCTCGGGGAGGACGTCGGTCTTTCCTCAGGCGGTCGGCCTCTCGGCGGGTGACGGACTAATCCCCGGTCACGTCACCCGCGGCTTCGGCTAGGGCGGCATGAGGCGCAGGTAAATAATACTACTTTACGGATTTTATCGCGTTTGTATTTGCTTTTTGATTGCCCGGCGCACAGAGGAGTATTTATATTAAAAAGTCGGTCAAAAGTGGATTTCACGAACTGTTAGCTAATATCTAAAAATCTGTTTTTTTTATAACCCCTATTAACTAGCGAATCATGTCTTAACCGTAAAAATCAGCCCCCGTGCATCCCTTTGTCACACGATCAGTCGGAATACAGTCATTGTGATAATCGTATGACTTTGTTCTTGGAGCTCTGAAAATTTGCCTTACGTTTAAAGCTGAATTTGTGCATAATTTTGGTGGCCTGTTAAAATAAATTGCATTAATATAGAAAATGAAGGTATATTTTCTACTTTAAAGTAAACTTTTACTACATTATCATTTGATTTCTAATTTTTTAACGAGTTAAAAATATATAAATAATTACAATATATTTTTCTTAAAAAGATTAATCAAAGGCATTTTTGTTACTGTGTCGCGTCGTGTCGGGCAGAACTTTCTTCAAATATTAAAAGTACAGTCTTCAAGCTATCATATAACATTGAATATTGTTCCCCCTTCTTCCCCCATTTCATAAAAATGCATTTTAGTTACTAAAGGTAGATTACACATTTTTACCATTTTATTTATTTTGACAACTTTTTTCTATTTTTCTTTAGGAAATGTGAAGGAAATTTACCTGAAAAGCATTGTTTGTAATAATTCAACAATTTCTTGAAGGCAAAATTGATGACAAACTGGTATTATCGGAAAGGAAGCTCATGGAAATCTGAGAATGCTCAGGTCAATGATGAAGCTTTTAAATTCAGTTTATTAGTCCTGCACACTAGGATCAGGTTTCTGGAATCTTTATTACATATAAGATATAAGTTACCCTTTAAAAATGGCAAGCAAGGAGTGCTGAATAAAAGCGATTAATAAAAGAAACCAAAGAACGAATACTATACAAATTTAAAGAAGAAATGGGAATTTAGTCGATGTGCCTAAAGCAGGCTATGGTAATACTAACGACGGAAACACCTCCAGAAGATTTTTCTGACCTTGAAAAGGCATCACAAATTACGGGACTATATTTGAATATAATAAAAAGATTAAAAATAATTTTGGAAATAATTTCGAGTGGATTTGATGTAAATATTGAGAAATTCGATGAGTATGCAAAAGTTACGGCTAAGATGTATGTATGACGGATACCTATAGCTGGCATCCAATGTCACCAACAACATACAAAATATCGATACATGGAGAAACAGTGATAAAACATGCCATACTGCCAATCGGTTTTTTTTTTCGGAAGAAGCCACAACGTTTTGCAAAGGTTGTTCTTAACTTCGGATCCATTTCTGAGCAGCAGTAGACATAAACCGCAAAAAAAAAAAGAAAAAATCCTTTTCTAGGAAAGCTCTGGGCCTCTTAGTTTCAAATGAACCTGCCAGAGAACTGAGAACTGTCCATAGCACAGAAAACGAAAATGAAGATTCGTGTGATGAATATCGAATTGACTCTGAAAGTCATTGATTTTAATTTTATTGCCACAATTTATAATGTAAAATACACTAAAAGCTAGTTAAAATAATATTTACAAACATTTTAATTAATAAAATATGGTTTTTATATCATTACAACCATAAAATAATTTTGACCAGTTTTTTCATTTAAATACTCCTATGTGCGGTGTTTCGAACACTTTGCAGCGTTTACGGTCACGGGTCGACATGGTGGACGAAGAACGTTATTCTAAGACGCTTAGGCGTGACGCGGTCGCAGCTTTCTGGAGGCAGTGATCTTGCAGAAGGAGGCGGCGGGTCGCGCGCGCGAGGAGCACAGCCTCGATGAAGCGACCCGCCGCCGGCGACTGGGGCGGCGCAGGCGCGACTACCTGCCCGTCATGCTGCCCTAGCCGAGGCCGCGGGTGACGTGACCGGGGAGTTAGTCCGTCACTCGCCGAGAGGCTGACCGCGTGACAAAAGACCGACGTCCTCCCGAGGGGGGGACGTCGGCCAACGGGAGGGTGCCTCACTAGGGGATATTCCGTCGGGCCGACCACTGATGACAAGTAACCCTGCTCCGGTGGTCGGCCCAACGACGAAGGCGACGTGGTGTTCGGGTGGGTTGCGCGTGTGCGTGATTATGCCCCTCTGTCGCCCCGGGCGGAGTGGTGCGAGGAGTGCGCCGACCGCAGCCCACCCCCCCAAAAAAAAAAAGACGCTTAGGCGGTATTTGAAAATTAATTTTTCTTCAATAAACAAATTTCCACTGCCAAAACAGGGGTGATTGGAGGGGAGATTGTATTCTTACTCCGACACAGAAATGTTAACTTTCATTGGTTATAATTCTAATAAGTTTGAAGAATCACTGCAGCATAATTTATGAGGGAAATAAAACCATTCAATTTTGATGGACATTGATATATGTTACTGGATATTAGTTTTGCTCTTTCCATATCTGTAATTGGTTCCTGACGTCGTTATTTATAACAAATAGATTTATTAGTTCATTTTTTACCCCATGTTTACGCGAGTATTACACATTGTAAACAATACTATTTTTACAGATTTCATTGAGTTTGTGTTGCCCAACATTTCAAATACTTTATAGTGTTGATAGTCATGGGCAGACTAAGATCTTTTACGTCCAACAAGTCATGGTTATTTCAGAGAATTACATTTACCGACTACAGAATTAGTTAATCCATCAAGGATTCCAAGAACCAAATAGTAAGTATATTCTAAAAACTAACTGCTTTAAAAATTCAGTAATCATATTTAATTAAAATAATGTCACACCAGAAAATATGTACTACTTTGCTATTGTAATAAAATTGTATGCAATCCGGCTGCACTGCATTCAGATATTCTGAAAAATATTTTACATTGTAAAATATACCTAAGTTTATATGTTAATATGATTCATATTTCAATAACATGCTTTCCAGGCTTACCGAGCGAGTTATTCTTAAAAAATGCAATAGTTTTTGATAGAGAAAAAGGATGAATTTGTTTTGAAATAGAAATACATATTATTAGTGCTATAAATGTATTTCAAAGTATTTATTCTAACTTTAGGCGACACAATTTTAATAAATTGGACTTATTTTTCGTTACTAGAATGTCGATACGAATACTTTGTACCGTTATCAAAGAATTTATTACTTACTTGCAAATTCTCGCTGTTTCACGCGCGTAGTTCCCGTTACTGTAGGAATACCAGGATGAAATATAGCTTAACTTCGATTACAGCCGATTTGCCGCAGCATTTTGCTGGAGGCTCGAGGCCAATAGTGCTATCTATATGAGCTGAAATGATGATAATAATAAACTTACTAGCTGACCCGGCGAACTTTGCACTGCCATAATTTTTTTTTGTAAATATATTTTCTTCGTTTCCGAAAATATCTCTATGGGAAGAACCACTACGCCTTTGTCGGGAAAGATTGAATCGTTTTGGTCACGGCATTGTTAATGATGATTCAAACGGAATACAAATTACTGATTATTAATTTCTGACAAAATTATAATTATCAAATTTTCAACCATACTTAATCATAGACAAAATTACGTTTCGCTGTCATTTGCGTTTTATTATTACATATCAAATGCGTTTTTGTTATACTACGTTTCTTAGTGACTTGTATTCCCTTTGACATTTTATCTCACGTCACACGGGAACACGGTCAAATAGGATAAAAAGTATCCTATATCCGTCGCCTGGTTCTAAGCTATCTTCCCACCAATTTTCAGCCAAATCAGTACAGTCGTTCTTGAGTTATAAATAGTGTAACTAACACGACTGTCTTTTATATATGTATATAGATTTTCTTAAAACTTTTTGAAATTCGTGGCTTAGTTAGAAGTTCGTATAAGTTAGGTCAATCATATCGGCTCATATACGATCCACTGCTGGGCTCCAGCCTCCTCAATAATGGCGGGGTGAAAATTGACTACTATACCATGCTGGTCAGACACTTAGTTATTGGCTGACTAGTCATTTTGTTTTCCTGTCTCCCGCTTTGCCTAGGAGGGAAGTGGAATCTCTCTTTCTAATTCCTCCTCTTTAATCTTTTCTAATTAAATTTATTGCGAGTCCCAAGACAATTAAAATCATATCCCGGGACTGCCTGAGGGTCAAACCTCGGTGTCATTTATGGAGACCATTGTGGATCCTGGCTTACAGGAGTTACAATGGTGGGAATGTGTGGTGGGATTAGTCCCAAAAAAAAAATGCGTTTGTTGTTTGGGAGCCCCCCTTAAATATTTATTTTATTTTGTTTTTAGTATTTGTTGTTATATTGGCAATAGATATACATAAATTGTGAAAGTTTCAATTGTCTAGCTATCGCAGTTTTTGAGATACAGCCTGGTGGCAGATAGACGGACGGACAGACGGATGGACAGACAGCGAAGTCTTAGTAATAGCGTTCCGTTTTTACCCTTTGTGTACGGAACACTAAAAAACAACAAAACATTTCGCCGAATTGAGAACCTCCTTTTTTGAAGTCAGTTAAAAATATAAGGATTAAGATATGGGCTACAAAGAGATCATTCCTATTAATTATTAATGTTAGGTACATTAATTAATACACTGAAAATTATAATAATTTTCAATTATTAACAAAGCTATTTTTACTGATTTTACCGCAAGAGAAGGTAAACTTGAAATGAATCCCTATATCTACTGTCTGACCAGCGTGATATTGTAGGTCATTTTCCCTCCTATTATGGAGGAGGCTTGAGCCGAACAGTGGGACGTATATGAGCTATAATGATGATCACTATTCGCGTGACATCAATGATTTCTGATGTTAACTAAAATACTACACATATGAAATCAAACTTCATAATCACGGCAGGACTCAACGCTGACTCAACTCTGTCGCTCCGGACAGATTCGGGCGGCGGGTGCGCTAACTATGGCCCACCCTTAAAAAAAAGGACTCAAGCTGAACAATAAAAGAAACGTCGCGAAAGTCAACACGGATACAAACACGAAAAATACTATAATAGTTCAAAAAAACTAAAAAAATACGCTTAAATCGCTAATCCTGATTATTATTGAATTGTCATCGGTCCTTAGTAAGTATGCCAAATTTCGAGTTAATCCGACGTTTTGAAGGGGGTCAAAATCATATTCAAAGATTCCGTTACATACTAACATAGATACGTCTGAAGCTAATAAAAGCTTTTTAAAAACAGCAACTTACCTAATAATATTCAAAAGAATGTATACCTTAAAATTGAGATTAAAATAGAATTGTGAAGGTCTAAAGTACGTCCATATCGTGCTAAAGTCTTTGAGGTAAACAAGTTTCTGGAACAATTTCCTCAAAAGGATTTCCCCGGTACTACAAAGTAGTTTTCCACTCTAACCGCATTACCGTGGATATGTAGGGTAAACGCACGTGTAAAAGGCTGGGCCGTCACAAGCGTGTACGCCACGGTCGTTATTCAAAGGCAACAAGCCGTGAAACGGTCACGGCTCGTGGTTTGATCGAACGACTAAAAGCCGTTGCCTTATGCATATTTTTGCAATATTGCATTTTGCGGCTGACGAGTATTGTGCGTTTACTTTTTCGTTATTAGAAAATTTAAGAGACAAAAGGGTATGGTTTGTGCTGTCGTAATTTTTTGGCTTATAAATTTACAGGGTTTGTAATTTTGCTTACGATTATTTTGAAAAATATTCTTTTTTATTGCTGTTCTTGGTAAACGAGTAAATAGCACACGTGATGGTTAGTATTGGCGCTCGTCTTGCTAATCAGTCTGCTGCCTACCATGAAGGAAGTGAAAAGGTTCAGGAGCATTACCAAAACCCGACAGACGCAAACACCCTTTGAAAGTGCCACCAGATCTCTTGCTCACAGAACGAAGTACAGTGACAAATTACTACTAATCACGTGTCTATATTCTGCGATGTGGCCGCGGGCCAGCTAGGGTTACTTACCCTGGATGGACCGGCCCGCGGCTGTAAATAGACGACTGTCGACAGTGTGTTCCTTCCACATACAGCGAATATTTAAATTATGCTGAATAGAGTTAACTTTTATTAGTGCATATACATTTTTAATAGATCTATATATATAGATCTATTAAAAAGAGGCACACATACACAAATGCACAGCACAGAGAGAGAGCGAGAGAGAGTTGCGCACCAGGTTGCACACTCACGCATTGTAGGCTCAATACACACACGCATGCACACAGCATGTGGCATTTCGTTATGTGACGATTTCTACTAAATCGCACTACCCGTAAGCCGCGTTATGAAACTTCTGTTAGACTCGCCTTGATTACACTTTTGCGGACTAGTATTAAATATTATTATATATATATACAAGGAGTGTTAGCCTCAGATGGCTGTTATACCCTTACGCGGACTAGAGCTCTATTCGCGGCTCCGATCTTATTTTATAGGTCGTAGCCGCGATAAAAATATTCGAACACCACCACTTAAAAGATATAAAAATACAAAGTACCTTATTATTAAATGTCAAGATGTTACAATTATGTGCAACATTTTAGAGATCGCAACACTTCTTTACAAAAAGAGGTTGTATATATAAAGATCTAGAAAATTTTGCGTAGCAGGTTGTTGGAATGCAATTTATTAGGAAACAGCTGAACAAATCAAATAACTTTTTACAGATAATGTGGAAACGCAAATGGTACTATAACTCATATCAAACTTTATGTAACAGTTATGATTTGATTCACGTACCAATATGATGGAAATTGAGGAACAAATATTCATTGCGATGCCGTGAAGAGATTGTTGATATCAAAATTTCACGTTTTAGTAGGAAATTGACTTCAAGTTATTGATTACCGTATTTTATATAGTAATACCGTATTTGCCGTGTGGTAACGGAGTAAGAATATAATTCACCAACCCCTCTCTTACCCGTAGATGTCGTAAAAACTACTGAGAAATATAATATGCACATAAGAACTGTGCAAGAGAAGGAAAACTCAAAATGAAACCCTATAATAACATATTTTAATATCTATAACGGCAAAAAAACGTATTGAGATCGATTACGTCGACCTGGGTTTCGAGCATATCCGATGCTCATCATCAGAGCGAGTGCGCAGCGGTGTCTGTAAGGCTCCGGCGCACACTGCGGGCCGCGTGTCTTGCAGCACGATGCGACACAGCTACCAGGGGTACGGGGGAGGTGTTTGTCTCTTGAGCGTCTTTGGCGGAATCGTCAGACGAAACTTGATCACAACCGGAGTTGAACGATATTATTGGTATGGTGTCACTGAGTCACCCATAAAAAAAAAAAAAAAAATGGTGTCACTGAGTGTGCCTATATAAACATGTCTGACCAGCATGCTATAGTAGGGCAAATTCCCTCGCATTGTGGAAGAGGCCCCGGCTCAATAGTGGAATGTATGTGGACTGCGATGAAACAGTATGACGGCTTGTGCCCGCGATTACGTCCGTGTAGAAATCAAAATCTACGTTTGGTGCCGGAGTAAGAATACAATTGAACTTTCTTACCCGCGGTTGTCTTAAAAGACGACTAAATAATATAATATGCATATAACATCTATGCAAGAGAAATATTGAAATAAAATCTATACCCCGCTAGTCAAACGTGTTGGCATACCAAAACTTAGAGGGCAATTTCCCTCCCACTGTAGAGGAGGCTCGAACCCAACAGTGGGACGTATATGAGTTGTGAAGAAGATTATGTCACAAATAGCTTTAATAGTTTTTAATTGGTTTTTACGTTATCTGGGGGTACGCAGTGCCCCCGCCATGTCGAGGAAAAAAATCGGGCAAAACGGAACACTGCCGTAACATACTTTTCTCGAAGCCATTCAGGCCATTTTCGACCCCCTATAACTTCGTTGTTAATAAAACTAGAATCCTGAATTTTTAGTAACCTAGCAGGCATTGTATATACATTGTGTATTTCAAATATCATTCAATTTGAACCAATAGTTTAAGAATTATAACTAGTCAAAGTTTCGTAATTTTGTCACTCACCGACTGACTGACCGATTATCAATATTAAAGAGGCAATTCTAGCAGACATAGAAGCTTCAAATTTAGAACACAATTAATGTTTAGTGTATAAATGAAGGAAAAATTATGAAACATTGTAATTTTCATCCAGTTTGCGAGATACACTAACTACATAAATAATTTTGTAAACTCATATAAATATATAGGATTACAAAGTTACATTTGCAGTTAATGACATGTAACTTTGTAAAAAATAAGAATACATTTGTCGCCATCATTGCTTCTCTATGGGAATCGTCACAACCGGCTAAAGACTGCGCAGATGACGTAGTGGTTAAGATACCTACGTACCGTGCTAGTGTCGCGGGTTCGAATCCAATGCAAGACAACACCTTGTACGATCCACAAATTGTTGTTCTGAGTCTGAATGTAATTTGTGTCGGTTAATTATATGTTTTTTTCGTATGGTGACGAAGTAAGAATACAATTCACCACTCTCCATCTTGCCCGTGGATATCGTATAAGACGATTATGGGATATAATATGCACATACCATCTGTGCAAGAGAAGGAAAACTCGAAATGAAACCCTATATCAACATGTCTGACCAGCATGGTATAGTGGGTTAAATTCCCTCCCATTGTGGAGGAGGCCCGAGCCCAACAGTGGGACATATGAGGGCTGCGATGATGCTGCGATGTTGAATTATATGTTTGTAAAGTCCCCCACAATATAATGATTATTATTCCCTTAGTGCAAAGCGTTGTCATTTAAAAAAAAGATTTAACAGGAAGGAGAGTGGGCAGCATCTCTCGCCGGGGAAATGTATGATATCTCACTGCGAAACCAATCCGCCTACCAAACGTGGCGACTACGTTATTATTCCTCATATGTCGGAGAAAAATGTGCTCTAGTCATAGCAACTCTGTTACCCTTGAGCGTCGTTGGATGCAGGTGCCATAGTACCGCACTTTATGGTGAAGCCTCTTATGCTTGTGTATGTTTTACAGTGGACGGCGATAGGCTGAATGATGATTGGCATAATAAGTGTAGATAGATACCTAGATATAATTATGTTCAAAGATAACTTGTAAAATGGTCAATCAACATAATGAAATAGCAAGAGTGGGACATGTCTTATGAAATTGTACCAAAATCTCCCAAAGTATTAAGCAAACTAAATTATCTGAAATTTATCTGAAAGAAAGAACGCCATCTTTAGGCTCGATTGCCATCAAAGCGGAGAGGAGACTAGAGGAGATGTGTTTCAAAAAACCAATCAAATTTCTTTATTACCACATCTCTCCGCTTAGTTTAGGTAAAAGTGACTCAAACGGAAAGGAGAGATGTCTCATTTTTCAGAGAGTGGGCTCTAAGAAAATCTGTTGTTGGTATTCAAGAAGTAGAAGGTACCGGAAAGGAAAATAAGTAGGTCTATTTACAAAAAGAAATGAGATACTATCAAAAACAAAACTTGTAAAAAAAAGCCAAGCCTCGCAACTGAGTTCTTCTACCATAAAAAGTTGTGAGATCCATGTTATTCCAAGTCAGTTAACTCATTCAGTGCCTGCCTAAGGGACCTTTCTTCTTAAGTTATTATATAAATAGCTAACCTAACAACTTCTTATAGTGACTATATCAATATTAAAGATCTTTTATGTTTTAAATAAATAGATTGACTTGGCAATCGCACTATGTTTAATACAATTTAATATAATGTACCTCACCATCAGGGCGTTAACTAGGCTATATTTTATCCCGGTATTCCCACGGGAACGGGAACTACGCGGGTGAAACGACTATAACCTATAACCGAAGCGAAGCGGGGGCGGATTGCTAGTTTATTAAATAAATTGATATTAATAATACTATCTTATATATATATATATATATATATATATATATATATATATATATATATATATAAAAAACATATTTAAAGATGTTAAATAGAAAACACGTTAAAAATAAACTTTGCAGTTTAATCAATGTATAAGAAGTCGATAATCCGTATTATTTTCATCACAGCGTAGTTCGGTAATCCTAGATGAGGGTTATTAAGAAGTCTTGCTCACAGCTCCACGAGGAAGTTAAGCCCCTATTGGTAATTCACGTTTAGTTGAATGGAATTATCGTAACATTGACGTCTTCCTTGAAACTGGCCATAAAACAACTGCAATAGGTGCCATATAAATTTATTGTGTAGATACTTTGATAGTGAGAACATAAAGTAGGGATGTAAACTACTAAATTAAATATTACTATGTATAAAGTAGAGAAAAATACATTGATTTAATGGTATAATTGCATTTCCGTGTGCTGACGGAGTAAGAATACAATTAACCACCCTCATTCCTGCCCGTGGGTGTCGTAAAAGACGACTAATGGATTACAATTTGCATACACCATCTATGCAAGAGAAGGAAATCTCGAATTTTTTGCTATTGAGGAGGAGGCTCGACCCCAGCAGTGGGAAATAGGTGAGCCATGAGGATGAGTAGGACTAATGGCACAACATATCTAATGTTATTATAGACTAGCAACCCGCCCTCGCTTCGCTTCGGTTTCAGTCGTCTTTTCTGAATAGTTCCCGTTCCCGTGGGAATACCGGGATAAAATATAGCCTAGTTTACGCTCTGATATTATAGCTTTCCATTGGTGAAAGAATTTTTGAAATCGGTCCAACCGTTTTGAAGATTACCCAGAACAAACAGACAGACAGACCATAAAAGTTACTTAAAAATGGCATATGGTTTAAAAAGAGGGGGAGAAGGGATCGAATGACGCAATATAGGACACCCATCAACTAGGCGCACTGCAGTCATTCATGGAGGGTAGCGTTGGATGAGTATATCCGCTTGATATGTGAGAAGGCCTAAGTTCAACTGCAAATGTTGATTAATTAATAGATACTACTTTCAAAACTAGTTTGTTACCGAAAATTAGGATATATCTATATAACGAGGGGTGGCCGTGCCGCATCACTGTCAGATCGGTCACACATCGGGGTGCAGTAAAAATAATACTTCGGATGGCTACTTTTAAACTGTATTCAATAATTAGTGTTGACACTTTTCTATTATAACTAATGATTACGTAAGCTGACGGATAAATTAAGAGTTTGGGAAATGCGGTGAATTTGATCCAACGTGGCAGCAATAATGACCGATCGCCCTCGAGGCTCGCTCCAAAGTGAATATTCAACAGACCGCTCTCAATAACGAAAGCTCAGAAATATCTCAAACGTTAACGGTCAAACGATAAACATCAAAAATCATTGCCAACGTTGTATCGAACACATCCAAGTATAATATTCGACGTTTCACTGATCGATTGATTCTTAAAAACTATTAAGATAAGGCACCAGAGGTGACGTTGCGACATATACATAGATTTGGCGGAGACACTGCCGTGCCACCAAATAAAATCCTTTATCGTGACTGACTGACGGATCAACGTATAGTATAAATCGCTAATCGTAGAGACTTGAAACTTGGAGGATGTGTTCTTGTATGACGTATATTTTTAGGTATAATCTTCTATGACGTAGGCATCCGATAAAAATTCGTTTGCTTACACCTAAGAAGATTAAAAAGGGGGCCAAAGTTTGTATGGGACAATGTGATCCTTTCGTTCAATCTACTTAAAATTTTGTAGAAACAATCTTTAACAGAATTGATGGCAGACGTATTTCGTATGTTATTGAAATTCAGTTCATAAAATATAACCAAATTTTATTTTCATGTATATTTAAACCTTAAATCCCTACACTATAATAAAAATTGTTATATTTTATAAGTATTCAAATATGTAAACAACAATTTATATGTTATAACAAAATTAATACCATCAAAAAAAAACTTGTAAAAAAAAAAGCCAAGCCTCGCAACTGAGTTCTTCTACCGTAAAAAGTTGTGAGATCTATGTTATTCCAAGTCAGTTAACTCATTCAGTCCCTACTTAAGGGACCTTTCTTCTTAAGTTATTATGTAAATAGCTAACCTTTTTTTTTTTTTTTGGTGGGTGGGCTGCGGTCGGCGCGCCTCCGCACCACTCCGTCCGGGGCGACAGAGGGGCTTAAGCACGCAACTCCCGCAACCCACCCGAATACCACCTCGCCTTCGTCATTGGGCCGACCACCGGAGCAGGTTTACTTGTCGTCAGTGGTCAGGCCGACGGAATACCCCCTACGTGGGGTACCCTCCCATCGACCGACGTCCCCCCCTCGAGGAGGACGTCGGTCTTTCCTCACGCGGTCGGCCTCTCGGCGGGTGACGGACTAATCGACTGTCGGCCATCGCTAGGGCGATTGCCAAGTCATTCTGTTTATTTAAAACACAAAAGATCTTTAATATTGATATAGTCACTATAAGAAGTTGTTAGGTTAGCTATTTTGCGATTGCGACGAGGACACGGCGCGCCACACGCTCGAGGCCTGCGCGGCTTGGGCAGTGCAGCGCCGTGAATTCGTCGCAATCATCGGTGCCGACCTAACGCTGCCGGCCATCGCTAGGGCGATGGTCGACAGCGTCGGGAATTGGGACGCGGTCGCAGCCTTCTGCGAGACAGTGATCTCGCAGAAGGAGGCGGCGGATCGTCTGCGCGAGGAGCGCAGCCTCGATGAGGAGATCCGATGCCGGCGACTGGGGCGGCGCAGGCGCAACTATGTGCGCCTCATGCCGCCCTAGCCGAGGCCGCGGATTAGTCCGTCACCCGCCGAGAGGCCGACCGCGTGAGGAAAGACCGACGTCCTCCTCGAGGGGGGGACGTCGGTCGATGGGAGGGTACCCCACGTAGGGGGTATTCCGTCGGCCTGACCACTGACGACAAGTAAACCTGCTCCGGTGGTCGGCCCAATGACGAAGGCGAGGTGGTATTCGGGTGGGTTGCGGGAGTTGCGTGCTTAAGCCCCTCTGTCGCCCCGGACGGAGTGGTGCGGAGGCGCGCCGACCGCAGCCCACCCACCAAAAAAAAAAAAAAAGGTTAGCTATTTACATAATAACTTAAGAAGAAAGGTCCCTTAAGTAGGGACTGAATGAGTTAACTGACTTGGAATAACATAGATCTCACAACTTTTTACGGTAGAAGAACTCAGTTGCGAGGCTTGGCTTTTTTTTTACAAGTTTTTTTTTGATGGTATTAATTTTGTTATAACATATAAATTGTTGTTTACATATTTGAATACTTATAAAATATAACAATTTTTATTATAGTGTAGGGATTTAAGGTTTAAATATACATGAAAATAAAATTTGGTTATATTTTATGAACTGAATTTCAATAACATACGAAATATGTCTGCCATCAATTCTGTTAAAGATTGTTTCTACAAAATTTTAAGTAGATTGAACGAAAGGATCACATTGTCCCATACAAACTTTGGCCCCCTTTTTAATCTTCTTAGGTGTAAGCAAACGAATTTTTATCGGATGCCTACGTCATAGAAGATTATACCTAAAAATATACGTCATACAAGAACACATCCTCCAAGTTTCAAGTCTCTACGATTAGCGATTTATACTATACGTTGATCCGTCAGTCAGTCACGATAAAGGATTTTATTTGGTGGCACGGCAGTGTCTCCGCCAAATCTATGTATATGTCGCAACGTCACCTCTGGTGCCTTATCTTAATAGTTTTTAAGAATCAATCGATCAGTGAAACGTCGAATATTATACTTGGATGTGTTCGATACAACGTTGGCAATGATTTTTGATGTTTATCGTTTGACCGTTAACGTTTGAGATATTTCTGAGCTTTCGTTATTGAGAGCGGTCTGTTGAATATTCACTTTGGAGCGAGCCTCGAGGGCGATCGGTCATTATTGCTGCCACGTTGGATCAAATTCACCGCATTTCCCAAACTCTTAATTTATCCGTCAGCTTACGTAATCATTAGTTATAATAGAAAAGTGTCAACACTAATTATTGAATACAGTTTAAAAGTAGCCATCCGAAGTATTATTTTTACTGCACCCCGATGTGTGACCGATCTGACAGTGATGCGGCACGGCCACCCCTCGTTATATAGATATATCCTAATTTTCGGTAACAAACTAGTTTTGAAAGTAGTATCTATTAATTAATCAACATTTGCAGTTGAACTTAGGCCTTCTCACATATCAAGCGGATATACTCATCCAACGCTACCCTCCATGAATGACTGCAGTGCGCCTAGTTGATGGGTGTCCTATATTGCGTCATTCGATCCCTTCTCCCCCTCTTTTTAAACCATATGCCATTTTTAAGTAACTTTTATGGTCTGTCTGTCTGTTTGTTCTGGGTAATCTTCAAAACGGTTGGACCGATTTCAAAAATTCTTTCACCAATGGAAAGCTATAATATCAGAGCGTAAACTAGGCTATATTTTATCCCGGTATTCCCACGGGAACGGGAACTATTCAGAAAAGACGACTGAAACCGAAGCGAAGCGAGGGCGGGTTGCTAGTCTATAATAACATTAGATATGTTGTGCCATTAGTCCTACTCATCCTCATGGCTCACCTATTTCCCACTGCTGGGGTCGAGCCTCCTCCTCAATAGCAAAAAATTCGAGATTTCCTTCTCTTGCATAGATGGTGTATGCAAATTGTAATCCATTAGTCGTCTTTTACGACACCCACGGGCAGGAATGAGGGTGGTTAATTGTATTCTTACTCCGTCAGCACACGGAAATGCAATTATACCATTAAATCAATGTATTTTTCTCTACTTTATACATAGTAATATTTAATTTAGTAGTTTACATCCCTACTTTATGTTCTCACTATCAAAGTATCTACACAATAAATTTATATGGCACCTATTGCAGTTGTTTTATTGCCAGTTTCAAGGAAGACGTCAATGTTACGATAATTCCATTCAACTAAACGTGAATTACCAATAGGGGCTTAACTTCCTCGTGGAGCTGTGAGCAAGACTTCTTAATAACCCTCATCTAGGATTACCGAACTACGCTGTGATGAAAATAATACGGATTATCGACTTCTTATACATTGATTAAACCTGTCAAGTTTATTTTTAACGTGTTTTCTATTTAACATCTTTAAATATGTTTTATATATATATATATATATAAGATAGTATTATTAATATCAATTTATTTAATAAACTAGCAATCCGCCCCCGCTTCGCTTCGGTTATAGGTTATAGTCGTTTTACCCGCGTAGTTTCCGTTCCCGTGGGAATATCGGGATAAAATATAGCCTAGTTTACGCCCTGATGTTATAGCTTTTCATTGGTGAAAGAATTTTTGAAATCGATCCAGGCGTTTTGAAGATTACCCGGCACAAACAGACAGACAGACAAAAATTTTTTAATTGCTATTTTAGGCATAGGTGTCGTGCAAATAACCGTGTGAGCCTGAAAAAAGTCTATTATTTTGACATTACAAACAGACACTCCAATTTTATTTATTGGTATAGATTTGAAGATTTTATTTGTATGATCGTGGCGCAAATATCAGCAATTGTGAACTAGTTTGTAAATTGCAATTTTAATTGTATTTGGCGGTAAATATAAAAGGATGGTAAGTATTACCACTTGCCATGCCACTCATGAGCCTTTGAAGTATCGAGGATTACAGTCCTTCCGTCTTCCGTGTAGAAGTCTACCGCAAAAATTTGGTGCTCTGGCTCTCTCATTCGCCGAACAAAATGCAGCAGCAAATTACTTCTAATCAACCCTCAATTTTTTTCGAGAGCATGTTAGTAACATCAAAAAACTGTTCATTTATAGTTACAGACAGAAAACTGTTACTTTTAACTACTTTTTAATTAACTAACCTGTTTATTGGCAAAGATAACGCTGCACTGTGACTATGAATATTAGAAAGTCATGCAAAATAGTAGCAAGAAGATGTACTTCATGCGGTGCTATATAAACGTGGTTATCACAACAACCGGCGTGATAAAAAAATCTTATTAAATGGCAGTAATTTAAAGTACGCAATTTAATTTAAAACTACCCTATGAAATCCTCTATACAAATAATTAAAATTGTTACATTCACAAGGTTATTTGCACGATACCTATCCTTAAAAGTCGTTTTTTTTCGTATATCTATTTGTTACAGGTAATTTTCAAAACAACTGCACCGATATTGATAATATTTTACGATGAGATAGCTATCTATTTAAGCAGTAACTTAGGCCATTTTTCTTCTCACAAAAACACTATAACATTTTAGATGTGGTAAAAGACGATTAAGGGATATAATGCGCATATAATATCCATTTAAGAGAAGGAAAACTCGAAACAAATACCAACCTGTCTGACGAGCATGTTATATAAGGTCATTTTCCTACTTACCATCAGGTGGAATGCTTACCCTTTCCCGGACTCGAACTCAAAGCCTTACAATATCTTATTGAAAATTTAAAGCGGGGGTCGGTTTGCCAGTAAATAATATATGGAGATACATTTTCTTATAAACGTGTTGTAATAATACTTGTAGCATTTAACTTCTTTGTTTTAACGACATTTGTCTACTTAATTAAAATATGTAGTCCTATACAGCACCCTTGTGGCATTTTATCACAAACTCTCGAATACAAAGTTAGGACATCTGTCAGTCGCAAGAAGTCGCAAAAGTGCACCACATTCATTATTAAGTCTCAGGAACAAGTCTTTGTTTCACTGTAATTAGCCCAAATTGTTCCCAAGACGGGGTCTCGGAGACAAATTTGCAATGAAACGGTGCACTTAGGAGATGCTGTGTGGCTAAGGTCGTGTATATAATATCAAATTTTATTATTTGGACGAGTATACTAATTTCTTGATATATAAGGCAGGAACAGAACCAGAAACCTATGGGCAGAGAACATGGCTCAACGAACTGATAACCGTTTGGAAAAAGCAGTGTAGGACGTCCTCTCACTATGTGGGCTGATGTACTGGTTGTGGATACGTGACGTTGGATGCAGGTGGCATAGGATCTTACTTTATAACGAAACAAGAGGGAGGCCTACGTCTAGCAGTAGACAGCGATAAGCTGAATGGTAATAATGATGATATTTTTCTCAGTGATATTGCGATTGAAGGTACTAAAGCACAAAATTTTAACCTTTTAGTGTTATTTAAACCTGCTTAGTTTAAAGTCATGAGTGAGAAAACTTAAAATGACCATGAACGCTAAAACGTGTTAGAAACATCGGGCAATCAAAAATTAAAAACTAATGCTATAAAACCCGTAAGAATAGTTTCCCTTCTAATGTTGAGCCCAACATTGGAATGTGTATGAGCTGAAACGATGATGATGAAATGATTATAAGTCTCCCAAGAAGAAGCTAATTGCCAGCATACAATTTTCTTCATTTATATTCTTCTAGCTGCTAGCTTCGGTTTCAGCTGCCTTACCGTTCCTGTTTCCGTGGGAATAAGTATCAGGATAAAATACAGCTTATGTTATTCACTGATATTATAGCTTACCAGTGGTGAAAGAATTTTTGAAATCAGCTTTGTGGTTTAAGCGTGACAGTGTAACAAACAAACAAACTTACTTTCGCATTTGTAGTATTAGTAAGGACAATTTATATTTTACTAGCAACCCGCCCTCGCTTCGGTTTCAGTCGCCTTACCCGCGGCGTAGTTCCCGTTCCCGTGGGACTATCGGGATAAAATATAGCCTATGTTACTCCCTGATATTATATCTTTCCATTGGTGGAAGAGTTTTTGAAATTGGTTCGGTGGTTTAAGCGTGAAAGCGTAACAAACAAACAAACAAACATCCTTACTTTCGCATTTACAATATTAGTAAGGATGTGTCAGTTTTATCTCTACCGATTTGATTTTGTAACCGTAGAGGTCAGGAATTCTAATTCAAAGTAAGAATATTTTAAATTTACCGAGAAAACTTTGACTGGAGTGTCTATTGGAAATGTAATTTTAAATGTTATAGGGGTATTAAAATATTAAATCTAATAATCCTAAATGTCAAATACATAAATATTTGTATCTTACTCTGAGTAATTTAATAATTTTCTTAATAACGAAATAAACTTTTCAATTATTTTGAAATTGCCTAACAAATTAAGAGTTGCAATTCAGTAAAATGGTATAGATGAAACGTATTAATTTTAAGTATTAAATTGTTTTGTATTTCAATGCATTAACTCTAAAGTAATAGCTAACTTGTTAAATAAATATTAATTTAAAAAAGGTTCTAAATACTTATCTAAAAATATAAAAACAATTCTGTTACATATTGTAAATAAAACGATTTTTATGGATTTTATCGCGTTTGTATTTAATTTTTAATTGGCAGACGTTTCGAAGCGTTCATAGGCACGGGCGGACTATGATCTCACACGTTTAAAAATTCATTATTATTACAGAGATTTATTATATCTTCTCATTACAGAATTAGTGATTAAATCTGTCACATAAAAACGGTCTGTTATCCTAAAAAAGATTTTAATAAAAAAGAGACCTCCATTCAAAAAATATTTACTTTGAAATCTGTGTTCCTGGAGTATTGATAGCTTAAGAATGCATTATATGGGTCCTGTGTTCCCGTAGCGTGATAAAAACCAGCAAAGGTACTCTCAAGGGAGTAAATAGTAGCCCTGTTGTGGGAACCCAATTATATCACCGTAATCATCAAACCGCCTTTAAATTTGCCGCAAAGTGCCGCGCGGTGGCAGCGCGTCTGCAGCGCTGCGGCCGCGCTACTTTGTAAAGCTATATAAATAAACAACGCGCGGTTGCAGCGCTGCACCCATGCTGCGACCACGTATCAGTTCATCGATCGACTAGTCATGCGCGCATGTATTTTTTTGTACAAGTAGAGCAGAGTTTCTTCGTCAAAGTGCATCGTGAAACTATGTACTACACTACGATTCTCAAACCTAGCGACAGCAGCGCGGCTGCAGCGCTGCAGACGCGCTGCTGTCGCTAGGTAATGTATTAATTAAGTAGTAGGACCACACTGTTGACAGTTGTCTGTCTGCAGCCGCGGGCCGGTCCGTCCGCGGTAGCACCACACTCTCGCAGAAAATCGACATCCGAGTAGTAGCAATTTGTTACTGCGCTTCGTTTGGTAAGCGAGAGAGCCAGAAGCCCAACTTTCTAGTGGTGGGTTTTGGTGATGCCTTTAGTATTACCAAAACTTATTGCACGCATTCACACTACCTTCACTTTCTTCGCGGTAGGCAGCAGCCTTGCGGCAGTAACAGTTACAATCAGGTATACAGTTTGCTCGTTTGACACCGTTTACAATAAAAAAAAAATTGGTTGCCTGTAAAGTCGGTATATGGGCGAAAGTTTTACGTGACAACGACTTTGAGTGGTAAAATAATTTTAATGTGAATATTCATTCGTATAGTAGGAAGAAGGATGAAATAATAGTAACAATTTAAAACATTTATTTATACAAAGAATTATATTTAAAGAATTATCTCTCTCACTCTCTCTCTCTCGCTCTGTCTCTCTCGCTCTTAGGCGGGCTAACTGTGCTCGAGTGGAAGGGACGCGTGCCTTTCACTTTTTATGTCTGTCTCTCTCGCTCTTAGGCGGGCTAACCATGCCCGAGTGGAAGGGACGCGTGCCTCTCACTCGCTCTCATTGTGAGCGCATAACGTGAGCGGAGCGTAACGCAGTTTCTTGAAGTGTCACCCGGCAAACCAATTTATAAGACGTTGTCACGTCAAAAAAATCAATAGACTAATGAATATATGGATGGACGGATGAAATTTAGTTTAAAATATGTATCCAGTGAAAACACACCCTTATTACGGCTACATGCACATAATTATACGCCGTCGTGTTTCCCGTAAGTGGTTTGCTAGTGAGCAGAATTTCCTGTCTATAGATACTGTAACAGAGTGCCAGTTCCAACTCGAACTATGTTCTTCATTTAGTAAGAGAGCTGCAGTAACATTAGCTAACTATAGTGTCTAATACTCGTAGGAAAGGTAACTTTTTAGTTCAAAATTCGCTTCCTACAGGTTTGCATTATCTTCGAGCGTCAAGTTAGACAGAATTATTAGTTAAGAAAAGAAAGAACCCTTTCAAAATACGCTTTATTGTATTTGAATACATGAAAATAATATTCTTGACGCCATCTTACACTTGGTTTTTTAACATACTAAATGATTTTATTTGGGCCATCATCGCCATTATTATCACCTCAACAAATACAAAGACCTAATGGGTCTTGTATGGGCTGAGTCGGGAAGGAATTCGTCCTATCATATCATACTTGTCAAACGTGTTGGGTTTTAAGTCCAGTGTTTCTCTTGCATTAATGTTATGTACATCATATGTCTTAGTTGGTCTTGTACGACATCCACGGGTAAAATTGTATTTTTAGTCCATCATAACACGGAGATGTTTTCATTTACTATTGTAAATTCATGCTGCGCATTTTTATAATTCAAATCATTATCTTAACTCGTATATATTCCATTGCTGGGCTTAAAAATTCTTCTATATGTGAGAGAAAATTAATTGCTATTCCTACTACGCTGGACAGATGAGTAGCGTTAGGATTTTAATTCGAGCATATGAAATTCCTTAGATGTCTTTAACGAAATCCATTTTTTTTTTTTTTTTATTGCCAACGGTGGCAAACGAGCAAGCAGCACACCTGATGGTAAGTGAAACTGCTGCACATGGACCATTGAAATACCAGGGGCACAGCCAGGCCGCTGCCTACCGTGAAGGAAATACTCTTCTTAAACCTCGTTTAAAGAAGGACATGTCATAGCGCTCGGGAAACACAGCAGCAGGTAGTTCATTCCAGAGCTTGCACGTACGTGGGAGAAATGATCGCTGGAAACGTACAGTTGAAGACCATAACGTTTCCATGGGCAAGATAGAGTATAATCATCCGCAGGGAGGCTAACCGCGTGACGGCGACCGACGTCCACGACGGGGACGTTGAGAGGAGAGGGTACCTCGCGTTCAAGATATTCCGTCAAGCCAACCAGTGAAGACAAGTTACTCTGCACCAGTGTTCGGCCCAACGACGAAGGCAACGTGCCACGGGTGGATTACGGGGCCGCGCGTCGCTCCTCTGTCACCCCGGACGGAGCTGGACGGTAGGTGCGCTGACCATGGTCCCACCGTTAAAAAAAAAAAAAAAGATAGAGGATAGTCATTTCTATTCTTACTCTGACATAGAGAATCTTTATATTTATAAATAACTAGCAACCCGCCATCGCTTCGCTTCGGTTTCAGTAGTGCCTGTTCCCGTGGGAATACCAGGATAAAATATAGCTTAAGTTATTTCGTGATATTATAGCTTTCCATTGGTGAAAGAATTTTTGAAATCGGCTCGGTGATTTAAGCGTGAAAGCGTAACAAACAAATAAACAAACAAACATCCTTACTCTCGCATTTATAATATTAGTAAGGATAACATATTCATTGTAAATATAAATATAGACAGTGGAAACAATACAAGGAAGCCATGATAACTGTTTTATAGACGCATCAAATCTTTATGTTTTGGCATTAATTAAGATGATTGATAAGTTTGTGTCTGACAGAAGCTGTATAACATTTTGTCTAAAACGAGCATAACAAAAGCGATGTTATTATAACAATCTTATTAATGATTAAAACAGGCACAGCTGAAGTAATAGAAGATGAAGTATGTAAAGTAATCTTGTGGTATACAAAAGTGTATGAAAAACAAGGATTAAATAACCCCGCTTATGTATGATTAATTAACGGTGTCGGCAAAAAGTCTTATATAAATTTTAATATAAAATACAACTTGCCGAGTGGAAAGATTATTAAGTGAAAATATAATTTTCCGTGTGTTGACGAAGGGGAAGACGCTGGTGAAGAAAGGTACTCGAGTGGCGACCACGTATTGGACGACGCAGTGTAGGACGGACTAGGTGGACCGACGACCTGGTGAAAATTGCTGGGCGTCGTTGGACGCAGTCGGCACAGGACCGCACTTTGTGGCATAACATGAGAGATGCCTACGTCCAGCAGTGGACGGAGATAGGCTGAAATGATGATGACGACGAAGTAAAAATACAATATAACCCCTTTCTTGCTAAAGGGTGTCGTGAGAGACGATTAAGATTTTTTTTTTTTTAATTTATTAAAGGCTTTGGCAGAACCATCAGCCTAACAGAAACTTAAAAACTACATAAGATTCGGAACAGTAATATTTACATTATACGATACAATAATAATCTTAAATTATCTAATATATCATACATTTCCAATTGTGCTTACAATAAAATTATACAAAGCAATATACAGTGAAGACGATTAAGAGATTATAATATGCAAACAACATCTATGCAAGAGAAGGAAAACTCGAAATAAAGCACTGTACTAACGTTCCTGTCTAGCGGGGAATAGTAAGTCAATTTTCCTCCCAATATAGAGAAGGCGCGAGCCCAGCAGTGGACGTTTATGCGCTATGAAAGTACAATATTTATCTTCATTAATTTATTTTGTTTTCGAGATAATTTAATCATTCGCATTATATTTTATAGGAAATGCCATTATTTACCAAAATTTAATATGACAAAGCAAGAGAAAATGGATCTTCATAAAACTTACATTTTACAATCCTAGGTTATGTAGTCCTTCGCTGATGCATTTCCTGTTTCTTTCTTATTTCTTTGTATAGATAGCTAGTTGCTGGTGAAATGTTATCAGTATTGATTCAGCCATTTTAAAGATTAAGGTAACAAGATAAAATCGTTCTAAAATGTTCTCCTTAGCGTTACCTTACGTTTGTAAAAAAACGAAAATAATAATAAAAAAGGTATTTAATATTTAATACATTGAAAGTTTTATCATAACGCATTACCTAATTGAAATTAGTGACGATATTGACAAGCTAACTTTAGGGTGTTGGTTTTTCGTGGCGGTGTGCGCGCGCATTGTAAAAATTTCACTCACGTATTTTTTACTTATTACGCCAAAAAAGCATAACTTCAAAACAAAAGGTCAACGCTTACTATTAGTATTTGGTATTGTTTAATATAGATTCCATTACAACCTAACTATGCCATTTAGTGAAACCATTTGTAACAGAAACCACACGTTTTCATATTCCTTCTACATATGCCAATATATGTGTCGCGAATATAAACGAAGGGTTTCAAACAAAATTGTTTTTGACGTTTCACGGTCACAACCCTTTTCAAACTCAAGCACACGAAAATATCTTCAAAGGTATCGTTTTACGTAAAATTTGTTGGTTTTAATGTAATATGTGTTACTTTGTATTGAGTACTTTGAAGTCAAGTACGTTTAAGCTTGTTTGTTAATTTTTTTTTACTAAAAAATTCGCCTGGGCAGGACACTTGTAAGGGTAATCGACTGGGCTGGCTACGGACGTCATGCAATCGGTGCTAGTAGCCGCCGCGAATGACGAAGGTGAGGGATTACGATAGGTTATAGGGCCGCACGACGACCTTGCATCACCCTGGATGGAATGGATGGCATGGGTTCTAGCCATGGCCCGCCTAAATAAAAGCGGTAAAACTATCAAAATTTCTTCACGTTTAGGTAGTTGTATGTTTTTATAAAAAGAGCGTCATTAAATTTCATCATCATCATCATCGCAGCCCACATCCGTTCCACTGTTGGGCTCGGGCCTCCTCCACAATGGGAGGTAATTTGACCTACTATACCATGCTGGTCAGATATGTTGGTATAGGGTTTCATTTCGAGTTTTCCTTCTCTTGCACAGGTGTTATGTGCATATTATGTTCCTTAGTCGTTTTTTACGACAGCTACGGGCAAGAGTGGTGAATTGTATTCTTACTCCGTCACCACACGAATGTCATTCAATTTACGTAAAATTAATATAGACCTCTCCTCAGATTCTTCATATGATGACAATTACTACCACTTCTCCTACCCATGGGTGCCATAAAATACGACTGATATTCGTCGTAATATACATATTTCATCTATATAGGAGAAGAAAAACTCAAAATAAAACCTTATAAAAACCCTTCTATCCAGCATGATGTAATAGGTCAATTTCTCTCCTATTGTCAATAGTGTAGACCTCGGCAGTTCGACATAATATATAAGCAACAACCTTGTCCCTTAAGTAGTAAACTAATTACTACTACAGGGCCACTTTCGGTGGTTCAAAATAACCTTTAATTTCAACCACTGAAAACTTACTTTAATTTCTACGCCCTAATAATATTATTTCATCAGAATCAAATCAAAGGACTTCTTATAAAGCTTCTTATTTATCATTAAAATTACTAAACACTCAAAATGTAAAATCCATTTTCAATTCCTAGTACATTTAAAGGAGCGAGTTGTCACTAAAAATTCCGGCGCAGCTGTCTTTCACGTTACCCGACAGACGAAAAGAACTGAATTCGATCCCCATTGAACCTCCTTGGGTACAAGCAAAAACGTCAGAAGTACAAAAGAGCTCATTTCACATGCGACCGTCGAGGAAGCTCTTACAGTTTTTCAAAGGAATAAAGTGCTAGCTCTTTGTGGGGTAGCCCTCAGTAAACTTGATTTATGGTGCAACCGTCTTCTTAGATTTGTCAGTGCAAGAGACGGATGATCGCGTAGAAAAGTCTTTAGTCGCAATTAAATACTAATAAGGACATGTTGAATGGGTATAATGCTATTAATTTTGTGCTGATTCATACGAATTTAGACCGCGATATTGTCTGTATAAATAAAGATACTTTTTTGAAAATAAAATTGGTAAAACTAACAGCAAGGCGGCACTGCTGACAGTTTTCTATTTTCAGCAATAAGTAATAAAGAAAAAAGTAACCCTCATAAAAATATTTGTAATGTAGCGCATCTATTCAGCTGGTACAAAAACTATATTTAAAAATAACGAAATTTTTCTCTCATTATTTTCTACTACATACATATGTCTGAACTCTTTCTAAACAGCTGTACTAGTTTTGATGAATTGTTTGTGTGTGTTAAAGTGTATCTAAAATGTTTATATGAAGACGACTGCGGCATCATCTTGACATAGTCTAATATAGATAGATCTACCTTTTTTTAGATTCTTAAATTAAAAGATACCTAAAAGTTATAAACATGTAGGCGGACAAATCTAGTTAATATTTTTACATAAATTATTATATGCAACAATTAATCACAATATATTGAAAAGCAATAGACACAGTGCGTCAACAGCCACTACTTTCCCGTGGGAGTCATAAAAACCGACTGGATTATAACCAAGGGAAAGGGGAGCAGAGTGATTCAGGAAAATAGCAACGCTTGATTAAGAAAGTCACAACATTATCTGTGATAGCCAGCCCGCCTGTCAATAAAAGTACTATTCCTTTTATACGGGGGCTGATATTCTAAAGACGTTGATAGGCTGATGAAGGAGAAATTCATTTCATAAATAGTATTATTACTGGAAGAACAGATATTTCTAGTACAAGTTTAATAAATATAATAGCTAAATTAAACATGTTTCCAAATAAATATATGTAGTTCAGCGAATTGAATACTCTCAATAAAACATACTGAAGATATTTTGAACAGAAATTAGTTTAAATTCTAATTTACGTTTGAATTTATTAATCTAAATATTAACATAAAAGTTATCAGTCGAGTAATATGAAAGCTACATTTCAATAAGAAAGTTAACGTTATGAATATTTATAAAATGTTAAACAACATTCATCGCGACTGTACAGGTGGGAAATGAGGCTTCTTTTATTTAGACGGGACAAAATTGAGAAAGTTTTTATGTAGTTCACAAGAGATACTCTAAGTATGCAATGAAATCTATTAAGTTAATGTTACACGAATTATATAATTTTACTAGCTAACCCAACAGACGTTGTTCTGTTCAAATAAAATAGAAGGAATTCTCCTTGAAATCGACAGCAGCGCCACCTACCGGGTCCAATTGTGAATCTAAACCATTCTCAAATCCTCTTGAACATACATAAAAAATTTCATCAACATCGGTCCAGCCGGTTAGGAGGAGTTCAGTGACATACATCTGTACACAAGAAATTTATATTAAAGGTATTCTAAAATATTCTTTCTCTATAAGATATTCTTTATATATATATATATATATATATATATTTCTTGTGTACGTGTGTATGTCACTGAACTCCTCCCAAACGGCTGGACCGATGTTGATGACATTTTTTGTACACACAAAATATGTCATCAACATTCGAGAATGCTTTAGATTCTCAATTGGGCCCGGTAGGTGGCGCTGCAATAGATTCGAAGGAGAACTCCTTTTACTATTTTTTTAGATTTAAATAGAACAACGTCTGTTGGGTCAGCTAGGATTTATATAAATTATAAAAAATATTGTCACCTCTACAGTTTTGGAAATTATCCAACCAATATGCTTCAAACCGATTTTATTAATAAAAACGGCGAAGACGAAGATGGTTACCACTAAAACAATGCATAGGGAATTGACAGCGATGTGATGCCGATGTTTTTTTTTTTCTTTTTTTATTGCGAACGGTGGCAAATGAGCAAACAGTACACCTGATGGTAAGTGTTGCTGCCGCTCATGGACCTCTGCAAGGCCGCTGCCTACCGCGAAGAAATTGAAGGGAGTGTGAATGCGTGCATTGAGGCTCGGTGATACCTAGGGCACCACCAAAACCCTCCACACGCAAACACCCTCAGAAAATTGGGCTTCCGGCTCTCTCGCTCACCGAACGAAGTTCAGTAACAAATCGCTACTACTCAGACGTCGATTTTCTGCGAGAGTGTGGTACTGCCCCGGACGGACCGGCCCGCCGCTGTAGAAAGATAACTGTCGACAGTGTGGTCCTACCACTCCAGATGTGATCCATTTCAAAGAAATCTGTTCATCATCGTCATCTCAGCCTATATATGTCCCGACGCATACTACGCGACGCGACGCTACGAACACGACGAACGCGATCAACTCAATGACATGCCTGCTTGCGGCCTATATGACAGTTTGCGACGAGACGCGACATCAAGCGTGCCTGTTTTGAGAGCGAACTAACGCGATATCACGAACTACAGAATGGTTGATTCAGAAGCGATTATATTTGTTTTCTTTCTGGGTTTTTTTACGGTATTTTTTTAAGTCTGTACTCTAAATATGAACTTTCTAACAAAACTGTAGTATACTTGTCCATCGATTCGAGAAGTTATGATCAAAATTACATAGGACACTTGTCACTTGTAGCATTGCGCCGCACTGCGTCGTGTCTTGTCGCGTATTCGTCGTTCAAGCAGGACACCCAGTTAGGCTCAGGCTTTCTTCAGTGTGGGAGGCAAATTGATCTACGATATCATGCTGGTATCAAACGTGTTGGTATAAGGTTTAATTTCAAGTCTTTTACGACACCCACGGGTAAGATAGGGATGATGAATTATATTCTTACTTCGTTACCACACAGAAATTCTATTTTTTATTTATTTGTACCAAATAGCGTCCGTTGAGTCAGACATTATTCATTTTCAACAATTCATCGCCTCTGATACTGCCCGTGGGTCTCGTAATAAACTACTAAGGCCTATAGTATGTATCTATATAACAGAATAATAACTGAAATAGAACCCTATTATACCGATCAGTTTGATCCTCGTGGATGTTAGATCAATTTCCTTCCTATTGTGAAGAAAGGTATACGTTGCTCTGATTGCTACATCGTTTACTAAGTCTAATGACCACCTATCCAAATTTTTCATTATTATCATCATCATTGCAGCACACATACGTCCCACTGTTGGGCTCGGGCCTCGTCCATAATGGGAAGGAATTTGACCTACTATACCATGCTGGACAGACATGTTGGTATCGGGTTTCATTTCGAGTTTCCCTTCTCTTGCACAGATGTTATGTGCATGCATGAGATAGGTGTTGGCACTCGTACAGGTCGGACGTGTGCACTGGATGGATAGTTGGTTAGGTCGGTCTTTAGCATCGAATTTGATTGGCGGGTTGTTGTCGTTGTTTTGTCGTGATCGTTTGTCTTGTCTTTGTCGTGTCGTGTCTTGGGACGGGGGAAGGGAGGGCAGGGGTGAGGTCGCATAGGTACCGGGACTGCGTCCGTATTACGGACGCACTCAACCGGTGTACAAAAACGCGACCAGCTTGCTGGTCGCGTTTTTGTAGTAGGGCAGGGTAGGGGCTCACACGTGCCAAGGCGGATCTCAAAAAGAGAGACGACGAAGCCGAAGAAATTGAATACGAGCGTGTGCTTAGAGCTCGTGCCTTCCGCAAGGGAGTTCTAGCACCACCAATGGACTCGGCGGATACCTCAGCATCGGAGTGCCCTACCGCAGAGAACCTCTCCGCCATAGGGCCTGAGGAGATACGCGCCCGCGGGGGCCGCAACGCGGCAGTAATCCTGGAGGTTACTCGAAAATCTGGTCATCTTCAGGGCCCGTTTATAAAAAAGCTCAGGGATGCAGCAGCGTACATGCAAGCCATCATCGAAGCTTTGTGCTCTAAATCGGAGGCAGAGGAAACCCGCCGACTGAGAGCGGAGAACAATAGGCAGCGCCAGGAAGTAGAAGCCCTTAAGGCGGAACTCAAGGCATACCGGCGCGAATTTTCAGAGATGAGGGCCTCTACGTCCTCAATAGGAGCAAACGCAATAGAGGAAATAAAATCCTCTATTGTAAAGTCAGTTGGGGAGATGATGAATGCCCGATTTGCGGGGTTAGAGGATCGCCTTCTCCCCGCTAAGGTGAACCGTCCGCCTTTAGCTGCGGACAAAAGAAGGAATGCAGCATCTGTCGTGGCCTCAGCCGCCGCCCGTGCGGCTGCACCGGCTCCTTCTAGTCAGTCAGTCCAAAATGGGCCATCGGGCAAATTGACCTCGAAATGGTCCGAGAGTCCGCCATATTGCAGCGCTGGGGTATAGCAGGACAGTTACCCACAGGTGTGGAGGGGCTCGCTGGTTGTATAAGAAATGCCCTTGAGGCAATATGTGATGCGGCGATGCTGAGAGCTCGGCGGAAGCCGCCGCGTCGTCAGGTGTATTGGTGGTCACCCGAGATTGCTAATCTCCGGGTGGCTTCTAATCGGTCACGGCGTGCCTACGTCCGATGCCGTCAAAGGGTCAACCGGGATGACGTCCTTGAGGGTCAGCTGCGGAGAGAATACAGGACAAGGAAGAAGATACTGCAGCTGGCCATCAGCCAGGCGAAGGAGAGGGCCCATGAAGAGCTACTTGTGGGCCTTGACAGAGATCCATGGGGGCGCCCATATCAACGGGCGCGTAACAAGCTCCGTGCCTGTGGCGCCCCCATCATCGAATCCATGGACCCGGGTCTCCTGTCGGGGCTAATGGGGGAATTGTTTCCGCGTTCTGTGGGGCACATTCCCCCCAGAATGGCTTCTTCGTCGGCGGTGGAGCTGGAAACCCCTATTCCACCCATCACCGACCAAGAAATGGAAGTGGCCCTCTCCCGACTTCATGGTAAAAGAAAGGCGCCTGGTCCGGACGGCATCCCGGGACTTGTACTCGGCATCGCCGCAAAATACCTCAAGGGTGAACTCCGGGCACTGCTCAACAATTGCTTGAGGTCTGGGCAGTTTCCGGAGCAATGGAAGTGTGGACGGTTGTGTCTACTGCGGAAGGAGGGTCGTCCAGCTAACTCCCCTTCCGCATACAGACCACTGGTGTTGCTGGATGAGATGGCTAAATTGTTTGAGAAGGTGCTCGCGGACCGTCTCGTCCAGCACCTCGAGGAAATTGGACCGGGACTGTCAGAGAAACAATACGGGTTCAGGAGCGGCCGGTCAACAATTGACGCGCTGGCCATTCTGAAGTCCCTGGCCACCGAAGCGGTGGCCAAAAAGGAAGTCGTTCTGGCAGTCTCACTCGATATAAAAAACGCTTTCAACAGTCTCCCACACGAGACGTTGAAGGAGGCACTCAGGTATCATGGAGTGCCTCCGTATCTTGTGAGGCTGTTGGAGGCGTACCTCGAGGGAAGGTACGTGCTCTGGGAGGGGGGCGACGGGCGCATCCATCGCCATCGGGTGGAGTGCGGCGTCCCACAGGGCTCGGTGCTCGGTCCGGTGCTGTGGAACGTCGGGTTCGACTGGCTCCTACGGGGTCAGCTCCTTCCTGGGATGGGGATCATCTGTTACGCTGATGACACCCTCATCACGGTGAAGAGGGCGGACTTCCGGGGGGCTGCCCGATTGGCAGAGGAAGGAGTGGCGCTCGTTGTAGACCGGATTGGAATGTTGGGTCTGAGGGTCTCGCTGGATAAAACCGAGGCCCTCCTTTTCCATGGCCCACGCCAAGGTCCCCCCCGAGGAGCACACATCACACATTAGTGTGTCTGGGGTTGCCGTGCCGGTGCAGGCCCAGATAAAATATTTGGGTCTGCACCTCGATTCAAATTGGAATTTCGGGCCACACTTTGCCCAGCTCGTCCCGAGGCTCGTCAAGTCGGCCGCGGCACTGGGAAGGCTTCTGCCGAACACTGGCGGTCCTGGGTCGTCATGCCGGCGACTCTACGCCGGCATTCTGCGGTCCATGGTACTGTATGGTGCCCCTATCTGGTCGGAGTCCCTCACCGCCCGCAACAGAGCCCTTCTGCGACGACCGCAGAGGGTTATGGCGGTAAGGGCTATTAGGGGCTACCGTACTGTGTCCTGGACTGCGGCGACACTGCTGGCAGGCGATCCGCCTTGGCCGCTGGTGGCAGAAGCGCTGACAGATGTATACCGGTTCCGCGCCACAGCACGAGTCAACGGCGAGCGGGTCTCCGCAGGGGGACTAGGCAGAGCTCGAGAAGTGGCTCAAACGGAAGTAATCCGGTGGTGGAGTGAAGATCTAGAGTCCCCCGTAGCAGGGCGGGGGACTCTGGAGGCGGTTGCGCCGCATCTCCACCGCTGGCTCAGGAGAAGGCACGGCAGCCTTACATTTAGGATGGTGCAGGTGCTTACCGGACATGGGGTCTTCGGTAAGTACCTGCACAGAATTGGAAGAGAAGAGGCCCCAGGATGTCATGAGTGTGGCGCGCTAATCGACGATGCGCGCCACACACTGGAAGTATGCCCCGCCTGGGGGTCTCAGCGCCACGTCCTGTCAACGGAACTGGGAATAACAGACCTGTCGCTACAGACCATCATCTACAAGATACTCGGCAGCGACAGCTGTTGGTCGTCGATGGCCTCCTTCTGTGAGGCTGTCATGACAAGGAAGGAGGCCGCGGAGCGGGTACGCGAGGCGCTTGCGTCCGCTGACTCGCTCCGCCGGCGACGACCAGGGAGGAGGAGACGCCGCTATGCGCTCCTCCACCCACCGCTCTGAATGATGACAGGACGTGGCCAGACGGCCAAGCGTTGAGGTGTCGGGGATAGAATGTTGTCAGACGATCTCTCCGGCACCTCGTAAAAGCGCGGAAGGGGCCGCTGTGGTTTTAGTGGCTATTTCGGTCACTTCTGTGGCCGGCGAGTCCCACACACACTCCCCTGTCTGTAACCGGCGGGGGATAGTGCGTAAATGCATTTCCACAGCGTGAAAAAAAAAAAAGATGTTATGTGCATATTATATCCCTTGGTCGTCTTTTACGACATCCATGGGCAAGATAGGGAGTGGTGAATTGTATTCTTACTTCATCACCACACGGTAGCGGTCCAAATTAGCTGAGTTTAATGCCCCTATTATTTCCAAAGAAAAGAATTTCCTTAGTCCTTTCGTCTGGTTTCTACTATAAATCATAGAAATTTCTTAAAATGAGAATAATATCGTCCGAAATTCCTCCTTAACAATCGAATCACATCTCAGGGGCAAAATGCGCGAAATCGAATCTAATATTGAATCGATTTCTCATTTAATCGGCTGATATCAAACGTTAATAGTCACCTAAAAGTATTAAAACGCCACTAGGGCTCTAGGAAATTATTATAACATTTTTATATTAGGTTCGCTGCAGATGATCGACTGTGATTTTTGTCGTTGTCGTAGTTATATTCCTATAGGAACCCGAACTCTTATTTTAAAGGCAATGCAATAATTTTAAGTTATAAACTCAGCGATGACTTGTTGGACATGAGACATCTTAATCCGCCCGTGACCATGAACGCTGCAAAGCATTCAAAACGTCGGGTAACCAAAAATCAAATACAAACGCTTATAGAATTCGTAACGTAGTTTTATTTACAATGTGTATGTAATCATTTTATAAACTCAGCTTTCGACTTAACGAGTACTAGTAGCGTGTTGATACAGAGGATTTTGTTTCTCGAAATTTCGGTTTATAGAGCCACTATTATTAAGCTTATTAGAAAATTGAATGAATGATTCATTGGTTGTATTTATTTCTTAAGTATCAGGTTGTTTGAAAAAAAAAAGAAATATTGTTAATTTTTCTTACTAGTGCACTAATATTACATATTAATATATTTAATATCTGGTTGACCGAGCTTCGCTCGGAATATTTTTGTCGATTTATTTAGATATATATTAATAAAAAATAAATAATGAAAAATATATAAAAAAATTACAAAAAGAGAATAATAATAACACCGAGATTCGAACCGACGCTGTTTGAATGTCAACAAAATTGAAATTAGAACCTGTCAACTTCCCATCTGAGCTATCGTAACTTATGACGTTGACAACGAAATTTGAATTCATATTCTTTTAAAATTTAATGTCATTGTTTGTTTTGCTAAAAACACGGACAAAACAACATTTTCTATAAATAAAACCTAGCTAGATCGCTTTTTTGGACCCGAAACCTCTAGTATCCCAAGTTTCAACAAAATCGTTGGAGCCGTTTCCGAGATCCTGAATATATATATATATACATATATACAAGAATTGCTCGTTTAAAGTTATAAGATTTGTTTCTTTTTTGTAACTTAAAATGTGTGTTCGGGAGGAATTTTGTAAATCAAATTTTCCGTTGTATGAGGAGTCCCTATGAGAGTGGGTAGCAGCTTCTGAGAAACTTCTGATATTGTCCTCCATAGAAAGACCGATAAGAGATATAGAAAAAACATATAATATCGTATGGCGACGGAGTAAGAATAGAATTCAACGCTCGATTACTCATGGATGTCGTAAAAGATAACTATGGGGTTTAATAAGCATAAAACATATGCAAGAGAAAGAAAACTCGAAACAATGCCCTATACCAAACTGACCAGCATGGTATAATAAGGTTAATTTCCCTCCTATTGTAGAGGAGGATCGAGCCCAGCAGTGGGACGTACATGAGCTGTGATGATGATATTTATGTAACTTGAATGACAGTATATTAATACGGTCTATGGAGCTCTTCTCTTATTCTGTAAGAAAATGAGTTTTGTCTGTATAATAATCAATGGATTTGCATTAGTTTATGACTATATAATGTGAGTCATCATCAGCATCATATCATCCCACACACGACCCCTTGCTGGGATCCAGTCCGCTCTACTATGGTAGGGCATTGGACTTAATATACCACGCTGGTTAGACTTATTGGTACAGGGTTTTATTTCGAGTTTTTCTTCTCTTAAACAGATGTTCTTTGTATATTATACTAGCTGACCCAACAGACGTTGTTCTGTTCAAATAAAGCGCCACCTACCGGGTTCAATTGTGAATCTAACTCATTCTCGAATCCCCTTGAGCACACACAACTTACTTAATCCAGTCAACAGATATCGCCATCTATTAAAATCGTTTCGAGTTAACAGATAATTGTGAACGTCAAATAATAGAAAAATAATTTGCAATAAAATAATATTGCGACTATAAATTAAGATGTAAGCTATCCTATCTTTCAAGTTGGATCAAACTGTACATGGTGTGCAAATTTGATTAAAATCGGTTAATTTGTTTAGGAGTCCATCGCGGACAAACAACGTGACACGTAATTTATATATATTAACATAATGCCACCTTCCCATAAGAGCAAGCAGCGGTAACACTTCTACTTAATCCAATGTCATACAAGTAATGTTAATTTTAAATCTAATACCGTTAAAAATATTATAAAAACGTTTTAAAAAATATTTTCATAAGTCGCTCATATATGCCTTTCCTAAACGAGAATTTGGAAGCGTTATAAATTCCCCTTGCTCGGAAACGGGCCGGTGATGAGATAGCACGGCGAAATTAAAATGTAACAAAATAAATCATGCCTGGGTAACCCGGCCCTTGCCCCGGGGCTCGTGTGAGATACCAACATAAATTCGTTGCGAGACAGTTTGCAACTAACTTAAATTGCCTCGAGATATTTCACTTGGTTGCTTGTATTTTTGACATATCTCCAGTGTTTCATATATGACTTTGGAGAGGTCGATTTTGATCGATAGGCTGTGATTTATTTAATAGACTTTAAAATTATCTTATATCGACAGACCTGTGTTCAATTGTCGACCTCAATTAACGTAATGATAGGACCACACTGTTGACAGGAGTCTGTCTGCAGCCGCGGACCGGTTCGTTCGGGGCAGTAGCACACTCGCAGAAAATCGACGTCTGAGTAGTAGCAATTTGTTACTGCTCTTCATTCGGTGAGCGAGAGAGCCGGCAGCCCAACTGTCTGAGGGCGTTAGGTTGCATTTTGTGATGCCTTTGGTATTGCACGCATTCACACTCCCTTCACTTTCTTCACGGTAGGCAGTGGCCTAGCAAAGTTCCATGAGTGATAGCATCACTTACCATCAGGTGTACTGTTTGCTCGTTTGACATCATAAGCAATAAAAAAATAAAAATTAATTCCCTTTATCAATTATTTAATCCATAAAGCAATATTGCCGTTTCAAAGTTAGGATACACACTTCATAAACAAGGTAAACTGACAACATCACTGCCACTTAACAGTGTCTATAAATATCATAGAACTTTTTTTTTTATGGGTGGGCTATGGTAAGCGCACGCGCGGTCCAGTCCAGTCCGGCGATGAAAGGACGGCGCGCGGTACGTCACCTCGTTGTTGGTCCCGACCACCGGAGCAGATGTAACTTGTCGTCAGTGATCGACCCGACGGAATACCCTTTCGGGTACCCTCACCTCTCGACGTCGTAGGACGTCGGTCGCCGTCGCGCGGTTAGCCACACTGCGGGTGACGGACAATTCCCCGGTCCGATCACCCGCGGCCTCGGCTAGAGCGGCATCCGGCGCAGATACTCACGCCTGCACCGCCCGAAAATATCATAGAACTTACATCATCATCATCACAGTTCAGATTTAAGTGATGATCAGCAGCTTGGATAGTGATGCTTGCGCTGAATTCACGGCGCTGATTTACCCGGGCCACACAGACTTCAAAAGTATGTCTGCGTCCTAACTGAAACCATAACTGTGGGAGGGCTCCATGTAGACAACTGTGCCGCTTCAAATAGCCTAGAATCAGCTGCCTTAGTTTTTTTTTTTTTTGGGACTAATCCCACCACACATTCCCACCATTGTAACTCCTGTAAGCCAGAATCCACAATGGTCTCCATAAATGACACCGAGGTTTGACCCTCAGGCAGTCCCGGGATATGATTTTAATTGTCTTGGGACCCCCAACAAATTTAATTAGAAAAGATTAAAGAGGAGGAGTTGGAAAGAGAGATTCCACTTCCCTCCTAGGTAAAGCGGGAGACAGGAAACCAAAATGACTAGTCAGCCAATAATTAAAAAGGTGTACAGCTACGATAGCGCAGCAGTACGGCACCACGGATACGGAAGAGCTTAACGGGGCCTATATGTGAGCGTTAAGATTGATTGCTACAGTAGGTATGGCAGAAACGCATGAACGCACGGAAATTTTCTCGAGTTGCTACAAGGTCCGTATAGTATACTACCCCACAGGTGACTTGCAAACTGTTTAACATAAGGTTATGTTCGTTTTGCCAGAGATCGCACTCCCAGAGAATGTGATGTGCTGATTGTTCATACTCGTGGTCAGATGTGGAACATTGACATAATGGTGATGGTACGAGTTTAAAAGAAAATAATTTACTTTTAAAGTTGCCATGGCCAGTTAAAAATTGGGCCACGAAGTGGTCAACCTCTAGCCACACCTTCTCCAGGCGCTCCCGGATGCATGGAAAAAATAGATAAAGATGACGACCTTTCGATGATGAATCCCATCTTTCTTGCCATTCCGTTAAAAGTTCCTCATAGACAATGGATTGTGGTGCAAACAATCTAGCAATTTTATTTCGGTCGCGCGGTAGAAGGAAATCTGTATTCATAGTTTCTTTTGTGGTGTAATACATTGACGCTCGTCTCTGAATCTCCAAATCAACCGGAAGTACACCCGCGAGTACTGGTAAGGCCTCGGTACTAACCGTTCTATAGGCTCTCATCTCAGCCCATTTACGTCCCACTGTTGGGCTCGGGCCTCCTCCATAACGGAAGGGTAATTGACCTACTATACCACGCTGGTCAGACGTGTTGGTATAGGGTTTTATTTCGAGTTTTCCTTCTCTCGCATAGATGTTATATGCGTTTTATATCCCTTAGTCGTCTCGTACGATCACCCACGGGTAAGATAGGGGGTGGTGAATTGTATTCTTACTCCGTCACCACACGGAAATATATAGGCTTTACATAAGAATATTAGGGCCAATCGTTGGCTCTGTAGTAATTTAAGGCGAGCCGCCCCTATGGTGGCCCTATCGGCCCATACAGGTGCAGCGTAACAAATACACCCCAAATATGTGGTCATATATATGGTTTTAAGTGTATTAAAACGAAGGCCCCAAGTAGATGTGGATATTCTAGAAAGCGCGTAGAAATTCCGTTTCGCTTTTTCGCCTACAGTTTTAATATGCTCAATAAATGAAATTTTTTTTTCTAAGACTAGGCCGAGATAACAAACTGATTATTTCTTTTTGACAAGTCATATTATTGAATTTTATACGCGGCGCCGATTGTAAATGTCCTTTTAATAAAAGATGATGTGTTTTTTGTGGTGCGAAGGCAAGCCGGTTTCGTGTACCCCAATCGAATATATCATTGAGGCATGTTTCCGCTAATTCCTCTAAACCATCCCTTGTGTTCGATTGTATAAGTAAAAGTCTGTCGTCTGCATAGCCGATCAGTAGACAATTTTTCGGTAGAGGTAACTCGAGAAAATCGTCAAAACCTAAATTCCATAGATATGGACTTAATACCGAACCTTGAGTTGATTTAGCCGAGCCATTTAAAAAGTACGACTGTATGATTTGGTAGATATTTCTATAGCAACCACGAGCCTTTAATTTAAGAAGTAGCATTGGCCACCAGGCGTTATCGAAAGCACCTGAGATGTCCAGGAAGACACCTAGTACGTATTTAAAAATGGATGTGCTAATGACACGTCTTACCGCAACGGCCGCGTCGATAGTTGATTTGCCGTGAGTGAAGCCGAATTGTTTATGATTGAACGTTGGTCCACCCGGCAATAAACGAGGAACAATGAGACGTTCTAAGAGCTTGCCTAATGAAGGCAGTAAGGTGATTGGTCGATATGACTTCGGGTCGTCTGGTGGCTTATCACCGCCTTTAGGAATTATACGTATATAACCGCGCCGCCATATACGAGGAAAAATGCCTTCAGTTATGCAACGATTAAAAATTATTAACATTGAGTCGCCCGATGCTCGACTAGCTTCTTTGATCATTTTATTTGATATTTTATCTTCGCCAGCAGCCTTGTTGAGGGGAAGAGTTCTAACGGTATTCATAAACTCGGCAAGAGATGGAAGGTCAGACATAGGCGAGAGAGGTGGCTCGGCGGCCCATGCACGTATTTGTTTATGATGTTCGCTGTCGACTGAGATGTCATCGTCTGGGATTAACGTATTTAATAAAACTTCCGTGGTCTCCTCAATACCCGTAGTGTGTTTACCGTTCACTTTAATGTTTTGTATGTACGTTAAGTCGACTGATCGATTCGCTTTAAACTCGTGATATAGTGGAGACCATGGACCTTCACTTTCTAATCTTTCCACAATCTTATTTAACAAAGCGTCTTTCGATTTTTCTACTGCAATCCGGTAGCGAGACCTGGCAGCTTTCAGTACAGATAGAGATTCATCAAAGGCCCTTCCTATGTTAGGTGACTTTTTAAGTTTATTATGCTTCCTGCGCGCCCTTCGAAAGCGTTTGCGGAGTTCCACTAGGTGATTGTTCCACCAGTCACATCTCTTAGTATTAGGCAGGGATGTTCGGCCTAGGGCTACATCAGCACAGTATATAAGAGAATGTGACATTAGTTCAGCGCCTTCTTCTGCGGTTAATTGTCTACGAGTGAAATCCCTGGCACACGAAGAAAAGAGAGAGCTGAAAAAGTCCCAGTTTGCGCCTTTAGATTTGTATCTAAAATTATAACTCTGTCTGGGAGGAGCCTGCAACAGTCTCGATCCAAATTCAATGCCTTAGTTATAGTAGCACCGCCTGATATACCAGCGCCTCCCTGATATACCAGATTGGCAAATTGTTAATTGAGTTGACGACATCTAAATACCGCCGACAACACCCCTCCACCAGTGATCGCATTGATGACAATGAGCTACAGGCATAGAAAGGATGTGATTGTTTGCCAGAACGAATTGTTCTGATTGAGACAACCTCGCTAAGGTGCTGACTGATGCAGGTAATCAGTATCCTCTCCACTAACTTGTCTACATAATGCAACATGGTGGGCCTGTAGAATCCTGAACACATTACAAAGCTATCTATCTATCTATCTGTGATTGCCTCTGCTACACATGATTTCTATGCGGACGAAGTCGCAGATAAAAACTAGTCATACATAAATATTCATGCGAATGGAACTGCGAACATGACCAATGAAAGATTTAAAAAATCTGCAACACATCTACATCTACACTAATATTATAAAGAGGAAAATTAGTATTTGTGTGTGTGTGTGTGTGTGTGTGTGTGTGTGTGTGTGTATATTTGTAATGAATAAACTCAAAAACTACGATGCCGATTTAAAAAATTCTTTCACCATTGGAAAGATTCATTATCCCTTAGTAACATAACCTATATTTTACCCCGGTATTCCCACGGGAATGAGAACTACGTGGATAAGGCGACTGTAACCAAAGCGAAGCGAGAGGGGGGGGGTTGATAGTTTAAAATATTTTTATATAATTACGTATGAATAGATAGAGAAATAGTTATGGATTCATGCTCTTATATTCTAAAACTTACGGTTAAGAACAGTTTGGTATTGTATTCTTAAATCAATACAAACTTTAACATATCAAAGAGAATGTGGAAGTTTGTGAACCAAATCTGAGGACGTTGAAAATCATAATTTTCAATAGACATTTTATGTGCTACGCAGAATAGTCTAGTAGCATAATAAACTAAGCTATAAATTAAAGATAAAATGTGGATATGGCGAATATACGGAACTAATAAAAAGTTTTCATATTAACGGCACGGGTAAAGTTGAGATATTAGAAGTTAACTCATTACTGTATACACTACTTGTGTGACCGTTTCCATTGTTACGTAAGAATTGTCGCTGCAATTACAATAGCACGGCATTTCAAAGAATTAAAATTGTAATTAATACTCAGACTTGCAACAGAACGTTCATTCTCTGAAAAGAAAAATTCTCAGGCCATAACACGTGCATATTGTGGTGGAGGAATCAAGATGCATTGACCTTTCTTTTATTGAAGGGTGAAATAATCAGCAGGAGATAACTCAGTAATGAATTGTTTAACCTATATTATACGAATAATATCTGGTTGACCGAGCTTGGCTCGGTAAAATTTTATTTTGTCGGAAATGAATTTTAGACGAACTTATTTAAATATATATTAATAAAAAATAAATATGATGAAATAATTAAAAAAAAAACTCGGTATTTTTCTGCGTTATATAATTCCGAATAAGAAAATTCGTAGAAGAACGAGTGTAACCGACATAGCCAGAAGAATTAGTTTATATGGCAATAGGCAGGCACACACTCGTCGAACCGACAACTGTTAGGGAAGAAAGGGTATCGAATTGCGACCATAAATCGGACAACGCAGAGTAAGACGACCCCCTACTAGGTGGACTAATGATATCTTCAAAGTTGCAGGGATCCGTTAGATCTAAGTGGCAAAGGACCGTTTCGAGTAAACTTTTCATGAGGAGGCCTATGTCCAACATTGGACGTCTATGGACTGCTGTGTTTTTTAGTAATGTTTAATCTATATTAATAAATAAAATTGGAGTGTCTGTTTGTAATGTCAAAATAATAGGCTTTTTTCATGCTCACACGGTTATTTGCACTATACACATGCCTAAAATACACTTTATATTTTTTTGTCTGTCTGTTGGTTTTGGGTAATCTTCAAAACGGCTGGACCTATCCAAAAACTCTTTCTCTAATGGAAAGCTATAATATCAGGGAGTAAACTAGGCTATATTTTATCCCGGTATTCCCACGGGAATAGGAACTACGCGGGTAAAACGACTAAAACCGAAGCGAAGCGAGGGCGGGTTGCTAGTTGGTAAATAAATAGATACAATACGTAAATACAAACATTACATTATTAACACATAATTCAGAAACAGTATCCAATATTTTATGATTTGTAAGTCTTAATTAAGGCTTCCATTAACTTTAATTAAAATTGTAACATTTAATACGCCAGGTGCTTTGGTGTATTAATTTAAAACTAAATAATTATTATGTGTATATATTTACGGGTTATCTGTATGGTGACGGAGTAAGAAAACAATTCACTACTCTCTATGTTGCCCATGGATGTCGTAAAAGACGACTAAGTGATACAATATGCAACCAAAGATGGAAAACTCGAAATAAGTTCTATACCAACCCGTATGGCCAGCCTGGTATTGTAGGTCAATATTCCTCCTATAACAATAGTGAAAGGTATCTGAGTCGAGATGATGTATTTCCCGATATTTACCCCTTACCCCTGGGGGTGGTAAAAATTGGTTAAGGGGACCCGAGCCCAATAGCGAGACGTATCTTGAGCCGAAATGCTATATGTCTCAATATTAGCCCTGGGAGTGATAAGGAATGGTTAAAGGTACTATTCCAACCTCGGCTGCAGGCTGCGGCTACAGGCAGCACATGCAGTGGCTGCACGAAGCCGACTGTGGCTGCACGACTGGTTTTCTATGTAGTAGTATGGATTTCTGTGAAAAACATTCCGAACGGGGCTGCGGCTGCACGTGCTGCTGCGACTTGAAACCGCAGCCGATTGCAGACCAGTAGTGGTGATGGAATGCGTTAGTATTTTCTTATGACGTTGTCACGTTCAACTATCGTCAGTAAACCGACTTTACAGACAACCGATTTTTTGATGTGAAACATCTATAGGCGAGGGTGACCGTGATCGTCGCGTGGCGTTTAACGCCACGCCTCACGGTCCCCTATTAATTAAATATTAAATAAATATTTGGATGCATATACCTACATTTTTGTAACGAAACCATGGTGCGATTTAAAATTTTGTACAACGCCATCTAGTGAACTCAAAGTAAATTGTTACTTATAATGTATATTAATGAAAATAAATGTTTATTGAATAAAAATCATCATTTTTTGGAAAAAATCGCGATATTTTATTAATACTTTATGCCTTAGTTTTATCGTATTAGTTTCTGTCGTAATCTAATGTTCTTTTATGCATATATACTTGTTTTATAAATTAATGTAAAATTCTCTAACTTAGTAATATAAATGTACCAGTAGGTATGGTATTTAGTTTACTTTCAGCTACGAAACACGTTTTTTTATAGGCTTTTATTAGTTTCAGGTGTATATATATTTATTTCTTTGTATATTACCGACTTCATAGGAATTGGATTTTGACTCGCTTTAAACAGTCAAATTTAATTTAAAAGTTGAAAATTTAAGGAGGACCATGACGTTAAAATTATTTAGATAGCTTGTCTTATTATCATTACAAAAATTAAAATTATTAAAAATTTCTTTTTAAATATATTGAAGCTGAGAGTTGGTCGTTAGCTCGATAAATGCCGCCATTTCTGTTTCCTAAATCCCACTCTTCGTGCGGAAAGAATGTCTGTGAACGGATGAAAGCATTTCATTTTTTATAGGCTTTTATTAGTTTCAGCTGTATATTTATTTGTTTGTATGTCACCAACTCCTTAAGAATTGGTTTTTGACTCACTTTAAACAGCTTGTCTTATTATTATTACAGGATTAGAGAGTTCTTTATAAAATATATTGTAGCTTAGAGTTGGTCGTTTGCTCGATAGATGCCGCTATTTCTGGTTTATAAATCGCAAATTATTTCAAGCTACATTTTAGAAGGTTCATTTCGTTTGTACTAAATGACGTTATCATAAATATGAGTCGTAAAGTCAATTTTAAAATGGATAATTTATTCGATACAATACCTACCAAAAAGTACTTATTGACTAAAATATCGAAATCCAAATGTATCGGTATCGAAAGAAAAGTACTCGATACCTAAAGATAAAGTAAATAAAAGTACTCGATACTTTAAACAGTACGTTACTTATCTTTCGATACTATTCATGAGTTCAGTATCGATACTTTATATTCGATACCGTGTCTCGACTCGTACAAAATAGTTTCGATGTTTCACATCTGTCAGGCGTCCTGAGCGACGGCTCACTTTTTTTTTTTTGTATAGTTTTTATTTCGATTTATCTTTTTCTTATTATTACAGTAGAATATCGGCTTAGTATTGTATAGTTTGACGCAAGTACAGCTCATAGTTTTCCACATTGGCTTCGTTGTCCATTTCATCCCATCCCATTACCCTGTATTTGACGCAGCGTACCCTTGGGAAATTTACACACCCCAAACCCGAAAATTGAATTCTAAAGTAAGCTGTTATCATTTCGTTGTTAATTCTTTATGAGCACAAAATAAGTTCTCTATACTAGCGTTGTCTAATGCTGAAATGTTTATGTGGAATTATTTGTTTGTTGTTATTTTTCGATATAAAAGTAATAAACAGACATAATTTAAGTCAGTAAAATAAATATTTTGCGTAATAAATAGAACCATTTTTAGGGATTTTATCGCCTTTCTATTAAACTAGCTTCTGCTCGCGACTTCGTCCACGTGGTATAGATACTTTGGAATAACGGTAACTTTAACCTAAGAGTTTATTTACGTAGAAGCTGAAAATATTTTTTAATAATACATGATTTTTGTGAAAATTTAGTCGTTTACGCAGCGGAAGCTCTCAAAAAGAAAATAACCCCGATTTTTAAACATTCTTCATTGATGCTCCGCTCCCGTAAGTTAACTAACTACTGTTCCACTGTGGAGCAGGTGCGAGTGTAACAGTGGAACGTGATGGTACATAAAATGATGATGGCATATAAAATAAATCTATTATTACCTACACCAATAAATAAAATTGGAGTGTCTGTTTGTAATGTCAAAATAATAGGCTTTTTTCATGCTCACACGGTTATTTGCACGACACCTATGCCTAAAATAGCAATTAAAAAAATTTTGTCTGTCTGTCTGTTTGTTCCGGATAATCTGCAAAACGGCTGGAGCGATTTCAAAAATTCTTGCACCAATGGAAAGCTATAATATCAGGGCGTAAACTAGGCTATATTTTATCCCGGTATACCCACGGGAACTACGCGGGTAAAACGACTATAACCTATAACCGAAGCGAAGCGAGGGCGGATTGCTAGTATCTTATAAAGCGACTTAGGGATATAATAGGCACATAACTAACATCTGCAAGAGAAGGAAAACTCGAAATGATACCCAATACCAACATGTCTGACCAGCACGGTATAGTAGGTCAAATTACCTCCCATTGTGAAGGAGGCCCGAGCCCAACAGTGGGTTCTGGGTTGTATGCGGGCTGCGATGATGATGATGATGATCTCCAAAATGATATCCTCTTTTTTACACTTGGTTCCAATTATAGTAATTTATTTTTTTATTTTATGGTCCCTACATGTCGGCCTTATAACCCAGCTCAAAGTTGGTCAGCGTGATATGGAACGGCCTATGCTCGGTATTTCTCTGCGAGATAGAATCGGAAATACGGAAATCCGCAGAAGAACGGGTGTAACCGACATAGCACGGAGAATTAGCATGCTGAAGTGGCAATGGGCAGGCCACATCGCTCGACGAACCGACAACCGCTGGGGAGGAAAGGTTCCTGAGTGGCGACCACGTATCTGACGACGCAGTGTAGGACGATCCCAAAGAATAGGTGGACCGACGACCTGGTGAAAGTTGCTGGGCGTCGTTGGATGCAGGCCGCACAGGACCGTACTTTGTGGCGTAATATGAGGTAGCCCTAGCAGTGGACAGCGATAGGCTGAAATGATGATGATGGTGAACACATACTGACCATTGACCTGTGTTATCAGACACCTTAGTCTCCCATCTTCTACAATACCCACGGGCAAGAAAGATGGGTGCTAAATAATAATAGCACTAAATAATAGCAAGAAAAAACAGCTGCTACAATTAATATTATTTAATGCAATAAGTATTATAAATATCAAGAAATTATTTTAATAACTAACAATGTTTGTTCTCACTAACAAGTTGCAAATACGAACCAACGTTTGTGATCCAAGCACTGGTTTGTTGGTCTAACAATTTGCGTATTTGTTGGGTTTCAATATTGAATCAAGAGGTTTACGAGCAGAGACAAGTTTGCCTGTGAACCTGAAATAAGTTCTTTTGGGGTGGAATATGTATTTTTTTTTTTGTTAAAAAGTCTCCTACTCGAAAATAGTCCTTGTACGGGGAACTTTACAAGTATTTAACTAACGGACACAAATAACATTCAAACTCGGAACAACAATTTGTGGATCGCACAAATTATTGTCCTGCGTAGGATTCGAACCCATGACACTGGCACGGTAGGTCGGAATGTTAACAACTACGCCATCTGTGCAATCAAAGGTTAGTCAGATTTACTGAAAATTTCATTAATCCAGCTGTTTTGGAGTACATACATATTATAGATACACACATACAGACACATTCTCAAAACTAATATGACAACTGTTATATCAACCACCATAAAGTCCGTAATAAAACTTTATAACACAGAACTAAAATGCAGCCAATATGAGAAACTAACGTTTTAAAATTCTATATTAAACTTAGCCGAACCATAAAATATAGTTTAAAAGTAAAATTCACGCCGATAAAACATACTTGTATATATATGAATAGCTTGCCGCGTTTATTTCATATTTGCTTGAATATTTATTCATTCTATCGCAGTCGGGAAAACTTTTATATTGGCGGTGTAAACTTAGAAATCGATGTGGAAACATATTGTTTGAAACATTTTTAGATTTACTCGTTGATATTTTGCTTATATGATATTATTGATCATGAATATAAAAGCTTACAATTAAGAATACAATTCACCCTCTTATCCTACAAGTTGTTATCGTAAAAGACGACTAAAGGATATAATATGCTTATAATTCTTGTGTAAAGTGTGTGTAAAAACAAAGAATAACTTGAAATAAAACCGTTTACCAACGCGTTTCTCCAACGTGGTATAGATCAATAATGATGATTAAATACTTTTAAGTAGAACTTTACTTGTGGTAACATAGTAAGGATATAATTTATCACCCCCGTCTCTGGCGTTATGTAAAAGATGATTAAGGGATTAAATATGCATATAACATCTATGCAAATTCAAATCATTTATTATGTATAAACCTTGCAGGGGCACTTACATAATGTAATTTTTTTTTACATTTTAACTTAAGTTACTATTAGATCGGAACGCGACCGCACTGAGAAAATCCGGCAAGAAACTCAGTGGGATTGTCTTCTTTTTAAATAATTTACTATATAGTTGTTAATGATTTCTGATGTTTACGCGAGTATTATACATTTTAAATAAAACCACTTTACGGATTTTATCGCGTCTGTATTTGATTTTTGATTACCCAACGTTTCGAACACTTTACAGCGTTCATGATCACGGGTGCACTAAGATGTCTCACGTCCAACAAGTCATTGTTACTGCAGAAAATTTATAATTATCTACCCGATACAGAAATTAGTTATTAAATATTGACCCACATTTTGATAAAAAATTTATTGCCAGTGTAAGAAGAAAATGATTCTATATGAAAAAATTATATAAATAATTTTTTAAATAATATTTAAAAAAATTTTAAAAAATTATATAAATAATTTTTAATAATTATATAAATAACTAATTTCTGTATCGGGTAGATAATTATAAATTTTCTGCAGTAACAATGACTTGTTGGACGTGAGACATCTTAGTCCACCCGTGATCATGAACGCTGTAAAGTGTTCGAAACGTCGGGTAATCAAAAATCAAATACATACGTGATAAAATCCGTAAAGTAGTTTTATTTAAAATATATAGTTGTTTTTAAATAAAATTTCATACAACATCTTATATCTTTAAACGAGCAATTCTTGTATATATATATATATATATATATTTAGGATTTCGGCAACGGCTCCAATGATTTTGATGAAATTTGGTATACTACGAGGTTTCGGGGCCATAAATTGATCTAGCTAGGTTTTATTTATAGAAAATGTTGTTTTGTCGGTGTTTTTAGCTAATCAATACAATGACATAAAAGGTTCACATTCTCTGAATAGGAATTCGAATTTCGTCGTCGTTGTCAAGAGTAACAATAGCTCAGTTGTGAAGTTGTCCAGTTTTCGGGTCCGGTTATAACCACTGTATTCCCACCACATTCGCTATAGGGCCGATTCAAATGTAAATACTTTATTATGTATAAACCCCACGGGGCACTTACATATTGTCATATTATTTACATTCTATCTTAAATTACTACTGGATCTAAACGCGACCGCACTGAGAAGATCCGGCAAGAACCTCAGTGTCTTCTTTTTTATTTATTTACTAGTTTTACTTAAATAAAATAATATACAACAACATGTGTATTAATAGCTCCTGATCACTGCTATTGGGTTCCTTGTCGTCTGTGGTCAGGCCGACGGGATACCCTTTCGGGTACCATCCTTCCCTGATACCCTTTCAGGGGCATTGCCCTCACGTGGTACATTCTTCCAGCATGTACCGCGCCGTGTTCTCGTCACAATCGCAGTGGTAGCAGAACGGTGTGCTGTTCTCACTATTTTGGTTCGGTGATACTAAAGGCATCACCAAAACCCACGACACGCAAACACCCTCAGAAAGTTGGGGTCATCGAGAGGGACGGGAGCCCAACTTTTTTAGGGGGTTTGCGTGTGGTGGGTTAAAATAAGGGTTATGCCTTATTATGCAAATAACCGTATGTTTATGAATAAAACCTCTTATTTTGACATTACAGACAGTTTAATATTGTTTATTAGTATAGAATATCTGGTTGACCGAGCTTCGCTCGGAATATTTTTGTCATATTTATTTAGATATATATAAATAAAAAATAAAAATTAATTAATGAAAAATATATAAAAAATTACAAAAAGAGAATAATAATAACACCGAGATTCGAACCGACGCAGTTTGATTGAAAAAATACCAAAATTAAAACCTTTTTCTTTTTTTTTTGTGGGTGGGCCGCGGTCGGCGCGCCTCCGAACCACTCCGTCCGGGGCAACAGAGGGGCTTAAGCACGCAACTCCCGCGACCCACCCAAAAACCATGTCGCCTTCGTCGTTGGGCCGACCACTGGAGCAGCGTTAACTTGTCGTCAGTGGTCGGTCCGACGGAATACCCCTAATTGGGGTACCCTCCCATCGACCGACGTCCCCCCCTCGGGGAGGACGTCGGTCTTTCCTCACGCGGTCGGCCTCTCGGCGGGTGACGGGCTAATCCCCAGTCACGTCACCCGCGGGCTCGGCTAGGGCGGCATGAGGCGCAGATAGTTGCGCCTATGCCGCCCCAGTCGCCGGCGGCGGATCTCCTCATCGAGGCTGCGCTCCTCGCGCAGGCGATCCGCCGCCTACTTCCGCGAGATCACTGTCTCGCAGAAGGCTGCGACCGCGTCCCAATTCCCGACGCTGACCAAAATTAAAACCTGTCACCTTCCCATCTGAGCTAGCGTAACTCATGACGTTGCCAACGAAATTTGAATTCATATTCTTTTAAAATTTAATGTCATTGTTTATTTTGCTAAAAACAAGGACAGAACAACATTTTCTATAAATAAAACCTAGCTAGATCGATTTTTTGGACCCGAATCCTCTAGTATGCCAAGTTACAACAAAATCGTTGGAGTCGTTGTACTTGGCGGAGCAACCGTGTCCGTCAACACCGGCACCATACGGAAAGCAAGCACCCTGTGCCGTTGACCCAACTACTCCATTAGCACCTTTCTCATTTCTAATATTAGTAAGGATTTGTGTCTGTTAATTATATAATATCTGGTTGACCGAGCTTCGCTCGGAATATTTTTGTCGAATTTATTTAGATATATATTAATAAAAAATAAAATTAAATAATGAAAAATATATAAAAAATTACAAAAAGAGAATAATAATAACACCGAGATGCGAACCGACGCTGTTTGAATGTCAACAAAATCAAAATTAGAACCTGTACTTCCTATCTGAGCTATCGTAACTCATGACGTTGACAACGAAATTTGTATTCATGTTCTTTTAAAATTTAATGTCATTGTATTGTTTTGCTAAAAACACGGACAAACAACATTTTCTATGAATAAAACCTAGCTAGATCGATTTTTTGGACCCGAAACCTCTAGTATGCCAAGTTTCAACAAAATCGTTGGAGTCGTTTCCGAGATCCTGAATATACAAGAATTGCTCGTTTAAAGATATAAGATTTGCAGTCTCCCGTAATACAAAGATTCCTTAGTGCAGGGTCTAAAAAATTTTGACATATTATAATTTTGACAGCGTATTTCTACATTTCACGTATTTGAGAACGTGTCTCTAAGACAAACAAACCTCATTATACCTTCGCCCTTGTGTGGCAGCTAAAATATTAAAATTTAATTTGCATATAACGAGCCTTACGGTGTAAATTATTCTCATTGCGTGGCTAGACTAAAAGGAATTGCATTAATTAGAGCGTTCACAAATGCTAACATAATTCATTTGGTACGTTTCGTATCAAATGTGCTTTTGTTGTGAGTCTTTGCAATTTTTCCTGTTTATTTTTATACTAAAATTTATATGGTAAACTAAATGCGAAGATTTTTAAAATGAAATGGAAAATCTTTTTGAAGATATCATCGTTTTAAACACTATTTTATATAGACCTGGTTCCATCTTGTACCGTCTACTCAAATATTATATTATAGCGATAGAATCATACTGTCGACAGTGGTGAGGCTTATAGCCCGCCGCATACGTACGTCTCTTTGGCGTCAAATGGGTGGGCCACGGAATCCGATTTAGTCATCAATAGCATCGAAGTGAAATTCTTAGGTCTAAATTACAAATTCCAAATACATATTTTTCTCTCTATATTAAGTTATGAATTTTATGGTTATTTTGCGTTTTTAAAGCTCTAAACTGTAAGTTACTTAAACTTAAGGCCACCAATCAGCGTCTCATATAAAAACAAAGCAGAATATTTATTTTGCAATAAAGATTATCGATGCTGTCGTAAAATATATCGATAAAAACACAAGTAAATGTTGAAATCCGCCCATGACCCAGATACATTGCACGAGTAAATTATGGACACTAAAGCAAACAAATAGGTGCTTTAGAACCACTCTGTCACACAGTATACTCGTAAACTCAATATAACTTTGTTGGCCCGATAAAGTAAGGGGGCTTGTAAAATTTCGTATGTATACTTAAACATATGTTTATTACTATATGTAGACTGATTTTGATCTAAAAGTAACAGCGACTTACAAGAAAATTGAATGAATTTGGTTAATTTTATGACCAAATGTGAATTGTATTCTTACTCTGTCACAACACTAAATAATACAAACAATAGTTATAATCTTTTAATTTTAAACTATTTCCGTGTGCTGACGGATTAAGAATACAATTCACCACTCCCTATCTTGCCCGTGGATGTCGTAAAAGACGACTAAGGGATATAATATGCACATAACATCTGTGCAAGAGAAAGAAAACTCGAAATGAAACCCTATACCAACATGTCTGACCAGCACGGTACAGTAGGTTAAATTCCCTCCCATAGGGGAGGAAGCCCGAGCCCAACAGTGGGACGTTTGTGTATGCAATCTGCAGTTTAAAATTCATCTGATCTCTGAATTCATCTGAAATCTGGTTTGATTTAAATGTTGTTATTATTGTTACTAATATGACTATTTACAATTTTGAATGATCTATGAACCTATTAATTGTAACTCTTCTGTACTTGCACTGCTTGTGTCCTGTAACTTAGATTAGTTAGGCTGCAACTGAAAATCAGCGCTGCAAGTTTATGTTGTTACATAGACACATACTAGCAACCCGCCCTCGCTTCGCTTCGGTTATAGTCGTTTTACCCGCGTAGTTCCCGTTCCCGTGAGAATACCGGGATAAAATATAACCTAAGTTACTTCCTGATATTATAGATTGCCATTGGTGAAATAATTTTTGAAATCGGTCCAGCCGTTTGGAAGATTACTCGGAACAAACAGACAGACAGACAAAAAAATATAAAGTGATTTTTAGGCATGTGTATAGTGCAAATAACCGTGTAAGCATGAAAAGAGCCTATTATTTTGACATTATAAACATACTCCAATTTTATTTATTGGTATAGATATGTCATGCTGATCTTTTTGGACACTAATACTTGGAATTTCAATTGTTAGATATATACTATGATTATTTTAATTATCAATATTTTTTGTCGTCCTTTTTTATATCATTTTGTGTATATTTCTATGTCAAGTATGTAACTATAGTGTCCAATGAATCTTATCTTCTTTCTTTCAATCGTTTTTTGATATTCACGCAAGTATTAGAGATTATAAATAAAACTGCTTTTAGGGATTTTACTGCGTTTATAATTGATTTATGCTCGTGATCTCACTTACATTGGCCATACAAAGAGATTAAAAACAGTTGTAGTTGATGTTTGCTTAACAGGTCATACTAGGTTTGCAGTCTGTGAACACAGCCAGGACCGCGTAAAAATTAAAAAAAGAATAATAGAGAAAATGGCTGGATATTACCATCAAGCTGGGTTTCTGTTCCAAACATAATTAAAAATAAAACCAACAAGACACATAATTAAAAATAAAACCAACATAAATATAAACAACAAAAATAAAAACACATAATTAAAAATAAAACCAACAACCAATAAATGGGTGTCGTAAAAGACGAATAAGGAATATAATTTGCATATGACATCTATTCAAGAGAAGAAAAACTTGAAAGCGTGGCCAGCGTGGTATACTAGGTCTATCTTTCTCCCATAGCGAAGGAGCAGTGGGACGTATATGGGTTGAGATGATGATGAATTTTGTTATATCATATACGTTATTGTTTAAATTCTTACAAAATATAACAGTTTTTACTATAGTGTAAGGATTTAAAGTTTAAATAAATATAAAAATAAAACTAAAAATGTTATATTAAATAAACTGGATTTCAATAAAATACGAAATACGTCTTTCATCAATTCTCTTAAAGAATGTTTATGCAATATTTAAAGTGGATGGACCAAGGAATCACATTGTCCCATACAAATTTAGCGCCACCTTTTTCGCCCCTTGGGGGTATAATTTTTAAAAATCACTTCTTGTCGAATGCCTTTCACACTGAACACGTCCTCCAAGTTGCCTCTTCTATGAGTTTAGGCTATATGAGGATCCGTCAATCAATCAGTCATTCAGAACAAATTGTAATATTTGTATAGCATTAACTCTTTATTTACGATCGCCTAGAGTAAATAGGTAATATTAAAACCACACTGTTTCGTATTCGTAATCAATTGTATAAAGAAATAAACTTTCATTCTCGTAGCAGTTAGAATATAAATAAGAATGTAATTTCTCGACGAATTAAAGATTCACTTATCTTGCTATAAATCTAACATTCTATTTCAAATATACAGTATTTATCTTGAGTACGAATGAAATTCAGCGCGAATGTGAGTTCATTTACCTTAGAAGCTAATAATATTGTTCGTGTGGTAATGGAATAAAAATACAACATGTCATCACCCCCATTCTTTCAAGGAATGTCGTGAGAGACCGTTAAGATAGCAGAGTTATCGTGCTTTGTTTTATCTTTTGACAGGCTGTTGTATCCCGGCTGAACTGCGCTAAATAATAGAAGGGTGATATGAGGTCCCATAACCTGATCATCATCATCACCCTGCTTTTCTCCTAATACTTGGGATCGACTCAATATGTATAGTAGAATAGTTTTATAATTACCACCTGCCTGACGTCAACGACGTTTAATTCTGTTATTCTCGAGGGTGACTTTCCAGACTCATGGACCAGGAGTATGGTCGTGCTGTTCTTCAGGAAGGGTAACAAAACTCTTCTAAAAAACTACATGCCTGTCTCACATTTAAGCCACGTCTACTAGTTGTTTTTGAGGGTTATTAACAATCGACTCACGTGCAAGCTTGATGATTTTCAGCCGCCCGAATAAACCGGCTTCCGAAAAGGCTATAGCATCATAGACCATATCCTCACGCTTCGTCAGATTATCCAGAAGAACGAGGAGTATAATCGGCCTCTGTGTAGTGTTTGTGGACTATGAGAAAGCCTTTCATTCAGTCGAATCTTGGATGGTGCTACAGTCAGCGGTGCAGTACAGCGGTGCCAAATCAACCATCGTTATGTCGAAGTGCTGAAGTGTTTGTATTTGAACGCCATGATATCACCCTGTATCCGGTGTAAGAGTACGAAACCGATTCATTTGCAGAAAGGCATGAGACAAGACGACGTCGTCTCTCCTAAACTGTTCACCACTGCACTGGAAGATGTCTTCAAGCTCTTAGGCTGCACCAGACTCGGTATCAAAATCAGCGGGGTTATGGCAGTATCCATGAAGGACCTTGACACCATGCTTAACTATCTCAGTGGGGTATCCCAACTAGTGGGTTTACGAATGAACATGGACAAGACAAAGTCATGTTAAATGAGTCCCATGTCATTCTTGTACCGGTCCCAGTTGGCAATGCAATTCTCGAAGTAGATCTTTATGTTTTTTTTTACCTTGGACAAACAGGCCAGTTAGGTTGATCCATTTTCGAGAGAGAGATCAGCCAACAAATCCACATCGGTAAGGTAGCGTTCGCGAAACTTAAGAGGATCTTCTCGTCCAACATATCTGAGTGTCTGAAAACACAGGTCTACAACCAATGTGTGTTACCAGTGATAACTTACGTCACGGAAACGTGGTCCCTAAATATAAGCCTCATAGGTTATGAGCTTGTTTAGCTCAAAGTAGCTCCACGTGCTATGAACCGGACTATGCTCGGTATTTCTCTGCGTGATAAAACCTGAAAAACGAAAATTTTTATGTCACCCACGAGTAATTTAAGTGTTGGTTGTATCCGTAGCCAGCCTGACCTACCATAATAACAAAAATTGAATGCATATCATGTTATTCGGAGTTGTTGTTAAATTTATGTGGGGACTTATTAAACTGTATATCCTAGACGCCCTTATTTCACCGAAATTGTAATAAATCTATGCTAACATGTCTGGCTAGCTTCGTACATATAGTAGGTTAAGCACCTCTTCATAATGAAGGAGGATAGTACCACTTATAATATATGCAAAAGAATAAAACAAAAACCTTATTAATGTGATAACAATTCATTTTTGAACAATACAAGTTAGAAGTAGTTATGATTTCAATTTTAGATAAAAACTGAAACGACTCTGTTTATCTACGAATAGAAATTAATACACTTAGGTTTATGAATACGTTATGAAATATATTCTATTCCTTTGTTTCGTTATGCATTCAAAGCAAAAATGAACATAATAAAGATTATTGACCGTTGCAAAACTTTACCTTATTAGATTTATAAAGCTGGCAGTGCCAAATGGGCAAAATTTATAAAGACCTATTTGAGAAACTGTTGCTAATTAATTTGCTTACCAAATTGACGATTTTGTTGCTCAAGCCATTCTTAAGAATTCCTGATTTACTAGCAAGAAGAAAAATGAATAAAAAGAGGAGCAACTCTCGAAATAAAATGCTATACTCTGACCAGCGTTATGTAGTAGACTAGTAACCCGCCCTCGCTTCGCTTCGGTTTCAGTCGCCTTGCACGCGTAATTTCCAATCTCGTGGAAATACCGCGATAAAATATAGCTTATGTTACTCCTTGATATTATAGCTTTCCATTGGTGCATGAATTTTTGAAATCGGTTCCGTGGTTTAAGCGTGAAAGCATAACAAACAAATAAATAAACAAACAAACTTACTTTCGCATTTATAATATTAGTATTGTGGAGGCCCGAGTCCAGCAGTGAGACGGAGTGATTATATGAGCTGGGATGAATTAAAATACTAGGATTTTTATATGCGAGTAAAATTTTATACCACACGTTAAATTTAAGCCTACACGTATTAAAAATTCGTTCCAACTGTTTTTATAAATATACTTTTTTTGGTAGTTCGGACACATCCCGCCCAGGGTCGTCGATCACTACAGTGGTCCACCCAATGGCGGTGGGGAGGGAATACAGTAGGTTATGGGGCCGCACGCTGCACATCGTCAGATGATTCCGATAGCTCAGCAGCTTGTAAAGAAAATTTGAATGTAACTGACATTGAAACGGCTAGAATAGTTTATCTCTCTTATTTTCATACTTATTTCCTATGTCATACTGCTTTGTGGGTGCTTCGCGGATTTGAATGCCGTCTATGTTCTCCAATAAATAATAGTTCAAAAAAACTAAAAAAATACGCTTTTACAGAAAATCCTGTATATAAGAAAAAAATATTTTTTATTGTAAAAAAGCGTCAAAATCATGTTCAAAGAGTCCGTTACATACGTCTGAAGCTAATAAAAGCGTATTAAAAACGGACTGTCCGCGCTATTTATAATCTAGGGCCAAGAGCTTCACTTTGGGAAAAGTTTAAAGAATTAAACATTCTAACTATTGTATCACTATTCATATTCGAAAATAATAGCAGAACTTTGAATATTTTATTGGACACGTGTTTCGCCTCTAAACGAGGCATCGTCAGGATGGTTCGGCTTCAAATGTGCATTTGAAAATTGCAAGTTGATGTTCTGGAAGGTTGAACACCTTGAGAGTTCACATGAGAGTAAGATTTTTTTATTGCCACTCCTGTCCCGTATTCCTTCTATTGTGGTGTGTGGTATATTGATTACCGTGTGAAAGTGGTGGGTCTCCCTTCTTTCCTTCCATTTTAAAAATTCATATTATTGTAATTGTTTTAAAAATTGTGTAGGTGCTTGTCTTCCATTATACTTATTGCAAAAATTATTGGCGATATTTTTATGTACAGTCTTGTTTTTTTTTTTAGAGGATTGGGTCATGGTCAGCGCACCCGCCGCCCGGCTCTGTTCGGGGCGACGAGGGGTGGTGCGCGGCCTCGTGACCCACCCGTAGCCATACCCCGGTCGCTGCGTACCATCTCCTCTCGACGTTACCCTCAGGGACGTCGGTCGCCGTCGTGTGATATATATACCTGACGTCAATCCTCTTTGATAATATAATTGTTGACCAGACGACATCAGATGGGATCCCATCGTGCGTGGTAGTTTATCTTGAGTTACCATAAGTACATTTTATGTTACGATGTACATTAGGTTATTTGAATATAATACTTAAATTTTGAATGACTACTAATTAAAATAGGGGGCGACAAATTTTCGGTCAGCCCTGTGTGAAACTGACCGCGCAAGGATCGACCGACGTTCTCCCTGAGGGGGGGACGTCGGTCGATGGGAGGGTACCCCAAAAGGGGGTCTTCCGTCGGGCCAACCACTGACGTCAAGTTACCCTGCTCTGGTGGTCGGCCCAACGACGAAGGTGACGTGTCGCGCGGATGGGTTACGGGTGTGCGTGCCGACCGTAACCCAGCCCAAAAAAAGAAAAGCCATGTGTGAAAAGCCACGCTACATATAACTAAGGGCTGGGCAGTGCCCAGCCCTTAGTTATATTTTATGTCACCCAAGAGCAAAGTAAGGTTTGGTAGTAATCGTAGCCGCTACCAGACGGCACCTAGCTCATGTAACTTCTATCTAAATAAACTCTCAAACTCCGTAATAATCTTCTTTAATTACCAGAAAACGTACAATTCACTAAAAAATGACTTACCAAGGCTGATGGGATGTTAGTTGTTAGCAGACTATTGTTGGTTCCCTTTTTTGTTTTTTTTTTTCGGGTGGGCTACGGTCAACGCATCCGCTGCCCGGCTCCATCCAGGGCGATAGAGGGGCGGCGCGCGCCCCTGTAACCCACCTGTGGCACGTCGCCTTCGTCGTTGGGCCGACCGCCGGTACAGGGTGACTTATCGTCAGTGGTCGGCCCGACGGAATACCTCTGAGGAGTCCGGAACTAACACCCTCCCCTCGGGGACATCAGTCTCCGTCGCGCGGTCGGCCTCTCGGCGGGTGACGGAATAACTCCCCGGTCCAGTCACCCGCGGTCTCGGCTAGATTGCTGAATCCCTAAGGGAGATACAAAAACGAGTTTGGATAAGCATCAAAGAAAATAAGACAAGTTTTCACAAGATTATCGATCATAATAGCAGTGTTTTACCTGAAATAAAACACATATTAAATACTTACCTTATTTGAAGCTTACTTGTTGATTGAGATAGGCAGTCCGTATTTGCGCTTCCTCTTTGCTCTCTTTCACACCTTTTGTATATCTATCTCCCTCGCACATCCAATCCCCACCAGGCTTCCGGTCCGAACAAAGGCGTGTTCGGTTTTGGTTGCAATATTTTAATCATTGAGTCGATAATCTACCAGGCAGGAATTAAAGTGTAAGCTTCAAATAAGGTAAGTATTTAATATGTGTTTTATTTCAGGTAAAACACTGCTATTAAACACTTGACCGTTATTTGAAGCTTACTTGATTGAGACGTGTTTGTTATCGCCTGGTGGGACCGAACGCCAATGTGATTGACATGCATAGGTTTTAGTTTTAAGATGATAATTAAATACGTAATTAAAACAATAGATGTGCGAGCATTAATTATATTGTAATATTCCAAACGCTGTTAGTCTCTTTACAAATAATAGTAATAGAAATATTATATTGTTATAATGATAGATAAAGGCAATATTTTTAACTTCACGTAACATACTAGGCATTTAATGGAATGTCTCAGACATTCGGTATACGTGCTATTTTAATCACTAAATTATAATTACTTTATTGGAATAAACATACTATTATCATTATATCCTTCATTAGCTGGCATTACCTCCTTGCAATAGAAGCGTGCAAAGGTATTTTGTGACTTCCAGTTACCTCCAGACAGAATTTCATCTAAGGAACAATTGTTAGACCACCTCTTGGAGGCAACGGCAGAACGTATACTTCCCGGTGAAGCAATTACTCCAGCCTGCAGCAGTAGGGATTTAACCCATCCCGCTATGACCGTTCGTGAAGCAGCTTTTGGTTCTCCTCTGATATTAAGAAAAAGATTCTTACATCCGAAGCGACGCTTTTCTTCTAGTAAGAAAATTGTGCGTTTTACCCATAATACTGGATCTAAATTTGTCTGGGTAGAATTAGAGGATAACTTCCAACCAGATTGTCTATACGTAGCAGTGTCTGTTTTGGACCCAAACATGGGCCAGAAGATGATATAATCATTCTTTTCAACAAAATGATTTGAATCTACAGCCAGCAAGGTCAAATCATGAACTCTCCGTCCTGAGCAGAGGAGGAGCAGCGTAGCCGTATGCCTGCAGGTGGCAAAAATATCGTTCTTGTCAATAGAATAATTATTCAAGAAGGATGTTAGCTTATCGATATTCCATACCGTGGGCCTCCTGCATGGTGGTCTCTTTAGAGCGATAGCTTTTAGGGTATGTCGTACTAAGACGTGCGAGCTTAACTTATCTTCATTATCAAAATTACATAGCGTAGCGACTACGGACTTATGTAACAAAATAGTATTATAAGCTAGACCATCTATAATATGTAAATCGGCGAGAAATTGAGCTAAGATTGAACCTGTCGGTTGTAATGAATTTAAGTTATGAATTTTTGTCCACTTAAGCCATCTATTACATGCCACTCTTATAAGTATTTTTGGTGGATGGCCTCCACGACGATTGTAGGAGTTGTAACTGCGACTCGGACCATTGAGTTAATCTCTTTGACCACCCCCACATTTCCATACTTCCATCGTCATCTCCTGAACTTTGGGCGGTGGAAGCCCTGTGGTTATGTCTATCAAATGTGACTGAAGTTTCTTGATCGTGAATGGTGGTGCCAGCGCACGGGCTTTTAGATCCGGTCTCCAAAACACTCTTTCCCATTTCGGGACTACTACGAGGAACACCCCGGTCGCCGAGTTGAGATGCTCGAGCACCTTTGGGATCAGATACGGTGGGGGAAACAGCCACGCACGAGTGTAGTTCCAGGTCTGGGAGAAGGCATCGTGGTATATTGCTCGAGTATCGTGCTGGTCCAGGGATACATAATTGCTTACCACCTTCGCACGCTCCGATGCAAATAGGTCTATCATTGGCACTCCAAACTTCCTGAATATTTTCGCGGTACACTGTGGCAGGAGATGCCATTCTGGTGGGTGCCGATGTCGAGACAAGTGATCCGCATGACTGTTGTATTTGCCCGGAATATGATACGGTTTCAAATGAATTTGGTATTGGAGGACAAAAATCTCTTTTGTCAACTGCATCAAAGGTACAGACTTGGTGCCTCCTTCGTTTCTCAAGAACGCCACAACAGTTTTGTTGTCGCATTGCACTAAAACTGTTGACTTTTGCAAGTGTGGACCTTGCTTTAGTAAAACCTTCAATATGGCGAGCATCTCTTTTTGATTGCAGTGGAGGTTCTGTTCGAGCTCTGTCCCAAGGCCCCGATAGAGTACAACCGTCGAGCTGAGCGCCCCATGCTATGTCTGACGCATCTGTTGTTAGAAAATGTGACGGAGTTGGATAATGAATGGGGGAACTGCGATGACAGTTCTCCACCCACCATACTAGTTCTGTCCGCACTTCCATGGGTAGTACAAATGAACCCGCTGGAGGTTCCCTCAAACAATGGTTTAGGAACATTAGCTTGTCTCGAAAATAAAGTCTGCCTTTGGGTACGGCAAAACTGGCAAAGTTTAGGATGCCTACAATGCTCTGAAGACATTTCTGCGTTGCGGTGCCCTTGTCTAATAAGTCCAGCACTTTTTGTTTTAAATTTAAAACCTTCTCGAGTGGCAAGGACCTCTCGTTTAGCCATGGGGTCCAATGAACATCTAAGAATACGAGACTTCTGCAAGGTGATGTGATCGATTTCTCGAGATTTATCTGCCACCCTAGATAGTGTAGGTGATCTAACACTAGCTGAATATGGTCTTGCAACACCTGGTAATTTTGATGTACTACCAGAAAATCGTCTAGGTAAACTAGAATCCGAATGCCTTACTTCCTTAAAGATTCTGCTACCCAGTTGGTCAGACTGGCGAATACCTTTGGTGCTGTAGCGAGACCAAACGGAAGGCAAGTCATTTGTAGCAGTTTCTGCTGATGAATCAATCGCAGAAATGGTCTGTGCGACCGGGATATTGGAAGATTGAAATATGCCTGGGCGAGATCTACTTTGCATAACCAGTCTTTTGGTTGCAGAAAGTCGGGTACTCGGTACATGTTTAAGAGCCTGAATGGTTCGGTGAGCACAAATTCGATCAGGTTCTTTAAATTGAAAATGGGCCGATTCATTCCATTGCCCTTGGGGACCAAAAACATTGTCGATATGAAGCTTGGAGAAAACGGCGCTATCTCCAAAACCTTTTGAGCTATCATTTGTGAAATGATATTTGACATTTCCTCGGATTCTGTCGTTTGGAATGGACTCCGTAACATGGGTAGGAAAAGTGGAGGTTTTTTGTGAAAAGGTATGCTATACCCTTTTATTTTTTGAAGCAGCGGCTCTGGGGCGCCTAGCTTCTTCCATCGATCGACAAAATTTATCAACTGGCCCGCTCTGAAATAGTCAATACCTTCTTTTTTTTACTACAGGTCTGGTGATCGTAGGTTGCAGTACGCTTCCTGCCACCTCTCGGCTCTTGTCTACTACTTCGTTGGCTCCCTCCACGAGGACGAAAGGATCCACGCGTATTGTAGTTAAACCCACGTGTTGGATTATTGTAATTACTAGTTCCCTGCGAGGGATAATTATGTCCAAAACCCTGTGATGGACGGTTATGTGCGCAGCTCTGCGAGAACTGATTATGGCATGCCAAACTGCAACATCCATAAGAGGTACCTTGCGTAGGTACACCAGTATTACCAGTCCCCTGCGAGGAGCAATGTTTGGCTTTCTTAACAACTGCTTGCGAAGCAGTTTTAAAACCAGCAGTGAGATTTAAGGGTAAAAATGACTTTTTAACACCTCCGGCTTTATCTAAGGTCAATGTCAGTAGCTCAGTATTAAAAATGTGTCTATTTGTAGGCGGGATTTTTCGAAGCGCCAACTTAATAAGAGGATCACGAACAAAATTAAATATTCCGTCCCTGCGCATTTGAATAGTCTCTGCACGGTGACCACAAATAAGCTGCAATAAATCTGAAGATGCCTTATGATATTCTCCCTCCGAAAATAGCCCGTTAATTTTATCGTGCAATTGGTCAGGCGTTACGTTGCCTAACTTGCGAGCCCAGGAGATGAGACCTGTCAGACCATCTTGCAATGCTTCTTGCTGCTTAAGTAAGCAAAATGTCAAGGCACCATAGGCTTTATCGGCATAACTCAAATGTCTTTGAGAATCATAAGGTTTGAGTTCCTCATTTACCTCTAAATCTATAAATCCAGGCGTATGATTATACAGTTTTTGTACTTCCGAGTACCTTACCTCACACCATTCACTCTTATTAAATTGTTGGATATAATCTAGTACCGCAAGGTAACTTGCAGGCGTCTTAGGCACCGATGGCTCCTTTATTTTTACCTGAATATCCAACTTAAGTTTATGAGACTCATTTGACTTGTCATCTTCCAATTCACAATCGTATAATGACCTATATTCGCGACTATCTAACAAGGATATTTCGTCAACGTTATCCACAAAATGCCCTTCGGCCGAGCCAGAAGGCGTAGCCACAACTTGTTTGTTAGTATCGTCGTCATGAAAGCGCTTACGAAGTTCGCTCACTTCACAGGATAATTTATACAGTAAACTGTTCTTACGATTATATCTGCCCCCCCCCCCCCCCCCCCCTTTTCTTACGGGAGCGATGGCGATGAAGTCTCTTTTTTCGTGTTGACTTAGCCGATGATGTAGTAGAAGAACTAGAACTGCTACTACTACTTCCACTAGAAGAAGATGAGCTGACCCGTGCTCGTGGTTCACGACGTGTAGTTTTGGCTTGCAGGCCAGATGGTCCCGCAACCGCGCTAGCGGTAATATCTTCCGTCTTATCCATTCTAATTACCTAAATAGAATAACGGTTACCTCCAACTTAGTTAAATAATATTATTTAAATTGGATAACTTAGCTATTACCCGCACCGAGCCAGTTACGCCAGGCGAGGATGCAAAACAATGCGCTTTTCTTGTTTCGGATTTAATCCGCAAGATAAGCACTACTAGTATTTCAAAATAATAAAAACAAAAGTAATTTCAGAATTTATAAATAGTATTCTTAATGAAGGTAGATGCGAAAACAGTTGGACAAACGGCCACAATGGATCATGTATTTATTTAAAATCGTAGAAGTGTATGAGAGCATTCAGTGTTATATTTAAATTTGAAATTGATTGGTAAAGGCGAACGGTAACACCGTTATAAAATGTAACTTTACCAAATTATTACACAATATTTGCTATACAAAATGCTACTTACAGTTCCTCGACGAACGGAATCACTTAACACTTGAAAATATTTTACCTTTATTTTAAGGATTAAAGTCTTTGCAATTTAACACTGAGAGGCAGTTCTGGTGCGACTGCACTCCACGGACAATTAAACGCCAATGATTAAAATATTGCAACCAAAACCGAACACGCCTTTGTTCGGACCGGAAGCCTGGTGGGGATTGGATGTGCGAGGGAGATAGATATACAAAAGGTGTGAAAGAAAGCAAAGAGGAAGCGGAAATACGGACTGCCTATCTTAATCAATCAAGTAAGCTTCAAATAACGGTCAAGTGTTTAATATTAAAATAAACATTGTTTTTGTACTCCTAAAAAGTAATCCCCGCCTCATACTTTAAAATATGTCTTCAACGACATACACATGTAATTTAAGAGCGAAATTGAATTTAAAGATCGCAATCGAAATACGCTAAAGGTTCCATCTTTCCCCTACAGTATAATATTACCATTAAATTGGGCATTTACACGTCATATAAATGTCTTGATCATCTTGGTGTGGGAAAATAACGCGTTTTGGACTCACGTGAGAGGAAAATGATCGCATTCATACCCCTCAAGATTATTTATGTTATGGTTATTTATAGAAGCGTTCATTCATGAATAAGTATTGTAGTTTTTTCTATTAGACAATAAAATGTGGTCTATATTCGTATATTGTAGATATCATTTTTATGACCTAAATATTTTATTTTATATTTAACTTGACTAAGGCATATGATATGCAGAATATGACCTATAACCCACTGTATCTCCTCTAATTCGCCATTGGGCCGACTACCGGGTGGTTTCGCAATGGGAGGGAACTTGACCTATTATACCACGCCAGTCAAATGTATTGGCATAGGGTTTAATTTCAAGTTCTCCTATTCTTGCATCGATATTATCTGCGTATTACATCCCTTAGTCATATTTTACGAAACTCTAAGATAAGAGAGGGGATGGTAAATTGTATTCTTACTCCATCACCATACGGACAGCCAGTAAAATACAACTAAATGGAATAATATATGCTTGAACACCGTGCAATATTTCATTTGTAGGACTCATTATCGGTTTTCTGTTGAGATTGGCGCCACAGCTCGGTGGTTAGACTCTTACGTACCCCGTACCTGCAACCCTGTACCTTGTAAAGGGTTTAAACTAGTCAATACGATTGTAAACAACCGAGGGGAACAAATAGGAAATAATTAACCTTCGAGGAGATATGTCCATACAGGTATAACCTGAATGATGAATGAATTTATCCGTACAAACAAATAAATTTATAAAAATTTCAAAAATTTGAACAAGAAGTAAAGAAAAGGGATCTATCTTTACATGTTTTTTATTTACAAAATAGATCTTTACGTGTTCTCATAAAAAGAGCTTTACATGTTTTTACAAAAACGATCTTTACATATCTTTACAAAAAGGATTTTACATGTTATTAGAAAAAAAAAATACATTTAAAATTAACAAAAAGTAAAAACTAATTTTTTATGGACTCAAGCTGCACACCTGCCAAGTACGTAAATAGTAAATATCAAACGTTGATCTTCAGCCCCAATCTAAGTTACGAACAAAATACACGACGTAATTATATGCCCTCCTAAATAGGAAATAGCTACTATTGCCGTTTATTTGTTAAGCACTTTCAATTCACGTGCACCCTTTGTTATCATGTGGTCGGCCCAATGACGAAGGTGACGTGCATCGTGGGTGGGTTGTGGGTGTGCGTGCTTACGCCCCTCTGTCGCCCCGGATGGAGTGGTGCGAGGAGCGCACCGACCGCAACCCACCCCTAAAAAAAAACCCTTTATTATCATCATCGTCATTATCATACCACCTCAGGTACCTCCCACTCCACAACAAAAGGAAAATGGACCTACTGTATCACTGTGGTCAGACGGATTAGTAGGTATATTTATTATTAGTAATTATAGGGTTGCATTTCGAATTTGCCTTATCTTGAATAGATGTTATACACATATTTAACATCTTAGTCATATTTTACGACACCCACGGGCAAGAGAAGGACGGTGAATCGTATTCTTACTCCGTCAGCATAGTGAAAAGCAAAGTTAATCATACAAAAAATTACATTGTAACAATAACATTCAACAAAATTTTATAGTCGCAATGCATGAAACCTTCTGGTGAAGGCTTAATAAGCGCTCAAAGTTGTAATATTCAAGGAATAAAACCGAGATAGCCGGTGCCTCACTGCTGCATACTTTATGAGGAAGACGCTTTATGAATTAATCATTGTACAGACCGATACGGGAGCTAATCGACCGCTAGCTCTTAGACTAGATACTATGAAGTTCGCTACGTCGGTTAGTTGAATATTTGATGCTATCTTAAAATCTGTTGCGTTAGTTTGGGTTCAGGTCTTATTGAGTTTATTTGTTAAGAACTCTGAATAGTACTAAGGAGCTTAAAACTGCGGCGGTTAGCCTGTACATAACATCCTCTTATTCATCTTTATAGTACTATATTTATATATTAGTGGCCGCTGCGATAGCTTTGCACCGTTAGTGAAGAGAATAGCACATATAGAATTGTAACCTAGTTAATGTTAAGAGAAAATAATGGAGAGGACATTAAGTAAGGGCTGCCTGTTGACTGGGAATGGGTTTGCATTGGTTTAGAAGTTTCATTTTACATTTTTTTTTGTTTGGACTAGGAGTGTTAGCCTCAGATGGCTGTTATACCCTTACGCGAACTAATGTAGAGTGCCGAGGGCTCTCAACCCAAAACATTTAAGCAACGGGACCCAAGGGCACCCCCTTTGGGCTACGAACCTCGGCTTGAGGCATTGCTGAGAGCAATGTGGGAGATCCCACGTTAGATGTATTTATTTTCACGCGGCACGGTTTCGCACCTCGACGGCGAGGATGGAACCGTGGTCTTTTCTTTGTTACGGCTTCGCGTGCCGTGTATGCTGTTCTCCGAGCTACAGTGATCTTGTCGTCGTGCTCATCGAGAGCGAATCTCAACCGAGGGACCTTCGAGATCCGGGACGGCATAAAGTTAGTCGCAGCGACCACTAAGGGGTTGAGGTGTGTTGTGGCAGAATCAGAATATCTACGGGCACACTGTTTCATATATTGTCTGATGGTCGGCAAGTGCAAGTCGATGTGGAGATCGGCAATGCGTATGAACTACGGTGCGCCCGTAGCCTTACGCATGAACCTATTCTGAGATGTCTGTAGCCTATGGATACTGCGTGGCCTAACGTGAGCGAATACTACACTGGCATACATCATGATGGACCGTATACAGGTAGTGTAGAGACGGACGTTGTCCTTTTACATATTGATGTCATATCCTTCGCTTATCATTGATAATACCGTTAGAAAAAGAAGAGGTGATGATTTATGATTTTCTGTTTGTATTGGTATTATTGTTATTGCCAGGCTATGGTTTGGCTATACCCTCCAAAAACGCCTGGAGTGACGAATGCCAATCGCTATTCCTCTCCCCACCTTTAGTATTGGGAAAGAATACTAATAAACACATTTTTTAGCTCTGTGGTGGCGGCTACATATGATACTGACCCATACATTGCCCGTAAGTGTTGTAAAAGACGACTAAGAGTTTTTCAAAAAACGATTTGGGCTAATACATCTGATACTGTCTGAGCTATATGTATTCTTAAGAAGGGTTGACGATAGGCAGGCGGCCGGTATAAAACTATTGCCTAAACCTTTGCAATATATACAAAAGAAGACATTGAATCGCTATGGGAGCACACTGTGGAGTTTTCTGTCTATAACCGTGTCCCGGTACGTCCGGTGTAGTACCACACTCTCGCAGAAAATCGACGTCTGAGTAGTAACAATTTATTATTGCAATTCATTCAGTGAGCGAGAGAGTTGGTAGCTCAACTTTCTGAAGGTGATTGAATGTGGTGAGTTTTACTGATGTCTTATGTATCGACTCTTATTGCTTGCATTCACATTCTTCACTTTATTTAAGATAGGTAGAGGTGTAGCAAAGGTCTGTGAGCAGCAGAATCAAATCAAATCATTTAATCTGCATTGGCCCTTTAAGGGCACTTACATATTGTCAAATTTATACATCGTTTGAACATAATACAATATCTACTACCGGACCGTAACGCGGCCACAAGCTGAGAAGAGCCGGTCATTTTTTTGTCATCTTTTGAATAAAATTATGTCCGTGTGGTGACAGAGTAAGAATAAAATTCACCGCTCCCTATCTTGCCCGTGGATGTCGTAAGAGAGGACTATGGGATGTAATATGCACATAACATCTATGCAAAAGGAGGAAAACTCGAAATGAAACCCTATACCAACATGTCAAACTAGCGTGGTATAGTAGGTCAAATTCCCTCCTATTTTGGGGAAAGCCCGAGCCCAACAGCGGGACGTATGTGGGCTGTGGTGATGATAGTGACGATGAATAAAATTACACGTAAACAATATATAATTTTAGCTCCAGTGTGATGCCCTTCGAGATAGGACATATACTTTTTTTTAATCATCATTAGGCGCGCTGATTGCTCGTTTGTCACCAAAAAAAGGGTAATTGGGTTCAGAGCAGAACAGCGATGATTTAAAAACTTTTGCAACACAAATTACTAAACAAATGGTATTATACCCCAGGTTAAAACGTTCCATATAGATTCTGTAAGGTATTCGAGACGTTGCGAGAGTAAATTAAAGTTGAAATCGGATGAAATCCGCAAAAACCTACATCATAAGTATTCGATATTTTATTGAAAGTCTTCTCGTCTATATTGTAATAAATGCACTAAGTTAGCAGGTCTGTGGTGAAGTACCGGAAATGGGGTCTTCGGTAAGTACCTGCATAAAATTGGAAGAGAAGAGGCCCCAGGATGTCATGAGTGTGGCGCGGCAATTGACGATGCGCGCCACACACTGGAAGTATGCCCCGCCTGGGGGCCTCAGCGCCACGTCCTGTCAACGGACATGGGAACAACAGACCTGTCGTTGCTGACCATCATCTCCAAGATTCTCGGCAGCGACAGCTGTTGGTCGTCGATGGCCTCCTTCTGTGAGGCTGTCATGACAAGGAGTCCCACACACACTCCCCTGTCTGTAACCGGCGGGGGAATAGTGCGCAAATGCATTTCCACAGCGTGAAAAAAAAAAAAAGGTCTGTGGTGAAGGAATATGGATATGTTCAACAGCTATTGACGGTATGAGTGCGAAATTAATCTGAGAGAAATAAATTTGTTAAACGTAAGTTTTCTGACTTGATCAATGGCTTGCGAAGATAAAATGATTTATCATCATCATTTTCATAGCTCACATATTTCCCACTACTGGTCTCGAGCCTGTTCCAAAATAGTAAGGAAATTAATCTACTATACCACGCTGGTCAAACAGGTTTGTGCAGAGTATTAATTCTAGCTTTCCTTCTCTTGCATAGACGTTGTATCATCATCATCACATACGTTCCACTGTTGGGCTCGGGCCTCCTCCATAATGGGAGGAAATTTGTCCCACTATATCATGCTGGTTAGACGAGTTGATATAGGGTTTTATTCGGAGTATTTTTTTTACCAGTTTGAGAGTACTCAGCGCTCACCCACAGTCCGAGCTAAGCTGTGAAAGCCATCTGCGGCTAATAGCTATAAACACACAAAAAAAAAATCCGAGTTTTCTTTTCTTGCATAGATGTTGTATGCATATTATAATCCTTTAGTCGTCTTTTACGACACTCATAGGGAAGAAAGGGGGTTGTGAATTGAGTTCTTACTCCATGGCCTCACAAAATTATTTATAAATTAATTAATAGTTCAGATTTTAAACTTGTGTTTAGATTAATAATGAGTCGAATATGAACCGAGTTTAAAAAACCTTATAAAAATAGGGATATAAACTATATTGTACTATTTTATTGGGCCTTTACGTATCTTCCTCTGTAATACAATAAATTTTGTACAATACGTAACAAGTTTTACATTTAAAAATATAACTTTGAAAAAGCGTATAAATTGCGCCAATTCGTTAGTGTGTTGGCCTGAAAAAACTCGTTTCGACGATGTATAAATTTGGTGGAACAGCGTATAATAAAAAATAATAGTTTCATCAATTATATCGATATTGATGTGCAGTTACGTTCATTACTTTTGGGTCTTTAATTTTCTGCTTTTCATCTTTTTTTATATTAAAGTGAAACTTTTATTACATCGCCTCAAACTGTTTCGTCCAACGCATGTCGCGTGACGGTCAGCCGCGGAGTAAGGGTAAAGTGAAAGGCGCTCGACAGAGCAGCTGAGGCCAATATGGCGGCACTCGCATCAGCTGACCGTGTAGTGTATATAGACTATTACTCATTTGTATCAGTGCTCCACGCCATTTGTTTGATTTTATCAGTGTTTAATGTAAGTGTTGCTATTTTTTTGTAATACGAAAAAAGTTTCACTTTTACCAAGGTTTCATAAAACCACACAATCAATTTTTTAGTAATAACGTTCTCTGTGTTTTTCAAATATACCCTTCTGATAAGACGTTTACAAAAAATTGTAAGTCTTTTACTAAAATTTCCAACTGCAAAAATTAATAGTAAATATTTATTTCCATAATAAATCTACTTCTGCTGCCCACTATTAGGCATGTGACTCGTCTACAATGTAATAGGCATCAATCTAGCAATCCACGCTAGTCCTATGGCTTAGGTATAAGGTTTTATCCCTAAATTTGTTTCTCCTCATTCATAGAAATCATTCTTGAATAATGTTACTTATCAGTCATAGAAAAGAAGGAATTGTGGAATGATATTCCCAATCTGCCATTACAAGTATATACATATAATCCATTGTAGTACATTTTCTTTAAGTTCCACTTGAAAAAATGAGGCAAAAATATATAAATAATGAACCTTCACTCTCCGAATTCCCATCAAGGTATTAAATTCTCTTTATTCACTTGCCTGTTAATGACTCTTTATAAATGCAGGCTGTTTCCTATTTTGCAATGATGCGAAAGGGATTCTTTACTGAGGATAAAATGGATGAAATTATTTTTCAACAAAGGTGAGTCCTGAACGTGACGTTCGCGTTAAAATCACTTCTATCGTTTAAAAATAAAAAAAAAATCTGTTATAAAAATTAAAAACCTACAAGGGTTTAATTATTTGGGAAATTATGAGGCCAAGCGGCTTTATGTATGAGATAATTTCCCGTCGATCAAAATCTTTGTTTTAAAAAGACGTTTAAGCTAATGAAACAATTATTTTTTCATATAATTTTGAGCGGAAATAATATTATTTGGACTGACATTGACAAATCTATGACTTAAGTTATTAAACTTCATAAATTTGTTATTGAGCAAAAATTATAAAATAAAATAATTACAAAGTACAAATGTGACATATCTATTTCTATAACAACTATCTCAGAATAAACCTGGAATGATTCGTGGCATGGAGTTTTGAGGACAGAAAAAATTTATGGACAATCAATTTAACTTTACAAGGAGGTCTACCCAATAAGGTATTCCATGATGTGGGCCATCAAAGTCACCCGTTCAATATGTTTATGATATAGATCAGTTATTAGGGCCCCACGCCATTCCTATCTCATACGAAATTACTGATACTTAATCCTAAAGGCTGGATTTGCAACTGATGTGATTATCAGCATCATCATCATTTCAGCCTATCACCGTCCACTGCTGGACGTAGACCAGAGACGAGGGATCATGTTACGCCACAAGGTGCGGTCCTGTGCCGCCTGCATCCAACGACGCCCAACAAATTTCCCCAGGTCATTGGTCCTCCTAGTGGGGGAACGTCCTGCACTGCGTTGTCCGATACGTGGTCGCCACTCGAGAACCTCTGTTGTCGGTTCGTCGAGCGATGTAGTCTGCCCATTGCCACTTCATGCCCATGTGATATAATCACATTGATATATTTTATAATTTTAATATTTATACTTTTTGAACCTCAGATTAGAAACTACAACCAATAATTACACTTGACATGGCTCATGCTACTAAAGCAATGAAGAACCTATAACATACCATTTCTCAAAAAATATATACACGATGTTCAACGCTTGCTAACCAAACATAACATTTAGATAATTTAAATTAAAAGTAAAATAAATTTGCAAAAAAATAACAGGAACTGGCAAAAAAACAATGTTTATTACGCGTCTGAAATTTTAATTTCGGCTTTACAAAAATGGCGAGTATAATTTTAAGCACGAAAAGTAACATTAATTATGAATGAAAGCAAAGGAAAACGAGCAGAAAATATACATTTATATTATTGTTTTTCTTTTATTTATTCATTGTATATATATAATACATCTATTCTATGAATTCATAATGCCCGTATTTAATTTCTTTCACAGAAATCTAATAGGTAATTAAGGGACGCTAGGTGATAACATGGCATCATTAATGAAAGAGAAAATATACTGTTTTGTAATCTACATGTTACTTGTAAGCAGACTATAAAGAAATGATTGTTGATATTTACGCGAATATTATATACTAGCAGCGGCCTGCGGTTTCACCTGCAGTTGCTCTTCCCGTGGGAATATCGGGATAGATTAGATAGCCTCTGTATTATTCTGATATGTAAGCTATATTGTCGTGAAGTTTTATCAAAATCCATTTAGTAGTTTTTGGGTGAAAGAACAACAAACATTTGCACATCCTCACATACTCACAAACTTTCGCGTTTGTAATATTAATAAGGATAAGTATTATAAATAAATTATTTTTAAGAATCTTATAGCGTTTATATTTGACTTTTGATTACCTGAGTTTCGAATAAATTTCAACGTTCATGGTCACAGGCGGACTAAGATGTCTCATGTCCAACAAGTTATCGTTATTACAGAGATTAAAAGAGAAACAGCAATTTAAAAACTCATCAGTGATGAATTATCTCAGCCGTTTATATAATATATATTTATATATATGTATTTGTGTGTATGCATGTATTTATGTATTTATATGGGTAGGTATGTATCTATGTATATATGTATTGTCTTAACTGTTCACCAGAATTCATTACTCTCGCTAAATTGCACCTACCTAACTTATTTCTGCTCCACCCCAGGTCGACTGGTAGAAAATGCCTAAGGCATTAAGTCCGCCATGTACCTTTTTTGTGTGCAGAAGGTTTAAATAAAATAAATAAATAAAAATAAAACCGGCTAAGATTCGAAGTCACGCCCAAAGGGTTCTTTACCATTATCTATAAAAATGGCAAAAAATCGCGTTTGTTGTATGGGAGCCCCCCACACACAACAACCCCTCCCCCCCTTTAATATTTATTTTATTTAGTTTTTAGCATTTGTTGTTATAGCGGCAAAAGAAATACATAATTTGTAAAAAATTCAACTGTCTATAGAGATACAGCCCGTCACTACAGACAAACGGACGGACAGACATCGAAGTCTTAGTAATAGGGTTCCGTTTAAACCGTTTGGGTACGGAACGTTAAAAATGAATCTCATGCTTACTTAAACTGGTGACTAACCATATGGAAAAACAAGAAATATTAAATAAGATAATTTTTAGCAAATATAATTCGCTGGAAGAGGCAAATCGTAATATCGAAACCACTAGACTCGGTAATGGAGGGGGACATAAATATCACCACGCCATCTTGATCGTCAATTAGATGTTCGTATGCCTGAGCCTTATTATAGACTAACAACCCGCTCTCGCTTCGCTTCCGTTGCAGTCGTCTCAGCCGCGTAGTTCCTGTTCCCGTAGAAATACTAGCTAGCCTATGTTACTCCCTGATATTATTGCTTTCCATTGGTGAAAGAATTTTTGAAATCGGTTCGGTGGTTTAAGCGTGAAAGCTTAACAAACAAGCAAACTTACTTTCGCATTTATAATATTAGTAAGGATGAAATTATTCCTAGCCGAGGCCGCGGGTGACGTGACCGGAGAATTAGTCCGTCACCCGCCGAGAGGCCGACCGCGTGAGGAAAGACGGACGTCCTCCCCGAGGGGGGGGGACGTCAGTCGATGGGAGGGTACCCCAAGTAGGGGGTATTCCGTCGGGCCGACCACTGATGTCAAGTAACCCTGCTCCGGTGGTCGGCCCAACGACGAAGGCGGCGTGGTTTTCGGGTGGGTTACGGGTGTTGCGTGCTTACGCCCCTCTGTCGCCCCGGACGGAGTGGTAGGAGGAGCGCGCCGACCGCAGCCCACCCAAAAAAAAAAAAAGGATGAAATTATTGATTTTAAAGATTTGAATTATTGATTTAAGAAACAAAATTCATTTAAAGGAGTTAATAGTACTATTACTAAGTAACTGTGATCTTTCTTATTTTTATACCGACCCTTTCTGATAAGTTATAGTTCGATTATTCTCATCAATTATTAGTGGTAGGACCACGCTGTTGACAGTTGTTTGTCTACAGCTGCGGGCCAGGCCATCCGGGGTAGTACCACACTGAGCAGAAAATCGACGTCTGAGTAGTAACAATTTGTTACTGCGCTTCGTTCGGTGAGCGAGAGAGCCGGAAGCCCAACTTTCTGAGGGTGTTTGCGTGTGGAGGATTTTGGTGGTGCCTTTGGTATCACCGAGCCTCAATGCACGCATTCACACTCCCTTCACTTTCTTCGCGGTAGGCAGCGGCCTTGTAAAGGTCCATGAGTGGCAGCAACACCTACCATCAGGTGTACTGTTTGCTCGTTTGCCACTGCTTGCAATAAAAAAAAGAAAACAGTTTTCCTTCTCTCGAAATAAAACCGTAGAGCAACCCGTCAGACCAGCGTAGTATAATATGTGAACTTTACTCCTATTATGAGAAGGCCCAAGCCCAGAAATGTGGTATATGAGCTGAATTGATAATGATGAAGTGATAACAGTCAATAATTTCATAATGATGTCTGATGTTTACGCGAGTATTATACATTTTAAATAAAACTACTTTACGGATTTTATCGCGTTTGTATTTGATTTTTGATTACCCGACGTTTCGAACACTTTACAGCGTTCATGGTCACGGGTGGACTAAGATGTCTCACGTCCAACAAGTCATCGTTATTGCAGAAAATTTATATTTTAAAATTATAAATTTAAATTATATATAATATAAAACAATTATAAATTTTAAAATTACAATTAGAAAATTTATAATTTAAAATTATAAATTTAAATTATATATAATATAAAACAATTATAAATTTTAAAATTACAATTAGAAAATTTATAATTTAAAATTATAAATTTAAATTATATATAATATAAAACAATTATAAATTTTCTGCAGTAACGATGACTTGTTGGACGTGAGACATCTTAGTCCACCCGTGACCATGAATGCTGTAAAGTGTTCGAAACGTCGGGTAATCAAAAATAAAATACAAACGCGATAAAATCCGTAAAGTAGTTTTATTTAAAATGTATAATACTCGCGTAAACATCAGACATCATTATGAAATTATTGACTGTTATCACTTCATCATTATCAATTCAGCTCATATACCACATTTCTGGGCTTGGGCCTTCTCATAATAGGAGTAAAGTTCACATATTATACTACGCTGGTCTGACGGGTTGCTCTACGGTTTTATTTCGAGAGAAGGAAAACTGTTTTCATTTTTTTATTGCAAGCAGTGGCAAACGAGCAAACAGTACATCTGATGGTAGGTGTTTCTGCCACTCATGGACCTTTACAAGGCCGCTGCCTACCGCGAAGAAAGTGAAGGGCGTGTGAATGCGTGCATTGAGGCTCGGTGATACCAAAGGCACCATCAAAATCCTCCACACGCAAACACCCTCAGAAAGTTGGGCTTCCGACTCTCTCGCTCACCGAACGAAGCGCAGTAACAAATTGCTACTACTCAGACGTCGATTTTCTGCGAGAGCGTGGTACTACCCCGAACGGAACGGCCCGCGGCTGTAGACAGATAACTGTCGACAGTGTGATCCTACCACTAGGAAACTACTACTATGCTTCTCTTGCATACATGTTATATGCATATTATACCCCTTTTTACACCCACGGGCAAGAGAAGGGGTGGGAATTGTATTCTTAGTTCATCATCATTGCAGTTCAATGTGTCCTATTTTTGGGCTCGAGCCTCGAGATTGTGGACTATAAGAGGGCAATTGAACTACTATACCACGCTGGTCAGGCGAATCGGTATAGGCTTTAATTTCAAATTTTCCCTTTTTTGCATAGATTTTATATGCATATTGATCCCTTAGTCGTCTTTTACGATACCATAGGCAAGAGACGGGGTGGTGAATTGTGTTCTTATTCCGTTAACGGAAAAGTTATTACCACACGGATATATCACCGTTAAAAGTACCAAACACACTACAAAGAAACATACATACATACATAGCCTCACGCCTGCTTCCTAGAGGGGTAGGCAGAGACTACGGATTATCACAAGCCACGATCCTAATATACCTCCATTGCTTGACTCACGGTCATCAGTCTTCATGCATTCTCTACGGTTATGCCTACTCTTAACATAACCTTTCAGCAGCACATCTTTTATTTGCTCCAGAAACGGCATGGCCTTCCTCTTACAGCCGTTCCACTCACACTTGCTTTGTATACTTGCTAATAAACTGTACTAAAGAACTAATCTTTCAATAAACAGACACAAATCACATCCAGATTCAGAACAATACATTATGGATCGCAATTTTTGTTCTCTTGCATAGACGTTATCTGCATTAGTCATCTATTATGACAACCTTGAGCAAGATAGAGGGTGGTTAAATAGTATTCTTACTCCATCACCACATAAAAAATCGCTTATTATCACTTAGTATCCGGTTTTAATGCTATCGAATCTACAAACAGTTGTAATAAAACCTCATACCGCTATAAACAATCGCAAAGTAACTCTCCCGTTCGGTTATTGCATACAGTATGTTTCAGATTTACAAAGCGTTTTATTTTGGTTTTGCGAAAATCCCGCAACAAAATTGCAGGTAAAACGGCACATTAAGGCGGACTGCACGTGTACGACTAAATGATTATTTGTGAAATTGTAAAATTAATCAGAATTTAATCTGAGAAGAGTATTCAGTTTCTAAATGCAACCTATCTACACTAATATTATAATGAGGAAAAATTTGTATTTTTGTATGTATGTTTGTAATGAATAAACTCGAAAACTACTGTGCTGATATCAAAAGTTCTTTCACTATTGGAAAGCTACATTCACCTTGATTAATATAGGCTTTATTTTAACTCGGTATACCCACGGGAACGGAAACTACGCAGGTAAGGCGACTGAAACCGAAGCGAAGTGAGGGCAGGTTGTTAGTGTGTAACACTTTGAAATACTATGAATATTTTAACACGATATTCCATTCATCTGATTTCGTAATCAGTAGTAACAATAGTCTGTTAAGCATAGGCTTATGCTGGAATAATATGATTGCTATGCTTGGCAGGCCGGTGCTGTAGCAGGGAGTGACCGCAGCTGTTATTAAAAAAATACGCAAAAAAAGTAATGCTGCTATGTTCTGCTGCTGGGCTCGAGCCTCCTCCATAATAGGAGGAAAACTGACCCACTACACAACATTAGTCCGATGGGTTGATATCCTTACTAATGTTATAAATGTGAAAGTAAGTTTGTGTGTTTGTTTGTTACGCTTTCACGCTTAAACTACCAAACTGATTTCAAAAATTCTTTCACCAATGGAAAGCTATAATATCAGGGAGTAACATAGGCTATATTATTATTATTTATACCGGTATTCTCACAGGAACGGGAGCTATGTGGGTAAGGCGATTGAACCCGAAGCGAAGCGAGGACGGGTTGCCAGTTAAGTTATATTTCGAATTTTCCTTCTCTTGCTATAGATATTATATGCATGTTATTCCTTAGCCAACCGTATGGTGACGAAATAAGAATAAAATTAACGACCTTTTTCTTACTCTTGGGTGCTTTTTTTTTTTTTTTATTGCCGACGGTGGCAAACGAGCAAACAGTACACCTGATGGTAAGTGTTGCTGCCGCTCATGGGCCCTTACAAGGCCGCTGCCCACCGCGAAGAAAGTGAAGGGAGTGCGAATGCGTGCATCGAGGCTCGGTGACACCAAGGGTACCACCAAAACCCTTCACACGCAAACACCCTCAGAAAGTTGGGCTCCCGGCTCTCTCGCTCACCAAGCGAAGCGCAGTAACTAATTGCTACTACTCAGACGCCGATTTTCTGCAAGAGTGTGGTACTACCCCGGACGGACCGGCCCGCGGCTGTAGACAGATAACTGTCGACAGTGTGGTCCTACCACTCTTAATGAGTGGTAGTGGGTGCCATAAAAGATGATTAAGACGTGTGACAAGTATATAACATCTATGCAAGAGAAGACAAACTCGGAATAAAGCCATAGACAAATTCGTCTGACCAGGTTGGTTGTTCAGTAGCCCTCCCACTATGGAGGAGGCTCGAGCCCCGCAATGCGTTATGAATGAAATGAGATATTGAAGAAATAAAAAGTCACACGCTCTTACTCATCTGGGGGCACGCCAGTGCCCCCGCCAAGTCGAGCAAAAAAAAAGTCGGGCAAAACGCAAAACTGCCGTAACATACTTTTCTCGAAGCCATTCAGGCCATTTTCGACCCCCTATAACTTCGGTGTTTATAAAACTAGAAACCTGAATTTTTAGTAACCTAACAGGCCTTATATACACATTGTGTATTTCAAATTTCATTCAATTTGAACCAATAGTTTAAGAATTATAACTAGTCAAAATTTCGTAATTTTGTCACTCACTGACTGACTGACCGATCATCAATATTAAAGTGGCACTTTTAGCTGACATAGAAGCTTCCAATTTAGAATACAATTAGTGATTAGTGTATAAATGAAGGAAAAATTATGAAACATTATAATTATCATCCAGTTTCTGAGATACACTAACTACATAATTTTGTAAACTCATATAAATATATAGGATTGCAAAGTTACATTTGCAGTTAATGAAATGTAACTTTGTAAAAAACAAGAATACATTTGTCGTAACAAGCGGCTAAAGACTGCGCAGATGACGTAGTGGTTAAGACACCAACGTACCGCGCTAGTGTCGCGGGTTCGAATCCCATGCAAGACAACACCTTGTACGATCCACAAATTGTTGTTCTGAGTCTGAATGTAATTTGTGTCGGTTAATTATATGTTCTTTCCGCAATTCACCACTCTCTATCTTGCCCGTGGATATCGTACAAGACGACTATGGGATATAATATGCACATACCATCTGTGCAAACTCGAAATGAAACCCTATATCAACATGTCTGTCCAGCATGGTATAGTGGGTTAAATTCCCTCCCATTGTGGAGGAGGCCCGAGCCCAACAGTGAGACATATGAGAGCTGTGATGATGATGCGATATTGAATTATATTTTTGTAAAGTCCCCCACAATATAAGGATTATTATTGCCTTAGTGCAAGGCGTTGTCATTTAAAAGAAAAAGATTCAACAGGAAGAAAAGTGGGCAGAAGCTCTCGCCGGGGAAATGTATGATATCTCACTGCGAAACCAACCGGCCTACCAAACGTGGCGACTACGTCATTATTCCTCATAAGGCGAAGAAAAATAAGCTCTAGTCATGGCAACCCTTTAGCTTCGTTGGATGCAGGTGCCACAGTACCGCACTTTATGGTGAAGCATGAGGGGGGTCTATGTTCCACAGCGGACGGAGATAGGCTGAATGATGATTGGCATAATAGCTGTAGACAGATACCTAGATTTTGTTTAGTACAATTTAATATAATATGTATTACTTGTGAGGTGTGTTTTCATGCGATTGCCAAGTCATTCTGTTTATTTAAAACATAAAAGATCTTTAATATTGATATAGTCACTATAAGAAGTTGTTAGGTTAGCTATTTACGTAATAACTTAAGAAGAAAGGTGCCTTAAGCAGGGACTGAATGAGTTAACCGACTTGGTATAACATGGATCTCACAAATTTTTATGGTAGAAGAATTCAGTTGCGAGGCTTGGCTTTTTTTTACAAGTCTTGTTTTGGTGGTATACAATATTCGTCTAGTGTACAGCGAGCTTATACAGTTAGTACCGTACAAAAGCGGGCACTAAACGTGTTTCCTGATATATGAACCGCTTCAACGATTACCGACGCTGCGGTTAACTTGAACATTTTAATGGCTTTGAATGGAAACAGCATTTATGTATGTTATGTCATTATTAAAAAAAAAATCACAATAAAATCTTTTTATAAGTATGAAAAACAGAAACAAAATTTGCTTGAAGGATTTTTAGATAGTTTTACTACCAAATAACTGTAATCTTTTTTTTAGGGTTCCGTACCTAAAGGGTAAAAACGGGACCCTATCACTAAGACTTCGCTGTCTGTCCGTCCGTCTGTCTGTCACCAGGCTGTAACTCAAGAACCGCGATAGCTAGGCCGTTGAAATTTTTACAAATTATGTATTTCTCTTGCCACTATAACAACAAATACTAAAATCAAAATAAAAAAAATATTTAAGGGCGGCTCCCATACAACAAACGCATTTTTCCCTTCCCCTTCGGGCGCGACTCCAACTCGCACTCAGCCAGTTTTTTTAATATCAACCCTTTTTCTGAGACACTACGCGATGCTATAGTTCGATCATATTCCATCCCAAATGTTCCAGACGATGGAATGAATGGCGTGGAGCTTCAAAACCTGATAACCTATATTGTGCCTTTCTGCTGTAGTTTGAGATGACCATCGGTATCACACCGATCATCATCATCTCAGCTCATATCATTTCCACTGGTAGCCTCGGTACACCTATACAGCCAGAGCAAAATTGACCTACCGTATATCATGTTGTTCAATCATGTTGATATAATATAATATTTTGAGTTTTCATTGTCTTGTAAATATTTTGCATGCATATCATATCCCTTAATCATCTTTTACGATACCTACGGGCAAGGCAGGATGTGGTAAATTGTATTCTTATTCCGTCAGCTTCCAAAAAAATATAATCTTAAATATACTTAAATATATATACACATATAGCAACAACACACACAAATCTTGAGGTGTCAAATAGAAAGGTTGGAAGGCAATGTGAAAGCTTTCCTCTTCAAAGTCGTCTGTAAACATTGACGGGTCGACTTTGTGTGTAACACACTTACAGATCGGATGAAGAGCTTTATTTTTGATATTATGAGTTTTTTTGTATCCGCTGTGATCCACTGGGTTCCATTAAATCTACCTTTACGCTCCTGTGCCAAATATTCTTTGGTCTGAACACTCATGGCATTGAATAGGACAGAGTCAAAGTTTTCTTCCCTAAAGCACTCTGCTGCTTATTTCCGTGCAATAATTGCCTTATAGAACGCAGTAGGGCAATTTAACGCTGATATAACTAATAAAAAAGTCAGGTATGGCAGTGCATATTACGAGTAGAAGCTTCTTATTATCACAAAGTTGTTGTTGCAATTTTTGATTTTGTTTTCAATATCCTTTGGAAATATTTTTATTAGGAATTATTGTTACTAATATTAGTATAGTGAGAAACTTTTAATTGATAGCACTACTTTAATCGTCATCATCATCACAACTCATATATATTCCACTATTGGGTTCGGGCCTCCTCAACAATGAGAGGGAAATTGACTTACTACGCCACGCTGGCCAGACGTGTTGGTTTTGCTTAGATATTATATGTATATTATATCCGTTAGTCGTCTTTTAGGATAACTACAGGCAAGATAGTAGGTGGCGATGTGTATTCTTACTCTTTCACCAAACGGAGACTTTAATATTATTATTATCCATAAGTACAAATATATATATATACCGGCGACTGGGGCGCCTCATGCCGCCCTAGCCGAGGCCGCGGGTGACGTGACTGGGGAATTAGTCCGTCACCCGCCGAGAGGCCAACCGCGTTAGGAATGACCGACGTCCTCCCCAAAGGGGTGGACATCGGTCGATGGGAGGGTACCCCAATTAGGGAGTATTCCATCGGGCCGACCACTGACGTCAAGTCACCCTATTCCGGTGCTCGGCCCAACGACGAAGGCGACGTGCAACGCGGGTGGGTTGCGGGTGTGCGTGCTTACGCCGCTCTATCGCCTCGAACGGAGTGATGCGAAGAGCGCGCCGTCCGCAACCGACCCCAAAACAAAAAAAGAAAAGTACAAATAAATGTCAATATTATAAACTTTAACCTTTTTTTTTCGATTAATATTACTCATAGTGCTGCTATCGCCATATTTGACAGATGAGCAAGAGCTGCTGCATGTTATCCAGGTGAGGTCCCGATAGATAACTTTTATTCCTATCCCGTCACCACACAGGTGATTTCTTGATTATACCCAGCAAGCTCTGTCCACTCCTTTCTCATCGTATATTTTCAATTCTGGAACTTAGGATAGGCAGTGAATTGACTCTACCTCTACTGTTATTTACATTCATGAGCAGCACTTAACACGTACCTTCATTTTTAGCTAGTTGTAATCAGTAGATTAACTGAGGTATTACCGCTTATTGCTGAACAGTCTAAAAGACAGTGTGTCACATAGGGTTGCCACTGTGATCGTTTTCTTAAAAACTTTAGTTACTCAGAGATTGCACTTGTCGCAAAGCCGAGGATTTTTATGTCTCTTCCCACGAATACATTTATTTATTTGTTTTATAATCTCACCCCTAAATCCGGAGGAATAAACAGCAGTGTGATACACACATTGATCGATGAGGTAGCTTTTGAAGGATATTTGCAGCAAAATAGTAAAATCATTTTTCTATCAGCGACCAATGTTGGGCACAGTCTGTCCAAAAGAAGATATTGCCATATTTACCACATATGGCTGGCGGCTGGCGGCGTGAGCATGATTAGTGTCACCAGTTTACCAGGAGAGAGCTGTTAGGCAGCTTTTACGACCGTCACGAGAAAGTAAGGAATGGTGACACATTGTATTCTTTTTTTATTGCCGTTGGTGGCAAACGGGCATTAGCACACATGTTGGCAAGTGATGCTGCTGCTATTGGACCCGTCTAGGCCGCTGCCTTCGTGAAGAAAGAGTGTGAATACGAACAATGAGATTCGATGTTACTAAAGGCAAACCTTCACAAAAAATGTAAACACCCTCAGAATGTTGGACTGCTGGCTCTCTCGCCTACTAAATGAAGTGCAGTAACAAATTGTTACTATTCAGACGTCGATTTTCTGCGAGAGTATAGTACTATACCAGACAAACTGGCCCTTGGTTGTAAATAGTGGACTGTCTACAGTTTAGATTCATCACATTGAATTCTTGAACCAGCAACGCAAGAAGAAATAGTAGCTTCATTTTAAATAAAACTACTTTACGGATTTAATCGCGTTTGTATTTGATTTTTGATTACCCGACGTTTCGAACACTTTACAGCGTTCATGATCATGGGTGGACTAAGATGTCTCACGTCCAACAAGTCATCGTTACTGCAGAAAATTTATAATTATCTACCCGATACAGAAATTAGTTATTAAATATTGACCCACATTTTGATACAAAATTTATTGCCAGTGTAAGAAGAAAATGATTCTATATGAAAAAATTATATTGTTTATGGTTAGTAATAATTAAACATTAAAATTAATAGTAATTATATTTAAAAACTAACTAATAATCTAATATACTACCACCGGATCGGAACACGGTCACACTGAGAAAGATCCGGCAAGAAAACTCAGGTAACATGATGCTAAATTAAAGTTAATTTTGAAGGCGGCTTACTTTATGTTACTAAAAGGTTTTAATTTATAAAATTATATTTAGTTATTATTATTGTGGGTCAAATCTATACAATATGAGCTCACGGTGTCTTGCAGTCGACGTCGGGTAATTAAAAATCAAATACAAACGCGATAAAATCCGTAACGTAGTTTTATTTAAAATGTATAATACTCGCGTAAACATCAAGAATCATTAGTAGCTTCATGTTAAAAATGTATTTAACATCTTGCTTTTATAAGATTTGTGACACTTGTTACAATGTTTTAGATGACGTTTGTTCTCAACGATGTAGTAAGCATATTAAAGATTCACGAAATCAAAGCCCTTCGATATCGGATTGGATTAACGATGATATTTGAACGAACAATTCTTTGAACAAACCATTCAGACGCGTCCTCAAAACGATTTATAATAATCATATAAATCGCTGTCAAAATTGTATTAGATTCTTATCGTAAAATGAAAATTTAAATTTACAGTACCTTCATTCCAATTTTATTGTCAAATTGTCTGAAACCATTACTATTTTTGCGAGTTATTTTAGCTGAAAGGAGTCAAAAGTTTGACAAGTCGCAAAATTTCTAGACTTAACATTGAAGAGAAATTATATGACTAAATTGTTTTCTGAAGTTTAAATCATAGGAACAAGAAGAATGACATTTACTAAAAGCTTTTTAAACTTATTATTTTACAATACCTTAGAATTATTAATAATAAATATTTATTAGTGTTGATTTTTTTTTCTAAGTATTTTTCATTATCAACATTATCTTGCTCTTATCAAAATTACTTGGAATTGAGACAATATACTTTTCTTCATCATTTCAGCTCATACACGTCCCACTGGGCTCGAACCTCCTCCCGATAAGAGAGAAATTGACCTTACTATACCTTGCTGGTCAGATAGGTTAGTATAGGGTTTTATTTCGAGATTTCCTTCTCTTGAATAGATGTTATATGCATATTATATCCCTTAGTCGTCTTTTACGACATCCACGAAGAAGATCTGTTGGAGTGTTGAATTGTATTCTTACTCCGTTACCACGCGCAGTTAGTGTCGAGTTTTTTTCCACATTTATAGTTTCTAATGAGAAATTCATTATCAACACTATCTTGTTCTTATCAATATTTAGGAATACTTGGAATTGATGCAATATACACTTTTCTTGCATATTACACATATAGCAAAAGTTCTGGTGATAGTTTTATGACCAGCCCACGTCAACCCTCTTTTGAAAAGTAATTGTTGATCATGTTGACTAGACGGCATCAACTCGTAGTTGGCTGTCGTCGGTTTAAAGTTCTTAATCATCTTGTTTTTTTTTTATACCAACCCATCTGACCAGCGTGGTACAGATATGGAGCAGGCTCGAGCCCAGTAGTGAGACGTAGATGAGCTGTGATGATAATGATGATTCATCTTTTACGACATCCCGAACAAATATAAAGGTTGGGAGCATCCGTAGCCTGCACTGCACTATGTATTATCAATATTATTAAAAATTAACATTATCTGGCTCATATCCCAATTACGTACAATCGACGTATTAAGTACTCTTAGCATATGTTTTGGCAATAATTTTATGACCGATCGCCTCATTGAGTATATAATTTTTGACCAAGTGGCATCAGATAAAGTTAACTCAATTTGTTTTTTTATTGATGACTATCAGTTCCCACGACTTCGTCCGCGTGGAAAAGTGACTTTGGGTGGGTATAGTGACGTTCAGCATTTATTTATTTATTTATTTAAAAACTTCTGTGGCAAAACATTAAGATTATTAAACGTTCCGAACTTGATTCCCGTTGTTATCATACATGCGCGCGCAATAGGTACTTATTTGGTTACAACACTAATACTTACATTTTTAATATCGTGATATCTTTTGAATGAAATGTTCGAATTTAATAATTCAAAAAGTTCTAGACAGGTATTGAATCCGTCTTGAAAGTAAAGTAATTTATTTTGATAACGATTAATACCAAGGTACAATATAAAGAGTTTTTAAAGCAACGACATTTTAATTATTTAAATAAAATAAATAACTCCTATTGTGAGATAACTATAATAGTTAGACATATGGTGTCGCAATATTTTTTGTAGACAATTATATGTTCTGCAAAGTTGCAGTACATTGTTTTGTTCTATAATCAATAGTTTTCGCAGCACACGCGATGTAAAGATTTTTGCGGGTCATTTTTTTACACCTTGGGTTACATTATTGAACTTTTAGTATGGATCTCTAATTTTTTGAAAATGTAATAGAGCCTATAGCCTTCCTCGAAAACTGGACTATCCAACACTGAAAGAATTTTTCAAATTGAACCAGCGGTGCCTGAGATTAGCGCGTTCAAACAAACAAACTCTTCAGCTTTATAATATTAGTATAGATTACACTTGATGGTTAGTAATACTGCCGCCCATGAACCTATGCTAGGCCGCTTCAAATATTTAAGATGAAGATGTTTGGATATTTGTATGTTTGTTACTCGATCACGCGTAAACTGTTGTATAGATTTTGATGTAAATTTACACATCGATGGATCTTTTTTTGGATTAACACATAGGTCATGTGTCACCCTATGTTTTTTATTTCGGTAATGTATTTCCTTGGTAATAAACTCCTTTTCTGTGTGGTGACTGATTAAGAATACAATTCAGCATTCCCTATCTTGTCCATGGATGTCGTAAAAGACGACTAAAGGGTATATAATATGCACATAAAATCTGTGCAAGAGAAGGAAAACTCGAAATGAAACCCTATATCAACATGTCTGACCAGCATGGTATGGTGGGTCAATTTCCCTCCTATTGTGGAGGAGGCCCGAGCCCAACAGTGGGATATATATGAGCTGTGATGATGATTATATCTGCCGTATTATGTGTGAATATGAGATATTGCAAATTTACGCCTGCGTTAGTGTAGATATTATCTATTAAGTAGGGCAGCAGGCAGGTATACCTAGAAAATAGCACGTTATTGAAAATATAAATGAAAGGGACTCTTTTATATAGCCCTGACTTATATGAATTTTCAAGACGATTAGATGGGTAGACGTGAAAGTCTTACAAACAAAAAAAGTGTGTAAGTAATTACGTACGCACGTAAGAAGTTAGGTATACTTCTTTGGCGTAACAAGATAAAAATCTTTATAAAATAATTATCCTTCGCGTTATCCTACTTTTGTAGAAAAAACGACGCTAAAAATAGAAAAAAAAAGTATTTAATACATTGAATGTTTTATTATAACGCATTATCTAGTTGAAAATAGTGACGGTGTGCGCGGGCATCGTAAAAATGTTCTTCTCATCATGTTATCCTAACGCGCCAAAAGTAGTATAACTTCAAAAACTCGCATTCGTATACAATAAAATAAATTCATAAGAGTTTGATAAAAATTTATTCTAATTGATTGAATAGAATAATAGGCGATACATAGTGGAAATCCATTTTATGCTTTATTAATGCGCATTAGAAGCCAAACCATCCTAAGGATGCCTCGTTTAGAGGCGAAACACGTGTCGAATAAATATTCGAAGTTCTGCGGCAAATTGCAAAGTTGATGTTCTGGAAGGTGCTCATCACGAGGGTAAGATTTCCTTATTTCCTAATCGTAACACCGATCATAGCTGTGTGCCACCGATTAAAACTGTGTGACAAGGCTGTGTGACGAAGCTGTGTGACACCGATTAAAGTTCCGTGACGTCGATCAAAGCTGTGTGACGTCGACAAAGCTGTGTGACCAATTAAATCTGTGTGACTAATTAAAGCTGTGTGACCAATTAAAGCTGTGTGACCAATTAAAGCTGTGTGACTAATGACTAATCAAAGCTGTGTGACCAATCAAAGTAATCCTATCCCGTACTCCTTCCATTGTGGTGTGCGGTATATTGATTACCGTGGGAAAGTGGGTGTCTCCCTTCCCTCCCTTCCTTCCTTCCATTTTTAAAAATTAATAAAAAAATATTCGATTTCTAAATATAACAGAATTAACGAAATACATCAATTTATTTCGTTTGGCACATTGAAATAAAAAATTCCTTTGAAAATATTTCCTATCATATTAAGTTCAAGGCTATAACTGTGACATCGCTACACGCCTGATCGTGGCGTTTCGTAACGTACTACCAAAACGGTCAGAAAAAATTATCTTCGCAAGCACATCAATCAAATACCTATCGTTTATATATAACAGTGATCGCGCGTACGTGAAAATTTTATCAATATTTCGTATAAAAACCTTGGCAATAACATCCAACTGGCTGGATTAAAGGCGAATTCTTTTTTGGCGTAATTTATGGCATCTTTATCAGCATAACGTCAATTCAAATTTGGCGGCGTCGCTTGATGCGTGTTTATCTACTGCTGAAAAATACTAAAACTAAGTACGTGTCTTGCCGCTGAATGTAATTTGGTATTTCACCAAAATGTAGAATTGATTTTCATATTTTTTACTAAAAAAAGGAATCTGGATGGCATCATCTCATGGCACTGAGCTGTGACCTATTACTTTTAAGGGACCTATAGTAAGAAGACGTGGAAGTTTTTAATTGAAAAGAAAACTAAAAAGATTCACCATAAAGAATAGAAGAAAGATTTACAGTAACAAAATAAAAAAAAGAAAGATTAGTAATAACTAGTTGTTATTAATCTGGGTTTTTTACTCTCAATAGTTTTGAGTAACATGTGTTATTGATATATCAAATGAGATACAGTGGATTTCATTAATAACGACCTCGGTATTCGGTTATAGCGACGTCGAACTTACGTCCCTAAAATTTAAAGCATACTTTCATAGGAAATTCATTCGGTAATAGCGACTCCGGATATAGCGCCTAATTCGGGTATACCGACTTGTTTTTATAAACTATTTGGGACAGATTCCTAGAAATTTCTTGCGAATGTTGCGGCTGAGTCGGCAAAGCCACAAGGTCTCCTTGGTAAGCTTTAACTATTAAGCTTTCTTATCCTTTGTTTTTATTCGCAATGGTCAAATGTTTTGTTTGTGTGTAGCGTTACTCAGCATGTGCGCGAAGTTAAAATTATGAATCAGTTATGTAGCTATTTCCAGTGAGTGAACAGTGTTTCTTAAACTTGTAAAAATGGCTCGTAGACATAGGTACATTTACTGTTAAAGAAAAATTGATTTCGGATATAGAGACCTTCGGATATAGCGACGACATTAAAGTAGTCCCTCCGTCGTCGTTATAACCGAAATTCACTGTATTTAGAGAAATGGTTAGGACAAGCCGATTGTACGTATTTAACTCGAGGCTCGAGCGCAACAGTGGGTATGATAATAAATGATGATAATTGTAGTTCTAAGGCAGTGGTTACAAATATCAGCAACCTTTAAATTGCTCGTGTAAGTCGTAAATGACGACCAAGTGCGTTGCATCGCCCTAGGCCAACTCCCATCTGACGCCATTTGGATAACAATTATGATCCTAAAGAGGGTTGATTGACGTCAAGTAGACCGCTGATCATAAAAATATTAACAATTTTTTTATATGTACAATGTATCTAAGAGTGAGTACATTTTGCTTCTACCCCAATAAATTATTCAAACAAAAAAAAGGAATTCTCTTTGAAAACGATCGCAACGCCACCTATCGGGTGCAATTATTAATCGAAAGTATACTCAAACACACAAAAAAAATTATCAAAATCCGTCCAGCCGTTTAGAAGGAGTTCAATTACAAACACAAATAGAAGATCTATATCATCATCATCATTACAGCCCACGTACGTCCCACTGTTGGGCTCGGGCCTCCTTCACAATGGGAGGGAATTTAACCTACTATACCATGCTGGTCAGACATGTTGGTATAGGGTTCTTTCATTGGAGTTTTCCTTCTCTTGCACAGATCTTATGTACATATTATATCCCTTACTCGTCTTTTACGACATCCACGGGTGAAATAGGGAGAATTGTATTCTTAATCCGTCACCACACGGAATCTATATCTATCTATATCACGAGATCTATATAAATATACACAATTTGTTGTTGAACTCAATCGCTCGTAATATTCACCCGTATGTTTTCGTCTAGCAGTCGTCACGCACGCCTCATTCCTTCAATATATCAGAGCCGTGATTGCGTGTAATGTATGGATCTCGCAACCTGATACTGACATACTACGCAACGATATTACAAATTTATGATCTTGTATAGTAAATTGCGTTATCATAGTTATTAGATAGTGTATAAAAATTGATTACGTTTTTTTCGTAGTCGAGATTTTATTATGATGATGAATCAATTAATTAAATGGATGTTTGGTTGATTAAGTTAAATATTTTATGGTCGGCTTATATACGCGACTATTGGACTTAAGCCTCCTCTACGAGACAATGGGAAAATTGACTTACGCTAATCCCTCTGACCACGTTGGTCACAGGGATTAGCGTAGAGTTTAAATATAGAATTTATCTTCCTCATGCATTGATGTTATCTACATATTCATTCCTTTTCTGCATTTTTTTTTCAGCGGTGGGCCATGGTCAGTGCACCTGTCGCCCGGATCCCACCCTTGATACGTCACCGTCTTCGTTGCGCCGACCACCGGTGCAGGCTAACTTGCCTTCAGTGGTCGGCCTGACATATTCTACCTTAGTCGTCTTATATGATATCCACGGGTAAGAAAGACACCCGCGGTTGAAGAATTGTATTCTTAACCCGTCACCACATGGAAATGAGTATCTTGTAGCTACGAAGAGCGGGTCACTCCCTTCCCTACATTATGGTTGAGGGGAGTGATGGCTGCTCTAGTGGTAAACTCGTGATCGGGTGCCGCTTGCGGGATCTGGTCCAGCCATAGTCGCATCATTATATTTGTGATTATTATTATAATTGTGTATTGTATTATATACTAGCAACCCACCCTCACTTCGCTTCGGTTATAGGTTATAGTCGTTTTACCCGCGTAGTGCCCGTTCCCGTGGGAATACGGGGATAAAATATAGCCTAGTTTATGCCCTGATATTATAGCTTTCCATTGGTGAAAGAATTTTTTAAATCGGTCCAGCCGTTTTGAAGATTTCCCGGAACAAACAGACAGACAGACAGACAGACAAAATTTTTAATTGCAATTTTAGGCATAGGTGTCGTGCAAATAACCGTGTGAGCATGAAAAAAGCCTATTATTTTGACATTACAAACAGACACTCCAATTTTATTTATTGGTATAGATTATTTCGAATGGCATCACACTGGAACTATTAATAAGCATGTTGTAAGACGTAATTTTATTTAAATGAAATTAGAAAAAATTATAAAAAATAGACAATGCCGTTGAGTTTCTTGCCGGATCTTCTCAGTGCGGTCGCGTTCCGATCCGGTGGTCATTTTAAGAAAAATGTAAAAAAATGACAATATGTAAGTGCCCCCGCGGGGTTTATACATAATAAATGATTTGAATTTGAATTTGTGGTTGGCTTATATACATCCCACATACGTTAAACTCGAGCTTCCTTCACAACGGGCGGTAATTTATCTATCCACGTTAGTGAGATGGATTGGTATAGGGTTTCATTTCAAGTTTTCTTTCTCATGCATTGATGGTATCTATGTATTCTAATCCCTAAGTCCTCTTGTACGACACTCACAGGTAAAAAAGACACAGTTGGTGAACTGTATTATTACGCCGTTACCAGCTTTATTAATGTAAATATTTTGTAGTATACTAGCAACCGCCCTCGCTTCGCTTCGGTTTCAGTCTTACTCGCGTAGTTCCCGTTCCCGTGGGAATATCGAGATAAAATATAGCCTATGTTACTCCCTGATATTATAGCTTTCCATTGGTGAAAGAATTTTTTAAAATCGGTTCGGTGGTTTAAGCGTGAAAGCGTAACAAACAAACAAACAAACATCCTTACTTTCGCATTTATAATATTAGTATGGATTTATTCACAGTCTACAATTTATTTATTTATTTACTTATTTATTAAAATTCATGCAACAATGCAATGGCGGACTTAATGCCAAAGGCATTCTCTACCAGTCAACCATAGGTGATGCAGAGACGAAAAAAAGGTAGGTGCATGTTCCGAGGTAGCTATATTATTGTAAAATGAAAAAGAAAATATATTTTACATAGATAAATAGGTATATACGAAAATATATAATACATACCAAAGATACACACATACCCAAATACAAAGATAGATATGATATATATTAAGATATATAAATATATACATACACAGTATATATACATAATTATAAGGACATTATATCAGTTGTGATGATTCTGCCAACTCGTTTAAGAGATGGAGTCGAACGCTCTTCTTAAATGTTTGACGACAATTACAATTACAATTTTTTTTTTCTTTTCGGCCTGTATCTATCCCAAACTGTGTTCGAGCTTCTTTCACATCTGATACTGTTTCTTATGCCAATTATTTGGCCTCATCTTCCATCGTAAATATTGCAATAGTTATTGGCAAAATGTTTGCGATCGACCATCTGTCTAACATCTACCTTTTCTATCGCCGGCATCAGATGAAGAGGTGTGGATGCGGACGGTATTCAAAAGGTTAACCCGCCAGGCCTGACTGTTGGAAGCGGCGGATCGCCTCCGCGAGGAGCATAGCCTCGATGAGGCGATCCGCCGCCGGCGACTAGGGCGGCGTAGGCGCGAGTACTTGCGCCTCATGCCGCCCTAGCCGAGGCCGCGGGTGACGTGATCGGGGAATTAGTCCGTCACCCGCTGAGAGGCCAACCGCGTGAGGAAAGACCGACGTCCTACCCGAGGGGGGGACGTCGGTCGATGGGAGGGTACCCCAAATAGGTGGTATTCCGTCGGGCCGACCACTGATGACAAGTAACCCTGCTCCGGTGGTCGGCCTAACGACGAAGGCGACGTGCACGTGGGTGGGTTGCGGGTGTGCGTGCTTACGCCCCTCTGTCGCCCCGGACGGAGTGGTGCGAGGAGCGTGCCGACCGCAACCCACCCACAAAAAAATAAAAAAAATCTATATATTATATACTAGCTGACCCAACAGACGTTGGGTCGTTCAGATCCTAAAAAATGGTATATGAATTTCTTTTTGAAATCAATCGCAGCGCCACCTACTGGGTCCAATTGTGAATCTAAAAATTGCCAAATCCTCTTGAACTCACACAAATAATTTGATCAACATCGGTCCAGCCGTTTAGGAGGAGTTCAATGACATACACACGTACACGAGAAATATATATATTAGGTCTTTATCTATGAAATTGCCGTTATGTATGAAAAAAATTAAACGATTTTTTTTCATGTAGTTTTTATTTGTATTTATCGAAGTAATCACCCATGCAATCAATGCATCTTTGCCAACGCAGCGGCAGTTTATTGATGCCCTTCTTAAAGAAATCAGCTGGACGGGAGGCAACAAATTCTTCAAAGGCATTTTTTACCGCCTCTCGGGTATTGAATTTCTTTCCCGCCAAAAAGTTATCCAAATTCTGGAAAAAGAAGTAGTCTGTAGGCGCAAGGTCTGGTGAGTATGGCGGATGACGGAGAGCTTCCAACCCCAGTTCTTGCAACTTGGAGACCGTCTGCTGTGCAGTATAAGGTCGCGCATTGTGCAGGAGCAGTGGAGACGAGCGATTGACCAATGCTGGTTGGAGATGTGCCAGCTTCTCCATCGTTGTGTTCAGTTCTTCGCAGTACACATCTGCAGTAATGCTCACCCCGTTTGGTAAGAAGTTGTGATGAATCACACCGGCGCTAGACCACCAAACAGTGACCATCACTTTTCTAGGGGTAAGTTTTCGTTTAGGGCATTATTTATGTGCTGAACCAGGATCCAACCAACTTGCTGAGCGCTTGCGGTTATCAAACAGAATCCATTTTTCATCGCAAGTAACAATGCGTTTCAAAATTCCTTCATTTGTGTGTCTGTTGAGCAATGCAAGGCATGTCTCGACGCGTACTTCGCGCTGGCAATCATTGAGTTCGTGGGGCACCCATTTGTCAAGCTTTCTTACCTTGCCAATTTGACGCAAATGGACCAATATTGTTTTGACGCTAACGTCGAAAGCTGCTGCTAATTTAGCCGTAGATTGTGTATCATCGGCTTCCACAATCGCCTTTAATTCGTCATTATCGACCAAAGTCTTCGGACGACCGCGAGGTTTATTTATCAGGTCGAAATTTCCAGAACGGAAGCGAGCAAACCAATAACAGGCGGTGCGTTGGATTGTAGTGTTAGCTCCGTAAACGTCGTTGATGTTGCGTGTCGCTTGTGCCACGTTGCTGCCACGACGATACTCATATTCCATAATTACTCGAAATTTTAACGTATCCATGATGACGAAAAAGATTGAAATGCGATGAAAACGTAACACTAATCAATAAACAAATAACTACTTTTGGAAAATGAATTCCATGTTTTAAAATAAAATTAATTTGAAATTAGAACTCTTAGCCAAACAAAAATTATTTTATTTGAAATGGACAGTACTGCAGAACGGCAATTACATAGGTAAAGACCTATTATAAAGATATATTTTTTATTTAACCCACCCCCCCAAAAAAAAAAAGGCTAGACTGTTGAAGTCATAGGTAAGCACTGTGAGCTATCGGGTCCTACCGTCACCCTAGCTGTAATGGTTAAAATATGTTCAGACCATTACCTGCGGCAAAAAAAAAAATAAAGCCACGTACAAACCACCATGGAATAACACACAAGTAATTCTAATTTTATTCTTTAAGTTTTTAAACGTATAAAAATGCTTCGTTGCCGCGGCCGTAAGTACGTGACTTTTTACAAGTTTAACGCTCTATCGTAAGTTACGGATTTGCAGGCAAAGCAAATGTGTCTTGAAATACGACGTGCCTCGTTTTTGTTAGAACTTGTACCTTTTATCCGTGTTTGCAATTTGTATTGAGGTTTCAAATCATTTCCATGTGGTGATCGAGTAAGAATACAATTTACCGACACTTTTCTTACTCATGGCTGTCGATTGTAATAAGACGTCTAAATAATATATTGCACTCCCTAGGTAGTTTTAACACGAATTTAGAATGGAATAGAATAAGTTTAAAAATAATTATTAAAATAATACAAAACATAACGATTTGTGATGTTTATGCGAGTATTAAACATCCTTACTAATAATATTATAAATGCGAAAGTAAGTTTGTTTGTTTTTTACGCTTTCACGCTTAAACCACCGGACCGATTTAAAAAATTCTTTCACCAATGGAAAACTATAATATCAGGGAGTAACATAGGCTATATTTTATTCCGGTATTAACACGGGAACGGGAGCTACGCGGGCGAACCTGAAGCGAAGGGAGGGCGGATTGCTAGTTGTAAATAAAACTACGGATTTTATCACATTCCTTTTAACACGTTCGTGGTCACAGGAGGACTGTCCGCCCGTGACACTGTAAAGTGTTTGAAATATCGGGCAATCGAAAATTTAATAAAAACGCGATAGGAGGATATATATGCGGATAAGGAGTAACGTCGGCAAATTATGTTCTCAGAAAAACCCAAAAAATTTCGTCAGTTCTAGAACTCGAACCAAAGACCATATCATAGGAGAAATTTCAGATTTGGATGGGGCTAAGCGGCCAGGAGACGAAGCGAAGCGATGGTGATTAGCTAGACTATACAAATATTAAAAATTCAAGTGTCTGTTTGTAATGTCAAAATAAAACGCCTTTTTCATGCTCACATATTTACGCTACACGTATGGCTAAAAACCAATTTATAAATCTTCATCAGCCTGCAGATCTTCAAAACGCTTGGATCAATTTTGATAATATTTTACTACTAGGTAGCTGTCTATATAAGGAGAAACTTGGGCTATTTTTGGTCTCGGATAAACGTAAAATTTTGCTCGGTCTGAGACTCAAACCTAAGACCATATCTTAGGAGATATTGCAGGAACCGAAGCAAAGCGATGGTAGATCATCATCATCGTTGTCGCAACTCACATACGTCCCACTGTTGGGCTCGGGCCTGGGATGTAATTTGACCTATTATACCATGCTGATCAGACATGTTGGTATAGGGTCCCATTTCAAGTTTTTCTTCTCTTGCACAGATGTTACATGCATATTATATCCCATAGTCGTTTTTTACGACATTCACGGACACGATAGGGAGTGGTGAATAGTATTCTTACTCCGTCACCACACGGAAAGTAGATAGTTTGTATATAAAATGATATCTGATGTTTACGCGAGCACTACACATTGTAAATAAAACTACTTTTACGGATTATATCGCGTTTGTAAAGATAATTTTATAAATCAAAAAACCTTTTAGTAAAACTAAGTAAGTCGCATCTAAAAATAAAAATCAATATTAATATAGGAGTATGTCCCCTAAGTTTTTTTGCCGGATCTTTCTCAGTGTGGCCGCGTTCCGATCCGGTGGTAGTATATTAGTTTTGTTAGGTTTAAATTAACAAATTGTAATAATAATTGCTACAAATTTAATAATTACTAACCATAAACAATATAATTTTTTCATATAGAATCATTTTCTTCTTATACTGGCAATAAATTTATACTAAAATGTAGGTCACAATTTAATAACTAATTTTCTGTATCGGGTAGATAATTATAAATGTCTGTAATAACGATGACTTGTTGGACGTGAGACACCTTAGTTCGCCCGTGACCATGAATGCTGCAAAGTGTTCGAAACGTCGGGCAATCATAAATCAAATACAAACGCGATATAATCCGTAAAAGTAGTTTTATTTACAATTTATATCAAATTATTAGTTTTATATACAATATTTTTTATATCTACAGACTTGATAACAGTTTGAGGTGTGTGTACGAATATCGAATAGTCATGCCAAGTTCACCCCCAGCTGGCGTTTGTTCGCGAACTAATATGATTAATGGTTGAAACTCGTGCTTTTTGTTGAGAACGTTGTTATATTTATCATAAATTGTGTTCGTTTATACAAAAAGTAATAGCTCTGCTCAGCGTGGGATTGTTTAAAAGTACAAGTTTTTATCTTCTGCATCTACTTAGGAGAGATATGTTTAAAATTTTTCAACATGCTGTTTATAGAAGTAAAAAAAAAACCGGCAAATGCGAGTTGGAGTAACACAAGAAGGGTTCCGTACCATTATTATCTATAAAAAGGGCAAAAAAATTGCGTTTGTTATGAGAGCCCCCCTTAAATATTTATTTTATTTTGTTTTTAGTATTTGTTGTTATAGCGGCAACAGAAATACATAATTTGTAAAAGTTTCAACTGTCTAGCTATCGCGGTTCTTGAGTTAAAGCCTGGTGATAGACAGACGGACGGACAGACAGCGATGTCTTAGTAATAGGGTCCCGTTTTTCCCTTTGGGTACGGAATTCTAATAACTATATATGCGCTTGTTTATAAAATAGTGTAAAGAAATTAATCAAGAATGCGCTGTATATAGAGGAATTGTGGTATGGTCAGTTGATTCTGCTGGGATCGAGACTCCTACACAATGGGAGGGAAATTGACCTTCTTTACCACGCTATTTAGACGGGCTGATTTTATTTCGTGTTTTCTCTTGCATAGATGTTGAATGCCTATTATAATACCTTATACTTAATGCACACGTGGGCGAGAGAGGGGTTGGTAAATTGTATTCTTAATCGTCACCACACGTAAAATATTTAGTATATAAGCAGTACCTCAATACTTCTTCATAAATACACATTCAGTAACATAATCTTAATAAGCATTTGTAATATCCAAATGTTATACGTCTTCCTTTCTTCTGTTGACTCTGCCATGTGTGATCACCGAATATCCTCAACACTTTTTTTTTGTATGTGTACAGCTGTTAGCCGCAGATGGCTTTGACAGCTTGATGCGGACTATGGGTGAGCGCTGAGGGCTCTCAATCCGGAGAAAAGTATGCTAAGCGACATCGCCCAAGGGCTGCTCCTGTGGGGAATGGACCTGGGCTTGGGGCGTCACTGGAGGCAAAGTGGGCGTTCCCATGTTTTGACTCGTGATTTTTGCGCGGCACGGTTTCGCACCTCGACGGCGATGGCAGAACTGCGGGTATTTTCGTGTTAAGGCCTCGCGGGCCGTTTAGGCTCTACGTTGAGCGAGCGTGATTGTGTCGTCCTCTTCATCGAGGATGTCAGATGGAGTAAATTTTGCAGAGCCTATAGGAAGCCGCCCCAACCACTAGTTGGTTGGGGTGAGTCATGTCAGAGGTAACCTCAATTCATTCGTGACCATCTATTTATAATTGTTGCTCGCAAGTAAACCACTCAAGCGTGACGGTACGCATCCACAAATGTTGTCAGAGCATACTTTGTGATGCAACCTTTCGATTGTCGATAACAAGTAAATGAAAAATGTAAAGGATATGGTTATACTAACTCTTACAAGTAAGACTCGATTAGGAGCTTGCCTCATTAAACAAATCAATAAGAAAATTAAACTTATAAAATACATTCATAATATTTTCGCCAAATAAGTGTCGTTTCGTTTACAAACATACCAAGAGTTGTTGAAGATGGAAATTGCAAACAAAAAAACAACAATACGATTCGTTACAGAGGAAAGCCTGATTTCTCTGGAGACATAGAGTTGAAAAGTATGACGTTTAATGTTGCTGAAACACTTGTATTTATTAAGATATTTACGAGTAAACAATGTTATTTTTATGGCCAGAATGTAATCAATTTGATCATCCTCATTTTTACCCTGTCTGTATTCCAGTTATTTATTACTCAATATGTACTTTTTCTGCATAGTACATATTGAAAAAGATCAACAAAATTGATCATTTCCATATGGTGACGGAGTAAGAATACAATTCACCACTCCTTATCTTGCCTGTGGATATCGTAAAAGACGACTGAGGGATATGAAACGTATAAAACATCTATGCAAGAGAAGGAAAACTTGAAATAAAATCCTATATCAACCTCTCTAACCAGCATGGTATAGTAAGGTCAATTTCCCTTTTATTGTGAAGTAGGCGCAAGCCCAACAATGGGATATATATGAGCTGAAATGTAGAATTGATCTTACTCGTAGCCACTACCATACAGCAAATGATATGTAAGCAATTTAATGTCAGGTTCAAAATACGTTGTGTTATCATTTCTTCCTTAGTGACACTCTAAGAGAATATTAGGAGAACAAATTAGAAGAAAAGGACCGTTGAAGAAAACTTTATACAAACTCCTTTGACGAGCATATTCTGTTGTTTTCAGCTCATATATGTCTAATAAAAGCTTAAAGGTTCATTTCCATACATCAGTAACTGCACAGTACCGTAACGTGACCATTGTGTCGGTATCAGTGATAAAATTATTGTTTCATAAAACATGTACGAAGCTATTTCCACTCGTCCGACGGCGGTACTGTGCCGGTACAGCGTCGGACAAGTGGAAGTAGCTTCGTACATGTTTTATGAAACAATAATTTTATCACTGATACCGACACAATGGTCACGTTACGGTACTGTGCAGTTACTGATGTGTGGAAATGAACCTTAATGCGCTTCATTCGCTGACTGAGAGAAATAGAGACCTAATGATTTTCGATTGGCAGCCAATTGCCTGTACCACTATTATGACCCAGGTCCATCAGTGGTAGCTTATCATAAAGTTTTTTGGGCTACTTATTTGTCTTCTATAAAAGCCATTAAAAATTATGTACAACCGCATCACCACTAGCTAATAGAAGAAATATTTGCTATAAAAAAGGAAGTAATGGACTTATCACTCACAAATTTGTTTAACTACTTCTCTTTGGTCGCCGTCGGCGGAGCGAATCGACGGACACAAGGGTCTCGCGTGCCCGCACCACGGTTTCCTTCCTTCAATCTCACAAAAGGAGGCCATTGACGACCAGCACCTGTCGCTGCCGAACATCTTGCAGACGACAAGTCCGTTCCAATTTCCTCTGATAGGACGTGGTACTAGGACTCCCATGCGGAGCATACTTCCAATGTGTGCCACGCGTCGTCAATTGGCGCGACACCCTCGTGGGATCCTGGAGCCTCTTCTCTTGCAATTTTGTGCAGGTACTTAGAGAAGATCCCATATCTGGTAAGCACCTGCACCATCCTACATGTAAGGCTAGCGTGCTTTCACCTGAGCAAACGATGGAGATGCTGCCTCTACCGCCCCCGCCATGCTACGGGGAACTCTAGATATTTAGTCTACGGTTCAGTGACTTCCCCTTGCGGCGCAATAGAACCGGTACACTTCTGCCAACGCCTCCGCAACCAGTGGCCAAGGCGAGTCGCCTGTCAGCAGTATCGCTGCAATCCAGGACACTATACGGTAGCCCCTCCTAGCCTTCACTAGCTCTATGGTTGGGCCTCTGGCCCTCTACGGTTGTCGCAGAAGGGCTCTGTTGCGGGCGATGAGGGACATTGGTCAGATAGGGGCACTATACAGTGCTGTGGACTGCCGAGTGCCGACGTAGAGACGCTGACAGGACGACCTAGAACTGCCAGTGTTCGTCAGAAGCCTTCCTGGCGCCGCAACGGACTTGATGAGGGACGAACTGGGCAAAGTGTGGCCCAAAATTCCAATTTGAATCGAAGTCCAGACCCAAAAATTTTATCTGAGCCCGCACCGGCACGGCAAACCCACAGATGTGTGCTCCTCGGAGGCAACAAATGATTAAAAGATAGTCGAAGTCCAAATAAATACCATCATTAAAGAAAACCGCTTCAAACCTAAATATGCTCTTGAGACTATAAATTATTCGTGTACTAGTTAATAAAACAAATAAAGTACAACTCTAAATAATTCCACAAACAGTTTGCAAATTATTTTAATGAAAATTTCAGCGACAATCTAACTTATTCTAACTTCTCATTTTCAACGTATAGGTGTTCTGAAAGTTTAACTGAAATTTGAATGTGTAGCTCCCTATATTTAATTGCGTAGAAGTCTAAGTCTGCTAAATACTATTGACTTCGTAATTATATTAAAAAAAAACTATCATTGAAGGCGACGCTAGGGCCTTCGCAGGTTTGCAAGCGGTGAAGAGTGACGTAATGACTTGATGGCGCCAAAAAATACCAAATATGACGAGATAACTGGTTTCTTTCGATATATATTGACTATTGGTATAGGAGTAATAATACAAGAAATCAAAAAGGACTAGTTACATAATAATTAATAACTAAATAAAACTAAAAAAACCAAAATTAAGTTTGGCTTAAGGCTTGTATTTTAGACCTATTCATGTTGTAGGTATATCGAGGGAAAAGATAAGGGCGCGCTAGTCCCGGTGGTGTAAGAGCGCGAAAGAAAACCGCCCCCCGCGCGCCTCGGTCACCCCTTTTTTTTCTTTTTTAGGTAGGCTGCGGTCGGCGCACTCCTCGCACCACTCCGTCCGAGGCGATAGAGGGACGTAAGCACGCACATCCGCAACCCACCCTAACACCACGTCGCCTTCGGCTAGGGCCGCATGACGCGCAACCTCGGTCACCCTGCGCGTTATTAGGTAACTGCATAGCAACAAACGAATGCCTACTATTTACAATAATTAAATATATATTTTTATATTTAATAAATCTTGTTGCTTACAATCATTATCACAACTTATATATGTACGTAGCTCTATAATAGGAGTGAAATTGACCTGTAATACCACACTGGTCAGTCGGGTTGGTATAGGGTTTTATTTCAAATTTTCCTTCTCTTGCATAGAAGTTAAAAGCATATTTAAAAAAAATTGCTACAACAGAAAATTAAATTTATAGTGCCGTAGCTTGAAAATTGTCTCCACATTTTTTTAAGACAACAGCATTACACTCAAGTAACTTTGTATTGCGGGGGACTTTACAAATATAATTAACAAACGAAAAATTTACAAATTTGCAATAGGTTTCAATTTTACAATGTGTAAAAGTTGTTTATGATGTGAAACATCTATAGGCGAGGGTGAACCTGATCGTTAGCGTGGCGTTAACGCCACCCTTGGATATGTACATTTGTGTAACGAAACCATAACCTGTTTTAGAATTTTGTACAACGCCATCTAGTGAGCTTAAAATGAATTATTAACCTAAATACATACCTATAGTTTCATCATCATTCATATATACTTGTACAAAATAATTTCGATGTTCCACATCTGCCAGGCATCCTGAGCGACGGCTCCCTTTTTCGACTTTTTTAATTTTTAGGGAGGGATTCTTCATACATGTAATTAACAAAAATTACACCCAGAATGAGGGCAACGATTTCTGAACCACACAAAGCATTGTCCTGCGTAAGAATCTAACCCGTGACACTTAGTACCATATGTCAGTATCTTAACCACTTTTGTGAATTATATGTGAAATTTCTTTGTAATCACTAAATAGAGTAAAGAGCAATAACTATAAATAGAAAACGATATTGATCAAGATGTCGTTAAAACATAATGGATTTATTATTAAAAAAAAGAATGCGATCAAGTTGAAGTGATATCCATCAAGGAAACACGCACGAGTTTGTTTATGTAGCTTGTTTAAGATCAAGAATCATCCATTCACGATATTACGACTTCCTAGGAGGAATAAATTCATACGATTTATGTATATATTTTATGGCCTAATTTGCAATCTTCATATCCGACTTATATTTGAATCCCAATTTACGGAAACGCTAATGGTTCGAAAGAGACCCCCTATTGAATAGATTGGTTACAATTTATTGAGTACTTTATTATCAAACTTACTTCTTATGTTGCAGAATTATAAACTAGTAGCACATAGTTTCTCTTGATGGAAAATTGGAAATGCGTATCCTATTGCCAAGTCGGATTACTTATGTAAAATATATGAGTTTAAATTGATATGATCATATGGTTATGGCGGAAAGGGTGATGATGGATTGTATTTCTCAACTTTGCATAAATAATCAAGTGTTTTTTTTTTGAGGGGTGGGTTGCGGTCGGCGCGCTCCTCGCACCACTCCGTCCGGGGCGACAGAGGGGCGTAAGCACGCACACCCGCAACCCACTCATGATGCACGTCGCTTTCGTCGTTGGGCCGACCACCAGAGCAGGGTTACTTGTCATCAGTGGTCGGCCCGATGGAATACCCCCTACTTGGGGTACCCTCCCATCGACCGACGTCCTCCCCTCGGGAAGGACGTCGGTCTTTCCTCACGCGGTCGGCCTCTCGGCGGGTGACGGACTAATTCCCCGGTCACGTCACCTGCGGCCTCGGCTAGGGCGGCATAAGGCGCAGATATTTGCGCCTGTGCCACCCCATAAATAATCAAGTGTAAAAATAACACACGAATATAATGTAAATAAAATTATTTTTACGGCTTTTATTGTGTTTCGTTTCTCGAAAACTTTACAGTGTTCATTGTCAGCGGTATAATATTTTCATTGATGATCCATCAATGAAAAGTACGTAAAAGTAGTTTTATTCACAAAATCCATATAAATAACTTTATTTACTATGTAATACTCGGGTAAACATCAGAAATAATTACAAATATACAAATATTTATTTTACATTTAGAGGAAAAAAAAGTTTCTATTTTATTAGAGAACGTCTTAAACAAAAAGTTCTTTTCTGAATATCTCACCGCTGTCGATATTCTGAGTTCACTTAGGTGTATTTCCTTTGGGAAACACTGCAATGTACGTTTTTCCTTGATTCGAAAATACCTGATTGATATCGCGTAGTGCTTTATATGCCTATATTTGTAAAGTGATTGGTAGCTTTTGTTTACTCTGTGATAGGTTATGCCCTGATCTTATTCTGCTCAAACTATTTGAGATGACGGAAGGTTGGTATGTAGGCCCATAATCTGCTGTATTACACCCTCATCGCCATTTGAACTGAGCTATATAGATAAAACAATAGCTATGCTACCACATAGGTAGGACCACAATGTCGACAGTTGTCTGTCTACAGCCGCGGGCCGGTCCATCCGGGATAATACCACACTCCCACAAGAAAATCGACGTATGATTATTAGCAATTTGTTACTGCATTTCGGTGAGTGAGAGAGTCAGCTTTCTGAGGGTGTTTATGTGTGGTGGGTTATGGTGATACCTTTAGTATCATCGATCTTCATTGCCCGCATTCGCACTCTCTTTACTTTCATCAGGGTAGGTAGCGGCCTAACAAGGAATCACGAGCGACACTATCACTTACCATCAAGCATTTTGTACGCTGGTTTGCCACCTACAACAGCTTTATAAGAGCCAGAAATCGTTTTATTTTTGTTGGGAAACATCTATAGGCGAGGGTGAACCTGATTGTTGGAGTGGCGTTAACGCCACGCTTGGATATGTACAATTGTGTAACGAAATCATAACCTGTTTTAGAATTTTGTGCAGCGCCATCTAGTGAGCTCAAAATAAATTTTTAACCTAAACACATATATATAGTGTATACTATTGAAAATAAATGTTTATTGAATAAAGATCATCATTTTCTGGAAAAATATCGTAATATTTTATTAATACTTTATGCTATACTAGCAAACCGCCCTCTCTTCGCTTCAGTTTCACTCGTCTTACCCGCGTAGTTCGCGTGCCCGTCGGAATACCGGGATAAAATATAGCCTATGTTACTCCCTGATAGCTTTCCATTGGTGAAGAAATTATTGAAATCGGTTCGGTAGTTTAAGCGTGAAAGCGTAACAAACAAACTTTCGCATTTATAATATTAGTAAGGATTAGTTCCTGTCGCAACCTGTTCTTTTATCCATATATATGTATATATACATATACAAAATAATTTCAATGTTCACACCTGCCAGGCTTCCTGAGCGACGGCTTCTTTCATTGGTCTTCAGCAATACAAGGATTATTTATTTTGTGCTAGATATATACATGTCTTTAAAAAAATAAAGCCAAAATATTCGTTGTCCCCTGTTATATATAGGCCTTCTCAGAGTAGGAGATTTTGCATTACGTTACGGTTGCAATTGCAGATGATATTATGGACTTGTCGAAATACCGAAATTTCGCGCGAAGGTCAAGGGTCAAGTCACTTTTGATCCTAAAGCAGGTAAATTCTTTGTGCTGTCTAACAATGGATGTTCCGAGTTTGGGTGCAATTTTCATTTATTAATTGTACTTTTTAATGTCTTCTGCAAGATAAGAACTTATTCCTTAATACGAATGTCTTAAAAAAACGGTATTTCACTCAATTATGTGTTTTCTGTCTGTTTGTTTTGGCTAATATTCAGGGAAATTGACCTTAGTATACCATGCTGGTCAGACAGATTGGTGTAGTTTTATTTCAAGTTTGCCTTTTCGTGCATAAATGTTTTATGCATATCGCTTTTTTTTGGGGTGGGTTACGGTCCGCGGGTTCCTCGCTCCACTCCGTCCGGGGCGACAGAGGGGCGTAAGCACGCACACCCGTTACCCACCCGGGACACGTCACCTTCATCGTTGGGCGGACTACCGGAGCAGATGACTTGACGTCAATGGTTGGCCCGACGAAACTATATGCCTTAGTCGTCGTTTGCGACGTCTACGGGCAAGATAGGGAGTGATGAATTGTATTCTTACTCCGTCAGCACACAGAAAACTTTTTTTAAATGCTCAGACGGTTTATGCAGGATATCTAGGCCTAAAAACCATTTTATTGTCTGTCTGTCTATCTGTTTGTTTTTTTGGCTAATCTTTAAAACGACTCGATATAAACCGTGGGAATTTGCTGTTATTAACAATTTAAATTGTTATTATCATTCATTCATTCATTTTCATTCATTCGTTCTATTGCTATATTCCGTGTGGTGCTATATTCCGTTTCCTTGTGGTGACGGAGTAAGAATACAAATCACCACTCCCTATCCTGCCCGTGGATGTCGTAAAAGACGACTAAGGGATATGATACGCATATAACACCTATGCAAGAGAAGGAAAACTCGGAATAAAACCTATATCAACCTGTCCGACCAGCATGGTATAGTAAGGTCAATTTCCTTTCTACTGTGGGGGAGGCTCGAGCCCAACAATGGGACGTATATGAGCTGAAATGATAATGATGATGTTTGCTATATTCAATATCAATTTCTATATTTTATTTAATATATTGATATAAAATTGTACAATACACTAGATTCATTGAAAACTTGAAACTAACGTGCTGTGGCTAAAGTTAGAGATAAGAACTTTAGACATGCACGTGAGGGGAATAGAATCTAAAGGAACGAACTATAACTCAAGATTCTGAAGCAGTACTTGCTATTTGTACAATGAAATAGAAGTTCAGTGAAAGATAATAGTGGCAAAGATAGAAATAGTTACGTTGGAATAATTTAAATTGATATCTGGTTGACCGAGCTTCGCTCGGAATATTTTTGTTGTATTTTTGTCGAATTTATTTAGATACATATTAATAAAATATAAAAATGAAATAATGTAAAAAATATCAAAAATTACAAAAAGATAATAATAATAACACCGAGATTCGATCCGACGCTGTTTGAATGCTAAAACAAAACAAAAAGAAAACTGGACAACTTCCCAACTGAGCTATCGCCACTCTTGACGTTGACGGCAAAATTTCAATCCATATTCTATTGATATTTTATGTCATTGTATTTATTAGCTAAAAACACCGAGAAAACAATATTTTCTATAAATAAAACATAGCTAGATCAATTTTTTGGCCCCGAAACCTCTAGTATGCCAAATTTCATCAAAATCGTTGGAGCCGTTGCCGAGATCCTGAATATATATATATATATATATATACAAGAATTGCTCGTTTTTTTTTTTTTTTTTTGTGGGTGGGCTGCGGTCGGCGCGCCTCCGCACCACTCCGTCCGGGGCGACAGAGGGGCTTAAGCACGCAACTCCCGCAACCCACCCGAAAACCACGTCGCCTTCGTCGTTGGGCCGACCACCGGGGCAGGTTTACTTGTCGTCAGTGGTCGGCCCGACGGAATACCCCTTACGTGGGGTACCCTCCCATTGACCGACGTCCCCCCCTCGGGGAGGACGTCGGTCTTTCCTCACGCGGTCGGCCTCTCGGCGGGTGACGGACTAATCCTCGGTCACGTCACCCGCGGCCTCGGCTAGGGCGGCATGAGGCGCAGGTAGTTGCGCCTGCGCCGCCCCATTCGCCGGCGGCGGATCTCCTCATCGAGGCTGCGCTCCTCGCGCAGGCGATCCGCCGCCTCCTTCTGCGAGATCACTGTCTCGCAGAAGGCTGCGACCGCGTCCCAATTCCCGACGCTGTCGACCATCGCCCTAGCGATGGAAGAATTGCTCGTTTAAAGATATAAGAGATAATACTAGCCATCTACCACCCACTTCGCCGGGTGAATCACATGGCAATTAACGTATTTCTTCTTTATATTTTTATATTAATATTTTAACTTTTTTAATTATTTAAAATAATCCTATCATCTCGGCTCATATACGTCTTAATGTTGGGTTCAGGCCTCCATCATTATGGGAGGGAATTTGACCTACTATACTATGCTAGTCAAATGTGTCGACATAGCCCATTGTTAATAAAACAGTTTCGTATTTAGTTTCGTATTTATTATATTACTAGCAACCCGCCCTCGCTTCGCTTCAGTTTCAGTGGCTTTATCGCTTAGTTCCCATTCCCGTAGGAATATCGGGATAAATATAGCCTATCTTCCTTCCTGATATTATAGCTTTCCGTTGGCGAAATAATTTTTGAAATTGGTTCGGCGGTTTAAGCGTGAAAGCGTAACAAACAAACAAACTTACTTTCGCATTTATAATATTAGTAAGGATTATATTCTCTACTAGCAACCCGTCCTCGCTTCGTTTCGGTTTCAGTCGTCTTTCCTGCGTAGTTTTCGTTCCCGGAACAAACAGACAGACAGACAGACAGACAAAAAAAATATAAAGTGTATTTTAGGCATATGTATAGAGCAAATAACCGTGTGAGCATGAAAAAAACCTATTACATTGACATTACAAACAGACACTCAAATTTTATTTATTGGTATACATAGTTTCCAATAGTTCTTTTCTCTATAGTTCTTTTCTCTTCTACAGATATTATCTTCATATTATAATCGCTTATACTACCGGCGCGCTATGATGGCCGTTTTGACGTTTGTCCACTCATGAAGTTTCGTATTTATATTAATTGCATTTGAAGGAGCAAATTGCTGTTCTTTATTGTCAATAGTGACGTGCAGTTAGTCATAAAATTTATCGGATCATTATTTTAGGACACAACATTTATTTATTACATTTATTTCTAACCTATATGTACATATATTAGAGTCCCGCGAACAATATTTTTTTATTTTTATAAGGTTATAATTATTGATGTACTTATTTACCACACGACTCGGGATTTGCTTTTCGAAATTCAAAATTTAAAAAAATGTAATTTAATACGATCGTCACATTGGATCGCTGGCCACATAACTACTACTTCCGGCACACTCGCTTCAATGCTCTATGCAAGACAAAGCAGTTTTGACTTGACATTGCTTCGAAAAGTACAAACTGTGAGTGCACTGCGATTATGATATAGTTTTGATCTGGCCTTAGAATAATAACGTATAGAAGGATAGTGTCAATACTTCGAACTTTCAAAATTTGAATCTAAAAATACTAATGGCGCGCAGACGATTACACACGTACACACGCACACCACTATACAAATTAAATCGTCGAATTACCTTTAAAAGTAATGTTAATAATCTTTTTATCTTAGAATAATAACGTATAGAAGGATAGTGTCAATACTTCGAACTTTCAAAATTTGAATCTAAAAATACTAATGGCGCGCAGACAATTATACACGTACACACGCACACCACTATACAAATTATGAAATCAAGTTTTGTTTTTATTAACATAAATCGTCGAATTACCTTTAAAAGTAATGTTAATAATCTTTTTATATTTTTCAAATGTGTTGTGACACCATTTGAATGCATAAACCGTCATAATTACCTATTTCTTTTTTAAGAGTTGCGTACGTTCGTGCAGTATAACGACTTGTACATTACGGAACGGTTCCGGTGTAAGCTCCATTAGGCTCCAATTGAAATGCCTCACTTTTTGTGCGTGAACTTACCTTCTATACTTTATTATTCTAAGGATCTGGCTTTAGATTTCGCATATTGAAACTGCAGTACTGTTGACCCTTTCTCGTTAACTTGGACTCTGTTTATGCCTTTTGTTGTGGATTTCGTTGATATGGCCGAACGTACGCAGAGAACTGTTCTAAACAGGCAGACGCGTGAGTTCGTTATACGCCTTCGTAACTATTTCGATCCTGGATCTCAAAATGAAGGGGCTTTACCATTGTGAATATAATGCAATTGAGTTGGTGTGGGCTCAAATTAAGGAATATGCTGCAACACTCAATACAGAACCCTTAGAATAATAACGTATAGAAGGGTAGTGTCAATACTTCGAATGCTCGAAACATGAATCTCAAAATGCTAATGGCGCGCAGACGATTACATACGTACACACGCGCACCACTATACAAATTATGAAATCAAATTTTGTTTTTATTAACATAAATCGTCGAAATACTTTTAAAAGGTAATGTTAAAAACCTTTTAAAGTTTTTCAAATGTGTTGTGACACCATTTGAATGCACAAACCGTCATAATTACCTATTTATTTTTTAAGAGTTGCGTACGTACGTGCAGTATAAAAACTTGTACATTACGGAACGGTTCCAGCGTAAGCTCCATTAGGCTCTAATTGAAATGCTTCACTTTTTAAGCGCGAACTTACCTTCTATACGTTATTATTCTAAAACAGAACCCCCATTTACCACAATAAAAATGCTAAAAATATGAACATGTAACTGAAGGAGACTGGGCAAAGGTTGTAAATAGAACTGTTAAATTAATAAGGGAAGACTATGAAAGAGATGTGAACATAGATAATATTTTAGAAAACGAACCTATAATTAATGTAGGTGATGATAGCAGTGACGACAGTGAAAATAGCAGTATGGACGAATCTGATTAAAAATAGTCTTTTGTTGCAACTTTTGTGGTCTCTTTTTGTATTAATTTGTTTGTTGTGTACATATAAAGTATGTATATACATTTTCATTCCAATATTCAGATCGTTCAAATATATTAAGTAAGCATTTATATTTTTGTTTTATTAAGCCTTTTTAATCAGGTACTACTTGCAGTAAAAACTTGTAGATTTCATTACGTATATTTTTTTCGAGAATAAATCGACATTTCACATCACTATTGTAATATGTCAAAACGGCCATCATAGCGTGCCGCTACTGTAGCCCTCTTTCAAGACATCTGCGGACTAGAAAGGTAGTGAAAATTTGATACATTGTTCGTTCATTTACATTTTTCTATAGTTACACGTTTATTTAAATGACTTATTGAAATAGAAGTGTCTGTTTGTAATTTAAAAATAGTACCTATTTTTCATGCTCGTGCGGTTATTTGTATGACACCTATGCCTAAAAAACCAGTTTAATTTTTTTGTCTGTCCGTTCAGGATAATCTTCAAAACCGCTGGACCTATTTTGACAACATTTTACTACCAGATAGCTGTCTATGTAAGGAGTAACTTAGACTATTTTCTTCTCAGAAAAATTCTATAAAATTTAGTCCAGTTCGGGACTCGAACCCGAGGGAACCTCGAACCTTAGGAGATATTGCAGATTTAAAATCCGGGGCTAAAGCGGCTAGAGCCGAAGCGAGGGCGGGTCGCTAGTTTCATATAAAATTTTCTACAACTTGATTCAACTTCCTTCAACTTTATTGCCACTAGGTGGATGAATTTACTCTTTATAATGGAATGCTTCTATATTTGTATCGGTACAGTAAGGATCAATATCGAATAATAGTAGTCTCACGAGAAATAACCCCAATAGTGCCTTCGTGATACACGGTATTAGTTCAATAATATTTTGCAGAGTTGTTTGCGGTAAAGTTCCTTATTTCAATATAATTTAATATTTTAAAGCACCCTGCACTAAAGAATAAATTGTTTTGTTTCAGAACCGAGAAGACGTAAATTTTATGTTTTTATTGAAGCAATAATTTACTCGTGGTAGGACCACACTGTTGACAGTTATCTGTCTACAGTCAAGGGCCGGTCCGTCCGCGATAGTACCACACTCTCGCAAAAAATCAACGTCCGATCTATTACTGCGCTTCTTTCGGCGAGCGAGAGAGCCGAAAGTCCAACTCAGATGGTATTTGCCTATAGTGGGTTTTATTGATGCCTTTACTATCACTGAACCTCATTAGACGCATTCACACTGACTGCACAGATGACGTAGTGGTTAAGATAGCGACCTACAGCGCCAGTGTCGGGGGTTCGAATCCCACGCGGGACAACACTTTGTGCGATCCACAAATTGTTGTTCTGAGTCTGGATGTAATTTGTGTCCCTTAATTATATGTTTGTAAAGTCCCCCGCAATACAAGGATTATTTCCTTAGTGCAGAGTGTTGTCTTAAATAAATAAATAAAAAAAAACACTCCCTTTACTTTCTTCATGGTAGACAGCGGCTTTGGAAAGGTACGGCAGCAACACTTACCATCAGGTGTACTATTTGCTCATTTGTCACCGTTTGCAATAAAAAAAAAGCTAGTGTATCGCACTTTTGTTTGTGAATTTATTATATAAATACTTGCTGACCCGGCAAACGTTGTTTTGTCATGTAAATAATTTCTAGAGAATTTCTAGTGTAGATAAAAAATATCTATTTATATATATCTAATAATTTCTATTCTATTTCTAGTGTAGATAAATAACTTATTGGAAGTGTGTAAGGATGTAGTATATGAGTGAAAAAGTCATGGAGCGCTGTGAACGATGAGGGATTATAAAAATAACAAAACACCAAATATTAATTTATTATAATTTATTATAATAATTATTTATATCATTAATTTTGTTAGCCCGTCTTCAGCTAATATAAACAAACTTGGTGGTTTGCTCACTCGAGAGCATGCAATGTATAATTGTCCGTGTAAAAAACATGGTGTGCTCAAATCTAAGGCACAAACAGAGATTGTTTGGCTTTGGGATTTATTATGACATATATTATTATAAATGCCAACCTAATCGGAAATTGAATTGGCATATCTGTGGGTATAATAGGTATTCGTGGTATTAATATACTTTAACCTCGAAATTTGCCATTTAAAATGGTGGCTTCGCGAAAACTGTAGAGGAAGTGAGAGAAAGCTTATTGTTTGAGAGAAATAGGAGGCCATCTTCGTTGTCATCCCTACTCAGTGCTGTTTACTGGGTGAGAAGTGACACTGGTAGATACGTGGAGGGATAACTTCCCAAGTGATAATAATTCATGTTATCGAGCGGCATAAAAAATTATAAAATTATTAAAATGACTATTAAAAAGCAGGGGTTGGTGATAGAAAAGTGAAAATTAAGGGTTGTAGGTATTTTTTAATTCCACATAATAAAAAAATTAAAAAATAAAACAATCAAAAAAAATAAAAATTGGAGTGGACACCCCTTATCACTTAGGGGTTTGAAAAATAGATAGTAGCCGATTCTCAGCCTTACTGAATATGCATAAAAAATTTCATAAAAATCGATCAAGCCGTTTCGGAGGAGTATGGGAACGAACATTGTGACACGAGAATTTTATATATTAGATATTTACAAAAATAATTTCGAAAATAAAAACACAAAAATAGAAAATATCTTTTTTAATTACGTTCTCAGCAAACATATGTAAGATTGAGTAATGTCATCTGAGCTTATACACGTTCCACTGCTGGGCTCGAGCCTCCTCCGCAGAAAAATATCTCAGACTCCTGTTAGATGAGATACCACGTAGCAACCACGCAGAGAGTTTAACAACAAAACTTACATCAGTACTAGGAGCCATGTAAAATATATCAAAATGTATTCCTAAGAAAGGAAGTAGATACTATTATGTATAATTCCTTAGTGAAATCTCATTTAGAATACTTAATTGAAATTTGAGATTCAGCCGCTGCAAAACATTTAAACTCATTACTATGAATACAAAACAAAATAATTAAAGTTCTATTTCATTACAACTACTTAAATCTAACTGAGTAATATCAAAAAACAGAAGAAGTATTTAATATAAAAATCTATACCTGCATATATTGTAATATACTGCAAATATATTGCATCTTAATTAAAAAAAAATATTACCGACTCCTTCCAAACAAATATATACAGCTAACAGAGAATTATTAGAACAGCTTATTATAACTTCTTGTTCGAGGGAGAACAGTTATACAGTCAATTGCCTAACGATATCAGAAAGAGTGGGATAGTATGTATACGTAGGTACAAAGAAAAAACTAGTGGAAATATTAGAAATTAAAACTAATTACTATGAAATTGTATATAAGTGAACTATTTGATTGTATGCGAAATAAATTTCTCTAAACAATTTTTGTTATGAATTCTCGAGGACAACACAACTGACCACTTATCTGATGGTTTCTTATGATATGTAAAATCAAAGGATTACTTGCCGTTCTATTCTTAAGTAGATAAACACATAGAGACAAAAATGCCGATCAAATGCACAGATAATGTAATAGTTAAGACCTACTGTGTCAATGTCTTGGGTCTACACAGGACAATACTTTGTGCGATTTGCTTATTGTTAATAGGGAATTTGTATCCCTTAGTTGCTTATTTGTAAAGTCTTTCGTGTGGTTATGGAGTAAGAATACAATTCACCACTCTCCTTCTTGCACGTGGATGTCGTAAAAGACAACTAAGGGATATAATATGAATACAACATCTGTGCAAGAGAAACTCGGTACAAAACCCTATCCAAAGACGTCTGACCAGCGTGGAATAATAGGTAATTTCCCCTCCCATTGTGGAGGAGGTCTGAGCCCAACAGTGGGACTTATATAGGCTGAGATGATGATGATGAAAGTCTGCCGCAATACAACGATAATTGTTGTAATACTTTGTCTTTCACAAAAAAAAACGATCAAAAAGTCAGCAACTTTTACCAAAAACAATTTTACATGGTTTTAAAATAGTTTTCACTCCGAATTCACGAAACTCAAAGCACAAGAAGAGTGAATAAATGAAAAGCTAAAACCATAATGTCACATAGTAACATATTTAAAGGTGCAGTGAATTAAAAAATAAAGCAGTCAGGAACAAACAGGAGCAAGCGGATATCCACTTGGCCTTAGTGATGTGACAGATTGCAATACACGATATATGACTTTTAAAATTTAATTTTCACTGTACAGTTGGCGTTAAAATAAAGATAGCGACCTATAACGCCAAGTGTTGTAGGTATAATTGACATGTGGGATAATACATTCATAATTTCATCACTTCAGCTGGTACACTTACCGCTGTTAAGCTCGAGCCTCCTCCACAATAGGAGGGGAAATGACCTAACTATACCATGCTGGTGAGACAGGTTGGTATAGGGTTTTATTTAGAGTTTTCTTTCTCTCTCTTGCATAGATGTTATGTGCGTATTATATCCCTTAGTCGGCTTTTACGACATACACGGGCAAGATGGGAGTGGTGATTTGTTTTATTACTCCATCACAACACGGAAAAGGATAATTTATTATGCGATCCATAAATTGTTGTTTTGAGTGTGGGTATAACTTGTACCCATTAATTGTATCTTTGCGTAGTCTCCTGTAAAAGAAGTAGTATTTCTTTATTACAAGGGAAGACGCTCTCAAACGTTGTTTTATAAACTAATTATTTTCTTTTATTTAGTAGTTTGTATCACCTTTCTTCACCAGCCCCAGTGGTTATTGGTTTATCAAGCGATGTGGCGTGCCCATTTTCAGGTTAGCGTACTAATTCTTCGCGTTACATTCGTTCTTTTGCATATTTCCGTATCTCATAATCTATCTCTCAGAGGAATTTTGATCGTAGCCCGCTCGCAGTGGAAGCTGTAAACTATCAGCAGTATGGTCTCCTACAAAGGCTTACCAAAACGTAATCGATTTCAAAAATATTACTAATCGATTCACCTAACTACTAAATAGACCACATCACTACTTCCGCAATTATACGGGGAACGCGGCCTCCTTAATTGCATTTGCACTAAACACAAACGCTTAGTAATTAATTCTAGATTAAGCTTGTAGAGTCACTTGTGAACTCTGAAGCGTACAAAAAATATTAAGTTAAATTTACGCGAGTAAATAATATTTTAGTATTGTTATTTGCGGTTAATGTAAAAGAAAATCTATAATGTATTTGATGTTTATTGGCGATTACGAATATTACCGAACCTTAAATTACTTGCGGGTATCGAAAAAGACTACCAAAAGCTATAAATGGAACTTTTTTATTGCAAACGATAGCAAACATACCTGATGGTAAATGATGCTGTCGGTCATGGACTTTTGTTAGGCCGTTGCCTACCGTGAAGAAACTGAAGGGAATGTGAATGCATGCAATGTGGTTCGATGATACTAAAGGCATCACTAAACCCCACCACACGCAAACACCCTCAGAAAGTTGGGCTTCCGGCTCTCTTGCTCACCGAATTCTATCGACCGACTCTTTCACGGGGAGTGCCCCAAGGAACTGTTTGACTTGGTACCACTGTCACCATTCTACATTCTACCAACGTACCACTCGACACGGTAGCAGAGTTCATTCATTTCACCTGGAAACGTTATGGTCTTCAACTGTACGTTTCCAGCGATCATTCCTCCCACGTACGTGCAAGCTCTGGAATGAACTACCTGCTGCTGTGTTTCCCGAGCGCTATGACATGTCCTTCTTCAAATGAGGTTTAAAAAGAGTATTTTCTTCACGGTAGGCATCGGCCCGGCTGTGCCCCTGGTATCGCAAAGGTCCATGTGTGGCAGAATCACTTACTATCAGGTGTTTTGCCTGCTCGTTTGCCACCGTTGGCAATAAAAAAAAAGTAACAAATTGCTACTACTCTGACGTCGATTTTTTGCGAGAGATTCTTAGTACCCCGGACGGACCGGCCCGTGTCTGTAGACAGACAACTGCTAACAGTGTGCTCCTACCACTATTAGACCTGAACCAGTTCCATCTAAATGCCTTACCACCTTAAGAATGTAATTACATACCCAAGGAGAGTTGACCTCAGGTAAGTAGTTGGTCATCAAACTATTATCAAAACTGTTGTAATATCTATACAAGAACTTACATTTTGCGTCAACCGAACCAACTAGGATAAGAACAGGACAATGATGATGACAAAATCTACTACGTATATATTTATTTTTTCAATAATCAATATTTTTACGTACGTTTTATATCGTGACCTTTTCACCGAGGAGGTATTGCCGAGGGGAAAGGCAAAAATCTTACTTCGACAGCATCAGGTGCGCTGTGAGCTTTTCAATAAATAACGTCGAGATTTAAAAAAGTTAATAATACAATTTTAGGAATAACCTATAAATAATTTCAAAGTCCACCATTAGCATCAAAATACATTTGCATATCAAACGAAGCGTACAAAACCTCCACGAAAATTTGCAAATTAATAACATTTACGAACGTAATCCCACTATCAATTAGGCCTAATATAATTACTGTGAACTGGCTGTGAACAAAACTCATGGATTTCCTCTAATTGCAAATTTATTAAATAAACACAAACAAATGTGGAATTAAAGTCGGATTTCTGATTTATAACACCGTTGAAACCAAAAACAGCAGCGATAATTTACAAACGAAATGTTTCTAATAAATTCGTGTATGTAATTTGCACATACGCTACAGAGACCGCACAGTTGTATTTATTTAACGGTCTATGTTATAAAAGTTTCATCAAAGCCTTTTTTAAAAGCTTTTATTTAACTTGTATGTCCTGGAATTTTACAATCAATATTTTACCCAGTACCACTGAAGCTATCGAAAATTGACACATGCATTTAGTTTGTGTGATAATATATGATTATTTATAATGCCGCAAAAATGGCAATTTATAATTTTCACAGTAACCCGTATGATATGATTAAACACAACAAGTTCTGAATTCATCACAAAATAAAATGTTCTTATCAAGTTTTAAACACATTATGTTGACAAATACTAGATTTTTAAAAAAGAAAACTTTGGATAAAAAATATAAATTTAGATAAATAAATATAATTCAATTTAACTCGGACACTCATTGGAAGCGAAATTATACCGAAAAATTGCATATTCTCTGATTATATTTTATACTAGCAACCCGCCCTCGCTTCGCTTCGGTTATAGGTTATAGTCGTTTTACCCGCGTAGTTCCCGTTTCCGTGGGAATACCGGGATAAAATATAGCCTAGTTTACGCCCTGATATTATAGCTTTCCATTGGTGAAAGAATTTTTGAAATCGGTCCAGCCGTTTTGAAGATTACCCGGAACAAACAGACAGACAGACAGACAGACAAAAATTTTTTAATTGCTATTTTAGGCATAGGTGTCGTGCAAATAACCGTGTGAGCATGAAAAAAGCCTATTATTTTGACATTACAAACAGACACTCCAATTTTATTTATTGGTATAGATTTTTAATACTTAATGAACGCCCATTTTTAGGGTTCCGTACTCAAAGTGTAAAACGGGACCCTATTACTAAGACTTCGCTGTCTGTCTGTCCGTGTGTCCGTCCGTCTGTCTGTCACCAGGCTATATCTCACGAACCGCGATAGCTAGACAGTCGAAATTTTCACAAATTATGTATTTCTATTGCCGCTATAGACACCCACCGCCACACATCAAACGCGATTTTTATAGATAATGGTACAAAACCCTACGTGCGTGACTCCGACTCGCACTTATTTTATTCATAAGAAAACAGAAATATCGTTTTAAATTTATTTTAGCAATAACTTATTTGCCTTTTTAGTTAATTTTAAAACTTTTTAATTAAAAGCGTTAAAGTGTTTCATATTATTTATTCATCATCATCGTCTTGCTCTTATCCCAATTACTTGGGGTCGACGTAGTATTCATATTATTTATTACTTACTTTTATTTTAATTGAATGGCCTTCTTCATATGGAGAACGGGCCGTGGTCCGGTCAAGCCTTACTCAAACCATCCGCGGCGGCAAAAGATACCGCGTGCAACCTTATAAACAGCGGCGGCAAAAATAAGATGTGCAACGACATAACCAGCTGTAGACTACATTACTATCGCCATTTTTATGGACTTATATTACATAAATCCTAGTATCGTAGATAACTTTACAATTAAACAGTCATCATCATCTCAGTTCCTATAAAACGTATTGTTGGGTTTGAGCATCCTCCGTAATAAGAGTGAAATTGATCTAATATACCACGCTTGTCAGACGGGTTGGCATAGGGTTTTATGTCGAGTTTTCCTCACGGGTAAGAGAGTGGAGATATTGGATTATAATTCTTACTCCATCACCATACAGGAAACAAACTGGACAAACAGGAATAAAATCGGTGGTGAGTCATTACTCTAAAACCACAGAAATGGCTACGTAACGTGGAAATTAAAAGGTAACAGCGCCCTGCGGTTTTACCCGCATAGTTCCCCTTCCCGTGGGAACATCGGGATAAATTATATGTGTTATTCTGATATGTAAGCTGTATTTTTGTGAAATTTTATTAATATCCATTCAGTAATTTTTGCGTGAAAAAGCAACAAACATCCTCACGTACATACTCACAAACTTTCGCGTTTATAATATTAGTTTTCCGTGTGGTGACGGAGTAAGAATACAATTCACCACTCCCTATCTTGCCCGTGCGTGTCGTAAAAGAGAAGGAAAACTCGAAATGAAACACTGTACCAACATGTCTGACCAGCATGGTATAGTAGGTCAAATTCCCTCATATTGCGGAGGAGGCCCTAGCCCAACAGTGGGACGAGCATGGGTTGCGATGATGATGAATATTATGAATATTAGTAGGATATTAGATTTCGTGCAATTATTTTTCTTCTTCCTTCACTCAAGCTCCGAACTCGATATTTCAAGTACATTGATTGCATCTTTTACTAATTTATTTGTGACAAACTTTATTCATTCGCTAAAAATCCGCCTTCGCTTCGCTTCGATTTCATTGGCCTTAACCCCAAATGTTAAATCTCTAATATGTTCTAAAATATTACGATACGTAACTGCAGTGCATGAGGCTTTGAGTTCGATTCCAGTACCGGGCAAAATTTTATAGGGGTTTCTTGAGATGAAAATTAGCCTAAGATACTCCTTATATAGAGATGTACCTGGTGGTAAAGATTATGAAAATCGGTTAAGGCTTAAGATTACGCTGAATAAACAGCCAGACAAAAAAAATATAATTATTTATTTATTTTTTATTTATGCAGTATTTTTTTTTCTTTGATATTAATTCAAGTTACACTTTTTGAGCGTGGTGACCGACAAGAAAACAAATGTACTATATGTATAACAATAAAGGCGGTTTGGATTACCACTGTCGTCCGCTGAAGATCATTGGGACCGTTAGAAAACGCGCGGCAAACACTTTTGTGACGTATGCTACGCAAAGCGGCGGCACGTGTGCGCGTGTGAGACGGACGAAAGCAGAATGTATCAAGTTGTCGACGACCGTACGCTCGGCCGAGCTGCCGCCACCCGCAGACCTTGTAGCTCGTACCATGTAGCTGGGGTGTAAAGTTTTATTTTCGTTACGGAATTTCTTGATTCGGTCGGTGCGCCAAGCCTGCGATAAAAGCTATGCAATAGCTTAAAAATTAAAATGGTTTTTAGGCATTGGTATCATGTAAATAACTCGCGTGAGGAAAGACCGACGTCCTCCCCGAGTTACCCCAATTAGGGGTATTCCGTCGGGCCGACCACTGACGACAAGTTAACGCTGCTCCAGTGGTCGGCCCAACGACGAAGGCGACGTGGTTTTTGGTGGGTTGCGGGAGTTGCGTGCTTAACGCCCTCTGTCGCCCCGGACGGAATGGTGCGGAGGCGCGCCGACCGCGACCCACCCACAACAAAAAAAAAATCGTAAATAACTGTGAGCACGAAAAAAGTTTTATTGTAACATTACAAACATAAATTTCTATTTTTATTTATTTGTGGAGATAGACCATTTCAGTAATAATTTCAGTCACCGCAGTCGATGATGATGTGGGATTTTAAAAAATGAATACCTCGCGACATCCTTTAAAACAGACCATCTTAAAACTGATGCCATGGCGTCACTGACAAATGAACTGTACAACGCTTGTTTATTAGCAAATAAACGCATTTTATGTGGGATTTCACCACTTAGGTCACAATGTCTTACTGAGGGCATACCAGAGGAATGGGCAGCAGTACTCTTTTGGGCAACTTACAATATCAACCACGGTCGCTAGCCATGCTGTTGAGGCCCTTGACTGGACCGAGTAATAGCCCGTTACCCGCAGATAGAGAGAAGTAAAAATCGAAATGAAACCTTATACCAATATGTCGGACCAGCATCGTATAATAGGTCAAATGCCCTCCCATTGTGGAAGTGGCCCGAGCCCAACAGTGGGACGTATGTGGGCTGCGATGGCGATGTTACTTTACTATCTTAGGCTTATATTTAAAAATAGACATCGATAGAATGATGGGTGAATATATATGAATATAAGAATAATAATATATTCTTATAGGGTAAATGTCAAGGTTTTATATATCTAACTAGCTGACCCAACAGACGTTGTTCTGTTCAAATAAAATAAACGCAATTCTCCTTGAAATTGACAGCAGTAATAGGGACTGACCGACTGCAGCGCCATCTGCCGGGCTGATTTGCGAATTTAAATGATCCAGGCGCCCACTTGAATGTATTTACAAAAATTCATTCAAATCCATCAAGTCGTTTAGTTTAGATTTTCTGCGCAACTTTCTATTTTTTTTCCGTAAAAGCCTTTTTCAAAGTATTAGAAAAATTAAAAAGAAAGATGGTCGAAATCGGTGAAGTCGTTCTCAAGTTATGTTATTGTTCTGCCCGAACAGCGCCATCTGCCGAGTCCAATTGTGAATCTAAACCATCCTCGAACCCCCTTCAATACACACAAAAAATTTCGTCGACATCGGTCCAGCCGTTTAGGAGGAGTTCAGTTCAGAAATTTATATATAAGAAGATAAACTGTTTGCTTTTTTATTTTAGATGCGAAATGAAATCTATACCAATAAATGAAATTGGAGTGTCTGTTTGTAATGTCAAAATAATAGGCTTTTTTCATGCTCACACGGTTATTTGCACGACACCTATGCCTAAAATACAGATTAAAATTTTTTTGTAAAATACAGATTAAAATTCTGTCTGTCTGTTTGTTCCGGGTAATCTTCAAAACGGCTGGACCGATTTCAAAAATTCTTTCACCAATGAAAAGCTATAATATCAGGGCGTAAACTAGGCTATATTTTATGCCGGTATTCCCACGGGAACGGGCACTACGCGGGTAAGGCGACAGAAACCGAAGCGAAGCGAGGGTGGGTTGCTAGTTTATAACTAAAATCAATGGTCTATCATTATTTTCAATTATTTAATTTCACGACATCACTTTAAATTATTGGTACAGATATATCTCTAAAATTACTGTAAAGTTCCATCAAAATCTGTTTAGCAGTTTTTTACTAAAATTATAACTAACATCTATATATTATCGAAGATTTTGATTTGAAAATATTTGTAGAATAGCAAATTTAGTATCGCCTCTACTCTTCTAGGTAATCTTTTGGCCTATTTTGCCTATTTTGTTTATAATTACTAAACTACTTTTTTTAAAGATTTAGCAGTAAAAAAATAGCCCGTGTATTGCGGGGGACTTTACAAACATATAATTAACGGACACAAATTACATACAAACGCAGAACATCAATTTGTGGATCGCACAAAGTGTGGTACTGCATGGGATTCGAACCTACTACACTGCCACGTTGAATTGGTATCTTAACCACTACGCCATTTGTGTAGTCAACAGTACATTACAGAGTTTTCTTGAATAGTAATAGTCTATTAAACTCTTAACTTTGCCGCGTGGTGATAAAGTAAGAATACAATTCACGGGCCCCTCTCTTGCCCGTGGGTGTCGTAAAAGGCGACTAAGGGATATCTTATGCATATAAAAATAATAGAAGATAAGGAAAACTCTAAATAAATCCCTATAACAACCCGCCTGACTAGCGTGGTACAGTAGGTCAATTTCCCTCCCAGTATGGAGGTGGCTCGAGCCCAATAGTGGGACGTTTATGGGCTGTGATGATAATGATACTCTTAAAAAAAGCTAAATTATAAATGGACTATAGAAAAGTACACACTTGGTAAATTAAGCAATGGCCATCTTTATCAATAGACTAAACTTTGACTTCAGACCATTAGAGTATCGACAAGATATGAATATAGTTCTTTGCTCATTCATATATGGAACAGCGAAGGAGTTAAGTCTAATTTCTTTAGCAGAATCCGCATCAAAACTCACGCCTTATACAGTAAAAACGTCCCTTCAGTCCTAAATAAACTTCAAGCTATAAAATTATGCAGGCGAACAGGTAATAATTAATTTATTCTATGTTATTATGCAAAGACCTATAAAACTTGAACGGCGGGTACCTCGGGCTATGTTTATTTAAAGAAGGCTGTGTAAGTATCTACGTGGTTTTGTTCCCTAGTGAAATAAACAAAAGTCCTTGAAATTAGGTCGCTATGGTGTTTTGGAGCTGTGTTTGTTGAGTGTAAATATGTAAGACACTCTGTAGTCTACAATGCTAGATAGATTTTAATATAAGTAAAATGGAAAATGTTGAATAATCTCAGATACAAACTAACATAACATAGCGTTTTATTTCAAATTTCCCCACCCTTGCATAGATCTTATCTGTATATTGTAATCCCTTAGTCGTCTTTTACGACACCCACAGGCAAGAAAGGGCCTGGTAAATTGTATTTTTACTCCGTCACCACATAGATCGAAGGGAATAGTAAAATTTTGTATTCTTAACCCATCACAACTTAGGAAATAACAGTAATATTTAAATGAATTTTCGGTTTTTGGTATTGAAATTATCATGTGATTGATATATATTACAATATCTATAACAGAAAAACACTCATGTATTGAGATTGATTACGTCGACCCGGGTTTCGAGCATAGCCGATGCTTATCATCACGCCCCGGATTGTCGCTTACGCAAGCAAACCCGAAGACCTAGGCGATATTATATAACACCAATAAGAAATTTGTAATGAACCTTAAAAATACTTATTAAGCAAGTTTATGGACTACTGTTTACCACCTAAGAATACAAACAATCTTTAAAAGCAATTTTAATTCAGAAACGGTATTTTTTAACATTATTGAGATAAATATCTTACCTTTATAACGATAACAACTTTTATTCAACTTGTTACCAAATATTTACGAAAGTCAAAGAATTTATTAATAATTTCCTACAAAATATACGGAAAATTGCCTCCTCGTAAGTTAGTTTCAGTGTTTTGATTGATAACGTTTGACGATGGAAACTTTGACAAATTTGATTTTGCCAGCGAAGTGTTTAAATGGAGTTACGGTGATTGAAGAGGCGTGTTAGACGCTCTGTTTGTTATTGTACAGGCTTATATATGTATATATATATATATATATTACTTAAAACTTTATACCATTATGAAAAAAGTTTTCAAGTTAAGCTTCTGGTGGCGATTTGATAATCGATACCTGGATGAGAATTAAATTTAAAAGGACTGAATGATATTAAAGATTTTAATGAACGAAAATCATGATATATATATATATATATATATATATATATATATATATATATATATATATATATATATATATATATTAATATCTATTCAAGAGAAAGAAAACTCGAAATAAAACCATTACGTCTGACCAGCGTAGGTCAATTTGCCTCTTATTATGGAGGAGACTCGAGCCCAACTATGAAATGAGCTAAAATAATGATGATGATTACGCTTTTTTATCCCTTAGCAGAACAACGGGTGAAGCCTATAATAAAATTTGATAAGTAATTAATCTCGTTATGCTCTTTAGGAGCTAAGAAAATAAAGTACAACTAGGGATGCAGATGTCGAAACAAAAAACATCGATGTACAAAAAACATCGCCCTGAAAACATAGATGTATCGAAACATCGATGTTTTCTAGAAATCTATGTCATAAGCTTTTTTTTTTATTTTTTACATTAAACACCAATATTTACGTGATGTGAGGACCTTTTTTTGCAGGTTCTGCTAGAAGTACCCTACATTTTAAATCACGCAGGCAAAAAATCGATGTCAAACATCGTATAAAATACCTAACATCGATACATCGATGTTTTACAATAATGAACATCATGTTTTTTCGTTTGCATCCCTAAGTACAACACCTAGCAGCTTGCATTCCAATGAGAGTTTTAAAAACATGAAGAGAATAGACATTAATATGTTCCCTGAAACCTTAACACTAGCTGTAGCTAACGTCACCAAGACGAATGGCGAGTGTAGTAATATAATTCCTTGGCATTATTCTTCTATTTTTTTGTTTAGAACTAATTCTACCACACATTCCCACCACTGTAACTTCGGGAAGCAGAATCCACAATGAGCTCCATGTAAGACAACGAAGATTAACCCTCAGAAATTCCTGGAAAACGCTTTTGTCTTAGGCAAGTATCAAATTTATTTAAAAAAGAAAATTTGGAGCAGTTGGTAATTCGACTGTCCTCTTATACAAAACGGGCGTCATGAAGCAAAGTTGGCCAATAAGCTAGTAGATTGGAGGATGTACAACTACATGAACCGCAGCAGTACAGCACCATGGATTTAACCACGCTTAAAGGACCTACATATATGTGCGCTTTAGGATTGGTTCCAATAGTAGATATGACAAAAACGCCTGAACGGACGGAAATTATCTCTAGTTGCTACTAGGTCCGTATAGTATACTACCTCAGATGTAATTTGCAGACGGTATTACGTTAGGTCATTACGACAGACAACGCCCTCCCAAAGGATATGGTGAGCTGTTTGTTTAAAATCGATGTTAGTGGTCAAACATTGGCAAATCTAATCCTTCCTCAGTATTATCTGTTTATTGACAAGGTCTACGCTCAACATAAACGTCAATAGACTTATATATGGAGACAGTTTCATCACAAATCATCTTAGAGGCAGTCGCTACGGAAGATAAACAAATTACTGAGTAACTTTCGCGTCAATTACAAATCTATCACAACGCCTTCGCTCAAACCCTTGTATTCATACGTGTTAAGGTCACTCGAGCCCTCGGGACCCTTGTCTCGTCTCCCACTTAGAAGGGACGGTATTCATTACGTCACTTTGTATCTATATCCTCGTGACCCTTTTATTTAGTTTGCTTTTGTTATGTATTTACGTTATTATTCCAATTTGTTTATTTGACATATATTTATTGTACATAATAATATATTCAATAAAACCATTTTTATCCTCGTATTCGATTCTTATTTTTCTCGTCTCAAGACCGCTAAGGTGTTCCACGTCAAGCAAGTCATCGATATTACAGAAGTTTTTATTTACCCGTTATGGTGTTAGTTCTGGAACGCGGTCGCCGCTTTTTGTGAGGCCGTCATCTCACGGAAGGAGGCGGATCGTGCGCGAGAAGAACTCCTCTTCGGTGACACGTTGCGCCGCCGGCGACTGGGCCGGCGTAGGCACGATTACCTGCGCCTCATGCCGCCCTAGCCGAGGTCGCGGGTGACTGGATCGGGGAAATAGTCTGTCACCCGCCGAGAGGCCGACCGCGTGAGAAAAGACCGACGTACTCCCCGAGGGGAGGACTTCGGTCGAGGAGAGGATACTCCTCTGGGGGTATTCCGTCGGGCCGACCACTGACTTCAAGTCACCTGCTCCGGTGGTGGGCCCAACGACGAAGGCGACGTGTCGCGCGGGTGGGTTACGGGTGTGCGTGATTACGTCCCTCTGTCGCGCAGACGAGGAGTGCGCCGACCGTAGCCCACCCCACAGAAAAAAATGGTGTTAGTTATTTTTTCGTATGTGACTGAATAATATTACAAATCATCACCCCTCTCTTGGCAGTGGGTGTCACAAATGACGACTAATGTATGTAATATGTAAATAACATCAAAGCAAGAGAAGGAAAACTTGACATGACGATCCTATGCCAAGAGGTCTGACCAGCATAGTATAGTAGCTCAATTTTCAATCCTTTGTGGCCCAAGCCCAACAGTGGTACGTATATTTGCTGAAATGATAGCATAAATAAATAAATAGACTGCCTTTTTTAATACGGTTTTATTAGCTTCAGACGTATGTATGTTAGTATGTAACGACGGAATCTTTGAACATGATTTTGACCCCCTTCAAAACGTCAGATTAACTCGAAATTTGGCATACTTATTAAGGACCGATGACAATTCAATATTTTAAACAGTTTGACCCGTTATCCTTACTAGGATAATCAGGATTAGGGAAAATTCAACTAAAAATGAAAAATAAATAATAGTTCAAAAAAACTAAAAAGTATGATTTTAAAGAAAATCCTACTAAAAAATAGAAAATAAGTTTTTAAAATTTGAATTAAGAATAGTATATAAAAAAAAAACATTTTTATTGTAAAAAAAGCGTGGGGTGCTTTTTAAGATATTATCAAAATGACAATCCTTCTACTCATATCTGTCAATAAAATATTTATAACTATTGACACCACCCCACGCTCTTTTTACAATAAAAAATATTTTTTTCTTATATACACTATTCTTAATTCAAATTTTTAAAAATTTATTTTCTATTTTTAGTTGGATTTTCTTTAAAAGCGTACTTTTTTAGTTTTTTTGAACTATTATTTATTTTTGTCATAAGGCCTAATTGTTCTGTGTCTAATATCTCCGACATTGCCTAAGATAGCCCTCAACAAAGTTGTTAAATTGTAAGTTCCCAAAGTATTATCTACTCATATTTTAATAGGGCTGATAAAAAATATACGTTTTCGTTAATCTCAGCCGCCATAGCGTAACTTTGCCATCAAGTATTTTAATTATCTTAATCCTCTGACCAAACTCTGGGAGCTTCTCTCTTTGGCGACTTAGAAATTTTAATGGTAGGTACAAGTTATGAAAAAGTTCTTCGGTAAATCTTCAAAATGATCGTTTCTTATAATTCTTTGCGCTGATGGCACACTGGTTAAGTCACTGACCTAAAGTTTTAAGTGTCACGAGTTATGTTCCCACACATGGCGATTTGAGCGTTTTTTTTTATGGGTGGGCTATGGTAAGCGTACGCGCGGTCCTGTTCGTCCGGGGCGACGAAAGGACGGCGCGCGGACCCATAACCCACCCGCACCCACGTCACCTGGAGCAGATGTGACTTGTCGTCAGTGGTCGGCCCGACGGAATACCCTCTCGGGTAACCTCACCTCTTGACGTCCTGGGACGTCAGTCACCGTCGCGCGGTCAGCCTCTCTGCGGGTGACGGACAATTCCCCGGTCCGATCAGCCACGGCCTCGGCTAGGGCGGCATTAGGCGCAGATACTCGCGCCTGCGCCGCCCCAGTCGCCGGCGGCGGAACGTGTCGCCGAATAGGAGCTCTACTCGCACACGATCCGCCGCCTCCTTCCGTGAGATAACGGCCTCACAGAAAGTGGCGACCGCGTCCCAGTTCCTGACGCTGACGAGCATCTCCCTGGCGATGGTCGGCAGCGCCAGGTCGGCACCGATAATCGCGACGAGTTCACGAAATAAACAGCTAATTCAGAAATTTTTTTTTTATTTAAATGTGTAATAATAATTATTGTGTAATCAATGTACATATAAATCATCATCATCATTTCAGCTCATATACGTCCCACTGTTGGGCTCGAGCCTCTGCCACAATAGGAGGGAAATCGACCTTACTATAGGTTAGGCAGACAGGTTGGTATAGGGTTTTATTTCAAGTTTTCGTTCTCTTGCATAATTATATGTTATACTAGCAATCCGCCCTCGCTTCGCTTCGGTTATAGGTTATAGTCGTTTTACCCGCGTAGTTCCCGTTCCCATGGGAATATCGGGATAAAATATAGCCTAGTTTACGCCCTGATATTATAGCTTTCCATTGGTGAAAGAATTTTTGAAATCGGTCCAGCCGTTTTGATGATTACCCGGAACAAACAGACAGTCAGACAGACAGTCAGACAGACAAAAATTTTTTAATTGCTATTTTAGGCATAGGTGTCGTGCAAATAACCGTGTGAGCATGAAAAAAGCCTATTATTTTGACATTACAAACAGACACTCCAATTTTATTTATTGGTATAGATGCGTATTATATCCCTTAGTCGTCTTTTACAACATCCACGGGCAAGATAGGTAGTGGTGAATTGTATTCTTACTCCATCACCACACGGACATACAAATAATGAAATCTTATTAATATCATAAATTGCAAAAGTTTTCTTTTTTATTTTGTTTATACGCTACGCTTCCACGTCTTAAAGTTGATTATCACCATCATCTTCATAATCATTATTATCAACATCCTATCGATGTCCACAACTACACATAGATCTTCTCAAAAGGTGAAAATGCCATAATCTCCTTTCCAAATAGACTGGCAATCTCAGTAGATGTTATAAATTTCCAGGAGAGCGTTGTAACTCTTCACCACACTGATCATTATTATTAACTTAGCTCATACATATCTCACGCTGGCTGCTCCGTAGTATGATAGTAATTGACCTACTATACCATCGGACAGTACGGTATAGACCTTTAATCTTGCATAGATGTTATTCGTATTAATTCCTTAGTCATCTTTTACGACACCCAAAAAAGGGGCAAGAAAGGGGGTGGTGATACAATTCACCACCTGACTCCTTTCCTGACCTTCCCCTGACCACCACCTGACCTTTTTACTTGGTCACCATACGGTAAAACTGTTGTAATAACGAACGGCTTATTCCCGAAGTAGAAAAAAAGGCGTAAGGGGTCTATGCAGCTCCGTCGGCACAAAGCTCCTTTCAGTTTTTGATACACGTTTGCTATACAGTCATTACAATTTATATCATAAAATATCAAGTTTATAAAGATTAGGATAAAATTTATTTATCATCATTATTCACCATTTCAACTCATATTCGTCTTTCTTCTGGGCTCGATCCTCCTCTACAATAGGAGGCAAATAAACCTACTATACTGCGCAGGTCAGACTGGTTGGTATAAAGTTTCATTTCAAGTTTTCTATCTTAAATGCTATATGCATAGCATATCCCTAAATCATCCTTCACTACCATCGTGATTAATCACTATCGTGATTGTTCCTCCGATTATAACTCCATCACCACACGGACAATTGCTTTTGATGCTTAATTAAATATTCATTTCAAAGAGTAATAATTGATTTTGTTTAGTTTGTTATCTTCTTCCGCAGCTGTTGAGATCCAGAGAAATATAAATAGAGCGTAAAGATTAAAAGAATTAAGATGATACAAAACAATAGCATCCAGAGAGGTTCAAAAACCAAGCTCAGATAACGGAGGGTATTATTAAAAATGTAAAAGGGTGGAAAATTTGCAACGTTGTATTTTATTTGTAATTTTTCTTCGAAATAATACTGAAACACTTTAAAATGTACGAATTGTCTGCAAAAATGGTGTAGTGGTTAAGATACCCTCCACAGCAAGTGCAACGGGTTCGCTTCTTATACTGGACAATACTTTGTGCAATGCACAGATTGTTGTTCTGAGTCTGGGAGTTATGGCCGATAATTATATGTTTGTAAAATTTCCCGCTATACAGGGATTAAGGGTATTTCTCCCTGTATTGACGGGATAAGAATATAAAATGTTACCACGTCTTAAATATTTGTGTTTTTATAAAAATTGGCTGTAGGATCATTAGGAGAACAGGCAGTAGTAGCGGTTATGACAATAAGCCCTCTAATGAATGACCTCGCCACGTAATATTCCATGACAAAGTCCTTAGGCCAGCAGGGAAGTCAATTTCCTTCCCATTGTTGAGGAGGGCCGAGCCAAATCAGTTCTTTATGGGCTGACATGAATAAATAAGTGAAGGTATTGCTTAGGTCCAAGCACGGCAGCTACCACTCACTGTCAGTCCAAGCCAATGAAATAAATATTTTCTATAAAACTTTTAAAGATAAATAAAAGTCTTTAGTTTTGAATCGCTCCAAGTAAAATTTTAAGGCACACAGGTATTTCTTTTATAGGTAACATTAATTTTTGAGACAAGGCTACAATCGTCAATTCTGAGCGAAAACGTTGCGAAGTCTGTAAAGTTTGGTCCCTCAATTAATTATAAGGAAGTTAGGGGCGAAATCACCTTTATTTAAGTTAAAAAAAGGTTCAAAATTATTATCGGGTGACTTTGGGACGGCTGAATTGATAATACTTATTGCTAAGTTTTGTAATACTTATGTTTATAGAATAAGGTCAAAGTAATATAAGAGTGGCCGTGTGGCGACGGTTTGAGAATACATGTGTCGCCACCCCTTACTTGCCCGTGGGAGTCGTAAAAATCGGCTGAGGGTTCACCAGGAGAGTGGGCAGCAGCTCTCTCCTGGGAAACGTAAAACATCCATACTGCGATCGCCAACCCGCCTGCCAAGCGTGGCGATTACGGCAATATCCCCTTTTTAAAAATGGCGTACAACAAAAAAATGGCCCCCAGTCACGGCGGCTCCGGTACCCTACGGGCTCATTTTGGTGGCGGGCCCAGTAGTGGTGGAGCGGGGGGTGCGAGGAATCTCCGGCAGCGATCCGGCTACCAACAAAAACGACCCTTGGCCCTGGTAACACACAACATTCGGACACTCAGGACTGACGAGAGGGTCATCGAGCTGGAAGAGGAATTGAGCAAAATCCGCTGGGACATTGTAGGATTATCAGAAGTGCGAAGAGAGGGCGAGGGCACGATAATCCTCCAGTCTGGAAACTTGCTCTTCGACCGGGAGGGCGATCACCCGTCCCAAGGTGGTATAGGGTTTATCGTTCGTAAGTCTCTCATAGACAACGTGGAGAGGATCGAGAGTGTGTCGACAAGGGTAGCGTACCTTATACTCAGAATTACCAAGAGGTATTCGCTGAAGGTTATACAGGTATACGCACCGACCTCGACATACTCCGACGACGAGGTGGAGGCATTTTACGAGGACATCTCGAAAGCCATACACGCGTCCAAAACCCACTTCACGGTGGTTATGGGAGACTTTAACGCGAAACTAGGCCAAGGGAGTGATGATGAGTTGAGAGTGGGGAAACATGGATATGGACGGAGAAACCAGAGGGGCCAGAAACTGGTTGATTTTCTGGAGAAGGAAAGCCTCTTTATGATGAATTCCTTCTTCAGGAAGCAGCCACAAAGGAAATGGACCTGGATTAGCCCCGATGGTTCAACAAAAAACGAGATAGACTTCATCTTGTCAGACAAACGACAGATATTCAATGATGTCTCAGTGATCAGCAGAATTAAAACTGGGAGCGATCACCGGATGGTACGAGGCACATTGAATATCCATACAAAAGTCGAGCGGTCACGCTTGATGAAGTCTACACTCTGACCTACATCTGTCCAATACCAGAACCTCGAAAACTTTCAACTCGAACTACATAATCGCTTCCAATGTCTGGACGAGTGCGAATCTCCGAACGATATGAACAACAGGTTCGTGGAAACTGTCCACGCGGTTGGGTCGAAATTTTTCAAGGCTCACCGCGTTAATAGACCTAAAAAACTTTCTGACCAGACTCTCGAGCTCATGGAGAGGAGAAAAGAGATGACGGTGCAGTCTGCAGCCGATTGGTCCAAACATAGGCAGCTAAATAGACAGATCTCCAGGTCTGTGCGTCGCGATATTCGCCGATTTAATACGTTCCGTATTAAAGAAGCGATAGAGCGGAATCGTGGCTCGAAAGTGTTCGCACAAGATCTGTCTATTGGGAAAAGCCAAATGACTAAGCTGAAGACCGATGACGGCACTGTCATTTCATCCCAAAGTGAGATCTTGGGAGAGGTCGAAAGGTTCTATGGACAGTTATACAAATCATCCCGAAATCCTGTTGTCGGCTTGGTCCAAGATCCCAGATCCAAGCTAACTCGGCACTATACCGAAGAAATCCCGGACATCAGCTTGTACGAGATCAGAATGGCTCTCAAACAACTACGTAACGGTAAGGCACCGGGAGATGACGGAATTACGGCAGAGCTTTTGAAGGCGGGCGGCAAGCCGGTATTAATAGCCCTTCAGAAGCTATTTAATTCCGTTATCCTCGGGGGCGACGTTCCAGAGTCGTGGACCAGGAGTGTGGTGGTGCTGTTCTTCAAGAAGGGTGACAAAGCTCTTTTAAAGAACTACAGACCCATCTCACTCCTGAGCCATGTTTATAAGTTGTTTTCGAGGGTCATTACCAATCGACTCACGCGCAAGCTCGATGACTTCCAGCCGCCCGAACAAGCCGGCTTCCGAAAAGGCTATAGCACCATAGACCATATCCTCACGCTTCGGCAGATTATACAAAAGACCGAGGAGTATAATCGGCCCCTGTGCTTAGCGTTTGTGGACTATGAGAAAGCCTTTGATTCAGTCGAAACTTGGGCGGTGCTGCAGTCCCTTCAGCGGTGCCAAATCGACCATCGCTATATCGAAGTGCTGAAGTGTTTATATAGGAACGCCACAATGTCAGTCCGTATCCGGGATAAGAGTACGAAACCGATCCAGTTGCAGAAAGGCGTGAGACAGGGAGATGTCATCTCTCCGAAACTGTTCACCACTGCACTGGAAGATGTCTTCAAGCTCTTAGACTGGACTGGACTCGGCATCAACATTAACGGCGAATACATCACTCACCTTCGATTCGCAGACGATATCGTCGTTATGGCAGAATCCATGGAGGACCTTGGCACTATGCTCAATGATCTCAGCAGGGTATCCCAACTAGTGGGTCTACGAATGAACATGGACAAGACGAAAGTCATGTCAAATACCCATGTCATTCCTGTACCGGTCCTAGTTGGCAATGCGATTCTCGAAGTTGTCAATCACTATGTTTACCTAGGACAAACAGTCCAGTTAGGTAGATCCAATTTCGAGAAAGAGATCAGCCGACGAATCCAACTCGGTTGGGCAGCGTTCGGGAAACTTAAGAGGATCTTCTCGTCCAACATACCTCAGTGTCTGAAAACACAGGTCTACGACCAGTGTGTGTTACCAGTGATGACTTACGGCACGGAAACGTGGTCCCTAAATGTAGGCCTCATATCAAGGCTCAAAGTCGCTCAGCGTGCTATGGAACGGGCTATGCTCGGGATTTCTCTGCGAGATAGAATCCGGAATACAGAAATCCGCAGAAGAACGGGTGTAACCGACATAGCACGAAGAATTAGCACGCTGAAGTGGTAATGGGCAGGCCACATCGCTCGACGAACCGACAACCGCTGGGGAAGAAAGGTTCTCGAGTGGCGACCACGCATCGGACGACGCAGTGTAGGACGCCCCCCCACTAGGTGGACCGACGACCTAGTGAAAGTTGCTGGGCGTCGTTGGATGCAGGCGGCACAGGACCGCACATTGTGGCGCAATATGAGGGAGGCCTACGTCCAGCAGTGGACGGCAATAGGCTGAAATGATGAATATAAGAGTAAGGGTTCCCTGTGTGTTGACGGAATAAGAGTATACTTTGCCACCTGAGGGGGAGTCTTAGCCGTTAATGTCGTAAAAGACGAATAAGGGATATGATAATCAGATAATATCTATGCAAGAGAAGGAAAACTCGACATGCAACCTATGTCAAAACATTTGACCGGCGCGGTGTAGTAGGTCATTTTTTCATCTATTGTGAAGGAGGCCCAAGGCCAACAGTGGTACTTTTATGGGCTGATCTCATGAAGATCTTATAATGGTACAGCAATTTTTTCTTTCCTTCACTCGTAATCTTATTAATATTACTTACACCATGGGGAACGTTATAAAATCCTCTGGAATACATGGATTCCTTTGTAAAATTATACATAGGTAACTTAAATCATAAATTGTTAATTATAGAATACTAGCTAAACCAACAGACGCTTTTCGTTTCATCATTATCAGCTTAGCCCACGTAAGTCCCCGGGCTTGATCCACCTTCATAATAGGAAGGAGTTGTACCACGCTGGTTAGACGTATTGGTTTTTTTTTTCGAACCCGAGGTCCAGTCCGTCCGGGGCGATGAAAGGAGGGCGCGCGGGCCCATAACCCACCCGTACCCACGTCACCTCGTTGTTGGGCCGACCACCGGAGCAGATGTGACTTGTCGTCAGTGGTCGGCCTGACGGAATACCCTTTCGGGTAACCTCAGCTCTCGACGTCCTGGGACGTCGGTCGCCGTCGCGCGGTTAGCCGCTCTGCGGGTGACGGACAATTCCCCGGTCCGAACACCCGCGGCCACGGCTAGGACGGCATTAGGCGCAGATACTCGCGCCTGCGCCGCCCGAGTCGCCGGCGGCGGAACGTGTCGCCGAATCGTGTGCGAGTAGAGCTCCTAGCTCTACTCGCACACGATCCGCCGCCTCCTTCCGCGAGATTACGGCCGTATTGGTTTAGGGAGACGTATTGGTTTAGGGTTTTATTTCAAGTTTCTTTCCCTTGCATAGGTGTTATATTCATATTATATCCCTTAGTCCGTCTTTTACGACACTCACGGACAGGGGTGGTGAATTGTATTCTTACTTCGTCACCACACGGTTTCTAGTTTAAATATAGATTACTTGTTATGTTGAGGCTTAGTGGACTGTATGGGGAGGTTTATGCCAGCAACATAACGACGTGGGCTGAACGGCGAAGGACCAGCGGGAGCCAATCCCACTAGTGGGACTGGTTCCCACAAAATGAGGAATTGTTCGGGAAAAGGTGGGAAGTGGGCGGAGTGGTTATAAAACCTTACCTCGTCTTTAATTTACCTTGGCGAAGCTGCAGACTTGGCGTGCTGAAGGTGATGTTCACGACGAGCTAGGGTTGGCTTTAGACTGAATGCGGGCACTGAAGTTATTGTCTGTGATCACTATCTATACCAATAAATAAAATTGGAGTGTCTGTTTGTAATATCTAAATAATGAGCTTTTTTCATGCTCACGGGGTTATTTGCACGACACCTATGCCTAAAATAGCAATTAAAAATTTTTTGTCTGTCTGTCTGTCTGTTTGTTCCGGGTAATCTTCAAAACGGCTGGACCGATTTCAAACATTCTTTCACCAATGGAAAGCTATAATATCAGGGCGTAAACTAGGCTATATTTTATCCCGGTATTCCCACGGGAACGGGAACTACGCGGGTAAAACGACTATAACCTATAACCGAAGCGAAGCGAGGGCGGGTTGCTAGTTACGATATATATATATACACTCGCGTGCGGATGTCGTGTCTTTTAATGCTGAACGATATCGTGTACCACAGAAAGAATACGTCACAACTACTTTTTCGAGCGTTTCAATGCCGAACACATCGCGATACTCATGTCAAGGTGGCGTCGTCGCACGACTCTAGCGACGATTTCCCGAATCTAGGCGGAGTTAACCGACATCGCACGATACGTCGCGCTCGCGCGAACATTACTATCTAACCCAACAAACGCCACCTAGAGCCTAAGGTATTTTGTTAGTCATCTTAAGAAATATTTCTCCCGTAGTATATGTATTATTCCCTCAGTGTTTGTCTTTGAAAAAAATAACGCAAGTAAAACAGCGAGCACAACTACTTTATAATCTATACCAATAAATAAAATTGGAGTGTCTGTTTGTAATGTCAAAATAGTGGGCTTTTTTCATGCTCACACGGTTATTTGCACTATACATATGCCTGAAATACACTTTATATTTTTTTTGTCTGTCTGTCTGTCTGTTTCTTCCGGGTAATCTTTAAAACGGCTGGACCGATTTCAAAAATTCTTTCACCAATGGAAAGCTATAATATCAGGGAGTAAACTATAGCCTAGTTTACTTACATATTTCATCCCGGTATTCCCACGGGAACGGGAACTACGCAGGAAAGACGACTGAAACCGAAGCGAAGCGAGGGCGGGTTGCTAGTCTATACCAATAAATAAAATTGGAGTGTCTGTTTGTAATGTCAAAATAATAGGCTTTTTTCATGCTCACACGGTTATTTGCACGACACCTATGCCTAAAATAGCAATTAAAAATTTTTGTCTGTCTGTCTGTCTGTCTGTTTGTTCCGGGTAATCTTCAAAACGGCTGGACCGATTTCAAAAATTCTTTCACCAATGGAAAGCTATAATATCAGGGCGTAAACTAGGCTATATTTTATCCCGGTATTCCCACGGGAACGGGAACTACGTGGGTAAAATGACTATAACCTATAACCGAAGCGAAGTAAGGGCGGATTGCTAGTATAATAATAAAACTTTACAAAGGTAAGACTCAATCAACCTTCAGTTAACTCTAAATTCAATCACTGCTATTGACATATTCATTTATTTGTGACTTGAAGGCCCGTCTCCGCTTTGTACAGGTAATCAACTGAGATTATAGGGATTTTATTCTAATCTCAACACACGAATTTATTTATTTATTTACCAAAAACTTTCCTAAACAATTGTCTGCTAATATTATCTAGTAATCTTTACTTTAGGGAAGGAAGGAAGAGGAATAGTCCGCCGCCTGTAGAGAGATTGTCCGAACCAGGGCCAAACCGAGAGGCGTTGGGGAGGCAGCACAAGGTATCTTGCCGGGCTGGCAACGGACGTCAAGGATTCGATACCAGTGGTCGGCCAAATGGCGAAGGAGAGGACGCAGCATAAGACGAACCTCTACTAGGTGGATAGACGACATCTTGAAAGTCGCAGAGAATCGTTGGATGCGAGTGGCATTCTCGTGAGGAGACCTACTGCCAACAGTGAATGTATATGGACTGATGTAAAAAAAAAAAATCATTTCTTTGCTCGTGTGGCGATAATAAAAAAAAATCATTTCTTTGCTTGTGTGGCGATAATAAAAAAAAAAAGAAAAGAACATAACTTTTGCCACCTCATTCTTGCCCGTAGGAGTTGTAAAAATTGGCTAAGGGTGCTCTAAAAGAGCGGGTAGCAGCTATTTCCTAGAAAACGCATAACACTTCACTGCGATCGCCAACGCGCCTGTCAAGCGTGGTGATAACGGCATTATCTCCTCAAGAGGGAACAAAATTTGAGCTAGGCGTACGTCCAATAGTGGACGGTGAAAGGCTTTATTTTGACTTTGGCAGCATTTGGTGTGGACGCACGGGTCACGAAAGGCATCCGCGCGATCTCATTACCTGCCGTGTTCCTCTTCGCCTTTGGGCTGACCAGTGGTACCGAATCCTTGAATGCCGTGGCCGGCTAGAGACGGCGACAAGCTGAACGGTGAAAGATTATATCACAAAGATGTTTTTTATTAAGTGTTATTTATAACAACTCAATTTTAAAGAATGTTACGCCTATTTATACATTGTTTCCCTGGTAAAATCGAAAAAAATATAATTAAATATTTTGAAATAAAAGTTTTCATTTAAAAATCGATTGTTTTTCTCTCGTAGAATGTATATTTATCAAAGTATATAAAAGTGTCATCGCTTAGTTATAGTTATAAACGTAATAAATTATATGAATACACTGAAAGAAAGAAAAATAGTTTATTTCTCCCTCGCAAGGGATGTATATTTGTATAACTAAGTATACATTATTATAGATAGATAATAGCTGGGATCCCCTGGGCAAGCGATTAAAAAGATTGCTACTGAGCTTAATGTTGTCTTAACACCACAACGCTGTTTTTCAGTAGCGACCTATATAGTTTTAAAAGCAAAATTTCAGTTTTTTTTAATTCAGATTAACTTTATTTTGATCAATAAAATAAACCGAGCCTAACTGAAGCACCCTCATCAACATCTCTTTATGGTACTAACTGACAAACACACAAAGCCTCTTTTTTCTACTCGGCTGTCAACGAAACGCGAACGCTCAAGCATTTGGTGCGTTTGAAATTTGGAGTTAGAATTTAAGGATATTTTTTGTTTTCTTTGTCTTTAATTATAATAAGGTGTTTCCGAAATTTTGTTTTTCATCTTCTATGCATTTTTTATTCTTAATCTATAAGCCTTAGAATAATAACGTATAGAAGGATAGTGTCCCTACTTTGAACATTCAAAACATGAATCTAAAAAAACTGCATGCGCGCAGACGATTACACACGTACACACGCACACCACTATACAAATTATGAAATCAAATATTGTTTTTTTTAACATAAATCGTCGAAATAATTTTAAAAGTAATGTTAAAAACCTTTTTAAGTTTTTCAAATGTGTTGTGACACCATTTGAATGCACAAATCGTCATAATTACCTATTTATTTTTTAAGAATTGCGTACGTACGTGCAGTAGAGTGACCTTGTACATTACGGAACGGTTCCGGCGTAAGCTCCATTAGGCTCCAATTGAAATGCTTCACTTTTTGTGCGCGAACTTACCTTCTATACGTTATTATTCTAAGCTATAAGCATATTGTTGGATATAGTTCTGTTCAGAACGGGTAGATAATGCCGTTAACGCCATTCAGGCAGGCGGATAAAATTCTATATGCCAGACGTTCTTCGGTGATCTTATTGCCATAATCTTTTCGTATGGTGACGGAGTAAGCATACAATTACATTACCCCATTTCGAACCCGTGGGCGTCGTAAAAGGCGACTTAGGGATTGAATATGCGTATAATATATATGGAAGAGAAGGAAAACTTGAAATTAATTCCTGTACCAACACGTCTGACCGACATGGTATAGTAGTCAAAGTCCCTCGTAATGTGGAGGAGTTTCGAACCCAACAGTGGGACGTGTATAAGCTGAAATAATGAAAATATACATGCTCTTGTATTATAAATAGCGACACTAAACTGTACAGTTCCGTGTGGCTACGGAGTAAGAATTCATCACTCCTTTTCTTATTCGTGGGCGACTTAGGGATTAAATATGCATATGCATAGGGATTAAATATCTATACAGGAGAAGGAAAACTTGAAATGAAATCTTACACCAACCCATCTGTTCCGGATAGGGACATCGAGAGGTGAGGGTACCCGAATGGGTATTCCGTCGGGCCGACCTCTGAGGACAAGGAACTCGTCACTGGTGGTCGGCCCAACGTCGAAGGCGACGTGGGTACGGGTGGGTTATGGGCCAGCATGCCGTCCTTACGTCGCCCCGGACGGAATGGACCACGTGTGCGCTTACATAGCCTATCTATAAAAAAAAAAAACAAAAAAGCACCAACCCATCTAACCAGCGTGGTATTATAGGTCAATAAAAAAACAAAAATCAAAAACTTTCTGAGGGTGATTGCTTGTGGAGGGTTTTGGTGGTGCCCTTGGTATCACCAAGCCTCAATGTACGCATTCACACTTCCTTCGCTTTCTTCGCGGTAGGCAACGGCCTTGTAAAGGTCCATGAGCGGCAGCAACACTTACCATCAGGTACACCTGACAGTACACTGTTTGCTCGTTTGCCACTTTAGCAATAAAAAAAAAAATATTCTTTATATTATCCCCGTCCGTCCATTCCATGCGGGGTGACCAACGAGCGACGTATGAACCCAAAACTCACTATATTCCCTTTTGCCACTAAGCCGGCCACTGTACCGAGTTTCTTGTAGTCCTTGACCAGCCGAGCGGGATAATATACCACTCTGGCCAGACGTCTAGAACATTAATATAGAATGAAAACATTAATTTTCAAACTATGCTACCATAATACAGAAGCAAAATTTCCCAAATTGATTAATTTCAGAAACAAAATAGAGTAAATTATTATCGAATTGAAAACTTAACGTGAATTGCTTTTGTAATTTGTTGAAACTAGTTCATAATATAGTTAAGAGGCCTCAAATTACATTAAATTATACAAAACGTGCTGTTCTTCAGAGAATTCCTTAAAGCTATTGTATAACTATATGTTTCCTTAAAATTACGTCTTTATTTATTATTAACTAGCAATCCGCCCTCGCTTCGCTTCGGTTATAGGTTATAGTCGTTTTACCCGCGTAGTTCCCGTTCCCGTGTGAATACCGGGATAAAATATAGCCTAGCTTACGCCCTGATATTATAGCTTTCCATTGGTGAAAGAATTTTTGAAATAGGTCCAGTCGTTTTGAAGATTACCCGGAACAAACAGACAGACAGACAGACAAAAATTTTTTAATTGCTATTTTAGGCATAGGTGTGCAAATAACCGTGTGAGCATGAAAAAGCCTATTATTTTGAAATTACAAACAGACACTCCAATTTTATTTATTGGTATAGATATAGATAATATAGCATAGTGGTGGTTTTCCGTGTGGTGACGGAGTAAAAATACAATTCACCACCACCCATTTTTTTTTAAGACAACACCCTATGGAAATAATCTTTGTATTGCAGGGGACTTTACAAACATATAACTAACGGATACAAATTATAGATTTTTTGACGTGACAACGTCTTATAATTCGATGGAATCGGCTGCACACACGAAAAAACATGACGTATGCGGCGTTACCTCGCTCTGAGGCGTTCCATTTAAGGCTTGATCCATACAAAATATCTATCAAACAAATAAAATTAAAATTTTCTTTTGAAAAATCCATTCCAACCATTCCATCAGTATTTTCTTATGACGTTGTCACGTTTAACTATCGTCAGTAAACCGACTTTACAGACAACCGATTTTTTTTTTGTGTTTGTATGAGTTGTAATGATGATGACAACAGGCAAGATAGCGGGTGATGAAATATATTTTTACTCCCTCACCACACGGAAAGCATTAGTTTTAATATCTAGGTAGAAAACAAAGATCTTACTCAAATTTCTATATTTTTCCATTCATTATCATTTCAGCTCATATACGTCCAACTGTTGGGCTCCAGAATTCTCAACAATAGAAGCAAAACGGACCTATTATACGCGCGCTGTTCAGACAGTTTGTCATAGGGTTTCCATTCGAGTTTGCCCTATCTTATATCGATTTTATCTGAATATTATATCCCTTTTTTTTTTTTTTTTTTCCCGTCCGTCCGGGACGATGAAAGGACGGCGCGCGGGCCCACAACCCACCCGTACCCACGTCACCTCGTTGATGGGCCGACCACCGAAGCAGATGTGACTTGTCATCAGTGGTCGGCCCGACGGAACACCCTTTCAGGTAACCTCACCTCTCGACGTACTGGGACGTCGGTCGCCATCGCGCGGTCAGCCTCTCTGCGGGTGACGGACAATTCCCCGGTCCGATAACCCGCGGCCTCGGCTAGGGCGGCATTAGGCGCAGATACTCGCGCCTGCACCGCCCGAGTCGCCGGCGGCGGAACGTGTCGCCGAATAGGAGCTCTACTCGCACACGATCCGCCGCCTCCTTCCGTGAGATAACGGCCTCACAGAAGGCGGCGACCGCGTCCCAGTTCCTGACGCTGTCGAGCATCTCCCTGGCAATGGTCGGCAGCGCCAGGTCGGCACCGATAATCGCGACGAGTTCACGGCGCTCCCCCTCCCACGCAGCACACTCCTCGAGCGTGTGCTGCGCCGTGTCCTCGTCGCAACTGCAGTGGTGGCAGGACGATGTGTTCTCCCTCCTGACAATCTTGTGCAGGTACTTCCCGAAGCAACCATGCCCCGTCAGCACCTGCACCAGTCGGAAGGAAAGCACCCCGTGCATCCGCTCCAACCACTCCATCAGCACCGGCCGGAAGGCCTCGACGGTCCTGACACCGTACCGAGGACTCTCCAGCCGGACTGCCCAACGGGCAATTACTTCTCGGCGGGCGTCGACCCGCCAGGCGGTGATCTCCTGCAGGGAGACCATACCGCCGCGGGCGCGCGTCTCCAACACCCGCCGATAAATGTCGGCGAGCATCTCCGCCTCCAGGTCCCACGGGGGAGTTCCGGCCAGGAGGCAAGCTGCCTCCGTCGACACCGTGCGGTAACCGCGTATGGCCCTGACCGCAATGACCCTCTGTGGTCGCCTCAAGAGGGCCCTCAGCCGGACGGTCAGGGACCCCGCCCACACCGGTGCGCCGTACAGAGCCATCGACCGGATCACCCCCACGTACAGCTGTCGGCACGTAACGCTGGGTCCGCCCACATTCGGCATCAGCCGCGAAAGGGCGGACGCCGCGCCAACAAGTCGGGGAACAAGTCGATGGAGATGCTCCCGGAACCAAAAATGCCCGTCGAGCACTAGGCCCAAGTACTTCATGTGGGCCTGGATGCTGATGGTGACCGACTTTACGGTGATCGAAGCGCCGGCGGGAGGCCCGGCGGTACGGAGGCCATGGAACAAAAGGGCCTCCGTCTTTTCCAGGGCTACCCTCAACCCCAGCGCTTCGATCCGCCTGACAATCTCCTCGGTGCCGAGAGTTGCCAGGCGTGCCGCCTCATCTAGCGTCTCGCCCCGGGCTGTGACGAGTGTATCGTCGGCGTAGCAAATTACGCCCAGCCCGGGTGGGAGGCTTCCTCTCAACGCCCAGTCGTAGCCAATGTTCAACAGGGTCGGACCCAGAACCGACCCCTGTGGAACACCGCACGTCATGGGCGTTCGCACAACGTCCCCTGCTCGGTCAACGTAGAGGACGCTGCGCCCCTCCGAGTAGTCTGCCACCAGCCGCCTGAGGTACACGGGCACCCCGTGATACCTCAGCCCCTCCCTGATGCAGCTGAATGGCAGACTGTTGAAGGCGTTGGCGATGTCCAGGGACACCGCCAACAGGACTCCTCCATCGGTGACGGCCTCCGCTACCACGGCCTTCAGGCGCAGTAGGGCCGCGATCGTCGAACGCCCTCTCCGAAAACCAAACTGGGCGTCCGACAGATCGGGCCCGACCCTTACGAGGTGCAGCTCGATGCGGGCAGCCAACACCCTCTCCAGCAGCTTGCCCGCATCATCGAGCAGCACGATAGGCCTGTAGGCTGAGGCTGACTCGGGAGACCGTCCCGGCTTCGGCAGGAGAACCAGCCTCCCCTCTTTCCAGCACCCAGGGAACTGCCCGGACGTCAAACAGGCGTCGAACAGTCCCCTGAGGCGTGGTCCCAGGTGCTCGAGGACCAGGGCCAGCACACGGTTCGGAATACCGTCGGGCCCGGGGGCGGTGGGTTTGACTCGCATACGCGCCACCGCCACCCCCATTTCCGGCTCCGTGATGGGCGGAGCACTTTCATCGTCGGCCTCTCGGTCGCTGTCCGGCGAAGCCATGACCGGGGGCGTGTGCTCCGCCCGCCGTGGAAAGAGGTCCTCGACAACTCCTGTGAGGAGGCTGGGCTAGAGAGTCTCGGTGAGAGGGGGGGCCCGTCCGCAGAGCTTGTTCAGCGTCGCGAGGTAGGGGCGACCCCAGGGGTCACGCTCGAGACTGTCCAGCATCTCCCGCCGACTAACGTCCTTGGCGGTACAGACGGCCAGCCTGAAGACAGACCGCGCACTGCGGTAAGCCTCGTACAGCTGGCCCTCCCGCTCAGCGTCGCGGTGGCGCGCTCAGCTGCGGGTGTAGGCCCTCCAGGCACGTATGCACGCGGCTCGAAGGTCCGCCAATTCTCGGGACCACCAAGGGACTGCATTCTTCGGGGGCAGACGCCGCACACGGGGCATGGCCGCATCGCAAATCTGCGTTAACGCACAGCGGATGCGGCCAGCCTCGGCATCCACCCCGTCCGCCTGGGGCGGTGAGGACAGCCACGACTGAACGATGGCTGCCTCTGCCAACAGGTCCCGATCCAATCGACCCACAGCCCACCGTGGAAACGCGGGAGCTCCGTCCGCCGTGTGACCCCTGCTGGGCTGCAGGAGGGTCCGGGAGACCTCTATCCGGATGTATCGGTGGTCGGATAGGGTCTCAACCTCCTCCTGGACGCAACAGCTCCTCACACGTGCTGCGACATTAGGGCTAGCGAACGACAAGTCCACTATCGACCCGCCCTGCTGCCGCACGCACGTTTGCACCGAGCCCCTATTCAGCAAACAGAGGCCCAGTGCCGCCGCCCACTCTTCGACCGCCCGCCCGCGATCATTCGTCCTGAGGGACCCCCACGCCGTGGACTTGGCGTTGTAGTCCCCCAGAACGAAGACTTGGCGTGGTGCCAGTCGCCGTATCGAGGCCCCCTGGATGGTGAGGAAGGCCCCGAAATCCGTCGCACTCCTGTTAGGGGAGAAGTAAACACCAAATAGCGTAACCTCTCCCCATTCCGCCGCGACATACCCATCGCCCTTGTCCTTGAGCAACAGGGGCGGGGAATGCCACGACGTGGAGGCGACGATTGCACAGAGCCGTCACTGCTGCCCAGCCAATTGGGCCGGTCAGGCACCACGTACGGTTCCGCGGCTACGGCTGCATCGATCAACCACTCCGCCATGGCTTGCAGAAAAACGTCCTGTGCCTCGGCGGCGTGGTTGAGGTTGGCCTGCAGGAGGTGGTAAGATTCGGCCGCCATTAGTGGGCCGTATCCATTACCTCCTCCACGCTGGTGGGCGATCGGGTCGCGCTAGGGGCGGGAGCGGCCGGGGTCGTCGGGCCGCTCCGGCCCTTTGGGGCCGAAGCCGGGGGTCTGCACTCCCTGCCCCCCATGCGATGCTTGGCGGGCCTATTGCTCGCCGCACACGCGGGGCAGTGAGGAGTGGCGGCGCACTATGCCGCCTTATGCCCGGGTTGACCGCAGCGGAAACAAAGGTCGCTGCAGTCAAAGCAGTTAGTGCATGTCGGCCGAGTGTGTCCGACCGCCATGCACTTGTAGCACCTCGCAGGCCGGGACTCCAGCACGGTCACCCGCGCCGAGCTCCAGCCCACGAGGAGCCTGCCTGAGCCGGCCAATTGCTTGGCTGACTCCACCGGGCACCGCACCCAGGCAGCACCGACGCCGCCCGGACCAGGGCGGATGGCGCCAATTCGGACGGTGTCCACGGGACACCCGGTTTTCGAGACGACGGCCTCCCGGATGTCATCCACCGTCACGGAGTCGTCCAGACCCGTGACCCGTAGTTCCGCACACTTGACGGGTCTGGCGATCTTGACGCCATCCTCCGCAGCAAACAAACCCCTCAGCTTGGCGGCCATGCTATCGGTCGTCTTGGCGCCCTCGGCCCCAGGGAACTCTAAAATTCGAGCCCCTGTCCGGGCCTTGCGGGTCCTGGCTTCGACGCCTCCTAAATCGGACACGTCAAGCTCCCGCCGGGCGCGACGCAAGACGGCCTCATAGCTGAGGCCGTTTTCGGCCGCCTCAGGCAGCACTGTGATCACCACCGCGGCTGACTTCGGCGGCCGGAGCCTCCTGTGCGACCTCTTCTTACCGGCTCCTGCCTTGGGAGCGGAGGCTTTGGCGGCGCTTTTGGCCTCCGCACTCCTCTTCTGGCCGCGACTTTTTCGGCTACGCTTGGCTGTCTGCCAACCCTCTTCAGGCGTGGCAAGGGTGCCGGGCGCAGCAGTCACGGCCGCGGCTGCGTTGGCCGCCGCCGGCGGGGCATTAGCCGGCAGCGGCTGAGGTCCGGCCTTGGCAAGAGCTGGTGCCACCTTCTTCTTTGCGGTGGGTCCTTTGGTCTTCGGCCCAGCAACGGCCGCAGCGTAGCTTCCTACGTGCCCGCCCTGGCAGGGTAGCGCGGTAGGGGCTGACGCCACGGCTTTCGGCCTGTTCGCAGCAAGCGGCGGCCAGAGTCGGGGCTCCGGAGGCAGTCTCGCCTCCAGACCCGCCATGCGCGCGTCGAGCATCTTAGCGAAAACATCAACCATGGCGCGTATGGTCTGGTCCGGCACGCCGTCCACTGCGGGCAGCGGGACCGCTTCGGCCGGCTGGGCCCTCTGGGGACTCGCCGCAGCGCGAGTTAGCGCAACGGGGATGGCGGGGGCGGCGGCACTTATCGGCGGCGCGGTCCTCGCCAGCTGCGCAACCTGGCGCCGCAAGTCGGCCATTTGTTTGGCCAACTCGCGGTTCGCCTTCTGCACCGCCGACAGTTCCTTTTGGAGGGCCTTGTTCTTCTCCTGCAGGCCTGAAACCTCGCCACTAAGGCGGGCATTTTCGGCCTGCAGGGTTGCCACATCAGTTGGTGGGGGGTCGATACCAACAGCGGGCTTTGTAGCTGCCGCGCTGGTGGGAGGGATGTCCGCTAAGACCCTCATCATTCTTGCGGCAGCCGCCTCTTTCGCCCGCTTTTGGGCATCAGTCCCCCGCGCATGGCTGATTGACGCAGGAGCCGCTGACCTCGCCGCCACCACTGCAGCCCCTCGTCCCCTACGAGAGGCCGGTACCTTAGGAGGAGGCATGATAGCGCCACTCCCTTCGGAGGCGGATCTTGAGGTGCCACTCATATTCAAGGGGCGCTTTCGCACCATCGAGGGGAGAGCCTCCTCCCCAACCACTAGGGCTGCCGCGAGGGCCGATGCCGGAGACCGGGATGACCCACCGACGGTCTCAGCAGCCGACATGTCGGTGTCCGACGGCTCTGCGGCAGTACTGCCGCCCTCGTCAGCAGTCGGAGCGGCTGCAGCGGCCTCCCTAGCCAGCCGCTCCTGCCTGACCAACTCGCGCCTCTTTACGCTCGTGGCCTTCCCGTCCCCATGTTCTTCCTCTTTTTTCTCTACTTTGGGGCCTCGAGTGTCGGCGGCCCCTTGCCTGAACTTGTGGCCTCAAGTGCTCGACTAGCAGCCGAGCTGCAGTCGGACGAGGCCTCTCCTTCCTCTGTGCCAGTTTTCCTGTAGCTTGGCAGGGCTTTTGGGTGGGAACTAATTGAATCCTCCGTGGTGGTGGTAATTTTGGGCGTCTCACCCCTCCTACCTACATCAGGTGTGTATCAATATTATATCCCTTAGTCATCTTTTACGACATCCACGGGCAAGATAAGAAATGGTGAATTGTTTTCATATTTCGTCACCACACAGACAATAGACTTACTTATCTTCTGTATAATGATTGTTGCTATTGAGGCGAGTAGGTATTGCAAATTATAAATAAACCTATTGTTATGGATTTTATCGCGTCTGTATTTGGTTTTTGTTTGCCCGACGTTTCGAACACTTTACAACGTTCATGGTTTTATGACGATGTCATTGTGTTCATAGTCGCGTTTATGATCACGGGCGGACATTAGTCCGCCTATGAACGCGATTAAATCCATAAAAATAGTCTTATCTTTCATACTTTTTACACCTATGCTAGTATAAGAGGGAGATGCTATAAAACACCAAAAACCGCATCCAGGATTATAACACCACAAAACAATTTATTTCTCCAAAATTTCTGGTACCGCAAATCCAAATGTCAATTGTGTTTCCCGTCCGTTTCGTCCATTTGTGTTTTCATTATTCATTTAACCCACACAATTCACGGGCGACGGGATCGTGGATTAAAGGCCCGTGTATCATCACGCCTCAATCGGTTTAGCAATCGCAATACTAACTTGGTTAGTTTTTTAAAAGGTAAAATTGGATTACAGTTAAAATAGAAATAAAATATTCGTGATAAAATACACTTAATCTGTGAAAATAGATAGCGTATTATGTATTCAACACTAATATTTGTTAGGCAAATAGCAGATTTGAGTAGCCAATTCAAGCGGTTTCACCTCTATAGTTTCTGCTTCCATAGTAGGGATGTGTCTTGGAGGTAAAATAATCGATTTTATAAAATAATTGATTAACTAAAAATAAATAATCGATTATAAAATAATCGATTTTTCGATAAGAAATGTGAGCTTTATTTTCTAATATAGTATGAAACACTGCACGCAGTATCGTGATGACTTTTTTTTAGGAAATCTGGCAGTGCAATAATCGATTAATTTCGATCGAATTTCGAATAATAAAAAATCGGTTAATAATCCATTTTTTATTATTTTGATTATCAATTGTAAAAATCGATTATTACAAAAAAATAATCGATTAAAAATCGATTATTATAAAAATCGATTATTTTTTCACATCTCTATTCCATAGAAATAGCGGGTTCCCTAGCTGAGGCCGCGTGTGACTGGACCGGGGAGTTAGTCCGTCACCCTCCGAGAGGCCGACCGCGTGAGGAAAGACCAACGTCCTCCCCGAGGGGGGACGTCGCTCGATGGGAGGGTACTCCTCAGGGCCGTCCACTGACGACAAGTCACCCTGCTCTGGAGGTCGGTCCAACGACGAAGACGACGTGGTGTCGCGGGTGGGTTGCGGGTGTTCGTGCTTACGCCTCTCTGTCGCCCCGGATGGAGTGGTGCGAGGAGTGCGCCGACCGTAGAAAAAAAAAAGCCGAAGTTATTCCTTATACAGACAGCTACTTGATGATAAAATATTATCAACTAGCCACACGATCTCGCTTCATTTCGGTTTTAGTCGCCTTACTCGCGTAGTTCCCGTTCCCGTAGGTATACCGAGATAAAATATAGCCTTTGTTACTAATATAAAGACAGCAGCTACCTAATACTTAAATATTATCAAAATTGGTCCAGCCGTTTTGAAGATTACCTACAACTAACAGATCGAAAAAACATTTTTAAACCGGTTTTAGGCATAGGTGCCGTGCAAATAACCGTGTGAGCATGAAAAAAGCTCAGTATTTGGATATTACAAACAGACACTTCTCAATTTTATTTATTTGTATAAATATCGGTCCAGTTATTTTGAAGATTACACGCAACAAAGAGACACACAGACAAAAAAAAATTAAACTGGTTTTAAGGCATAGGCATCGTGTTATAAGAACAGGATAACAAAACTTTCTTGCCGGATTTTTCTCAGTATGGCCGTGTGCCGATCCAGTGGTAATACCTATACTAGATTGTTAGGTTTTAAATACAATTACCATTTATTTTTAATTTTAAATAATTACTAACCATAAAGACTATAATTTTTTCATATAGAATCATTTTCTTCTTATACTGGTAATAAAGTTGTATCTAAATGTGGGTCAATATTTAATAACTAATTTTCAGTATAGGGTAGATAATTATAAATTTTCTCTAATAACGATGACTTGCTGGACGTGAGACATCTTAGTCCACCCGTGACCATGAACGCTGCTAAGTGTTCGAAACGTTGGGAAATCAAAAATCAAATACAAACGCGATAAAATGCGTAAAGTGGTTTTATTGTTGTTGCCAGCGGAAGATCAGTGTTGGGTGATACCCAGCTAATGCTGAGATGGTGCCCCTTTTGGCAGGACATGTATTAGACCGCATTTATATATATATATATATATATATTATAACTATTATTTTGTATACCTTTTTTATATTAAGCGCTTATTTATTTCTTGTTATAATAATTACGCTTAGCATGTCTTCCGCCGAATAAATGCATTTTCTTTCTTTCTTCTTCTTTCTATTTAAAATGTGCAATACTCGCGTAAACATCATAAATCGTTAGGATAATAATGATTTACTTTATATATTTACATTGAAATAATATCTTTATTTTAAATATCTTAATAAAATGTAGTCAAGGAAAATCTTTTATAAAATAAACATTAACTATCCAATTTTTAAAAATAGATTGAATAATATTTAATTAAGCAAAGATAAAGCAACAATTAACGTGTCATTGTACTCTATCAACAGTTTCGTTACAAGATCTCCCAAATGAAGAATAAACAAGAATGTTTGCGAATGTTAATCGTCATCTATCACGCCCTTTATTTAAGAAGCTCTTGCCAAGATTTTTGGCTTACAGGAGTTATAGTTGATATATCAGCATGTATATGTATCGTGGCTATAGATTTATTTGATTACTTGCAAAATTAAAACCAAAAATAAGTGCAAGTCGGAGTCGCGCACGAAGTGTTCCGTACCATTGTCTATAAAAAAATAGGCAAAACATGGCGTTTTTTGTATGGGCCCTTAAATATGAATTTTATTTTAATTTTATTATTTATTATTAAAGTAAAAATACAACTGATTACTTTGTGAATATTTCAAGTGCTGTGCCATTATCGATATCGAGCAAAAAAGGACAATAAAATCGCCACTATAGTATGGCAGCCCCCCTTTAAAGATTTATTTTATGTTATTTTTAGTATTTGTTGTTATAGCGGCAACAGAAATATATAATTTGTAAAAATTTCAACGGTCTAGCTATCGCGGTTCTTGAGATAGAGTCTGGTGACAGACAGACGGACGGACAGACAGCGAAGTCTTAGTAATAGGGTGCCGTTTTACCCTTCGGGTATGGAACCCTAAAAATTATAATCGTGTTTGTTTCCATCATAGAGTATACATATTCTGATTTCTGATTTTTACAAATAAAAACTATTTTTACGGATTTTATCGCGTTTGTATTTGATTTTTGATTGGTTGACGTACAAAAGATTTGTATCAAAATAAGAAACAAAATTTAATAACTGGATCCTATATTTTATGGACTATCCATAAAATATAGGATGATCTCTGTGACAGTTGTCCCTAGTGCTGTCACGCTTACGATAAAGTACGTAGTTTTTATCGATAAACCTCTTTATTTTTATAATTGTGATTATCTATTATAATTAAAATACAATCAATGAAAATCTTTTTGAATTTATTTCAAACAAAACTGTTTTTTGACTGTTTTAATTATTCAAAAGGTCCAGACAATCAAGGTCTAGGTCATTATTATCGTCATCACTGGAGCGTTCCTGCTAGAACATTTATAAAATATTTTGCCAAAATAGGGACGGTCGTTAGATCAATCGATCAATTACAACTGTTTTATAAATAAATATGTCTAATTTATTGACAATAAGGCGTACATAATATTATCATTTACTCTAAGACAAAAAGTCGTTTTTTAATGTTTGATTAATTCAATTTATGTATTTTATAATGTACCTGTCTGTTGTAATTGTAAAAAATATGTTGAAAGTATTATATAGGTACTGTATTGGGTCTGTATGACACTGTACGTGCGTAAGCGTCATTTATGTATAAAATGTTTACTAGGTATTTCAGTACTTACGAGGTACATTTTAGGCATGAATATTAATATTTTTATATTTATAATATATTGCAATTCAGTTGCAATAAAACTGGCAGGAAAAGAATGAAAATATATTTGATACAAAATGAAATTATCAACATGTCGCTTGTTCAAACTTACTTCGTTGGTTTCGTTGACATCTGTCACAGAGATCAAGCTATATTTTATGGACTATAATTTTGTAGCGAGTAGATATAAATATTTGTTATAATGATGACTTTAGCCGAAGCTACGGGTGACCGGACCAAGGATTAGTCCATCACCCGCATAGAGGCTAACCGCGCGACGGATATGAATGTCTGTTTGTTACACTTCCACGCCTAAACCACTTAATCGATTTTAAAAATGTTATCACTGATCGAAAGCCACATTGTCATCGAGTAACATAGGCTATATTTTATCAACGTATTCTATAAGAACTGGCAATATGTAAATATGCTAATATTACATGCTTATATATGAAATTTGCGTTTTGTCGTACTGACCACTTTGATCTGAAATATCTTCTCATTTAGCTGGTACATTTGAATTTTAAAAACAATCATTCATTTGTTTTTTCCTCATTATTTTTTTCTTTGGCGTCGCTTATTACCGCACAATGGAAAACATGAAATATCGCTAAATTTACGAGTACGAGTTCTATCGTGGCACCAGTGTTGCAGAAACAGCTCGAAGGATTAATGATGTATACGGCGCTGGTGTCGCAAAAAAAAATCACGGTACTTTTTAGTTTCAACGTTTTCGTTCTGGAAATTTCGACCTTCAAAACCAACCCCGTGGACGGTCGGAGACCAAAGTGGAAAATGAAGAATTAAAGGCTATTGTGGAAACGAATCCATCACAAAGTGCTTCAGAGATAGCTGCAGGCTTCGGAGTAAGTAATAAAGCTGTATTAATCCACTTGAAGCAAATTGGCCAAGTAAAAAAACTTAAACGATGGGTCCTCATGAATTGAGTGAATCGAACTTGCAAACACGCGTCGACTGCTGTGTTACTTTGCTTAACCGACACAATAATCAAGGGATTTTAAACCAAATCATTACCTGTGATGAAAAATGGATACTGTACGGTAATCGGAAGCGCTCGTCACAATGGCTGAACCCTAAAGACCCAACCAAATCCTGCCTGAAACGAAAATTGACTCAGAAAAAGTTACTTGTGAGTGTTTGGTGGACTAGCGCTGGTGTCGTTCACTACAGCTTTCTAAAATCTAGCCAAACGATTACGGCAGATATATATTGTCAGCAACTGAAAACCATGAAGGAAGAACTAGCTGCTAAAGAACCGAGATTGGTTAGAGAATTGCTCTAGGCCACTGCTGCTTCACGACAACGCAAGACTGCACAACACCACACTGCACAACAAACAACCAATAAAGTACAGTTGGAATGTCTGCGACATCCACCGTTCTCCCGGACCTTAGTCCAACAGATTGTAATTTTTTTCCGGAATTGGGACAAATTCTTACAAGAAAAAAATTCAACTCCGATGCGGCAGTCCAAACCTCCTTCAAAGATTCTCGCCCCATGGTTTTTTTTAGTAAAGGGATCAATGAACTACCTATGAGGTGGCAAAAGTGCATAGATAACAACGGTGCACACTTTGATTAATTAAATGTATTTCGTCATCATCATCTTGCTCTTATCCCAATTACTTGGGGTCGACGCAATATGTCATCTGTTTTGACATATTGCAAAAAGTTTCGGCAATGACTTTTATGACCGGCCGCCTGCCTGACGTCAACCCTCCTTGGGAATGTAATCGTTGACCCAATGGTACCAGATGGAGTTGATCCGGGTCAATCTAGGGCTCTTAGTCGTCTTTTACGACACCCACGAGCAAAGCAAGGGTTGGTAGTATTCGAAGCCGCTACCACACAGCACACACATTAATTAAATGTATTTATTACAAAAAAAAATGACTTTATATTCCTCCCGTTCAAAACGACAATTTCATATGTAAGGACTTAATATATAATAAACCAATAACAATTAAATGTTATGTTAGCAGTTGCCATGAAAACGGCGACTGGACGGAACATTTGACGGCCATTCTTACTACAATTTGCCCGAGTTGCTAACATTTGTAGGCGCTGCTCTACTTTAATTTATTCCATGGTTGTGTATTTATAAGTTACAGTCTGTCTAATCATCTTCTCATCTTAGCGCATGTACATGGTGGACTTCTCCTCCATAATAGAAGGGAAATTGTACTATACGCTATTCAGTTGGTATAGAGTTTTATTTCGAGCCTACTCTTGCGTAAATTTTATGTGCATCTTTAATATGTAGTCTGTTATGATACCATAGGCGGATAGGGGTAATGAATTGTATTCTTACTTCATCGCCACGCAGAATATAGGCTATCTAATATACAAATCAAACCAGTAGCTGTTAAGATTACAATATGGAATTAAAAAAAAAAACCGGCCTAGTGCGGGTCGGCGTCATGCACATAGGGTTCCGTACCATCTATACCAATAAATAAAATTGGAGTGTCTGTTTGTAATGTCAAAATAATAGGCTTTTCTTATGCTCACACGGTTATTTGCACGATGCCTAAAATACAGATAAAAAAAAATTGTCTGTCTGTCTGTCTGTTTGTTCCGGGTAATCTTCAAAACGGCTGGACCGATTTCAAAAATTCTTTCACCAATGGAAAGCTATAATAGCAGCGCGTAAACTAGGCTATATTTTATCCTGGTATTCCCACGGGAACAGGAACGACGCGGGTAAAACGATTAAAACCGAAACGAAGCGAGGGCGGATTGCTAGTTTTGTATGAAAATCGTGTTTGTTGTAGGGAGACCCCCTTAAAAAAATATTTTATTTATACATTAAGTTAAAAAGTTATTTATACATTAAGAATCCATTACATACACGCAAATACGTACATCCATACTAATATTATAAATGCGAAAGTAAGGATGTTTGTTTGTTTGTTTGTTTGTAACGCTTTCACGCTTAAACCACCGAACCAATTTCAAAAATTCTTTCACCAATGGAAAGCTATAATATCAGGGAGTAACATAGGCTATATTTTATCCCGGTATTCCCACAGGAACGGGAACTACGCGGGTTTAAGCTACTGAAACCGAAGCGAAGCGAGGGCGGGTTGCTAGTAATTGATAAAAATATCAACTGTCTTGCTATTGTGGTTCTTGAGATACAGCCTGGTGATAGACAGACGGACGGACAGACAGCGGAGTCTTAGTAATAGGGTACCGTTTTTACCCTTTGGGTACGCAACCCTTAAAAAAAGACCAATATTCCGCTAATATGGAAATATTACACTTCTTTTTTTTATACATAATCTACATATAAATGATAAAAAAAATCAAGTTTGTTGTATGGGAGCCCCCTTAAATATTTTATTTATAGTATTTGTTGTTATAGCGGCAATAGAAATACATCATCTGTGAAAATTTCAACTGTCTAGCTGTCACCGTTCTTGAGATACAGCCTGGTGACAGACGGAGGGACGGACAGCGAAGTCTCAGTAATAGCGTCCCGTTTTTACTCTTTGGGTACAAAACCCTAAAAAACATCAGCTAGTAATACTAGTAATATTTCTCGATAAATATCCTAAAACAAAAATAACTTTTCTTATCTTCGTCGTTTATGAGGATTAGTCCTTTCAAACAAACATATAGAGAAACAAACTTTAGTTTTATAATACTAATTTACATTTATCACTTGATGTTAAGTAAGATAGCAATATTTTATTGCCCATTACAGTAACATATACATTCGTATCCTGCCACGATCACTCAATATTAACAACTTGTTTGCCGGAGCGAGCAAAATGGTATTCAACATAATTACTCATCCATCCGGTCGATTTGGCTCGTTTTACTATCCACACAACTGAGCTGACGGAATGAGCTAGTTACGTTTAAGTTAGATACAGTTTCCATTTCAATAATTTTCTTCCATTAAATCGATTCATATCCGTATGGTGAAGGAATAAGAATACAAATCGCTACTTCCTGTCTTGCCCATGGATGTCGTAAAAGACGACTAAGGGATACAAAACGCATATAACATCTATGCAAGAGAAGGAAAACTCGAAATAAAACCCTATATCAACCTCTCTGATCAGCGTGGTATAGTAGGTCAATTTCCCTCCAAACACGTAGGAGTCTCCACTATTGTGGAGGAGCTCAAGCCCAGCAGTGGGACGTATATGAGCTGAAATGATGATAATGATGATGATAAAATCGATTAATTGAGTATCAAATATGACTTTTTAAATAGTTTACTTATCTTATTAACGACATTTTGTATAGAGCTCCAGAGATTCTTACGCTTTATTATCATCATCATCTTGCTCTTATCCCAATTACTTGGGGTCGACGAAATATGTCATCTGTTTTGACATATTGCAAAAAGTTTCGGCAATGACTTTTATGACCGGCCGCCTGCCTGACGTCAACCCTCCTTGGGAATGTAATCGTTGACCCAAATGGTACCAGATCGAGTTGGTCCGGGTCAATCTAGGGCTCTTAGTCGTCTTTTACGACACCCACGAGCAAAGCAAAAGTTGGTAGTATTCGAAGCCGCTACCACACAATTCTTACGCTTTATATGATTTACAAATCATTATTCTGAGTGTATTTAATTAATATTCTCTCACGATCACAAACGCAAAGAAAAATTATAAAAAAAAAACGATTAAGTACGAGTCGGAGTCGCACACGAAGGATTCCGTACCATTATCTATAAAATCGCGTTTGTTGTATGGAAGACCCCCTTAAATATTTATTTTGTTTTGTTTTTAGTATTTGTTATAGCGGCAACAGAAATAGGTATATAATTTGTGAAAATTTCAACTGTCTAGCTATCGCGGTTCTTGAGATCCAGCCTAGTGACAGATAGACGGAAGGACAGACGGACGGACAGACGGAGGGACAAATAGCGAAGTCTTAGTAATAGGGTCCCGTTTTGCCCTTTGGATACGCAGCCCTAAAAATGTTATACTCGCGTAAACTACAGCAATCAACAGAGGCTCTTCTTATCAGGTCTTATCGATCTTATTTTTAGGGTTCAAGCTATAAGTATTTTCTACAATAAAAGAAAGTACGTCATATTATTCACGAGAACAGAATGAATTGGCATAGTATTTTATTTTGAGATATTCTCACTTGATTTTATTCACTTATGGATATATTATTTAATAAATTATAGAAAAAATTCGTGTAAGTAATGACCATCCACAAAATTGATATTAGAAAATGCTTATAATCAAAAAAATGCTTATAAAAAGCTTAGATAGCTTTTTAAATTCCGGTTGCAATTATCGACAGAAGTCTCCCCTCCGCTATATTCGAGTTATTAATAAAAAAAAATTGAATAACCCCGGCACAAACTAAAATAATTTAAAAAATTATTACGTTCTCTTCAACAGGTATTATTAATTAATTGTAATTTAACGATTATACTGGCAAGCGTGAAGCACTTAATCGAATAATTACATGCCATTATATCATTTTGGAAAAGAGCTGTGTAAGAGTATTTTACACTGCTGGACCGATATTAATCTAAAATAGCTAAGAACCACCGCAAGGAAACTGGCTTTCAAATAAAAAAGGAAAACCGCATCGAAATCGGTCCATGCGTTTCATCCCCCAGACAGTTACGCACACAAACAGATACACATCGACGTCAAACACCCCTCTTTTGCAACGGGGGTTAAAAATAACAATATTGGCGTATTTTATTTACATCGATTTACACCGAATTCCTTTTACATTCATTCTTTTATAATGAAATATTAAATATTAAAATGGTTTCGTATGGCGAAGTTATATTACAACACAAACACAATTAATTCACTCCAACCTTTACCTTTTAAATTGGCTAAAACTACTAACGCCTAATTTAATTATAATAGCAAACATAACAGAAATCTGTGCGTTTGCTATTCCTGGCGTGTTTGCACCGGTTTAAGAAATAAGCCGGCTGGGTCCTTATTTGAATGTTAGATTTGATTATTAAGCCGCACTAGGAAATGATGTTCGGATAAATATAGTAGGTACGTGTCCTTAAAGCCTCGAATTTTCAAAACCAAACTAATAGCCACAGACTACGTCAAGTTTTACAGGCATTAATTTATAATTAGCAATTTTTCTATAAGGCTTGTAATAGAAGCGCCTCGTTTCTACTTAGATGCTGTAAAGTTGAAGTAAACTTTACATTAGTAATTAATTTAATTCAATTCGATAAATAAAATAGATAATATAATGGATATAATACTTCGTGTCTAAAATTTGCGCGCTAAGCATCTTTGAGCTTAGGGCTTTAGGAAATATGCGCTATTATTGCATCTACCTTGGTCAGGCGAGTTGGTATAAGATTTAATTTTGAGGCGTTTTTCTTGCAGTGATATTACTGTTTGTAGCCGTAAATAGTTCTTCTAAGACCAGTCACAACCATTTAATCGGTCTCATATACCTTCGGGAAAGAATGGTAGCTTACATTCTTAACTCTTCATCCGAAGGGAATGAAAAATGAACATAATACACAAATTAATTCTTCCATTTCCATATAAACGTTAAAAGTCATCAACCTAAAATAAAATAAACAGCGTCATCCCCGAAAATTTAAAAAGCCAAAAACGGATGTCATAAAAATGTAATTAATTTGAATAAAATACAGCGAGCAAAAATACAACTCCCTTAATGGCACATTTGAATTTCTGTCGTTGTTTTATCAAAACCTACTATCATTAATAGACGCTTAATATCTGCCCCAGACTTACCACCTACCTGTTTTCAGCATTTTACCATTTCTCCAGAATAATATTTGAATATATAAGTGATAAATATATTTCTTTGTAAAAAGGTCTTGCTGAGTTTTGATATTGTTTTGTCGCCAAAAAATAATAGTATTCGAGAATTACGTGATACGAGTATGTTCCCACTAAATTGAGTTATTAAACTTGATTCTGTTGTGTGATTTTGAAAGAAGTGTTGAAACTCTTTAATGTAATGTTTTTAATTACACTAGCTGAACCAACAGACGCTGTTCTGTTCAAATTAAAAAAGTGATTCTCTTTGAAATCGATCGTAGTGCCTCCTACCGAGTCCAAATATTAATCAAAAATATTTCGAGCCCACTTACATCCATACAAAAATTTCATCAAATCGGTCCAGCCGTTAGAAAGGAGTTCAATTACAAGCATATGAACTATATATATACTCTCTCGACTTATTCTGTCTGTTGAGTTTTTTATTACAATTTCACAATAAAAAAATTCTCAATTGTAATTTCTGGGCAGAACTGTTAACGGTTAACAGTCTTAAGACTGTTATAATAAGAAAGAAAATCGTTGTTCTCTGATCAAATAACGCCATTAGTCTAGACTGTGACTTCATCATCATTTCAGCTCATATATTTCCCACTGCTGTGCTCGAGCCTCCTCCACAGTAGGAGGGAATTTGGCCTACTATACCATGCTGGTCAGATATGTTGGTACTACGTGTTCACTTCAAGATTGCCACTACCTCCCGTCCCAAATCCCTACCTCGTGCCGCAAGAATCGCCCGCTAAGTAGCGATAGCAACGCTAATGTGTGTATTCGTCTGCTTCTATGTACTTACGGTTTTTGTGTTTTCGTGCTCCCATGCTTGTTTAATATATTGTGTGGCTTGTTACTAAAATTAGTAAGAGAGGAAAGGTTTTTGCATAGCGGCGAACTTAATATATTATATAAAATAATTAAATTCTTTGAACAAGAAATAAAATGAAAAGCAATTGATAACTGCCTATAATGTTCAAGATATTGTTGCAATGAAAATTATTGGCCAAGTCCTTTTCTGTACCCTCGAAAACTTTTATTAATGATAACTTGTAATAAATTTTGTAATAATGGGTCTAGTACTTAAGTCGTGAACTAAATAACAAACAAACTCACATTTGAATTTATAATATTAATAAGAATAAGCATAGTATTTTATTTTATCAACGTGTCCAGCTTTTCTGTGTAAGAAAATTAATCAACCATAATTTCATTGTTTTGGCAACGATATTGATAGCTGTGACGTCGTAACGGTCGACGACGGCAATCTCGAAGTGAACGCGTAGTACCTGGTTTTCTTCTCTTGCACAGATGTTATGTGCATAATAAATCCCTTGGTCGTCTTTTGTGACATCCACGGGCAAGATAGGGAATGGTGAATTGTATTCTAACTCCGTCACCATACGGAATTGGTGCTGCTGCTATTGGCGAGTGTATATTTACGACATTGGATCAATAATACAGTAACATTAATTAAAATATATTGTACCAATTAAAAAGTATCGAAATATAATTTTACTTAAAAGAACTTTTAAATCGTCAAGACGATAATTAATATACACAAAGGTATCTTTGTTTTTGTCTCATATTTTAATTGTAATAATAAACTCTTAATTAATAACGACGAAGGAAATTAATGCCAACTTTTTGCTAAAACTTTTCTGTATAACATTTTTTTACAAATTTACTGGCAGGTTTTGTTGAAGCTATAATTATTAAATTCTAAAAAGAGAGGTATGAAAAAGTGTAAAGTTCAGTGAGAAAAAAGTTTTTGGTTGAGAATATTCTTTAAAATTTATTTATTAGTTTTCGAAAATATCTGAAACTATCAAGTAAGGATACAATATAATTAATTATTCGTTTCATATTATTATATTTTTAGTGTTATTTAATTCATTAACTTCAAGTTCTGTTCCCGATTTTCTCTTCTGAATCACTCTATTCATCCTTCCATTAGCCTACAGGCGTCCACTGCTGGATATAGACCTCCCCTCAAGAATGACACACGGAACGGTCCTGTGTCACTTGCATGCAACGTTTCCCTGCGATTTTGAAAATGTTATCAGTCCACTTTGTAGAGGGTCGTCCTACGCTGCGTCGTCCGATTCGTGGTCGCCACTCGAGAACCTTTCTTCCCCAACGATGGTCGGTTCGAAGTCGATATGGCCAACCCATTGCTAGTTCAACGTGCTAATTCTACGAGCTATGTCGGTAACACCCGTTCTTCGGCGGATTTCGGAATTTCTGATTTTATCACGTAGAAAAATACTGAGCATAGCCCGTTCCGTAGTACGTTGAACTTTGAGCCTTTATATGAGCCAGACTCTATTCATATCCCTAGTATTGCTTTTTTACAACATTGTATGTGGTAGGGTCTCGCTGTTGTCAGTCGTTTGTCTACTGCTTTTTTTTTGGCGTGAGCTGCGGTCGGCCCACCCCTCGCACCACTCCGTCCGGGGCGACAGAGAGGTGAAAGCATGCACATCCGCAACCCGCCCAAACACCACGTCGCCTTCGTCGTTGGGCCCTCTCATCGACCGTCATCCGGGGGGACGTCGATCGATGAGAGCGCCCAAGGGTTACCCTAAATAAGGGGTATTCCGTCGGGCCGACCACTGATGACAAGTAACGATGAAGGCGACGTGTCACGGGTGGGTTACGGGTGTGCGTGCTTTCGCCCCTCTGTCGCCCCAGACAGAGTGGTGCGAGGAGTATGCCGACCGTAACCCACCGCCAAAAAAAAAACTCGATAAGATAAGAAAATCATATGCTAAGATTATTGACTTCAGCCTGCTCTTCTAGCAGAATCAGGCAGCCAGCGAATCCAGAATCCTCGCACACTTTTTTGAGTCGAAGGACTATTTCCTCCAAATCAAATAGGCTGACATAGTAGTATAGAACCAGAGACCAATGATGGACAGAGAAATGAGTCCAAGAAACATAGCAATTTAACTTGCCGAGGGGTACCTCATATAAGAAAATCACAGCTACATTACATGTTCTACATTAAATTACATTAGCGTACAGTGACTTTTCGTGTGGTGATGGAGGAAGAACATAATCCCCTCTCTTGGCCGTAGATATTACAAAAGACGTCTAAGAAATTAAATAAGTATTTAACACCTTGACGTGACGGAGTAAGAATATAATTCACCCCCTCTTACCCGGGGGTGTCGTTAAATACGACTAAGGGATATAACATGCATATAACATTTATGCAAGTGAAGGAAAACTCGAAATAAAACCCTGTACCAACCTGTCTAACCAGCATAGTATAGTAAAGTCAATTTCCCTCCTATTGTAGAGGAGGCTCAAGCCCAACAGTGGGACGTATATGAGCTGAAATGATGAATGATAACATGTTTGCAAGAGAAGACAATCCCGAAATAAAACCCTATACCAACACGTCTGACCAGTATAGTTCTAATAGGTCAATAAGAGGCAACTCTTATTGTAAATGAGGCTCGGGCCCAATAGTAGGAACTATATGAACTGAACGAATGAATGAGTGTATAACGAATGAATGAGGGAAATACTTTTCCTGTAGTTCAATATCATTCTCATTCGTTCATTATTCTCTGCCTACATAAAACTCACTGCTGGACTCGAATCACCTCTACTGTAGGAAGGAAAAGGACGTAATATACAACGCTGGTCAGAAGTGCTTTCCTCTCTTCCGTTACGTTATTAGCATACTACATCCCTCAAGAAAGCAGGCGACAAATTGTATTCTTTCTAAGTTACCACCTTTTAGATAAATAATAGAATATTATAGTTTAAATAAACTAAAAAACTCACTTACAAGTTACAAGTCAAGTAGTTACTAGTAGTTTACTTTCATCTTACAAGTTTTGTACGCAACTATCTTGAGATAGTCTTTACTGCATTGTGCTAAGCTGACAACTCGAATTATAGAAGTTTCAAATTTCGCGCATGCGTACTTCGCACACTAGCTCTCTCTAGAAATTTCTAAATTTTGGCGAATCTCATCAGAACATTTGCCTATTTTGATCGAATTATTTCATTGTCATGTGCCTTTGACGAGTGTGCAAACTTTAAATAAAATCTGTTCATTCAAAGTGGGACAAAACGACGTTCAAAGATTCCGTTACATACATAGATACATACATAGATACATACATACAAGTGAAACTAATAAAAGCGTGTTAATATTATTCAAATTCTTATTTACTTTATTTAAAAATATCAACATAAATTAGTTTTAAATAAAAATAAGCAATCACAAATAGATCGACACTCATTTAAACACACTTTAAAATTAGTTCAAATTCTTCAAGACATTTTTATTATTGTAGAAAAATAGACGAATAAAAAAATACTACAGCGTAAAATAGTAGCGCGTACATTATACTGAGATTAATTATAAACTTTTTGGACCAAAACATATTGTATGTTTTGTGGGCGAGCTGGTGACGTCACCGAAGCAAGTGTCAAAATTACAATTTTTCTGTACATTCTTATCATATAACGACAGCCAAATTTTCTAACTTCATGCCAAGTTACCCAGAATAGTATTGCTACTTATTTTCCAGGTGATTCTGTGGATTTTGACTCCAACAGATAGGTAGGTAATTAAGGGTTTTTTTTTTTAGGTAATTAAGAGCTGGTGACATATCTATAAACATAGTGCATGTTTAGTACAATTTAATATAATATGTATTACTTGTGAGGTGTGTTTTCATGCGATTGCCAAGTCATTCTGTTTATTTAAAACAAAAATGATCTTTAATATTGATATAGTCACTATAAGAAGTTGTTAAGTTAGCTATTTACGTAATAACTTAAGAAGAACGGTCCCTTAAGCAGGGACTGAATGAGTTAACTGACTTGGTATAACATGGATCTCACAAATTTTTATGGTAGAACAACTCAGTTGCGAGGCTTGACTTTTTTTACAAGTCTTGTTTTTGATGGTATATGTAGTTTATATGTAATAGTATGTGAGTGAGACGGAGCGACGCGATGTTGTGCGTAAGCCAATGTGCGCTGAATTAATTGTGATTGTTGTGTAATATTTTAAATAATAAAATTAATCATATTTTTGGAGTGAAATTTCTTTGCGAGCATGAGGGTAATTTTTTTACGGATGAAACGCCTCACAAAAATGTGCAGCGTTTTTGTCGAAGAAGAGGGAGAGAGCGATTGAGACCGATTGAGAGAGAGTGAGAAAGGACGAACATAGCACGATGCACAACCATGGGGAGTAGGGAGCAAGCGAGTGAGAAAGATTGAGAGATTTTTTTTATCTTATTTTTTTAATACTGATAAAACACTTGAAACCAAAGAAGTTTCACTTCTGACCTGCGTACTTAGTACTCACGCCATTTTTTATATACACATTACGCCATATTAGTTTCTATCGTAATTTGTTCTTTTATGCAATATACTTGTACAAAATAATTTCAATGTTACACATCTGCCAAGCATCCTGAGCGATGGCTCACTTTTTTTAATAATTATATATATTTTCCATAAAGATAAACGCAAAGATATAAAAGCGGCGCTATAAATCTCCACTTCAGATAATCCGTTAAAGAAACAAGGTTTTTCTTTTTAGCCGTGTCTCATATCAAAGCCAACGAAATAGCGCCTACGAACGCATCTGTTCTAATCTGCGCGCAAATATTTATTATGCTCCCTATTAGGGTGTGTACAATCTGCGAAAGATGGCTGAAACGGATTTTCTTGTAGCATTGTACGAGATTATATTTTTTATACAATTGCCAGTCAACGCAAACCTTTTATGGCTGGTTTTTTGAAATATGTCGAGATTTTTTTTATAAAACTTTTTTGCATATGTTAATTGAACAAGAAATTACTTTATCTAGATAATTTCACGTAAGACGATGATACGGGGTAATACTTACGAAATGTATTATTACTAGCAACCCGCCCTCGCTTTGCTTCGGTTTCTGTCGCCTTATCCCATAGAGAACTACGGGATATCGAACGAGAACGTTCCCGTGGGTATACCAGGATAAAATATAGCCTAGTTTACTCCCTGATATTATTATAGCTTTGTATTGTGTGAAAGAATTTTTTAAATCGGTCCAGCCGTTTTGAAGATTACCCGGAACAAACAGACAGACAGATAGACAGACTAAAAAAATATAAACTTATTTTTAGGCATATGTATAGTGCAAATAACCGTGTGAGCATGAAAAAGGCCTATTATATTGACATTACAAACAGACACTCTAATTTTATTTATTGGTATAGATATAGATAAAATAAGTAAAAAAACCTTTGACCACCTTTCCGTGTACACTACACGTGGTCAAAGGTTTTTTTGGTCATAATGAATACATAGATCACAGTAATGAATATAATTCACAACTCCTCTCTTGACATGGGCGTTGTAAAATACGACTTAGAGAAGCAATAAGCATATATCATCTAAGCAAGAGAAGAAAAACTCGAAATAAAACCCTTTACTAACCCGTTTTGACCGTGTGGTGACGGGTAAGGCCAGTAGGGAGTGGTGAATTGTATATTCACCACTCCCTATCCTACCCGTGGATGTCGTAAAAGACGACTAAGGGATATCATGTGCATATAACATCTATCCAAGAGAAGGAAAACTCGAGATAAAACCCTATAACTAACCTGTCTGACCAGCATGGTATAGTAAGGTCAATTTCTCTCCTATTATGGAGGAAGCTCGAGCCCAGCAGTGGGACGTATATGAGCTGAAATGATGATGATGATGACTAACCCGTTTGTAGCGCTGAAAAGTAGGTCTATAGAACAGCTACTATTATGGAGAGGACTCGAGCCTAACACTAGGTCGTATATTCTGAGATGATGATGAAGAAGAAATTTAAAAAAAAATAGATAAATCCCGTGAGTTTCTTCTCCGGTCTACTTATTAGTGATTTTTTTTTCAATTATATCTAATGTTAGTTTAGTTTTCATTATATCAACTCATATACGTTTCACTTCTGGGCTCGAATCTCCCCTAAAATAGGAGGGAAATTTACAGACTTACGGTCGGCGCACTCCTCGCACCACTCCGTCCGTGGCGACAGAGGGGCGTAAGCACACACACCTGTAACTCACCCGCGTGACGCGTCGCCTTCGTCGTTGGGCCGATCACCGGAGCAGGGTGACTTGATGTCAGTGGTCGGCCCGACGGAATACTTCTTGAAGAGTACCCTCCCATCGACCGACCTCCCCTCCTCGGGGCGGACGTCGATCTTTCCTCACGCGCTCGGCCTCTCGGCGGGTGACGGACTAATTGCCCGGTCACGTCACCCGCAGCCTCGGCTAGGGCGGCATGAGGCGGGTAATCGCACCTACGCCGCCCCAGTCGCTGGCGGGGGATCGCTGCGTCGAGGCTGTGCTCCTCGCGCGCGCGATGTGCCGCTACGGGTTGGTATAGAGTATTTTTTCCAGTTTTTCTTCCCTTAGTGGTTTCTTATCTTGGTAGTTTATTAAATTATTTAAACTTGAAATATTAAAGTTGGCTATTTATAAGTAGGTACCCTCATGAAATTTAAACATAATATATAATTTTGAATGTGAATTTGACTAAGTCACTGAGATATCTTGTCCATAAATATTTAGACTATATTTTTAGTGCGAGGTACATAGCCAGTTCGCTACTCACTGTAAGATAAGATTTAGACTTTTGGTTCACCGGTTCACCAAATAAAGCGCTGTAGTAATTATTGCTACTTAGCCCATATATTCCCAGTGTTCCATTTTTGGATCGGTTACTTCTGATATTTTTATTTTTTTAAACGCGAATGCAGCCTTAATTATTTTTGTGCTGTGGCAACACTGAAGTAATTAGCTATCAAATTCAGCCATTTTTTTACAACCTCTCGCGAATTTTGTGTTTAGTTTTAAGTTGTTTATTGAGATTCACGGCACAAAAAATGTCCACTCTCGAAACGTAAATATTTTTTACATATTATAATGATAATTGCTACTATTGTTCACAAATATTATCAACCGTAAGGTGATTTATGAGATTGTTACCAAATAACACAAAAGTTGAAGGTATTTACACAAAATAAATTATCTCGATTGTACCGTTCCACTATAGGAACAGTAGGATAATATGCCTATGTGAAAATGAAACTATATTTACTTAATTATTTCCATTCTTTTGTTTTAGATTGAGTGTTAATGATATTATTACGTTACTAGAAGAAGATGATAACGTATTGTCTGCGGATGTATACATAACACACCCGAAAAATTATGATAAAAGTGATGAAGACAGTGGTGATGAGGAGTCTGTCAATATAAATAATTTATCTAAACATCAGCTGTTAGCGGAAGCCGAAGTAAGGACATCGGTTAATACCCAAGTAGGTATAACTACAATAGACGATGTCTCCAGGGAAGTACTCGTGTTAGACCTCGCTGAATCAATACCTAGTACATCACCGTTAATATCTCGTCATTTACGTCCTCCTATTAGGACCAATCTTCCTGCACTGTGGAAGAAAAATTGATCTACTGCATCGCGCTGGTCAGACATGTTGGGATTTTATGTCGAACTAGCAGCGCCCTGCGGTCTTATCCACATAGCCCCCCTTCCTGTAGGAATATCGGGATACATTATAGCGGGTTGTGTTATTCTAATCATCATCATCATTATATATATTTTCTAAATTTCGTAAAACATAATCTGTCTATAGCTGTCATTTGCGTTTTGTTATTACATGTCAGATGCGTTTTTGTTATACCACGTTTCATAATCACGTTTTATGTTACGTCACACGGAAACGTGATCGAACGGGACAAAAAATTTCCTATGTCCTCCTGGATCTAAGCTATATCCCCACCAATTTTCAGCCAAATCAGTGCAGCCGTTCTTGAGTTATTAGTGTAATTAACACGACTTTCTTTTATATATATAGATTAGGATTTTCCTTCTCTTACATAAATAATATCTGCATGTCGGTAAAATCGGCAGAGTAGTGAGAGCGTCTTCTCCCGAATGCATAGCGTGTGGGCACTGCGCAGGTCACGAGCAATAGAAACTATGTTATCACTATCACACTTAATTTATTACTGAAGATATTAACAGTCACAATATAGTTGCAAGTTAATAACACAATGGTACGTAATACACTCAACGAGTCGTAGACAGTTCCTAGGCCTATGTTGTCCACTCGGAGTCTCGACGATGTGTGTATGCTCCAACATCGTCCGCAGCCCCTTTTATAATACTCGCGCGAACGCAGGCTAGACTCTGTCGAAGCGCAACTGTCATGGCGCTTTCGTCTCGTTGTCAACGCAGCTCCCGTACTAATGACCATTCCGACACGGCCATCCTACGGAGCACACGTCCCTGTGTGTTATTCTGAAACAATATTCATCACGCAGTATCAGATCGCTCGGTCACTCCTGACCTCAACTTGAATGTAAGCAGTGTGTATGTCAAGACTCGAACTCCAAGTATAACTGACTCAAAATGTTATCTCACAAAAGGTAATCCGATCAAATAAACCGAATGACTTAAGTTCTGCATGTGATTTCTACACATAGCCCAGTAACCTCCAGTTACTTATCCTTATGCGAATCCCTCATGGAAACGCCGAGTCTACCACGGACTCCATGGTTTCCTCTGAAACCCGACCTCCGCCAGAGTTGACTGCCTACCGCGTACTCACGGACTACTATGTAGTAGATACCGATTTCTACCGAGCTACGGCTACACGTCAACCTCTGGTACGGTCCAACCATCATGCAAACTTAAACACTCTCTCCATTATCACCACAACTTGACTCTACCTCAATTTCGTCAGTTACACTCTGATGTTCGGGTATCTTCCGCAACCGTTCGTGCGGTATTTGTAAGTACGATTACTGTTGAGTGCTCTTAAACCATATCGATCACCATCAAGAACCTCAATGACCTCAAATGGTCCTTTAAATTTTGGATCTAACTTAGTCTGATTACGCTCCTCATTCATAATCAAAACAAAGTCTCCTACCGAAAATCTATTGAGCTTCGCCTTAGTCTGATCGAACCTACGCTTTTCATACGAAGCTGTTCTTTCTATATTACGCAAGGCCTCATCTCTTACGATACCTAAATCCACTTCGACCTCTACATCATCAAGCGCCATCAGTGATAAGGGTCGCGCTATCTTTCCAATTAGTAGCTCTAATGGACTAGCTTTTGTCGTCCTATTAATCGTACAGTTAATCGCAAGTTGAACTTCGCCTAGGGAATCCTGCCATGATCGATCTTTTGTCTCTACCGTCGTTAACATTGATTTTAATACAGACATTACACGCTCTACCTGCCCGTTGGCACGAGAAGTGCCGGTCGCAATCAAATGTAAATTGATGTTACTATTTAGAAACACAGAACTCTTTAAACTCTTTACTTGCAAAACAACGCCCCTGATCCGCGATTATCCTATTTGGAGTACCAAACAGTGCTACACTATCTCTCACAGCCTTAATACTATTTTTAGAGTCTATATTAACCGTGTGAAACAATAAGACGTATTTCGTAAAAGCATCGATAAGGACAAAAACATATTCCTTCTGATCACTCTTACCACTTAATTTTCCGGTCGCGTCTATGTGTACAGTATGCCAAGGCGTGTTTACTTTAGGTATCGGGTGTAATTGGGCTTGTACTTTGCCAGAGTGCGATTTTGCGACTTTACATGTTATGCAATTATCAACAAACTTTTTGACGTAACGAGACATTCCCTCAAACCAATAGACGTCATAAAGCTTCTCTAATGTCTTATCGTATCCTAGATGAATAAGAGATTCATGGACGTTACTCACTACCGACCGTTTGAGAACTGTGGGAAGTATTGGTAAACATTTAGTGCGGCCATTACGCTGAATTTTACGATAGAGAACGCCTTTACGAATCTCGTACGTTTTCGCTACATCGTCATTTAACTGTCTGTTATTCAAATCCGAAACAAGCTTGGAGATTTCAGAATCACGTTTTTGCTCAGCTAGTAGCCAATTACCGGAGAGTTCAGTTAAGTTAATCGTTACTTGGCTGTTAGACTCTATACCGTCTCTACGTTCAAGAGATGGAGGATGATTTCGCGATAAGAAGTCTGCATGGGCCATATCTTTGCCTTTGTTATAAACAACCTCAAAGTCAAAGCACTGTAAATAAGCCCACCACCTATGGATCCGAGGAGTTAAATCGATCTTTTTATGGGACGATTTCAGTGAATTGCAATCGGTCACGACCGTAAACTTTCTACCGTGTAGATATTGTCGAAAATGCTTGATGGCATTAACGACCGCTAAGGTTTCAAGCTCGTAACTATGATAACGCGATTCCGCAGGAGAGGTCTTCTTACTGAAATATGCAACCACTCTGTGCTTCCCCTCTACGATCTGAAATAATATAGCACCGTACCCATCAGAGCTAGCATCTGTGTGCAACTCAACTGGGCATTGCGGATCATAAATCACTAAAACCGGCTCTTTTGTAAGAATAGAAATGATTTCTTTTCTAATAGCCTCGTGATGCTGTTGCCAGGAAAAGGGAACCTTGGCACATGTTAATTTATAAAGTGGGCCCATAACACGAGAAAATTTAGGCACGAATTGTCTGAAATACGTCGCTAAACCTATAAACTGTCTTAACTGAGATACCGTGGATGGTGGTGGTAGTGCCGATAGTGCCTCTACCTTTCTGCGATTGGGCCTAACTTCTCCAGACTTGATTTCGTACCCTAAAAATTCGAGTTGAGTTTTCAAAAAGGAGCACTTTGTCAAATTTAGGGAAAACCCGGCTTTAGTCAATGTCCCTAAAACTACATCAAGTCGTTCTATTCCTTCATCAACGGTTTCCGAAATGATTAAAATGTCGTCGACGTAAACTATGACGTAGGTATTTGCCAGATTGCCTAGAGCTGTAACAATTGCCCGTTGGAAAACTGATATAGCATTACGTAGGCCAAACGGCATAGTTAAATATTCGTACTGACCGTCTGGTGTAATAAACGCAGTACGCTGTATAGACTCTTCGCATTTAATAGGAATTAAATGAAAACCTGATGCGCAATCTAACTTAGTAAAGTAACGCGCACCATGTAAACGTGAGATTTGATCTGTGATAAGCGGCAAGGGATACCGGTCAGGTACAGTATTTCTATTTAGTTCGCGGTAGTCTATACACATTCTATCCGAACCGTCTCGCTTTTTAACCAAAAGCGCTGGACTTGCAAAGGGAGAGTTACTTGGTCGAATAATATTTGCACGCAATAATTCCGCTACGCGATCACGCATTACTTCTCTTTCCGCCGCGCTAAGCCGGTAAGGTCGTCGCTGTACGGTCAAATTAGGGTCAATTAAACGAATTGTTAGTTCACCCGTTTTTACGCGCGTTTGTGGCATACCAGTAATGAAATAGTCCGAATAACGAGTCAACACGGATATCATAGACGATTTTTGTTCTACGGTTACGTCTGTATCAACTATGTCAAAGATATTCTTTGGGGGTAGATCACTAGCACTAAAAGATTGAACTGTATTCACTAAATCGACCGAGGGTAATTGTAAATTAAAATTATCAACGTTACAAATTTTGGAAATCGTAAATTGTGTCGCGGTCATACTAACACAAAAGCCTTGCGATAATATTTTACGTCCTAACATTATTTCACTTCGCAAATAGACATCAGGCAAAACGTGCAACAAAATCTCGATAAGGTTACCATCGATTTCGACAACACAAGATATCTGCAGAGTACTCAATACACTCGACAAACTGATACCTTTTAGTGTTACTATATTTTGTTCACGTTTACCACTAAATTTGGACGATATACTCTCTTTGATAAGAGAACACTCAGCACCCGAATCATAGTGAAACACGAACAACTGACCTTTATGCTTTAAAGTTCCCGCCGCGGGATCGACGAGGCACACGTCGACACGTCGATCGCCGCGTGGAGCCTCAGCGCTGCCGCCTCCACTAGGGCATCGGACGGCGATATGCCCCTGTTTACCGCATTTGTAACACACAATGGAGTTAGTGTTACCACCCTGCTGCTGGTGGTGATTAGGTCTCGAGGGTTGAATGTGGTGCGTTTTCGACGGTTTTCCTTTTGCTTCCTGTCTGTGTGAACAGTCAGCCAGTTTGTGCCCAATTTTGCCACAGTGAAAACATTTGATGGACGACGCTTGAAACATCTTCATGCGCTTAGTTTCAATTGTTTTCTGGTCCGGGGAATCACTTGACATACGCTTGAGATATGTAAAAGCCTGCAATTCTTGTTGTAGTTGCTGGCGATTGTTTATGTCTGACGTAAATGCCAATCTGCGCAATCTCGAGTCGAACTGTGAAATATGTGCGACTGTTGTTGCCACAACAATTTGTTCGACGGCGAGATTCTTCCAGCGATTGAACAATGATGACATGACACGACTACCGTAGGCAGCTAAAGTCTCACCTTCTTTGGGTTTATCGGTACTCAACTTTATCAGCGTACCCGCCGGAGTTTCCGTGCTCACAAATCTTGCAATGAAAAGTTCTTTGAACTCCGTCCATTTCATACCAGGAAAGGAAACCGATGCTAGCCAAGCCGACGCAGTCCCTTTAAGCGCCTTGCTAATGGCCACGATGAGCTGACCTCCTTCGATGGGGTTATCGGCGAAACACAGGTCTGCTGTTGCACACCACGATCGTGCATCTGCATCCGTCTTGTCTGGGTCAAATTCCGGTAAGGCCACAATCTGGGCAGAACGTTGTGGCTTACTCAGTGCTTCGATCAGAGCCTTCATATTCGAATTTTGTATTTCGAATAATAGCCGCCAGTTGTCTCCGCTCCCATCGTTTTCTTTCACCGTGTGATGTAGTCTCCATGCGGTTCTCCTTAGGATGCTCGCTTTCCACTTCTGATGTCGGTAAAATCGGCAGAGTAGTGAGAGCGTCTTCTCCCGAATGCATAGCGTGTGGGCACTGCGCAGGTCACGAGCAATAGAAACTATGTTATCACTATCACACTTAATTTATTACTGAAGATATTAACAGTCACAATATAGTTGCAAGTTAATAACACAATGGTACGTAATACACTCAACGAGTCGTAGACAGTTCCTAGGCCTATGTTGTCCACTCGGAGTCTCGACGATGTGTGTATGCTCCAACATCGTCCGCAGCCCCTTTTATAATACTCGCGCGAACGCAGGCTAGACTCTGTCGAAGCGCAACTGTCATGGCGCTTTCGTCTCGTTGTCAACGCAGCTCCCGTACTAATGACCATTCCGACATGCATATCATATCCCTTAGTTGGCTATTACGACACCCACGGGCAAGATAGGGCGTGGTGCATTATATTCTTTCTTCATCACCACATGAAAAATTACCTATTTATAAATACTCTTAGCAGCGTGGCCATTCAGGTAATAGTATGTTTATGAAAAGAGGAAATTTATGTTTTAATAGTGTTACGAGATTATTAGCGGTTTGGTAAAAATGTTATCTTATAAAAACAGATATTGTTGGCGGCATGCCAAATAATGTGATTAATTATTTGATAACTATTTAAAACTAACATAATTAATACTAATATCATCACCATCATCGCAGATTATATACGTCCCACTGTTGGGCTCGGGCCTCTTCCACATTGGGAGGAAACTTGACCTACTATACCATGCTGGTCAGACATGTTGGTATAGGGTTTCATTTCGAGTTTTCCTTCTCTTGCATAGATCTTATGTGCATATTATATCCCTTAGTCGTCTTGTACGACATCTACGGACAAGATAGGGAGTGGTGAATTATATTCTTACTCCGTCACCACACGGATAGTAATAATATCCTTACTAATATTATAAATACGAAAGTAAGGATGTTTGTTTGTTTGTTTGTTACGCTTTCACACTTAAACCACCGAACCGATTTCAAAAATTCTTTCACTAATGGAAAGCTATAATACCAGGGAGTAATATAGGCTATATTTTATTCCGGTATTCCAACGGGAGCGGAAACTACGCGGGTAAGACGAATGAAACCGAAGTGAAGTAAAAAATATAGTCAATATATAAAATCCAAAACAAAAATAATACGAAACTAAATCCTTTGTGTATAAGCCGTTAGCTTTTCTGTTTTTATGTACTTTTAGCAATCGATATCTCTAGAACAGAACAGCTGCGCCGACTGACTTGCTTTTTGCTCTTACCTTCTAAGTCTCTTATATTTTATTGGCCACTAGCGATCCACCCTCACTGAATTTCGGTTTCTCTTGCTTTGACTCCTCATTTTAAATCTACAATATTTCCTAAGGTTAAGGCCTCGGGTTAGAGTCCCAGACCGGACAAAATTTTCTAGGACTTTTCTGAGAAGATAAATAGCCTAAGTTACTTTTTATATAGATTGATGATTAATGAGATTATGTATATTATAGACTTGTTAGTAAAATATTATTAAAATCGGTCCAGTCGTTTTAAAGATTACCCGGATAAAATAGACACATAGACAGACATAAAAAAAAATTAACTGGTTTTTTTTTAGGCATAGGTATCGCGCAAATAACTGTATGGGCATGAAAAAATTCTAGTATTTTGACATTATAGACGTATGTTAAATTTTTATTTATTTACTAGCAACCCACCCTCGCTTCGCTTCGGTTATAGCTTATAGTCGTTTTGCCCGCGTAGTTCCCGTTCCCGTGGGAATACCGGGATAAAATATAGCCTAGTTTACGCCCTGATATTATAGCTTTCCATTGGTGAAAGAGTTTTTGAAATCGGTACAGCCGTTTTGAAGATTACCCGGAACAAACAGACAGACAGACAGATAAAAATTTTTTAATGGCTATTTTAGGCATAGGTGTCGTGCAAATAACCGTGTGAGCATGAAAAAAGCCTATTATTTTGACATTACAAACAGACACTCCAATTTTATTTATTGGTATAAATATAGATTCCATCTATTCATCCATCAGCCTACAGGCCACTAATGGACATAGGCCTCCCCACGGTTGCATCCAACGGTTCCCTACGGCTTTGAAAGTGTCATCAGTCCAACTAGTAGGGGGTAGATTATGAAGTAGTCTAGTCCTTTTTCTTTTTTTTTTGGGTGAGCTGCGGTCGGCGCGCTCCTCGCACCACTCCGGGGCGACAGAGGGGCGTAAGCACGCAACACCCGCAACCCACCCGAACACCACGTCGCCTTCGTCGTTGGGACGACCACCGGAGCAGGGTTACTTGACATCAGTGCTCGGCCCGACGGAATACCCCCTATTGGGGTACCCTCCCATCGACCGACGTCCCCCCCTCGGGGAGGACGTCGGTCTTTCCTCACGCTGTCGGCCTCTCGGCGGGTGACGGACTAATCCCCGGTCACGTCACCCGCAAGTAGTCTAGTCCTTGTATAGATTCATCATAATGATTTCTGATGTTTACGAGAGTATTACACATCCTTACTAATATTATAAATGTGAAAGTAAGGATGTTTGTTTGTTTGTTTGTTACGCTTTCACGCTCAAACCACCGAACCAATTTCAAAAATTCTTTCACCAATGAAAAGCTATAATATCAGGGAGTAACATAGGTATGTTTCGTCCCGGTATTCTCATGGAAACGGGAACTACACGGGTAAGGCGACTGAACCCGAAGCGAAGCGAGGGCGGGGTGCTGGTTTTAAATAAAACTACTTTAATATAATTTTTTCATATAGAATCATTTTCTTCTTACACTGGCAATGAATTTGTATCAAAATGTGGGTCAATATTTAATAACTATATTCTGTATCGGGTAGACAATTATAAATTTTCTGCAATAACGATGACTTGTTGGACGAGAGACATCTTAGTCCGCCCGTGACCATGAACACTGCAAAGTGTTCGAAACTTCAGGCAATCATAAATCAAATACAAACGCGATAAAATCCGTAAAGTAGTTTTATTTAAAACTAGCAACCCGCCCTCGCTTCGCTTCGGTTTTAGTCGTTTTACCCGCGTAGCTCCCGTTCCCGTGGGAATACCGGGATAAAATTTAGCTTAGTTTACGTCCGGATATTACAGCTTTCCATTGGTGAAAGAATTTTTGAAATCGGTCCTGCCGTTTTGAAGATTACACGGAACAAACAGACAGACAGACAAAATTTTTTTAATCTGTATTTTAGGCATAGATGTCGTGCAAATAACCGTGTGAGCATGAAAAAAGCCTATTATATTGACATTACAAACAGACACTCCAATTTTATTTATTGGTATAGATAGATTCATCATCATCATCATCGCAACCCATATATGTTCCACTGATGGGCTCGAGCTTCCTCCGAAACGGGAGAGAAATTGACCTACTATACCATACTGGTCAGACATGTTGGTATAGGGTTTCATTTCGAGTTTTCCTTCTCTTGCATAGATGTTAGGTGCACATTATATCCTATAATCGTCTTTTACGACTTCTATGGGCAAGATATGGAATGGTGAATTATCTTGTTACGCCATCATCACACGAAAAGACGTATAGATTACGAAGCTGAATAGTGAAAATTTTTGGAATGTCATTCAAAATGTTAATTTTCCCTTATATTCAATTTGGAACCTAACTAGTTGATGCGATGAACGAATCTAATGATTGAAATCAAGCTTAGCCTCAAAGATGCGAAATTCGCTTAGAGCAATTCATTTTAATTGCATTTGTATATATTGAAGATCTGTTGAAGATAAATCTGACTTTGTATTAAAAGGGATTTAAGTCTAAATATATTCCGATTTTATCCTATTTTCAACTTCATATGTATATTTATTTATTTTGCATGTGTAATGTGACTGAACTGCCTGTAAACGACTATACCGATTTCGATGAGTTTTCTATCATCATCATCATCATCATCGCAGCTCACATACATCCCACTGTTGGGCTCAGGTCTCCTCCACAATGGGAGGGAACTTGATCTACTATAGCATGCTGGTCAGACATGTTGGTCTGGTTTTATTTCGAGTTTTCCTTCTCTTGCTTAGATGTTATATGCATATTATATCCCTTAGTGGCAAGATTGGGAGTGGTGAATTGTATTCTTACTCCGTCACCACATGGAAATTTTGCACGATACCTAGGCCTAAAAATCAGTTTAATTTTTTTCACGTCTATGTATCTATTTATTTCGAGAAATCTTCGAAACTGTTCGACCGATTTTAATAATATTTTACTACCCAGTAGCTATCTATATAAAAAGTTCATATATTATGTATATTTATTTGTTTTGTACAGGAATGCATCAGGTCAATGCGCCTTTCAACTAAGATCATATAACTATTTCCATATTATAAAACAACTTACAAGTTCTAAACACAACTCCTAGTACGTTATATTTTAAGCATAGTAAATGTATCTAAATTTGTCGCGAGCACTGCCCTAGCTTATTACATCAGTGACACGTGAAAGAAGGTTGACAGGTGAGCGCTTTCAAACTTAGTTCGTATCATGGAATGGAAGAACAAATTAATAAGTAAATTTGAAAATTTTGAATTACCCTCGACACAAATCTTATATCTTTAAACGAGTAATTCTTGTATATATACACCTATATATAGGTATATATATTTCCAGGATCTCGGAAACGGCTCCAACGATTCAATCAATATAATGACATAAAATGTCAATAGAATATGGATTCAAATTTCGCCGTCAATGTCAAGAGTGGCGATAGCTCAGTTGGGAAGTTGTCCAGTTTTTTTTTGTTTTGTTTTGGCATTCAAACAGCGTGGGATCGAATCTCGGTGTTATTATTATTCTCTTTTTGTAATTTTTGATATTTTTTTCATTGTTTAATTTTTATTTTATATATATATATATATATATTTATTTATCTGTATATATCTAATCTGCTGGACGGATATTAACCAAACAGGGGTAAGAACCACCGTAAGCTTTCAAATGAAAAAAAAACGCATCGTAATCGGTCCATCCGTTTGAGAGCTACGACGCCACAGACAGACAGAAATCGACGTCAAACTTATAACATCCTTTTTTTTGCATCGGGGGTTAAAATATTATATTTGATAGCAACTATATTTTTTGCGGGTATATAATTTAAGCAAACGGTTGCAATTCAGCTAGCATCTAAACAAATAAACAAGTTACATAAAAACTATCCTTATATTAAAATTTATTACAGTTATAGAATTATGAATCACGATCCACTTAAAAAGACAATTAAAACCAGATGTATTTGCGATTCGCTAAACTCTGGATACTTCCTTTGCGAGTTTGCGACTATTTCTGTACTTCAGTCCAAGCACCTGGTGCTTGCTAACATTTCTTTGTTTTGTCTTTTTAACTATTTGTCGTTTGCTTGACAGGAATTGCGTACATTTAAATGTGTCAGTTTAAATATCTTCAATACAGTTAAATTAATATAATACTTACTAAATATAGATTCTTATAGGCATGAGTATTACTAAATTACTTTGTAGTAGCGGCAACCAGAAAAATATCTTTAACCACAATATTATCAGTCCTATTGTTGGAGGTTGTCGCAATAAAATGACTAAAAGCTTTATTTCAACTTCATCTGATGCCGTCTAGTTAATAAACTTTTTAGGAAACTTAACAGTAATTATCGATAACCCAATTGCCAAGCAATTACTATGAAATCGAAATAAAACCCTGTACTGTACGTCTTTTTTTTTGGTTGAGCTACGGTCAGTGCATCCGCCGCCAGCGCCATCCGGGGCGACAGAGGGGCGGCGCGCGACCCGGTAACCCACCCGTGGCACGTTGCCTCCGTCGTTGGGCCGACCACCGGTGTAGGGTTTCTTGTCGTCAGTGATCGGCCCGATGGAATACCTCTCTCCTCTCGACGTCAGAGAACGTCGGTCGTCATCGCGCATACTATACGTCTGACCAGCATGGTATTTCAATTCCCATCATGGAGGAGGCCCGTATCCAGCAATGGGACGCGTGTGGGCTGAGATGCTAATGAAATATAATTATAAGAAATAATAAAAATATGTTTACAAAATTACAATACTAGGAATGCCTCAAAATAATAAAAAAATATTTTCCACATACACACACGTAGTCACAAAGCTTAAAATAAACATATTTAGAATTAAAACTGTAATTGGCGAACCGACTAAACGATTCATCTTCTGTTTTCCTAGAAATCTGTTTTATACCGCCCAACATGGCGAATGGAGACTTGTTACAATGATTATTTATGAAATTGTGTAGATGCGACATGATTTATTAGATTTTCAAAATTACTTTTACTTTTAGAGTTCAAGGTTTCATCATTGAAGTGAATATTTAGTTTATTAAAGTTCTCTAGTTTTCTATTGTAAATAAAACTAAGAATTTTATGGCGTTTGTATTTGATTTTTGATTCCCCGATGTTTTGAACACTTTGCGGCGTTCATGGCCCACCACGCAAACGCGATAAAATCCGTAAAGTATTTTTAATTACAATGTTTAATATTCACGTAAATACCAGAAAACTTTTTATATTATTATGAGTGTCGTTTTTCTTACAAACGTAAGATAACACGATGGATAAAATGTTTAGAAAAACAATGTCTTTTTACGCCAAAGAATTATAACGTCTTACGTGCATAAGAATACACTCACACTTTTTTATTTATCACTTAGCTATCGTTACAAGATTTAGCCTAGAGCAATATCGTAGTAAGTAAAAATATAACCGTAACATAAAGCATATATTCGTCTAAATATAACTATTACAGATTTTGGCGCTTGAATAAACTATTAATGAAATAAAGATTTTAATAATATCGGTGATACCGCGATGATACCTCGCAGTAATTGATAGTAAACGAGACACTATTACGCTTTTACCTGTGATGAAAGAGTATACAATTCACCACCTTCAGTCTTTCCCGTGAGTGTGAAAGATGACTAATGGATATCATCATCATTTGCCTGCCGTTATCCCACGCTAAGTGGGGTCGGCACAACATGTACTTACCTTCCATAACCTCCTATCGGCCGTCATATCTGCACTCACCCTTTTCATACGCATGTCCTCATTCACACAGTCTATCCATCTCTTTTTGGGTCGCCCACGCTTCTTTCGTCCATCCACATTCATATCGATAACCCGCCTTATCACATGGCTTTCATCCCTCCTCATCACATGTCCATACCAAGACAATCTCGCACTCCTAATCTTCTCTATCACTGGTGCTACTTTCAGGCTTCCCCTAATATACTCATTTCTTATCTTATCTAACCTTGTGACCCCACACATCCAATGGATGGATGGACTAATGGATATAAATTGCTTAATTAATGGATATAATAAAAAAATAGTGGATATAATTAGAGATGTCTCTACAAGAAAAAGAAATCAAATCCTTAGACAAGCGTGATATACCTAATAGATTATATATTTGAGCCTCGAGCATAGCAATGGGACATTAAGGGTGTAGATTGTTGGCCTGAGATCTCGATTTCGAGCGACCGCAGCGCCAAAGTTTAATGTAACATCCGACGGGGCGGATGAATGACCTAGAGAGCGCGATTTTCAAAATGTCTTGCAACAAACGTTCCACGTTGAGAAATTGTTATTGAACTTGAATATTTACAGCATAACAATAACGTTGAATTTTTGGATACTAGCTGTTGATTCTTTTTAATAGATTAATAAGAGTAGTTGAGACACAATTTTTATGTTTTTCTATCATTACATTACATAGTATAAAACAAAGTCGCTATCCGCCGTCTGTCTGTCCCTATGTATGCTTAGATCTTTAAAACTACGCAACGGATTTTGATGCAGTTTTTTTTAATAAATAGAATGATTCTTAAGGAAGGTTTATATGTATAATACATGCATAATATAGTAGAGAAACGCTGATTAATTAAGAGGTTTCTAATGTGATGTCGTAAATAAGCACGTTTTTTTGCGCTTATATTGCAAACGTTGGCTGAACCCTACGAGATAGACCAAAATAATGTACTACAGTATTATCCATCTTAAAAAGTTCAACAAAAAAGTCCACGATGGCATATGTCTATCTCTTAGGGATAACCCACCATAACCATTTTTTATCCTCTACTAAAAAATGATTATTTACTAAGTGATTTTATACAATACAGCATTAATCCTTATCCAATTAAGTACCTTAAATAAATTGTGCATTTATTATAGATCAATATGCTTTTTATAGTATGTAATTTAAGTGAATATTGCCGAAGATAGCGAAGATAGCGAGGGCGAGTTACTAGTTTATAATATAATATACAATCAAGAGCAGGTCCGGACTGACATTTTTGTATTCTACTTACCTAAAATTCCAACTAGTGTTGCCCAAAAAAGTCTTGGTCTTGCGGTCTTGGTCTTGGTCTTGCGAGAAATGCGAGACCGAGACCAAGACCAAGACCGCTTAATTTTTGCAAGACCAAGACCAAGACTGGCCCTGCAAGACTTGAGCAAGACCAAGACTGGGCCTGCAAGAGTCTCGCGGTCTTGCATTTAATTTAAATCACCATTTCAGCTTATATACGGTTGAGCTCGTGTCTTCTACATAACAGGAGGAGAATCGGCCGTGGCCGGAAGGGAATCGCCACGGTGATCGGCCGTGTTGTTACAGGTCATACATGTCAAGTTTTCCTTCTCTTCCACCGATGTTATATATTATAGCCCTTAGTCGTGGGTTCGCAGTCACGGGTAAAATAGGGGGTGATGAATTATATTCTTACTCCGTCACTACACGGCAAGTCAAAGTCAAAGTCAAAGTCTTGAGATATCCATCTATTGGCCAATCGATTCCCAATGTTAGTGTTGGCTTTTCAGAATTACTCTTCGGAAAGGCTTAAGGACAAAAATACCGTAATCACGAGAGTGCTCTTGCCCATTATACATATTTATATATCCGTTTATTCATTAGCCCAACGACGTTCACTGTTGGACATAGAAATATGCCTACAATTAATCTATATAAATGTCCATGTAGGGACAGAGTACGATCACCATCAGGCATTACATGAAGCGTTGCTCCCAGCGCTATTTTGCCTCTGCCATGACTCACCCCAATCCACTAGTGGTTGGGGCGGTAAACTACGTCCCCTCAAAAATATCCGCGATCCGACGTCCTCGTCATCTTCTTGAAGAAGAAGATGACGCTATTATGATCGCCCAAGAAAGGACCTACACAGCTCGCGCAGCGATAACAGATAAAACTCCGCGGTATCGGCCTCGCCGTCGAGGTCGAAAATCGCGCCGCGTAAAAGTCATTAACCTAAACTTGGCCACGCCCACTTTGCTCTCAGCGACGCCCCGAGCCGAGGTCCGTTCCCCACAGGGGGGAGCCCTCGGGCGATGTTCGCTTAACTTACTTACCGGGTTGAGAGCCATCAGCGCTCACCCATTGACCGCGTTAAGCTGTCAAGGTCATCTGCGACCAAAAGCTACACATACACAAAAAAAAAAGACAGAGTACGAATATAATTCACCACTCTCTTACCCGTGGATGTCGTATCAAATCGGATCGGGCAATGGTGTTAGGAACCCATGAAAAAAAATTTAAATAAAATTACCGATTCGTTAATGAATTGAGAGACATGTAAGTTGTCAATTTTGTCATCGTTTTTTCATGTAAATTGATTAAAATGTATAAAGGAATAATACTTAATCTACAACATATTCGTATTTTGTTAAATGTTCATTAGAATTTGAATAAATCAATGATTACGTTTGCATAAGCAAGACAAACTTCGCTTTAACATAAATCAGCTGATCGGCCGATGACCGTTGATGAGTCGCCTTTGTACCTACGTAACCATTGAAAGGTTCGCGCAAATCTAATACCTATTTATACTGTCGAAATTTTACATGCTTACATATATCCTGTCTGTACATACCTACATAATGCATAAAATTTAAGGCATAAACTCTTAGACACACATTTTTGTAATCACTATAACTTTTACGTTATATTGTTTTTGTGTAATATACATTCTAATTATGATCTATGACTATTGAACTACAACATACATGAACAGTTGTCCCATAACCTGATACACCCTTTGTATATAACATATGTGCAAGAGAAGTGAAACTAGAAAGAAAACCCTGTACCAACATGTCTGACCAGCGTGGAGTAGATCAATTTTCCTCTTACTGGAAGGAAGCTTAAGCCCAGCAGTGGAACTTTTATGAGCTGTGACGATGACGACGAATATCATACATTTTACAAGTATTAAAACCATAAAATTTTAAATCAGTTTTATATGTTCTTGAATAAATAGTATATTAAGAGCTACATGGATCCAGCGGCCAAAGTATTTATATAGGCAATAGAGTAACAGGTTTTTTCAAGTATCCAGAGTATCAGTAACTAAACTGGAAATACAATAGATACATACCACTTAACTTGAAGGGGAATATAAACAATCGCATTAATTGTAAAATATCGCATTGATTATAAAATGACATAAAATTTATTGTATCAACTGCCTCGTGTGGTGACGTCTTAAGAAAATAGGGTCGAAAGTCCTGTCATAAGAGTAGTAACGCTGTCTAATGGAACACCAGGGGAATAGAAGAGTAATTTTCTCCAGTGGTAAGTATTGTATTCAATAGTGAACTATAGGCTAGCAGATGGATAGATAGGATAGGATATTTGATTAATTTAGTTGGATTTTTCATTGCCATGATAAATTACTGTTACGTTATTCTAACTGCAAAACTTTGCGAGACTCTTGCTGCAATACCAAGACTCGGGTGCGCAAGACCAAGACCAAGACTCGGGTGCGCAAGACCAAGACCAAGACGAGACCAGGTGTGATGTTGCAAGACCAAGACCAAGACCGGTCCAAGTCTCGTCTTGGTCTTGCATTTGGGCAACACTAATTCACACACCCTCCACTGTTTTCGCGGTATGCAGCGGCCTTGTAAAGGTCCGTGAGCGGCAACAACACTTACCATCAGACTATTTATTCTTTAGCCACCGTTTGCAATAAAAAAAATCTGTCAGATTTTACGATACCGACAAGAATTCAAAAGGTCACCATCACCATAAAGTGTCATAAACCGTAATTACACGTGCGCGAATTACAATTTGAAATACCTACATTCAAGGGCGTAAGTAATTGAAGAAAAGATTAAATATTTACTTTGCGATATTAAAACAAGCAATTCTAAGGTTCCCTTGATACTACACTTCAAATAAGTTCTATGAGTATTATATTTAATTATTGTATTCATGTATGTACCTAACGCTGTGAATTCTTTCTATGCAGTAGACAATGCCCCTGGCATTGTAAAGGTCCATGAGCGGCAGCAATCAGATTCATTGTTCCTTTGCCACCGTTCGCAATAAAAAAAGTACTATTTTTTGTGCATGAAGATTAAATAAATAAATAAATAACGCTTATATTGCAGAGGACTACAAATTTGGATAGTGGATAGACTACAAATGTACACATCGAAGAAGCTTAATTTAATTGTTTATACAATGTTTATAATTCAGCTTAAATCTCTATTGACTCGTCGAATAATCAATCAGCGAGTCTTTTTATCTGTGTGTTTAAATTTTGATGTTAGTTTAGTTAAACATCCGAGTATTATATCCTTCCTGTTCGGTCATTATCCGGATGCCACGTGCTGTGACATTAATAGACGGTTGTCGTTTGCCCAACGTTTATAATGATGCGCCTGTAACGATGATTTACAGGGTATAAGAGAGATATCTTACGATGATAAATCTTAAGATATGTGTAACATCGAAAAAAAAAGTAAAATATAAAAAATTAATTCATATTTGCATTTTTAATATTAGTTACAATTATGTGACCAAAGAATGTAACTATGTCATTAGAAACGTGTATCATTTCTGATTATATACGTCCCACTATTGGCCTCCAGCCTCCTCCGCAATAGGAGCGAAAATTGACCTTACTATACCATGCTGGTCAGACAGGACAGGTTTTTGTTTCGAGATTTCCTTCTTTTGCATTATCTATGCTTGTTATATCCCTTAGTTGTCGTTTACGATATCCACGGTCAAGTGGTGAATTGTATTCTTACTCTATAACCACACGGAACAAAAAAAAAAACAAACGTGTATAACCATAGAAAGTTTTTTCGGTTGATAACAACATAGACACACAGACTCCCTCTCGGAGAAAACGTCGGTCTTTCCTCACGCGGTCAGAAAATATTGTACTACCTGTGACTCGAACTCGAGACACTGGCATAGTATGTCTGCGTCTTTATCACACTATCTGTGCCGTTAATGGGAGAAGAATAACTTGACATAAAATCCTAAACTAAAACATCTGACCAGCGCGGTAGATTAATACCAGTAGATTAAATTATCCACCATTATGAAGGAAATCCGTGGCTGATAATGAAACATATCCTTATCCTTACTAATTTTATAAATACGAAAGTAAATTCGCCAATGTAAAGCTATAATATCAGGGAGTAACATAGGCTATATTTTATCACAGTATTCCCACAAGAACTGTAACTACGCGCTAAGACGACTGAACGATGATTGCTAGTACAGAATAAAGAAGAAGTAGAGAAGATACCTACTTAGTTAATGTGTAATCAAATGAGTTTGGATATAAATAAACAACGTCCCTCACAATATAAGGATTATTATCTCTGTGCAAGGTATTATCTTTAGAAAAAAACTTTCTGAAACCTCTAGCTCTTATTTCAACAACTTGGAATCTTATGTATTCTTCTTGCATTGTATATATTGTCGAAGTTTTGACAACTATTTTGTGATCAGTCACCTGTCTCAAGTTAACTCTCCTTGAAGATGTAACTCCCTTCCTGAGTCCTGTTTTTACAAAAAGAAATTTGCTATTCGATCCAAAAATTTAATCAATTAAAATTTCTTGTATAAAAATGCACGTATTAATATATAAAAATATGATGGTAATACGTAGGTAATTAAGATAAGTAATAAAACAATTGTAAGTCAAAGGAAAACTTTTATTAGCAATATAACGTAAACCATAGGTATTAAGAGAACAAGAATTTTCTTTATATAACAGAATAAAGACACTACAAAATATTTCTTATTGTCCTCTAGCATTCTAAATGCAATTACCCCTAAAGTAAATCCAAATTGACACAAAAGAAAATCCAACGCACCGGAATGTTCGCGTCTTCAGAAACAATCCCAGCAATGCACATCCCCTCTGCTTTGAATACCGTAGTATTTCGGTATTAGAATCTCGGGGACAACTTTGGACGCTATCCAGTTAGAATCACGCGCCGAGAACGCGCAAACGCCGTTTATTGGCGGTTGAAAAAAAAAATACGATACGAAGAACATAAAGTTCCATTTACAATATTCTTAAAAAAAATATCATTTGCGCGGCAAAAATAAAAAAAGGTTATAATTTAGAAAAAAAAATTGGTACATAATAATATTCTTAATTTGAATTCTGACATTGGTGACAGTTGCTATTTTTAGTGTTGTGAACTATTAAATAAAAACAACAGAATAATTAAGTACATTAGATAAAAAAAACACATTCTATCTAAACAAAGTGTAGTGAGCATAAAAGCTAAGAGCAAACAAATAATAAAACGCCAACTATTTTGAGCACGTCGAGCATAAAACGAGCAAACCGATGATCGTAAACAAAATGGCCACTAACCGGCACGCGACTCCATTTATAAATCACAACATGTTTATTTGTATTTTCATCTCACTCTTACTGCCGATGGCCAATGAAGGTGCATCGAATTATTATGTAGATAGCCGAGGATTCCCGAAGGATGACGGAGGGAAACGATTGACAAAGGAATACCAACTAAGGCAAGGGGCTTTGAGGGGCCTAATTGTAAAGCCGAGTCGGCAATACGATCTTCAATATGTGGAAATGTTTTTGGGCATACCGTATGCTGCTCCTCCAACGGGCAACCTGAGATTTATGCCACCAGGTATATATATATTCAATAAAAAAATTATGTATAAACTTTCTTTTTAAGGAATTAAGAATTTTCGCCGTGTGGTGACAGAGTAAGAATACTAACTAGCCTTTCATATCCGTGTGTGTCGTAAAAACGACTAAAGGATGTAATATGCATATAATATCGATGCAAGAGAAAGAAAACTCAAAATGAAACCCTATGACAAGACGTCTAACCAGTGCGGTATAGTAGGCTAATTTCACTCCTCTTGTACAGTAGGTCCCAACAGTGGAACGTATATGAGCTGTAATGATGAATATTTAAAAATAAAACAAAATTACTTTAGAGACATAGAAATGACATAGAGTTTATTGTAGATATAGATTTAAGATATACAATTTCGTATTATATATATATTTTTGTGCTGGGCTATGGTTAGCGTAACACGCCGTCCATGGGTTTTTCGGCGCGAATTTGGAAATGTCATGTTAAGCTCTTGTATTGTATTAATTTTTTTAGTGTTTTATAGTGTTATATTGAATAATTTTGCTGATATTTTATGTAATATAATATAATTAAGGTGCTGAAGTGTGATGAATGTGATATAAGAGTGGTTTACGTGTATTTTCATATTCAACAGGAATTCCCAGAGAAATTATCTAATTAGGTTTTCAGCGCCTAATTAATGATAACGACTTGACTAACTGACGGACATTGACTATAAATAAGTTATACAATATGAAGAAGTAAATAATTTGAGAACTTATAATTAATTTTGTAATTTGGTTTAAGCTGATGGCTTCGTTGCCAAAGCTGCATTAAATAAAAAAAAAAAAATACGCCGTCCATTCCGACCGGGGCGACGCAAGGGCGGCGCGTGGCCCCACAATCCACCGTATTCCCTCCCCTTCGCCATTGGGCCGAGCACTGGTACCGAGTTCCTTAACGTCTGTGATCAGCCCAGCAGGATACCCTTTCGGGTACCATCCCTTCCCGACACCATATAGTTATGGTATGGTTATCCATTTTATATTATTTTATATTATCTTACTAGCAACCCGCCCACGCTTCGCTTCGGTTTTAGTCGTTTTACCCGCGTAGTTCCCGTTCCCATGGGAATACCGGTATAAAATATAGCCTAGTTTACGCCCTGATATTATAGCTTTCCATTGGTGAAAGAATTTGTGAAATCGGTCCAGCCGTTTTGAAGATTACCCGGAACAAACACACAGACATACAGACAAAAAAAATTTAATCTGTATTTTAGGCATAGGTGTCGTCCAAATAACCGTGTGAGCATGAAAAAAGCCTATTATTTTGACATTACAAACAGACACTCCAGTTTTATTTATTGTTATAGATTATAACTTAGGTTGTTGTTGCTATAGGGTTTTATTTCGAGCTTTCCTTTTCTTGCACAGAGTTATCTTCATATTACATTCCTTAATTGTTTCAAGATACCTAGGGGTAAGATAGGGGATGGTGAATTGTAAATATTCTTATTCCATCGCCACATGTTTGTATTTTGAAATGTTTCGTTGGTATTTATTACTTCTTGTTTGCTTCATATTTCACTCCGTGTAGAATAACTATAGTTCGTGTAGCTATGGGTTAAATATAGAATATATCATCATCATCATCTCAGCCCATATACGTTCCACTGTTATGTCCAGATGCCCTCCATTATGAGAGGGAAATTGATCTTACTGTACCAAGATGGTCAAACAGGTTGGTATAGGGTTTTGTTTCAAGTTTTTCATCTCTTGTATAGGCGTTATATACATAATATATCCTTTAGTCGTCTTTTACGATACCTACGGGTATGAGAGGGGGTGGTGAATTGTATTCTTACTCCGTCACCACAGGGAAATAGTATAAATCGTCTTTTATTTACCCGTGGGAGACGAAAATTTAACATAAGAATGTTTCAGCATTCTCTTGAGAAATGCTTATGCCTAACAATCATCAATAATCATTACAGCTTATACACGTCCTACTGTTAGATTCGAACAACCTCCAGATTAGAAGGGAAATTGACTTTCTATACTACGTTGGTTAGACGGAATCTTTTAGTTGCCTACTACGACCTACGGGCAAGATAGTGTTAAATTGTATGTTAACCGATTTCAGAAAAGGAGGTTTCTCAATTCGACCGTATATATGCTTTTTTTCTTGCCGCCCTAGCTGAGGCCGCGGGTGACGTGACCGGGGAATTAGTCCGTCACCCGCTGAGAGGCCGACCGCGTGAGGAAAGACCGACCGACCAATGGGAGGGAACCCCAAATAGGGGGTATTCCGTCGGGGCGACCACTGACGTCAGGTCACCCTGCTCCGATGGTCGGCCCAACAACGAAAGCGACGTGTCGCGCGGGTGGGTTGCGAGTGTGCGTGCCTACGCCCCTCTGTCGCCCCGGACGGAGTGGTGCGAGGAGTGCTCCGACCGCAACCCACCCAAAAAAAAAAATGCTTATTTTATGTTTGTTCTCGGATAACTTCGTCGTTTATGACCCATGAAAATTTTATCAAAATTGGACAAGCGGTTTTTGAAAATCAACAAAAATCTAAAAATTTATCTCCATTGTCTACATTATTGAAGGCGGTTTCTTTTATAGTATACTTTTAACTCTCTACTACAAGGATATTTCTCCCTAATTGCTCCTACACGATAAATAATGAACAACTAATCAAGTAAAACAGAGAAATCCTGTAATATATCAGCCGGTTTCGCAATAATATGGTAAACAGTTTGTTAACTAAAATATTACGTATTCCGTTGTATTGTTCCGGCGGTGTTACTTAATATTTATGCTGATCCCAACATCTCAGTTTTTATATTGAAGATATAATTCAGTTTTATTTCATGTAATCTGCATTTAAAATTATATTTCCTTTTTTTATTGTAAGCTGTGGCAAACAAGCAAACAGTAGAGCTAATGGCAAGTGTTGCTGCCGCTTATAGATCTTTGCTAGGCCGCTGCCTACCGCGAAGAAAGTGAAGGGAGTATGAATGCGTGCATTGACGTTCCGTGAAACTAAAGGTATTACCAAAACCCAACACAGGCAAACACAAAAGTGTGAGTCTCTCTATTGTGGAGTAGGCTCAAGCCCAACAGTGGGACGTAAATGAGCTGTGATTATGAATATTTAAAAGACTATTCAAAGTTACTTTGTGTTACTCTTAGGAGAGAGACAAACCACCACGAACTTTTTGAACATCTTCATTGAGACTTACAATTTTATATTATCTTAACTTCATCTATCTCGAAAGTTTTGGCTGTCATTGGCAATGACGCCTACAAAAATATGTTTTTACATCACGTTTCAATTCTTTGAAATTATCAATTTTCGCTATAAAAATATATATTATAGAGAGGATACTTTCTCTTGAATCAATGGCAATTAACGAAAACAGTCTCAAAAGCCGCTAACCGTTAAGAATTTGCCGCCTTTTTTTTCTGAGGTGGGCTACGGTCAGCGCAATCGCCGCCCGGCTCCGACAGAGGCGCGGCGCGCAGCCCCAGTAACTCACCCGTGGCACGTCGCCTATGTAGTTGACCCGACCACCGTTGCAGAGTGACTTGTCGTCAGTGTCTGGCCCGACAGAATACCCCTTGAGGAGTACCCTCTCCTTGACCGATGTCCCTCTCTCGGGAAGGACGTCGATACAGGTGTTGACGGGGCACGGTTGCTTCACCAAATACCTAACGGTGAGAGCACACCGTCCTGCCACCACTGCGATTGTTACAAAGACACGGCGCAGCACACACTCGAGGTGTGTGCTGCGTGGGTTGTGCAGCGCCGTGAACTTGTCGCAATCATCGGTGTCGACCTGACGCTGCCGACCATCGCTAGAGAGATGCTGGCCAGTCTCAGGAACTGAGACGCCGTCGCCGCCTTCTGGCGCCGTCTTCGAGGCTGTCATTTCGCGAAAGGAGGTCGCGGACCGTGCGCATGAGGAACGCCTCCGAGCGGACGCTGTCCGCCGCTGGCGACTGGGGTGGCGCGCGTGCGAGTACCTGCGCCTCATGCCGCTCTAGCAGAGGCTGCGGGTGTCCGGACCGGGGAATCGTCGTAGTCTGTGGTCACTTTTGTAAAATAGTCGCGGCCTTCGTCTATCGGATTGTGACGTAGATCAACGTTTAAGCGGAAATTTTGAAAAATATTTTTATTGGCGTATTTTATTATTGATTTTTTTCATAAAAGTCAATATCTTCATATTTATATAGTAGTTTTCATATTTATAAAGTAACATGAATTTCAAAAATTTGTCAACATCCCCATTATATACATACGATACTAGGTGCATTTGATGTAGAAATTGCATTGTATAATCATTACTTTTAAAGACACCACCCTGCACTAAGGATATAATAATCCTATGTTATAATATATAATCCTTACGTTGCGGGGGACTTTACAAACATATAACAGACACCAATTACATCCAAACTCAGAGCAACAATTTGTGAATCGCACAAAGTGTTGTCCTGCGTTGGATTCGAACCGACGACACTGGCACGGTAAGTCGTTATTTTAACCACTACGCCATCTGCGCATTAAATTAATTATTAAACTTAATATCTTAAAAGTTATTAAAGATTTAAAATGATGAATGCGGGGGCAGAAAGACCGAAATCGAAGAGAAGCGAGAGCGAGTAGCTAGTAAAATATGAATTAAAAATAACAGAACATACGTTTTATTATACTAAAAAACACATAAAGCATTTTTTTATACAATATTCATGGCCTACAATAGCGTGGGATGTTTGACAACGCTGATATTAATTTTTTTATCGCCAACTATATAAAGTTCTAAAAACAACTTACATTTTATAAAGTAACTCACTTTTAATTAAATTTATTTTAACACTACCAACACGTCCTCGCTTCGCTTTGGTTTCAGTCACCTTACCCGCATAATGCCCGTTCCCGTGGGAATATCGCGATTATAGCTTAAGTTACTCCTTATATAGACAACTACCTGGTAGTAAAATATTATTACAATCGGCCCAGCCGTTTTGAAGATTACCTCAAACAAATATACCGACAAAATAATTGATTGAATTAGGCGATCATCATCATCATCGCAGCCCACATACGTCCCACTGTTGGGCTCGGGCCTCCTCCACAATGGGAGGGAATTTGACCTACTATACCATGCTGGTCAGACATGTTGGTATAGGGTTTCATTTCGAGTTTTCCTTCTCTTGCACAGATGTTATGTGCATATTATATCCCATAGTCGACTTATACGACATCCACGGGCAAGATAGAGAGTGGTGAATTGTATTCTTACTCCGTCACTACACGGAAAAGGCGATACATAGCGGCAATCCATTTTTATTTTTAAAATGGAAGGAAGGAAGGGAGACTCACCACTTTCCTGCGGTAATCAATATACCGCACACCACAATAATTGGAATATGGGATAGATAGGATTAAGGTGGACTAGGAAATAAGGGAATCTTACTCTCACATGATGAGCACCTTCCAGAACATCAACTTGCAATTTTCCGCAGAACTTCGAATATTCATTCGACACGTGTTTGGCCTCTAAACGCGGCATCCTCAGGACGGTTCGGCTTCAAATGCACTCAATACAGACAAAAAAAAAACGTATTTTAGGCATAGGTGCTCAAATAACCATGTGAGCATGAAAATAGCCCAGTATTTTGACATTACAAACAGACACTTCAATTTTATTTGTATAGATTACATTTTCTGTGTGGTGATGGAGTAAGAATACAATTCACCAGCCCCTTTCTTAACTGTGAGTGTCGTACTAAACAACGGAGGGATATGATATGCAGAAAACATCTATGTAAGAGAAGGAAACTCGACATAAAACCCTATGCCAACACATCTGACCAACGAGTTAAGTTTCATTCGCAAGGGATGTGCCATGGGCTGGGATAGAATTTCTAGTGGTTTTCTGAGAGAGCACATGGTAATAATTGTTAAACCACTTACTTACTTGTGCAATCTTGCACTTAGCACTGGTGAATTCGCTAGAGCTCTAAAAAAGTCAATCATTCGTCCGATTTTTAAAAGTGGTGATAGAAACTCTATCAACAATTACAGACCTATTGCTATACTACCAGCTCTTTCTAAGATTTTGGAACGAATTATGAATAGTAGACTAGTTGCATACCTGGAAAAGTTCAGTCTCTTAACCCCATCACAGTATGGTTTTAGACGGTATAAATCTACGGCTGACGCAGTGCATGATTTAACGAATCATATTGTAACTAACTTGGATAGTAGTCAAAAAGTTGTTGGGATCTTCCTGGATATTTCAAAGGCATTTGATACGGTATCAACGCCCTGACTAATTCGGAAGATGGAATGCTTAGGAATCAGAGGTACCCAACTCAAACTGTTTGAGAGTTATTTAAGTGGTCGAATGCAGGCTGTAAGAGTGGATGAGTACGTAAGTGACGAGCATCCTGTCACGTCTGGTGTTCCACAGGGAAGTGTGCTTGGTCCGACCCTTTTCCTTATCTACATGAATGACCTAGGCAAACTTGTTCTCCCTAAAGGAAAAATTTTCTCTTTTGCTGATGACACAGCCATCATATTTAACGCTGATACCGGGAAGAAGTCTACAGACTAGCTCAGATTGGATTAAATACTGTTTCTGAATGGCTTTCAAATGATGTACTCACATTAAATGCCTCTAAAACAACTTACATTAATTTCTATTTAAGGTTAAGCAACGGACCATCACTGTTAACTTCCACCTCATTCTCGATCATAGCTCACAACTGTCAAAGTCCATTATGCGGTCGGTGTGATTGCCCTCAGCTGTGCAAAAGTGACAATGTCAAATACCTAGGGATAACTATAGATAGCACCATAAGATTTCACGAGCATATTGAACATCTAAGTAGCAGATTGCGTAAACTAATTTATGTTTTCAAAAACTTAAGAGATATAGCTGACGAGAGTACCTTGAGATCTGTGTATTTTGCTCTTGCACGATCTCTAATATCATATTGCATATCTTCCTGGGGTGGTGCTCCTAAATGTACCTTGATTGAATTGGAGAGAGCACAGAGGGCCATTCTCAAGGTTGCCTTCAAATTGCCTTTTCGATATCCCACAAAGGGATTATTTGAAAAAGCCAAAGTATTAACGGTTCGGCAGCTATTTGTCCAGCAAATTATTCTCCGACAGTATTGCCTACTTCAATTCAGTCCATCTCTTTCACGTACAAAAAGACGTTTCAACCCAGTTAATAGATATTGTAGACGCCTCCTAACACAATTTTCAAAACGGTTCTTTTGTTTCCTTGGCCCCTACCTATATAATAAAATAAATAGAACTCTATCAATCTACCATCTCAGTAAAATTAATTGTAAAATGAAACTGACGGATTGGATGCAAAACTTACATGGATACTGAAAAACTATTTGATACTCTGATGTAGTGTTACATCCACAATCATAGTCATGCTCACACGCGCGCGTCCACACACTCACACACACAAACACACACTCTCCCACGCAGACGCATACACACACCAACGTACACACAGGCACATACACGCATACGGTATATTGGTATAACCGCTATATATTTTTAGATTTAATTTTCTCATATACAATTATTTCATTTTTGTTTTCATATACAATTTATTTATTTATTTATTTTTTTTATATACAAACTTGTCTCGATATACATTTATTAACATAGAAATTCTTAATAGAAACCTTTTATAGTTTAAGAAAAAAAAGGCTAAATCCGATTAACTACTTTGTAATATTTTGTTGTTTACTATGTCATATAAATTTGGATGGCTTGTGGGTGGGGACCTGGTGCCCTGAAATACAGGCGTGAAGCCTAGTTTAGGCACCAGTCTTGCACAATATGTATCCTGTATTCTTTCTCTAAATCACTTGTATTTTTAAACATATGTATTGTGGTGAGAAATAAATAAATATTATTATTATGTATCTCCCTGATTCACGGATATCTTCCAAAGGAAGATACCCGGTCCTTTGAAAGGCTTACATGGGGATATGGATCCAACACGCAGAGGCCTTTGGAGAAATTTAATGTAAAAATGGGATGGGACGTCTACCGATGACACTCCACGTCTGTAAATAACACACGTGGACTGCCAACGGTAGGTGTAAAACTATTGTGTGATGATGGTATCTAATAACTGTTTATGGGGTTGGAGGTTTGATGGACTGGCTAAACTAAAAACTATTGATTGAAAAACTGTCATCTGTCTTCAATACCTTTATCGTCTTGAACTTTGGCAGACGGTGACTCGCCAACTCACTGAATGGGCCCTCCCAAACGGTCACCACAGACACACAGGCCATACGGGCAACAGGGGGGCAACATTGGTGCAAGTGGCTTGGGGTGTCGAGCGGTGCGGCGCCGGTTTTACCATCGCAGTGGTTTCCCCGTAGTTATGCCCTTGAAAATGACACTTCCACCCCCGAGCATATAGCTCTGGCGACCCCACTCTGACCAGCCGTTTAAGGCAAGCCAGAGTTGAGAATCCTGCGGGCACTCTTCGGTTTCCACTCCAGCCAGCCAATAAAGGCCAGCTGGATACGAGGCCCTGGCCGACTCTCTGGGGCACTCAGGACCGCAGTGTCGCCACTCACATTCAGCACGCCACAAGCTGCCCTGCGGTTTATTGGCTTTTGCTATAAATCTTGTGTACATTTTTTCTTTTATATCAAAAGAATTTAGAGAGCCATATAATGTTCCTCCGAGGTTTGCGTTAGTCTCAGGGTGAGATAACGACTGGCTCAGAGGTTATTATTATTATTATTATTCCATTGTGGAGAATACCCAAGGTAAACAGTGGGACTAATATGGCTGACATAGGATAGATAATAATCATTGCTAACTCTTACGGCTCTTACGGCATTGCTTTCTCTTACTTATGGATGTATCGCATCTCGGTCAATGTAAGGAAGAATGGCAATTAAGAGCTTTATTCCTTTTATTAAGAACTTTGCCAATGGTCCAGAATCACACTGTTGACAGTTGTTTGTCTACAGCCGCGGGCTAGTCAGTCCGGGGTAGTAACTCTCACAGAAAATTTACGTCTGAGTAGTATCAATTTGTTACTGCATTTTGTTCGTTTAGTGAGAGAGCCGAAGCCCAACTTTATGATAATACAACCCGCCCTCGCTTCGCTTCGGTTATAGGTTATAATCGTTTTACCCGCGTAGATCCCGTAGGAATACCGCGATAAAATATAGCCTAGTTTACGCCCTGGTATTATAGCTTTCCATTGGTGAAAAATATTTTGAAATCGGTCCAGCCGTTTTGAAGATTACCTGAACGGTACGGTACGGAACAAACAGACAGACAGACAGACAAAAATTTTTAATTGCTATTTTAGGCATAGGTGTCGTGCAAACTCAACCGTGTGAGCATGAAAAAAGTCTATTATTTTGACATTACAAACAGACACTCCAATTTTATTAATTGGTATAGATTTGCGTGTGGTGGGTTTTGGTGATGTGTTTAGTATCACCGAACCTAATTGCACGCATTCACACTCCCTTCAATTTCTTCACCGTAAGCAAGTAGTGGTATACCGACCTACCGTATTAGCCTCGTGGGCTCGATTCCCAACCAGGATAACACTTTATTGGGAGGGTACTCCTCAGAGGGTATGCCATCGGGACGACCACTGACAACAAGTCACCCTTCTCCGATGGACGGTCCAACGACGAAGGCGACGTGGTGTCACGGGTGGGTTACGGGTGTACGTGCTTACGCCCCTCTGTTGTCCCGGACGGAGTGGTGCGAGGAGTGCGCCGACCGTAGCCCACAAGGACAACACTATGCGATCCACAAGCTATTGTTCTGAGTCTTGAGTGTTATTTGTGTCCGTTAATTATATGTTTGTGAAGTCCCTCGCAACACAATAATTATTTCCTTAGTCCAGGGTATATGTTTATATAAAAAAAAGGTCCCTTGAACGACATTATCACTTACCGTCAGCCACCAAAAGTAATAGAAAGAGCCCACCACCACACAACAAGCAGTACCATTCACACATTTCTAGTATTTAATTTACAAATAACTAACAAATTTCTCTTTTATTACAGTCAGCGCCTCGCAATGGTCCGGTGTGAAAATGGCAACACGTTTCGCCCCAGTTTGCCCTCAGTCGTTCCCTTCAATAAAAAAAGAGAACCCGCCTTCGAAAGGTCGACAAATATATCTGAATCAGCTAAAGGCGTTTCTTACAAATGAATCTGAAGACTGTCTGTATTTGAATATATATTTTCCGTATCGTGGTAAGTTTTATAGTATTTTATATTATTATTTAAACTTTGTTACATATAAATAACTAGTAAGAACCCAACCCAGATGGTGGAAGACTACAAGACTACGTAGTGGTTAAGATATCAATCTACAGCCCCAGAGGTTGCCACGCAGGACAACACTGAATGTAATTTGTGTCTGTTAATTATACGTTTGGAAGCTCCCACTCAATACAAGGATTATTTTCTTAGTACAGAGCGTTGTTTTTAAAATAATAGAAAATTATAGTTTAAAAAACTGAAAACCACGCTTACAAACTGACAGTATGATTCGCATAGAAGTTTTGAATTTTGCGCATGCGTAGTTCGCACACTAGCTCTATCTCTCTTGCTCTTATACAAAGGATTCGATTAGAAATTTCTAAATCCTGGCGAATCTAATTAGGATATTCGTCTATTTTGATCGAATTATTGCATTGTCATGAACCTTTGACGAGTGTGCAAAGTTTAAATAAAATCTGTTCCTTCAAAGTGGGGCAAAATTATGTTCAAAGATTCCGTTACATACATAAATACACACATACATACAGGTGAAACTAATAAAAGCATGTTAAAAAACGTTTAATAGGTAATTTGAAGTCTAGATTAAAATTCCAGTACAGCGTAAGAAACAAAACAAAATCAGATAATATAGTGTTATACTACGAGATAAGAATTATAGCGGTACAACCTCACTGGCAGTTTTCTGTCTGCAAATAAATGAGCCAATACGTCCAGAATAACAACATAATAAATTCTCGCAGAAAATCAATGTTCAAGTACTAATAATCGACTCGATGAGAAAGGTAGCTGGTAGCCTAGATTCACCTTACGCGAGGCAGTGAATTGGCTATGTATTACAGAAATCTATAAGAGGCAGTTACAATTTACCATGGATTTTTTTTGTTGCTGTTGGTGACAAACGAGTAAACAGCATACCTGGTGGTAAATAATACTGCCGCTCATGGACGTTTACTACGTTACTGCCGGCTGTAAAGAAATTGAGGGGAGTGTGAATGAGTGCAATGAGGAATGGTGATACTAAAGGCATCACCAAAACCCACCAAACGGAAAACCCTCAGAAAGTTGGACTTCCGGTACTCTCGCTCACTGAAAGGTGTACAGTAACAAATTATTACTACTCGGACGTCGATTTTCTGTGAGTGTGATACTGCCTCGGACGGACCGGCTTGCGACTGTCAACAAAAACTGTTGACATTGTCACAAATAGCTTGCTTGTCTAGCAGCAAATAAAAAAAATCTAAATTTGTGATCTACTTGCCGATTATAATCAGGTTGGGAGCCCTCAGCTCTCATCTATAGTCGCGGATAAAGCAGTAAAAGTCATCTGCAATTAACAGATAAACACACACAAAGATATCCCCCCGTTTATATGCGTTCTTGTCAAAAATTTTTACACATAAAGTGTAAAAATTTGTTGGAGTAGACACGTGACGAGCGGAAACAACTAATTTGTAGCAGTAATTGTTATTTAGAAGCAAAAAAGTTAATTTATATTTATCATTGAGCAATTTAATAAGATGTTGGATCGTATTTTTAAAGATTCTTTCTCTTTAACTGTGTAGTGAGTATCCAAAAATATAAGCCCAACAACAAAATCGGCACCCAATGCTTTCGCTGTCAGGGCTTTGGCCATGCTTCCAAAAATTGCAATAGGCTAGCCAGATGTGTAAAATGTGCACTCGATCATGCCACTTGGGAGTGTCCCAAAAAGAATAGAGATGAACCTGCACGCTGCTGCAATTGTAACATGGCACATCCAGCTAATTATACCCAGTGTGCTGAGAGAATCAAATATCTTGAAAAGATACAGTCTAAACGAGAAACATTACGTAATACAGTTGCTAAAAGAACAGAAGCGGCCCCGTCAGCAGTTGTAAACCGGAATAAAGCCACTTGGGCACAAGTAGTTGGTGTGAAGAACCGTCAGTCAAGACTGAACGATCCATATACTCAAGATACTAATACTTCTTCGGATCTTCTTCAATCACACAACCATGGTGTATCGGCCTCAGATGAAATACAAACCGAACGTGAAACGCCCAAACCAACATTCATACCAAAAATACCAACTCATGATTCAGTTACAGCTGAAATGTTAGACATTCTAAATACAATCAAGACTATTAAAAATGAATTTACAAATTGTACAACTTTTATGGATAAAGTTATATTGATTCTTACTCACTTGGGCCATTATGTATAATAGTCTTATTGGTCTCCGAATTCTATATTGGAACGCGGATGGCGTTCATCACAAGCAGCAAGAACTTGCACACCTAGTAAGTCGTTTAAATACTGATGTAATCGCTATATGTGAATCGCGCTTAACCACTCGTCTTAAATTAAATGTTCCTGGATATGTTTCCTATCGCATGGATAAGCATTCCAGTGGTACTGGACAGGGTGTAGCAATTTTAATTAGAGTTGATCTCATTCATTCTCTTATACCTGTTCCTGCTACGATACATATCGAGGCAGTTGCTGTCTCTTTAAAAACGCCTGGTAGTGGTAACATTATTCTGATATCGGCATATCAGTCTCCAAATAAACCACTTCTTATCAGTGATCTCAATTCTCTTTTGAATACAGACAATCGTGTGATAATCATGGGTGACTTTAATGCTAAACACCCGTGTTGGTCACCTGGCCCTTTAAATAGACACGGTAAAGTGTTATACAACTATATGTTAGCGAACGATTTGATGGTTCATGGTCCTATGGACTCGACCCTTGTTCATTATCGTCCTGACTTAACACCGAGTATTCCTGACTTACTTCTCACTAAAAATTTTAATTTCATTGATCGTATAGCTACTATTCCTGCACTATCATCGAATCATTTCCCAGTTTATGCTGAGTTAACCACTAACATTCAAAGACAGCCTATAAACAAATTTAACTTTGGTAGGGCTGATTGGGTAAAGTATCGTCAGTTATTAAACAGTAATATTCATTTACCATCTCGTGTTTATCATAGCATTGATGACATTGACCCCAGCATCATTCAATTACAAAACTCTATCATTGAGGCTAGGAATGTCTGTGTCCCCATCAATAAATTAGAACCATGGCGTTCCTCTGCAGTACCACGACGTATAAAACGACTTATACAACAGAAAAACCGCCTTCGTAGATACGCTGCTGTTGAGACGGTAAAAACAATTCGCAAACGACTAAATGTCATGATAAAGAAACTACAGTTTGACATTAATACTGGCTTAAAATCTTATCACGACGGAATTTGGGATAAAAAATTAAAAAAAGTTGATAATCCTAATAACGATCTATGGCGCGTCGTCAAAGGTTTAAGATCCAATAATAGTCCCGTTATCCCTATTCTTAAAACTAACAATAGTTCATCAACAAATGATCAACAAGAACAATGCGATATCCTAGCAGATTCCTTCCAGTGTAATATGTCCCTGACACATAATTGGCACAGCAGTGAACAAGCGTCAATTGACTGCTCACTGGGAGCGTTAAATAATTATCCATCTGATAATGTTATTCAGTATATTATTCGACCTCATTCAGTTAGGAAGCTTATTTCAAAATTAAAATCTCGTAAAGCATCTAGTTCTGATTCAATTTCAAACTTACTCATAAAGAACGTACCTTACAAGGTTATAGTATTAATTACAAAGATTTTTAACGCTTGTTTCTTACTGAATTATTTCCCTAAAATATGGAAGACTGCTAAAGTTATAGCAATTCATAAGCCGGGTAAAGACGCATCAGAACCTACTTCCTATCGCCCAATTAGCTTACTCCCTTGTCTTGGTAAATTATTCGAAAAAGTTATATATGCTAGATTATCTCGTGCTACTATAAATATGCTACCAAATGAGCAGTTTGGTTTCCGTCATGGTCATTCAACTGTTCAACAGTTGGTTAGGGTTACTGAGGCTGTATCCGATAACTTGAACCTCAAAAATTCAACAGGCATGGTCTTATTAGACATTGAAAAGGCATTTGATACTGTCTGGCATGATGCCCTAATATATAAGTTAATCAGGCTTAATACGCCTAAGACGTTAGTTAATATTATAAGATCATACCTAACGGAGCGAACATTCAAGGTCCATGTCGGTGATCACTCATCTCTTCCTAAACAAATGCCAGCTGGGGTACCCCAAGGCTCGGTGCTTGGCCCATATTTGTTTTTACTGTATCTTCACGACATCCCTATACAAACCCGAACAAGTTTAGCTTGTTTTGCCGACGACACAGCCTCTTATACATCCTCGAATGATGTCAATCTAGTAATAGATCGACTTCAACTATCAGTTGATAAACTATACTCATATTTTAATAAATGGAAGCTGAAAATAAATGCATCCAAGACACAAGCTATTCTATTTACTAGGCAACGAAGTTTGCCTGTTCGTACGATCTTAATTGACGATTACAATATACCTTGGAGTAAATCTATTAAATATTTAGGTGTTATTTTGGATAATAAGCTTAACTGGACAGATAATACAAAAAGCCTATGCCTTAAAGGCATCAAAGCCTTGAACGCTCTAAGCCCAGTACTAAGCAGAAAATCCTGCCTCAGTAGCTTAACTAAATTGAGTATCTACCGTACTTTAGTACGTCCCTGCATCACATACGCGTGTCCCGTGTGGAGTAGCACTTGCTGCACTAACTTTACTAAATTACAAACAATTCAAAATAAAGCAATTAAATATGCGTTTAATACTCCACCATATACCAACCTTAAAACTCTGCATTATAAAATTGGTTTACCTAATTTATATAACTATATCTACAAATTATCAAAAACCTTTTATTTATTTAGGAACCCAAAAAGTGAAAATAAATTAATTAATAATTTATGTAAAACACGCATATATAATATAAAATATATCGATACTTATAATCGTTACAAACTCCCACATCACTTATTCCTCGACGCTGAATAGGTACAGATGACCGTGCGTGGCCGTGCCATCAGCGGCTGTTGTCGTGCGCGGAATATACGCCTCTATTATCTAGTGATATGCGGAGCGATGTGGCGCGCATTGCATCGGCGCTTGGAGGTGCGCGCTTGCGTTCGACATTGTACATGATGCACTGACTTGTAGGTAGTTAATATCTGTTCAGTTGCTTGTGCTTGTTTCGAGACCAATACTACCCTCTACAGAGGATAAATAAAATATTCTTTTTCCATAATAAGTATTTTTTAAATTGTGACGCTGTAATACTAAAGCTGACAATATGTTTTTATATTCATTAGTTATACTATCTCACGGTAGTAATATGAACCATGTGATATCTTGTTTCTTTCTGTGCAACCATCAGTAAAAATGTTTTTGTGTATAACGTAGTAGTTAACAAAACAGTAAGTTTTCTTATGTTTTTGATTTTATAGGATGTAAATGTACACTATTAAACCAAAATGTTGTATATATATGTTTAATAAAGATATTTAAAAAGTAAGTAAGTAAGTCTCCATAAAAAACTTCTTATGCTTGCGACCTTACTCGCATAAATGTGGATTTTATCAATTAATTTTTCTATCCGGCACATTATTATTTTTATTATTTAATGGAACAAAAAGAAAAAAATGTGTATAAATTGTAGGATTTTTTTTTGTGGGTGGGCTGCGGTCGGCGCGCCTCCGCACCACTCCGTCCGGGGCGACAGAGGGGCTTAAGCACGCAACTCCCGCAACCCACCCGAAAACCACGTCGCCTTCGTCGTTGGGCCGACCACCGGAGCAGGGTTACTTGACATCAGTGGTCGGCCCGACGGAATACTCCCTATTGGAGTACCCTCCCATCGACCGACGTCCCCCCCTCGGGGAGGACGTCGGTCTTTCCTCACGCGGTCGGCCTCTCGGCGGGTGACGGAAAATTGTAGGATACCCGATGACAACTATGTAAGTTCCTTAAGTTATTCTATAAATATTAAGATTTACTGGCTGACCCAACAGCTGTTGTTCTGTTCAAATAAATTTTGGGATTGGTAATATTTGTAACTACCACCACCCAATTTTTGTGTTAACTGATTAATAATACAAAATGTCACCACTCCTTAATTGCCTGTTGAAGTCAAAAATCGCAATATCATCAGGAAGATAAGTAACGGCACTCTCCTCGAAAACTTGACATGTAGTTAGATAATTTGGCTGTTGATAGTTCATCAACATTATCATCGCAGCCCTCATACGTCCCACTATTTAGAAGGGGTCGTTCGACAATCGCGGCTCTGTTGCGCCTGAGGGCCGTGGCGACTGAGGCCATCACCGGTGGGGGAGTGCTGTTGGCGGTAGACATCGCCAACGCATTCAATAGTCTGCCATTCAGCTGCATCAGGGAGGCGCTCCGGTATCACAGAGTGCCAGCTTACCTGAGGCGGCTAGTGGCAGACTATTTGGTGGGGGGCAGCGTCCTCTGTACCAACCGAGCAGGGGACGTCGTGCGAACGCCCATGACGTGCGGTGTCCCACAGGGGTCGGTCCTCGGACCCACCCTGTGGAACATCGGCTACGACTGGGCGTTGCGGGGGAGCCTCCCACCCGGGCTGGGCGTGATTTGTTACGCCGACGACACGCTCGTCACAGCCCGCGGTGGGACGCTAGAAGAGGTGGTAAGCCTGGCGACCTATGGCACCGAAGAGGTCGTCAGGCGGATCGAGGCGCTGGGGTTGAGGGTCGCCCTGGACAAGACGGAGGCCCTCTTGTTCCATGGGCGCCGCATGAGCCCTCCCATCGGCGTCTCGATCACCGTCAACTCGGTTGACATCAGCATCCGGGCCCATATGAGGTACTTGGGCCTGGTGCTCGACGGGCAATGGTGGTTCCGGGAGCATTTCCGCAGGCTCGCTCCACGGCTCGTCGGCGCGGCGTCCACCCTATCGTGGCTTATGCCGAACGTGGGCGGACCGAGCGCTACGTGCCGACGGCTGTACACGGGGGTCATCCGGTCGATGGCCCTGTACAGCGCACCGGTGTGAGCGGGGTCCATGACCGTCCGACTTAGGGCCCTTCTGTGGCGACCACAGAGGCTCACGGCGGTCAGGGCCATCCACGGATACGGCACGGTGGCGACGGAGGCAGCGTGCCTATTGGCCGGGACTCCCCCGTGGGACCTGGAGGCGGAAATGCTCACCGGATTGTATCGGCGGATGACGGGGGTGCGAGCGGAGGGCAGTGAGATCTCGTTAAGGGAGCTCACCACCTGGCGCGTCGACGCCCGCCGAGACGTCATTGCCCGTTGGGCAGTCCGGCTGGAGAGGCCTCGTTTCGGGGTGCGAACCGTGGAGGCCTTCCGGCCGGTGCTAATGCAGTGGTTGGAAAGTCGGCACGGGGTGCTCTCCTTCCTACTAGTGCAGGTGTTGACGGGGCATGGGAGCTTCGCTAAATACCTGCACAGGGTCGTAAGGAGGGAGAGTATACCGTCCTGCCACCACTGTGATTGCGACGAGGACACGGCGCGCCACACGCTCGAGGCCTGCGCGACTTGGGCAATGCAGCGCCGTGAACTCGTCGCAATCATCGGTGCCGACCTGACGCTGCCGGCCATCGCTGGGCGTCGGGAATTGGGACGCGGTCGCAGCCTTCTGCGAGATCACTGTCTCGCGGAGGAGGCGGCGGATCGTCTGCGCGAGGAGCCCAGCCTCGATGAGGAGATCCGCCGCCGGTGACTGGGGCGGCGTAGGCGTAACTATCTGCGCCTCATGCCGCCCTAGCCGAGGCTGCGGGTGACGTGACCGGGGATTAGTCCGTCACCCGCCGAGAGGCCGACCGCGTGAGGAAAGACCGACGTCCTCCCCGAGGGGGTGACGTCGGTCGATGGGAGGATACCCCACGTAGGGGGTATTCCGTCGGGCCAACCACTGACGACAAGTAAACCTGCTCCGGTGGTCGGCCCAATGACGAAGGCGAGGTGGTTTTCGGGTGGGTTGCGGGAGTTGCGTGTTTAAGCCCCTCTGTCGCCCCGGACGGAGTGGTACGGAGGCGCGCCGACCGCAACCCATCCACAAAAAAAAAAAAAAAAACGTCTCACTGTTAGGTTCGGGCCACCTCCACAATAGAAAGGAATTTTGACCTACTATGCTGGTCAGACATGTTGGTATAGGGTTTGATTCCGAATTTGCCTTCTCTTGCACAGATCTTTTGTGCATATTATATCCCGTAGTCATCTTTTACGACATCCATGGGCAAGATAGGGAGTGGTGAATTGTATTCTTACTCCGTCACCACACACATAACAAATGTCGCTAGTTATTCATATAACTAGCGACATTTGTTATGTTACTACACACATAACAAATGTCGCTAGTTATTCATATAACTAGCGACATTTGTTATGTGTGTAAGAATGTACAGAAAAATTATAAATTGCACACTTGCTTCGGTGACGTCACCAGCTCGCCCACAAAACATACAATATGTTTTGTTCCTAAAAGTTTATAATTAATCCCAGTATAATGTACGCGCTACTATTTTACGCTGTAGTATTTTTTTATCCGTCTATTTTTCTACAATAATAATAAAAACGTCTTGAGGAATTCAAACTAATTTTAAAGTGTGTTCAAATGAGCGTTCTATTTGTGATTGCTTATTTTTATTTAAAACTAATTTATTTTGATATATTTAAACGAAGCTAATAAGAATAAAACACTTAGACAAAATTTATCGAATATATTAGCAGTTTCGCGTGGTGACGAAGTAAAAAAACAATTCACCATCACCTTTCTTGGCCGTGGGTGTCGTAAAAGACGACTAAGGGGTAACAATATGTAGATAACATCCATGTAAGAGAAAGAAAACTTGAAATGAAACCCTATGCGAATCCGCCTGACGAGCGTGCGTCAATTTTACTCCCTTTGTAGAAGGGGCTCGAGTTAAGTAGTGGGACGTATATGACTTGTGATGATGACGATGGTGACGATGAATGTAACTTTTTTTGTGTCTAATCCCACTACACATTCCCACCATTGTAACTCCTGTAGTAATTCCGTGTGGTGACGGAGTATTCCGTGTGGTGACGGAGTAAGAATACAATTCACCACCCCCTATCTTACCCGTGGGTGATCGTACGAGACGATTAAGGGATATAAAAGGCATATATCATCTATGCGAGAGAAGGAAAACTCGAAATAAAACCCTATACCAACACGTCTGACCAGCGTGGTATAGTAGGTCAACTACCCTTCCATTATGGAGGAGGCCCGAGCCCAACAGTGGGACATATATGGGCTGAGATGATGATGATGATGATGAACTCCTGTAAGCCTGAATCCACAATGGCCTCCGGATAAGACACCGTGGTTTGACCCTCATGAAGTCCCGGCAAACACTTTTAATTGTCTTGGGACCCGCAATAAATTTAATTAAAAAAGAAAACAGGAGCAGTTCGAAAGATTCCACTTCCCTCCTATGCAAAGCGGGAGACGTGAAACAAAGTAGGCTAATAAGCCAGTAAATAAGAGGACCCACAAATTAGGATGTAACTAATGAATTTCTGCAACTTCATGTATCTATTATTACTTTTCATGGCGTTTTATTCGATGCGTGATTACCATTCAAGAAGATTCCTCCCCCACAAGATTTCTCCCCAATAGTCGTCGGTCAACCAGCATTGTAGCCTACCCATTGCCACTTCAACGTGCTAATTCTTTACGCTATCTCAATTCGACCACAAATTTTCATATTTTTGATTTTATTGCGTACCAGAATAGCTCTTTCCATAGCACGCTGAGTAACTTCGATCCTTGTTATGATTTCTATATTTAGATCCGATATATAGGCTCTAAACCTTAGAATAATAACGTATAGAAGGTAAGTTCGCGTACAAAAAGTGAAGCATTTCAATTGGAGCCTAATGGAGCTTACGCCGGAACCGTTCAATAATGTACAAGGTCACTGTACTGCACGTACATACGCAACTCTTAAAAAATAAATTGGTAATTATGACGGTTTGTGCATTCAAATAGTGTCACAACATATTTGAAAAACATAAAAAGGTTTTTAACATTACTTTTAAAAGCATTTTGATGATTTATGGTAATAAAAATATAATTTGATTTCATAATTTGTACAGTAGTGTGTACGTGTGTAATCGCTTGCATGCATGTAGTATTGTTTGCTTCATGTTCTTGATGGCTTACGTACGGACACTATCCTTCTATACGTTATTATTGTAAGCTCTAAACTCACTTAGTACTTGTCTCACTCACTGAGTAAGAATACATTTCACCACTCCCTATCTTGCCCGTGGATGTCGTACAAGACGACTAAGGGATATAATATGCACATAGAATCTGTGCAAGAGATGTTATGTACATATTATATCTCTTAGTCATCTTTTACGACATCCACGGGCAAGATAGGGAGTGGTGAATTGTATTGTTACTCCGTCACCACGCGTGAAAAATACATCATTATCGATGTTCATATTATTTTCTGTTAATACATATTATGCCTAAATCTTATATCTTTAAACGAGCAATTCGTGTATATATATATTCAGGATCTCCGAACAGGCTCCAACGATTTTGATGAAACTTGGCATACTAGAGGTTTCGGGGCCAAAAAATCGATCTAGATAGGTTTTATTTATAGAAAATGTTGTTTTGTCGGTGTTTTTAGCAAAACAATACAATGACATTAGATTTTAAAAGAATATGAATTCAAATTTCGCCGTCAACATCAAGAGTTATAATAGCTCAGTTAGGAAGTTATCCAGTTTTCTTTTTGTTTTGTTTTGGCATTCAAACAGCGTGGGATTGAATCTCGGTGTTATTATTATTCCTTTTTTGTAATTTTTGATATTTTTTTCATTATTTTATTTTTATTAATATATATCTAAATAAATTCGAGAAAAATACAACAAAAATATACCGAGCGAAGCTCAGGCAACCAGATATTATCTATAATACATACTAGAAATATTATCGACGTATTATAAATCAGTTTCAAAATATTTTTTGCATACAATTTTATCTTAAATTTATGAATATACCTAAATATATTGCTTACATGGCAATTACGATAACATTTGCCATCATGACCTATTAAGTGTTATCGCCTTCTTCACAAACACCAAAATCAATGGACTAGATATTTCTTTTTTGGCAATAATATGCTCTACTGATTCCTTTCATAAAAATCATCGATTTAAAAATGTTTTTAAAATACATAAATTGAATGACATTTTTTATGAATGTAATGTGTTTTTCAGTTTATATAAGCTGAATAATCCAACCAAAATGTATGTTCCAACCATAATATATCATCATCATCGCAGCCCACATACGTCCCACTGTTGGGCTCGGGCCTCCTCCACAATGGGAGGGAATCTGACCTACTATACCATGCTGGTCAGACATGTTGGTATAGGGTTTCATTTCGAGTTTTCCTTCTCTTACACAGATCTTATGTGCATATTATATCCCATAGTCGTCGTGTACGACATCCACGGGCAAGATAGGCAGTGGTGAAATGTATTCTTACTCCGTCACCAAACGGATATTATATAAATATAACCACCATAATATATAAAATATGCATATAACATCTATGCAAGAGAAGGAAAACTTGAATAAAACCTTATACCAACAGGTCTGACCAGTGTAGTATATTAAGGTCAATTTTCTTCCTATTGTGAAAGAGGCTCGAGCCCAACAGTGAGAGGTATATGAGATAAAATGACGATGATGATGAATAATATATGAATAAGGAAGGTGATAATCTTCTAGTTTTCTTTATCTAACCAAGAGAGAGAAAACTTGAATTAGAACCCCTTTATTAATCCCTCTGTTTAGCATGATAAGTAAATTTCCTTCTACTGTGAATAAGGCTAATCTCTTACTCCTCTTACAACAATGATAAAGAAAGAATGATACTTTAATTCATTATCACATAAATATATGCGCCCGATGCTGCCCTAGCTGAGAGGCTACGGGTGAGAGGTTAGCCTCGCGACGGCGATCGGCATCGCAGTAGGGGACGTCGATGGGAGAGGGTACTACCTCGGGGTATTCCATCGGCTCGACCACTGAAGTCAAGGAACTCTGCACCGGTGGTCGGCCCAATGACAAAGGCGACGTGCTATATGGGTGGGTTACGGGGCCGCGCGCCGCCTTTCTATCTCCCCGGACAGAACCGGGCGGCGGGTGCACTGACCGTAGCCCAACCCAAAAAAAAAAACAAAATCACATAAATATATACCGCACACTAAAATTTAGACGACGCTAACCGTTTCGAAACATGTAAACTAAACTTGTCATCGACGATCTTGTTAACTGTGTTATTACGAATTCACTAAACTGAACGCAACTCTCATGATATTAAACTGCTTTTATTATATAAACGATTCATTCTTGGAATTTTAAAAACGCTCTCTCAACTGCCAATTTATGCGATTGTATAATCTAATGCGTACTCATATGAACATTGAGTGCCGTATTAAAAGAAAATCAGTTAAGTGCGATTCGGAGTCGCGCACGAAGGGTTCCGTACCATTATCTAAAATGAGCAAATAAGGGCTAAAAATCGTGTTTGTTTTATGGGCCCCCTTAAATATTTATTTTATTTTGTTGAAGTGAAACTTCTTTGCGCGCATGAGGGTAATTTTTTTACGGATGAAACGCAATTTAACGTCACGAAGATGTGCAGCGTTTTTGTCGAAGAAGAGGGAGAGAGCGATTGAGACCGAGTGAGAAAGGGCGAACATAGCACGAAGCACAGCCATGGGGCGAGAGTAGGGAGCAAGCGAGTGAGAAAGATCGAGAGATTTTTTTTATTATTATTTTTTTTATTTTATTTTTATTTTATTTTTTATTTATAATTATTTTTTTAATACTGATAAAAATACATGAAACCAAACAAGTTTGACTTCTGACATGCATACTCATGTTATTTTTTTTTTGTATTTGTTGTTATAGCGGCAACAGAAATATATAATTTGTAAAAATTTCAACTGTCTAGCTATAGCGGTTCTTGAGACAGCCTGGTGACAGGCAGACGGCTGGGCACACTGTGAAGTCTTAGTAATAGGGTCCCGTTTTTATCCTTTAGGTACGCAACCCTAATAACAGTCTATGTATTTGTATCTATGTGTTTGTAATATTTCTCTTGCATAGATTTTATGTACATATTATTTCCCTTAGTCGTCTTTTACAAGATCCACGGGTAAGATTGCGAGTATAGAATGGTATGCTTACTCCATCACCATACGGATTTTATTAACCCACGGGTAAGAAATTATTATCAATATCATCTCGGGTCATTCAAAGCAGGCCTCGAGATTCTCCCATAATAAGAGGTAAGTTTTCCTACTATACTTCGCTTCTTTTGTGTGGTGATAGAAAAATAATAAAATTTACCACACCTCTTCTTGCCTGTTGATTATAATATGTAAATAATATCTGTGTAGGAGAAGGAACTCTAGAAATAAAACCATATAACAATCCATCTGATCAGCGTGGTGATATAGGTCACTCCCATTGTGGAGGAGGCTTCGAGCCCAGCAGTGGGACTTATATGAGCAGGGATTATGATGATGATAAGTCAGATGGAGAGGAAAAGGATTTTATTTCAAGTTCTGCTTCTATTGTATTAATATTATAATTATGTATAGCATTTTCCTTAGTCATCTGTGATATCAATCCATAGGCAAGAAACGGATGGCGAAATATTCTTACTTCGTCACTACTCAGATGATTGAGGAATGAATATAGATAATACTAGCAGCGCCCTGTGGTTTTACTCGCATAGTTCCCCTTGTCGTAGCATTAGCGAGATAAATTATAGCCTGTATGTTATTCTGATATGAAAATCCATTCAGTAGTTTTTGCATGAAAGAGCAACAAACATCCTCACAGCCTCTGATCCTCATAAACTTTCGCGTTTATAATATTGGTAGGATTACTGAAATCTATAGTAACTAGACTTGGAAAAAAAAAAGCCTAATATAATGCTTAATCACAGTGGTATATTCATTTAATTTTCTTCTTAATTGGAGACGAAATTTGTAGTTAAGAAAAGAATCGTAAATACTTTTAGTTAAGAATCGTAAATATCGAAATTACTATTTATTAAATATTTAAATTACTATTTATTACTCTCGAAGATTATAAACCCAAATATAGACTAAATATATTGTGAAGAATTAGTACTATTTGCACTTATTTTCTTCATTTAAATGCGGGGTCAGGCAATCAATCTTGGGTAGATAGATAAAAAGTCAGTTCGTAGAATGTTCCGATAATATTTCAACAATAACATTTTTATTTGCTAAAATGCACAATGCTAGAAGATATTTTTTTCATTAGCTACTTTTCTATGACGAAGACACAATTAATTTTCCATCTGCTATGAACCTCTACTTCACGCTTATAAAAATAGACGGCTGCAGTGCATAAAAATTATATCACCGTAAAATATGTAAAAGCTGATTATGAAGTTATCAGAAGGATTTAAGAGTTTTATTTCCTCTCATGAGGAGATTAAGTCCAATGATTGCCAGCCATTACTTCACGAAATGGGTGGATGGCTGTAACTTAGACTTAAGAGTTTTATGACGCGTTGTCCTTCAGATTTTATTCTTCGTTTAAACTATATTTCATTGTTCTTTAATTTCTTATTCTGACTTCTCTAGTATAAACTGCCATAGCTTAACACGAATCTTTTCATTTTTACAGTCCAAAGTTTTATATCCTAAGCGATAAGTAAAGATGTAAAAAACTAACAACTTACTTTGTTATTCTAACTGGAAGTAACAGATAGCTAAATAACAGATAGTGAAATTATTTGCTGCATTTTGCCTGTAGAGTATGACTACAGTTTACCAGACATACCCCCCCTCCCTCCTTTCTTACCCATGGGTGTCGTAAAAAAACACAAGAGAAGGAAAACTCGGTATAAAAGCGCCCAACAGTGGCCTCGGGCCTTCTCCACAATGGAATGGTTAGTATGGGTGGAGATGATGATAATAATGATGAATTGTAACATTTTATTTTTGTCTTATGTTTGAAGTGAAAACTTCTTTAACATCATTGTAATTTGAAAGTCGATGAAACGAAAAAACGACAGTAAAAAGAGACAGACAGAGACAGAGACATATACAAATTCATAGGATTTAACGTGGGAGAAAATGAAATAGGAAGCTTTATACGGTATTTCTTATATTCGTGGTTCTCTTTGTGCTCTGCTTCGTACTCCCTACTGTTTACCAAGACATAGTGAAAGTTACTTGGGTCTCAGTGTTCTACTCGTAATTGTGCGCTTCATTTCTCATATTATGTAATGTTTATTTCTATCTATAACGACAAATACGTGTAATTTTTTATTATTACTAATGTTTTGAAATATTTATATAGTGACGGAATAACAATACAAATTGTCTCCACTATTTCATTTTACAGATGTCGTAAAAACATTTTATAGTATGTAATAATTTATTATAGAAATACGGTTTTAGAAAATTCATAGCTTGAATCCAATCTTGAGATTTCTTTGGATGTTGAATTGAATATATCTCTTTCAATGTTTTCTCATCCTAATACTACCATGTTACTGTATTTTTATCCTACTGTGGCTTTGCAGGATAAGTAGAGTCTATCTTCTCTTCATGAAGGATGAACAATGCTGAATTTACCACCCTCTTTAAGTGGGGTTGGCTTTCTCATTTGGTATTATGAGTGTCTCAAGAGAGAACAGCAATTTCTGAAACTTTCTCATGGAAATAAGGGGTAGTAATAAATATGTTTTCTTTCTTTATTTCTTTCTTTCTAGTCATCATCATCATCATTTCGGCTCATATACGTTCCACTGCTGATCTCGAGCCTGCTCCATAATAGGAAGGAAATTGACCTTATTATAAAATGCTGGTCAGACAGGCTGCTATAGGGTTTTGTTTCGAATTTTCCACCTCGTGCATAGATGTCATGTGCATAATATATCTCTTAGTCGTATGAGAGGGGGTAGTGAATTATATTCTTACTCCGTCACCACACGGAAACGGGTAGTACACATTGTATTCTTAAGCTTTCACCACTAATCATCATTATCGTCATCACAGCTCGTATATATTCGATTACTGGGTTCGAGTCTACTGATGTGAGGATAATTGACTCACTATATACCTGATCAGATTTTTTTTTTTATTATTTATTTATCAGAACAAAAAAAAGTTACAATTTTATACAAGTAATGACATTTAAAACCACTTGGGTTTGTTAAAATTAATGCCATTGACAGTAGCGGTTTATAACGTAGATATGAAATACGATTTCAATTTATGTTTGATGTTTGAAGTTGTAATAATATTTCTAACTTCGGGTAGTAATTCGTTTATAATTCTCGGGACCATGTAGGTAGCCGTGCGTTCACCGTAAACATTGTGTGCGCGTCTCACACACAGTCTGCTATTAGCGACAGCTCGTGTATATATAGGATGTTCAATTTTGTCTTGTATATTTGTATTAAAAAAATGCTCTTTGAGTAGTACGTACTTAACTTGTAAAAAAATAGGCAAGACGCTGCAGTATTTGAAGAGAGCCATTTCTTTATCATGATACATACTTTTTATTTTATAAGGGACTATGTTCTTAAGAATTTTGAGCTGTAGTTTATAGATATCTTATAGATATGATTTATATGTACGACCATAGCTGCTAAGGCCATATTGTATATGCGATTCAGGTAGTGAATTATACAACATTAGTTTTACTTTAAATGGTATGCGATTTTTTATGATTACGATATTCGCTAAAAATTGTCTTAGTTTATTGCAAACATGGTTGATATGAGCATTCCAATTAAATTTATTATCAATTACTAATCCTAGGTATTTTTGTGTGTCCGCCACTTCGATTGCAGTACAATCACAATTCAAGAGACAGCCATTATGCAGGCAAGTTTATTTCAGGATGTATTGGCATAGTATTTTATTTTGAGTTTTTTTACTCTTGCATATAGTCTATACCAATAAATAAAATTGGAGTGTCTGTAATGTCAAAATAATAGGCTTTTTTCATATTCACATGGTTATTTGCACGACACCTATGCCTAAAATAGCGATTAAAAAATTTTTGTCTGTCTGTCTGTTTGTTCTGGGTAATCTTCAAAACGGCTAGACCTATTCCAAAAATTCTTTCACCAATGGAAAGCTATAATATCAGGGCGTAAACTAGGCTATATTTTATTTCCGTATTCCCACGGGAACGGGAACTACGCGGGTAAAACGACAATAACCGAAGCGAAGCGAGGGCGAGTTGCTAGTTATAAATATATACAATATGCAGATATTATAATGCTTTCGCCATCTTTTACGACACCTAGAGGTAAGAAAAGGTGAATTGAATTCTTATTCTGTCGTCACACAGAAAAATCAGATTAGTAGCACAGATATCGCGATATTTTTTTGTGATTTTATTGTACTGTAGTTCACAGGCCATTGTTAAAGACTTCATCATTTCATTATCATTTCAGCTCATATACGTCCCACTGTTGGGCTCGAGCCTCCTCCATAATAGGAGGGAAATCGATCTTACTATACCATGCTAGTCAGACATGTTGGTATTTTTTTTTTGGCTGGGCTATGGTAAGCGCATGCGCGGTCCAGTCCGTCCGGGGCGATGAAAAGACGGCGCGCGGGAACGTCACCTCATTGTTGGGCCGACGACCGGAGCAGATATGACTTGTCGTCAGTGGTCGGCCTAACGGAATACCCTTTCGGGTAACCTCACCTCTCGACGTCCTGGGACGTCGGTCGCCGTCGCGCGGTCAGCCTCTCTGCGTGTGACGGACAATTCCCCGGTCCGATCACCCGCGGCCTCGGCTAGGGCAGCATTAGGCGCAGATACTCGCGCCTGCGCCGCCCGAGTCGCCGGCGGCGGAACGTGTCGCCGAATAGGAGCTCTACTCGCACACGATCCGCCACCTCCTTCCGTGAGATTACGGCCTCATAGAAGGCGGCGACTGCGTCCCAGTTCCTGACACTGACGAGCATCTCCCTGGCGATGGTCGGCAGCGCCAGGTCGGCACCGATAATTGCGACGAGTTCACGGCGATCTCCCTCCCATGCAGCACACTCCTCGAGCGTGTGCTGCGCCGTGTCCTCGGCGCAACTGCAGTGGTGGCAGGACGGAGTGCTCTCCCTCCTGACAATCTTGTGCAGGTACTTCCCGAAGCAACCGTGCCCCGTCAGCACCTGCACCAGTCGGAAGGAAAGCATCCCGTGCGTCCGCTCCAACCACTCCATCAGCACCGGCCGGAGGGCCTCGACGGTCCTGACACCGTACCGAGGACTCTCCAGCCGGACTGCCCAACGGGCAATACTTCCACGGCGGGCGTCGACCCGCCAGGCGGTGATCTCTTTGATGGAGACCATGCTGCGCGGGCGCGCGTCTCTGACACCCGCCGATAAATTTTGGCGAGCATCTCCGTCTCCAGGTCCCACGGAGCAGTTCCGGCCAGGAGGCACGCTGCCTCCGTCACCACCGTGCGGTATCCGCGGATGACCATATGGCCCTGATCGCCATGACCCTCTGTGGTCGCCACAGGAGGGCCCTAAGATTGACGGTCAGGGACCCCGCCCACACCGGTGCGCCGTACAGGGCCATCGACCGGATCACCCCCACGTACAGCTGTCGGCACGTAGCGCTGGGTCCGCCTACATTCGACATCAGCCGCGAAAGGGCGGACGCCACGCCGACAAGCCGGGGAACAAGTCGATGGAGATGCTCCCGGAACCAAAAATGCCCGTCGAGCACCAGGCCCAAGTACTTCATGTGGGCCTGGATGCTGACGGTGACCGACTTCACGGTGATCGAAGCGCCGGCGGGAGGCCCGACGGTACGGAGGCCATGGAACAAAAGGACCTCCGTCTTTTCCAGGGCTACCCTCAACCCTAGCGCTTCGATCCGCCTGACAATCTCCTCGGTGCCGAGAGTTGCCAGACGTGCCGCCTCCTCTAGCGTCCCACCCCGGGCTGTGACGAGTGTATCGTCGCCGTAGCAAGTTACGCCCAGCCCGGGTGGGAGGCTTCCTCTCAACGCCCAGTCGTAGCTGATGTTCCACAGGGTCGGACCCAGCACACATGTTGGTATAGGGTTTTATTTCAAACTAGCCGATTTATTCGGCAATTTAGAAAGTATTTCTAAATTGCTGAATAAATAGTCTGTCTATAGCTGTAATTTGCGTTTTGTTATTACATGACAGATGCGTTTTTGTTATACCACGTTTTATAGTGACTTGTATTCTCTTTGACGTTTTATGTCGAGTCCCACGGGAACCCAGTCGAACAGGATAAAAGTATCCTATGTCCGTCTCCTGGTTCGAGCTACCTCCCCGCCAATTTTCAGGTAAATTGGTACAGTCGTTCTTGAGTTATAACTAGTGTAACTAACACGACTCTCTTTTATATATATAGATTTTCCTTCTCTTGCATAGATGTTATATGCGTATTATATCCCTTAGGCGTCTTTTACTACAACCACGGGCAAGATAGGGAGTGGAGAATTGTATTCTTACTCCGTCACCACACGGAAAAGAGACTTAGAGGTTGAAAATTTCTTCAAAAATCAAACTACAAATTACACTAGTATGTTTATGCCATCGTGTGAAAGAAGCCATTTTCAATATTTCTTCTCCATATACATTATTAATTGAGCGAGCCACCACTTGGACGAAACCACTTGAACACACACAAAAAATTTCATCGGTCTAGCCGTTTAGGAGGAGTTCAGTGACATACGTACACAAGAAATATATATATATATATATATATATATATATATATATATAAAGATAATGGTAACCAGGCTTCTTCATAATAGCGTCAAATTAGCCTATTATACTCTCTGTTCACACTGCTATGTCCCTGACTCATTATGACTCCCCTCGAAAGGAAACTGTGGTTACACATTCTGTGCTAAATCCGTCAACCACATGGATTTTATTGTTATAATAATTTTAAACATTCAACAACTGGCAAATGAAAACGAATTTCTTGAATTCTTTTTTATGAGTCACATGAAAACTGCCTATGAAACATAAATTTACTTGAAGAATATATTGAAACAATTTTTTAAACGTCATTTTTGCCTAGATACTTGATTTATAAATAATGACCTTCATAAATTGAAAAATTGAAAGCATGTTTGTTCTTTACGAGGAAATTTTGAACATGTCGTAATAAAATTAATTTATTCTTTTAATCTAATCTTAAATTAAACCGACTATCGACTGCACAGATGGCGCAGTGGTTAAGATATCAAGCTGCCGTACCAATAACGCGGGTTCGGATCCCATGCGGGACAACACTTGCAATTCAGAAATTTATGTTCTGAATCTGGATGAACTTTGTGTCCGTTATTTTATATGTTCGTAAAGTGCCCCGCTATAAACGGATTATTTCCTTATTGCAGGGCGTTGTCTTAATAAATATAATAGTTCAAAAAAACTAAAAAAATACGCTTAAATCGCTAATCCTGATTATCCTAGTAAGGATAACGGTCAAACTGATTAAAATATTGAATTGTCGGTCCTTAATAAGTATGCCAAATTTCGAGTTAATCCGACGTTTTGAAGGGGATCAAAATCATGTTCAAAGATTCCGTTACATACCATGATAGTAACATAGATACGTCTTAAGCTAATAAAAGCGTATTAAATAAATTCTGTTTGTTCAAAGTGGGCCAAAATGACGTTCAAAGATTCCGTTACATACCAATATACTAACATACATACGTCTGAAGCTAATAAAAGCGTATTAAAAAGACAGCAGGGCGAATGACTGCACATATGAGGTAACGGTTAAAATACTGACCGCAAAATATCGCAATTTTATTTCCACGCTAGACAACACTTTTTGAAATTTACAAATTATTGCCCCGAGTCGGGGTGCCTCTATATAGGGGGTCAGTGTCATTCAAATATCGCAGCATCTGGTCTAATGCTGGCATACCGTTCATGTCCTGGACCAATGGAGGTCGATTGGCAGTCTTCCCATGAAAATTATATTTAGTATTACCTAACTGTTTAGATAAGGCAAACACAATACAGTTAGACATATAAAGACACGGAGAATTAAATTCATAAATTTCTGCCCGATGGAGTATATAGAAATTTAAATTCACCGTCAACATCTTCATCATCATCATCACAGCTCATTTACGTCCCATTGTTGGGTTGCTGGTCAAACGGGTTTTATTCTGCGTTTTATTTCGAGTTACCTTTTTAATGCATAGATGTTTTTTTTTATTGCAAACGGTGACAAATTAGCGAACAGTACACCTGATAGTAAATGTTGCTGCCGCTCATGGACCTTTACAATACTAAGGGTATAGCTAGGCCGCTGCTTATCTTGAAGAAAATAAAGGGAGTGTGAATGCGAGCAATGAGATTCGGTGATACTAAAGGCATTATTAAAACCCACGCAAAAACCTTCAGAAAGTAGGGCTTCCGGCTCTCTTGCTCACCGAACGAAGCGCAGTAACAAATTGCTACTACTCAGAAGTCGATTTTTTGCTCAATGTGGTACTACCCCGGACGGACCGGCCCGCGGCTGTAGACAACTGTAAACAGTGTGCTCCTAGCACTTTAACAAACTTTATCAAATGTTATCTACGTATTCTTTAATCTACTTTTACGACACCCGCGGGCAATAAAGGGGGTGGTGAATTATATTTTTACTCCGTTACCATACGGAACTCTAAAACTTATATTTCAGTATTTATTTTTTTTTTTTGAGGGGTGGGTTATGCTCGGCGCCCTCCTCGCACCACTCCGTCCGGGGCAACAGAGGAGCGTAAGCACGCACGCCCATAACCCACCAGCGACACGTCGCCTTCGTCGTTGGACCGACCACCGAAGCAGGGTGACTTGATGTCAGTGGCCGGCCCGATGGAATACCCCGAGGGAGTACCCTTTCCCTTCGACGTTGCCTACTGGGACGATCGCCGTCGTGAGGCTAACCTCTCCGCGGGTGCCCGGACTAAATCCCCGGTTCAGTCACCCGCAGCCTCTGAATATTCAATTGGTAGTCTTAATTCCTCATCATTATCAGGTCGGCTTATTAATTACACTAGATTCGAGCCTCGGCCTCATCACAGCGCGAAAGTCACTGACCTACTATAACAAGCTGTTCTAACGGCTTGATATATATTTTATTTCAAGTTTTTCTGCTCTTCATCATCAGAGCTCATATACTCCCATCGCCTCCAATACTATACCATGCTAATTAGACGGGTTGATACAGGGTTTTATGTCGAGTTTTCCGTCTTTGCATATATGTTATCTGCAATAGTTTCTTGGCTTTTAAGACACCTACCGCAAGAAAGCGGATGGTGAATTCTACAAAAAATACTTTGTGGAGATTGGATGTTATTTGCTTGTGTGTCTTATGATCACCCATAGAGTTATATAATTGAGCCTACCCACCTACCGGGCATATGTCCAGAAATCGTGGGTTGAATATGTTAATGTGTATAAATTTGTGGGCTCTTCTATTATTCATCGAAAGCGTTGCTTTTTATTAATAAACTCCAAACTTTTTACTTATTTTTTAACCGTTTTCTAAACAATAGAGTTAAGTACAAAATTAGTTTAGGAGGTTTTTAAAGTGCCTCCAATTTTTTACATTTACTCTAGGGTAAAATGGCGTCTAATAGATGGCGCGCTCATCAAAAAGTTGAATTGCCTATTTAGCTCCAGAAATGGGCGTCGCGAAGTTTGAAGTTGATGTACTAAACGATATTGCTACCGTCAAAAATATAATCACTGTTTAAATGTTTGAAGACACTTCGCGCCCAATTTTAAAGTTTCGGTATCAATGTATATGAAAAATTTGAAATAATTTGTCTCATCAAGTAATTTTGTAATTACGTTTTTTTACTATCATCATGATTTCTGCTCATATATGTCTCACTGATCGGCTCGAGCCTTCTCCATAATAGGAGGGAAATTGCCCTTACTATAACATGCTGGTCAGACGGGTTGACATAAGGCTTTAATTCGAGTTTTCCTTCTCTTGTATAGATATTATATGCGTATGATATCCCTTCGTCGTGTTTTACGACATCCACAGACAAGATAGGGAGTGGTGAATCGTATTCTTATTCCGTCACCACACGTTTTTTATGGTCTGCTAATATTTGCCGCGTAGTGACGTAATAAGAATATAATTCACCGTTCCCTATATTGCCCGTGAATGTCATAAAAGACGACTAAGGGATACGCATACAACATCTGTGCAAGAGAAAACTGGAAATCCTATAGCAACCTGTCTGACCAGCATGGTAAGGTCAATTTCCTGCCTTATTGTGAAGGAGGCTCGAGCTCAGCATTGACAGGTACACAAAGACGTATAAGTCGATACGTAACCTATTTTAGTTCTATATAGTAACGGATTAATAAAAATAATAGCAAAGCTGTGTGGTAGTGTCCATGAATACTACCAACCCTTACGTTATTCAAAGGTATCTTTTTTTTTGGAGTTTATGGCTCGGTTACTAGGGCCATAGGTATCTCAAAAGATGAAAGAGTTGCATCGACTAGATGGAATTCCATCTAATGCCACCCGATCAGTTTTTTTTTTGTTAGTTATTTGACTGCACAAATGGTGTAGTGGTTAAGATAGCGACCTACAGCGCCAGTGTCGGGTGTTCGAATCCCACGCAGGACAACATTTTGTGCGATCCACAAATTGTTGTTCTGAGTCTGGATGTAATTTGTGTCCGTTAGTTATAATATGTTTGTAAAGACCCCCGCAAAGCAAGGATTGTTTCCTTAGTGCAGGGAATTATCTTTTTTTTTTAAAAAAAAAAAACAATATGCCAAGTTTTGTAATATGTACTATGAAGTACACATTGAGTCGACTCCGAGTAATTGGTATCAGGCTCATGATTATGGTGATCGAGTAAAGATAAAATTCACCACTTTATTTAGCCCGTGAGTATCATAAAAAAAGTCTATGGGACAGAACATGACAATAACACATTTTTATAAAAGAAGAGCACGAACTAGTACTATATACTAATCCTTTTGACCACCGTAATCAATTTCCTTTCTATTACGGAGCCTCAAACCCTGCATTGCGCCGTATATGAGATGAGATGATGATGATGATTATTTTATATTTCATAGTAATCAAATAGGATTATAATATTTACGCAACTTTTACACGTCCTCACTAATATTATAAATGCGAAAGTAAGTTTGTTTGTTACGCTTTCACGCTTAAACCACCGAACAGATTTCAATAATTATATTACAAATGGAAAGCTATAAATAATATCAGGGAGTAACATAGGCTATATTTTATCTCGGTATTCCTACTGGCACGGAAACTACGCGGTTAAAGCGGCTGAAAGCGAAGCGATGCGAGGGCGGGATGCTAGTTATAAATAAAACAAATTTTACGTTATTTATCAGGTCTGTATTTTATAAACTAAAATGAAATACCAATCCGTTAAAACCCATAAAAATACATACATATATTCACGCCTCTTTCTCATAGGGGTAGGCAGAGACTACTTTCCTCCACTTGCTACGATCTTGAAATACCACTTCAGTCTCCTCCAAATTCATCTTCTTCGGTTTAGGGTACTTAAAACCTGGCCTTTCTTAAGGACGTTCATATTTTGAACGTGGAACGCCCGTCTTGGTCTTCCCCTTCCAACACTTTCTTAAAAATTGATTATTTATATCAGAATTGTTTTCATCATAATAGTTTTAATACGAAATTTGTTTAGTTAGAAGTTTCAAGCGCAGTAATCTATAAGCAAGCAAACTGATAAGTCAATTTACTAGTTAACTATGAACCAGAAACTCAATTATCGACTTGAAGCTATACTCAAATTGCTTTGCTTTCTCGTGTTAGAGAAGTCAGGTATAGTGTCGATCTTACAGCCTGTCATTACTCACATAACATGCCTTTGATCTAGCCATCTGACAAGAGCATTAAATATAGTCAATCCATTTCTATACGTCATGGAAACTATGAAGGAATGTCGGCAAAGATCCTTGTACGTAAACATTTGTTAACTGAAATGCCGCTCCTCGTAATAAATCAAACACGTGTACAATTTATATCATAGAAGCTTTGTTCTATGGTTTAACATTTTCTTATTCGTTCAGTAGCACTAACATAGAAAATGATTTCTGATGTTTAAGCGAGTATTACATATTGTAAGTAAAACTACTTTACGGATTTTTCAGAATTGTTTTCTGTACTAACGATGACTTTTTGGATGTGAGACATCTTAGTCTGCCTGTGACCATGAACGCTGCAAAGTATTCGAAACGTCGGGCAATCAAAAATCATTTACAAACGCAACAAAATCCGTAAAGTAATTTTATTTACAATTAACATAGGAATTTTGATTTCCGTGTGGTGATGGATTAGAATACAATTCACGACGTCAGTTCTTGCGCAATGGTGATGTAAAAGACGACTAAGGGATATGCAAATTAATATCTATGTAAGAGAAGGAAAACTTGAATAAAACGCTATATTAACACATCTGCTGAGCTAGCCCCGGATGACAAGGAACTCAGTACCCAGTGGTGGGTGGCCCAATGCTGAAGGAGAGAGAATACAGTGGGTTATGGGGCCGCGCTCCGCTCTTTCGTCACCCCGGACGGAACGGACAGGGTATGCGCTGAGCATAGCCCACCTAAAAAAAATACTAACGCATCTGACCAGTGTGATATAGTAGGCCAATTTCACTCCCATTTTAGAGCAGACTCAAGCTCACTAATGGGACGTATATGGCCTGGTATATGATGATGAATGCTCTTAATATTCTAAAATCAATTCTGGATTGGATAAAACATAGCTCATTTATATCATTAACTACAATATATATAATTCTTTTTATTAATACTCGGCTTATGTGGTATCTATGCCAATAAATAAAATTGAAGTGTCTGTTTGTAATGTCAAAATAATAGGCTTTGTTCATGCTCACACGGGTATTTGCACGACACCTATGCCTAAAATAGCAATTAAAAAATTTTTGTCTGTCTGCATGTCTGTTTGTTCCGGGTAATCTTCAAAACGGCTGGACCGATTTCAAAAATTCTTTCAGCAATGGAAAGCTATAATATCAGGGCGTAAACTAGGCTATATTTTATCCCGGTATTCCCACGGAAACGGGAACTACGCGGGTAAAACGACTATAACCTATAACCGAAGCGAAGCGAGGACGGGTTGCTAGTATTATTATAAACTAGCTAGTATTTCTGATAGATGGGGCATGCCGGGCTCAGCGTCGATTAAGTATCAGCGCCACAACCAGCTAAAAACCAAACGCTGTTCCTATCCATCGTTTACAGCAAATTCATGGGATCGTTTTAACAAGCATCACTACTACGGCAGCGAAACATAACCCTATAGCAGCCTGATCACTTGCCTTACCGTTACGTCTGAGCCCAGCAGTGGGACGTATATGAGCTGAGACAATAATGATGATGATGAAATTACCGCTAAACAGGAACACTATAATATATTTATAAAGGTGAATTCTTAGTATCAAGATAAATAAATTCTACTACCTTTTGTTCTATTAAATATTTACACAAATATAATACGTCCCTTCTCCCGTCCCAGTTTCACAGCTGACTGCTTTCGTTCTGCCGCGTCACCGGTGTTCTATGCCACCTATATGTCAGCAAATAAATCCGTTATTTAAACCGAGAATAAAACTAACCTTTTAGTTATTCTTAGTGTGAAATATATTGTTATATTGACGTTAGAAGAGTAAGATGGTTTTTCTTTTTTTTTTTTTTATGGGTGGGCTATGGTAAGCGCACGCGCGGTCCTGTCCGTCCGGGGCGATGAAAGGACGGCGCGCGGGCCCGTAACCCACCCGTACCCACGTCACCTCGTTGTTGGGCCGACCACCGGAGCAGATGTGACTTGTCATCAGTGGTCGGCCCGACGGAATACCCTTTCGGGTAACCTCTCACCTCTCGACGTACTGGGACGTCGGTCGCCATCGTGCCGTCAGCCCCTCTGCGGGTGACCGGACAATTCCCCGGTCCGATCACCCGCGGCCTCGGCTAGGGCGGCATTAGGCACAGATACTCGCGCTTGCGCCGCCCGAGTCGCCGGCGGCGGAACGTGTCGCCGAATAGGGTCTCTACTCGCACACGATCCGCCGCCTCCTTCCGTGAGATAACGGCCTCACAGAAGGCGGCGACCGCGTCCCAGTTCCTGACGCTGACGAGCATCTCCCTGGCGATGGTCGGCAGCGCCAGGTCGGCACCGATAATCGCGACGAGTTCACGGCGCTCCCCCTCCCATAAGAGTAAGATGGTTAGGTAGTCTTCTAGTGTTAGGAATACGCTGTTTATTCATCTTGCAGCTATAAATAGATCAACTTGCCTTGTATATCACGTTTTGATATGAAAAAACGTCTGAGTAGTAACCATTCACCACTTTGTTTTACTTGTTTGTAAAAAAGAGTCAGAAGTTCAAATCCATCGCACGAAAGACAGGGCGCTCGCTATCCCCTTGATATTGTAAATATCCATAAGTGACAGTTATTATTTACCATCAGGTGATAGATTGTGGTGACAGAGTAAGAATATAATTCACAACCCCCTCTCTTACCCATGGGTACGTAAAAGACGACTAAGGGATAATATGTAGATACCATCTATTCAAGAGAGGGAAAACTCGAAGTAAAATCCTATATCAACCCGTATGACCAGCATGGTATAACAGGTCAATTGCCTTCCCATTGTGGAGGACGCTCGAGCCTGTAGGACGTATATGAGCCGTGAGGAGGATAATTAACATTAGACGATCTCTCTGGCACTCCGAAAAGTGCCAAAGGGGCCGCTGTGGTTTTAGTGGGTATTCCAGTCGCGAATGTGGACGGCAAGTCTAACACGCACTTCTGTCACTGGCAAGGAATAGTGCGTAAATCCATTTCCACTTCATCGCAGCCCACGTACGTCCCACTGTTGGGCTCAGTCCTGCTCCGCAATGGGATGGCAATTGACCTTACTATACCATGCTGGTCAGACAGGGTGGCACAGGGTTTTATTTCGAGTCTACCACCTCTTGCATAGATGTTATATGCGTTTTATATTCCTTAGTCGTCTTTTACGACATCCACGGGCAAGATAGTGGTAAATTGTTTTCTTACTCCACCACCACACGGAATTTTTTTTTTTCATTTCCACAGTGGGAACAAAAAATAAGAGAGATATATAGTTTTATTTTAAGTTTTCATTCTATTGAATATGTTATCTGTATATTGTAATCCCTTAGACATGTTTTATAACGCCCACGGGCAATGTCTTAAATTGTATTCTTACTCTATCACTATACGGAAGTAATGTATTATGAACTAAATAATTAAGATATTAAAACCACACAACAAATCAACATAAATAACCATTAATATCAAAAGTATTTCCTCACAAAAAACTAATACAGGTTATTCTCGTCGTTTAAAATAACTTTGGCGCCATCACTGTGATTCGTAAGAGTAAATATATGTCAATCATGCTAATGTTCAGCGAATATACCGAAATACTGTTTGGACATTCGCTAGCTTTGAAAATGGATATAGGCTAGCTGTTCTATTATTATAAATAGGAAAATTTATATGTACGCTTTGTTTTATAGTCGTCTTTTACGACACCCTCACGATATAGAGAGGAAGTGAATTAGATTCTTATTTTATTAAACGAAATACAACATCCTGCACTAAGGAAATACATTACACTCGCTGACCCAAGAGACATTGTTCTGTTCAAATAAGCACTACCTACCGGGTCCAATTGTGAATCTAAACCATTCTCGAATCCCCATAAACTTACAAAAAAAACATTCGTCAGCATCGGTCCAGTCGTTTAGGAGATGTTTACTGACATACACACGTACACAGAACAACTATTTGTGACGCTTGCGAAGTGTTGTTCTGCTAAGAATTCAAACCCACGACACTGCTACTTGTGATATCCAAACTGATACATTTAACGAAAGCAAGGAAAAGTTACATGGTGTTTTTTTAATCCATCACTGCGGATGGATGGATGCTTAGGAGCAAATATGTTACTTGAAGCATGACTCACAAGGAAAGAAAAAGATACGAGAAATTTAATCTCTTAATAATGCGATTATTACCATCTTTTCTTCACGGTCAATGGTCTTTTTTTTTCTTTTTTGGGGTGGGCTGCGGTTGGCGCGCTCCTCGCACCACTCCGTCCGGGGCGACAGAGGGCCGTTAGCACGCACCCCACCCGAACACCACGTCATCACTGCACCACCGGAGCAGGGTTACTTGTCATCAGTGATCGGCCCGACAGAATACTCCCTACTTGGGGTACCCTCTCATCGACCGACGTCTCCCCCTCGGGGAGGACGTCGCTCTTTCCTCACGCGGTCGGCCTCTCGGCGGGTGACGGACTAACTCCCCGGTCACGTCACCCGCGGCCTCGGCTAGGGCGGCATGACGCGCACGGTCAACGGTCTAGCTATGCCCCTGGTATTGCAGAGGTTCATGTGCGGCAGTATTACTTACCATCAGGTGTGCTGCTTGCTCGTTAGCCACCATCAACAATAACAAAGAAAAAACTCTGCCAATTTATATATACTCTACAGTTAGGCTCGAGGTTCCTACATAATAAAGAGGAAATTAATCCACTATACCATGGTAGTTAGATGGCTTGTTGTTTTGCAGATATGTTATCTGCTTACGTTCCTTAATCATTTTTTATTATTGCTCACGCGAAAGTACGGCTTTTTTTTTTTATTGCCAACGGTGACAAACGAGCAAGCAGCACACCTGATGGTAAGTGACGCTGCCGCACATGGACCTTTGCAATACCAGAGGCACAGCCAGTCCGTTGCCTACCGTGAAGGAAATACTCTTCTTAAACCTCGTTAAAGTAATTGATAATACATTGTATTCTTATGTCGTTACCACATACTGTCTTTAATATCAAACCCTTCTCTTGCCGCGGGCGTTCTAAACCATGACTAAGGGACTATCAAGCCCCCTCTCTCTCCTGTGGGTATCAGCAAAGACGACTAAGGGATTAAATACGCATATAACATAATGGCAGCGCCCTGTGGTTTCACCCGTAGTTCCTCTTCCCGTGGGAATATCGAGATAAATTATAGCCTGAGTGTTATTCTGATATATAAGCTATATTATTGTGAAGTTGCATCAAAATCCATTTAGTAGATTTTTCGTGAAAGAGCAACAAACATCTTCACATCCGCACATCTTCACATACATATTTTTATACAAGAGAAAGAAAAATCGAAATGAAACCCTGTCTCAATACGTCTGACCAGCGTAGTATAGTGGATCAATTGCCTTCCTATTGTGGGGAAGGCTTGAGCCCAACAGTGGGACTTAAATAAGCTGAAATGATAATGCTTTAAACTAATTTATTTTTACACTTTTACAATAAAATCTACACAAATAAACTATTTTGAAATCTCATTCATGCAAAACAAAAATATATTTTAACGTTAAAAACTCAATTCAACGTTCCAAAGTTCATTCCACGCTAAATAGTTCCAAATGTTTATTTATAGTTGAGAATTTGGTTACAACTGCGACGGAAGTATTAAAATAGTATGGAATTGGTGCGCAGCTGATGAGTTATAAGTAGACTATGGAGACTATAGGGGGTAGTAATGTGATGATAGACATGTAGTAGCCGCATTCCGATCCGGTGGTAGTATATTAGACTAGCTTCTGCCTGCGACTTCGTCCACGTAGAATACTTTGGGATAACCCTAACTTGATCTGTGATCTAACTTGATCTGATCTTTGTTTACGTAGAAGGTGTAAATATTTTTGAAAAGAAATAAGTTTGGCAAAAAACAAACCAACTTCAATGTAAATCAATTTTTAGATTTTTGTTGATTTTTGCAAAAACCACTTATCTGATTTCGATAAAATTTACATGGGACCATTTGAGATGTATAACCATTTCCAAAAAAAAAAGGAACTTTTCAAATCGGTTGCCAAGCGACGGATTTATGCCAAACATAAAAAAATACAAACTTCCGAATTGAGAAACTCCTCCTTTTTTAGAAGTCGATTAAAAAGTAGATGCCACCACACATGATTTTTGCAAAACTTTAACCGTTTACATAGCGGATGCAACGGAAGCTATCAAAAGGAAAAAGAACTGATTTTTGAAACATTTTTCATAGGTGCTCCGCTTGTATTGGCTTTAGCGTGATGGTATATAGCCTAGCCTATAGCATAGCCTGCCGTTTTCGATAAATGGGCTATACACTAAAAGAATTTTTCAAATCTGACCTGAGATTAGCGTGTTCAAGCAAACAAACAAGCTTTATATATTAGTATAGATTTTTAGGTTTAAATTATAAATTGTCACAATAATCACTACAAATTAATCTATAATAGGAGGGATATTGATCTTCAATATAATGCGTTTATCCACATTTTGGAGGAAACTCAAGCTGGGCTTTGCTGGACATCTGATCAGTTATTTTGGCTGAGCGAAAATAGCTAATCAAATTTATTGGTATAAGGTTTTTATTTCGAGTTTTCCTTCTCTTGCATTGGTGTTATATGCATATTATATCCCTTAGTCATCTTTTACGACAGTCCCGGGTAAGAATGGAGGTGGTGCATTCTATTCTTATTGCATCACCAAACAAAAATAGTGCCTAAAATAGCTACCCCAAAATATTTATCAGATCAAACAAACAAAATCTTAGTAATATAATAGGATAAGTAAATTTTCTTTTACACGCAAAAGCATAAGAAATTAGATTAAGATAATTACAAATGTAATGTTATTTCTGAGTTCATAAAACAACATTTAGTTACTTTGTGATATTTACTAAGAAACGCGTAATTAGATTCTTTTGTTAGAGAATTTGTATCAAATGTTACGTAGATGTTAGATACTCTATCTGAATAGATATTAACATTATCAGTATGAATAATTCGAAGGGATATTATATGTCATTGATATAATTCTCAATAATTATAAGCATAGTACTATTTTATTATATCTCGTCTATATAAATAAATCAATTTGGAATTTCTATTTGTAATGTAAAATACATTTTCTGTTTCCACGTGGTGACGGAGTTAGAAAACAATTTTCTATTTGTAAATAAAACTACTTTTACGGATTATATCGCGTTTGTATTTGATTTATGACTGCCCGACGTTTCAAACACTTTGCAGCATTCATATATTGCACATATAACGCATTCATAATAACGATGACTTGTTGGACGTGAGACACCTTAGTCCGCCCGTGACCACGCATGCTGCAAAGTGTTCGAAACGTCGGGCAATCATAAATCAAATACAAACGCGATATAATCCGTAAAAGTAGTTTTATTTACAAAAGGGTAGTGCTCGCGTAAACATCAGATATCATTAAATTTGCTATTTGTTCTATTGCCCGTGGGTATCATAAAAGGCAACTAAGGGATATCTTATACATATAGCGACTATGTAAGAGAAGGAAAACTGAAAATAAAACCCTATGACCCGTACGATCAGCGTAATATAGTTGGTCAATTTCTCTTCTATTCTTTATTTTTAGTTTTGGGCCATGATCAGCACATCCGCCGCCCGTCTCCGTCCAGGGCGACGGAAGGACAGTGCGCGGCCTCCATGACTCACCCGTGGCACGTCGCCTTTGTTGTTGGACCGACCACCGATGTAGAGTAACTTGTCTTCAGTGGTCGGCCCGACGGAATACCCCGGTCGCGGGGTAGCCCTCTCTTCTCGACGTTCCCACTCGGGGACGTCGGTCGCTGTCGCGCGGTCAGCCTCTCTGCGAGTGAATCGGCTAGGGCGGCATTAGGCGCACATAATCCCGCAGATATCTCTCCCATTATGGAGGAGGCTCGAGCCTAGCGTTGGAACATGTATGAGCTGCAACAAATGATCGAATGTAAAATGAGTATTTGTTTAAAGACTAAGAAAACATGGCTTGTATTACGTATGAGTTTACAAACATACAATTCAACGAACACAAATTACGCATACACTCAAAACAATAATTTATGGATCACCTTCTTGTCCTGCTTGGGAATAGAAAACGTGATAATGGCGACAAAAGTTTAATACAATCTTAACCATACGCCATCTGCATAGTCAGAATGTTGAAATATACATCTAATGGCGCATTAGAGCAAAGTGATGAGAGTAAATTTTTATACACACCCTCGCGAACAACAACCCACCCGAACTCCACGTCGCCTTCGTCGTTGGACCGACCACCGGAGCAGGGTTACTTGTCATCAGTGGTCGGCCCGACGAAATACGGCATTTGGGGTACCCTCCCATCGACCGACGTACCCCCCTCGGGGAGGACGTCGGTCTTTCCTCACGCGGTCAGCCTCTCAGCGGATAACGGATTAATTCCCCGGTCACCCGCGGCCTCGGCTAGGCCGGCATGAGGCGCAGGTAGTCGCGCCTACGCCGCCCCAGTCGCCAGCGGCGGGTCGCCTCGTCAAAACTGCGCTCAGACGACTACTGCCTCGCAGAAGGCTGCAACCGCGTCCCCGTTCGTGAAAGTCAACACCCTGAAGTTAACTAGTCAAAAACTTTTTACGATACACATGCACACCTTTACAAATGTCAACTAGATAATGCGTTATAATAAAACTTAGAGAGCATGAGCATGATGGATTATGGAATCGCACGCCGTCTCTACCGTTGCCTCGGAGGGATCAGGCGTCACTACACCATAGACAGACTCTAAGGACTTTGGTATTGATAGGGTCATACTGCTGACAGTTGTCTATCTACAGTTACGGGCCGGTCCGTCTGGGGTAGTAACACACTCTCGCAGAAAATCGACGTCTGAATAGTAGAAATTTGCTACTGGGCTTCGTTTATGAGGGTGTTTGCGTGTGGGGAGATTTGATGATGCCTTTCGTATCACCGAACCTCACACACATTCACACTTCTTTCACTTTCATCACGGTAGGCAGTGCCCTAGCAAAGGTCCATGAATGGCAGCATCACTTACCATTAGATGTACGATCGTTTACCACCGTTTTCAATAAAAAAAATAAAGTTTTCTAAAGTGTAAGAATTTTGGGCATTAAATAATGTATGTTTCTCCATTTGAATTGCACAATTTCTTCAGTTGTAGTTTTCGGGCAATTCATATCCGTTTTCGTAGAATAAATTAAACACTTAATTTTGGCATAATTTATTCCTTTAGTTACTTACCAGTTAAAGTTCAATCAAAATCAATTCAGTCTTTTCAGAAATCAGACAAAATAAATAGATGGATGGACTTTAAAAATTGCTTTATTGTTATCATAAGGACTGCACAAATTGTACATGTATTTGGTAAAAAAATTGTGTATGTACTTATGTAATCATGTAAGAAGTTATTCTTCTTTCATATAACAAAATAAAAATCTTTCTAATTTTTTTATTCTTGGCGTTATCTTACGTTTGTAGAAAAAACGATACTAATAATAGAAAAAAAAAGGTATTTATAATGCATTATCTAGTCGACATTTGTGACGGTGTGCGCTCGCATCATAAAAAACGTTGACTAGCTATCTTTAGGGTGTCGGTTCTTCGTGACGATGTGTGCTCGCTTCGAAAAAAATGTACTCTTATAATTTTTCTCTATAGTGCCAAAAGTAGTATAACTTCAATTAAAACTCAAAATAATAAATATCTAAATAATCAACGCAAACAAAATAATAAGATTAGCATTTATATAACTGTAAAATCTCCCGTCAAATCTGGACGGAGCAAATATCAACATTGTACACACAAAGTAAGCAGCAAAATTTTGTGCAACATTTTGTTTATACGAGGCTGTGCTTCAATGCGTTTGGATCACATTCCAACTTAATGTTATAGACCGCTATATGAATGTGTTAGAGTATAATGTTTCCACTTTTACTGCATATAAGCTGCTGTAAAACTTTCTTTAGAAGATATCACAATATAATTTTGAGCAGCCTGGATTTATAAATGAAATTATTTTTACGAATTTTATGGCGTTTCTAGTTTTGGATGAACCAACGTTTCGAACACGCACAACGTTTCGGGAGCGGACTAGACTAGACGTAGAGCGAAGACCGCTCTACGATCCACCCGTGACCATGAACGCTGAAAAGTGTTTGAAACGGCGGGCATTCAAAAATTAAAAAGAAACGCGATAAAATCCGTAAAAATAGTTTTATTTATAATGTGTAATACTCGCGTAAACATCATAAGTCATCAGCCTACTTTTTTTCATTTATTAACAGGGCGTCACTATTATTACTTATATTTCCTTTATGTTGCGTTGCCTTATTGATTGATGCGTTATTTTTCTTTCCTTTTGAAGTACAGCTTCTAACCCACCAAAAACATGTTCATGTAAAATGTTGCCAATATGAGACCAATAACTCGCATTGTCAAATCAGATCTCATGTAAAGCCAAGCTTATAACTCTACACGCTAGTCTTACTGTCCTAAATTCCTAAACTCTACACCTTTGTCAAAATACGTAGCGTGGCTGTTTCGCTACCGTTACATGGGTGTAAGTTGAAATTGTATTCACTGTTCATTAATTTTCTATTATACAATAATTCTTATAGTAACGATACGAAGGTTTGAAGACTCAGCGCTCTTTCGGTGACAAGCGTGAGTAACGTTACCGTTACAAGAGAGGGTTAAGCGATATACCGGTTGACTCATTTAAATTGGTCAGTATAAGCAGATCTGAAAGTACAAGACAATTGAAATTTTCACAGATGATGTATTTCTATTGTTGTTATAACAACAAATACTAAAAATAAAATAAATAATTAAGGGGGGCTGCTATACAACAAACTTGATTTTTTTGCTCAATATCGATAAGGGCCATTTGCCTAGTCAATGGTACGGAACCATTCGTGCGCGAGTCCGACTCGCACTTTGTCGATTTTTAATTTTTAGTATTTGTTGTTATAGCGGCAACAGAAGTACAGTAACAAATTGTCATTCGATTTTTTGCGAGAGTGTAATTCCACGGACGGACTGGCCCGCGGCTGTAGACAGACAGCTGTCGACAGTATGGTCCTAATACAAAAATTTAGGGGTAATGTAGTTCATCATCATCATCACTCCTCATATACGTCCCACTCCTCGGTTCGAGCCTCCTCCACAAAGGGAAGGGAATTGACCTCCTATACTATGCCGGTCAGACCGACTTGGTATAGTATTTTGTTTCGAGTTTTCCTTGTCTTGTATAGATGTTATCTGCATATTTTATTTATTTATTTATTTATTTATTTAAGACAACACCCTGCACTAAGGAAATAATCCTTGTATTGCGGGGGACTTTACAAACATATAATTAACGGACACAAATTACATCCAGACTCAGAACAACAATTTGTGGTTCGCTCAAAGTGTTGTCCCGCGTGGGATTCGAACCCCTGACACTGGCGCTGTAGGTCGCTATCTTAACCACTACGCTATCTGTGCAGTTAATATATTATAATCCCTTAGTCGTTCTCTACAACACTCATGGGTAGCGTTGCCAGGCGTCCGGATAGGTAGGCTTTTTAATTGCGTGTCCGGCCAAAATAATCGGTGTCCGGCTTGTTCGGCTTTTATTAGGCTTTTTACATTTCGCAAACGAGTTAGCGCCGCGCGTGGCTGAACGCAGACGAGTCGACTGTTGTCATAATAATCCAAAAAGGTTAATTATACATACATTTTTTTGTCATACATAATAATACTAAAACACAAAATCCTCAATAATGTAGGGTGTCCGGTCTTTCTACCCGAATGTCCGGCCAAACTGGCTGGTCTGTCCGGCTATTAGGTTTGACGACCTGGCAACCTTACTCATGGGTAAGAAAACAGCTGGCAAATTGTACTCTGACTCCATTTCCACACAAAAACTTGCTACTTTATCTGTATAAATAAACTGAAGGCCTTATTTAAATTCTTGTGTTAAGAAATGTTAAAGTAATGTCAGAGTTCAAGAGGAAAATGAAATATTATTATAAGAATTCTATATTTAGTATGAATGAACAAGTATTGTGTCTTATCCTAGCTTAAAGAAAAAAAGAAATCAGTGTGGCTTAAAAACCGACCTATAGGGTCGAATGTCTTGCATAAGATCCCCATGCAGGAAAAGATTGCAACCCATAAATGATTCTCATCTCAGCCCTTATAAGTCCCACTGTTGGGCTCGGGCCTCCTCTACTATAAAAAGGAAATTGACCTACTACACCACGCTGGTCAGACGTGTTGGCATATAAGGTTTTGTTTTCGATTTAAAGATCTTTATTCTCATTACGACAAATTGTCACTTACACGAGAATATTAACATTAAAGCGGGTGTCAAACTACGCTATAATATAATAGCATAATTATAGTATTTAGCTAATAGCACAACAATATCGCGCACCATACATTGTTAAGGGTATGTTCACACTGTGCTATACTATATTTCATTGGCTTACTATCTATACTAATATTATAAATGCGAAAGTAAGGATGTTTGTTTGTTTGTTTATTTGTTTGTTTGTAACGCTTTCACGCTTAAACCACCGAACCGATTTCAAAAATTCTTTCACCAATGGAAAGCTATAATATCAGGGAGTAACATAGGCTATATTTTATCCCGGTATTCCCACAGGAACGGGAACTATGCCGCGGGTAAAGCGACTGAAACCGAAGCGAAGGCGGGTTGCCAGTACGCTATAAATTGGTGCGATATGCTGAGTTCATGCTGTGCTATATCACGCGCCGCCCTCTTCTTCTTCCCTCATCCCCGGCCGACCCGCAAGCTCTTCAGAGATCTTGAGCTTGCTATCCATACTAATATTATAAATGCGAAAGTAAGGATGTTTGTTTGTTTGTAACGCCTTCACGCTTAAACCACCGAACCGATTTCAAAAATTCTTTCACCAATGGAAAGCTATAATATCAGTGAGTAACAGACTATATTTTATCCCGGTATTCCCACAGGAACGGGAACTACGCCGCGGGTAAAGCGACTGAAACCGAAGCGTAGCGAGGGCGGGTTGCTAGTATACTATAAATGCTTGCGATAATATCGCGTAATGTGAACGCTGTTATATACGCTATACTTAGCATTACTTAGCATATATGCTATACTTAGCATATATGCTATACTTAGCATTAGGTCCTTCTTTGCTTCTATATAGCACAATAGTATAGCGTAGTCTGAAACCCGCTTAAAAGTGAACGCACACTTATCCGCGCCGAACGAGTCGAACGGATCGAATTTTATAATTTTGTATAGAAATCGTCTTCCAGATGCGGACGATTCGACGCGGTCAAATACCCGTTTTTTTTTTTTTTTGTGTGTACAGCTGTTGGCCGCAGATGGCCTTGACAGCTTGACGCGGACTATGGGTGAGCGCTGAGGGCTCTCAACCTGGAGAAAAGTATGCTAAACGACATCGCCCAAGGGCTCCCCCTGTGGGGAACGGACCTCGGCTTGGGGCGTCGCTGGAGGCAAAGTGGGCGTGCCCACGTTTTAGTCGTGACTTTTGCGCGGCGCGGTTTCGCACCTCGACGGCGAGGGCGGAACCGCGGATATTTATTTGTTAAGGCCTCGCGGGCCGTGTAGGCTCTTTGTTGAGCGAATGTGATATTGTCGTCCTCTTCGTCGAGGACGTGACGAGGACGTCGGATGGAAAAGTGCGCGTGGTTTCATGAGATTTCATATGCGAAATTCTAAAATTCGTTTCGTTCGACTCGTTCGACGCGTTCGGTGCGGATAAGTGTGCGTTCACCTTAATACAATATCACATGGTCATGGTATCAAATAGCTCGATGTGGGTAGTTGATTAATAACAATTAAGACGGATTCACTGATTTTGGTGTTTTAGCTAGTAGTCTAAGTATTAAGTATCTTTATTTTTGAGAAATTATTATCTATACCAATAAATAAAATTGGAGTGTCTGTTTGAAATGTCAAAATAATTAGCTTTTTTCATGCTCACACTTATTTGCACGACACCTATGCCTAAAATACAGATTAAAAAATTTTTGTCTGTCTGTTTGTGCCGGGTAATCTTCAAAACGGCTGGACCGATTTCAAAAATTCTTTCACCAATGGAAAGCTATAATATCAGGGCGTAAATTAAGCTATATTTTATCCCGGTATCTCCACGGGAACGGGAACTACGCGAACTACTATATATATATATTATATTCAGAATATATATATTACTAGCAACCCGCCCTCGCTTCGCTTCGGTTTCAGTCGCTTAAGCCCGCGTAGTTCCCGTTCCTGTGAGAATACCGGGATAAAATATAGCCTATGTTACTCCCTGATATTATAGCTTTCCATTGGTGAAAGAATTTTTGAAATCGGTTCGGTGGTTTAAGCGTGAAAGCGTTACAAACAAACAAACAAACATCCTTACTTTCGCATTAATAATATTAGTATGGATATTCTGAAAGCGTTTTTTTTGAATATACTCAGTGATTTCGCCTGTTTGATTTCCATTAGAAGAGTGTTATAGTTGTGCTCGCACGTAAGTTAAAGTATTTTTACCATAGTTTGTACGTATTCCTGGTAGAACTAGATGGTCTGCAAGACAAGTTGACTAATTTTTTACTTTATCTTTGGTTGTGAAAGTAATATGTGAGAGAATAAGCTTATTAATAATTTTGTATATTTGTATACATGTGTATGTATAGAGCTGCTGAATGTTCATGATTTTGGTTTCTTTATAAACAGTTTTGAGTTTACCTTCTTTTGCATAGATGTTATATGCATATTATATCCCTTAGTCGTCTTTTACGACACCCACGGGCGAGAGAGAGGGTGTTGAATTATATTCTTACTCTGTCACGGATTTATAAATTATTGTTCAGAGCTTATTATCCCATTTATCCATAAGTTTAGGATATCGCTTTTTTTCAAAGATAAGAGTCTCTTATTGTCAGTTGTCATAACATACTTGGGATAGTTAGGTACGCTCAAAAACAGTATCGCAAAAAAGGACTAAAGAGAAGCATTAGTTTACGATAACGAAGAACAAGAAAGAGGACGGTTAATTATATTTTTATCTCGTCAGCATACAGGTGAATCTGATTTATATTTGACTAACAGCGCCCTGCGGTTTTACTCTCATAGTTCGACTTGCCGTAGGAATATTTAGATAAACTATAGCCTATGTGTTATTTTGATATGTAATCTGTATTATTGTGAAATATCATCAAAATCCTTTCAGTAGTTTTTGCGTGAAAGAGAAACAAACATCCTCACATACAAACTTTCGCGTTTATAATATTAGTAGGAAATAGCATTATAGCATTGGCTTGTTATCCATTAGTATAAACATATTTTTTTTTGCGCCGACTATTGTCTGGACTGCAGATTCGATTATAAAATAATCGATTAATTAAGCATAAATAATCGATTATAAAATAATCGACTTTTCTTCTAACAGGATTATGATGACCTTTTTTTTTTAGGAAATCTGGCAGTGAATAATCGATTAATTTTGATCGAATTTCGAATAATAAAAAATCGACTAATAATTGATTTTTATTATTTTGATAATTGATTTGTAAAAATCGATTATTACAAAAAAATAATCGATTATTAATCGATTATTATAAAAATCGATTATTTTTCACATCTCTAGCCGAAATGATGATGATTGTCTGGACGCAAGCCGTTCGTTCTGTCCGGAGTGATGAAAGAGGGACGCGTGACCCCATAGCCCAACATATTCCCTCCCCTTCGCTTTTGGGCCAACCACTGGTATAGACTTCTTGAGGTGCATGGCCCGCCCTGCGGGTTACCGGTTCGAGTACCATCCCTTCCCGAGGATAACAGCCATCACATGGTCATGGTATCAATATACTATAGCAATTGTGAGATTATAGTTTGAAATACTGGGATTTTGGGAGTAATTTGCTACCGCACTTCGGTCAGTGCAATAGGATATTGCACTAGGGTAGAGAGGTCTCTACCCTACCCCTCTATAATCCATTCCCACTAATCTTGAACCTAGGTTAGGCAGTGACTTATCTTTAGTATTATCCTTAGTATTGCTTAGCTCTATGAGCGTCAGTTACTATTATTATTATCATAGCTCATATGTCCCACTGCTGGGCTCGAGCCTCCTCCACGATGCCAGAGTAAACGATCTACTGTACCATGATGGTCAGTCGGGTTGGTGTAGAATGTTTTCAAGTTTTCCTTTTCTTGCAAGATAGGGAGTGGTGAACAGTATTCTTACTCCGTCGCCACATGGAACTCAGTATCACTTACAGTCAAATGGGACCGACCACTGAAGACAAGTCACCCTGCACCGGTGATCGGCTCAACGACGAAGGCGACGTGCTACGGGTGCTCTGTCACCCCGAACGGAGCCAGGCGGCGGGTGCCCTGACCGTAGCCAACCCAAAAAAAATGGGATATTTATTCGCTTGCTACCAAAGGTAATAAAAAAATGAGACCAAGAACCAGATCATATTTCCAACTTAAATCCGAGCTTTATCAAGCTTATATATTTTACATGACTCGTAATTTACTTTGAATTACTTAAACCATTAATATCTTCAAACCCTAAAGGCGTACTGCTTTCTCGTCAAAGGAAATCTCGCTTTGATTTGAACAAAAGGTCCGGTGATTTACGCAACGTTCATAAAAACTATAGCTATCTCTGTTTATTTTTATAAGTCGAACAAGGATGGAGATGTGCCGTTTGCACGTAACGTAAGGAAGTAGTTTTATTTTATGCGTTCGTTAAGTACTACACGTTAATTAAGAAATGAGCATTTGCTATTTCTTGAAAATTCGGTATTTGCTATTTAAATAAGAGCACTTCTGGATTTAACAGAGAAGATTTTCTATGAATATTACAGCATATTATGCCTTACCTAACTGAATTGATCTAAAGTGTTTCAAATAGCGACTTATTGGCTAATCTAAACCCACATAGTTCTTTGTATGGTCCAGAAATATTTTTCTGAGTCTGGCTTAGGTAGCAGTTTCCGTTGGCAGCGCAGGCGCGGGTACCTCCGCCTGACGCCGCCCTAGCCGAGGCCGCGGGTGACCGGACCGAAGATTTTAGTCCATCACTCGTAGAGAGGCTGACCGCGCGACGGCGACCGACGTCCCAGGAAGGTGACGTCAATAGGAGAGGGTCCCTCAGAGTATTCCGTCGGGCCGATCACTGACGACAAGGAACTCGGTTCGTTGACCATAACCCATTACCCACCCCAAAAAAAAACCATTTCCGTTAATTGAAGTGAAACTTTCTATAGGTTTGGGTCAGGAGTAAATTCATGTTAATAATCATCATCGACATGGTCACGTGGCGTATTAACGCTAACACTATATGTATATACAACGTGTCCCAAAATTCAACGATAAGCGGGCACCAACAGATGGACCTACTTAAGACTGCTCGAGAAAAAAAAAGAAAAAATTCTACCCTTATTTTGTTTTACGAAAAAAAGTGAAATCTTTAAAAAATGGACACCTTTATTATATTTTTTGTGCCATTGCTACAATTTTACAAATAATTCAGTGTTTTTTTTTTTGTATTAGCAATGTAAGTAGCACTGCTATCGATCACAACCATTAAAAATCCCAGAATGTCTATAGTTTCTACACAAAAATTAACCTAAACTGTGTTTTTCCCATAAATTTTGTAAAGTTTTGACTTTCAGCTCACTTTCACTCATCGTGGTGAAAATAAAAGTATTGCCACTACTATGGCAAATAGTTTTAAACATTGGCGCAACTAACTACAATTCTAAAATGGTATAATATTCTAGGTAAACTAGCCAAAAAACATGCATAGGTAGGACTATATATATATAACTAAGTTAATGTCACTATATCTGTGCTAATAGATATCAAAACCAGATAAATGAAAAAGAAAATAATTAAAAAAAAATTGAATCTCCAGAAATAACAACTGCTTGTTCATAGTTTTAAGTTTTCACTTTTGTCGGCGATCCTTGTGCCTGCTTTGTATTTTTTTTTTATATTTGTAAAGTGCTCAGCGATATTCTCTATCTTTTTCTTTAAAAAATATACAAATGTTTTTATTTTACACCTGATTTGTTGGCAGCTTTGCTACTGAATCTATCACTATTCAAGTTATTTTCTCAGCTATTTTTAATATATTATATACAATCCCAAACAGACTGAGCCCAAAGGGGTTTCCATAGGGAGGAAAATTTACTACCGCGATAGTTAGACAAATGGTTATCGGATTCTATGTCAAGTTCTCGACTTCATCTGAATACTATATCATATTAGCAGAAATATTTGTATAGCCGTAAAATTGGCAATGATTTCTCTGATAAAAATAAGATTTTTTAACAAATGGGTCAGAATTTCAATATTTTTACATAATAATATTCAAGTGTTCAAGATGTATTAACACTGCCATCTGTGATTAGCAACTGAAACCATTACATTCAAATTGCGCCCTAACACTGAAAACAATGGAAACCAAGCGTGTCCGGTTTAAATATTGTGTTAATAGTATGTACGTATGCTACTAGATGTCGCTACCAGTACTCAAATTTATTATTTCGATTCGGTTATTAAATTTATAAACAACACATAAACACATTAATTAATTAATATGTTGGTGTGGCAAGTAAAAAACATTTTTTAATTTTAAATATCAGGCAAAAAAGAAAATATTCTTTAAATTCTATTTTAAAAATAAGATCGTTAAGGCATCGACTACCGATATATTCGCGGTAAGGCGTCGAATATAACGAGGTTGCGCTACAATTATTTAGGAATTCTTTAAGTCCTTAATATTATAATGTCATCTATCGCAGCTCATTCATATCTTACCAATAGGAGAGAAATTGATCTACCTTAGCTGGTCCGACGTATTGGTATAGGTTTTTATTTCAAGTCCTTCTTTTACATAAATGTTATCTATACCAATAAATAATAGACTGTCAAATTAGACTAGAAAGTCAACTAGAATGTCAAAATAATAGACTTTTTTCATGCTCACACGGCTATTTGCACTATAGGTACCTACACCATGCCTAAAAATCATTTTATATTTTTTTTGTTTGTCTGTCTGTCTGTTTGTTCCGGGTAATCTTCAAAACGGCTGAACCGATTTTACCACGGAAAAATATAATATCAGGGAGTAAACTAGGCTATTTTATCCCGGTATTCCCCCGGGAACGGAAACTACGCAGGAAAGACGACTGAAACCGAAGCGAAGCGAGGTCGGGTTGCTAGTATACATATAATATCCCTTAGTTGTCTTTTGCGATACCCACAGGCGAGGTGGTGAATTATATTCTTACTCCGTCACCACATTAACTACCGATTGAACCTTTTGTTTTAGTAGGCACACACACACACACTGCGCCCTAATCCACCCAAGGCGACGGATAGGGGGCATGCGATCCCATAACCTACCATATTCCACGTCGGACCACGGATATTTTTGAGGGGACGTAGTTTAATGCCCCAACCACTAGTGGATTGGGGTGAGTCGTGGCAGAGTCAAAATAGCGCAGGGAGCAACGCTTCATGTACTGCCTGATGGTCGGCAATTTGAGATTGATGTGAAGATCGACATTGCGAATGAACTACGGTGCTCCCGTTGCCCGTCGCATAAATCTATTTTGTAGTGCTTGTAACCCGCGGATCCTGTTTGGCCTAACGTGCGCGAACACTACACTAGCATACGTCATGATCGGCCGTATGCAGGCAATGTATAATCGGACTTTTTGTATAATCGGACTTTGCGCACCGATCGTCTGTGCGATCCGCTTAAATACTCTCTCCACTGTTATTCGTTAACGATGCGTCATCTTGTTTACAAACGAACAATTTTAAAAGTGGAGACTTATTAAAGTTCGTTTGTTCATTCAACAATTATGTTTTTTACTTTACAAAATTTCTAATTGTTCCAAAATAGATAGCCTCATGTGTTTATTAAACACATGTAGGGGTTCGAAGGTATGATTACAGTTTAATGTATGACTTGTATCTATTAAATGTTTAGCAAAATTTTATAAAAATATTAATATTTTTATTTAGTTCTCACTATTATACTACACAAAGTTCTTTAATTATAAGATTCAAATAATAATAGTCCAACAAAAACACTAGTTCAACAATGCACAGTATATTCACATTGAACTTTTCACTAAATGTATTCAATTGCACTTATAAGATATACACAATACGTCAGCCATATAGCCACGAATATACTGCTTTTTTTTTTGGTGTGGGTGGCGCGCTCCTCGCACCATTTCGTCCGGGGCGAGAGAGACAGAGAGGCGTAAACACGCACACCCGCAACCCACCCACGATGCACGTCGCCTTCGTCGTTAGGCTGACCACCGGAGCAGGGAGACTTGACGTCAGTGGTCAGCCCGACGGAATACCCCCTATTTGGGGTACCCTCCCATCAACCGACGTCCCCCCTCGGGGAGGACGTCAGTCTTTTCTCACGCCGTCGGCCTCTCGGCTGACGGACTAATTCCCGGGTCACGTCACTGGCGGCCTCGGCTAGGGCGGCATGAGGCTCAGGCACAGAAAAATTAATAAGATTATTAAGTATTAATATTTCTGTGGGCGCAGGTATTCGCGCCTACTCTGCCCCAATCGCCGGCGGCGGATCGCTTCATCGAGGCTGCGCTCCTCGCGCAGGCGATCCACCGCCTCTTTCCGCGAGACTACTGCCTCGCAGACCGCGTCCCAGTTCCTGACGCTGCCGACCATCGCCCTGGCGATAGTCGGCAGCGTCAGGTCGGCCAATGATTGCGACGAGTTCACAACGCTGCTCTGCCCAAGTGTCACAGAACTCGAGCGTATGCTGCGCCGACAAATATACTGCTATACCTAAGTATGTTGGGGTCTAAACCTAAGTCCGAACAGGCAAAACATATGTGTAGCCTAATAATTTTAGTATACCCATGAAATACTTTTGCCCTAATTTTTAGATTCTAAGTCGTATCATAATTATTTGTAATGTTAATGTGTAATGTTAAGGCGCCATGATACAATGCGGTTGACGTGTCCATGTGGACAAAAACCCCCTATAAAATATTAGATTAAAAAAAAAAAAATGTATGTTGATGATGTGAACACGCGAGATTTAAAAAAAGTCAGATAACATTATCTTATGTTTATAATATTAGTGAGCGTTAGATAATATTTTTCGTATTTTCTCTTTCAGAGCGAAAGCCCAGAAAATTTCCAATTTTGGTTTTTATTCACGGGGATTCATTTGAGTGGAGTTCTGGTAATCCTTACGACGGAAGGATGCTGGCTTCTTATGGTGACGTTATGGTCATTACTGTCAATTTTCGACTTGGAATATTAGGTGAGTTCTTAAAAATAATAATAGGTATATAAACAAAAGTAAATCTCCAGTGTGATTGATTTTAATTAAGATATAACTCTTTTCAAAATACAAAAAGGATTTTGTTCGACTGTATCAGACGGCATTCAATTATGGTTTTCAGTAATAGAACAACCATCGCTTTCTTCCCGCATTGAAGATATTGAAGACCATATCGGAGAGAAATCGGAATATGTTAAGTGAATTCAGAGGCGTTCATCAGAAAGAGCCGTAATGCTTTTGCCCAAGCCAGGATTCGAAGCCAGAACTTTACTTAATCAGTTTTATTGTTAAGCCCCTGAGAAGTGCTAATGTGTTATAGTGTCTTATGTTTAATAAATAAATATTATATCTTTTTTAGGATTTATGAAGCCAAGTTTAACAGAACACGATTACGGTAATAATGGTCTTTTGGACCAGTTAGCAGCGTTGCAATGGATCAAGGATAATATCGAAGATATGAATGGAGATCCATCATCAGTGACTCTCATGGGTCACGGTACTGGCGCTGCCTGTATTAACTTCTTGATGTTATCGCCGATATCGAACGGTAAATGTTATGAAATGACTTCCAATATTAATAACTCATAACATAATATTCATATACTCCATTACCTTTTTTATGGTAATCTATCGTATGGACACATCCTGCTAAACCGTTTACTTGATATCCGTGGCCAGTCCGAGGGATTAATTAACATTTCGGCAAATGTACTCCGTTACCGATATATTTATCATCATAATCGTAGCCCACATACGTTCCACTGTTGAGCTCGGGCCTCCTCCACAATGGGAGGGAATTTGACCTACTATACCCTGCTGGTCAAACATGTTGGTATAGGGTTTTATTACGAGTTTTCCTTCTTTTGCACAGATGTTAAGTGCATATTATATCCCTTAGTCGTCTTTTACGATATCCACGAGCAAGATAGGGAGTGGTTAATTGTATTCTTATTCCGTCACCACACGGTATTTTTATAACGGTATTATGTATAGATCTTTGAAAGACTTCATGACTTACTATTAAACCTATTCTTACGGATTTTATCGCCACTATATTTGATTTTTATGCATGGTCACCATGATCACTGAAAAGTGTTCGGTAGTTCGGAAAAATAAAAATCTAACACAAAAGCAATAAAATCCATAAAAATATCTCTCGTGTTATATTTTATTTAGGATAGCAGTCTGAATTAAGGAAGTAATATATTCCATGGACACAAATTACAACTAGATTGCACTGATGGCATAGTAGTTAAGATACTGAGCAACCGTTCCAGTGTTATGAGTTCGAATCCCGTGTATCCTACATGTTCAATTCCCATCATGGGACAAATATAGAAACCAAGAATATCGACATACAAAAAACAACGCCCTAAAAACATCGATGTATCGAACATTGATCTTTTTTAGAGATCTATGCGATAAGCTTTTTTTTTTTACACGAAACACAAACATTTTCGTGATGTGCTCGCAACGATGTTTACTATTGTAAAAAAACATTACGCTATTGTACAGAAACATCGATGTTTTTATATTGAAACATCGATGTTTGAGAAACATCGATGTATCGTTTGCATTCCTAATCCCATGTAGGACAACACTCTGTGCGATCCAAAAATTGTTGTTCGGAGTCTGGATGTAATTTATGTCCGTTAATTATATGTTTGTAAAGTCTCCCACAACACAAGGTTTATTTCCTTAGTGCTATTGCCTTTTAAAATAGAAAGAAAGAAAAGACTCGAAACAATAATCTATCGACCGCAGAAGGCATTCTTATAGAGGACCATGAGAATCAAATCTGCGACAGTTGCTCTGTACATATCTTATCCACTACGCTATCTATGAAGCTTTTTTAATAATTTTATTTCATACAGTCATGTTTCAAGAGAAAACACATCGCGCTCCAAGAAATAAATCCTTGTCTCGCGAGGGATTTACGAACATAATTTACGCCTGGACTCGGCATAACCATTTGTGCATCGCACAAAATATTCTCATGTGTATAAATCGAACCAGAAACACTCAAAACTGAATATAAATATTTTATTATTGCTGTTGGTAGCAATCAGCAAAACTAATGGTAAGTGATAAGCTCATGGGCCTTTGCTAGGCCGCTGCTTACCGTGAATAAAGTGAAGGGACTGAGAATGCGCGCAATAAGGTCGGTGATACTAAAAATATTACCAAAATCCAAACCGCGCAGCACCCTCAAAAAGTTGGGCTTCCGGCTCTCTCGCTCACCGAACGAATGCAGTAACAAATTGCTACTACTCAGATGTCGATTTTCTGCTCAGTGTGGTACTACCCCGGACGAACCGGCCCACGGCTGTAGACAGATAACTGTCAACAATGTTGTCCTACCACTGTACGTATTCCAGTTACTCGAGGTTAACTTTATATGTGATCTTCTTCCATCGTACATTTTTTAAAAGTTATTGGCAATAGTTTTATGACCGGTGGCATGCTTGATGTCAACGGTCCTTGGGAATGTAATTATTAACCAAACGCTATCAGGAGTTGTTCCAGGTCTTGCAATAGCCACAAGCAATGTAAGAGTTGGAATTATTCATAGTTCCAGAGAAATATTGAACATAATGATGTGTTTCTAATTTCAGGTCTATTTCATCGAGCAATATTGATGTCAGGTTCTGCTTTATCTGATTGGGCGATGACGAGAGATCCGACACCATATACTTTGCAAGTGGCTCAAAGTTTGGGATGCAACCCAAATTCAAAAAACATGATGGCTTGCTTGCAAAAGAAACCGTAAGTCTTGCAATTCTGAATTTGTCCAATTTTGTGTACTGTTATAGTTTATTAATATCTAGTTGACCGAGCTTCGCTCGGAATATTTTTATCGAATTTATTTAGATATATATTAATAAAAAATAAAAAATAATTAATGAAAAATATATAAAAAATTACAAAAAGAGAATAATAATAACACCGAGATTCGAACCGACTGTTGGAAAGTCAACAAAATCAAAATTAGAACCTGTCAACTTCCCATCTGAGCTATCGTAACTCATGACGTTGACAACGAAATTTGAATTCATATTCTTTTAAAATTTAATGTCATTGTTTGTTTTGCTAAAAACACGGACAAAACAACATTTTCTGTAAATAAAACCTAGCTAGATCATATTTTTTGGACCCAAAACCTCTAGTATGCCAAGTTTCAACAAAATCGTTAGAGCCGTTTCCGAGATCCTGAATATATATATATATATATATATATATATATATATATATATATATATATACAAGAATTGCTCGTTTAAAGATATAATATCTATATAATACTGGCGAATTGCCGCGCTTTTACCCGCTTAGTTCCTGCCCCTGTGGCAGTACCTGAAATATAGCCTAAGTTGCAGGTAGTAAAATATTATCAATATCAGTCCAGCCGTTTTGAAAATTAACCGGAACTAGAAGGCAGACAGAGAGACTGAAATATGTTAAACTGTTTTTAGAAATAAATCATCATCATCATCTTGCTCTTATCCCAATTACTTGGGGTCGACGCAATATGTCATGTGATGTATGTTTTTTTTAGAAGAGGTATCCCGAACTCCTTGGATTGACTGTGCATTGAAAAGAAACAATACCACAGTAGCATTAAGATTCCGGTCTGGCCATACTATATCTTTTCAAATTTTCGTATTTAATGAAAAAAACACAATCACCAAACTGTATCGATTGTGGCGTGGTTGATGATCTTTACCACATTTTGATGGAATGTGTTCGGAATGAAAACACTAGAATTAATATTTTCGGACCTAACAAAAAGTATGATATAGGCTACTGTAATTCCATTCTCGCGTCGCCACTATCAAGTGAGGCAATACAGTTATACAGACTAGCTATAAGATGTTTTTGTATTGGGCGATATGGTCGCTAAGCGACAAAGCCCTTTTAATTCTTCAATAAATTAAAAAAAAAAAAAATTTTTTTAGAAATAAATATCGTGCAAATAACCGAGTGGGCGTGCAAAAAAATCTACTATTTTAATATTACAAACAGACTATTCGATTATATTTATTTGTATAAAAAGTTTTATATCGTGTAGATAATTTTAATAAACTGCAATACAAATTTATAATTAAAATATACAAATTTATATTATATAATTGAAAGGTTAATCTTTCAATTAATATAAATATCTTTCGTTTCAATTCTATTGAATTTATTTATACTTTTTAGCCATATATATTATACATATAAAATCTATAAAAACATTCGCTCGCTGCTATACTAAATGTTTGCTATAAAAACACTCGTTCGCTTTTGCAAGGCAACGGAAGTTAGTATTACTGTGATTTTGTATCTACTACAAACAATTATATCATTTCATTCGTCATATTACACATTCTAAGAGCAAATACAGATTAATAATGGCTCTTCAACTCCCCTTACCGTGACCCCTTCTAACCAAATAATCTATGATTTAATTTATATTATATAGAATGCCCTATTAACTATTATTTCCGTGTGATGATGAAGTAAGAATAGAGTTCACTACTCTTTCTCTTACCCGTGGGTGTCGTAAGACGACTAAGGGATATCAGATGCGGATAATCGGTATCTATGTAAGAGAAGGAAAACTCGACATTAAACTCTATGCCAACACGTCTGACCAGCGCGATATAGTAGATAATTTCCTCCCCATTATGGAGGAGGCCCGAGCTCAACAATGAGACTTATAAGTTGAGATGATGATATTAATTTGCGCTTATTTTCTACCTATTTTAAATTATTTACCTATATCAAATATCTTTCTTCAAATCCTTTCTTTTCTAGTAAGTACTCGTACACTCTTTTATTTTTCAAATTACTTATCCGTAATTGCTTTTATTGTCCATAGAATTTTTACAATCTTCTTTTATTAAATGTTAAATTAATCCTTCAATCTTCTTAAGCTTCTTTTCACTAATGAAAATTGCCTTTCTTTCGTTATTCAATTAATACACAATGAATACAAATCAAGATTGCTCTCAACTCATCAATGAACTGAAAACTTAGTATGCAGATTTATCTGTAATCCTCTTAATAAATTTAATACAATACTTTATAACTTCAGAAATCTACGATGAGTTTTATTGTTGTCCAAATGGCTTAATAATTTAAACAGTAAACTCCTGTGCTTCTGTTTAAAGCTATCAACAGATTTATTGTTTGTTCTGTCTAAGCGTATTTTCTATTTATTTGCCATTTCTCTAATCTATAAATTGCCAGTTATTGACTTTTCATATGCGTCACATTTTTCAAAATGGCTCAATTTTTTTACCATGGAATATTGTTTACTTTTTGTTTTCTTTAAAAGATAACTGTACTAAAGAAATAATGCTTGTTTTTCGGGTGATTTTACAAATATATAATTAACGGACAAAATAACATCCAGACTTAAAACAAAATTTATGAAAAGCACAATGTGTTGTCCTGCGTGGGATTTGAACCCATGACTCTAGCACAGTAGGTCGGTATCTTAACCACTACGCCATTTGTAAAGTCAAGTATTGTCTCATGTTGAGCGTGTTAACATTTAGTTCATTCAATCATTATCATTTTCCGGACCGGGGATTTAGTCCGTCACCCGCAGAGAGGCTGACCTCGCAATGGCGATCGACGTCCCGGAAAAGGGACGTCGATGGGAGAGGGTACTCCCTCGGGGTATTCCGTCAGGCCAACCAATAAAGTCTAGAAACTCTGCACCAGCGGGCTGTCCGCCCCCCCTCTGTCGCCCGGGAGGCCGGAGCCGGGCGGAGGGTATGCTGGCCGTAGTCTACCCCCAAAAAAAAATTATTAACATTTTAATAAAATGTTTTTGTCTTTGTTGTGTGGATATAATCTATGTGGTGACGAAATAAGAATATAATACAATATCTTCTACCTTGCCCGTGGGTGTCGTAAAAGACAACTAAAGGATATATGCACATAATATTTATTTTATTTATTTATTTATAACTTTTGCACACAAAAAAAGGTACAAGGCGGACTTAATGCCTTAGGCATTTTCTGCCAGTCGACCTAGGGTGGAGCAGAAATAAATTAGGCAGGTGCAGTGCAATGTGAGCAATAATTTCTGAAATTTGGTTATATAAATGTGGCCAATCTAAATAATCTTATATCTAATACAAGCAAACAATATATAATAATAAAATATAAAAATAATATCATCAAATAAAATCATCATCAATAAAAAATAATATCTATGAAAGAAAAGGAAATCTTGACATAAAATCAACACGAGTAGTATAGTATGTTAATTTGCCTTCAATAGTAGAGAAGGCTCGAGTCCAACGGTAAGACGGTAATATTAACTGTAATGATGATAAATATTTTAAGATAATATTTTTGTCTTTCCTGTTGATCGTCTATAGTAAATAGTTTGTTATCGCTCTGTTTTAACGAAGCTCTTGTAATAGCTACAATATTGTTATAAATCTTATATCTTTAAACGAGCAGTTCTTGTATATATATTTTCAGGATCTCGGAAACGGCAACAACGATTTTGATGAAACTTGGCATACTAGAGGTTTCGAGGCCAAAAAATCGATCTAGCTAGGTTTTATTTATAGAAAATGTTGTTTTGTCGGTGTTTTTAATTAATCAATACAATGACCTAAAATGTCAACAGAATATGAATTCAAATTTCGCTGTCAACGTCATAAGTTACGATAGCTCAGTTGGGAAATCGCCCAGTTTTCTTTTAGTAGGTATTGTTTTGGCATTCAAACAGCGTCGGATCGAATCTTGGTGTTATTATTATTTTCTTTTTGTATTTTCTTTATATTTTTTTTCATTATTTAATTTTTATTTTTTATTAATATATATCTAAATAAATTCGACAAAAATACAACAAAAATATCAGTCAACCAGATATTTCTTTTTAACGATCGACAAAAAAGAGTGATATTATAAGATTAACTTCGATGTCTATCTGTCTGTGACATCGTAGCCCTCAAACGAATGAATTGAATTTGATGCGTTTTTTTTTTCATTTAAAAGTCAGTTTCCTTGCGGTTATTCTTAGCTATTTTTAGTTAATATCGGTCTATCAGTGTAAGAGTTTCAGCTCTTTGCCAAAATGATGTTAACTCGATGAGTGCTTCACGCGTGTCAGTATAATCGGTAAATGACAATTAATTGATAATTCCTGTTAAAGAGAACATAATAACTTTTTGCATATGTTGTAGAAAGTCAACTGACTAACAAACTAAAAGGCAATGACGTATCAACCACGGCTGCAATATTCACACGCCAATGTCATATTTTCATGTAGTTCTGATCACAAGAACTAAGAAAAACTATAACAATGTAAACACTGTGCATATTTTATCCCATAAATATCCTTTAATGCAAACAAAATCCCTGATCATGTTAGCGATATTCGCGGGTCGGGTCAATGTGTCCCAACGAAATATTCGAGAACGAGCGTCAAAATTTAAAAAAAAAAATGTATGTCTTATGTAGACATGTAGTTTTTGGCTATGGTGTGGACAAGCGCCATCCATTCCATCAGAGGCGAAGGAGAGGGTGGCGCGCGACCTCATAACCCATTGTATTCCCTGCCTATCGCTATAGGGCCAGCCACTGGTACCGAATGCTCGAGGTCCATGGTCAGCTCGGTGTACCCTTTGGGGTACCCTGTAGTTTAGATTGTAAAGTTCTCAAGAAGGTGTTCATCTCAGCTTATAAACTTCCCACTGCTAGGCTCGAGCTTCCTCCTCAATAGGAGGTAAATTGACCTACTATACCACGCTGGTCAGACATGATGTTATAGGCTTTTATTTCGAGTTTTCCTTCTCTTACACAGATATTGTAATCATATTGTATCGCTTAGTCGTCTTTTACAACATCCACGGGCAAGATAGGGGGTGGTGAATTGTATTCTTCCTCCGTCAACACACAGAAAGGAGAAAGAAGGTGTAACAGAAGAATAATAATTCTTCTAATAATGTATTCTCAATATATCTGGGGAAGCTTTCCGTGTGGTGACGGAGTAACAATACAATTCACCACTCCATATCTTGCCCGTCGATGTCGTAAAACACGACTAAGGGATATAATATGCACATAACGTCTGTGCAAGAGAAGGAAAACTCATTACGAAACCCTATACCAACGTCTGACCAGCATAATATAGTAGGTCAAATTCCCTCCCATTGTGGAGGAGGCCCGAGCCCAATAGTGGGATGCATGTGGGCTGCGATGTTGATAATGGGTTGAAATTACATCTATAATTTGATCATGAGTATTTTTTTGTTGATTGGGCTATGGTCTTTACACAGACCGTCTATTCCATTCGGGGCGATGTAAGGGCAGCGCATACCCCCATTACCCGGGCCGGCCGGGTACGGAAACCTTGATGCCCGTGGTCAGCTCGGCGGCGTGGCCCGTCCGACGGACGATGATGCGTATTAATTTTTTTAATTTCTTGTTCATACACATATGTCCTATTAAATACGAGTTTCTTCCACAACGTAATAAAAAAAAAATTGAACTTGAACAAAATGAGCCTGCTATACCACCCTTACTAGATAGGTTGGCAAAGAGATTGTTTCGTATTTTGCTTCTATTCAAGTGAAATTTTCTATTTATCTATCTAATATGTTCTTGTGTTCCCCACGTAAAGGAGTAATAAATTATTTTTCTTTCTTTCTTTCTTCTATAACGGCACTCACGTATTAAGATCGGTTACGTCGACCTGGATTTCGAGCATATCCGATGCTTATCATCAGGGCGAGTGCGCAGCGGTATCTGCGAGGCCCCGGCGTGCACTTCGTATTAATGTTGATAAATTTGTTATTGTGATTTCTTTTTCCAGGTTATCAGATATCAAGAAGGTCCAAATTCTTGCTAGAGAATTTGAGACACCTTTAGGACCAATAGTTGCTGGTTCCTTCATTCCATACGAACCAGATAAGAGTATGGAGTCTTTTCCGAATCTATTGAGCAAGTATGTATTTTTTATTGAGTGATTGATCAACATGCTTAAACTAATAAGAGCGGAGCACCAATGACGAATGTTTCAAAATCGGGTTTTCTTTTGAGAGCTTCCGGTGCGTGCGTTGCGTAAACGGTTAAATTTAAAAATATTTTCACCTACGTAAACAAAGTCATCGGTCAAAGTTAGAGTTAACCTAAAGTAATTATCCCACGCGGACTAAGTCGTGAGCAGAAGCTAGTTATTTATAACCATAGGATTATATACCATAAGACGTCACTTCCTTGCCATTCTGGTCCGCTAAATAAATAACGTTATAGGAAAAGAAATAATCGAAACGAAAACCCATGTCAAGCTGTCTGACCAACGTAATGTAAAAAGTCAATTTTCTATTCATTATGGAGAAAATTCATAATCACATTATGATCTCTAAAGACGACTGCACAGATGGCGTAGTGGTTAAGATAGCGACCTACAGCGTCAGTGTCAGGGGTTCGAATCCCACGTGGGACAACACTTTGTGCGATCCACAAATTGTTGTTCTGAATCTGGATGTAATTTGTGTCCGTTAATTATATGTTTGTAAAGTCCCCCGCAATACAAGGATTATTTCCTTAGTGCAGGGTGTTGTCTAAAATAAAAAACGAAAAAAATGTATTTGTGAATACCGTAAATGTTACCAGACTCGTTTCAAAAAGATTTGATGAATATAGCAATGAAAGATAAGAAAAAAATCGAAACAATTGTGATATTTTAGCTTTACGTTTGACCCGAAAGGCCCCGCTATCAGTATTTTGACTTCATTACATTGAAAAGGCGAGATTTAAATTCAAACGCGACATTTTAGATAAACTAAAATTATTCAAGCATACCAAATTCTCGTTGTAAAATTTACCTTAGAAAGTTATTAAGTTTCATTTAATTAATTTAGTTTATCTACTTTGTACTTCAGTTTAATAACACACTAACGGAGTTTGTGGTTACATGTCTTGTCGTTGCTCTGAGGCGTCGTTATTATATTACAATTTATAGTATTAGTTGACATTTTATAGTCATTGTTCCGTGGCTAAAAGGTACAGTATTATATTTTATACTAGCAACCCGCCCTCGCTTCGCTTCGGTTATAGTCGTTTTACCCGCGTAGTTCCCGTTCCCGTGGGAATACCGGGATAAAATATAGCCTAGTTTACGCCCTGATATTATAACTTTCCATTGGTGAAAGAATTTTTGAAATTCATCCAGCCGTTTTGAAGATTCATCATCTCAGCCCATATACGTCCCACTGCTGGGCTCGGGCCTCCTCCACAATGGAAGGGTAATTGACCTACTATACCACGCTGGTCAGACGTGTTGGTATAGGGTTTTATTTCGAGTTTTCCTATATTTCGAGTGTTTTGAAGATTACCCGGAACAAACAGACAGACAGACAGACATCTATACCAATAAATAAAATTGGAGTGTCTGTTTGTAATGTAAAAATTATAGGCATTTTTCATGCTCACATGGTTATTTGCACTATACATATGCCTAAAAATCACTTCATATTTTTTTGTCTGTCTGTTTGTACTGGGTAATCTTCAAAATTGCTGGACTGATTTAAAAAATTCCTTCACCAATAGAAAGCTATAATATCAGGAAATATACTAGGCTACATTTTATCCCGGTATTCCCACGGGAACGGAAACTACGGGGATAAGGCGACAGAAAACGAAGCGAAGCGAGGGCGGGTTGCTAGTAAAAAATATAAAGTGTATTTTAGGCATATGTATAGTGCAAATAACCGTGTGAGCATGAAAAAAGCCTATTATTTTGACATTACAAACAGACACTCCAATTTTATTTATTGGTATAGATTTCGTTCTTAATAATCAAGATATCTTAATTATTTTTTATAATTATATTTACATACAGTTTATATCTTGCCGTGTGGCGATGGAGCCTTGCCCGTGGGTATGGTAAAAAACGACTAAGGGATATAATAAGTATATAAAATCTATGCAAGAGAAGAGAAGAAGAAGAAAATTTGAAAAAAAAAAGACACTATTCTAACCCGCCTCACCGGCGTGGTATAGTCGGTCAATTTTCCTCTCAAAGTCGAGGAGGTCCAAGCCCGACATTCGGACCTACATGGGCTAAGATGATAATGATAAGTTGAATTTATAGGAGTAGCATAGATTTAAGAATATTAAAATAATCAATTCTTTAGCTATAAATTATGATCTAATGTGCAGTAGAAGTCATTGAATGATTACTTTAATAACTTTCAATTTAATAGGGGCGGTAAACTAAACATCACCACGGTATTCGCAATTCAATGAGCCCGACATTCTTAATCAGCATCATCATCATCTTAGCATATATACGTCCCACTGTTGGGATCGGGCCTCCTCCACTATGAGATGGAAATTGATCTACTATACCACGCTGGTCAGACGTGTTGGTATGGGGTTTTATTTCAAGTTTTCCTTTTTTGTATAGACATCATATGCGTATTATATCCCTTAGTCGTCTTTTACGATACTCACGGGCAAGAAAGAAGGCCACATCGCTCGTCGAACCGACAACCGTTGGGGAAGAAAGATTCTTGAGTGGCGACCACGAATCGGACGGCGCAGCGTAGGACGACGCCCCACTAGGTGGACTGACGACATTCTCAAAGTCACATTAAACCGTTGGATGCAAGTGGCGCAGGACCGTTCCGAGTGGCATTCTTGTGGGGAGGCCTATGTCCAGCAGTGGACGTCCGTAGGCTGATGGATGTATGGTTGGAAGAGAGGGGGTGTTGAATTGTATTCTTAGTCCATCACTGGATGAGACTAATTGTATTGAGACTTACATAACATAAATATCCATGGTTCCTCGCTGTCGAACTACAAAATGGCGTCGCGACAAGTCAATAATCAAAACGTGGGAATACCCTCTTTATTTGTAGCGACGTCCCAAATCAAAGTCCATATTCCATTCTGACCATCGGTGATATCGATTATCTTACTGTGACCAGGTTGGGAGCCCTCAGCTAACATTCATAGTCCAGACCGAGTTGTAAAACCCATCTGAAAAAACAATTGCACACATACAAAAAGGCAACAATCTATATTGTTTACATCTTTTTTGTGTTTGTGCAGTTATTAGTATATATATTCAAGCACTAGCAACCCGCCCTCGCTTCGCTTCGGTTTCAGTCGCTTTACCCGCGGCGTAGTTCCCGTTCCTGTGGGAATACCGGGATCAAATATAGCCTATGTTACTCCCTGATATGATAGCTTTCCATTGGTGAAAGAATTTTTGAAATCGGTTCGGTGGTTTAAGCGTGAAAGCGTTACAAACAAACAAACAAACAAACATCCTTACTTTCGAATTTATAATATTAGTATGGATGTACGTATTTGTGTGTATGTAATTGATTCTTAATGTATAAATAACTTTTTACAGATATCAACTTCTAACAGGTGTTACAGAACTAGAAAGATATCATGATTTTGGAGCTATTGAGCTGGAACATGGGATATTAGAGAATCAAAGGGACGATTTTATCAAGAAATACGCAAAAATGATTTTTGAAGGTGCAGAGAAGGAAGTGTTAAAAACTGTACTGAAAGAGTAAGTTATTCTTATACAAGATATATAATGGTTTGCGGAATGTTTTCATCGTTCATCATTTCGGCTCTTATACATCCCACTGTTAGACTCGAGCCTTCTCCATAATAAAATTGATCTACTACACCATGCTGGTCAGACGTGTTGGTATAAGGTTTTGTTTCAAATTTTCCTGCTCCTGCGTAGTCGTTATATGCATATCATATCCCTCAGTCGTCTTTTACGACATCCACGGGCATGACAGGGAGTGGTGAATTTTATTCTTACTCCGGCATCACACGAACAATGTTTAGAAGGATGTTTAATTCGAAGGATCTCAAGGTCTTCATCTTAGTGATAGAAAATGGAGAACTTTCTGTCCATATATTTTTTCACAGAAGTCATGCAATTTGGCTTTGGGATTCCTTTACCCACAGCCTATCATCATCATCATCTTGCTCTTATCCCAATTACTTGGGGTCGACGCAGTCATGACTTTTATGACCGGCCGCCTGCCTGACGTCAACACTCCTTGGGAATGTAATCGTTGACCCAAATGGTACCAGATGGAGTTGGTCCGGGTCAATCTAGGGCTCTTAGTCGTCTTTTACGACATCCACGAGCAAAGCAAGGGTTGGTAGTATTCGAAGCCGCTACCACACAGCCTTTACCCACAGCCTATATTCATATCTAATTCTCCTTTAGCAATATCACTTTTATCCCCCACTGAAAGTCCGTCCTACACTGCGTCGTCTAATACGGTCTTCCCCAAAAGTTCTTTAGTAGCGACCACGTATCGGAGGATGCAGTGTAGGACGCCCAGCAGGTGGACCGACTACCTGGTGAACCTTGCTGAGCATTGTTAGGTACAGGCGGTACAGGACCGCACCTTGTGGATAAATATGAGGGAGGCCTACGGCCAGCAGTGAACGGCCACAGGCTGAATGATAATAGTAATAATGATTTTCGTCCCCAAAATTCGATTGACGACTCTATTTTATTTATTTTCAGATATTCTCCCACGAAATTAGATCCACAGCGATGGAACGTTGAAACCAATCGGGATGTTATCCTTAACGCATTTAGCGATGCTCGAACATTGGCTCCGATTATCCGCTTTGCTGACTATCAGTCGAGAGCCAATCAGCAATCATATTTCTATGTATTCGGCCATAACTCTGTCAGCTCTGATTATGCAGCGGTGAGTATCAATAGTGTGATTATGCAGACAAAATATAATAAGTGACTTTTATAGTTGTATTTATAGGTATTTTTATCAATGTTTCCTAGTGGTAGGACCACACTGTCGACAGTTATCTGTCTACAGCCGCGGGCCGGTCCGTCCGGGGTAGTACCACGCTCTCGCAGAAAAGCGACGTCTGAGTACTAGCAATTTGTTACTGCGCTTCGTTCAGTGAGCGAGAGAGCCGGAAGCCCAACTTTCTGAGGGTGTTTGCGTGTGGAGGGTTATGGTAATGCCTTTCGTATCACCGAACCTCAATCCACGCATTCACACTCCCTTCACTTTCTTCGCGGTAGGCAGAGGCCTTGCAAAGGTCCATGAGCGGCAGCAACACTTACCATTAGGTGTACTGTTTGCTCGTTTGCCACTGGTTGCAATAAAAAAAAATGTGGTAGGACCACACTGTCGATAGTCGTCAGTCTACAGCCGCGGGCCGGTCTGTCCGGTTTAGTACCACACTTTCGCAAAAGATTGACATCTGAGTAGTAGCAACTTATTACTACACTTCGTGCGATGAGCAAGAGAGTCGGAATCCAAATTTTCTGATGGTGTTTGAGTGTGTTGGGTTTTGGAGATGCTTTCAGTGTCACCGAAACTTATTGCACGCATTTATATTTCCTTCACTTTTTTCACGGTAGGCCTAGCAAATGTCCACAAGCTGTTGTATTATTTACCATCAAGTATACTGTTTGCTCGTTTGCAACCAATAGCAATAAAAAGTGACTATCCATTTGCTCATATCTTAAGTGATGATATAGGGGCAAAGACATGTAAAATCACGACAAGCAATACAAAACTGGATAATAAAATTAATCAACTCTTTTAGCGAACGTACAAGTTAACTTTCATTATGGCTTCATACCCAGTTGAATACATACAGGCTGAAAAGTATTAAAACATATTTAATACAAGACATACTAATGTTCCAATAATGTTGCAACAACGCACTTGCAACGCACTTGAAATTCGCGTGCTTCTATTAAAATATACAGATTCTTCTGATTAAAGAAAATAGAATATGAAAAAAGGATGTTTAATGGTTTTGGCTATCTTTTTTTTTTTACTCTATTATTACATTTTCAGCTCAATAAAAGCGTTGAAGGGGAAGAATTACCTTTCGTATTTGGAGTTCCCTTAGGACTGACAAATACTCAGTTCAATACAGAATATACGCAACACGAGAAGTTGCTCAGTGAAGTTCTGATGAGGATGTGGACAAATTTTGTTAAACACGGGTAAATATCTAATTTTTTTCTGTACAGTAGTTATATACTATTTTTTTTTTTTTTTTTTGCTGGGCTATGGTAAGCGCACGCGCGGTCCTGCCCGTCCGGGGCGATGAAAGGACGGCGCGCGGGCCCACCCGTACCCACGTCACCTCGTTGTTTGTTGGGCCGACCACCGGAGCAGATGTGACTTGTCATCAGTGGTCGGCCTGACGGAATACCCTTTCGGGTATCCTCACGTAGTAGTTATATACTATGAGACAATTTCTTTCATATATCCAGTTTTTCTCTATCATGAACCCTGCAAAGTGTTCGAAACGTAGGGCAATCAAAAGTCTTATACAAACGCGATAAAATCCGTAAAGTAGTTGTATTTACGAAAGTGCGTCTTACAAGCAGGTTGATGATCGAAGTTGGTATTATAACTTGCTCAGATAAGTGTAACTGCACATTTCCATGATAATCTCGGCGACAATTTTTAGGACTTTTTCGAGAAAGCAAGAAGTGATGATGAAGGATGCTGCGGATATAACAAGTATATTTAAAATTTCTTACATCTTCATTTTAAAGAGATTAGTCATATTGGCTTTCTAGTTAATCCTAAGTAATGAGTATCAGTATATTCTTCCGTGTGGTGACGGAGTAAGAATATAATTCACCACTCCCTCTCTTGCCCGTGGCTATTGTAGAAGACGACTAAGGGATATAATATGCATGTAACATCTGTACAAGGGAAGGAAAACTCGTAATAAAACCCTATACCAACCTGTTTGGCCAACATGATATAGTAAGGTCAATTTACCTCCTATTTTGGAGGAGGCTCGTGCCCAACAGTGGGACGTATATGAATTGAAAGGAGCAAACGAATATATTACTATTGTACATCAGATTTCTGTATTGCATATTTGTTTATTCAAATGTGTGATCTTTAAAAATTAATAATGATTTGCCACTGTTTTGTTCTAGTTCACCAAATATACAATCACCTGTCAAATTTTTCAACTTAGACAAACGATATTGGGGTCTATATAGTTTGGATTGGCCTGAATATGATTCTAAACTTCAAAACTATTTGAGATTTGGTAAGTTGAAAAGTTAATTTTATTTATCAGAAAATGTTTCATTACACCTTTTTATTTTATTGTTTTTTATACTATTGGTGGCGAACGAGAAACAGCACTGCTGATGGTAAGTGATATTACCGTTCCTGAACTCTTGCTAGGCAAAGTTAATAAGCTTCAGTGATACTAACGGTATCACCAAAACCCACCTCACGCAAACAGCCTCAGAATATTAGATATCACCATTAGATATCAACAAATTTAATTCGTTACTATTCATAGCTAAATGCTAACAGAGAGTCATAAGAAATTATAAGGTATGAGGCATTTTTCTAAGTTTCTACAGTAATAATGTTATCCGGTTTCATGTATATTCGCTACAGGTGTCGGTACCAAGGCATGTCAAATAAATACTTCAAACGATAGTACCTTATTGGAGAGAGTACACATTTTTGGCACATTAAAATGTTTCAAGTCTGAATTCATACACGGATATCTTATTGAAGTATGATTCATATTCAATAGTTTTTTTTTTAATTTGATGACATGACATTTCCTTATGGTGTCGAAAGAAGAGTATAATTCACCACACCCTTCCTTGCCGAAAAAGACGACTAAGGCATTATTAGCAGATAATATGTATATGTAAGAGAAAGAGAACTCGAAATGAAACCCTATACCAACTCGTCTACCCGACGGCGACCGAGGTCCCAGGACGTCGAGAGGCGAGGATACCCGAAAGGTTATTCCGTCGGGCCGACCGTTGACGACAAATCACCCTGCTCCGGTGGTCGGCCCAACAACGAGGTGACGTGGGTTCGGGTGGGCCATGCGCCCGCGCGCCGTCCTTTCATCGCCCCGGATAGAATGGACCGCGCGTGCGCTTGCCATAGCCCACCCATCTCGTCTTATCAGCGGAGCAGGCTCAAGTCCAATAGTGAGACAATAGATATATATGAGCTGTGACGATGATGATAGGAACAAAATCATAGCTTGGCTTTAAAAATACATGTATTTTTTTTTTAATACATGTATAGTAAAAATTTCATTTGTTTTGAATTCAGCTTATTTACAACAAGCTGAATTCACAACAAATTAAATTCTTTCGAATTTTCCATTCGAACTGTCATAGATACTCTGAACAATCGATAGCGGCAGTCAATAACCTCATATTCATATCTACGCTCTATTTCTAGGAGAAAGTAAACTCTTTTTTTTTTTGGCGGGCGTGCGTACCTAGCCGACACAAATCATACCTCTAAATAATTTTTATTTTGGATTCATTTCCTTATTTTTGTTGTTCTACAGATATTCCACCATCACAAGAAGATTCATACAGATCAAATTTTACTAATTTCTGGACAAAAGTATTACCCAATAAGATGAGCAGTTTCGTTGTGGATCCATTATTTGAATACACGCCTACAACACATAGAGCAAAACCAGCGCCTACTAAACCTATATATAAATCCACAGCAAATCCCACAGGTATAATAACATTATAAAATATTAATTTTAGTTTTTTTCCTTATGGTGATGGAGTAAGAATATAATTCACCCCTTGCCTGTGGGTGTCATAAAATACGACTGAGGGATATAATATACATATAACATCTATGCAAGAGAAGGTAAACTCGAAATAAAAGCCTATACCAACACGTCTGACTAGCCTGGTATAGTAGGTCAATTTCCCTCCTATTGTGAAGGAGACTCGAGCCCAACGTGGAACATATATGAGTTGCGTTGATGATGATGATGAATTTTTCATGATTAAGTAGAGCTTAACTTACGTCTTCAGGTAATAAACGTGTCAAATAAATTCAATAGTTACACGTAAAAGCAATTCTAAACAAAAATATATTAATTTACCGCTACGTGACAAAGTGCAAAACAAAGTGACATTGTTCATCATCATCATCATCATCATCTCAGCCCACATACGCCCCACTGTTGGGCTCGGGCTTCCTCCATAATGGAAGGGTAATTGACCTACTATACCACGCTGGTCAGACGTGTTGGTATAGGGTTTTATTTCGAGTTTTCCTTCTCTTGCATAGATGTTATATGCGTTTTATATCCCTTAGTCGTCTCGTACGATCACCCACGGGTAAGATAGGGGGTGGTGAATTGTATTCTTACTCTGTCACCACACGGATATGACATTGTTCAATTCATACCAATTATTGGTAATTTTTTAAAACATCCCGCACTAAGAATTAAATCATTTTAGCCCGGAGATTTCGTGTGGTGACGAAGTAAGAACACAATGTACCACCACCCCACCATGGGTGTCGTAAAACATTACTAAGGGATATGAAATGCAGATCACATCTATGCAAGAGAAGAAAAATTTGATGTAAAACTCTATGCCAACACGTCTGACTAGTGCAGTAGTCAATTTCCCTCCCGTTATTAAAGACTAAGTTTAATAATCATGTCGGCTGACATAATGATCATGCGGGCGACATTACAATTTAGTACTACATTGAAACGATAACGTATTATAGCGTCTAGGATAATCGATGCTATTGCTTTTTATATAGTCTATCTATAAATAAGAATGTTATTAAAATTAAAATAATTTTGCACAGATCAAATTCGAAGAATATGGCAACCACATCCAATTGAAACTCCACACTATTCTTCATCAATATATGGCAAATTGAGATCCTCTTCACAGCCCATAGAAAGACCTGATACCAATGCAATATATAAAGAGATTGTGTCTATAGAAAAGCCATCACGTCCTATACCATCAGGGCTTATGGAGAAATCCCCACATTACATGACCACGAATAAACCAGCAGTTAACTTGACAGTGAAAATATCAAGTGCAACAATCACATTGATAGTCTCCTTAAGTATACTTTTTTTAGCTATAAATGTTGGCATTTGCTCAATACTGTATTTTAAGAAGCGAAAACTGAGACTTCGTGAACAAATACTTAACAATGTCCGACAACCTCGTGCTGAAATAGGCGAAGTGGATGTAATCGGTCAAAAGAGTTCTAGAGATGATAAAAGTGCTCTACAAACGTTAAAAAATGGATGCAGTGTTATTAAAACAATGAGCTTTAACAAAAAGAAGAGTAGTATAAAGAAACATAAAAAGAAAGTAGAAGTTTGTAAAACACCTAAATCGGATGATTCTGGGGGCTTTAGAGAAAGGTTTCAATTACGAAGACACTTATCTACAAGTACATTGGATGCTCATACAAAAGTAAGGGAGTGGATTGCAAACGAAGTAATGCATAGGTGTTCCCCAGGTGTTATAAGAAAATTAAACTCCGATATAAATGAAAGACATATGACTACTGTTAAAGGATTTACTAGATCTGAAGAATTGCTTTCAGATTCTAAAAGAAAGAATACTTTAAAGATGAACGATAGTGTAAATTCTAAAAGCCTCACTTCAAAATCTTGTAGCAGAAATAAAACATCCGAGAAAACGACATCAACTTCAGCCCTTGGATCACATTCCTCTATCGGAAGTAATAAGCAATCATTAAATAGTATGAAACAAAGTAGTAAATCGAATGATTCTCTCAAAAGCAAGGCAACTGATAGCATTAAAAAGAAAGTGTCTGTAGCTATCGATGCCACACCTACAGCTCGAACAAACTCTTTACTAAATCAAGAGTCTCTTGAAATATTAAAATCTATTGACACTGTTGACCTAGCACATTCCAATATAAAGCAAAATTCTAATGAAGATGAACGTAAAAGGAATTTCGAGAGTACTCAAGAAGATAAAAAAAATGAAAAAACATTTACAAATATAGTTACTCTGTCTGTTGATCAAAAACCTTTATTAATATCTCACAAACATTCCTCATCTGATCCTGTTACTGATGTAAATTATGATAAGCTAATGGAAAAAATGGGATATAATGATATACCTAATATATTACCTCCTATAGTTTTTAGAAATGACATCAATGTTACATGCAGAGAGGAAAAATCCAACAATCCCATGACTTCTGAAGAAACTTTACTGCATATAAAAAAAAGAAACTTTCCTAAAGTATTGCCTGATTTACCAAAAATGCAAAAGCGATTGTCATTACAGCCGGGTTCTCTACAAACTTTTCGTGGTTGCTCTATGGACAGTCAAACAGATCGCCCTAGAGTACCACCACAACCTCCACCAAGAACGACTACACTAGAAAGGCGAATTGCATATAAAAATACTAAGCCTTTGTCATCTTTTGATGCCAAGAATTACAAGAAAATTGATGAGGACACTACTATTAAAACCTATGAAAACATTAACAGTTTATCTCCATATCTGGATACTTCACCTAAACCATCACTAAGTTTAGATAAAAGCAAACCGTATGAGACTCCTGAACATGTTATATTATCAAAAGATAGAGTCCCAAGAGTAATAATAGCATCTAGTGATATGCCATTGTCACCGGAGCCGAAGATAGTAATAACTCCATCCCCAAGCCAAGCTGAAATCTCAGCGAGTGGACCAAGAGTCCGCCTTCCTGATGATTTTCATTCAAGACAAGGTTCAATAACATCATTCTCATCATTTTATTCTGATGATGAAGAAAATGATGTCGATGATGATGCAGATTTTGAAGATAAATTAATTCAAGAGTTAGTTGGTGGTGTAGACTCACCAACAAATATGGAGGATGTTTTAGATTCAAAAGGACCAGAAACTGTTTTTGAAAAGAAATTAGAAATTGTACCCGTTAAAATAAATCCTGGGACTGTCATTCCTAAATCTAAAGAAGACTATGTGTGTATAAGTGATTTACATTTACCAGATGTGAGCGACTTGGAAAAGACGGCTCAAATAAAGCCTAACTTTGGCTTAAATAAATTACAACATAGAACAGAGAGTATTTATAAACCACCAGAAAAAGTCGTTAAAATTAAACAGAAGAAAAGTAGAACACCTTCAATTTTAAACAGAAATTCAAAAAACAAAAAGAGTAATGATAGAAATAAAGCAGATTCAGTAAAACTAGAACATTCTAATTCTGGTTCATCTAATGATACTGAAACAAGTACAGGAACTGTGAAAAAAGTTGATTTAAAGAAAGGGTGAGCTGACGTTATTTTTTGAGACTGAGAAGATTTTATACAGTATACTGGAGTTAAATCTATTTAAAAGTAGTTTTATTTTTTCTGAAAAAGAAATCTTACTGGAAATAGAGGTATTTTAGGTATCTTATCACGTTTGTATTCATTTTTACTTCTTGATATTTTAATAGTCGTAAACAATGAAACGTTGCCATGACGACGAATGTTTTTATTGTTGATGGTAGCATCTCGTCGACCCGGATAGATCGAATGGTGCGCAATGCACTATGGTCTGTCGCCAAAAAACAGTGATAGTAGTACTAAGTTACACAGTTCCTCAAAGCACTCCCTATGAATTAGCTGGTAGATTACACAGAGTGACCCCAAGTCTCTGCACCATTCCAGTGATTCCAATTTGCCCGTGAGTTTGGGATCACCGACGATACGAACAGCATGTCTTAGCTAGGAGTCAAGTGGGTTTAATTGATATTTCGGCGCGCCTACCCAAAGATACGATAAGGATGAACTTTGGGCTCTGTATAGCACAAGACGATGTCTCGGTGTGAAGTACCGTTTGGCTCTCTTCAGGAAGCTCAGCGAAAAAATAGTATAATTTTTTCTCTTGTAATCATTAAAATTTAATTATGGCATCTCATTTTACTATTTTCTACGGTATCCAATTACTATAAGGTGTCGCTTTAGTCATAATAAAGATCTCTGTTATATATATTAGGAACAATAATCTCTGTAATTATCTTAATAGACTGTATTATAATTATTGTTTTAATATGTTAAATTAAAAGTACATAGGAGTTATGTTTTGTCCGATGTTTTCATGATAATAAATAGCTACTGTCGAAGAAAATGTTCCAAGTAAGTTTTATCATTCGATCAATCCGTCGATTTTATTAATTTCATAGAAGGTGTACATAAATTATGATTACTTTTTTACACATGGCACAAGCCTTTGTTAATAGTATATTTAAAAAATCTATCTTGTTCAGCATTTATAAGTATACTTCTCCATACACTCCTGTCCATATCAAATTCTATGCATTTTTTTTCCAATATTTCACTACCTGTGGTAATGCGAGCTCTTATAACTGAGGATTTAGGATCTAATAATGCAGCATGTCAACAGAAACTACTTAGTGTTTCTTCGATAGACGTGGACGTATACCCCATTATGACCGACCGACCTGTCCGACGTCAATCCTTCTTGAAAATGAAATTATTGACCAAAAGGAATCAGATGAAGTTGGTCCAGGTCGATTTAGAACTCTTAATCGTCTTTTATGACACCCACGAGTAATATAAGGTAATATAAGGCAGTAATCGATATAAGTGGTAGTATTCGTAGCCACATAGCATTTTGTTACTTTATTATTATGAAATAAAAATTGTCTAACAAGATCATACAGGTTATTTTATTATGAGCAATTAGTTTTCCCTTATATTTATGAATAACTGTACGTAAATGTACAAGATGATAAGCAGTGCATTTATGTAACTTTATATAAATATAGTAATTTATATTGATTTTTATTCATCTTAATATTTCCAGTAACCTATGAATAATATTATCTTACACAAAATATGGAATAATGATTCTAGATTTCTTGTTTAGAAGTGAAGTTTATAGTATCTTGCGACAGTTGTCTAAATCTTCTAATATTCTTTTTTCTTTTAAGAAGTTTGATATGGTTAAGTGTAAGTGATATGTACATCGCCTCTATAGCTTCTATTTGAGAATAAAAATATAATAAAATAATAATAATAATTTTATCGTGGAATCCGAATCCTTGCAGTAAAACTTACATAATTTGGCAATATGATCCAACAACGCGGAATATCTTATAGTCTTTGGAAAATGTTGTAACTTTCAAATGTCTTGAAATAATCTTTGATCCTTTGTATGGTACATGTTAGCTACTTTTTTGTGTTATTTTCTTCATTCTTATTTGTGTACGTAAAAAAAAAAAGAAAAGGAAAGAGTCAGTATGTTACCTCGGCCTAGTCCTAAAGAAAAATTTTTCGTTCATTGAACATATTAAAATTGTAGGTGAAAAAGCCAAACGAAATTTTATGCGCTTACCAAAATTTCAACTTCCACCTGGGGCCTTCGTTTTAATATACTTAAAATTATATATACAGCCACATATCTAAGTTGTATCTGTTATGGTGCACCAGTCTGGGCTGATCGTGCCACCATAGGCGCGGCTCGGCGTAAGTTACTACAGAGTCAACGATTAGCGCTAATATTCCTGTGTAAGGCATACGGAACAGCACCAAAGCCTTACCAGTACTTGTGTACTCCCGGTCGACTTGGAGACACAAAAGCGTGCGTCCATGTATTATTCCACTAGGGAAAACATGATTAACAATTTTCTTTTATCACGCGATTGTAATAAAATTACTAGACTTTTTGCGCCGCAATCCGTCGTGTACGATAAGCTCTTGACTGAATGGCAGGTAAGGGATCTGTTCGTGAACGTTTAGAGACAACTTGGCTAGAAATTGACTACTATGTAGCGCAATTCCTCACAGGCCATGGAGAAAATTAGAAGTAAATTATTCTATTTTAAACTAGTAGATTCATCATTTTTTCAATGTTCGACCTCACACTCCGATTTTGAACAAACATCGCATCACATCCTTTGGGAGTGCATTATCTAGCGCAACAAGCGAGACCTCATGTTAGATAATCTGCATGTCACGTCTGGGGTAATATACTATTCGGATCTTGTAGCAACTCGAGAAAATTTCCGTGCGTTTAGGCGCTTTTGCCATACCTACTATTGTAACCAAACCTAAAGCTCACAAATAGGTCCATTAAGCTCTGTCCAATCCGTGGTGCTGTACCGCTGCGTTTCACGTAGTTGTACAAATTCTTATTTACTGGCTTATTAGCGAACTTTGCATAGGAGAGAAGTGGAATCTTTCCAACTCCTCCTGTTTTTCTTTTCTAATTAAATTTGTTGCGGGTCCCAAGACAATTAAAAGCGTTTCCCGGGACTTCCTGAGGGTCAAACCTCAGTGTCTTATACGGGGACATTGTGGATCCTGGCTTACATGAGTTACAGTGGTGGGAATATGTGATGGGATTAGTCCCATCAAAAAATAATCTTTTATATGTACAGTCCCTATATTGCACACCTTACGACTCACAGCATGTTGGAAAGCTTCAATAAATTACCTCTATAGCCAAAATTTTTTGACGTAAATAGATTTCTATTTCCTAAATATTCATAACATGCATTTGAAAAACTCAAAATATTTTAGTAAAATTTGTGCATTTTTACATTCAGCTATTTCTTTACCTCAAAAAAATTACTCAATTTGTGTGCATATGCAACATTAAAGCAATGCGAGTCATCGTATTTGACTTTCTTAAATAGAAACACATCTTCAGTCATTACGATATTACTGTTAGCATTTTATCTACAGTAAATATCAGTATAGCATATTACATTCGACTCTAAATATTGTTAATCCGCATAGTTCCATCCAAATTTTTTGACGTACTAATTTTTGTTTTTCTATTGCGTCATTGCAAAGACTACTTAACATTCATAGTTACGAGCGAACACTGGTTCTTGAAAAGTGAAACGTCGAGATAGTAAAAATAAAATGGCAAATAATCTGAAAAAGACACCTAGTGTTATTTCAAATAATACGTTCGTAAACGTCACAGGAAATCATTGTAACCAATGATTGTAGATTAACTTCATCGATCATTCCACAATATTATTCTAGCGTGATTTATAAAAAGATTTAAGTTTTTATGACTTGTACCGTACGATCTTTACATCCTTTCGTTATCATGACGCAAGTCCGCAAGTGTAATTCTTGAATAATGACTATTACGCAAAGCCTTAGAATGTACGAATTAGCTCTCGATATTTACCCAATCTAAAGTACTTACTCAGCGTATTATACGTAAAGTTCCCTGTTTTAGAAGAAGATAACTGAGCTTTTCTGCCATTGTCTACAACGGTTTTGTATTGATAGATTGTGCAGAAATATATCATACTCCTGAGTATTATCCTGCTGAGTAAAAATCTACTGAATATTGATCAGGATAATGGAGAGCAATCTTCTGTCTTTGGGATACTTGTAACAAGTGTATTTGCGAAACTAATTAAGTCATTATTTTCCTTAGGAAGACCTATGTCTAGGAATAGATGTTTAGAAGCTAATGGATGTATGAAGGAATGGATCTAAAGTAGCTCTTTAGATTTAACTTTTTTATGATGGCAAATAAGCAAACAACACACCTGATGATAGGTGACACTGCCACGTAGGTATAGACCTTTGCAATATCAAAGGCACAGCTAAGCCATTGAGTACTGTGAAAAAAGTGCTCTTCCTAAACCTCGTCTAAAGAAGGACATATCATAGTGCTCGGGAAATACAGCTTTCCAAATTCTGCACGTACTTAGGATAACTGGCTTAAGAGTTAAAAGTGATTTTTTTCGATATTAATATATCTAAATAAAATAACCATAATAACTAATATTGCTTTTACGATAATCATTATCAATAATGTGATGATGATGACGTTGTTTAAACAAGTAATCATCATAACCTTCCTATTGGCGTACTTGTAAATTACACTCAGCCCAATGTTTTGTTTTTCTTCATATTTCTTTATAATATGTTTATGCTTTTTCTACACATTTGTTTTTTAATTTTTACATTTTTATTCATGAACATTTTTAGTTATTCATAAATCTTATATCTGTGAGATGAGACAAGCAAATCGCAAAGGCACTACTACTTTCTTCATACCTTTCATAACTTGGGTTTTGATTATATTAATCAAAGAAAATTCTTGGGATATAATTTCATTGGTATAAGTTTTGTATGAGACTTATCATACTACGACCGCAAATTTTGATCCCAGAGATCTGGCAATTGATATAGAGACTCTTCATTATAAATAATGAAATACGTGTTTTGAGATTTTTAGTAGATCATTCCATAGCTCTTATATTAAAAGCTTATTGATATCTAAAATCCCCAATTTCAGTACTGACTCATGTTAATATAACTGATTTGTTAAAAGTTCCAAAATATATATATTTTAGGATCTTTGATAAATCAGCCTGTTACCTTCAATCCAGAATAAGAAATCAAGTGCAAGCAAAACGCCTAATGTATACTCACTGTTAGAAGTGTAGTCTATGGAAAAAGACAACATCTAAAATGCATGAGGTACACCCCGAAAAAAGAAAGAAGAAATAAACAAAAAATTAATCGTAAGAAACTTAAAAAGACATATGATATCTTACCAAAAACTAATTCCCTTACTATAAGAATTATTATTTTCCATGTAGTGACGGAGTAAGAATACAATTCACCTTCCCCTTTCTTGTTCGTGGGTGTCGCAAAAGACGACTAAGGGTTTATTATGTATACAACATCTATGCAAGAGAAGGAAATCTATAAGTAAATCCCTATACCAGCACGTCTGACCAGCGTACGTCAATTTACTTTCCGTTGTGGAGAAGGCTCGAGCCCAACAGTGGGACGTATATCAGAGGTGATGATAATGATGATGATGAAGAATTATTATATAACAGAAGAGTAATTAACAGTGAATACATTTTTCGAAATGGCGAAATCATATATTTTGGCTAAGGTGTAGAGTTTGTAAGTTAGGGCTTATAGAGTTGGGGTGCTACGCCAGAAACCTCCGCGTGGTGTACCCTGGGCACGAGCGACAATTCCTTGGACTGCTCTCTGGAATTGTCGCTCGTGGCAAATATCTGGCCCGAGGGGGGGCCCAGTTTGTGGGATGCCCCAAAGTCGCTCCATGCCCTCTAATTGTAGAGGGTATTGGACGCGAAAATTCGACGGGTCCAGTCACTCATTCGTTTGAGGACTGGGCAGGCATTTGCCAACCGCGACAAATCGTAGACCTGATTCTTGCTTCGGGACATTTGTCTTGAGGCCTAGATTCAGGAGCGAGGGTTTTGGCTTAACCGCCTGGACCGCGAGGAAGAAAACCTCTATAAAACAATCACCCAGAATCCTAAGTTCTGGCGCGCGGCGAGGGGATGCATGGCTGATGGGTTGTTCAGTCGTTAGCGCGCCCCCAGCCAGGGTACCTGCGGACCCCCTGTGTTGGGATACAAATGTACGCTTGCCCGGGTATCGGGATCTCTGCCCGGGTCGACCTCTTTTCTCCCATACTCGTGGGAACTGTTATGGATACTTGTTTCTCAAACGACGTTGCAGATAGGAGGGGTGAGACGCCCAATACCATCCACAGGAACGGTAATTCTAGTTCCCACATTAAAGCCTTGCCATGCTACAGCAAAACTGGCACAGAGGAGGGAGATGCTTCGTCCGACTGCAGCTCTGCTGCTAGTCTGGCACTTGAGGCTCCAAGATTAGCCGAGGGCCCGCCGAAAATAGAGGCCCCTAAAAAGAGGAAGAAAAGAAAGAACATGGGGACGGGGAAGGCCACCAGCGTCAAAAGGCGCGAGTTGGCCAGGCAGGAGCGGCTGGCTAGGGAGGCCGCTGCAGCCACTCCGACTGCTGACGAGGGCGGCAGTACTGCCGCAGAGCCGTCGGACGCCGACATGTCGGCTGCTGAAACCGTCGGCGGGTCATCCCGGTCTCCGGCATCGGCCCTGACGGCAGCCCTAGGGGTTGGGGAGGAGGCTCTCCCCGCGACGGTGCGGAAGCGCCCCCTGAATATGGGTGGCAGCTCAGAGTCCGCCTCTGAGGAGAGTGGCGCTATCATGCCTCCTCCCAAGGTTCCGGCCTCTCGTAGGGGACGAGGGGCTGCAGTGGTGGCGGCGAGGTCAGCAACTTCGGCGTCGATCAGCCATGTGCGGGGGACTGATGCCCAAAAGCGGGCGAATGAGGCGGCTGTCGCGAGGATGATGAGGGTGTTAGCGGACATCCCTCCCACCAGCGCGGCAGCCACAGAGCCCGCTGTAGGTGTCGACCCCACACCTACCGATGTGGCAACCCTGCAGGCCGAAAATGCCCGCCTTAGTGGCGAGGTTTCAGGCCTGCAGGAGAAGAATAAGGCCCTGCAAAAGGAGCTGTCGGCGGTGCAGAAGGCGAACCGCGAGTTGGCCAAGCAAATGGCCGACTTGCGGAGCCAGGTCGCGCAGCTGGCGAGGACCGCACCGCCAACAAGTCCCGGCCCTGCCGCCGCCCCCGTCCTCCCCGTTGCGGCAACTTGCGCTGCGGCGAGTCCCCAGAGGGCCCAGCTGGCCGAAGCGGTCCAGACCAGACCATGCGCGCCATGGTGGATGTTTTCGGCAAGATGCTTGACGCGCGCATGGCGGCTCTGGAGGCGAGACTGCCCCCGGAGCCCCGACTCCGGCCACCGCTTGCTGCGGATAGGCCGAAAGCCGTGGCGTCAACCCCTGCCGCGCTACCCTGCCAGGGCGGGCGCGTAGGAAACTACGCTGCGGCCGTTGCTGGGCCGAAGCCCAAGGGACCCGCCGCGAAAAAGAAGGTGGCACCGGCTCCTGCTCAGGCCGGACTCCAGCCGCTGCCGGCAAATGCACCGTCGGTGGCGGCCAACGCAGCCGCGGCCGTGACTGCTGTTCCCGGCACCCCTGCCGCGTCTGAAGAGGGTTGGCAGACGGCCGAGCGCAGCCGAAAAAGTCGCGGCCAGAAGAGGAGAGCGGAGGCCAAAAGCGCCGCCAAAGCCTCCGCTCCCAAGGCAGGAGCCGGTAACAAAAGGTCGCGCAGGATGCTCCGGCCGCCAAAGTCAGCCGCGGTGGTGATCACCGTCCTGCCTGAGGCGGCCGAGAACGGCCTCAGCTATGAGGCCGTCTTACGTCGCGCCCGACGGGAGCGTGACGTCTCCGATTTAGGAGGCGTTGAAGCCAGGACCCGCAAGGCCCGGACAGGGGCTCGGATTTTAGAGTTCCCTGGGGCCGAGGGCGCCAAGACGGCCGATAGCATGGCCGCGAAGCTGAGGGGTTTGTTTGCTGCGGAGGATGGCGTCAAGATCGCCAGACCCGTCAAGTGTGCGGAACTGCGGGTCACGGGTCTAGACGACTCCGTGACGGTGGATGAATCCGGGAGACCATCGTCTCGAAAACCGGATGTCCCGTGGACACCGTCCGAATTGGCACTATCCGCCCTGGTCCGGGCGGCGTCGGTGCTACCTGGGTGCAGTGCCCGGTGGAGTCGGCCAAGCAATTGGCCGGCTCAGGCAGGCGCCTCGTGGGCTGGAGATCAGCGCGGGTGACCGTGCTGGAGTCCCGGCCTGCGAGGTGCTACAAGTGCATGGCGGTCGGACACACTCGGCCGACATGCACTAACTGCTTTGACTGCAGCGACCTTTGTTTCCGCTGCGGTCAACCCGGGCATAAGGCGGCATCGTGCGCCGCCACTCCCCACTACCCCGCGTGTGCGGCGGGCAATAGGCCCGCCAAGCAACGCATGGGGGGCAAGGAGTGCAGACCCCCGGCTTCAGCCCCAAAGGGGCGGAGCGGCCCGACGACCCCGGCCGCTGCCGCCGAGGAGGTAATGGATACGGCCCACTAATGGCGGCCGAATCTTACCACCTCCTGCAGGCCAACCTCAACCACGCCGCCGAGGCACAGGACGTTTTCCTGCAAGCCATGGCGGAGTGGTTGATCGGTGCAGCCGTAGCCGCGGAGCCGTACGTGGTGCCTGACCGGCCCAATTGGCTGGGCAGCAGTGACGGCTCTGTGGCAATCGTCGCCTCCACGTCGTGGCATTCCCCGCCCTTGTTGCTCAAGGACAGGGGCGATGGGTATGTCGCGGCGGAATGGGGAGAGGTAACGCTATTTGGTGTTTACTTCTCCCCTAACAGGAGCGCGACGGATTTCGGGGCCTTCCTCACCATCCTGGGGGCCTCGATACGGCGACTGGCACCGCGCCAAGTCTTCGTTCTGGGGGACTACAACGCCAAGTCCGCGGCGTGGGGGTCCCCCAGGACGAATAACCGCGGGCGGGCGGTCGAAGAGTGGGCGGCGGCACTGGGCCTCTGTTTGCTGAACAGGGGCTCGGTGCAAACTAGCGTGCGGCAGCAGGGCGGGTCGATAGTGGACTTGTCGTTCGCTAGCCCTAATGTCTCAGCACGTGTGAGGAGCTGGTGCGTCCAGGAGGAGGTTGAGACCCTATCCGACCACCGATACATCCGGATAGAGGTCTCCCGGACCCTCCTGCAGCCCAGCAGGGGTCACATGGCGGACGGAGCTCCCGCGTTTCCGCGGTGGGCTGTGGGTCGATTGGATCGGGACCTATTGGCGGAGGCAGCCATCGTTCAGTCGTGGCTGTCCTCACCGCCCCAGGCGGACGGGGTGGATGCCGAGGCTGGCCGCATCCGCTGTGCGTTAACGCAGATCTGCGATGCGGCCATGCCCCGTGTGCGGCGTCTGCCCCCGAAGAGTGCGGTCCCTTGGTGGTCCCGAGAATTGGCGGACCTTCGGGCCGCGTGCATACGTGCCCGGAGGGCCTACACCCGCAGCCGAGCGCGCCACCGCGACGCTGAGCGGGAGGGCAAGCTGTACGAGGCTTACCGCAGTGCGCGGTCTGCCTTCAGGCTGGCTGTCCGTACCGCAAAGGACGTTAGTCGGCGGGAGATGCTGGACAGTCTCGAGCGTGACATCTGGGGTCGCCCCTACCTCGCGGCGCTGAATAAGCTCCGCGGGCGGGGCCCCCTCTCACCGAGACTCTCCAGCCCAGCCTCCTCACCAGAGTTGTCGAGGACCTCTTTCCACGGCGGGCGGAGCACACGCCCCCGGTCATGGCTTCGCCGGACAGCGACCGGGAGGCCGACGATCAAAGTGCTCCGCTCATCACGGAGCCGGAAATGGGGGTGGCGGTGGCGCGTATGCGAGTCAAATCCACCGCCCCCGGGCCCAACGGTATTCCGAACCGTGTGCTGGCCCTCGTCCTCGAGCACCTGGGACCACGCCTCAGGGAACTGTTCGACGCTTGTTTGACGTCCGGGCAGTTCCCTGGGTGTCGGCAAGAGGGGAGGCTGGTTCTCCTGCCGAAGCCGGGACGGTCTCCCGAGTCGGCCTCGGCCTACAGGCCCATCGTGCTGCTCGATGATGCGGGCAAGTTGCTGGAGAGGGTGTTGGCTGCCCGCATCGAGCGGCACCTCGTCGGGGTCGGGCCCGATCTGTCGGACGCCCAGTTTGGTTTTCGGAGAGGGCGTTCGACGATCGCGGCCTTACTGCGCCTGAAGGCCGTGGTAGCGGAGGCCGTCACCGGCGGAGGAGTCCTGTTGGCGGTGTCCCTGGACATCGCCAACGCCTTCAACAGTCTTCCATTTAGCTGCATCAGGGCGGGGCTGAGGTATCACGGGGTGCCCGTGTACCTCAGGCGGCTGGTGGCAGACTACTTGGAGGGGAGCAGCGTCCTCTACGTTGACCGAGTAGGGGACGTTGTGCGAACGCCCATGACGTGCGGTGTCCCGCAGGGGTCGGTCCTGGGTCCGACCCTGTGGAACATCGGCTACGACTGGGCGTTGAGAGGAAGCCTCCCACCCGGGCTGGGCGTAATTTGCTACGCCGACGATACACTCGTCACAGCCCGGGGCGAGACGCTAGAGGAGGCGGCACGCCTGGCAACTCTCGGCACCGAGGAGATTGTCAGGCGGATCGAAGCGCTGGGGTTGAGGGTAGCCCTGGAAAAGACGGAGGCCCTTTTGTTCCATGGCCTCCGTACCGCCGGGCCTCCCGCCGGCGCTTCGATCACCGTGAAGTCAGTCACCATCAGCATCCAGGCCCACATGAAGTACTTGGGCCTGGTGCTCGACGGGCATTTTTGGTTCCGGGAGCATCTCCATCGACTTGTTCCCCGGCTTGTCGGCGCGGCGTCCGCCCTTTCGCGGCTGATGCCGAATGTGAGCGGACCCAGTGCTACGTGCCGACAGCTGTACGTGGGGGTGATCCGGTCGATGGCCCTGTACGGCGCACCGGTGTGGGCGGGGTCCCTGACCGTCCGTCTTAGGGCCCTCCTGTGGCGACCACAGAGGGTCATGGCGATCAGGGCCATACGGGGTTACCGCACGGTGGCGACGGAGGCAGCGTGCCTCCTGGCCGGAACGTTTTATCTTATATCTTTAAACGAGCAAGCAATATATTATATATATATATACAAGAATTGCTCGTTTAAAGATATAAGATATATTTTCAGGATCTCGGAAATGGCTTCAACGATTGATGAAACTTGGCATACTAGAGGTTTCGGGTCCAAAAAATCGATCGATCGATCGAGGATTTATTTATAGAAAATGTTGTTTTGTCGGTGTTTTTAGCAAAACAATACAAGAACATTAAATTTTAAAAGAATATGTATTCAAATTTCGTTGTCAACGTCAAGAGTTACGGTAGCTCAGTTGGGAAGTTGTCCAGTTCGTCGCGTCGTTCATAAAAATAATTTGAAACTGAAGTACTTTAAAAAATAATAACATTTCATTACAAATTTATAATATAATTTCCAATGCTAAAAATGTACAACAGTAAAAATATTCGCGTAATAATTATTTTAATCGCTTCATATTTTTGCAAAACAGCGGCGTCTGAAATGAGTCCCATGCGGTTTAGACAATAAAAATGTTTAGACGTAACGATACGGATACGTGACGGCTTCTAGCAGAAAGTAGCTATATCATCATCATATCAACCCAAAGATGTCCGCTAGGCTCAGGTCTCCTCCACTACGTGAGAGAAATTGACCTACCAAACCACGCTGGTCAGACGTGTTGGCATAGAATTTTATTTCGAACTAGCAACCCGCCCTCGCTTCGCTTCTGTTTTAGTCGTTTTACCCGCGTAGTTCCTGTTCCCGTGGGAATATCGGGATAAAATATAGCTTAGTTTACGCCCTGATATTATAGCTTTCCATTGGTGAAAGAATTTTTGAAATCGGTCCAACCGTTTTGAAGATTACCCGGAACAAACAGACAGACAGACAAAAATTTTTTAATCTGTATTTTAGGCATAGGTGTCGTGCAAATAACCGTGTGAGCATGAAAAAAGCCTATTATTTTGACATTACAAACAGACACTCCAATTTTATTTATTGGTATAGATATTCCTTCTCTTGCACAGATGTTATATGCACTAAGGTGTATAATCCCTTAGTCCTCTTTTACGACACTCATGGGTAAAAGAGGGGTAGTGAATTGTATTCTTACTCCGTCACTATACGAAAAAATATAATATAAAATTACATAAATCAAATTAATATAACCTATTCGAAGTATGAATTACAAAACTACACAAATGGGAACGGTGACAACTACAGCGCCAGCTATCAGGTTCCGGTGACACGGCGGCGCCAAAAGATTGCTTGGAATTGATGAGTTACTACAATTACTACAGTTACTATTGAATACATATATACTGCTGAGTCCGCGGTTTGCTTGCAATATTAATATGTATCAAGTTCGTCAACTACGGCCGACGATAGAGAACAGAAGTAGCTAGATTTCAGTTCATCAACTCTAAGAAAGTCACGTGTAAATCACGTAAAATAGATGTATCTATACTGGCACCACTTAGGATTATCCTTTATTTATAATTTTGTACAAGACGTAGTTAATTCATTCCAATTATTTTCTGTGCGGTGACGTATTAAAATTACAATACACCCTCTCTTTTGCCCGAGAGTGACGTAAAAAACGGCTAAGGGAGACCTATCTTTTGCATATAAGAACAATGCAAGAGAACAAGAACTCGAAATAAAGCCCTATAAAACCAATCCGCCTGACCAGCGTGGTAAAGTAGGTGTATTGCCCTCCCAATATGGAGGAGACTTGAGCCCAGTAGTGGGACATATATGAGCTGTACTGATGCTAATTAATTATTGTTACTGTTAAATAGCATGACAAGCTAAATTCGATAATTGTCTTGTTCATCTGTAACTAACCTATTCCTAAAGAGAAAAATGTGGTATTAAAATCTTTATAAGTATAAAATCTTAGAATCTAAAAGTCTTCTAGAGTTGTCATTTTTATAATAAAGTCAAAATTTATAGTTTAATGATACTTTGTATTCCACTACCGAAACACGTTTGCCATTTCCACCAAGAAATTCTTTTTATGAAGTTCTTTTCAAGTCTATTGAAACTTTAATATCAAAATTCCTTCCAAATATTTGTTAGAAACTGTTTATTTTGAAGTTCTTGTTGAAATTCACCTTAAAAGGCTTTTGTGTAATTTTCTGTGACAAAATTATATGAATATTTCTTATAAAGCTAACAAATTAAATTTCACAAAGATGAAATATTTAAGGACGCGTCTAAAGGCCAAACTATGTTATATTTAAACTATGTAGCATAGTTCATACTATGTTTTTTTTATTTCTCTTTCACTTTATCTTTTTGCTTCTTTTGATGGACCAAACAATTGCTAGAATAGAAGGGCAGTTAGTTTAATGTAATCACCTGTAACCTTCTTAGCAATAAGAGTCACGCTAGTCAGATGGGTTTGCATAGGATTTTATTTCGAATTTACCTTCTCTTGCATGGATATTAGCTGCATATTGTAATCCCTTAGTTGTCTTTTATTACACCCATTGGCTTACCAATTACAGAGAGAATAGGAGAGGTGTAGTGAATGGTATTCTTACTCCGTCCTTATCCCGTAAACACCAGCCTAACTTAAAACACGCTTAAATTTGGCAAAGGTTTGTCCATGGTGTAATTTTCCCGTCTCTAATAGTCGTGTTATAGACTAACTAGCTGACCCAACAGACGTTGTTCTAATCAAAAAAATAATCCTCAGCAACGCCACTCACTGGATCCAATTGTGATTCTAAACCATTATCGAATCCCCTTGAACGTGCAAAAAAAATTCATCAACATCGGTCCAGCTGTTTAGGAGGAGTTCAGTGACATACACATGTACACAAGAAATTTATATTTAAAGATATCTCTCATTTACCCTCCCTTGGAGTCATGTTATTGATTAACGTCTCTTAGGTTTTTTATATATTATTCATTGGATATAAAACGATAGCAACATATAATCCTAATCCATTATCACATGGACTATTATACCATATCCGTTAGAATGAACGTTAACAGATACTCGTAACTGCGCTACTCCAAGCGTTGACAGTGGTTCTCATTAGCGTGGACAATGTCTTCACTGGCCTGCTCCGTTATCTATCGATTCTGTTAGAACGTGGCTTTGAAAATAGTGGCCACTACGTCGCAATTGCTAATGGCGTTTAGCCTAGCGCAATTCAAGTTCTTTCGGGATTCTTGGCCAACAATCTTAAAATTCCATTTTACGATCCTTACGACCACGATCATTATTAGATAGCAGAAAGAACTGATCAGTGTGGTAATCGAATCAACAGAAACCCAAGATATAGGTCACTACTTGAACCCCAACGTCATCTATATAGGTAATTATTCATAGGCTATTAGGTAAGTCATCACAACGCTCAATGTTTCTGAAGTAAGAGAATGCACCCATTGAGGATTAAAACTTTCTGACGGCGGCCATTAAAAGTTTGCCGAAAATTATTAACGATCGGTTCGTAAAGCCTCATTTTGTGTATAAAACATCAACGAATTTTGTTAAATAATCAGTAATGAAAATGTAAAATGTAATACGCAAAATTTCCCGTGTGGTGATGGAAGAAGAATACAATTCACCACCCCCTATTTTGCCCGTGGGTATAAATAAAACCCTGTACCAACCCGTCTGACCAGTGTGGTATAGTAGGTCAATTTCCCTCCCATTGTGGAGGGAGCTCGAGCCAAGTATATAGCTGTGATGATGATGAATATGAAAACGTATAGTGATGAAGACCGCATCGCTTCCATATAAAATTAACGTACCATGCAACTGTGCCAGTTAAGATCAACTGTTGTACAATGATAAAGTGACGGTAATATCAAATCAAACAATTTCTCAGAGCACTTTCTGTGAAGGCGATGATAGAGTAGGTACAAAGATTGACCCGAAGTCTCTTCGCCACTCCAGCGACTTCAGTCTGTCTGCAAGATTAAGATCATAGACCATATAGCACAAGTTTGTCACCGGAAACTAAGTGGTAACATACGCCATAATCTGTCAAGACACGGGGTTATATTTAATCACGCGAAAACTTTAAATATTATGTTTACAGACTGACAGAAATCACTCATGCAGAGGTTCCGTTTGTTCTAAAAGATCCGATACCATGCTTATTCTGACGTCACATAAAAAGTACAAAACCTATATAAATAGCGCGCAAAATGAAAGCTAAAGGGAATATTTAGTAACAGAGCGTAGTTAATTTTTGCATCGAGGTTCGTTTTTTAATCTGAGAGCAATGTTTTATAATGTACCCTAACTAGAGCAATTTCACTTTAAACTCTGAAAGTATTCTCCAGGTGAGTACAATTTTTACCTTTCACGTAAATAAAATAAGCGTTGTAGGTAATAAATTCACTTTCAAGTTAATCAAGATGTACCTCTCAGGGCGCGAGCTGGCTAAATTAAAATACAAAGCTCGCAACACCGTGATGTTTAGAGATTAACCTCCACGAGATTGGCCGTAGGTGATGCGAGTCTCAAGAATACAGTTGTAAATCTTGAGTTAAATTTTAATCATTATTTTTGGTTAAAGAGACAATTAAGGTGCGCCGGGGATTAAAATCTGTGAAACTCAACAGTAAAAGTGACTCTTGCATATGTTTATGACATGTAATTGTTTATAAATTATAATGGGTTTTGTTTTACGAAAACAATTTACTTGCTTCTCAGTTCTTCCGTGATATAATTGAATATAATTTGAAGAATCTTTAATAATTTTGCACAAAAGTAATTACCTAAATAACAAATGGCTTGCTTGCTTTATTTTTTCTCTTTTCGAATTTTTTGACATCTATTTCGAATTTTTCTTCTCTTGTTTATACGTTATCTTGGTACGAGATCCGGCTACAGAATCACTACGTTCATCGCGTACATAATCAAATTCAGATTCTCACATACATTTATGATTAGGAGAATACATTGATAACAGGCTGCCAGTCAATAAGTGGCCGCAAGTAAATTTAATTAAATGTTTATTAATAAATATTTGGAACAAAATTTCGTTCACTTGTTTTTTAAATAAAATATCATCCACATCATAGCAATGTATGTAAAGAATTCGAAAATCGATGGGTGCCATTGCACACTTGGCCGCAACTACTTGGCAGCCAGGTCTAAACAGGTAATATTTTGGAGTGTTTATACGTTCATGACGTACACACTTGGTGTTAATGTTAAATAAAAGCTATTTTTTTTTTTAAATATGATGATATATGGCTGCCTGTAAACAAATGGCCGCAAATTAGGGCTGCCAGCTGTTAAACATTCAAGGTAAATAAGATCATCAAGTTAACTGAAAGAGATTTAGCGCGCAACGCCACTTGTTAAAAGAGGATGGCGTGTGCCAGGTGTGCGAGTATTTAAAGCCATTGCGATTTGACATTTACTCCAAAATTGTAATTAATATTATGGAAAAATTAAAATAAGAAAACATTCATTATATAATAAAGGCATGTATAGGTGGTAGGTACCTTCTTATGGCTGTGACAACTTTACCCGGACTGTTGGGTGAGTGCTGAGGGCTCTCAACACGTTTAAAGTTAAGCGACCGATCCCGAGGGCACCCCCTGTGGGGTACGGACCTCAGCCCGGGGGGTCGATGGCAAAGTGGGCATTCCCACGTTTACGACTTTACCGCGGCACGATTTCGGCGTGGATATTTATTTATCAGGGCCTCGCGGGCTCTGTACGCCTCCGTATGGGCGAGTGTAATGCTATCGTCGGGTTCGTCGATGATTAGCCGCGGTTGCTTTATCGCGGCGATTTTGAGGGAATGTAAGAAGCCGCCATAAAACTAGTGGGTTCGGATGTGTCACAGCAGAGCTGAAGTAGCGGCGAGAGCACTGTTTCATGTATTGCCTGATGCTCGGCAATCCTAGATCTATGTGAAGATCCACATTGCGCATGATCCACGGTGCTCCCGTCGCTCGGCGCATGAACCTAACCTAGTTTATAAACTATGTAGTCTGTATGGCTTCGCTTGTGTAAACACTACACTGGCATATGTCATGATTGGACATATAAAAGCGGTGTATAATCTAACGAATGCGGTGTATAATCGTAATAAACGAAGAGATAGCTTGGACTTGGCGTGTATCAAGCTGTGAAACCATCTTGACACTGAGCCGCGGACTCGCCTTATGTGAGGTCCGAAGGTCAATCGTCTGTCTAAGGTCACACCTAGATATTTGACCTCCCTTGTCCAGAGTATGGGTTGGTCAAACATCTTAATCTGTGGGGTCCCTTCGACTAGCAAACTTTGCCTTTTATACTGTTTTCGTGGTGGGGAGACTGATAACGTCATATAACGCAAATAATGTTTATTTACCGATACCAACGGTCGCGTCGTTATATTCATTATTTAATGATTTTTTTAGCGTTCTCTTTCATTTGTTTATTTTATTAACTAATATTTAATGTCAAATTAATAACTGTATTAACGAACTGTAATAAAAACTAATATTTTTTCAAATATTATATATGTAGTATCTTTTCTGTTAAAAAAGTAAGAAATAATCATAATTCTATTCTTCATGAATACACTTTTTTCATTTTTACTTGATCAATAAATAATTTTTTATTATATAATGAATGTTTTCTTATTTTATTTTTTTTTCCATAATATTAATTACAATTTTGGAGTAAATGTCAAATCGCAATGGCTTTAAATACTCGCACAGCTGGCACACGCCATCCTCTTTTAACAAGTGGCGTTGCGCGCTAAATCTCTTTCAGTTAACTTGATGATCTTATTTACCTTGAATGTTTAACAGCTGGCAGCCCTAATTTGCGGCCATTTGTTTACAGGCAGCCATATATCATCATATTTAAAAAAAAAATAGCTTTTATTTGACATTAACACCAAGTGTGTACGTCATGAACGTATAAACACTCCAAAATATTACCTGTTTAGACCTGGCTGCCAAGTAGTTGCGGCCAAGTGTGCAATGGCACCCATCGATTTTCGAATTCTTTACATACATTGCTATGATGTGGATGATATTTTATTTAAAAAACAAGTGAACGAAATTTTGTTCCTAAAATTTATTAACAAAAATTTAATTAAAATTACTTGCGGCCACTTATTGACTGGCAGCCTGTTATCAATGTACTTTCCTAATCATAAATGTATGTAAGAATCTGAGTTTGATTATGTACGCGATGAACGTAGTGATTCTGCAGCCGGATCTTAGTCCATCTGTGTGGTGACGGAGTAAGAATACAATCCACCAGTCGACTAAGACGACTAAGGGATATAATCCTTACTAATATTATAAATGCGAAAGTAGTTAGTTTGTTTATTTGTTTGTTACGCTTTCACGCTTAAACCACCGAACCGATTTAAAAAATTCTTTTACCAATGAAAAGCCATAATATCAGGGAGTGACATTTTTTTTTTTTTTTTTTTATGGGTGGGCTATGGTAAGCGCACGCGCGGTCCTGTCCTTCCGGGGCGATGAAAGGACGGCGCGCGGGCCCATAACCCACCCGTACCCACGTCACCTCGTTGTTGGGCCGACCACCGGAGCAGATGTGACTTGTCATCAGTGGTCGGCCCGACGGAATACCCTTTCGGGTAACCTCTCACCTCTCGACGTACTGGGACGTCGGTCGCCATCGCGCGGTCAGCCTCTCTGCGGGTGACGGACAATTCCCCGGTCCGATCACCCGCGGCCTCGGCTAGGGCGGCATTAGGCGCAGATATTCGTGCCTGCGCCGCCTGAGTCGCCGGCGGCGGAACGTGTCGCCGAATAGGAGCTCTACTCGCACACGATCCGCCGCCTCCTTCCGTGAGATAACGGCCTCACAGAAGGCGACGACCGCGTCCCAGTTCCTGACGCTGACGAGCATCTCCCTGGCGATGGTCGGCAGCACCAGGTCGGCACCGATAATTGCGACGAGTTCACGGCGATCCCCCTCCCATGCAGCACACTCCTCAAGCGTGTGCTGGGCCGTGTCCTCGTCGCAGCGGCAGTGGTGGCAGGACGGTGTGCTCTCCCTCCTGACAATCTTGTGCAGGTACTTCCCGAAGCAACCGTGCCCCGTCAGCACCTGCACCAGTCGGAAGGAAAGCACCCCGTGCGTCCGCTCCAACCGCTCCATCAGCACCGGCCGGAGAGCCTCGACGGTCCTGACACCGTACCGAGGACTCTCCAGCCGGACTGCCCAACGGGCAATGACTTCTCGGCGGGCGTCGACCCGCCAGGCGGTGATCTCTTTGATAGAGACCATGCCGCCGCGGGCGCGCGTCTCCGACACCCGCCGATAAATGTCGGCGAGCATCTCCGCCTCCAGATCCCACGGGGGAGTTCCGGCCAGGAGGCACGCTGCCTCTGTCGCCACCGTGCGGTAACCCCGTATGGCCCTGATCGCCATGACCCTCTGTGGTCGCCACAGGAGGGCCCTAAGACGGACGGTCAGGGACCCCGCCCACACCGGTGCTCCATACAGGGCCATCGACCGGATCACCCCCACGTACAGCTGTCGGCACGTAGCACTGGGTCCGCCCACATTCGGCATCAGCCGCGAAAGGGCGGACGCCGCGCCGACAAGCCGGGGAACAAGTCGATGGAGATGCTCCCGGAACCAAAAATGCCCGTCGAGCACCAGGCCCAAGTACTTCATGTGGGCCTGGATGCTGATGGTGACCGACTTCACGATGATCGAAGCGCCGGCGGGAGGCCCGGCGGTACGGAGGCCATGGAACAAAAGAGCCTCCGTCTTTTGCAGGGCTACTCTCAGCCCCAGCGCTTCGATCCGCCTGACAATCTCCTCGGTGCCGAGAGTTGCCAGGCGTGCCGCCTCCTCTAGCGTCCCACCCCGGGCTGTGACGAGTGTATCGTCGGCGTAGCAAATTACGCCCAGCCCGGATGGGAGGCTTCCTCTCAACGCCCAGTCGTAGCCGATGTTCCACAGGGTCGGACCCAGAACCGACCCCTGTAGGACACCGCACGTCATGGGCGTTCGCACAACGTCCCCTACTCGGTCAACGTAGAGGACGCTGCGCCCCTCCAAGTAGTCTGCCACCAGCCGCCTGAGGTACACGGGCACCCCGTGATATCTCAGCCCCTCCCTGATGCAGCTGAATGGCAGACTGTTGAAGGCATTGGCGATGTCCAGGGACACCGCCAACAGGACTCCTCCGCCGGTGACGGCCTCCGCTACCACGGCCTTCAGGCGCAGCAGGGCCGCGATCGTCGAACGCCCTCTCCGAAAACCAAACTGGGCGTCCGACAGATCGGGCCCGACCCCGACGAGGTGCCGCTCGATGCGGGCAGCCAACACCCTCTCCAGCAGGGAGTAACATACGCTATATTTTATCCCGGTATTCACACGGAAACTGGAACTACCCGGATAAGGCAACTGAAACCGAAGCGAAGCGAGGGCGGGTTACTAGTATGCATATAACATCTGTGCAAGAGAAGGGAAACTCGAAATAATACCCTATACAAACATGCCAGATCAGCATGGTATAGTAGATCAATTTCCCTCCTATTGGGGAGGAGGCTCGAGCCCAGCAGTGGGACATTTAAGAGTTGAGACGAGACGACGATATACGTTATCTTCATATCATATTCCTTAGTCGTCTTTTAGAGTGGCCAATTAAATTATTCTTATTTGATCACGGTTTCCGGTATTTTCCGTGTGGTGACGGAGTAAGAATACAATTCACCACCCCCTATCTTGCCCGTGGCTGTCGTAAAGACGATTAACGGATTGAAATGCTTATAATATATGTATATACAAGAAAAAGAAAACTCTAAATAAAACCCATGCTAACACATCTGACCAGCGTGATATAATGGGTCAATTTCCCTTCCAAACATCTACGAGCTGGCATGATGATGATTACTAAGAATTTCATAGATTTTAAATATAAAAATAATGTATTTTTTGAAGTGAAACATCTTTATCGGCGTTGGAAAAAAATTTACCGTCACATTTTTCGGTTACGCGTCACATTTTTTCGTTACGCGCCATCTTTTCCTCGTCCCCACCACGGTCGATTTGAAGAAAGAGTACTTTCTCCAGTGGAGTAGGGATAGCATGTCGTTTAAGCGGACATAAAGGGATAAAGGTATAAAGGGATAAAGGCATAAAGGGATAAAGGAATAAAGGGATAAAGGGATAAAGGGATAAAGGGATAAAGGGATAAAGGGATAAAGGCATAAAACGATAAAGGGATAAAGTGATAAAAGGATAAAGGGATAAAGGGATAAAGGCATAAAACGATAAAGGGATAAAGTGATAAAAGGATAAAGGGATAAGGTGATAAGGGGGTAAGGTGATACGGTGATAAGGGGCTAAGGGGCTAAGGGGATAAGGGGTTAAGGTGATAAGGGGATAAAGGGATAAAGGAACAATGGGACAACGGGACAAAGGAACAAAGGGACAAAGGATAAAGAAGTTTCACTTCTGCTATGCGTACTTTGTACACACGTTCATTTTTTAAATAATTCTTCTCAGTTCCTCATGATAATTTAATTTATGATTAAAGCAAGCGATAATTAATGATTTACGTTTGAGTTACACAAACTTTGAAAACTGCGTGACGAGGGGTTCTAACTTGAAATATTTGAGTAATGTAAAATAGTATTCTGTATATTTGCATTTACTTATGTAATTATCTATATTTTCTTTATATTTTGTAATTTCAACTAGGGTATCGCTACTACATTTTGTGGCAGTAATCTGGCAATATCCCACGTCACTACGCTACACGAAATATTTAACTATACAAAGCCATAAGGCGAGAAATATGAGGAGAGCATTGTCTTTTAATACTATCAAATGGGGGCAAATATAGTAATCACGGCTACTAAGTTTTGCATAGTCGCCTTGTCATAACAACTGCTGAGTTAACAAAAATTATTATCGATGTGTTATGGATGGTATTAATATTTATCGATGGATGGTATTAAAATTAATTCGTAATCTTCGAAATGAACCTTCTGTTCGTGTGTTTGTGATTGAACACCTTTTAAACTGCTGGGCCGATTTTTATGATTTTTTGTGGCTGTTTCTATGGATATAAGAATGGTCTAGAATAAAAATTGGAATCGATAGGTAGCGCTGCGCTTCGTTCCAAGGAGAATTCCTTTTACTATATTTTAGATTCATACAGAACAACATCTGTTGGGTCAGCTAGTCCCTGAATATTACTAATATCGTGGGACGACTTAAAAAAAACCCATTAGCATTAAATATGTAAGACAGCCATAAAAGCGAAGATTCTAGTCAATTATATTTTTTGTTATGAAAACACTTTCGTCTCAATTAGTATTGCCTTCGTTAAATATAAAATTAAGTCACGGATTCTTTTTATTTCTTATCCTCTTGAGGTCTGACGGAATTAGTGTTACACGAGCTTCGGGCATCTCAACTCTTTTGTATTCATAACTTATTCTTAACCGTTTTTATTTTGATTGCTATAATAAATGACTTATTAGCTTAATAAAGTTATATTACAGAGAAAATTATTTTTCGTTGGCTGACGGAGTGAAAATAGAATTTACTACCCCTTTTTTACATGGGTGTCCTAAAATTCGACTACGGATACACTAATGGAATTCGTAGCAAAATCAGCTTTTGGAAAAGCCCATGGTCAACAAAGAGCGTGAGTAGACTAAAGAACGGCAGAGTAGTAATTTTCGCTTGGTGAAAGAATTCTCCATGTGGTGATGGACTAAGAATACAATTCACCACCGCCTATCTTGACCGTGGGTGTCGTAAAAGACGACTAAAGGATATAATATACAAATAATATCTATGCAAAAGACAGAAAACTCCACACAAAACTCTATACCAACACATCTGACCAGCGTGATTATAGTAGGTCAATTACCCACCTATTGTGGAGGAGGCTCGAGCCCAACAGTGAGACTTATATAATGAATGACTATGACGCATAGAATTGCAAATAACTATAACACATAAATTACATACTTTTTGACTACATAGATAGCGTAGTGATTAAAATACCGACCTACCGTGCCAGTGGTTGTGGGTGCAAATCCCACGCAGGCACAACATTTTGTACGCTTCACAAATTGTTGTTTTAAGTCTGAAATATCTGGTTGACCGAGCTTCGCTCGAAATATTTTTGTTGTACTTTTGTCGAATTTATTTAGATATAAGTATATTAATAAAAAATAAAAATTAAATAATGAAAAAAAAAATATAAAACAATACAAAAAGAGAATAATATATAAGTTGAATACGTCTGTAATAAACTCGACCGTTTTGTTTTTGCTCTCCATCGGTTACGACAAACTGTCTCATCGGAAGCCGCTCTAACTGCATACCATGGTTACGTTTCTTCCGTGCTCTCGTATGGTATCATACTATGGGGTAACTCAGTGGACAGTGAAAAAGTCTTTCGGATTCAAAAGAAGTGTGTAAGAGCGATCTGTGGAGCATGGTTCACTGATAGCTGTAAGTCTTTGTTTAAAAAACTCCATATTCTGCCTCTGGTTTGCATGTATATTAGGGAACTCTGTGTTTTTGTAAAACTATTTCCACATTACTTTCAATTACACTCGAAAGTTATAACTAGGGACTCCAGGAATAAATTTAAACTTCATCGGCCTAGGTGCCGATTAAATATTTATGAGAATAATGTCTACATAAAGGCCATAGATATTTATAATAAACTACCAAATACATTTAAAGAATTACCTTCAGCTCTATTTAGACGAAAATTAAAATTGTGGCTTATAGAAAAAAGTTTTTATTCCTTAAATGAATATATGACACATGTAAATTAAATCTATTCAATAAATTCTATAATTGAATAATGTTAAAAAAAGTAAGACAATGACATTAACAGATTTTTTATTAATTGACATTTCAAATTTCACACTGACATTTATTATAATAATTATCTCAATTTAATTTTGTTTGACATTATTTACAATTTCTTTTGACATTATTTAATTAACCCGTAGACATTTAATTTAGAATCTACTTAGTTATAAGGTTAATATTTACACGCCATTGTTATGGCAGAGTGTAACGGCACTACAATTTTATTGAACGGACGGACGGATTTTATGAACGGAGTGGTAGGACCACACTGTCGACAGTTATCTGTCTACAGCCGCGGGCCGGTCCGTCCGGGGCAGTACCATGCTCTCGCAGAAAATCGACGTCTGAGTAGTAGCAATTTGTTACTGCGCTTCGTTCGGTTCGGTGAGCGAGAGAGCCGGAAGCCCAACTTTCTGAGGGTGATTGCGTGTGGAGGGTTTTGGTGGTGCCCTTGGTATCACCGAGCCTCAATGCACGCATTCACACTCCCTTCGCGGTAGGCAACGGCCTTGTAAAGGTCCATGAGCGGCAGCAACACTTACCATCAGGTGTACTGTTTGCTCGTTTGCCACCGTTTGCATAAAAAAAAAAAAAAAAAAAAAAACATCAACATGTAACCACACTTCTTGTGAATAAATGAATTTGAATTTGAATAATAACACCGAGATTCGATCCGACACCGTTTGAATGCTAAAACAATACTAAAAGGAAACTGCACTACTTCCCAACTGAGCTATCGTAACTCATGACGTTGACGGCAAAATTTGAATTCATATTCTTTTAAAATTTAATGTCATTTTATTGTTTTGCTAAAAACACTGATAAAACAATATTTTCTATAAATAAAACCTAGCTAGATCGATTTTTTGGCCTCGAAACCTCTAGTATGCCAAGTTTCATCAAAGAGATCCTAAATATATATGTATATATATATATATATATATATATTTGTATATATATATTATTATTTGTATATATATTGTATATATATATATATATATATATATATATATATATATATATATATATATACAAGGAGTGCTCGTTTAAAGATATAAGATTTAATTGTGACCGTTAATTATTTGTTTGTAAAGTCTCTCGCAATATAAGGATCATAAGGATCACCTTAATGCAATGTGTTGTCTTTTTGAAAATAAAAGCGTCGTAGTAACGGTACCTGAAAGGGTAATCCGCCGAGTGAAGAAATCGGTACCAGAGATCGGCTCAATGCTGATGGGGAGGGAATATTGGAATATTGTAGGTTATTGAGTCACACCGCTCATTCATTGCCCCTGGACAGATTAGGTGGTGTGTGTCCAGACAAACTAAAAGACTTAAAAAAAGCATTATTAATAAAATTTTCTTAGAAAATTCTATACATTAAAACAATTTAGGAAGACAGACATATTTGTTGCGGTCTTCAATATATTGCAGAACTATGATTGACAGTTTGACATCAAAGGCAATAAAAAAAGAAATTACAACAAATACCGAACGAAATTACCTTCTACCTACTCGGAATCTACTATTATAAAGTTAAATATTCCGCTTGGAATGCCACAAGGAATGTTTCTTGCCCGAATCTGACCTTGTTAAATGTAAAAGGCAATAGAAGGTCTTCATCCAATAAGCCGATCCTACATATCACATATTAAAGCTTAGTTGAATAGGCTTTGGTATTTTGCTCATTTTTATTTTTTTATTATTAGATACAATTTTATTGCGTGTAGTGAGGGAGTAAGAATATAATTTACTAACCTGTTTATTTTCCGTAGATTGCGTAAATGATGATAAAAATAACATTTAACATTTTAAATAATAACTTTAGATTAAGAATAACATGAATACTTATATCATACTAGCAGCGCCCTGCGGTTTCACCCGCAGTTCCCCTTCCCGTGGGAGTATTGAGCTATTTATAGCCTATGTATTATTCTGCCATGTAAGCTATATTATTGTGAAGTTTCATCAAAATCCATTCATATTAGTTTTTTCGTGAAAGAGCAACAAACATCTTCACATTTTCACGTCTTCACGTCCTGACATACTCACAAACTTTCGGGTTTATAATATTAGTAATAATAAGGATAAGGATTCAAATTTGTAATTAATATCAAATTGAATAGCTTAAATAATAGAAACCAATTATGTTTATTACATATCTAGCAACCCGTCCTCGCTTCGTTTCGGTTTCAGTCGCCTTACGCGCGTAGTGCCCGTTGCCGTGGGAATACTGGGATAAAATATAGCTTATGTTACTCCCCGATATTATAGTCTTCCATTGGTGAAAGAATTTTTGAAATCGGGTTGGTGGTTTAAGCGTGAAAACATAACAAACAAAGAAACAAACTTAATTTCGCATTTATAATATTAGTGAGCATTTGTTTCTTGACGCATAGAAGCACATACATAGAAACAACGCACATAGAAACAAACATTATTAGTGTAATAAAGAAATCAAAAGTACATAAATCTTGTGGTTAGCTAGAAGGAAGCCTTGGTGAAATAGTACGAAAAACAACTACTCCAAATATGTGGACTGCATACCGAATATTGCTCTTTTAAAGCTCTTCTAAAGAACTACAGACCCATCTCACTCCTGAGCCATGTTTATAAGTTGTTCTCGAGGGTCATTACCAATCGACTCTCGCGCAAGCTCGATGACTTCCAGCCGCCCGAACAAGCCGGCTTCCGAAAAGGCTATTGCACCATAGACCATATCCTCACGCTTCGGCAGATTATACAAAAGACCTAGGAGTATAATCGGCCCCTGTACTTAGCGTTTGTGGACTATGAGAAAGCCTTTGATTCAGTCGAAACTTGGGCGGTGCTGCAGTCCCTTCAGCGGTGCCAAATCGACTATTGCTATATCGAAGTGCTGAAGTGTTTGTATAGGAACGCCACAATGTCAGTCCGTATCCGGGATAAGAGTACGAAACCGATCCAGTTGCAGAAAGGCGTGAGACAGGGGGATGTTATCTCTCCGAAACTGTTCTGGAAGATGTCTTCAAGCTCTTAGACTGGACTGGACTCAGCATCAACATTAACGGCGAATACATCACTCACCTTCGATTTGAGGACGATATAGTCGTTATGGCAGAATCCATGGAGGACCTTGGCATAATGCTCAATGATCTCAGCAGGGTATACCAACTAGTGGGTTTACGAATGAACATGGACAAGATGAAAGTCATGTCAAATGCCCATGTCATTCCTGTACCGGTCCTAGTTGGCAATGCGATTCTTGAAGTTGTCGATCACTATGTTTATCTAGGACAAACAGTCCAGTTAGGTACACCGCACATCATGGGCGTTCGTACAACGTACCCTGCTCGGTTGGTGCAGAGGACGCTACGCCGCTCCAAAAATTTTATGGCCACCCGCTTGAAATCAAACCTTCTTGAGAATATAATCGTTGACCAGACAGCATCAGACGGAGTTGATTCAGGCTGACTTAGAACTTTTAGCTTTTCATGTAAATTATATCCCATCAGAAACATAAATGTAAAATGAGAACCAAGTTCAATATTATACATGTCTTGGTTGTTGATTTCAACGACAAAAGGATTGCAATCTAAATGTGTGCCAAGTTCAATGGTCAGTCCTGAAATTTATTTACAACAACATAAAATATTTTATAATAATTTAAAATATTAATTCTTCTTAAAACTTAGGATAATATATTGAAGGTATGCCTTGGCTAGTTCGAATATAGGAGCCGAATTTGAGGTGTTTATCTGAAATAGTTTTTGTGTTATGAGAAGGTAAAAAGTGGCTCCAAATGGTTCGTGTTATATTTACACGCTGTAGCGCTCGCCTTTCTGTTAGTTCGAACTTGGCTTGACACGCTACCGCGTGTCTAGATTTTAATAGTAAAACTATTTCATAATACGTAAGCTTTTACCGAATTCGATAAAGCTTCTTCAAGTATTGTCACTTCAATCTATGTGACGTCGCTACAATTTCCAACCCTTCTTAGAATAAGCACTTACCATAATTAATTACAGTCACTATTGTCCTGAAAGCCTTTCAGAAATGTTGCGACCTGTTTTTGGTGTTTATAAAGGATTATGACATAGAATATTGTTCCGGGGATAGCGGCAGGGTATATATATACTGACGTATCGTGCCAGTGTCGCCTCTGCCACGACTCACCCCAATCCACTAGTGGTTGGGGCGGTAAACTACGTTCCATCAAAAATATCCGCGGTCCGACGACCCCGTCATCTCCTTGAAGAAGGGGATGATGCAATCACGATCGCCCAAGAAAGGGCCTACACAGCTCGCGCAGCGATAACACATAAAACTGCGCGGTATCGGCCTCGCCGACGAGGTCGAAAACCGCGCCGCGTAAAAATCATTAATCTAAACGTGGCCACGCCCACTTTGCTTTCAGCGACGCCCCGAGCCGAGGTCCGTTCCCCACAGGGGGAGCCCTCGGGCGATGTTCGCTTAACTTACTTACCGGGTTGAGAGCCTTCAGCTCGCCCATTGCCCGCGTTAAGCTGTCAAGGTCATCTGCGACCAACAGCTAAATACACACAAAAAAAAAAAAAAAAAAAAAAAAAAAAAAAAAAAAAAAAAAAGTGCCAGTGTCGAGGTTTCGGATCCCATGCAGAAAAATACATTGTGTGTTCCACAAATTGTTGTTCCGAGTCTGCATGTAATTTGTGTTCGATGAATTATATGTTTGTAAAGTCTCTCGCAATACAAGGATTATTTCGTTAGTGCAGAGCGTTGACTTAAAAAAAAGATACATATTTTTCAATCTCTTTTTTGAGATCCTCATACTGGGCATGGATTTAGATAAAGATAATAATTATAATAATATATAATACTTACGTATATTCGTTAAAAGTTACATTCTCAAAATGAATTTTTATTCAAATCTGTTAAACGGATTAAGCTGGTGTGAGTTGTAAAACTAATGATGAACTATTATTTCCAGGAAACGTTACCGGGTTATATGTTTTGATCCTAGAAATAATGTATGTGCTAATTTACATCCGAATCTATTCAACGGTTGAAGCAAATCACGCTTCAACGCCACGAGTTATCAAGATCTAAACATCTTCTCAAACTTTCACACTTATAATATTAGTAGTATATAGGTAACACTAATATCATCTTCTCAATCTATACATCCCACTATTGGGCTTAAGCCTCCTTTACAACAAGAAGGAAATTGGCTTACTTATTGATTATACCTCAACTTGTCTTTTACGACACCCACGGGCGAGACAAGGTGTGTTAAAATTTATTTCAACTCCGTTATCACACTGACACTCATCATCATCACCCTACTCTTATCTTAATTACTTGGGGTAGACACAATACGTACACTTCTTTTATAAAATACACTGCAAAAGCTAAAGGCAATAGTTTTAATTACTGGTCAACTGCCTGATGTTAACCCTCCTTAGAAATGTAATTGTGGTCTGGGCAGCACCAGATAAAGTTGGCTTAGGTTTGTGTAAAGTTCTTAGTTGATTTTTACTACATGCATGAGTAATCTAAGGGTCGGTGGCATGCGTAGCCACCATCACACAGCACATACAGCAACTATATATATGTAGGTAATTTCATAAATATTACGTAGGTCTTGCCGCGAAGTACGTTTGGCCTCGAGCTTCTTCCGTATTACAAGGACAAATTGATTTACTATGCTACCCTGGTCAAATGACACTCGATTTTATTTCTAGTTTTCCTTATATCTGCCTAATATATCTCTTAGTCGTCTTTCATGACACCCCAGAAGGCAAGAAAAAGGTGTATTCTTAGTCTAGAACCACACGGATATCCAAAATAATTCCATCCATTAAGCGATTACGTTATATAATCGTAAAGCGTAGACGAGTTACAAAGTTTTTTTAAATGTCTTTTAACAATATTTTATAGAAAATTGACAGCATAAATGGCGTGGTGGTTAATATATTGAACTATCATTTTAGGTGTCGTTGGTACTATTTATACACAGGACAATATTTTGTGCTTTTGTGCGATCCACAAATTGTAACTTTATTATAATACCGTCACTATCATAAATAAGCAAATTATGCAAGAGAGCTACTTAAAGATTTATGATAAACATTAACTGATATAAATAACGCATATTAGCTTTTAGAAATAATTGTTTTTCATTTTTATTTTATTAATAAGTATAATTAAAATATAAAAATCGAAAAGCAATACATAAATTTAGTGCCGAGCAAATAGATGGATGGCATTAAAATAGTTATTCGAAAATTTCGACGGTATTGGATTAAACGTGCGAAATTACTCGGTTAATTATTTTTATAACGTCCCCACAATACAAAGCTTAGTGCAAAATTTTAAGAGAAAAAGGTCTTTTAAGAAAAAAGAAACCTGTCATTTCAAAATGAACAAAAAAATTATTAAAAGAATAGTATTTCAACAAACAAATTAATTTCCCATTTTCTCAAGAGCGCTCGCAGCCCTTACAAATTATTTATCCGACACCTTTACGGTTTTGTGCAAGTCACGCACGTAATTAATGTGGACACAAAAGGTATCCGCTGTAATAAATCTTTTGAGGTTTTGAGAGTCTGAAATGCGATCTTAGTTTTGTAATGTGAGACCGTATTTTATGGCCAGTTGTTTTCATATTGTTTAGATTAAATACTGATTTTATTTATTGAAGTTACACTTCTTTTGACGCCTTAGGGATAAATTATGAGAGTAAATTATAAGGATGCACATGTACACCGTCACAAAATACAGACATCCTGAAATTAGCTACATTTCTTACAGTGCTCGCGGATACTGTCTCAAATGTCAATTAGATAATGCGTTATAATAAAATGCTCAATGTATTAAATACCTTTTTTTCTATTATCAGTGTTGTTTTTTTTTTTTCTACAAACATAGGATAGCGCAAAGGGTACAAATTTTCTTACTGATGTATATAACTACACACACACACACACACACACACACACACACACACACACACACACACACACACACACACGCGCACGCACATGCACACGCACACGCACACACTTTTTTTTGGTCTTCCCCTTGACTATAATCTATATTCACTTAGATCAATAATCTAGGTAGACGGAATGGACGCTTGAGGTCCCGTAAACAGTTCTATATTCCTTCTTATTGAGTTGACCTATGACTTTAGTGATCCGCCTGGCGGATATTTCTCTCTATCGATGTCCTAGCCGTAAATAAAGTGCTAGGAGATCATTTCGATGGGGTCAGCTTCATTGCGGTAAGTAACCTATTCTTTGGTTTCGTCATCTTTTGTCAACCTTCAAGTATTTGAATAATAATACTTTGGGATCAGCGAAGCTAGTTGTTTGGACCACTGCTGTCTGTGGTATATAAACTGTCAGTGAATATCAAGTTTGGTTAGGTTAACATCACTCCGTTCTTACCCGAATTACTTGGGTTCGACACAATATGTATTCTTCTTTCATATGTACTATTATGTAAAACTTATTGACAATAGCTTTATGATCGGCCGCGTGCCTGACATCAACCTTCCTTGGGAATCTAATTATCGACCTGACGGTGTCAAATGGGGTCGTTCAGCGCCATGAAACGTTAGATTATCTTAAGACCATGAAATTACATTTTGAAGAACAAAAATCTACATTAAGAAAATAAATAACTTGAAATAAAATTATTACGACTTTTATTCCGTTTGTATTAGATTTCTTAAGTTCCTGATGTTTCTAATATTTTTTTAAAAGTTCATGGTCACGGAACGACAAATCATAAATTCAATATCAAATACAAAAGTGATAAAATTGTTAAAAGTATTTTAACTTCAAATGTCGATAAAATAATAAAATATGAAATAATCCTTGTATTATGGAGGACTTTATAAACTCAATTGACGTACATAAATTGAACCTAGATTTAGAACAATAATTTCTAAATCAAAATCATTATCCTGCATGTGACTTATACCCACAACAATTGGCATGGTAAATTGTAATGTTAAGCAGTATGTTACCTAAGCAGTCGTACAAATGTTTTCTTTTATTGATGATAGCTACCCGCCCTCGCTTCGCTTCGGTTTCAGTCATCTTACCCGCGCAGTTCCCGTGGGCATACCGGTATAAAATATAGTCTATGTTACTCCCTGATATTACAGCTTTCCATTGGTAAAGGAATTTTTGAAACCGGCTTGATGATTTAAGCGTGAAAACGTAACAAACAAACAAACTTACTTTCGCATTTATATTATTAGTAAGGATACTGAGATTATAAAAAAAGGGTTTAAGGTTTTCTATAAAACTCCATAATTATTATAAACTTTTCCGTGTGGTGACGGAGTAAGAATACAATTTTACCACGAACCCTTTCTTGCACGTAGTATCATAAAAGACGACTAAGGGGTTACAATATACATACAACATTAATGAAAGAGAAGGAAAACTCGAAACAACACCTTGTTCCAACCAGTCTAATCAAATCAAATCAAATCTATATGCCCTATGAGCTGCCAAGATGATGAAAAAACTTCAATTAACTCATTTGTGATAGCCCTAGTTAAGGTTAAGTATAGAATTGATAAAAACTTGTACTTTCCACAACTCGTTCATGTTAAGCTGTTTGAAAATAAATCAATATTATTTTTACGAATACTCTTAAGATTCTTCAATATATAAAAGACTAACAACCCACCCTCACTTTGCTTCGGTTTCAGTCACCCTACCCGCGTATTTCCCGTTCCTGTAGGAATATCGGATTAAAATAGCCTATGTTACTCCCTGATATTATAGCTTTCCATTGATGAAAGAATTTTTGAAATCGGTTCAGTGGTTTAAACGTGAAAACGTAACAAACAAACTTACTTTCGCTTTTATAATATTAGTAAGGATGTAAAGACCCTATGCTAAGGGAATAACGCTTGTAGGTACTGTGGGAGACTTCACAAACATATAATTAATAGACACAAATTACATTCAGACTTAGTACAACGATTTGTGAATTAAACTAAGTGTAGTTTCGAATCTGTGACGCAGGACCTTATTATATTAACCATCAGAGCACTCAAATATTGTTCAGTCAATTATGAATACCACGTGTAATTTATGCAAACGAATCTGTTGTCACATCATCATCACCTCAGCTCCTATATGTCCCACTGTTGGGCTCGAACCTCCTCCACAATAGGAGGGAAAATTTACCTACCATACCACGCTGGTCAGACGGGTTGGTATAAGGTTTTATTTCGAATTTAATCTTATATAGATGTTATAAATTATATCCCTTATTCGTGTAAGGAGTGTTGAATTGTATTCTTATTCCGTCACCACATGGAAACCTGTTGCCATAGCTAGTAAGTTAATAAAAATATTTCATAGCTGTTATTTTTAAGAGGGAATGTTCATGGACATGACGAATTGCTCACGCGTTAGATATCAAAAACTATTAAGTTATATTCATTTCATGTTTACGTGGGAACATACATAATTGTTTAAAACTTACGGAGGTAACTAATTTATGTGTATAATTTATTCACTTGTACAGTTAGCGAGTTGAAAAGGCGATGGACACGTTATCCTCATAAAATATATATTTTTTGTTCATAGTTTTATCTCTCAGGTGATGAATTACGTAGCATCATTCATCATTTCAGCTTATATACGTCCCAGAAATTGACCTTACTATGCCATGCTGGTCAGACAGGTTGGTATAGCGTTTTATTTCGAGTTTTCCTTGTCTTGCATAGTTATTATAGGTATACACAAGATATGCCTTAGTCACATTTTATGACACCCAGAAGCAAAAGAGGGGTTGGTGCATTGTATTCTTACTCCGTCAACACACGGCATTTAACAATATATTTCAATAAAACTTCGAAATATATGTAAGAACTCTATATTAAAGATAGCTGACCCGGCGAACTTCGTACCGCCATAATTATTTCCTTAATATATTTTCTAAATTTCCGAAAATATAGTCTCTAATGGAAGAACTATTACAGCTTTGTCGGGAAAGATTCGATCGTCTTGATCGCAGCATTGTTAATGATGATTCAAAGAGAATACAAATTACTCATTATTGATTTCTGAAAAAATTATAATTATCAAATTTTCAACCATACTTCTTCTTCTTCTTCGTCTTGCTTTAATGGCCTTAGCAGCATAAGTGTGCTACCATTCTGCCAACAACCATACTTAACTATAGACAAAATTACTCTTATCATTGCTGTCATTTGCGTTTTTTTTTATTACATACAAAACAAACGTACAACGAAATTACGATATTTTCGATTATGAGGTATCTATCAACAACAACAACCATGCGAACGAAACAACCGAAACCAATAACCAACTGACATGTAATTTTTAGAACTCCAACTAACGACAACGTGGGCATAATAATTCGAGAGGGTCATCAATCCACGGAAAGTCTTAACACCGCGATTCAGAAAAATGACGTCATTGCAGAACGCCATCTATGGGCAAATAGGTAAAACGTCTGCACAATGAAAGTTATGCTAGGGTCATTTTGCGTTTTAGTAATTTTATATTATCTCCGAAACTGTATGACCAATTGATATACTGTAAATGGCAAATCTTATCTGTATGATGTTCCTGTGATACTGAAATAATTTATTGTCATAAGAATTAATATTTTGTTGCTCAAATAATCAACCAAACGTAACAATGCCGAAAAAAAAATTTTTTAATGCAATAATAGAAGTATAAAAGATAAAATATAAAAGATAGAGATATGGTATCGCTGACTTTTTTGTAGAAATAATTAAGATGAACCAGGTAGCCATACATTCTTTTTAATTTTAAGCAACTGTTTAGGCAGCGCACGCAAATAATTCTGTTTTACGAGGTATTTTTTTCCGACTTGCCAGACAAAAGTTGTGATAGCTCGGTTAATATACATGTTATAGAAACAATTTATAGCCTATAGCACTCAGGAATAATGTAGCTTTCTGCCAGTTAAAATAAAATTAGAATTAGATTATGAGTTCCAGAGATTACCCCCTGCATACAAACTTACAAATTTTACCTCTTTATAATATTAGTATAGATGTTGATAAACGAGCAAGCAGTACACCTAGTGGTAAGTGAGCATACCGCAAAAGGTCCGTGTTTTTTGCAATAGCAGCGCCACAGCCAGGTGGCTGCCTACCGTCCTCTGCCTAAACCTTGTTTAAAGAAGGAGCTATCAAGCGCTTGTGAAACACAGCAAGAGGTATTTCAAATTCTCTCGCAGAAAATCGACGTCTGAGTAGTAGCAATTTGTTACTGCGCTTCGTTCGGTGAGCGAGAGAGCCGGAAGCCCAACTTTCTAAGGGTGATTGTGTAAGGGTTTTGGTGGTGCCCTTGGTATCACCGAGCCTCAATGCACGCATTCACACTCCCTTCGCTTTCTTCGCGGTAGGCAACGGCCTTGTAAAGGTCCATGAGCGGCAGCAATACTTACCATCAGGTGTACTGTTTGCTCGTTTGCCACCGTCTGCAATAAAAAAAAAAAAAAAAATCTTCATGTACGTGGTAGAAATGTTCGCTGGAAACGTACAATAGTGGTAGGACCACACTGTTGACAGTTATTTGTCTACAGCCGCGGGCCGGTCTGTCCGGGGTAGTACCACACTCTCGCAGAAAATCGACGTCTCAGTAGTACCATTTTATTACCGCGCTTCATTTGGTGAGCGAGAGAGCTGGAAATCCAATTTTCTGAGGGTGTTTGCGTGTGATGAGTTTAGTGATCCTGTATTATCACCGAACCTCATTACAGGCATTCACACTCCCTTCACTTTCTTTGCGATGGACAACGGCCTTGCAAAGGTGTACTGTCTGCTCGTTTGCCATCATCTGCAATAAAAAAAAGGTAAAAATCACAACATTTCCCAGTGAAATACGAGTAGATGAGCCGTTCTACGATGTTGAATGGTACTGTAGTAAAACGGTGACGGTGGTACCAAGTCAAACAGTTCTATACATCACTTACCATAAAAGCGCCGGTAGAGTACACAGAGTGAGCCCAAGTCCCTAAGCCACTCCAGCGACTCCTGTCTGTCCGTAAGAGTGAGTTCACCGATGATTCGAACAGCAAGTATTTGTCTTTAACACAGGGGATTAACAATGTGGTAGCCAATGAGCAATTCAACTATCTAGTATGCCTGAAAACTATAAAGGGAGCAAAAAAAAAAGAAAATAGATTTGGATCACTTCAAGCAGTTAGAATAATGAGCGTAGCTCTAAAAAGTGATAAAATAAACCTTTTACCCCAGAAAAGATAACCTACATTTGATCAAAAATGAGCTATTAATTTCCAATACTCGAATAAATCACGCATCAAGAATTCGCCGAAATCACCTACAATATGTTCTCACAACGTAGAGGACCATTTCGAAGTCCGAATTCCATTCGAAATGGAAATCTAGCTATGAATTTTCGTGCAAATTTTGTTGAGGACAAGAGCGCCGAAACTAGGGTGTGAAAATCTCCCTGTGGGGTCTATTCATCTGTGTCAGGCAACAATACCGATGCATAGATATATGTGGCTGGCAATTTTTGTTATGTAAGAAAACTAGTGCTCCACAATTCTATCGGTTTGTAAGGAACAATGTGGTTTTGATCACAGTAAATTGTATTTTGAGTCACTGAAATATGAAATGTCATCTGATTGTATGTTGTGTTAGGCACTGGCACGTAGCACATGTGCATAGACTTGTACTTTAATTATTAATTATATGAAAGGGCCAAAAACACTTGCAAAAGCAAATGCTTCTTAAACCTCGTTTAAAGGATATTTCGTGAGGGGACGGTGTACAGGCGTAGTCTGGGCTAGTGGACTAACGCCGTGTTTGACAGAAGAACCTAAGGTTATAGTTTGAAGTACCTAAAGCCCTTAAGTTCTTAGCCTATCTGATGGGATACCTGCACCGCGCTACCTAAGGTGACAGGTAGATGTGAGATGGATGTTGGGTGGAGGATTGGTAATTCTCACTGCCAGTCAAGCAGACTCACTAGACTGATCAGAACTGACGGCTAAGGGTGTCTTGGCCACAGTGAGATGGAGGTTTGGGTGGAGGATTGGTAACTCTCACTGCCAGTCAAGCAGACTCACTAGACTGATCAGAACTGACGGCTAAGGGTGTCTTGGCCACAGTGAGAGGGATGTAACTGAGAGATGAATAAATTCAAATCTGATTTATTTTACAAAATGTACACCTTATATACTACTTATTGCTAATACACACATATACCATTTTGTGTTAGTGTGTCGTAAGTGTGAAGTGTAACACAGCGTCTTTTAATCATGTCAGTGCGAATTTTGCACATTTGTATGTTGACATGCTTTACTTGTATGTTGACATGCTCTACTTTTGAATTTGCTGCGTTGCATGTTCAATGTGCATTGAACATTCTGGGGTCTCTCAGGAACACGACTGCAAGTCGTATAATTCGATAACCTCATATGGTCCAATGTGTCCTTCCGTCGCTTGTGGTGTGTGGACTGTAGTCTGGGGACGAGGTTTCCCATACCGTGGCCGTGGTTGTGGTGGAGCTGTCCGCTGTTTGTCTGTATCTGTGGCTTGTGTTGTAGTTGTTTCCTTGTTTTGTCTTCTTGTAAGTCTATCTCGACATTGTTTGAGTGGTCTGAAATAAATTAAAAGACAAGCTAATACTATTAAAGAAAGAGATGTCACGGTACTAGCCACATAGGAATGAGACTCTATTCGCCTCCATATTGTGTTATCTAATCTTGTTTTTAGCTTTGCTTCTGAAGCGGCTAAGTGGTCAAATATACTGGTGGAGCTATCTAATACTTCCTCCTTCGGTATGTCTGGTATCTCTGATTGGACTACTTGTGTGTCTAGAGTAAAAATACTCCTTTTAAAATATGATGCTTGCACAGTTGTTGTTGTTATTCGTTTAGCTGCAAGAATGTTATTCAACGTCTTTACTACACAGCTTTCTGAAATGTGTAGTACTCCTATATCCTCTAGGTTAATTTCTTGTCTTTGTCCATCACATAATATCGAAGCTGATTGTGTTTTTGTAGTGATAAACATCCACGTATTCTGCATGTAAAGTTGTTTCCATAGAATTGTAGATTGAATGTTGTATCTTCTTGATGTGCATTGTGATTTAGTGTCATTATTGTTGCTGAATAGCTGGTCAACAATGCAATTCTTGTTCAATTGCATGTTCTTAACAGCCACGGGATAGCAAATAAACTCCGATTTTTTGTGTAAACAATCTTTGAACTCGTCTTTACTTAACTCAAAGTATCGTTCATTGTTATAGTCGAAGCCTATGAATGCTCTTGGGATTGACAAGCATTCAAAAGAACTCCCGGTCAACTTTTGAGGAATCGCCGTTATGTGTATTGGCGTATATTTTCTTATGTCATGAATAGGATAGTACGCAAATACGTTCGGAAATAAATGCAACACATATAGTGTTGCATTTATTTCCATGTTAGTCTGTATTAATTGATCCTGAATTATCCTTAAGTTTCCAGGTAACTTTTGATTGGTTGTTTGTATTATATCATTAGCGTATTTAGGACTCAAAATCGTGTATATTGATGCGTTATTTAGGTATATCTCAAGTAACCCGTTGTAATAGTGAATAATCTCTGTTATGTAATTGCTCGCTAATTGATACGTTTGTATTACTTGTATTTTCACATTGTTAGCGTCTACCATCTTATACCATACGTCGTTATCGTACATGAATGCTATAGCTTCATTTAACTTTTTTTCAAAATTCTCTAACTTTTTCTTAATCCGCTCCTCGGTTTGGTTTACAGCGGATACTGTAGATATCATTATGTTTGTTTGATGATTGGCGGCGTTTATAAGTTCTTGTTGATTGCTACTCAATGAGTCAATACTTCTGTATACTTCATCGTTGACTCCGAACACGTATGTTAACATTTGTCCACGTCTCCTTCTAGAAATCTTTATCCCAGTAAGGTAATCCTTTATCTTCTCAAATCGTGCTTTCTCTTCGTTCAAATGATAATAAAATTCTGCACAATGGGTGTCTTTTGTATACTGTTGCGTGTCAGTGCATAACTTTTGAAACTGATTAGTTATTTTTATCGTATTATTTAAATTCAGTTCCAAATCACTCCTTTCGTAATTAGTTTCTATTCTAAAACTCCCTCTGTTTATTGTTGAAGTACCTATTTGTTCTACATATAGGCCTGGATTTAAATGTTTCATAGTAAACATTGATGTACTTGTTACTTGTCCGATACAGTATAGAGTAACACGCCTGACTTAAGTGTCTTAAACTTTTTATTTATGTTATTTGCTATGTTACTATTCACAGGCGTTTCGGTATTTTTTCTTAACGTATTCGTGTTAGTCATTAATTCTTCCTGATATACAGGTAAAGGAATTAATGTATGTATTGATCGTTTTTGACATAAACCTGTCGATTTTTTGAGTGTCACTACTCTTATCACCCCGTCGCTTCCTGGGTGAACGGTTTCCACTTTTGCCAAGGGCCACTTACTTGGACTTATGTTTTCATCTTTTATTAGTACTATGGTTCCAATTTTAATATTTTCTTGAGTTTCTTTCCACTTGTATCTTTGTTGAAGTTGATGTAAATAATCAGATGACCAGGCTTTCCAGAAATCTTTCTTCATTCTTTGAATTTGTTTCCATCTATTTATTAAATCAGTATTTATGTTTGATAACGGATCTGGGATTCCAACTGCTTCCCGACCAATTAAAAAGTGACTAGGCGTTAGTATTGTATTATCATTGATGTCTTCACTTTGTGCACATAACGGCCTCGAGTTTAGGCAAGCTTCAATTTGATGTAAAAATGTTATCATTTCTTCGTACGTTAATGTCGATTCTCCAATTACTCGACGTAAATGGTACTTTACTGATTTTACGTTGCTCTCCCAAATCCCACCAAAATGGGGGGTTGCTGGCGGATTAAAATGCCACTGAGTACCTATACCGGTCATCGTATTTTGGAATCCAGGTGACTGTGTTATTTGCAATAATTCTTATTCCAAAAATTTCGCTGCGCCTACGAAGTTCGTGCCATTGTCACTATACATATGTGACACGTGTCCTCGTCTGGCCATGAACCTCCGCAGTGCCGCAATAAATGTTTCAGTTGTCAAATCTCCCACTAATTCTAGATGAATTGCTTTTGTTGCTAAGCATACAAATACAGCAATATATGATTTGTAGGACTTGTGACCTCTTCCTTTCATTGTTCTTGTTTGTATTGGTCCCGCATAATCCACTCCAGTGTGACTAAATGGATATGATTGCGTGACTCTTGCTTTTGGAAGTATCCCCATTTTCTGTACATTCGTTTCGGACCTGTATCTCGCGCATTTGACGCACTTTTTTAGTATACCTTTGACAACTTGTTTTCCACCTATAATCCAGTATTTTTGTCGTAGGACAGCTGTAGTTAGTTTATTTCCTCCATGTAATGTTTTCATGTGTGCGTTTTGTATTATTAATGACGTTATATGATGTCGGCGTGGTAATAGTATAGGATGTTTTTGATTATATGGCAAGTCAGCGTTTTCTATTCGACCTCCAACTCGTAATAATCCATCGTTATCAATAAATGGATCTAGTGTGGATAATTTACTGTTTTTCTGCAGTGATTTTTTCTTTCGAATAATTTCTTTTTCATCGTAAAATTCTTCTTGTTGCAATATGCATAGAATTCGTTTCTCTGTTTCTTCTAGATCCGTACAGGATAATGGTTCGTGCTTTTTGCGCTTGCTGATAAATCTGTAACAATACGCTAATGGTCTTATCATTTTATTGTAGTTAGAAAATCGACTCCAGATGTCATACTTTTCATTCGTAGTATTAATTGTTGTTGATAAACAGTACTTGGCTTCTTCATTTGGCTGTGGTGCTGTTGTTGTAATAGGTATTTCACTCGTCTGTAACCATGGTGGGCCGTTCCACCATAAGGAACAGTTTATTAATTTTTCTGGCTCCAATCCTCTTGATATAATGTCCGCTGGGTTTTCAGACGATATGACATGATTCCATTGAGCGTTAGGTATTATGCTGTTAATTTCTGACACTCTGTTGGCCACGAACGTATGCCATCGCCCAGGATCTCCTTTTATCCATCCCAACGTGATCATAGAATCCGTCCAGCATGAAATCACGGTATTGTTATCACCGTTTAGAGCATTTTTTATTTTTTCTATTAAATTAGCCAATAATACTGCGGCGCATAGCTCAAGACGCGTTAATGTTGTTTTTTGTTTTTTCGGTGCAACTTTTGACTTAGCTTGGAGCAATGTTATGTAGTAACTGTTATTCACCATTACTCTGCTATAGACGACAGCCCCGGATGCTTTTTCTGAGGCGTCGCAGAATCCATACAGCTCAAACTTTGTCCTGTCTATCGTGTGACACCATCGTGGTACTTGTATACTTTCTATGTTTTTTAACTGTTTTTGTATTTCTGTCCATTTATTTCGTATTATGTCATTTACTAGTTGGTCCCATTCCATCCCAGACGTCCACAGTTGTTGTACTAGTAATTTTAGTCTTATGATGATGGGGGCCAACCAGCCCAAGGGATCAAATATTTTCGCCACCTCTGACATAATGAACCGTTTGGTGGGTTTTGTGTTTTCTGTTATAGTTATTTGAAAACAGAATTTATCTTCGCCTGGAGACCATATAATTCCCAACGACTTTCTTGTTTCGTCTAAGGGAAGTTTCAGCATCCGACTTTCTTCGTTATCGCATGTTAAATTGTTCAACAATTCCGAACTATTTAAAGACCATTTTCGTAGATGGAAACCACCTTTGTTTAACATTGCTATTAATTATATTAATTGTTCTTGTAATTCCTTGACGGAGCTTTCCTGGGATTCTCCTGACAAAATATCGTCAACATAGAAATCCTGTAACGTTACTCTACTGGCGATAGGGTAATTGTCTTGTTCGTCTAATGCTAGTTGTTGTAATGTTCTCACGGCCAGATAAGGCGCGCTTGTTGTGCCATAAGTGACCGTTGTTAGTTCGTATTCACTAATGGCCTTTTTTGGAGAAAATCTCCATAAAATTCTTTGATATTTATAGTCTTCTTGGTTTATTTTTATGAACCGGTACATTTTCATAATGTCGGCCATGAAAGCAATCTTATGCGTTCTCCAGCGTAATAATATGTTTGATAAGTCTTGTTGAAGTCCTTTATGTAAATTTTCATTAAGGCTTATTTTACTACTTGTTTTACTACTAGCGTCAAATACCACTCGTAGTTTTGTTGTAAGAGAGTCTTCTTTTATTACCCCTTGGTGGGGAATATAATACTCTCCTGTGTAATATTCTGGTTTAGGTACTTTTCTCATATGACCCATATTTAGGTACTCGTACATAAATTCCTTGTATTGTTGGCGTAAATTTTCATTTTTTTCGAATTGACGTTCTAGTTAACGTACTCAAAGTCTAATCGTCTATCCTTTATTTCAGGTTCAACGAGCGAGAAGTCCCTTGGCCACTGGTTTTCTTCATTGAGTAAAAAGGCAGGACCGTACATCCATTCTTTTTCCAATATAGAACAGTCATAACATTCTCTGGTGCCAATATCAGCGACGTTTAATCCCGTAGGTATGTATCTCCATTCATTAATGTTAGTCAACTCGTCAATCTCACCGAGACGGTGCGCCACGTATTGTTTATAGTTGCGCGCGTCATTTCTTATCCAACACAGTACTGTACTAGAATCACACCAAAAATATTTTCTTTCTGCTTGCATTTTGTGTTCTTTTGTTATAGTTTCAGCCAGTCTAGCGGCTAGAACTGCCGCTTGAAGTTCCAGGCGCGGCACCGATACAGGTTTCACTGGCGCGACACGACAACGGCTAGTTATAAATGCTAAGTGCGCACCGTCGTCGTTTATCCAACGCCAATATGCCACTGCACACATTCCTTTAATACTCGCATCACAAAATATATGTAGCTGTAAGTTTCTATAACTATTTGTTATCGTAGGCACAATTTCATTCATTGAATTAAGCGTTAATGATCCTTTCGTTAAAGCAGGCCGCGGTGCTGTCGTTGTCTCACTCGCACTCGTACACGCTGTGGCGCGCGGATAGTACCTGGGCAGGCGCACGTGACGTAACGACTGTAATAATGATATCCATTTGACCCACTTATCGAATATTATGTCAGTTAGATAATCGTCCCAGCTGATTTTTTGTTGCCAAGTTTCCTGCAATATAATTTTTCCATTTATTGTAATGGGTGATAAAAATCCGTAGACGTCGAAGATCGACATTACTACACTTAACACCTCTCTCTTGGTGGGCCGTTGTGTTCCATTGATTATATTTATTGGTATTCGCTTGAATGATACGTCGAACCTGAGTGTGTCATCACTCGGGTCCCAAATTAAACCAAGGGTGCGTTCGCCGTCGTATTGCTGTCCTATTTTAAAGTTCACGGCTGCATTCCCCAGGGAATCTTTAGGTAGACTGTCCAGTACCTCTTTACTATTACTCGTCCAATTACGAATTTCAAAACCGCCCTTACTATGTATTAACCTCACATCATTAACTAACTTCACGGCTGATGTCACGTCTGGTAGGCTATGTATATAGTCGTCCATATAGTGCTGCGTACATATAGCGTCGACTGCAGCGGGCATAGAACTGGCATATAGTTTTGCGTTTTTGTTTTTCACGTATTGCGCTATAAACGGCGAACAGTTAGCGCCGAATATTAACGAAGACATGACGTAGGTATTGATGGGACCTTCATGTTCCCTGTATAGAAATCGAAAGGCATTTTGATCTTCTGGTCGAATCTTGACCCTCAAAAACATATCCTTTATGTCTCCTGTCACAGCTATCGGGTTCTCTCTAAATCGTAACATTATTCCATATAAGGACATCAATAGATCAGGACCTGTTAACAAATAATCGTTCAGACATAAACCGTTAGTTTTCGCAGCTGCATCAAATACTAATCTTAGCTTTTTTTTATGTGGGTTATCGACGCCAAAATGTGGTAAGTACCATGTCTTTGGTGTTGTGTCTAAGACATCTATTTTGTGCGCGTAATTATTATCTAATAAATGCTTTACGCGTTCCGTATATCTTTGCGCATATTCCTCATTTTTCTTCATTTTTTGTTCAACCCCCTTAAGTCTACAGACAGCGGTTGGGTACGAGTCTGGCATAGCACATTTCTCGTCCTTCCAGGGTAAGCCGACCTGCCATTGACCACTGACAAAGGTAGCGGTTCGTTCCAAGATATTTTCAGCGCGTAAATCGTCGGAGTTCTGCCTGGGCTTAGCCGATATTCCCATCGCCTCGATGGAGAATGACCTTCGTACGTCCTCGTGGATTTCTTGTAATGTACTCTGACTCTCTGGCGAATCATCAGTAACGACCGTCGTAAGGTTGCACGAATAATTAGATAAATTAGCTGGCAAACGTCCATGCAGACACCATCCCAGAGGAGTCCGAGTAGCATAAGGTTCATTGGGAGATCCTGTCCTCGTCTCCAAAGGTAAGAGCAGGTGGTAATTATCTTGGCCAATTAAAATTTGTGGTTTTATTTGTTTTAAATCTAAACAACGACTTACACCCTGTAAATGCTTAAATTTAGTAATACTAATACTATTATTCAATGTTTGTTCTGGCAAGTTAAGCTTATCAATTACGCATGCATTCATTCTAAACATTTTTGTATCGCTACCACTTAAAGTTAAGCTAATCATTTCAGTATCGCACACTAAGTCTGTATTGTCCCAAGCGCCGCGCACACGGACACACTCGCGACGACCGCGGAGCCCCGCCTGTTTAGCCAGGGAGGAGCTGATCAGCGACACAGTTGACCCGTCGTCTAACAGAGCGGTCGCGCTTACGATACCGTGCGCACCGTGAATGTTTATTGGCACTACTTTTAACAACACTGAGTTTTTTATGTTAATATTGTTTACTGTCTCAGAGGGAGTTTCGGTTTCCGTCACTTGTAAAGGAGGACTAGAGTCCTGTCACGATACATAATGTAATAAGCGATGATGAGACTTACCACAATTATCCACATCGCAGCTAGGCGCAGGGCACGTCTCTCTGTTATGATGCGCTAATAAACATTTGTAACAAATACCATATCGCCTTACGTGCAGCCATCTGTCCTTGCGAAGCGCCTTTTTGAACTTCCTGCATTCCGTTAATTTGTGAATTCGCGTACGACAATATCGACACTTATTGTTCAATTCACTTAACACTTGTACATTGTTCACACTATCGTACTGTTTACGTTTATAACTTTCCGTTTTACTAGATAACAGTAACGTAGCACTACACGTTGACGTCTTCTCTGCTTCTTCAGTGAGGAAGTCTGACAACATTTCTAAACGAGATTTAGATTTATCGCTGGCGTTTATGAGCGGGTAGCTATAATCTGTCCATTTGGATAGCAGAGTGATAGGTAGCTTGGTTAATATAAACGTAACCGCTTCGATTCCCTGTAGGTACTCTGTGCGGCCAACCGCGCGTACTGTAGCCACGTAGTTTTTTATTTTCACGGAGAACGGTACAATATCGCGATAATATTTCGTTGATAGTTGGCCCATTTTTTTATTTCTACCAAAAAGCGGGACAGTATCACTTCAGGGTTGCCGAATTGCAGTTCCAGTGTGGATATGACCACTGTAGGCGAAGTACCGCTCACGAGCAACGATGATACTGCCTCCTGTGCAGGACCACGAAGACATTTCCTTAATCGCCATAGATTCTCTTTCTCTGAGAATTTACAAAGTTCCGTTGACTCGTCGTATGCCTGTTTAAACGACAGCCACTCCATACTGTTCCCGTTAAAGACGGGTAGGTCTCTTGGCGTGCTAAGACGGCTGATGAGGTGGGTATTCTGTTGAATACTGGACGGTGTAACCAGGTGCTCCAGCGCGCTCGCCAACTGCTGAATTGGTCCGTTCGTGTCAGCGTGAGCTGACGTTTGCGACTTGCCTTTGTCATTTCCAATCATAGTGGCATGCTGCAACTCCAATTCTTGCTGACTACGCTCCACCCACCGTTCGACATCATTCGCACGATTAATTTCCGATCTTTCTGATGGTGGACTGTATTCTTCTTCCAGATTAGCGAGGTCCGCCGCCAATTGTTTGTCTATAAGCTCCATTTCTATCCGTGCCTTCGCCTTAGCAGCTTCTAGTTCCAATTTCTTTTTCTGGGCTTGTATAGATGAAGATGATGAGGGTATTTTTGATTTAACTGAGTGACGTGATGTTGATGGAGCCGGCTTTATCATACCTGAAGGTTCCGACTTCACTACGCTGCCAACACAAGATCGTAACAGTTCGTTCCCGTCATCACTTTTTGTTCCAGGTGTAGGCGATGGCATTGCCTGTACTCTTGTAACCGCCTGAGGCCTTGCCTGAGGCGTTTCAGCTTCCAAACGTTTACTCGTGCTTCTGGTGTTCACCATAGTTTTTCTCGGCGGCGGAGTGGTAAACATATAGATCTGGCTCGATGGACCACTAAAGAGGAATTGCAGGTGGCACCAGCGGTAATAAATGCACGGCAGAAGATTTAAAATTAACTTATTTATTTTATATGTAGGCAGTTACAATTGTTTGCGCTTAGTAGAAGTGCGCGTCGTTCTTGGAGCGGTTAGAATAGACGACTGCGTCGTAGGTGGTTCCTCCCGTGCCTCATACTGCACGCCGCGCACTCCCAGTTAACAATATTTTAAAAGTACCTTATATCTAAATAATAATTAATTACATTTATAAATATATAACAATGTGATCGCGTCGCTAACACCTACCCTAACTTCCCTACTACTAATGTTTTAAGTCAATACTTATCGTACCTGCGCTCTCGCTATAACACGTCCCTGAAGGTGCGACTTCTCAATCAGCTGGTGAGTCCCGCTTGTGGGAGGCCAGTGACCGAACCGCAACGAGAGGCTTTCTGACAGAGTACGTAAGTAAAAGTCCTTCAGTCAATTCTGAAACTGATGCTTTGTTGAGTACACAAGCCCGTTCTTAACTGATTTGTATGTCTGTTATGTCAAACCTACAGGGGGGTTAGAGGGAGGAAAAAAAACTTTACTCGAAGGATCAAATGTACAGGCGTAGTCTGGGCTAGTGGACTAACGCCGTGTTTGACAGAAGAACCTAAGGTTATAGTTTGAAGTACCTAAAGCCCTTAAGTTCTTAGTCTATCTGATGGGATACCTGCACCGCGCTACTTAAGGTGACAGGTAGATGTGAGATGGATGTTGGGTGGAGGATTGATAATTCTCACTGCCAGTCAAGCAGACTCACTAGACTGATCAGAACTGACGGCTAAGGGTGTCTTGGCCACAATGAGATGGAGGTTTGGGTGGAGGATTGGTAACTCTCACTGCCAGTCAAGCAGACTCACTAGACTGATCAGAACTGACGGCTAAGGGTGTCTTGGCCACAGTGAGAGGGATGTAACTGAGAGATGAATAAATTCAAATCTGATTTATTTTACAAAATGTACACCTTATATACTACTTATTGCTGAGTCGATCAGGGCCTTGTATCCAGCTCGCCTTTATTGGTTGGCTGGAGTGGAGACCGAAGAGTGCCTGCAGGAATCTCAACTCTGGCTTGCCTTAAACGGCTGGTCAGAGAGGGGTCGCCAGAGCTATATGCTCGGCGGGTGGAAGTGTCATTTTCAAGGGCATAACTACGGGGAAACCACTGCGATGGTGAAACCGGCGCCGCACCGCTCGACACCCCAAGCCACTTGCACCAATGTTGCCCCCCTGTTGCCCTTATGGCCTGCGTATCTGTGGCGACCGTTTGGGGGGCCCATTCAGTGAGTTGGCGAGTCACCGTCTGCCAAAGTTCAAGACGGTAAAGTTATTGAAGGCAGACGACAGTTTTAAATCAATAGTTTACCATTAATCCAGTCCATCTAACCTTCAACCCCATAATCATGTATTAGATAACATCAACACACAATAGTTTTACACCTACCGTTGGCAGTCCACGTGTGTTATGTGTAGACGTGGAGTGTTATCGGTAGATGTCCCATCCCATTTCAGATTAAATTTCTCCAAAGGCCTCTGCGTGTTGGATCCATATCCCCATGTAAGCCTTTCAAAGGACCGGGTATCTTCCCTTGAAAGATAGCCGTGAAATTGAGGGATACAATATAATAATAATAATAATATTGTTTATTCGAGTAACCAAAACTCAAAAAAGTTAGTAAAACTTAAATCTATGTTAGTATGAAACCTTAACATTAAAACAATTATTAATACATATATATATATTACATTAAATTAAAATTAAAAAATTACTTAAAGTCTACACATGATGTGAGCCACTACCGCAACATCCCATGAGAGATGGCGCAGCAGCGCCCCACATATATGCAATCCAGCCTGCTTGATATCATATTCAGGATACTGTTGGCGCTGCCCCGCACCCTGCGCACCAGGGATGCACACCGCTTACGCATTGTTGAATAAAAGCAATTAATATGCGCATGCGCGAACATCCCCAATGCGCTACAGTAGCGAGGCAGCCCCACCAGCACCCTGAACGAATTATTATATTGAACGCGAAGAGCGCTATATGACCTTTGCGTATACCTCGCCCACAGGCTGCATGTGTAAAAAGCTGTACAGTAGGCACGAAATAATGTTATTTTAACATCTAGTGTACAGTGTGCAAACCTGCGAGCCAGCATATTCGCCCGAACAGATAACGCTCTCCGCTCTCGTTCAATATCCTCATTGTCCTTCAGGTCAGGGGTCAATATGTGACCAAGATATTTAAATTTAGTAGTTCTCTGTAACGGCGAACCGTTAAGGTATACAGGAGGTACAAGATTGGGATATTGACCCCCAGCCCTAAAGACCATGAACTCACTTTTATTACAGTTGTACTTCAGTCCATGTAACATCGCATACTGTTCACAACATGCTATTAACCTCCGCAGTCCACAGATCGACGCACTCAGTAGCACCATGTCATCGGCATAACTAATATTATTGACACTAACACCGTCTATGTGACAGCCAACCTTAGTGCCGCTGAGCTCGCCGATCAAGTCATTTACATAGAGGTTAAAGAGAGTAGGGGAAGTCAGACCTCCCTGTCTAACACCACACTCCAGCCTATAGGAACGTGACAATGCTCCCGCCCATCTCACGTTGTTTACCTGGTTTCCATACCAAAATTTATATGTTATTATGGAAAATAAATAACATAATAAAATAATGAATTATATATTTTTGATGAGATGGCGATGATGATGATGAAAATTCATCACAATTATCATCATAGCTCACAGCTTCCACAGCTAAGCTCGAGCTTCCTCCACAATGGGATGGAAATTAATTTACTATACCACAGTAGTCAGACGTGTTGATGTAGGGTTTTATTTCAAGTTTTTATTTTTTTGCATAGTTGTTTTCTACAATAATCCCTTAGTCGTCTTTTACGTCTAGGTATGCAAATAGGGGTGCGAGGCCGGGGCAGGGGTGCGAGGCCGGGGCAGGGGTGCGAGGCCGGGGCACCTCCACGTGGTGTACCCTGGAAACGTCCATTTAGACAGGCCAAGATTCCGGCGGGAAGGGGGGTCTCCGCGTGCCGACTCTGAAGGCAGAGCGCACGGCGGATTTGGCCCGGGGCCAATGGGGCGGATGTGTCTCATGGCACTCCGTCACCAGGGACGGTTGCGTCACGGCCCGGGGGCGTGACGGGTCGGTCGCTCGCGAGCGGCCAGACCCGGAAGGCCCAAACCGTAATCCTGAGTAGGGGGGTCAGGACCGGGGGTCTGCGGACTGCGGGGAAGAAAACCCCTATAAAAAATTACCCCAATCTCAAGTTTAGCTACTCGGCGAGGAGATGTATGGCTGGTGGGTTAAGAAGCGCGCGCGAAAAAAAAAAGCGTCCAGTCGTTAGAGTAGTAGTCAAGGAGGACTTAAACTTCCAAAACACGATGGCAGAAGTCAACAGTCGTATGTCTTCACCAGAGGGTCCCGGCCAGGCCGGGGAATCCCTTGCTGTGCCGAAGCTTGCGCGCGACGAAGAGTCGCGCCCAAGTTCCAGCACTGTCAGCTCCCAATCGTATGGGTGGGGGGCACCTTCTGCTCCAGCCGCAAGCCCGGCGAAACAGGTGGCTCAAAAAAAAAAAAGGAAGAGGAAGAGGAAGGGCGCCGTGGAAACTACGCATCAACGTAGGTTGCGCCTAAAGCGGGAAGCGGAACGGCGGGCACAACCTTTTGTGGCCGCGCGCGACGAGGGCGGTGCATCCGCAGCTACCGCAGAGCCGTCGCGGGACGGAAACGGCGATATCGCCGGGGCGTCGAGAGAGAGGAGTGGCAGCTCAGGACTGTCAAACGACGAGGGCGGATCAGCCGCAGGGCCGTCGCGGGACGAGGGTGGCGGGCCGCAGGACCGTCCAACAAGTTAGAAGGAGGGAGTGACTCTGGCTCAGAGCGGAGTGACTCGCGTCTGAGCGACAGCTTAAGAATCTCGCTGTCGAGCGACGAGGGCGGAACAGCCGCAGAGCCGTCGCAGGATGCTGCAGGGCCGTTACAGCACTCGGATGCGGCGGAGGAGATGTCCACGGACGAGGGCGGTGAGACCGCAGAGCCGTCTGACGACGAAGGGCCGCGGGTCGGCCAGAAGAAGGGAGATGGAGGGGAGGATAAGGAGAGGAATGCTGAGCGTGCAGCAGGGCCGTCCGGGATGATGGTTGGTGGGTCGTCCGGGATGGTGAATAGGGAGGTCGGTGTTAGGAGTGCCGATAAGGAGGTGATCGATAGGGGGGCCGCTCTAACGCGTCCTAGGAGGGGAAGGGAGGAGGCCCGCCCCTCCGACGAGGGATCGGAAGCGCCCCCTGCCAAAGGGTGGCAGCTCTGAATCCGAATCGGAGGGGAGCGATACCATCAGGCCTCCCCCCAAGGTTGCGACCGCGCGCCGGGGGCGCAGGGGTCGGGGAGGTGCGGTGGCGGCCAGACCGGCGACGCCATGTCCGGCCGACCAGGGAGGCGAGGTGGTGGACCTTCAGGCCGCAAACGCCCGCCTAAGTGAGGAGGTTGCCGGCTTGCGGGAGCGAAACCGCAGGCTGGAGACGGAACTTTCGGCGGTGCGGAGAGAGAACCGCGGGTTGGCCAAGGACGTGGCTGACCTGCGGTCTCAATTCGAGCGTCTGGTGCCGGCTGTGCAGCCGAAACGGGTCACGCCAGTGAGGGCGGGCCCATCGTCTGCGCCCGTGGCGCCGCCTGCGCCCGTCGCGGCTTCGCCGCTGCCTCCCCTCGTCGTGGTCCCTCCGCCGGCTCGTGGCCGCAGGAGACCTCGGAGGGGGGGGGGGGAAGCGGCCACCCGACGAGGTGCATGGCGTGTCGGAGTCGGCGATACGCGTCATCCTAGCCCGAGTAGGGCTAATGATGGATGCGCGTATCGAGGCCGTAGCGGCCAGGCTTCCGCCTGAGCCACCCATCCGACCGCCGCTCGCCGCGGACAAGACGAGGCGGCCGCAAGCGTCGGCTCCCACCCCGCTGCCCTGTCAGGGTGGCCGCGTGGTGAGCTACGCTGCGGCCGCGGCCGGGCCCAAGGGGGCCAAGAAGGCCGGCAAGGTGCCGGCTCCCGCCAAGGCGGGGCCGCGGCCGGCGCCAGCGATTGCACCGTAGGCGCCGGCCAGCGAACCAGCGACTGCGCCTGCTGCGCTCAGCGCTGCTGCTAGGCTCGAACAGGGCTGGCAGGTGGCTGACCGTAGCAGGAAGGCACGCGGCCAAAAGCGGAGAGCGGCGGCCAAGAGTGCCGCTGTGGCCGCCGCTCCCCAGGCGGAAGCCGGCGGAAAGGGGAAAAGGTCGCGTAGAGGTCTCAAGTCGCCGAAGACGGCTGCGGTGGTAATCACCGTACTGCCTGAGGCGGCTGAGAGGGGCCTAAACTATGAGGCCGTCCTAAGACGCGCCCGGCGGGAGCTGGACGTCTCCGACATCGGGGGCGTCGAGGCGAGGACCCGCAAGGCCCGGACAGGGGCTCGAATACTCGAGTTCCCTGGGGCCGAGGGCGCGAAGACGGCCGATAGTTTGGCCACGATGCTGAGGGGGCTGTTCGGACCGGAGGATGGAGTCCAAATCGCCAGGCCCGTCAAGTGCGCAGATATGCGCCTCACGGGTCTGGACGACTCCGTGTCGGTGGAGGACATCCGGGAGGCCATTATGGCGCGTACCGGGTGTGCCTTGGACACCGTCCGGATTGGCACCATCCGCCCTGGTCCGGGCAGTGTCGGTGCTGTCTGGGTGCAGTGCCCAGTGGAGTCGGTCAAGAAATTGTCCGACTCAGGCAGGCTCCTCGTGGACTGGAGTTCGGCGCGGGTAACCGTGCTGGAGCCCCGGCCCTCGAGGTGTTATAAGTTCATGGCGGTCGGGCATACCCGACGACAGTGTTCCGCCCATCACGGAACCCGAGATGGGGGTGGCGGTGACGCGCATGCGCGCAAAGTCTACCGCCTGCGGGCCCGACGGTGTTCCTAATCGTGTGCTGGCCCTGGTCCTTGAACACCTGGGACCCCGCCTCAGGGGGCTGTTCGACGCGTGTTTAGCGTCCGGACGGTTCCCTGGGTGCTGGAAGGAGGGAAGGCTGGTGCTCCTGCCGAAGCCGGGACGGTCTCCGGAGTCGCCTTCGGCCTACAGGCCTATCGTGCTGCTCGATGACACGGGCAAGCTACTGGAGAGGGTGGTAGCTGCCCGCATCGAGCGGCACCTCGTCGGCACGGGGCCCGATCTGTCGGACGCCCAGTTTGGGTTTAGGAGAGGTCGTTTGACGATCGCGGCTCTGTTGCGCCTGAGGGCCGTGGCGACTGAGACCGTCACCGGCGGGGGAGTGCTGTTGGTGGTGTCCCTAGACATCGCCACCGCATTCAATAGTCTGCCATTAAGCTGCATCAGGGAGGCGCTCCGGTATCACGGGGTGCCAGTTTACCTGAGGCGGCTAGTGGCAGACTATTTGGAGGGGCGCAGCGTCCTCTGCACCGACCGAGCAGGGGACGTCGTGCGAACGCCCATGATGTGCGGTGTTCCACAGGGGTCGGTCCTCGGACCCACCCTGTGGAACATCGGCTACGACTGGGTGTTGAGGGGGAGCCTCCCGCCCGGGCTGGGCGTGATTTGTTACGCCGACGACACGCTCGTCACAGCCCGCAGTGGGATGCTAGAAGAAGCGGTAAGCCTGGCGACCTCTGGTACCGAGGTGGTCGTCAGGCGGATCGAGGCGCCGGGGTTGAGGGTCGCCCTGGACAAGACGGAGGCCCTCTTGTTCCATGGGAGCCATATGAGCCCTCCCATTGGCGTTTCGATCACCGTCCACTTGGTTGACATCAGCATCCGGGCCCATATGAGGTACTTGGGCCTGGTGCTCGACGGGCGATGGTGGTTCCGGGAGCATTTTCGCAGGCTCGCTCCGCGGCTCGTCGGCGCGGCGTCCGCCCTATCGTGGCTTATGCCGAACGTGGGCGGACCGAGCGCTGCGTGCCGACGGCTGTACGCGGGGGTCATCCGGTCGATGGCCCTGTACGGCGCACTGGTGTGGGCGGGGTCCATGATCGCCCGACTTAGGGCCCTTCTGTGGCGACCACAGAGGGTCACGGCGGTCAGGGCCATCCGCGGATACCGCACGGTGGCGACGGAGGCAGCGTGCCTATTAGCCGGGACTCCCCCGTGGGACCTGGAGGCGGAGATGCTCGCCGGACTATATCGGCGGGTGACGGGGGTGCGAGCGGAGGGCGGTATGGTCTCGTTAAGGGATCTCACCGCCTGGCGCGTCGACGCCCGCCGAGACGTCATTGCCCGTTGGGCAGTTCGGCTGGAGAGGCCTCGGTTCGGGGTGTGAACCGTGGAGGCCTTCCGGCCGGTGCTGATCCAGTGGTTGGAAAGGCGGCACGGGGTGCTCTCCTTCCGACTGGTGTAGGTTTTGACGGGGCATGGGTGCTTCGCCAAATACCTGCACAAGGTCGTTAGGAGGGAGAGTACACCGTCCTGCCACCACTGCGATTGCGACGAGGACACGGCGCACCATACGCTCGAGGCCTGCGGGGCTTGGGCAGTGCAGCGCTGTGAACTCGTCGCAATCATCGGTACGGACCTGACGCTGCTGGCTATCGCTAGGGCGATGGTCGACAGCGTCGGGAATTGGGACGCGGTCGCAGCCTTCTGCGAGACGGTGATCTCGCGGAAGGAGGCGGTGGATCGCCTGCGCGAGGAGCGCAGCCTCGATGAGGAGATCCACCGCCGGCGACTGGGGCGGCGTAGGCGCAACTATCTGGGCGTGACCGGGGATTAGTCCGTCACCCTCCGAGAGGCCGACCGCGTGAGGAAAGACCGACGTCCTCCCCGAGGGGGGGACGTCGGTCAATGGGAGGGTACCCCAATAGGGGGTATTCCGTCGGGGCCGACCACTGACGACAAGTTAACGCTGCTCCAGTGGTCGGCCCAACGACGAAGGCGACGTGGTTTTTGGGTGGGTCGCGGGAGTTGCGTGCTTAAGCCCCTCTGTCGCCCCGGACGGAGTGGTGCGAAGGCGCGCCGACCGCGACCCACCCACAAAAAAAAAAAAAAAGGTATGCAAATAGCGAAACCAAAAACATCGATGTATCAATACATCGATGTTTGAGAATAAAGATCGATGTACAAAAAACATCGCCCTGAAAACATCGATGTATCGAAACTTTGATTTTTTTTTTACAAATCTATGCGATGAGTTTTTTTTAGTTAAATTATATGAAACACCAATATTTGTGTGGTATGATGAGCTTTTTTTTAGTTATTTGGAAACAAAGTGCCTAAATTGTTACAATTAATACGCAGGCTCTGTTAAAAGTACCATACAGTTTAAATCATGCAGGCAAAATATCGATGTCAAAACATCGTATAAAATAACATCGATACATCGATGTTTTACAATAGTGAACATCGATGGCAAGAATCGATGTTTTTTTATTGAAACATCGATGTTTGCATCCCTATTTACGTCACGCACGGCCAAGAAAGAAGGTAGGCGAATAGTATTCTTAGTCCGTCATCACACGAAAAATTATGAGTTGTATCGTTATGTAATTACAACAAAAGTATTTATTTCCTTAGTGCAGGATATCTTTTTAACAAAATAAAAAAGAAATTGTATCATTCTTTTAATAAACTGCGAATGAATACATCACGTGAACGAATTTTAGAAGATTAATTTGTAATCAAAATATAACTGCTATCAAAATATGTGGCTGAATTTAATTTAATATACACGATGAATATCAGAGTTTTGATTAGTTCACATAACTATGGTTTTAATATTAAACCTTAAAATGGTGCGGTAAAATATTAAACTGAAGTATTATGTATACTTCTACTTATAAATATTTGTTATAAAATTAAACATGATTTCGAATCATTCCCTGCACGGGTCGTGAACGTGCCAATGAGCTGTGAACCTTATTCATCATCATCACAGCTCATATACGTCCCACTGCTAGCCTTAAGCCTTCAACATAATGGAAGGGAAACTGATCGACCACGCTGGTCAGATGGGTTGGTGTAGAGCTTTATTTAGAGTTTCCTTCTCTTGCATAGATGTCATTTGCAATAATCCCTTAATCGTCCTTTACGACACCCATGGGAAAGAAAGGGGGGGGGGGGTCTTTGAATTGCCCGAACCACGGCATGATGTGGTAATTCAAATAAAATAATAACATTAAATATATAAGTAAGAAAATAAATTTAAGCACAATTAATAATTAAAATTGCGGCCATTCTGAAACTAGATAGGTTGACACTATACGTTAAAGCATTATCATCAACAACAATGGCTAGGCAATTAAATGTAGGTAATAGCGAGATGAAGTGCTATGCATTGTTCAGTATTCCACGCAAGGGTATTAAATCATTCTGCGGGGTTCGTCACGCAAAACTCTTCGGTGGGCCATTGTATTCGTTTGTAAAAGCGATTTTATGGAGTACAGGTAAATGGATGTGGTACTTGATGAAAGAGCATATTAAAGCATGCAATTATTTTTTTTTTATTTGGCAAGCTATGGTGAGAACCTATGCCAATAGGGCAACACGTGACCCAATGAGACCTATTCCTTTTCTTTCGTCGTTGGGCCGACCGCTGGTGCCGAATTCTTGACTTCCACAGCCAGTCCGGCAGGATACCCTAACGGGTCCTTCCTTTTCCGATAACCGCTAGGGCGTCGCCCTTACGCGGTCAGCTTCTCTGCGGTTCACGGACTATTACCCAGTCCGGTCACCCGTGGTCTCGGCTAGGGTGGCATCAGGTGATGGTAATGAGGTTTAATATACAATTCTGCAAGTCATATTAGAATTTATAACATTACTTGATGACCCGATGACTTCCGAATCAACTTCATTTCATCATCATTTAGCTTATCGCCATTCACAGCTAGAAGTAGATCACAGCTAGATCCCCAATGTTTCGCCACAAAGTACACTCCTATACCGATTGCATCCAACAACGCCCAGCAACTTTCGCCAAATCGATGGTCCACCTAGTCTGGGTCGTCTTATATTGCGACGTTCGATACGTGGTCGCCACTCAAAAACCTTTCTTCTCCAGCCATTGTCGGTTTGATGAACGATGAAACTGATACTGCCACTCATGGTCCTTTGCTAGGCCGCTGCCTACTGTGAAGGAAGGGAGGGGAGTGTGAATGCGTCCTTACTGCACGTGCGGAAATAATAAAGGCCACACACAAACACGCCCAGGATGTTGGACTTCCGCCTCTCTTGCTCACCAATTGAAGTGCAGCAAGAAACTGCTACTATTCAAACGTCGATTTTCTGCGAGAATGTGGTTCTGCCCCGGACGGACCGGCTCGCGGCTCTAGATAGACAACTGCCAACAGTGTGGTCCTACCACTAGGAGTCCTCCTTGGGAATATATTTGTGGACCTGACGGCTCAGACGGAGTTAATCCTAGGTTATTGAACACTATGTATATATATAAGTGTACCACATAAAATAATTTTCTTGGATCCGTTTATTCCTTACACGCAAGGGTTAAAGTTGCTGATCTTCATTACATTTTACGCATATTGAATAAATCTTTTAAATTTATGAGATGTCATTGTGGCTTAATTTATTTCCACGAGTAATAATTTTGTATAATGATAACTTTTGTATTAGAAATTTCACTATCGTTGAATTATTGCTACATTTTATACTAGCTTATACCCGCGACTTCGTCTGCTTGGAACAGTTACTTTGGGCTAATGCTAACTTTAACCCGTGACTTGGTTTACGTAAAAGTTGTAAATATTTTTAAACAATACAATTCTGTCACACATGATTTTTGCGAAACCTAACCGTTTATGTAGTGCATGCAGCGGAAGCTCTCAAAAGGAAAAAAAAACCGATTCTAAAACATTTTTCATTGTTGCTCCGCTCCTATTGATCATAGCGTGATGATATATAACCTATAGCTTTTCTCGATAAATGGGCTATCTAACACTGAAAGAATTTTTCAAATCGGATTAGTAGTTCATGATAATAGCTTGTTCAAACAAACAAACTCTTCCGCTTTATATGTATATTAAAAAAGTTAAAAGTATAGAGTATAGAGACTATCTGGATCATTGAGCTTAGGTGCTTTATTTGTTACATTTTTTGAAAAATAGTTATTTAAATAAAAAAATAAATATAATTGATTGATCCAACTATAAAAAAATATTCTTCTTCATCATCATCATTACAACTTATGTACATCCCCCTGCTGGGCTTAGGCCTCTTCCATAATAGAAGGGAAATTGATCTACTATTCCACGCTAGTCAGACGTATTGGTAGGTTTTATTTCGAGTTTAACTTTCCCTGCATCAATGTTATCTGCGTATCATAACCAGTCAGGCCAACTGGAAACATAAGGGATGATGAATTGTATTTATACTATGTCAATACACAAAAAATAAATTAAGTAAAGCCATTTAAAAGGAAGATACAATCAAATAAGTTATATACACAAATTGAAGCTTCACAAACTTTTAGTTCAATTAGATCAATTGATCGAATACACTGTCACCAACATAACGAAGCAATCGTTACTAAAATGCTCGCCTAAAACTTCTTAGCCACGGAACGAATCTTGAATTTCCGTCTTTTCCAATTGTTTAACTTCAACCAACTTTGTTCTTAAACTTTCTTGGTAACTGGTTTTTTGTTTAAAAGTTTTAGTTTCGAATATATGTATTCTCGGTTTTATACATTTACTTTTAAATAGATACATTATTGAAACTATTCGGAGTATGACTTTTAAAAAAGGTGAGAAAATTAATTAAGTATATGACATTAAGTAGGAACAATCAGCACACCACAATCTCTGGGAGTGCGATCTCTGGGGTAACGAGCGCGACCATATGTTAAACAATTTGTAAGTGACTTCTGGAGTAGTATACTATATGGACTTTGTAGCAACTCGAGAAAATTTCCGTGCGTTCAGGCGTTTCTGCCATATCTACTATAGCAATCTATCTTAAGGTTCGCATATAGGCCCCATTAGTTCTCTCATATACCAGGTGCTGTGCGGCTGTGCTTATCGTAATTGCACGTCTTCTTATTTATTGACTAACTAGTCAAGTTAGCTTTATATCTCACGTGGCAAGTGGAATCAAAATCTTCCAACTCCTCCTGTTTGACTTATTCTAATTAAATTTATTCCGGGTTCCAAGACAATTAAAATTATTTCTCGGGACTGCTTGAGGGCCAAACCTTGGTGTGATCTACGGAGACCATTGTGGATCCTGGCTTACAGGAGTTACAGTGGTGGAAATGTGTGGTGAGATTAGTCCAAAAAAAAAGTATATGACATTTTCACTAATGATGTATCTCTTGGATGCGTTATATCATATGCATATAATACATCCAAGGGAAGGAAAACTCGAAATAAATCCTTTGCCAATCCGTCTGACCAACGTAATGTATTAGGTCAATTTCCCCCAATTATGGAGGAGGCTCGAGCGTAACAATGGGTTGAGCCGTGATGTGCCGTTGTTGCGTGTAGTAAGTTATGGTAACCTCAGTATCACAAATACTCTTGAAGTAAAGAATTGTGAATGCATTTATCACACTTCCTTCATGGCTTACCATTGCTTACAACGGCCTAGCAGAAGTCTATGAGCGGCGGTATCACTTACCGTGAGATGTGCTGTTTGCTGGTTTGCCAACATTAACAACAAATAAAAATGAGCTGTAGTGAAATCATACAAAAACTAGCGTATTAAATTATATTTCAAATAAGTGGCGAATCGAATATCAATACAATATTTCATAATCGTCCAATTTCACTTTTTCATATATTTTAACCGAACACATATTGGCCGAATGAATTTGAATATAATTTATAACCGGCACTTTGAAATGTCAAAGAGCTTATAGGTACGCACACTGGATAGAACAAGAGGATTTATTGAGCAATTTTATGCAAGGACTTTTATCATCATCAAATTTGCATTAATAGCGTTGCAGATTCCGTGGTGTGGTTGGATTCCGGGTGATGTAAGAGTATAAATCACCAGCTCGTCTCTTGCCCGTGAGCGTCGTAAAAGACGACTAAACTATAATATACAGATCAACGGTCCTTACATACATAAAGAAATGTCAAAAATTGAATTTTTTTTATTGTATTCTCTAGGCTTTGTTGTATTCTTTAGGCTTTAGATTTTCAATACATATGCAGTATGAAATGTGTGTATTGAAAATCTAAAGCCTAAAGAATACAATAAAAGCTTGTTGTATGGGAGCCCCCCTTAAATATTTATTTTATTTTTAGTATTTGTTATTATAGTGGCAATAGAAAAACATCATCTGTGGAAATTTCAACTGTCTAGCTATCACCGTTCTTGAGATACAGCCTGGTGACAAACGGACGGATGGACGGACAGCGAAGTCTCAGTAATAGGGTCCCGTTTTTACCCTTTGGGTACGGCATCCTAAAAAAATCCTAAATAATATAATAAAAAAAAATTCTAACGAATACAATAAAAAATGCCATTTTTGACATGTTTTTTTGTACGTAGGGACCGTCGAGATGACATCTATCCAAAAGAAGAAAAATTTGTCACTAAAACTTATGTCAACACCTTTGAACAGTGTGGTACAGTAGATCTATTTCCCTCCTACTGTGGAGGAAGTCCGAACCCAACAGAAGAACTTATGTAGGGTGAACAGAAAGGAGAAGATAGGCTAGCAGTCTAAGTGCCGAATTTAATGAGTACTATTCCAATTCAATTTGTGTTTGTTAATTGAATGTTTGTAAAATCAACAGGCTATATTTATCGTTTGGTGACGGAGTAAGAATACAATACACCATCCTCTTTCTTCCTCGTGGGTATTGTAAAGAACGACCAAGGCTCCATGATATGCATATAACATCCGTGCAAGAGAAAGAAAACATTTTTTCTTTCTATTGCGTCTATCTATTAAGTCTCTCCACGTCTATATCAACCCTATACCCATCTGACCAGCTTGGTATAGTAGGTCAATATCCTTCCTATCATGGAAGAGGCTTCGAGCCCAGCTGTCGCACGTATATGAGCCGAAATGATGATGATGAAGAAGAAGAGTTTCTTCATCTTATCTTTACATGCATGCAGCCCTTTTGAGATAATACTCCTCTAAGATGAAAAGAAACTGATCTAATATTCAATGAAATGTTTCAAGTTTACACTATTTTCCCGTCCACCAACAAGCTGTATTTTATAATGTCAATATCTCTTCACTTAAGCCACATATATCTCATTGTTCGAGTTTCTTATCTATTAGATAGGCAATTGACTAATAGTATCGCGCTGACGGGTAGGTATAAACGTTTTTCAATTTTTTCTTTTCGTGCATATAATGCCTTATTCTCATAATTCATCTTTTACGACTTTCATAGATAAAATACAGAGCAAGTTGGATTTTTACTCTGTCACCATATGGACAAGGTACATGTTTTGGGATACACAACTGCAACTCTAGAACTCTCGAAAACGTACTCTGTCGTCTTGTGGATGGGCCACCGAGACCAGGACCTTAACTTCGATGGCCCAGACAAGTCATATGCTTGTTAATTTATAAGCCTGTATATACAATATACACGGCATGCAAGGCTATCGATTTTGAGAAGGCGTAGAACAAATAGATTTTATTTATCTACACGCTTTCCTTTCCTTATTTAGTAGCGGACCATAGGACCAGTTTACTCAAGGGATAACATGATAAATGATCAAAGGTCCTTCCGTATTTAATGTTATATACACTAAAATATTTAGTGAGACTGACTTCAGTGATTATTTTAAATGAAACTGTTTCATATTAAAACATGTTTTAATTAATAAATTATATACCGAAGAATTTCTTTCTATACAGTGACGGAGAAACAATACAATTTATTACCTCCTCTTCCGCCTATGCATATAATATCTATGCAAGAAGAAAAAACAAAACCCTCTGGCAATCGATTTGACCAGCGTGTTATTGTAAGTTAATTTCTCTTCCATAGTGGAGGAGGCCTGAGCCCAACAGTAGGAAGTATATAAGCTGATAAAGAAGATCACCTAAGAAATAAATTTTTAAGAATACAATCATCACCATTGACTCTTTTCCCGTGGGTTTCGTAGGAATAATTTTTTATATTGCTGTTCGTGGCAAACGAATAAACAACACACCAGATGGTAAGTTATACCATGGAACTCTGTTAGGCCGATGCCTACCCTGAAGAAAGTAAATGGAATTTGAAAATGTACAATGAAGTTCGGTGATACTAAAGGTGTCACCAAATCTTACCACATGAAAACAGTCTCAAAAAGATTGGCTTTATCGACAGCGTGGTCCTACCACTATATGTATTGATCCTATCAATATTATACTATAATATTATACAGCAGCTCAAACAGTCTTTTCATTTTTGTCTTGATAAATAATGAACAAAAAATTTAAAGGCAGATGAGACTGCTAGTATTTATAACCAGGATTGATTTCCCCAAGCTCCTCAACGAAACTCCACCTTAATTAAAACTACATAAAACGTCATAAGAATTTTGTATTCTGCAACCCCGAAGTTACATCCTTACTAATATTATAAATGCGAAAGTAAGTTTGTTTGTTTGTTACGCTTTCACGCTTAAACCACTGAACCGATTTCAAAAATTCTTTCACCAATGGAAAGTTATAATATCATAGAGTAACATAGGCTATATTTTATCCCGGTATTCCCACGGGAACAGAAACTACGCGGATAAGGCGTCTGAAACTGAAGCGAAGCGAGGTCGCGTTGCTAGTTTAACAATGTAATTGTATTCGTGATATTTAGGTGGGTTTATATATTATAGATGTGACTATTTTTACGGATTGTATCACGCCTGTTTTAATAATTTCATTGCCTGTTTCGAAGACTTTTCAGCGTTCATGGTCACGGGTGGACTAAGATGCCTCACGTCCAACAAATCATGGTTATTTAAAGATTTATATCAACCCGCTACAGAATTACTGTGACCATGAACGCTGAAAAGTGTTCGAAACGTCGCGTTCAAATCTGTAAAATATATTTAAAAACACAATAGGCGTGACGAAAGATTTTGAAATTCTTTTCCGTAATGTGGGCACACACTTACTATTTACGGAAAAACCTATATTTCGGTAATAAATTTATGTTTAAAGAAGTTTAAAACAATTTTTCCAATATTTTTTAAATATAGCGCGAAAACAGCTCGCCGGTGTCATGGCGTCGGCTGTTACGTCACGTTAAGGTAACCACGTCCTTGTGTCTATGTGTAACGAAGAAAGTAAGCAAAACATTAAATTAATTCTTGTGATAAAAATGAATTCCAACGTTTATAAGTGGTGTGCAGTACCTCAGTGCAAAAATACATCAATAAAAACCCCCAACAAAGTATTTGTACATGTTCCTAACAAGAAAATAATAAGAGTTAAAGCTGTGAGGGAGCTAACCTCAAGAATAAACAATGACAAGTTTAATGTAAAAATAGGCTATGAAAATAAAATAAACTCACATCAGTTCAAAACGAGTTAGATTATATCTAAGTTGGTACTAGAGATTAGGTTACTAGATACATGGTAGTAAAGATAAACAAAAATTTACTTACAAAGAAGTTTTTACGTTTCTAAACTCAGGCGAGCAAAATTCTTTATTTGTAGCGAGGAAATCACCCAACATCAATACATCAATCCTTTTTTTTTTTTTGGGGTGGGCTGCGGTCGGCGCTCCTCCGCACCACTCCGTCCGGGTCGACAGAGGGGCTTAAGCACGCAACACCCTAACACCACGTCGCCTTCGTCGTTGGGCCGACCACTGGAGCAGGGTTACTTGTCATCAGTGGTCGGCCCGACGGAATACCCCCTACCCGGGGCACCCTCCCGACGTCCCCCCCTCGGGGAGGACGTCGGTCTTTCCTAACGCGGTCGGCCTCTCGGCGGGTGACGGACTAATCCCCGGTCACGTTACCCGCGGCCTCGGCTAGGGCGGCATTGCACGCAGGTAATCCCGCCTGCGCTGCCCCAGTCGCCGGCAGCGGGTCGCATCATCAAGGCTGTGCTCCTCGCGCTCGCGACCCGCCGCCTCCTTCTGCGAGATAACTGTCTCGCAGAAGGCTGCGACCGCGTCCCAATTCCTAATGCTGCCGAGCATCTCCCTAGCGATGGTCGGCAGCGTCAGGTCGGCACCGATGATTGCGACGAGTTCACGAGGCGGCTCTGCCCAAGCGGCACAGACCTCGTGCGTATGCTGCGCCGTGTCCTCGTCGCAATCGCAGTGGTGGCAGGACGGAGTTCTCTCCCTCCTAGCGACCCTGTACAGGTACTTGCCGAAGCATCCATGCCCCGTCAAGACCTGTACGAGTCGGAAGGAGAGCACCCGTGCCGCCTTTCCAACCACTGCATCAGCACCGGCCGGAAGGCCTCCACGGTCCAAACACCGAATCGAGGCCTCTCCAGCCGGTCTGCCCAACGGGCGATGACATCTCGGCCTAGCCAAAAAAGCAAGGGACATTTGATAATTGTACCTATACATACTTCGGACTGTGATAAGTGCTTATTTTATCCTATATAAGTATATACTATATGCAACTAATATACCATAGTAAGGAAATTATTCAAACTAAATCCTATTACGTATATCAAATACTCCATCAATCATTTAAGATTTACGCGTTTAATATTTGTAAAGTACAATACCGTAAATCTTATTTAGCAAACAAAAACATGTTTACGCAGCCATGTTAGGACGTTACTGTGTTTTGACGATAAAGCGCTTTATATAATAATATTCTTACCAATGTTCAGCATGGTTTTAGGCGGAATAGGAGTACGGCCACGACTTTAACGAAATTTACTGATGATATAAATAGATTATGAGACTCAAAAAAAATTGTTCTTTTAACATTTATTGATTTTCAAAAAGCATTTGATATACTGGATCATGAGACCTTATTACAAGTTATGGATGAATGTGGAATACGAGGACCTATGAAAGGATGGTTCCGACAATATTTAAGTAACAGATTTCTCAAAGTTCGTGTAAACGGTGTAGATAGTGGACTAGGTGCAGTAAAATGTGGCGTGCCGACTGGATCTGTCTTCGGACCAATAGGTTATATAATGCACGGCAACAGTATGGTGAATGTTATTAAAAACTGTAATACCTACATGTATGCCGATGATACGTGTTTGGCATACAGTGGCCGGAACTGTGAACAGATGCAGTCGGTAATGCAAGAAGATTTAGATTTTAGATAATGTGGTGAAATGGGCACATGATAACGGCATTATTATTAATATGAATAAGACTAAATGTATGTTGATCTATTCTCCATATAACCAACTAGCTAAAATTGCTAGCATATCGTTAAGGGGCCACACCTTTGATTGTCTTCACAAAAATAAAATTAACTGTCAATGTAAATGAATTGAGCGCGTAGCGAGTTACAAATATTTAGGATTAACTATCGACAGCCGCTTCACCTGGGATACTCACATAGATAATGTTTGCAAAAACTTGCGCTCGGTGCTAGGTAAAGTTAACAACCTAAAGTACATAATCAGTAAACGCATATTATATATACTTTATCATGCTCTAGCTGAGTTAATTATAAATTATGGGTTGGGAGCTTATGAACTAACTTTTCCAACGCATCTAAACAAGATTAAAAAATACAACTTAGACTACTAAAATTATTAATAAATAAGAAAACAAAGAACAGTCTTAATCAGCATTATGAAAAAATATTTAAACTTTGTAGAATTTTACCAGTAGAAATGAAAGTAAAGTCTATGATAATATTAGAACAATATAATTCAAATGAACACAAAAATGAGATAGTCCATAGGCAACCAAGTCGTAAGGTTGCACGAAAAATGAAATATAAGGTTCCAAGAGTGAACAATTATTTTGGTCAACGCATGCGAAGGTGGCTAGCACACCTAACCAGGACATTTAATCACCCATGACGTTACAAAAAAACATCTAAAAAACTTACTATTAAAACATTATTTGAGTATGCGTCCATAGTGAACAGAATAGGTGAAGTTAATCAATGTGTAAGGATTTAAAAATAAAATATAGGAGAAATCAATGTATAGATAAATTTATTTATGAATGGAGTTTTTGTTTTTAGTCTTTCTTTTTTTTTTTATTATACATAATTGTTATTATTTTCTTTTTAAATTTTATTATATAATTATATCAAAACATGAGAGAAATTGCATGTATAAATATGATAATATGATTTAGATGTGTATACCTACATTTATATAGGTGTTTAATAATGTAATGTGTGGTACGTAACCACGAGAACATTGCCGACAAACTGTTATGCAGTTTGGCAGAAGATAATTCTGAATAAAATGTGTATATTACAAATATAAATAAATAAATTATTATTTACTAGCTGTGCTCATAATTGCACACGCTATAAATTTATGAAGTAAAACTTTTTTAGGACTGACTAAGGGATTTTGCTAGGCCGACGATACACTCGCCACAGCCAGGGGTGGAACGCTTTAGGAGGCGGCACGCCTGGCAACTCTCCGCACCGAGGATATTGTCAGGCAGATCGAGGCGCCGGGGTTGAGGGTAGCCCTGTGCAAGGTGGAGGTCCTACTGTTCCATGGGTTTCACATCAGTCCTCCCATCAGCGCTTCCATCACCATCAATGCGATTCCTAACAGCATCCAGGCCCATATAAAGCACTTGGCCCTAATGCTCAACGCGCATTGGTGGTTCCGGGAGAAGTCCCTTCGACTTGTTTTACCGCTTGTCAGCGCGGCGTCCGCCTTTTCTTAGCTGATGTCGAATGTAGGCAAACCGAGCGCTACGTACCGACAATAATACATGGTGGTGGTCCGGTCGGCGCACCGGTGTGGGCGGGGTCCTTGACCGTCCGTCTTAGGGCTTTGTTGTGGCGACCACAGTGGGCCATGGCAGTCAAGGCCAGACATGGATACCGCACGGTGGCGATGGAGGCAGCGTGCCTGTTGCCGAAAAACCCACATGGGACCTGGTGGTGGCGATGCTGCGCTTTATGTGTACTATAAAACCTTGCCTCATGCCAAATTTCAAGATTCAACTGGAAGCATCCTTTAGGATTTGTATCCCTCGCGATTAGTTGCGAGTTTCAAAATATGCAACTTTGTTGTTTCATTTGATTGCGTTGACATAAAAGTTTGATTTCATAGAGCTGAAAAGTATTATAGATTTGAGTATTTGATATTAATTTCAATCTAATACCTCTCTCTATGCATTCATGAGGAAAGGAGTAGTAAGATTAAAATAATTAAAAATATTTTTATTATATGATGCAACTAAAAATGTATGCTTTTCGCCATTTTTCCTTTATCTGTGCTATAAAACGTTGCTTCGTACCAAATTTCAATATTCTATATTGCCTGTAGGTTTAGTTTCCCTAGCGAGCGTCGAAAATTTTCAGCATAAACGACTTAGAAGTTTTCTTAGAACAACTTAGAACAATTTTTCACAGCTCCAAGTGATAGTATTTTTTTTTTTTTTTTATGGGTGGGTTATGGTAAGCGCATGCGCGGTCCTGTCCGTCCGGGACGATGAAAGGACGGCGCGCGGGCCCATAACCCACCCGTACCCACGTCACCTCGTTGTTGGGCCGACCACCGGAGCAGATGTGACTTGTCATCAGTGGTCGGCCCGACGGAACACCCTTTCGGGTAACCTCACCTCTCGACGTACTGGGACGTCGGTCGCCATCGCGAGGTCAGCCTCTCTGCGGGTGACGGACAATTCCCCGGTCTGATCACCCGCGGCCTCGGCTAGGGCGGCATTAGGCGCAGATACTCGCGCCTCCGCCGCCCGAGTCGCCGGCGGCGGAACGTGTCGCCGAATAGGAGCTCTACTCGCACACGATCCGCCGCCTCCTACCGTGAGATTACGGCCTCACAGAAGGCGGCGACCGCGTCCCAGTTCCTGACGCTGTCAAGCATCTCCCTGGCGATGATCGGCAGCGCCAGGTCGGCACCGATAATCGCGACGAGTTCACGGCGCTCCCCCTCCCATGCAGCACACTCCTCAAGCGTGTGCTGCGCCGTGTCCTCGTTGCAATTGCAGTGGTGGCAGGACGGTGTGCTTTCCCTCCTGACAATCTTGTGCAGGTACTTCCCAAAACACCCGTGCCCCCTAAGCACCTGCACCAGTCGGAAGGAAAGCACCCCGTGCGTCCGCTCCAAACACTCCATCAGCACCGGCCGGAAGGCCTCGACGGTCCTGACACCGTACCGAGGACTCTCCAGCCGGACTACCCAACGGGCAATGACTCCTCGGCGGGCGTCGACCCGCCAGGCGGTGATCTTCTGCAGGGAGACCATGCCGCCGCGGGCGCGCGTCTCCGACACCCGCCGATAAATGTCGGCGAGCATCTCCGCCTCCAGGTCCCACGGGGGAGTTCCGGCCAGGAGGCACGCTGCCTCCGTCGACACCGTGCGGTAACCGCGTATGGCCCTGACCGCCATGACCCTCTGTGGTCGCCTCAAGAGGGCCCTCAACCGGACGGTCAGGGACCCCGCCCACACCGGTGCGCCGTACAGAGCCATCGACCGGATCACCCCCGTGTACAGCTGTCGGCACGTAGAGCTGGGTCCACCCACATTCGGCATCAGCCGCGAAAGGGCGGACGCCGCGCCGACAAGCCGGGGAACAAGTCGATGGAGATGCTCCCGGAACTAAAAATGCCTGTCGAGCACCAGGCCCAAGTACTTCAGCTCCAAGGGATAGTATACCTGACTATTTGATAGGAATTTCAGCTTGATACCTCCCTCCATGCGTTCCTGAGAAAAAGGGTCTTGACAGACAGACGGACAAAAAAGTGATATTATAAGGGATCTGTTCTTTCTTTTAGAGGTACGGAACCCTAAAAATTAAATGATTACTGACACTTGTATTAATTTCTTTAACAATTACTCAACAGAGTCCGATTGGTTATGCTACCGAAGGTAACAGGCAAATAATGCACGACGTTATATTATATGGACTTTATACTTCAACATCACCTCGCTTTTATCCCAATTACTTGGGGTCCGTTCATGCGTAGGAATCATACTTACGAAACGGGCACTGTAGGTCGACATCTTAACCACTAAGCCAGATGTTCGAAATGTATTAACGGGATATACATCTGTATATCTCTGACTCCAGTGCCGGTTGGATTTTAAATATATTCTGTACAGTAAAACATAAGGGAGTCGCATAATCAAACTTCAGCGATACTTAATTGAAATTGTTTTGTTCAATGAGACGGTTACAAAAAGAATGAAGACCACGTGGAGGTGGCAATAATAAAAATACTTACAGACATTTAGAAGGGAGGGGTAACTTGCACTCATAACATATAATAAGGCGCCTAGTGAAATAATAATGGCAATTCATTATGATTGCAAATTACAAAAATTATAAGGATTAAATACAAGGTTATATAAACATTGAGAAATAATTTAAAGGCAGCCTGAACATATTCTAAGTTAAAAAATAAACAAGGCAAAGTTGAACAATCTAAGAGCGTTGATAACGTTCAATCTATCTCGTCAGTAGTTCGATTTGTGTTAAGAGAACCAATCAAAGCCGAGATCCAATCGAAAATGTCAGCTATGAATTGAATCGACGACTAAGAATTTTTCAAGCTTTGAAGAGAATTCTAGCGGAACTATATTAATTTTTTACAAAACAATAATATTTCTAGTACATTTTATTTCAATTTTAGAATTATATCAAACATGGACATTTGTAAAGTAATATTGGTTTCAAATAATCGTGCTTAATTCGGTATTTCTTTTTTTGTTATTTGTGATTTTTGGAAAACATTATTCTAATACGAGTTTTTCTTACAAAAAGAGGTATTTCTTCAAAAAAAAAGGGGAAAACCAAAGATCTAACTGAAGCTATCTTAGTGAGACTGCTGGATTTCCCAAATGAGATATTTTTGTTCTCGACGATAGTGGTTAAAATTACATTCATATTTTAATGAAAAAATGTTTCATTACGTGAAAATACTGAGAAAACGACAGAACGAGACATTTTCTATTCATGAATTCTGTCTAAAATAGTTTATCGCCCCTAAAATCTCCTGCACACTAAATTTCAAGGAAATGATTAAGGACGTTTCTGCTAAAATATACAATCAGCTCATATTCGTCCCACTGCTAGAATCGTGCTTCCTCTGCCACGTTAGTCCCGCATTTTAAATCGGTAGTATGTCCTTAAATAAGACTTTGGGTTCGAGTCTCGAACTGGACACAATTTTTTAGGATTTTTAGTGGGTGCTTGAAACTTTGAATGGTAGCTTAGGTTACTACTATATAAGCATATAAACAGCTACTTAAATAAACAAAACAGCTACTATAAACAAGACAGGTACTTAAACAAGCAACTTGAGAAAATTTCCGTGCATTCAAGCGTTTCTGCCATATCTACTATAGTAATCAATCTTAAGGCTCACGTATAGGCCCCGTTAGTTCTCCAATATTCCCGGTGCTGTGCGGCTGGGCTTATCGTAACTGCACGTCTTCTTATTTATTGACTAACTAGTCAATTTTGCTTTATGTCGCCCGCATTGCCTGGGATCCCTCCCACTGGAATCAAACTCTTCCAACTCCTCCTGTTTAACTATTTCTAATTAAATTTGTTGCAGATTCCAAGACAATTAAAATCATTGCCCGGGACTGCCTGAGGGTCTAACCTCGGTGTGATCTATGGAGACCATTGTAGATCCTGGCTTACAGGAGTTACAGTGGTGGGAATGTGTGGTGGGATTAGTGCCATAAAAAGACAGCTACTTAGTAGTAAAATATTATCAAAATTGGTCCAGACGTTTTGAAGATTACTCGGCATAAACAGACACAAAAAAAACTAGTTTTATTCATAGATATCGTACATAACCGGGTGAGCATGCAAAATCTACTATTACATTGACATTAAAAACAGTCACTTCAATTTTATTTATTTGTATAATAAAATTGTTAAATTAGTATGACTGTAAAAGCTCTCTTAAAATTCTTCCTTTTTCTTCTGCCAGTGTTAAAGTAAGTTTACAATATACCTTTAAATATTTTATGATTCTTAAAATGGATCCATTCGCCATATAATTATTGCATTTATTGTCCTCTATAATAATATAATGCTTATAGTTATGAAATTTGGAATAGAAAATGTTGCAATTCCATATTTGCTACTATTGTAAATGCGAGAATACCATCTATTTTGGATGTTTGTCAATCAATCAGGACAAATCGTTTGAATTTTGGGTCTGTTCTTCAGTTTACATTTATTAATATTAGAATTTTATCGTATCGCATTTTTAAAAGGTACATGTCATGATTATCATCATCATCCAGCCTATCACCGTTGGACTACCTTCATGTTACACCACAAAGTCCTCCAGGCCTGCGTCGCTTGCATCCAACGACGCTCACCAACTTCCACCAGGTCGTCGGTAAACCTGGTAGGATGGTCTCCTACACTGCTTCGTCCGATACATGGCTGCCACTTGAGAACCGTTCTTCCCCAGTGTTTGTCGATTCGTCGAGCGATATTGTTTATTCATTGCCAATTTAGTATGCTAATTCTTCTTGCTATGTCGGCTACACCGGTTTTCGTATTTCGGATTCTATCTCGCAGAGAAATCTCACCCCTTAGCACGCTGAACTGCTTTAAGGTGGTTATGGGGGCTACATTTAAGGACCGCATTTCTGTGCCGTAAGTCATCACTAGTAATACACACTAGTCGTAGACCTATACTTTCAACCATAACACCCGCCGCACATGCCCACACTCGCATTGGCCGTCACGAGCCGTGTGCGAGTGGCAGTATTTAAACTTATGGCGTATAGCGTATAAGCTCATGTACGTGCCTGCGTCGACACGTAAGAGCAAATGTGGAGTTCGGGATTTTTTTTTTGTGTGTGTGTAGCTGTTGGTCGCAGATGACCTTGATAGCTAAACGCTCCTTCTCTCGTATAGATCTTATCTGCATATTGTAATTCCTTAGTAAGAGATCCACGGACAAAAAGGGGTAGTAAAGTATTCTTAGAAGTATTCTTACTCCATTACTACACAGAAACCTTCCACTTTAAACGCAAGTATAATTTTGAAGAGTAATAAATGTCAAAATTCCAATGGCGATCGATCGAAATTCGAGCGTAACACCCTGATCTGTAAATATAGGAATCCTCCTATATTTACAGATCAGGGTGTTACGCTCAAATATACGAGGAGTTCTTAAGCACACAAATATCAGGCTTACAAGATATAACTTGTCGTGAAAATAGTTAACATTTGAAATCCTGTTTGAATAGGAATGAGTTCATTAGACAATGATAAGACTGATTAGCCAATCTTTGATCTTCATTAGAACAAATTAATCGTACTTGTCTGACATTGTATCCTTGTAACTTTTCAAAGGTTACGCTACAAAGGTATTTATAGGCCTTTGTGCCTACCGTATTTTCCACTTAATTGACACTTTGTTGGATTAATGCTTAGCTCTATAGTTAATTGCTATTTCCTTGACGTCATCTTTGAATAATCCTTTAAAGCGTACATATCGTTCTGTTTAATCTATAACAATATTTTAAAGGGGAAAGATTTATATTCTGTATTTTTATTTGGTCAAAAATCTATATATATAAAAGAAAGTTGTGTTAGTTACACTATTTATAACTCAAGAATAGTGTTGCCCAAATGCAAGACCAAGACGAGACTTGGACCGGTCTTGGTCTTGATCTTGCAACATCACACCTGGTCTCGTCTTGGTCTTGCGCACCCGAGTCTTGGTCTTGGTCTTGCGCACCCGAGTCTTGGTATTGCAGCAAGAGTCTCGCAAAGTTTTGCAGTTAGAATAACGTAACAGTAATTTATCATGGCAATGAAAAATCCAACTAAATTAATCAAATATCCTATCCTATCTATCCATCTGCTAGCCTATAGTTCACTATTGAATACAATACTTACCACTGGAGAAAATTACTCTTCTATTCCCCTGGTGTTCCATCAGACAGCGTTACTACTCTTATGACAGGACTTTCGACCCTATTTTCTTAAGACGTCACCACACGAGGCAGTTGATACAATAAATTTTATGTCATTTTATAATCAATGCGATATTTTACAATTAATGCGATTGTTTATATTCCCCTTCAAGTTAAGTGGTATGTATCTATTGTATTTCCAGTTTAGTTACTGATACTCTGGATACTTGAAAAAACCTGTTGCTCTATTGCCTATATAAATACTTTGGCCGCTGGATCCATGTAGCTCTTAATATACTATTTATTCAAGAACATATAAAACTGATTTAAAATTTTATGGTTTTAATACTTGTAAAATGTATGATATTCGTCGTCATCGTCACAGCTCATAAAAGTGCCACTGCTGGGCTTAAGCTTCCTTCCAGTAAGAGGAAAATTGATCTACTATACCACGCTGGTCAGACATGTTGGTACAGGGTTTTCTTTCTAGTTTCACTTCTCTTCATATATACACAGGGTGTATCAGGTTATGGGACAACTGTTCATGTATGTTGTAGTTCAACAGTCATCATAATCAGAATAGATCATAATTAGAATGTATATTACACAAAAATAATATAACGTAAAAGTTATAGTGATTACAAAAATGTGTGTCTAAGAGTTTATGCCTTAAATTTTATGCATTATGTAGGTATGTACAGACAGGATATATGTAAGCATATAAAATTTCGACAGTATAAATAGGTATTAGATTTGCGCGAACCTTTCAATGGTTACGTAGGTACAAAGGCGACTCATCAACGGTCATCGGCCGATCAGCTGATTTATGTTGAAGCTAAGTTTGTCTTGCTTATGCAAACCTAATCATTGATTTATTCAAATTCTAATGAACATTTAACAAAATACGAATATGTTGTAGATTAAGTATCATTCCTTTATACATTTTAATCAATTTACACGAAAAAACGATGACAAAATTGAGAACTTACATGTCTCTCAATTCATTAACGAATCGATATTTTTATTTCAATTTTTTTTCATGGGTTCCTAACACCATTGTCCGATCCGATTTGATACGACATCCACGGGTAAGAGAGTGGTGAATTATATTCGTACTCTTTTTTTTTTGTGTGTGTGTTGCTGTTGGTCGCAGATGACCTTGACAGCTTAACGCGGTCAATGGGTGAGCGCTGATGGCTCTCAACCCGGTAAGTAAGTTAAGCGAACATCGCCCGAGGGCTCCCCCCTGTGGGGAACGGACCTCGGCTCGGGGCGTCGCTGAGAGCAAAGTGGGCGTGGCCAAGTTTAGGTTAATGACTTTTACGCGGCGCGGTTTTCGACCTCGACGGCGAGGCCGATACCGCGGAGTTTTATCTGTTATCGCTGCGCGAGCTGTGTAGGTCCATTCTTGGGCGATCATAATAGCGTCATCTTCTTCTTCAAGAAGATGACGAGGACGTCAGACCGCGGATATTTTTGAGGGGACGTAGTTTACCGCCCCAACCACTAGTGGATTGAGGTGAGTCGTGGCAGAGGCAAAATAGCGCTGGGAGCAACGCTTCATGTACTGCCTGATGGTGATCGTACTCTGTCCCTACATGGACATTTATATAGATTAATTGTAGGCATATTTCTATGTCCAACAGTGAACGTCGTTGGGCTAATGAATAAACGGATATATAAATATGAATAATGGGCAAGAGCACTCTCGTGATTACGGTATTTTTGTTCTTAAGCCTTTCCGAAGAGTATTTCTGAAAAGCCAACACCAACATTGGGAATCGATTGGCCAATAGATGGATATCTCAAGACTGATTTGACTTGCCGTGTAGTGACGGAGTAAGAATATAATTCATCACCCCCTATTTTACCCGTGACTGCGAACCCACGACTAAGGGCTATAATATATAACATCGGTGCAAGAGAAGGAAAACTTGACATGTATGACCTGTAACAACACGGCCGATCACCGTGGCGATTCCCCTCCGGCTACGGCAGATTCTCCTCCTGTTATGTAGAAGACACGAGCTCAACCGTATATAAGCTGAAATGGTGATTTGAATTAAATGCAAGACCGCGAGACTCTTGCAGGCCCAGTCTTGGTCTTGCTCAAGTCTTGCAGGGCCAGTCTTGGTCTTGGTCTTGCAAAAATTAAGCGGTCTTAGTCTTGGTCTCGGTCTCGCATTTCTCGCAAGACCAAGACCGAGACCGCAAGACCAAGACTTTTTTGGGCAACACTACTCAAGAATGGCTGTACCGATTTGGCTAAAAGTTGGTAGGGAGGTAGCTTAGAACCAGGAGACGGACATAGGACTTTTTACCCCGTTCGATCGCGTTGCCGTTTCCCGTTCGATAAAATGTCAAAGCAACGTAGTATAACAAAAACGCATTTGATATGTAATAACAAAACGCAAATGACAGCTAAACGTAATTGATCTACAGTTAAATATGGTTGAAAATTTGGTAATTATAATTTTGTCAGAAATCAATAATCAGTCATTTGTATTCTCTTTGAATCATCGAATCTTTTCGGACAAAGCTGTAATGGTTCTTCCAGAGACTATATTTTCGGCAATTTAGAAAATATATTTACGAAAAGAATTATGGCGGTACGAAGTTCACCGGGTCAGCTAGTATACTCATAAAAAACTTGTTTACGATTTAAAACTGATTGTCAAATCATAATCATTATACAGCTTATATGTGTACCACTACTGAGCTCAAGCTTCTTCCATAATTGGAGGGAAATTGACCTACTATACCACGCTACTCAAAACAAGGTTTTATTTCAAGTATTCCTTCTTTTGCATAAATGTTATTTGTATATTATAATACCTTAGTCGTCTTTTACGATACCCATAAACAAGAAATGGAGTGGTGAATGGTATTACTCGGTCACCACACGGAATTTGTTTTGCCACATGTGGGACACGAATCCAAACTTTTCGAAATCCATACCAGTTATCCTATCAATTAGATTAACGTGGACTAACTTATGACAAACAAATTATCACTCGTATTTGTTGTCGTTATAGAAGACGTGTATTATCTATCAGAGAAAAAGGGACTACTTTTAAAAAATCATTCACTAATAGAACGCTACATTACTATTGAGAATAAGGTATATTTTTATTCGATTTAGATTAAATATCCCTTTTTTGGGTGGGCTAACATCAGCACAAAAGTCGTCTATCCTGTTCAAGGCGACTCAAGGGCGGCGCGCGGCCCTTTAATACTAAAAAAAATGGTTTCACCCTCGTAGTTGTCGTCTCGAGTAAGAATATTATTCACCACCCCATTTCTTGCACGAGGGTGTCCTGAAAGACGATTACCGGATTATACATAATATTCAGGTAACAACTATGCAACCAGTGTGTGTTACCAGCGATGACTTTCGACACTGAAACGTGGTCCCTAAATTTCGGTCTTATAAAAAAGCCCAAAGTTGGTCAACGTGCTATGGAGAGGGTTATGCTCGGTATTTTTATATGTGATAAAATATAGAATACGGAAATCCGTAGAAGAATGGATGTAACTGACATAGCTCGCAAAATTTGCGCTACGTTGAAATAGCGATGGGTAGGCAACACCGTTTGACGAACCGACAACCGCTGGGGAAGAAAGGTTCTCAAGTGGCGACCACGTATCGGACGACGCAGTGTAGGACGTCCCCCAGTAGGTGGACCGACGACCTGATGAAAGTTGCTGGGCGTCGTTGGATGCAGGCGGTATAGGACTGCACACTGTGGCGTAACATGAGGGAGGCCTACGTCCAGCAGACGGTCTTAGGCTGAAATGATGATGATGAATGATGAACATCTATGAAAGAGAAAGAAAACTTGAAAGAAACCTTATACCAAAACGTTCGATTAGCGTGGTATAATAGATGTAATTTGCCTCCCATTGTGTAGGAGGCTCAAGCCCAGCAATAAAACGTATATGAGCTGTTGTGATGTGAATATCTGACACCAATAATAAAATTATAATGTTACATCTGCAGTATTCCTGCAACATTATATTGAAACATCTATCTTGTATTACGTCGTAATTGTACCACAAGAAACGTTCATCTGATACTCTAAGTGCTATGCAGAAGCACTTAATAAGTGAACATGTATCACTGTCTAAGCGTAGTCGAGTAAATTATCAACGTACACTATAAAACAACGATTATATAATGATTTCTGATGTTTACACGAATGTTACACACATTATATTTTTTTTTATAGTAGGTATAGTAGTAGTTGTAGTTCGTTTTGTATTTTTATTTATGGTTTGGTCATGCTCACTGAATAAGGTTCTGCTTGCGGTAGCTATGTGGGGCAGGTCGCTCCCTTCCCTCTAATTTGGTTGAGGAGAGTGATGGCTGCTCTAGTAGTTAACTCGTGATCGGGTGCTGCTTGTGGGATCTGGTCCAGCCATATTTTCTTCCTTTCTTTATGCTTTAATTTTTTTTTTGTCTTATATTAAATCTTGAAAATTTACATATATACAATTTCGAAGGGCATCACACTGGAGCTAATACCATATATGTTGTACGAAGCATAATATTATGTATATTTAAAGGATTAAGAAAAAAAATGACTGCCCGCTGAGTTTCTTGCCGGATCTTCTCAGTTTGTGGCCGCGTTCCGATCCGGTGGTAGATTATTGTATTGTATTCAAATGTGTAATTTGACAATATGTAAGTGCCCTTAAGGGGCCTATGCAGAATAAATGATTTGATTTGATATATCATCATTTCGACTCATATACGTCCCACTGCTGGGCTCGAGCATCCTCCACAATAGAAGGGCAATTGACCTTACTATAACATGCTGGCCAGACAGGTTGGTATTAGCTAGCCGTTGCTTGCATAGTTGTTATATGTCCAGTAATACCCCGGACTTACGCGATAGGTGTTCAATAAGGAGTGATAATCGCGTGAGTCGAATTCGCGTTAAGTCGGGATTTAATTTTGCTTATATTAAATGTACAAAAAAATTAGTTATTTGAAGCTACTTCAAAGAAGACAAAATTTTTAAAGAATATGCTCAAACTATTATATAAAAAATAATTGAAATTTTATGAATAAAAAAGTAAATCTAAGCCTTGAGCGCTCGAAGAGAAAACCACTTAGCGTTAAACGCGGTAGCGTGGGTAGGGGTATTACTGTATATTTAATCCCCTAGTCGTCTTTTACGACATCCACGTATCCACAGGGAGTGGTGAATTGTATTCTTACTCCGTCACCACACGGACAACGAGTATTATACATTACATATACAACTATTTTTACGTATTTAATCGCTTTTGTATTAGATTTTTGATTCCCCGGAATGTCTTTCTATGATATTGAAAAGTGTTCAAAGCAAAAATAAATCCATAAAAATTGTTTTATTTACAACAATTTCACTTAAATACTTATACACTACCTGGTGAAATATGAAGAAATAGCGTTATACATAGAAGCGGCTTCACTACTTACCGGTCCACATCAGGAATACCTTTTTCCCGTTAGTACCGTATTTAATATCTCTATCCACAAAATAAAACTGCCAATACCTTTAACCTATAAAGTAAGGCGAAAATTCTCCCCTACTTAATTTATGACGACCATTAACCAGACGAATGCCAGATCTACATAAAGTTGAAAATGGCGTGAACATAAGGTACTACTGAGATAGTATTATGACATTCGGTGACATTAACTTTTTAGTATAAAGTTTGGTGCGAGGTAAAAGAGGACTTACGAGTATGTATATGTTACACGAGCACTTAGAAATTCTAACTGGAAACCTTTTTTAACCCCCGACACAAAAATAAGGTTATTTTTTTTTTACAGTTGGATTGCGGTCAGCGGGTTCCTCACACCACTCCGTCCGGGGCGACAGAGGGGCTTAAGCACGCACACCCGCAACCCACCCACGATGCACGTCGCCTTCGTCGTTGGGCCGACCACCGGAGCAGGGTTCCTTATCATCAGTGGTAAAAAAAAAGAATAGGGTTATAAGTTTGACGTCGATATCTGTCTGTAGCATCGTTGCTCTCAAATGGATGGACCGATTTCAATACGGTTTTTCTTCATTTGAAAGCCAGTTTCTTCGCGGTAGTTCTTAGCTATATTTGGTTAATATCGAACCAGCAATGTACAAGTATTAGCTCTTTTCCAAAATGAAGTAATGCCATGATTACTCGATTAAGTGCTGTATAATCGTTGAATGACAATTGATTAATAATTCATATTAAAGAGAAAATAATATTTTGAAGTTATACTTCTTTAGGCGCGTTATGAAAAAATGATGAAGTGAAATTTTAATTATGTGACACAAAATTAACAGTATGAAGTTGTCTGCTTAACCGCTCATTAAGTCTCGATAAAAAAGCTACCAACAAAATAGAAATTGAACCTCGATATTAGTCGCGCATGTTGGTACGCTCGTCACCTCTGATCACTGTTTTTTTTTTCTTTTCTTTTTTAGTATTTTTTTTTCATTTTTTTTTTATTTTTTTTATATATTGTTTTTATTTTTTTTTTATTTTTTTTTTATTATTTTTTTTTATTTTTTCTTTTTTTATTTTTTATATATATATATATATATATATATTTTCTTTTTTTTATTATTTTTTTTTTTATTTAGATTATTCTCTAAATTTGGTTTTTAATAATTATATATATATATATATATATATATATATATATATATATTTTAATGATGCCAAAGAAGTATAACTTCTCGCGCGTACATAAGTACACGCACCCATTTTTTTTTTTATTATTTTAGTTTGTGTTAGGGTTATTAAAAATTTTCAATTTCATTTAATATTACGATAACGTTGTACGAACAATAGCGCCCACACCGACCACATTCATCGCTGTTTTTTTGATGATATAAGGTCTTATATATCGATGATTATCGCCTGCATGTACGAAGAATTATGACTCATTGTCACGTTCCGCCTGAGCCGAGCGTGTAAGAGACAGCGCGGAACAAGCGATAAAGAGGCACGATCGGCCTAAGCGTTTGGCTTCTGACATATCTATCTCTAATTTAAGTAAAACATTATTTTAATTAATGAGTGAAAATAAACGTTATTAATGAGTGTAAATAAACGTTTATTTATCGAAAAAAATTAAATTTTCAATTGACTTACCTACTATAGTAGATTAGGCTTGTTTGTGGTAGGGATTTTTTCAAGCATTCTTTGTCACACAGATCTTGCCTGCATATAATAACCCTTAGTTGTCTTTAAGAGATATCTACGAATAGAAAAAGGGGTGCTAGAATATTTTTAGAAGTATTTTTACTCCGTCACTACAGAGAAACTTTCCAATTTAAACGCAAGTATAATTTTGAAGTAGTAGTAGTAATAAATGTCAAAATTCTGATGTCGATCGATCGAAATTCGAGCGTCTGATCTGTATCACCCTGATCTGTAAGTATAGGAGGATATATACGAGGAGTTTTCAAGCACACAAATATCAGGCTTACAAGATATAACCTGTCGTGAAAATGGTTAACATTTGAAATCCTGTTTGAATAGGAATGACTTCATTAGACAATCATAACACTGATTAGTCAATCTTTGAACTTTTTTTTTTTTTTTTTTTATTGCAAACGGTGGCAAACGAGCAAACAGTACACCTGATGGTAAGTGTTGCTGCCGCTCATGGACCTTTACAAAGCCGCTGCCTACCGCGAAGAAAGTGAAGGGAGTGTGAATGCGTGCTTTGAGGCTTGGTGATACCAAGGGCACCACCAAAACCCTTCACACTCAAACACCCTCAGAAAGTTGGGCTTCCGGATCTCTCGCTCACCGAACGAAGCGCAGTAACAAATCGCTACTACTCAGATGTCGATTTTCTGCGAGAGTGTGGTACTGCCCCGGACGGACCGGCCCGCGGCTGTAGACAGATAACTGTCGACAGTGTGGTCCTACCACTCTTAGATCTGAGATGATCTCCATTAGAACAAATTAATCGTACTGACAATGTATCTCTAATTTAAGTAAAACAGTATTTTAATTAATGAGTGCAAATGAATGTTAATTTATCGAAAAAAAATTAAATTTTGAATTAGTTCTTTGTATTATACAAAATAAAGATAATTAAGTGAAAATAATTATATTCATAAAATTATGTTTTTCATCAATGTTTCCTTACTACCTTCCCTCCTTATCATGAAAAATTATCGCTCGTAGACCCACTTTAGAGCCAAAGCTTTTTTATTTTTTTATTATTGTTGATGGCAAACGAGCAAACAGTATGTGATGATGCCTGATGGTAAGTGTTGCTGCCGCTCATGGAACTTTGCAAGGCCGCTGTCTACAGCGAAGTAAGTGAAGGGAGTGTAAATGCGTGCAAAGAAGTTCGATGATACTAAAACCACAAGAAACACAACACCCTCAGAAAGTTGGGCTTCCGGCTCACTCACTCACCAAACGAAACGCAGTAACAAATTGCTACTACTCGGACATCGATTTTCTGCGAGAATATGGTACTACCCCAGAGGGACCGGCCCGGGGCTGTAGGCAGATAACTGTCAACAGTGTGGTCGTACCAAGGGTAAGGGTTGAAAATATAATGTGCTATTACAGTTTCCCGTAGGAACCAAAATATATTCAGTACGATGATATGGCTTGAGAATAAAATATACCACTATCCTATAGTTGCCCGATACAAGACAAGACCCGAAGAGTGCATTTCAATAACTTAATATGATGATGATGATTTATATGCTTCTGCCTTGTACCATCGTCAACTTGCCCACTCTACTTTATAGGTAATTTTTACTTTTATGTCGTTTCTTTCAGCAAAATTAAATTACTTATGCGATGTACGAAATGATGTGTTCTTTTTGCAATATTTAGAATTCTATACCTTCTAATATATTACAGTCTGATTGGTTGTGGGCAATTTGAAAAGAATATTTACTTTAGTAGAATATAATTCACCACTATCTCATCCGTGAATGTCGTAAAAGATGACTAAAGGATATAATACGCATATAACATCAATGCAAGGGAAGGAAAACTCCAAAAAAAAGCTCCATACCAATTTGTCTCACCAGCATGGGATAGTAGGTCAAGGGACGTATATGAGCTGAAATGATGATATCATTTTGAAATAAAACAGGGTTTCACAAAAACACTTATAGTCAACTATATTTTATCTTCATATTCTATAAACGATGAGTAGAATAAAACATTAAATCACTATATATTAATTCAAACCAATCCCATTTCCCAAATCAAGCTAAAGTTTCTTCAAATAATTCTCATCCGATTTCACAGATGCGATTATTCAAGCAACTAGATCGAAATACTGAATAATTTATGGTGTAATATCAAATCGATTTAGTGATAACTTTGTTGAAATGTTTGATGTATTATAAAGATTTCTTTTATTTCTACTTTTTTGTGTAAAATACTGCATTATAATAGCAATAAACTTAGTTAATGGGATCCCCATTAGCTAGGTTCATTTCATCAGTCATTTTATAAAGTTATTCAACATATATGCATAGAATTAAATTATATATATATATATATATATATACCAATAAATAAAATTGGAGTGTCTGTTTGTAATGTCAAAATAATAGGCTTTTTTCATGCTCACACGGTTATTTGCACGACACCTATGCCTAAAATAGCAATTAAAAAATTTTTGTCTGTCTGTCTGTTTGTTCCGGGTAATCTTCAAAACGGTTGGACCGATTTCAAAAATTCTTTCACGATTGGAAAACTAGAATATCAGGGCGTAAACTAGGCTATATTTTATCCCGGTATTCCCACGAGAACGGGAACTACGCGGATAAAACCACTATAACCTATAACCCAAGCGAAGCGAGGGCGGGTTGCTAGTATATATATATAATTTAATTCTGTTAAAAACTGGCCAAGTCAAATCTAACCTACTTTAAGATCTCACATTTTTTTTTAAATAACAGCAATTGTTATATATAAAGAAATAGAGTAATACTTGTGCATAATATTATTTTGTTCCTATAAAAACATATTTGGATTTTGCATAGAACTTGGCACTCATTTAGATCTTCATTCTTTTTGCGGCGAAGCCCACAGCCAAGCATAATTTTTGTATTGAACTTGGCTCTCCTTTATAACATTTATGTTTTTGGTGGGATAACATATCATAATTGTTTAATAATAGGAGTTGTAAAAACCAATTAAGAAATTACCGGGATTGTTATCCCAGCAATAGCACTCTCTTGGGAAAATTACAAAACCAATTGCAATCGAAAACTCGAATGCCATTAAGGTTCATTGTGTATCAAAAGTAGCTATGGTACTTTATTGCTACGCTTATCGAAGCTGTACAGTCACTAATTTATTGGCTGATCAGTCAATTTTGGTTTCCGTTTCACGTAATATAAGAGCGGGGTGGAATCACCTCCTCGAACTCCTTTTGTATGAGTTTTCTAAATAATTCTTGTGAGTCTAAAGATATTTTAAAACGTAATTGTCATCTATGGAAACCATTGCTGAGCCTATCTTAAAAGATTTGTTTTAATGGTAATTTGAGATGGCCTTATTCCCATAAAAAGCCGACGTCTAAACGTGGCAAATATGGCAATCTAACAGCAGACTGCAATGGCCTATTTCAGATTTTCTTGGAGTGATGTTCGCTTGCCTTACATATAAGTGTTTTATTAATCCGCTGGAAAGGATGGAATGGTAAGTTGTATACGAATGGTCACTACGTTTATTATAAAATTAAAATATTAAATTCAACATATATAAAATAGAATAGCATTTATTGTCACATGATAACAATTATAATACATATTTTATAGTTAGTTTTGACAATAGGGGAATGCTCAGCGTTGTACTGCATAGAAATTATGCAGAGTTGGTTTTCAGCAAACCCTTTTCCTCAAATATATAAGAAAGAAATAAAAATAACAAGAAGAGAAAAAAAATATAGGAAATAAAATAATTAACAATAAGAATGATAAAAATATAAAACCTCTGAGCCAGTCGCTATCTCACCATGAGACTAACGCAAACCTCGGAGGAACATTATATGGCTCCCTAAATTCTTTTGATATAAAAGAAAAAATGTATCACAAGATTTATAGGAAAGCTAATAAACCGCAGGGCAGCTTGTGGCGTGCTGAATGTGAATGGTGACACTGCGGTCCTGAGTGCCCCACAGAGTCGGCCTCGTATCCAGCTGGCCTTTATTGGCTGGCTGGAGTGGAAACCGAAGAGTGCCCGCAGGAATCTCGATTCTGGCTTGCCTTAAACGGCTGGTCAGAGAGGGGTCGCCAGAGCTATATGCTCGGGGGTGGAAGTGTCATTTTCAAGGGCATAACTACGGGGAAACCACTGTGATGGTGAAATCGGCGTCGCACCGCTCGACACCCCAAGCCACTTGCACCAATGGTGCACCCCTGTTGCCCGTATGGCCTGTGGGTCTGTGGCGACCGTTTGGGGGGGCCCATTCAGTGAGCTAGCGAGTCACCGTCTGCCAAAGTTCAAGACGATAAAGGTATTGAAGGCAGATGACAGTTTTTCAATCAATAGTTGTTAGTTTAGCCAGTCCATCAAACCTCCAACCCCATAAACAGTTATTAGATACCATCATCACACAATAGTTTTACACCTACCGTTGGCAGTCCACGTGTGTTATGTACGGACGTGGAGTGTCATCGGTAGATGTCCCATCCCATTTTTACATTAAATTTCTCCAAAGGCCTCTGCGTGTTGGATCCATATCCCCATGTAAGCCTTTAAAAGGACCGGGTATCTTCCCTTGGGAGATAGCCGTGAATCGGAGATAGATAGAGAGAGAATGATAATAATATAAAAAAACATTAATGAATTGAATTATGAAGGATGAGCTTATATGATGAGTTCGCTTTTTCATTTTTGTTTGTGCGAATTTTGCGTGCTTGTTTGCGTGTGTGCATGTGCGTATGTGTGTGCGTATGTGTGTGTCCGTACCTATGTGGGCAGCGATTGGTTTATAAATTGCATCATCAATTTGGGCCCACATCTATCCCAGTTGGGCTCGAGCCTCCTGAATTATGGGAAGGAAATTGACCTATTATACCGCTGGTCAGATGTGTTGTCATGGGTTTTTATGCCGAGTTTTCCTTCTCTTGTTGTTTTCTGCATAATATATCTCTTAGTCGTCTTTTATTAACCCTCGACGCAAGAGCGGTGTTATAAGTTTGACGTCGATGTCTGCCTATGTGTGTGTGTCTGTTTGTCTGTTGCATCGTAACTCTCAAACGGATGGACCATTTTCGATGCCAGTTTCTTTGCGGTGTTTGGTTAACATCGGTCCAGCAGGATAAGAGTATCGGCTCTTTTCCAAAGTAATATAATGCCATATGATTACTCGATTAAGTGCTAAACGCGTGCGAGTGTAATCGTTAAATAACAATTAATTGATAATTCCTCTTGAACGAAATATCTTTTTTTATTATTTTAATTTCAATCGGGGTATATTGAAAATTTTCAATTTTAGTTATGACTAGCAATCCGCCCTCGCTTCGCTTCGGTTATAGGTTATAGTGGTTTTACCCGCGTAGTTCCCGTTCCCGTGGGAATACCGGGATAAAATGTAGCCTAGTTTACGCCCTGATATTATAGCTATCCATTGGTGAAAGAATTTTTGAAATCGGTCTAGCCGTTTTGAAGATTACCCGGAACAAACAGACAGACAAACAAAAATTTTTTAATTGCTATTTTAGGCATAGGTGTCGTGCAAATAACCGTGTGAGCATGAAAAAAGCCTATTATTTAGACATTACAAACAGACACTCCAATTTTATTTATTGGTATAGATGTCTACGGGCAAGTTAGGGAGTGATGAATTGTTCATACTCATAATTCATTCATGAATTCATACTCCGTCACCTGAGGGAATATATAAATTTATTTAGATTAAATTAGACTCACTTAAGTAAATAAGGTTTTAATAAATAAAACCTAGACCTAGACCTCTATTAAGACACAGTTGTTAGCAAAGTAACAAATATATGTACCAAATAACAATGATAAAAATTGCCACATTACCTTACGTTTATTTCCCTAAGGGTTAGGCCGTTCAAGCTGTCTTAATACGCCTTTCTGTTTTGATGATATTTATTTAATGCCGCCGCTGCGACGTAGTATAGTTGCCGACCTACTGTATAAAGTGTTAAGCCTTCGATTTCCACGTAGAAGGACAATAATCTTCATTCAGCGTTCGGGTCCCTATGAAGTATTTGCTTGACGGGCATTGATGTTTCCAGGAGCATTTCCGACGACTTGCTCCGCGCCTCTTTCGCAGCTTATGCCGAATGTAGGTGGACCAGTGCTACGTGCCCACCGCTGTACGCGGCGGTGGTCTGGTTGATGGCCCTCTACGACGCATGGCTGTGGGCAGCATCCCTGACCGTCTGTTTAAGGGCACTCTTGTGACAACAAAAGAGGAACACAACAATCAGGGTCATTCGTTGTTATCTCACAGTGGTAACGGAGACTAAGTGCCTATTGACAGGAACTGTCTCGTAGTACCTGGAAGCGGAGATGCTCGCTAACATTGAGAAATAATTTAAAGGCAGCCTGAACATATTCTAAGTTAAAAAATAAACAAGGCAAAGTTGAACAATCTAAGAGCGTTGATAACGTTCAATCTATCTCGTCAGTAGTTCGATTTGTGTTAAGAGAACCAATCAAAGCCGAGATCCAATCGAAAATGTAATCAGCTATGAATTGAATCGACGACTAAGAATTTTTCAAGCTTTGAAGAGAATTCTAGCGGAACTATATTAATTTTTTACAAAACAATAATATTTCTAGTACATTTTATTTCAATTTTAGAATTATATCAAACATGGACATTTGTAAAGTAATATTGGTTTCAAATAACCGTGCTTAATTCGGTATTTCTTTTTTTGTTATTTGTGATTTTTGGAAAACATTATTCTAATACGAGTTTTTCTTACAAAAAGAGCTATTTCTTCAAAAAAAAAGGGGAAAACCAAAGATCTAACTGAAGCTATCTTAGTGAGACTGCTGGATTTCCCAAATGAGATATTTTTGTTCTCGACGATAGTGGTTAAAATTACATTCATATTTTAATGAAAAAATGTTTCATTACGTGAAAATACTGAGAAAACGATAGAACGAGACATTTTCTATTCATGAATTCTGTCTAAAATAGTTTATCGCCCCTAAAATCTCCTGCACACTAAATTTCAAGGAAATGATTAAGGACGTTTCTGCTAAAATATACAATCAGCTCATATTCGTCCCACTGCTAGAATCGTGCTTCCTCTGCCACGTTAGTCCCGCATTTTAAATCGGTAATATGTCCTTAAATAAGACTTTGGGTTCGAGTCTCGAACTGGACACAATTTTTTAGGATTTTTAGTGGGTGCTTGAAACTTTGAATGGTAGCTTAGGTTACTACTATATAAGCATATAAACAGCTACTTAAATAAACAAGACAGCTACTATAAACAAGACAGGTACTTAAACAAGCAACTTGAGAAAATTTCCGTGCATTCAAGCGTTTCTGCCATATCTACTATAGTAATCAATCTTAAGGCTCACGTATAGGCCCCGTTAGTTCTCCAATATTCCAGGTGCTGTGCGGCTGGGCTTATCGTAACTGCACGTCTTCTTACTTATTGACTAACTAGTCAATTTTGCTTTATGTCGCCCGCATTGCCTGGGAGGGAACTGGAATCAAACTCTTCCAACTCCTCCTGTTTAACTATTTCTAATTAAATTTGTTGCAGATTCCAAGACAATTAAAATCATTGCCCGGGACTGCCTGAGGGTCTAACCTCGGTGTGATCTATGGAGACCATTGTAGATCCGGGCTTACAGGAGTTACAGTGGTGGGAATGTGTGGTGGGATTAGTGCCATAAAAAGACAGCTACTTAGTAGTAAAATATTATCAAAATTGGTCCAGACGTTTTGAAGATTACTCGCCATAAACAGACACAAAAAAACTAGTTTTATTCATAGATATCGTACATAACCGGGTGAGCATGCAAAACCTACTATTACATTGACATTAAAAACAGTCACTTCAATTTTATTTATTTGTATAATAAAATTGTTAAATTAGTATGACTGTAAAAGCTCTCTTAAAATTCTTCCTTTTTCTTCTGCCAGTGTTAAAGTAAGTTTACAATATACCTTTAAATATTTTATGATGCTTAAAATGGATCCATTCGCCATATAATTATTGCATTTATTGTCCTCTATAACAATATAATGCTTATAGTTATGAAATTTGGAATAGAAAATGTTGCAATTCCATATTTGCTACTATTGTAAATGCGAGAATACTATCTATTTTGGATGTTTGTCAATCAATCAGGACAAATCGTTTGAATTTTGGGTCTGTTCTTCAGTTTACATTTATTAATATTAGAATTTTATCGTATCGCATTTTTAAAAGGTACATGTCATCATTATCATCATCATCCAGCCTATCACCGTTGGACTACCTTCATGTTACACCACAAAGTCATCCGGGCCTGCGTCGCTTGCATCCAACGACGCTCACCAACTTCCACCAGGTCGTCGGTAAACCTGGTAGGATGGTCTCCTACACTGCTTCGTCCGATACATGGCTGCCACTTGAGAACCGTTCTTCCCCAGTGTTTGTCGATTCGTCGAGCGATATTGTTTATTCATTGCCAATTTAGTATGCTAATTCTTCTTGCTATGTCGGCTACACCGGTTTTCGTATTTCGGATTCTATCTCGCAGAGAAATCTCACCCCTTAGCACGCTGAACTGCTTTAAGGTGGTTATGGGGGCTACATTTAAGGACCGCATTTCTGTGCCGTAAGTCATCACTGGTAATACACACTAGTCGTAGACCTATACTTTCAACCATAACACCCGCCGCACATGCCCACACTCGCATTGGCCGTCACGAGCCGTGTGCGAGTGGCAGTATTTAAAACCTATGGCGTATAGCGTATAAGCTCATGTACGTGCCTGCGTCGACACGTAAGAGCAAATGTGGAGTTCGGGATTTTTTTTTGTGTGTGTGTAGCTGTTGGTCGCAGATGACCTTGATAGCTAAACGCTCCTTCTCTCGTATAGATCTTATCTGCATATTGTAATTCCTTAGTAAGAGATCCACGGACAAAAAAGGGGTAGTAAAGTATTCTTAGAAGTATTCTTACTCCATTACTACACAGAAACTTTCCACTTTAAACGCAAGTATAATTTTGAAGAGTAATAAATGTCAAAATTCCAATGGCGATCGATCGAAATTCGAGCGTAACACCCTGATCTGTAAATATAGGAATCCTCCTATATTTACAGATCAGGGTGTTACGCTCAAATATACGAGGAGTTCTTAAGCACACAAATATCAGGCTTACAAGATATAGCTTGTCGTGAAAATAGTTAACATTTGAAAGCCTGTTTGAATAGGAATGACTTCATTAGACAATGATAAGACTGATTAGCCAATCTTTGATCTTCATTAGAACAAATTAATCGTACTTGTCTGACATTGTATCCTTGTAACTTTTCAAAGGTTACGCTACAAAGGTATTTATAGGCCTTTGTGCCTACCGTATTTTCCACTTAATTGACACTTTGTTGGATTAATGCTTAGCTCTATAGTTAATTGCTATTTCCTTGACGTCATCTTTGAATAATCCTTTAAAGCGTACATATCGTTTTGTTTAATCTATAACAATATTTTAAAGGGGAAAGATTTATATTCTGTATTTTTATTTGGTCAAAAATCTATATATATAAAAGAAAGTAGTGTTAGTTACACTATTTATAACTCAAGAATGGCAGTACCGATTTGGCTGAAAATTGGTGGGGAGGTAGCTTAGAACCAGGAGGCAGACATAGGACTTTTTACCCCGTTCGATCGCGTTGCCGTTTCCCGTTCGATAAAATGTCAAAGCAACGTAGTATAACAAAAACGCATTTGATATGTAATAACAAAACGCAAATGACAGCTAAACGTAATTTTGTCTACAGTTAAATATGGTTGAAAATTTGGTAATTATAATTTTGTCAGAAATCAATAATCAGTCATTTGTATTCTCTTTGAATCATCATTAACACTGCCGCAACCAAGACGATCGAATCTTTTCGGACAAAGCTGTAATGGTTCTTCCAGAGACTATATTTTCGGAAATTTAGAAAATATATTTACGAAAAGAATTATGGCGGTACGAAGTTCACCGGGTCAGCTAGTATACTCATAAAAAACTTGTTTACGATTTAAAACTGATTGTCAAATCATAATCATTATACAGCTTATATGTGTACCACTACTGAGCTCAAGCTTCTTCCGTAATTGGAGGGAAATTGACCTACTATACCACGCTACTCAAAACAAGGTTTTATTTCAAGTATTCCTTCTTTTGCATAAATGCTATTTGTATATTATAATACCTTAGTCGTCTTTTACGATACCCATAAACAAGAAATGGAGTGGTGAATGGTATTACTCGGTCACCACACGGAATTTGTTTTGTCACATGTGGGACACGAATCCAAACTTTTCGAAATCCATACCAGTTATCCTATCAATTAGATTAACGTGGACTAACTAATGACAAACAAATTATCACTCGTATTTGTTGTCGTTATAGAAGACGTGTATTATCTATCAGAGAAAAAGGGACTACTTTTAAAAAATCATTCACTAATAGAACGCTACATTACTATTGAGAATAAGGTATATTTTTATTCGATTTAGATTAAATATCCCTTTTTTGGGTGGGCTAACATCAGCACAAAAGTCGTCTATCCTGTTCAAGGCGACTCAAGGGCGGCGCGCGGCCCTTTAATACTAAAAAAAAATGGTTTCACCCTCGTAGTTGTCGTCTCGAGTAAGAATATTATTCACCACCCCATTTCTTGCACGAGGGTGTCCTGAAAGACGATTACCGGATTATACATAATATTCAGATAACAACTATGCAACCAGTGTGTGTTACCAGCGATGACTTTCGACACTGAAACGTGGTCCCTAAATTCGGTCCCTAAAGTCGGTCTTATAAAAAAGCCCAAAGTTGGTCAACGTGCTATGGAGAGGGTTATGCTCGGTATTTTTATATGTGATAAAATATAGAATACGGAAATCCGTAGAAGAATGGATGTAACTGACATAGCTCGCAAAATTTGCGCTACGTTGAAATAGCGATGGGTAGGCAACACCGTTCGACGAACCGACAACCGCTGGGGAAGAAAGGTTCTCAAGTGGCGACCACGTATCGGACGACGCAGTGTAGGACGTCCCCCACTAGGTGGACCGACGACCTGGTGAAAGTTGCTGGGCGTCGTTGGATGCAGGCGGTATAGGACTGCACACTGTGGCGTAACATGAGGGAGGCCTACGTCCAGCAGACGGTCTTAGGCTGAAATGATGATGATGAATGATGAACATCTATGAAAGAGAAAGAAAACTTGAAAGAAACCTTATACCAAAACGTTCGATTAGCGTGGTATAATAGATATAATTTGCCTCCCATTGTGTAGGAGGCTCAAGCCCAGCAATAAAACGTATATGAGCTGTTGTGATGTGAATATCTGACACCAACAATAAAATTATAATGTTACATCTGCAGTATTCCTGCAACATTATATTGAAACATCTATCTTGTATTACGTCGTAATTGTACCACAAGAAACGTTCATCTGATACTCTAAGTGCTATGCAGAAGCACTTAATAAGTGAACATGTATCACTGTCTAAGCGTAGTCGAGTAAATTATCAACGTACACTATAAAACAACGATTATATAATGATTTCTGATGTTTACACGAATGTTACACACATTAGGGGAGAGCAGGTAGGATTCGTACACTTTTTACATTAGGTCATATAAAAGCAAAACTAATCGCTATTTCCAGATAAATTTAATGGTACTGAATTGTCTACCTATCTGGCTTTAACAGTAATGTAGTTCAGATTTGATATAAAGTAACATAACAAAGCTATGAAAAAAATTGCGAAAAATGGAAATCGTACGAAAGCACCCCACACGCGGGGTAGCTTCGTACAGTGAAGAGGGTACATTCGTACATAGTGGGGAGCTTCCGTACACAGAAATTGAGAACGCTATTTGTATGAAATTAAACTTATTAAGAACTTTATTAAGATCCAAATTACGACAGAATACACCTTAAACGTCGTGATAATTAACAATAAGTATAAGTTACTTATATTCTTTAACAAACAGCTTTTCAAAATGTACGTCATAAAATCAATATTTAAATTAACGATTAGGGTAATATTACAATCACATAACAAATCTAATGCACATTGTACAACATAGTAAGATCTTTTTAAATACATAAATATTAGCTGTTTTTGCTGTAGCAGCAGATTTTGGCAGCGGCAATACATAGACCACGTCTGATAAGTATACTGTGCTGTCGTCTTGGTATCAGGAAAAACAAATTTCCTAGCACACTTCTTTCTCAAAAATGAAACTTTATATTCCATGGAACTGTATTTCATTAGAACTTGTCCTATATAATGTAAAACAGTCTTTTCTTCTCGAATTTACCCAAAACAAAGCTTTTTCTTTAATATTTACCGTCATAACTGGCTTTTCGTTTTCAATATCAAAACCTTCTGACATTTCTTCGAAGAAATAACACTAACATTCTCTCAAACTTATATCTGTCTGGTCTTCACTGTCATTTTCTATAGTTTTTTATGCTTCTCTGGTTTGGTTTCTTTATTATCCAATAGCAAATTCAGCGCTCGTTTCATTTTCTTAGCATTAGCTTTTCTCTCTTGCTCCTGTTTCTTCATCGTTTTTGATTTTTTTATTTCTATCAGTCTATTTTTCTCAGGAGTATCTGTATATATCATGGCATGATCCTAAAATGATAATATTTTAATTTAACGAATTTTCTGAACTAACGCAGGGTGCATTCGTACAGTACGAATTTACCCCATTTACGCTGTACGAAGGTACCTCAAACGAAATATTCTTAATATAATTTCAAAATAAAAATAACAATTGAAGTTACTACAAAATTTATGTTTACATATTAATCTAAGATACTTATTCAAAAAATATTATAAATTACTTTAACAATTTTAGCATATCTTATTGATAATAAATCTTTTCAAAGCTGAATCAAAAAATTACTTACGCTGTCTAAAAACATGTATCGACTTGTCTCAAAGAAGTATAGTGCGGCAGTGCTACCTGGTTTACCTGGGAGCCTTTGTGCATATGTGGGCCTTACATGCACACAAATAAAAACGCGTCAACATGTAGAATAGTATAGATATGACTCCTGTATGAATGCTCCCTCTGTACGAATCCTACCTGCTCTCCCCTATATTTTTTTTTTATAGTAGGTATAGTAGTAGTTGTAGTTCGTTTTGTATTTTTATTTATGGTTTGGTCATGCTCACTGAATAAGGTTCTGCTTGCGGTAGCTATGTGGGACAGGTCGCTCCCTTCCCTCTAATTTGGTTGAGGAGAGTGATGGCTGCTCTAGTAGTTAACTCGTGATCGGGTGTTGCTTGTGGGATCTGGTCCAGCCATATTTTCTTCCTTTCTTTATGCTTTAATTTTTTTTTGTCTTATATTAGATCTTGAAAATTTATACATATATACAATTTCGAAGGGCATCACACTGGAGCTAATACCATATATGTTGTACGAAGCATAATATTATGTATATTTAAAGGTTTAAGAAAAAAAATGACTGCCCGCTGAGTTTCTTGCCGGATCTTCTCAGTTAGTGGCCGCGTTCCAATCCGGTGGTAGATTATTGTATTGTATTCAAACGTGTAATTTGACAATATATAAGTGCCCTTAAGGGGCCTAAATGATTTGATTTGATTTAATATATCATTTCGACTCATATACGTCCCACTGCTGGGCTCGAGCATCCTCCACAATAGAAGGGCAATTGACCTTACTATAACATGCTGGTCAGACAGGTTGGTATTAGCTAGCCGTTGCTTGCATAGTTGTTATATGTCCAGTAATACCCCGGACTTACGCGATAGGTGTTCAATAAGGAGTGATAATCGCGTGAGTCGAATTCGCGTTAAGTCGGGATTTAATTTTGCTTATATTAAATGTACAAAAAAATTAGTTATTTGAAGCTACTTCAAAGAAGACAACATTTTTAAAGAATATGTTCAAACTATTATATAAAAAATAATTGAAAATTTATGAATAAAAAAGTAAATCTAAGCCTTGAGCGCTCGAAGAGAAAACCACTTAGCGTTAAACGCGGTAGCGTAGGTAGGGGTATTACTGTATATTTAATCCCCTAGTCGTCTTTTACGACATCCACGTATCCACAGGGAGTGGTGAATTGTATTCTTACTCCGTCACCACACGGACAACGAGTATTATACATTACATATACAACTATTTTTACGTATTTAATCGCTTTTGTATTAGATTTTTGGTTCCCCGGAATGTCTTTCTATGATATTGAAAAGTGTTCAAAGCAAAAATAAATCCATAAAAATTGTTTTATTTACAACAATTTCACTTAAATACTTATACACTACCTGGTGAAATATGAAGAAATAGCGTTATACATAGAAGCGGCTTCACTACTTACCGGTCCACATCAGGAATACCTTTTTCCCGTCAGTACCGTATTTAATATCTCTATCCACAAAATAAAACTGCCAATACCTTTAACCTATAAAGTAAGGCGAAAATTCTCCCCTACTTAATTTATGACAACCATTAACCAGACGAATGCCAGATCTACATAAAGTTGAAAATGGCGTGAACATAAGGTACTACTGAGATAGTATTATGACATTCGGTGACATTAACTTTTTAGTATAAAGTTTGGTGCGAGGTAAAAGAGGACTTACGAGTATGTATATGTTACACGAGCACTTAGAAATTCTAACTGGAAACCTTTTTTAACCCCCGACACAAAAATAAGGTTATTTTTTTTTACAGTTGGATTGCGGTCAGCGGGTTCCTCACACCACTCCGTCCGGGGCGACAGAGGGGCTTAAGCACGCACACCCGCAACCCACCCACGATGCACGTCGCCTTCGTCGTTGGGCCGACCACCGGAGCAGGGTTCCTTATCATCAGTGGTAAAAAAAAAGAATAGGGTTATAAGTTTGACGTCGATGTCTGTCTGTAGCATCGTTGCTCTCAAATGGATGGACCAATTTCAATACGGTTTTTCTTCATTTGAAAGCCAGTTTCTTCGCGGTAGTTCTTAGCTATATTTGGTTAATATCGAACCAGCAATGTACAAGTATTAGCTCTTTTCCAAAATGAAGTAATGCCATGATTACTCGATTAAGTGCTGTATAATCGTTGAATGACAATTGATTAATAATTCATATTAAAGAGAAAATAATATTTTGAAGTTATACTTCTTTAGGCGCGTTATGAAAAAATGATGAGAGTGAAATTTTAATTATGTGACACAAAATTAACAGCATGAAGTTGTCTGCTCCGCTCATTAAGTCTCGAAAAAAAAGCTACCAACAAAATAGAAATTGAACCTCGATATTAGTCGCGCATGTTGGTACGCTCGTCACCTCTGATCACTGTTTTTTCTTTTTTTTTTTTTTTTAGTATTTTTTTTTATTTTTTTTATATATATTTTTTTTTTATTTAGATTATTCTCTAAATTTGGTTTTTAATAATTATATATATATATATATATATATATATATATATTAATGATGCCAAAGAAGTATAACTTCTCGCGCGTACATAAGTACACGCATCCATTTTTTTTTTTATTATTTTAGTTTGTGTTAGGGTTATTAAAAATTTTCAATTTCATTTAATATTACGATAACGTTGTACGAACAATAGCGCCCACACCGACCACATTCATCGCTGTTTTTTTGATGATATAAGGTCTTATATATCGATGATTATCGCCTGCATGTACGAAGAATTATGACTCATTGTCACGTTCCGCCTGAGCTGAGCGTGTAAGCGACAGCGCGGAACAAGCGATAAAGAGGCACGATCGGCCTAAGCGTTTGACTTCTGACATATCTATCTCTAATTTAAGTAAAACATTATTTTAATTAATGAGTGGAAATAAACGTTATTAATGAGTGTAAATAAACGTTTATTTATCGAAAAAAATTAAATTTTCAATTGACTTACCTACTATAGTAGATTAGGCTTGTTTGTGTAGGGATTTTTTCAAGAATTCTTTGTCACACAGATCTTGCCTGCATATTATAACTCTTAGTTGTCTTTAAGAGATATCTACGAATAGAAAAAGAGATGCTAAAATATTTTTAGAAGTATTTTTACTCCGTCACTACAGAGAAACTTTCCAATTTAAACGCAAGTATAATTTTGAAGTAGTAGTAGTAATAAATGTCAAAATTCTGATGTCGATCGATCGAAATTCGAGCGTCTGATCTGTATCACCCTGATCTGTAAGTATAGGAGGATATATACGAGGAGTTTTCAAGCACACAAATATCAGGCTTACAAGATATAACCTGTCGTGAAAATGGTTAACATTTGAAATCCTGTTTGAATAGGAATGACTTCATTAGACAATCATAACACTGATTAGTCAATCTTTGATCTCCATTAGAACAAATTAATCGTACTTGTTTGACAATGTATCTCTAATTTAAGTAAAACAGTATTTTAATTAATGAGTGCAAATGAATGTTAATTTATCGAAAAAAAATTAAATTTTGAATTAGTTCTTTGTATTATACAAAATAAAGATAATTAAGTGAAAATAATTATATTCATAAAATTATGTTTTTCATCATTGTTTTCTTACTACCTTCCCTCCTTCACGAAAAATTATCCCCCGTAGACCCACTTTAGAGCCAAAGCTTTTTTATTTTTTTATTATTGTTGATGGTAAACGAGCAAACAGTATGTGATGATGCCTGATGGTAAGTGTTGCTGCCGCTCGTGGACCTTCGCAAGGCCGTTGTCTACAGCGAAGTAAGTGAAGGAAGTGTAAATGCGTGCAACGAAGTTCGATAATACTAAAACCACACGCAAACACCCTCAGAAAGTTGGGCTTCCGGCTCTCTCACTCACCAAACGAAACGCAGTAACAAATTGCTACTACTCGAACATCGATTTTCTGCGAGAATATGGTACTACCCCAGAGGGACCGGCCCGGGGCTGTAGGCAGATAACTGTCAACAGTGTGGTCGTACCAAGGGTAAGGGTTGAAAATATAATGTGCTATTACAGTTTCCCGTAGGAACCAAAATATATTCAGTACGATGATATGGCTTGAGAATAAAATATACCACTATCCTATAGTTGCCCGATACAAGACAAGACCCGAAGAGTGCATTTCAATAACTTAATATGATGATGATGATTTATATGCTTCTGCCTTGTACCATCGTCAACTTGCCCACTCTACTTTATAGGTAATTTTTACTTTTATGTCGTTTCTTTCAGCCAAATTAAATTACTTATGCGATGTACGAAATGATGTGTTCTTTTTGCAATATTTAGAATTCTATACCTTCTAATATATTACAGTCTGATTGTGGGCAATTTGAAAAGAATATTTACTCTATGTAGTAGAATACAATTCACCACTATCTCATCCGTGGATGTCGTAAAAGACGACCAAAGGATATAATACGCATATAACATCAATGCAAGGGAAGGAAAACTCCAAAAAAAGCTCCATACCAATTTGTCTCACCAGCATGGGATAGTAGGTCAAGGGACGTATATGAGCTGAAATGATGATATCATTTTGAAATAAAACAGGGTTTCACAAAAATGCTTATAGTCAACTATATTTTATCTTCATATTCTATAAACGATGAGTAGAATAAAACATTAAATCACTATATATTAATTCAAACCAATCCCATTTCCCAAATCAAGCTAAAGTTTCTTCAAATAATTCTCATCCGATTTCACAGATGCGATTATTCAAGCAACTAGATCGAAATACTGAATAATTTATGGTGTAATATCAAATCGATTTAGTGATAACTTTGTTGAAATGTTTGATGTATTATAAAGATTTCTTTTATTTCTACTTTTTTGTGTAAAATACTGCATTATAATAGCAATAAACTTAGTTAATGGGATCCCCATTAGCTAGGTTCATTTCATCAGTCATTTTATAAAGTTATTCAACATATATGCATAGAATTAAATTATATATATATATATATATATATATATATATATATATATATATATATATATATATATATATATATATAAATAAAATTGGAGTGTCTGTTTGTAATGTCAAAATAATAGGCTTTTTTCATGCTCACACGGTTATTTGCACGACACCTATGCCTAAAATAGCAATTAAAAAATTTTTGTCTGTCTGTCTGTTTGTTCCGGGTAATCTTCAAAATCAAAAATTCTTTCACGAATGGAAAACTAGAATATCAGGGCGTAAACTAGGCTATATTTTATCCCGGTATTCCCACGAGAACGGGAACTACGCGGATAAAACGACTATAACCTATAACCGAAGCGAAGCGAGGGCGGGTTGCTAGTATATATATATAATTTAATTCTGTTAAAAACTGGCCAAGTCAAATCTAACCTACTTTAAGATCTCACATTTTTTTTTAAATAACAGCAATTGTTATAAACTCATTTGCAAAAAAAAACGGGCGGTTTTGATTTTCATTCATATTTAAAAAGATACAATACCAAAAAGGTTTCAATCGTTTGTACACGTTACTGGCCGGTTTTAAAAATGCTGTGGTATTTAAAAAAGTACGTTCTAAATTCAATTTTTCATTTGATGTTCATTTTTACAGAAAACCCCTTTTTATCCTACATTTTTGTCGCGAAGTTCCAGAAGTTAACATCGACTTTCATAACTTTTATTCAATTTTTATCGATTAATTTCATATCCTTGACTGTCAAAGCTTTATTTAATGCTGTTTGGCTGTATCAAAAATGGTAGATAAAGTGGTAAAAGCTACCAAAATTATCGCGCTGCTTGAAGAGGGTTGCAGCCAATGTTTCGTGGCTAGGAGGCTAAATGTTAGTCGCTCGACAGTCCAAAGGACCTGGCAGCGATATCAGGAGACTGGTTCCGTCGAGAGAAGGCCTGGTTCTGGAAGAAAACCATGTACCCAACCACGGGATGATCGTTTTCTTGTGAGTCGCGCATTGAGAAATCGCAAATCTTCGTATGTGGATCTTAAGAACAACCTCCAAGAAGTAAGAAATGTGCATATTAGTCTATGGACGGTCAGGAGGAGGCTTCTCGCTGCCAATATACGCAGTCACCGCCCGGCCCGCGGCCCCAAATTATTCCGTGAGCACAGAGTTCACAGGCTTAGGTTCGCTAGAAATTGTGAATCATGGACTCAAGACGATTGGAATAGGGTTTTGTTCTCTGATGAAGCCAGGATATCTCTGTTCGGTGAAGATCGACGTCGGCGAGTGCTAAGAAGACAAGGAGAACGCTTTGCAGAGGCATGTTTCGAAGAAATCACACCTTATGGTGGGGGCTCTGTTATGTTTTGGGCAGGAATAAATTCAATGGATCGTACAGAGTTAGTCTTCATTGAAAACGGCTCACTGACTGGGCATCGATACATAACGGAAGTTCTAATTTCTCATGCACAACCCGCATTGGCCGCTCTAGGTGAAGACTCGATTTTTATGGACGACAATGCTCGCGCCCACCGATCCCGCGATGTTAATGCGTATGTGCAAGAGGTCGGCATTCGTCGTTTGGATTGGCCAGCTCGAAGTCCCGACCTCAATCCCATAGAGCATGTCTGGGACGTTCTGAAACGGCGTGTGAGATCAGTACACCCGGCTCCGCAGACCATCAGAGAGCTGAAGAATGTGATTACTGCGGAGTGGGAACGTATTCCGCAAGCAAGTATCCGGGATATACTCGCTAGCATGCCCAGACGAATTCAAGCTGTGATTTTAGCTAGAGGGGGTCACACTCGATACTAAACATTTATCTGCTTTTACTTTATTAAAGAAAAACAAACAAAAAAACTTTTTTATTTTTACTTCATGAGCATATGCACTACTAGCGAATATACACTACTAGCGAGGTTTAGCATTATTTCCCATAAATTGTATCTAAATTTTATGAAATACTGATGAAAACGATTATTTTCTTATTAATTTAGCAAATTGTGTGGATAAAACTACCTATAATTATCAAACAAAGAAATATTAACATTTGAAATGGTTCATTGCTTAGGTGCCCGTTTTTTTTGCAAGTGACTGTATATAAAGAAATAGAGTAATACTTGTGCATAATATTATTTTGTTCCTATAAAAACATATTTGGATTTTGCATAGAACTTGGCACTCATTTAGATCTTCAATCTTTTTGCGGCGAAGCCCACAGCCAAGCATAATTTTTGTATTGAACTTGGCTCTCCTTTTTTACATTTATGTTTTTGGTGGGATAACATATCATAATTGTTTAATAATAGGAGTTGTAAAAACCAATTAAGAAATTACCGGGATTGTTATCCCAGCAATAGCACTCTTTTGGGAAAATTACAAAACCAATTGCAATCGAAAACTCGAATGCCATTAAGGTTCATTGTGTACCAAAAGTAGCTATGGTACTTTATTGCTACGCTTATCGAAGCTGTACATTCACTAATTTATTGGCTGATCAGTCAATTTTGGTTTCCGTTTCACGTAATATAAGAGCGGGGTGGAATCACCTCTTCGAACTCCTTTTGTATGAGTTTTCTAAATAATTCTTGTGAGTCTAAAGATATTTTAAAACGTAATTGTCATCTATGGAAACCATTGCTGAGCCTATCTTAAAAGATTTGTTTTAATGGTAATTTGAGATGGCCTTATTCCCATAAAAAGCCGACGTCTAAACGTGGCAAATATGGCAATCTAACAGCAGACTGCAATGGCCTATATCAGATTTTCTTGGAGTGATGTTCGCTTGCCTTACATATAAGTGTTTTATTAATCCGCTGGAAAGGATGGAATGGTAAGTTGTATACGAATGGTCACTACGTTTATTATAAAATTAAAATATTAAATTCAACATATATAGAATAGAATAGCATTTATTGTCACATGATAACAATTATAATACATATTTTATAGTTAGTTTTGACAATAGGGGAATGCTCAGCGTTGTACTGCATAGAAATTATGCAGAGCTGGTTTTCAGCAAACCCTTTTCCTCAAATATATAAGAAAGAAATAAAAATAACAAAAAGAGAAAAAAAAAATATAGGAAATAAAATAATTAACAATAAGAATGATAAAAATATAAAACCTCTGAGCCAGTCGTTATCTCACCATGAGACTAACGCAAACCTCGGAGGAACATTATATGGCTCCCTAAATACTTTTGATATAAAAGAAAAATGTATCACAAGATTTATAGGAAAGCTAATAAACCGCAGGGCAGCTTGTGGCGTGCTGAATGTGAGTGGTGACACTGCGGTCCTGAGTGCCCCACAGAGTCGGCCAGGGCCTCGTATCCAGCTGGCCTTTATTGGCTGGCTGGAGTGGAAACCGAAGAGTGCCCGCAGGAATCTCAATTCTGGCTTGCCTTAAACGGCTGGTCAGAGAGGGGTCGCCAGAGCTATATGCTCGGGGGTGGAAGTGTCATTTTCAAGGACATAACTACGGGGAAACCACTGTGATGGTGAAATCGGCGTCGCACCGCTCGACACCCCAAGCCACTTGCACCAATGGTGCACCCCTGTTGCCCGTATGGCCTGTGGGTCTGTGGCGACCGTTTGGGGGGGCCCATTCAGTGAGCTAGCGAGTCACCGTCTGCCAAAGTTCAAGACGATAAAGGTATTGAAGGCAGATGACAGTTTTTCAATCAATAGTTGTTAGTTTAGCCAGTCCATCAAACCTCCAACCCCATAAACAGTTATTAGATACCATCATCACACAATAGTTTTACACCTACCGTTGGCAGTCCACGTGTGTTATGTACGGACGTGGAGTGTCATCGGTAGATGTCCCATCCCATTTTTACATTAAATTTCTCCAAAGGCCTCTGCGTGTTGGATCCATATCCCCATGTAAGCCTTTAAAAGGACCGGGTATCTTCCCTTGGGAGATAGCCGTGAATCGGAGATAGATAGAGAGAGAATGATAATAATATAAAAAAACATTAATGAATTGAATTATGAAGGATGAGCTTATATGATGAGTTCGCTTTTTCATTTTTGTGTGTGCGAATTTTGCGTGCTTGTTTGCGTGTGTGCATGTGCGTATGTGTGTGTCGGTACCTATGTGGGCAGCGATTGGTTTATAAATTGCATCATCAATTTGGGCCCACATCTATCCCAGTTGGGCTCGAGCCTCCTGAATTATGGGAGGGAAATCGACCTACTATACCGCTGGTCAGATGTGTTGTCATAGGCTTTTATGCCGAGTTTTCCTTCTCTTGTTGTTATCTGCATAATATATTTCTTAGTCTTCTTTTATTAACCCTCGACGCAAGAGCGTTGTTATAAGTTTGATGTCGATGTCTGTCTGTCTGTGTGTGTGTCTGTTGCATCGTAACTCTCAAACGGATGGACCATTTTCGATGCCAGTTTCTTTGCGGTGTTTGGTTAACATCGGTCCAGCAGGATAAGAGTATCGGCTCTTTTCCAAAGTAATATAATGCCGTATGATTACTCGATTAAGTGCTTAACGCGTGCGAGTGTAATCTTTAAATAACAATTAATTGATAATTCCTCTTGAACGAAATATCTTTTTTTATTATTTTAATTTCAATCGGGGTATATTGAAAATTTTCAATTTTAGTTATGATGTCTACGGGCAAGTTAGGGAGTGATGAATTGTATTCATACTCCGTCACCTCAGGGAATATATAAATTTATTTAGATTAAAATAGACTCACTTAAGTAAATAAGGTTTTAATAAATAAAACCTAGACCTAGACCTCTATTAAGACACAGTTGTTAGCAAAGTAACAAATATATGTACCAAATAACAATGATAAAAATTGCCACATTACCTTACGTTTATTTCCCTAAGGGTTAGGCCGTTCAAGCTGTCTTAATACGCCTTTCTGTTTTGATGATATTTATTTAATGCCGCCGCTGCGACGTAGTATAGTTGCCGACCTACTGTATAAAGTGTTAAGCCTTCGATTTCCACGTAGAAGGACAATAGTCTTCATTCAGCGTTCGGGTCCCTATGAAGTATTTGCTTGACGGGCATTGATGTTTCCAGGAGCATTTCCGACGACTTGCTCCGCGCCTCTTTCGTAGCTTATGCCGAATGTAGGTGGACCAGTGCTACGCGCCCACCGCTGTACGCGGAGGTGGTCTGGTTGATGGCCCTCTACGGCTTATGGCTGTGGGCAGCATCCCTGAGCGTCTGTTTAAGGGCACTCTTGTGACAACAAAAGAGGAACACAACAATCAGGGTCATTCGTTGTTATCTCACAGTGGTAACGGAGACTAAGTGCCTATTGACAGGAACTGTCTCGTAGTACCTGGAAGCGGAGATGCTCGCTAGACGCTACTGGGGAACAATACTGTCTCGCTTAGTCAGATGGCCGCCTGACAGGGCCACGCCTGTCGTTATATGATAGCCCATTAGGCAGGCCAGTTGGATAAGCCTCAATATGACATTCGGACCATCGTGGCCTTGCAGCTGATGGTGTTGGAGTGGTTGAATCAGCAGCACGGGGTCCTTTCCTTCTCGCTAGTACAGGTGTTAATACAACAAAAAGGTCAATTATTTGAAACAAGGAGTTATCTTTAAAAAATTCTATTATACTTGCATAAAACGATTGAGTAATATAATTCTTGGGCTTGGTTTTTTTGACTGCACAGATGGTATTGTGATAAAAGTAGCGAAAGTTGGTTTGATCCCTTCGGAAAACAGTTCTTTTTTCTACCCCGATGCTAAAAGAGGGGTGTTATAAGTTTAACATCGACGTCTGTCTGTGTGTGTATGCTTGTCTGTTGCATCGTAGGTGTCAAATGGATGGACCGATTTTGATGTGGTATTTTTTTCAATTTGAAATCCAGTTTCCTTGCGAGGGTTTTTAACTATGTTTGGTTAATATCAGTCCAGCAGTACAAGAGTATTAGCTCCAAAATCATGTAATGGCGTATGATTACTCGATTAAGTGCTTCACGTGTGCCAGTATGATCGTTTAATGACAAATAATTGATAATTCCTCTTGTAGAGAACTTATTTTTTTTTTATTATTTTACCCCCGGGACACAAGACTTTGTGAAAATAAAACGTTGTACTTATGCGAAGAAAAATACCTACTGGGATTAAAATTTCAATTAATTTTGATTCAAACCCTCGAATCTACTGGAGGACAATCCTGTTTTACGCTAATTGACTTTAAAGTTCGTCGGATTCGTAAGGAATTCCTTTCAAACCCGTAATTAAATGGTTCGGAAAACTAAAAGTTTGCGCAAATAACGAGTAAATTATTATTTCGACCTTTATAATATTTTATTCGACAAATAACAATTTGAATTGTTATTGTTATAAGTGCCTATTAATCGTAGTCAAATTAATATTGAACATTGAAAGTTTTGTTAGTTATGATTTAATTAATATTTTACCTATTTATTTTGATATTAGTTTTTAATTGCTTCCGTGTTCGACGGCGTAAGAATACAATTCACCACTCTTACCCGTGGATGTCGTAAAAGACCACTAAGAGATATAATATGCACATAAGGTCTGTACAAGAGAAGGAAAACTCGAAATGAAACCCTATACCAACATGTCTGACCAGTATGGTATAGTAGGTCAAATTCCTTCCTATTGTGGAGGAGGTCTGAGCCCAGCAGTGGGACGTGTATGGGCTGCGATGATTTGTTTTTAATTGCTTCCGTGTGGTGACGGCGTAAGAATTCACCACACCCTTTCTTGAAATGAGATTTCTCAAACGACAACTAAGGGATATCATCATCTCATAAACGTCCCACTACTGGGCTAGAGCCTCCTTCCTAATAGGAGGGAAATTTACCTACCTAATACTGGTCAGACATGTTGGTATAGGGTTTCATTTCGAGTTTTCACAGATATTATGTGCATACTAGCAACCCGCCCTCGCTTAGCTTCGGTTTCTGTCACCTTATCCCCATAGTTCCCGTTCCCGTGGGAATACTGGGATAAAATATAGCCTAGTTTACTCCCTGATATTATACCTTTCCATTGATCAAAGAATTTTTGAAATCGGTCCAGCCGTTTTGAAGATTACCCGGAACAAACAGACAGATAGACAGACAAAAAAAATATAAAGTGATTTTTAGGCATATGTATAGTGCAAATAACCATGTGAGCATGGAAAAGGTCTATTATTTTGATATTACAAACAGACACTCCAATTTCATTTATTGGTATAGATAATATCTTTTATTCGTCTTTTACGACATCCACGGGCAAGATAGGGAGTGGGGAACTATATTCTTACTCCGTCACCACACTAAGGGAATATATTATCCCTTAGTGTGGCAAATAACATCTATGCAAGCGAAGGACAACACGACATAAAGCCCTACACACGTCTAACCAGCGCTGTATAGATCAATATCCTTCAGATTGTTGAAGAGGCCAAGCCCAACAGTGGGAATAATGCTGAGATGGTGATCATGAGATATACGTATATGAAATATAAATACAGTGGATTTCATTAGTAACGACCTCGGTTGTAACGACTCTTCGGTTATAGCGACATCGAACTTGCGTCCCTAGAATTTAAAGCATACTTTCTTAGGAAATTCATTCGGTAATAGCGACGCCGGATATAACACCTAATTCGGGTATACCGACTTGGTTTCATAAACTATTTGGGACAGATTCCTAGAAATTCCTTGCGGATGTTGCGACTGAGTCGGCAAATGTACAAAGTCTCATTCATAAGCTTTAACTATTAAGCTTTCTTGTCCTTTGTTTATATTTGCAGATGGTCAAATGCTTTGTTTGTGTGTAGCGTTACTCAGCATGTGCACGAAGTTAAAATTATGAATCAGTTACGCAGCTATTTCCAGTGGGTGAACAGTGTTTCTTAGACTTGTGAAAATGGCTCCTAGACGTACATTTACTATTAAAGAAAACTGATTTCGAATATAGAGACCTCCGGATATAGCGACGACATTAAAGTGATCCTTCTGTCGTCGTTATAACCGAAATACACTGTAAATGAATAAGAAATGTTTACCTTATAACTTCCGACCGCGGTGCAAAACACCACCTATTTTTCTACATCAAACATGAAAAAAATACACCGCGCTTCCATTTACATTCAAAATTAAAAACCGCCCTTCGTTCCACTTAATAAAGGACTATAAATCAAATAAATTTTACTTCCTGTCAAATCCATCTGTATCAAGTGCTCAAAGTTCTACTTGCAATATTATTCGTCAAAACAAGTATTTTAATTTATTATCGACTTTGAATATTTACAAAAGATGCTATAAATTACTGGTATTTTTTTTGCATGGTCCGATTGTAGCGTAAATATGGCGTGTAGCCTTACAGCCTATAGTATAACTTTATCCCAGCACATATATGGTCCTAAGGGGCCTAGTAAGGCCTTATTAAATTCGTTCCTCTTTCAGGTACCTAACACCTGCTATTTACCCCTACAGAGAAAGACATAAAAATTTCCGCGTTACAAAAAAAAAATTGAGCCGTCACGGAACGCCCGACAGATGTAAACATACCTGCGCCTGATGTCGCCCGAGCCGAGGCCGCGGGTGACTGGATCCGGGAGTTATTCCGTCACCCGCCGAGAGGCTGAAGTCCTCCCCGAGGGGGAGACGTCGGTCAAGGAGAGGGTATTCCTCAAGGGTTATTCCGTTGGGCCGACCACTGACGACAAGTCACCCTGCACCGGTGGTCGGCTCAACGACGAAGGCGACGTGTCACGGGTGAGTTACGGGGCAGTGCGCGCCGCCCCTTTAACATCTGCGCAAGAGAAGGAAAACTTGACATGAAACCCTATATCAAAATGTCTGACCAGCATGATATATGTAGTAGGTCAAATTCCCTCCCGTTATGGAAGAGGCCCGAGCCCAACAGTGGGTGAGCTGTGATGATGATGATTATTTTTATTCATTAAACATTTGTTTTCATTAGTACACACTATATGTATGTGTTTAGCTAAATAATTTATTTAAAGCTCACTAGATGGCGTTGTACAAAATTTAAAACAGGTTATGGTTTCGTTACACAAATGTTATCCAAGCGTGACGTTCAAGCCACGCCAACGTCTCATCCATCCGACGTCCTCGTCACGTCCTCAACGAAGAGGACGACAATATCATACTCGCTCAACATAGAGCCTAAACGGCCCGCGAGGCCCTAACAAATAAATATCCGTGGTTCCGCCTCGCCGTCGAGGTGCGAAACCGCGCTGCGCAAAAATCATGAAACAAAACGTGGGCACGCCCACTTTGCCTCTAGCGACGCCCCAAGCCGAAGTCCGTTCCCCACAGAGGGAGCCCTTGGGCGAAGTCGCTTAGCATATTTTTCTCCGGGTTGAGAGCCCTCAGCGCTCACCCATAGTCCGCGTTAAGCTGTCAAGGTCATTTGCGGCCAACAGCTGTAGACACACAAAAAAAAAACGCAACGATCAGGTTCACCCTCGCCTATAGATGTTTCCCTTCAAAAATAGTGAAATGTGGATTTAAGACCCGTAATGGATTGTGGCAATTTCGTATGGCTTGCTAGGTATTCCTACTTATTCTATCACGTTTGACTAGTGTCAATCACATTAATTTTTCCCTCCTATTGTGGAGTCCTACAGTGAAAGGTGCATGAGTAGGGACACGATATCGAACAGAAAGTATCGATACTGAAAAGTATCGTACTCAATAAAGCATCGAAACAAAAGTATCGATACTTCAAAGTATCGAGTATTTTCCCTAGAATCTATGTCGTGATGAGCTTTTTTCTTTTTTAGTTTAACCGTCTGTGAATATTTCGAGCCACGTTTTAGAAGGTTCATTACGTTTGAACTAGATAGCGTTACCATAAACATGAGCCGTAAGGTTAAGTTTAACATGAATAATTTCTACAATTTACTCGATACGATACCTGCCATAAAGCACTCATTGAGTAAAAGTATCGGAACCAAAGTATCGCTATCGAAAGAAAAGTACTCGATACCTAAACGTATCGATACTTTTTTCGTGTCCCTATGCATGAGTTAAAATGGATCCTAGATAGCTCGAGCCCAGCTGTGGGACGTATATAGGCTAAGATAACTCTTAAACTAGGCTATTGAAAACAGCCATAAAACACTATAATAACATGGTTGATTGCGCTATTATTTTTAATTATTCACATCGTGGCATCCAATTAAAACTTTATAATGGAGTGCAGTGTTCGTTATTTCAGTACTATTTATGAGCACTATATTAACCATATCACCGTAATTGACTACATTATAGTTTGCTGATAGTATTTAATAACAATTAATAACACTACTGTTCGAACACCAACGGGTTGCGCGTTCACTCCTAATGTGCGTTACATATAATATTGTGGCATCTACCCACATACCTAATATACAGATTTAATGTTCTATACAAGTTTTATTATATTTCATCATCATCATCTTGCTCTTATCCCAATTACTTGGGGTCGACGCAATATGTCATCTGTTTTGACATATTGCAAAATGTTTCGGCAATGACTTTTATGACCGGCCGCCTGCCTGACGTCAACCCTCATTGGGAATATAATCGTTGACCCAAATGGTACCAGATGGAGTTGGTCCGGGTCAATCTAGGGCTCTTAGTCGTCTTTTACGACACCCACGAGCAAAGCAAGGGTTGGTAGTATTCGGAGATAGGTGTTGGCACTCGTACAGGTCGGACGTGTGCACTGGGATGAATTGTTGGTTTAGGTCGGTCTTTAGCATCGGATTTCATTGGCGGGTTGATGTCGTTGGCTTGTCGTGTCGTGTCATGGCTGGGGAAGGGAGAGGAGGGGTCGCTTAGGTACCAGGATTGCCACCACATTGTGGAGACGCTCAACCGGTGTTAAAAAATTTGCGACCAGCCTGCTGGTTTTTTTTTTTTTTTTTTTGTGTGTGTACAGCTGTTGGCCGCAGATGGCCTTGACAGCTTGACGCGGACTATGGGTGAGCGCTGAGGGCTCTCAACCCGGAGAAAAGTATGCTAAGCGACATCGCCCAAGGGCTCCCCCTGTGGGGAACGGACCTCGGCGCGGGGCGTCGCTGGAGGCAAAGTGGGCGTGCCCACGTTTTTAGTAGTGACTTTTGCCCGGCGCGGTTTCGCACCTCGAGGGCGAGGGCGGAACCGCGGATATTTATTTGTTAAGGCCTCGCGGGCCGTGTAGGCTCTTTGTTGAGCGAGTGTGATATTGTCGTCCTCTTCGTCAAGGACGTGACGAGGACGTCGGATGGAATAAGGACGTCGGATGGACAGCCTGCTGGTCGTGGCCGGCTTGTATATATAAAATCTAAAAATAACTTTAATATCGCGATTCAGCCGTACTAACATTGTTAACAAAACTTAATATCGCGATTTAGCCGTTCTCTTAGGTTATTGAATCAACACTTTTAGTATCTGACTTAGCTACTAAATGGAGGACGACTCGGAATTAGAGTCGGATACAGCATCAGCTGTTGAATGTGACACATGTGAAACGGATGTCACCCCCACTGGGAGGAAGAGGCACTTTTTAAAAATCACCAACATTGAACGGAAGGATTTGGGCTCCGATACTGAAGCGGAACCCATATCAAAGGTGAATACCTCACGGCGGGGTAAGGCAGTGCAGAGAGGCCATAACGTAGGGCTTACACGTGCCAAGGCAGATCTCAAACGCAGAGACGCCGAAGCCGAAGAAGTTGAGTATGAGCGTGTACTTAGATCTCGTGCTTTCCGTAAAGAAGTCGTAGCATCACAAATGGATTCAGCGGAAACTTCAGCATCAGAGTGCCCTATAACAGAGAACCTCTCCAGCATAGGGCCTGAGGAGATACGCGCCCGCGGGGGCCGCAACGCGGCAGTAATCATGGAGGTAACCCGAAAATCTGGCCATCTTCAGGGTCCTTTTATAAAAAAATTAAGGGATGCAGCAGCGGATATGCAAGCCCTGATCGAAGCTTTGTGTACCTCTAAATCGGAGGGAGAGGAAATCCGCCGACTGAGAGCGGAAAACAAAAGGCAGCGCCAGGAAGTAGAAGGCCTCAGGGCGGAACTCAAAGCATACCGCCGAGAGTTCTCAGAAATGAGGGCCTCTTCGTCCTCAATAGGGACAGACACAATAGAGGAAATAAAATCCTCTATCGTTAGGTCAGTTGGGGAGATGATGAACGCCCGGTTTGCGGGATTAGAGGATCGTCTTCTTCCCGCTAAGATGAACCGTCCACCTTTAGCTGCAGATAAAAAAAGAAATGCAGCAGCTGCCGTGGCCAAAGCCGCCGTTCGTACGACTGCATCGGTGCCTGCATCTGGTCAGGCAGTCCCCAGTACCTCAGCAGTTATTCCTACAGCGGACGTTCCTTCCGCAGTCATTCCTCCGGCAGTCGCCCCTTCGGTCCAGCCCACGATTGCGGATACCTGGGCAACCGTTGTTAGGAAGGGTAAGAAAAAACCTTCCCCCTCTGCACCACCCTCTGCGGCTGTTGCGCTCCCCACGCCTCCCAACCCAGCTGTTCTGGCGCAGAGGAAATTGAAGGCGGCGCTTGCAGCCCCACGCTCCCCGGCTGTAATCCTGAAATTGCAGCCGGAGGCTGAAAAAAATAGGGTCACATACGCCGATGCAATGCTTCGCGCCGAGCAGGAAGTTAATCTCCAAGAGATGGGGATTAAGGAGGGTCTTAAAGTTAGGCGCTCCGTGACTGGGGCTAGGGTCCTACAATTGCCCAAGTCTCAGTCAATGAAAGTTGCTGATCAGCTGGCGATCAATTTGCGTACGGCATTGACGGGTATGGCGGATGTCATCCGACCTGTCAAACGTGCTGATATTCGGGTAACCGGGATGGATGACTCCGCTACCGAAGAGAAAGTGCGAGCGGCTGTAGTCCGTACATGTAGCTGTGACGCCGCGGATGTTCAAGTTGGATAAATCCAACTCGGACTGCGTGATATGGGCATGGTGAAGGTGCGTTGCCCTGTCGCCGCCGCTAAAATGCTCGCTGATGTAGGAAGGCTTCTGGTTGGCTGGAGCTCGGCTGGCATTCAGGTGCTGGAGAACCTTCCACTGAGGTGCTACCGGTGCCTGGAACTAGGGCATACGGCTCCGCTATGCCCGTCTACTGTAGACCGCTCCGAACTTTGTTTTCGGTGCGGCAGCAGTGGACACAAGTCGGCTGCATGTATGGCCATGCCGCACTGTGCGGTTTGCGCCGCTGCTGGCCGCCCAGCAGAGCACACAATGGGGGGTAGGCTTTGCAAAGCCCCCTAATCGAAAGGCAAGGTGGCCCAAGGACCTCAGGCCACTATATTAAGCAGTAGCCGCAGAGCCCAGGAGGAGCTCGAAATGTCCACCTAATGGGAGACACATTTCGTATCCTCCAGGCGAATTTGAACCACTCCGCCGGGGCTTAGGACCTGCTGCAGTCCATGGCGGAGTGGAATACCGATGTTGCTGTGGCCAGCGAGCCCTACTTTATTCCCCAATCATCCAATTGGGTGGGGGATCTTAGGGAAGATGTAGCTGTCCTGACAAGAGGATGTGCCGGCCCTCCCCTTTCTTCTCTCGAGAGGGGCAATGGATATGTTGTCACCACAACATGGGTGGCGTGATTTCGCCATTATTGGCGTTTATTTCTCTCCCAACCGCGGCCTGGCAGAGTTTAAATTATTTTTGGACTCTGTCAGTGCCGCGGTTCGTCGTCAGTCGCCGAGAAGAATTGTAGTTCTCGGCGACTTTAATGCGAAGTCTCGCGCTTGGGGGAACCCTACCACAAACGCCAGGGGTACGGCTGTTGAGCAGTGGTCCTTGCTCTCCGGTCTGTCCCTTCTTAATAAAGGGAGGGTCCACACTTGCGCGCGACATCGGCGTGGGTCCGTGGTGGACCTATCGTTTGCCAGCCCCGGTGTCGCCCGTGAGGTGAATGGCTGGAGAGTTGAAGAAGGAATGGAGACTCTTTCGGACCACCGTACCGGATATATACGGTTCGAGATCTCCACCCCTCGAGGACCACTAGGGCCCCGGCGCGGAAGAAGAGGTGGACTTCCGAAATGGGCCATTGGCCAATTTGATCTGGAAATGGTCCGGGAGTCCGCCATAGTACAGCGCTGGGGTATAGCAGGACAGCTACCCACAGATGTGGAGGGGCTCGAGGTCGAATAAGGAACGCCCTTGAGGCAGTATGTGATGCGGCGATGCCCAGAGCTCGGCGGATGCCGCCGCGTCGCCAGGTGTACTGGTGGTCACCCGAGATTGCTAATCTGCGGGTGGCCTCCAACAGGTCGCGGTGTGCCTACGTCCGATGCCGTCAGAGGATCAACCGAGATGACGTCCTTGAGGGGCAGCTGCGAACAGAATACAAGACAAGGAAGAAGATACTGCAGCTGGCCATCAGCCAGGCGAAGGAGAGGGCCCGTGAAGAACTCCTTGCGGGCCTTGACAGGGATCCGTGGGGGCGCCCATACCAACGGGCGCGGAACAAGCTCCGTGCCTGTGGCGCCCCCATCATTGAATCAATGGACCCGGGTCTCCTGTCGAGGTTAATGGGGGAACTGTTTCCACGTTCTGTAGGGCACGTACCCCCCAGCATGGCTTCTTGGTCGGCGGTGGAGGTGGAAACCCCTATTTCACCTATTACCGACCAAGAAATGGAAGTGGCTCTCTCCCGACTTCGTGGTAAAAGGAAGGCGCCTGGTCCGGACGGGGTCCCGGGACTCGTACTCGGCATCGCCGCGGAATACCTCAAGGGTGAACTCCGGGAACTGCTCAATACGTGTTTGAGGTCCGGGCAGTTTCCGGAGCAATGGAAGTGTGGACGGTTGTGTCTACTGCGGAAGGAGGGTCGCCCAGCTGACTCCTCTTCCGCATATAGACCACTGGTGCTGCTGGATGAGATGGCTAAATCATTCGAGAAGGTGCTCGCAGACCGTCTTGTCCAGCACCTCGAGGAAATTGGGCCGGGACTGTCAGAGAGACAATACGGATTCAGGAGCGGTCGGTCAACAATTGACGCGCTGGCCGCTCTGAAGTCCCTGGCCACCGAAGCAGTGGCCAAAAAGGAAGTCCTCCTGGCAGTCTCGCTCGATATTAAAAACGCTTTCAATAGTCTCCCTCACGAGACGTTAAAAGAGGCGCTCCGGTACCATGGAGTGCCTCCGTATCTTGGCAGGCTGTTGGAAGCGTACCTCGAGGAAAGGCACGTGCTCTGGGCGGGGGGCGACGGGCGTATACATCGCCATCGGGTGGAGTGCGGCGTCCCACAGGGCTCGGTTCTCGGTCCGATGCTGTGGAACGTCGGGTTCGACTGGCTCCTACGGGGTCAGCTCCTTCCTGGGATGGGGATCATCTGCTACGCGGATGACACCCTCGTCACGGTGAAGAGGGCGGACTTCCGGGGGGCTGTCCGATTGGCAGAGGAAGGAGTAGCGCTCGTCGTAGACCGGATTGGGATGTTTGGTCTGAGGGTCTCGCTGGACAAAACCGAGGCCCTCCTTTTTCATGGCCCACGTCGAGGTCCCCTCCGAGAAGCACACATCAGTGTGTCTAGGGTTGCCGCGCCGGTGCAGGCCCATATAAAATATTTGGGTCTGCACCTAGATTCAAACTGGAATTTCGGGCCACACTTTGCCCAGCTCGTCCCTAGACTCGTCAAGTCGGCCGCGGCGCTGGGAAGACTTCTGCCAAACACTGGCGGTCCCGGGTCGACATGCCGACGTCTCTACGTCGGCATGCTGCGTTCCATGGCACTGTATGGTGCTCCTATCTGGTCGGAGTCCCTCACCATCCGCAACAGAGCCCTTTTGCGACGACCGCAGAGGGCTATGGTGGTGAGGGCCATTAGGGGCTACCGTACTGTGTCATGGACTGCAGCGACACTGCTGGCAGGCGACCCGCCTTGGCCACTGGTGGCGGAGGCGTTGGCGGAAGTATACCGGTTCCGCGCCACAGCACGAGCCAACGGAGAGCAAGTGTTCATAAGGGGACTGGGCAGAGCCCAGGAAGTGGCCCGAAGGGAAGTAATCCGGCAGTGAAGGAAAGAGCTGGAGTCCCCCGTAGCAGGGCGGGGGACTGTGGAGGCGGTCGCGCCACATCTCCACCGCTGGCTCAGGAGAAGGCACGGCAGCCTTACATTTAGAATGGTGCAGGTGCTTACCGGACATGGGGTCTTCGGTAAGTACCTGCACAAAATTGGAAGAGAAGAGGCCCCAGGATGTCATGAGTGTGGCGCGGCAATTGACGACTGGATGTATGCCCCGCCTGGGGGCCTCAGCGCCATGTCCTGTCAACGGACATGGCAACAACAGACCTGTCATTGCCGACCATCATCTCCAAGATGCTCGGCAGCGACAGCTGTTGGTCGTCGATGGCCTCCTTCTGTGAGGCTGTCATGACAAGGAAGGAAGCCGCGGGGCGGGCACGCGAGGCGCTTGCGTCCGCTGACTCGCTCCGCCGGCGACGACCAGGGAGGAGGAGACGCCGCTATGCGCTCCTCCACCCACCACTCTGAATGACGACAGGACGTGGCCAGACGGCCAAGCGTTGGGGTGTCGGGGATAGAATGTTATCAGACGATCTCTCCGGCACCCCGTAAAAGCGCGGAAGGGGCCGCTGTGGTTTTAGTGGGTATTTCGGTCACTTCAGTGGCCGGCGAGTCCCACACACACTCCCCTGTCTGTAACCGGCGGGGGAATAGTGCGCAAATGCATTTCCACAGCGTGAAAAAAAAAAAAGTGTTGGTAGTATTCGAAGCCGCTACCACACAGCACAAGTTTTATTATATTTATTCATTCATATTTCATGTTGTGCATATATTTTAAAATCTACTTTAATTATCCTTCATAAATAACAGTTAACATATGTGTATATCTTATATTTAATAAAATTATATAAACTATTTCTACACATGAGCCTTTGTGTATAACACTTAGCACTTTATTTGGCATAAGTGACTTCACTGACGCGGGTCTGTCAGAATACCAGCGCTAGGGTAACCACATTGCCTCAGCAATAGCTGAGACAGATACCATATTTTGGCCTCACGCATGTGCACAGTTATATATAAAAATTCATTGCTTGAAAAATGTGAGGTTGCCAAATAAAAATATTTTCTTTCTTTCTTTAAAGCAATATATATATATACAAATAAATAAAATTTAAGTGTCCGTTTGTAATGTCAAAATACTGGGTTTTTTTCATACTCACATAGTTGTTTGCACGATACCTATGCCTAAAAACCAGTTTAAACATTTTTTGTCTGTCCGTCTGTCTGTTTGTTTTGGGTAATCTTTAAAATGGCTAGACCGATTTGGATAATATTTTACTACACAACCTCGGCTAGGGAAAAGCACTTCCTTTTTTTTTTTTGGGTGGGTAACGGTTGGCGCTTTCTTCGCTCCACTCCGTCCGCGGCGATAGAGGGGCGTAAGCACGCACACCCGTAACCCACCCGTGACACGTCGCCTTCGTCGTTGGACCGACAACCAGAGCAAGGTCACTTGTCGTCAGTGGTCGGCCCGACGGAATACCCCCTGAGGAGTACCCTCGCCTCGACCGACGTCCCCCCTTTTCAGGGAGCAAAAGCACTCCCCTAGGAAGTATTTTTTATGTTTTCATATTTTCCATGTGGTGTCGAAGTAAGAGTACACTGCTCCACTTGGGGCTTGATTTTCATTTTAAATAAGCATTTCTTTTGTGAAATGAAAACATTTTTAGGAATTTTATCCTGTTATTTTTTTTTTCTATATTGCAAACGGTGGCAAACGAGCAAACAGTACACTTGATGATAAGTGTTGCTGCCGCTCATGAATCTTTACTAGGCCGCTGCCTACCGCGAAGAAAGTGAAGATAGTGTGAATGCGTGCATTGAGGCTCGGTGATATCAAGGGCACCACCAAAACCCTCCACACGCAAACACCCTCAGAAAGTTGGGCGGTTATTTGATTTTCACTCTCACGACGTTTCGAAAACTTTTTTACGTTCATAGACATAAGGCGAACTGGACATTATTCTGTCATCATGATCATAACAGCTCATATACGTCCCGTCCCACTTTTGCGCCCGAGCCTCCTTCACAATGAAAGGGAAATTAACCTACTATACCACGCTGGTCAGACGGATTGATACAAAGTTTTATTTCGAGTTTTTCTTCTCTTGCATAGAACATTTATGCATTAATCCCTTGGTCATCTTTTACTACAAGGGCAAGGAAAGGGGTGGCTAATTGTATTCTTACTCCATCAGGGAAAGGAGGGAAGTTGACCTGTTATACCGCGATGGATGTATATTCTTCCGTGTGGTGACGGAGTAAGAATACAATTCGCCACCCCCTTTCTTGACCATGGGTGTCGTAAAAGCCGACTAAGGGATTGTAGTATGCATACAATATCTATACAAGAGAAGAACTCGAAATGAAACCCTATACCAACCCGCCTGACCAGCGTGGTATAGTATGTCAATTTCCCTCCCGTCGTGGAGGAGGCCTAGCAGTAGGACATATATGAGCTGTGATGATGATGGATGTTTATTATATCCCTTTTTCATCTTTTACTTATCACCCAAGGCAAGGCAAGATAGGAGTGATAACCCGTATTCTTACTCCGTAATTACATAGATAACATCCGTCACCATTTTCCTTTACAAATCAAATCATTTATTCTGCATAGGCCCCTTGAGGGCATTTACATATTGTCAAGATTATACATCGTTTGAATATAATACAATATCTCTACCACCGGATCGGAACGTGGCCACAAGCTGAGAAGATCCGGCAAGAAACCCAGCGGGCTGTCAATTTTTTACCATATTTTGAATTATGTATACAATTACGTATACAATAAATAGTCTTAGCTCCAGTGTGATGCCCTTCGAGATAGAATATAACTATTTTACAATACTTAAATGTCTTCTCTTCAACTTCAGTGCAATAGAACGAATTCATCTGTCCATCCATCATTTTATAGACATCTACTCTTGGACATGGCCATCCCCAAGGATGATTAATATAAAGGTGAATATGTCTCTTGATTTCAAAACTTTCCCTGGACATCATAATCTCAGCATGTTCATATCACACTTCTGAGCTTCTATAAAGTCTTATTTTGAGTTTTCCTTCTATTGCACGGATATTATATGCATATCATATCCCTTAGTGGTTTTTATGACACCCATGGGCAAGATAGGAGGTGCTCCATAGTATTCTTAGTCCATCACGGAATGGAGAATAATAAAATTAATATAATATTGTAATGAAAGAAAGAGAGATCTTTCTTTCTTTCTCTCATATTGTAATGACTGCATAGCTGGCGTAGTGGTTAAGATACTGACATACCGTGCCTGTATCGTGGGGTCAAATCCCACGCAGTACAACACTTTGTGCTATCAAATTATTGTACTGAGTCTGAATGTAATTTGTGTCCGTTAATTATGTTTCTAAAGTCACCAAGTATTATTTATTACACAGCTACGCAAGTATTATGATTTTAGTGCAGGATATCCGTTTATTGTGGTGACGGAATAAGAATACAATTCACCACTCCTTATCAGGCCTATGGATGTCATAAAAGACTATTGAGGGATATAATACGCATAGAACATTAATGCAAGAGAAGGAAAACTCGAAATGAAATCCTATAACAACCTGTCTTCGGGCCGACCACTGAGGACAAGAAATTCGGCACTGGTGGTTGGCCTAAAGACGTAGGCTACGGAGGGTACGGGTAGGTTATGGGTAATACGGTCAATTATCCTCCCAGAAAGGAAGAGGCTCGGGCCCAACAGTGGGACGTATATGAGATAATGGTATGATATGATATTGTTGTCTTTTATAAAAAATAAATATGAATATTGACGTAAAAAATACGAATTATAATATACCCGATATAAATTCGCGTACTAAATCGTCCATCATTCCATTCTGCCGCATCGAATCCCCTATTTATATCTTCGCAATTCATTTAGCATATTTATGCGTAGTGCTTGGAAATTGATCCCGTTTACTTACCCTAAATAAATCCAGCATTTGCATCATTCAACTTAATGGATAGCAGATGAATGGCTTTAGCTTAGATGTAGCGTTTTTATTGAGCCCAACTTTTTACATTCTAATTTAATTAATGGAAGTTTAATGAGAGAGATATTTTGAATACCGATTGAATTTTCTGTTAAGTATATAATTATGATAGTGGCGCCACAAGGTGCTCTCCTTCCGACTGGTTTGGGGCATGGTAGCTTCGCCAAATACCTGCACACGGTCGTTAGGAGGGAGAGTACGCCGTCCTGCCACCACTGCGATTGCGACGAGGACACGGCGCAGCACACGCTCGAGGTGTGTGCCGCCTGGGCAGAGCAGCGTCATGAACTTGTCGCAATCATCGGTGTCGACCTGACGCTGCCACCCATCGCCAGAGCGATGCTCGACAGCATCAGGAACTGCGACGCGATCACAGCCTTCTGCGAGGCAGTAGTCTCGCGGAAGGAGGTGACGGAGCGCGCGCAGGAGGAACGTCTCCACGACGACGCGAACCGCCGCCGACGACTGGGGCGGCGCAGGCGCGATTACCTGCGCCTAATGCCGCCCTAGCCGAGGCCGCCGGTGACTGGACCGGGGAGTTTTAACCCCTAACGCAAAAAGAGGAATCTTATAACTTTGGCGTCGATGTCTATCTGTATGTGTGTGTGTGTGTGTGCGTGTGTGTGTGTGCACACATGTGCGTCTGTTTGTGGCATCGTAGCTTTCAAACGGATGGATCGATTTCAATTTATTTTCCATTTCCGAGGAAGCTCGAGGTCAGCAGTGGGACTGACAGGAGCTGTGATGATGATGATGATGTTTTATTAATTTAATAGGTGTTAAATAAGTAACGAATAACTAATATTTATAGTTAAAATCATTAATGTTTGCATCGCTGTTCGGGGTATGGTGCGTTAATCTGTCTTATGTAATTCCTTGAATCTAATAACTTACGCTCCATTAAGCCTACCTAATATGTGCTATTGAAGCTATCAATATAGTCCATTATATCGTGCACATTTATCACTACAGCTTATGAGAATTCACAGACGTACAAAATTGAATTACATCTTATTAGTATAATCTAAGATTTTTAAACTGGCAATTCTTGTATTTTTTTTATAAATGCAAAACCTCGGCAAGACCTCAAATGATTTCCGTAAAATTTAATATTCAGGTTTCGATAAAATATGCAGGTACAATTAGCTACTGCCATCTAGAATAAATAGCTCAGTTAGCAAATCAAGCAGATATTTAATCGAGTGAGCTCCAATTTAACAATTGGTTTTTAAGTTTCTTTTTTGTAAGAAAAGCATTCTTCCTTTGTGGGAAAACTATTATTATCTAAATACATACATACTCACGCCTCTTTCCCATAAGGGTAGGCAGAGACAACTTCCTCCAACTTACTACGATCTTGAAGTATCTGTTTCGCCTCTTTCACATTCATTAATCTTCTCATACATGTTCTTCGGTTCAGGGTACTCTTAACCTGGCTTTTCTTAATTTCTTATTATCTAAATATATGTTCTAAAGAAACAAAATTCACCAAAAAAAAAGTAAGCTAATCTGACCGCATCGAAGTACTACATAATTAACGGATACAAGTTAGCAGTCACAACTAATATTTGTGGATGCATAACTATCATCAAATTTATGCGGCAACAGAGTGAGAATGCAATAGAAAAGAGCACTTCTTTTCAAGGTTAATGCAAAAGTCGATTAAGGGATATCGATAAAGCAGATAATATCATTACAAGAAAAGTTAAACTCAAAATAAATCCCTATCACTAATCCGTTTGACTAGCGTGAAATAATAAACCTATAGATAGATACATAAGTATATGACAATTTGTCCAGCAAACATGATGTACGAGGCTAATATCTTTCAACCAAGAAAAACCTATGCTTCAACAGTTAGGAATACATAAGCTAAAAAGACGAAAAGGAAGAAGACAACGATTTGTTTTGAATGGGAATCGAACCCACGTAACTCGGCATAAGAGAATGATTCTTTATCTCTACCCTATTTGCGTAGTTGAAATTTACCAAAAACTGTGACAAAACAGCTTATGGTAAGGAAAAAATAGATAATGCTTTACAGAAAATGATTTATTTAAATATTCAACACACAGCCTCCTTATCTTAAGCTCGATGCTTTCACAAGGCATTATATCAACCTGTATCAACACACTTTATTACCTCGAAATTCAAATACACAGTCAACGGGTAAGCCAGGCATCAATTTCCCTGAAACAGGGAAAAAAATGCCGCTTTTCGTACTCTATGTCGGGATGAAAGACGAAGCGTATTTATCAAATGAGGCATGTACAAACTGTCTTCGTTTTTTTTAAGTACTTTTTTCAGTCGCTTCATTAAATAGGCTTGTGTAAACATTGATGTGACCTTGTATTTAAAAAATTGGCTTGTCATCTAGTGGCATACATTACATTAGATTATCTTTCATTCATTATTTGGGTCTTGAATAATATGGTGAAAATTCGTAAAATAAAGGGTGTAAGAAAAAAAAAAGACAAACCTGCTGAGTTTCTTGCTGGTTCTTCTCAGTAACGGCCGTGTTTCGGTGGTAGTTTGGAGGATTAATTTGATTTAATTGTGTTAAAATTGACAATATGTAAGTGCCCTTACGGGTTATGCATAATGAATGATTTGAATTTGTACAAATAGTGAAATGGTCTAAATAAGGTCAAAGGTCATAAGTTGCCATACTATATTAGATAATTCATTGTTTCATTATCACAATTTTAACTCTATACTCCCCACTACTTGGTTTGAACCTCCTGCACAGTAGGAGGGAACAATTTTCTTACCTTTACCTTACTTTACCATGCTGGTTAGACAGGTTGGTATAGGGTTTTATTTCGAGTTTTCACTGTTTTGCATAAATGCTATATTCGTATTATATCCCTAAGTCGTCTGTTATGACATCCTCGGACAAGATAGGGAATGGTGAATTGTATTCTTAATGCGGATTTTATTGTTCACAAATGATATATGTATTAATTGCATGTTTGGAAAGTCTCCTTGAGACAAAGATTTTTTCCTTACTACATGATGTGGTTTCTATAAAAAATATACAGCACGTCATAAATACCCGCCTATATGTCCAAACGTGACCCTATCCGTTGTTTACGACGTCACGCACAAGTTATAAATAACACTCTGGATCTAGAACAATCTTTATCGATGGTTCGTGATATAATGTTACTGAAAAACATCTTTATGTGACTGTGGAATCAAGAATCAGGCACTTTATTATCCCAAATCATTAACAATTCTAAAGAAAATTTGATTTGCTAATTATTTTTTAGAGGGTATAACAATACAACAGCTATGTGTAATGTCCTGAGTTTTTGGATTATATGTAGGATCGTCATGCGGTCGACAGTCATCTGTCTACATCTGCGGGCCGCTCCGTCCGGGGTAATATCTATCTCTATCAGAAAATCGACGCCTGAGTAGGAGCAATTCGTTATTGCACTTCTGAGAGCGCCGCAAGCTCATTTTTCTAAACACATTTGCGTGTAGCGTTGCCTTTAGTATCACCGAACCTCATTGCAATCATTCACACTCCCTTCACTTTCTTCATGGTAGTCAGCGGCCTAGCAAAGGTCCATGAACGCCAGGATCAATTACTATCAGATGTGCTATTTACTCGTCTGCCGGGAACAGCAATAAAAAAAAATATATCTTTCCGTTCTGGGAGTGAAAAGAACAAGGAAAATCACCAAGACAATCGGTAGTAGTAACTTCCTAAAAAACTTACTATACTACTTCGCGTCTCTATTTTTGCTCCATCAACTCTTTGGAGAGTGCTCTAAAGAGCCGTTTAATTTGGTATCAACGTCTTCTTTCTGTCACCATACTACTCAACACCACCTTTTGACACAATTAAACCTGGCAATAATATTGTCCTCAACTGTAGGTTTTCAGTTTATATTTCTCCCCAACATGTATATGCTCTGAAATGAAATGTCTGTTGTGGTGTTTCTCGGGGCTATGATATAACAATCTTCAGTTTAACAAGAGTACTTCACCCACGGTATTTAGGGACTTAAAGGTACCCATGGTGTTGCTGAAGTCCAAGGGCAGCACTCGCTGTGACTCTCATAGGAAAGTAAAGAGTGTTGATATATTATTTTCTAAAATAATCACCACAGAAAAAACCGTATACTAAATATCGTTATATTATTTATTCTATGACTAAAAATATTGATAAGCAACCATTAAATCTATGAACCAAGTCTACCTCAAAAATAGATTACAAGCACTAAAATATAAAATATTATATTCTATTCAAAATCTGACAGGGTAAATGACCGCTGAAATTACGGTTCTAGGGTCAATCATTTACTACATCATATTATAGGGCTAATGTCTTTGGATAATGATGATAAAGTGTTTCGGCTTGTAAGGAAAATGTTCTAGATATTATATGGTATTTTAGTAGGTAAAGGTTTCTTAGAAGCAAATGTTCGTGTATTTGCTACTCTCTACATTTACTTTTCAATTGTATGACAAATTAAAAGTGTACACTTCATCAATGGTTATCAGGGAGGCTAATTGGTCTTCAGAACAGCGAGATTAGCATTCATTTTTATCACGTTCTTTCGTCATTTCTTACTACCCTCCGGTTAAAGAAATATGGTTAATAGAATACACGCCATACCATTGACTTATTTATCATAGGAATCCATGGCAAGCTTCAGAAAACTGTATCAATATCATTTAGGAGTGATTGGTTAACGGGAACGTAAGTTAGAGTAAGTCCACGTTAGGTAGGTGATTTGCTATCAAATTTAGGTAGAATATTATTCGGGAGAATAATTAAGGATAAAAATTGAAGAATGATGAAGATTTTTTTGTTGTTGCTGTTAGGGGTAAACAATTCAATTCAAATCATTTATTATGTATAAACTTCGCGGGGGCACTTACATATTGTCATTTTTTTTTTACACTAACTTAAATTACTACTTGATCGCAACGCAACCGCACTAAGAAGATCTGGCAAGAAACTCAGTGGGATTGTCTTCTTTTTAATTAATTTACTAGTTTTTTAATAAAGTTACATACAACAACATGCCTATTAATAGCTCCAGTGTGATTGATGCCTTTCGAACCATGATATAGTTATTAAATATAAATGAAAAATTACCATAGCTGGACCAGATCCCACAAGCGGCACCCGATCACGAGTTAACCACTAGAGCAGCCATCACTCCCCTCAATCACAATGGAGGAAGGGAGTGACGCACTCATCGTAGCTACAGCAAGCAGACCCTTCAGTGAGTAAACAGCACACCTCATGGTAAGCCATATTGCTGCTCATGGATACTTGCTAGTCAAGTTCCTTCTTATTGCGGAGGAGGCTCGAGGCTAACATTGGGACGTATTACGAGCTGAAATGATGATGATGATGAAATGACTAGTGGTATTCTATTAAGGAGGTTTATGTCCAGCAGTGGACCTTTTTTGGGCTGATGAATGGATAGGTATCTATATCTAATATCACTCAATAGATTTATGGTTCAATGAATAGGAAATCATGACTTCTTCTTCGTGAATAGTAATCTATGAAGTCATTACTAAGATATTTGTAATTAAAAATTCTGCTTCAGTTTATATATGAACTAGTTTACAACGCTAACAAATATGGTGGCTATTCAGGATTTATATCAAAGGAAGTTGTGGTTTATGTGCCATCCAATGTGGTTACTCAAATTGTGGATTAGCCCAACTAAGTTCATGTTCCTAACTTCTGAAATGAACGTCATTGCCTTACTAAGTAAAGATAAAGACCGCAAAGCCATCAGTCCAAGTTTGAACTTAATTAAACAAAAAGTGATAATTATCACCTTTTTCAGTAATATACAAAACTTCTAAAAATACTTCAATAGCATAAACGTATGTTCAAGATTGTCAGATTGAGTTTGGATTTGGTGTTAGGACTAAAACGTTAGTCTATCTGCCTCAATGTTTAAAGAAAAATTCTAAGAACAAAAGCCGATTAATATTATTATAAGTGAGAAAAAAGATTAAGTGATGTGTTAAATTTCAATAATATTTTATGTTACTTGTCTCATAATCTGAAAATAAATATAATATGCAATATATCTGGCAAGTAAAAACAAAATACAAGCACGATTAAATCTGTAAAAATAACCCTTATATCATATATGTAATTCTCGGGTATGTATCAGAAATCTGCAAAGGTAAATCATGAAAAATCCTCTTCAAAGAAATGCTCTTCAAAGCATTATACAAATCTTTATATACCTTAGATGATAGATAGCTGGCATATACGTCACAGATTTGAAACGCAGTACATGAGAGTACTAAATCATCGATAATGTGTCGGTGCGTTAATATATTAAGGTAAGTCATTTGTTCATTCTTTTTTTATTGCTGTTTGTGGCAAATAACAGTACACCTGATGGTAAGCGATACTGGCGCTCATGGACCTTTGCCTACCACGAAAAAATTTGAATGCGTGTCATGACACGCATTCAAATTTTCTTCACTTTTTTCTTTTCCACTTTTTCTTCACTGAATCTCATGAGATTCAGTGGTACTAAAGGCATTACCAAAACCCATCACATGCAGATTCAGTGATACTAAAGGCCACCAAACGCAAAAATACTCTCAGAATGTTGGGCATCCGTCTCTTTGGCTCACCGAACGAAGTGCAATAACTAATTGCTAATACTCAGAGGTCGTTTTTTCGAGACCGTGGTACTACTCCCGACAGTCCGGCTCGTGACTATAATCAGACGACTATTGATAGCGTGGTAATAAAATAAAAATATCTGATTGACCGAGCTTCGCTCGGAATATTTTTGTTATATTTTTGTCGAATTTATTTAGATATATATATTAATAAAAAATAAAAACTAAATAATGAAAAAATATAAAAAATTACAAAAAGAGAATAATAATAACACCAAGATTCGATCCGACGCTGTTTGAATGCTAAAACAATACTAAAATAGAACTGGACAGCTTCCCAACTGAGTTATCGTAACTCATGACGTTGACGACGAAATTTGAATTCATATTCGTCCAGAAGGTGCTACTACCATTTGTCTGTCCGTCAACGGATTAGTGTCACTACGGGCGCGCAATCCCGGACTGCTCTAGCTGCTGCTGTCGTCTCTATCCTATACCCCATGACAGTAGTATCCTTAACCCACTTTATCCCATAGGTACATAGGTATCCACCATATCCCCATCCTTTATACCCAGTAACGAGAATTCCTGAGGAGGGTTAGCGTCAGACAGGCGGCCGGCCATAAAAAAAATAGCCGTATCTTTTACAACATGGTTTTATATGGAGGCTAGAAGGTAAAAACATGTTATGCCGACCCCACTTAGCGATGAGGGCAGGCAAATGATGAATGTCATTGTAATGATTTGCTAAAAACACCGACAAAACAACATTTTCTATAAATAAAACCTATCTAGATCAATTTTTTGGCCTCGAATCCTCTAATATGCCAAGTTTCTTCAAAATCGTTGGTGCCGTTGCCGAGATCCTCAATATATATATATATACATATATAGGTATATATACAGGCTGTATCAGGTTATGGGGCAACTGGTCAAAAGGGAGCTAGGCAATGGTGGTGAACCCATGAAAAAACTTTGAACGAAAAATATTGATTCGTTAAGGAATTAGAGACATATAAAGTTTTCAATTTTGTCATCGCATTTCGTGTAATTTTTTTTTATTGCAAGCAGTGGCAAGCGAGCAAACAGTACACCTGATGGTAAGTGTTGCTGCCGCTCATGGATCTTTACAAGGCCACTGCCTACCGAGAAGAAAGTGAAGGGAGTGTGAATGCGTGCATTGAGGCTCGGTGATACTAAAGGCACCATCAAAACCCTCCACACGCAAACGCCCTCAGAAAGTTGGGCTTCCGGCTCTCTCGCTCACCGAACGAAGCGCAGTAACAAATTGCTACTACTCAGACGTCGACGTAAATCCGATTGAAATGTATAAAGTCAATGATACTTAATACGCAACATACTCATACTTTGTTAAATGTTCATTAGAAATTGAATAAATCAATAATTACGTTCGCATAAACAAGATAAACTTCGCTTTAAAACAGCTGATCGGCCAATGACCGTTGAGGGCTCGCCGTTGTTACCTACCCTCATTGAAGCGTTTGCGCAAATCTATGTATGAATGTAATGTATGAATGAAATTATACTATCGAAGCTTTACGTGCCTACATGTATTCTGTCTGTACATGCCTACATAATACGTAACATTTAAGGCATAGACTCTTAGACACATTTTTTTTTAAATCACTATAACTTTTATGTTATATTGTTTTTTGTGTAATGTACATACTAATTACGATCTGTGACCGTTAAACAACAACATACTCGAACATTTGTCCCATAACTTGATACATCCTGTATATATACAAGAATTGCTCGTTAAAAGATATAAGATAAGATACTTATATAATAAAGTTGGATAATACTTAAAACTTTAATATTAACCATTAATCTAGCCATCTTCTCATCTATTCATCTTGTCCGTGTGGTGACGGATTAAGTATACAATTCACCAGTCCCTATCGTGCTAGTGGATGTCGTAAAAGACGACTAAGGGATGTAATACGCATATAACATCTATGCGAGAGAAGGAAAGCTTGAAATAAAACCCTATACCAACCTGTCTAACCAGCATGGTATAGTAAGGTCAATTTCCCTCCTATTGTAGAGGATGCTCGAGCCCAGTAGTGGAACGTATATGAGCCGAGATGATCTAGCCATCATTTTATTGATATCTATACATTGAGTATCAATAAAGTAGATAGGGGCAGATAGTCGACCCACTTAATACGTGGCTTGACGATTGCAGTTCAGATCTGATCCATTTTCTGATATTCATTTTCTTCTTTTTTTTCATTTTCTTCTCTTTTGTATTTTATTTTGAAAAAAAAAATGTATCCTATTTCGTAGGGCATTACAGTGGAGCAAATATTAAATGTTGTATACATAGAATTTCATTTAACAGACCTTAAAAAATTACTAGTCCCTTGAGTTTTTTTGCAGGACCCTCCCAGCTTATGGCCGCTTACTCAATCGGATTTTTAGATAAATTTCAAATGAAATAACAATATGTAAGTGCTTTTAAGAAGATTATATAGAATAAATGATTTGATTTGAGTTAGTATTATAATCTTCCCAGAAGATCACTTCCAGTTGTCACTTTGCTGATGTTTAAGACCCTCACAATGTCACCAATAGACAATCAAATACCTCATTTAGTTTTAAAAATCCGCACTGTTGGTAAATACACATTTCCGTGTGGTGACGGAGTAAGAATACAATTCATTGCCCCCTTTCTTACCCCTGACTGATTATACATGACTGATTATACTTTCTTGCCCGTGATTATACATTTATGTAAGAGAAAAAAAAACTCGAAATATAACCCTACACCATACGTTTGACCAGCGTGGTATAGGTAAGTCAATTGCTTTTCTATTCTGGAGGACGTTCGGGGCCAATATTAGGACGAATATGAGCTCAAAAGAAATTTGACACTGAATGTCCACTTATTTGCTCATAATACCTGAATATATTTAAAAGCAAAACAACTATGAAAGCCACAATCTGATCCGTGATCTGTTTCATAATTTGTACTGAATTATTTAACACAATCTGCTTTGAACGAATTGAGCACTGAATTTTAATTAACAGTTGTGACAAATTGGCTATTTTGTTGATTGACCAAAACCAAATGTTTATCTCAATAAAAATACATTTATTTCAAATTTCCATGTAATAATAGAGTAATATTTATCCGTGCGGTGACAGAGTAAGAAAACAATTCACAACCCCCTCTTGTCCTTGGGTGGCGTAAAAGACGACTAAAGGATTAAATATGCATATAATATCTATGCAAGAGAAAGAAAACTTGAAACAAAACCCTATAGCAACACGTCTGACCAGCGTGGTATAGTAGGTCAATTTCACTTCTATTGTCGAGGAGGCTCGAACCCACAAGTGGGACGTGTATGAGCCGATATGATGATGATGAATAAATATAGTAAGGATATAGTTTAGCAGGTGTGTACCTAGTCTTTTCTCGCTTGTGGATATCGCAAAAGGTGACTAAAGTGTGCATAATACATCTGACCAGTGTGGTACAGTAGGTCAATTGCCCTCCTATTGTGTAAGATTCTGAAACCCGGCAATGAGACATATATGAGTTTAGATGATATTTTTAAATTACTACTAAGGTATATTATGGATTAAAATTAAATTCTGTGGTCTTCCCTTACTTTTCCATAAGAATCGTAAATAATGGGGGAAGGAAGTACGAGGGAAGTGGACAAAAGCATTTAACTAGAAAATTTATATCACCAACTGCGATTTCCAATGCTCCTGTCAAGCCTGGTGGTAAGAGCTATACATGACACCAGTATAGTGAATGAATAGCAACTTTATGAACCAATGTTTCGCCAGTAATCCCCTTCCCGCAATTGTAGTAACAAATGAAGAAGGAAGCGAATGACAACAACTGAAAAAGAAGGCTTCCGTGTGATATAATTCTCCATCCACTTTATTGCCCATGAGTATCGTAAAAGATGACCAAGGGATACAATATGCATATAACACTTATGCAAGAGTTGGAAATCTCGAAATAAATCCCTATATCATGGCGTTACGTTAATTTCACTCCTAATGTGGAGGACATTCTTAAGAAAGGCCAGGTTAGAAGTACTCTAAACCGGAGAATATGCATGAAGAGATTAATGAATGTGGAAGAGGCGAAAGTGGTGTGTCAAGATTGTAGCAAGTGGAGGGAATGGTCTTTGCCTACCCCTATGGAAAAAGGTGTGAATATATGTATGTATGTATTGTGGAGGACAGCAATAGGACGTATAAGTAAGCTATGATAAGAACGATGATGTGTAAAATGCTACCAAATCATTATCTTAAATTGGCCGCCCGTCAACCGGGCCAAATATTGTATCAATATCCAAAGGTAACATTAGACATTCTGGTAACTCGCAAGAACCGGGCCCCATTTGGTAACACCTATGCAAGAGAAGGGAAACTCGAAATAATAACCAATTTTTTTTTTTTTTATGGGTGGTCTATGGTAAGCGCACGCGCGGTCAAGTCCGTCCGGGGCGATGAAAGGACGGCGCGCGGGCCCATAACCCACCCGTACCCACGTCACCTTGTTGTTGGGCCGACCACCGGAGCAGATGTGACTTGTCGTCAGTAGTCGGCCTGACGGAATACCCTTTCGGGTAACCTCTCGACGTCCTGGAACGTCGGTCGCCGTCGCGCGGCCAGCCTCTCTGCGGGTGACGGACAATTCCCCGGTCCGATCACCCGCGGCCTCGGCTAGGGCGGCATTAGGCGCAGATACTCGCGCCTGCGCCGCCCGAGTCGCCGCCGGCGGAACGTGTCGCCGAATAGAAGCTCTACTCGCACACGATCCGCCTTCTCCTTCCGTGAGATTACGGCCTCACAGAAGGCGGCGACCGCGTCCCAGTTCCTGACGCTGACGAGCATCTCCCTGGCGATGGTCGGCAGCGCCAGGTCGGCACCGATAATTGCGACGAGTTCACGGCGATCACCCTCCCATGCAGCACACTCCTCGAGCGTGAGCTGCGCCGTGTCCTCGTCGCAACTGCAGTGGTGGCAGGACGGTGTGCTCTCCCTCCTGACAGTCTTGTGCAGGTATTTCCCGAAGCAACCGTGCCCCGTCAGCACCTGATGACCGTCACTTCTAATGTGGAGAACATTCTTAAGAAAGGCCAGGGAGAATATGCATGAAGAGATTAATTAATGTGGAAGAGGCAAAAGTGGTATGTCAAGATTATAGCAAGTGGAGGGAAGTGGTCTCTGTCTACCCCTATGGAAAAAAGGCGTGAATATATGTATGTATGTATTGTGGAGGACAGCAATAGGACGTATAAGTAAGCTATGATAATAACGATGATGTGTAAAATGCAACCAAATCACTATCTTAAATTGGCCGCCCATCAACCAGGCCGAATATTGAATCAATATCCAAAGGTAATAGACATTCTGACAACTCTCAGGAACCGGGCCCCATTTGGTACATTATATAATTTGGTAACATCTATGCAAGAGAAGGGTAACGCGAAATAAAACCTTATACCAATCGGTCTGACCAGTATGGTATAGTAAGATCAATTTCCCTCCTAGTATGTAGGAGACTCAAATCAATCAGTAGGACATAATTATATGAGCTAAAATGGTGATAATGATGGTATGTATATTATGTACGTATGTTGCAAATAAATATTAATACTATGTTTCCCTGTGGTAATGGAGTAAAACTTTAACATTTTTCACATCCATGGGTGTCATAAAAGACGACTTGGGGATTATGATATGCGTATAACGTGTATGCAAGAGGAGAAATCGAAATAAAATCCTGCATCTCCATCTGACAAACAGATCAATTTCTCTCCTATTGTGAAGGAGGCTTGAGCCCAGTTCTGGGATATATAGCTGTGATAATAATGATAGATAGATAGATAATACTTTATTTGTACACCAATTACAAGAAAAACTTAAATAATAATTATAACCCAGAATGTACAAAGGGCGGCCTTATCGCTATAAGCGATCTCTTCCAGGCAACCTTAGGATGGATAATATAACAGAAAATGGAGATGGTAGGTAATTTGTTGCTGGTGGTACTGAAAATCAATTCTAAATAACATTATGACTATGTAATGACTATGTTTAAAGCTATATATTGAATGTGGACTATGTATTACACTTTGTAAAGAACCGTATCCACTTAGTTTTTACCTGAAAATTAGTTCTGTGACAAGTTTGTGATGCAGCATATGCTGAGGTGGGAGCTTTCACGGTATCCTATGTGTATTTATTTATAACTAGCAGCTCTCTGAGGTTTTACCCGCAAAGTTCCCCTTCCCGTGGGAATATTGGGATGCATTATAGCCTATGCCTTATTCTAATATGTAAGCTGTATTATTGTGGAATTTCATCCAAATCCATTCAGAAGTTTTTGCGTGAAAGAGCAACAAACATATTCAAATACTCATAAATTTTCGCGTTTATAATATTAGAAGGAAGGATAATTCTATGAACGATTAATATTTAGGAAACTAAATTCGTTTTTTTACTTTCTTTTTTATCGATGTGATTAAATGGCCAAAAACTCATTTTACTAACATACAAAAACTGTTTGTGTCCTATACGTGTTAAATTAAACCGAATCATGTTCTTAAATTGGCTGTCCATCAGTTGGTCCAAATGCTGAGTCAATGTTCAATGCTAACATCGAATAACCTCCAAAGATAAGAAATGGAATGGTAAATTATATTTTTACTCTGTTATTACAGAGAAACATGGGCATAGAACCATGTATATTCTAAAAAAAACGACTTCATTTGAATTTTATTCAAATGAGACCACACGGAAGCAACGGCTTTCAAATAAAAAAGGAAGCCGTCGCTCAGGACGCCTGGCAGATGAGAAACATCGAACTAATATGGCATAAAGTATTAACACGTTGCAGGACGCACGACATACGATGTAATTTTTTTTGCATGTTTATTACAGCGATACGGTTAACGGCGTATATTCTTTTCAGCCTATAAAATATTACCTTAGTATGAATTTGTTCACAAAATTTTACTGCCGTATCACATATTTTTTAAAGGTTGAGCTCAAACTAAAGTATTAAGATAACACATACCTATAGTGTATACTAATGAAAATTTTAAGTTTATTGAATAAAAAACATCAATTTCTGGAAAAAAAATCGTAATTATTTATTAACACGATGCGGTACACGCATCGTGTTAATAAATAGCGCATTAGGCGCTGGCGCTGTACACAATTCTAAAACAAGTTATGATTTCGTTACACAAATGTACATATCAAAGCGTGCGCCACGCTAACGATCAGGCTTTCGTGATGGGACGCCTTCACTGCCTATTAAACGCAAAGTCCAAATTATCACTTAAAAATAAAGTCCGATTATACACTGCCTGGGAAGCACCGTGGTTCATTCGTAATGTCGACCTTCATATCAACCTCGAACTACCGGCCATCAGGCAGTACATTAAATGTTGCTCCCGGCGCTACTTTGACTCTGCCATGGCTCACCCCAATCTACTAGTGGTTGAGGCGGTAAACTACGTCCCCTCAAAAATATCCGCGGTCCAACGTCCTCGTCATCTTCTTAAAGAAGAGGATGACCCTATAACGATCACCCAAGAAAGGGCTCACACCGCTCGCGCAGCGATAGCAAATAAAACTCCGCGGTATCGGCCTCGCCGTCGAGGTCAAAAACCGCACCGCGTAAAAGTTAATAATCTAAACGTGGCCACGCCCACTTTGCTCTCAGAGACGCCCCGAGCCGAGGTCCGTTCGCCACAGGGGGAGCCCTCGGGCGATGTTCGGTTAACTTACTTACCGGGTTGAAAGCCATCAGCGCTCACCCATTGCCCGCGTTAAGCTGTCAAGGTCATCTGCGACCAACAGCTATACACACACACAAAAAAAAAAACTAACGATCAGGTTCACCCTCGCCCATAGATATCTCACATCAAAATGCTCAATCATCATCATCGGTTTACTCAGTCAAAGTTCTCAGGTAGAAAACATAAAAATACAGTCGAATTCAGAACTTGCTCCTTTTTGCCGTAGGTTTGGGACATGATATCGAAATGAAGGTATCGATATTGTACTCATGAGTAGTATCGAAGAAAAAGTATCGTACTGAATAAAGTATCGTAACAAAAGTATCGATACTCCAAAGTATCGAGTACTGAGTACTTTTCCTAGAATCTAGGTCGTGATGAGCTTTTTTTTTAGGAATTTGTCCGTCAGATCTGTGTTCGGATTAAAATATGTCGAGCCACTTTCAGATTAGAAGGTTCATTATGCTGGCGTTACCATAAGCATGAGCCGTAAGGTCAAGTTTAACATGGATACTTTCCACAATTTGTGCGATACGATACCTGCCTAAAAGTACTCACTGAGTAAAAGTATTGAATAGAAAGCATCGAGTACAAAAGTATCGGTATCGAAAGATAAGTATTCGATACCTAGAAGTATCGATACTTTTTTCGTGTCCCTACGTAGGTTAAAAAAAAAGAATAGCTTATTAACTCGAAACCAACAAATTGAAACTTGAAGTTCATTTCAAGCAAAAATATAAGTAGACAATCAGACACTATTTATTACAAGAGATTCCAAGCAGACATGATAATACCTATATCTCACGTAAGGTCGAGATATATTTACCACATATAACCGGTTGTTCTTTTTCCCCGGGATCCCTTTTTTCTCGTAAAACATAAACACGCTGAGAACAATTTTGTGATATCTAGCGGAAAATCCTTATGTAACAGTGGACACTACATAACTTGAAATAATTCTGTTGAATATTTATGTGTTGAATAATAGAAGCTTCCGTGAGGTGAGTGGGTTAAAATAGAATTTACTATCCCCTTTCATGCCTGTGTGTAGTGTAAAAGACTACTAATATGCAGTAGGACCAGACCGAAAGTGTCGGCAGCCCGAATTTCTGAGGGTGGTTGCATATGGTAGGTTTTGGTGATGCCTAGTATCATGGAACCTCATTGAATGCATTCACAAAAAAAAGCACTTTGCCAGCGAGCCTCCAAGCCAATGTTCAGTCCAGAAAAAAAAATTGTTTAGTTAAAAATGGGTACGTTTATATCTCTGCTATAAATGTAAGCAAATGAAATAAAATGATTATCAATGGGACATCACACATTAAAGTCCTGCGCAGTGACCATTGTTATTACAACGGCTGAGATGACAAAATGATTTTAATTATTAATATTTTTATTCAAATCGCAGTGTGATAGGTGTTTAAACAAAATAATAACTTTAAATAGATAACCGTTCAGATCATAATGTATATCTAGATATATGTAGCTACCTGTATTTTGGGAATATTGCCGCTGGCACAAAACTTACCGTTCTAGCAATCGGAAAGCTCAACGGGGATACAGGAGTTTCACCTATGAATATTTTGTAGGGCTGTCAGGCACTTATTACTATTTTTGAAGTAACACTTTTTTGGCGCGTTAGGGCAAAATGATGGCAGTAAATTTTTACTCAAGGACACGCACACCGTCACCTTGACAAAAGATTAAGAAGACAACCTTACATAAGATTGAGAATCGCTTGCGGATCGATTTGGGAACGCTCTTAGTTGCTCTATATGGTACAGTTGTATGACACATTATATTCATAGTATCATCAACATCAGATTTCTGCGCGTTCCCTGCTAGACCTCTAGACTTTCCCTATGTATTCTCATTCATTCCTCTGAGGGGCTAGTGTTCTAATAGTCACGCTTGACAGCCGGCGATCGCAGTAGGTGTTTTATATTTTGCCCAGGAAGCAGCCGCACAATTCTGGGGATACTTTTAATTGATTTTCACGACTCTCACGAACAAGTAAGGGATGGCTACAATTATAATGTGGCCAAATTAATATATTGTTAGAGCCGTTGAGCATTGAATCACTGGGAGTGGGGATACCGAGCGGCGGGGACGAGCCTATATAAGCGGGCGCGCGGACCATTCGAGAGAGGCAACTCGCCCGATCCCTTAAGAAAGACATAGTTTCCACTATGCCTCCTCTAAAGAGACCCAACCTCCCCCCCCGCCTTTGAGGACGAGGAGAAATCCGAATGCCTGGCCGACAGCCTAGAGCAACAATGTACGCCAAGTACCACATACCCCGATGCCGAACAGCACGCCCACGTCGATAGGGAAGTGGTGTGGCGAGCCTCTCTCCCACAACCGCCGCTAGATACAGAATTAGGTAGGGACGACGCCCCAAGTCAGCCTATCTCAGCAGTCACCATAGGTGAAGTAGTTTCGATCGTCAAGGGATTACGCCCTAGGAAAGCCCCCGGTTCGGACGGCATAACCAATAGAGTTATTAAACTTTTTCCCACGTCCCTACTGGTCCTTCTGACCTGCATTTTCAACGCAGCGCTCAATAAAAAAATCTTTCCCGCTCAGTGGAAAGAAGCCGTGGTAATAGGAATCCACAAACCCGGCAAGAACCGATCCGAACCCAGTAGTTACAGGCCGATAAGTCTTCTTAACGGTCTTAGCAAAATGTACGAGCGCGTAATCCACCAAAGACTAAGAATCTTCGCCGAGGAAAACCACCTCATACCACACGAGCAGTTTGGCTTTAGACCCAAACACTCGTGTGTCCATCAAGTCCATCGTATCGTGGAAAGCATCAACGTAAAACTGCAACGCAACCTTTTTACGGGGATACTCTTCTTCGATGTAGCCAAAGCCTTCGACAAGGTATGGCATAATGGCCTTATCTTCAAGTTATTCCAACTAGGAATTCCCCACTACCTCGTAATTATCATACGAGACTTTCTAACAAATCGTAGCTTCCGCTACAGAGTAGAAGGGACACTCTCTTCCCCGCACCCGATCAGAGCTGGCGTACCGCAAGGTTCAGTCCTCTCACCCCTTCTATTCTCGCTATATACTAGCGACATCCCCAAGTCTAAGCTCGTGCAGTCAGCCCTCTACGCTGACGACACAGCTATATTCGTATCCGGGCTTAACCCGGACGCCGTCACTCGTAATCTCCAAACTGCAGCTACTGCCCTTGGCAAATGGTTCCGGAAATGGAGAATAGACATTAACCCAGAAAAGAGTCAGGCGGTCATGTTTCACAGGAGACGTGCCGACCTGCACCCCTCCGATAGCTTCACTCCAGTCCGCATTTTTGACAAGCCCATCCCCTGGGCGTCAAATGCCAAGTACCTAGGCGTCACCCTTGACAATCGTCTCAGCTTCGCTCGACACATAACCACTGTGCGCTCGCGTGCAGCGTTCGTTATGGGTCGTTTACACAACTTACTCAACCCAAAGAGTAAGCTGTCGCTCAAATGCAAAATCCGTCTTTACACTGCCTGCATACGCCCCATGATGTTGTATGCCAGTGTAGTATTCGCTCACGTTAGGCCACACAGGATCCATAGGCTACAAACACTTCAGAATAGGTTCATGCGTAAGGCTACGGGCGCACCGTGGTTCATACGCAATGCCGATCTCCACATCGACTTGCATTTGCCGACCATCAGGCAATATATGAAACAGTGTGCCCGTAGATATTTTGATTCTGCCACAACACACCCCAACCCCTTAGTGGTCGCTGCGACCAACTATATCCCGTCCCGCATCTCGAAGGTCACTCGACCGAGACTTTCTCTCGACGAGCCCGACGACGAGATCACGATAGCTCAGAATACAGCATACACGGCCCGCGAAGCCGCAACAAAGAAAAGACCACGGTTCCGTCCTCGCCGTCGAGGTGCGAAACCGTGCCGCGCAAAAATAAATAAATCTAAAGTGGGACCTCCCACATTGCCCTCAGCAACGCCCCGAGCCGAGGTTCGTACCCCACAGGGGGTGCCCTTGGGCCCCGTTGCTTAAATTTTTTGGGTTGAGAGCCCTCAGCGCTCACCACTAGTCCGCGTAAGGGTGTAACAGCCATCTGAGGCTAACACTCCTTGTCAGAACACAAAAAAAAAAAAAAAAAAAAAAATTGGAGAGAGCAGCAGCGCACAGTACCCTTGGGAAAGGGAAAACTCTGTTCGACCTAGTAGCTAATCTGCCTTATGTATATAGTTGCCTTATATATTTCTGTACATTCATCTTTTATTTAATAAGTTAGTCTTTTGTTATAAAATTTAAGTGTTTTGTATAATAAAGAAATAAATTGCCGTTAGGCAATCTTTGTATTTTTTTAAATAATTAAATTCATTAATCCTAAAATCAGGCGTGGGATTAAAAAAACCTACGTTTTATTCTCACGTGCAATTAACGTATATCCGTTTGCATTATTTTTGGTGATTAAATTAGTGGGTGTGGTGTAAAGTGTGATATTGTGGTAAAGTATATGGTGACAACGTTTTGGTGACGTTCCAATTTGTTAAGTTTTAAGTTGAAAATCGTGCGGCTACAATTTTTTTGATGTGAAACATCTATAGGCGAGGGTGACCGCGATCGTCGCGTGGCGATTTGACGCCACGCCTTGCGGTCCCCTCTTAATTTACTGTAAAATAAATATCTGGATATACATATCTAAATTTGTAACGAAACCATGGTGCGATTTAAAATTTTGTACAACGCCATCTAGTGAACCCAAAGTAAATTGTTACCTATAATGAAAATAAATGTTTCTTGAATAAAAATTATCTTTTACTAGAAAAAATCGCCATGTTTTATTAATACTTTATGCCATACTAGTTCCTGACGTAATCTGTTCTTTTATGCATATTTACTTGTTTTATAAATTAATGTATAATAACTTCATAATATAAATATACCAGTAGGTATGGGATTTAGTTTACTTTCAGCTACGAAAAATGGGTAACCGTTTTTATAGGCTTTTATTAGTTTCAGCTGTATTTTTATATATTTATTTCCTTGTATGTCACCGATTTCTTAGGAATTGGATTTTAACTCACTTAAAACAGTCAGATTTCATTTAAAATTTGTAAACTTTGCAATTTCTAAAATTGCAAGGACCAATAACGCTAAAATAATTTAAATAGCTTGTCTTATTATCATTACAGGATTAAAGGTTTCTTTATTAAATATTCAATATATTGGTCTGAGAATTGGTCGTTAGCTCAATAGATGCCACTATTTATGTTACCTAAATCGCGCACTTCGTGCTCCATGCTGCATAGCTCGATAGATGCCGCTATTTCTGGTTTATAAATTGGACCTATCGTGCAAAAGAATGTCTGTGAACGGATGAAAGTATTTCAAGCTACATTTTGGAAGGTTAATTACTTTTGTACTAAATAACGTTACCATAAATATAAGCCGTAAAGTCAATTTTAAAATGGATAATTTATTCGATACGATACCTGCTAAAAAGTACTTATTGACTAAAAGTATCGAATGCAATGTATCGATATTGACATAGAGAAGTAGATAGATAGTAGATATATAGAAAAGTACTCGATACCTAAAGATAAAGTAAGTAATAGATACTTTAATCAGTACGTTACTTATCTTTCGATACTACTCATGAGTTCAGTATCGATACTTTATATTCGATACCGTGTCTCTACTCGTACAAAATAGTTTCGATGTTTCACATCTGCCAGGCGTCCTGAGCGACGGCTTACTTTTTTTTCTTTAAATTGTCTTTGCTATAAAATTCTTTTTTTGCTGATTTCACTAGTTTACTCGGCCGTAACACACATCCCTGTCTCATCTTTTTATTGAATAAGATGCCTAAAAAGAGCAGAAGGGATAGAAATCAGTCTAGTAGACGCGAGTTGCGCTCCAGGAGTCGTGAGTCGTGCTCTAGGAGGCGTGAATTGTGTTCCAGGAGTCGTATTTCGCGTTCTAGGAGTCGTAATTCTCACTCCAGGGACCGTAGATCAGATTCTAGCCTTCGATATACATGTTCTTGATCTACCCGCCAACGACGTAGTTCTCCTAACACTGTGACTAACGTGCAAATGCAACAAATTTTAGATAAACTGACGACTTTAGAAGAACGATGCCATCCGCCTTCACCGCGACCGCGTGCAGAGGCTTTAAGCGTAACTGAGCGTCGAGAGTCGACGCCTCGGTCTTCGGCGGGACGCTCCGTGAGTACGCCGACGGATCGCGATGGCAACGCAACAGATCGTATCATCGATGCAATACGATCCATCAACACCACGGTGAGATCCAACCAATCTTACTATATTTCTAACTTTGATCCGTGCATCAACGACATAGACACCTGGTGCGAGGAGGTGGATCGTGCCAAGGTTTTAAACAACTGGAACGACAATGAGTGCCTGTCTCGCATCGGGAACTGCTTTAAAGGTGATGCTAGGATGTGGCTCATGAGTGGCTAACCAACGACCGCAGTTGGAGCAATTTCAAAAGGGAGTTTAAGCCTTTATGGCCTAAGAAACCAAATATTGCAAATATCCTGTATGATGTCATGAGTACCAGCTCTGATAAATACCCGACATACGCAGACTATGCACGCCGATCCCTACTGAAATTACGTATAGTTAAGGGGTTAAGCGAAGAGTTAATTTCGGCTAGTGATACGGGGTGTAACGGATCCTCAGATCCGAGCCTCTGCTACTAATGCTAAACTGACGCCCAATGAGTTAGTAGAGTTCTTCTCAATTTATGTTAAATCAAATGCCCTGAATGTTGATAAGAAATCTAGCCATTCATTAAGTAATACTCATTTCCCAAAACGCGAGCATAATATCCACTTTCGTAAACGACGATTTGAGAATAATAGATGCTTTTTATGTGGACAACCAGGTCATAAACAGTCTAATTGTACAAAAAGGGCTAAACCTACACCTTCCACTAGTAATAATGATGAAAGTGGTCAAAAAAATGACTTTCTACATGGTTCAAATAAAGCTGAACAATGTAGTTTTTGTAAGAAGCCCGGTCATAGAATAGAAACCTGTTTTTGCAAGATTAAAATCAAATCATCGCGATACTAAGAACGTTAACTTTTGTCAGAAAAGCTCTAAAGGTAAGAATAGCGACATTGTGGTGGCAGTCATACAGGGGATCCCTGTTAATGTCCTCATTGATAGTGGCTCTAGTATATCGCTAATCTCCTCGTCGCTGTTGAAATACTTTAAGGGTGCACGCAAGACAGCTTTCAGAGTATTAAGAGGTATCTGTAGTCGCGAAATTGAATCCACTTATTTCCGTAACATTGCAAATCGAATTTAGTGAAATTACTCTGGAAGTAGACTTGCATGCTGTGTCTACCGAGTTCATGAACACTCCGATTATCGTGGGTACCGACGTATTGAACCGGGAAGGCCTTACCTATGTTCGTACACGTCACCAGCAACATCTCACTTTTAAGGCCAGCCATATACATGATATTATGGGTATTTCGTCACCTACGCAGGTTTCTATTAGGACTCCTTTAAGTGGCCAAGATTTAAAACAGTTACTTGATTTGATTGATGAATTTTCTCAATTTTTCATTACTGGAACTGCAACTTCCACCGTCACTACGGGCAGTATGTCCATAAAACTAAATAGTAGTACGCCCATTAATCGAGATCTCCTTGAAAAGAACATCATTAGGGAATCGGAATCGGCATATGCGAGCCCCATCCTACTAGTGAAAAAGATGGATCCGATCGCATGTGCGTCGATTATCGCAAACTAAACGAGATTACAATTAAAGACCGCTTTCCCTTGCCACTGATCGACGACCACATTGATCGGTTAGGCAAACATAAGTATTTCACCAGTTTAGATATTCAACAGGGTTGCACCAGATCCCTATGGATAGGGACTCTATTCCACTCACTGGATTTGTCACGCCGGAGGGCCAATATGAGTATTTAAAGATGCCATATGGTTTGGCCAATGCTCCAGTTTATCAGCGGATAATGACGAAAACCCTTCGTCCACATTTGGAATCTGGTAGAACCCTTGTGTATATAGACGATGTACTATTATTAAGTAACTCTATAGACGAGGGTTTACGGACTCTTCGCGAGGTGCTCCAGACTTTGACCAATTCGGGTTTTTCCATTAATTTAAAGAAATGTTCCTTTTTAGCAACTAAAATAGAGTACTTAGGGCGTACAATAAGTCAGGGTCAGGTGCAGCCGAGCAAATCTAAAGTAAACGCTTTAGTGGAGTCTCCTATTCCAAAGTCGGTTAAGCAGGTCCGCCAATTCTTGGGACTAGCAAGCTATTTCCGACGCTACATACCTGGCTTTGCTAACAAAACTGCTCCTATCACCAAGCTGACCAAAAAGGACGCGACTTTTACTTGGGGTAGTGATCAAGAAGAAGCACGGCAAGGTATAATCTCGCTGCTTACTAGTGAACCAGTTCTATCTATTTATGATCCAGATTTGCCTATTGAAATACACACTGATGCAAGTTCTATTGGCTATGGTGCAGTGCTTCTTCAGGTTCACGGAAATGGGTGTAAGCGAGCAGTCGGTTACTTCAGTAAACGAACCCAGGGCGCTGAACAGAGGTATCATTCCTACGAACTTGAAACCTTGGCGGTTGTCAGAGCCTTGCAGAACTATAGACACTATCTGGTTGGTGTTCATTTCAGTCGTAACAGACTGCAATGCACTAAAAGCAACACAACAAAAGAAGGATTTATTGCCTCGTGTCGCCAGATGGTGGATATATCTGCAGGATTTTGATTTTACCTTGGAGTACCGTAAGGGTACATCCATGTCACACGCCGACTACTTGAGCCGTAACCCTGTCAACGTCTGCGAAGCACGTAGACGACAGAATTGGGCTCAGATAGCACAGGCGGCGGACGAGGAAACCCAACAGCTCCTTCAAAAACTGACAGACGGACAGTTGGACCCTAAACATTACGTTCAGAAGAATGAGCTACTCTATTATAGGTATTCTCCTGTAGGTGAAGACCCTAAACTTCTATGTTTCGTACCCAAAGGCCATAGACTAAGCCTACTTCGAATATTTCATGATGAGCATAGCCATCCAGGGGTTGATAAGACATTGGAGTTAATTAGGAAACATTTTTGGTTCCCATCCCTTAAATCTTTTGTACAAAATTATGTGAGCCATTGTCTTATCTGTATAACCCATTAAAAGGTACCCAGGGCCCCACATCAACTTATTCATTCGTGGGAAAAACCGTGCGATCCGTTTGAAGTTATTCATGTAGACACATTAGGTCCGTTGCCGCGGTCTAATGGATATAGACATGTCTTAATTGTGGTATACGCGTTTTCCAAATATTGCCTTTTATATCCTATGTTTAGCCAAGACTCTAACGAATTAAAAAGACTCTTTACCAATGTAATCTCTTTGTTTGGCACGCCTAAATTAGTTGTAGCAGATCGTGGTCGTATGTTTTTGAGTTCAGAGTTTACTAACCTTATAGCACAGTTCGGCGTTGACATGCATCTTATCACACCTGAGATGCACCACTCAAATGGCCAAGTCGAACGGTACTGTCGAACGCTATTAAACATGGTTCGTATAGAATGTAATCACCGACAGAAACAGTGGTCGGACTCTTGTGGCGATTACAATTGGTTTTGAACATAACAAAACAAAAAACTACTAAGCAATCGCCGTTAAATTTATTGGTAGGTATTGAAGCTGCAACACCTCTTATACGTCATCTTGTCAGAGATGTCGCCCTCGAAAACTTCTCATCCAAACGAGAAGCACTGAGAGAGTTGCACCGATAAAGAGTCTCCGAACGGTTAAAAGCTAACCAGGATCAACAGGACGCTACTGTGAACGCGAACCGGAGACCTTCGCGATTATTTGAAATTAATTCCCTTGTTGATATGAAACATCTATAGGCGAGGGTGATCCCGATTGTCGCGTGGCGTTAACGCCACGCCTCAGGACACCATTTTAATTAACTACAAATAAAAATCCGGATACATATGTATACATTTTTGTAACGAAACCATAGTGCGATTTAAAATTTGTACAACGCCATCTAATGCGCTTAAAGTAAATTGTTACCTATAATGAAAATAAATGTTTATTGAATAAAAATCATCATTTTCTTGGAAAAAAATCGTAATATTATTTTTATTAATGTGCTATTTTAGTTCCTGTCGTAATTTGTTCTTTTATGCATATATACTTCTATAAAATAATGTATGTTCTATAAAATAATGTATAATTCTCTAACTTTCCAACATAAGTATACCATACCTACTTACAGTACTTTCACGTACGAAAACTGGACAATCTCTTTTTATAGGTGTTTTATTAGTTTCAGATGTATATTTATTTGTTTGTATTACAGACTCCTAGGAATTGGATCTTGACTCACTTTCAACAGACGGATTTCATTTAAAATTTGTTAATTAAGGACCAATGACGATAAAATAATTTAAATAGCTTGTCTCATTATCATCATCATCATTACAGGATTAGAGATTTCTTTATAAAATATATTTTGTAGCCGAGATTTAGTCTTAGCTCGATAGATGTCGTTATTTCTGTTTGCTAGATCATACTTTCTTAACCGATCCTTTTGATTTGAACTACGTAGAAGTGTGTGAGGGAGACGTAGCGACGCTATGTTAGGTCGTAAGCGACTGAGCAGTGAACTAATATTATTTCTTTGTAATTGTAATATTTTAAATAATAGTAGAATCGTATTATTTTATTCAATACTTTACATATTAGTTCCTGTCGTAATCTATTTTCTACAAGTATATATGAATAAATCATATATACTTGTAGAAAATAATTTCGAAGTTTCACATCTGCCAGGCGTCCTGAGCGACGGCTTACTTTTTTTTTGTTATTAAACAGGCACAAGCTACTGGCAAGCTTCACTCAGGCATGCGCGGGCCCTATCGTGTGGTCCAGGCGCTTCCCCATGGTCGATACGAGCTGCGGCTGCTAGCAGGCTCCTATGGAAAGACGACCCAGGCTGCGGCGGAGTTTATGGTGCCGTGGCGAGGGGAGTGAACTCCTGATACGTGTGTCTCCTTCTTTGAGGGTATGTGTGTGCTACATTTGCGTGACAAGCGAACGTCGGGTCTATATCACGCAAAGGTAGTTGTGTTCATGGTATGCTAACGTCGTGCCTTTGCCATGTGTTATAAGAAATATGCTAACGTCGTGCCTATGTTTCTTACTGTCGGAGATAGCTAACGTCGTGCTTCCTCTCTGTTGTGTGTGTGAACGTTCACTGTGTGTTGGTGGTGAAAACCACAATCTATGGCATGCTGATATAGCTGAATTGACTGCAGCGATTCTGATATATCATCATGATCTGTAATTTCCAGAAAATATTGTTTCTGGAAATTGCATTGGCTATGTGACTCTTGCAGAGGTATAAAATGGAGTTTTGTTTGAATTACCAGGTGCAGAGGATTTAATGATAAAGTGGAGTCTACGCCTGAGCGAGCTGTCAGGAGCGATGAAGTGCCTTGCGTTGTGATGCCGGAGCCTGTACCAGGCCCCTCTGATGCACTAGACGCCTTACAGCCAAGGGATTCGGAGTACGGGGACGTCCTCCAGTCAGGAGAGGCCGTGTTAGAGCCGTTGAGCATTGAATCACTGGGAGTGGGGATACCGAGCGGCGGGGACGAGCCTATATAAGCGGGCGCGCGGACCATTCGAGAGAGTCCATCCGACGTCCTCGTCACGTCCTCGACGAAGAGGACGACAATATCACACTCGCTCAACAAAAAGCCTACACGGCCCGCGAGGCCTTAACAAATAAATATCCGCGGTTCCGCCCTCGCCGTCGAGGTGCGAAACCGCGCCGCGCAAAAGTCACTACTAAAAACGTGGGCACGCCCACTTTGCCTCCAGCGACGCCCCAAGCCGAGGTCCGTTCCCCACAGGGGGAGCCCTTGGGCGATGTCGCTTAGCATACTCTTCTCCGGGTTGAGAGCCCTCAGCGCTCACCCATGGTCCGCGTCAAGCTGGCAAGGCCATCTGCGGCCAACAGCTGTACACACAAAAAAAAAAAACATTCGAGAGAGCAGCAGTGCACAGTACACTTGGGAAAGGAAATACTCTGTTCGACCTAGTAGCTAATCTGCCTTGTGTATATAGTTGCCTTATATATTTCTGTACATTTATCTTTTATTTAATAAGTTAGTCTTTTGTTATAAAATTTAAGTGTTTTGTATAATAAAGAAATAAATTGCCGTTAGGCAATCTTTGTATTTTTTTAAATAATTAAATTCATTAGTCCTAAAAATATTTTTATTCGTTACGTGGAGATTCTATTATATAATCAAAATGACCTACCGTACCGTGCTGGTTAGACATTTTGGCATAGTACATTAGGCATTTTGGCATACTTGCATAGATGTTTCCCTAGCCGAGGCCGCGGGTGACGAGACCGGGGCATTAGTCCGTCACCCGCCAAGAGGCCAACCGCGTGAGGAAAGACCGACGTCCTCCCCGAGGGGGGTGGGGGTTACGTCGGTCAATGGGAGGGTACCCCAAATAGGGGGTATTACGTCGGGCCTACCACTGACGTCAAGTCACCCTGCTCTGGTAGTCGGCCTAACGATGGAGGCGACGTGCCGTGCGGGGGTGGGTTGCGGATGTGCTGCTTACGTCCCTCCGTCGCCCCGGACGGAGTGGTGCGAGGAGTGCGCCGACCGCAACCCACCCCAAAAACAAAAATACTTGCATAGATATTATTCGTATATCATATACCTTATTCGTCCTTAACAAATCTCACGGGCAAGAGGAGTGCTAAATTGTATTCTTACTTCATCACCACATTTTATCTTGGAACAGTCCCAGAAGCGCTATCCTTCTGGATAAGACAAAGCTCCAGCTTCATCCGTCAGACGGTCTATCCAAGATATCTCTATTGAAAGAAGTTAGTGAGTCATTCATCTTATAGTTCCAACCTGATCTAGCGACCTGTATTTATTTCCAAAAGATTTTATCGAGTGTTAGGACCACACTGTCGACAGTTATCTGTCTACAGCAGCGGGCCGGTCTGTCCGCGGTAGTACCACACTCTCGCAGAAAATTGACTTCTGAGTAGTAGCAATTTGTTATTGCGCTTCGTTCGATGAGCGAGAGAGCCGGAAGCCCAATTTTTCTGAGGGTGTTTGCGTTTGGAGGGTTTTAGTGGTGCCCTTGGTATCACCGAGCCTCAATGCACACATTCACACTCCCTTCACTTTCTTCGCGGTAGGCAGCGGCCTTGTAAAGGTCCATGAGCGGCAGCAACACTTACCATCAGGTGTACTGTTTGCTTGTTTGCCACCGTTGGCAATAAAACAAAAATGAGGAATCCTTTTAATGAATTTTGAAGATGCCATGACAAACATTTGAAAAAGGTGTGAGGAAAATACCTAAAGTAGAGCAAGATCACTGCTTCAATCAATGTTTCTATCGCATATGATATTGTTTAGAAAAAAAACAAAGAATACTTCGAACGTGAAATTTTCTTACTTTCTTACTTCACTAGTTCTGAATTAAAAAATAATAACTAATATATGTGTTGCAGCCCTATTATGTATCTGCTATCCAATATTCGCTACAGCTGTTCATGAACGACTGCTCAAAGTTTCTAATGTCGCTGTATGAATATGTATGCTGTTCCCACAGTTTCACTATATACTTATTATTTTTACATTTATTGTTATGAAGTTTAAGAATTTATGTTGTTCTTTTAAATTATTGCTTACTTTATTATTATACTTAGCAACTGCAACAGTTTCACCCTCGTAGTTCTCGTTTCTATGAAAATTCTACAATAAAATATAGTCTACGTTACTAGCTGATAATGCAGCTCATCATCATCTCATCTCAGCCCATATACGTCCCACTGTTGGGCTCGGGCCTCCTCCATAATGGAAGGGTAATTGACCTACTATACCACGCTGGTCAGACGTGTTGGTATAGGGTTTTATTTCGATAATGCAGCTATTAGTGGTAAAATTTTAATGTCTATTTAGAGGCTCAGGCCTGGAAGTGTAATAAGCATACAAATAAACTTACTGTCACATCTATAATATTAGAATGACAAATTAATACGAATTTATGATGACAACAGCTGTTGTTGTGACACGGGCAGACCACCAAGACCATGAACGCTGTAAAGTGTTCAAAATGTCGGACAATCAAAAATAAAATACAAATGCGATAAAATCCGTAAAAGTAGTTTTATTTACAAAGAGCAGTTTAAATTTAAAATACCCATAGCTAGTGAGAAATTGGACTGATTAGTGATCCCTTACTTACCCTTAATATTTTTTCTACCCCAGACAACCTGTAGGCTTCGCTGCATATCTTATAAAGCACAATTAGGTTTCATTTAACTTGACTCTATCAAAAACTTTCAAAAACATCCTAAGTGTTACGGATATGTTATAACGAAATGCAAAAGTTTATACTTTGAAAACGTCTCGCAAGCATGAATAAATTGCTTTTACCTTCATAAAGTATTTACTTCAGCAAACTTTTAGTTTGCTTCTTCTGATGAGATGAAGTAATGCAGCGCTTACTACATTTATTTATATGCTGGTAGTCTTTGAAGACTTTATTATTAACGACCCCTAAAATTTAGGTATAAATATTACACAACATAGTTTATTTGAAGCGATATAAATGTAACAAAGATTTTATTTGACTATTATTTCACTGCACAGATGGCGCAGTGGTTAAGATACCGACGATGTCGACCGATGTCACCGGTTCGAATCCCACACAGGACAACACTTTGTGTGATCTACAGATTACTGATCAGAACTGTTGAGTTGACCAGACTCAGAAGTTTGAATGTAATTTGTGTCCGTTAATTATATCTTTGTAAAGTCTCCTGCAATACAAGAATGATTTCTGTAGTGCAGGACGCGATGTCTCTTTAAAAAAAAGTATCTATTTATTTGTACATTATTGTTAATTTTGTGTGATAGCGGCTACGAATTCTTCAACCTTTACATTGCCGCTGGGTGTCATAATAGACAACTGAGAGATTTGAATTCAATTATAACTCAGTGTTATTACCATCATCCCAGCTACTGGGCTTCAACTTTCTCTACAGTTGGATGGATATTAACCTTTTATGGAATACTTACTGCTGACGTCTCTGGGTAGGTTCGCATAAATATCAGCAAGATACACATAAATTCCTACAAAGATGTGCAGTTCGGTTTGTCTCAATCTCATGGAAAGATTAGAGATGCTGGAGCGGCGTAGAAGCTTTGAGTTATTATGTATACTCCGGCTACTACTAGTTCTTTCACGGGGAGTTTCGGAAAAACTATTTCACTTAGGACCACTGTCACCGTTTTATCACTGTACCATTTGACACTGTGGCAAGGTCCATCCAGTCTATCCGTTCACCTAGAAACACCGTGGTCTTTAAATGTATATTTTCAGCGATCATTTCTGTCGCGTACGTACTGAGTCTGAAATGAACTACCCTTTTTTTTGGGGTGGGTTACAGTCGATGCATTCCTCGCTCCACTCCTGACACTGATCCGCCACCGATGTGGATAAAAATCAAAAGCGTAACGTGGTAGTACTTTGATGTGCCTAGTATGGTTACCTTGTAGTGATAGAATATGAATTAAAAACGAGTAAGTGATAACATACAGAAAATCTTAGCAAGAGATGGCGCAGTTGGTAAATCACCTTTTGTGCGCCTACTCTTGAAATAAATTCTAATTTCGAATCCGATTCAATTCCAATCTCATCAAACTTATATTTGGTCCTCTTGAAAAACATCGAGAATAAATTCTTCGCGTTTGCCGTTGTTATTTTCACCAAATGTGAGGTATTTTCTTACTTTAATTTAATATTCTCTCATGCAGCACACTCTCCCATGCAGCACACTCCTCGAGCGTGTGCTGCGCCGTGTCCTCGTCGCAACTGCAGTGGTGGCAGGACGGTGTGCTCTCCCTCCTGACAGTCTTGTGCAGGTACTTCCCGAAGCAACCGTGCCCTGTCAGCACCTGATGACCGTCACTCCTAATGTGGAGAACATTCTTAAGAAAGGCCAGGTTAGAAGTACTCTAAACCGGAGAATATGCATGAAGAGATTAATTAATGTGGAAGAGGCAAAAGTGGTATGTCAAGATTATAGCAAGTGGAGGGAAGTGGTCTCTGTCTACCTCTATGGAAAAAAGGCGTGAATATATGTATGTATGTATTGTGGAGGACAGCAATAGGACGTATATAAGTAAGCTATAATAATAACGATGATGTGTAAAATGCAACCAAATCACTATCTTAAATTGTCCGCCCATCAACCAGGCCGAATATTGAATCAATATCCAAAGGTAATAGACATTCTGACAACTCTCAGGAACCGGGCCACATTTGGTACATTATATAATTTGGTAACATCTATGCAAGAGAAGGGTAACGCGAAATAAAACCCTATACCAATCTGTCTGACCAGTATGGTATAGTAAGATCAATTTCCCTCCTAGTATGTAGGAGACTGAAATCAATCAGTAGGACATAATTATATGAGCTAAAATGGTGATAATGATGGTATGTATATTATGTACGTATGTTGCAAATAAATATTAATACTATGTTTCCCTGTGGTAATGGAGTAAAACTTTAACATTTTTCACATCCATGGGTGTCATAAAAGACGACTTGGGGATTATGATATGCGTATAACGTGTATGTAAGAGGAGAAATCGAAATAAAATCCTGCATCTCCATCTGACAAACAGATCAATTTCTCTCCTATTGTGAAGGAAGCTTGAGCCCAGTTCTGGGATATATAGCTGTGATAATAATGATAGATAGATAGATAATACTTTATTTGTACACCAATTACAAGAAAAACTTAAATAATAATTATAACCCAGAATGTACAAAGGGCGGCCTTATCGCTATAAGCGATCTCTTCCAGGCAACCTTAGGATGGATAATATAACAGAAAATGGAGATGGTAGGTAATTTGTTGCTGGTGGTACTGAAAATCAATTCTAAATAACATTATGACTATGTAATGACTATGTTTAAAGCTATATATTGAATGTGGACTATGTATTACACTTTGTAAAGAACCGTATCCACTTAGTTTTTACCTGAAAATTAGTTCTGTGACAAGTTTGTGATGCAGCATATGCTGAGGTGGGATCTTTCACGGTATCCTATGTGTATTTATTTATAACTAGCAGCTCTCTGAGGTTTTACCCGCAAAGTTCCCCTTCCCGTGGGAATATTGGGATGCATAAGTGCATGCCTATGCCTTATTCTAATATGTAAGCTGTATTATTGTGGAATTTCATCCAAATCCATTCAGAAGTTTTTGCGTGAAAGAGCAACAAACATATTCAAATACTCATAAACTTTCGCGTTTATAATATTAGAAGGAAGGATAATTCTATGAACGATTAATATTTAGGAAACTAAATTCGTTTTTTTACTTTCTTTTTTATCGATGTGATTAAATGGCCAAAAACTCATTTTACTAACATACAAAAACTGTTTGTGTCCTATACGTGTTAAATTAAACCGAATCATGTTCTTAAATTGGCTGTCCATCAGTTGTTCCAAATGCTGAGTCAATGTTCAATGCTAACATCGAATAACCTCCAAAGATAAGAAATGGAATGGTAAATTATATTTTTACTCTGTTATTACAGAGAAACATGGGCATAGAACCATGTATATTCTAAAAAAAATGATGAGAGAGATGAGACCACACGGAAGCAACGGCTTTCAAATAAAAAAGGAAGCCGTCGCTCAGGACGCCTGGCAGATGAGAAACATCGAACTAATATGGCATAAAGTATTAACACGTTGCAGGACGCACGACATACGACGTAATTTTTTTTGCATGTTTATTACAGCGATACGGTTAACGGCGTATATTCTTTTCAGCCTATAAAAATATTACCTTAGTATGAATTTGTTCATAAAATTTTACTGCCGTATCACATATTTTTTAAAGGTTGAGCTCAAACTAAAGTATTAACATAACACATACCTATAGTGTATACTAATGAAAATTTTAAGTATATTGAATAAAAAACATCAATTTCTGGAAAAAAAATCGTCCCCTCAAAAATATCCGCGGTCCAACGTCCTCGTCATCTTCTTAAAGAAGAGGATGACCCTATAACGATCGCCCAAGAAAGGGCCCACACCGCTCGCGCAACGATAGCAAATAAAACTCCGCGGTATCAGCCTCGCCATCGAGGTCAAAAACCGCACCGCGTAAAAGTTAATAATCTAAACGTGGCCACGCCCACTTTGCTCTCAGCGACGCCCCGAGCCGAGGTCCGTTCGCCACAGGGGGAGCCCTCGGGCGATGTTCGGTTACCTTACTTACCGGGTTGAGAGCCATCAGCGCTCACCCATTGCCCGCGTTAAGCTGTCAAGGTCATCTGCGACCAACAGCTATACACACACACAAAAAAAAACTAACGATCAGGTTCACCCTCGCCCATAGATATTTCACATCAAAATGCTCAATCATCATCATCGGTTTACTCAGTCAAAGTTCTCAGGTAGAAAACATAAAAATACAGTCGAATTCAGAACTTGCTCCTTTTTGCCGTAGGTTTGGGACATGATATCGAAATGAAGGTATCGATATTGTACTCATGAGTAGTATCGAAGAAAAAGTATCGTACTGAATAAAGTATCGTAACAAAAGTATCGATACTCCAAAGTATCGAGTACTGAGTACTTTTCCTAGAATCTAGGTCGTGATGAGCTTTTTTTTTAGGAATTTGTCCGTCAGATCTGTGTTCGGATTAAAATATGTCGAGCCACTTTTAGATTAGAAGGTTCATTATGCTGGCGTTACCATAAGCATGAGCCGTAAGGTCAAGTTTAACATGGATACTTTCTACAATTTGTGCGATACGATACCTGCCTAAAAGTACTCACTGAGTAAAAGTATTGAATAGAAAGCATCGAGTACAAAAGTAAGTATCGATACTCTTTTCGATACTTTTTTCTTGTCCCTACGTAGGTTAAAAAAAGAATAGCTTATTAACTCGAAACCAATAAATTGAAACTTGAAGTTCATTTCAAGGAAAAACATAAGTAGACAATCAGATACTATTTATTATAAGAGATTCCAAGCAGACATGATAATACCTATATCTCATGTAAGGTCGAGATATATTTACCACATATAACTGGTTGTTCTTTTTCCCCGGGATCACTTTTTTCTCGTAAAACATAAACAGGCTGAGAACAATTTTGTGATATCTAGCGGAAAATCCTTATGTAACAGTGGACACTACATAACTTGAAATAATTCTGTTGAATATTTATGTGTTGAATAATAGAAGCTTCCGTGAGGTGAGTGGGTTAAAAGAATTCACTATCCCCTTTCATGCCTGTGTGTAGTGTAAAAGACTACTAATATGCAGCAGGACCAGACCAAAAGTGTCGGCAGACCGAATTTCTGAGGGTGGTTGCATATTGTAGGTTTTGGTGATGCCTAGTATCATGGAACCTCATTGAATGCATTCACAAAAAAAAAACACTTTGCCAGCGAGCCTCCAAGCCAATGTTCAGTCCAGAAAAAAAAATTGTTTAGTCAAAAATGGGTACGTTTATATCTCTGCTATAAATGTAAGCAAAAGAAATAAAATGATTATCAATGGGACATCACACATCAAAGTTCTGCGCAGTGACCGTTGTTATTACAACGGCTGAGATGACAAAAACGATTTTAATTATTAATATTTTTATTCAAATCGCAGTGTGATAGGTGTTTAAACAAAATAATAACTTTAAAAACCGTTCAGATCATAATGTAGATAAGATATATGTAGCTACCTGTATTTTGGGAATATTGCCGCTGACACAAAACTTACCGTTCTAGCAATCGGAAAGCTCAACGGGGATACATTCACCTATGAATATTTTGTAGGGCTGTCAGGCACTTATTACTATTTTTGAAGTAACACTTCTTTTGGCGCGTTAGGGCAAAATGATGACAGTAAATTTTTACTCCAGGACACGCACACCGTCACCTTGACAAAAGATTGAGAAGACAACCTTACATAAGATTGAGAATCGCTTGCGGATCGATTTGGGAACGCTCTTAGTTGCTCTATATGGTACAGTTGTATGACACATTATATTCATAGTATCATCAACATCAGATTTCTGCGCATTCCCTGCTAGACCTATAGACTTTCCCTATGTATTCTCATTCATTCCTCTGAGGGGCTAGTGTTCTAATAGTCACGCTTGACAGCCGGCGATCGCAGTAGGTGTTTTATATATTTCCCAGGAAGCAGCCGCACAATTCTGGGGATACTTTTAATTGATTTTCACGACTCTCACGAACAAGTAAGGGATGGCTACAATTATAATGTGGCCAAATTAATATATTTTTATTCGTTACATGGAGATTCTATTATATAATTAAAATGACCTACCGTACCGCGCTGGTTAGACATTTTGGCATAGTACATTAGGCATTTTGGCATACTTGCATAGATGTTTCCCTAGCCGAGGACCGGGGAATTAGTCCGTCACCCGCCAAGAGGCCAACCGCGTGAGGAAAGACTGACGTCCTCCCCGAGGGGGGTGGGGGTTACGTCGGTCAATGGGAGGGTACCCCAAATAGGGGGTATTACGTCGGGCCTACTACTGATGTCAAGTCACCCTGCTCTGGTAGTCGGCCTAACGATGAAGGCGACGTGCCGTGCGGGTGGGTTGCGGGTGTGCTGCTTACGTCCCTCTGTCGCCCCGGACGGAGTGGTGCGAGGAGTGCGCCGACCGCAACCCACCCCAAAAAAAAAATACTTGCATAGATATTATTCGTATATCATATACCTTAGTCGTCCTTAACAAAACTCACGGGCAAGAGGAGTGCTAAATTGTATTCTTACTTCATCACCACATTTTATCTTGGAACAGTCCCAGAAGCGCTATCCTTCTGGATAAGACAAAGCTCCAGCTTCATCCGTCAGACGGTCTATCCAAGATATCTCTATTGAAAGAAGTTAGTGAGTCATTCATCTTATAGTTCCAACCTGATCTAGCGACCTGTATTTATTTCCAAAAGATTTTATCGAGTGGTAGGACCACACTGTCGACAGTTATCTGTCTACAGCCGCGGGCCGGTCTGTCCGGGGTAGTACCACACTCTCGCAGAAAATTGACGTCTGAGTAGTAGCAATTTGTTATTGCGCTTCGTTCGATGAGCGAGAGAGCCGGAAGCCCAATTTTCTGAGGGTGTTTGCGTTTGGAGGGTTTTAGTGATGTCCTTGGTATCACCGAGCCTCAATGCACACATTCACACTCCCTTCACTTTCTTCGCGGTAGGCAGCGGCCTTGTAAAGGTCCATGAGCGGCAGCAACACTTACCATCAGGTGTACTGTTTGCTTGTTTGCCACCGTTGGCAATAAAACAAAAATGAGGAATCCTTTTAATGAATTTTGAAGATGCCATGACAAACATTTGAAAAAGGTGTGAGGAAAATACCTAAAGTAGAGCAAGATCACTGCTTCAATCAATGTTTCTATCGCATATGATATTGTTTAGAAAAAAAACAAAGAATACTTCGAACGTGAAATTTTCTTACTTTCTTACTTCACTAGTTCTGAATTAAAAAATAATAACTAATATATGTGTTGCAGCCCTATTATGTATCTGCTATCCAATATTCGCTACAGCTGTTCATGAACGACTGCTCAAAGTTTCTAATGTCGCTGTATGAATATGTATGCTGTTCCCACAGTTTCACTATATACTTATTATTTTTACATTTATTGTTATGAAGTTTAAGAATTTATGTTGTTCTTTTAAATTATTGCTTACTTTATTATTATACTTAGCAACTTCAACAGTTTCACCCTCGTAGTTCTCGTTTCTATGAAAATTCTACAATAAAATATAGTCTACGTTACTAGCTGATAATGCAGCTATTAGTGGTAAAATTTTAATGTCTATTTAGAGGCTCAGGCCTGGAAGTGTAATAAGCATACAAATAAACTTACTGTCACATCTATAATATTAGAATGACAAATTAATACGAATTTATGATGACAACAGCTGTTGTTGTGACACGGGCAGACCACCAAGACCATGAACGCTGTAAAGTGTTCAAAATGTCGGACAATCAAAAATAAAATACAAATGCGATAAAATCCGTAAAAGTAGTTTTATTTACAAAGAGCAGTTTAAATTTAAAATACCCATAGCCAGTGAGAAATTGGACTGATTAGTGATCCCTTACTTACCCTTAATATTTTTTCTACCTCAGACAACCTGTAGGCTTCGCTGCATATCTTATAAAGCACAATTAGGTTTCATTTAACTTGACTCTATCAAAAACTTTCAAAAACATCCTAAGTGTTACGGATATGTTATAACGAAATGCAAAAGTTTATACTTTGAAAACGTCTCGCAAGCGTGAATAAATTGCTTTTACCTTCATAAAGTATTTACTTCAGCAAACTTTTAGTTTGCTTCTTCTGATGAGATGAAGTAATGCAGCGCTTACTACATTTATTTATATGCTAGTAGTCTTTGAAGACTTTATTATTAACGACCCCTAAAATTTAGGTATAAATATTACACAACATAGTTTATTTGAAGCGATATAAATATAACAAAGATTTTATTTGACTATTATTTCACTGTACAGATAGCGCAGTGGTTAAGATACCGACCTGCCGTACCAATGTCACGGGTTTGAATCCCACGCAGGACAAAACTTTGTGTGATCTACAGATTGTTGATCAGAACTGTTGAGTTGACCAGACTTAGAAGCTTGGATGTAATTTGTGTCCGTTAATTATATCTTTGTAAAGTCTCCTGCAATACAAGAATGATTTCTTTAGTGCAGGACGCGATGTCTCTTTAAAAAAAAGTGTCTATTTATTTGTACATTATTGTCAATTTTGTGTGATAGCGGCTACGAATTCTTCAAACTTTACATTGCCGCTGGGTGTCATAATAGACAACTGTGAGATTTGAATTCAATTATAACTCAGTGTTATTACCATCATCCCAGCTACTGGGCTTCAACTTTCTCTACAGTTGGATGGATATTAACCTTTTATGGAATACTTACTGCTGACGTCTCTGGGTAGGTTCGCATAAATATCAGCAAGATACACATAAATTCCTACAAAGATGTGCAGTTCGGTTTGTCTCAATCTCATGGAAAGATTAGAGATGCTGGAGCGGCGTAGAAGCTTTGAGTTATTATGTATACTCCGGCTACTACTAGTTCTTTCACGGGGAGTTTCGGGAAAACTATTTCACTTAGGACCACCGTCACCGTTTTATCACTGTACCATTTGACACTGTGGCAAGGTCCATCCAGTCTATCCGTTCACCTAGAAACACCGTGGTCTTTAAATGTATATTTTCAGCGATCATTTCTGTCGCGTACGTACTGAGTCTGAAATGAACTACCCTTTTTTTTGGGGTGGGTTATAGTCGACGCATTCCTCGCTCCACTCCTGACACTGATCCGCCACCGATGTGGATAAAAATCAAAAGCGTAACGTGGTATAGTACTTTGATGTGCCTAGTATGGTTACCTTGTAGTGATGGAATATGAATTAAAAACGAGTAAGTGATAACATACAGAAAATCTTAGCAAGAGATGGCGCAGTTGGTAAATCACCTTTTGTGCGCCTACTCTTGAAATAAATTCTAATTTCGAATCCGATTCAATTCCAATCTCATCAAACTTATATGGTCCTCTTGAAAAACATCGAGAATAAATTCTTCGCGTTTGCCGTTGTTATTTTCACCAAATGTGAGGTATTTTCTTACTTTAAATTAATATTATATATAATAAATTATTGAACTCGATCACCACAACGCCGCTTTCTTGAAGTTGTGCAACATTAACGATTTTTGAACTACGTCAAAATCACGTCGGGAGTAGCAAATATTTGACTTAATCGACGAAAGATTTAAGTCAAATATTTGCTACTCCCGACGTTTAAAAAACGTTTAAAAAAGTTTAAAAAGTACGAAAAGTTTAAAAAAATTCCACCGTATTTGATTCCAATCGCTTTCAAAAGTGCCAAATTTGTTCAAATTCGAGCTGCGATTGGATTTATGCTGGGAATCGAGATTCAAGAGTAGGCACACTGTTCTGGAAGTTACTCGACCTCAAAAGTGGGATGCATATTAGCTAACTTGACGATGATGATAATAAGATGTTTTGGTATCCACATACAATCCAACGTTGGCAATAACAAAAACAATAGCATAATATACCATTTTAATCAGATGGGCTGGCATATTTTTGTAGTTTGGCTGATGATAGATCATGTTCTTTTCTCCGTCACCATATGTTATAAGCCACGACTACTTAAATATACTACCGAAATATTGAGTGAAAATAATTTGCAAGGAACTTTCTTAAAAAAATGTCGTCTATAACTGCTGCTATTATCATAAAATAAAAAGTGACAGCGCTGCTCCCGAGTCACAGTATGATTTATTACAGTTAACCTGTATTATTCTACTCACTACAGTACGTGTGAAATGTACTAGTATCTTTTAAGCTGGTGTATAACACGGAAAATTTCGTATAATACACAGTTTCTAAGTGGATCTTTTTTTACGATAATAATGCCTGTAAAAAATAGCGTAAAGTTTTGTATATCACCTTATCTCCGGTCGCTCGCTCCATAATTTATTCACTAATGGTTATGTGGATTACAATTTTTACAGCAGTTTTAAAAGTTATTTTTTGGTTTCCCTTCTTGAGAGGATTGTTTCCATAAGCGAATGTAATCTTATATCCAAATTTTTTAGTTTATTAATGTAGAAAGAAATATGGTGATAGGATAAGAATAAAATAATTGTCGCCACTCCTTGCTTGCCTCTGATGTCACAATCACCTCGCTTGGCAGGGAGTTTGGCAGTCTTATTTGATGCTAAAAAGTGCCCAAGATTGCTGGTGGATTTAGACAGTTATTAGGCATCCCATAGGATAGTAAACATGAATGACATAATGTATAATTAATCAATCACCAAATGCATCGTTTTAATCTCACGTCTCTTGTTATTATAAAAAAAAAAATAATTTAAAAAAGAAATGTCTCTTATTATTAATGCCTCTCAGACATATCCACAGATCTCGTACATACTATTAAGCCCCTTATCGGCTAAACAACCTTTGGATATAATAGAAAAGTTCCCCGTGTTATATTAGATGCGGGTAGTGAATTGTATTCCTAATCCGTCACCACACGGAATTACGGTTGCGCTTATGGATGTATTTTTTTGCTTGGTGATCATTGGAATCCATGATTATAGCCTACTATAATTTTCGACGGTGTTTTATCCACAAAATCGTATGAAAAAGAACAAAGTACATGATTTACGGACTCAACATTTAGGCTTTCGTAACTTTCACCGAACCTTATCACAGGACTGAAAAAGTTCTGTAATGACACTGTAACGAAGGCACTACTGTCAATAAATTAAGAAAGTTATTTCCTCTAATCCTCTTTAGTGTGAGTACGGGTAATACCAATAAAAGTTTCAGATATTTACGCAAAGACCTTCCTAAAGTTATAACATCAAAAGTAAAACTCAGATAGTGAATACCTAGGAATTGTTTTTAACGGCTTTAGTTGACCATAATGAATATTTAAGAGTATTTTTATGTTGAGATAAAAGTACAAAAATTAGGCAGGGCTCTGTTGTAAAGATATACGACAGAAATGCAACTTTTATGTTACAAGGACATATTTCAATTATTTATCATTTTATAAATGTGAAAGTGATATTGAAAGAAGAGTGTGTAAGGGAAATATGGTGAATGGTGCTTTGCGCACCTTTATGGGCAGCCAAAGCCTGTCTAAGAAGGCTCACTTGGCTGTGCATAGGGGAGTGCTTGTACCAACTCTAATGTATGGAAGTGAGAGCTGGGTATGGCAGAAGAAGCACGAAAGTAGAATAAATGCCGTGGAAATGAGAGCGCTGAGGAGCATGATTGGTATGAAATTGAGTGATAGAATTAAAAAACAGAGTGATTAGGGAACGTTGTGGAATGAATGTAGATGTAGTGACAAGGATTGAGAAAGGTATGTTAAGTTGGTTCAGCCATGTAGAGAGAATGAATGAAAGGAGACTAACAAGGAGAATTTATAAGGCGAATGTGAACGGAAGTATTGGAAGGGGAAGACCGAGGCGAACGTTCCACAATCAAATCGGGGACGTTCTTAAGTAAGGCCAGGTTAGGAGTACCCTGAACCGAAGAACATGTATGAGGAGATTAATGAATGTGGACGAGGCGAAAGTGGTATGTCAAGATCGTAGCAAGTGGAAGGAAGTGGTCTCTGCCTACCCCTATGGGAAAGAGGCGTGATTATATGTATGTATGTATCATTTTATTTTGGAGTCAGAGTCTGCTATAAACTACTATATAATCTACCAGAATATCCGCTGTAACTTTAATTAAATAGTAATTTAACCGAAATACCTAATAACTTATCATCATTACAGCCCATAAACGTCCTACTGTTGAGCTCGAGCCTCCACCACTATAGGAGGGAAATTGACCTACCATACCACGCTGGTCAAACGTATTGGCATAGGGTTTTGTTTCGAGCTTTTTCTTCTCTTGAATAGATGTTATGTGCTTATTATATCCCTTAGTCGTCTTTTATGACACCCACAGACAAGAGGGGGTTGTGAATTGTATTCTTACTCCGTTACCACACGGAAAACCAAACAACTACTACAACTTTATTATATTAACTTCTGCCTAAGGCACTGACTTTAAAAGATTATTAAAATTAAGAAAGGCAAAAATAAAATTTATGGTAGCAAGTAGCATAGTGGTTAAAATATCAATCTGCCGCACTTATTGTTGTTGATTCGATTCTCATGCAGGACAATACTTTCAAATGTAGTTTTCCGTGTGGTGACGCAGTAAGAATAAAATTCACTATCCCCTCCCTTGCCCATGGGTGTCGTAAATAACGACCAAGTTATATAATATGCGTATAACATCTATATAAGCGAAGAAAAACCCAATACTAAACTTAATGCCAACCCGTTTGACCAGCGTGGGTTAAATCGCCTCCCATCTGGAGGAGGTCTGAGCTCAACAGTGGAACATATATGGGTAGAGTTGAGATATTAAGAAGACCATAATACGAGGATTAGTTCCTTAGTGCACAGTGTTATTTAGAAAAAATATTGATTAAAAAAAAACAAACTTTTATTTAAATGCTTTAAAACGAAGAAAACTGTTCAAACGGGTCCAAACTCGACGGTTTTATCTTGTTTAGTTTAGGAGTTCCTATCTACCTTCCGACGTCATCTTGAGACCAGCTTCATGGGAATATATTATTGCATTATCCCCGAAGTTACGTAAGTAAACCAAATTTCAACCTAATCTAACGACAGGAAGTGGTTCTGATTTAACTCGCAAGATTTGTCTCATACTAACAGGGCAAGTTAAATAAAAGCTTTTAAAAATACAAAAAACTGCTGCGTAAATATGTCAATATTTCGTTACAAAAGAAAGATTTCTTCCGGATAACTCAAAATATGTAAACTGTTACACTCAATAGCATACATAACTTTTTCGCTCGACCAGGATGTAATATAGACATCATGTTATTTTATTCACAGAAATCTTTCTGCTTTCATATTTACGACCCGAATTTACGAAGGCCTATTCTTTTCATCCTCACTATTTCGCGTGTAATTTAAGTCATAAGTATTAGCGATATTTCGTTGATGTTTGGTACTCGTAACGCATAATACCAATCCTTACATTGCTCATGAATGTCCTAAAAGATGGTTAAGAGCTTGACATCGACCTAGGCCATTTCATTTGATGCCGTCTGGTTTGGTTAAATTCCTAAGGATGGTTGATGTCAGGCAGGCGACTGGTCTAGCCGAGATCGGGGGTGGCCTGCCACCCGCAAAGAGTTCGATTGCGTGAAGGCTACGCCTCGGCAATACTACTTTGTTGCCTGGTATTATTCTATTTTACCTGGAAACGTTACTGTCTTCAACTGTACGTTTTCAGTGATCATTTCTCTCATATAGGTACCTGCTGTTGTGTTTGCCAACCGTATATATTTTCTTTAAACGAAGTTTAAATAGGGCGCCTTCCCCACGGCCGGCAGCGACCTAGCTGCGTCCTTGGTATTGTAGGGTTGCTAGGTTATATTTTTACTCCGTCAGCCCACGAAAATTTCTTCTATTAGTCATAGTAAGACTGAATGAGAAAACATGCTAATCATGCATTATCAAGTAGATAAATATGTTTTATATTATATTGTGACCCTAAAAATCTAACTTTCCATCATCCACAGGCTAATCAACTACTGCTTCTAGACACTAGCCTTCAATAAGCTTGCTTAAATTAGTTAAGGAAATATGTAGTAGTCGATAATGTCCTTCATAAGACCAGGTACGATTGTTAACTCGTCTACTAGGGATGAAATTGTCGCCAGTATCTTCCTTTGGATAGGCTTATCAGCTTATTTTGATATAATAATGTCTTCGTGGTTTAAGTAGTATTTTATAATAATTTATACCAATCTCTATTTCCTATGACTTAAGCCATAAGATTACGTCACGTAAGTCATAAGGAGCGGGGGACCCCGCATAAAATGTGCATTAGTCTGAACAAATAAACGCTTTTATCCCCACTTTCACAGGATTTGTGGTTTTCACGTCGTCCTCGCAATAAACTGTATTGTGAGTATTGCAATAGCGTTTATTCCGATATTAGATTTGTTGGTTTCTCTTATAATCTTTAGATATTTTCATCGAGTTTAGTATTATACGCAGTAAGTTACTGCTAACTATTATATTGGCATTTGCAATTCCAATAACAAAAACATTATATGAAATCAATTGCAAAGGTTTCTATGCGTATTTGCTATATTTTTATAATCTAATGCTTCAACGATTTTGATTAAAATTTGAAGTAGAAACATAAAAATTCCCACTTGAATTAACACAAAATAAATAACCACTGCTCATTGCTGGGCCCGAGCTTCCTCCACAATAGAAGGGAAATTGATCTTAATATACCCTGCTTATCAAACAGGTTGGTATAGGGTTTTACTATAGGTAAATTAGGGTTTTATTTCTAAATATCTTTTTTATTAAATTAGCATTCCAATATTCACTTTAGTATAGAACAGACAATTGATTCTATACAAGCGTTGAGCGAGCAATAATTTTTAAAGCTAGGCCCCATTGATTTTTTTTAGTTAATTTTATTCGTGTTGCTGTAGTGGTGCTTATTTTAGCGGTCAGTGCTCTTATTTGTCCTTTAAACAGTATTTTTTTTCAACTCTTCCTGTTTAGCTTTTCAAATTAAATTTGTTGTGGGTCCCAAGATAATTAAAAGCCTTTTACGAGATTTCCTAAGGGTCAACCCTCGGTGTCATTTATACAGAGCTGTATCGATCCTGACTTAGAGGAGTTACAACAGTGGGAATGGGTTGTTAGTAACAAATAGCTTCATATATCCTACTACTATTATAAAGGCGAAAGTTTGTAAGTATGGATGTATGTATGGATGTTTGTTACTCTTTCACGTTAAAACTACTGAATGGATTTGAATGAAACTTTACCACAATATAGCTTATACATCAGAATAACACATAGGCTACAATTTTTGAGGTTTCTAATGTGAGGTCGTAAAAAAACACATTTTTTGCGCTTACATTGCAAACGCTGACTGAATCCTACAAGATAGATCAAAACAATGTACTACAGTATTGTACAACTTAAAAAGGTCTACAAAAAAGTCCGTGATGGTAAATGTTTATCTCTTAGGAATAACCCACAATAACCATTTTTTATCCTTTACTTTGTACAAGAAATAATGGCTTATTTACGAAGCGATTTTAAGCAATACAGTATTAATCCTTATCCAATTAAGTATCTTAAATACATTGTGCATTTAATAAAGATCAATATGGCTTTTTACAGCATGTAAATTAAATAAATATTTTCGAAGATATCACAGATTTAAAATGCAGAGTCATAGCAATTTCGGCGATAAATACCGTTTCGGTGATAAATACCGGCAGCGGTGCCAGGCGAACGGGGCGTGGAGGGAGCGGGGTAGGTGCGGTGGGGAAGAAGTGGCTCATCGCTGAGTGCGCGACCCGAACGCGGGCAGACGCGTGAGGGCAGACGTCGTTGACGGTTGTGTCCGTTTTGCGAATTTTCAAGGCACTAGCGATTTGATAAAAACGTATGGTCGCCTACTTTAAGTAATATAGGCCTAAGGTTAGTTATTGCCAGGTTTCTTTTTGGTTAGGAGTTACACGTACAAAAAGATACTTCATTTTTACGAATTACTTCATTGATAATTCAATTACTATATAGATAGGTTACTTACAGTTAATTATAACAAATTATATAAATAGGTTAATTATAACGAATTACTTCATTGATAATTCAATTACTATATAGATAGGTTACTTACCGTTAATTATAACAAATTATATAAATAGGTTAATTATAACGAATTACTTCATTGATAATTGAATTACTATATAGATAGGTTAATTAAATAGGCAAGGATTGCATTAAAGTACAATCATAACAATAACTACCGTACTGTATTTTTTGGAAGTATAGAAACAACACGTACTTAAGAATTATGCCGCGAAAGCGTAAGTCTAATCTTTCCCAAAGCTCTAATAAAGCTCGAACTATGAAAGTAGCTAGACTTAACGAGACGTTTCCACAAGCCGAACTGCGAAGGCTTAAACAAGCAGAGCGTGAGGCAGCTCAAAGAGCTGCTGAGACACCAGAGCAGTCCCAAGATAGACGTCGACAGCATGCTGAGTATCTAGCATCTCAACGGGCTGCAGAGACACCCGAACAGTCTCAAGCTCGACGTCAACAGAACGCTGAATATCTGGCATCTCAACGGGCTGCAGAGACACCCGAACAGTCTCAAGCTCGACGTCAACAGAACGCTGAATATCTGGCATCTCAACGGGCTTCTGAGACACCCGAACAGTCCCAGGATCGACGTCGACAGCATGCTGAGTATCTAGCATCTCAACGGGCTGCGGAGACACCCGAACAGTCTCAAGCTCGACGTCAACAGAACGCTGAATATCTGGCATCTCAACGGGCTTCTGAGACACCCGAACAGTCTCAAGCTCGGCGTCTTCAGCAAGCGACTTACATAGGGTCCCAAAGAGCTACTGAAACTGTTGAAGCTGCTGAAGCTCGCAGACGCGCTGTTGCTGAAAGGGCACAACAGCGACGATTAATATTTACAAGAAACGCGTGGGGAGTATTCGATAAAGCTGCATTTGAGTACGATGAAACTCTTGATTACGAAAGCCACAAGCTTATAAAAATGGAAGCGATGAATAAAGAATGCAGATTTTGCGGTGCTCTTAAATGGAAAGAGGAAGCTGCAGGCATGTGTTGTTCGGGAGGAAAAGTAGTTCTTCCTTCAATAGACGAGCCTGTTGAACCTCTTAAAGAACTTTTTTCAAATGAAACAGATGAGTCTCGCCGTTTTTTAAAAAACATAAGAAAATACAATACATGCTTCCATATGACATCTTTTGGAGCTGATAACATTGTGTCGATGCCAGGATTTTGCCCGACTTTTACAATCCAAGGGCAAATATACCACACAATTGGCTCTTTGCTTCCTGCTACTAATACGCAACCAAAATTTTTGCAAGTTTATTTCATGGGTGATGAGGAAGCACAAGTTGATAGGCGTTCTGAGTACGTACCAGGTGTGGAAAGAAACACAGTTCAAAAAATACAAAAAGTTCTACATGATCACAACGTTTTAGGGCATGAATTTAAAATGGCTAAAGATAGAGTGACTAGCGATAATTACAAGGTCGTGATACACCCAGATCGTGTACCACGTGGTGAACACGAAAGACGATTCAATGCCCCGACCACAAACGAAATAGCTGCCGTAGTAGTTAGTACTGAACAAACTGCGTCTCGGGACATTGTTATTCAGGCGCACGATGGCCGGCTTACTAGAGTTCCGGACACTCATAGATTTTATGATGCTCTCGAGTACCCGATAATTTTTTGGGAAGGACAAGAGGGGTACAGTTTTGATATTCCTCAGACAAACCCAGTTACAAAACAGCCTATACCGAACAAAAAAGTGTCGTGCAAAGACTTTTATGCGTATCATATGATGGTACGTCGCAACAATTTTAATTTATTGCTTCGATGTAGGCTTCTCTTTCTTCAGTTTTTGGTGGACATGTATGTCAAAGTGGAGAGTGAGCGCTTAAGGTTTATTGCTTTAAACCAAACAAAACTGCGAGCAGAAAACTATATACATTTACAAGACGCGGTCAGGAATGATGCGGATTTAGATCCAAACAATTTGGGTCAATTGGTAATACTCCCATCGTCATTTGTAAATAGCCCGAGATATCTTCATGAGTACACGCAGGATGCGTTCACATACGTGCGTAACTACGGGAGGCCTGATCTGTTTATTACTATGACATGTAATCCCGCTTGGCCAGAAATTACTAAAGAACTCATTCCAGGTCAAAATGCAACAGACAGACATGACTTAACAGCCAGGTTATTTAAAATAAAAGTACAAAATTGGTTGCTCTACTTACAAAAGGTAAAATATTTGGAGATATGAAGTGTTTCATGTACTCGATCGAGTGGCAAAAAAGGGGTCTGCCTCACGTGCACTTACTGCTGTGGTTGACGGAAAAATTACGCCCCAACCAAATTGATGAAGTCATAAGTGCGGAGATACCAAATCCAGAAAGTGATCGAAAACTCTACGATACTGTAACCAAAAATATGATTCACGGTCCCTGTGGTGCACTAAATCCGTCATCACCATGCATGAAAGAAGGAAAATGCACCAAAAAGTATCCAAGGGCGCTTTTAAAAGATACTCAAACTAACGACAAAGGCTATCCTTTGTACAGGCGTAGAGCACCAGGAGATGGCGGCCGTACGATAACTCTAAAAACCCGAGGTAGAACACAGGAAGTATTGGTTGACAATAGCTGGATTGTCCCATATTCTCCTCTTCTGTCTAAAATTTATAACTGTCACATAAATGTAGAGTTCTGCAATACGGTACAGGCAATAAAATATATTTGTAAATATATAAACAAAGGCAGCGACCAGGCTATTTTTAACATTCGACAGCAAGGGAATGTTAATATTGACCCGAGAGATGAGGTGCAAACGTATCGAGCCGGTAGATATGTTAGTAGTAACGAAGCAGCGTGGCGGATCTTGGGTCTGCCTCTGCATGAAAGACACCCAACAGTCACTCACCTTGCGGTTCATCTGCCTAATGGTCAGCGGATTTACTTCACTGAAAACAATTTTAGAGAGAGAATGGCCGCACCACCTAAGACGACACTAACTGCATTTTTCCTGCTTTGCCAAAATGACGCATTTGCAAAAACATTACTTTATGTTGACGTACCCCGCTACTATACATGGAACGTGTCGTCGAAAGAATGGAAACGTCGTTTACAAGGTACACCTGTCGACGGCTGGCCAGGTGTGAAGGCAGGAGATGCTCTTGGGCGCATTTACACAGTGCATGTTAGTAACTTCGAATGTTACTGTTTGCGAATGCTGCTGAATGTAGTACAGGGCCCCACTAGCTTCTTGGATCTAAAAACAGTTGACGGCCAAGAACTTGAAACTTTTCGACAAGCGTGTGAGAAGTTGGGGTTGTTGGAAGATGACAACCACTGGGATGCCACAATGGAAGAGGCAGTGCTGTGTCGCTCTCCTTCGCAAATAAGAGAACTATTTGCAATATTGATATGCACTTGCGGTTTATCCAATCCTCTTCAACTATGGGATAAGTATAAATCTGCATTATCGGAGGATATCTTGCATAGATTTGAAAGGATGGATCAAGTCAACAATGATCTATGTTTCAATGAAGCACTGAGACATATAGAGGACAAAATAATAACGATTTCCGGTAAGAAATTGTCCGACTTCGGTATGCCTACACCAGAGCGTCGAGGAGAGTTGTCGACCGATTTGATCAAAGAGCTAAGCTACGATATTGCTTTATTAGACGCTCAGGTCAGCGAAACTGAACCACGCCTGCTACCCGAACAAAAAAACATTTATAACAAAATATTACAACGAGTTGAGCTTGACAAAGGCGGCCTTTTCTTTCTTGACGCCCCGGGCGGTACAGGTAAAACATTTTTGCTTAATTTGCTTCTAGCAAAAATTCGTAAGGACCGTAAAGTTGCATTAGCGGTGGCTTCCTCTGGGATCGCTGCAACATTGCTGAGAGGTGGACGAACGGCACATTCGGTTTTTAAATTACCTCTTAATCTGGCGAGCGAAGAAACCCCAACGTGCAACATCAGTAAGAGCAGTGCCCGTGGCGCCCTTTTGCAACAATGTATGCTGATCGTGTGGGACGAGTGCACTATGTCACACAAACGCGCCATTGAGGCGCTTGATCGCTGTCTACAAGATATTCACAGCAATCGAAAGTTGATGGGTGGTGTGGTAGTGTTATTGGCAGGGGATTTTAGACAGACTTTACCTGTTATCGAGAGAGGCACTGCAGCAGATGAAATTAACGCATGTCTAAAAGCCTCATATCTGTGGTCTAAAGTTGAAAAGCTTTATCTTACCACTAACATGCGAGTCCAGTTATTCAGCGATGTCGAATCAGGAGCATATGCTCAAAAAGTGCTAGAAATTGGTGAAGGCCACCTAAACACGGACCAAGAAGGTATGGTTCTTTTCACACAGCAATTTTGTCATGCTGTGGAGACAGAAGACGAACTTATTGAACAAGTTTTTCCGAATCTGCAACAAAATATTCTTGACGAAAATTGGTTGTGTGAAAGAACCATATTGGCACCAAAAAATGAGACTGTTGCGAAAATAAATAAAAAAATCTTGGCCGAAATAAACAGCGAAACATCAGTGTATAATTCCATTGACACAGTTATGTCATCCGATGACACTACAAGTTATCCCGTAGAGTTCCTAAACTCTTTAGAGTTGTCCGGGGTGCCATCACACAAGTTGGAATTAAAGGTAGGTGTACCCGTTTTGTTAATGCGTAACCTGGATGCGCCAAGATTATGCAACGGTACTCGGTTGCGAGTTACCGAATTAGGAAGGCATATAGTGAAGGCTACAATTTTAACTGGAGAAGCCAAGGGAGACAATGTTCTTATACCGCGCATCCCAATCATACCCAACAACTTGCCATTCAATTTTAAACGCCTGCAGTTCCCATTAAAAGTCGCATTTTCAATGACGATCAACAAATCGCAGGGTCAAACCTTGAAGGTAGCAGGCCTACATTTGGGCACGCCATGTTTTTCTCACGGTCAGCTCTATGTGGCTTGCTCACGTGTTTCCAAAGCGAAGAATCTGCATGTTTATGCTGAAGGAAAAAGATCGTTAAATGTAGTTTATAGGAGCATACTGCAGTAGCTACCTATAGGCCTATGATTAGGGCTCTGCAGTGCTTAGTTACCGTATTTCTTACTTATTACTAGACTAGACGGGACGAACCTGAAGTCCACGCGAACGAAGTCGCGGGCAAAAGCTAGTTAAATAATAAAGAAAGAAACACTAAAATCTCTCAATAATTTAATTTTTAGATAAACTTAAAAAACTACGACTGGTTCAATAAGTTTGACCTTCATAAGGAACCATGTTTTTATCTTGGATCGTGCAACATTGTCTTAGGTATATACAAAATTCATGCGTTCAGATTATTTAGGTATATAAATCCTAATCATTTTAATATGCAAGTTTAAGACTATAAAAAATGACTAATTTAAACATCAGTGCTTAATGAAACATAATTATTGATGTCTTCTTTTTTAACCGACTTCAAAAAAGGAGGAGGTTCTCAATTCGTCTGTATGTATAATATTTTTTTTTTTATGTATGTTCACCGATATTTCTGTCAATTATAGACGAATTTAATTTTTTTTTCTTTTGTTAGATAGAGTTTACTTCTGAGGTGGTCCCATTTTCACCAGGTCAGGATCTGATGATGGGATCCAGGAGAAATCGAGGGCAACCACCGAAAATTGTTTGCTCGTATGGTGTTGTTGTTACGTAATAACCATGTCTTACTCAGCTATATGCTTCAAAGTATCAACATCTGATGCTACTGTGCTGATGATGAAGTTACAAAACTCCTTAACGGTTAGGAGTTGGCAGACAGTACTGCAATTGGTCGATAGAAACTATTTAGTAGTATGTAGGGCTAACATGTTGCTTGTGAGGTATGCTTGAATCGACATCTGATGCTGCTGTGCTGATGGTGAAGCTAAAGAACTCCTTAACGGTTAGGAGTTGGAAGACAGTACTGCAATTGGTCGATGGAAACTAGGTAGTAGTATGTAGGGCTAAAGTCATACTTGTTAACCGACTTCAAAAAAGGAGGCGGTTTCTCAATTCGACCGTATATATGCTTTTGTTATGTTTGTTCGCGGATAACTTCGTTGTTTATGAACCAATTTTGATGATTCTTTTTTGTTGAAAAGAAGATATTCCAAAGTTGGTTCCATGATAAGGAAATCAGAGTATGAAGATGGCAGACCAGAGAAATCAAGTAGAACTTTCAAACATCGTAAGGGCGACTATTACGTTTGTAAGTTTTTTCATTAAGTACTTTATTAAAGCCCTACAATTTAATAAAGGTCTGGAGTAGATCTGATGATGGAGGCGAGAGACAGTCCAGGGAACTCCTCAAGGATTCGATTCACAGCAGCTACCTTATGTTTGAGCTTGATTAATCTGTATTGACAAGAACTTTACATGTAGATGGGTTGGGACTGTCATTAGGGGTCTGATGATGATGACGAAGACAGTTTAGGGAACTTCTCAACAGTTTAAAGTAGCTATCTTGTGCTTGGACTTAATTCATTTATATTAATACGAAATTTGCACCCATATGGATTATAATGAAGGTCAGCAGTAGATCTGATGATGGACAGCATAGATAGTTGGGGGAATTCCTCAACGATTTACAGCATTGAATGAATCAAACTGAACCGGTATTGTGTTCGTCGGTTTCATTTGATAATCGCTCACGAATCCAAGAAAAGCGATAGTCACAATCTTCTTGACTTTCTTTAGTTAATCTATTTGATATATAAGCTCTCATAGCCAACAATATATTTTTGCGCTCCTCTGGAGTTTCATTTATTCTCTTCTTATTAGCTTTTTTTTAATGTTGTCTAATCGTTTTCGTCAATCATTTTCTTTCTCAAGTAACAAACGTCTCCTCATTTGAGAAGCATCCTTGCTCGGTCTACCCATCACTTAAAATCGTAAAATAAAATAATTTTTAACAAAAAATAAACCGACTTCAAACAGTAAACTAAAAAGCAAAAAATTTATTTACTTCGTACAAAGTCCTATGTATTTTCATTTAGTTAAATAGAAATGATTAAATAATTATATAGTAATTTTGAAGTCGGTGCCAAGTAAATACTACTACTACTAGGTACCGATTCATATATTTTTCTAATACTGTTATTGTTTTAATAATATTGTGTTTACTTAATTATTTGATATTGTAGTAAAGTTGTTGTAGCATTTACTTGGCACCGACTTCAAAATTATAAAATAACTAGCTTTTGCTCGCGACTTCGTTCGCGTGGACTTCAGGTTCGTCCCGTCTAGTCTAGTAATAAGTAAGTAATACGGTAACTAAGCACTGCAGAGCCCTAATCATAGGCCTATAGGTAGCTACTGCAGTATGCTCCTATAAACTACATTTAACGATCTTTTTCCTTCAGCATAAACATGCAGATTCTTCGCTTTGGAAACACGTGAGCAAGCCACATAGAGCTGACCGTGAGAAAAACATGGCGTGCCCAAATGTAGGCCTGCTACCTTCAAGGTTTGACCCTGCGATTTGTTGATCGTCATTGAAAATGCGACTTTTAATGGGAACTGCAGGCGTTTAAAATTGAATGGCAAGTTGTTGGGTATGATTGGGATGCGCGGTATAAGAACATTGTCTCCCTTGGCTTCTCCAGTTAAAATTGTAGCCTTCACTATATGCTTTCCTAATTCGGTAACTCGCAACCGAGTACCGTTGCATAATCTTGGCGCATCCAGGTTACGCATTAACAAAACGGGTACACCTACCTTTAATTCCAACTTGTGTGATGGCACCCCGGACAACTCTAAAGAGTTTAGGAACTCTACGGGATAACTTGTAGTGTCATCGGATGACATAACTGTGTCAATGGAATTATACACTGATGTTTCGCTGTTTATTTCGGCCAAGATTTTTTTATTTATTTTCGCAACAGTCTCATTTTTTGGTGCCAATATGATTCTTTCACACAACCAATTTTCGTCAAGAATATTTTGTTGCAGATTCGGAAAAACTTGTTCAATAAGTTCGTCTTCTGTCTCCACAGCATGACAAAATTGCTGTGTGAAAAGAACCATACCTTCTTGGTCCGTGTTTAGGTGGCCTTCACCAATTTCTAGCACTTTTTGAGCATATGCTCCTGATTCGACATCGCTGAATAACTGGACTCGCATGTTAGTGGTAAGATAAAGCTTTTCAACTTTAGACCACAGATATGAGGCTTTTAGACATGCGTTAATTTCATCTGCTGCAGTGCCTCTCTCGATAACAGGTAAAGTCTGTCTAAAATCCCCTGCCAATAACACTACCACACCACCCATCAACTTTCGATTGCTGTGAATATCTTGTAGACAGCGATCAAGCGCCTCAATGGCGCGTTTGTGTGACATAGTGCACTCGTCCCACACGATCAGCATACATTGTTGCAAGAGGGCGCCACGGGCACTGCTCTTACTGATGTTGCACGTTGGGGTTTCTTCGCTCGCCAGATTAAGAGGTAATTTAAAAACCGAATGTGCCGTTCGTCCACCGCTCAGCAATGTTGCAGCGATCCCAGAGGAAGCCACCGCTAATGCAACTTTACGGTCCTTACGAATTTTTGCTAGAAGCAAATTAAGCAAAAATGTTTTACCTGTACCGCCCGGGGCGTCAAGAAAGAAAAGGCCGCCTTTGTCAAGCTCAACTCGTTGTAATATTTTGTTATAAATGTTTTTTTGTTCGGGTAGCAGGCGTGGTTCAGTTTCGCTGACCTGAGCGTCTAATAAAGCAATATCGTAGCTTAGCTCTTTGATCAAATCGGTCGACAACTCTCCTCGACGCTCTGGTGTAGGCATACCGAAGTCGGACAATTTCTTACCGGAAATCGTTATTATTTTGTCCTCTATATGTCTCAGTGCTTCATTGAAACATAGATCATTGTTGACTTGATCCATCCTTTCAAATCTATGCAAGATATCCTCCGATAATGCAGATTTATACTTATCCCATAGTTGAAGAGGATTGGATAAACCGCAAGTGCATATCAATATTGCAAATAGTTCTCTTATTTGCGAAGGAGAGCGACACAGCACTGCCTCTTCCATTGTGGCATCCAAGTGGTTGTCATCTTCCAACAACCCCAACTTCTCACACGCTTGTCGAAAAGTTTCAAGTTCTTGGCCGTCAACTGTTTTTAGATCCAAGAAGCTAGTGGGGCCCTGTACTACATTCAGCAGCATTCGCAAACAGTAACATTCGAAGTTACTAACATGCACTGTGTAAATGCACCCAAGAGCATCTCCTGCCTTCACACCTGGCCAGCCGTCGATAGGTGTACCTTGTAAACGACGTTTCCATTCTTTCGACGACACGTTCCATGTATAGTAGCGGGGTACGTCAACATAAAGTAATGTTTTTGCAAATGCGTCATTTTGGCAAAGCAGGAAAAATGCAGTTAGTGTCGTCTTAGGTGGTGCGGCCATTCTCTCTCTAAAATTGTTTTCAGTGAAGTAAATCCGCTGACCATTAGGCAGATGAACCGCAAGGTGAGTGACTGTTGGGTGTCTTTCATGCAGAGGCAGACCCAAGATCCGCCACGCTGCTTCGTTACTACTAACATATCTACCGGCTCGATACGTTTGCACCTCATCTCTCGGGTCAATATTAACATTCCCTTGCTGTCGAATGTTAAAAATAGCCTGGTCGCTGCCTTTGTTTATATATTTACAAATATATTTTATTGCCTGTACCGTATTGCAGAACTCTACATTTATGTGACAGTTATAAATTTTAGACAGAAGAGGAGAATATGGGACAATCCAGCTATTGTCAACCAATACTTCCTGTGTTCTACCTCGGGTTTTTAGAGTTATCGTACGGCCGCCATCTCCTGGTGCTCTACGCCTGTACAAAGGATAGCCTTTGTCGTTAGTTTGAGTATCTTTTAAAAGCGCCCTTGGATACTTTTTGGTGCATTTTCCTTCTTTCATGCATGGTGATGACGGATTTAGTGCACCACAGGGACCGTGAATCATATTTTTGGTTACAGTATCGTAGAGTTTTCGATCACTTTCTGGATTTGGTATCTCCGCACTTATGACTTCATCAATTTGGTTGGGGCGTAATTTTTCCGTCAACCACAGCAGTAAGTGCACGTGAGGCAGACCCCTTTTTTGCCACTCGATCGAGTACATGAAACACTTCATATCTCCAAATATTTTACCTTTTGTAAGTAGAGCAACCAATTTTTGTACTTTTATTTTAAATAACCTGGCTGTTAAGTCATGTCTGTCTGTTGCATTTTGACCTGGAATGAGTTCTTTAGTAATTTCTGGCCAAGCGGGATTACATGTCATAGTAATAAACAGATCAGGCCTCCCGTAGTTACGCACGTATGTGAACGCATCCTGCGTGTACTCATGAAGATATCTCGGGCTATTTACAAATGACGATGGGAGTATTACCAATTGACCCAAATTGTTTGGATCTAAATCCGCATCATTCCTGACCGCGTCTTGTAAATGTATATAGTTTTCTGCTCGCAGTTTTGTTTGGTTTAAAGCAATAAACCTTAAGCGCTCACTCTCCACTTTGACATACATGTCCACCAAAAACTGAAGAAAGAGAAGCCTACATCGAAGCAATAAATTAAAATTGTTGCGACGTACCATCATATGATACGCATAAAAGTCTTTGCACGGCACTTTTTTGTTCGGTATAGGCTGTTTTGTAACTGGGTTTGTCTGAGGAATATCAAAACTGTACCCCTCTTGTCCTTCCCAAAAAATTATCGGGTACTCGAGAGCATCATAAAATCTATGAGTGTCCGGAACTCTAGTAAGCCGGCCATCGTGCGCCTGAATAACAATGTCCCGAGACGCAGTTTGTTCAGTACTAACTACTACGGCAGCTATTTCGTTTGTGGTCGGGGCATTGAATCGTCTTTCGTGTTCACCACGTGGTACACGATCTGGGTGTATCACGACCTTGTAATTATCGCTAGTCACTCTATCTTTAGCCATTTTAAATTCATGCACTAAAACGTTGTGATCATGTAGAACTTTTTGTATTTTTTGAACTGTGTTTCTTTCCACACCTGGTACGTACTCAGAACGCCTATCAACTTGTGCTTCCTCATCACCCATGAAATAAACTTGCAAAAATTTTGGTTGCGTATTAGTAGCAGGAAGCAAAGAGCCAATTGTGTGGTATATTTGCCCTTGGATTGTAAAAGTCGGGCAAAATCCTGGCATCGACACAATGTTATCAGCTCCAAAAGATGTCATATGGAAGCATGTATTGTATTTTCTTATGTTTTTTAAAAAACGGCGAGACTCATCTGTTTCATTTGAAAAAAGTTCTTTAAGAGGTTCAACAGGCTCGTCTATTGAAGGAAGAACTACTTTTCCTCCCGAACAACACATGCCTGCAGCTTCCTCTTTCCATTTAAGAGCACCGCAAAATCTGCATTCTTTATTCATCGCTTCTATTTTTATAAGCTTGTGGCTTTCGTAATCAAGAGTTTCATCGTACTCAAATGCAGCTTTATCGAATACTCCCCACGCGTTTCTTGTAAATATTAATCGTCGCTGTTGTGCCCTTTCAGCAACAGCGCGTCTGCGAGCTTCAGCAGCTTCAACAGTTTCAGTAGCTCTTTGGGACCCTATGTAAGTCGCTTGCTGAAGACGCCCAGCTTGAGACTGTTCGGGTGTCTCAGAAGCCCGTTGAGATGCCAGATATTCAGCGTTCTGTTGACGTCGAGCTTGAGACTGTTCGGGTGTCTCCGCAGCCCGTTGAGATGCTAGATACTCAGCATGCTGTCGACGTCGATCCTGGGACTGTTCGGGTGTCTCAGAAGCCCGTTGAGATGCCAGATATTCAGCGTTCTGTTGACGTCGAGCTTGAGACTGTTCGGGTGTCTCTGCAGCCCGTTGAGATGCCAGATATTCAGCGTTCTGTTGACGTCGAGCTTGAGACTGTTCGGGTGTCTCTGCAGCCCGTTGAGATGCTAGATACTCAGCATGCTGTCGACGTCTATCTTGGGACTGCTCTGGTGTCTCAGCAGCTCTTTGAGCTGCCTCACGCTCTGCTTGTTTAAGCCTTCGCAGTTCGGCTTGTGGAAACGTCTCGTTAAGTCTAGCTACTTTCATAGTTCGAGCTTTATTAGAGCTTTGGGAAAGATTAGACTTACGCTTTCGCGGCATAATTCTTAAGTACGTGTTGTTTCTATACTTCCAAAAAATACAGTACGGTAGTTATTGTTATGATTGTACTTTAATGCAATCCTTGCCTATTTAATTAACCTATCTATATAGTAATTCAATTATCAATGAAGTAATTCGTTATAATTAACCTATTTATATAATTTGTTATAATTAACGGTAAGTAACCTATCTATATAGTAATTGAATTATCAATGAAGTAATTCGTTATAATTAACCTATTTATATAATTTGTTATAATTAACTGTAAGTAACCTATCTATATAGTAATTGAATTATCAATGAAGTAATTCGTAAAAATGAAGTATCTTTTTGTACGTGTAACTCCTAACCAAAAAGAAACCTGGCAATAACTAACCTTAGGCCTATATTACTTAAAGTAGGCGACCATACGTTTTTATCAAATCGCTAGTGCCTTGAAAATTCGCAAAACGGACACAACCGTCAACGACGTCTGCCCTCACGCGTCTGCCCGCGTTCGGGTCGCGCACTCAGCGATGAGCCACTTCTTCCCCACCGCACCTACCCCGCTCCCTCCACGCCCCGTTCGCCTGGCACCGCTGCCGGTATTTATCACCGAAACGGTATTTATCGCCGAAATTGCTATGACTCTGCATTTTAAATCTGTGATATCTTCGAAAATATTTATTTAATTTACATGCTGTAAAAAGCCATATTGATCTTTATTAAATGCACAATGTATTTAAGATACTTAATTGGATAAGGATTAATACTGTATTGCTTAAAATCGCTTCGTAAATAAGCCATTATTTCTTGTACAAAGTAAAGGATAAAAAATGGTTATTGTGGGTTATTCCTAAGAGATAAACATTTACCATCACGGACTTTTTTGTAGACCTTTTTAAGTTGTACAATACTGTAGTACATTGTTTTGATCTATCTTGTAGGATTCAGTCAGCGTTTGCAATGTAAGCGCAAAAAATGTGTTTTTTTACGACCTCACATTAGAAACCTCAAAAATTGTAGCCTTTGTGTTATTCTGATGTATAAGCTATATTGTGGTAAAGTTTCATTCAAATCCATTCAGTAGTTTTAACGTGAAAGAGTAACAAACATCCATACATACATCCATACTTACAAACTTTCGCCTTTATAATAGTAGTAGGATTATTTAATCATTTCTATTTAACTAAATGAAAATACATATGACTTTGTGCGAAGTAAATTAATTTTTTACTTTTTAGTTTACTGTTTTTTTTAATAGTAATAGTCTCTAGATAGATATAGTTATTCGCCCAGCGGGCTTTTGAGTACAATTCCATATAAAACTATCGGTTTTTGCTACTAACAAAAATATATATTGATATAATACAATCGATAAAAGATCATCTACTCGTATGTGCAAGAGAATTTTTATAATTATTTTAAATGCTATAACTATTTTAAAGCACACTGTTATCAAATTAAATCAGTTTTCTCTGTTTTTGTACATGTGGTGGCAAAGTCCTGATACTCCTTAATTGCCTGTGAGTACCGTAAAAATCGATAACTAATTGGCACGAGCCACCTACAGAGGAGTGAAATTGGCCTATTAAACCATGCTGGCCGTAAGAATTAGTATAGGCTGTTATGTCGTGACTTTCTTCTCTTGCAGTGATGTTAGAGGATTGAAAGTCAGTTACGTGCTCAATATCCTTATCATCCTATTTTCATCCCATTTTTTACACGCTTTTAGTTTGTTAGTTTCAACCGTATGTATGTATCTATGTATGTAACGAAATCTTTGAACGTCATTTTGCCCCACTTTGAACGAACAGATTTTATTTAAACTTTGCACACTCGTCAAAGGCCCATGACAAAGCAATAATTCGATCAAAATAGCCGAATATCCTGATTACATTCGCCACGATTTAGAAATTTCTAATGGTATTTTTTGCATAAGGAGCAAAAGGGATAGAGCTAGTGTGCGAAATACACATGGGTGAAATTTGAAACTTCTATGATTCGGACTGTCAGCTTAGCACAATGCAGCAAAAACTATCGAAAGGTAGTTGTGTTCAAAAATTGTAAGATGAAAGGAAACTATGTACTAACTACTTGATTTATAACTTGTAAGCGAGTTTTTTTTAAACTATAATATAATTTCCTATTCAGTTGCATTTTCAACATCATCAGCATCCCAGCCCACGTCCCACTGTTGGGCTCGAGCCTTCTCCACAATAGGAGGCAAAATGACTTTACTATACCATGCTGGTTAAACAGGTTGGTATAGGGTTTCATTTCGAGTTTTCCTTCGTTTGCACAGGTGTTATGAACATATTATATCCCATAGTCGTCTTTTACGACATCCATGGGCAAGAGAGAGGGTGGGGAATTGAATTTTTGTATTTTTTATTTTATTCCATCTCCACATGGAAATATTTTTCAACATATGTGTTCATCATGGTGATAATTATATTTCGCTTGTAAATATGTTCGTATCCTAATTACTTGGCATCGATAGATTACTGCAATATTTTAACTGAACCGATAGCGTGTTAGTTAACATACTGACCTACCGTGTTAGAGTCGTGGGTTTGATTCCAATGCAGGATAATACTTTGTGTGATCAACAAATTGTTGTTTTGAGAATGGATGTAATTTGTGTCCGTTAATTATATATTTGTAAAGTCCTCTACAATAGAAGGATTATTTCTTTGATGCAGGGTCAAAAAAATATATTCTCTTTTTTCACACAACCTTATCAAATGCTACTTGTGTTCACGCCCATATTCTTCATGCAAGCCATCCATCTTTTCTTTGGTCTTTAACTTTCATAATTAAAATTTTCCTTATAACCTTACTTTCATCTCGTTTGACACCTCCATGGATGACTGCATCTTATATAAATTAATTTAATGGTCTTTTAAGGCTTCAAATTAATTTCAAATATCAATTTATCAAATTCATAATTGGGCCATTAAACTATAATATTTATATAAAAAGTACTGTAAGGCTTCTTATTTATTTTTATTTTTGCAACGGTAGCAAACGAGCATACAGTACACCTGATGGTAAGTGTTGCTGCATGGACATTTGATAAGCCCTTGCCTACCACGACGAAAGCGAAGGGAGTGTGAATGCATGCAATGGTAAAACTAAAGGCATTGTCAAAACCTAACACACACAAATACCCTCATAAAGTTGGGCTTCCGGCTCTCTCGCTCACCGAAGTGCAGTAACAAATTACTACTACTCAGACGTCGTTTTTCTATGAGAGTGTGGTATTACACTAGGGATGTGAAAAAATAATCGATTTTTATAATAATCGATTATAAATCGATTTTTTTGTAATAATCGATTTTTATAATCGATTTTCAAAATAATAAAAAATCGATTATTTTTATATTAAAATGAATCGATTATTTCACTGCCAGATTTCCTAAAAAAAAAAACAAAAAGGGTCATCACGATACTGCGTGCAGTGTTTCATACTATATTACAAAATAAAACTCACATTTCCTAAAAAAAAGGTCATCATAATCCTGTTGGGCGAAAAAATCGATTAGTTTAAAATCGATTATTTTTTTAATTAATCTTTTATTTTATAATCGATTTATTTTAAAGTACAAAAACTCGATTACTTAATTAATCCATTATTTTCGCTCCAAGTCACATCCTTATATTACACCCACAACGTACCGGCCAGCGGCTGTAGACAGACAACTATCAACAGTGTACCATTAACAGAAACAGGCTTATAGTGTACCATGTATTTGCCGTGTGGTAACGGAGTAAGAATATAATTCATTACCTAAGGGTGCCTGCGGATATCTTAAAAGACTACTATAGGATATAAGATGCATAAAACATCCTTACAAGAGAAGAAAAACTTAAAACCTACTAGGAACAAAAATTAAGGGATATAAAAAAAAATCTAAAGTTTTGGGTAAAATTCAACGAGCTGTAACTCCAAGGAAAATGATCATACAGCTAATAAAAAAAAGCAAATTGTAGCTCCAAGTATCTAGTTTTCAGATATGACCATGAAAATTTTTTTTCATCTTTGAGTCTGGAGAAATTCCAAGGAAACTATCAAAAAAAAAAATCCATTTTTCTCGTCTAAAAATGGTCTACGGACTTCAAAAAAATTCTTCCATAATTCCACTCAAAAGCTCTTGTAGAAAATTTAATACCCTTTAATTTGATATTTTTATGAAGCTTGTATAATAATTTACCGCGGAGTTATCGTCAATCAAAGCCAAAGCCAATATTTTCAAAAAAAACTTTTTCGAAAAACAATTAAAAATTATTTTTATATATAACTATTAAATATATATAACTGTATACCGACACGTCGGACCAACGTGGTATTCTAAATCAATATCCCTCCTATTGTGGGGGAGGTTTGAACCCAGCAGTAGGACGAAAGCGAGCTGATGATGATGATATTATAACAAAACACTACAACACACATGAGTTAAAGCTTAGAAAAACATTCACTTTGATCTATCTCTATTGTGAGATATAGATTAAAATTAAAGATATTTTCATCCCAAACAGTTTAATTCAAGAATATCTGAAACAGTTTAATTCAAGTTCCTATGATATAACGCTTGAGAATACCACTAGAAATACAACATGCCGATATAGAATAATCCAGGCGATTTGCTTGCAATCCTTAATGTTGAAATCCAGTCACACGGAAACGCTTAGCTCAGAAAATAATTTGGCACTTAACGACACACACTGCGACGATTTTGTGTTTTGAATCAATATCGTAGCGGTTAATACCGCGTTTTCGTGTCAAATGTTTTGTATTTGATTCCTACACAGGACGATCCTTTGTGAGATCCACATGTTGCTGTCCTCAGTATTGATGTAATTTATTTCCTTTTATTATATAGCTCGTGTGGTGACGGTATTAGAATACAATTCATCACTCTCTATCTAGCCTGTGGATGTCGTAAAAGATGACTAAGGAATATAATACGCATATAACATCTATGCGAGAGAAGGGAAAACTCGAAACAAAATCCTATACCAATCTGTCTGACCAGCATGGTATAGTACGGTTAATATCCCTCCTAGTGGTGGAGGCTCTAGCCCAGCAGTGGGAAGTATGTGAGCCGAGATGATAATTATATATTTCTTTTTCATTTCGGCTCATATTGAGTTTTGTTTCCAGTATTCCATCTCTTGCATAAGATGTCATATGCCTAATATATCCCTTAGTCGTCTTTTACGACACCCACGGGTATGAGAGGGGGTGGTAAATTGTATTCTTACTCCGTCACCACAAGGAAATATATTTCTTTGTTATTTTTTTATATTTCTTAAGTCTTCTATAATAAAAAAAAGATTACAGTATTGAATATCTTTAAAATAAGAATTTCTGAAATTATTAACAAAACTGGAAATATTAAAGACCTACATCGCATTTATATTGTAAGAAGTCAAGAACTAGTCCGTTTGTCACATAAAATACAATCTTCAAGCAAGAACTCTTCGCCAAAAGTAAACTGCTCAGTAAATTTCGTTCATATCGTCGTAAGTAGCAAGAACAAATATTTGCATCAAGGAAAGCGTACACACAATACAAACACAAAACTCGCGCTCCTCTGAATAAATGAAGTAAACACTTACAAAAGAAAAGAATTCAGTTTAGCGTGAAATTAGGAAATGCTTTATACATTGTCGGGCTAAAGTCATCCGGACTTTGATATATAGTAGAAATGATATAAGGTACAATCTTCAACATATTCCCTTACATACAAAGGCGGTTAAACGATAAAAAGTGTCGACTAGGAGACGAAGGGTTTTGGAATCCTACGTTAGTAAATATTGTTTCATTCGTGACAGAATATGAATAGAATAAGAAGACAGTCTTTCGTAAGTAATGTTTTAAATAAGGTCACACTTATACCGTTTCGAAAAATGATATAAAATTTTATCTATACCAATAAATAAAATTGAACACTAGCAACCCGCCCTCGCTTCGCTTCGGTTTTAGTCGTTTTACCCGCGTAGTTCCCGTTGCCGTGAGAATACCGGGATAAAATATAGCCTACTTTACGCCCTGACATTATAGCTTTCCATTGGTGAAAGAATTTTTGAAATCGGTCCAGCCGTTTTGAAGATTACCCGGAACAAACAGACAGACAGACAGACAAAAATTTTTTAATCTGTATTTTAGGCATAGGTGTCGTGCAAATAACCGTGTTAGCATGAAAAAAAACCTATTATTTTGACATTACAAACAGACACTCCAATTTTATTTATTGGTATAGATAGCAAATTGTTACTGCATTTCGATCGATGAGCGAGAGAGCCGGCAATCTAACTTTCTGAGGGTATTGCGTGGGGTGGGTTTTGGTGATGCCTTCAATATCGCCAACCATTATTACACACATTCACACTCCCTTCACTTTTTTCAAGGCAGCGGCCTAGCAACGGTCTATGACCGTCAGTAACACTTACCATCAGGTGTGCTATTTGCTTATTTGCCACCCACAATAATAAAAAAATTCGCACTTCAACACATTCACAATTTTTAGTCCATAGGATCGTAAAATATGACTAAGGTCTGTCACATACAGATTGCTGTGTTTTGCCGACTTTCAGTATTACCAACCCTTAGATAGTTATGTAAACGATACATCGATGTTTCAATAAAAAACATCGTTGCTTGTCATCGATGTTCATTATTGTAAAAGATAGATGTAGCGATCTATCGATGCCTGCATGATCTAAAATGTATGGTACTTTTAACAGAGCCTGCGTAACAGTAGAGGTAATCCGTTTCTAAAATAATTAAAAAAAAAGCTCGTCACATCACGCAAATGTTGGTGTTTCATGAAAAAATATGCTTCATTTCACTAAAAAAAGCTCATTGCATAGATCTCTAAAAATATCGATGTTCTTGGTTTCGAAATTTGCATACACCCACAAGAAATCTAAGTGTAACCTTAGATTGCTCGTGGGTGTCTTTGAAGACGATAGAGAAACAACTTTATATCAATAATACGCCTACTATATCTGATGCCCTCTGATCAGCAGTTATATTGCGAAAGAGCGTTGACTTCGAGCAGGATTTTGTATTTGTATTTATTTAAGACAACACCCTGCACTAAGGAAATAATCCTTGTATTGCGGGGGACTTTACAAACATATGATTAACGGACACAAATTACATCCAGACTCAGAACAACAATTTGTGGATCGCACAAAGTGTTGTCCCGCGTGGGATTCGAACCCCCGACACTGGCGCTGTAGGTCGCTATCTTAACCACTACGCCATCTGTGCAGTCAATGGATGTATGTCATAAAACTATTTCATAATAACTTTTGCAGTATGTACGATGAAAAAGAAGCATACGAGTATATTGCGATCACCCCAAATAATTGGGTTAAGAGCAGATGATAATGCATATGTTATGCATATAAAATCTAAGTAAGAGAAGGAAAACTCCAAATAAAATCCTATATCAACGAATCTGAGATGGTATAATAGGTCAATTTCCGTCCCATAGTGGACGAGGAGCCCGGCAGGCAGTGGATAATGATCTGCAATGTTATTAAAGGATCATTATTATCGTCATCTCAGCTCATATATATCCCACTATTGGGCATAGGCCTCCTTTATAATAGGAGGTAAATGGACTTACCACTCTGATTATTAGTCGCCTTTTATGAGACCCAAAGGCAAGAAAGCGAATGGTGAATTGTATTCTTACTCCATAACGGCACAGAAAATTATGATAAAATGAATTATAATTTTGACTTATTTTACCGAGATAGAAATAGATTTCTCTTTGTATTTATCCATCATCATCATCTCAGTGTCGAGCTAGGGCCTCCTCCACTATGGGTGCGAAATTGACCTAGCACGCTGATTAGACGTGTTGGTATAACGTTTAGTTTCGAGTTTGTTTTAAGCTATTGCATAGCTTTTATCGCGGGTTTTGAGCGCGGCGACCGAATCAAGAAATTCCGTAACGAAAATAAAACCTAACACCCCCCACTCCGCCTACTATGTCGCTCGGCCGAGCGTTCAGTATGACGGTCGTCGTCATTCTGCGTTCGTCCATCTCGGTGCGCTCACGTGCCACCGCTTTCCGTAACCTACGTCAAAAAGTGTTTTTCACGCATTTTCTAACGGTCCCAACGATCTTCAGCAGACGACAGTGGTAATCCAAACCGCCTTCATTGTTATACATATAGTACATTTGTTTTCTTATAGGTCACCACGCTCAAAAAGTGTAACTTGAATTAATATCAAAGAAAAAAATACTGCATAAATAAAAAACAATTATAATTGCATAAGTTGATAAAAAATGCTATGCAATAAGCTTTACCGCGGCAGTCCCCGAGTGCCACACGTTTTTTTTTTCTCTTGCATAGATATTACATGCATATTATATATCCCTTAGTCCTCTTTTACGACACCCAAGGCCAAGAGAGTGGGTGGTGAATTGTATTCTTACTCCGTCACCACACATCATCTATCCATCCCGTAGTATAAAATATGTTGATAATTAAAAAGCCTTCTCCAAGTACAGGATAATGAGAATGTGTTAGCGATCTCAGTCAGTATATTTTAACGTGCTTAAAGTTTATAGATATAAGCAATAATAATAAATTTTGATCTTTATAGCTTCTTACATCTGCTCCATTACTATAGAATGTATTCAGTAATGTGTTGTTGAATATTTGATACATAGAGTTTATATGATATCTTTATTTATATTACACGTTTAACTAGATCTACTGAACATGGCGAAGTGGTTTGTAAATCTATCTCTCATGCCGAGTGTTATGGTTAAACTAGGATAATTCTTTATGCAATGGGCAAATTTAAATAAAAAAAGCGGTTTAGCGACCGAGTCAAAGTTGAATCCACCATCTTATGGTCTTTTTTTTTTATGGGTGGTTTTTTTATGGTCAGCTCACATTCCGTCTATTCCGTCCGGAGCGACAAACGGACGGCACGCGAGCCCATAACCCACCACTTTCTGCGAGGCAGTGATCTCGCAGGAGGCCGCGGGTCGCGCGCGCGAGGAGCTCAGCCTCGACGAAGCGACCCACCGCCGGCGACTGGGGCGGCGCAGGCAAAACTACCTGCGCGTCATGTCACCCTAGCCAAGGCCGCGGTTGACGTGACCGGGGAGTTAGTCCATCACCCGCCGAGAGGCCGACCGCGTGAGGAAAGACCGACGTCCTCCCCGAGGTGGGGACGCCGGTCGACGAGAGGGTACCCCAAGTAGGGGGTATCCCGTCGGGCCGACCACTGATGACAAGCAACCCTGCTCCGGTAGTCAGCCCAACGACCAAGGCGACGTGGTGTTCGGGTGGGTTGTGGGTGTGCGCGCTTATGCCTCTCTGTCGCCCCGGACGGAGTGATGCGAGGAGCGCGCCGACCGCAAACCACCCAAAAAAAAAAGAAAAAAGCCCATAACCCACCCGTACCCACTTCGCTTTGGTCGTTGGGCCAACCACAAGTGCCAAGTTCCTTGTCCTCAGTGGTCGGCCCGACCATCTTATGGTCTAACCGCCATCTCGCCATGGTGATGTAAAAGACGATTAAGGGATATAATATGTAGAAGATAGATCATCATTATTCATCATCATTTAGCCAATCGCCATCCACTGTTGGATCCCATGTCTCCCATCCATCCCATGTTCCACCACAAAATGCGGTCCTGTGCCGCCTACATTCAACGACGCCCAGCGATGTGTGTCCTGCCCATTATCACTTCAGCTTGCTGATTCTTCGAGCAACTTTGGGCAGCCCCGCTCGTCTATGGATTGCCGAATTTCGGATTCTATCTCGCAGAAAAATCGCGGGTATAGCCCACTTCATAGCACGCTAAGCGACTTAGAAGACGAAATAGAAGATACAAGAGAAGGAAAACACAAAATAAATGCCTGCGTCAACACGTCTGACAAGCGTGGTACGTCAATTTCACTCTAAATTGAGCTTAACAGTGGGACATATATGAGCTGATGTGAATAAAATAAAAATAAGGAAATGTATAACTAATATTATAAATGCCAGAGTGAGTTTGGTTTTTTATATGTAAAGCCTTCATGCCTAAGCCACTAAACCTCTTTTGAAAAATCCTTTACCAATAGAAAGCTAAATTAGTACCAGTAGCTAGTATTTTATCCCCGTATTGCCCATGAGAATGAAAATTACACAACAGAAACTGCCATTATTGTCTAGTAATAATAATTTTGATGAATGAATTTTCTGTGTGGTGACGGAGTAAGAATACAATTCATCACCCCCTATCTTGTCCGTGGGTATCATAAAAGATGAAATAAGGGATTAAATACGAGTATGCATATAGCACCTTGGCAAGAGAAGGAAAACTCGGCATAAAACCCTAGACAAATACCTCTGACTAGCGTTGTCAATTTTGATGGCGCCGCCGGCTGCGGGTATAAGCCCTCCGTGCGCGGATACACGCGGCCCGGAGATCCGCCACCTCCCGGGACCACCAGTGGACACTCCTCCTCGGGGGCAGACGCCGTACCCGGGGCATGGCCGCATCGCAGATCTGCGTCAACGCACTGCGGATGCGGCCAGCCTCGGCGTCCACCCCGTCCGACTGGTGGGCAGAGGACAGCCACGAGTATACGATGGCTGTCTCCGCCAGCTGGTCTCGGTCTAAGCGACCCACAGCCCATCGCGGGAACGCAGGACGCCTATCCGCCCCGTGACCCCTGCTGGGCGTCGGGATTGCCAGGGAGACCTTCATCCGGATATACCGGTGGTCCGACAAGGTCTCCACCTCCTCCACGACGCGCCAGCTCCCCACGCGTGCGGCGACCTCGGGGCTAGCGAACGAAAGATCCACTATCGACCCGCCCCGTTGTCGCACGCACGTATGCACCGAACCCCTGTTCAGCAAACAGAGGCCCAGCGCCGCCGCCCACTCCTCGATCGCCCGTCCTCGGTCATCCCTCCTAGGGGACCCCCACGCCACGGACTTGGCGTTGAAGTCCCCCAGGACGAAGACCTGGCGCGATGCCAGTCGCCGTAACGAGGCCTCCATGATGGTAGGAAGGCCTCGAAATCGGTCACACTCCAGTTAGGGGAGAGATAAACTCCGAAGAGCGTAATCTCCCCCCAGTCCGCCGCGACGTATCCGACGCCCCTGTCCCTAAGGGTCAGAGACGACGAAGGCCACGACGTGGAGGCGACGATTGCCACGGTGCCATCGGTGCTACCCAACCAGTTAATCCGGTCGGGCACCACGTACGGCTCCGCGACTACGGCTACTCCTATCAACCACTCCGCCATGGCTTGCAGGAACACGTCCTGCGCACCGGCGGAGTGGTTGAGATTGGCCTGGAGGAAACGAATGGATACGGGGTCCATTAACGGTCCGTATCCATCGTCACCTCCTCCGCGCTAACGGGCGATCGGGCCGCGCTCGGAGCGGGGACTGGCCCAGTCGATGGGCCGCCCCGCCCCTTTGGGGGCGATGCCGGGGGTCTGCAGTCCCCAGAGCCCATGCGGTGCTTGGCAGGCCTATTGCCCGCCGCACACGCGGGGCAGTGGGGCACCGCAGAGCACGATGCCGCCTGGTGTCCAGCCTGACCGCAACGGAAACATAGCCCGCTGCAGTCAAAGCAGTTCCTGCATGTCGGTCGGGTATGCCCGACCGCCATGCATTTATAACACCTCGCAGGCCGGGGCTCCAGCACGGTTACCCGCGCCGAACTCCAGCCCACGAGGAGCCTGCCTGAGTCGGCCAATTGCTTGACCGACTCTACTGGGCACTGCACCCAGACAGCACCGACGCCGCCCAGAACAGGGCGGATGGTGCCAATCCGGACATTGTCCGAGGCACACCTGGTACGCGCCATAATGGCCTCCCGGATGTCCTCCACCGCCACGGAGTCGTCCAGACCCGTGAGGCGCATATCTGCGCACTTGACGGGCTTGGCGATTCGGACTCCATCCTCCAGCCCGAACAGCCCCCTCAGCATCGTGGCCAAACTATCGGCCGTCTTCGCGCCCTCGGCCCCAGGGAACTCGAGTATTCGAGCCCCTGTCCGGGCCTTGCGGGTCCTCGCCTCGACGCCCCCGATGTCGGAGACGTCCAGCTCCCGCCAGGCGCGTCTTAGGACGGCCTCATAGTTTAGGCCCCTCTCAGCCGCCTCAGGCAGTACGGTGATTACCACCGCAGCCGTCTTCGGCGACTTGAGGCCCCTACGCGACCTTTTCCCCTTTCCGCCGGCTCCCGCCTGGGGAGCGGCGACCACAGCGGCACTCTTGGCCACCGCTCTCCGCTTTTGGCCGCGTGCCTTCCTGCTACGCTCAGCCACCTGCCAGCCCTGTTCGAGCCTGGCAGTAGCGCTGAGCGCAGCAGGCGCAGTCGCGGGCTCGCCGGCCGGCGCCTGCGGTGCAATCGCTTTCGCCGGCCGCGGCCCGGCCTTGGCGGGAGCCGGCGCCTTGCCGGCCTTCTTGGCCCCCTTGGGTCCCGCCGCGGCCGCAGCGTAGCTCACCACGCGGCCACCCTGACAGGGCAGCGGGGTGGGAGCCGACGCTTGCGGCCGCCTCGTCCTATCCGCGGCGAGCGGCGGTCGGAGGGGCGGCTCAGGCGGGAGCCTGGCCGCTACGGCCTCGATACGCGCATCCATCATTACCCCTACTCGGGCTAGGATGACGCGTATCGCCGACTCCGACACGCCATGCAACTCGTCGGGCGGCGGCTCCTCCCCCTTCCGAGGTCTCCCGCGGCCACGAGCCGGCGGAGCGACCACGACGAGGGGAGGCAGAGGTGAAGCCGCGACGGGCGCAGCCGGCGCAGCGGTCGCAACGGGCGCAGCTGGCGCCACGGATGCAGACGACGGGCCCGCCTTTACCGGCGCAGCCCGTTTCGGCGGCGGGCCCGGCGCCGGCGGCACAGCCGGCACCAGGCGCTTGAATTGAGACCGCAGGTCAGCCATGTCTTTGGCCAACCCGCGGTTCTCCCTCCGCACCACCTCCAACTCCGTCTCCAACTTGCGGTTGCGTTCCCGCAAGCCGGAGACCTCCTTGCTGAGGCGGGCGTTCGCAGCCTGGAGGGCCGCCACCTCGCCTTCCCGGCCGGCCAGACCTGGCGTAGCCGGTCTTGCCACCGCACCACCCCCCCGACCCCCACGCCCCCGGCGCGCGGTCGCAACCTTGGGGGGAGGCCTGGTGGAATCGCTCCCCTCCGAGTCGGACACAGAGCTGCCACCCTTTCGCAGGGGGCGCTTCCGGTCCCTCGTTGGGGGGCGGGCCTCCTCCCTCTCCCTCCTAACATCTAGGGCCGCCGTCAGAGCCCTTGCCGCAGGAAGCGGCTTGGGCTCCTCAGGGACCCCCCTATCCTCCCTATCCAACCTATCTGATCCGGACGACCTGCTCTTCCTCATACCGGACCCTTCCCTTCGCCGGCCGATTCTCGGCCCCTCGTCTCCAGACGGTACTGCGGCCTTGCCGCCCTCGTCTGTCGACATCCTCGACGCGGCCGTACCCTGTCGCTCCGACGGCCCCACAGCACTGTCGTCCTCGTCCGTCGACAGGTCGTACGCCACGTCAGTCTCCGACATCGGCCCTGCGGCTTTGCTGCCGCCCTCGCTCTGTGACGGCTCTGCGGTAAATCCGCCCTCGTCACTCGACAGCTCCGTCTGGCTGCCACTCCTCCTCGCCTCCTTTGACGGTCCTGCGACATTGCCGCCCTCGTCCTGGGACACACTCTTGTTGCCGTTCTCCTTCCGCGACGGCCCTGCGGTGCTATCATCGTCATGCGACGGCTCTGCGGCCACTGTGCCGCCCTCGTCGCTGGGAGCGCTGGTCTCGCGGGGTTCCGCGGCCTCCTGCGCCTCCCGTTCCTTCTTGAGCCGGTTCGCGCGCCGTTGGAGCGCTCGCTGGCTGGAGTTATTGGTGGCCTCCTACGCCTTTTTTTTTGGGAGCCTCATGTATCGCCGGACTCACGGCTGGAGCAGAGATTGCCCCCCACCCATACGATTGGGAGCTGACTGTGCAGGAACTTGGGCGCGACTCCTCGTCACGCACAAGCACCGGCACAGCAAGGGATTCCCCGGCCTGGCCGGGACCCTCTGGTGAAGTCTTAACGGTATTGACCTCTGCCATCGTGGTTTGGAAGTTTAAGTCCTCCTTGACTACTACTCTAACGACTGGACGCTTTTTTTTTTCGCGCGCGCTTCTTAACCCACCAGCCATACATCTCCTCGCCGAGTAGCAAAACTTGAGATTGGGGTGATTTTTTATAGGGGTTTTTCTTCCCCGCAGTCCGCAGACCCCCGGTCCTGACCCCCCTACTCAGGATTACAGTTTGGGCCTTCCGGGTCTGGCCGCTCGCGAGCGACCGACCCGTCACGCCCCCGGACCGTGACGCAACCGTCCTTGGCGACGGAGTGCCATGAGACACATCCGCCCCATTGGCCCCGGGCCAAATCCGCCGTGCGCTCTGCCTTCAGAGTCGGCACGCGGAGACCCCCCCTCCCGCCGGAATCTTGGCCGTCCAAATGGACGTTTCCAGGGTGCACCACGTGGAGGTGCCCCGGCCTCGCACCTCAAAATTCACCCCCTAAGGGGATCAAACGGGGCTACAAAATTAGTATGAAACTTTGCCGTTTTTGAAGTTATTCAAATGAAATTCAGTATGAAGGTTCTTCATTGAAAATCATGAAACAGGTATGAAATATTTTTTCTAAAATCATCCCTTAAGAGAATAAAAGGGAGGTCCAAACTTAGTATGAAATTTCTTTGATTTTTAAAGATATTTCAATGAAATGTTGTAGTTTAGTTACTAGTTCGTAATAATGATTATTGCCAATGCCGATTTAATGAAATTTTGCATGATGGTCCTTACATCTCCGGTAACATTTAGGATACTTTTAATCACGGCAAATTAAAGAGCTCCCGTGGGACAGTTAAAAATCTATACTAACTTACACAGCTTAGAGTACTACTTATTTCAATAAAAATCGATGAAAAATGACTTATTATAAAAGAAAATTATGCTGAAAATCAACCTCAGAGGATATATTCTTTCCTAAGTGTGTAAGGGAATGAATTCTGCTTTGATATTTTTCACTTTAATACACAAGTAATAAATTCATATAACGCCAATGATTAATTAACTGCACTGATAACATAATAGTTAAGATACCAACCTACCATGCCAGTGTCACGGGTTCAATTCCAACGCCAGACAATCTTTTGTGTGATAGACAAATTGTTGTTCTGAGACTGGGTGTAATTTGTGTCCGTCACTTATATATTTGTGAAGTTCCTTAGAGAAGGGTGTAGAGCAAAATTCATAGTTTGTAGAATGAACAGACAAAGAAGGAACGTGCAGGGTCACTCGAACACCCCTTTTTGATCCCAGGCAGCAAACTATATTGTCGTGGTATCGACCTCACGCGTTCAGTCTTTCTACGGGTGGAGGACTAATCCTCGTTTCAGCCATCCGTGTCTTTGACTAGGTTGGTTTTTTATTTGCTGTTGGTGGCAAACGAGTAAACAGCACACCTCATGGTAAGTGATACTACTCATCGCCTTTTGCCAGTTTGCTGCCTACCGTAAAGAAAATGAAGGAAGTATGAATGCGTGCAATGAGATTTGGTTGTACTAAAGGCATCAACAAAACCCACCACAGGCAAACACCCTCAGCAAGTTGGGCTTCCCGTTCTCTCGCTTTGGATAGACTGGCACGCGACATTAGATGGACGATTGTCGAAAGTATGATTCTATCACGTAAAGGTAGTAAAGCGCAAGCACTCGTGCTAGACACCACCCGACGCCACAGCGGTGGAACGCGTCAGCTGGGAAGATTTTCTTCCTGACTCCGCTCCGCCGAGTTCTTACGCAAGATAACTGCCAAGCAGAAGTTGGCAACCTCATACCAGTTCCTGACCTGTCGACTATTATCTAAGTGATGGTCGGCAGCTTCGGCTGTGATGCTTGCGATGAATTCACAGCGCTGTTCTACCCAGGCAACACAGACCTCAAAAGTATGTGTGCTGTGTCCTAGCTGGAACTACAATTGTGGAAGGGCTTCATGTATTTCCACTTTTAAGTCCCATGGAAGTGTTCTGGCTAAAGCACACGCTAACTCGGTCGACATGGCGCGGTATCCCTGTGTAGCTATGAATACCTTGGCTTTCTGCGAGTGCCAGAAAAAAATTTTAAGACAAGTAGTCAGAACTCGCTCACATAGGTGTACCGTACAGGGCCATTGATCGAACCAGTCTCCCGTACCGACGTCAACATTTAACACCGCGTTAACGAGCTGGGCAGTAATTTGATAAAAATGCTACTGAAATACCTTCGCCCGTCGAGTACTAAACCCAAATATTTCATTCGGTCTTCGACCGAGTGGAACCAAATCAACGATTATTGCTGTGCAGACAGGTGTATAGTAACAGGGTATATGAAACAGCAAATCATTCGTTTTATATAGAGCTACTCTAGGCGGCATCGTGACTCATCGAATCACCACCTTCATAATGAGTGTGGCCAAACGTATCGCTTATTTAAATTAAGCCCAGCCCGTAGAGGGTCCAGCCTCAGCTAATGTACCATACAGTCACTCGCAAGTACGAGCTGAACGGGGAGCAGTACATCGTGGGTGTTAGCACAAAGTCTGCTGCACGCTTCACGTAGAAGCCACTGCGCCACTTCAATTAGTTTGGAGTCAGCCGCCTAAGGTATAAAAGCACCCCCTCATAATAGCACCTATCTGATATACCAGATTGGCATTAATCATCAAGAGCAACAGTGAGCCTGTAGAACCCTGAACGCACTACACAGTTATCTGTGGTTACCTCTGTTACACATGATTTCTACGCGGACGAAGTTGCGGGCAAAAGCTAGTATACATATAAAAAAATCTGAAATTTTTAAAAACTTATGTCTTACCGATTTATATACAGCAAAGATAGAGCAATTATTTCTCACCTTTTTTTTTTGGGGGTGGGCTGCGGTCGGCGCGCTTCCGCACCACTCCGTCCGGGGCGACAGAGGGGCTTAAGCACGCAACACCCGCAACCCATCCGAACACCACGTCGCCTTCGTCGTTGGGCCGACCACTGGAGCAGAGTTACTTGTCATCAGTGGTCGGCCCGACGGAATACCCCCTACCCGGAGTACCCTCCCATCGACCGACGTCCTCCCCGAGGGGGGGACGTCGGTTTCTTCACGCGGTAATTATTTCTCAGCTAACATGATACGTTGTATAAATAGGTTATTTTCTTGAGTGGCAATCAAACCTATGCTATTGGCACAGTACAGTAGTTCGATATCTTAAGCACTATGCTATCAAGCTTTTCTTTACTCGGATATCCTCTTTTAATATCATCGTCAACATTATCACAGCTCATATACGTCCCACTGCTGGGCCCGAGCCTCCTCCACAATTAGAGGAGGAGCCTCCTCCACAATTGGAGGGTAATTGACCTACTATATCCCGCTAGTTAGACGTGTTGGTATAGGGTTAGTTTTCCTTCTCTGTCATAGATGTCATATGCATATTATATCCCTTAGGCGTCTTTTAAATCATCCACGGGCAGGAAAGTGGGTGCTAAATTATATTCTTACTCCGTCACCACACGGAGAAAGGATTTACGATACCCAAGTAAAAAAAGGATAATTTTATTCTTACTCCAAAAAACATACAAATCTTTTAAGTAGTATATATAACAATATCGAAATTATACCTATTATGAATCATTGCTCCAACCTCAGATATCTGAGGTCCTCAAACTTCCCACAAGTTATCTTGCGAGTATTACTCTAACAACCACAAAATCGACCGCATCGCTTTACCAAACGTAAAGTTGGTCCTGTTTGTAACAAATATTTGCAATTTGGTTCTAAACTCCGTGTTTTAGACAACTACGAATATACGTCCTGTTTATTGTTTTTCAGCGCTTTGCTTTAATCTGTTAAATGTAGATAGAGCTATAAAGCACTTTATTCATTATAAATAAATATATTCTTAAGTCTTTTATCGCGTTTGCATTTGATTTTTGATTGCTCGTGCATGGCCATGGGCGGACTAAGATATCTCACGTCGGACAAGTCATTATTATTAAAGATAACGATGACTTGTGGGACGTCCAACCGTGACTAACAATGTCAAAAAGTGTTGGAAAGATCGAACAATCAAAAATCACATACAAACATGATAAAATCCATATAGGTCTATTGATAATGTTGATGTTTACGCGAGTATTAACTTGCGTAAACATCAGATATTTAATTAATTAAATAGTCATGGGATTTAAAAGTGACTAGCTCTTCAATAATTATCTAGGATATTTATCGTCTGCCATACTGGTGATTGTGAAATGCAATACGAACTGGCCATGGAAGTCAGAGGCCAAGGTCAGCCTAATCGTGATGGAAGAGGAATACGGTAAGTAATAAGACTGCTTGCGCCCTTCCGTCACTCGGCATTGATTCTAGACTTGGACTAGGGGTAGAGACTAGGGCTTAAAATGATATAAGTGTGAAGTATGACCAGATTATAGTAAGGTTCCTATAGAACCACATTGTCGGTAATCATCTGTCTACAGCCGTGGACCGGTCCGTTCGGAGTAGTACCACAGTCTCGCAAAAAATCGACTTCTGAATAGTATAACTTTGTTCGGTGAGCAGGAGAGCCGGTAGTCTACCTTTCTGAGGGTGTTGGCATGTGATAAGTTTTTGTGGGAATTGCTGTTTAAAAATTCCACTTCACTCCACAGGCGTTTCTGCTGTACCTATTGTATAGCAGAAACGCCTGAAAATACTATAATTTTCTAGGGCTTAGTACAAGCACCATGTATATTATACTACATGGCGCCCCAGATGTGACTTGCAGACGATACGTGAAAATAATTCTGACTTGCAGAATATAAATTTAGCAAACCAAAAAGCAGAAATATAAAAACTAATCCTCAATTGAAACTCATGGTCGAGCCTGACGACGAGACCACCACAACTTCATTCATAGCACAAACGGCCCCTAAAACCATAAGGGAACGGGCTCTAGTCATCGAGCAATCCTATTGCATAATAACCATTTCAACTATTAGGAAAACCCCAACATTGCTCTCAGACACGCCCGAAACTGACGTTTGTTTCCCACAGAGGGTGCCCTTGGACATCGTTAAAATCATTTGGATTGAAAAACTATACGCTTACTACTAATAAGCATGGGTTGCCCACTGTTGGGCTCGGGCTTCTTCCAATATGGGAGGGGAACTAGACCTAACTATACCAGGTTGGTCAAACGGGTTGTCGTAGGGTTTTGTTTCAACTTTTTCTTCTCTTGCATAGATGTTATATACATATTATCCCTTAGTCACCTTTTACGACACCCATGGGCACGAGAGAGGCTGGTGATTGTATCTTCACTTTATCATCATACGTAAAAGGCTACTGTCACTGTCCAACAAAAAAAAACCTTGCTTAAGTTAGATTTATTTATATCACTATTGTTCAACTTATTTATAGCCCTTTTGTTAACAAATTCATTGTTCAAACAAAACACAATCTCTTTGTATACGCATATAATTACAATTCAAATAAAAGGTTATTTTTATTCAGGGACGGAAATGCTGTAAGGAAACTATACAGTGTCTTAAAAGGCTGTTACAAAGGAAAAAAGTACAAATAATTTATATGGTGTAATAAATTTGTAAAAACAAAAGGTTAGGAAATGAACACGTGGTATTTACGTAGTAGATTTTATACGCGACCTATTTAGGGAGGAAGGTGATCTTCAAAAATACTACGCTTTACATTACTGATATTACATTACTGGTAGTGATGAGAGTAAATTTTTAATATCCAAGCGCAGACCGACACGAAAAAGCGTCACCAATGTCTACTAGATAATGCGTTATGCGTAAGTTTTATTAAAAACGTTTTTTCTATTATTAGTTACGTTTCGTTTATCTATATATAAATACGTGAAGAAAAAACTTTGTACCCCGTTTTACGAAAATTACGTGGATGGACGAGTATGAAATTTGGCATAGTTGAAGTATATAATGAGGAGAAGTGCATAAAACTGAAATTTCATATAATAATGGATTATAAATACATTAAATTCATTAAAAAAGGCATTACGCACACTACAACGCAATCGCTACACACACGCGCGCTTATACACTTTTGTTTACGGTTAAAATCTCTGCTCAAACCGAATGTCAAATAATCATAAATATGATAACAGCTTGCTCAATTTACAATTATACATAAATAAAATTAGAAGAAAATTGTGTAGCAGAAAAATTAATTAAAATGAATTATGGTCGAATTTTGACCACACGGCGACCAACTAGTTCTATAAAAAAGAAAGATAAAATTTTTAGAAAGATTTTTATTTTGCTACGCCAAAGAAGTATACACACACACATTTCTTTAATGGGTCCCGAGAGGGACTTTGGAGGAGGAGGGTGCTGCACAGGGTATCCCGCCAGCCCGGCCACGGAGGATAAAGAACTTGGTATCGGTGGTCGGCCCAATGGCGAAAGAGAGGAGGTACGGTGGGTTATGGGGCCACGCATCACCCCTTCGTCACCCCGGACGCATGTGCGTTGACCATAACCTACTGCCCAAAAAAAGAGGTCGATCGCTATCAACAAAAATAATTATTTAAATAAAAACGGGATACTAGTATATGTTTTGGCTCAGTGCAACAGGACAGATAGCCTGAAAACCGGCCTCTACCGTTAAGGGCGGAAAGTCAAGTAAACCTCATCATCACAGCTAGCATACGTCCCACTACTGGGATGGAGCCCCCTACATAATGGGAGGAAAATTAACCCGTCTGACCAGCGTGATATACCACCCTGGTCACCGGGTTGGTATAGGATTTTATTTCAAGTTTTCCTTCTGTTGCATAGATGTCTCAGTCGTCTTTTACGACACTCACAGGTAAGAAAGGGGGTGAATTGTATACTTACATATCAACCTACGACAATTCTTTTCTTCTATACAAAAATAGTTATATATCCCAGGAAGGAGCTGAAATTCACCAGGAGATTATTCTAACTGAAGTGTTTATGAGGTTTACGAAATAATAAGTGAAAACTATATTTTTAACCCTTCACTACTACTTTGATGATTAATGATTTTCATAGTATTATACTTGCCTTATAATACATTACAGTTATCTATTAAGTTATCCGCAAGCTGTCGAAACAATAGTATCGGTTTGCCTCATTATTATCAATCACGATTCCTCATCGTTAACCCCGAGGACATTGACTTATCGCAATAATTACTATTGACGTTAGACATTTTGGTGTCTTTCCGTAGGTGTGCTCTGGCTACGATGCTTACAGTTCTATACTTGTAGCTTTTTTTTGTTGCAAATGGTGGCAAATTTGGGAACAAGTTTGGGAAACTTAAGAGGATCTTCTCGTCCAATATTTCGCAGTGTCTAAAAACAAAGGTTTATAACCAGTGTGTGTTACCAGCGATGACTTACGGCACTGAAACGTGGGCTCTAAATGTCGGCCTCATAAAAAAGCTCAAAGTCGCTCAGCGTGCTATGGAGAGGGCTATGCTCGGTATATCTCTACGTGATAAAATCCGGAACACGGAAATCCGTAGAAGAACGGGTATAACTGACATAGCCCGCAGAATTAGCTCGTTGAAATGGCAATGGGCAGGCCACATCGCTCGTCGAACCGACAACCGTTGGGGAAGAAAGGTTCTTGAGTGGCGACCACGAATCGGACGGCGCAGCGTAGGACGACCCCCCACTAGGTGGACTGACGACATTCTCAAAGTCGCAGGGAACCGTTGGATGCAGGTGGCGCAGGACCGTTCCGAGTGGCATTCTTGTGGGGAGGCCTATGTCCAGCAGTGGACGTCCGTAGGCTGATGGATGGATGGTGGCAAATGAGTAAACAGTACACTGATGCTACGTGTTGCTCATGGACCTTTGCAAGGATACTAAAGGCATCACTAAAACCCACCACCCGCGAACACCCTCAGAAAGTTGGGCTTCCGGCTCTCTTGTTCGCTGAACGAAGCGCAGTAACAAATTGCTACTACACGCACGTCGATTTTCCGCGAGAGTATTGTACTATCCCGGATGGACTGGCAACAAGCTAATGACAATAAAGTAGGCTGCTTGTTCGTCTGCCGTCAATGTCCATATGGAAGAAATTAAGTTCTGTAGATTAATTACCAATGACCTATTACCCGTGTGGTGAAGGAGTAGATATGTAAAAAGACTTTTTGCCCAACACATTACTTATCAAAAACACATAATTTACCTTTTTTTTTTTGGAGTGGGTTGCGGTCGGCGCGTTCCTCGCACCATTCCGTCCGGGGCGACAGAGGGGCGTAAGCACGCAACTCCCACAACCCACCCACGATGCACGTCGCCTTCATCGTTGGGTCGACCACCGGATCAGGGTTACTTGCCATCAGTGGTCGGCCCAACGAAACACCCCCTACTTGGGGTACCCTCCCATCGACCAACGTTCTTCCCTCGGTGAGGACGTCGGTCTTTCCTCACGTGGTCGGCCTCACGCCGCCCCAATCGCCGCCGGCACATAATTTACCATAACAAAATACTTTGCTAAGCTCGGTCATCCGTATCATCATCATCATCATCATCGCAGCCCACATACGTCCCCCTGTTGGGCTCGGGCCTACTATACTGGTCAGACATGTTGGTATAAGATTTCATTTCGAGTTTTTTTTCTCTTGCACAGATGGGCAAGATAGGGTGCGGTGAATTGTATTCTTACTCCGTCACCACACGGAAAATCTCAGTCACGGATACTAAATATAAAATCATTAATATAATTATTGAATATTTTTTTTGATAGGCATTTTTTGTGTTTATGACATTGCTTCGTGTGGTGACAGAGTAAGAATACAATTCCCAACTCGCTATCTTGTCCGTGGATGCCGTAAAGACGAATAAAGGATATAATATGCATTTAACATCCGTGTAGGAGAAGGAAATCTTGGTACAAAACTCTAATCCCTACCTCACCTCTATCCCTAATAATCACGTCTGACCAGCATGGTTTAATAGGTCATTTGTATCCTCCCATTGTAGAAGAGGTTTGAGCGCAACAGTGGGATTTATATAGGCTAAGATGATGAAGAGAAGGAAAACTTGACATAAAACCCGATGGCAACATTTTTGATCAGCGTGGTATAGCAGGTTAATTTCCCTTTCATTGTGAAAGGGGCTTGAGCCCAGCAGTGGGACTTAAGTGAGCTGACATGATGCAATTTCTACAATAATACTGCATCAATATTAGAGTTTGATACTTTAATTTGAAGATTATTTGATCCACTAAAGGAAAATCTATACATATAATAAAACTGTAAAGATCGAATGTCTGTACATAGAAAAAAAACGTTGTTAGAAGTGAAATAGAACACATACTGAGCTTTTTAATTTTTTTGTTTCTCTGTATGTTTATCTGTTTGTCTGTTTATCTGTTTGTACGGGCTAATCTCCGAAGTTATTGGACCAATTTAAATGAAATTTTGCATGGTGGTACCTTACATTCCCGGTCAATATTTAGGATACTTTTAGTTCCCGTGGGATAGTTAAAAAACTATAGTAACTTATACAGCTTAGTACACGATCTAATTAATTGAAAATCGATATAAAAAGACTCATTATAAAAGAATATTCTTAAAATCAACCCTTCAGAGGATATATTATTTTCTAAGGGTGTAAAATAGGGAATGAATTCTGTTTTGATATTTCTCACTCTAATACACAAGTTAAAAATTCATACAACGCCAATGATTAATTAACTGTGCTGATAGCACAGTGGTTAAGCTACCAATCTACCGTGCCAATGTCGGGGGTTCAATTCCAACGCCAGAATTTTTTTTGTGTGATCGAAAAATTGTTCCTCTGAGACTGGGTGTTATTTGTGTCTGACACTTACATGTTTGTGAAGTTCTTTAATGGAGGATGTAGTGCGAAATTCATAGTTTGTAGAATGAATAGAAAAACAAGGCTCTGTAGGGTCACTCGAACAGCCTTTTTTGACCCCAGGCAGCATCTAACTAATCCCCGGTTCAGCCATCCGTGTCTTTGACTAGGGTGGTTTATTTCGACGGCGACCGACGTCCCAGGACGTCGAGAGGTGAGGTTACCCGAAAGGGTATTCCGTCGGGCCGACCACTGACGACAAGTCACATCTGCTCCGGTGGTCGGCCCAACAACGAGGTGACGTTGGTATGGGTGGGTTATGGTCCCGCGCGCCGTCCTTTCATCATCATCATCATCATCATTTCAGCCTATCACCGTCCACTGCTGGACGTAGGCCTCCCTCATGTGGCGCCACAATGAGCGGTCCTGTACCGCCTGCATCCAACGACGCCCAGCTACTTTCACTAGGTCATCGGTCCACCTAGTGGGGGGGCGTCCTACACTGCGTCGTCCGATACGTGGTCGCCACTCGAGAACCTTTCTTTCCCAGCGGTTGTCGGTTCGTTGAGCGATGTGGCCTGCCCATTGCCACTTCAGCATGCTAATTCTTCGTGCTATGTCGGTTACACCCGTTCTTCTGCGGATTTCCGTATTCCGGATTCTATCTCGCAGAGAAATCCAGAGCATAGCCCGCTCCATAGCACGCTGAGCGACTTTGAGCCTTGATATGAGGCCTACATTTAGGGACCACGTTTCCGTGCCGTAAGTCATCACTGGTAACACACACTGGTCAAAGACCTGTGTTTTCAGACACTGAGGTATGTTGGACGAGAAGATCCTCTTAAGTTTCCCGAACGCTGCCCAACCGAGTTGGATTCGTCGGCTGATCTCTTTCTCGAAATTGGATCTACCTAACTGGACTGTTTGTCCTAGGTAAACATAGTGATCGACAACTTCAAGAATCGCATTGCCAACTAGGACCGGTACAGGAATGACATGGGCATTTGACATGACTTTCGTCTTGTCCATGTTCATTCGTAAACCCACTAGTTGATACCCTGCCAAGGTCCTCCATGGATTCTGCCATAACGACTATATCGTCCGCAAATTGAAGGTGAGTAATGTATTCGCCGTTAATGTTGATTCCGAGTCCAGTACAGTCTAAGAGCTTGAAGACATCTTCCAGTGCAGTGGTGAACAGTTTCGGAGAGATGACATCTCCCTGTCTCACGCCTTTCTGCAACTGGATCGGTTTCGTACTCTTATCCCGGATACGGACTGACATTGTGGCGTTCCTATACAAACACTTCAGCACTTCGATATAGCGATAGTCGATTTGGCACCGCTGAAGGGACTGCAGCACCGCCCAAGTTTCGACTGAATCAAAGGCTTTCTCATAGTCCACAAACGCTAAGCGCAGGGGCCGATTATACTCCTCGGTCTTTTGTATAATCTGCCGGATATGGTCTATGGTGCTATAGCCTTTTCGGAAGCCGGCTTGTTCGGGCGGCTGGAAGTCATCGAGCTTGCGCGAGAGTCGATTGGTAATGACCCTCGAGAACAACTTATAAACATGGCTCAGGAGTGAGATGGGTCTGTAGTTCTTTAGAAGAGATTTGTCACCCTTCTTGAAGAACAGCGCCACCACACTCCTGGTCCACGACTCTGGAACGTCGCCCCCGAGAATAACGGAATTAAATAGCTTTTGAAGGGCTGTTAAGACTGGCTTGCCGCCCGCCTTCAGAAGCTCTGCAGTAATTTCGTCATCTTGGTCCGTGGTCCTTTCATCGCCCCGGACGAACTGGACCGCGCGTGCGCTTACCATAGCTCACCCATAAAAAAAAAGAAAAAAAAGGGTGGTTTATTTATTGCCGTTGTTGGGAAACGAGCAAACAACACACCTAATGGTAAGTGACATTGCTCATGGAATTTTGCCAGGTCGCTGTCTACCGTGAAGAAAGTGAAAGGAGTATGAATACATGCAATGAGTTTTGGTAATACTAAATACATCACCAAAACCCACTACAAGCAAACACCCTCAGAAAGATTGGCTTCCGGCTCTCTCGCTCTGGAAGAACCGGGTCGCGACATTAGATAGACGACTGTCGAGAGTGTAATTCTATTACGCAGTACGTACGCTAGCCATCAACCGACGCCACAGCGGTGGAATGAATCAGCTTGGAAGTTTTTCTTCCTAACTCACTCCTCCGAGTTCTTACGCGACATAACTGCCAAGTAGAAGATGCCGACCTCATACCAGTTCCTGACCTGTCGACTGTGATCTAAGTGATGGTCGGCAGCTTCGTCAGTGATGCTTTCGATGAATTCACGGCGCTGTTAAACCTAGGCCACAGAGACCTCAAAAGTATGTCTGCTGTATCTTAGCTGGAATCACATTTGTGGGAAGGTTCAATGTATTTCCACATTTAAGTTCCACGGGAGAGGTCTGGATAAAGCGCACGCTGCCTCGGTCGACATGGTATGGTATCTGTGTGTAGCTCTAAGCACCATTGCTTTCTGCGAATGCCAGAAGAATGTTCTAAGACAAGTGGTCATAGCTCGCCACACAGGTGCACCATACAGGGCCATTGATCGAACCAGTTTCGCGCACAGCCGTCAATATGTAATACTCCGTCAATGAGCCGGGAAGTAATTTCATCATCATCATCTTGCTCTTATCCCAATTACTTGGGGTCGACGCAATATGTCATCTGTTTTGACATATTTCAAAAAGTTTCGGCAATGACTTTTATGACCGGCCGCCTGCCTGACGTCAACCCTCTTTGGGAATGTAATCGTTGACCCAAATGGTAACAGATGGAGTTGGTCCGGGTCAATCTAGGGCTCTTAGTCGTCTTTTACGACACCCACGAGCAAAGCAAGGGTTGGTAGTATTCGAAGCCGCTACCACACAGCAGTAATTTGATAAAAATAATCCTGAAGTACTATCTTCTGTCGAGTACTAATCCCAAATATTTTATCTGTACCTTGAACGAGTGGAACTGAATTAACGGTGATTACTGTGCCAATAGGTGTATAGTTCCAGGGTCTATGAAATATTAAATCATCCATTTTATATAGAGCCACTCTAAGAGGCAGCGTGACTCATGGAATCACCACCTCGATACCGAGTACGTCCAAACGTATCACTTATTTAAATTAAGCGCAGTCCGCAGAGGGTCCAGCTTCAGCTAATTTACCATATAATCACCCGGAAGTATGATTTCAGCTGGGAGCAATACAATATAAGTGTGAGGGTAAAGTCCTCTGCGGACTTGACGCAGCGACTACTGCGCCGCTCCATTTAGTCGGGAATCAGCCGCCTTAGGTATATAGCACCCCCTGATAACAGTGCCTCCCTGATATATCAGGCAAACTGTTAAATGAGTTAACTTCATATAAATACACCGCCAACAACACTCCTCCAGCGACCGCCTTGATTACAACGGCCCACAAGCATAGAGAGGCTACGAGTTTACCAGAAAGAATTGGTCAGAGTAACACGGTGGGCCTGTAGAACCCTGAATACAGTACATAGTTATCTGTGATTGCTTCTGCCACAGATGATTTCTACGCGGACGAAGTCGCGGGCAAAAGCTAGTTATAAATAAATATGTAAAAACTATGTTCATACATTTCAACACGTCATCCAGTAAATATTTTTCCTCTTTAAGCATTGTCGCTAATATTAAGTAAAAATTATATTCATTGACAAAGCTTAATAGATATTAATTTCATAAAAAAATATATATATTATTGTTTTAAAGTTAAACAAAGGAAAAAAAAAAATTATAATGATGCGAAGATTTGGCTCAGGTTTTCTTGTTATTCATATATTATACACACATAAGGTAAAAAGATTGTACCAAAAATATGAACAAGAAGATTTATCAAAACAATTCCACCATAACATCCTTTAATTTTTCATTCTAAAGATGAAACCTGCAATAAATGTAGGGCGGTTGTAAAACACATTTAATTTCCCGTGAGATAACCATGTCACCTGATGTACAATACAGGAGTGTGTTGCTATAAGATTCCTTTATTTTACGTTAAAGATAAATCTTTTTTGTATTCACCTCAATTATATTTGAACCAGCTGAAAAGATGATCTATTTTTTTATGTAAAAAAGAAACGATAAAACGGGCGCCATGCATTTTTGATATACCTACATTTCCTTTTTATAAATATAAACGATAAAATTAATAATGTGGTTATAAGGTGGTGTGAATTTAGAAGTAGTGACCAAGATCGACGTATTTAGTTATTGGTCTTGTTAAGGAAGTTTTATTAATTACCCGTAACGCCTTTACGACATCCACAGGCTCGAGACAGGGAGTTGAATTAAATTCTTAATCCGTCACTAAAGGTATTCATGTGTTATCACACTTCTAAAATGTAGATATTTTCGTTTGTTATCGTCGAATAAGAATAACAATGATATTTGTGCAAGAAAATCTATACCAACAAATAAAATTTTCCGTGTGGTGACGGAGTAAGAATACAATTCACCACCCCCTAACTTACCCGTGGGTAACACGTCTGGGGTACTACGCCAGAAACCTCCGCGTGGGCCCAGGGTACAGGGCACGAGCGACAATTTCTTGGACTGCTCTCTGGAATTGTCGCTCGTGGCAAATATCTGGCCCGAGGGGGGGCCCAGTTTGTGGGATGGCCCAAATTCGCTCCATGCCCTCTAATTGTAGAGGGTATTGGACGCGAAAATTTTTTGAGTTTGAGGACTGAGCAGGCATTTGCCAACCGCGACAAATCGTAGACCTGATTCTTGCTTCGGGACATTTGTCTTGAGGCCTAGATTCAGGAGCGAGGCTCTTGGCTTGACCGCCTGGACCGCGAGGAAGAAAACCTCTATAAAACAATCACCCAGAATCCTAAGTTCTGGCGCGCGGCGAGAGGATGCATGGCTGATGGGTTGTTCAGTCGTTAGCGCGCCCCCAGCCAGGGTACCTGCGGACCCCCTGTGTTGGGATACAAATGTACGCTTGCCCGGGTATCGGGATCTCTGCCCGGGTCGACCTTTATTTCTCCCATACTCGTGGGAATCGAATGGATTCTTCGTACAATTTGGATGTAGATAGGAGGGGTGAGACGCCCAAAACCACCGACAGCAGGGAACCTATTAGTTCTCACGTTATAGCACGGCCAAGCTACGGCAAAACTGGCCCAGAGGAGAGGGATGCCTCGTCCGACTGCAGCTCGGCTGCTAGTTCGGCACTTGAGGCCACAAGATCAGGCAAGAGGCCGGCGACACTCGAGGCCCATAAAAAGAGAAAGAAGAGGAAGAACATGGGGACAGGAAAGGCTACGAGCGTAAAGAGGCGCGAGTTGGCCAGGCAGGAGCGGCTGGCTAGCGAGGCCGCTGCAGCCGCTCCGAGTGCTGACGAGGGCGGCAGTACTGCCGCAGGGCCGTCTGACACCGACATGACGGCTGCTGAGACTGTCGGTGGGTCATCCCAGTCTCCGGAATTGGCCCTCGCGGCAACCTTAGAGGTTGGGGAGGAGGCCCTCCCCTCGATGGTGCGGAAGCGCCCCCTGAATATGGGTGGCACCTCAGGATCCGCCTCCGAGGGGAGTGGCGCTATCATGCCTCCTCCCAAGGTTCCAGCCTCTCGTAGGGGGCGAGGGGCTGCAATGGTGGCGGCGAGGTCAGCGGCTCCGGCGTCGATCAGCCATACGCGGGGGACTGATGCCCAAAAGCGGGCGAATGAGGCGGCTGCCACAAGAATGATGAGGGTGTTAGCGGACATCCCTCCTACCGGCGCGGCAGTTACTGAGCCCGCTGTAGGTATCGACCCCCCCACCAACTAACGTGGCAACCCTGTAGGCCGAAAATACCCGCCTTAGTGGCGAGGTTTCGGGCCTGCAGGAGAAGAACAAGGCCCTACAAAAGGAGCTGTCGGCGGTGCAGAAGGCGAACCGTGAGTTGGCCAAACAAATGGTCGACTTGCGGTGCCAGGTCGCGCAGCTGGCGAGGACCGCGCCGCCGACAAGTGCCGGCCCTGCCGCCGCCCCCGTCGTCCCCGCTGCGCCAACTCACGCTGCGGCGAGTCCCCAGAGGGCCCAGCCGGCCGAAGTGGTCCCGCTGCCCGCAGTAGATGGCGTGCCGGACCAGACCATGCGCGCCGTAGTGGAGGTTGTTGGCAAAATGCTTGACGCGCGCATGGCGGCTCTGGAGCAGAGACTGTTCCTGCCTCCGGAGCCCCGTCTCCGGCCGCCGCTTGCTGCGGACAGGCCGAAGGCTGCGGCGTCAGCTCCTACCGCGCTACCCTGCCAGGGCGGGCGCGTGGGAAGCTACGCTGCGGCCGTTGCTGGGCCGAAAACCAAAGGACCCGCCGCGAAGAAGAAGGTGGCACCGGCTCTTGCCAAGGCCGAACCTAAGCCGCCGCCGGCAACTGCATCGTCGGCGGTGGCCACCGTGGCCGCGACCGCGACTGCTGCGCCTAGCGACCCCGTTGCCCCCAAAGAGGGTTGGCAGACGGCTAAGCGCAGCCGAAAAAGTGGCGGCCAGAAGAGGAGAGAGGAGGCCAAAAGCGCCGCCAATGCCTCCGCTCCCAAGGCAGGAGCCGAAAGCAAGAGGTCGCGCAGGAGGCTCCGGCCGCCGAAGTCAGCCGCGGTGGTGATCACCGTGCTGCCTGAGGCGGCCGAAAACGGCCTCAGCTATGAGGCCGTCTTACGTCGCGCCCGGCGGGAGCTTGACGTCTCCGATTAAGGAGGCGTCGAAGCCAGGACCCACAAGGCCCGGACAGGGGCTCGGATTCTAGAGTTCCCTGGGGCGGAGGGCGCCAAGACGGCCGATAGCATGGCGGCCAAGTTGAGGGGTCTGTTCGCAGAGGAGGGTGGCGTCAAAATCGCCAGACCCGTAAAGTGCGCAGAACTACGCGTCGCGGGTCTGGACGACTCCGTGACGGTGGATGACATCCGGGAGGCCATCGTCTCGAAAACCGGGTGTCCCGTGGACACCGTCCGAATTGGCGCCATCCGCCCTGGTCCGGGCGGCGTCGGTGCTGCCTGGGTGCAGTGCCCGGTGGAGTCGGCCAAGCAATTGGCCGGCTCAGGCAGGCTCCTCGTGGGCTGGAGCTCGGCGCGGGTGACCGTGCTGGAGTCCCGGCCTGCGAGGTGCTACAAGTGTATGGCGGTCGGACACACTCGGCCGACATGCACTAACTGCTTTGACTGCAGCGACCTTTGTTTCCGCTGCGGTCAACCCGGGCATAAGGCGGCATCCTGCGCCGCCACTCCCCACTGCCCCGCATGTGCGGCGGGCAATAGGCCCGCCACACACCGCATGGGGGGCAAGGATTGCAGACCCCCGTCTTCGGTCCCAAAGGGGCGGAGCGGCCCAACGACCCCGGCCGCTCTCGCCCCTAGCGCGACCCGATCGCCCGCCAGCGTGGAGGAGGTGATGGATACGGCCCACTAATGGCGACCGAATCCTACCACCTCCTGCAGGCCAACCTCAACCACGCCGCCGAGGCACAGGACGTTTTCCTGCAAGCCATGGCGGAGTGGTTGATTGGTGCAGCCGTAGCCGCGGAGCCGTACGTGGTGCCTGACCGGCCCAATTGGCTGGGCAGCAGTGACGGCTCTGTGGCAATCGTCGCCTCCACGTCGTGGCATTCCCCGCCTTTGTTGCTCAAGGACAGGGGCGATGGGTATGTCGCGGCGGAATGGGGAGAGGTTACGCTATTTGGTGTTTACTTCTCCCCTAACAGGAGCGCGACGGATTTCGGGGCCTTCCTCACCATCCTGGGGGCCTCGATGCGGCGACTGGCACCGCGCCAAGTCTTCGTTCTGGGGGACTACAACGCCAAGTCCACGGCGTGGGGGTCCCCCAAGACGAATGAACGCGGGCGGGCGGTCGAAGAGTGGGCGGCGGCACTGGGCCTCTGTTTGCTGAACAGGGGCTCGGTGCAAACGTGCGTGCGGCAGCAGGGCGGGTCGATAGTGGACTTGTCGTTCGCTAGCCCTAATGTCGCAGCACGTGTGAGGAGCTGGTGCGTCCAGGAGGAGGTTGAGACCCTATCCGACCACCGATACATCCGGATAGAGGTCTTCCGGACCCTCCTGCAGCCCAGCAGGGGTCACACGGCGGACGGAGCTCCCGCGTTTCCGCGGTGGGCTGTGGGTCGATTGCATCGGGACCTGTTGGTGGAGGCAGCCATCGTTCAGTCGTGACTGTCCTCACCGCCCCAGGCGGACGGGGTGGCTGCCGAGGCTGGCCGCATCCGCTGTGCGTTAACGCAGATCTGCGATGCGGCCATGCCCCGCGTGCGGCGTCTGCCCCCGAAGAGCGTGGTCCACTGGTGGTCCCGAGAATTGGCGGACCTTCGGGCCGCGTGCATACGTGCCCGGAGGGCCTACACCCGCAGCCGAGCGCGTCACCGCGACGCTGAGCGGGAGGGCCAGCTGTACGAGGCTTACCGCAGTGCGCGGTCTGCCTTCAGGCTGGCCGTCCGTACCGCCAAGGACGTTAGTCGGCGGGAGATGCTGGACAGTCTTGAGCGTGACCCCTGGGGTCGCTCCTACCTCGCGGCGCTGAACAAGCTCCGCGGGTGGGCCCCCCCCCTCACCGAGACTCTCCAGCCCAGCCTCCTCACCAGAGTTGTCGAGGACCTCTTTCCACGGCGGGTGGAGCTCACGCCCCCGGTCATGGCTTCGCCGGACAGCGACCGGGAGGCCGACGATGAAAGTGCTCCGCCCATCACGGAGCCGGAAATGGGGGCGGCGGTGGCGCGTATGCGAGTCAAATCCACCGCCCCCGGGCCCGACGGTATTCCGAACCGTGTGCTGGCCCTGGTCCTCGAGCATCTGGGACCACGCCTCAGGGGACTGTTCGACGCTTGTTTGACGTCCAGGCAGTTCCCTGGGTGCTGGAAAGAGGGGAGGCTGGTTCTCCTGCCGAAGCCGGGACGGTCTCCCGAGTCGGCCTCGGCCTACAGGCCCATCGTGCTGCTCGATGATGCGGGCAAGCTGCTGGAGAGGGTGTTGGCTGCCCGAATCGAGCGGCACCTTGTCGGGGTTGGGCCCGATCTGTCCGACGCCCAGTTTGGTTTTCGGAGGGGGCGTTCAACGATCGCGGCCCTGCTGCGCCTGAAGGCCGTGGTAGCGGAGACCGTCACCGGCGGAGGAGTCCTGTTGGCGGTGTCCCTGGACATCGCCAACGCCTTCAACAGTCTGCCATTCAGCTGCATCAGGGAGGGGCTAAGGTACCACGGGGTGCCCGTGTACCTCAGGCGGCTGGTGGCAGACTACTTGGAGGGGCGCAGCGTCCTCTACGTTGACCGAGTAGGGGACGTTGTGCGAACGCCCATGACGTGCGGTGTCCCACAGGGGTCGGTTCTGGGTCCGACCCTGTGGAACATCGGCTACGACTGGGCGTTGAGAGGAAGCCTCCCACCCGGGCTGGGCGTAATTTGCTACGCCGACGATACACTCGACACAGCCCGGGGTGGGACGCTAGAGGAGGCGGCACGCCTAGCAACTCTCGGCACCGAGGAGATTGTCAAGCGGATCGAAGCGCTGGGGTTGAGGGTAGCCCTGGAAAAGACGGAGGCCCTTTTGTTCCATGGCCTCCGTACCGCCGGGCCTCCCGCCGGCGCTTCGATCACCGTGAATTCGGTCACCATCAGCATCCAGGCCCACATGAAGTACTTGGGCCTGGTGATCGACGGGCATTTTTGGTTCGGGGAGCATCTCCATCGACTTGTTCCCCAGCTTGTCGGCGCGGCGTCCGCCCTTTCGCGGCTGATGCCGAATGTGGGCGGACCCAGTGCTACGTGCCGACAGCTGTACGTGGGGGTGATCCGGTCGATGGCCCTGTACGGCGCACCGGTGTGGACGGGGTCCCTGACCGTCCGTCTTAGGGCCCTCCTGTGGCGACCACAGAGGGTCATCGCGATCAGAGCCATTCGGGGTTACCGCACGGTGGCGATGGAGGCAGCGTGCCTCCTGGCCGGAACTCCCCCGTGGGACCTGGAGGCGGAGATGCTCGCCGACATTTATCGGCTGATGTCGGAGACGCGCGATCGCGGTGGCATGGTCTCCATCAATGAGATCACCGCCTGGCGGGTCGACGCCCGCCGAGAAGTAATTGCCCGTTGGGCAGTCCGGCTGGAGAGTCCTCGGTACGGTGTCAGGACCGTCGAGGCCCTCCGGCCGATGCTGATGGAGTGGTTGGAGCGGACGCACGGGGTGCTTTCCTTCCGACTGGTGCAGGTGCTGACGGGGCACGGTTGCTTCGGGAAGTACCTGCACAAGATTGTCAGGAGGGAGAGCACACCGTCCTGCCACCACTGCAGTTGCGACGAGGACACGGCGCAGCACACGCTCGAGGAGTGTGCTGCATGGGAGGGGGATCGCCGTGAACTCGTCGCAATTATCGGTGCCGACCTGGCGCTGCCGACCATCACCAGGGAGATGCTCGACAGCGTCAGGAACTGGGACGCGGTCGCCGCCTTCTGTGAGGCCGTAATCTCACGGAAGGAGGCGGCGGATCGTGTGCGAGTAGAGCTCCTATTCGGCGACACGTTCCGCCGCCGGCGACTCGGGCGGCGCAGGCGCGAGTATCTGCGCCTAATGCCGCCCTAGCCGAGGCCGCGGGTGATCGGACCGGGGAATTGTCACCCGCGGAGAGGCTGACCGCGCGACGGCGACCGACGTCCCAGTACGTCGAGAGGTGAGGATACCCGAAAGGGTATTCCGTCGGGCCGACCACTGACGACAAGTCACATCTGCTCCGGTGGTCGGCCCAACAACGAGGTGACGTGGGTACGGGTGGGTTATGGGCCCGCGCGCCGTCCTTTCATCGCCCCGGACGGATGGGACCGCGCGTGCGCTTACCATAGCCCGCCCATAAAATAAAAAAACAAAAAATAAAAAAAAAATACCAACACGTCTGACCAGCGTGGTATAATGGGTCAATTACCCTTCCATTATGGAGGAGGCCCGAGCCCAACAGTGGGACGTATATGGGCTGAGATGATGATAATGATGAAATAAAATTGAAGTGTTTGTTTGTAGTGTCAAAATAATAGGGTTTTTTCATGCTCACACGGTTATTTGCACTATACACAAGCCTATAAATCATTTTATATTTTTTTTGACTGTCTGTCTGTTTGTTCCGGGTAATCTTCAAAATGGCTGGACCGATTTCAAAAATTCTTTCACCAATGGAAAGCCATAATATCAGCGCGTAAACTAGGCTATATTTTATCCTGGTATTCCCACGGGAACGGGAACTACGCGGGTAAAACGATTAAAACCGAAGCAAAGCGAGGGTGGGTTGCTACTTCTAAATAAAACTGTATACCTAGTAACCTGTGTAAGCAGAATTTTATAATACATCATCATCGCAGCTCATGTGAGCTGCGATGATGATGATTGGGTGAGTGGGACGTATGTACGTCCCACTGTTGGGCTCTGGCCTCCTCCACAGTGGGAGGGAATTTAATCTACTATATTTTATTTTTATTTATTTACTAGCAACCCGCCCTCACTTCACTTCGGTTATAGGTTATAGTCGTTTTACCCGCGTAGTTCCCGTTCCCGTGGGAATACCGGGATAAAATATAGCCTAGTTTACGCCCTGATATTATAGCTTTCCATTGGTGAAAGAATTTTTGAAATCGGTCCAGCCGTTTTGAAGATTACTCGGAACAAACAGACAGACAGACAGACAAAATTTTTTTAATTGCTATTTTAGGCATAGGCGTCGTGCAAATAACCGTGTGAGCATGAAAAAAGCCTATTATTTTGACATTACAAACAGACACTCCAATTTTATTTATTGGTATAGATTAAACTTCATGTATTGAGTACAATGGCGGACTTAATGCCAGGGGCATTCTCTACCAGTCAACCATTGGCAGTGCAGAGATAATAATTGGTAGGCACATGTGTCGAGAAAGAAAGTCATATGATTAAAAAAGAAAAGAGAATACATAGGAATATACAAGAATACATAACACATACCAAATATATATAGATAAACACACATAAATACGATATATATATAAATATATATATAAAAACCATGCTGGTCAGATATGTTGGTATAGAGTTTCATTTCGAGTTTTCCTTATCTTGCCCAGATCTTAAGTGCATAATATATTCCTTAGTCGTCGTCGTCGTCGTGGGAATACCGGGATAAAATAGAGCCTATGTTACTCCCTGATATTATAGCTTTCTATTGGTGAAAGAACTTTTGAAATCGGTTCGATAGTTTAAGCGAGAAAGCGTAACAAACAAACAGACTTTCGCATTTGTAATATTAGTAAGGATGTCTTGTGTACGTCACTGAACTGTGTATGTCACTGAACTAATTCTAAACGGCTGGACCGATAGTGATAAAATTTTTTGTGTGTGTTCACGGTAGGCAGCGGGCGTATCAAAGGTCCATCAGTGGCAGTATCACTTGCCATTATGTCGTTTGTTCATTTGCCGCCAAGAGCAATAAAAATATACTTATTTAATAAAAAATATCAGGTTGACCGAGCTTCGCTCGGAGTATTTTTGTAGCATTTATTCAGATATATATTAATAAAAAGTAAAAAAATAAATAATGAAAATTATGTAAAAAATTACAAAAAGAGAATAATAATAACACCGAGATTCGATCCGACACCGTTTGTCGCGGATGTCAAAAATAAAATGAAACCTGACTACTTCGCCACTGAGCTATCGTAACTCATGACATTGATGGCAAAATTTGAATTCATATTATTTTAAAATTTAATGTCATTATATTGTCTGCCAAAAACACTGACAAAACAACATTTTCTATACATAAAACCTAGCTAGATCGATTTTTTGGGCCCGAATCTTCTAGTATGCCAAGTTTCAACAAAATCGTTGGAGCCGTTTCCGACATCCTGAATATATATACAAGAATTGCTCGTTTAAAGATATAAGATTAATACTTATAGGAGAGTATTATTCTACAATATTATTGTGACGTGTACAATGTACTTAATGTACATGTATGTGTACATCGAACTTTATTCCGAACAATTTATTTTGCGTACGTTCTCGAGGGAACATGGTGTACGTGATTCGAGTTGGTTGTATCTGTGTATTTGTAGCATTATTTATACTTTAATAAGAATGATTATTATACGATTATTGTAATAAAGATAATGATCTTTATCTACACTTTTTTGTTGACATTTTGTGCTCAAGACTCCTCCGTAAAAGGAAGAATATTGATGTATTATATCATGTTACTCAGAGATTTAGTATGTTTTATTTTTACTCGACTACGGACGGTTATGATTTTGACAGGCTATGTATGTATATTCATCTGTTTCCTCATAGCTCCTCAACTACTTATTAGAACCGGATAAATGAGGTATCGTTAGAAGCGTCTTGATCGTTCACTGATTATAGGTTTTATGGTGCGTCACTGAATCTAATATGGCGCCCTCCAGAGGTCTTAAAGTACTTCATTAAAAAAATAATTTCAGATAAAATGTCGTGTTTCGTATCTATAGTTGGAAACTGGTATGTATTTCAAATATATATTATTTATTCCACAATGGTTTCTTATTGACTACTAATTTTATTCTCGTCAAACGTAATTGGTTAATGGCGAGACACGCTCTTATTTATATACTACATTATTCAACACTTATTTGTATGCAAACGCACGTACACATATATTTCTATTATATATATCTTATATATAAATTCCTAGCGTACGTGGCACCGGTAGGTGGCGCTGTTCGGACAGGACAATAACATAACTTGAGAACGACTATACTGATTTCGTCCATCTCCTTTTTCAAGTTTTCTAATACTTTGAAAATGACTTTTACGGCAAAAGAAAATTAAGAAAGTTGGGCAGAAAATTAGAAAATTTAAGAAAACTTAACGACTATAACTTTTCTTTCTTTATATATATATATATATATATAAATCTTCTGTTCGTATGTTTGTAATGAACTCCTTCTAAGCGGCTTAAAATCGGTCCGATTTTGATGTTTTTTTTAGCTATTCCGATGGATATGAGAATGGTTTAGATTAATAATTGGAACCGGTAGGTGGCGCTGCGATCGATTTCAAGGAGAAATCCTTTTTACTATTTTTTAGGTTTGAACAGAACAACGTCTGTTGGGTCAACTAGTATATGTATATATATATATATATATATATATATACATATATATATATATATACATATATATATATATACATATATATATATCTACATACATAACATATACCTACCTACATAACACAAATTAAAATTTAAAGAATGGCTTTAATTTAATCCACATTCACAAACACTTCTGACTGTATAGTTATACATTGGAAAGTAATTCTTTTATTATTGTTGGCTTTGAGGCTAAAGGAAAATATTATAAGGAATAAGAATGTTCATTTCTTTATTTGTGAAGTGATACCACTTTAGGCACGTTAGAGAAAAATGATGAGAGTAGATTTTTTAGGATGCGTCGGCACACCGCCACAAATGTCAATTAGATAATGTGTTCCACCATCAAAACATAACTTGTAAAAAAACCAAGTCTCGCAACACAATTATTCTACTAAAAAATTGAGAGATCCATGTAATACCAAGTCGGTTAATATGTATATTCAGTCCCTATTTAAGGGACCTTCTGTGTTATATTATTACGTAATTAGCTAACCTAACAACTTCTTATAGTGACCATATCACTGGGATGCGGTTGCCACCTTCTGCGAGGCAGTCGTCTCGCGGATGGAGTCGGCGGAGCGCGCGCGGGAGGAACGCCTCCACAACGATGCAATCCGCCGCCAGCGACTCGGGCGGCGCAGGCGCGAATATCTGCGCCTAATGCCGCCCTAGCCAAGGTCGCGGGTGACTGGACCGGGGATTTAGTCTGTCACCCACACAGAGGCTGACCGCGCGACGGCGACCGACGTCCCCGAGGGGGAACGTCGAGAGGAGAGGGTACCCCGCGACCGGGATATTCCGTCGGGCCGACCACTAAAGACAAGTTACCCTGCACAGGTGGTCGGCCCAATATGTTTTAAATAAACAGATTGACTTGACCATCGCATGAAAACACAATGTATCTCACAAGTAATACATTAAATTAAATTATTTAGTGTATTCAAGAAGAAGAATGTTTAATTAATAATTGATATTCTAAAGTAATATTAAATGTAGTTACAATGCTAAAAATTTATGAACTGAATCTTTCTTAGTCTTCTTTTACGACATCCACGGAGATGAAAGAGGGTGATGAACTTTTCAAAGCCAATACACGTATAGTTATTTTATATACTACACAAGCTATCCGGGGTAAAAGAAGGGAGGCAAGAGGTCATATAATCTATCCTATTATCCCTCAGCGCCTATTAAGCGGCATCCCGCCATCCATCCTTGAATTCGGTCATTTATCTACACCTGGTTCATTAAAAAGTTTAATTTAATTTCTATCTAATTTGAAAGCTACACAATTGGTATAGTAGTTGAAATAATTGTTCATGTCGCCAAGTAATATAGTTTCTATTCCCATGCAACAAAATTATTGAATTTTAGAAGGGAAAATTTCTATAAGCAGTTTTGGATGAGGAGAAAATTCATATAAGTTTTCACGACTGTTGCATAAATGTTGTATGCATATTAACGGCCTTTAGTCGTCTTTATACCCACGGACTAGATCAGAAATGACGAATTGTATGCTTACCTCGACACCATACTGAAAATACAAAGCAAGTAATACAGAATGTGAATTCCGTGTGGTGACGGAGTAAGAACACAATTCACCACTCACTATCTAACCAATGGATATCGTAAAAGAAAACTCGAAATGAAACCCTACACCAACATGTTTTCGGGCCGACCACTGAGGACAAGGAACTCGGCACTGGTGGTCGGCCCAACGACGAAGGCGACGTGGGTATGGGGGGGGGAGGTATGGGGGTTATAGGCTCGCGCGCCGTCCTTTCGTCACCCCGGATGGAATGGACGACGTGTGCGCTTACCATAGCCCACCCAAAAAAAAAAAACACCAAAATGTTTGACCAGCATGGTATAGTAGGATAAATTGCCTTACATTGTACAGGAGTCCCGAGCCCAACAGTGGGACGTATGTGGGCTGCGATAATGATGACTACAGAATGAAATATTAGTTATAAAGATTTTACATAATTTGGCCATAATATAACGATAAGTATCAAGTAGAGCAATAAAATTCTTGCCCCCTGAGAGTTTATTGGCATTTGCTGCTTAAACAGTTGGTGTTACATAAATAAAGTTAATGTAATGTAGAATTGTTTGTTTATGGGACGATCTAGGTAATGACGCGTCATGACCGACTGAGCGATTGAAGCATAGGAAAGATTTTTTCTCAAATAATGGCGGCAGTTAATCTATACAAATAAATCGAATTGAAGTGTCTGTTTGTAATGTCAAAATAATGGGCTTTTTTCATGCTAATACGGTTATTGCCACGGTACCTATGTCTACAAATCGGTTTAAATTTTTTTTTGTCTGTCTGTCTGTCTATTCAAAACGGCTGGACTGATTTTGATAATATTTTACTACTACGTAGCTGTTTATATAAGGAGTAACTTAGGCTATATTTTATCCCGGTATTCTTATGGGAACAGGAACTATGTGGGTAAGGCGACTGAAACCGAAGCAAAGCGAGGATAGGTTGTTAGTATTTAATGTATTAAAACCATTCTAAGTAATGTTATAAATTCGAATGTGCGTTTGTGTTTTACTTTCAAGCCTAAACCACAAAACCGATTTAAAAAATTTTTATTCCAATAGAAAGCTACATTATCAGTGAACAAGATAGGCATTTTTACTCTGTGTGGTGACGGAATAAGAATATAATTCACCACCCCCTCTCATACCCGTGAGTATCGTAAAAAACCGGCTAAGTGTGAATCGGAGCGCGCAGGAAGGGTTCCGTACCATTATCTATAAAAGGGCATAAAAACGTGTAATGTTGTATGGGAGCCCTCCTTAAATGTTTATTTTATTTTGCTTTTAGTATTTGTTGTTATAGCGGCAATAAAAATACATAATTTGTAAAAATTTCAACAATTTAGTTATCGCGGTTCTTGAGATACAGCCTGGTGACAGACGGACGGACAGACAGCGAAGTCTTAGTAATACAGTCCCGTTATTAACCTTTGGATACGGAACCCTAAAAACGACTGAGGGATATATTAGGCATATGACATCTATGCAAGAGATGAAAAACTCAAAATAAAACCCTATACCAACCTATCTGACTAGACAAGGTCAAATTCCCTCCTATTATGGAGGAGGCTCCAGCCCGAGCCGAAATGATGATGATAATGAACAGAGGAATTATGTATCCCTGGATACTCATTCTCCTTTCCGTGTGGTGACGGAGTAAGAATATAATTCACCACTCCCTATCTTGCTCGTGCATGTCGTAAAAGACGACTAAGGGATATAATATGCACATAACATCTGTGCAAGAGAAGGAAAACTCGAAATGAAACCCTATACCAACATGTCTGTGAGGGTACCCGAAAGGGTATTCCGTCGGGCCGACCACTGACGACAAGTCACATCTGCTCCGGTGGTCGGCCCAACAACGAGGTGACGTGGGTACGGGTGGGTTATGGGCCCGCGCGCCGTCCTTTTATCGCCCCGGACGGACTGGACCGCGCGTGCGCCCACCCATAAAAAAAAAAAAAATACCAACATGTCTGACCAGCATGGTAATGTAGGTCAAATGTCTTCTAATTGTGGAGGAGGCCCGATCCCAAAAGTGGTACGTATGTGGGCTGCGATGATGATGATGATGGATATTCATGGGAACACAGGTCAAATCGCGGCCAATTGACCAATTTTAAGAACTCTTTCGCCAATGAAGACTATTTCACCGGCTAACATAGGCTGTATTTTATAGCCTTAATCTCACGGGAACGTGAACTATGCGAATGAAACTATGAGCATTCTTTGTTATATTATATCTTGCCCGTGCATAAGAGATATAAAACGCGTATAACATCTATGCAAAAGAAGGACAACTCGAAATAAAACCCTATACCAACCTGTCTGACCATGGTATTAGTAATTTCAATTTCCCTGTTATTGTGGAGAATTCTTGAGCCCAACAGTGGGACGTATATGTGCTGAAATTTTGATGATCTTTAGTGTCATCTAGAAACATTTGGCACTTCAGTATCTAAATATGTAAGCTATGCATTTACTATTTAATTTATCCTACATATTTCAAAAATACACTTTCAAGGAGACATTTAATGGACCTTTTCAGCTTCCATTCACGACACCGTTTTACAAAGGACCTCTTTCCACTAGCTAAAACATTTCGCGGAATGTGTCATTTATATCTGTTTTCCGGGTGGCCGCGTTAAATAATGCAGGTAAAGTGGAAAGAGCGGCCATTAGTGCTTGAAAGCATTTTAAAACGACGATATCAAGGTTATGTTTTTCCTATAATTTATTTTAAAATGACGACGATATTTAATAGTGGTGCTTTTAGTATCTGATCCGGCCGTCATATTTTGAATTATACTTAAGAATTATTTTGATGTTATGTGGCTACGAATACTACCAAACCATGGCTTGTGGTTGTTGTAAAAGATGATTAAGATTTTTACATCCTAACCTGGGCTAACTATATCAGATGCCGTCTAGTGAACAATGATATTCCTACGGAGGGTTGAAGTCAGGAAGGCGGCTGGTCATAAAGCTATTGCTAATAACTATTTGCAGTGTGTAAGGAGGAGAAACAGTCATCGTTGACCCCACGTAATTAGGATAAGTGCAGGATAAGCAAAATAACGCTTTGTGCCACATTTTCGTAAATCGAGCAACCCACACTTTTTTCACAATAATATTAATATATTTCGTTCATAATTATTATTTTCTGCCTATATTATTTTACACTTTTTAGTTGAAAGCGTGTTTTTTAGTTTTTTTAAACTATATTTATTTTTCAGATTTTAGTGAATAACCGCCGGAATGTAATTAGTATGCGTATTAGATTTGTCGGTACATCGATGAATGTATTTAGTCCATTGAAATGTTACAATTTAAGGACCGAGTATTGCATTTTTAGAGGACGCAATTTTATTTTTGGGACATGTGTGAGGGGTTAATAGAAGCTTAACCTCAAATTTGTGGGGTCACTATCCTTGTCCCCCGGCCGCCATCTTGGAAAAAGGGGTGAAAACACTTTTTTCGCGATATCTCGGAAACTATGCGTCTTACAAAAAATTTGTGAAATCATAATTTGTAGTAAATTGTTTTGCCTACAAATATGTTTATATAACTTTTTACCCTAAATTAATAATTAAAGAAATTATAAGCAAAAAAGTGAGAAAATTTTTATAAAAATTTTCTTTTTTGTTCTATAACTTTTTTTTATACATTTTACAAAAAAATTACGTCAGACCAATCTTGTAGATGATCTTTTGAGGAAAATTTTTTCCTATATTTTTTTTTAATTTCATTCATTTAAAACGCTGTTACGGCGCTCCAAAGTTGACCGGATTCGTCAATGCTCATGAGAATTCGGTCAAAACGAAATGTTTAGCTTATTTTTGATTTTTTTTTTATCTATACCAATAAATAAAATTGGAGTGTCTGTTTGTAATGTCAAAATAATAGGCTTTTTTCATGCTCACACGGTTATTTGCACGACACCTATGCCTAAAATAGAAATTTAAAAAAAAAAAATCTGTCTGTCTGTCTGTTTGTTCCGGGTAATCTTCAAAACGGCTGGACCGATTTCAAAAATTCTTTCACCAATGGAAAGCTATAATATCAGGGCGTAAACTAGGCTATATTTTATCCCGGTATTCTCACGGGAACGGGAACTACGCGGGTAAAACGACTATAACCTATAACCGAAGCGAAGCGAGGGCGGGTTGCTAGTTGTCAATATATTCTTACAAAATTTTTGTTAAATTTGTACAACTTTACTTATTCATTCCTACTTACTGAACTTACTAAATTTAACTTATCGAATGTTAAGCAGGTAGAAAAGGTCTGAAAAGAGTTAGGAATGAATAAGTAAAGTTTACAAATTTAACAAAAATTTTGTAACAATACAGGGTGTATCAGATTATGGGGCAACTGTTCGAGTATGTTGTAGTTTAACGGTCATAGATCGTAATTATAATGTACATTACACAAAAAACAATATAACATAAAAGTTATAATGATTTCAAAAAAATGTGTCTAAGAGTCTATGCCTTAAATGTTACGTATTATGTAGGCATGGATAGACAGGATACATGTAAGCATGTAAAGCTTCGACAGTATAATTTCATTCATACATACCTAGAATTGCGCAAACGCTTCAATGGTGCCGTAGGTACAAACGTGACTCATTGCATTGACGAACCCGGTCAACTTTGGAGCGCTGTTACAGCATTTTAAAAGAATGAAATTTAAAAAAATTATAGGAATAAATTTTCCTCAAAAGATCATCTACAAGATAGGTCTGAAGTAATTTTTTTGTAAAATGTATAAAAAAAGTTATAGAACAAAAAAGAAAATCGCGAAATAAGTGTTTTCACCCCTCTTTTCAAGATAGCGGCCGGGGGACAAGGGTGGCGACCCCACAAACTTGAGGTTAAGCTTCTATTGACCCCCCAAACATGTCCCAAAAATAAAATTGCGTCTTATAAAAAATGCAAAGCTCATGTAACATTTCAATGGACTAATACTGCTCAAGACGCAATTATAACCATAGGAAAGTCTCTACGCGTTTGTCTTGTGCCGAGTGCCCGACTAGCTCTATCTCTCTTACTCTCATGCAAAGGATGCGGAAAGAAGTTGATGAATCCTGGCGAATCTAATTAGAACAATCGATTTTTTTAAGCGGATTATTACATCCGACTACTGAAGTCAAGTCACCTGCGGGTGGGTTACGGGTGTACGCGCCTGCGTCCCTCTGTCGCCCCGGACGGAGCGAGAAGTGCGCCTACCGTATCCCACCTCCAAAAAACAAAGCAAAAAAAATAAAATAAAAAAAAGCGGATTATTGCATTGACATCAGTCTCTGACAGGTGTGCAAAGTTTAAATAAAATCGAATCGCTCAAAGTAGGAGAAAATCGAGATCAAAGAGTTTGATTACAAGCATAGATACAGGTGAAACTAATAAAAGCGTGTTAATATAATATTTTAAAGGGCAGCACACTGGAACTAATCCTTACTTAAGATTTTTTATAAAATTTTAAATTAAAGAAATTAGAAGAAAATATATAACAATAATAGTCGATCCGGTGGTAATTTATTGGAGTAATTTAAGATGAAGTATTAAAATAGACAATATGTTAGGGCCCCCACGACGTTATCCATGTCAAATAGCAAATTTTATCAAAATTGATCCAGCCGCTAGAGCGTCGAACAGTAAAAAATATACATAGACACTCACAAACTTACGCATTTATGGTATTGATGCGCCTTTACGCCTTTATAGTGGTGATTAATTTTTTCTTTTTTTTTTATTCCGCGTGGTGACGGAGTTAGAATACAATTTATCACTCCCTATCTTACCGTGGATGTCGTGAAAGATGACTATGGGATATAATATGCACATAATATCTGTGCCAGAGAAGGAAAACTCGAAATGAAACCCTATAACAACACGTCTGACCAGCATGTAGGTCAATTACGCTCTCGTAATGGAAGCCTGAGCTCAATAGTGTGACGCATTGTGCTAAGATAATGATGATGACGATGTATCATTTGGTATCTCAATATTTAAGTCACCTTAGGCGTTACCTAAAATTTAAGTGTCATTGATAGTAATGAGCATTAATGTTAACAAGTGTTACGAGACTAAAAAAATGTTTTTTTATCTTTTGGTGCTTTGTCCAAATTCAGTTTGTGTAATAAAATTTTCTTTTTTCTACTACACAGCTTCCTGAATCCCGACTGAGCCTACATGATAACAAATTTTACTACACTCAAGTTAAACTTTACGTCTTTTACGAGACTATTAAACTTCGTGGATAAAATTTTAAGAGTCAAAGTTAGTCATAAAAATCTCGTTGATAATAGGAGGAATATTTGAAAAACTGAATTTTATCGGCACTAGGAGATAATTTAGAAGAATTTTATTACTAAAGAAGCTGTTTGCATAGTTTGATGTTTATTTTTTATACTTTTAACAACACATTGCCCTGAATAATAAATCCTTAAATGACGATTTAATTTTATTTTATTGTTGTAAAATAAAAAAATACAATGAATAAATGCTTGGAATAATAACGTATAGAAGGTAAGTTCGCGCACAAAAAGTGAAGCATTTCAATTGGAGCCCAATGGAGCTTACGCCGGAACCGTTCCGTAATGTACAAGTCATTGTACTACGTACGTACGCAACTCTTAAAAATAAATAGGTAATTATGACAGTTTGTGCATTTAAATGGTGTCATAACACATTTGAAAAACTTAAAAAGGTTTTTAACATTACTTTTAAAATTATTTCGACGATTTATGTTAATAAAAACAACATTTGATTTCATAATTTGTATAGTGGTGTGCGTGTGTACGTGTGTAATCGTCTGCGTGCCATTAGTATTTTGAGATTCATGTTTCGAACGTTCAAAGTACTGACACTATCCTTCTATACGTTATTATTCTATGAAATAATGTGAATTAGTACAATTAGATACACATAATCCAAGAAAAGCTTCAACATAACCCTATTATTATCATCGTCGCATATACGTCCCAACATTGGGCTCAGGCCTCTTCCCCATTGGAGGGAATTTGATCTACTATACCATGCTAGTCACACATGTTGGTATAGGGTTTCATTTCTAGTTTTCCTTCTCTTGCTCAGATTTTATTTGCATATTATATCCTTTGGTCGTTTTTTACGACATCTAAAGGCAAGATAGGGAGTGGGCCGACGACGAATTAATTTTATTTTAATTCTATCTACAAAATTAGCAGATACAAGTGAAAAGTGGTGGCTTTCCGTGTGGTGACGGAGTAAAAATATAATTCACCACTCCCTATGTTGCCCGTGGATGTCGTAAAAGACGACTATGGGATATAATATGCTCAGACCATCTGTGCAAGAGAAGGAAAACTCGAAATGATACCCTATACCAACATGTCTGACCAGCATGGTATAGTAGGTCAATTTCCCTCCCATTGTGTAGGAGCTCCGAGCCCAACAGTGGGACGTAGGTGGGCTGCGATGATGATGATGAAATGAAAAGTATAAACTTGTCATGTTAGGTATAATCCAAAAAAAGCTTCCACCTATTAAAAATTCACAAAGGTATAGTCATTATCTTAGCTTATTTACGTCCCACAGCTGAATATCAATCTCTTCTTCAATAGAAGGGGAATAGACCGAACATACCATGCTAATGAAGACAGGTTGGTATAGGGTTTTATTATGATTTTTTCTCTTCTTGCAGTGTTGTTTTCTTACATCCCTTAGTGGTTTCTTGCAATCACAAACCTGTGGGTAGCCACATGTAAGAGAGAGGGTGATGAATTGTATTCTTGCTCCGTCATCACCCAAATAAGAACCTAACATTCTTCACCACACGGAGTGTCGTACAATGCCGGTAAATAGTAATAATAATTCTAACAGAAACGAGGAAGAGGCGAAGCTATATTAATGCGTAAAATTTGCTTAAACATTAGAAATCATCGTGCTTAAACAAACTTTTTTTTAATTAACCATACCACTTAGAATAATAACGTATAGAAGGATATTGTCGGTACTTAAGCGATCAAAAACATGAAACCCAAAATACTAGACGCGCGCAGGCGATTACATACGTACACACGCACACCACTATACAAATAATGAAATCAAAGTTTGTTTTTATTAACATAAATCGTCGAAATACTTTTAAAAGTAATGTTATGTTTTTTAAATGTGTTTTGACATCATTTGAAAACAGGAACCGTCATAATTAGGTACCTATTTGTTTTTTAAGACTTGCGTACGTACGTGCAGTCCCTTGTACACTACGGAACGGTCCAGCGTAAGCTCCATTAGGCATCAATTTAAATGATTCATTTTTTGTGCGCGGTCTTACCTTCTATACGTAATTATTCTAAGCATAAACAATTATAGTTAAACATGAAAATCAGATTCATAAACATAAAATACACGCTTGCATAAAGAAGAATTGGTATACTCATTGAACAAAAGACTTTATATAATTCCATTTTGCTACGCAATCAGTCAATTGCCTCGAATTTACTCGTCAAAATGATAATAACGACGGAGTGTCGTAATGGAGTAAATATTTAAATTTATCTGACGTAAGAAGTTGAGTGAGACCGCGATTTTTTTTTTGCGAAATGATTAATGTATTTACTTCAGATGTATATAGGAATGTTGTATTTATGCGTAATAAAGTGTATTCGATATATTTTATCCTTTGCCTGATGTATTCGGTCTACTGATGTTGTTATTTTTTTCTTATTCTTCAGCTCATCTAAAGAATGTAATTCTATAATGTCTTCTAATGTTTACGCGAGTATAACAAATAAATTAAATTATTTTACTGACCTATCTGACTGACCATCCACCCGTGACCATGAACGCTGGAAAGCATTCGAAACAGGCAATCATAACTCAAATACAAACGCGATAAAACCCGTAAAATAGTTTAATTTATAAACCGTAATTCTAATCCTTACTAATATTATAAATGCGAAAGTAAGTTTGTTTGTTCGTGACGCTCTCACGCTTAAACCACCGAAATAATTTCAAAAATTCTTTCACCAATGGAAAGCTATAATATCAGGGAATAACATAAGCTATATTTTATCCCGATAGTCCTACGGAAACTACACGGATAAGGCGACTGAAATCAAAGCGAAGTGAGTGCGGATTGCTAGTAAATTATAATAAAAAAAATATATATTGTTTTGATATAGCATTATCTTTTTTATAAGTCTCAGTATTCTTCTGTAAATTGAAAGATATACGTGGGTATATCACAGAACAAGGTTTTATTATATTGGCACTATGTTCTAAGAGATTTTTACTTTTAATTCTTTATCTCAGCCCACATAAATCCTACTGTTGAGCTTGGAACCTCCACCTCAACGTATAGAACGGTCTCTAACGTATAGAAGACATTCGGTGGTCATAGTTAAGCAAAAGTAAGGTAGTAATGTATTAGATATTTAAGTGCGTGTTAAGGTTATGTAACTATGTAGTTGAAGATATAATTGTGTAGAAATATGTGTAACGAATTATATTAGATACTATACATTTTAAAACCCTCAAAAAGAATACCAATCGAATAAAAAATTGAACAATAATCGTGTAATGTTTATACGTACTTATTTTCTTTAATTAACTTTGGTTTCTGGTAAATTTGGTATCTGTAAAATAGCGGTTTCGGTGTTTTAAATTTATAATATAATAATAATCATTTATTTATTAATAACTTCAGAATACATTATTATATAAGAATTCAGAATACATTATTATTTGAAAACATACTTATTCTGTTTGCGTTGATTATTATGTTTTTTTATTGATTCTCACATTGGCTGCTATTATTTGACCATTTACTTTTCTTTCTTAATTACATGTTTAGTAGCTGGCCAGATTTGTGATAATATACTTATATTTGTACGCCACACAGTCGGCAAACATGTCTGAACACCTTAACTGTAACATCTTGCATGCACTTAATAGTTTGTATGTATACACATGTTTCACAAATAAATGTTTACTTTACTTTACTTTATTGCTTTTGTTTTTATTTAAAAAAACCGAAAATTATTTGCAGAAAATGACCTCCAACAAAAAGACTGAACGAACTTTGCTCGATTCACTCATTGTCTCCATGACTCTCCGTATATATTTTTAAGCATTGCGGTTGACAAGAGTGATATGGGTTGGCAAAAAACATACTGATTTTAACACAGACGCTCTATTAAGTTCTCAAGAGGGTGGGTTATGTTTGAATTTGTGGCGCTAATAGAAATTTTGATCGTACCCATTTCAAAAGTCAAATGGTTGGAAATCAAAGCTACCCTTTTCTTGTTGATTGAGCCAAGTTTTTTGAATAAACAGAATATGTATTGACTATGCCCGCGGAGATTGCATGTCAATGCACCATGATCTCATATGTTAGGTTTCTTTTTTATTTAGGAAAACAGCACCCTGCATAGAAAAAACCTAGAAAAATTGCTTTCAATTTGGTTTAAAATCCATCCATCAGACTATAGGCGTTCACTGCTAAACATAGGCCTCCACACGAGAATGCCACTCGCAACGGTCCTGCGCCACTTGCATCCAACGGTTCCCTGCAACTTTTAAGATGTAAATCGCACATCAATATAGAATACAAGGAATATTTTTTTTTTTTTATTGCCGACGGTGGCAAACGAGCAAGCAGCACACCTAATGGTAAGTGAAACTGCTGCACATGGACCTTTGCAATACCAGGGGCACAGCAAGGCCGCTGCCTACCGTGAAGGAAATACTCTTCTTAAACCTCGTTTAAAGAAGGACATGTCATAGCGCTCGGGAAACACAGCAGCAGGTAGTTCATTCCAGAGCTTGCACGTACGTGGGAGAAATGATCGCTGGAAACGTACCGTTGAAGACCATAACGTTTCCAGGTGAAATGGATGAACCCTGCTACGATGTCGAGTGGTACGTTGGTAGAATGGTGACGGTGGTACCAAGTCAAACAGTTCCTCGGAGCACTCCCCGTGAAAGAGTCGGTAGAGTACACAGAGTGACCCAAAGTCTCTCCGCTGCTCCAGCGACTCTAATCTGTCCGTATGATTGGGATCCCCGACGATTCGAACAGCCCGTCTTTGCAGGGAGTCAAGTGGGTCTAGCTGATATTTGGGCGCACCTGCCCAGAGATGTGAGCAGTACTCCACATGAGGACGAACTTGTGCTTTGTATAGCACAAGACGCTGTCTCGGTGTGAAGTACCGCCTGGCTCTGTTTAGGACGCCCAACTTTTTGCTTGCCAATTTGGCTTTGTCCTCCAAATGACTCCCAAACTGGACTTTGCTCGATATTTTGACGCCGAGAATCCCAATACTCTCAGAAATTGGGACAGTTACTCCTTGGAACTGTGGCGCCATGACAATCGGGTCCTTCTTTGCAGTGAACGCGCAAACTTGTGTCTTTGTGGGGTTGAACTGGACTAGGTTCCGTTCACCCCATTCCGAGGCCCGCCCCAGAGAACGCTCGACTTCAGACACAAGTTGAACCCTTCTTTCCTGAGTACTCCGAGGGATATTCCGTTACTCAGTGTACCGCTCATCACCCGTACTGTCATCCGCACAGCAACGCATACTCTCGATAGAGAGCATGTCATTGATATGCACGATAAACAATGTCGGGGGGAGCACCGAGCCTTGTGGTACACCAGCATTAATGGTCATGGTATCGGAGCAGGAGCCATCTACGATGACTTTTATACTCCGACCATCCAAAAAGCTGGCGATCCGATTACAGAGTCCCTCGGGGATTCCGTAAGATGGTAGCTTCGATAGAAGTGCCCTGTGCCAGACCCTATCGAACGCCTTTGCGATATCTAGGCTGAACGCCAGCGCCTCAACCTTGCCCTACAAGGCCTCTGCCCAACGGTGTGTGAGGTACACAAGAAGATCACCAGCCGACCGACCATGACAAAAGCCGTATTAGCGATCACTGATAAGCTGGCGACCCTCAAGGTACTGCAGAAGCTGGCGGTTTATAACCTTCTCCATTATCTTGGAGAGCAAGGATGTTATCGCAATTGGCCTGTAATTCGATGGGTCAGACCGGTCTCCCTTTTTAGGGATCGGGTGGACATGGGCTACCTTCCATGAAGACGGAACCCTATTAGTAGCGTAGGAAAGTCGGTATAGGCGCGTGAGGATTTTTTTTTTTTTTTTTTTATGGGTGGGCTATGGTAAGCGCACGCGCGGTCCAGTCCGTCCGGGGCGATGAAAGGACGGCGTGCGGGCCCATAACCCACCCGTACCCACGTCACCTCGTTGTTGGGCCGACCACCGGAGCAGATGTGACTTGTCGTCAGTGGTCGGCCCGACGGAATACCCTTTCAGGTACCCTCACCTCTCGACATCCTGGGACGTCGGTCGCCATCGCGCGGTTAGCCACACTGCGGGTGACGGACAATTCCCCGGTCCGATCACCTGCGGCCTCGGCTAGGGCGGCATTAGGCGCAGATAATCGCGCCTGCGTCGCCCGAGTCGCCGGCGGCGGAACGTGTCGCCGAATAAGATCTCTACTCGCACACGATCCGCCGCCTCCTTCCGTGAGATAACGGCCTCACAGAAGGCGGCAACCGCGTCACAGTTCCTGACGCTGACGAGCATCTCCCTGGCGATGGTCGGCAGCGCCAGGTCGGCACCGATAATCGCGACGAGTTCATAGGCGCGTGAGGATGGGAGTCAATTCAGGGGCGCACGTCTTTAGTACCACTGCAGGGATGCCATCCGGCCCACTCGACTTATGGACGTCTAAAAGCCGCAGCTCCCGACTAACCGCTCGCTGCGTGATGCGGATTTCGGGCAGTGAGCTTTCACACCGTGGGATGGTAGGTGGTGTGGCAGCTCCGGCATCCAAAGTCGAGTTACAGGCAAACAATTGACCTAGAAGATCGGCCTTCTCCTTTGCGCTGTGGGCCAGACTACCATCATGTTTCTGCAGTGGTGGGAGATTGGGCTGGCAGAAGTTACCTTGGGCAGCCTTGGCGAGCGACCAGAATGCACGACTCCCAGCGGGATAGCTTTGCAATCGCTCGCTAATTCTGGCAACATATTCCGCCTTGGCTCTGGCAATAGCTTTCTTACTAGATCTGGAAGCGGCGTTAAATTTCCGCTTCACCTCTTTGGTGTTCGGATCCTGGCATTTTTTGGCCCTATTCCAGGCCTGATATGTGGACTGTTTCTGGCATGCAGCCGTCCTGCAGGTTTTGTTAAACCAGGGTCGGCTGCGGCCACCAACGGGTATTTTGGTGTTGGGGATGAATAATTCCATCCCCGTAATAACCGTTTCAGTAACGCAGTCCGCATAGACGCCAGGGTCCCCAGAGGCGAAGCAAAGCCGCTTCCATGGGTAGGATGCGTAAAACTCGCGCAGTCCATCCCAATCTGCTGACTTATATTGCCAGACTCTGCGAGTCCCAGTCGCCTTAGAACGACTAGGCCTTACAACAGGGGCACTGCTACGAACCAAGCAGTGGTCAGAAGACCCAAGAGGGGCTTCAACCACTACCTGATATCCGTGCTGGTGTGTAGTCAGCAGAAGATCCAGTAAAGAAGACTCATGGCTCTCAATATCTGGGATACGGGTGGGCTGTGTCACCAGTTATGAGAGACCATAGGCCGAGACCATATTGAAGAGATGTCGACCCTGGAGGTCAGTGGTTCGGGACCCCAGCCACTCTTTATGATGAGCGTTGAAGTCTCCAAGAACCACCAACTCCGCTGATGGACACTGCTCCAATATTTCGTCACTCCACCATTGGACGTTCTCAAATAATTGAATTGACCCCGGATCACTGCCATGGGACCTGTAGAGGCATGCGTAGATGCGGGTAAGGCCTCCATAGTCTATGCGTAGCCACAGGATTGACAAGTCACCATGTTCGAGGGCCCGAAGGCGGCGACAGCAGATATCACCTCGGATGAATACGCACACCCCGGCTTTACGACGGAAGGTATGCTCCAACTCGTAGCCGGGATAATTTAGGTACGAAATGTCATCCGGAGCACCTATCTGCGTCTCCGTTAAAAATAGTAAGGCAGGCCGCGCCGTCTCGAGGTGATGGTGGACGGCGTCGAGATTGCTATGTAGACCCCTGATATTGCAAAAATCCACATCAAATGTGGATAAGGACCGCCGTAGAAAATCGTCTCTTTTTAACTTTCTTGGCCATGTTTTTTTAATTTAAGAAGAGGAGGAAGGGAGTGTGAATGTGTACAACGGAGTTCGGTGATACCAAAAAAAAAAAAAAAAGGCGGGGCATAGTGCATGGTCGAGGAGTGAGTTTTGTGAGGAGCTGACACGAAGCACGAAAGGGCCCCTGATGCCCCCCCCCCGTGCGTAGCCGCCGAGGTCCACTCCGGTTGCCCACACCGGCACGACGACTACCCAACGGGATTTTCGCCGGTTGGTGGGACAGCCTCCCAGGGAGGATGATCCTGGGTTCGGGTCCCCTGCTGACCGGCAGGTGGCCGGCGGTGACCATTCCCATCGGGTCTCCCTGTACACCATGTCAGGCCCTCACGCTCAATACCCCGACCAAGACCTCACCACCGCAGGTTTCAGGCCTCACCAAAACCCGCCACACACAAACACACCCAGAAAGTTGGGCTCCCGGCTCTCTCGCTCACCGAACGAAGTGCAGCAGCAAATTGCTACTACTCAAACGTCGATCTACTGCGAGAGTATGGTACTGCCCCGGACGGACCGGCCCACGACTGCAGACAAAAGACTGTCTACAGTGTGGTCCTACCACCAATAAAATAAATGGGATAAGGTCAACATAGAATAGGACATAAATACTTATTTAAGAGGACTTCCTCTAACTCTCACGAGATGAGCACCCAACAGAACGTCAACTTGCAATTTTCTACAGAACTTTAAATATTTATTCGATATGTGTCTCAATTCTGAGTGAGGAATCTTCACAACGGCTTCCCGGCCAGACGATGTATCTTGTCGGTTGCTGGCCCTGGTTCTCGAGCACCTAGCGCCACATCTTGGGTGACTGTACAATGCATGTTTAGCATCTGGGCAGTTAAAAGCAGGGAAGGTTGGTATTCCTGCCGAAACCGGGACGGTCTCTGGAATTGTCCGTGACCTACAGGGCTATCATGCTGCTGGACGATATAGAAAAGCTATTGGAAAAGATCCTGACTGCCTACATCGGCCAGGACCTTAAGGTCGGTAAATATTGTATGTGCTGATGGAGTATACAATTCACCACTCCCTATCCTAGCCATGATCGTCGTAAACATGTCGTAAACATGACTAAATCTATGCAAGAGAAAGAAAATTCTAAACAAAACCCTATACCAACCCGTCTAACCAACTTGGTGTAGTAGGTCAATTTGCCTCCCGTTGGAGAGGAAGCTCGAATCCAACAGTGATGCCTATATAAGCTGAGATATGAAGTGGCTCGAACAGAACACTGGTTCTCATGGTTGAGATAAACATTCAATGTTGACTTTCTTCTCACGTAAATATATATTCTTCTATGAAGAAACATTCATAAAAAAGTCATATAAAAATGTCCTGTAAAAATATCCATTGTCAAAGATTTCTTTTGTGTATGGAATGTGTTATCAAAGTAAGGTAAACACTTTTCATAAAGATTTCACGTATTTTCTGAACGAGTGGAGTTTAGCTTGAAGAACGTGCGAATCTCAAAAATGTATAAAGCTGTCTTTCACTCTTATAAAGCTGAAGAATTCATTTGAATGTACTCATCTCGTGTACTATCATTTCGATTCCAAAGTAATTTATTGTGTTAGATAGTTTGTTTTTCGAGAAAGCTAATAAATACATAGCGCTAAAATAAATAGAGGTGAAGCAGCGTTTATAAATTTTAGCAAATATGACGAATTTTCGTTCTAATGAAAGATCGCATTTCCAAATATTTGCGCAACCACCATTATCACTGCAACTATTACGATAACAAATTTCCGATTGGTGTATTATCAATAATTATATCATGGGACGATATAAAATTACCATAGTAAAAGAATTGAAATAGGTCCACTACATAATGCTACACTGGACGCACATTGCAAGTTACTATTTTGCTTGAACGCACTAATAATTACCAGGTACTTAACTAGGGTAATTACTAGGTTTTCGAACCTAGAAAAATATGGTGTTAAAAACAGCCTGTTAACAAAATACGTCTGTAATATATAACGCTGCAATAAATAGGGACTAAATAATGTTTAAGAAAAATAGCACAAAATAGTGTACGTAACTAATATATCTAAATATTATACTTAGATATATTTCCTATAATATCGGGTTGACCGACCTTCTCGTAATATTTTTGTTGTATATTTGACGAATTTATTTAGATATATATTAATAAAAAATAAAAATTAAATAATGAAAAAAATATAAAAAATTACAAAAAGAGAATAATAATAACACTGAGATTCGATCCGACGCTATTTGAATGCCAAAACTAAAATAAAACTGGTCAACTTGCCAACTAAGCTATCGTAACTCATGACGTTGACGGCGAAATTAGAATTCATATTCTTTTAAAATTTAATGTCATTGTATTGTTTTGCTAAAAACACCGACAAAACAACGTTTTCTATAAATAAAACCTAGCTAGATCGATTTTTTGGCCTCGAAACCTCTAGTATGCCAAGTTTCATCAAAATTGTTGGTGCCGTTTCCGAGATCCTGAATATATATATACAAGTATTGCTCGTTTAAAGATATAAGAAAAAGATTATAATAATTCAGTAATATTTATGTCTTATACGCTAATTTGAAGACTATTTTCCTTTTCAGAGGCGAAAGGACTAAAAAATGAAACTCTCAAAATTATAGCTTTCATTCCTTGTATGTAGCATCCTTTAAAAATGTATATTTCTCAAATTATATATGGCTAACACATCCTCTGAAAACAGTGCAATTTCTAGTTATAGAGGTAAAAATATAAACGTATAAAAATACGCTCAGCATTAATATAAACACTTTTGGCTCCAAATAACACCGACACGACCGCAGCACATGTAAATGAGTCGAATGCAGGAATATTAAACCTCTGGTGTGGAAGATAGTGGTCAAATGTCGCTCGTCGCTTTATAACCACGGTTCTTAAATGGATAATATCTGGTGGACGAAGCTTTGCCCAGTATATTTTTGTTTGTAAGTAAATGGTAATTTTAACGAACATATTTAGGATATATTACATAAATATTAATAAAAAACTAAAAATGATGAAATAATGGAAAAAATATCAAAAATTAAAAAACAGAAAAGTAATAACACTGAGATTCGATCTCACGCTGCCTGAATGCGACTGGACAACTACCCAACTGAGCTATTGTCACTCTTGACGGCGACGGCTAAGTTTACATTTCTATTAAAATGACATTTATACACTACTAGTATGCCAAATTTCAACAAAATCGTTGGAGCCGTTTATTAACAAGAATTACTCGTTTAAATATATAAGATAGAAGAGCGTGAAATAGTTTTTAATATTCAAGTGCACAGATGGCGTAGTGGTTAAGATCATCATCTCAGCTCATGTCATCATGTCACGTGCTACTGCTTGGCTTAAACCTACAATACTACATACAGTAAATGAATTGACCTTCTTGAAGATATACGTCTTAATGATTTCTGATGTTTACGCGAGTATTATACATTTTAAATAAAACTACTTTACTGATTTAACGCGTTTGTATTTTATTTTTGATTACCCGACGTTTTGAACACTTTACAGCGTTCATGGTCATGGGTGGACTAAGATGTCTCACGTCCAACAAGTCATCGTTACTGCAGAAAATTTATTAAATTTTCTATCGCGATAGAAAATTTATTAAATTTTAGAAAATTTGACCATGAACGCTGTAAAGTATTCGAAACGTCGGGTAATCAAAAATCAAATACAAACGCGATAAAATCCGTAAAGTAGTTTTATTTAAGATATACGTCTTGTGAAAATTTCGTTAGAGAAAATGATGATAGTATTTTACGATATCCGCGCACTGTCACAAAAGGCGACATCCTAACCTAACTTCAGTTAGGTAGTCAACATATCTCTGTCGCTCCGGACGGAGTGGTGCGAGGAGTGCGCCGACCGTAACCCACCCCCCAAAAAAAAAGGTAGTCAACATATTTTACGATGCGCTCGCACACTGTCACAAATTTCAACTATCTGGGGGCACGGTAATGCCCCCGCCAAGTCGAGCAAAAAACAAGTCGGGCAAAACGCAACACTGCCGTAACATACTTTTCTCGAAGCAATTCAGGTAATTTTCGACACCCTATAACTTCGTTGTGAATAAAACTAGAAGCCTGATTTTTAGTAACCCAGCAGGCATTGTATACACATTGTGTGTTTCAAATTTCATTCAATTTGAACCAATAGTTTAAGAATTATAACTATTCATAATTTTGTAATTTTGTCACTCACTGACTGACTGACCTATCATCAATTTTAAAGAGGCACTTCTAGCAGACATAGAAGCTTCAAATTTAGAATATCATTAATGTTTAGTGTATAAATGAAGGAAAAATTATGAAACATTGTAATTTTCATCCAGTTTGCGAGATACACTAACTACATAAATAATTTTGTAAACTCATATAAATATATAGGATTACAAAGTTACATTTGCAGTTAATGACATGTAACTTTGTAAAAAATAAGAATACATTTGTCGCCATCATTGCTTCCCTATGGGAATCGTATTTAATTTTAATTATGTATATTATAACATGCACATAACGTGCATATTATAATGTTATATATCCTATAGTCGTCTTTTACAACATCCACGTGCAAGATCGTGCAATTCACCACTCCCTAGAGTGGTGAATTGCATTCTTACTCTGTCACTACACGGAAAATTTTATTAACCAGTTTTAGTAAGACAAAAATGTAAAGGTGGTTTTAATGGTTACATGTTACATTTATGCAGTCGATTTTTAACTTTTTATTGACGTGACAACGTCAAATAAATCGATGAACGCTGGCTGCATGCACGAAAAAGTGTCCCGTTACGCTCCTTGTCCCGTTGTTTTATTATTAAGTAATATGCGATTCAGCTTTACTAAAGCGCGCCATCTATCGATGCGAAAGGATTTCAAATATATTCATTTATTGTAAGTACAATGCGAGTCAGTTAAACTAAACAGCGCCATCTATCGAGACTTACGGTAATTGCCGACCCGATTTAATTTCAATACCTTATAATAATAGATACTGGTTACGCTGATTCAATTTTATTCATAAAAGTATGCAATCATTTCATCAATGTTTTGTTATGACGTTGTCACGTTAAACTATCGTCCGTAAACAGACTTTACAGACAACCATGTTTTTTTACTTTTTACTTGAGTTTTTATAATCTCGTTAAATCGAAATGAAGTGTTATAAATAAAAATTCAAACGTTAGAATCTTTATGCGCATTTGTGTTAATGGACAGAAAAACGGCCAGAAATGACGCAACACACTCTAGGATATCACACGAAAGAAGGGGAACTCTGAAGGGAAGAAACGTTTTTATAAAAAGTCATTCACCTTGGTGTTCTTAGCGATAGTGCAACGGCATGTTAGTACATTATACAGAATTATTAGTACAAAAAATACATATATTAAATTTATACTTAATTCCTAAGGGTTTTTTTGGATGCTTACTAAATATGTCTTATGATACTGTATTAGTATTGGCGATTGATAATTTTTTAAGGATAATTATTTTGTAATTTCGAAAAATAAGTAAATATCTTAAAACTGATATTTGAAAATGCAATCATCATAATGATTTCGGCTTTTTACGCGAGAATTTTTATTATTTCATTACAAAACTCTTTTTGCGAATTTTATCGCGTTAGTTTGTGATTGTACGTCGTTTCGGACACATTTCAGCGATTCTGATCGCAGATGGACGCTGTAACTGCGAAAAATCCGTAAAATTAGTTTTATTTGTAACGTACAATCATCATCATCTCAACTTATATACATACCACGGCTGAGCCGTCTCCCCCCGATAGAAAGGAAATTGACCTACTGATGGTCAAACGTCAACACGTATAAGTTCTAATTTTAATATTCTTTTCGTGCGTAGAATATCTGCATATTTTCGCCTTTTACGCTACCCACAGGCAAGAAAAGGGCTGGTCATTTTTTATTCTTAATCCCTCATCATCACATCACCTCGACTCATTTACGTCCCACTGCTGAGCTCGAGCCTACTCCACTAGGAGGGTAATTGCGGGTGACGTGATCGGGGAATTAGTCCACGCGTGAGCAAAAACCGACATCCTCTCCGAGGGGGGGGGGGACGTCAGTCGATGGGAGGGTACCCCTAAATAGGGGATATTCCGTCGGGCCGATCACTGATGTCAAGTCACCCTGCTCCGGTGGTCCATCCAACGATGAAGGCGACGTGTCACTTGTGCTTACGCCCCTCTGTCGCCCCGGACGGTGTGGTGCAAGGAGTGCGCCGACCTTAAAAAAAAAAACTAGGAGGGTAATTGAACTATTATACCAAGATGGTGAGATAGGTTAGTTAGTATAAGATTGTTTCAAGTTTTCTTTCTCTTGTATAGATGTTATATGTGTATTATCTATATCTCAGTCGTCTTTTACGACATCCACGTGTAAGATATGTGATGAATTGTATTCTTACTCCGTCACCACACGGATAATTCCACTAATCTTAATCCCTTACCAGAAGTAAATTATCTTAAAATATATTTAAGGAATTTAAAATAAAATATATAAAAAATTCAACATTAATTTGTCCTGTTTATAAATTTTTAAACTGGTATATAGATACCATAATATATAGATATTAATACGTGAAGCAAAAACTTTGTACCCCTTTTTACGAAAATTACGTGAATGGACAAGAATGAAATTTAGCACAGTTGAAGTATATAATGAGAAGAAGTGCATAAAACTGAAATTTCATATAATAATGGATTATAAATACATTAAATTCATTAAAAAAGGCATTACGCACACTACAACGCAATCGCTACACAGCATACACACGTTTGCGCGAGTGTGTTGCGTTGCAACGCTTATAGACTTTTGTTTACGGTTAAAATCTCTGGTCGAACTGAATGTCAAGCAATCATAATTATGATGACAATGTCTACTAAAGATTTGTGCTTATATATTAGTTATCAGTGAAATACGATTTCAATTATACATAAATAAAATTAAAGAAAATTGTGTAGCAGTAAAATTAATGTAAATGAATTATGGCCGAATTTCGACCACACGGCGACCACTAGTCTATATATTAATACGTGAAGCAAAAACGTTGTACCCCTTTTTACGAAAATTACGTGAACACACACACACACACACACACACACACACACACACACACACACACACACACACGCGCACAAATGCACGCGCTTAAACACTTGTTTACGTTTAAAATCTCTGGTCAAACCGAATATCAAATCCTTACTAATATTATAAATGCGAAAGTAACTCTGTCTGTCTGTCTGTCTGTCTGCTACGCTTTCATGTCTAAACCACTGGACCGATTTTGATGAAATTTGGTACAGAGATGGACTAAGCTTGAGAAAGGACATAGGCTACTTTTTAACGCGAAAAAATGGGTATAAGGGGTTGAAATAGGAGACGACATTTTGTATGGAAATTCGTCATTTTCGATGATAGAACCACGAATCTTTATACTAAGGCACCTGATAATAAATAAATGAATATTCATTCAAGCGTTTTGGAAATTTCATTTACATGGGGATGAAATTCAACCCCTAAAATACCAAAAAGCATACAGCCGAAACCACTGGGCCTAGAAACGTATTTTTTTACACCATCGTATTTCTTGGGGTGCACGAGCACTAGCAAAGGATTTTTGGAAATTTACCCCCTTAAGGGGGTGAAAAGAATATAGCCTTTCACGTCTAAACCACTTAACCGATTTTGTTAAAATTTGGTACAGAGATGGACTACAACTTGGAAAAGGACATAGGCTAACTATTTATCGCGAAAAAATGGGTATAAGGAGTTGAAATAGGGGAACGTATTTTTTTTTACATCGTCTTATTTCTTGGGGTACACGAGCACTAGCAAAGGATTTTTGAAAAATCAATTTTTGGAAATTCAACCCCTAAGAGGGTGAAAGTGTATAGCCAAAGATACCGGGCCCAAGAATGTGAAATTTTGTATACTGATCGGTTATTTGGGGTAAGCACGCACTAAGAAACAATTTTGGGCTGCCCCAAAAGGGTAAAACGCATATAGTCAAAGACACCCAGCCAATGATATATCATTATTATCTTGCTCTTATCCTGATTACTTTGGATCGACGCGATATGTAAGTACTCTTCTGCCATCGTAGATATATTGCAAAGGTTCTAGCAATATTTTATGACCGGCTGCCTGGCGGACGACATTGTTGGCCAGACGGCATCACCAATTGGTCCAGATCGATGTAAATCTTTGCCTTAGTAATATTTTGCGACACCCACGAACAATGATAGCGTGGTAATATTTCTAGCAGCTACCAGACAGTAAGTTACAATCAAGATGTTATTCCAATTTTCTATCGCTACAAATAAATAAATTTGAAGCGTCTGTTTGTCTATCAAAATAATAGGTTTTATTTATGCTCACACAATACGGTTCAAATTTTTTCGTCTATCTGTCTATTCGTTACAGGTAATCTTCACAACGGTTGGACCGATATTGATTATATTTTACCATCAGGTCTACCAGGCGTCCATAAGGAATAACTTAGACTATATTTTATACCAGGCTATATTTTATCCCGGTGTGGCTGGAGCAACCTTGAGAATTAAGTCGATTTTAAAATTATTTCACTAATGGAAAGCTATTTTTAATCGAGTAACATATTTAAGCTATTTTTATCCTGATATTCCTACGGGATCGGGTACAATGCCGGTGAAATCACGGGAATTTAATGGTTTTAAAAATTAATTCACTAATGAAAAGCTATATTATCAGTGAATAACATATAAAGGCTATTTTCATCCAGGTATTTTCCCGGGATCGAGAACTAAACCGTGGGATGTCGACCAATTTTTAAAATTCTTTCACCAATGGAAAGCCAGCAATGGTAGCAGCGAGTAACATAGGCAATTTTCATCTCTGATTTTTCTGGGATTTCACTTTTTTTTTTCTCCCATGTAAATTTATAATATCAGCGAGTAACATATGCATTTTTTATCTCGGCATTGGCATGGGAATGGGGTCTACGTGAATGAAAATGCGGGTGTTTGATTGATATAATTTTTTTTCACCAATGGAAAAGTACGTTATCAGAGACTAAGGAAAGGCATATTTATCATCGTATTTCCACGGAAATCTGAACTACAAGGCTGGAAGTAATATTCAAGTGTGAAAGTTTGTGAAGATATTTGGATATTTGTTACTCAATCACTCGTAAACTGTTGAGCAGATTTGGATGAAAATTGACACGTAGATAGAGTATATCTTAAATTAAGAAATGTAATACTTTTTATGGCGATAATATTCTTTGCGATTATAGTTCAATATGCAAGTAAATTTTTACGCGGGCGAAGCCGCGGGCAAAAGCTAGTAATCATAATAATGATGACAATGTTTAGTAGGCCTTTATACTTAGTATATTATATATTAGTTATTAGTGAAATGTAGGTTGCTCAATTTACATACATAAATATAATCAAAAGAAAATTGTGTAGCAGAAAAAATCATTTAAATGAATTATGGCCCAATTTCGACCACTAGTACCTGTAAATCAGTGAACTTAGAAGTAGACTGACATTCAATTTTCATAAGAGGACTACAAAAGGTCCCAAATTACGTCTGTCAGAGAATAAAGTAAGTCTGGCACGTCTGGACTCTTGGTATATCAGTATAAGGGCCTATTAATTTACCCAATAAACGTTGACAATGATATCGCCTATTCACGATATTATTCATTGTAACCTTTACGAATAAGAAGTAGACTAAGGGTTTAAATAACATAATAGAATTTCAATTTGTCATTATTTTGGATACAATATTTCTATATATACGAGTATATGGGTGTATACATATATATCCTTACTAATATTATAAATGTGAAAGTAAGTTTGTTTGTTTGTTACGCTTTCACGCTGAAACCATCCAACCCAATAAGGGGGTTTAATTTTTTTTTAAGACGAGTCATGTTTTGGCATCTATACGAAACTTTTGAGCCTAGTTTTTGAAATCGGTTCGGTGGTTTATGCATGAAAGCGTAACAAACAAACTTACTTTCGTATTTATAATATTAGTAAGGACTAGCTGACCCAACAGACGTTATGTTCAAATAAAATAATGTCACCTACCGGGTCCAATTGTGAATCTAAATCATTCTCGAGTCCCCCTGAATACACACAAAAAATTTCGTCGCCAGGTCCAGTCGTTTAGGAGGAGTTCAGTGACATAGAAACGTACCCAAGAAATTTATATATAAAGATTAGCAGAAATATTTACTCACTACAATGTATTCAACTTATATGTAGGTACAATCGTCTAAATTACTCAATGTTCTCTCTGTCGAAGGAAAGAGGAAAAGTAATATGAGACATATTGTCAGCATCTAAAATTGTCGGTTTGTGACAAATGTGCGAACCTTCCAACTGGAGCCGGTACGAGGCAATCACTCAACACCGCTTACTAGGGACTTTCTACGGAGAAATGGACATTGGTCGAGAATAGGATGATTCTAATAAATAACAGGCTGAAATAAATTCTTTCTTTTATGAAGTTTAGTTAGTAAAATTCTCTATTCATAAACTAGGCTTTAGTAAACTTCATAATAGAAGAGAAATTAACCTACTATACCACGCGGGTCAGACAGGTTATTTTAAGATTTTATTCTATACTAGCAACACGCCCTAGCTTCGCTTCGGTTTCAGTTGTCTTATCCGCGTAGTTCCCGTTTCCGTGGGAATGCCGGGACAAAATATAGCCTAAGTTACTCCTTATATAGCTACCTGGTAGTAAAAATATTATCAAAATCCGTCGAGCCTTTTTAAAGATTGCCCAAAACAAAGAGACAGACAAATATTTTTTAAACCGGCTTTTAGGCATCGGTATCGTGCAAATAACCGTATCCGCATGAAAAAATGCCATTATTTTGACATTAAAAACAGTCCCTTCAATATTATTTGTATAGAGAGAACGTTGTGCTATGAATTTAGATATAGTGACAAGGATTGAGAAAGGTATGTTAAGTTAGTTCGGCCATGTAGAAAGAATGAATGAAAGGAGACTAACAAGGAGAATTTATAAGGCGAGTGTGAACGGAAGTGTTGGAAGGTAAAGACCGTGGCAGACGTTCCACAATCAAATCGGGGACGTTCTTAAGAAAGGTCAGGTTAGGAGTACCCTGAACCTAACAACTTGTATGAGGAGATTAATGAATGTGGAGGAGGCGAAAGTGGTATGTCAAGATCGTAGCAAGTGTCTCTGCCTACCCCTATGGGAAAGAGGCGTGATTATATCTATGTATGTATAGAGTATAGATAAGAGATGGAAGTTGGTCCACTTTCTAAAAGTCAAGGATTAGTTTAGCCTATTTATGGTATCAGATTTCGAGAAAGAGATCAGCCGACGAATCCAACTCAGTTGGGCAGCGTTCGGGAAACTTAAGAGGATCTTCTTGTCCAACATACCTCAGTGTCTGAAAACACAGGTGTACGACCAGTGTGTGTTACCAGTGATGACTTACGGCACGGAAACGTGGTCCCTAAATGTAGGCCTCATATCAAGACTCAAAGTCGCTCAGCGTGCTATAGAACGGGCTATGCTCGGGATTTCTCTGCGAGATAGAATCCGGAATACGGAAATCCGCAGAAGAACGGGTGTAACCGACATAGCACGAAGAATTAGCACGCTGAAGTGGCAATGGGCAGGCCACATCGCTCGACGAACCGACAACCGCTGGGGAAGAAAGGTTCTCGAGTGGCGACCACGCATCGGACGACGCAGTGTAGGACGCCCCCCCACTAGGTGGACCGACGACCTAGTGAAAGTTGCTGGGCGTCGTTGGATGCAGGCGGCACAGGACCGCACATTGTGGCGCAACATGAGGGAAGCCTACGTCCACCAGTGGACGGCAATAGGCTGAAATGATGATGATGAATGATGGTATCAGATTTACCTGATTTTTAATCCGCGATGTAAAAACTACGGGGTGCTATATAGTAAGTATGACTTGTCTCTCTCTGTGTGTGTGTATGTGTGTGTGTGTGTCTGTCTGTAGCATCATTTTGATTTTGTTTCTTTTTTCTTTGAAAAGTGAATTAGTTGGGAGTGTTCTTGCTATCATCATCATCATTGCAGACCACATACGTCCCATTGTTGGGCTCGGGCCTCCTCCATAATGGGAGGGAATTTTACCTACTATACCATGCTGGTCAGACATGTTGGTATAGGGATTTGTTTCGAGTCTTGCTTCTCGTGCACAGATGTTATGTGCATATTATATCCCTTAGTCGTCTCTTACGACATCCACGGACAAGATAGCGAGTGGTGAATTGTATTCTTACTCCATCACCACACGGAAAATTCTAGTTATGTTTGATAATAATTGCTTCAATATGGTCGCCGCCACAAAATGGCGGCGTACATATTTATTCATAACTGCTTCAAAATTAGTATCAAATGAAAGGGCTTGACTGGTAGAATAGGTAGATACAAGGTATCATAGTAAATTTGAAATCTAAGGTAAGCGCCAACACAAAATTGGGAACAAATTTATTTTCACAACTTTCTCAAGATTAGTATCAAATGAATTGGCTTGATTAGTAGAATACTGTATAACGACAAACGACAAATTATAAAACCAAGATGGCCGCCACTAAAAAATTGTGAATTACAATTTTAAAAGATTTTGCTTTGTTCGTATCGGAGGTTAATAAAAATTTTCAATTTCACTTTTTCTTAGTACTTAATTCTAATACGAGGTATATTTTCTCGAATTAATATACAATTATAAATATGTGAGTATAAAAATACAATATCTTATTTATATAGAATAATTTTACTTTATTCCTGCTATAAAGCAAAAAATTATTCCCGGTAATGGTATCAAAAAGCCACATTTTCCACATTTCATAGTTCATTACGAAAACTGTAGTGGGTAAATAAAACTTCTGTAATAACAATGATAGGTTGAACGTTGAATGCTTTAGTTCTCTCATGGCCATGTTCGCAGACAATTCGAGACGTCTGGATATTAAAAACAAAAATTAACAACTGCACAGATGCTACCGTCTGTGATTAAATACTGAATTCTCGTGGATTCAATATTGATTTCGTTCCATGCAGGACAATTCTCTTCTTTTCAGTCTATAGTATATGGTATGGATCCGATCCTGGCCCGGACCACGGAAAGGACAGCGCGCGCCACCATAAGCTGCCGTACACCGTACCTCTCTGCGCCATATGGGCGGGCAACTAATACCCGCTCTTATCATCACTGATCCATCTTGTGGATTCTTCTTTCTGCGATCTTCTAAAGTCGATGCATCAGTGGCTTTCACCGTCGCCCTCACGCGATCTGTCTCTCCTCGGGTAAGCGGAATAATCCTTGTTGAAACTGCTTTGCCGATATTCTATTCTTATATTCCATTATATTCCAATCTATTCCACTCTCTACTATTCTATTCCAGTATATTTCATTCTATTCCATTCTACTCCATTCTATTCCGTTCTATTCCATTATTTTCCATTTCATTCTATCAGTGCAAAAGCGCAACTTCATTCTATGGTGACTGTTATTCATAATTTAAAGGCAAATAAATAAATTTCTATGTAAAATATCTTACATTTAAATTACTATATTAATCTGTAGATTCTGACTGTTACTTTATTTTTTCTTTGTAAAATTTACAATAAATATTTTTATGAGTTTATTTTAGTTTTTTGTTTTTTTTTGTTTATTGCCTTACCAGCGCGGTATAGTTGGTCAAGTCCCTATAAATAGCTGTATTTCGTATTATTAATCTAGTCTTGACGAAGAATGAAGAATGACGAAGAATTATGTTATGATATCCCTTAGCGTTTATATAAAAGAAGAAACAATCACTACAACTTTGTACCGGATCAGGGAGAAGTCTAAATATTGAATTCCTGTACGAAGTAATGTACGTGGACATGCAGGACAATTTCGTACGGCATCCACAAATACTTGTTCAAAGTCGTTTTTAGTTTGTTGTATATTTATAAAAGTCCCTGCAACACAAGGATTTATTACCTAGTAAAAGTTGATTTTATGAAAAAGTGTATCCATAATTATGTACGCACGTAAAAAGTTCTACTTCTTTGGCATAACAAGATAAAATTCTTTCTAAATCTTTATCCTTCGCGTTATCATACGTTTATAGAAAAACGACACTAATACTAGGAAAATAGGTATTTAATAAATTGAAAATTTTATTATAATGCATTATATAATTGACATTCATGACTGAGTGCGCGCACACATGATAAGAAATGTTGACTAGCTGACTTCAGGGCAATGGTTTTTCTTGCTCTCTCTCGGGCCGACCACTGACGACAAGGAACTCTGAACCGGTGGTCGGCACAACGACGAAGGCGACGTGCTATGGGTGGGTCATGGGGCCGCGCGGCGCCCCTTTGTCACCCCGAACGGAGCCGGGAGGCGAGTACACTGACCATACGTACTCGCCTCCCGGCTCCGTTCATTTTGATCTTTTTAGCATACCTATGATAGTTCAATTTATGGTTTGGTCATGCTCACTGAATAAGGTTCTGCTTGCGGTAGCTATGTGAGGCGGGTCACTCCCTTCCCTCCAATGTGGTTGAGGGGAGTGATGGCTGCTCTAGTAGTTAACTCGTGATCGGATGCTGCTTGTGGGATCTGGTCCAACCATGTTTTCCGTTCCTTTTTTATTTGAACTAAATTAAAAAAATAGTTATATCCTATCTCGAAGGGCATCACACTGGAGCTAAGACTATATGTTGTATACGTAATTGTATTCAAAAGATGATAAAAAAAATGACAGCCCGCTGAGTTTCTTGCCGGATCTTCTCAGCTTGTGGCCGCGTTCCGATCTGGTGGTAGATATTGTATTATATTCAAACGATGTATAAATTTGACAATATGTAAGTGCCCTCAAGGGGCCTATGCAGAATAATTGATTTGATTTGATAGTCCATCCCCAAAAAAAGGGCTGGTTTTTCAAGATGATCTGCGCGCATTGTAAAAATTTACTCTCTTAATTTTTCCCGAAATCCCCAAAACAAGTGTAGCTTCAAAATGTATCAAGCATTATAGAATAAAATATTAGCGTTATGAGTAGTTTCAATACAAACTAAAACAGTTCATAACACCTATTATATTGCGAATCTCACCGACCAAAGTGTAACTTTTATTACCATTAGCAACCAACACTCATTTCGCGATCTAACAAACTCCAGTAACATTATCATTACAAACTTCTTAATTACAGTAAACAAAGTAGTCGTTATCTAGGAAAGAGGCCGCTTGTTATAGTAATAAATATCAGGTTGACCGAGCTTCGCTCGGAATATTTTTATAGAGTTTATTTAGATATATTAATAAAAACTAAAAATTATATAAAAAAATTACAAAAAGAGAATAATAATAACACCGAGATTCGAACCGACGCTGTTTGGATGCTACAAAAATCAAAATTAAAACCGGCCGTCCCCCAACTGAGCTACCGGATCTCTTGACATTTACAACGAAATTTAAATTCATATTCTTTTAAAATTTAATGTCATTTATTGTTATGCTAAAAACACCGACAAAAGAACATTTTCTATAAATAAAACCTAGCTAGATCGATTTTTTGGACCCGAATCCTCTAGTATGCCAAGTTTCAACAAAATCGTTGGAGCCGTTTCCGAGATCCTGAATATATATATATATATATACAAAAATTGCTCGTTTAAAGATATAAGATAACGTTTATTGGATTGACTTATAATTGCTTTTTATAGTATTTTGATTTTAACCCTTTTTTAAAAGACTGTATTTTAGTTCGAAGTGGCAGCAGAGTGGATCATAGCCAACGTATTCTTTGATTTTGATATGACTTTCTGTCTCATAAGTAGACCCCAGGTGTAAGATTTTTGTTTTCTTAATAATGGAAAACTTTTATGCTGTTTAGTGTTAATGTACCTTCTTACCTTAACTTCAAGTTTCATATTCAAATAACTTCGGAAAACTCATAATATGTACCATATGAAATGTTAAATTTTCTTTTTCATTTAATATGACTTTTGATATTCAAGTACCATCAATGCAAGAAAAGGAAAACTCGAAATAAAACCCTATACTAACACGTTTGACCAGCGTGGTATAGTACACAATTTTCCTCTCACAAAGAAGGCCTGAACCCAACAGTATGGCTGAGATGAAGATAGAAAAAAAAATTTTTATAAAGGGTGCTTAAATTATTAACAAGACTATACTATACTATCTATATATACAGGTTGTATCAGGTTATGGGGCAACGGGCAACAAATGGGAGTCAGGCAATGGTGGTAGGACCCCATAAAAAAAATTTGAAGGAAAAATATCGATTCGTTAAGGAATTAGAGACATGTAAAGTTTCCAATTTTATCATCGCTTTTTCGTGTAAATCTGATTGAAATGTATAAAGTCAGCGATACTTAATGTGCAACACATTCGTACTTTGTTAAATGTTCATTAGAAATTGAATAAATCAATGATTACGTTCGCATAAGCAAGACAAACTTCGCCTTAAAATCAGTTGTTTCTGTGGCAATGACCAGGAGGCGTGGCCACAACTATAGAAAGAAATACCGACACAGAGGTGTATTAAGAAAAATGGAAATAAATGAAATAATTACCTATATCTTATAGGCAAAATAAAACAATAAAACCTAAACTGAATTTTTTTATCGAAAATGAATTTCGTCTCTGTTATATATTTTAGGCGGGGAACAAGGACGACATTCGCTCGCTTAGGGCCTGGCCGCACTGCGATTTTTCACTATGAGGTTTTTTTTTATTCTCGCGTTTTATATTCCGCGATCGAAATTGCACTTAGTATTATGCACTGTGAATAAAATTTCGTACGATTTTTGATAGTTTAATTCGGTTCTCAGCTGAGACGCAAGATGGACATCATCATCATCGCAGCCCATATACGTCCCACTGTTGGTCTCGGCCTTCCTCCATACTGGGAGGGAATTTGACCTATTATACCATGCTAGTCAGACATGTTGGTATAGGGTTTCATTTCGAGTTTTCCTTCTCTTGCACTGATGTTATGCGCATATTATATCCCATAGTCGTCTTTTACGACATCCACAGACAAGATAGGGACTGGTGAATTGTATTTTTACTCCGTCACCACACGGAAACAGGATGGACAACCGAACTAAAATTTTAATTAATCCAATACTAAGGCGGCGTAAAAGACGTATTAAAAGATGTCATGAACATTGGATTACTCACTTATAACATTGAGACCCATGAAAGGATTATTTGTGGCACGACTGAGTGAAACGCATGAAATTTATTCCGCAGTGCGAACATAGCCATGCTTAATAAATACTACTCAGAATATTCGCGTGAAAATAAATCGTATTGCACCATGTTCATGTTCCATGACCGTCCGACTCAGGGCAACCACTGAGGGTCATGGCGGTCAGGGTCATACGCGGATACCGCACGAGGCCGCAGGTGACCTGACCGGGGATAGTACGTCGCCCGCTGAGAGGCCGACCGCGTGAGGAAAAACCGACGTCCTCCCCGAGGGGAGATGTGACCACTGACGTCAAATAACCCTGCTCCGGTGGTCGGCCCAACGACGAAGGCAACATGTATCGTGGGTGGGTTGTGGGTGTGCGTGCTTACGCCCTTCTGTCCCCTCGCGCGGATTGGTACGAGGAGCATGCCGACCGCAACCCACCCCGCAAAAAAACAAATTAAGAAATATCGCAGTGCGGATAGGCCCTTAGTGCCTATAAAAGTATAGGTTTTTAAAATTGAATTATTCGTTTTTATTTAATTAATTTAGTTTGACTGGGATGTCCGGTCTAGATGGACGGTTAGCATTATTATCTCCTTACAACTTTTTCGCGTATTAAAAGTCCGCTATTTAAAGTGATTTGAAATATGGCTTTTTCCTGGTTCGGTGTGTTGGTGCGATGTGCGGTATTAAAAATGTGTGATATGTTAGGAATTGTTAATTTCGGAATGTTAATACCGCATACCTATTACCTATCTGGATTACTCCGGTTATCAATATGGGATATTTACCTTTACGGCAACTTTCAAGAAAAAGGTAGTCCATCTTTTTATTAAAAATAGGTAGATATCTAGCTTCTATTTTATTTTTAAGTTAATAATCCTTGTATTGTAGGGGACTTCACAAATAGAATCAACGGACAGAAATTACATCCAAACTCAGTACAACGATTTGTTGATCGCACAGTGTTGTCCTGCGTGAACCCATGAAACTGGCACGGTAGGACAGTATCTTAAACACTACGCCATCTGTGCAGTCAAAATCAATAGTACATACTTATTCTACTTTTTACCTACAAGAGTTTATTATAAACCATCCTACCACACCGACATTATTTAGGTATAAAAGTGGGCGAGGCGAGTCGGACGCCTACGTATCATCAACACGTCACATTTAAGGCGTAGAACTCTTTGACACATATTTTTGAAATCACTGTAACTATTATGTTTTAAAGTTTTTTGTGAAATATACATTCTAATTACGATTTGTGATCGTTAAACTACAACATACTCGAACAGTTGCTCCATAACCTGATACCCCCTGTATAAAAGAAAGTCGTGTAGTTACACTATTTATAATTCAAGATCGCCTGTACCGATTTACCTGAAAATTGGCGGGGAGGTAGCTTAGAACCAGAAGACGGACGTAGGATACTTTTTATCCCGTTCGACCAGGTTCCCGTGGGACTTGACATAAAACGTCAAAAAGAATACAAGTCACAATAAAACGTGGTATAACAAAAACGCATCTATCATGTAATAACAAAAGACAAATGACAACTATAGACAGACTATATTTTCGGAAATTTAGAAAATATATTTAGGATTTTTAATTACTGCTAAGGCCATTAAAGCGAGAGGAAGAAGAAGACTTTTGACGCGAATATCAAAATGTCATGTAGCGCTTTTATATTTTTTTCATTATTTTAGTGTTTTACTGTGTTATATTAAATAATTTTGCTGATATTTTATGTAATATAATGCGGATAAAATGTTGAAATATAGTGAATAGGATATCATCATCATCATCATCATCATTTCAGCCTATCGGACTTAGGCCTCCCTCGTGTTGCGCCACAATGAGCGGTCCTGTGCCGCCTGCATCCAACGACGCCCAGCTACTTTCACTAGGTCATCGGTCCACCTAGTGGGGGGGGCGTCCTACACTGCGTCGTACGATACGTGGTCGCCACTCGAGAACCTTTCTTCCCCAGCGGTTGTCGGTTCGTCGAGCGATGTGGCCTGCCCATTGCCACTTCAGCGTGCTAATTCTTCGTGCTATGTCGGTTACACCTGTTCTTCTGCGGATTTCCGTATTCCGGATTCTATTTCGCAGAGAAATCCCGAGCATAGCCCGCTCCATAGCACGCTGAGCGACTTTGAGCCTTGAATAGGATATAATAGTGAATTGGGTGCATTTTTATATTCTGCCAAAATTCCCAGAGGAACTATGGATTGGTTCTCAGCACCTAATCCATGGTAACGACTAAGACTAAAAGACGAAGACTGCAGACGTGAAGAATGTATCTATATTATAACTCGACACTGGCACAAATAGCTCACAATTGTAGCTCATTGCTAAGAGACTGAAGAAGAAGAAGAAAATATATTTACGAAAAAAATTATGGCGGTACGAATTTCGCCGGGTCAGCTTGTAATATTATAAAGAGGAAAGATTTGTTTGTTTGTATTGAATAGGCTCCGAAACTACTGGACCGATTTCAAAAATTCTTTCACCAATGGAAAACTGTAATATCAGGGAGTAACATAGGCTATATTTTATCCCGGTATTCCCACGGGATTGGGAACTACGCGGGTAAGGCGACTGGAACCGAAGCGAAGCGAGGGCGCATTGCTAGTAAACAATAAATTTGATATCATAAACTATAGTTTTACAGTTCATTCAAGCTATAAACTCAATTAATTATAATATTTAATTCGAAATTAACGAAAATACCCCCAGAGAGTTCCATTCAAATCACGTTTTCGCAACAGCGTGTTAATTTTTTGAGGAAATGAGAAAAGTTCGAACGGTCGGCCTCATATTTGAATGTGATTAGCATTTTCAAGTAAATTATAATGGTTGGAATAAAGCTGAAATATATATGTTACGTGATGCTGTGTGGTAGCGGCTACGAATACTACCAACCCTTGCTTTGCTCGTGGGTGTCGTAAAAGACAACTAAGAGCGCTAGATTGACCTCGACCAACTCCATCTGGTACCATTTGGGTCAACGATTACATTCCCAAGGAGGGTTGACGTCAGGCAGGCGGCCGGTCATAAAAGTCATTGCCGAAACTTTTTGCAATATGTCAAAACAGATGACATATTGCGTCGACCCCAAGTAATTGGGATAAGAGCAAGATGATGATGATGATGATGATATATGTTACGTGATATAACATAATAATAATAATATCGGTACAGATGAATCTTAGATCTTTAAACAAGTAATTCTTTCTTAACGTTCATATACCTATGTATATTTATTCAGGATCTCGGAAACGGCTACAACGATTTTCATGCTATTTGGCATAGTAGAGGTTTCGGAGCCAAAAAATCGATCTAGCTAGGTTTTTTTCATAGAAAATGTTGTTTTATCAGTGTTTTTAGCTAATCAATACAATGACATAAAATGTCAATAGAATGAGAATTAAAAATTCGCCGCCGCAGTCAAGAGTGACAATAGCTCAGTTGGAAAGTTATCCAGTCGCATTCAAACAGCGTGAGATAGAATCTCGATGTTATTATTATTCTCTTTTTGTAATTTTTGATATTTTTTTCATTATTTCATCATTTTTATTTTTTATTAATATATATATATATCTAAATAAGTTTGTCAATAATACAATTCACGAAAAAAAAATTATACCGAGCAAAGCTCGGTCAACCAGGTATTATAGATTTTATATGTGGTAGTACCATATAGGCAGTCTTCTGTCTACAGTCACTGCCTGATCCGTCCTAACCACACTCTCGCAGAAAATTGACGTCTGACTAGTACCAATTTGTTATTACATTTCTTTTGATGATCGAGAGAGCCAGCAGCTCAACTTTCTGAGGATGTTTGCGTGCGGTGGGTTTTGGTAATGCCTTTAGTATCACCAAATCTTATTGCACACATAACACGTACTTAATTTTCTTCGCGGTAGGCAGCGGTCTAATAAAAGTGTAAAAACTGGTATCAACTAACTTTCATTATCATCATCATTACAGCTCATATACGCCTTACTACTGAGCTCGAGCGTCCTCTACAATAGGAGGCAATTCACTTACCTATTATGCCACACTATTCAGATTGGAGAGTATAGGGATTTATTTGTAGTCTTCCTGCTCTTGCATAGATGTTAGCTACATATTACAATCCTTTAAACGTTTTTTACGAGCGTGATGGCGACTGATGTCCCGGAAAGGGGACGTCAAGAGGAGAGGGTAGCCCGTGAGGTATTCCGTCGGGTCGACCACGGAGGACAAGGAATTCGGTATTCGGACGAAGGCGATGCGCCACGGTAATTATGAGGCCACGCGCCACCCCTCTGTCGCCCCAGATGGAGCCGGGCGGCGGGTAAGCTGAGAATAGAACAAAAAATTCGTCTTTTACATACCCACGGGCAAGAAAGGGAGTGACGAAGTGTATTCTCACGCCGTCACCACATGTATGAATTTTATGAGGTATGATATTATACCGAAATCAAAGAATAGATTACGCTAGCAAGTGGTCATAGATAAGGTTAAGACCCGCACACCACTCGGCTCCTACTTCAGAAGTATCCAGAATTCTTTTTTTTAAGGGTGGGCTATGGTAAACGCACACGCCGTCCATTCCGTCCGGGGCAACGAAAGGACGGCGCGCCGGTCCATAACCCACCCGTACCCACGTCGCCTTCGTCGTTGGGCTTCGACCACCAGTGCCGAATGCCTCCCGGCCTTGTCTTTAGTGGTCAGCCCGACGGAATACCATTTCGGGTACCTTCACCTACCGACGTCTCTGTCCCGGGACGTCGGCGTCGGTCGCCGACGCGCGAGCAGACTTTCTGCGGGTGACGGACTAAACTAAAGTCCCCGGTCCCATCACCCGCGGCCTCGGCTAGGGATATAGTCTTAGTCTTTGGATATAAAATCAAAATACTATAAAAAGAAATTATAAGTCAATCCAATAAACATTATACCATCAAAAACAAAACTTGTAAAAAAAAATCCAAGACTCGCAACTGAGTTCTTCTACCATAAAAAGTTGTGAGATCCATGATATACCAAGTCAGTTAACTCATTCAGTTCCTGCTTAAGGGACCTTTCTTCTTAAGTTATCACGTAAATAGCTAACCTAACAACTTCCTATAGTAACTATATCAATATTAAAGATCTTTTATGTCTTAAATAAACAGAATGACTTGGCAATCGTATGAAAATACCATGTACCTCACAAGTTATACATATTATATTAAATTGTACTAAATATAGTGCGATTGCCAAGTCAATCTATTTATTTAAAGCATAAAAGATCTTTAATCTTGATATAGTCACTATAAGAAGTTGTTAGGTTAGCTATTTACGTAATAACTTAAGAAGAAAAGTCCCTTAAGCAGAGACTGAATGAGTTAACCGACTTGGTATAACATGGATCTCACAACTTTTTATGGTAGAAGAACTCAGTTGCGAGGCTTGGCTTTTTTTACAAGTTTTGTTTTTAATGGTATCTCATTTCTTTTTGTAGATAGACCTACTTATTTTCCTTTCCGGTACCTACCATTTCTTGAATACCAACAACGGATTTTGTTGGAGTCTACTTTCTGAAAAATGAGACATCTCTCCTTTCCGCTTGAGTCATTTCTACTCGTACCTAAACTAAGCGGAGAGATGTGGAAATAAAAAAATTTGATTGGTTTTTCGAAACACATCTCCTCTAGTCTCCTCTCCGCTTTGATGGCAATTGGGCCTAATGATGGCGTTCTTTCTTACAGGTAAATTTCAGGCAATTTATTTTGCTTAATACTTTGGGAGATTTTGGTACATATTCATAAGACATGTCCCACTCTTGCTTTTTCATTCCATTGATTGACCATTTTACAAGTTATCTTTGAACATAATTATATCTAAATATCTGTCTACACCTATTATGCCAATCATCATTCAGCCTATCGCCGTCCACTGCAGAACATAGATCCCCTTATGCTTCACCATAAAGTGCGGTACTGTGGCACCTGCATCCAACAACGCTCAAGGATAACAGAGTTGCCACGACTAGGGCTCATTTTTCTTCACCATATGAGGAATAATGCCGTAATCGCCACGTTTGGTAGGCGGGTTGGTTTCGCAGTGAGATATAATACATTTTCCCGACAAGAGCTGCTGCCCACTCTCCTGTTGAAACTTTTTTTTTAAATGACTACGCCTTGCACTAAGGAAATAATAATCCTTATATTGTGGGGGACTTTCCAAACATATAATTCATCATCGCATCATCATTGCAGCCCTCATACATCCCACTGTTGGGCTCGGGCTTCTGCCACAATGGGAGGAAATTTGATCCATTATACCATGCTGGTGAGACATGTTGATATAGGGTTTCATTTCGAGTTTTCCTTCTCTTGCACAGTTGGTATGTGCATATTATATCCCATTGTCGTCTCATAGAGAGTGGTGAATTGTATTCTTAATTCGTCACCACACGGAAAGAATATATAATTAACTGACATAAATTACATTCAGACTCAGAACAACAATTTGTGGATCGTACAAGGTGTTTTTTTGCATGGGTTTCGAACCCGCGACACTGGCACGGTACGTTAGTATCTTAATCACTACGCTATCTGCGCAGTCTTTAGCCGGTTTTTACGATTCCCATAGGGAAGCAATGATGGCGACAAATGTATTCTTATTTTTTACAAAGTTACATTTCCTTAACTGCAAAGTAACTTTGTAATCCTATATATTTATATAGGTTTATAACATTTTTTATGCTGTTAGTGTATCTCGGAAACTGGACGAAAATTACAATGTTTCATAATTTTTCCTTCATTCATACATTAAACACTAATTGTATTCTAAATTTGAAGCTTCTATATTTGCTAGAAGTGCCACTTTAATATTGATGATCGGTCAGTCAGTCAGTGAGTGAATAATTACGAAATTATGACTAGTTATAATTCTTAAACTATTGGTTCAAATTGAATGAAATTTGAAATACACAATGTTTATACAATGCTTGCTAGGTTATTAAAAATTCAGGCTTCTAGTTTTATTGACAACGAAGTTATAGGGGGTCGAAAATGGGCTGAATTGCTTCGAGAAAAGTATGTTACGACAGTGTAGCGTTTTGCCCGACTTTTCTTTTGCTCAACTTGGCGGGGGCACTGCCGTGCCCCCAGATCTAAACCAATAAGTAAAATTGAAGTGTCTGTTTGTAATGTCAAAATAATAGGCGTCATTTTATATATTTTTTTGTCTGTCTATCTGTTTGTTTGTTCAGGGTAATCTTCAAAACAGCTAGACCGATTTCAAAAATTCTTTCACCAATGGAAAGCTATAATATCAGCGCGTAAACTAGGCTATATTTTATCCTGGTATTCCCACGGGAACGGGAACTACGCGGGTAAAACGACTAAAACCGAAGCGAAGCGAGGGTGGGTTGTTAGTTATTAATATAACATGCGGCCTCTTTCCTAGATAACGACTACTTAACATAACGATAATGTTTACTGTAATTAAGAAGTTTGTAATGATAATGTTACTGGAGTTTGTTAGATCGCGAAATGAGTGTTGGTTGCTAATGGTAATAAAAGTTAAACTTTGGTCGGTGAGATTCGCAATATAATAGGTGTTATGAACTGTTTTAGTTTGTATTAAAACTAGTCATGATTAAGTGATACTAAAATGTTTGATACATCTTTATAAAAAAAAAAAAAAAAAAACATCTTTATAAAATCAACAATCACTGTGAAGTAATAAATGCTTGTATTTACGAGATTTTACAAGCAAACAACGAACTCAAAACGTAACTTCAGCTCAGAACAAGTATTTGTGGATATCATAAGAAATTGTCTATCATGTCCATATATAAAATTCGGCATAGGAGGTCAATATGCCTTAGCACGATTCGAGGCAATGGTGGCTTGTATTTATTTTATACTAGCCGACCCGGTGAGCTTCGTACCACCCTAATTATTTTCGTAAATATATTTTCTAAATTGCCAAAAATATAGTCTATAGCTATCATTTGCGTTTTGTTACTACATGATATGCGTTTTATAGTGACTTGTATTCTCTATGACGTTTTATGTCAAGTACCACGGGTCGAACGAAATAGAAAGTATCCTATGTCCGTCTCCTGGTTCTAAGCTACCTTGCCGCAACTTTTCAGGTAAATCGGTAGCGCCATTCTTGAGTTATAAATAGTGTAACTAACACTACTTTCTAATATATATATATATATATATATATATATATATATATATATATATATATATAATATATATATTTCTATATATATAAAATATATAGATAACCGCAAATAAAAAAAATCATGAAGACCAATATATATGAGATAGCTTCTGCCCGCGACTTCGTCCGCGGAAAATTTCTTGTTTTAACATAAGATTACACTCGATTGATATTACTGTATTTAATTTTATTAGTAAAATATTTTTTGGAATCAGATCAGTAACTTAAAAGATTACCGAAGTTCTATTTTCTGCTCAAGGTAACTTAACCCTTAGTTGCCTTTTACTTATTTTATTTATTTGTTTAAGTTAGGTATCTATTTAATTTAAAGCTTCTCTATATACAATGTTTGAGGTTGTTTTATTTTCCGGTAACAGAATAATCTGCCTTTCGGATGATCCCACTCTTGATAGACCAACATATAATTGCCCATGGGAAAAACATTCTTTTCGTAGGTCAATGCCAACCAAAGAGAATGTTTGTCCCTGGGACTTATTAATAGTCAGGGCAAATGATTGCGCACGTTCAGCGCTAGTTTCTCGAGCACGGGCCCGCGTCGTCCTCACATTTTGGCTTGCGAGGCGCTGTGAGCGCTCGGAGCTAGATTCTCTAGCGCGTGCTTGCGAAATATATTCTCTATTTCTCGAGAGGCGTTGCTCATTTTCAGGGGCAGATTCTTCCGTACGGCGTACTCGAGCGGCTCTTGTCTGTGATGTCTGCCGAGACAGTTGAGATTTCCTTTTAGGCATGCTCTCAACAAACCACGCACAGACTTGAAAACAATTATGAACAAAGGGAGAGCGACTCGAACACCGTCCGCCTTTACAAAACAAAACAATCGTAATATCGAATAACTCGTGTCGATTATTACGATAGAACGAAGTACGAAACTACGAACATACAAAACAAACGTACAACGAAATTACGATATTTTCGATTATGAGGTATCTATCAACAACAACAACCATGCGAACGAAACAACCGAAACCAATAACCAACTGACATGTAATTTTTAGAACTCCAACTAACGACAACGTGGGCATAATAATTCGAGAGGGTCATCAATCCACGGAAAGTCTTAACACCGCGATTCAGAAAAATGACGTCATTGCAGAACGCCATCTATGGGCAAATAGGTAAAACGTCTGCACAATGAAAGTTATGCTAGGGTCATTTTGCGTTTTAGTAATTTTATATTATCTCCGAAACTGTATGACCAATTGATATACTGTAAATGGCAAATCTTATCTGTATGATGTTCTTGTGATACTGAAATAATTTATTGTCATAAGAATTAATATTTTGTTGCTCAAATAATCAACCAAACGTAACAATGCCGAAAAAAAAATTTTTTAATGCAATAATAGAAGTATAAAAGATAAAATATAAAAGATAGAGATATGGTATCGCTGACTTTTTTGTAGAAATAATTAAGATGAACCAGGTAGCCATACATTCTTTTTAATTTTAAGCAACTGTTTAGGCAGCGCACGCAAATAATTCTGTTTTACGAGGTATTTTTTTCCGACTTGCCAGACAAAAGTTGTGATAGCTCGGTTAATATACATGTTATAGAAACAATTTATAGCCTATAGCACTCAGGAATAATGTAGCTTTCTGCCAGTTAAAATAAAATTAGAATTAGATTATGAGTTCCAGAGATTACCCCCTGCATACAAACTTACAAATTTTACCTCTTTATAATATTAGTATAGACTATTGATACAAATAAATATAGTTAAAGTTTCTGTTTGTAATGTAAAAATAATACGCTTTTTCATGCTCGCACGGTTATTTAGATAAAACCTACGCTTAAAAATTACTTATACTCGTTCCAACCATTTATTTTACTTTTGGCAGGTCGAATTCTGATCAATTAGTGTTGTACCAATGTATTACGGATACTATGTTTTGTAATAATCGATTTTAGTCAGGAAGAACTTTAAATCGATTTAACACGGATATTTTATTTTTGCTTAAATACATATTTCATATTATTTAAAAACTTCACTTCTGTAAATATATTTGTTATTTGGGCACATTAATTTTTGCATACCCACTAATTCAGTCCTCCCAAAATATTTTACTTTGAACTTTGCAAAATAAAAAATAACTACTTTATGAAGCACTAGCTTCTGCCCGCGACTTCGTCCGCGGAAAATTTCTTGTTTTAACATAAGATTACACTCGATTGATATTACTGTATTTAATTTTATTAGTAAAATATTTTTTGGAATCAGATCAGTAACTTAAAAGATTACCGAAGTTCTATTTTCTGCTCAAGGTAACTTAACCCTTAGTTGCCTTTTACTTATTTTATTTATTTGTTTAAGTTAGGTATCTATTTAATTTAAAGCTTCTCTATATACAATGTTTGAGGTTGTTTTATTTTCCGGTAACAGAATAATCTGCCTTTCGGATGATCCCACTCTTGATAGACCAACATATAATTGCCCATGGGAAAAACATTCTTTTCGTAGGTCAATGCCAACCAAAGAGAATGTTTGTCCCTGGGACTTATTAATAGTCAGGGCAAATGATGTTTTTATTGGAAACTGGAGTCGTTTAAACGGTATGGGTAGGTCCGTCGGAATCATTGGAATTCTTGGGATGTGCGCCAACTGGCCAGCTCCTGGGCCGATGAGAATGGTCGCCACAATTAGGTTGTCTTTTAAATCTTTTATTAGTAGCCTTGTGCCATTGCACAGGTTAGGTGGGCTTAAATTTCTTAAAAGCATGATAGGTGTCCCGGATTTCAACAGCAGTTCGTGAGGTGGCAGACCAGATGGTTTAAGGGAATTTAAAAATTCCTGCGGATAGTGGACTGCATCCTCGATATTACACACTGTATCAATTGACTTGTAGATTTTACCATGGCCGGGAACTTTTTGTAAAATTAGATTATTGATTTCATTGACTGTATCGTTCCTTGGTGAGACGATAGCCCTTGAACAATGCCAATGAATGTCTCTATCTAGTAAATATTCGAGGTCAGGATATACTGCATCTATAAGATGCTGTAGACTGTGAACTATACGACCCAGAGTCTCATTTATAACGATTTCCGCAGAGTTAGAGTCCAAGGTTCGAGAAGAAAAAGACCCTTCTCCAATTTTGAGCAGCTGTTGTGGAAAATCGTTATCCATATTTCCAATAACGTGGACTCTCATGTTCGTACGTAAATTCAAAGTTTGGACTATACTCCATAGGGGCGATGATTTTAGACATGCCTTTATGATATCCGCACGTGTACCTCTTGTGACGACGGGAAGTGTCTGACGAAAGTCACCTGCAAACACAAAAGTGACACCACCCATGACAGCGACTGAGTTTCTCAAGTCCTTAAGTGTTCGATCCACTGCTTCAACATGAGCTCTATGACTCATGGTACATTCGTCCCACATTATCAACGACGTATTCTGTAACAATTGACCAATGGGCCCATTTTTGCGTATCGAACATACCGACTGTTGCTCCAATGAAACTGTCAATGGGAGTTTGAAGGTAGAGTGAGCAGTTTTACCGTCACTCAATAAAGTAGCCGCAATCCCAGAAGAAGCCACTGCCAAAGCTATTTTTCCGGATTGCCTAACATGTGCTAATATTAAATTAGCGAGGAATGTTTTCCCTGTGCCTCCTGGGGCGTCTAAAAAAAAAATTTTTCCTTTATTATTCGTTACGCTATCAATAATTTCATCAAAAGCCTGTTTTTGGTCTGTGACTAATTTAGGCAAATTTTCATTTACAAAAGTAGCTAATTCACTGATGTTGTGCGGATGTACCAACATTGTATCTATTGCATCATTTACAGGGCGAACTGGAGACGGTAATCCAAAGTCACTCAATGTTTTATCATTCAATGCTAAAAGTTTGTTTTCAATTTGTATTAAACCTTCATTGTACATAACATCATTAAAAGGCATGGTAAAGTCCTGATTTTGTTGTCGATTTCTATGTCTGATATCTTCACAAAAATTGTCCTTGAAGATATCCCATAGTTTTAACGGTTCAGATGGCTGACAAAATAGCAGTATCACCACAAATAACTCCCTAAGTTTCAATGAACATTCCGACATCGAAGCTTCTCTTAATGTCTTCTCCCAGTGATCATCATTTTCCAGCAAACCTCTGTCCCGGCAAGCCGCTTGATACGTCTCCTTGACCACTCCATTTATAGTTTTCAAATCTTTGAATGATGTGGGACCGCGTACGTGGTGCAATAAAATTCTTAGATAAAAGCATTCTGATTGTGACGGATGTACACCGTACACTCTTCCCAAAGCTTCATCTCTTTTTATTTCTGGATGCCCATCGACGTCTTGACCGCGCCTTCGTCTTGAAAATTTGTTATTAGCCCACGTATAATAGTGTGGAACTTCGTGGTACAACAGCGTTTTTGCAAATTCGTCGGTATTGCAGAGTTCAAAAAACGCTAATAGAGTGGTTTTGCGCGGATTTTGGGCAACTTGTCGCGCAGTTCCTGGTGTGAAAAACACCCTTTGCCCGTTTTCTAAGTGCACGGCCAAATGCACGACCGTGGGATGTCGGTCGTGGATCGGAAATTCGAGTATTCGCCAGACGGCTTCCGATGTACTTATATATCGCCCATTTAAATAATTTTCCACCTCATCATGCGGATTTCTAACGCTGAACGTGGCTTGATCGGAACCTTTATTTATATATTTACATATATATTTTATAGCCTGAACTGAATGGCAGTATTCGACGTTAATGTGGGCGTTAAATGACCTGCACAACATTGGAGAGTATGGTACAATCCATCTGTTATCTATTGTAATCGGCCTCCCTCTGATGTTTACAACTGCGACTTGACCACCATTTTCAGCATTACGACGACGATATACAGGATAACCATCCTCGCCTGTCTGAGTATCGGTGACGAATCGCCGAGGATATTTCTTTGAACATATACCGTTCTTCATACACGGTGATGATAAATTGTGCTCCCCACAAGGTCCATGGATCATGTTTTTGGTGATAATATCGAATAATATTGGGTCATCATCTTTGTTTGGTAGTTCAGCAACTATTATACTGTCTATTTCATCTGGTTGTATTTTTTGTGCAAACCAAAACAGCATATGACAGTGTGGTAGTCCGCGTTTTTGCCATTCAACACTAAGCATATGGCATTTGACTTTGCCGAATACCTCGTCTTTAGTGAACGACTTGATCATTTTCTTCATCTTTAAATGAAAAACCCTAGCAATAATGTCATGACGGTCGAAAGAACGTTGGCCAGCAAATAGCTCTTTCTTAATTTCTGGCCACTCCGGATTGCAAGTGAACGTCACAAATAAATCGGGTCTTCCATAGTTGCGTACATACGTCATTGCATCTTGGGTTTTTTCATGCATGTAACGCGGAGAGCCGGTGAAAGATGAAGGCAAGATGACATGTTGGCCAATATTTGCAGCGTTGACATTAGCATCCTGATTTATAGCGTCTCTTAAATGGATATAGTCATCAGCTCTCAGTTGTTGTTGATTGCGACTTATGTAACTTAGTCTCTCTGTTATCATTTTAGCCATCATGTCAACACAGTATTGACTAAACAAATCCCGATAATAATGAAGGGGATTAAAACTGTTGGCCCTGGTCATCAATCTATACATATAAAATTGCATACACGAAACTGTTTTATTTCGCGCTGAATTTTGTAGAGGGATAGTCAAATAATAACCATCTTCACCGTTAACAAACATCAAAGGGTATTGTAAGGGATCGTAAGCTCTGTGTAATTCAGAAACTCTTTTCAGTTGACCATCTTTGCAATGAAGGACTATATCTCTAGGTCCCTTATCTTCGTCCACCAATAATACTGCAACTTCGTTTGCTGTAGGTGAATTGTATCTTCCACGATGTTGATTTTGTGGAGTGCGGTCAGCGTGAATGATTAATTTTAAGTTTTCAGATGAAGAGTTATGTTCTAAATTGTATTTGAAACTGCGAATATAAATGTTATGACTATTTAACGACGTCTGTAAATCATTGATTAAATCGATATTTAGGTTAGGAGCAATATTAGACCGCAACGAAAGTTGGTCGGCATCAGAAATGAAATAAATTTGTAGAAACTGCGGGCTTTGCCCTGGCGAAGGGAGTAGACTACCAATTAAGTGATAAACTTGCCCTTCTACTTTAAATGTAGGCATAAAGTTTCCTTCGCGAATTTCTTTAGCACCGAATGACGTCATTTGGAAGAGTGTATTATACTTTCGTATGTTTTTTAAAAAATGCGCAGATAATAGATGATTGCCCAGTAATAGATCTTTTATTGGTTGTGGTGGTGCCTGGATATCAGGAAGAACCACTTTTCCTGCAGCACAACACATACCATTTGGTTCATCGCTCCATTTATTTGCAAAACACTTAGGACATGTTTTATTCATTTCGCCTATTTTCACAGTGTTTTGCTGAGCATAATCTATATTGGCATCGTAATTGAAGGCTGATCTATTTCCTTGGGCTATATTCCGATTACGCGCTCTGACTGTAGCTGCTCGCTGTCTTTCTGTTGCTAGGCGCTGCGAGCGCTCAGTGCTAGTCTCCCTATCCCTTGTCTCACAGACATGCTGCCTTAACTCAGATAGACGGTGCGCACGTTCAGCGCTAGTTTCTCGAGCACGGGCCCGCGTCGTCCTCACATTTTGGCTTGCGAGGCGCTGTGAGCGCTCGGAGCTAGATTCTCTAGCGCGTGCTTGCGAAATATATTCTCTATTTCTCGAGAGGCGTTGCTCATTTTCAGGGGCAGATTCTTCCGTACGGCGTACTCGATCGGCTCTTGTCTGTGATGTCTGCCGAGACAGTTGAGATTTCCTTTTAGGCATGCTCTCAACAAACCACGCACAGACTTGAAAACAATTATGAACAAAGGGAGAGCGACTCGAACACCGTCCGCCTTTACAAAACAAAACAATCGTAATATCGAATAACTCGTGTCGATTATTACGATAGAACGAAGTACGAAACTACGAACATACAAAACAAACGTACAACGAAATTACGATATTTTCGATTATGAGGTATCTATCAACAACAACAACCATGCGAACGAAACAACCGAAACCAATAACCAACTGACATGTAATTTTTAGAACTCCAACTAACGACAACGTGGGCATAATAATTCGAGAGGGTCATCAATCCACGGAAAGTCTTAACACCGCGATTCAGAAAAATGACGTCATTGCAGAACGCCATCTATGGGCAAATAGGTAAAACGTCTGCACAATGAAAGTTATGCTAGGGTCATTTTGCGTTTTAGTAATTTTATATTATCTCCGAAACTGTATGACCAATTGATATACTGTAAATGGCAAATCTTATCTGTATGATGTTCCTGTGATACTGAAATAATTTATTGTCATAAGAATTAATATTTTGTTGCTCAAATAATCAACCAAACGTAACAATGCCGAAAAAAAAATTTTTTAATGCAATAATAGAAGTATAAAAGATAAAATATAAAAGATAGAGATATGGTATCGCTGACTTTTTTGTAGAAATAATTAAGATGAACCAGGTAGCCATACATTCTTTTTAATTTTAAGCAACTGTTTAGGCAGCGCACGCAAATAATTCTGTTTTACGAGGTATTTTTTTCCGACTTGCCAGACAAAAGTTGTGATAGCTCGGTTAATATACATGTTATAGAAACAATTTATAGCCTATAGCACTCAGGAATAATGTAGCTTTCTGCCAGTTAAAATAAAATTAGAATTAGATTATGAGTTCCAGAGATTACCCCCTGCATACAAACTTACAAATTTTACCTCTTTATAATATTAGTATAGATTTTTCCATTAAGCGGGGTCCGCTGCTCCAAACTTTACTTAGAGACAATGGCGCCCTCGTCTGCGGTAGTAAATCACTAATTTTCTCATCCAGCCTACCCCTTTTTTTTTAAGCCGAATTGGCAACACGGAACGGCGCGCCGGCGACGCAATTTTGTTGTGTTGTCTGTCACTCGCAACAAGACTCCCGTGCTAGTCACATTTCTGTTCGCTGAGTGCTCTTTCATATTTTTCATACGCTGTGTTGAGTATTTATGTATATTCCACCGTATTGATTTCATTGTTCTTACTTTGATTGAGTTGAGCGTATCGTTCCTCCCAGTAAGATTTTACTTGAGAAATGCCGAAAGGTATGGTGCTTAAAGGACAATCCAGAGAGTTAGTGCTGCGGCTTCGTGAATTTTTTGAAAAGGAAAGCCGCAATGGCGGATTCCTTATACCAGTAACCCAAGTTAGAGACCGTGTTGCAGCAGCATTAGGTATTAGTGCTCCAACGGTGGCGAAAATCACTAAAGAAGCCTATGGTAGTAGTGGTATTGAACAGAACAAGCTATCTACGCCTAAGAAAAAACGTCAGCCCCGTAAAGTGACAGCAATTGACAGTTTTGATACTGATGCTATTCGTCGTCATATATACAATTATTACACAAGCAAAGAGATTCCTACTTTGAAAAAATTAGTAGCGTCTCTACGAAATTGTGGCTTGTTTCGTGGTCAAAAATCTTCTTTGTCAAAGGTGCTGCACCAAATCGGGTTCTTGTATAAGAAATCCGACAAAAGAAAAGTTTTAATGGAACGTCGTGATATAGCCTTGTCTCGCTGTGAATTTTTAAGACAAGCGAAGAAAATAGAAGACTGGTCGAATGTCGTTTTCACAGATGAAACTTGGCTCAATGCCAATCATTCCATACCAAAAGGTTGGACTGACGATACTGCTGCTTCTACTTCTGCAGTGCCAATGGGGAAAGGTGAACGCCTCATCATTTGCCATACGGGAACTACAAAGGGATTTGTACCAGACGCTCTGTTAGCGTTCAAATAAAAAAAAACAGGAGACTATCATGAGGAGATGAATGCGGATGTGTATGAAAAGTGGTTCAGAGAAATGCTTACATCACTTGAAGAGCCATCAACAATATTTATTGATAATGCACCCTATCACTCTCGCCAAATTAATAAAATGCCAACACAGGCCAACAAAAAACACGAGATTATAAACTGGCTTCGTGATAATGGGGAAGATGTGGACGAATCCCTACTAAAAGTAGAATTACTTAAAATATTAAAAAGTAAAAAGCAGCCAAAACGATATGTCATCGACGAAATGGCAGCAGAATATGGGCATGTTGTAATCAGAATTCCTCCGTACCACTGTCAATATAATCCAATTGAAATGATCTGGGCACAAGTCAAAGGACACGTCGCAAGAAACAATACAACTCCTCCTTTCACAGCAAATAAAATGCTTGAACTTTTAAAAAACGCATGTGCTAGTGTGACGCCTGAAAACTGGGCGAGTGTCGTCAACAAGACAAAAAATATAATATTCTCTGATTGGGATCGGGAAATTGAATTTGACAACATACCTACACAAGAGTTAATAATGAACACTTTTTTTTTTTTTTTTTTTTTGGGTGGGTCGCGGTCAGCGCGCCTCCGCACCTCTCCGTCCGGGGCGACAGAGGGGCTTAAGCACGCAACTCCCGCAACCCACCCGAAAACCACCTCGCCTTCGTCATTGGGCCGTCCACCGGAGCAGGTTTACTTGTCGTCAGTGGTCGGCCCGACGGAATACCCCCTACGCGGGGAACCCTCCCATCGACCGACGTCCCCCCCTCGGGGAGGACGTTGGTCTTTCCTCACGCGGTCGGCCTCTCGGCGGGTGACGGACTAATCCCCGGTCACGTCACCCGCGGCCTCGGCTAGGGCGGCATGAGGCGCAGATAGTTGCGCCTGCGCCGCCCCAGTCGCCGGCGGCGGATCTCCTCATCGAGGCTGCGCTCCACGCGCAGACGATCCGCCGCCTCCTTCTGCGAGATCACTGTCTCGCAGAAGGCTGCGACCGCGTCCCAGTTCCCGACGCTGTCGACCATCGCCCTAGCGATGGCCGGCAGCGTCAGGTCGGCACCGATGATTGCGGCGAGTTCACGGCGCTACACTGCCCAAGCCGCGCAGGCCTCGAGCGTGTGGCGCGCCGTGTCCTCGTCGCAATCGCAGTGGTGGCAGGACGGTGTACTCTCCCTCCTTACGACCCTGTGCAGGTATTTGGCGAAGCTCCCGTGCCCCGTCAACACCTGCACTAGTCGGAAGGAGAGCAACCCGTGCCGCCTTTCCAACCACTGCATCAGCACCGGCCGGAAGGCCTCCACGGTTCGCACCCCGAACCGAGGCCTCTCCAGCCGGACTGCCCAACGGGCAATGACGTCTCGGCGGGCGTCGACGCGCCAGGCGGTGAGAACCCTTAACGAGATCACACCGCCCTCCCCGCGCACCCCCGACACCCGCCGATACAACTCGGCGAGCATTTCCGCCTCCAGGTCCCACGGGGGAGTCCCGGCCAATAGGCACGCTGCCTCCGTCGCCGCCGTGCGGTATCCGCGGATGGCCCTGACCGCCATGACCCTCTGTGGTCGCCACAGAAGGGCCCTAAGTCGGACGGTCAAGGACCCCGCCCACACCGGTGCGCCGTACAGGGCCATCGACCGGATGACCCCCGTGTACAGCTGTCGGCACGTAGCGCTCGGTCCATCCACGTTCGGCATAAGCCACGATAGGGCAGACGCCGCGCCGACGAGCCGCGGAGCGAGCCTGCGGAAATGCTCCCGGAACCACCATCGCCCGTCGAGCACCAGGCCCAAGTACCTCATATGGGCCCGGATGCTGATGTCAACCGATCGGACGGTGATCGAGACGCCGATGGGAGGGCTCATAAGGCGCCCATGGAACAAGAGGGCCTCCGTCTTGTCCAGGGCGACCCTCAACCCCAGCGCCTCGATCCGCCTGACGACCTCTTCGGTGCCATAGGTCGCCAGGCTTACCGCCTCTTCTAGCGTCCCACCGCGGGCTGTGACGAGCGTGTCGTCGGCGTAACAAATCACGCCCAGCCCGGGCGGGAGGCTCCCCCGCAACGTCCAGTCGTAGCCGATGTTCCACAGGGTGGGTCCGAGGACCGACCCCTGTGGGACACCGCACGTAATGGGCGTTCGCACAACGTCCCCTGCTCGGTTGGTACAGAGGACGCTGCGCCCCACCAAATAGTCTGCCACTAGCCGCCTCAGGTAAGCTGGCACTCCGTGATACCGGAGCGCCTCCCTGATGCAGCTGAATGGCAGACTATTGAATGCGTTGGCGATGTCTAGGGACACCGCCAACAGCACTCCCCCACCGGTGACGGCCTCAGTCGCCACGGCCCTCAGCGCAACAGAGCCGCGATTGTCGAACGACCCCTCCTAAACCCAAACTGGGCGTCCGACAGATCGGGCCCCGTGCCGACGAGGTGCCGCTCGATGCGGGCAGCTACCACCCTCTCCAGTAGCTTGCCCGTGTCATCGAGCAGCACGATAGGCCTGTAGGCTGAAGGCGACCCCGGAGACCGTCCTGGCTTCGGCAGGAGCACCAGCCTCCCCTCCTTCCAGCACCCAGGGAACCGTCCGGACGCTAAACACGCGTCGAACCACCGCCACTCCCATCTCGGGTTCCGTGGGCGGAATACTGTCATCGTCGGCCTCCCGGTCAGTGTCTGGCGGAGCCATGACCGGGGGCGTGTGTTCCGCCCGCCGCGGGAACAGGTCCTCGACGACCCGGGTGAGAAGGCTGGGCTGGAGAGTCTCGGTGAGGGGAAGGCCCCGCGCGCGGAGCTTATTCAGCACCGCGCGATAGGGGCGTCCCCAGGGGTCACGGTCGAGACCGTCCAGCATCTCCTGCCGACTGACGTCCTTGGCGGAGCGGACGGCCAGCCTGAAGGCCGACCGCGCATTGCGGTAGCCCTCATACAGCAAGGCCGGCCGCTCCGCGTCGCGTTGGCGCCTCCGGCTGCGGGTGTAGGCCCTCCGGGCGCGAATGCACGCGGCCCGGAGATCCGCCAGCTCCCGGGACCACCAGTGGACCGCCCTCCTCGGGGGCGGACGCCGTACCCGGGGCATGGCCGCATCGCAGATCTGCGTCAACGCACTGCGGATGCGGCCAGCCTCGGCGTCCACCCCGTCCGACTGGTTGGCAGAGGACAGCCACGAGTAAACGATGACTGTCTCCGCCAGCTGGTCCCGGTCTAAGCGACCCACAGCCCATCGCGGGAACGCAGGACGTCCATCCGCCCCGTGACCCCTGCTGGGCGTCGGGATTACCGGGGAGACCTCCATCCGGATATACCGGTGGTCCGACAAGGTCTCCACTTCCTCCACGACGCGCCAGCTCCCCACGCGTGCGGCGACCTCGGGGCTAGCGAACGAAAGGTCCACTATCGACCCGCCCCGTTGTCGCACGCACGTATGCACCGAGCCCCTGTTCAGCAAACAGAGGCCCAGTGCCGCCGCCCACTCCTCGATCGCCCGTCCTCGGTCGTTCGTTCGGGGAGACCCCCACGCCACGGACTTGGCGTTGAAGTCCCCCAAGACGAAGACCTGGCGCGATGCCATTCGCCGTAACGAGGCCTCCATGATGGTGAGGGAGGCCTCGAAATCGGTCACACTCCAGTTAGGGGAGAGATAGACTCCGAGGAGCGTAATCTCCCCCCAGTCCGCCGCGACGTATCCGACGCCCCTGTCCCTAAGGGTCAGAGGCGACGAAGGCCACGACGTGGAGGCGACGATTGCCACGGTGCCATCGGTGCTACCCAACCAGTTAGGCCGGTCGGGCACCACGTACGGCTCCGCGGCTACGTCTACTTCTATCAACCACTCCGCCATGGCTTGCAGGAACACGTCCTGCGCACCGGCGGTGTGGTTGAGGTTGGCCTGGAAGAGACGAATGGATACGGGGTCCATTAACGGTCCGTATCCATCGTCACCTCCTCCGCGCTGACGGGCGATCGGGCCGCGCTCGGAGCGGGGACTGGCCCGGTCGATGGGCCGTCCTGCCCCTTCGGGGCCAATGCCGGGGGTCTGCAGTCCCCAGAGCCCATGCGGTGTTTGGCAGGCCTATAGCCTGCCGCACACGCGGGGCAGTGGGGCACCGCAAAGCACGATGCCGCCTGGTGTCCGGTCTGACCGCAACGGAAACATAGCCCGCTGCAGTCAAAGCAGTTTTTGCATGTCAGTCGGGTATGCCCGACCGCCATGCATTTGTAACACCTCGCGGGCCGGGGCTCTAGCACGGTTACCCGCGCCGAGCTCCAGCCCACGAGGAGCCTGCCTGAGTCGGCCAATTGCTTGACCGACTCCACCGGACACTGCACCCAGGCAGCACCGACGCCGCCCGGACCAGTGCGGATGGTGCCAATCCGGACGGTGTCCGAGGCACATCCGGTACGCGCCATAATGGCCTCCCGGACGTCCTCCACCGTCACGGAATCGTCCAAGCCCGTCAGGCGCATCTCTGCGCACTTGACAGGCCTGGCGATTCGGACACCATCCTCCGGCCCGAACAGCCCCCTCAACATCGTGGCCAAACTATCGGCCGTCTTCGCGCCCTCGGCCCCAGGGAACTCGAGTATTCGAGCCCCTGTCCGGGCCTTGCGGGTCCTCGCCTCGACGCCCCCGATATCGGAGACGTCCAGCTCCCGCCGGGCGCGTTTTAGGACGGCCTCATAGTTGAGGCCCCTCTCAGCCGCCTTAGGCAGCACGGTGATGACCACCGCGGCCGTCTTCGGCGACTTGAGGCCCCTGCGCGACCTTTTCTTCCCCTTTCTGCCGGCTCCCGCCTGGGGAGCGGTGGCCACGGCGGTACTCTTGGCCGCCGCTCTCCGCTTCTGGCCGCGTGCCTTCCTGCTCCGCTCAGCCACCTGCCAGCCCTGTTCGAGCCTGGCAGCAGCGCTGAGCGCAGCAGGAGCGGTCGCGGGTGCGCTGGCCGGCGCCAGCGGTGCAGCCGCTGGCGCCGGCCGCGCCCCGGCCTTGGCGGGAGCCGGCACCTTGCCAGCCTTCTTGGCCCCCTTGGGCCCGGCCGCGGCCGCAGCGTAGCTCACCACGCGGCCACCCTGACAGGGCAGCGGGGTGGGAGCTGACGCTTGCGGCCGCCTCGCCTTGTCCGCGGCGAGCGGCGGTCGGAGGGGCGGCTCAGGCGGGAGCCTGGCCGCTACGGCGGCGATACGCGCATCCACCATCACCCCTACTCGGGCAAGGATGACGCGTACCGCCGACTCCGACACGCCGTGCACCTCGTCGGGCGGCGGCTCCTCCCCCTTCCGAGGTCTCCCGCGGCCACGAGCCGGCGGAGGGACCACGAAATAATAAACACTGCAGATGATTCAAGCGACGATTCGAGTTCGTATGAAGAATCCGACGATTCGTTATAATAAAATAATATTAAAATATTTTGGTTGTTTTATTTCATGTTATAGGTATGATGAGAAGATTTTTATATCTCCCTGATACAATTTTAACGTGTTGTCTATTACAACAATTCAAAACTCAGTTGTCAGCTGACTTAACTGCAAATAAGTGTAATCGATTATTTGCGATTCATTAGTTTGCACCAAATACTTTTGATCCTGTCACTAGATGCGATAGAACGTAACTTTTTTTTATAACGGAAATGAATTATCACTTAAATTTTATGAATAGAGCTATTTACGGCATATTAATGTATTTAGTGGGTAATAATTAAGATATATAAATATTATTGGGCAGTTTATATATTTCTCTGTTCACTCGTTTCAAAGTTAATAATTGCGTATAATGAAACAGTTACGTCCTAAAGCATGTGTCAAAAGTAAAATAAATGGTTGGATCGAGTATAATTTTTTTTTGTCTATTTATCCGCCTGTCAGTTTAATCAGGGTAATATTTCAAATGACTGTACCGAATTTAATAATATTTAACTACCTGTCTATATAAGGAGTAACTAATACTATTTTATCTCTCAAGAAACTTTACTGCGCTGGTCAGATCTTGGCTTGGTTTTTAGTCTAGTTTTCCTTTGCCTGCACAGATATTATGGGCATAATATAGTCCTTAGTGGTATTCTCCGCAGGAAAGAGAGACGGTGAATTGTGTTGCCATTATATACCATAAACAATAAACTCTGAAAACAAAAAACTAACATAACCCATAAAAATATTTATTGAATATTTGACAAAATTTAAATGCACAACCAGAATGAATCTACATATTATTATAGTAATTTAAATATAAGATATTTTACGCAAACTAATTTATATAGGCCTACAAATCCTTACTAATATTATAAATGCGAAAGTAACTCTGTCTGTCTGTCTGTTACGCTTTCACGTCTAAACCACTGAACCGATTTTGATGAAATTTGGTACAGAGATGGACTAAAGCTTGAGAAAGGACATAGGCTACTTTTTATCGCGAAAAAATGGGAATAAGGGGTTGAAATAGGGGATGACATTTTGTATGGAAATTCGTCATTTTCCATGATAGAATCATGAATCTTTGTATTAAGGCACTTGATAATATATACATAAATATTTGTTCGAGCGTTTTGGAAATTTCATTTATATGGGGATGAAATTGAACCCCTAAAAGACAAAAAAGCATAAAGCCGAAACCACTGGGCCTAGAAACGTATTTTTTTTTTACACCGTAGAATTTCTTAGGGTACACGAGCTCTAGCAAAGAAATCGCGAAAAATTAGTATAAGGGGTTGAAATAGGGGATGACATTTAGTATGCAAATTTATCATTTTCGATGATAGAACCATGAATCTTTGTATTAAGGCACTTGATAATATATAAATAAATATTTATTCTAGCGTTTTGGAAATTTCATTTATATGGGGATGAAATTCAACCCCTAAAAGACAAAAAAGCATAAAGCCGAAACCACTGGGCCTAAAAACGTAATTTTTTTTTGCACCGTAGAATTTCTTAGGGTACACGAGCTCTAGCAAAGAAATCGCGAAAAAATGGGTATAAGGAGTTGAAATAGGGGATGACATTTAGTATGCAAATTTATCATTTTCAATGATAGAACCATGAATCTTTGTATTAAGGCACTTGATAATATATATATATAAATATTTATTCTAGCATTTTGGAAATTACATTTATATGGAGATGAAATTTAGGCCCTAAAAGACAAAAAAGCATAAAGCCGAAACCACTGGGCCTAGAAACGTAATTTTTTTACACCGTTGTATTTCTTGGGGCACACGAGCTCTAGCGAAGGATTTTTGAAAAATCACCCTTAAGGGGGTGAAAATCGTATAGCCGAAACTATTGGGGCTAGGAACGTAAAACTATGTATTTCTATGTATTGTGCAATTCTCTTTCTTTTGTTGTAAATGAGCTCTAAGAAATTAGTTTTTGAAATTCAATCTCTAAGGGAGTGAAAAATGTATATCCGAAATCATTAGGCCTAGAAACTAGGGATGTGAAAAAATAATCGATTTTTATAATAATCGATTATAAATCGTTTTTTTTTGTAATAATCGATTTTTACAATTGATTATCAAAATAATAGAAAATCGATTATTTTTATAATAAAATCGATTTTCCTAAAAAAAGAAGGTCATCAAAATACTGCGTGCAGTATTTCATACTATATTAAAAGGTGAAGCTCACATTTCCTAAAAAAAAAAAAATCATAATCCTGTTGGGAAAAATAGATTATTTTATAATCCATTATTTATTTTTAATTAATCGATTATTTTATAATCAATTATTTTATAATCGATTTATTTTGAAGAACAAAAAATCGATTATTTAAAAAATCGATTATTTTCCCTCCAAGTCACATCCCTACTAGGAACGTGAAATTTTGTACAAAGTTCTCTTTCTTGGGGAAAGTGCTCACTAAATAAAAAAGAGTTTTTGCAATTTTACCCCTAAGGAGGTGAAAAGCGTAAAACCGATATCACTGAGCCTAGGAACGATCATTTTAGTACACGATCGGCTTTCTTGGGTTACCCCATTATTTTTTCTTAATGCTCGCTTATCAAGATTACTTTGGATCGACCCAATATGTATTCGGTCCTCTGCCATCGTAGATATATTGCAAAGGTTCTTCTAGCAACATTTAAGACCAGCTGCCTGCCAGACGACATAGCTGGCTAGATGGCATCACCAATTGGCCCAGGTCAATGTAAATCTTTGTCTTAGTAGTATTTTGCGACACCCACAAACAATGAAAGTGAAAATAATATTCCTAACCGCTACCAGACAGTAAGTTAAAATCAAGATATTAATCCATTTTTCTATTTCCAGAAATAAACAAATTTGAAGCGTCTATTTGTTGTCAAAATAATAGGTTTTATTTATGCTCACACAATTATTTGCACGATACCTGTCTAAAAAACCAGCCAAGTGCGAGTCGGGGTCACGCACGAAGGGTTCCGTACCATTATCTATAAAAAAGGGGAAAATTGCGTTTGTTGTATAGGAGCCCCCTTAAATATTTATTTTATTTTGTTTTTAATATTTATTGTTATAGCGGCAACAGAAATGCATAATTTGTAAAAAATTCAACTGTCTAGCTATTGCGGTCCTTGAGATACAGCTTGGTGACAGACAGACGAACAGACAGACAGCGAAGTTTTAGTAATAGGGTTCCGTTTTTACCCTTTGGGTACGAAACCCAAAAAACGGCTCAATTTTTTTGTCTGTCTATTCGATACGGGTAATCTTCAAAACGGCTGGACCGATACTGATAATACTTTACCACCAGGTCTACCAAGCCTTACATAAGGAATAACTTAGGCTATATTTTATCCAAGGCTATATTTTATCCCAGTGCGACTGGAGCAACTGTGAGAATTTAATCAATTTCAAAATTATTTCATTAACGGAAAGCTAATTTTAAGCGAGTAACATATTTAGGTTTTATTCCGTGTGGTGACGGAGTAAGAATATAATTCACCACCCCTCTCTTACCCGTGGGTGTCCTAAGAGACGACTCAGGGATATATTACGCATATGACATCTATGCAAGAGATGGAAAACTCGAAACAAAACCCTATACCAACCTGCCTGACCAGCATGGTTATAGAAAGGTTAATTTCCCTCCTACTAGGGAGGAGGCACTAGCCCAGCAGTGGGACGTATATGAGACGAAATGATGATGAACATATTTAGGCTATTTTTTTATCCCAATATTCCTACGGGCCCGGGCACAATGCGGGTGAAATCGCGGACATTTAATGGATATAAAAATTAATTTACGAATGAAAATCTACATTATCAGCGAATAACGAATAAAGGCTATTTTCATCCTGGTGTTTGCCCGGAACGAGAACTCTGCGAGAGAAACCGGTGGATGTTGACCAATTTTTAAAATTCTTTCAACAATAGGAAGCTACGTTATCAGCGAGTAACATAGGCAATTTTAGCTTGGATATTTGTATGGGATTTGTTAGTATAATTTTTTTTTCACCTATGTAAACTTATAATATCAGCGAGTAACATAGGCAATTTTTATCTCGGCATTCGCATGGGAATGGGGTCTACGTGGGTGAAACTACGGGAGTTTGATCAATATTATTCTTTTTCACCAATGGAAACCGATCATAGATAATGTATTATCAGCGACTGGCCATATTTATCATCGTCTTTCCACGTGAATTTGAACTACAAGGGTGGAAGTAATATTCAAATATAAAAATTTGTGAAGTTATTTGGACCTTTCTTACTCGATCACGCGTAAACTGTTGACCAGATTTGGATGAAAATTGACACACAGATAGAGTATTTCTTAAATTAAGAAATATCATCATCGTCATCATCGCAGCCCACATACTTCCCACTCTTGGACTCGGGCCTCCTCCATAATGGGAGGGAATTTGACCTACTATACCATGCTGGTCAGATATGTTGGTATAGGGTTTCATTTTTCGAGTTTTCCTTCTCTTGCATAGATGTTATGTGTATATATCCCATAGTCGTCTTATACGACATCCACGGGCAAGATAGAGAGTGGTGAACTGTATTCTTACTCCGTCACCACAATAACACAATAAAAAGAAATATGCAAGCCAACTTTTACGCGGGCGAAGCCGCGGGCAAAAGCTAGTTATGAATAACAGTCAACATAGAACGGAGTTCATTTTGTGTGGACCCGCATACTAAAATAATTTTATTGTTCTAGTTTGTACACTGGTTTCCAACTTAAAACATTTCATAGCTTTGACAAATGTTTTCAAGTTCATTCGCATTAAACGACTATATACCCAAAGTATAAATAGATTGTTTTAGAAGGGGCAAATTTTATTACGTTTTCTGTGATAAAATATTGAGAAAGTTCTCATAATTAAAAAAATTAAGAGTACACATAATCGAAGAATTGCCTAACGAAGAAATACCTTTATACGTTAAAAATATCCTAAAATATGCGAATTATTACACTTCCTATCTTAAATAAAATGTTATTTCCCTGCGGGAATTAATAGAATGTATAATGACTTCTAAAGTTTATGCGAGTATTGCTCATCTGTACTAATATATAAAGCTGAAGAGTCTGTTTGTTTGAACGCACTAATCTCAGGAACTACTGGTCTGATTTGAAAAATTCTTTCAATGTTTGATAGCTCATTTATCGAGGAAGGCTAAAGATGCTATCAGATTGCTGTCATCACGCTAAGACCACTAGGAGCGGAGCATCAAGGAAGAGTGTTTGAAAATCGGGCTTTTTTTCCGTTTGAGAGCACCCGCCGCTAAATATTCTGTTTGTGTATTCGTAATGGGGAATATGCATGATATTTTTTTATTTTTTTAAACGTTTCTACAAGTTATTACATTACTAGAAATAAATATAACACATCCAAAATATAAACCCTTACGCTAAAGAAAATGTTTAAAAATCGCCATTATTTATGAGCGATGTAAACGCGACTACTTTGGCGCGCGTATTCTGTGACGTCAGAGTACTCGACACTTGTACAAGTTGCTAGGGCTGCCAACTAGGCCTGTTGATATTTTTATAAATATCGTTTTTCGACATATCGATATTTTACAATGTATCAATATCGGTGTTCGCTATATCGAAAAAATATCGATATTTTTATTATTATTACGATTATTAAATATATTATATCTTTGTAAATAAAACTACTTTTAGGGATTATATCGCGTTTGTATTTGATTTATGATTGCCCGACGTTTCGTAAATGTCTGTAATAACGATTACTTGTTGGACGTGAGACACCTTAGTCCACCCGTGACCATTAATGCTGCAAAGTGTTCGAAAATAAAATACCGATCGACAATATCGAATAAAATAAATATCGATTAATTTAAAAAAAACGATTATAAAACAATCGATTAATTAAAAAAATCGATTATAAAATAATCAATTAATTAAAAAAAATTGATTATAAAATAATCGATTAATTAAAAAAAAAACGATTATAAAATAATCGATTCTTTTCTCCCAACAGGATTATGACTTTTTTTTAGGAAATGTGAGCTTTATTTTCTAACATAGTATGATGAATTTTGATCGAATTTCAAATAATCAAAAATCGATTAATAATCGATTTTTATTATTTTGATAATCGATTGTAAAAATCGATTTTTAATCGATTATTTTTTTGTAAAAATCGATTATTTTTTTACATCCCTAAAAATAATCACTAGAAACATACAAACAGCAACTTGATATCATAAGGTTCTCCTCTTCTTCTTCTTCTTCTTTTTTGTCTTGGCAATCAGCTATTACTACAAGCCATTTTTGCCAGTGTCGAGTTATAATTTTCTTTTCAAATTATTAATTTCTTCATGTCAGTAATGGTCCGTCAGTAAGTCAAAGTATCGCCTCCAACAGTGTAATGGCCACTGTTGGGAGGTATCTTCTGAGAATTTTGGTGGAAACAAAAAGGTATGTATAGCAGTTTTATATCATATTCACTACGCCTCAGCAGTTTTGCCACTATATATTACATAAAATGCCATCAAAATTATTTAATATAACACGTTAAAACACTAAGATATTGAATATAATACAAGAACACCACATGACACTTCCAGATTCCCGCCAAAATCAAGGTTCTCCTCCTATCCAAGGTTCAAGGAGGGCTGTTGATAAAATATCGATATGTCAAAATATAGATATTATTATTTAAAAATATCGATACTTAATACTGAACTTTTTTTGGACGATAATAAAAAGTACGTATCGAGGGTCGATATTTATTTGAATAAATTTGGTGTTTTGTCTTATCTTCTAAAGTATTTATTCTACAAAATCACCATAAACTTAATCTACTGTAGAAGCGCTGGCATGAAACTGATGATCAGTTATCACTTACTCCTAGAATTTGATAAAGAAAAGCTCGGCACGGCAACCCCGCAATGAACGAAGTTAAAGAGTGGTCATGGGGAAAATATCGATATTTTTTTCGTTATATCGAACTTAAAAATATCGATATATCGAAAAACTATTTGCTTTTAAATATAGACAGCCCTAACTAGAAGACTCGGGTGTCACGTGTTCAAAACGTGACATCATAGTACTCCAACCAATGCGGTGCGTTTCAGAAATTTTGCGCGCGAATCTCAAAAAAGGCACTACGTGATAATTAAATTTAATTATTAAATAATGAAAAAATTAAAAATAATTGTATAGGTACGTTTTTTAAGCAATAAAGATTACAAATAAAAATAATTTGTTCATTTTGGAGTTTCGTGCATATTTCCTATTGAACTCCTCCTAAACGGCTGGGCCGATGTTGATGAAATTTTTATGTGTATTCAAGAGGATTCGCGAATGGTTTAGATTAATAATTGGACCCGGAATTTTATTTGAACAGAACGTCTGTTGGGTCAGCTAGTTATAAATAAAACTATTTTACGGATTTTATCGAGTTTGTATTTGATTTTTGATTATCCAGCGTTTCGAGCACTTTACAATGCTCATGGTCACAAGTGGACTGACCATGAAAATAGATTTATAAAATAGTTTTAACACCGTGACAGTAAAATAGATTTATTTATAATAGATTGTATTTATACTCTATAACTCGAATTTCAAAGAGCACTCACAAATATATGAATACGTTCATTAAACTGCCTAAAGATTGCACTCTGGTAATAAGAAATTGTAAGAACAAAATCCATTTTATCTCAAAATACTCGTTAAATCGAAAACTCTTTAACTCAAAAACTTGTTGTTTGCATTTTCCTTGACATTCGAACTATGAACATTCTACTGTAATTATATCTTACTTCGTCCGCATACGAATATACATTATATTATGGAACTATATTTCAAGAATTTCTTTATAAGTTTGATTTGTAAAGTTTTAGGTTCCTTGGTAAGTTTACAAACAAATATTATCGTGCGGTCTTTATGATTAGAAAACTTTGATGTAAACTGGTATTTTGTAAATGTACATTTAATAAATACTCATGATCTAACTTCAGTCTTTTTTTTTTTTTTGGGGTGGGTTGCGGTCGTCGCGCCTCCGCACCACTCCGTCCGGGGCGACAGAGGGGCTTAAGCACGCAGCTCCCGCAACCCACCCGAACACCACGTCGCCTTCGTCGTTGGGCCGACCACTGGAGCAGGGTTACTTGTCATCAGTGGTCGGCCCGACGGAATACCCCCTACCTGGGGTACCCTCTCATCGACCAACGTTCCCCCCTCGAGGAGGACGTCGGTCTTTCCTCACGCGGTCGGCCTCTCGGCGGATGACGGACTAATCCCCGGTCACATCACGCGCGGCCTCGGCTAGGGCGGCATTGCACGCAGGTACTCCCGCCTGCGCCGCCCCAGTCGCCAGCGGCGGGTTGCATCATCGAGGCTGTGCTCCTCGCGCTCGCGACCCGCCGCCTCCTTCTGCGAGATAACTGCCTCGCAGAAGGCTGCGACCGCGTCCCAATTCCTGATGCTGCCGATCATCTCCCTAGCGATGGTCGGCAGCGTCAGGTCTGCACCGATGATTGCGACGAGTTCACGACGCGGCTTTGCCCAAGCGGCACAGACCTCGAGCGTATGCTGCGCCGTGTCCTCGTCGCAATCGCAGTGGTGCCAGGACGGAGTTCTCTCCCTCCTAGCGACCCTGTACAGGTACTTGCCGAAGCATCCATGCCCCGTCAAGACCTGTACGAGTCGGAAGGAGAGCACCCCGTGCCGCCTTTCCAACCACTGCATCAGCACCGGCTGGAAGGCCTCCACGGTCCAAACACCGTATCGAGGCCTCTCCAGCCGGTCTGCCCAACGGGCGATGACGTCCCGGCGGGCGTCGACGCGCCAGGCGGTGAGCTCCTTCAAGGAAACAACACCGCAAGCGCACCCCCGACACCCGCCGATACAAGTCGGCGAGCATTTCCGCCTCCAGGTCCCACGGGGGAGTCCCGGTCAATAGTCACGCCGCCTCCATCGCCACCGTGCGGTAGCTAACTTTAGTCTAACAGTTTATTGCGAAGTGTTTGTTTTATACCCGAGCCGTGCCTTAAATTTTGAGTGTGATACAATTAAGAATGTCATGGGCCCCTATAACCCACGGGCTGCTCTTTGCTCTTTGGCCCAACTAACTATACATGTACATTTCAATTTTAGTGACGAGTTTTAGCTATATTTCTTTTTTAAGATAGGTTTTTTTCAATATTGTAATTTTTCGTGTTAACAGATTATTTTTCACGATAGTATTTAATATCTGGATGGGCCAGCCATGGATGTCAAGGAACCGGTGGTTGGCCCAATGACGATGGGGAGGGGATGCGGTAGGTTATAGGGCCGCATGCCGCCCATCCGTCGCCCCGGGCAGAATTAGTTATTTAACTTTGACCCACATTTTTAATACAAATTTATTCTCAGTACAAAAGGAAAATGAGTCTGCTCTGTTACCACACGAAGAATATCTTAATAATTTTTATTATTGCTTGAATGTTTAATAAACACTTTATTGGTGGCATTGTTAACTGTTACGTTTCTTCCAGACGAATAAACAAAAATTTATTCGTATATATTCCTTAAACACTCATTATTTATAACCTTAATTCTTGTATCATTGTATAATATTTTGTATAAAATTCTATGTGCAAAAATAAATAAAAATATTCACAATTGATATACAATTGTAAGAGGAATCAGAATTACTTTTTACTGAGAATTATTAAAAGAAATAATGTACTATTTGCTATTCAAGATTTTTTTTTCTTTTATCTAGGTGAAGACTTATTCGGCCACATGAAAATAATGAAAAAGTGTAACCAAAATACGTAAATAAAATCCAAAAAGGCTTTACCTTCCTTAGTTAGTTCCTTCCTAGTTATTTTCCTCGAAAAGGAAATTGCGAGATCCTCATTTAGTTAACAAAACAATTTCCATCAGAGTTTATAACAATAAAAATATACTTAAAAAGCCTCATAACTTTGTTCAATAAAATTTCTTTACGTTCATTTTTTTTAAAGAATTATAGGTTAGTTAATTATAGGTCATTCGCTGTCAGGTTTACGGTTCAAGATAGCAAAATATGTTTACGGTGTAATTTATTATAAAACAAACGATAGTGAATTGTGACTAATAACACATTTGCAATTTCTTTATACCGGGTATATAACAGTCAAAGGTAACAATTATGGTATTCTTTCCTTTTATGGGCATTCCTATGGCTAACAATCAATGTTGATAACGCTTCTATACTTTAAAAACGTATCGCATTTGTAATATTTGATTTAAATTGCCCGACGTTTCGAACACTTTTCATCGTTCATGATCATGGTTATCTCACGTCCAAAATGTCATCCTTATTATATATATTTATATCTACTCGCTATAGAACCAGTTATTAAATTTTGAACCACATTTTGACACATATCTTGCCAGTACAAAAAGAGAATGATTGTATATGAAAAAAATTAAATTATTATATTATAAGAATTTATTAATTTAAACTTAACAAATGTAATATTCTACAGTGTGACCGTGTACCGACCCGGTGGTATTACATATCCGTGCATATCCGTGGTATATACATTAGATTAATTAGGTTTAAATTATTCAAAACACAGGGCACGGGAATTGGTCGACAGCGTCGGGAATTGGGACGCGGTCGCAGCCTTCTGCGAGACAGTGATCTCGCGGAAGGAGGCGGCGGATCGCCTGCGTGAGGAGCGCAGCCTCGATGAGGAGATCCGCCGCCGGCGACTGGGGCGGCGCAGGCGCAACAATCTGCGCCTCATGCCGCCCTAGCCGAGGCCGCGGGTGACGTGACCGGGGATTAGTCCGTCACCCGCCGAGAGGCCGACCGCGTGAGGAAAGACCGACGTCCTCCCCGAGGGGGGGACGTCGGTCGATGGGAGGGTACCCCAACAGGGGGTATTCCGTCGGGCCGACCACTGACGACAAGTTAACGCTGCTCCAGTGGTCGGCCCAACGACGAAGGCGACGTGGTTTTCGGGTGGGTCGCGGGAGTTGCGTGCTTAAGCCCCTCTGTCGCCCCGGACGGAGAGGTGCGGAGGCGCGCCGACCGTGACCCACCCACAAAAAAAAAAAAAAAAGTCAAAAATTAAATGGGAAGGAACAAATGCGATAAAATCCGTAAAAATTGCTTCATTTAAAATGTTTTGTACTAGTTAATTGTAGTTCTCAGATTTGGCAGAATGTAATGTTTTACATTGACGCCCCTCACTAGGTGGATCGATAACCCGGTGAAAGTTGCTAGGCGTCGTTGGCTGCAGGCGGCACAGGATCGCATTCTGTGTCGTAACATAAAGGAGACCTAAAACCAGTAGTAGATGGCAAGGGACTGAAATTAATGAATAATGGTGAAGGTTTTACATAGAATGATTTTAAAAATAATGTCGCGACTAAATTATAATTTGGCAGAACCTTAAGAGGTTTTTAGAGGCTATATTTTCTCTATACAATCAAATATGTTTAAGTATCAAAGTTTAAGTATCTTACCAATACATAAACTTCCCAGTGATGATCTCTAGATAACAACTAAAACTTGGATATAACAGGGCCTAAGGCGGCCGTCTAACGAGATTGGGAAGCTTGTTAAAGGAGCTCGGTCAACCGACTAGTTTGTTACAAGTATCAGGTATTAGTATCTCCAGCTACTATGTTAGACATCGATATTTCTACAATAGCTATTAATACAGAAAACTCTGACGTAAGTAATATGTATCTCTCATAAATATTGCTGAGAAAAATTATGAATGAAATGGTAAGAACCAATATAGGGCATTCCATTATTGATTTTGAAATGGAGGAAAGTAATGGTGATCCGCCATTTTCTTACTGTACAATATTCTGTATACTTGAGTTGTAAAGGATATACGTGATATAATGGAGGTTGAATAGGATACAAGGAAATTTCCTATTAGCATCTAGAAATAGAACTTTTGAGATTTCCACAGAACTTCGAATATTTACGTGTTACGTCTACGCTGACTTGCTTAGCATCGTCAGAAACTGGGAAGCTATTGCTGCAACAAGACAGTTCTTAAGAAAAAAAGTCGTGGAGCAGGTCACGGAGATGAACCTCCATGATGGTCTGCTTTACTGGAGGGCCAGATCTGAGCACTTGCACCTACTGGCAGCCTAGTCGAGCCCACGGATGGTCGAATTGGACAGTAGTCTGCCAACTGTAGCGAGACTGAAGACACGATGAGAAAAATCATACGGGTTATGAAGTCCCACATCGCCCTTCCATTGCCCTGAATAGTTGAACGAGGTGTAATCATACTATATCAGGGTTAAATAGACCGTGACCCAATTGCATTCATTTGGGCCACGTAACAGCAAGTTGGGTTTGGTGTCTCTATTACAAAGCGGGTGTCTTTATCGTTTATAGCACTTATAACTAGAAAGTACGGTGAGCAATGCCTCCTTCTAATTTTACGAAGGAGTTTCGATCAACGCATAATCCAAATCTCTTCAATACAGAAATGCATGTTTTATGCTTTTTTTCAAAGAAGATCTCAATTATAATAAAAATTCGTTTCTCAAATAGCATACTAAGTCGTGGGCATATATAAGCATATTATGTATGTTTCTTATAATCTATATGGTAGGTTTTTAACCTGAAACATATGATCTGTTCGAAGCTTTAAGTCGTCGAAATCTAATGATACAATAGAACTGTTTTTGAAAAAATATCTTCTACAGTACGTCTTTATTTTCTAAGCCAATATATGTCCAACTGTTGGGGCTGCTTCCCTGTTCACGCCTCCCCCACTAACAAGAAAATTTACTTATTATACCATAATCGGTTCAATTGGCATCCATTTTCATGTCAAGTTTTTTTCTCCTGCATCCATGTTATCTGCGTATTAAATCCTTTAGTTGATCTTTATGACATCCACGGACAAGAAAGGGGCTGGTGAATGATATTCTTACTCCATCACTATAACCTACAAAATGATGACTCCGTATGAATCTGCAGCACCTATGCGTGATATTTTAAATTTTACTGTAAACTATTTACAGTAAAAATTAAAATAACATGCTTAATGGACGTAGTGGTCTAAATAATGGCGTCCCATCTGTGTTGTTCTATTCTCGCGTAAGAGTGCTATCCATAAACGGTTATTCTGAGTCTGGGTATAATTCTCCATTAATTGTACCTTCGGATAGTCTCCCGTGATAAAAGGATTTATTCCTCAATAATGGGTTCCCCATTACACTGACACTAGGATTATCAGAAGTGCGAAGAGAGAGCAAGGTCTTCTTAGTATTATCAAACGGTATTCGTTGCAAGTTATGTTGGTTTAAGCGCCGACCACTACATATTCCAACGATCTAGTGGAGGTCTTATACACGTCCAAGACTCACTTCAGGGCGGTAATGGGAGACTTCAACGTGGAACTAAGCAAAAGGACAGACGATGAGCTAGGAGTGGGTCAATATGGATTTTGGCAGAAAAACCATAGAGACCACCCAATTTTTTAGAGAATAAAGGTCTTGAAGAATGGTTGTGATAAATTTTCTTTCTTCAAGAAACAGCCACAATTGGAGTGAATTTAGGTTAATCCACATGGTTCAACTAAAAATGAGATAGACTTAAAACATTTAATGAAATCTCTGTGAAAAGCAGATTAAAAACTGGGAGTGATCACCGGGTGGTTCGTTCATGTATAGGTCGGAGTAGACTAATTACTCCGAACTATACTAGTCAATACCAGAATTACGAAAGCTTTCAGTTTGAATCATGCAATTGATTCTATTATCTGAAAAGGAGGCTCGAAAGTGTTTTATTTTCAAGTTTGTTTTCAAGAGTTATTTCGAACCGACTCACGTGCAAACTCTACGACTTTCAGACGCTTGAACAAGCTACATCCCGAAAAGGTATAGTACCATAAAGAAGAAGAAGACCGAGAAGATTGATCGGCGTTTGTGATTTATGAGAAAGTTCATTATGAGAAAAACCTTTGATTCTGTTAAAATTTAGGCAGTTCTGCAGTCCCTTAAGCCGCGCCAAATTGACTATCGATTCATCGAAGTACTGAAATATTTATATAGGAACGCTACTATATCGGTCCGCATCCGGAATAGGAGTACGGAACCGATCCAGTTGCAGTGAGGTAAGAGACATAGAGACGTCATCCCTGAAACAGTTGACCACTGCGCTGGAAGTAATTTCCATTTCTCTCCCATTAAGAAGAAGGCTTTAAACCCTCGGTGGGATGTATATGAGTTGTGAAGAGGGATAGTGATGATGATCTTAATATTTTTATAAACACTTAATTCAATTTCAAATGAATATTTACGAAAAAATTTGATTGTGTGGTTTTATGAAAACCACGGTGAAAGTGAAACGTTTTTTCGCATTAAAAAATAGCAACATTTACATTAAACACTGATAAAAACAAACAAATAGCGTGGAGCACTGGCACAAATGAGTAATAGTCTACACTAAGCGGTCAGCTGATGCGAACCATAGGCGCCGCTATATTGACCTCGGCTGCTCTGTCGAGCGCCTTTCACTTTACCCGTACTCTGCGGCCGACCGTCACGCGACATGCAATAGATGGACGAAAAAGTTTGAGGCGATAAAATAAAACTTTCATTTAAAAACCAGCTTCAATAAATCATGAAGTAAAAGGAATTGCTTTAATTGTATAACGAGAGACAATTTGATAAATAATTTAACGTTTTCCGATCACGTATTGAATAGCGACCGCAATGCTATACAACTTTTGAAGGCTTTAGACAGACGGTAATCCATTTACGCTTAGGAATCCTGCATTGGATTTCGGCGATAATAATGTTACAAATGTATGTTCTTAATCCTATGAGCGCTAATGGAATAGCATGTACAATTACTAGCATTATGGATACAATTCATTAAAACACAACTTATATTCATACAACATGGAGACTCCGTCTTGAAAACACGGTGAAAAATGTTGTCCGTGCATATCGTAAAATATGACTAAAGGATATAATTTGTAATATACTCGTAGGTAACAACTATGGAAGAGATAGAAAATTCAAAAAAAAACCTTATACCGTATTTGATCAACATGATGTGTCAATTTCCCCTCTATTGAAAATAAATTCAGAGCAATACAAGTTGTATTTCTTTGAATTAAAAAGTATTCCGTGAGGTGTCGAAGTAAGAATATAATTAACTACTCCCATTTCATGCCTGTGAGTATAGTAAAAGACATCTGAGGGATCATATAATGCAGGTAGCATCTATGATAGAGAAGGAAACTTGGAATAAAATCCAATACCAACCCGTCCGACCAGTGTCAATTTCTTTCCTTTTCATTGTGGAGGAGACTTGCGCCCAAGAGTGGAACGTCATCGTCATCACAACGTTGCGCATATAACCTATGATAATAATGATTTTATGAAAAATTAAACGTAAAGGCATTTTTTACAAATAAGCTTTTGTTTACATGTACTAAGAAGAAAATTTTAAACTTCAAATTGAATCAAAACAATCAATTAATTGTCCGTGTGCTGATGGAGTAAGAATAGAATTCACCACTCCCTACTTACCAGTATGTGTGGTAAAATACGATTAAGAATGAAAAGAAGACGAGATTGTTAAAAAAGCCACGAAATCCTTAGGATTTGTGATGAGAATTTCGACTTGTTTCAGGGAGATTAAAACTCTTAAAATACTTTATTGTGCGTTTGTTAGGAGCGTACAGAGCGTGGAATGCGGTTCACAAATATGGAATCCTAGATATGATAAATACATTACCAGGATTGAAAGTATTCAGACTGGAAGTATGCCCCGCCTGGGAGCCTCAGCGCCACGTCCTGTCAACGGAGATAGGAACAACGGACCTGTCGTTGCCGACCATCATCTCCAAGATGCTCAGCAGCGACAGCTGTTGGTCGTCGATGGCCTCCTTCTGTGAGGCTGTCGTGACAAGGAAGGAGGCCGCGGAGCGTGCCCGCGAGGCGCTTGCGTCCGCTGACTCGCTCTGTCAGCGGCGACCAGGGAGGAGGAGACGCCGTTATGCTCTTCTTCTCCCACCGCCCTGAATGATGACAGGACGTGGCCAGACGGCCAAGCGTTGGGGTGTCGGGGATAGAATGTCATCAGATGATCGCTCTGGCACCCCGTAAAAGCGCGGAAGGGGCCGCTGTGGTTTTAGTGGGTATTTCGGTCATATTTGTGGCCGGCGAGTCCCACACACACTCCCGTCTGTAACCGGCGGGGGAATAGTGTGCGTAAATGCATTTCCACAGCGTGAACAACAAAAAAAAAAGGATTGAAAGTATTCAAAAGCGGTTTATTAAATATTTATGCTACCGCGCTAATATAACATTCAGATCTACCGAATACTTACAACTATGTACTAAATTTCACATTCTTCCACTGTCCAATAGACGCGAAATCTCAGATGTTACTTATATTTTAAAAATCATCCGTAACAATATTGAAAGTCCCGAGCTTCTCTCTAAAATAAATTTTAATATTCCAGTCAAATCCACACGGCATCATACTCCATTAAACCGTAGTACCTACTAATTACAGACAAAATAGTTTTTTATGGCGAGCAGGAAGGAGACTTAACACAAAATGTAAAGTACAAGACGTTGACGTATTTAACACAAGCGAAGTAACAGTGAGAAGATTGCTAAGCCAGGGATTTTTTATGAACTATAATTATATGTAATCTACCTAATTTTGTTAACTATTTATAATGTCTACAGTCTTTTTCAATTTAAAATCTATACCAATAAATAAAATTGGAGTGTCTGTTTGTAATGTCAAAATAATAGGCTTTTTTCATGCTCACACGGTTATTTGCACGACACCTATGTCTAAAATAGCAATTAAAAAATTTTTGTCTGTCTGTTTGTCTGTTTGTTCCGGGTAATCTTCAAAACGGCTGGACCGATTTCAAAAATTCTTTCACCAATGGAAAGCTATAATATCAGGGCGTAAACTAGGCTATATTTTATCCCGGTATTCCCACGGGAACGGGAACTATGCGGGTAAAACTACTATAACCTATAACCGAAGCGAAGCGAGGGCGGGTTGCTAGTGTATCATATTAGCGGAGACCTATCATTAGCGGTCTGATGTATATCAAGTATTTTAATATTTTTGTTGTGCTGTTGGTCTTCCAAATATAAATAAATAAATAAATAAATAAAAAAGGGATATAATATGCATATAACATCTATGCAAGGGGTGGTGTAGTGGTGGGACCATACTGTTGACAGTCGTCTGTCTACAGCCGCGGGCCGGCCCGGGTACCACCACTCTCGCAGACTATCGACATCCGAATAGTAGCAATTTGTTACATCGCTTTGTTCGGTGAGCAAGAGAGAGACTGAAGTCCAACTTTTTGAGGGTGTTTGCGTGTGGTGGGTTTTGGTAATACCTTTAGTATCACCGAAGTACCGAACCTCATTGCACGCATTTACACTCCTTTCACTTTTTTCGCGGTAGGACAGGCCTGTCCATGAGCGGTAGCAACATTTGCCATCAGCGGTACTTTTTTCTCATTTTCCACCGTTTGCAATAAAAAAAAGATGGAAAACTGATTTTTGTTATTGCAAGCAGTGGCAAACGAGCAAACAGTACATCTGATGGTAAGTGTTGCTGTCGCTCATGGACCTTTACAAGGCCGCTGCCTACTGCGAAGAAAGTGAAGGGAGTGTGAATGCGTGCATTAAGGTTCGGTGATACCAAAGGCACCACCGAAACACTCCACACGCGAACACCCCCAGAAAGTTGGGCTTCCGGCTCTCTCGCTCTCCGAATGAAGCGCAGTAACAAAATGCTACTACTCAGACGTCGATTTTCTGCGAGAGCGAGGTACTACCCCGGACGGACCGGCCCGCGGCTGTAGACAGATAACTGTCGACAGTGTGGTCCTACCACTAGTAGATAAATATATAAGAAAAATAAAAGTCTATACAAATATGTCTGACTAGCGTGTGTAATAGGTTAATTTCATTTCTATTGTAGTGTAGGCTCGGGCCCGGCAGTGAGACAAAGAACAGTGACGATGATAATGATGATGATGAACCAGTTTATTACTTTATTCAATTTATACGAAATAAAAGCTCTTCACGAGATTTGTTTGTGTAAATGTATGCCATTTGAAAGCCACTTTCCTTGTGGTAGTTCTTAGCATTGTTTGGTTAATATCCTTCTAATAGTTAAAGAGTATGCTCTTTTTCAAAATGATATAATGGCATATGATTACTCGATTAAGTGCTTCACGCATGCCGTTATGATCGTTAAATAAATGACAATTAATTCATAATTCCTGTTGAAGAGAACGTAATACTTTATTTTAGTTTATGTCGGGGATTATTCAACATTTTCAATATAACTTATTTAAGTTAAAACTACACATATATAAGACGCATTCATGCCAGTTCAGGGAATTCCAGTTTTAAAACGAATGACAACCAAACTTTGCCTTTGATCAAATATTTACAAACTACCGTACATGCAGTTTGAAAGTTAAGCAGATGTACAAGTTATACAATTGTTTTCCTAGACTTCTGATGATTTTAACTCTTATCATTCAACTTTGAATGCATTTCGACGCAATTGGGTGGCTAATCTTTGAACATATGTAGCCTAAATCTAGAAAATGAATATTTTTTTCACGGTTACTTGTATTGTGTTGCCATATAGGCAAGCTATCAATTTATTTCAATTTTATCAAGTAAATTGCATTAATTTCAATGCAATTAATATAGTTTTTAATTTGATTTCATTATATTCTAAGAATACTATTCACTACCCCGAATATTGCCCGTGGATGTCATAAAAGACGACAACGGAATGCTTGTTATACGCAAACAATATATATGCAAGTGAAGAATAACTGGAAATAAAACCCTATAGCAACCCGTCTGTTCAGCGTGATGTTGCAGGTCAAATTCGCTTCTATCGAGGAGGCTCGAGCCCAGCATTGAGACGTATATGAACTAAAATAACAAAAATGTTTATTGATTTTAATTCATTAGACCGTCATCAGACTATTATTTATTTAATGATAGTCATCAGACTGTCATTAATCTTAGTATAAAAAATATTAAATTCAGCTAATAGGTTAACACTACATTTGTTACTCTTGAGGCGCTACGAAGTTCGTCGGGTCAGCCAGCATGAAATAAAAGTTTTTGCGAAGTCATCACAAAATTTACCATATTAATTTGATTGATTACGGTAACCTCGCCGTTAATTTATTTTGCATGAATATATTAATAACTTTTTTAGAAGTAGTATAAGAATATTATAATGAACGAATAAATCACTTTTTAAAGTGAAACTTTTATTACATTTCAAATTTCGTTCATTTATTGCATGTCGCGTGACGGTCGGCCGTGGAGTGGGGGTAAAGTCAAAGGTGCTCGACAGAGCAGCCGACGCCGATATGGCGACGTTCGCATCAGCTGACCGTGTAGTGACTATTATATTACTATAGACTATTACTCATTTCTGCCAGTGCTCCACGCTATTTATTTGTTTTTATCAGGGTTTTTAATGTAAATGTTGATATTTTTTTGTAATGCGAAAAAAAGTTTCATTTATAATGGTTTCATAAAACCATACAATCAAATGTTTTATAACGTTATAAAGATTTCTTTTGCCTGCCATCATCATCCCATGCTAAGTGGGGTTGGCACAACATGTTCTTATCTTCCATCGCCTGCTGTCATACCAGGGGCACAGCTAGACCGTTGCTTACCGTAAAAAAATGCTCTTCTTAAACCTCGTTTAAAGCAGGATATGTCATAACGCTCGAGAAACACAGCAGCAGGTAGTTCATTTCAGAGCCTGCACGTATGTGGGCGAAATGATCGCTGCAAACGTACAGTTGAAGACCATAACGTTGTCAGGTAAAATGGATGAACCCTGTTGCGGTGAAGAGTGATACGTTGGTAAAAGGGTGACGGTGGTACCAATTCAAGCAGTTCCATAGAGCACTCCCCATGAAAGCGCCGGTGTGCACTCACTGCTTTCATACGCATATCTTCATTCACACAGTCCATCCATTACTTTTTGGGTCTCCCGCGCTTCTTAGGTCCATCCACAATCATATCGATAACCCGACTTGACACATGCCTTTCATCTCCCCTCGTCACATGTCTATACCAAGATAATCTCGCGCTCCTAATCTTCTCTATCACTGGTGCCACTTTCAGGCTTCCCCTAATATACTCCTTTTTTATCTCATCTAAGCTTATGACCCCACACATCCATTATTTATAACGTAAGAAAGATCAATTTATTAATATGAGGTTCTCCGTATGGTGACGGAATAAGAATACAGTTCACCATCCCCTTTCTTGTTCATGAATGTCGTAAAAAATGACTAAGATGTTAGTCGTTTTTTGCATAGATATGTAAGTGAAGGTAAACTCACAATAGAACCCTGTACCAGCCCGAATGACTAGCGTGCTATGGTAGGCCAGTTTTCCTTTTTTCTGAGTGATATTTTTTAGGGTACCGTACCCAAAGGGTAAAAACGGGACCCTATTACTGAGACTTCGCTGTCCGTCCGTCCGTCCGTCTGTCACCAGGCTGTATCTCAAGAACGGTGATAGCTAGATAGTTGAAATTTTCACAGATGATGTATTTCTATTGCCGCTATAACAACAAATACTAAAAATAAAATAAATATTTAAGGGGGGCTCCCATACAACAAATTTGATTTTTTGCTCAATATTGATAATGGCAATAGGGAGGCACTTGTTTATCTAGTCAATGGTACGGAAGCCTTCGTGCGTGAGTCCGACTCGTTCTTGGCGAATTTTTTAAATAAATGTAAACTGTAAATTTCATCATGATTTGCAAATTATAATCTTTGTGTTAAGAGTAATCCTGCTAATATAATACAAAGCACGTCCAAAAATAACCACTTATCATGCAAGTAAAAGAGCCTGTCAAGGTTAGGGTATTAACTTTAATTCGAGGGCATATCAAAGCATATTTAAAATAATACGAGAGCTACACTTTCAGAAACATGTACATATTTTAACATATATAATCTTGCGTGAAAAGTAATATATGTAAGGATTATTTCATAACCAAGATATTTGTTTTTAAAGGCGTGTCTTCTTTATTCATTACTAGCAACCCGCCCTCGCTTCGCTTTAGTTTCAGTCGCTTTACCCTCGTAGTTCGCGTTCCCGTGAGAATACCGGTATAAAATATAGCTTAAGTTACTCCCTGATATAGCTTTTTATTGGTGAAAGAACTATTGAAATTTATTCGGTGGTGATGGAGTAAAAATTCAAATCACCGTGTGGTGATGGAGTAAGAATACAATTCATCACATATTGCCCGTGGATGTCGTATAAGACGACTAAGGGATATAATGTGCACGTAACGTCTGTGGGCTGTGATGATGATGATGATTCGGTGGTTTAATCGTGAAAGCGTAACAAACAAACAAACTTACTTTCGCATTTATAATATTAGTAAGGATATTAAAAACTAGCTGAATATCAATATCGTTCTTGTTTTGTAGACAGCGGCGTTAAATCCTTTTGAATTCTAATTTTCATTTTATTACAGTAGCGACGCGTCCCCGCTTCGATTCGGTTCCAGCTGCTATGTACCAACAATTTAAATCTATTTTAATGCTACCTGACCCAACAGACGTTGTTCTGTTCAAGCAAGTGTTCAATTGTGGATATAAACCATTGTCGAATCCCCTTGAACACACACAAAAAATTTCATCAACATCGATCAAGCCGTTTAGGAGGAGGCCAGTGACATACACACGTACACAAGAAATTTATGTATAAAGATATAAAGCGGAAGAGTTTGTTTGTTTGAACGCGCTAATCTCAGGAACTACTGGTCCAATTTGAAAAATTCTTTCAGTTTTAGATAGCCCATCTATCGAGGAAGTCTTTAAGTTATATATCATCACGCTAAGACCAATAGAAGCGAACCAATAATGAAAAATGCTTTAGAATCGTTTTTTTTTTCTTTTTGAGAGCTTCCTTTTTTTCCTTTTGAGAGCTTTGCATGCAATACATAAACGATTAGGTTTCGCAAAAATCAGGTGTGACAGAATTGTATTATTTAAAAATATTTTCACCTTCTACGTAAACAAAGTCGCGGGTTAAAGTTAACATTAGCTCAAAGTAACAGTTCCACGCGGACGAAGTCGCGGGCATAGGCTAGTTAACAATATCTTTGTATATTAAGTTTGAGTCCCGGACTTGGCAAAATTTTATAGGATTTTCCTAAAAGCAAAGATAGCCTAAGTTTACTCCTTATAAAGCTTTCTGGGAGTACAATATTATCGAAACTGATCCAGCCCCTTTCAAGTTTACCCGGAACAAACAGACAGACAGATATACAAACGATTTTTATAAACTGGTTATTTAGGCATAAGTATAGTGTAACCCTAAGAGCATGAAAAAAACCTATTATTTTGACATTAAAAAAAATCTGTAATAACGTTATTGTTGTTGTCGACTTGTTTGGACGTCAGACATCTTAGACCGCCCGTGAGCATGAATGCTGTAAAGTATTCGAAACGTTGCGCAATCATAAATCTAATACAAAGTAGTTTTATTTACAACTAGCAACCCGCCCTCGCTTCGGTTTGAGTCGTTTTCCCCGTGTAGTTCCCGTTCCCGTGGGAATACCGGGATAAAATATAGCCTAGTTTACGCCCTGATATTATAGCTTTCCATCGGTGAAAGAATTTTTAAAATCTGTCCAGCCGTTTTGAAGATTACCCGGAACAAACAGACAGACAGACAAAAATTTTTTTACCTGTATTTTAGGCATAGGTGTCGTGCAACTAACCGTGTGAGCATGAAAAAAGTCTATTATTTTGACATTACAAACAGACACTCCAATTTTATTTATTGGTATAGATGTGTAGTGCTTGCGAAACATCAGATGGCATTATTACAAACAGACGCTTCAATTTTATTTATTTGTATAGATTTCAGTTTTGATAAGGTAATATGTTATGATTATTATCTCCATTTATTTTCACGGGACCTTTAATAGGGAAGATATCCGATCCTTTAATAGGCTTATATAGGGACATGGGTTCAACGCGCAGAGTCCCTTGGAGAATATTTAATCTATAAATGGTATCCCATTTTATATTAAGTTACAATGGATATCAATGATATTAAATCAAATAAAATGATCATTGATAATAATCGTCATTTTCCATGTGATGACGGAGTAAAAATATAATTCGCCATCCCTTTCTCACCCGTGGCTGTCGAACAAGATGACTAAGGGATGCAATATGCATATAACATCGGTGCAAGAGAGGGAAAACTCGAAACAAAACCCTATAATAACCTGTTTGACCAGCGCGGTGAAGTAGGTCAATAGCCCTTCTATTATAGCCCTTCTTCTAGCTTCGAGCCCAGCAATGGAATGTAAATGAACTGATCATTAATTAATTGAATTTTTTTTTCATTGTTTTCGTTATGCATCAGATGACGATGACGGTGGTGGTGATGATGACGATAACGATGATGATTGATGATGATGATGGCGATGACGATGACAATAATGATGGCGATGACGATGACAACGATGACGATAACGATGACATAACGGTGACGATAACGATAACAATGACAACGATGATGGCGACGATGACTACGACGATGACGATGACTATAACGGTAACAATATTGATGAATTATAAAATTTAATTCCCTATTTTCCCCCTTTAAACGATGAAACTTGATAAAAGCTGGAAACAAGTGTTTATTTACTTTTACTGACGATACCGATGATACTCTACATAGAAATTGTGAACACCCAACGGTAAAACTATTGCATGATAATGGTATCTTATCTCTCTATCACCAACCCTTATATTGCTTTGATCGTTGTAATAGCCGTCTAAAGGTTCATTTCCGGGCATCGCGCGCAGCCGCGATCGATCGCTTACGATTCTCGCAGTCGTAAGCGTACGATCGCGCGCGGGCGATGCGACAATAGTTAAAGAATGAAAATGTATGGCGTCGTTTCTGTCTTTGGCCGCGTGCGACAGTCGCGTACCTCGAAAACGGCATACATTTTCATACTTTAACTATTGTCGCATCGGCCGCGCGCGATCGGACACTTACGACTGTCGCGCGAGGCAGCGATCGGCCGCGATGCACGGAAATGAACCTTATTTATGTCCCACTGTTGAGCTTGAACCTCCTCTACAATGGGAGGGAAACTGACCTTACTATACCACGCTGATCAGATGGGTTGGTATAGGGTTTTATTTCGAGTTTCCCTTCTCTTGTATGCATGTTATATCCCTTAGTCATCTTGTACGACATCCATGGGCAAGATAGGGAGTGGTGAATTGTATTCTTACTCCGTCACCACATGAAAAAGGTACGATAGAACAAAAGATATTACGACCTCAAGTAGTTGGGATAAGATCTGAGATGATGATTATGACTATGACGATGACGATGACGAATTTAATAAATCACAATTCAAAACGTTCGTTCCTTATAAATTTTGATCATATTTTTATAATACACTCTACAAATACTGCACAAGCAAAACTTTTTAATGGCTATCCATATATTTTCCCTTTAAGAGTCTTTGGATTACAATATTTAGTAGGAACGTTGAATTTTTATCCCTAAATGTTTGCTAATAAGGTTGAATTTAATATTCGTGCTAGTTTGTATCTCTTTTGAAACTGTAATTAACTGTGTTATTACTTGTGCCATATCGACCGAGTTGTTTATTTAATAGCCTTATTTGTGTACTATTTTTCTTGCGATATTTTGGGATGGCCTACGGGTACAAGGCCTTTTGAGGCATAAAAATATTTTGCTTCGGTTTATTATTGTGTATTCTTATTATCTCGTAGTACAATGGTACAATTGCAATATATTCATTACTAGCAGACCCGGCCACGCGTTGCTATGGCTAATGTTTTTGTTATATTACATCTTATTAAACTATTACTTAAGTGGAACTGTAGGAGAACATCTGTCATGGAGGTCGTCATATTTTTTTACAAATGGCATCTATGTAAAAAAGCAAGTTAAAATCGTATATGACACGTTTGTAGGTTTGACATAGCAGTGCCATCTATTAATTAATTACTCAATCCAGTCAACAGATATCGCCATCTGTTAAAATCGTTTGGAGTTAACAGATAATTGTGGATGTCAAATAATAGATATATATAGGTAATACAAATAATTTGCAATAAAATAATATTGCGACTATAAATTAAGATTCAAATTCAAATTCAAATTCAAATACTTTATTATGCATAAACCCCGCGGGGGCACTTACATATGGTCACTTTTTTACATTTTTACCTTACACTACTACCGGATCGGAACGCGACCGCACTGAGAAGATCCGGCAAGAAACTCAGTGGGCTTGAGCAGTGGGCAGATGTAAGCTATCCTATCTTTCAAGTTGGATCAAACTGCACACGGTGTGCAAATTTGATTAAAATCGGTTAAGTAGTTTAGGAGCTCATCGCGGACAAACAACGTGACATGTAATTTATATATATTAAGATATTAAGAATGTTTATTTTCTAATTAAATTTGTTGCGGATCCCCAGACATTTAAAAGCATTGCCCACGACTTGACCTGAGCGTTAAACCTCGGTATCTTATACGGAGTCCATTGTGGATCCTAACTTACAGGAGTAACAGTGGTGGGAATATGGGGTGGGATTATACAGATTAGTTTAAAAACTGTTTATATGCACTGTAAACATTCTGAGCAATATTTGCAAGCCTCTTAAAATATTTGATTATTATTATCATTTGTATGGTTACGGAGTAAGAATACAATTAACCATACCCTCTCTTACCCGTGAGTATCGTAAGACCAATAAGGAAAATATAAAAGTAACATCTATGCAAGAGAAGGAAAACTCGATATAAAACTCATTCAAAACGTCTGACCAGCGTGGAGTATTAGGTCATTTCCCTGCTTTGTGGAGGCGGCCTGGACCGAACAGTAAGAGTTACATGGACTGAGATGAAGACAATTATCCAAAGCCATGATTTTTTTTAATTTTTATTCTCTATGTTACTAAAAAAACCCTACCTCAATTCGGGCATTTCAAATTTTACACTTAAAATATACCTGTATTTTTTACCTACTACCTTTACGTCCCTAACCCATGTAGTAAAGATTTTAAAATATAATGTATCACCCTATACTTGTCCGTGAGATTATAAAATAGCTTCAGGCAGTAATGCTTTATGAGTTGGTACTGCCTGAGGCGAACTACACATTCTTTGTAAGGAGGATTAGTCCAATATTGTACCTCAATAACTAATGGATCGATAAAGGGAAGAGAATGTACGATAAGCATGGGTGTGAACAAAATAAGTTTCATGTTATAGGGTAAAGAAGTAATGTACTTCCTTATTAGATTGTAGAAAAATGTGTGGAAATTATGCTATTAACAGATTCACATCTCAACTAATGGTGTTTTCTTTAGTTGATAATATTTAATATCATCGTTTTATATTATTGGCAGCTAATAAACTCATTTGCAAAAAAAACGGGCGGTTTTGATTTTCATTCATATTTAAAAAGATACAATACCAAAAAGGTTTCAATCGTTTGTACACGTTACTGGCCGGTTTTAAAAATGCTGTGGTATTTAAAAAAGTACGTTCTAAATTCAATTTTTCATTTGATGTTAATTTTTACAGAAAACCCCTTTTTATCCTACATTTTTGGCGCGAAGTTCCAGAAGTTAACATCGACTTTCATAACTTTTATTCAATTTTTATCGATTAATTTCATATCCTTGACTGTCAAAGCTTTATTTAATGCTGTTTGGCTGTATCAAAAATGGTAGATAAAGTGGTAAAAGCTACCAAAATTATCGCGCTGCTTGAAGAGGGTTGCAGCCAATGTTTCGTGGCTAGGAGGCTAAATGTTAGTCGCTCGACAGTCCAAAGGACCTGGCAGCGATATCAGGAGACTGGTTCCGTCGAGAGAAGGCCTGGTTCTGGAAGAAAACCATGTACCCAACCACGGGATGATCGTTTTCTTGTGAGTCGCGCATTGAGAAATCGCAAATCGTCGTATGTGGATCTTAAGAACAACCTCCAAGAAGTAAGAAATGTGCATATTAGTCTATGGACGGTCAGGAGGAGGCTTCTCGCTGCCAATATACGCAGTCACCGCCCGGCCCGCGGCCCCAAATTACTCCGTGAGCACAGAGTTCACAGGCTTAGGTTCGCTAGAAATTGTGAATCATGGACTCAAGACGATTGGAATAGGGTTTTGTTCTCTGATGAAGCCAGGATATCTCTGTTCGGTGAAGATCGACGTCGGCGAGTGCTAAGAAGACAAGGAGAACGCTTTGCAGAGGCATGTTTCGAAGAAATCACACCTTATGGTGGGGGCTCTGTTATGTTTTGGGCAGGAATAAATTCAATGGATCGTACAGAGTTAGTCTTCATTGAAAACGGCTCACTGACTGGGCATCGATACATAACGGAAGTTCTAATTTCTCATGCACAACCCGCATTGGCCGCTCTAGGTGAAGACTCGATTTTTATGGACGACAATGCTCGCGCCCACCGATCCCGCGATTTTAATGCGTATGTGCAAGAGGTCGGCATTCGTCGTTTGGATTGGCCAGCTCGAAGTCCCGACCTCAATCCCATAGAGCATGTCTGGGACGTTCTGAAACGGCGTGTGAGATCAGTACACCCGGCTCCGCAGACCATCAGAGAGCTGAAGAATGTGATTACTGCGGAGTGGGAACGTATTCCGCAAGCAAGTATCCGGGATATACTCGCTAGCATGCCCAGACGAATTCAAGCTGTTATTTTAGCTAGAGGGGGTCACACTCGATACTAAACATTTATCTGCTTTTACTTTATTAAAGAAAAACAAACAAAAAAACTTTTTTATTTTTACTTCATGAGCATATGCACTACTAGCGAATATACACTACTAGCGAGGTTTAGCATTATTTCCCATAAATTGTATCTAAATTTTATGAAATACTGATGAAAACGATTATTTTCTTATTAATTTAGCAAATTGTGTGGATAAAACTACCTATAATTATCAAACAAAGAAATATTAACATTTGAAATGGTTCATTGCTTAGGTGCCCGTTTTTTTTGCAAATGAGTTTATATATTAGGCTTTTTTTTTGGGTTACGGTCGGCGCACTCCTCGCTCCACTCCGTCCGGGGCGACAGAGGGCCGTAAGCACGCACACCCGTAACCCACCCGTGACACGTCGCCTTCGTCGTTGGACCGGCCACCGGAGCAGGGTGACTTGTCGTCAGTGGTCGGTCCGACGGAATACCCCTTGAGGGTACTCCCTCTCCTCGACCGACGTCCCCCCTCGGGGAGGACGTCAGGGCAGCATATACGTCACTGTAAATTTCATATCTATGCTGATGACATTCAAGTATATATTTCATTTAAGCCATCCGAAATTGATAATGCAATAGCTATTTTAAATGAGGATCTTTTAAGTATTGCTAGATGGTCTACCAATAATTGCTAGCTACTTAACCCAGAAAAGGCAAAATATTTATTATTTGGTAATAGCCACCCACTTGCTACACTGTGTCCATCATTGAGGGTTATGTTGCTGGGACAACCAGTTGCGCGCGTAATGGAGTCAAGAAATTTGGGTCTGCAGATGGATGCTAACTTACGATTCAAAAAGCACGTAATACATTCGGTAAGGAGTTGCTTTTAAACTAAAAGTTCTATATAGCAAATAGTTTTTGAGTTATGGAGGATTCAAAATTGACTCTAAATGGTTTGTTTAAACTCACACATGGTGCTGCTCGCAGCAGATAGTTCGTTTTTTATGACAAAATACAAAGTCTTGCTGGCAAGTCCAAGGTACATTTGTAAACATCATATTACTGAGAGGCTTTCTTCCGTGTACGATGGAGTACGCCTACGATTCACCACGCCTCTCTTTTACCATACCTACAGAGGTATGGTAAAAGATGACTAAGGGATATGGTAGATATATTACATCTATGCAAGAGAAGGATAACTCGAAATAAAGCCCTATGCCAACACGTCTGATCAACGTGATTATCTAGTAGGTCGATTACCTTCAACACCTTCACCCCGCGCATCACCAAACTATGACTGACGTGAGATGATAACCACGTTGAATGTTTCTTTTATGAATCACAATGATATTTCTATTATTTTTTGAATATTCAAATATAACAACTGTTTGTTCATAGTTTTAAGTTCTCTCCTGTCGGCTGTCTTCGTGATTCCTTTGTGTTCTTTTTTTGTTTCCTTATAGAATGGCGGTGAAGTCTGGATTTAATAGCATTTGGATCTAACAACACGCGGCCGCCATCATCTTTTAAGGTCTTCGACTGAATATGTATTGATATATCTATCGACAGTATGTTATACGAATATGGGACGGATGTTTGGATTATGAAGTGTCTTAAAAATGACCGATAACTCTATACCAACTTTATGCAAAGCAAGATAATCACTACAATTCTATTTACTTCGACACCTCATTCTATAATTATGATTTAATATTTAGCTTGACAAAAATATGTGAAATTACTAGAAATAATAAGTTTTTTAACATTTATTATGTTTCGCATATTCTAAAATTTATATTCACCATCATCATTTCAGCCTATCTCCGTCCACTGCTGGACGTAGGCCCCCCTCATGTTATGCTACAAAGTGCGGTCCTATGCCGCCTGCATCCAATGAAATTTATATTAAAAATATATAAATCAGACGTATTAAATTGTTACGATATTTATGGCCAGACTAGATATATGAATAATGGAACAGAGAAAAAATATCTATTGTTTCATATAACGCAGCAAATACTGCAGCATTCGTCCACTTAGAGTGCCATCCCCCAGGTACGTGTTCAACACAAGTTTCTCTTCGTACACTTAACAAGAGTTGTAAACTGTTAAACAACTTGAAGCTAAGCACGCGACGATTCACTGAGATTTAATTTAATTTTGTCCTGTAAATATTTGAGTGTTTAATTTTGCTCAATGAAATGCTAGGATAAAGTAATGCATTTTTAAGAAGTGGCAAGATACATAGCCTCAGTAGATAGTCTTTACTCTTTTCTTAAGGTTATCTGATGTTTACGCGAGTAATACACATTATAAATATAACTATGTTTACGAATTATACCGCATTTTTATTATATTTTTGATTTCCCGACGTTTCGAACACTTTTCATAGTTCGTAGTCACGGGCGGAGTGACTTATTGGAACCTTTTTCTTCTTTTTGGGAACTAGCTTGTTGTAGACTACGATCCCTCAAGGAAAAGTCTTCTAGAATTCAGGAAGCTTGTAGGCGAGCCAAGAACAACCAACTTCGGAACATTTGTGCAGAAGTGGAAGTCCATACAAATAAGAATGAATCTAGGGACCTACACCAAAAAATTCGCGCCATCACAAAAACCCTAAGTTGCAAGACCTGGGCTATTAAAAACTACTGGAGAAACGGTGACAAACATAGAGGCAATAGCTGAAACGTGGAGACAGTACTGTTAGACTAACCAGATAAAAGCGGCATGGTTCATCATCGCTACATGAATGCACGAGGAAAGCTGCCATCAGAGAGGAGTGGCGGTGTGTTGTGAAGCTTGCCTCCAACACCTGAAATGATGACCACGACCACTCTGTCAAGAGTGATACCGCCAAAGAAGAGACTACGTAGACCACTGCAGCGACAGCCGAAGATAGTGGTGGTGAATTGTATTCTTATCCTGTCACCACACGGAGTATTCTTTACCCTAGAATTATTGAACATCCAGTTTTTGATATTCTTAACACCGTACTGAAGTAACAGCATTAGAATACATTGAGAGCGTGTACAAAGAGCTACTGACCGAATCTCAGGCAAGTTGAAATTCCTCAACGACGAGCTGTCATCTAAATCTATTCTTTCTATCTATTCGTGAGCGTTTAGTGAAAAGTTTACCACTATGTAACCCAATTCCTCACTGACCGTCGAATTAAGTCAATGTTCCACCTTTAACTGTAATTTTGGATAAACCGCTCACGATATACGATATAACGAGTGCGAATTAATCTTAGACAGATTGCAAATCACGTGTGTATATTATACAAGTTTTGTAGCAACTTGGTAAAATTGCCGTGCTTTCAGAGGTTTTTGCCATAACTGCTATTACAATCTCCATCACCACATGGACAAGTGTTACAGTGTGGGACCTCACAGGGATTACAGTGTGGGAATACGTAGTGGGATTAGTCCAAAAATAAAATATCCGATTTAATTTTTCTGTGATAATAGACAATTAAGCAGCCTGAGTGATGGTAATTAGTATCAGCTACTCTTGAATATCTGCAACAGTAAGTGCACTGCTAGATTACTGCTTACCGTAAGGTGCGGTAACACGTCTAAAACTAGTTGAATACGCATGAATTTTGGCGAAATGTAAAAGCGTCATGTGGTTGTCTTTAACTGTATTCAGCATGTTAGTGTTTTAACATGCTCTATTAAATCATTTTTATAGTATTTTATGTAATATGATGCGAAGAAACTGCTGAGGCGCATTGAATGTGATATAAAAGTGCTTTACAAATGTTTTTGTTGTCAACCAAAATTCCTAGAAGGTACAATTAGAAGTGTAGCACACTGTTGAAGGCGACAATTTGAATTAATATTACAGTAGCAACTATGGCCTTGTATTAATAGCTGATTTCCCATACAAAATATAAAGAAGATGACTATGCCTTTTTTGAGCGAGCTATGGTCATCATTCATGCCGTCCATTCCTTCCGGGGTGTCACAAGGGCAGCGGAAGGACCTATAACCCACCGTATTCTCTCCCTTTAGCGTAGGGGCGACCACTAGTATCAAATCCTTGATGTCGACTAGTACCAAATCCTTGACGTCTTGGGATGGTGACGATGTCTAAATAATAATTTGCTGAATGTGTTGAGTAATCAAACAAACTTATTATTCTATGACTGTATTTAAGCATTGTCGACACAGGACATTCGGTTTTATTTTTAACTTCTGGTAGGTTAGTAGGAATTAGTGTAGGTTTCAGTTTAGGTCACTCACATGTATCCTTTAAGAGGAACGAAGGCCCTTCCCACCAAAGCGAAGAACAATGCAACTGTTTCGGATTGACACCCCTAGAGGCCATATCGGCAGGGTTCAAATTTGTGAGGCAATGACTGTATACGAAGTCAGAGGTGAGATTGTTAATCTCATTCACACGATTGCATACAAAAGTTTTAAGATCTCTAGGTGGAGTCTTCAACCATCCGAGCACAACTGTCGAATCTGTCCATAAATACTTTCGATTGATATTAATTTGTAAAGACTATAAAATCTTTGAGCTTAAACGCGTCCCAAGTAACGCACCACACAGTTCTAATCTAGGGATTGTAGTTGGACTCAGTGGTGCCACATGGGCTTTAGCACATAATAACCTAACAGTGATACTTTGCTCCTGCAAATTTTGAGAACGCGAATATACACAAGCTGCATAAGATTTTTGAGAGGCATCTACAAAGCAGTGTAACTCAATATTATTAGGGTTGTCACACAGAACACGTCTAGGGATCTGTATTAGAGATAAATCTATAAATTCTTTTAGCAGGCCTGACCAATTTTTACTAAAATCAGCAGGGACATGCTCGTCCCAGTCAAGCTTAGAAAGCCACAATTTTTGTAATAAGATTTTGGCTATTATTATGCATGGGCACAATAATCCTAACGGGTCAAAAACTTTGGAGGTGGCTGATATTACTGACCTCTTAGTGATTTCCGGTGAGGGTTTTAGGTTTGTGGAGAATTGCAGAATATCATCTTTAGGTGACCAATTCAGACCTAAAACACTAGATTCTTTATTGAAATCCATTGACTTTGCTGTTTCGATGTCATCACTGAATAAATCAAAACAGTTTGTCCGAAATTTACGTAAAGGTAAACATGCAGAGTTTAATACATCCATAATACTCTTATAAATATGTTTTAAGCTTTCTACACTATCAGCACCAGTATTTAAATCATCAGCATAGAAATCGTTTTCAATAACGCGCGTAATAGATTTGTCCTTACATTCATTAGCAAGTTGTAGAAGGCACCGCGTACTGAGAAAGGATGCTGACGCAGTACCATACGTAACTGTGTTTAATTGCATCACTTTAATTTCTTGATGTCTATCATCACGCCATAGTATGAGTTGCAGGTGACGCTGGGAAGGCTCAACTTGAAATTGACGGTACATCATCGCTATGTTACCAGTAAGTACAAACTTATGTATACGAAAATGAAGCAATATTGATATCAATTCCGCTCTAGACTACTGGTCCTATCATTTGAATATTATTTAGTGATTTACCGGTTAGAGTTTTAGATGGAGCATTGAATACCACTCGAAGTTTAGTGGTTTCACTCTTTTCACGGATCACTGCATGGTGGGGCATATAATATCCAAATGCGGGCCTATTTATTTTAGTTAGATGCCCTAAACTTTCATATTCATTAATAAAATTGTTATAATTTTCTTTTAATTTAGGATTCTTATCAAATTAGCTGTAAAGTAGTTGACACAGAGGGCCGTCTCTGGGACTTCCTTTAAAGGGATTTTGACAGAGAATCTGCCATTTGGTAAGCGAGAAACATTTTCTATGAAATGATTTTCACAGATTTGTTCTTCGATGGAATACTTATTTTCATGTAGTGGTAAGTCATCAATTATCCAAAATTTTTCTAAGGATTCTTTTATTTCTTGTGAAAAGTTGCAGTGAACTTTTAGGATTGACTGACATGTTACTGTGGGACCACCTACAAGCCATCCGAGCTTAGACTCTTGAAGAACTGGTTTATTGGAACCGAGTTTTATTATATGCGATATCGATATCGAGTAAAAGTTTTGTTAGCACTGTTGTCAAGATTTTGGATATTTATTACTAGAATTACTAAAGCTAGGTGTAGGAATAATGTCATAAAAACACTAAAGTTAGTTGCAGATTCATAGCTCTTACCAATCCTGAGATAAAGTGATTTGTTTCTAATCAAAACAATAGGTTTGCCAGCGTACGTTGACCTCTGTCTGCGGCCCGCGACGCATAAAGAATACCTACTGGGTCGAGTCGCATAGGTAGAATATTTACCTAAAATGTAACTAGTTCAATGTCACGCGAACTGTTTAGTACCTACAAGTGCTGACGTACCGACCTATCCCATGTGTTCATAACTAAATGTTTTTATAGGATAATTAGTTCAAAATTTAAGTACCAATGTTTTTTATATATTCGGTATCAGAATCGAGTACTGAATACCCTCCTTCAATATGTACAATTTTTTACCAGTCACCCTGTATAATACAGAAGTCAGTTTTATGAATTAAAGTATTATGTTTCTTTTTACAGGTGAGGCACAAGCCCTTCAACTGGCACTGATACGAATTACGACCACTGCGTAAACAATTCTTACACAATTTTAAATTGAAAACTTCTTTTAATCGATCATCTATATTCATATTTTTAAACTTAGGACATTCATATAAAAAATGCCCCTGATTGCATAGAACACAACATCTTTTATTGCCTTTCTTATCGAAAGACACCACAAAACTCTTAGCCTGAGAATGAGGTTTCTGTTTATTATCAGTTGGTTTATCAAAACGGTTAATATTGCTATAGGCAGTTTCAAGCACGTCGGCACGATTACGCAGAAATGAGTAAAATTCAGGTAATGTTGGTAAATCGGTTAAGTTACCCTTACATTCTTCCCATTTTCTACTCGTATTAATGTCTAACTTTCCAGACACCATAAATATTATCAAGGCATCCCACTTATCAGTAGGCTGGCCAAGAGACTCGAGAGCACGGAAATGCTTTAGAACGTGATCGACAAGAAAACGCAACGACTTAAAGGATTCCGTTCGCAAAGAATCAATACTGAACAACGCTTTCAAATGATTATTAATCGGTATATTTTTGCTATCAAACCTTTTACACAATAGATCCCACGCGATTTTATAATTTTTGGCACTAAATTCTATAGACTTAATCACTACGGATGCACTACCCTCAAGAGAAGAACGTAAATAGTGAAACTTATTTATTACAGGAATACCATCATTGCTGTTTATCATAGATTCGAACGTATCTTTAAATTCTAACCAATGTAAATAGTTGCCGACAAAATTAGGTAACTTTATGGTAGGTAATTTGATAGCATTAGTCGAATATGAATGAGAACCGCTACAATCGTCCTCGGTATTTTTATTCCCATCGGTACTTTTATTCCCAACTGGGCGACTATCTAAAATTTCCTGACAACTTGAAATTAAACTCACAAAATTATTTTCTAACAAATCTCTTTCTTTTATTTGTTTATTAGAGTCTGTATATAGTAAATCTATCCTATCCTGTAGCGTTTCAAACTGGTTCAATAATGATTGGCATTTATTTAACTTTAACTGCGCGATTTATAATTTAGGCCCAAGAGTATCACTAAAAGAGAAATTTAAAGAAGTAAATATTCTGACTGTTATATCCCAATATATATACGAAAATGTTTTATATGTAAAAAAAATAAAGGTAAATTTGAAAAATATAGTGACATTCATCATGTAAATACCAGGAATAAGCACAAATTAGTTGTACATAGTTCTCGTCTTCAGCGAGCTAACAGATCTTTCATGGGGCAAAGTATACATACGCTTTTACAACAAATTACCGAATAATATCCGAGATATGCCAGTGAATAAGTTCAAAAAAGCAATCAAGAGTAGATTTTATCTAAAAGGTTATTATAAAATCTCAGATTATCTTGATGATAACTCGGACTGGCAATGAGCAGCTCCTCATACAGGAATTGCCTTATTATTACAATGATAGAAATTACGCACATGTTTATTATTATTATTTTAGGAGTCGTAGGACCACACTGTCGACAGTTATCTGTCTACAGCCGCGGGCCGGTCCGTCCGGGGCAGTACCATGCTCTCGCAGAAAATCGACGTCTGAGTAGTAGCAATTTGTTACTGCGCTTCGTTCGGTGAGCGAGAGAGCCGGGAGCCCAACTTTCTGAGGGTGATTGCGTGTGGAGGGTTTTGGTGGTGCCCTTGGTATCACCGAGCCTAATTGCACGCATTCACACTCCCTTCGCTTTCTTCGCGGTAGGCAACGGCCTTGTAAAGGTCCATGAGCGGCAGCAACACTTACCATCAGGTGTATTGTTTGCTCGTTTGCCACCGTTTGCAATAAAAAAAAAATATATTATATTTTTATTGTTGCTACTATAATTGTAAAGTGTAGAGTGTTTTGCCAAACGATTTTTTTATTGGATCTGTGTTTTATGTTTGTGGCAAATGGTATTGGTCATGCTCACTGAAGGGTCTGCTAGCGGTAGCTATGAGAAGCGGGTTACTCCCTTCCCTCCATTATGGTTGAGGGGAGTGATGGCTGCTCTAGTAGTTAACTCGTGATCGGGTGCTGCTTGTGGGATCTGGTCCAACCATGTTTTCCGTTCCTTTTTTATTTGAACTAAATTAAAAAAAAAATAGTTATATCCTATCTCGAGGGGCATCACACTGGAGCTAAGACTATATGTTGTATACGTAATTGTATTCAAAAGATGATAAAAAAAAATGACAGCCCGCTGAGTTTCTTGCCGGATCTTCTTAGTGCGGTCGCGTTCCGATCCGGCGGTAATTATAACTTTAAGAAAATTGTAAAAAAATGACAATATGTAAGTGCCCCCGCGGGGTTTATACATAATAAATGATTTGAATTTGAATTAATTCCAATTCTTTATATTTTACTGAAGATATTTCTCTTAAACTTTGTATAGTGCAAACATACCCTGAAAACTTAGTTAAACGTCCCTTGATAATACCTCTTTGTTTAATTAAATTACCTAACTCATTGCGTTCCGCGACGGTTAGCTTTTGCTCCGATACACTCATTTCACGCAAAGAACAATATAAACTTGGGCGAACAAATAACAAAATCAATAAATAGATGTTCACTCAAACCTGACTGGCTATAACTAGCCTCAGATCCAGTCGTCGTCGCCGTTCTAACAAAGTTCGCTTCCGTCGAGCACACAGCAAGCGCCAACAAGCTGTGGGTACACGGCGCGGCGCGGGACGGTGGTTAGGCGCCGAGCCGGTACAATTTGTGCGGACGCGTCGCGCTCCGTGAACTGGAAATAGTCGGCAATACCGTTTAAATATCGGCAAGCATGGATATTTGATACCTAGGTAGCTGTAGTTATTTTACTAATGTAAGTATACAATAAGAAATGGGGAAATAATTAGCTTTGGTATTGTTAATATTTGTAGCATTAATGCAGAAAAGGCAACGATCTTTACCTATTATTAGGCTAACATGAACATTATAAAATGTTTGCCTATAAAGCAGCGCATAAGCAGATAAATAGGTAGGTATTTGTAGCTCGTTCAGCTTGGTACAATAGATCGAGGCGTGCGAAAAAGTAGGTATGTTGCTTGCAAAATAATAATGTATTTTGAATTTGGAATATGAAAACACGCAATAATACTGTTATAAGCTAGATTAGGTGAATGTTCCTAACGCTTTATTAGTAAATTATGGCGTTGTACACAATTGAAGCGATGTAAATTCGTGGAAAGTGAAGTTTAGGAAAAGATTATTATAAATCAGGATTAGGGCTTACTCTCCTTTGTTAGACCTCTGGCTCGTCCACAGGCACCATAAAACAGCAATCCTCTTCACCTTTTCTCCAATATAATGGTTTCTTCGAGACTGATTTGTCTTTGTTAATAATAATTGTAGGTTGGTTACGTTTCACTCGCCGCACGACGGTTAGGTATCGTACAATATATTTACGATTAGAGCACTGTCCTGTCACAGTCACCACTTTTGTTGAGTAATCAAACAAACTTATTATTCTATGACTGTTTTTAAGCATTTACACAAAGATTGCAGATAAGTATTATAATAAAACTAGGTATGAAATAGGTTGTGCATCTGCCGGATTCTGCCGTACGTCGACGAATGCGTTCCGCGTGTGTCTGGCGGGCCGGGGTTCGCACAGCGTTAGCAACCTGAAGTGGACTGACTATCGTACCAGGGGCGTAAAATTATCGTACATGGATCGAAATTATCGTACTTTTTAGGATAATGTCTATTATAGATAAATAAATCATATAAATTGTAATATTGATATGCATGCAAGTACTCTATAGTTTATCTTTTTTAAACCACCGCTGTCAAATCAACAGAACACTGAAACCCAAATGTGTTACACGTGGTAGAGACCTGAACCGATTCCCTTTCCACTTTAAGTTCAATAAAAGCGCCAAGTTTAAAATTCACTCAGACAAAATTTCACTGTTCCCATGCAAGTTGGGTATGAAACACGCCAAAATTTTGTATTTATAAAGAAATATCGAACTTATATTCCTCTTGTTCGCATTGGTAGATGCTATATTGGTTAGTATCTAACCAATAAGAAAGCGTGCACAGCAGGCGCTGGATAAAGTTACAGTATCGGCAGTGGTGAAACTTAGCAGAGCAGATCGTAAGAACCAATAGGAATAGAGAACTTGTATTTCCCTATTTCCCGGTATTTTCCCAAGATTTTATTGGACAAAATAAAACCATGCTACTGCGATTTAGACTATCGGCGCATGAGTGAAATAATATAAATTCTCAAATTTTGCATCATGATAGAAATTATCGTACAATCTGCGTACGATAATAATATGCTATCGTACATCGTACGTAGGCACAAAATTATCGAATGTGTACGATAATTATCGTACGGTTCCGAACACTGGGTTCGCATAGCATGCTTCCCCCTTTCCGCACTGCCGTGACGTATGCGGGTGAACAGAATGTATATTTGCAATCTACGTGATACTTTTAATGACAATTACTTTTACAATTACTAAGAATTTAGTAATTAATATAACTAAGGTAGCCCACAAAAATATCACATTTAAAAAAATCAAAAATTCTAAAAGATAATATATAAAGATACTTTAAGAAATAAATCTTTACAGTGGTTGTGGTTTTAATGAGATTAAGGATAGTCTCAAACAAACTCAGCAAAATGCTAAAGAAAGTTAGCAAGATAGTTTGGTGAAAACTTTACTCCAAAGTTCGTTCAGCTACAGAGAGGTGCAATTTGCATAATTAATCTCACTATTTAGCTTTATTCAAATTCTGTATTTATTTACGCTTTTAACACTTTTAAATAAGAAATCATTTACTATTACTCGCCTATCTTTATATATAAATTTCTTGTGTACGGTATTCGGTCGTTTAAGCGTGAAAGCCTAACAAACAAATTTACTTTCGCATTTATAATATTAGTAAGATGTGTGGGGTTACAAGGTTAGATAAAGTAAGAAATGAGTATATTAGGGGAAGTCTAAAAGTGGCACCAGTGATAGAGAAGATTAGGAGCGCGAGATTGTCATGTTATGGACATGTGATGAGGAGGGATGAAAGGCATGTGACAAGGAGGATTGTCAATATGATTGTGGATGGACGAAAGAAGCGTGGGAGACCCAAAAAGAGATGGATGGACTGCGTGAATGAAGATATGCGTATAAAAGCAGTGAGTCCACATATGACGGCTGATAGGAGGCTATGGAAGGTAAAAACATGTTGTGCCGACACCACTTAGCGTGGGATGAGAGCAGGAAAATGATGAATGATGATTTATAATATTAGTAAGGATTTCTTGGGTAGGTGTGTGTTTATGACACTGACCTCCTCCTAAACGGCTGGACCGATGTTGATGAAATTTTCTATGTGTTCAAGGGGATCTGAGGATGGTTTAGATTCACAATTGGACCCGGTGGGTGGCGCTTTATTTCAACAGAGCAACGTGTGTTGGGTCAGCTAGCTTAGAATAAAATTTCAACTATCCATCAGCCTGCCATTGTCCACTGTTGGAAACAAGCCCTTAAAGAGGAGATAATGCCAGAATCGCCATGGTTCACAGGTGATTTGGCGATCGCAGTTGATGTTATAAGTTTACCAGATAATGCAGCTATTTATCTCCCAATGGTCTCTCAGCTGGTTTTCACGACTCCGCGAGAATTATTAACTCCGTCAGTTTGGCGGAAACGTAAAAATGTTACGTGGTGATTTTAATTATAGTCAATACTTCTGTATTTTGGAGTGTCATCCTTACTAATATTATAAATGCGAAAGTAAGTTTGTTTGTTTGTTACGCTTTCACGTTTAAATCACTAAAATTCTTTCACCAATGGAAAGCTATAATATCAGGGAGTAACATAGGCTATATTTTATCCCGGTATTTCCACGGGAATGGGAACTACGCGAGTAAGGCGCTAAAACCGAAGCGAAGCGAGGGCAGGTTGCTAGTATTGAATAATTTGGCTTTGTTTGGAATGAATCCCATCACATATTCCCACTATTATAACTCCTATAAGCCAAGATCCTCAATGGTGTCCATAGATCACACCGAGGTTTGACCCTCAGGCCTAGAAATCATTTTAATTGTCTTGAGATCCACAACAACTGTAATTAGATAAGTTAAACAGGGGAGTTGGAAGAGATTAATTCCACGTTCATTAGTGTTAGGACCACACTATGGACTGTCCATATCTTATCTGTCTACAGCTGCGGGCCGGTCTGTCCGGGGTAGTACCACGCTCTCGCAGAAAATCGACGTCTGAGTAGTAGCAATTTGTTACTGCGCTTCGTTCGGTGAGCGAGAGAGCCAGAAGCCCAACTTTCTGAGGGTGTTTGCGTGTGAAGGGTTTTGGTGGTGCCTTTGGTATCACCGAGCCTCATTGCATGCATTCACACTAGTGTTGCCCAAAAAAGTCTTGGTCTTGCGGTCTTGGTCTTGGTCTTGCGAGAAATGCGAGACCGAGACCAAGACCAAGACCGCTTAATTTTTGCAAGACCAAGACCAAGACTGGCCCTGCAAGACTTGAGCAAGACCAAGACTGGGCCTGCAAGAGTCTTGCGGTCTTGCATTTAATTCAAATCACCATTTCAGCTTATATACGGTTGAGCTCGTGTCTTCTACATAACAGGAGGAGAATCGGCCGTGGCCGGAGGGGAATCGCCACAGTGATCGGCCGTGTTGTTACAGGTCATACATGTCAAGTTTTCCTTCTCTTGCACCGATGTTATATATTATAGCCCTTAGTCGTGGGTTCGCAGTCACGGGTAAAATAGGGGGTGATGAATTATATTCTTACTCCGTCACTACACGGCAAGTCAAATCAGTCTTGAGATATCCATCTATTGGCCAATCGATTCCCAATGTTGGTGTTGGCTTTTCAGAATTACTCTTCGGAAAGGCTTAAGGACAAAAATACCGTAATCACGAGAGTGCTCTTGCCCATTATACATATTTATATATCCGTTTATTCATTAGCCCAACGACGTTCACTGTTGGACATAGAAATATGCCTACAATTAATCTATATAAATGTCCATGTAGGGACAGAGTACGATCACCATCAGGCAGTACATGAAGTGTTGCTCCCAGCGCTATTTTGCCTCTGCCACAACTCACCCCAATCCACTAGTGGTTGGGGCGGTAAACTACGTCCCCTTAAAAATATCCGCGGTTCGACGTCCTCGTCATCTTCTTGAAGAAGAAGATGACGCTATTATGATCGCCCAAGAAAGGACCTACACAGCTCGCGCAGCGATAACAGATAAAACTCCGCGGTATCGGCCTCGCCGTCGAGGTCGAAAACCGCGCCGCGTAAAAGTCATCTTTAGGTTCGCGCAAATCTAATACCTATTTATACTGTCGAAATTTTACATGCTTACATATATCCTGTCTGTACATACCTACATAATGCATAAAATTTAAGGCATAAACTCTTAGACACACATTTTTGTAATCACTATAACTTTTACGTTATATTGTTTTTGTGTAATATACATTCTAATTATGATCTATGACTGTTGAACTACAACATACATGAACAGTTGTCCCATAACCTGATACACCCTGTGTATATAACATATGTGCAAGAGAAGTGAAACTAGAAAGAAAACCCTGTACCAACATGTCTGACCAGCGTGGTATAGTAGATCAATTTTCCTCTTACTGGAAGGAATCTTAAGCCCAGCAGTGGCACTTTTATGAGCTGTAACGATGACAACGAATATCATACATTTTACAAGTATTAAAACCATAAAATTTTAAATCAGTTTTATATGTTCTTGAATAAATAGTATATTAAGAGCTACATGGATCCAGCGGCCAAAGTATTTATATAGGCAATAGAGCAACAGGTTTTTTCAAGTATCCAGAGTATCAGTAACTAAACTGGAAATACAATAGATACATACCACTTAACTTGAAGGGGAATATAATCAATCGCATTAATTGTAAAATATCGCATTGATTATAAAATGAGATAAAATTTATTGTATCAACTGCCTCGTATGGTGACGTCTTAAGAAAATAGGGTCGAAAGTCCTGTCATAAGAGTAGTAACGCTGTCTAATGGAACACCAGGGGAATAGAAGAGTAATTTTCTCCAGTGGTAAGTATTGTATTCAATAGTGAACTATTTTTTTTTTTTTTTTTTTTTTTTTTTGGGTGGGCTATGGTAAGCGCACGCGCGGTCCTGTCCGTCCGGGGCGATGAAAGGACGGCGCGCGGGCCCATAACCCACCCGTACCCACGTCACCTCGTTGTTGGGCCGACCACCGGAGCAGATGTCACTTGTCGTCAGTGGTCGGCCCGACGGAATACCCTTTCGGGTAACCTCTCGACCTGGGACGTCGGTCGCCGTCGCGCGGTTAGCCTCTCTGCGGGTGATGGACAATTCCCCGGTCCGCTCACCCGCGGCCTCGGCTAGGGCGGCATTAGGCGCAGATACTCGCGCCTGCGCCGCCCGAGTCGCCGGCGGCGGAACGTGTCGCCGAATAGAAGCTCTACTCGCACACGATCCGCCGCCTCCTTCCGTGAGATAACGGCCTCACAGAAGGCGGCGACCGCGTCCCAGTTCCTGACGCTGACGAGCATCTCCCTGGCGATGGTCGGCAGCGCCAGGTCGGCACCGATAATTGCGACGAGTTCACGGCGATCCTCCTCCCATGCAGCACACTCCTCGAGCGTGTGCTGCGCCGTGTCCTCGTCGCAACTGCAGTGGTGGCAGGACGGTGTGCTCTCCCTCCTGACAATCTTGTGCAGGTACTTCCCGAAGCAACCGTGCCCCGTCAGCACCTGCACCAGTCGGAAGGAAAACACCCCGTGCGTCCGCTCCAACCACTCCATCAGCACCGGCTGGAGGGCCTCGACGGTCCTAACACCATACCGAGGACTCTCCAGCCGGACTGCCCAACGGGCAATGACTTCTCGGCGGGCGTCGACCCGCCAGGCGGTGATCTCTGTGATGGAGACCATGCCGCCGCGGGCGCGCTTCTCCGACACCCGCCGATAAATGTCGGCGAGCATCTCCGCCTCCAGGTCCCACGGGGGGGTTCCGGCCAGGAGGCACGCTGCCTCCGTCGCCACCGTGCGGTAACCGCGTACGGCCCTGATCGCCATGACCCTCTGTGGTCGCCACAGGAGGGCCCTAAGACGGACGGTCAGGGACCCCGCCCACACCGGTGCGCCGTACAGGGCCATCGACCGGATCACCCCCACGTACAGCTGTCGGCACGTAGCACTGGGTCCGCCCACATTCGGCATCAGCCGCGAAAGGGCGGACGCCGCGCCGACAAGCCGGGGAACTAGTCGATGGAGATGCTCCCGGAACCAAAAATGCCCGTCGAGCACCAGGCCCAAGTACTTCATGTGGGCCTGGATGCTGATGGTGACCGACTTCACGGTGATCGAAGCGCCGGCGGGAGGCCCGGCGGTACGGAGGCCATGGAACAGAAGGGCCTCCGTCTTTTCCAGGGCTACCCTCAACCCCAGCGCTTCGATCCGCCTGACAATCTCCTCGGTGCCGAGAGTTGCCAGGCGTGCCGCCTCCTCTAGCGTCCCACCCCGGGCTGTGACGAGTGTATCGTAGGCGTAGCAAATTACGCCCAGCCCGGGTGGGAGGCTTCCTCTCAACGCCCAGTCGTAGCCGATGTTCCACAGGGTCGGACCCAGAACCGACCCCTGCGGGACACCGCACGTCATGGGCGTTCGCACAACGTCCCCTACTCGGTCAACGTAGAGGACGCTGCGCCCCTCCAAGTAGTCTGCCACCAGCCGCCTGAGGTACACGGGCACCCCGTGATACCTCAGCCCCTCCCTGATGCAGCTGAATGGCAGACTGTTGAAGGCGTTGGCGATGTCCAGGGACACCGCCAACAGGACTCCTCCGCCGGTGACGGCCTCCGCTACCACGGCCTTCAGGCGCAGCAGGGCCGCGATCGTCGAACGCCCTCTCCGAAAACCAAACTGGGCGTCCGACAAATCGGGCCCGTCCCCGACGAGGTGCCGCTCGATGCGGGCAGCCAACACCCTCTCCAGCAGCTTGCCCGCATCATCGAGCAGCACGATGGGCCTGTAGGCCGAGGCCGACTCGGGAGACCGTCCCGGCTTCGGCAGGAGAACCAGCCTCCCCTCTTTCCAGCACCCAGGGAACTGTCCGGACGACAAACAAGCGTCGAACAGTCCCCTGAGGCGTGGTCCCAGGTGTTCGAGGACCAGGGCCAGCACACGGTTCGGAATACCGTCGGGCCCGGGGGCGGTGGATTTCACTCGCATACGCGCCACCGCCGCCCCCATTTCCGGCTCCGTGATGGGCGGAGCACTTTCATCGTCGGCCTCCCGGTCGCTGTCCGGCGAAGCCATGACCGGGGGCGTGTGCTCCGCCCGCCGTGGAAAGAGGTCCTCGACAACTCTGGTGAGGAGGCTAGGCTGGAGAGTCTCGGTGAGGGGGGGGCCCCGCCCGCGGAGCTTATTCAGCGCCGCGAGGTAGGGGCGACCCCAGGGGTCACGCTCGAGACTGTCCAGCATCTCCCGCCGACTAACGTCCTTGGCGGTACGGACGGCCAGCCTGAAGGCAGACCGCGCACAGCGGTAAGCCTCGTACAGCTGGCCCTCCCGCTCAGCGTCGCGGTGACGCGCTCGGCTGCGGGTGTAGGCCCTCCGGGCACGTATGCACGCGGCCCGAAGGTCCGCCAATTCTCGGGACCACCAGGGGACCGCACTCTTCGGGGGCAGGCGCCGCACACGGGGCATGGCCGCATCGCAGATCTGCGTTAACGCACAGCGGATGCGGCCAGCCTCGGCATCCACCCCGTCCGCCTGGGGCGGTGAGGACAGCCATGACTGAACGATGGCTGCCTCGGCCAACAGGTCCCGATCCAATCGACCCACAGCCCACCGCGGAAACGCGGGAGCTCCGTCCGCCGTGTGACCCCTGCTGGGCTGCAGGAGGGTCCGGGAGACCTCTATCCGGATGTATCGGTGATCGGATAGGGTCTCAACCTCCTCCTGGACGCACCAGCTCCTCACACGTGCTGCGACATTAGGGCTAGCGAACGACAAGTCCACTATCGACCCGCCCTGCTGCCGCACGCACGTTTGCACCGAGCCCCTGTTCAGCAAACAGAGGCCCAGTGCCGCCGCCCACTCTTCGACCGCCCGCCCGCGGGCATTCGTCCTGGGGGACCCCCACGCCGTGGACTTGGCGTTGTAGTCCCCCAGAACGAAGACTTGGCGCGGTGCTAGTCGCCGTATCGAGGCCCCCAGGATGGTGAGGAAGGCCCCGAAATCCGTCGCGCTCCTTTTAGGGGAGAAGTAAACACCAAATAGCGTAACCTCTCCCCATTCCGCCGCGACATACCCATCGCCCCTGTCCTTGAGCAACAAAGGCGGGGAATGCCACGACGTGGAGGCGACGATTGCCACAGAGCCGTCACTGCTGCCCAGCCAATTGGGACGGTCAGGCACCACGTACGGCTCCGCGGCTACGGCTGCACCGATCAACCACTCCGCCATGGCTTGCAGGAAAACGTCCTGTGCCTCGGCGGCGTGGTTGAGGTTGGCCTGCAGGAGGTGGTAGGATTCGGGCGCCATTAGTGGGCCGTATCCATCACCTCCTCCACGCTGGCGGGCGATCGGGTCACGCTAGGGACGGGAGCGGCCGGGGTCGTCGGGCCGCTCCGTCCCTTTGGGGCCGAAGCCGGGGGTCTGCACTCCCTGCCCCCCCCATGCGGTGCTTGGAGGGCCTATTGCCCGCTGCACACGCGGGGCAGTGGGGAGTGGCGGCGCAGGATGCCGCCTTGTGCCCGGGTTGACCGCAGCGGAAGCAGAGATCGCTGCAGTCAAAGCAATTGGTGCATGTCGGCCGAGTGTGTCCGACCGCCATGCACTTGTAGCACCTCGCAGGCCGGGACTCCAGCACGGTCACCCGCGCCGAGCTCCAGCCCACGAGGAGCCTGCCTGAGCCGGCCAATTGCTTGGCCGACTCCACCGGGCACTGCACCCAGGCAGCACCGACGCCGCCCGGACCAGGGCGGATGGCGCCAATTCGGACGGTGTCCACGGGACACCCGGTTTTCGAGACGATGGCCTCCCGGATGTCATCCACCGTCACGGAGTCGTCCAGACCCGCGACGCGTAGTTCTGCGCACTTTACGGGTCTGGCGATTTTGACGCCACCCTCCTCTGCGAACAGACCCCTCAACTTGGCCGCCATGCTATCGGCCGTCTTGGCGCCCTCGGCCCCAGGGAACTCGAGAATCCGCGCCCCTGTCCGGGCCTTGCGGGTCCTGGCTTCAACGCCTCCTAAATCGGAGACGTCAAGCTCCCGCCGGGCGCGACGTAAGACGGCCTCATAGCTGAGGCCGTTTTCGGCCGCCTCAGGCAGCACGGTGATCACCACCGCGGCTGACTTTGGCGGCCGGAGCCTCCTGCGCGACCTCTTATTTGCGGCTCCTGCTTTGGGAGCGGAGGCTTTGGCGGCACTTTTGGCCTCCGCTCTCCTCTTCTGGCCGCGACTTTTTCGGCTGCGCTCGGCTGTCTGCCAACCTTCTTCAGGTGCATCGGAGGGGCCGGGCACAGCAGTCACGGCCGCGGCTGCGTTGGCTGCTTCCGGCGGTGCCAGCAGCGGCTGAGGTCCGGCCTGAGCAGGAGCCGGTGCCACCTTCTTCCTCGCGGCGGTCCCTTTGGACTTCGGTCCAGCAACGGCCGCAGCGTAGCTCCCTACGCGCCCGCCCTGGCAGGGTAGCGCATCAGGGGCTGACACCGCGGCCTTGGGCCTGTCCGCAGCAAGCGGCGGCCGAAGACGGGGCTCCGGAGGCAGTCTTGACTCCAGAGCCGCCATGCGCGCGTCGAGCATTCTGCCCACAACATCCACTATGGCGCGCATGGTCTGATCCGGCACGCCGTTCACTGCGGGCAGCGGGACCGCTTCGGCCGGCTGGGCCCTCTGGGGACTCGCCGCAGCGCGAGTTGGCGCAACGGGGACAGTGGGGGCGGCGGCAGGGCCGGCGCTTGTCGGCGGCGCAGTCCTCGCCAGTTGTGCGACCTGGCGCCGCAAGTCGGCCATTTGCTTGGCCAACTCGCGGTTCGCCATCTGCACCGCCGACAGTTCTTTGTGTAAGGCCTTGTTTTTCTCCTGCAGGCCTGAAACCTCACCAGAAAGGCGGGCGTTTTCGGCCTGCAGGGTGGCCACATTGGCAGCTGGGGGATCGCCACCCACAGCGGGCTCAGCAGCCGCCGTTTCGGTGGGAGGGATGTCCGCCAACACCCTCATCATTCTTTCGGCAGCCGCCTCATTTGCCCGTTTATGGGCCGATAGTCAGTCCCCCGCGCCGTGCCGATCGGCGATGGAGTCGCCGACCTTGCCGCTACTACCGCGCCGCCTCGCCCGCCCCGCCCCCTGCGAGAGGTCGGGACTTTGGGAGGAGGCATGATGGTGCTACTCCCCTCGGAGGATCCCGAGCTGCCACCCTCGTTCAGGGGGCGCTTCCGCACCTGCGAGAGGAGGACCTCCTCCCTGACCGCTAGGGCCGCCGTCAAGGCCGACGCTGGGGACTGACTGGCGATCTCTGCAGTTGATGTGCTGCCGCCCTCAGTGTCCGACGGCTCTGCGGTAGTGCTGCCGTCCTCGTCAGCAGTCGGAGCGGCTGCAGCGGCCTCCCTAGCCAGCCGCTCCTGCCTGGCCAACTCGCGCCTCTTGACACTCGTGGCCTTCCCCGTCCCCATATTCTTCCGCTTTTTTCTCTTCTTGGGGGCTTCGAGTGTCGCCGGCCCCTTGCCTAATCTTGTGGCCTCAAGTGCCGGACCAGCAGCCGAGCTGCAGTCGGACGAGGCCACTCCTTCCTCTGTGCCAGTTTTTCTGTAGCTTGGCAAGGCTTTTAGGTGGGAACCAATCGAATTCCGGTTCTCCGTGGTGGTGTTTTTGGGCGTCTCACCCCTCCTATCTTCATCTGTGTTAATTGAACATGAATCCATCAAGTTCCCACGAGCATGGGAGAAATAACGGTCGACCCGGGCAGAGATCCCGATACCCGGGCAAGCGTACATTTGTATCCCAACACAGGGGGTCCGCAGGTACCCTGGCTGGGGGCGCGCTAACGACTGAACAACCCATCAGCCATGCATCCTCTCGCCGCGCGCCAGAACTTAGGATTCTGGGTGATTGTTTTATAGAGGTTTTCTTCCTCGCGGTCCAGGCGGTTAAGCCAAGACCCTCGCTCCTGAATCTAGACCTCAAGACAAATGTCCCGAAGCAAGAATCAGGTCTACGATTTGTCGCGGTTGGCAAATGCCTGCCCAGTCCTCAAATGAATGAGTGACTGGACCCGTCGAATTTTCGCATCCAATACCCTCTACAATTAGAGGGCATGGAGCGAATTTGGGGCATCTCACAAACTGGGCCCCCCCTCGGGCCAGATATTTGCCACGAGCGACAATTCCAGAGAGCAGTCCAAGAAATTGTCGCTCGTGCCCAGGGTACACCACGCGGAGGTTTCTGGCGTAGTACCCCAATAGTGAACTATGGGCTAGCAGATGGATAGATAGGATAGGATATTTGATTAATTTAGTTGGATTTTTCATTGCCATGATAAATTACTGTTACGTTATTCTAACTGCAAAACTTTGCGAGACTCTTGCTGCAATACCAAGACTCGGGTGCGCAAGACCAAGACCAAGACCAGACTCGGGTGCGCAAGACCAAGACCAAGACCGGTCCAAGTCTCGTCTTGGTCTTGCATTTGGGCAACACTAATTCACACTCCCTTCACCTTCTTTGCAGTAGGCAGCGGCCTTATAAAGGTCCATGAGCGGCAGCAACACTTACCATCAGGTGTACTGTTTGCTCGTTTGCCACTGCTTGCAATAAAAAAAAAATTCCATCATATGCGGAAGACATGAAGCAAAATTGACAAGTTAGTCAATAAGAAAGAGGATGTGCAACTATGATAAACGCAGCCGCCCAGCACCAGGGATATGGAAGAGCATGAGCCTATACGTTAGCTTTAAGATAAATTGGTATAGTAAGTATGGCAGAAATGACTGAACGCACGGAAATTTTCCCAGTACCTAATGTAGGACTTTATAGTAGATGGTACTCCAGAGGTGACTTGTAAACTGTTTACCATATGGTCGCGCACATTACACCAGAGATAACACTCCCAGATAATGTGGTGTGTTGATTGTTCATACTGGTGATCAAATGTGGCACGTTGACATAATGGTAAGGATACGAGATAAAAACCTTGAACAAAGATATCTGATCAGTATGGTATCATCATTATCATTTCAGGTCATATACGTCCCTCCAGGATGCCATGAGTGTGGCAATTGACGATGCGGACCACACATTGGAAGTATGCCCCGCCTGGGGGCCTCAACGCCATACCTCCTGTCCACAGAAATGGGAACAACAGACCTGTCGTTGTCGACCGCCATCACCACGACGCTCCGCAACGACAGTTGTTGGTCGTCGATGGCCTCCTTTTGTGAGGCTGTCATGACAAGAAAGGAGGCCGCGAGGCACGCCAGGCGCTTGCGTCTACTGACTCGCTCCGCTGGCGGCGGCCAGGGAGGAGGAGACGCCGCTATGCGCTTCTCCTCCCACCGCCCTGAGTGATGACAGGACATGGCCAGATGGCCAAGCGTTGAGGTGTCAGGAGGGATAGAATGTCATCAGACGATCTCTCCGGCAACCCATAAAAGCGCGAAAGGGGCCGTTGTGGTTTTAGTGGGTATTTCAGTCACTTATGTGGCCGGCGAGTCTCGCACTCATTCCCCGTCTATGACCGGCGGGGCGAAAGTGCGTAAATGCAGTTCCACAGCGAGAAACAAAGGGTCATATACGTCCCACTGTTGGGATTGAGGCTCCTCCACAATAAGAAAGTATTTCATCTATTACACCACACTGGTCAAACGTGTTGGTATAATGTATTAGACCAAAATTTTACCTTAAGCTTGGTAAGTCAAGTTCCCTTCTATGATACAGGAGGCTCAAGTCCAGTAGTGGGCCGTATATGAGCTGAAATAATAATGAATAATGAACTATTTTATGGTGAATCTTAGTCTATTTCACACTTTTTACCTTGCGTTAATGAAGTTAAAAACTATAAGAAATAATCGTAGAGAAACTTCTTCGCATTAACATAAGCTAAGATGTGTTTATTAAACTGGATTACAGTATTATAATAAAGTTATACATAATAATTGGATACTTAAATGTTAATTCTTGCATTAAACAACGACTTGGGTAGTCATTAACGAAGGAGATGACGGTATGATGGTTCATTTCAGTTTGGGTTTCAAGATTCATATAGTCGCCTTGGGAAACGCAAAATAATAGTAATACTGTTAAATATATTTCTGTATATAAAGTTTCATGAATATTTTATAGCTCTATTTTAGTAAAGGGCCGATATTTTGAGGAAGAAAGATTAACTATTGTGCGAATACATAGATAGCCATATTGGAGAAATACCCAAAGGGTGGGTCTCGTCATACCCTTCACTGTGGTTGAGAGGAGTGATGGCTGCTTTAGTGGTTATCTCATGATCAGTTGCCGGGATCTGGCCCATTCCTAATATTTTGCATTTTATGTGAGATTATATTGTATTCTAGTTTGAAAACCATCACACTGGAGCTATTAATAGATATATTGTATGCGATTTTGTTTAAAGAAAGTTAGTAAAAATATAAAAAAGAAATTACAAACTCGCTAAGCTTCTTAACTGAGATTGTTATGTTTAAATTAATAAATTATCACAATATAATAATTACTACAAATTTAATATTTAATAATTACTGTTACCAAAAACAATAATCTTTTTGTACTGGCAATAAATCTATATTAAAATGTGAGTTAAAATTTAATAACTTATTCTGGAACGGGTAGTTATAAATCTCGAAATCGATGATATGTTGGACCTGAGACACTCCTAACTATGAACGCTGAAAAGTATTGGAAAACTCGGGCAAGCAAAAATCTAATATATAAAAGCCGGACAATACAAACATTATAAAATCTGTATTAATAATTTTATTTACAAAGTCGTTTACCATAGGAAATTCAATAGAAGAAATAATGTCATAATTATCACGTCTGACTGCTATATACCCGGTATAAAGAAATTGCGAATGTGTTATCAGATACAATTCACTATATTCGTTTTATGGTATATTACATCGTAAACATATTTTACTATATTGAACCGTATACCTGACAACGAATGACCTAAGTATAATTCTTTAAAAACAAATGAAGGTAAAGAAATTTTATTGAAAAAAGTTATGAGGCTTTTTAAGTATATTTTTATTGTTATAAACTCTAATAGAAATTGTTTTGTTAACTAAATGGGGATCTCGCAATTTCCTTTTCAAGGAAAATAACTAAAGATGAAAGGAAGGTAAAGCCTTTTTGGCTTTTATTTACGTATATTTGTTAAACTTTTTCATTATTTTTATGTGGCCGAATAAGTCTTCACCTAGATAAGAGAAAACAATAGCTTAAATAGCAAATGGTACATTATTTCTTTTCATAATTCTCAGTAAAACTAATACTGATTCTTCTTACAATTGTATATCAATTGTGAATATCTTTTTTATTTATTTTAGCACATAGAATCGTACACAAAGTATTATACAGTAATACAAGAATTAAGGTTAGGTTGAATGTCCAGCCGACCAGTGACGACAAGTTACCCTGCTCCGGTGATCGGCCCAACGATGAAGGCGACGTGGATACGGGTGGGATATCGGCCCGCGCGCCGTCCTTTCGTCGCCCTGGACGGAATGGACCACGTGTGCGCTTACCATAGCCCACCCATAAAAAAAAGGTTGAATGTCCAAAAATATACATTTTTTTCAGGCCCGACAGAATACCCTTTCGGATACCCTCACCTCTCGACGTCGTTGGTCGCCGTCGCGCGATCAGCCTCTCTGCGGGTGACGGACTAAAATCCTCGGTCCTGTCACCCGCGGCCTCGGCTAGTCCAAAAATATACATGAAATTATCCTTTTTTATTTGCTATAAAGTATTTCTTCAGCAAATCATGTTCAAATTTAACTGAAAATATTATTAACTACCAAAAAAGTTTTTTTTTTTATTAAACATTCAAGAATTTAGGAGTGGTAGGACCACACTGTCGACAGTTATCTGTCTACAGCCGCGGGCCGGTCCGTCCGGGGCAGTACCATGCTCTCGCAGAAAATCGACGTCCGAGTAGTAGCAATTTGTTACTGCGCTTCGTTCGGTGAGCGAGAGAGCCGGAAGCCCAACTTTCTGAGGGTGATTGCGTGTGGACGGTTTTGGTGGTGCCCTTGGTATCACCGAGCCTCAATGCACGCATTCACACTCCCTTCGCTTTCTTCGCGGTAGGCAACGGCCTTGTAAAGGTCCATGAGCGGCAGCAACACTTACCATCAGGTGTACTGTTTGCTCGTTTGCCACCGTTTGCAATAAAAAAAAAAAAAAAAAAAAAAAAAAAATTAATAGCAATCACCTATCTTGCCCGTGGGTGTCGTAAAAGTCGACTAAGTGATAAAATATACACGTAACATTTATGTAAGAGAAGAAAAACTGGAAGTAAAAGTCTATACCAACCTATCTGACTAACGGCAGTATCTCTCACCATCAGGTATGCTATTGGCTCATTTTCCACGAACAGCGATAAAATAAATACTGTAGTGCTCGACTTACGAAAATGTGGCTCCATACTTTTTTCACAATAATATTAATATATTTCGTTCATTATTATTTTCTGCCTATATTGCAAATTATTTTACACTTTTTAGTTGAAAGCGTGTTTTTAGTTTTTTTAAAGTATATTTATTTTTCACTTTTTAGTGAATAGCCACCGGAGTGTAATTAGTGTGTTAGATTTGTCGGTACATCGATGAATGTATACACGCAATTATTACCATAGAAAAGTCTCTACGCGTTTGTGTTATGCTGAGTGCCCAACTAGCTCTATCTCTCTTACTCTCATGCAAAGGATGCGGAAAGAAGTTGATGAATCCGGGCGAATCTAATTAGAACAGTCGATTTTTTTAAGTGGATTATTGCATCCGACTACTGACGTCAAGTCACCTGTGGGTGGGTTACGGGCGTGCGCGCTGACGTCCCTCTGTCGCCTTGGACGGAGCGGGCGAGGAGTGCGCCGACCGTAACCCACCTTCAAAACACATCCCCCCAAAAAAGCGGCTTATTTCATTGTCATCGGTCTTTGATAGATGTGCAAAGTTTAAAGAAAATCTGATCGCTCAAAGTAGGGCAAAATCGAGCTCAAAGGTGGACGTTACAAACAAACATACAGGTGAAGCTAACAAAAGCGTGTTAAAAAAGCTAAACCAGATGATGTACAATAAAATCCAATCTTTTATATGTCTGAATCAGAAGTACTTCAAAGTATAGCCCAAAGCAAATATGCGAATGATGTATAACAAGTCAAAGGAGAGAAGTGCCGCGTCGATACGCAGGTGGCATTTCACAGAATCAAATCCCTTCTGATTTTTGGGTAACAAACTATCGTAGTGGGGCCATAGATACAGAGGTTTATGATTGATTTTTGTTTTAATATTTTTTTCTTCGTGACGATATAAGAATACAATTCACCACCCTCTATGTTGCCTGCGGGTGTCGTAAAAGACTAAGGGCTCAAATATGCATATAACATCTATGCAAGAGAAGGTAAACTCGAAACAAAATCCTATGCCAACACGTCTAACCAACATAGTAAAGTAGGTTAAGTTAAGTAGGTTAAGCTATCCACGAGGAGGCTCAAGCCCAGCAGTAGGACGTATATGCGATGAAATAAATGAATGAAAATGAAATTTTTCGCTAGAGATTAAAAAGATTTCGTCTCGGCTCATACACGTTCTACTCGTGGGCTCGAGATACCTGAATAATAAGAGGGAATGACTTCTGATGTTTACGCGAGTATAACGCATTTTAAATAAAACTACTTTACGGATTTTATCGCGTTTGTATTTGATTTTTAATTGCCCAACGTTTCGAACACTTTGCAGCGTTCATGGTCACGGGGGGACACGGTCACGGCAGTCCGCCCGTGGCCCGTAGTTTTCTATACCAATAAATAAAATTGGAGTGTCTGTTTGTAATGTCAAAATAATAGGCCTTTTTCATGCTCACACGATTATTTGCATTATAGATATGCCTAAAAATCACTTTATAATTGTTTTGTCTGTCTGTCTGTTTATTCCGGGTAATCTTCAAAACAGCTGGACCGATTTCAAAAATTCTTTCACCAATGGAAAGCTATAATATCAGGGAGTAACCTAGGCTACATTTTATCCCGGTATTCCAACGGGAACGGGAACTACGCAGGAAAGACGACTGAAACCGAAGCGAAGCGAGGGCGGGTTGTTAGTATTTAATAAGAGGGAAATTGACCTACTATACTATGCTGATAAGACAAGTTGGTATAGGGCTTTATTTCGAATTATCCTTCTCTTGCACGGACGTTAGATGCATATTATATCACTTATTCGTCTTTTACGATACCTACGAGCAAAGTAGGGAGTGGCGAATTGTATTCTTATGCCGTCCCATACGGCAACATAACGGTTTACATATTTTTAATACTTTTTACGATAACCACAGGAAAGTATTTACTTCCTTTCTTACATAGCATTTGCTATGTTGTGATAGCTATGAATACTACCAACTTTAGTACTGCTCAAAGGTGTCGTAAAAGACGTCTAACAGCTCTACATGGATTCAATTACTACTGATGCCGTTTGGTTAACAATTACATTCCCAAACAGGCACGAAATTAGGCAGATGGCCGCTCATAAAATTATTGCCAAAACAAGTGGATTCATCCACTTCTATCCTTTTTATTTGTCCTCATTTACTACACGATGGACAAAATTACTGTTGTTGTATTAACGAGTTGGTATTACCACTGTCATATATACATTTTATTACTGTCTGAAATGGCATTGGAAGCTGAGAATTATCGGCCAATATATTTTATCTCCAATTTTGTAACAAAATGGAATTATGACCCTTACTTTTTTCCGTGTAAAACAATGTGTAAACAATTAAGAATACCTTGTACTAAGAAATACTTTTTTGTGTCGTGGGATAGTAACATAGAATTAAGAGATGCAAATTACACCCGGACTCGGTGCAATTATTTTTAGATCACAAAAATTGTCCTACATGGAGGTCAAACCCACCGTGGGTTTGATCTCCATGTAGGACAATTCCATGTAGGACGCAGAGTTTAAGTGTAAACTCGGACGTAAGAAACTACGCTATCGTAGAAGCTTATATCATTTGATTGTTTTTGTAAATTCGCTGTTTTTCTAGCCCCGTTTATGGCACAATATCCAGTTGATATTTTTCGACACACTGGATGCTGCTTCGCGACGTTTTCTTGAAATTTTTTCGGTGATTGGTTCTATTTTATTTTGTTTTTCTTTTGGATTTTTGCACTGTAAGACCATTTGATTCTATATATATATATATATTTTAGGCTTATATCACACAAAAATATTTATATACCTTTTAGAAATTTAAAGATAATAATTTTCCATGTGATGACGGAGTAAGAATACAATTCACCGTCCAATCTTGACTTGTGAAAGTCGTGAAAGAACACCTATCCACATAGAGAGTAATAGGTAAATTTTTTATTTTTAATAAAGAAAACCGTTTTCATGTGATGTAAAAATAAATAATTCAAAGCCCTATTTTCATACGGATATCGTCATATATTTAAGCAGAGAGAGAGAGAAGAAAACTTGAAATAAAACCCTATACACACCCGTCTTATTAAAGGATTTATTTGAACAACACACTTTTAATATTTTGATTCACTAATAATACACGTATGTTTCTTCAACTATTTAAAAAATCCAATGAACTTCTGTGATTAAATGCACACATAATTAATTTAGGTAATCTCCCAAAACATTTTTATTTGGGAAGCTCTCTAAAAACTTCACAATTAATTTAATCCGACCACATTTTTCTAATCAAACACCAACGTGTGGGTAGCTTTAATTAACTCGACGTCCAGCTTGATTGCTCCGTAGGGATATTGTGGAAAATTTATCGCTATAACATTTAACAGTATTGGGTTAGATACAGTTACTTTTAACCGAACTTCTTTGCATTTTTTTCCTTATATTTCTCTGGTCAAGATGTTAGAAGTACATAGTTTATTTATTTATGTAACGCTGTTAAACAATATATTCTTGTATGCCATCAAAAACCAATATATTCATATATCTTATATCTTTAAACGAGCAATTCTTGTATATATATATATATATATATATATATATATATATATATATTCAGGATCTCGGAAACAGCTCCAACGATTTTGTTGAAACTTGGCATACTAGAGGTTTCGGGTCCAAAAAATCGATCTAGCTAGGTTTTATTTATAGAAAATGTTGTTTTGACCGTGTTTTAGCAAAACAAACAATGCTATTAAATTATAAAAGAATATGAATTCAAATTTCGTTGTCAACATCATGAGTTCCGATAGCTCAGGTGGGGGGCGGGCGGTCTTAGTTTTGGATTATGTGACATTTAAACAGCGTCGGTTCGAATCTCGGTGTTATTTTATTCTCTTTTTGTAGTTTTTTATATAATTTTCATTATTAATTTTTTTATTTTTTATTAATATATATCTAAATAAATGCTACAAAAATACTCCGAGCGAAGCCCGGTCAACCTGATATTATTCTTGTATGCCATCAAAAACATAAGCTAACCTAACTACACCTTATAGTGACTATATCAATATTAAATATCTTTTATGTTTTAAATAAATAGATTGACTTGGCAATCGCACTAATAATCTAATTTAATATAATATGCATTAGTTGTGAGGTACATTGTGTTTTCAAGCGATGCTCAAGTCAATCTGTTTATTTAAAACATACAAGATTTAGCTAATTATGTAATAACTGAATACAGAAGGTCTCTTAATTAGGGACTGAATAAATTAACAGACTTGGTATTACATGGATCTCGCATTTTTTGCGGTAGAAGAATTGAGTTGCGAGACTTGGATTTTTACAAATTATGTTTTTAATAGCATCTTATTACTTTTTGTAGATAGTTCTACTTATTTCCCCTTCCGCTACCTTTTACTTCTTGAATATCAATAAAGGATTTTCTTAAATTCCACTTTTTGAAAAATGAGACATCTCTCCTCTCCAATTAATTAATTGCCACCAAAGCTAAGTAGAGAGGAGATGCGGCAATAACGAAATCGGATTGCTTTATTCAAGCGCATTTCTTCAAGTCTCCTTTTCTCTCCACTTTGGTGGCAACGGGCCTTATGATTATTAGTGTTCTTTCTCTCATGTCAGTTTCTGGCAATTTAGTTTACTTAATGCTTTGAGAGACTAAGCCGCCTTCCTACTAATATTATAAATGCGAAAGTTTGTATTCGAGGATGTGAAGATGTTTGTTGCTCTTTCAGGCAAAAACTACTGAATGCATTTTGATGAAACTTCACAATAATATAGCTTACATGTCAGAATAACACATAGGCTATAATTTATCCCAATATTCCTACGGAAAGAGGAACTGCGGTTGAAACCGCAAGGCGCAGCTAGTTAAAAATAAAAATCAATATTAATTTAGCATTATATCCTCTGAGTTTTCTTATAGGATCTTTCTCAGTGTGGCCGCGTTCCGATCCGGTGGTAGTATATTAGATTTGTTAGGTTTAAATTAACAAATTGTAATAATGATTACTACAAATCTATTGTTCAATAATTACTACTTATAAACAATATATTTTTTTCATATAGAAATATTTTCTTGTACTAGCAATTAATTTGTACCAAAAATGTGGGTCAAAGTTAATAACTAATTTTTTGGAGACGGTAGATATTTATAAAAATCTGTAATATTTTTGACTTGTTTGGACGTCAGAAATCTTAGTCAGCCCGTAACCATGAATGCTGTAAAGTGTTCGAAACGTCTGGCAATCATAAATCAAACACAAACGCGATAAAATCCGTAAAAGTAGTTTTATTTAACACTAGCAACCCGCCCTCGCTTCGCTTCGGTTCCAGTCGCTTTACCCGCGGCGTAGTTCCCGTTCCTGTGGGAATACCGGGATAAAATATAACCTATGTTACTCCCTGATATTATAGCTTTCCATTGGTGAAAGAATTTTTGAAATCAGTTCGGTGGTTTAAGCGTGAAAGCGTTACAAACAAACAAAGAAACATCCTTACTTTCGCATTTATAATATTAGTATGGATGTATAGTGCTCGCGTGAACATCAGAAATCATTACAAATGTTTAATTTTAAAATAAAACCCTCGTATGGTTTCCATTTAACATACCTACTTCAAATAAACATGAAAAATTAACAAAGTTCTCCATTCTCCGTTCTCCAACAAAATAAAATTTAGCTGTGCATAAAGAGATCATTATAATCCTCAAATATTAACTCGTACCCAACGGTATATTCAAAATGAATACCGTTGCAAATATAAACGTATTCGTTTCATTAAAAACGAAATCACTCGCACGTTTCGAACGAAATGTTCTTTTCGAATCTTTTCGAGTATTTTGGGATTTAGATCTCTCTCAGTTCGAATATAATTTATCAGACGGTTTACTATTAAGAAAAATGTCGTGGAATTGGGTGAAACACTAGGGAATAATTCTCGTATATAAATCGTGACACTAAGTGATGTAAGTGCTTTGGAATCTCCTCACAGTTTTTGGTGTGGAAATTATCTCATATTTATTAATATAGAGTAGACATATTTGTTTTTTTTTTCGTTATCGGTTTAATAAATCACACTGTGTGAAATTATTATTAGGTACATTCAATTCTTAATTTAGTACTTTTGCTGTTCAGACGTGTTGGCATAGGGTTTTATTTCGAGTTTTCCTTCTCTTGCATAAATGTTATAGGCATATTGTATCTCGTAGTCGTCTATTACAACACCCACGAGTATAAGGTTGGCGGGGGTGATGAATTATATTTTTACTTCGTCAGCATATGGACATTATTGTTACGTATAATAAATTTTTAATTTTGTGTTTTATTTTACTCAATAGACTAAATTGTTTTACGTAGATGATGTCCTTGTGCTAACGTAGTACAAATACAATATTACAAATACTATATTGCCGATTTGACTAGACGATATCAGACGACGTTCTCTTCTCAGATGTACCCTTGGTCGTCTCTTACAATACCCACGAGTAATTTTAGCATTGCATATGCAAGGGTTAGTTTTCCACGTGGTGACGGAATAAGAAAACAATTCACTATTGTAAATAAAAAAAAAAGTGAGCCGTCGCTCAGGACGCCTGACAGATGTGAAACATCGAAACTATTTTGTACGAGTAGCGACACGGTATCGAATATAAAGTATCGATACTGAACTCATGAATAGTATCGAAAGATAAGTAACGTACTATTTAAAGTATCGAGTACTTTTATTTACTTTATCTTTAGGTATCGAGTACTTTTCTTTCGATACCGATACTTTTGTATTCGATATTTTAGTCAATAAGTACTTTTTGGTAGGTATCGTATCGAATAAATTATCCATTTTAAAATTGACTTCACAACTCATATTTATGATAACGTCATTTAGTACAAACGAAATGAACCTTCTAAAACGTAGCTTGAAATAATTTGCGATTTATAAACCAGAAATAGCGGCATCTATCGAGCAAACGACCGACTCTAAGCTACAATATATTTTATAAAAAACTCTCTAATCCTGTAATGATAATAAGACAAGCTGTTTAAAGTGAGTCAAAATCCAATTCTTAAGGAGTTGGTGACATACAAACAAATAAATACACAGCTGAAACTAATAAAAGCCTATAAAAAATGAAATGCTTTCATCCGTTCACAGACATTCTTTCCGCACGATGAGTGTGATTTAGGAAACAGAAAAGGCGCCATTTATCGAGCTAACGACCAACTCTCAGCTTCAATATATTTAATAAAGAAATTTTTAATCCTGTAATGATAATATTTCTTATTACTATCTAAATAATTTTAACGTCATTGGTCCTCCTTAAATTTTCAACTTTTAAATGAAATTTGACTGTTTAAAGTGCGTCAAAATCCAATTCCTATGAAATCGGTAATATACAAAGAAATAAATATATATACACCTGAAACTAATAAAAGCCTTAAAAACGGTTCTCCATTTTTCGTAGCTGAAAGTAAACTAAATACCATACCTACTGGTATATTTATATTACTAACTTAGAGAATTTTACATTAATTTATAAAACAAGTATTTATGCATAAAAGAACATTAGATTACGACAGGAACTAATACGATAAAACTAAGGCATAAAGTATTAATAAAATATCGCGATTTTTTCCAAAAAATGATGATTTTTATTCAATAAACATTTATTTTCATTAATATACATTATAAGTAACAATTTCCTTTGAGTTCACTAGATGGCGGTGTACAAAATTTTAAATCGCACCATGGTTTCGTTACACAAATGTAGGTATATGCATCCAAATCTTTATTTAATATATAATTATTAGGGGACCGCGAGGCGTGGCGTTAAACGCCACGCGACGATCACGGTCACCCTCGCCTATAGATGTTTCACATCAAAAAAAAAACGTGTGGCACTCGGAAACTGCCGCGGTAAAGCTATTGCATAGCATTATTTTTCAACTTATGCAATTATAATTATCTATTTATTTTTATTTATGCATTATTTTTTTCTTTGATATTAAATCAAGTTACACTTTTTGAGCATGGTGACCGACAAGAAAACAAATGTACTATATGTATAACACAAAGGAGATTTGGATTACCACTATCGTCCGCTGAAGATCGTTGGGACCGTTAGAAAACGCGCGAAAACACTTTTTGACGTAAGCTACGCAAAGCGTTGGCACATGTGCGCACCGAAACGGACGAACGCAGAATGTCGACGATCGCGTACGCTCGGCTGAGCTGCCGCACAGTGGGTCGAAAGCAAGATTTTAGGGACTTCGGGACCAACTTTGGTTTTTATTTTTTTCTTAGTGTTTCGTAGTTCTTAGTTTTTTTTTAATGGATAGAGCTCGTTAACGTCAATAATAATTGCCCTTAGAAGATTTTTCCTAAACTTGATAGTTTGGGCAGAAAAAAATATTTAGATTTTTTTTGTATGGAGCTGATCAGATAAAATTAAATTTCTCCTAAGTATCGTTTGATCCCGCTTTTAAACCTTTTCTTCCTTAAGCCTTGTCTAGTCTACTATCATTTGATGCTATGAACATGTGCATAAAGTTGCAATTCTCCGAAATAATTGGATCAAAAAAATGAAAAAGTATATTAATATAAAAAGCTTTATTTTTATTTTCTTAAGTTATTTTAAGTTAAATTTAATATGGATTAGTAAGTGTAAGCACGTAATAATACGCATAACTACTTAACAACTAATAATAATACATTTAAAAGGTTCCTAATTAGCTTTTAAAAATGTGTAAATATTTATCTATAAATGTCTAATTGTCCATTTAATGACTGTAATTAGATTATAAAATGTTCTTTTAAATTAGATCTAATACTGAATAGTAAGTACAGGTACATAATAATAATACAAATATATCATTAACAAATTAATAAAGGGAAACGTAACTTATTACTAACAAAAGTAAACTTAAAACTAACAATATACCAGTATAACACAAACTAAAATAAAAAAAAAACTTAGAATCCTTATTCACTATCGCTATTATTATCCTGTAAATTATCTACATTAATAAAATCTATATCGACTTCTGTGGGAAAACTCAGCAGAAGCTTTGACTTTTGGAGAGAAAACCATTCTATGTTGTTTTACCATTCGAGGTCTTAGACTTGTGATCTTTGGATCAGACGACAAAAGAAGATTGTTTAAAATATCCTCATTTGTCGCCGTTCTACTTACCTTTCTAGAATGGCTCTCTCTATATTTCCGGAAATCTTTATTGCGAGCTTCCGCTGCCTCTTCCGACAGTTTACCTATAGGTAACCAAGCAAACTCCTTAATTATATTCGTCCCATGTACTAACAATTTATGTACACTGGAAGGCATATAATACCAGGGATATAACTGTACATACAATTTTGCAGTATCTTTACAAAAATCAGTAAACTTACTTAGGTCTACGTTCTCTCCAGATCCAACAGTCTGAAGAATCACGTGAAACCTTACAATTAAATCTTTACTAATTCCTGTTATACGGGCTGTTGTTTCTGTATCTCTAAAAAATTTTCTGGCAGTATTGCCATCATTGGTTGTCCCTACTCCTTGCTTAACTATATCAATAAGTAACCCGCAGTCCTTTTTAAATGCCTGCTGTATAGCGCTCTTTCTAAGCGCCATTTTTTCTTTGTCATCCTCCCTGCAACTCCATTTTTTAAACTCAAAACGATAAGCTGCAATTAAAAAAAATTACACTTAGAAAAATAATGTCACAGGATGCATAAAATAACAAGGTAATAAAGTATGAAGTAAGAAATATTTACAGATGTGAAGCAAGCATGCCATGCATCTTATCCAAGCATGTAAAGATGAAATTCCGTACTGGAACATTTCGTCGTTCCTTTCTCTATGAGCAAGTGATTCCAGATTGTTCATCTCTGTCAGTTTTGTTTTGCAAATATCACAGACAGCTGAGGATGTGTCTGACAAATACGAGGTTATTTTGCCGTCTATCATTGTCATGAGCAATTGATGCTTAACTTCAACTTGACTGATTCTTGATGGCTGAACTCTTTCTATTTCTTCTGTTATGCCAGCTTTTATAGTTGCCCCTGTTGACTGCGTTTCTTTGGTAAATTTAAACATAATCGGACGGCAATAGAAAGTCGATGAAGGTCGTTCGTTTTCCTAAACAATTGTTCCATCACAGTGTTGAAGCCTAATAGGAACTAGACTGGCCATAAAAATAGATGAATCATCAAACTCTGTTTCACTCTTTTGTTTGTAATTACTTTGACCCGAGGCTCTATCAAAGCCCCATTTGCTTATAAGCAGAAAATCTGTTGCCGAGTTTAAATCCAAAGCAATTACATCTAAAAGTCTTGAAACTGTCAAGTTGAGTAAAGCTTGCAGTTTAGCAGCAGCTCCTTCTTCAGTTATAATTATATCTTCTTTCCCTGGATAACATCTTGACTTCGCTTGTTTAATTTTATAATAAGAAGGATATAAGTCAGATCCATTTTCATTTGTTGCCTCTCTTAAGTTTATATACTACCACCTACTTAATTTAAGTGAAACTAATAAAGACAGGGCTTCATCGGGTGAATATGTACTACTTTTCGCTTTACATGTACTTAAACACTCCTTAACTTTTTCCAGATCTTCTGGGTGATTTAACAAATGGTTAATTATTTTTCCTACATCCTCATTTCCGGTGTTTCTTAAACTAGCAATTGTAGCAGCTTTCACTTCATCAGGGGATAACGAAAGCGATTTTTTAATTTCTTCTACGCGTCTTCGTTTTTGCCTGGAGCCCAATTCTTCGAAAGGTTTTCGAGGTGTAAATGTAGATGTCGAAGCTTCTGTTGTAGATGGTGGTAAATTTTTAACATTATCAGTATCACAAATCCCGACCCCTTCCTGTTCAGTGTTCATAGCTTCAGGTATCACTTCTTCGGGCCAGATTATTGCACGTTCTAACCAATCACCATTTTTTCTTATAAACTGTGAAAATGTGCGACTACTTCGTTCCCATCTTGCACTTATAATTGAACAATATCGCGTACAAAATTTTTGGAGCTCAGCACTGTTCTTTTCTGCCACATTGATTTTATGTTGTAGGAATTGGCAAAGTTTTTTACTATCCTACAATGATTTCAGTTGATCTCTTAAAATCATAAATTAATCTAAATTGTTCACTAAACTCTCCATTATAGCGTAAAAGGGACGATCACAATCACGAGATGTTAGTAGTAGTACGAATAAACCAATACTAGCTAATCTATATAATACTAATATTATAAAGAGGTAAAATTTGTAAGTTTGTATGCAGGGGGTAATCTCTGGAACTCATAATCTAATTCTAATTTTATTTTAACTGGCAGAAAGCTACATTATTCCTGAGTGCTATAGGCTATAAATTGTTTCTATAACATGTATATTAACCGAGCTATCACAACTTTTGTCTGGCAAGTCGGAAAAAAATACCTCGTAAAACAGAATTATTTGCGTGCGCTGCCTAAACAGTTGCTTAAAATTAAAAAGAATGTATGGCTACCTGGTTCATCTTAATTATTTCTACAAAAAAGTCAGCGATACCATATCTCTATCTTTTATATTTTATCTTTTATACTTCTATTATTGCATTAAAAAATTTTTTTTTCGGCATTGTTACGTTTGGTTGATTATTTGAGCAACAAAATATTAATTCTTATGACAATAAATTATTTCAGTATCACAAGAACATCATACAGATAAGATTTGCCATTTACAGTATATCAATTGGTCATACAGTTTCGGAGATAATATAAAATTACTAAAACGCAAAATGACCCTAGCATAACTTTCATTGTGCAGACGTTTTACCTATTTGCCCATAGATGGCGTTCTGCAATGACGTCATTTTTCTGAATCGCGGTGTTAAGACTTTCCGTGGATTGATGACCCTCTCGAATTATTATGCCCACGTTGTCGTTAGTTGGAGTTCTAAAAATTACATGTCAGTTGGTTATTGGTTTCGGTTGTTTCGTTCGCATGGTTGTTGTTGTTGATAGATACCTCATAATCGAAAATATCGTAATTTCGTTGTACGTTTGTTTTGTATGTTCGTAGTTTCGTACTTCGTTCTATCGTAATAATCGACACGAGTTATTCGATATTACGATTGTTTTGTTTTGTAAAGGCGGACGGTGTTCGAGTCGCTCTCCCTTTGTTCATAATTGTTTTCAAGTCTGTGCGTGGTTTGTTGAGAGCATGCCTAAAAGGAAATCTCAACTGTCTCGGCAGACATCACAGACAAGAGCCGCTCGAGTACGCCGTACGGAAGAATCTGCCCCTGAAAATGAGCAACGCCTCTCGAGAAATAGAGAATATATTTCGCAAGCACGCGCTAGAGAATCTAGCTCCGAGCGCTCACAGCGCCTCGCAAGCCAAAATGTGAGGACGACGCGGGCCCGTGCTCGAGAAACTAGCGCTGAACGTGCGCAATCATTTGCCCTGACTATTAATAAGTCCCAGGGACAAACATTCTCTTTGGTTGGCATTGACCTACGAAAAGAATGTTTTTCCCATGGGCAATTATATGTTGGTCTATCAAGAGTGGGATCATCCGAAAGGCAGATTATTCTGTTACCGGAAAATAAAACAACCTCAAACATTGTATATAGAGAAGCTTTAAATTAAATAGATACCTAACTTAAACAAATAAATAAAATAAGTAAAAGGCAACTAAGGGTTAAGTTACCTTGAGCAGAAAATAGAACTTCGGTAATCTTTTAAGTTACTGATCTGATTCCAAAAAATATTTTACTAATAAAATTAAATACAGTAATATCAATCGAGTGTAATCTTATGTTAAAACAAGAAATTTTCCGCGGACGAAGTCGCGGGCAGAAGCTAGTATATAATAAATATGGTAATTTTATACTTCCAGTAATAGATTTTTTTTCTACTACCCTCATTAACTAATCATCTACATTAAAATTACAGTAATGGCTAAACGTGACAACACATTTTTTTTTAATATGAAAGGTTAAACTAATTACAGTCATTAAACGGACAATTAGAAATTTCCAGATAAATATTCACACATTTTTAAAAGTTAATTAGGAACCTTTTAAATGTATTATTATTAGTTCTTAAGTAGTTATGCGTATTATTACGTGCTTACACTTATTAATCCATATTAAATTTAACTTAAAATAACTTAAGAAAATAAAAATAAAGCTTTTTATATTAATATATTTTTTCATTTTTTTGATCCAATTATTTCGGAGAATTGCAACTTTATGCACATGTTCATAGCATCAAATGATAGTAGACTAGACAAGGTTTAAGGAACAAAAGGCTTAAAAGCGGGATCTAACGATACTTAGCAGAAATTTAACTTTATTTGATCAGCTCCATACAAAAAAATTCAAAATATTTTTGTCTGCCCAAACTATCAAGTTTAGGAAAAATCTTCTAAGGACAATTATTATTGACGTTAACGAGCTCTATCCATCCGCACTAAGAAAAAAATAAAAAACCAAAGTTGGTCCCTAAGTCCCTAAAATCTTGCTTTCGACCCACTGTGTGCCGCCACCCGCCTACCATGTCACTCGTCCCGAGCTACATGGCCCGAGTTACATGGTACGGGGTGTGAGGTTTTATTTTCGTTACGTAATTTCTTGATTCAGTCGCCGCGCAGCCCGCGATAAAAGCTATGCAATAGCGTAACTAAAGGGGGTCAGTCTGACCGTGATCTTGAACATGGCAAAGTGTTCGAAACATCGGGCAATCAAAAATCAAATACAAACGCGATAAAATCCGTAAAGTAGTTTTATTTATAATGTGTAAAACTCGCGTAAACATCAGAATCATTTTGTAAATCAGTACAATTCATTGCTCTCTATCTTACCCGTGGATGTCGTAAAAGATGACTAAGGGCTACAATAGACATTTAACATCTATGAGAGAGAAGGAAAACTCGAAATGAAATCCTATACCAACATGTCTTCGACCACTGACGACAAGTCACATCTGACTGGACGGACTGGACCGCGCGTGCGCTTACTATAGCCCACCCTTACAAAAAAAAAAAATCCAACATGTCTGACCAGCATTGTATAGTAGGTGAAATTCCCTCCCATTGTGGAGGAGGCCCGAGCACAACATTATGACATATATGAGCTGCGATAGTGATGATGAACAAGTACATTATACGTTGTTAAATGAGTTAAGAGCAGAATAATAATTATGATGATGATTTGATTGAATTCTAAGCAAATCCTTAATTATAGTTTCATAAACATATCAACCATATGACACTCGCTAATGGAAAACTAACACAATGTTACAGGGATAGTAATAATTATTATTGCAATAAGTCAATGTGACAAGAACTAACGATGAAGAATTATGACCGAGTATTATGGATGGGAATGAGAATGATAATGTGTTTAGGAGGGAAAATATAAGGCATTGTAGAGGTAAATTTATTTGTACTATTGTTTTTATTTAGTTTGTTTTCCTCTTAAATTTTTAGGTTTATATTTGAACATAGGGATCACACACAGATCATTAACAATGCCATAAGCTAGGGTCCGTAACCCCAAATTAAAAAGAACAACTAGGTTTATAAATTGGTGAAACTATGTCCTAGTTTTATAAATTTTTAATGCTAGTTTGTATTTTCAGTATAAAAACAGGACTTAGTAATAAAGATACAATAGTGAAAGGAAAGAGACATCACCGAGTGACACTCTGCGCCTTTAGCTGGCGACTGACATGAGCATTTAGCCGTAACGTACATTCGAGGCGAGCGTGTTACGTTACGGCATTACCTGACTGACCTGTTCCCCTAGATCGTGGCTAGCACTATGCTCGACTGCACTCCGTCTTTTGGTATTCAAAATGTCGGATAGCGAAAACGTGTTTCTGGGATCTGTGATTTTACTAAATTAGTCCTTACTCAGGCATTTCTTTATATTTTTAAATGAACAACAGAATTTTATCCTGGTCACAATTCCATCTTCAGCGCTCGTCAATTACACTTCGAAACTGTGATACCCGATTGACACATGCGCTCGCAACGACGCTAGGGGCTGTACTTACTGACCTAAAATTAAGGCGTAACGTAACACTCAAAGGGATTTGCTAAAATACCGACAACCGGGTGGAGCACGCGGCGCTCGCAGCTAGCGGATCGGTTCGCTATACTGACCTGTAACATTACGCCGTAACGTAACGTTACGTTATAATGAAATGTTACAGGTCAGTCCCCAGCCTTTGATTTCACACAGCACGTCAGCGTGATCACTCGCGAGATGTGAGACCGTCTGTGACGTAAAAAATTTAAGAATGGCGTACATTTTTTAAAAAAATCAGAAAGTTTAAAAAACATAAAACTCTGTTTAAAAACTATCCAGGATAGCCTAGGACACTATAAAAACTATGACATGACCTGGGTGAACAAGATGGCTTCTAATTCTATCATAAGTGAATTGGTAAGCGATTTGGCAATTGTAGATGGTGTTATAGCTTTTTATGGTAGAAGAGCGTTGATGGTCTTTATTTCGGAGCTCTGTGACAGTTTCTATGACTCTCATGGGTAAGTAGAGGCTGGGGGGCATGGATTATTCTAAAATTTCACGTTCGTTTTTTTATTAACACTAACTTTGCATGTTTTCCATATCAATCTGTAATCTATACAGCTTGTTTACTAATTTAGTACCAGGTGTTTTGCCTTGTCCTCCTATGAGTGCTGTTAAATAATATTTTTAAATTATGATTACATTCCGTGTGGTGATGAAGTAAGAATACAGGAAGCAATCACCGTCCCCTTCCTTGCCCGTGAGTGTCGTAAAAGACGACTAAGGGATTACAATATTCGACTGCACAGATGGCATAGTGGTTAAAATACCGACCTACCCTGCCAGTATCACGGGTGCGAATCCCCCGCACACTTTGTGCGATCCACAAATTGTTGTTTTGAGTCTGCATGTAATTTGCGTCCCTTAATTATATGTTTGTGAAGTTTCCCGCAATATAAGGATTATTTCCTTAGTGCTAACGTTGTCTAAAAAATGCAAAAATAATAAGCTACGCTTGCTAAATATCTACTGTTAGTAAAATTCTATAGTATAAATACACTATCGATAAGATCCGCATACTCTCGTCTCCTCAGGTAAGCTTATACAAAATTATATTGTGGAGAACAGTTTCCCTATAGTGGAACTATGCCAGAATTTCAATTACATTTTCCTGAAATTCACGCTGCCTTTACGTTACGCCAACACCTAGACAACGGTCGCAAACATGTCTTGAATTTATCCATTAGTTGCCGGCTAAATATTACGCCCGAATAAAAATACTATATTTTGTTAGCAAGTTTATTAAATATTTTTAGTATAAAATTCCTATTATTTTAATATTTAGTTACTTTACATACAATTTAAAATTAAAGTCTTTTGTCTGTATCTATACCAATAAATAAAATTGGAGTGTCTGTTTGAAATGTCAAAATAATAGGCTTTTTTCATGCTCACACGGTTATTTGCACGACACCTATGCCTAAAATAGCAATTAAAAAATTTTTGTCTGTCTGTCTGTCTGTCTGTCTGTTTGTTCCGGGTAATCTTCAAAACGGCTGGACCGATTTCAAAAATTCTTTCACCAATGGAAAGCTAAAATATCAGGGCGTAAACTAGGCTATATTTTATCCCGGTATTCCCACGGGAACGGGAACTACGCGGGTAAAACGACTATAACCTAAAACCGAAGCGAAGCGAGGGCGGATTGCTAGTAATTTATATAATAGTGGAATACAGAGTACCTATATTAAATATTTGCTTTTAAAAATATAACAACTTACTGAAATAAATATAGGCTGATAAAATCAACATTACTGTCTTTCATAAATATTAATATAATATGATATCTACTAACAAATTCATTTAATTAGCTCATAATTATAAACAGCTAAGTTACTCTACCAAATTGATGACTTAAATGACCTTAGAGGATACGTATTATCTCTTACTTAAATACAAACTAAGGTCCGAATCACAAATTAATTAATTATCTGGTAGCTTGAGCTAAGTATTGTACGTGGGAGGGCCGTCAACAGTCTTCTGTTTTTAACCGCGGGTGGTCCGTTCGAGGTAGGATCACACTCTCGCAGAAAATCGACATCTTAGTAGTAGTAACAAAGTTTTGGTAATGCCTTTAGGATCACCGAACCTTATTGCACGCAATCGCGCACCTTTCATTTTTTCACGGCAGGCAGTAACATAGAAAAGATCCATGAACGGCAGAATCAGTTACCATCAAGTGTGCTACTTCCTAGTTTGCTATAGGTGGATAACAAATAAAAAATGCATGTATTGTCAAATTACATTTTTACGAAGTGTCATTATTATGTCAAAATAATAGTACAGTAGTTTCCAACAGAATAATTCCAAAACGGAATATTTTTAAACGGTTATTCTTCAATCTAAGTATAATTGGTTTCCATCAAAGTAAGCAAAGCAATAAAAGTAGCAAACCAATTTCAGAACATATTCCTGATTGCCTCGGCATTGAGGCGCTAGGTAAAAGATGAAAGTATGTCTCCTCACAAAAGTTTCAGCTTAAATCGCAAAATTGATTCGTCATCTGATCCCAGTTTGTGCGATGTTTCTTTTTTATATAAGCCTCTAGGCTTTTTTATATAGACAGTACTGCTCACTTTTTAGAATGTCAGTAGGCTAGCATGGAACTATGCAATCAGCTGTGATTACTTACCACGTTTTGAGTATCACATTGAATTTTATCTGATGTTAAAAAGCAATACACTACTGCAACAATAAGCTGAGCAGCCATCTTTTTCATTTGCGGATCCCCTCCGCACTGTTATTTACATATCTTTTGGTTCTTTTTTAGTGGTATTGTATTTTCTTATTTAAATCGCCTACATCTAACGACGCCCAGCCACTTTCACCAGTTCGTCGGTGAATCTAGTGCGGGCGTCCTACACAGTATCGTCCTATACGTGGCTGCCATTCGAGAATCCTTCTTCCTCAACGATTGTCGGTTCCTCGAGCGATGTGTATGTGTGTGAGTACGTACGTGCGGGCGTGTGTGCGTGCAGGCGTGAGTGCGTGCGTGTGTATGTGTGTGTGTGTGTAGTTTTTAGTTCTAAGATTCTTTATATAGGTATTTTCATGTACCTTTTTTTTAAAAACAAGTATTATACAGATTTTATTACGTTTATATTTGATTTTTGATTTCGCGAGGTTGCGAACACTTTTCAGTGTTCGTGGTCACGAGAGGACTAAGGTGTTTCACGTGCAATAAGTCATCGTTATTATAGATATTTATATCTTCTAGCTACAGAATTAATTATGAAATTTTGAAAAACAATTTTAATACTTGATTTGTTTTTCACAAGTAGTATCAAGTAAATATCCGTGTGGAAGTATATCCGTGTGTAAAAGTGTGGAGATTTAAAATGCGCAGGCAAGGCAATTGAAACTGAAGCGAAGCGAGGGCCAATTGCTAGTTATACATATAAACCTTCGTCTTGAATCACTCAGATTTTAATATTTAGTTAGATAAGTTTAATATTTACACATAAGATCTAAGCGTATAGACGGTGTCAAGTGACATTGATTTAAGGGGGTATTCTGGTCTAGAAAGCCTAAGTTTTAGACATTTTTCTACTTAAGCTATGTAAATATTTTCCGTGTGGTTACGGAATAAGAATACAATTCACTACCCTCCTCTCTTGCCCGTGCATAAAAGACTACCAAAGGATTAAATATGCATATAACTTCTATGCAAGAGAAGTGAAATTCGAAATAAAACTCTAACACGTCTGACCAACGTATATTGGGTCAATTTCCCTGTCATTATAGAGGGTGGTCAAGCCCGGCCCATACCTTGCCCACTGCAAAGTATATGAGTTGAAATAAATATATAGATAAGTCTTTCAAATATATCATGAATTAAAATTTATTCCCCCTCCAGTGATAAATTTCATACAACACTAGCTGACCCAACAGACGTAGTTTTGTTCAAATCTAAAATAGTAAAAGGAATTCGCCTTGAAATCGATCGCAGCACCACCGGTTCCAATTATTCATCTAAACCATTCTCATATCCATCGAAACGGCCACAAAAAATATGAAAATCGGACCAGCTGTTTAGAAGGAGTTCAATTCAAATCAACAACGAAAACACGAACAGAAGTTTTATATATATAAAGATAACCAAAGCTCTATAACTATGCGGTTACATAAACAAGCATATTGTACAGGATATTGGCTCAATATAAAATAACTTTCGGGCACGTGATCCGTATGACAATATGCAATGTTTGATGATAAATGAATTTATAGAAAATGTTAATATTTTGCAGTACACGGTTCAGATTTGATATAACTGGGCGGGGTCCTTGACCGTCCGACTTAGGGCCCTTCTGTGGCGACCACAGAGGGTCATGGCGGTCAGGGCCATAACCACGGATACCGGACGGTGGCGACGGAGGCAGCGTGCCTATTGGCCGGGACTCCCCCGTGGGACCTGGAGGCGGAGATGTTCGCCGGATTATATCGGCGGGTGACGGGGGTGCGAGCGGAGGGCGGTAGATCTCGTTAAGGGAGCTCACCGCCTGGCGCGTCGACGCCCGCCGAGACGTCATTGCCCGTTGGGCAGTCCGGCTGGAGAGGCCTCGGTTCGGGGTGCGAACCGTGGAGGCCTTCCGGCCGGTGCTGATGCAGTGGTTGGAAAGGCGGCACGGAGTGCTCTCCTTCCGACTAGTGCAGGTGTTGACGGGGCATGGGAGCTTCGCCAAATACCTGCACAGGGTCGTAAGGAGGGAGAGTACACCGTCCTGCCACCACTGCGATTGCGACGAGGACAGGGCGCGCCACACGCTCGAGGCCTGCGCGGCTTGGGCAGTGCAGCGCCGTGAACTCGTCGCAATCATCGGTGCCGACCTGACGCTGCCGGCCATCGCTAGGGCGATGGTCGACAGCGTCGGGAATTGGGACGCGGTCGCAGCCTTCTGCGAGACAGTGATCTCGCAGAAGGAGGCGGCGGATCGTTTGCGCATGGAGCGCAGCCTCGATGAGGAGATCCGCCGCCGGCGACTGGGGCGGCGCAGGCGCAACTACCTACGCCTCATGCCGCCCTAGCCGAGGCCGCGGGTGACGTGACCGGGGATTAGTCCGTCACCCGCCGAGAGGCCGACCGCGTGAGGAAAGACCGACGTCCTCCCCGAGGGGGGGACGTCGGTCGATGGGAGGGTACCCCGCGTAGGGGGGTATTCCGTCGGGGCGACCACTGACGACAAGTAAACCTGCTCCGGTGGTCGGCCCAACGACGAAGGCGAGGTGGTTTTCGGGTGGGTTGCGGGAGTTGCGTGCTTAAGCCCCTCTGTCGCCCCGGACGGAGTGGTGCGGAGGCGCGCCGACCGCTGCCCACCCACAAAAAAAAAAAAAGATTTGATATAACTTTATTGGTGGTAGGACCTCACTGTAGACAGTCTTTTGTCTGCAGTCGCGGGCCGGTCCGTCCGGGGCAGTACCACACTCTCGCAGAAGATCGACGTTTGCTCCAGGATGTCATGAGTGTGGCGCGCTAATCGACGATGCGCGCCACACACTGGAAGTATGCCCCGCCTGGGGGTCTCAGCGCCACGTCCTGTCAACGGAACTGGGAATAGCAGACCTGTCGCTGCCGACCATCATCTCCAAGATGCTCGGCAGCGACAGCTGTTGGTCGTCGATGGCCTCCTTCTGTGAGGCTGTCATGACAAGGAAGGAGGCCGCGGAGCGGGCACGCGAGGCGCTTGCGTCCGCTGACTCACTCCGCCGGCGACGACCAGGGAGGAGACGCCGCTATGCGCTCCTCCACCCACCGCTCTGAATGATGACAGGACGTGGCCAGAAGGCCAAGCGTTGAGGTGTTGGGGATAGAATGTTGTCAGACGATCTCTCCGGCACCTCGTAAAAGCGCGGAAGGGGCCGCTGTGGTTTTAGTGGGTCTTTCGGTCACTTCTGTGGCCGGCGAGTCCCACACACACTCCCCTGTCTGTAGCCGGCGGGGAATAGTGCGTAAATGCATTTCCACAGCGTGCAAAAAAAAAAAAAAGAAAAAGAAGATCGACGTTTGAGTAGTAGCAACTTGCTGCTGCACTTCGTTCGGTGAGCGAGAGAGCCGGGAGCCCAACTTTCTGGGTGTGTTTGTGTGCGGCGGGTTTTGGTGAGGCCTGAAACCTGCGGTGGTGAGGTCTTGGTCGGGGTATTGAGCGTGAGGGGCTGGCATGGTGTACAGGGAGTTCCGATGGGAATGGTCACCGCCGGCCACCTGCCGGTCAGCAGGGGACCCGAACCCAGGATCATCCTCCCTGGGAGGCTGTCCCACCAACCGGCGAAAATCCCGTTGGGTAGTCGTCGTGCCGGTGTGGGAAACCGGAGTGGACCTCGGCGGCTACGCACGGGGGGGCATCGTGGGCCCTTCCGTGCATCGTGTCAGCTGCTCACAAAACTCACTCCTCGACCATGCACTATGCCCCGCCCTTTTTTTTTTTGGTATCACCGAACTCCGTTGTACACATTCACACTCCCTTCCTCCTCTTCTTAAACAATAACTTATGGCCAAGAAAAATAAAAAGAGAACGTTTTCTACGGCGGTCCCCTTATCCACATTTGATGTGGATTTTTGCAATATCAGGGGTCTACATAGCAATCTCGACGCCGTCCACCATCACCTCGAGACGGCGCGGCCTGCCTTACTATTTTTAACGGAGACGCAGATAGGTGCTCCGGATGACATTTCATACCTAAATTACCCCGGCTACGAGTTGGAGCATACCTTCCGTCGTAAAGCCGGGGTGTGCGTATTCATCCGAGGTGATATCTGCTGTCGCCGCCTTCGGGCCCTCGAACATGGTGACTTGTTAATCCTGTGGCTACGCGTAGACTATGGAGGCCTTACCCGCATCTACGCATGCCTCTACAGGTCCCATGGCAGTGATCCGGGGTCAATTCAATTATTTGAGAACGTCCAATGGGGGATTGACGAAATATTGGAGCAGTGTCCATCAGCGGAGGTGGGGGTGCTTGGAGACTTCAACGCTCATCATAAAGAGTGGCTGGGGTCCCGAACCACTGACCTCCAGGGTCGACATCTCTTCAATATGGTCTCGGCCTATGGTCTCTCACAACTGGTGACACAGCCCACCCGTATCCCAGATATTGAGAGCCATGAGTCTTCTTTACTGGATCTTCTGCTGACTACACACCAGCACGGATATCAGGTAGTGGTTGAAGCCCCTCTTGGGTCTTCTGACCACTGCTTGGTTCGTAGCAGTGCCCCTGTTGTAAGGCCTAGTCGTTCTAAGGCGACTGGGACTCGCAGAGTCTGGCAATATAAGTCAGCAGATAGGGATGGACTGCGCGAGTTTTACGCATCCTACCCATGGAAGCGGCTTTGCTTCGCCTCAGGGGACCCTGGCTTCTATGCAGACTGCGTTACCGAAACGGTTATTACGGGGATGGAATTATTCATCCCCAACACCAAAATACCCGTTGGTGGCCGCAGCCGACCCTGGTTTAACAAAACCTGCAAGACGGCTGCATGCCAGAAACAGTCCGCATATCAGGCCTGGAATATGGCCAAAAAATGCCAGGACCCGAACACCAAAGAGGTGAAGCGGAAATTTAACGCCGCTTCCAGATCTAGTAAGAAAGCTATTGCCAGAGCCAAGGCGGAATATGTTGCCAGAATTGGCGAGCGATTGCAAAGCTATCCCGCTGGGAGTCGTGCATTCTGGTCGCTCACCAAGGCTGCCCAAGGTAACTTCTGCCAGCCCAATCTCCCACCACTGCAGAAACATGATGGTAGTCTGGCCCACAGCGCAAAGGAGAAGGCCGATCTTCTAGGTCAATTGTTTGCCTGTAACTCGACTTTGGATGCCGGAGCTGCCACACCACCTACCATCCCACGGTGTGAAAGCTCACTGCCCGAAATCCGCATCACGCAGCGAGCGGTTAGGCGGGAGCTGCGGCTTTTAGACGTCCATAAGTCGAGTGGGCCGGATGGCATCCCTGCAGTGGTACTAAAGACGTGCGCCCCTGAATTGATTCCCATCCTCACGCGCCTATACCGACTTTCCTACGCTACTAATAGGGTTCCGTCTTCATGGAAGGTAGGCCATGTCCACCCGATCCCTAAAAAGGGAGACCGGTCTGACCCATCGAATTACAGGCCAATTGCGATAACATCCTTGCTCTCCAAGATAATGGAGAAGGTTATAAACCGCCAGCTTCTGCAGTACCTTGAGGATCGCCAGCTTATCAGTGATCGCTAATACGTCTTTCGTCATGGTCGGTCGGCTGGTGATCTTCTTGCGTACCTCACACACCGTTGGGCAGAGGCCTTGGAGGGCAAGGGTGAGGCGCTGGCATTCAGCCTAGATATCGCAAAGGCGTTCGATAGGGTCTGGCACAGGGCACTTCTATCGAAGCTACCATCTTACGGAATCCCCGAGGGACTCTGTAATTGGATCGCCAGCTTTTTGGATGCTCGGAGTATAAAAGTCGTCGTAGATGGCTCCTGCTCCGATACCATGACCATTAATGCTGGTGTACCACAAGGCTCGGTGCTCTCCCCGACATTGTTTATCCTGCATATCAATGACATGCTCTCTATCGAGAGTATGCGTTGCTGTGCGGATGACAGTACGGGTGATGAGCGGTACACTGAGCAACGGAATATCCCTCGGAGTACTCAGGAAAGAAGGGTTCAACTTGTGTCTGAAATCGAGCGTTCTCTGGGGCGGGCCTCGGAATGGGGTGAACGGAACCTAGTCCAGTTCAACCCCACAAAGACACAAGTTTGCGCGTTCACTGCAAAGAAGGACCCGATTGTCATGGCGCCACAGTTCCAAGGAGTAACTCTCCCAATTTCTGAGAGTATTGGGATTCTCGGCGTCAAAATATCGAGCAAAGTCCAGTTTGGGAGTCATTTGGAGGACAAAGCCAAATTGGCAAGCAAAAAGTTGGGTGTCCTGAACAGAGCCAGGCGGTACTTTACACCGAGACAGCGTCTTGTGCTATACAAAGCACAAGTTCGTCCTCATGTGGAGTACTGCTCTCATCTCTGGGCAGGTGCGCCCAAATATCAGCTAGACCCACTTGACTCCCTGCAAAGACGGGCTGTTCGAATCGTCGGGGATCCCAATCTTACGGACAGATTGGAGTCGCTGGAGCAGCGGAGAGACTTTGGGTCACTCTGTGTACTCTACCGACTCTTTCACGGGGAGTGCACCGAGGAACTGTTTGACTTGGTACCACCGTCACCATTCTACCAACGTACCACTCGACATCGTAGCAGGGTTCATCCATTTCACCTGGAAACGTTATGGTCTTCAACTGTACGTTTCCAGCGATCATTTCTCCCACGTACGTGCAAGCTCTGGAATGAACTACCTGCTGCTGTGTTTCCCGAGCGCTATGACATGTCCTTCTTTAAACGAGGTTTAAGAAGAGTATTTCCTTCACGGTAGGCAGCGGCCTGGCTGTGCCCCTGGTATTGCAAAGGTCCATGTGCAGCAGTTTCACTTACCATCAGGTGTGCTGCTTGCTCGTTTGCCACCGTTGGCAATAAAAAAAAAAAAAATTTGTTATGAAAATTTTAATCCATGTCATTCCTTTAAAAAGAGTGCGCGTGGGTATACTTATGTAGGCATGCAAAAAGGCTTTTTTGGTGTAAAAAGAAAAATCTTTCTAAAAATTTTATCTTTCGCGTTATCCTACGTTTGTAGAAAATATAACACTGATAATAAGAAAATAGAACGCATGGCAGTGGTGAAAGATCGAAATTATTTTGTACAAGTATATGCATAAAAGAACGGATTACGACAGGAACTAATATGGCCTGAAGCATTAATAAAATATTATGATTTTTTTTCCAGAAAATGATGATTTTTATTCAATAAACATTTATTTTCATTAATATACACTGTATGTGTTTAGGTTAATAATTTATTTTGAGCTCACCAGATAGCGTTGTTTAAAATTCTAAAACAGATTATGGTTTCGTTACACAAACGTACGTATCGAAGCGTGGCGTTTACGCCACGCCAATGATCAGGTTCACCCTCCTATAGATGTTTCACATCAAAAAAGTACTAAATATATTGAAAGTTTTATTATAACGCATTACCTAGTTGACCTTTGTGACGGTGCGCGCGGGCATAGTAAAAATCATGACTAACAACTTCAGGGTGTCGGTTTTTCGTGACAGTGTGCACGCGCATCATATAAATTTACTTTTATCATTTTCTTAAATACAACAATATGTACTTTCAACAATGGCCGTAGTACGAATACCAATCCGTGCCTAAAGCGAAAGTTGGATTAAAATCACAAATATTCCAGTTTTTTTTTTGTCATACTAAAATCATTGGATAGGTTAAACAACGGTTTACAGTGAGTTGGGTTGACGTGTGATTTGTAATCTCGAAAATCCTTTGGACTTATATCAAACTTATACGCCCAAAAGTGAATATGAGAATTTGATTGAAAAAGGTAAAAGATATTGCTCTATATAAAATATTTGCTTGGTTGGAAGTTTCGGCCGCGAAGGTTTCACTACGCCTTATGGTGAATCCTCATTGTTTTTTGTTTTGAGTGGGCCAGCATTTGATGGGCAACACATACACCTTTCGTTGCGTCAGGGATAGCGTAAGGGTGAAACACGGCCCCACAATCCACCATGTTATCTTTCCTTCGCCATTGGGCTGACCTTTGATACCAAAGTCCTTGTCGTCCGTGGCCAGCTTAGCGGGATACCTTTTCAAGTACCATCTCTCTCAATCCCGGAACGTTAGTCGCCTTCACGCGGTCAGCCTCTCTACAAGTGACTATGCCCTGATTTAGTCACCTGCGGCCCCAGCTATGGCGACATTAGACGTAGGTATAATGAATCCTGCTGGCAAAAGTTGTTAGAACTAATGTATAAGATATATGTTTACCACCTACGATTTCCATTGCGAATTACAACCTCTGCTTTCATCTGCTGAAAGTTTAACACTTTAGGTCATAATATAAATAAATTGTAAGTTATTTTGTTTTATTTTAACATAATTATCATTTCAGCTCATAAACGTCCCTTTTGATCTCAATCTTGCTCCAGAATAGAAGAGAAATCGATTTACTTTACCACACTAGTCAGATGGGTCGATACAGGGTTTTATTTCGAGTTTGCTTTCTCTTGCAAGGATGTTATGTGATTTTTGTATCTCTTAGTCATCTTTTACGACATCCTCGGATACGAAAAGGGCGGTGAACTGTATTCTTACTCCGTCACCACACAGAAAACAGACAGAAACAATTTTTTATAGAATACCTAATCTATACTTATTAAATAAAATTAAAGTGTCTGTAATGTCAAAATATTACGTTTGTTTTCATGCTCGCATGGTACTTTAACCTAAAAACCAATTTTTGTCAGTCTATTTGTTTTGGTTAAACTCCCACTCCACTTTCCGTGTGGTGACAGAGTAAGAATACAATTCACTACTCCCTATCGTGTCCGTGGATGTCGTAAAAGACGATTATGGGATATAATATGCACATAACATCTATGCAAGAGAAGGAAAACTCGAAATAAAATCTTATATGTTTGACCAGCATGGTATAGTAGGTCAAATTCCCTCCCATCGTGGAAGAGGCCGGAGCCCAACAGTGGGACGTATGTGGGCTGCGATGATGATGATGAAACTCCCAACGACTGTTCAGATGTCAATCTATATATATAGGAGAGGCGGGTTTTGCGAGCGATATATTGGCTCATCACCATATCTCTGGAACCATAAGGCGTACAGACTTAAAATTTGGCGGAAATATTCCTTTCGTCGAGTAGAGGTCAGCTAAGAACGGATTTTACGAAATTCCACTTGCAAGGGGTGTTGCGGGGGCGTTAACAATAATATACATATTAAGGAACAGGGTGAGCCGAAGCTACTGAAGCTAGAAAAATGAAATTTAGACCGTAGTTTCATTTTGTGACGTAGGCACCCACTAAGAAAATATTTTTTGAAATTCCACCCCTAAGGGGGTGAAACGCAACGGTAAAGCCTGTATGGAAAGAAAAAATCTTTAGCTACTATCTTCAAATTAAGCACAAATACTCTTTAATAAAAATAAATAAACACGTGTTTCAGCGTTTGTCCATTTTCATCCTCTAAGGGTGTAAAATAGGTAGAAACATGTCAGTTTTACTGACTTATCACAGAGCCAAATTACTGAAGCCTGGAACATGAAATTTTGACATTAGTTTCTATGCGTGACGTAGAAACCCACTAACACAGGGTTTTTTGAAAATCCACCCCTAGGGGGTAAATCGCAATAACAAAGTTTGTATAAGGAGAAAAAAACTACATCGATTTTCTTCAAATTCTCCAAAAATACTCTTTAGTAAAAATAAACTAACCCGTGTTTCAGAATTTTTTAATTTTCACCCTCTAAGGGTGTAAATCCACACTAATATTATAAAGAGGAAACGTTCCTTACGAATAAACTCAAAAAATCCTGGACGGATTTCGATGATTCTTTTACCATTAGAATGCTACAGTATCCCTAAGTAAGATAGGCTATATTTTATCCCAGTATACCCACGGGAACTACGCGAGTAAGGTGACTGAAACCGAAGCGAAGCGAGGGTGAGCTGCTAGTAATATTTAATTTCTAGTTACTTGTTTACATAAAGAGTAACTCAGGCTATTTTAACTCTTAAGAAACACTTACAAAATGTTGCCCGATCCAAATCGAATTCGAGATCTCATTGACTGCAATTGCACATTGAAACACAATTTGAAAATATAGAAGATTTAAAATGCGGGCAAAGGTAACTGAAACCAAAGCGAAACGAGGGCAGTAGAGATGCGTTGTCGACGCATTTAACGTAGAAGAAACTAGACCGTCCATTTTCGTCCATGGACTAGGTAAATTTATCGAATAGTTGATGACTTTAGACGGTCTATTCTTTATGGACGTTCGTACTTCGTTAACGCGACGATTATTTCGACGACAATTTTAGGCTAGATGCATCAATAATGAGTAATCCAAGTAGTAAGTAGTCAATAACTAGTAGGTAGGTACCTAGCTTCACAAAAACAACAAGACGTTTTTATATTATTTACAATTAATGTACACTATTCACAATTATTAAATATTAGTATGTACAAAATAAACTATTATTTACACTAGCAAACATTCAATCAAACTTTTGACTATAGTCCGGCTGCTCAAGATTGCGTTTCTGACAGGTCATGATTGAATGGGCGATGTAACTTTGAACTGGCGTACTATTTACAGCACAATTTTAAATATCTTATATTTACCTTATTGACGAGTAATAACATTAAAAATTGAATAATTATGCCAACTTACAATAAACGTATTAATTATCGGCTAAAATTATTAACAATTACTCAATTAACAAATATAAAAACAATAGTTTTTAAAAGTCAAAACATGTCAAACTGCGCTGTTTCAAGGTTTTGTCTTATGTTTGTTTTTGTAGTGATGGGACAAAATAACGAGGCAATTGCAATCGCATATTTTTATAATCTGTCGGTATAATATTAATAAAACGTAATAATTTTATTTTATAATATATAATGTACTTACTATTCAATAAAGTTAATAATATGACAAAGGTACGCCCAATCAAAAGAAAATAAATATCGTGATATCAATCAGATCTATTAAAAAAAAAATGAAAATTAAATGTCTTATTACTAGTGAAAAATGGCTATAGAAAATATTTTACGAACACCAAAAAAGGTAATGCAGAAATGAACCTATAACAGGCAATGATAGCTTGGAGGCTGATGCTATAAGGAATCACATTCATTCGTCACTCACCACAGTTCATAAACATCCAACCACTGAGCTCGAGCATCCTCCACAATGGGAAGGAAATTGATCAACTGCACCACGCTGGTTAGACGTATTAGTATAGGGTTTTATTTCGAATTTTCCTTCTCTTGCTTAGATGTTGTATGCATATTATAATCCTTTAATCGTCTTTTACGACACCCCAGGGCAGTAAAGGGGGGTGGTGAATTGTGTTATTATTTCGTCATCACACGGAAGCATATATATAGTAGTTATTATCCCAGAAGAGAATACCTTAATAGGTCGTCGCTTCTAGCATCTTTGAAAGCAGCTGATTTGTTTAGGGGAGGTAAAACTGCTTTATCCAAAATTTTAAAGATATTGGGAGTTCAATATAAAAAAAACCGACAAAAGGAAAATTCTTTTAGAAATAAACAACATAATTTTAATCATCTTTTTGAATCAACTTTTTGAAAAAGCGAAAAAAATGATAATCGGGACAATACCGTTTTCATCGACGAGACAAGGCTAAACCACACGCTTTCTCGTTCTTGGACAAATGACACTCGAGCGTCAACGTCGAAAGTGTCAATGGGTAAAGGAACACGACTCATAATATACCACGCAGGTTGTGTGAAGTACGGTTTTGTGGAAAACGGTTTATTGGTTTTTCAGTCAAAAGCTACTGCTGACTACCACGAAGAAATGAATGCGACTGCATTCAAGGAGTGGTTCCAGGATGTGTTGCTACCTGGCCTCCCAGAGCCTTTAGTTATGTTGATGGATAACGCCCCTAATCATTCGGTGCAATTAAATAAAGCACCTACCAAAGCTAATAAAAAGAGGAATTGGTGGCTGCAAAGACGTGGCAATGACGAAAATATGTCTACACTATAAAAATAATTTTTAACAAAAAAAACCCGACTTCAAACAAAAAACAATTCCCAAACAAATTAATATGCACTAAAAAGCAAAAAAATAATTCTTGTGCAATGTAGTGCCCGCCCAACTTTACAACTTGATGAAAAAAAAATAGAGTACTTAAAAGTCAATCAAGTCAGTCAACAAAACTAGGACACCGACAAACATACCGACATAGACATAGACACCGACTCCAAAAATGACAATAATTGTAACTACATTATATTGTCGTAATAATTTGATTGACTTTTAAATACTCTATTTTTTTAGATGTGAAACATCTATAGGCGAGGGTGAGTGAATTCGTCACGTGGCGTTTAACGCCACGCCTCGCGGTCCCATATTACTTAATTACTAAATAAATATCTGGACACATATCTACATTTTTGTAACGAAACCATGGTGCGATTTAAAATTTTATACAACGCCATCTAGTGAACTCATAGTAAATATAATAAATTTTCATTAGTATACCTATAAGGCATACTAATGAAAATTAATGTTTCTTAAATAAAAATCATCATTTTTTGGAAAAAGAATTGTAACTTTATTTTTATTAATACTTTATGCTATATCCTGTCGTAATTTGTTCTTTTTTGCATATATACTTGTTCTATAAAATAATGTATAATTCTCTAACTTCCTAATACAAGTATACCATATTTAGGTACTTCATTTTTACGTACGAAAACTGGACAACCGCTTTTTATTAGTTTCAGCTGTATATTTATTTGTTTATATGTCATCGACTCCTAGGAATTGGATTTTGATCCAATTTAAATAGTCAGATTTCATTTAAAATTTGTTGCAAGAACTAATGACGATAAATAATTTAAATAGCTTGTCTTATTATCGTTACAGGATTAGAGATTTCTTTATAAAATATATTTTGTAGCTGTGATTTAACCTGACTCGATAGATGTCGCTAATTCTATAGCCACAAACAAGGATTAAGTCGCAGTAATCAAATGATTAGCGGATATGTCAACCAATTGTTGTTTTTGACTTATTAGTATTATACAGTAACCATAATTATTATACCTTTATTTATTTAGCCTTCTATAGTAATAGAACTTTTCTATTCACATTACCACCATAACTTTTAGGAGCGTCTAGTGTAAAATTACTAATTGCATCATTTTCTACAAACAATAAAATAAAAAATATGTTATGATAAATATGATGCATAGATGTCAGTAGTATATTCCCATGTGGTGACAGAGTAAGAGTATAATTCATCACCTTCTCTCTTAGTCGTGAGTGTCGTAAAAGATGACTAAGGGATATTGAAATATGTAAATAACACCTATCCATATGAAGAAAACTTGTAATAAAACATTATATCAAACCGTCTACCAGCGTGGTATAAGAGATCGATTTAAATTGTGGAGGATGACCTAGCAGTGGGACGTACATGAGTCGAGATTATGAGATATGATACCAAGATAAAACACAGAAAATAAATACTTTTCAAATTATTCATTATTAACCATTGTTTAACATCACGTTGTGAATATTCTTTTCTTTTAAGGTTTTTGTATTTGACAAGTATGTCTCTAAAGATGAGAACCCTATACAACGCTGAAATGAAAATCGTAAAAAATCTTCATACGAATATTTATTTTATTTCATCATCATCATATCAGCCCATATACGTCCCACTTTTGGGCTCGGGCCTCCTCCATAATGGAAGAGTAATTGACCTACTATACCACGCTGGTCAGACGTGTTGGTATAGGGTTTTATTTCGAGTTTTCCTTCTCTCGCATAGATGTTATATGCGTTTTATATCCCTTAGTCGTCTCGTACGATCACCCACGGGTAAGATAGGGGGTGGTGAATTGTATTCTTACTCCGTCACCACACGGAAGGATTTTATTTAACATATATTTTATTTTATTTCAATGAGTACTTATTGGCAGGTTTCGTATCGAATAAATTATCCATTTTAAAATTGACTTTACGGCTTGTATTTGTGGGTCGAAATACTTTCATCCGTTCACAGACGTTCATTTCAAAAAAAGCTCATCGTGGGCATAGGTTCTATGAAAAGTACTCGATACATTGAAGTAAGTATCGATACTTTAGCGAGTACGTTACTTTTCTTTCGATATTACTCATGGCTACAGTATCGATACTTTCTATTCCATATCGTGTCCCTACTTGAATAAAATAATTTCGATGTTTCACATCTGCCAGGCGTCCTGAGCGACGGCTCACTTTTTTCATCAAGTTGTTGTAAGGTTGGGCGGGCACTACATTGTACAATAATTATATTTTTGCTTTTTAGTGCATATTAATTTGTTTGGGAATTGTTTTTTGTTTGATGTCGGTTTTTTTTGTTAAAAATTATTTTTATTGTTTGATTTTTAGTGAATGTGTGTGTTTAGTGGACATTTTTTTTTCTACCTATGAGTCAACCTACTAATAGTGCTGCTCGTTTGAGACAGTGCCGTTCAACATTACGGTAGGTGACTCAAATATCCGGATACTATAAGAGATTCAGCCGAGTGTCGATAATTTGCTCCTAAGAATTGAAGAGTTCCGTTACTTTAGCATGGATCCTATAATCAGAACCTAATCAAACTACCCTTGAAGTACATCCTATCCAATAAAAAGAATCATCGAAATCGGTTGGTGTTATATTGAGTTTTCGTCCATGGGTACTATATATTTTATGCAAATTTAAGACTTAAATAGTTTTCTCATGGATACCACGTTCAAAACTGGACTAAATTGAAATGGAACCACACGAAAAGCACCAGCTTTCAAATAAATAAAAAGAATCATCAAAATCGGTTCACGCAGTCGAAAGATCTGAGGTAACGAACATAAAAAAAAAATTAAAGTCGAATTTACTTTAAGAAAGCGAAGGTTCTCAACCTTCTCCTTTTTTAAAGTCGGTTAAAAAAGAATCATCGGCTTCGGTTGGCGTTGTTATTGAGTTTTCGTCCATTTATCGCGCACATACTTAATGCAAATTAAACTGTGCTGTGTGGTAGCGGCTTCGAATACTACCAACCCTTGCTTTGCTCGTGGGTGTCGTAAAAGACGACTAAGAGCCCTAGATTGACCCGGACCAACTCCATCTGGTACCATTTGGGTCAACGATTACATTCCCAAGGAGGGTTGACGTCAGGCAGGCGGCCGGTCATAAAAGTCATTGCCGAAACTTTTTGCAATATGTCAAAACAGATGACATATTGCGTCGACCCCAAGTAATTGGGATAAGAGCAAGATGATGATGACTTAATGCATATTAAAGACTTATGTGGTTTTCCCATGAATGCCATTGTCGAAACTGAATGAAATTAAAATGGGACCTCACGGGAAGCACCAGCTTTCAAACAAAAAAAGAATTATCAAAATCGGTTTACCCAATCGAAAGGTCTGAGGTAACAAACATAAAAAAAAAAAATACAGACGAATTGAGAACCTCCTCCTTTTTGAAGTCGGTTAAAAAGCAAAGTTGATGAAATTAGTCAATGACCGTAAGCCGGCATAAGTTCATTATGTTTTAGGTGAGCTGGCTCTGGAAGTATTATGGCCGGCTGCATTATCTTTAATTGTAGTATGCTATACCATTCCTGTAAATTTAACAAAATCTGTATTGAATTGAATGCAATAAATAACATTATTAAATATAATGAATGCTATTTATTGTACATCACTAGTTATGACGAAATGACAGGTGTCAGAAACGCAATCTCTGAGCGGCCGGACTATAAAAAGTTACACTATATCATCATCATCATCATCATCATCATTTCAGCCTATTGCCGTCCACTGCTGGACGTAGGCTTCCCTCATGTTGCGCCACAATGTGCGGTCCTGTGCCGTCTGCATCCAACGACGCCCAGCAACTTTCACTAGGTCATCGGTCCACCTAGTGGTGGGGCGTCCAACACTGCGTCGTCCGATGCGTGGTCGCCACTCGAGAACCTTTCTTCCCCAGCGGGTGTCGGTTCGTCGAGCGATGTGGCCTGCCCATTGCCACTTCAGCGTGCTAATTCTTCGTACTATGTCGGTACACTATATAGGTATGTCAATATCAAATCGAATATACTTAGTGTTATTTTCAGCTGCACAGTAAACTTTACTTCATCTTCGCACTGACGTCCAATACTATTATCTACTCATAAACTCTAAATTTAAAGTTTAATTTTGTTTGCATGAACTGACATTTCAACGAACCGTCGTTGAAACGACAGTCCATGCAAACAAAATTAAACCTTAAATCTAGAGTAAATGAGTTGATAATAGGTTATGTTGATCCCTGTAGACGTAAACGCCGTCGACGACGCATTATCCGACTATGTTCACATGTCGTCGTCGCGTTGACAGTCTATGAATATTATGTAGTCTGCAAATTAACCATTCTAGACTCAGTGCCAGATAACGTGGCAAAAGACTATCTTCACCTACCTTCACCACGGTATCTTAAAATGCAAAAAAAAACTATCGCTTACCGTACAAATCTATCGAAAAGTTGTATCGCAAAATTCTCTTGGTAGATGCCTACCAGGAAGCAACATTACAAACAGCACAACCCAAAATTTTACGAAATCTAGCAAAATTACCATAGAAAATATATGTTTTTAATATCCTATAATCATGTATTTCATTGTTTTAAAATACCAGATTAACCTGTAACTGGTGACATTTCATTATTTTATAAGTAATATCATTGATAACAATGCCAAATTACTTTCAAATGTCTGAAAATCAAAAGTTTTTAAGTAACATTAAAATTAAAGTACCGAGAATATTTATATAAATTCAATATAATACAGATCCTATAATTAAATACGTAATTAGCTTCGAAGAATTATGTAACACCCAAAAATGCCAAGTTTTAAGTTATGACACATTTCTTTCAACTCATTTTACCGTCAGGTGTAATAAACCTAAAGGATCGCACAAGTAGATGCAAGATTTTAGGTTATCTGTATCAAACATAAAATCTTTTCTTAACTGTTTTTAGCGTCAGGTGTACGAGATCAGTGGTGTCGTGTGGTCTAGTCACCATTTTGTTTGACATTCCGTGTGGAGCACGTAAAAGATATTGAAAAAAAAAATGATGGGCCTCGATGACAGTATATATCGAAAGATTGATGCATTCATAATTCATGTATCAGACAGCAGTGATAGTAACAGTAGTGGAAATGACAGTCCAGAACTATAGATTTTTGTAAAGTCATAAATAAATTATTTTAGTATATTATTTTACCTCACCTTACGTATTTAACAAAAAGTTAGCCTTAAGATAGGTTAGCTATCAGTTTCATGCTAGGTTAGTGGTAAGGTAGGTAACGTGTACGTATGCTTTATTATTGCACGGGTAGGTGTTTAATAATTTCTTAATTAAAATTCTAAACAAATTACACGCAGACAAATGTTTGTAACCTCTGTATGGTCTAGACACCTTCACCACGATATTACAACGACAACACGGTTTGTATGGAAAGCGATAGAATTAGCGATAAATTACTTGGATTTGATGATATCGTGATGAAGGTCACCAAATGACCTCTTTTGCCATACTATTTGGCAAACACTATATCCGTCCACATTCGACTATAGCCTGTTCATCGTTGATGAACCGTCCATTCGTTTATTCCTTTTCGAGGGTCGAATTAACGGGTTCGTTTATTCTACGCTCATCGCTAGAGGGCAGATTGCTAATTATAAAGTTGGAACAGTCAACATGATTTTATTAAATAACATTCATAAATTCATTCATTTCAGTTCATATTCGTCCCACTATTGGTCTCGAGCCTCCTCCACAATAGGAGGGGGAATTGGGACCTTACTATGCTGGTCAGTCAGGTTGGTACCTATAGGGTTTTATTTCGAGTTTTGCTTCTCTTACATAGATGTTATATGCATATTATATCCCTTAGTCGTCTTTTACGACATCCAGGGGCAAGATAGGGAGTGGTGAATTGTATTCTTACTCCATCACCACACGGAAAGAGTAACATTACGTAATACTATTTAGAAAATAAAAGTATAACACTAATTGTAAGAAATATTGTAATATACATTTACCTTTATCTCGAATACAAGAAAAAAATGTAATGAGAATCTTCATATTCCCTTTGTAGCAAAACACAAGCAAGCGGCTTACCGTCCATTACAAATAAACTCTGGCATTTACTTATAAAGGAAAAGCACAAGCACATAATAATTCTTAGAACATTAGAGCAGTATCTTCTCACGTAATTATCAGCCTTACCGCTTTGAATGTAAGGTCTAAAATATTGGATTAGTCTAATTAACATGAAAATTCATGTTTAACCAGGAATGCCACGATACCACTAAAGTTTTATGAATTAATAAAATACTCAACGTTCAGACGAATATTTAAGAGTAAAAGATGGGATGAAATCATGAATTTTAAATACTTGATAACTTTTTCTTTAGGTCAAGTAGAATAAATAAGTTTGGGATATATAACTAGCAAGACGACTTAACAGTGTCCCCTAATTTATAAGTGCGTTCAAACGTAACTAATTAGATAATTTAATAAATTTGCACATTTTCTTTTGTAATTTAGTAATTTTCGCTAAAGTTTATTAATTTGGTATTTTTTTTTATAATTTTAGATCTGACATATCATTACCGTAGGGTTGCCAATCATACTTTATTTTTGATAATAGTATCTACTTTATACCTTTGCTTACCAATAAAGAATGTAAATATATTTTATTTCCAAACTTTACTGTGATGCTTAAAACGTAACACTCATTATGAGTACTTAACTATTTAACGAAACGATCGAAATCGAAACGATTTATAATTACTAAACAAAATATTAGATGTGGTGTGAATCAGACTTTACATGTGCTAAAAGCACACAAAAAATACGTTTTTAAGACAATAAAAACATAAAAATGTCTTCCAAATACTTTTTTTTATCCTATGCAAATTATTTTATACATTTCTTTTTGTCAAAAAAAGTAGGCAACCCTACATTATTGGCATCTATACCAATAAATAAAATTGGAGTGTCTGTAATGTCAAAATAATAGGCTTTTTTCATGCTCACACGACACGACACCTATGCCTAAAATAGCGATTAAAATATTTTTGTCTATCTGTCTGTTTGTTCCGGGTAATCTTCAAAACGGCTGAACCGATTTCAAAAATTCTTTCACCAATGGAAAGCTGTTATATCAGGGTGTAAACAAGACTATATGTTATCCCGGTATTCCCACGGGAACGGGAACTACACGGGTAAAACGACTATAACCGAAGCGAAGCGAGGGCGGGTTGCTAGTACATTATATGCCTATTCCGTAAATCAGCATGCTCCGGTGGTCGGCCCAACGACGAAGGAGACGTGGTGTTCGGGTGGGTTGCGGGTGTGCGTGCTTTCGCCCTTCTGTCGCCCCGGACGAAGTGGCGCGAGGAGCGCGCCGACCGCAGCACACCCAAAAAAAAAACAAAAAAAAGGATTTATCTAGGCGAATATAGTTTACCGAGCATATCCGCGCAACATTTTAGCTATCGCTACTTTCTTTCACCCCCTACTTCTACTATCTTTGGTGTAGAGGGTGCTGTGAAAGTCTTTCATAGGATACAATAACATTATTTGGAGAAAATTTTCATCTTTACCGTTACGCTCTTCTGGGAAGACATTAGACTGAAAATATTAAGCAGTAAAAAAATTAATGTTGGTTGTGTTACATCTCTACCTATTTAACCTCTCCAAGATTCAATGCGTAAAAAGGAACCGTTGCTCAGAACGCCTGGTAGATGTGAAACATCGAAATTATTTTGTACAACTATATATGCATAAAAGAACAGATTACGATAGGAACTAATATGGCATAATTTAATAATAAAATATTATTTTAAATAAAACTAGGTACTTTACGGATTTTATCGCGTTTGTATTTGATAGGGCAACTTTTATAGCGAAAATATTATTGATTGCTCGACGTTTCGAACACTTTGCAGCATTCATGGTCACGGGTGCACTAATGTCATATCAATGACCATGAATGCTGCAAAATGTTCGAAACGTCGGGTAATAAAAAATAAAATAGAAACGCGATAAAATCCCTAAAGTAGTTTTATTTAAAATGTGTAATACTCGCATAAACATCAGAAATCATTAATAATCTTTTTTTCCCCAGAAAATTATGATTTTTATTCAATAATAACTTATTTTTATTATACTGTACTATGGGTATGTGTTTAGGTTAATAATTTATTTTGAGCTCACTAGATGGCGTTGTAAAAAATTCTAGAACGGGTAATGGTGTCGTTACACAAATGTACACATCCAAGCGTGGCGTTAACGCCACGCCAACGATCGGGTTCACCCTCGCCTATAGATATTTCACATCAAAAATAGTATATTATTAAGAAAAAAAAAACGCTAGAGGCAAAATTATATAACATATCAACAACACAGCTAAATCGAAACGCAAAAAAAAAATCTAGCTCTATGTTTCACTAGTCATAAACAGATATTAGTTTACTCACCCATATCATTCATCACGGATAATTGATACGTCAGAAACAGAGTAATATTAATTAAAGAACATTATTCGCGGGCAGAAAAATTATTCTTTTTTTTTTAATATAGCTTTTAATTAAACTTAAGTAGGCTGATTTTATTATGCCTCGTTAACAGGAAAATCATATATTTATAGATGTAATTTGCGTTCATTTTGTTGGTATATTTAATATGTATACGATACTAAACATGGTTGACTGATCTAAATGACGAACTCTAATCGTGGTAGGAGCACACTGTCGACTGTCCTCTGTCTACAGTTGCCAACCGGTCCGTCCGGGGTAGTACCACACTGAGCAGAAATTTTTCAGTGAACCAGAAAGCCGTAAGCCCAAATTTCTTAGGGGGTTTGAGTATGGTAAGTTTTGGTGATACCTTTAGTATTACCTCCTTTATACGCATTCATACTCCCTTCACTTTTTTCACTGTAGCAAAATCCATAAGCGGCGTACCACTTCTCATCGGGTGTATTGTTAGCTCGTTTACCGCCAAAAGTAATAAAAAAGACAGTATTATGGATTCAGTTTCTAGATGAGGCAATCCTTAGTAGTTTTCAGTATTATGACTAAGATTACAATTCACCACCTCTTATCTTGCACGTGGATGTCGTAAATAACAACTAAAGGATATGAGGTGCCTATAATAGTTAAGAGAAAGAAGGAAATTTCGAACTAAAATCCTATAGCAATTCGTCTGATCAGCGCGTAGGTCAATTTCCTTTTTACTGTGGAGGAGGCTCAATACCAGCTGTGGAACGTATATGAGCTGATACCGATGATGATGATGATGAACCCTTGGTAAGATCTGTTGTTATAAGTTTGCATTCAAATATTGTCCGTTAATTCTATCTATCTAGTCTATGGACATCCGCCGTTTGACTGGTGACTTGTAACACAGGTTTTATATTAAAAAAAACCTACTTCAAGCACCAGTCTCTCACAAAGGTTGTATAATCTGTAGGCAACTTATACCCACATATAAAAAAGCACATGTACGCTAGTGCTTGCCATGGTCGATATACTACACGATATTTATTTAGCCTATTTTATCGAAACAAAAATATTAATGTCTTTAAATTAAGCACTTGTGTGATGTGTTGACGTTATTTGTAATGCAAGTCAGTAATTTAACAGTAAAATCATGCAAATAAAATACTCCTCACTGCACTCTGTATAAGTATAGGTGACAGAAAATTTAAGTGCTATAATTAATTACGTAAGCGAGTAGCGATTTGTATATTATATTGTTCCCATATATGGTACACACCAGTACACAAGATACAATTAAAATGTATTAAAAAGAGACCACAGTCAAGTTTATAAACTCCTGCATCTTGTAGAGGGATCTGGCACTTGACAGGTGGCAACTAATTGACTAATCCTCTTGAGTGGCTTAAAATATGTTTTTATGGAAGCCCGTTTCAGGATGAAGCCAATCTTGTCAGTGACTCCTTTCACATAAGGTAGTACTGCAGGGAGGCGCTCAACTGTGGATGGTTTCAGACGGTCTCTGCGACGGGGGCCATGGACGTCTGTAATAACGTTCACTTGTTTGGACGTCAGACATCTTAAACCGCCCGTGACCAGGAATGCTGTAAAGTATTCGAAACATCGGGCAATCCTAAATCAAATACAAATGTGATATAATCCGTATAAGCAGTTTTATTTACAATGTGTAGTGCTCGCGTAAGCATCAGATATCATTCTTAAAATATGTTAAAATATTATTTTTTATTGAAATTTGGTTTATTTTTATTGGTGTTATTATTTAACCTAAAAAACAAAACAGTTATTTATTTTTTTAGATATACTGGTACTGCTACTTGTTAGTACATTTTTGTTTATTGTACACAAAAATGTACTAACATTGTCCGTGTGGTGACGGAATAAGAATACCAATCACCACTCCGTATCTTACCCGCGGATGTCCCATCCTAATATATTGAGACGACTAAGAGATATAGTAAGCATATAACATCTATGCAAGAGAAGAAAAACTCAAAACAAAACCCTATATTAACCTGTCTGACTACTATAGTATAGTAAGGTAAATTTGCCTATAATTTGCATATAATTAATAAAAAATGAAATGCTTTAATCCGTTCACAGACATTCTTTCCGCACGAAGAGTGTGATTTAGGAAACAGAAATGGCGGCATTTATCGAGCTAACGACCAACTCTCAGCTTCAATATATATGTATTTAATAAAGAAATTTTTAATCCTGTAATGATAATAAGACAAGCTATCTAAATAATTTTAACGTTATGGTCCTCCTTAAATTTTCAACTTTTAAATGAAATTTGACTGTTTAAAGTGAGTCAAAATCCAATTCCTATGAAGTCGGTAATATACAAAGAAATAAATATATATACACCTGAAACTAATAAAAGCCTATAAAAAACGGTACTCCAGTTTCCGTAGCTGAAAGTAAACTAAATACCATACCTACTGATATATTTATATTACTGAGTTAGAGAATTTTTAATTTATTTATAAAACGAGTATATATGCATAAAAGAACATTAGATTACGACAGGAACTAATACGATAAAACTAAGGCATAAAGTATTAATAAAATATCGAGATTTTTTTCCAAAAAATGATGATTTTTATTCAATAAACATTTATTTTCATTAACATACATTATAAGTAACAATTTACTTTGAGTTCACTAGATGGCGTTGTACAAAATTTTAAATCGCACTATGGTTTCGTTACAAAAATGTAGGTATATGCATCCAAATATTTATTTAATATTTAATTAATAGGGGACCGCGAGGCGTGGCGTTAAACGCCACGCGACGATCACGGTCACCCTCGCCTATAGATGTTTCACATCAAAATTCAACACTTACGAAAAGTTAGAAATCAACACTTATAATGATAATAACTAGTAATGAATGACCAGTCTCAAGAAATTCATTCTTGACATAAATTATTCCATCTTAAGGAAGAATAGAACAATTATTTTGTACGACAATTAAATACCTACTTAATTAAACATTTAGTTTTCCAATAAAAATTAAATACAATAACATTTGATCACTTTACCATTATTTTTAGTATTCTACAAAATGTTGTGAACAAATTGTGCTAGATTTAGTTGGTATTTAGTTAACTACCAGTTGCCTTGTTCAAAGATAATATAATATATATATATATATATATATATATATATACAGGCTGACTGGTAAAAGATTGTACATATTGAAGGAAACTATAGACAATGGTCACAAGTAACCAATAAAATGGTGGTCACCCTATAGGCGATACGGTGATTCTGATAGCGTTACAATTAAAGTTTTGTTAGAACTGTTGTCAAGATTTTTATATTTATTACTAGAATTATTAAAACTAGGTGTAGGAATAATGTCATAAAAACGATTAAAAGTTGCAGACTCAGCTTATACCAATCCCGAAATAAGGTGATTTGTTTCTTGTCAAAAGAATAGTTTTGCCAGTGTACCTTGTTACGACCATACGTCTCACGACGAGGGCGCATTAGAAACCGAAAAATACTACACTTAACATATGATAACACACTGAATCACACTTATTACTTCAAATTGCATTCGCGGGAAACAATCCCGTTCACCAAAGTCTTGAACACGTTGAAAATGTGTAATCGCTGCTAAATTGTTATTGACATAATATTAAAAAAATAATAACGAACTGCATAAAAAACAATACAGCGTGCGGAGATACGCAAGGATTAGAAATACATTATTACGATTCCGTAATTATTTTAGGTTATATTATTTTAGGTTGCAGTGTGACCAGATTTAAATTATGCTATCTACTCATTTGAATTCTGCTAAAATCTGCTATTTTTTTTCGGAAGAAATGCTAAAATTCTACCATAGATGAAGTTTTAATGTGCATGAATATTAAAGGAAAACGCAACTTAACATTTTCAAATGTTTATCAACAAAAAGTTTCTAAATTCTATTCACATTTGTATGCAGAGTGTATCAGGTTATGGGCAACTGGTCAAACGAGAGTTAGGCAATGGCGGTAGGAACCCATGAAAAAATATGTTAAGGCAAAATAACGATTTGTTAATGAATTAGTGACATGTAAAATTTTCAAATTTATCATCTCTTTTTCGTGTAGTAGTAGTAGTAGTATCTGATTGAAATGTATAAAGTTAGTGATACTTAATCTACAACATATTCGTACTTTGTTAAATGTTCATTAGAATTCGAATAAATCAATGATTACACTTGCATAAACAGACAAACTTCGCTTTAAATCAGCTGATCGGCCGATGGCCGTTCACGAGGTGCCTTTGTATCTACGCTATCATTGAAGCATTTGCGCAATTCATACCTATTTATACTGTCGAAGATTTACATGCCTACATGTATCCTGTCGGTACATGCCTACATAATACGTAACATTTAAGGCATTAACTCTTAGACACACATTTTTGAAATCACTTTTTGAATTTTTGAAAACACACTACACAACATATTCGAACAGTTGCCTCATAACCTGTATAGGGTTTTAAGCTAGCTCGTAAAATATACGCATTCACCCTGTTCTTTAACTACCTGTTTGACATGTAGAATTGCAGCAACATGTTCATATTTAAATATGTTTCGCACGTCATTTTTTTATACTGTTCAATTGAGAAAATATGCGCTCACAAGATGTATTAAACATAGAATGTATATGAGAATTGCCAGTTGCCTGGCACGGATGGCATAATGGTTAGACATCGATTTACTGTGCCAGTGTCGCGGGTTCAAATTCCATGCGGGATAACACTGTGCGACTTGTTGTTCTGAGTCTGGATGTAATTTGTGTCCGTTAATTATATGTTTGTTAAGTCCCCAGGAATACAAGAACTATTTCATTAGTGCATTGCCTTTAAAAAAAAAAGAAAGAAAAAGTTCAAAAAAAAAGCTTACACTATTTAAGAAAAATAGATTTTTTAAATATGTTTAGGGCAACTACCCTAGTGAAACACATTTATTTAGTCAATGTCCAATTCTGCTACTTTCCTGCAAGGCTTTTTAATATTATAATAATAATAATAATATTTATTCAAGTAACCAAGACTCAATATTGTTAGTAATTCTTAATCTAAAGTTGTTATGTTATTATGCTAAAATCTGCCAAATTTTCGAAATCTGCGACATAATCTGCTAAGCCCTAAATTAGGGATCGAATTCTGCTAAAATCGCAGAATTCTGCTAAATCTGGTCACACTGAGCCTAATGGGAGTAGCGCGCAGTGTTTCCACTTTTAGGGATTTCGCCCTATTTTAGGGTGAAGTTACGAATTTAAAATAGGGCTTAGGGCTATTTAATACTTTTAGGGTTTTAGGGTAATTTTGGGGTAAAATTGAATATAAAAATAGCAAACACTATTTTATCATAGACTCTGCCGACCATAAATAATGGTTACCCTCTATGGGCTCCCAGAGTTCACCGAAATTGCGTTGTGTAAGACACGATAGTAGAATTTAAATTAAATATATTGCAGTGTTTAGATGTCGATATTTCAGTGTGATACTAACAGCTGGTATAGAAAAATTGCCCATTGGGTAGCCCCGCTACGATGTTGGGGTCGTCAAGGCCTTCCGGCCGGTGCTCTTGGAGTATTGAGGACGGCGGCACGGGGTGTTTTCTTGCTGACTGGCGTAAGTAGTGACGACGGACGGTTGCTTCGCCAAGTACCTTCACACGGTCGTGAGGAGAGAGTACATCGTCCTGCCAACGTTGCGATTGCGATGAGGATACATTAGCCCAATGGCGATGGGGGAGGGTTATGAGACTTGCGTCACCTTTTCATCACCCCCGGAAGAAATGGACGGAGTATGCGTTGGCTCAAAAAAACAACCCAACCCAAGAAAAAAGCGTCATAATGAAAGCCTCAATGGTTTGTTGCACACCAGACTAAGTATGACAGATTCGATTTAAGAACCCGGCATACAAATGTACTCAACATTTACCCGCAGCTAAAAAACTTAAGCTAAATGCTTCAGCTTCAACAACAGCATCATATTGTTCATCATCTACTTCTTCCACATATTAAAATGAATTCTTTTTATGATTACATGTTTACTACCTTTGATTAATAGATGAAAATTAAAATAAAAATCTAACTATCAAGTTTTGTTTTATTTCAAACTCATTTAAATTTTGCGCCCTAAATCAAAGATTTTTGGAGACTGATTAGGGTATTTAGGGCAAATTAATGAAAAAATCTAGGGTAAAACTACAACGTAATAGTGGAAACACTGATAGCGCGTTCAAGTGCGTTGACCTATAAATAGGTACCTATAAATAATACAGCTGTTTCATCTGTGTCCGTAACTAAATATCTTTATAAGATAATTGGTTCAAAATTTAAGTACCGTTTTTTTTTTTTTTTTTTTTTACATTTTCGGTATCAGAATCGATTACTGAATACCCTCCTTCAATATGTACAATCTTTTACCAGTCACCCTGTATATATATATATATAATGTATATATTAATAAAATTATCTATGGTGATTGGCCCCGAACATAAATATTTTATTACTATTATTTTGTTATTTCTATTTTATTAATTACTAAAGAGCACTATGAAGTTTGTACTATAGATCATCATCATCGTAGCCTACATACGACCCACTGTTGAGCTCGGGCCCCCTCCACAAAGGGAGACAATTTGACCTACTAAACCATGCTGGTCAGACGTGTTGGAATTTTTTTTTTTTTTTTATGGGTGGGGTATGGTAAGCGCACGCGCTGTCCTGTCCATCCGGGGCGATGAAAGGACGGCGCGCGGGACCATAACCCACCCGTACCCACGTCACCTCGTTGTTGGGCCGACCACCGGAGCAGATGTGACTTGTCATCAGTGGTCGGCCCGACGGAATACCCTTTCGGGTAACCTCTCACCTCTCGACGTACTGGGACGTCGGTCGCCATCGCGCGGTCAGCCTCTCTGCGGGTGACGGACATTTCCCCGGTCCGATCACCCGCGGCCTCGGCTAGGGCGGCATTAGGCGCAGATACTCGCGCCTGCGCCGCCCGAGTCGCCGGCGGCGGAACCTGTCGCCGAATAGGAGCTCTACTCACACACGATCCGCCGCCTCCTTCCGTGAGATAACGGCCTCACCGAAGGCGGCGACCGCGTCCCAGTTCCTGACGCTGACGAGCATCTCCCTGGCGATGGTCGGCAGCGCCAGGTCGGCACCGATAATTGCGACGAGTTCACGGCGATCCCCCTCCCATGCAGCACACTCCTCGAGCGTGTGCTACGCCGTGTCCTCTTCGCAACTGCAGTGGTGGCAGGACGGTGTGCTCTCCCTCCTGACAATCTTGTGCAGGTACTTCCCGAAGCAACCGTGCCCCGTCAGCACCTGCACCAGTCGGAAGGAAAGCACCCCGTGCGTCCATTCCAACCACTCCATCAGCACCGGCCGGGAGCTTCGACGGTCCTGACACCGTACCGAGGACTCTCCAGCCGGATTGCCCAACGGGCAATGACTCCACGGCGGGCGTCGACCCGCCAGGCGGTGATCTCCTGCAGGGAGACCATACCGCCGCGGGCGCGCGTCTCCGACACCCGCCGATAAATGTCGGCGAGCATCTCCGCCTCCAGATCCCACGGGGGAGTTCCAGCCAGGAGGCACGCTGCTTCTGTCGCCACCGTGCGGTAACCCCGTATGGCCCTGATCGCCATGACCCTCTGTGGTCGCCACAGGAGGGCCCTAAGACGGACGGTCAGGCACCCCGCCCACACCGGTGCGCCATACAGGGCCATCGACCGGATCACCCCCACGTACAGCTGTCGGCACGTAGCACTGGGTCCGTCCACATTCGGCATCAGCCGCGAAAGGGCGGACGCCGCGCCGACAAGCCGGGGAACAAGTCGATGGAGATGCTCCCGGAACCAAAAATGCCCGTCGAGCACCAGGCCCAAGTACTTCATGTGGGCCTGGATGCTGATGGTGACCGACTTCACGGTGATCGAAGCGCCGGCGGGAGGCCCGGCGGTACGGAGGCCATGGAACAAAAGGGCCTCCGTCTTTTCCAGGGCTACCCTCAGCCCCAGCGCTTCGATCCGCCTGACAATCTCCTCGGTGCCGAGAGTTGCCAGGCGTGCCGCCTCCTCTAGCGTCCCACCCCGGGCTGTGACGAGTGTATCGTCGGCGTAGCAAATTACGCTCAGCCCGGGTGGGAGACTTCCTCTCAACGCCCAGTCGTAGCCGATGTTCCACAGGGTCGGACCCAGAACCGACCCCTGTGGGACACCGCACGTCATGGGCAGACGTGTTGGTATAGGGTTTCATTTCAAGTTTTCCCTCTCTTGCACAGATGTTATGCGCATATTATATACCATAGTCGTATTTTACGACATCCACGGGCAAGATAGGGAGTGGTGAATTGTATTCTTACTCCGTCACCACGCGGAAAATATACAAGAATATACTATAGATAGATACAAGATAAATTAAGTAGGTAATGTATACCAGAATAATTGATTTTTAAATACCTATTTAAATATTGTTAATATAATTATATAAAACGATCACTAAATTAAGTGTTAAAAATATTTATTTATATGATAAAATTAACCCATAGCTAATTATTGAAATCGATAACTTATAGTATGTTGGACAGCACTATTGATACGCGTGGATCGACGTCAATGTTTTGAATGAAAACGTATACTACCACGCTAGTACGGCGCAGCACACGCTCGAGGATTGTGCTGCGTGGGAGGGAGAGCGCCGTGAACTCGTCGCGATTATCGGTGCCGACCTGGCGCTGCCGACCATCGCCAGGGAGATGCTCGTCAGCGTCAGGAACTGGGACGCGGTCGCCGCCTTCTGTGAGGCCGTTATCTCACGGAAGGAGGCGGCGGATCGTGTGCGAGTAGAGCTCCTATTCGGCGACACGTTCCGCCACCGGCGACTCGGGCGGCGCAGGCGCGAGTATCTGCGCCTAATGCCGCCCTAGCCGAGGCCGCGGGTGATCAGACCGGGGAATTGTCCGTCACCCGCGGTGTGGCTAACCGCGCGATGGCGACCGACGTCCCAGGATGTCGGGAGGTGAGGGTACCTGAAAGGGTATTCCGTCGGGCCGACCACTGACGACAAGTCACATCTGCTCCGGTGGTCGGCCCAACAACGAGGTGACGTGGGTACGGGTGGGTTATGGGCCCGCGCGCCGTCCTTTCATCGCCCCGGACGGACTGGACCGCGCGTGCCACCATAGCCCACCCATAAAAAAAAAAAAAAATACTACCACGCTAGTAAGGCGGTTCTTAGTGATATCGTATTGAACGCAGTACATTGCGTGGTTGCTGGACTAATAAAAGGTGATATCCATGTGTAGCAGACGATGTATAATGTTTGGCTCTTTTTGCGATTTCATAATTTTTCTTTATAAACGACATAATACTTTCATAAAATTAAGAAATATCACTGAATTAATAAATTTATGGACTTAACGATGAAAATAAATGCCTTCTTAGACTATAACTACGCAACTGACTTCTTTTTCGACGCGTTGTAACAGCGCAAGACGGCATATTTCTCTTTTTTGTCGGAGCTTCGTTCAAGGTCACTATATGAGCGCAACTAAGAACCGGTGAAACGAATTTCGTCAATATTAAGACCGTTTGATCGCAATTGTGGCACGCTTGCCCCGCCCACATGGCCGTTCTATCTTATTAATTTTTCTGTGGGCAGCCCGGCTAAAAATCCCTCAATTCAAATCGTCCAAGCCTTCCAGACGAGGCTGTTGAAGTGATTAGGCCGGCGACACGCCACACGCTGCCTATCCGTCACCCTGGACATATTGAGCGGGGTGTGTCCAGACCATAGCCTACCACATAAAAAAGGTTAAAGTTGTCACAAAATAAGAGGCTCGTTTTGACATTTGGTCTTACCGATGTAATTAGTGATGCACGATACGGCTCGGTACTCAATACTCACGATAAATCGATTCAAGTTTGCATGAGTATATAATCGTTTTGAATATGTATTGTAAAGTGCATTGGATTAAAGTTCTGATTTGAAAATTTTACTTAAACTGTGATATTGTAGGTATTTTGAAATGATACAATGTTACGAATGGTAATTTTTCTATCATTTAATATTTTTGTTACAATAACATTCACTCAATCACAAAAATATCGAGAAAAAGTGAATCTTCAGTCAATCATTTTCTTAAGATGATGAGCCAAAATTGTCAGTTGAGCTATCGTCACCCATATATAATTATATTATTTCATTTTGATATTGTCAATATTGACGTCTCGAATTTTCAGTAAAAATCATTACACAGCTGGTGAAATTCTGTAATTAGTTGGTCTAAATACTAGCATTAAAATTAATAACACCGGCCAAGTACGAGTCCGCCTTAAAAAATATATCTTGATCGATTTATTTTTCCTTAACCAATTATTAATAGTCTGTGGACAATATGAAAGAATCGTTATGCCACAGCACTTAGCCCAGTGGGTGGTACCCGTCAATGAAAAATGTAATTGTAATTGTACCTTCAAAACATTTCGATCAGTAAAAAATAGAAAACTTCTTGGGCGTGAACTGTCAAAACGGGCCTTTTATTTTGTGACAACTATAAGTTACAGCATTTGGTGTTGTATCTCTTACTAGAGAGAAGAAATCCTTCCCTAGAGAGAAGAAATCCTTCCCTAGAAAGTTCAATATCCAGATAATCCTTTAGCATTTTCTTTTAAAATCAAATAAAAATATGCATTGGTATATCGTGTACTTAATCCGTTATTACAAGAAGAGAAATGCCCATTTTTACCCGCTAGATTACTAGAATCTAATGTTAAAGATTAAATACAATGTACAAAAAACTGACAACGAATAAATGGCGCAATCGTTTCACATCCGCGTATAAAACAGAATATACCAAAAAGTGTAATTTTTCATCTTTATAAGTGGCACTTGTTTCCAAACACTTGCCTTTGTGATGAATGAAAATAATTCCTCGTTACGCCATCAAACACTTTGACAAATGGAAAATGTAGCGTTTTCAACCACCGAAATTTATAATTCTTTGTTTGAATTTATTTCACAGAAACCGCACAAGTTTTAATAAGTACAATTGTCTGTTAGTTTAAAAGAAATATAATAGACCTACCTATCATTTCCTATTGTGACAGGAGGTGTTATCGCCCATCGAAAGGTGGCATCTGGCCCCATAACCTACTGTTTAATTCCTTATCAACATTAAACTGCCTACCAATACCACCTATCACTTCAACATATTAGCTAATATATTTAATAATAGCTATATTATAACTAAAATTATAATTAATGTCAATAAAGGCACCGCCATTACAGAAAACATTTCCTCTAAAAATTACAACAATACTTGGTCCTGTGACCTTGCACCCAACAGACCTCTGTAAAATTAATTTAGTCGTTCATTTATCTAATAAAGAGCTGTCCTCTACATTATGTTTATGATGTAGGGGATAGACTCGCATACCGATCTTTGACTCCATTTAAAATAGAAAATAAAAAATTATTGTGTGGTTTTATGGAACTACGCTAAAAGTGAACCTTTTTTTCACATTACAAAAAATAGCAACATTTACATTAAACACTGATAAAAACAAACAAATAGTGTGGAGCACTGGCACAAATGAGTAATAGTTTATACATTACACGATCAGCTGATGCGAACACCCTCATATTAGCTTCGGTTGCTCTCTCGAACGCCTTTCACTTTACCCCTACTCCGCGACCGACCATCACGCGACATGCAATAGATGGACAAAAAAGTTTGAGGCGATGTAATAAAAGTTCCACTTTAAAATAGATATATGATAAAATATTTTGTGAACAGATTCTTTATTATCGTCATAATCTCAGCCCATACACGTCCAAATATTGGGTTCGGACCTCCTCCACTATGAGCGGGAAATTGACCTACTGTATGTCGCTGGTCAAACATGTTGGCATACGATTTTATTTCGAATTTCCCTTCTCTTGCATAAATATTATATGCATGTTATATCCCCAAGTCATCTTTTACGACATCCACGGACGGGTAAGGAATGGTGAATTGCATTCTTACTGCGTCACCGCACGGAAGAGAATAGATTTTAAACTTTGGTTAATATCAAATGACTTCTTAAGACCCAGCCGATTTCGTGAGCATCATATTAGTTCATATATATCCCACTTCTAATCTTGAGCTTTCTTCGTAATGAAAAGTAAATTGATCTGCTATTGCTAATAACTTTTGCAATATGTACTATAAAAAAGAGTACATATTGAATCGACCCTAAGTAATTGGAATAAGAGCAAGATGATGGTGATCACAGAATTAAAACAGAATAATTTTTAAAGATTTTATCGCGTTTGTTGATATGGATTTTATGTCATCTGCATCAAATATTTTATTAATTTTAATCCTAAAACTATACTACTTACTGTATGAAAGTGATGACCTACCTATTTTTTATTTAAAATCATCATCATCATCATCACAGCTCATATACGTCTTAGTGCTGGGCTTAAGCCTCCTCCTCATTAAGAGAGAGAGAGGTCCGACATATCGGTATAAAGTGCCATTTCCAGCTATCCTTCTCTTGCACAGACATTATGTGCATATTATAACTCTTAGTCATTTTTTACGACATCCACAGGCAAGACAGTGAGTGGTGAATTGTTTTCCTCCTCTGTCATCCTATGGAAAACTTCATGAATATAAAAATAATTTTCACGCTAGCAAATTTGAGATCAATAGTCAGTTGTGATAAATGCTGATTCATTTAATTAAGCGCGAACAACAGACAGATCACGTAGATCAATTTAAACAAGACTGACACTGTTACATTCGACATGAGAACCACTCCAACGAATAGCAATTGGTTGAGTGCTAAAGCATAAAGGGAATAACTTGCGTCACTTTACAACACGTACATTTGATGGACTATAACTACAGTTGGACTAAGAGTAACGAATTGGCCATATCTATATATTTTTTCGTGTGGTGACGGAGTAAGAATACAATTCACCACTCCCTATCTTGCCCGTGGATGTCGTAAAAGACAACTAAGAGATTATTGCCGGTGACATCTATTCAAGAGAAGGAAAACCCGAACTAAAACCTTATACCAACCCGTCTGACCAGCCGAGGAGGCTCGAGCCCAGCAGTGGGACGTATATGAGCTGAGATGATGAGATGATAATGATATGTTAAGCTATTGCTAAGCTTTTATCGTGGGCTTGGCGCGGGAACCGAATCAAGAAATTCCGTAACGATAATAAAACCTCACACCCTCCTACCATGTAGTTACATGGTCTCGTACCATACATGGTACGCGGGTGCCGACAGCTCGGCCGAGCGTACGGTCATCGACACATTCTGCGTTCGTCCGTCTCGGTGCGCACACGTGCCACCGCTTTGCGTAGCTTACGTCACAAAAGTGTTTTCTTGCGCGATTTCTAACGGTCCCAACGATCTTCAGCGGACGACAGCGGTAATCCAAACCGCCTTTATTGTTATACATATAGTACATTTGTTTTCTTGTCGGTCACCACACTCAAAAAGTGTAACTTGAATTAATATCAAAGAAAAAAAATACTGCATAAATAAAAAATAAATAAATAATTATAAATGGATAAGTTGATAAAAAATGCTATGCAATAGCTTTACCGCGGCAGTGCCCGAGTGCCACATGTATTTTTTTTTCAGTGTTATGACGGAGTACAAATACTATTCAACACCCTCGCTCGTGAGTGTCGTAAAAGAAAACTAAGGAATTGAAATACGTAGATCATTCATCAAGTGATAATTTTTCCCACACCCCCTGAAGGCGACGCCAGGGGTTTCACTGGTGTGCAGCGGTGAAGAGTTACGTAATGACTATTGGCGCCAAAAAAGTACTAATTTGACGAGCAAACTGCTTTATTTATATAATACTGACTAGTTGATATAAGAGTAACAAACACAAGAAATTAAAAAGGACTAATTAACAACTATTAAAGTGTATAACAATAAAAAAATAGAGTAGAATTTCAACTTAAGGCTCGTATCTAGGGACACGAAAAAAGTATCGATACTTTTAGGTATCCAGTACTTTTCTTTCGATACTGATACTTTTGAACTCGATCCTTTGCATTCAATACTCAATGAGTACTATTTGACAGGTATCGTATCGAATAAATTTTAGAAATTATCCATGTTAAACTTGACCTCACGGCCCACTTTTTTGGTAACGCCATCTAGTTGAAGCGTAATGAACCCTTATAAAACTCGAAATATTTTAATCCGTTCACAGACGGTCAAATTCCAAAAAAAAACAAAAGCTCATCACGACATAGATTCTAGGAAAAGTACTCGGTACTCGATACTTTGAAGTCTCGATACTTTTGTTTCAATACTTTAATGAGTACGATACTTTTTCTTCGATAGTACTCATAAGTCCCTACTCGTATTTAGACCTATTCGTGCCGTAGATTTTGAGAGAGTAAAGAAAAGGGCGCGCTAGTCAGGAGGCACGAGCGCGAGAGCGCGCGAAAACCGCTCCCCGCGCGCCCAATTACACCGCGCCCCTGAGTCACCATGCGCGCAGCTGCATAGCAACAAACGAATGCCTACTATTTACAATTACTAAATAAATATTATTATTTTGAATAATTCGCGTCGCTTACCCTAAAATTACTAAAATTACCCTTCTACTGTTGTGTAATTTAATTAACTTAAATCCAATTTCATTCAGTCCAGTTCAGTCTAGTCCACCCCAGCCCAGGAGCCTAGAAACAATCCAAGCAAAAGTAGAATCTTAGAGCGAGTTAGGGAAAGTAGTAATTACGGATATTTTTCAAAGATTTTATTTAACTTGCCCTGTTAGTATGGGACGAAACTTTCGAGTTAAATTAGAACCACTTCCTGTCGTTAGACTAGGTTGAAATTTGGTTCGGTTTGGTTTGATTTGCTTCGGTGACAATGCAATAATATGATACCATGAAGCTGGTCTCAAGATGGCGTCAGAAGGTGGTTATAGGAACTTCTAAATTAAACAGGATAAAACCGTCGAGTTTGGACTCGTTTGAATAGTGTTGACAAGCAGCATTTAAATAAAAGCTTAAAAAAATAATAATAATTAATATTTTATTTTTCAGTATAGAGAACGACTAAATAAAACACAAAACATATTTTACGGTAAAGATCATTTAAGGGCGTAAGCTATGATATCGATACATTGGTTTAGATAAGTTCATTTAATTTGGCAGAAATCGTGAAGGGAATAGTGATAAGGGTCAATTGATGTGCCCAATCATTCGGGGCGTTTAATTTCCTATCGGATTTATTTAAAATATGTGCCAAGAATTTAAAATTAACTTCATTTACCGTAAACACTTTGCAAACAAATTTCGACAGCATTAAAACTTTCTAAAATAAATTTGGAAAGTTTCAATTTGATTGATGCGTTAATTATTCGTGATGGTAACAGAGTAAGAATACAATTAACCACTCCCTATCTTGCCTGTGGGTGTTGTAAAAGACGACCAAGGGATATAATATGCATATGATATCTATGCAAGAAAAGAAAAACTCGAAATGAAAACCAGCGCGTCTGACTAGTAGGTAAATTTCCTTCCTATTGCGGCAGAAGTTAAAGCCCAGCAGTGGGACATATATGAGTAGTGATGACGACGATGCTTTAATTGTATTTTATCATTTTGATTACGTGAAATGTCCTTAATTTGAGCATATTTGCTTATAAATCGTTTTTCACACAATGTCTGCATAACATATTTCTGTGAAGGAGTAAAATACAATTTAACATTCACTATCATGCTCGAGGGTGTCGTAAAGGACGCATTAGGGATATGATATTGAAAACTAAGGGATAAAATATATTATGATCCTCCTTGGACAGGCCTACTCCAACACTCGAAGCCGTTAATCTGACATTATTTATTTATTTACAATCAATTATAATTTATTTATAATACCTTTATTTAACCTAATGCGATATTATAAGTAAAAATTATAAAATTAATAACAGTTATATATAATAAGACAATAATATTATACAAATAATAAAATATAATATCAAAATATTAATCATAATTTAATATTATATTTTACCAAATAACATTTAACTAAATAATAAATTAAGACATGTAATACATATGACAATAAACGAATAATAAAATATAATATCAAAACATTAATCATAATTTAATATTATATTTTATCAAATAATATTTAACTAAATAATAAATTAAGACATTTAATACAATATGACAATAATATAAAACAATTAATAAAATATAACGCGCTATATACATAGAGCTTAGTTCGGTGAGTGAGAGAGCCGGAAGCCCAACTTTCTGAGGGTGTTTGCGTGTGGAGGGTTTTGGTATCACCGAGCCTCAATGCACGCATTCACACTCCCTTCACTTTCATCGCGGTAGGCAGCGGCCTTGTAAAGGTCTATGAGCGGCAGCAACACTTACCATCAGGTGTATTGTCTTCTAGTTTGCCACCGTTTGCAATAAAAAAAAAATATATAATATCAAAATATTAATTATAATTTAATATTATGTTTTAGTAATTATAAGCCACGCACTTATATGGATATATGGATTGCATTTAATTATACGACTGGATTCTTTTTAAAAGATAATAGTATTCATTATTATCATCTTAGGTCATATAAGTCTCACTTCTGGGCTCGAGTCTCCTCCATAATTGGACTGAAATTATTCTACTACCTACTACGTTGGTCAGACGGATTGGTATTGGGTTTTACTTCAAGATTTACTTCTCGTGCATAAATGTTATCTGCAATAGTGTTTTTAGACTTTTCCTTCACTCATATAAGTGTTACCTGCATATTATAATCCTCAATTGTCTTTATAACAACCACGAGAAAGTAAGGAGGTAGCAAACCGTTACCACAGGTATATGTATTTTTGTACCTAACGGACATTTCACGAAACTATATTACGTTTGATCACAAATGTAATCGTTTGAGGACTATAACGGACGGACGGAACGGACTAAAGAATTATTTAAAAAAAAATATATAAATAACCCTCCAACTTGAGCCTTTATATATAAAAAATTAGGCAATAAGTATATAAAAAATCATTATATATAAAAGTTCAGCAATTTTGCTCGGGGGTGCAAAAGTGTCTCTGAACAAGATATCACTGTTTAAAGATCTTGGAAACGAACAATGAGATTTACACGAAGATTTTCAACTAAAAGCCACGTATTCAGTACAATTGCTTTAGAAAATAATATCTGAAACTTGCAATAAACTAGTTTGAACTAAACTAGTTGAAGCTTGTTGAGAGCTTAAAATCTTGTTACACGACTATTCAAAGACCCGAGTACTTACTTTAGGCTCTAAGGTTTTGTTGATTGTATTGTAAGCAAAAAAGTGCTGGACATTCGTCTGTAGGTGAAATTATTTTATATTGGTTAATAAAGCCATCCCATTAATTTTGATTGTATTAAAATTACAATGTATATCAAAACAAAGTACTATGGATATTCCATTGTACTTTGTTTAAAAGTAATAAGAAAAGTAAAATTGAAAATTTTGATTAACCCTTGACACAAACTAAAATAACAAAAAAAAGTATTACGTTCTCTTCAACAGGAATTATCAATTAATTGTCATGTAACGATTATACTGGCACGCGTGAAGCGCTTAATAGAGTATATTGCATTATATCATTTTGGACACATACATACGCCATTATATCATTTTGGAAAAGAGCTGATACTCTTACACTGCTGGACCGATATTAACCAAACATAGCTAAGAACTACCGCAAGGAAACTGGCTTTCAAATGAAAAAAAAAAACGCATCGAAATCGGTTCATTCGTTTGAGACCTACGACCAACGACTACGAGACTACGATTTCCGTCGGAGGTTAATAAAAAAAATTGTTTATATATGGTATAAATATCTACGAAAATGTATTTCACAATTTTTTTAAAATAATTACAGGTGTTTTACATATAATAATTTAATTTAAAGTAATGAGTCTTTGCATATCTAATAGATAATTGATAAAAGCTTACTTTACGAGCGAAGATATTGCCACACTTGGAACTCAAACCCACTCTTACAAGCTGATAACCAAATTTTCATTCGTATTCGTCTTTACGGAAAACGTGCACCTTCTATCGGTAAATAAGTACATATTCATAGTATATTACTATTCTATGTGATAATTATGATAACTAGAATATGATATAGTATAGTATTAATTTATTTCATTCTTAATTTAATGTTACTATTTCAAATATTACTGTTTAACTTTTATTAAATATATTTATTTTGCATATATTGTTGCTTCCGCGACTTCATTGTACGGGTCCATCAGAATATCAGCGGTGTAGTATCATATTTACTGTACCATAAGCTGAGATGGGCACCATATTTTGGCCTCGCATATTCCACTCCTTGTTTTTAGTTAGTAGTTCTTATTTCTTTCATTGGTGTCTATATTGTGTGAGGTTTACAAAATAAAATTTCTTTCTTTATTGTTTGAAACTCATCATCATCTCAGCTCCTCACTGTTGAGCTTAAGCCTCCATAATAGGAGGGAAATTGACCTACTTATTTACGTTGATCAGAGGGGTTGGCATTTTTTTTATGTGTGGCTATGGTAAGCGCACACGGCGTCCATTCCGACAAAAGGACGGCGCGCGGGCCCATAACCAACCTGTACCCACATCGCCTTCGTCGTGGGGCCGACCACCAGTACCGAGTTCCTTGTCCTCAGTGGTCAGCCCGACGGGATACCCTTTCGGGTACCCTCAGTTCTCGACGACCCTGTCCAGGGGCGTCAGTCGCCGTCGCGTGGTCAGCCTCTCTGCGAGTGACGGACTGAAGTCCCCAGTCCGGTCACCTGCGGCCTCGGCTAGGGCGGCATCAGGCGCAGATAATCGTGCCTCGGAACGTGTTACCGAAGATGAGTTCCTCTCACGCATGATCCGCGGCCTTCTTCCATGAGATGACAGCCTCATAGAAGGCGGCGACCGCGTCCCAGTTCCTGATGCTGCCAAGCATCTCCCTAGCGATGGTCGGTCGGATGGTACTCTCCCTCCTAACGACCTTAGGCAGGTACTTGGCGAAGCTACGGTGCCCCGTCAAGATCTGCATCAGTCGGAAGGAAAGCACCCCGTGCTGCCAACCCAACCCAACCACTCCATGAGCACCGGCCGGAAGGTCTCGACCGTCCTGACACCGTAGCGAGGCATCTCCAGCCGGACTGCCCAGACGGGTTGGCATAGGGTTTTATTCCATTTTTTTCTTTCTTGCATGCTAACATACACTGTTATATGCATATTTAATCATTCAGTCGTATTTTACGACACCCTCGGTTCAAATATTGGCGAATGGGTTTTTTTTCCCCTCACTATATTTTTGTTAATTATTTTTGTTCCGAATCGATTTGTTTCGATCAAATAATGTAAGAAAAAAACTGCACGCATTCATTATTTCGTCGTCCGTGTAGTGCGCGAACCTGAGATTACTTTTCTGATCGCTATTTTCTTTTAAAAAAATTGTAAGCATTGATTATATATAAAAAGTTCGAATATGTAATTATTCTGCTTTAAATTATTAATTCGCGACGTACCTAAAACAGAATATGTGCCGTAGCAATGACACCATGTACTCTACCGACTCTTTCACGGGGAGTGCTCCGAGGAACTGTTTGACTTGGTACCACCGTCACCATTCTACCAACGTACCACTTGACACCGTAGCAGAGTTCATCCATTTCACCTGGAAACGTTATGGTCTTCAACTGTACGTTTCCAGCGATCATTTCTCCCACGTACGTGCAAGATCTGGAATGAACCTGCTGCTGTGTTTCCCGAGCGCTATGACATGTCCTTCTTCAAACTAGGTTTAAGAAGAGTATTTTCTTCACGGTAGGCAGCGGCCCGGCTGTGCCCCTGGTATTGCAAAGGTCCATGTGCGGCAGAATCACTTACCATCAGGTGTTCTGCCTGCTCGTTTGCCACCGTTGGCAATAAAAAAAATGAATCATTGTATTCGTTATTAACCACACAGGGAACACTTACCTATTGGCTTGGATATATTGCTATGCTAAGGCAAGACTATAACTTGTCTAAAAATAAAGTGTAATATTTATCGAGCACTTAAATATCATAAACGTTAAACAAAGTAAATCTTATGTTAAAATTTTACACAATATGTATACGAAAGTGTTAAAGCAGCTTATCTACGCTGGTTGCTATAAGTTTCAACTGTTAAAGCAGTTTCGAAACACTATCTTCATAGTCACGGTTTGTAATAAAACTTTATGATAGAGTAAGACCGCGCGACCATATATTTTGTATCATATACATTATAAGGAATTGTTGAAGCAAAATTGTAAGCGTTTAACATATACAAAACCAAGACTCGAGACATTCTACGAGGAAGTTAAAAGAAATTTAATTCACATTTTGTCTTGTCATTTAACGTTTTACTAGCAACCTGCCCTCGCTTCGCTTCGGTTTCAGTTGCATTACCCGCGTAGTTCCCATTCCTGTGGGAATACCGGGATAAAATATAGCCTATGTTACTACTTGATATAATAGCTTTCATTGGTGAAAGAATTTTTGAAATCAGTTTGGTAGTTTAAGCGTGAAAGCGTAACAAACAAACAAACAAACAAACTTACTTTCGCATTTTTAATATTAGTAAGGATGTATGTATGATCTCACTTTGTCGCAGTTTTATTTCTTACTCGCTAAAAATATTTTTTGGCGTGTTATGAAAAATTTATAAGAGGTAATTTTTACGATGCACGCGCATATCGTCACAAAAAACCGACACTCTGAAGGTAAGTAGTCAACATATAATGATTTCTGATGTTTACGAGAGTATTTCACTTTGTAAATGAAACTATTTTAGGGATTTTATCGTGTTTGTATTTGGTTTTAGATTGCGCGACGTTTCGAACAGATTGCAAACATCATTATGTCATAAATTTGACTTGTTGGACGTGAGACATCATAGTCCACCCGTGACCGAGCCAATCATTAAATGGAAATTAATTGATAATTCCTTTTGAAGAGAACCTCATTTTTTGTTTTATTATATAAGTTAGTGTCGGGGGTTATTCAAAATTTTCAATTTTACTTACTGTTAATTGGGGTAAAATAATAATAATAATCTTTATTGTACCATTAACCTTCACAAATTTGTTTACAAGCTCTGACTCCCAAACTAGCATAGGCTGTGTGTTGGGAACCAGTTCCATCTCAGTAACAAGTTAATTATATAATAAATTATTAAATAGCCACAATGGTTAATATATATTGATGTTGCATGGTTGTGTGTATGTAAGTGATATGCGCGAGCACGTTTGTGTGGGTGCGTGCGTGTTTGTTTGTCTGTACGATGCATGTGTGCGTGTGTGTGTGTAATGTTTATTTTGATTTTATTTTACAATTTCAAATAGTTTTTCAGTGTCATTATAGTCTAAATCCTTGAGCCACAATTTAATTTTATTTTTAATGATATAATTCGATAAGTGTTTAGTATTATACTTTAAATTTAATTTGTTATACAATCTAGGTGCAATATTACTGTAGTGTTGTTGAGCAAATTTACTTCTAACTCTAGGGATTGAGCATTTGTCTATTTTTCTACCCGATGGTATGAGTTGCGGAACAGATGCGGAACAGAGATTTTGTGATCTATACCAATAAATAAAATTGGAGTGTCTGTTTGTAATGCCAAAATAATAGGCTTTTTTCATGCTCACACGGATATTTGCACGACACCTATATCTAAAATAGCAATTAAAAAATTTTTGTCTGTCTGTCTGTTTGTTCCGGGTAATCTTCAAAACGGCTGGACCGATTTCAAAAATTCTTTCACCAATGGAAAGCTATAATATCAGGGAGTAACCTGTGCTATATTTTAACCCGGTATTCCCACGGGAACAGGAACTACGCAGGAAAGACTGAAACCGAAGCGAAGCGAGGATGGGTTGCTAGTATATATATATATTCAGGATCTCGGCAACGGCTCCAACGATTTTGATGAAATTTGACATACTAGAGGTTTTGGGGCCAAAAAATTGATCTAGCTAGGTTTTATTTATAGAAAATGTGGTTTGTTTTTTAGCTAATCAATCAATACAATGACAAAATGTTATTGACATTCTCTGAATAGGAATTCGAATTTCGTCATCGTTGTCAAGAGTTACAATAGCTCGGTTGGGAAGTTGTCCAGTCATCTTTTTCTTTTGTTTTGGCATTCAAACAGCGTCGGATCGAACCTCAGTGTTATTATTATTCTCTTTTTGTAATTTTTGATATTTTTTTATTATTTACTTTTAATTTTTTATTAATATATATCTAAATAAATTCGACAAAAATACAACAAAATCATGCCGAGCAAAGCTCGGTCAACCAGATATTTTATGTTTAAGGTACTTACAATGGAGTTTACAAGCTCATAAAGAATAGAACAACGCAATAAATAAATAGAAAAAAGAAACTTTAAATAACCTACCTTTAATTAATAATTCCTTTACAAATACTTTTTAGAACTAATTTTGAAACTACAAAGTTACACGTGGCAGTCAATATTAGTTCTTGTCGAAGCTATTAACTTGAGAACTTGTACAGTCCATCTTGCTTTGTAAGTGCTTAATTTGTATTTGGAATTGTAACTACAAAGTACTCCGCCTGTAGCAATGGGCTAAGAATACAATGTATTGCAAAGCCTTCCTTCCCCATGCTAATCCTATAAATGGGTGAAAGTAGGACAAAAGAGCAGCATGGCCCTGAAATACAAAAACGCAAAATATGTGTTTAAGGGTTGTAGCTCACTTACGCGAATCCACTCTGATATTACTACTCGCTGTCCACGCCTCGACAACTAACAGACCACTAGTTGTCCATGCGCTTAAAGCTACCAGTCACCAATACTAGACTTAACATTAAAGAGAATAACTTGGGAAATAACAAAGCGAAGATTTTAGATGCATGAAATGTTTGATTCAAAGAAAGAAAGACATTTATTCTGTTCTCGTTAACAAACAACTAAAGAAAAGAACTTTTGGCTCAGCTCGTGCTACTCCTTCTTGAAGAAATAGCGCTGGTATTCTGCCAAAACCTGATATATAATTATGTACATATTAAAAATAATTATCAAATCTTAGCTAGTATGTGAATGTGCATGTGTGTGTGTGTGTGTGTGTGTGTGTGTGTTTGGTGTGTATGTATCTGTGTGTTACGCAGGCAGAGTCAGGATTGTCGCTAGTTCGTCCCGTTGCCTTAATACTAGTAATATAAATTGCAACACATAACATGGGTGGTTACAGAGAACGATAACTCAAGAACACCTGGCGAAGACGACGCACGAATTGACTAATTCTCATGTGAACGCTCGTCACTTTTTGGTCGATCGCCAACCGATATAGTCGCACCCTAGTAGTAAATTACAATCTTAATCATGTAACTTTAAGTTAATATTAAATTCCTTATACTACATCGGGTTTTTTTTTTGCATCCTTTGCTGACACCGTTCATAAATTGTGTTATAATGTAATTAATTTTGAATGTTTTGCATACATCATAGATATAGCTATAATACTTCAAACACATTTATGGTCTAAACTCTAAAGCGTTTATGGTCACGAGAACTATATACCTTTTATCTTATAATCTAAATAATATTAAAATTCCGCACTAAATATGAAAAGGAAATTGCGAATTTCGTTAATATTGTTACAATTTTTTTTTTTTAAACTATATACCAATGTAAAGTACTGTGCTGTGTGGTAGCGGCTTCAAATACTACCAACCCTTGCTTTGCTCGTGGGTGTCGTAAAAGACGACTAAGAGCCCTGGATTGATCCGGACCAACTACATCTGGTACCATTTGGGTCAACGATTACATTCCCAAGGAGGGTTGACGTCAGGCAAGCGGCCGGTCATAAAAGTCATTGCCGAAACTTTTTGCAATATGTCAAAACAGATGACTTATTGCGTCGACCCCAAGTAATTGGGATAAGAGCAAGATGATGATGATGATACCCATGTAAAGTACGTGCTTCAAGCGAGCAGTTTGTATTAGATAAGTGTGATGTAAACTGTCGAGTAATCGAAAGCGGTAAGCTAGCCTACAGGAACCTGTTTGTTAGTTCATGCAGTCAATGTAAAGTATGTTGACAGCGGACGCTCTAAATATTATATTTTAATTAAAAATATTTTTCCGCGTGGAAGCGATACTGTCGGCTACGACCCTAAGAGTACGCGACGGAAGTGAAACCTTCATTAAGGCGAAGTTAATAATATAAAATACAAGTTTTTTTTTTTTATTTCTTTATTTATTTGGGACTTTTATTGTTTATGAATATGTAAGCCCCATCGTACCCTAAACTTAAATACAAATATAATATAAATACAGTACAAAGGTAATATAATATAGATACAGTAGCAATACTTAACTATTACGATGAACCGCCAGGTTATATAAATGCTTTGCAGCTTCAGACGTTGGCTTTGCCAACATAGTTTGGACAATGCCAACATCCGAATCATTAATGCACAACGATTGTTTCATTAAATCTCTTTCGTGTTGGTTCTGGACACATTCCATCAACAAGTGTTGAACATCATCAATAACGCCGCAGGTATTGCAGTTGGGTGAATTCGATTTACCCATGAGGTATGCAAACTTTTTTGTTGGAAAATGTCCAGAACGCAATCTATGAGCTATAATTCTATCCAATCTTGTTAATTTGCTCTTGGTAATGAACCAAGGAATTTGAGGAGGCTGATGCTGTATAGTTTTATACCAAATGCCTTTAATTTGTGATATTTCTTCAAATTGTTCTGTCCATTTTTTAAAACAAATTGTCTTAACTGTGCTAATAATTTCAGTGTAATGTGGTTTAATTGCTATATTTGTGCCTTGTTCTATAGCTAATTTTGCAAGTCTATCAGCCCTCTCGTTGACATGAATACCTATGTGCGAAGGAATCCATTGCAATATCACATTTCTATTACTGCAACAAATCTCTCTAATTTTTATTAATATAGTGTAGGCTACCGAACACCTCTGTAACCAGAGGCGCATCGAGCCAAGTATAGCAGAGCAGATTTGCTATCAGTAAAGATTACAAAATATTGACATTTTATTTTCTGGATCCAATCTAAGGCCTTTAGGATTGCAACTAGCTCTAATGTCATAATTGAAACACTTGCCTGGATTTTGTACATAGCGGAAATGCCCTCACTTTTACAGTATACTGCTGATCCTTGACTATTTGGACTTTTTGATTCATCTGTATAAAACCATATCCCGCCTTGATATTTCTCTTTTAGCTCATTTATAATTTCCTATTTATTAATTATACCTGTTATCCAAACATCTAAATTAAACATGTCTAGCACATCTGATGAGTATATGTCATAGTTTTTAATATCCCTATATATTAAGGGCAGAAGTGGTTTCTTTTTATTCTGCCAATATCTTTTATGTAAATGGCCACTAAGATCATTCATAGACTTAATACTAATATTATTCGTCCAAGACATACTCTTTACACAGAACTTATAAGCCAGATACATGCGACGTATATTTAATGGTACAATGCAAAGCTCACTTTCCATTACATGGATTGGGGAACTTCTTATAAAACCACCAATGATTCGTAACGCTTGGTTCTGGATTTTATCTAGTTTGTTTACATGTGTCTTTGCGCTTGCATCATATAAAAAGCAACCAAAATCTAATCTGCTTCTAATGACTGAGATGTATAATCAACGAAGATGCTTAGGGTGTACACCCCAGGTCATCCCCGTCAAGACTTTCAAAATATTTAAGGACCTATATGATTTGTGGAAAATTTCATTTATATGCTTTTTCCAAAGAAGTGATCTGTCAAGCCACATACCCAAATATTTAACCTGTGAAACAGCTCCTAATATATTATTATTAATTTTTAGATTTAATTGCCGCCTTATGTGACCTCTACTAAAAATACAGTAACTAGATTTATCGGAGAATATTTGTAAGCCAAGATTTTTTTCTCCTCGAACACCTGGGACCCCGCCTCAGGGAGCTGTTCGACGCGTGTTTAGCGTCCGGACGGTTCCCTGGGTGCTGGAAGGAGGGAAGGCTGGTGCTCCTGCCGAAGCCGGGACGGTCTCCGGAGTCGCCTTCGGCCTACAGGCCTATCGTGCTGCTCGATGACACGGGCAAGCTACTGGAGAGGGTGGTAGCTGCCCGCATCGAGCGGCACCTCGTCGGCACGGGGCCCGATCTGTCGGACGCCCAGTTTGGATTTAGGAGGGGTCGTTCGACGATCGCGGCTCTGTTGCGCCTGAGGGCCGTGGCGACTGAGGCCGTCACCGGCGGGGGAGTGCTGTTGGTGGTGTCCCTAGACATCGCCAACGCATTCAATAGTCTGCCATTCAGCTGCATCAGGGAGGCGCTCCGGTATCACGGGGTGCCAGTTTACCTGAGGCGGCTAGTGGCAGACTATTTGGAGGGGCGCAGCGTCCTCTGCACCGACCGAGCAGGGGACGTTGTGCGGACGCCCATGACGTGCGGTGTCCCACAGGGGTCGGTCCTCGGACCCACCCTGTGGAACATCGGCTACGACTGGGCGTTGAGGGGGAGCCTCCCGCCCGGGCTGGGCGTGATTTGTTACGCCGACGACACGCTCGTCACAGCCCGCGGTGGGACGCTAGAAGAGGCGGTAAGCCTGGCGACCTCGGGTACCGAGGAGGTCGTCAGACGGATCGAGGCGCTGGGGTTGAGGGTCGCCCTGGACAAGACGGAGGCCCTCTTGTTCCATGGGCGCACTATGAGCCCTCCCATCGGCGTCTCGATCACCGTCCACTCGGTCGACATCAGCATCCGGGCCCATATGAGGTACTTGGGCCTGGTGCTCGACGGGCGATGGTGGTTCCGGGAGCATTTCCGTAGGCTCGCTCCGCGGCTCGTCGGCACGGCGTCCGCCCTATCGTGGCTTATGCCGAACGTGGGCGGACCGAGCGCTGCGTGCCGACGGCTGTACGCGGGAGTCATCCGGTCGATGGCCCTGTACGGCGCACCGGTGTGGGCGGGGTCCATGACCGCCCGACTTAGGGCCCTCCTGTGGCGACCACAGAGGGTCATGGCGGTCAGGGCCATCCGCGGATACCGCACGGTGGCGACGGAGGCAGCGTGCCTGTTGGCCGGGACTCCCCCGTGGGACCTGGAGGCGGAGATGCTCGCCGGACTATATCGGCGGGTGACGGGGGTGCGAGCGGAGGGCGGTGTGGTCTCGTTAAGGGATCTCACCGCCTGGCGCGTCGACGCCCGCCGAGACGTCATCGCCCGTTGGGCAGTCCGGCTGGAGAGGCCTCGGTTCGGGGTGCGAACCGTGGAGGCCTTCCGGCCGGTGCTGATGCAGTGGTTGGAGAGACGGCACGGGGTGCTCTCCTTCCGACTGGTGCAGGTTTTGACGGGGCATGGGTGCTTCGCCAAATACCTGCACAAGGTCGTTAGGAGGGAGAGTACACCGTCCTGCCACCACTGCGATTGCGACGAGGATACGGCGCGCCATACGCTCGAGGCCTGCGGGGCTTGGGCAGTGCAGCGCTGTGAACTCGTCGCAATCATCGGTACGGACCTGACGCTGCCGGCTATCGCTAGGGCGATGGTCGACAGCGTCGGGAATTGGGACGCGGTCGCAGCCTTCTGCGAGACAGTGATCTCGCGGAAGGAGGCGGCGGATCGCCTGCGCGAGGAGCGCAGCCTCGATGAGGAGATCCGCCGCCGGCGACTGGGGCGGCGCAGGCGCAACTATCTGCGCCTCATGCCGCCCTAGCCGAGGCCGCGGGTGACGTGACCGGGGATTAGTCCGTCACCCGCCGAGAGGCCGACCGCGTGAGGAAAGACCGACGTCCTCCCCGAGGGGGGGACGTCGGTCGATGGGAGGGTACCCCAATAGGGGGTATTCCGTCGGCCCGACCACTGACGACAAGTTAACGCTGCTCCAGTGGTCGGCCCAACGACGAAGGCGACGTGGTTTTCGGGTGGGTCGCGGGAGTTGCGTGCTCAAGCCCCTCTGTCGCCCCGGACGGAGTGGTGCGGAGGCGCGCCGACCGCGGCCCACCCACAAAAAAAAAAAAAAAAAGCCAAGATTTTGTAGGATAATTGTCATAGTATTTAACGCTATTTGTAAATTATTTTCGGACGTGCCCAGTTCATTATGACGTAAGTAAAAGACAAAATCATCAGCGTATTGCCCAACTATGACATTTGAAATTAATGTACAAATCTTATAAGTAGCTACATTAAATAGAAGTGGGGAAATAGGATCACCTTGTGCTAGACCTCTGCTGGTCCATCTAACATAATCTTCAGTATGAGGTTGATATTCATCAATAGACTTTTTTTAACATTAAGTGTCTAAATACAAGTTTAGTATTTACTTATTTTACCGTGTGGTGACGGAGTAAGAATCTACCACTCCCTATCTTGCCCGTGGATGTCGTAAAAGACGACTAAGGGATATAATGCATATAAAAACTGTGCAAGCGAAAGCTAACTCAAACTAAAACCCTATACCAACATTTCTAACCAGCATGTCTAATTCCCTTCCATTTTGGAGTAGGCCTGAGCCCAACAGTGGGACGTGTGTGGGCTACGATAATGATGATTTACTTTTTTATACCTTTTTTTTACCTTTTTTTTTTACTTTTATTTTATACCTTCATGAACATCATTATCATTTCAGCCCTTAAACATCCCACTGTTGGGCTTGGGTCTCTTCTTGGGAGAGAATCTGACCTACTATGACTATATTATTATCTATGGTGATCAGAGAGGGGGTGGTGAACTGTATACTCCGTCACCTCACAGTTATTGTTTTTAGATAACTTTTAGCCATTAATTTATTTCAACTATTTCTCCCACGACTAATGCTCTACGAAAAATACTTTAGTAAAACCTACACAATTAATGCTTTGAGTTATATGAATGAATAAGTTGAAGGTTTTCGACCTCTCATTTTGATGTCCCTTTCTATTTAGTAAGGTCAGATTGCAACCCCAAAAACTCCCCAAGGAATCCTTCGCTCGGCTCATTACAATATTACGCAGTCATTGTGAATATTTAATTTCAAGACAGACTTTTATGAATTTAGAACTTATGGTATATTTATATTTATAAGTAAGTATACCATAAGTTATATATATATATATATAACTTATGGTAAACTTACTTATGGTTATTGGTATATTCTTGTCTTTTTTAACCAACTTCTAAAAAAGGAGGAGGTTCTCAATTCGAATGTTTGTATTTTTATTTTGTATGTTTGTTCGCACATAACTCCATCGTTTGATGGAGTTATGCGCAACTGCTTTCAATTTTCTCTTTTTGTTGGAAAGGGATATATTTTAGGAAAGGCATATATGTATACTTCCCAAATGGTCCCATGAAAAGTTTATCGAAATCGGACAAGCGGTTTTAGAACAATTAACAAAAATCTAAAAAAATAACTAGATCTTTTCATTTACTCTGCATTGAGTTTTGGAGTCGCTTTTTCTTGTAAACAATTATGTTATTATATATTCTATCATCATCATCATCACAAGTCATATACGTCCCACTGCTGGACCTGAGCCCCTCCACAATGGAAGGGAAATTGACCTACTACATCACACTGGTCAGACGTTTTATTTGTCGACTACTTAAGTCAAGGAGCTCTGTACCCATAGTCGGCCCAACGACGAAGGCGTCGTGCTATATGGGTGGGTTACAGGGCCTCGCACCGCCCGTCGGTCACCCTGGACGAAGCCGTGCGGCGGGTGCGATGACCGTAGCCCTACCCCCAAAAAAATAGGGTTTTAATTCCAATTTTCTTTCTCTTTTATAGATGTTATTCGCAGATTATAGCCTTTAGTTGTCTTTTAAGACACGTGTAAAAAAGTGGGTGGTGAATTGTATTCTTATTCTGTCGCCATATGGAATATGTATATTCTATAATACAATCGATTATATTAACAAGAAGTAAGGACATAAAACTATAGCCAAAATTATTGTAATATAAACGACGGAAGAAGAGTACATATCCCCGTACAACCCATGGTGTTAGGAAAAGCTGGGGTTAGAAAGAGCGGCGCACTTTCTAATAACCTACCGTAATACCTTTCCATAGCCCATTAGGAAGACCGTTGACCCAACCAGTTTATAACACCCGCCGCGCATGCCCACACTCGCATTAGGGATGATCGAGGAACATCGATGTTTTAACATCGGTGTTGCTATAGGTAAAACATCGTAACATCGATGTTAACGTAATTCATCATCGATGTTGAAAGTAAAACACCGATGTTGCTATAGGCAAAATATCGTAACATCGGTGTTAACGGAACTGATCATCGATGATAATGCAATATCGTAACATCGATGTTACTGGAGTCGACCATCGATGATAATTCACGCAAGAAAATGAACCCGTTGTATTGCCCGGAGAATTTTATTTCTTCGTCAAATATTAGAACGTAACATCGATGTCACAAGTCACCCTATACATTATAACATGCGACTCAGATTTCCTAAAAAAACCTCATCACAAAGAACGTAACATCGATGTCACAAGTCACCCTATACATTATAACATCCGACTCAGATTTCCTAAAAAAAAAAGCTCTACAAAATTTTCCCGGAGAATTTAATTTCTTCGTCCAATGACATCGATGTTAACATCGATGTTTGTTTAACATCGATGTTGTTTAACATCGATGTTCGGTTTTCGATAAATATCGAACATCGATGTGGTGCTTTCGATTATGACATCGATGTTAACATCGATGTTTTTCTAACCTCGATCATCCCTAACTCGCATTGGCCGTCACGAGCCGTGTACGAGTGGCAGTATTTAAAACCTATGGCACAGTACCAAACTACGCATTGGGGATGTGCGGCGGGGCTTACCCATTGGTGGTGTCTGAAAAGTTATCTTCAAAATGATTTCTGATGTCTACACGAGCATTACATAATGAAATAAAATTGCATTAATAAAATTACTAATAATTTAGCATCATGTTTTCAATTGTAATGCCGGATCTTTCTCAATATAGGCGCGTTCCGATTCTGTAGCAGTATAATAGATTTGTTAGATTTAAATTAATAATTTATCATAATAATTACTACAAATTTAATGTTTAATAATTACTAACCATAAATAATATATTTAATTAATTATATCATATAGAAGCATTTTTTCCTTGTACTGGCATTAAATTGGTACCATAATATGGCTTAAAATTTAATAACTAATTTATATAGCTGGTAGATAATTATCTCTAATAACGATGATTTGTAGGACGTGAGACATCTTAGTCCGCCCGTGACGATGAACGCTATAAAGTGTTTGAAACGTTGGGCATACAAAAATCAAATACAAACGCGATAAAAATCCGTAAAGCAGTTTTATTTACAATTATCGTCAAAAGACCAGACAGCTACTTTATTTTTAATTTAGTCAACTAACAACACGACACGTTACTCTTAATTAACTGGAAAGCAAGTTTATTACCTGCAGAGTTCATTTTATATATGTGAAAAGCGAGAAAATAGTGCCTTGGGGACTTTTTACTTAGCTTCTAAGTGTAATGAAGTGTTATGTATCTTTTGACATCGGTTGAACAATATTAGCGATGCAATTAATATGTTATTTCCGTGTGGTGACGGAGCAAAAATACAATTCACCACCGAGAGGGTGCTGAATTGTCTTGAATTGAAAATTGAATTGAAATTTTGCCCGTGGGTATCGTAAAAGAAAAAAGAAAAACATTTATGCTGTTCTGGTTAAATCTAATAAAAAACACGAACAACTAAATAAAAGAGCTTTTTATATAAAATAATTCGATTTCAACGAGGAACAAAAAGGCAATTAGATAAATATGGCTTTTTTTTTTTTGGGGTGGGCTGCGGTCGGCGCGCTCCACGCACCACTCCGTCCGGGGCAACAGAGGGGCGTATAGAACGCAACACCCGCAACCCACCCGAACACCACGTCGCCTTCGTCGTTGGGCCGACCACCGGAGCAGGGTTACTTGTCATCAGTGGTCAGATAAATACGGCTAAGGGATTAAATATGCATATAAGTTCTAGACAAGAGAAGGAAAAGTTTCCTACTTTTCCTTCTCTAAAACTCTATACCAATACGTCTGGCCAGCGTGGTATAGTAGGACAATTTCCCTCCCATTGAGGAGGAGGCTCGAACTCCAAACAGTGAGACGTATATGAACTAAATTGAAGTGAATTAGTATATGTCTCTGCTGTTTAGTGAAAGAGTAAGAATACAAATTACCCCTTAATCTCTCACGTATGTATCGTAAAAGCGACTAAGGGCCGTGATCCATAATAGATGACTAAAGGACACACATATAACATCTATGTAAGAGAAGGAAAACACAAAATAAAACTGTTACGTTTAATCAGAATGGTTATAGTAGGTCAATTTCCTTCCTATTGTAGAGCCTCGAGCCCAACCACGAAGAAATATATTTTTTTATTGCCATCGGTGGTAAATAAGCAAGCAGAGCACACCTGATGTTAAGTGATATTGCCGCACATGGAGCTTTCTAATACCAAGGGCACAGCCAAGACGTTGCCTACTGTGAAGCTATGACCGCGTCAAGGTACTGGGGTCAAGGTACTGGGGTTAAGGTTACGCGTATGGATGCTTGAGCTGCTCGCTGATGGTGCGTCCAAAGCCTATAGACTTAAGTTATATTGTTATATGTTGGCTTAAGTTATAAGGCAATGTTAATATTTTCTATTCTATATTACTGAGATTTAGCCTTTAAGACGCTACATTATAAATAAAACTATTATAATTATTTTTATCGCGTTTGTATTTGACTTTTGATTGCCTTTTCAGCGTTCATAGCCACGGGCAGATTAAGCTTTAGTCCACCCGTGATCATTAACACTAAACCATGAACGCTGAAAAGTGTTCAAAACGTCGGGCTATCAAAAATCAAATACAGCTGCTATAAAATTTGTAAAATAAATCACCCTGGCGATGGTCGGCAGCGTCATTTCGGCACCAATGATTGCGACGAGTTCACGACGCTGCTCTGCCCAGGCAGTACAAACATCGAGCGTATGCTGCGCCGTGTCCTCATCACAATTGCAGTGGTGGCAGGACGGTGTACTCTCCCTCCTAGCGATCGTGTAGGTACAGGTATTTGGCGAAGCATCCATGCCCCGTCAAAACCTACACCAGTTGGAAGGAGAGCACCCCGTGCCACCGTTTTAGCCACTGTATCAGCACCGGCCGGAAGGCCTCGACGGTCCAGACACCGTATCGAGGCCCCTCCAGCCGGATTGCCCAAGGGGCAATGACGTCTCGGCGGGCGTCGCCGCGCCAGGCGGTGAGCTCCCTCAAAGAGACGACACCGCCCTCCGCTCGCACCCCAACACCTGCCGATAAAAATCGACGAGCATTTCCGCCTCCAGGTCCCACGGGGGAGTCCCGGCCAGAAATCTTTATGCTAGGCTATTTTTAAAACTTGTTTACGAGTGAAATATGATTACCGCACGTGGGATTCGAAACCCATACTTACCTTTTTATCGGCGTGTACTGGCGTATAATATTCAATTTATCACTCGAATTTGTCATCTTTATGGGAAACGTGCACCATCTATTACAAAACTTTCACAAATGTATGCCTCTGTGTGCCAAATGTACGCCTGTGAACAATGGTTTATAGGCGAGGAAGGGACAGCTTGTTGTTTTATTGGGTATCCACTAAAATAGCAATTGGTACCGTCCTCGCCTCTACAGGGTGGGGGAAAGATAGTTTATGGACATTCGATCTCCAACACCCCAACACGTTGACATGCCTTCTATACAACCAGCGGTGAAAAGGTGGTACAATCGCTTCAACAGTTCGCCGCTACGGGAGTCTCTAATTCCTCCCTCCACCGCTCTTCGGGACTCTACTTTCAGAAAAGTGGCTGCAGTTCAGGCCACCCTACAGTAGCCCCTTATGATCCTCACCACCATGAAAGAATTATTCTGGGGCTAACTTCAGTTACGACCCTCATCATTAAAAAAAAAGATGGGTACTTAAACCATTTTGCCATCTCTGCAGGATTAACGCCAACAAAATGAAAGTATCTTTAATAATTAAACTAACTAATAAATAATTATTGGCAATGATCATTAGTTTCTTACCCTGCGGATTAAAAACAGAAACTTATTTATTAACTGTTTGGAATATTTGTTAACTTCAAAGTATTCTCTCGTAGAAAGCTTTAATAATGTCGGAGCCATTTCTCAGGATAAACTCAATTCGATCGGGCGAGACGTTGACACATCACATCAGTCTACAGATTATAAAGAAATACTCCACCCTCTTCTAGGTAATTAAGTGAGTTTTTGTCGATACAGCTCGTGATTTAAAGGATTTATATATTTTTAAATAAAAGACATGAAAAATGGAACGTTAAGTTTTTAGAGCTTATCTTTTAGTAAATTAGAAGGTTAGAATATAATGTTTCATCATCCCTTATAACCTGTGGGAGTAGTATAAATACAGCTGAGACATTTTCATGAAATTGGGAAGTAACGCTCTCTTTAGAAATTTATAACACCAACGGCAATCTATTTACTCAGTCAGATGTTATCATTTTTTGATATTAAAAATATACTTTTAAGTTTAACGTTTTATGTAGTAACGTTCTTTTTTACAATTTCATCGTAAATGATTATCATCATCATCATTTCAGCCTATCGCCGTCTATTACTGGACGTAGGCCTCTCTCATGTTACGCCATAAAGTGCGGTCCTGTGCCGCCTGCATCCAACGACGCCCAGCAACTTTCACCAGGTCGTCGGTCCACCTGGTGAGGGGGTGTCCTACACTGCGTTGTCCGATACGTGGTCGCCACTCGAGAACCTTTCTTCCCCAGCGATTGTCGGTTCGTCGAGCGATGTGGCCTGCCCATTGCCACTTCAGCGTGCTAATTTTTCGTGCTATGTCGGTTACACCCGTTCTTCTGTGGATTTCCATATTCCGGATTCTATCTCGCAAAGAAATCCCGAGCATAGCCCGCTCCATAGCACGCTGAGCGACCTTGAGCATTGTTATGAGGCCTACATTTAGGGACCACGTTTCCGTGCCATAAGTCATCACTAGTAACACACACAAATCAAAAATCATCATCGTAAATGATATTAAAAAAAAATTGTGATAGATTTATTAGACAACGTACAAGATCAATTGCTGGGTCTGTGTTTCCTTTCTGATTCAGCGAAGCACGATATGATTTAATGTAAAACAATATTGAACATACTGATATATGACATTAATATGGTACGCACGAGTAAATACAATCTTCGGAATAGAGTTTGTGCCCGATATATTATTCGAAGCTAACAGAAGTTCAGGCATTTTATGATCAACAACTGTTTGAATTTTTGACAGTATATAAATTGATTATTTTTTGTTATAATTTATGTAGTATTTATTATTTAACAAATTATAAGTAAGGTAATTTCCGTGTGGTGAAGGAGTAAGAATGCAATCCAACACTCCATCTTGCCCATGGATGCCGTAAGAAACGCGTAAGGGATATAATATGAACATAACATCTATGCAAGAGAAGAAAACTTGAAATGAAATCCTATACCGACATGTCTGACCAGTATGGTATAGTAGGTTGAATTCTCTCCCAAGGTGGAGGAGGCGCGAGCCCAACAGTGGGACGGATGTGGGCTGCGATGATGTTGATGATGAAGTAAGATAACAAACGAGCAAACCGTACACCTAGATAGTGACGTTCATAACCCTTTGCTAGGCCGCTGCCTACCACGTAAATGGTGAAGGGAATGTGAATGCGTGCAATGGGCTTCTGTTTATCACCCTCTGAAGCTATCTTTACACAAAATGGAAATCATTGTAGCTATTGCCAAGATTATGAATATTTATACCAATAAATAAAATTGGAGTGTCTGTTTGTAATGTCAAAATAATAGGCTTTTTTCATGCTCACATGGTTATTTGCACGACACCTATGCCTAACATAGCAATTAAAAATTTTTTGGCTCTCTGTCTGTCTGTTTGTTCCGGGTAATCTTCAAAACGGCTGGACCGATTTCAAAAATTCTTTCACCAATGGAAAGCTATAATATCAGGGCGTAAACTAGGCTATATTTTATCTCGGTATTCCCACGAGAACGGGAACTACGCGGGTAAAACGACTATAACCTATAACCTATAACTGAAGCGAAGCGAGGGCGGATTGCTAGTTTAGAAATATATAAGCATTGCTCGTTTAAATTTATTAGATAAAATGTGATCGCCATCTTTGACTATTAGTCATAAGTCTCTCCACAGAGAGGAACAATGTTACACTGACAGTATTTGCGATTCCCAAGGACAAGTAAAACGACATAATTGTATTACTTATACTTAGAGGGGAAAATAAGGAATGAAAAGTCCAGAGTGGAATGCATACAGACTATAAAAGTCAATACAATAATAACAGTACGAATGAAGTATAGATTTTTCTCTCTTGAAAATGTGTCTCTATATATTTCACTAGCGGATACCTAGCGACGCCCAACTTGTAATTCACATAACGCTGGGAAATTTTGTACGGCAAAATCGATAATCGACTTCATTACTGAACCGAATGTGCTTAATAATTGCATAGATAGCGTTGTAGTAGTCATCATGCTCACCGAATGGTTCTGCTTGCGGTAGCTACGTGAGGTGGGTCGCTTCCTTTCCTCTAATGTGGTTAAGGGGAGTGATGGCTGATCTAGTAGTTAACTCGTGATCGGGTGCTGCTTGTGGGATCTGGTCCAGCTATATTTTCTCTTTCCTTTATTTTTTTTTCGTTTTGTACTAATATTTAAAAAATTATACATGTTTACAATTTCGAAGCTCATCACATTGGAGTTAATACTATATGTTGTACGAATTATAAAATTATATATATTTAAAAGATTAATAAAAAGTGAAAGCCCGCTGAGTTTCTTGATCCGATCCGGTGGTAGATTATTGTATTGTGTTCAAACTTGACAATATGTATGTTCCTTTAAGGGGCTTATGCGGAATAAATGATTTGATTTGATATCGACCTATAGTGTCGCAGCTTAGAATATCATGCAGGATAACACTTTATCCGGGCTGGCCACGGAGGACAAGGAACTCAGTACCGGTGATGGACCTAATGGCGAAGGGGGAGAGATACGGGGGGGTTATTGGGTCTTCAGATGCTTAATGGACACAGGTCTTAAGTACCTGGATGTCGTCCGCTGTGTGTGGTGGGTATTCCGACCACGAATGTAGTCGGCGAGTCCCACAGATCCTTCCTGTCTGTCTCTGGCGGGGGACAGTGCGTAAATGCATTTCCAAAGCGTGAACAAAAAAAATTAAAAAATGGTTATTGGGCCGCGCGCCGCCCTTTGGTCACCCCGGACGAAGCGGACGGTGTGTAGGCTGGTCATATTATATAGTAATATTTCAGATATGTATGTACATGTGGGATAAATTAACACGTTCCCGGGCAGTAAGTCACCCTACTTTAGCAGTATTTTTTTGTATGGGATTTTTGCGATTCTAGCGTCTACCGTTTCATCGTCTTCCGTCACGATGTGAACCAAATAATATCATCAAGTGCGACGCGAATGTTATAGCAGACGACTGCTTAACTGATGATGATGTAACTAATGCGGATAGTAAAGCAATATCTTGACGATTGTTCAGATTCTTCAATGCTGGGAGCCGAAGAATAATCTGAAACTTCTTCAAACCACCTCAGGATTTGCTCTGATTCTGTCATTTTGAAAGCTCGAGGATATTTTTTGGGTGCCATCTGTGAATGAAAATAATGCGGTTTGGGTATTTTTTTCAACTTGTCTAACGTTATTACCTAGTTGGTCTAACGTCAAACTACTGAAATACATTGCAAATAGCATCATAGTAACAAAAAAACAAAAGAAATCATGAAAATATTTGTACTTACGATATTTGTAATATGTTGGCGCGGAACGAAAATACATAACAGACTCGCTACCACTACGTGCGGCAGTAACCATTACATTGACAGGATTTCAATACATTTGACGCATGCTATAGCATACGTTACCACGCGGGTTAGACCGAGCGAGGAGTAGGGAAGGGATAAACGCTGTTTTATCTTTGTGTGCAGAAAAGCTCTCATATGACAGTAAGCGATCTGTGGTTGTGTCAGCACTGACAGTAAGAAATGGACTACCTATATTTTATAGGTAAAAAGCAACCGCTCAAGCATAACTGATAAAATAACTCGACAAACTTGGAATGCTATAGCATCCGCGACATAATTAAACTGTCCAATACGAATGCTGTAGCATGCTCGTCCGGGAACCTATTAAGTAGTTATGAAAAGCGAGGAGACACATGACTATACCACTCGCCAGGCTAACAAGCTCGCGTCACTGCCACATCGTCTGGCAAAGTCTAGTAAATTGACACATATTGTGGACCCTCAAATATATAACAGATTGCCAGCGACAGTTACTTCGGCTGCTACGCTAACAGCGTTTAAAACTAAATTCAGGCGCTGGCTTACTCAAAATACCTTTTAAACGATTGACAAATTAATGAATAGATCAATTATCAATTGTGAATAACTTTTTTATTTATTTTTCCTTTTCTACACTAATATTATAAAGAGGAAAGATTTGTATTTTTGTATGTAACGAATAAACTCAAAAAGTACTGGACTGATTTTAAAAATTCTTTCACCATTGGAAAGCTATAATATCAGTAGTGTTGCCCAAAAAAGTCTTGGTCTTGCGGTCTTGGTCTTGGTCTTGCGAGAAATGCGAGACCGAGACCAAGACCAAGACCGCTTAATTTTTGCAAGACCAAGACCAAGACTGGCCCTGCAAGATTTGAGCAAGACCAAGACTGGGCCTGCAAGAGTCTCGCGGTCTTGCATTTAATTTAAATCACCATTTCAGCTTATATACGGTTGAGCTCGTGTCTTCTACATAATAGGAGGAGAATTGGCCGTGGCCGGAGGGGAATCGCCACGGTGATCAGCCGTGTTGTTACAGGTCATACATGTCAAGTTTTCCTTCTCTTGCACCGATGTTATATATTATAGCCCTTAGTCGTGGGTTCGCAGTCACGGGTAAAATAGGGGGTGATGAATTATATTCTTACTCCGTCACTACACGGCAAGTCAAGTCAGTCTTGAGATATCCATCTATTGGCCAATCGATTCCCAATGTTGGTGTTGGCTTTTCAGAATTACTCTTCGGAAAGGCTTAAGGACAAAAATACCGTAATCACGAGAGTGCTCTTGCCCCTTATACATATTTATATATCCGTTTATTCATTAGCCCAACGACGTTCACTGTTGGACATAGAAATATGCCTACAATTAATCTATATAAATGTCCATGTAGGGACAGAGTACGATCACCATCAGGCAGTACATGAAGCGTTGCTCCCAGCGCTATTTTGCCTCTGCCACGACTCACCCCAATCCACTAGTGGTTGGGGCGGTAAACTACGTCCCCTCAAAAATATCCGCGGTCTGACGTCCTCGTTATCTTCTTGAAGAAGAAGATGACGCTATTATGATCACCCAAGAAAGGACCTACACAGCTCGCGCAGCGATAACAGATAAAACTCTGCGGTATTGGCCTCGCCGTCGAGGTGGAAAACCGCGCCGCGTAAAAGTCATTAACCTAAACTTGGCCACGCCCACTTTGCTCTGACGCCCCGAGCCGAGGTCCATTCCCCACAGGGGGGAGCCCTCGGGCGATGTTCGCTTAACTTACTTACTGGGTTGAGAACCATCAGCGCTCACCCATTGACCGCGTTAAGCTGTCAAGGTCATCTGCGACCAACAGCTACACACACATAAAAAAAAGACAGAGTACAAATATAATTCACCACTCTCTTACCCGTGGATGTCGTATCAAATCGGATCGGGCAATGGTGTTAGGAACCCATGAAAAAAAATTGAAATAAAAATATCGATTCGATAATGAATTGAGAGACATGTAAGTTCTTAATTTTGTCATCGTTTTTTCGTGTAAATTGATTAAAATGTATAAAGGAATGATACTTAATCTACAACATATTCGTATTTTGTTAAATGTTCATTAGAATTTGAATAAATCAATGATTACGTTTGCATAAGCAAGACAAATTTCGCTTTAACATAAATCAGCTGATCGGCCGATGACCGTTGATGAGTCGCCTTTGTACCTACGTAACCATTGAAAGGTTCGCGCAAATCTAATACCTATTTATACTGTCGAAATTTTACATGCTTACATATATCCTGTCTGTACATACCTACATAATGCATAAAATTTAAGGCATAAACTCTTAGACACACATTTTTGTAATCACTATAACTTTTACGTTATATTGTTTTTGTGTAATATACATTCTAATTATGATCTATGACTGTTGAACTACAACATACATGAACAGTTGTCCCATAACCTGATACACCCTGTGTATATAACATATGTGCAAGAGAAGTGAAACTAGAAAGAAAACCCTGTACCAACATGTCTGACCAGCGTGGTATAGTAGATCAATTTTCCTCTTACTGGAAGGAAGCTTAAGCCCAGCAGTAGCACTTTTATGAGCTGTGACGCTGACGACGAATATCATACATTTTACAAGTATTAAAACCATAAAATTTTAAATCAGTTTTGTATGTTCTTGAATAAATAGTATATTAAGAGCTACATGGATCCAGCGGCCAAAGTATTTATATAGGCAATAGAGCAACAGGTTTTTTCAAGTATCCAGAGTATCAGTAACTAAACTGGAAATACAATAGATACATACCACTTAACTTGAAGGGGAATATAAACAATCGCATTAATTGTAAAATATCGCATTGATTATAAAATGACATAAAATTTATTGTATCAACTGCCTCGTGTGGTGACGTCTTAAGAAAATAGGGTCGAAAGTCCTGTCATAAGAGTAGTAACGCTGTCTAATGGAACACCAGGGGAATAGAAGAGTAATTTTCTCCAGTGGTAAGTATTGTATTCAATAGTGAACTATAGGCTAGCAGATGGATAGATAGGATAGGATATTTGATTAATTTAGTTGGATTTTTCATTGCCATGATAAATTACTGTTACGTTATTCTAACTGCAAAACTTTGCGAGACTCTTGCTGCAATACCAAGACTCGGGTGCGCAAGACCAAGACCAAGACCAAGACTCGGGTGCGCAAGACCAAGACCAAGACGAGACCAGGTGTGATGTTGCAAGACCAAGACCAAGACCGGTCCAAGTCTCGTCTTGGTCTTGCATTTGGGCAACACTAAATATCAGGGAGTAACATAGGCTATATTTTATCGCGGTATTCCCACGGGAACGGGAACGACGCGCGTAAGGCGACTGAATCCGAAGCGAAGCGAGGGCGGATTGCTATAATATTATAAATGCGAAAGTAAGTTTGTTTGTATGTTTATTTGTTTGTTTGTTTGTTACGCTTTCACACTTAAACCGCTGAACCAATTTCAAAAATTCTTTCACTATTGGAAAGCTATAATATCAGGGAGTAACATAAACTATAGTTTATGCAGATATTCTCATGGGCACTGGAACTACGTGGGTAAGGCGACTGAAGCCGAAGCGAAGCGAGGGCGGGTTGCTAGTGTTTTTATAAAATGCTAAATTATTGTAATAACATTAGTTCTATGTAAATAACAATTATGTAAACAGTTTTAACTTGTAATCTTGTATATTACCAATAAAAATGTTTATCCTGTTTATCTATAACCAAAACCAATAAAAAGGACAACACTGTGCGGTCCACATATTGTTATTTTGAGTCTGCATGAAATTAGTGTCCAATAGCTATGTGTTTGTAAAAGCCCCTCGCAATACAAAGGTTATTTCCTTAGTATTGGATGTTGTCTTTATAAAGCAGAAATGCGTTATTTAAGTGATCAAAAACCGTTTGAAATAAAATTATTATTATGTGTTTCTATTTCATTTTTATCTGCCCGACGTTTCGAGCACTTTACATTGCTCGCTTTATGGTCAAGTTGAGATCAGTCCTAAAGATAGTCTCCGTCGGGCCGACCACTGCCGACAAGTCACCCTGCACCGTTGTTCGGCCCAATGACGAAGGCGACGTGCCACGGGTGGGTTACGGGACTGTGCGCGCCGCCCCTCTATCGCCCCGGACGGAGTCGGACATCGGGTGCGCTGACCGTAGCCCACCCAAAAAAAAGTCCTAAAAATAGTTTAATTTCCAATGTGTAAAATCGTATACGGTCTAAAACTATCTTAGTATATATATATCTTTTCAATGGAGCCGGTTTGAGCACTTCGGTTCGATGATTATAGAGTATCATCATCATCGCAGCCCACATATGTTCCATTGTTGGGCTAGGGCCTCCTCCATAATGGAAGGGAATTTGATCTACTATACCACGCTGGCCAAACATGTTGGTATAGGATTTCATTTTGAGTTTTCCTTCTCTTGCACGGATGTTATGTGCATACAAGGGACAAAGAAAGAATTTTTGTGTTTTACTTATATCATCATCATCATCATCATCTCAGACTATATAAGTCCCACTGTTGGGCTCGTCCACTATGTGAAGATCACACCATCAAGAAAATATTAAAATTGTGTGGTCTAAAGCATCTTAACATTCAGGTCTTTTTTTTTTGAGGGGTGGGCTGCGGTCGGCGCGCCTCCGCACCACTCCGTCCGGGGCGACAGAGAGGCTTAAGCACGCAACTCCCGCAACCCACCCGAGCACCACGTCGCCTTCGTCGTTGAGCCGACCACTGGAGCAGGGTTACTTGTCATCAGTGGCCGACCCGACGGTATACCCCCTCCCCTACCCGGGGTACCCTCCCATCGACCGACGTCCCCCCCTTAACATTCAGGTCTTACAAATTGACCCGGTTTAAGCACTTCCGCTAACCTAAATCTAAATAGTTGTAAAGCACGGTCAGAGATAGTAACAACTGCACAAATAGCGTAGTAGTTAAGATACCGATCAACCGTGTCTGTGTCGTGGGTTCGACTTCGAATCCCATGCAAGACCACACTTTGCGCGATCCACAAATTATTGTACTGAGTCTGGAAGTAATTTGTGTCCGTTAATTATATATTTGTAAAGTCCCCCGCAATACAAGGATTCTTTTTTTAGTGCAAGGCGTTCTTATTTGAACAAAAAAAATTTATGTCTTTTACCTAAGTCGTAAATTGTAATCTTTACTATTCCCATGTCATCAAATCTATTACCTATCGTTGCTTTACTCTAACGTATAATATTTCATGCTAATACTACCTACAGTGATTGATTGATAACATCATGTCAACCGCTGAACTGTACATGCGTGAAATTGTTTGGATAATCTTATATTACGAGGGCATGAGCTGTAATGCTGTCACAATATATGATAAATATTATATCAATACGTTTTATCCGGTTACTTATTTTTTTAATTCGACGAACAATTTTCAACACTCATTGCTACGGGAGTACTAAGGTGTCTGATGTCCAATATCATCGTTATTAGAGATTAATACCTACCCGCCACAGTATTAGTTATTATATTTTATAGTCAAAATTGTGAATCAAAATATATAAACAAATATAAACACGATAAAGTGCCTAAAAAATAGTTTTATTTCAAATGTTGTAAACGTGTTGTGACGGAGTAAGACAATTTATCATCTTTTATCTTACTCGTGGGTATCATAATAGACGACTAAGGGATTATAATTCCGTGTGGTGACGGAGTAATAGTACACCACTCCCTATCTTGCCCGTGGATGTCGTAAAAGATGACTAAGAGATATAATAAGCATATAATATCTGTAAAAGAGAAGGAGAACTCGAAACAAAACCCTATTCCAACACGTCTGACCAGTGCGGTATAGTAAATCGATTTCCCTCCCATTATGGAGGAGTCCTGAAGCCAGCAGTGGGACATATATAGGTTGAGATGAAGGGATATAATATGCAGATAATATGTATGCATGAGAAAGAAGACTAGATTTAAAACCTTATTTATACCAATCCTTCTCATCAGCGTGGAATAGAAGGTCAATTTTCCTCCTATCATGGTGGAGGCTCATGGCCAGCAGTACGACGTATATAAGCGGAGATCATGACATACTTAAGAAGCTTTATATTGCGAGGATTTTATAAAAATACCGTTAACGAATACAAATTAAAACTAATCTCACCAACAATTTTTCTGCGTGGATATAGAACTCGCCACACTTTACACGATAGGTTAGTATCTTAATTATTAGCTTATTTATGCAGTTAATTTCATAATCGTCATTAGTAGACGTACTAGATTTCACGATTGTTTTTTTTTTATTTAAGGTTGAATGCCTATCTACAATATCCTGATGCTCTTCAGAGAGTGTCAACCACTGCAATTGGGAGAGCAAGGAATGGCGGCATTATATATTCATAATCCATTAAAGGAAATAGTATTACAACACCTTTTTTTTTTTTTTTTTTTTTTTGTGTGGGTCCACTCCGTGGTGCGGAAGCGCGCCGACCGCGACCGCTTCCGCACCACTCCGTCCGGGGCGACAGAGGGGCTTAAGCACGCAACTCCCGCAACCCACCCGAAAACCACCTCGCCTTCGTCATTGGGCCGACCACCGGAGCAGGTTTACTTGTCGTCAGTGGTCGGCCCGACGGAATACCCCCTACGCGGGGTACCCTCCCATCGACCGACGTCCCCCCCTCGAGGAGGACGTCGGTCTTTCCTCACGCGGTCGGCCTCTCGGCGGGTGACGGACTAATCCCCGGTCACGTCACCCGCGGCCTCGGCTAGGACGGCATGAGGCGCAGATAGTTGCGCCTGCGCCGCCCCAGTCTCCTCATCGAGGCTGCGCTCCACGCGCAGACGATCCGCCGCCTCCTTCTGCGAGATCACTGTCTCGCAGAAGGCTGCGACCGCGTCCCAGTTCCCGACGCTAGTATTACAACACCTATGCATAGCACACGATTTGGAAATTATAATCTATATTTTAATTGAGCCCGGGGATTACTCCTACCCATTCTTTTGATGATTCCTTAACTTATTTTACTACGAATGTTACGACTCCCACGGTAAGGCAGTAAAATTAGGAAATTTTATTATAAATGAGCAGATCAGAAGATGAAACACACGGCAATATTTCAGGAGCAAAATTCATAGCATCTATATATAAATACGTGAAGCGAAAACTTTGTACCCCCTTTTTACGAAAATTACGTGGATGGGCATGTATGAAATTTGGCACAGTTGATATATATAATGAGGAGAAGTGCATAAAACTGAAATTCCATACAATAATGGATTAGAAATACATTAGGCTCATTAAAAAAGGCATTACGCACACTACAACGCAATCGCTAAATACACACACGTACGTTTGTGGAATGTGTTGCGTACCTAGCAACGCTTATACACTTTTGTTTACGGTTAAAATATCTGGTCGAACTGAATGTCAAACAATCATAATTATGATGACAATGTCTAATAGACATTTGTGCTTATATATTATAGTTCATCTAATCTAAGAAGTGCATTTTGACGTTTCACATTTTTTAATACACAATAACTTTGGCCAAACGTATACACATGATCGCAAACAATAAATCTTAAATTTTAAAGAACTATTAAGTTATTTATATAATTAACATTGAGGGTAACTTTCTTGTACAATAATCTAATGTTGAATCTCGTAAAACCAATTTAAAATAGAAGTAACATGTAAAACAGTAGTTGTTATTAACGATGTTACATTATCACGTCATGACGTTCTAAACAGTAGTGCTTGACCACTTCCAATTCACGAATATCCAAAAAATCGGTAAAGATATTAGAATTAAATAATTAATCGAATAGACTAAATTCTCAAAATATTCGTATTGAAACAAAACCGTGATTCTACATTGTCCTTCAATGGCTGAATTGTAAATTGTATTGTTCGCGACGACGATACTTCAAATAATAGTAGTGAACCTGAATAAATAACTATTTTCGAATCCAGTTTCTGTTTTTACTTAACCCAATCCTACTAAATATGATGAATAGATTTTATGCTAAAAGAATTTATTAATTTAGCATTTAAATTATCCATTTCATTTTTGTGAAAAGAAAAATAAACCGATTATTAAATAAAGAGAATCAATATCGATTTCTCACTAAAATCAGATGTTTTCGATAGCGATTATTTGGTTCTCATACCTGGACAACTTACTCTGACATCTGTCAAAATGCACTTCTTAGATTAGATAGACTATAGTTATTATAATAGTGAAATACAGTTTGCTCAATTTACAATTATACATAAATAAAATAAAAGAAAATTGTGTATCAGAAAAATTAATTAAAATGAACTATGACCGAATTTCGATCACACGATGACCACTAGTATGCATAATAATTTCTGAGGTTATACTTACATTCAATGCACATGACTATAGCAGGACACCAAGCCTTTACTTAGTAGTCTAAGTAGTAGTGGTAAAGTACAGTGGTAATAGTCTAACTAACGATCTGCCGTCCAGCTAGTTCAATACTCATGCGAGTCCATTCTCACAGAAAACATTTTTCAGAAATAAGTTTATTATTAGCGACTGACTACAATGACATTATTTTTAAATACCATATTTCATAATGTGACAAATAGAAAGCAATTTAAAGACAAAAGCCGCATATATACATATGTTGGTTCAAAATTGCTGAGTAGAGACCAATATCCACGTACAGACAGGCCATTTGACTTGCCTTGCTATCACTCAATGTCGATCGCTTAGATGGACGAGTGAAAGCGAGTACAAATATATATTAATCTTCTAATATTTAAAACTAAATCGAATATATAAAAAAAGATCATAAAATGTTATTTCTGACACGCTGTATAGAGACGCGTTAGAAAACAATGCGTTTACATGCGTCTTTTTTTTTAACACTGATGGAAAATGTTGAATGCTGAGGTTTACGCATGCCTTCTATTGATGGTATCGGGGGGTATGTGGGACTCACCGGATGGCTATAACCTCCCGTAGTACCCACTGAAAACCATCAGCGGCTCCACTCCTCCGTTTACCCACCGTGGCAGTTCGTCGTTGGGCAGATCACAGCTGCAGAGTTCCTTATCCTCAGTGGTCGGCCTGACAAAATACCCCGGTCGCGAGGTACCCTCTCCACTCGACGTTCCCCTCGGGGGACATTGGTCGCCGTCACGCAGTCCGCCTTTCTGCGAGTGACGGACTAATCCTCGGTCCAGTCACCCGCAGCCTCGGCTAAGGCGGCATCAGGCGCAGGTACCCTTTCGTCACCCTGGATGGAATCGATTGCGTGTAGGCTGATCATAGCCCACACAAAAAAAGGATACCTTTTTTTTTTGTGGGTGGGTCGCGGTCGGCGCGCCTCCGCACCACTCCGTTCGGGGCGATAGAGGGGCTTAAGCACGCAACTCCCGCGACCCACCCAAAAACCACGTCGCCTTCGTCGTTAGGCCGCCACTGGAGCAGCGTTAACTTGTCGTCAGTGGTCGGCCCGACGGAATACCCCTAATCGGGGTACCCTCCCATCGACCGAGGTCCCCCCCTCGGGGAGGATGTCGGTCTTTCCTCACGCGGTCGGCCTCTCGGCGGGTGACGGACTAATCCCCGGTCACGTCACCCGCCCCCAGTCACGTCACCCGCAAAAAAAAAAAAAAAAGTGTACCTAAGACATAATCATTTGGTAAAAGGTCATGTGTAGTTAAATAAACCTTTAACGTTTGTGTATTATGTGCTTAATGCTAAAATATATTTGGCACATTGCACAGAAACGATTGTTCTTACCCACGCAACACTTTTTCTTCATAAAACTAAATGATCTTCATTTATACGACTGCGAAACATTCACTTGCAAGTCATGGTGTGTAATTCGCGGTATATTTGTACAGTAAGCTCGATTGATGTGGTGGGATTTTCGAATTATTTGTACCTAGCTATTTACTCCAAATAAATAAAACATGAGTCCGTTGTATACTTGTTAAATATGATCCTAAATATTATACAAGAGTTTATGTGGTTATAGAAGATTTATTATATAAAAACGCGCTTTATAAAATCTAGTAACCTCCCGTCTAAAAAATCTAGTAATAAAGTGGATATATGAATTATTTTCTGTGTAGTAACAGAGTAAGAATACAATTCACCACTCCCTCTCTTGCCCATGGGTGTCATTAAAGACGACTAAGGGATTAAATATGCATATAGCATCTATGCGAGAGAAGGAAAGCTCCAAATAAAACCCGTTTGACCAGCGTGGTATAGTAAACTAATTTCCCTCTTATAATGGAAGAGACTCGATACCGGCCGGCAGTGACAATATATTTATCGTATAATTTTAATATTTTTTTATTTTTTTTTTAGTGGAAAACGAGCAAGATGCACACCTGATGGTAAATGATACTGTCACACATGGACCTTTGCAATACTAGGGGCATAGCTATACCTAATGTTTGAAATGAAATGAAAGAAATGGTTTTTCGTAAATTTCGTTTATAGAAGGACTTCATAGCGCTCGGGAACCACAGCGACAAGAAGTTCATTCCAGATCCTGCCCACATACATGGAGGAAATCTTTCTTAGCCCAGTTGAGCCACATTTTTATTTGCTAATTTGGCTTTGTCTTCCTAAATACTCTCAAAATGCACCTTGAAATTTCGACGCCGAGGATCTCAACACTTTCGTAAATTTGGAGAGTTACTTTATTTTATTAGAGTTCCCTATCCAAAGGGTAAAAACGGAACCCTATTACTAAGACTTCGTTGTCTGTCTGTCATCACGCTGTATGTCAAGAACTGCGATAGCTAGACAGTTGTAATAATTACAAATTATGTATTTCTTTTGCCGCTATAATAACAAATACTAAAAACAAAATAAAATAAAAATTCACGATGTTTTTACCTTTTGTTCTCGTTATCGATAATGGCGACAGTTAGGGATGCATTTAACCGGTTTTTTTATAAGAATGTAGTGTAGTGCTAACTATGAATACTATCAATCCTAATCTTGCTCGTAGGTATCGTAAAAAACGACTGAGAACTTTCCATAAATCTCGTTGATCATTCTTCTAATGCCATCTGGTTAACAGTTACGTTCCCAAAAAGGGCTAACGTTAGGCAGGCGGCCGGTCATAAAACTTTTATCACGATGATTTTTATTTTTTGGGGTGAGCTACGGTTAGCGCACCCGCCGGCCGGCTTCGTGGGGGGCGACAGAAGGGCGACGCGCGGCCCGGTAACCCACCCGATAGCTCGTTGGGCCGACCACCGGCACAAAGTACCTTATCTTCAGTAGTCGGCCCAATTTATCAAGATGATGATTGGTGATGATGATGACATTTTACTTATTTTTTTATTGCAAGCGGTGGCAGAAGAGCAAACAGTACACTTGATGGTAAGTGTTGCTACTGCTCATGGACCTTTGCAAGGCCGCTGCCTACCGTGAAGAACGTGAAGGGAGTGTGATGTTTTCAATGAGGTTGGGTAATACTAAATCTCACCACACACAAACACCATCAGAAAGTTGGGCTTTACTTAACTTTAACTTAAGAAATAACCTGTATCTTTTTATTATCTTACCCTTCCTTGTCATTCAATTGTAAGCTATGTTCAAATTTAAAGAAGTTTCTAGAAATTTCATCAAATAATATATTATCAAAATACATCGAATGGACTTACCGTTAAACAAGAAGTTAACAAAACTCTAGTAAAATCTTGTTTATTTATTAACGTAATAGGAACTTCAGAAGTAAATTACAAGAGCATAGGCTAATCCACTGCTCAAGTAACCACATTAGATGGTACATAAACCACAACTACCACTGGTATAAATCCTAAATAGCCACAGTGTTTTATAGCCACTCGCGTTTTAAGTTGCCCAAGTTGTGAACTGTAGCGGAAACTTATAGGTACTTCAAAAAATGTGAAAGAAATAATTTTGTTTTAGATTACCAAAGCCTTGGTCTCTATCATTCAAGCTTATGTACGTTCTGCTGTTGAACTCAAGCCTCCTTTACAATAGAAGGCAGATTAACCCACTATTCCACGCTGGTCAGACAGGTTGGTAAAGATTTTTATTTCAAGTTCTTCTTTGACATAGATGTTATCTGTGCATTATATCTCTTAGTCGTCTTTTGCGACATCTACTACTGCGGGGTGGAGAATTGTTTTATTACTCCGTCCCCACACGTAAAAGCCTCGGAATGCTTATTAGTTTATATGAGTAAATCTTTTCCTGGGCAGATAAGAAGGGCTTATGCCGGTGTCCCAGAAACTGGTTATATCTGCTAAGACATAACGGCGTTCCTCTATTTGCTCGTCGCATTTATTTCTCTACCCCTAACAGGCTGACCACCATCTTGACAGATCCATCTAATTTGGAATGCTCAGCTCCCTCTCAGAGAGATGTTCATGGCAGATGTGCGCAATGCCTTTCAGGCCTGATTCTACTATGGTGACAAACTTCCCTAGGCTTATCACCCACGGATTACTACTTATGGCGGCAACTAAAGCATAGTCTGATATTTCATATAGGCATTTTTGATAAAATCGATTATTTCACAGTGGCTGGGGTAATTAGAATAAACTTTCATTTGAAATAAAACTGTTTTTATGGACTTTCATCATCATCATCTCAGCCCATATATGTCCCACTGTTGGGCTCGGGCCTCCTCCATAAGGTACTTGACCTACTATACCACGCTGGTCAGACGTGTTGGTATAGGGTTTTATTCCGAGTTTTCCTTCTCTCGCATAGATGATATATGCGTTTTATATCCCTTAGTCGTCTCATACGATCACCCACGGGTAAGATAGGGGGTGGTGAATTGTATTCTTACTCCGTCACCACACGGAAAATGGACTTTATAACGTTTATATTAGGTTTGATTTCGCAACGTCTCAAACCCCTTTCAGCCTTAATGATCAAGGGTGGACTAACATGTCTTACGTACAATAATTCAAAAAAAATCTCCACTCGTTGCAGAACTAGTTATTAAATGTTGATGATTTTTGATACAAAATTTATTTCCAGTACAAAAAGAAAATGATATTGTATGAAAACATTATATTGTTTTTGTTGTTTTTAATAAACATTAAATCTATAATAATTATTATATCATGATAACATTTTAATTAAGATAACAAATCTAATATACTATCAACGGATCGAAACGCGGGAAGAAGGATCCTTCCATCATAAAAAGGATCCGGCAAAAAAAATCATAGTGCATGATTTTAAATAAGTATTGCTTTTAAAAAGCGACTTACTTTAATCTTTGTAATAACGATGACCTTTTGGACATGAGATAATTTAGTCCTCCCGTGACCATGAACGCTGCAAAGTGTTGGCATCCTCGAGAAATTTAAAATCAAATACAAACGTGAAATGAATAATACTCGCTACAAAATCAGATATTATTATGAATTTAATATTTTTATGGCTGATTAATAATAATTAGGAAACAAATTTAACGAATCCACTATTCGATTAAGTGTTTAAATATGCATATGACGCTATGCAAGAGATGGGAAACTCCAACTAAAACTCTATACCAACCAGGGTATAGAGCTTAGTATAGTATACCTATAACCAGGGTACAGTTTACCTAGTAGGTTAATTTCCCTCCTATTGTGAAGAAGGATCAAGCCTAGCAATGTGACTTAAATAGTTGAGATGATGATATTTCACCTTTAATTACTCAAACCGTCACCTTTCCAGTTAGATATAGGCTTCTAAATGGAAGAGTAGTTTTAAATTGGTATCCTAAGATGCCCAAGAAAATGTTGACACCAATTTATTAGCCGATTTTCACCAGTCCAACAGTATGCAGAAGAAATGAAATAAAGCTATTGTTATTTTTTATCTTTATCTCTCTTTTATTTAGATATTTAATCAATCAATCGCTACATGCTTATGTTTTGAGGCAATTTTCAATTACAACATGTGGATTGTACCAAACTGCATTATATATTTTATTTTCGAGTTGGTGACTTCGTTTCGCAAAGCTTGGTCTCTGTGGCACCTTAAAATACTAGCTTTCTATTTATTCCTAACTGAGACAAAGAGTTTGATTGTATTTCCGTTTTCTATTTTCACTAGCTTATGCCCACTACTTCTTCCGCGTGTAACAGTTACTTTCGGCTAATGCTAACTCTAACCCGCGACTTTATTTACGTAAGGTGAAAAGATTTTAAAATAATGCAATTCTGTCATGATTTTCGCCAAACCTAACCGTACATTAACGGTTGTAGCGGAAGCATTCAAAAGGAAAAGAAAATGATTCTCAAACATTTTCCATTATTGCTCAGCTCTTATTGGTTTTAGCGTAATGATATATAGCCTATAGCCTTCCTTGATATACGGGCTATCTAACACTGAAAGAATTTTTCAAATCGGACCAGTAGTTCATGAGATTAGCACGTTCAAATAGACGAACTCTTCCACTTTATATATTAGTAGATATATAGAATATAGATTATTAATGGTATTTGAATGAATTATTATGGGCATCTGTACGACACGAATTCACCATAGAGGCTAACATCATAATTTCAAACAAAGGAGAAAGTTGTTATTGGTTTGTCACCTTATGATAATCTTGTTGAATTAAATTCAAATTATCAACGGAGAAAATAGACCATTATCATTTATTTTATAAAATACTAGCTAAACCAACAGACGTTGTTCTGTTCAAATAAAATAAAAGGTATTCTTGAAATCGACAGCAGCGTCACTTATCGGGTCTAATTGTGAATCTAATGTATTCTAGAATCCCCTTGAACACACACAAAAAATTTCTTCAACAGCCATTTAGGAGGAGGTCAGTGACGTACACACGTACACAAAAAATATATTTAAAGTTTATTTAGATTAGGTTAGGAAAGGGAAAGGGGCATTAAGGGGTAAGAGATCTATTATGATAAAATCCTCAGGCAGGAAAATAATACCGTAATTGTGTTACCGTGTGATAAATATATAATACTAGCTTTTGCCCACGACTTCATCCGCGTAGAAATTATCTGTGGCATAAGCAATCATAGATAACTGTGTACTGTGTACAGGGTTCTACAGGCCCACCATGTTAATATGACCAATTCTTTCTGGCAGACTCGTAGCCTTTCTATGCTTGTGGCCCGTTGTAATCAAGGCGGTCGCTGGAGGAGTGTTGTTGGCGGTGTATTTATATGACGTCAACTCATTTAACAGTTTGCCAATCTGATATAATTATCAGTGGGTGCTTCTATACCTAAGGTGACTGATTACCGACTAAATGGAGCGGCGCAGTAGTCGCGGCGTCAAGTGCGCAGAGGACTTTGCCCTAACGCTTAAGTTGTATTGCTGCCAGCTGAAATCGTACTTGCGGGTGATTATATGGTATATTAGCTGAAGCTGGACCCTCTGCGGACTGCGCTTAATTTAAATAAGTTACACGTTTGGCTGTACTCGGTTTCGAGGTGGTCATTCGATGAGTCACGCTGCCGCCTAGAGTGGCCCTATTTACAGGCGTAGTTTGGGCTATGGACTAACGCCGTGTTTGACAGAAGAACCTAAGGTTATAGTTTGATGTACCTAAAGCCCTTAAGTTCCTAGCCTATATGATGGGATACCTGCACCGCGCTACCTAAGATGACAGGTAGATGTGAGATGGATGTTGGGTGGAGGATTGGTAATTCTCACTGCCGGTCAAGCAGACTCACAGGACCGGTCAGAACTGACGGCTAAGGGTGTCTTGGCCACAGTGAGATGGAGGTTTGGGTGGAGGATTGGTAACTCTCACTGCCAGTCAAGCAGACTCACAGGACTGGTCAGAACTGACGGCTAAGGGTGTCTTGGCCACAGTGAGAGGGATGTAAATGAGAGATGAATAAATTCAAATCTGATTTATTTTACACAATGTACACCTTATATACTACTTATTGCTAATACACACATATACCATTTTGTGTTAGTGTGTCGTAAGTGTAAAGTATAACGCAGTGTCTTTAATCATGTCAGTGCTAATTTTGCAAATTTGTATGTTGACATGCTTTACTTGTATGTTGACATGCTCTACTTTTGAATTTGCTGCGTTGCATGTTCAATGTGCATTGAACATTCTGGGGTCTCTCAGGAACACGACTGCAAGTCGTATAATTCGATAACCTCATATGGTCCAATGTGTCCTTCCGTCGCTTGTGGTGTGTGGACTGTAGTCTGGGGACGAGGTTTCCCATACCGTGGCCGTGGTTGTGGTGGAGCTGTCCGCTGTTTGTCTGTATCTGTGGCTTGTGTTGTAGTTGTTTCCTTGTTTTGTCTTCTTGTAAGTCTATCTCGACATTGTTTGAGTGGTCTGAAATAAATTAAAAGACAAGCTAATACTATTAAAGAAAGAGATGTCACGGTACTAGCCACATAGGAATGAGACTCTATTCGCCTCCATATTGTGTTATCTAATCTTGTTTTTAGCTTTGCTTCTGAAGCGGCTAAGTGGTCAAATATACTGGTGGAGCTATCTAATACTTCCTCCTTCGGTATGTCTGGTATCTCTGATTGGACTACTTGTGTGTCTAGAGTAAAATTACTCCTTTTAAAATATGATGCTTGCACAGTTGTTGTTGTTATTCGTTTAGCTGCAAGAATGTTGTTCAACGTCTTTACTACACAGCTTTCTGAAATGTGTAGTACTCCTATATCCTCTAGGTTAATTTCTTGTCTTTGTCCATCACATATTATCGAAGCTGATTGTGTTTTTGTAGTGATAAACATCCACGTATTCTGCATGTAAAGTTGTTTCCATAGAATTGTAGATTGAATGTTGTATCTTCTTGATGTGCATTGTGATTTAGTGTTATTATTGTTGCTGAATAGCTGGTCAACAATGCAATTCTTGTTCAATTGCATGTTCTTAACAGCCACTGGATAGCAAACAAACTCCGCTTTTTTGTGTAAACAATCTTTGAACTCGTCTTTACTTAATTCAAAGTATCGTTCATTGTTATAGTCGAAGCCTATGAATGCTCTTGGGATTGACAAGCATTCAAAAGAACTCCCGGTCAACTTTTGAGGAATCGCCGTTATGTGTATTAGCGTATATTTTCTTATGTCATGAATAGGATAGTACGCAAATACGTTTATATGTGTTGCATTTATTTCCATGTTAGTCTGTATTAATTGATCCTGAATTATCCTTAAGTTTCCAGGTAACTTTTGATTGGTTGTTTGTATTATATCATTAGCGTATTTAGGACTCAAAATCGTGTATATTGATGCATTATTTAGGTATATCTCAAGTAACCCGTTGTAATAGTGAATAATCTCTGTTATGTAATTGCTCGCTAATTGATACGTTTGTATTACTTGTATTTTCACATTGTTAGCGTCTACCATCTTATACCATACGTCGTTATCGTACATGAATGCTATAGCTTCATTTAACTTTTTTTCAAAATTCTCTAACTTTTTCTTAATCCGCTCCTCGGTTTGGTTTACAGCGGATACTGTAGATATCATTATGTTTGTTTGATGATTGGCGGCGTTTATAAGTTCTTGTTGATTGCTACTTAATGAGTCAATACTTCTGTATACTTCATCGTTGACTCCGAACACGTATGTTAACATTTGTCCTAAAAATCCACGTCTCCTTCTAGAAATCTTTATCCCAGTAAGGTAATCCTTTATCTTCTCAAATCGTGCTTTCTCTTCGTTCAAATGATAATAAAATTCTGCACAATGGGTGTCTTTTGTATACTGTTGTGTGTCAGTGCATAACTTTTGAAACTGATTAGTTATTTTTATCGTATTATTTAAATTCAGTTCCAAATCACTCCTTTCGTAATTAGTTTCTATTCTAAAGCTCCCTCTGTTTATTGTTGAAGTACCTATTTGTTCTACATATAGGCCTGGATTTAAATGTTTCATAGTAAACATTGATGTACTTGTTACTTGTCCGATACACAATAATAATGTAGTATAGAGTAACACGCCTGACTTAAGTGTCTTAAACTTTTTATTTATGTTATTTGCTATGTTACTATTCACAGGCGTTTCGGTATTTTTTCTTAACGTATTCGTGTTAGTCATTAATTCTTCCTGATATACAGGTAAAGGAATTAATGTATGTATTGATCGTTTTTGACAAAAACCTGTCGATTTTTTGAGTGTCACTACTCTCTTGTGACCTCTTCCTTTTATTGTTCTTGTTTGTATTGGTCCCGCATAATCCACTCCAGTGTGACTAAATGGATATGATTGCGTGACTCTTGCTTTTGGAAGTATCCCCCTTTTCTGTACATTCGTTTCGGACCTGTATCTCGCGCATTTGACGCACTTTTTTAGTATACCTTTGACAACTTGTTTTCCACCTATAATCCAGTATTTTTGTCGTAGGACAGCTGTAGTTAGTTTATTTCCTCCATGTAATGTTTTCATGTGTGCGTTTTGTATTATTAATGACGTTATATGATGTCGGCGTGGTAATAGTATAGGATGTTTTTGATTTTATGGCAAGTCAGCGTTTTCTATTCGACCTCCAACTCGTAATAATCCATCGTTATCAATAAATGGATCTAGTGTGGATAATTTACTGTTTTTCTGCAGTGAATTTTTCTTTCGAATAATTTCTTTTTCATCGTAAAATTCTTCTTGTTGCAATATGCATAGAATTCGTTTCTCTGTTTCTTCTAGTTCCGTACAGGATAATGGTTCGTGCTTTTTGCGCTTGCTGATAAATCTGTAGCAATACGCTAATGTTCTTATCATTTTATTGTAGTTAGAAAATCGACTCCAGATGTCATACTTTTCATTCGTAGTATTAATTGTTGTTGATAAACAGTACTTGGCTTCTTCATTTGGCTGTGGTGCTGTTGTTGTAATAGGTATTTCACTCGTCTGTAACCATGGTGGGCCGTTCCACCATAAGGAACAGTTTATTAATTTTTCTGGCTCCAATCCTCTTGATATAATGTCCGCTGGGTTTTCAGACGATATGACATGATTCCATTGAGCGTTAGGTATTATGCTGTTAATTTCTGACACTCTGTTGGCCACGAACGTATGCCATCGCCCAGGATCTCCTTTTATCCATCCCAACGTGATCATAGAATCCGTCCAGCATGAAATCACGGTATTGTTATCACCGTTTTTGTATGTCCATAGTGCTTCTTTTGTCTTCTTCCCTAATAGCCCTACCCTAACTTCCCTACTACTAATGTTTTAAGTCAATACTTATCGTACCTGCGCTCTCGCTATAACACGTCCCTGAAGGTGCGACTTCTCAATCAGCTGGTGAGTCCCGCTTGTGGGAGGCCAGTGACCGAACCGCAACGAGAGGCTTTCTGACAGAGTACGTAAGTAAAAGTCCTTCAGTCAATTCCGAAACTGATGCTTTGTTGAGTACACCAGCCCGTTCTTAACTGATTCGTATGTCTGTTATGTCAAACCTACGGGGGGGTTAGAGGGAGGAAAAAAAACTTTACTTTTACTCGAAGGACCAAATGGTCTCGAAGGATCAAATGTACGGCGTAGTCTGGGCTAGTGGACTAACGCCGTGTTTGACAGAAGAACCTAAGGTTATAGTTTGATGTACCTAAAGCCCTTAAGTTCCTAGCCTATATGATGGGATGCCTGCACCGCGCTACCTAAGGTGACAGGTAGATGTGAGATGGATGTTGGGTGGAGGATTGGTAATTCTCACTGCCGGTCAAGCAGACTCACAGGACCGGTCAGAACTGACGGCTAAGGGTGTCTTGGCCACAGTGAGATGGAGGTTTGGGTGGAGGATTGGTAACTCTCACTGCCAGTCAAGCAGACTCACAGGACTGGTCAGAACTGACGGCTAAGGGTGTCTTGGGATGTAAATGAGAGATGAATAAATTCAAATCTGATTTATTTTACACAATGTACACCTTATATACTACTTATTGCTAATACACACATATACCATTTTGTGTTAGTGTGTCGTAAGTGTAAAGTATAACGCAGTGTCTTTAATCATGTCAGTGCTAATTTTGCAAATTTGTATGTTGACATGCTTTACTTGTATATTGACATGCTCTACTTTTGAATTTGCTGCGTTGCATGTTCAATGTGCATTGAACACCCTATATAAAACGAATGATTTGCTATTTCATAGACTCTGGAACTATACACCTGTTGGCACAGCAATTACCGTTAATTCGATTCCACTCGTTCAAGTACCAGATAAAATATTTGGCATTAATACTCGACGGAAGATAGTACTTCAAGAGCATTTTTATCAAATTATACTCCCCGGCTCATTGACGCAGTATTACATGTTAACGGCTGTGCGCGAGACTGGTTCGATCAATGGCCCTGTATGGTGCACCTGTGTGGCCGAATTATGATAAGTCTTAGAACTTTCTTCTAGCATTCGCAGAAAGCCATGGTGCTTGCCTTCAATGTGATTGAGGGGAGTGGTGGCTGCTCTAGTAGTTAACTGGTGATTGGGTGCTGCTTGTGGGATCTGGGCCAACCATGTTTTTCTTTCCTTTTTTATTTGAACTAAATTAAAAAAAATAGTTATATCCTATCTCGAAAGGCATCACACTGGAGCTAAGACTATATTTTGTATACGTAATTGTATTCAAAAATGTTAAAAAAATGATACCCCGCTGAGTTTCTTGCCGGATCTTCTGAGCTTGTGGCCGCGTTCCGATCCGGTGGTAGATATTGTATTATATTCAAGGGACGTAAAAATTTGACAATATGTAAGTGCCCTCAAGGGGCCTATGCAGAATAAATGATTTGATTTGATTTGCTTAGCTACACGCAGATACCGTACCATGTCGACTTAGGCAGCATGCGCTTTGGCCAGAACTCTACCATGGAACTTAAATGTAGAAATATACGGAGCCTTCCCACAACTGTGGTTCCAGCTAAGATACAGCAGACATACTTTTGAAATCTGTGTGGCCTAGGTAGAGCAGCAGCGTGAATTCATCGCAAGTATCACTGCCGAAGTTGCCGACCATCACTTAGTTCACAGTTGACAGGTCAGGAACTGGTATGAGGTCAGCATCTTCTACTTGGTAGTTATCTCGCGTAAGAACTGGGCGGAGCAAGTCAGGAAGAAAAACTTCCAAGCTGACTCGTTCTACCGCTGTGGCGTGGGTTGATGGCTAGCCCGCGTGCTTTCGCTTTACTATTTTTACGTAATAGAATCACACTCTCGACAATCGTCCATCTAATGTCGCGACCCGGTCCTTCCAGAGCGAGAGCCGGAAGCCAAACTTTCTGAGGCGTTTGCCTGTGGTGGGTTTTGGTCATGTATTTAGTATTACCGAAACTCATTGCACGTATTCACACTCCCTTCACTTTCTACACGGTAGACAGCGACCTGGCAAAAGTCTATGAGCAGTATCACTTATCATTAGGTGTACTATTTGCTCGTTTGCCAACAAGGTGAATGAATAAACCACCCTAGTCAAATACATGGATGGCTGAACCGGGGATTAGTCCGCCACCCGTAAAGTAACTGATCGCGCGAGGCCGATACCACGACAACATAAATTGCTGCCTGGGGTCTAAAAAGGCTGTTCGAGTGACCCTGCACAGCCTTCTTTTTCTATTCATTCTACAAACTATGAATTTCGCACTAAACGCTCCACGAAGGAACCTCACAAACATGTAAGTGACGAACACAAATAACACCCAGTCTCAGAGCAACAATTTGTCGATCACACAAAAAATTCTCCGGCGTTGGAATTGAACCCGTGACATTGGCACGGTAGGTTGGTAACTTAACCACTATGCTATCAGTGCAGTTAATTAATCATTGGCATTATATGAATTTATTACATGTGTATTAGAGTGAGAAATATCAATACATAGGTAATTCATCCCCTATTTTACACCCTTAGAAAATAATATATCCTCTGAAGGGTTCATTTTAAGGATATTCTTTTATAATGAGTGTTTTTATATCGATTTTCAATTAATTAGATCGTGTATTAAGCTATACAGCTTAATACAACTTATACAAGTTACTATATATTTTTAACTATCCCAGGGGAACTCTTTAATTTATCGAGATTAAAAGTATCCTAAATGTTGACCGGGGATGTAAGGTAGCACCGTGCCAAAATTCATTTAAATCGGTCCAATAACTTCGGTGATTAGCCCGTACAAACAGATAAACAGACAAACATACAGAGAAACAAAAAAATTAAAAAAAATCTGGATGTGTTCTATTTTACTTCTAACATCCCCCTGACTTGGTTTTTAGCGTTTTTTTTACTATGTACAGACATTCGATCTCTACAGTTTTATTATATGTATAGTTAAGAGTGGTAGGACCACACTGTCGACGGTTATCTGTCTACAGCCGCGGGCCGGTCCGTCCGGGGTAGTACCACACTCTCGCAGAAAATCGACGTCTGAGTAGTAGCGATTTGTTACTGCGCTTCGTTCGGTGAGCGAGAGAGCCGGAAGCCCAACTTCCTGAGGGTGTTTGCGTGTGTGCGTTTTGGTGGTGCCCTTGGTATAACCGAGTCTCAATGCACGCATTCACACTCCCTTCACTTTCTTCGCGGTAGGCAACGGCCTTGTAAAGGTCCATGAGCGGCAGCAACACTTACCATCAGGTGTACTGTTTGCTCGTTTGCCACCGTTTGCAATAAAAAAAAAAAAAAAAAAAAAAATTAGCAACCCGCCCTCGCTTCGCTTCGGTTTCAGTCGCCTTACCCGCGGCTTAGTTCCCGTTCCCGTGGGAATACCGGGATAAAATATAGCCTATGTTACTCCCTGATATTATAACTTTCCATTGGTGAAAGAATTTTTAAATCGGTTCAGTGGTTTAAGCGTGAAAGCGTAACAAACAAACATCCTTACTTTCGCATTTATAATATAAGTAAGGATACATGTCTAATTTTAATTTCACTTTTCTTATGAGGAGGATCTTTAACGTTGACCCCATAAAACTGTAGAGGTCAAATGTCGCCTAGCCGAAGCCGCGGGTGTCCGGACCGGGGATTTTAATCCGTTACCCGCAGGGAGGCTGACCGCAGGACGGCGCCCGACGCGACAGAGACGTCTATAGGTGAGGGTACCCGAAAGGGTATTCTGTCAGGCCGACCAGTCACGACAAGTCACCCTGTTTCGGCGGTCGCCCCAACGACGAATGCGACGTGGGTACGGGTGGGTCATGGGCCCGCGTGCCGTCCTTTCATCACCCCGCACGGAATGGACCGCGTGTGCGCTTACCATAGCCGACTCACAAAAAAAAAAAAAAAAACATTGACTCCACATATTTAACGTAGTTTATTTCGGTCAGTCATGGTAAAGCTATCCGTGTGGTGACGGAGTAAGATTACAATTCACCACTTCCTCTCTTGTCCGTGAATGTCGTAAAAGATGACTGAAGTATATAATACACATAAAATATCTAGCAAGAGAAGGAAAACTCGAAACAAAATCCTATACCAACACGTCTGACCAGCGTAGTATAGTAGGTCAATTTCCCTTCCATAGTGGAGGAGGCCCACGCCCAGCAATGGGACGTGTATGAGGAGCGATGATGATAAGGCATCTAGGAGGATGAAATATAAATCATCGTGATCATTTGCCACAGTCATCATCATCTCAGTCCATATAAGTCCCACTGTTGGGCTTGGGCCTCTTCCACAATTGGAGAGCAATTGACCTATTTTATCATGCTGCTCAGGCATGTTGGTATAGAGTTTTGTATCGAGTTTGCCGCTTCTTTCATAGATGTTATCTGCAGAACATATTCCTTATTCGTCTTTTACGATACCTACGGATAAGAGAGGGAGTCATCATCATCATCATTATTTAAGCTCATATGCGTCCCACTGCTGGGCTCGAGCCTCCTCCACAATAGGAGGTAAATTGACCTTACTGATACCATGCTGGTGAGACAGGTTGGTATAGCGTTTTATTTCGAGTTTTCCTTCACTTGCACAGATGTTATATGCATGTTATATCCCTTAGTCGTCTTTTACGACACCCACGGGCAAGACAGGAAGTAGTAAATTATTTTCTTATTTCCATCAACACACGGAAGATTTGCATGCTGGTCAGATAAGTTGAAACAGAGTTTTACTTCGAGTTTACTTTCTTTTGTATGAATATCCTTTTACACGAATCCACGGTAAAAAAGTGGGGTAATGTGTTCTTACTGTTTGCTTACCGCTTGTGGGATCTGGTCTAGCCATAATTGTTTGAATTATATAGCGTATGTTGTCGTTCGAAGGGCATTAAACTGGAGCTATTACTTATAAGACATGTTCTACTACACAATTTTATATCAAGTAAGAAAAAAAAAAATAGACAAACCCGCTGAGTTTCTTGCCGGATCTTCTCAGTAGCGGTCACGTTTCGATCCGGTGGTAGTTTATTGGTTTGGATATTTTAATTTAATTTTGATAACTTGACGATATCTAAGTGCCTTCTCGGGCTTAGGCATAATAAACGATTTGAATTTCAGTTTGACTGCGTCAAAACCACAGAACACAATACTATAACTTATCCTACTTATAAAAAAATTATTCATAAAATAATATCCTGTCGCGAGAATGTAAATGTCATTGCAGGAATTCCCGTATTTATTGCGTACTGAAGATGAAGGCAACACCGATGAAGTTATAATTATAAAATTATGTTCAATTAAAGACCCCACACAAAGTGAAGTTATTACTGCAACGCAAAATTAGAGTACTTCCAAGGATTTGTTAATTACATTCACAGCTAAAAGGTAATCTTGGAATGTAGAACAAACTCATTAATAAAATTATTGTTTCACGTCAAATTGCTTTGAATTATAAAACATTACCAAAAGCTTTGTATAAGTCATAATCATAATCATATTTATCTTTTACTGAAAGTGGTAGATTTGTTCAGAACAAAGTGACTTATAGATTTGTTATTGTTAGTTATAGGTGGTCATGTATCGTAACGATTAGATTCATAGACATTGGCGTTAATAACAATATCTGGTTGAACGAGCTTTTTCAGAATATTTTTTTTTTTTGTAATTTGTATTTTGACGAACATATTTAGATGAAAAATAAAAATAATGAAATAATGAAAAATATATCAAAAATTAGAAAACAGAATAATAATAGCATTGAGATTCGATCTCCCGCTGTTTGAATGCGACTGGACAACTTCCCAACTGAGCAATTATCACTCTTCACAGCGATGGCTAAAATTAAATTTCTATTCTAATGACATTTTATTGATTAGCTAAAAACAACGACTAGACGAAATTTTCTATAAATAAAACTTAGCTAGATCGATTTTTTGAAAAAATATGATGTCAAAGCATTGCTGACGTCATACTTTTTAAAACTTTGAGTTCTTCGTGTGGTGACGGGAAAGAAATATAATTCATTACCCTTATATTATCCGTGGGTGTTGTAGAAGACGACTAAGGGATTAAATATGCGAATAACTTCTATGCAAAACTTAAAATGTAGTCCTATATCCACTTAGATGAGTTGATATAAGATTACATCAGGGTCAGATGACTAATGTGATAAATTGACCTACTAAGGTCAATTTATCTCCTATTGTCGAAGAGGCTCAAACCAAACAGTGGGACCTATATGAGCTGAAATGATGATGATGATTCAAAATATAATCTTTTCTACTGTTTTAAAATAAAATCATCATCATCGCAGCCCACATACGTTCCACTGTTAGGCTCGAGCCTCCTCCACAATGGGAGGGTATTTGACCTACTATACCATACTGGTCAGAGATGTTTGTATAGGGTTTCAATTCGAGTTTTTCTTTTCTAAAATAAAATATCTGGAATAGGCTCAGTATAATATAATTTATTGAATCTTAAGGTTAAAAGCTTATAATCGAATTTATATTTAAGTCTGAACCACTTATATTGAATGAAACCAGAAAAATACTTCTCATATTAGATTTACGCTCGAATAAAAACTTGAATAACCTAAATGAAGTTAGCTTTGAAAAATCAAGTCTCATCTAACTAAAACTACCAGACGGTTTAAGCTTTCTAGAAAACAAGAAAAATGTGTAATAACTTTTCAAAACTAATTTTAGAGTTCTATAAGTGATTTATTCCTACGAAAATGAATGTCGCTTGAAATAGTCCGCATTGAAAAATGTTTTTCATGCTTGGATACTACGTCAATTTAAATAGAAATATCAGGTTTGCTCGGTATATTTTTTTGTAAATTGTACTTCTGACGACCATATTTAGATATATATTAAAAAAAAAAGATGAAATAAGGAACAATGCAACAAAAATTAAAAAAACAAAAACAGAATTATAATAATACTGAGAGCCGATCTCAGGCTATTGGAATGCGAGTGTATAACTTTCCAACTGAGCTATTGTCACTCTTGACGGCGACGGCTAAATTTACTTTCCAATTCTAATGACATTTTATTGATTAGCTTAATACACCGACAAGACGACATTAACTCTTAGGGTTTGAATTTCCAAAAATTCTTTGTTACAATCGCTCTCGCTTATCGCAAAACAGAACTTTCACGTTCTTAGGACCACTATGGGATCAGAAATAACGCTCTTGAACTTGTAACTTCTTATTTAAGCAACAGAATCCAGAGGGTTGATGTTAATGGTGCACGATCATCTGGTTCTATTATAAAAATGGGCGTTCCACAAGGGTCCATTCTGGGGCCATTTCTGTTTCTTGTATATATTAATGACCTACCCTACCATATAGGGGACAATCTGGACATTGTGTTGTTCGCAGATGACACTTCTTTGTTATTTAAAATTAAAAGACAAATGTTGAATTATGACGATGTGAACAATGCACTGTCTAACGTTGTTCATTGGTTTAACACTAATAATTTGGTTCTCAATGAGAAAAAAACTAAATGTATCAAATTTACTACTCCTAATGTGAGGCAAGTGGAAACCAATGTCCAAATGAATGGTGTGGCTCTAGACTTTGTGGAGTCAACAGTCTTTTTAGGTATCACCATAGATGCTAAACTTCAGTGGGGACCTCATATTGAAAAGTTGTCGAGTAGGCTTAGCTCAGCGGCTTATGCAGTAAAAAAAATAAGAATGTTAACAGATACTGAAACAGCTAGAATGGTTTATTTCGCTTATTTCCATAGTCTTATGTCTTACGGTATATTACTGTGGGGATGCTCCGCGGACTTTAATAGAATCTTTGTTCTCCAAAAAAGGGCTGTCCGTGCAATTTATAATCTAGGCCCAAGAATCTCACTTCGGGAGAAATTCAAAGAAATAAATATTCTAACTGCTGTATCACAATATATATACGAAAATATATTATATGTCAAAAAAAATATCGCTAACTTTAAGAGATATTGTGACATTCATGAAATGAATACTCGTAATAAGGACAGATTAGTTGTACACACTACTCGTCTCCAAAAAGTTAACAAATCATTCATGGGGCAATGTATACGCTTTTACAATAGATTACCTAAAGATATCCGAGACCTGCCTATGAAAAAGTTTAAAAAAGCCATCAAGAATAGACTTTGTAAAAAAGCTTATTATAAAATCTCGGATTATGTAGATGATAATACAGATTGGTTGTGAGCAGCTCCTCATTCAGCAATTTCCTTGTTATTTTAAATATACTGTTTGTAAATGTACTTTTAACTTTTATTGTAAAGTGTAGCGTGTTTTGCCTAACGAATTTTTGTATTTTCAGCGTTTGTAACATATTGTGGTGTTGGTCATGCTCACATAAGGATCTACTTGCGGTAGCTGTGTGGAGCGGGTCTCTCCCTTCCCTCCATAGTGGTTGAGGGGAGTGATGGCTGCTCTAGTAGTTAACTCGTGATCGGGTGCCGCTTGTGGGATCTGGTCCAGCCATAATCGTTTAAATTATATTAAGTGTCTTGCGGTTCGAAGGGCATCACACTGGAGCTTGTTCTTACAAAACATGTACACAATTGTATAACTAGTAAGAAGAAAAAAAAAAAAAAAAAAAAAAATTAAAAATAATGACAAGCCCGCTGAGTTTCTTGCCGGATCTTCTCAGTAGCGGTCGCGTTCCGATCCGGTGGTAGTATATTTTTTTTGGAAATTGTAAACCTGACAATATGTAAGTGCCCTCTCAGGGTTTATGCATAATAAAATAATTTGAATTTGTTATTTTAGGTTATTTTTCATCCCCTTAGGGGTGAGATTGCCAAAAATTTTTTCATAGTGCTTAGTAAGTGAGCACCAAGAAAATCTTGGGGTAATCCAAGAAAGCCGACCGTGTACTAAAACGACCCTTCCTAGGCTTAGTGATTTCGGTTAAACGATTTTTACCTAAAATTGCAAAAAAGCTCTTTTTTAGTGAGCACTTTCACCAAGAAAGGCAACTTTATACAAAATTTCATGTTTCTAGGCCTAATGATTTCGGCTATATATTTTTCACCCCTTTAGGAGTTGAATTTAATACAATAATTTCGTAGAGCTCACTTACAACAAAAGAAAGATAATTGCATACAAAGTTTTAGTTCCTAGCCTCAATAGTTTCGTCTATACGTTTTTCACCCCTTTAGGGGGTGATTTTCCTAAAATCCTTTCCTAGTTCTCGTGTACCCCAAAAAATAAGACTATGTAAAAAAAAATACGTTTCTAGGTCCAGTGGTTTCGGTTGTATGCTTTTTGGTATTTTAGGTGTTGAATTTCATCCCTATGTAAGTGAAACTACCAAAACGCTAGAACGAATATTTATTTATTTATTATCAGGTGCTTTAATACAAAGATTCATGGTTCTATAATCGAAAATGACGAATTTCCATACAAAATATCATCCCCTATATCAACCCCTTACACACATTTTTTCGCAATAAAAAGTAGCCTATGTCCTTTCTCAAGCTTTAGTCCATCTTTGTATCAAATTTTATCGAAATCAGTAAAGTGGTTTAGACGTAAAAGGCTATATGCTTTTCATTCCCTTAAGGGAGTGATTTTCCAATAATCGTTTGCTAGTGCTCGTGCATTCCAAGAAATACGATAGTGTAAAAAAAAACGTTTCTAGACCCAATGATTCCGGCTGTATGCTTTTTGGTGTTTTAGGGGTTGAATCTCATCCCCATGTAAATGAAATTTCCAAAACGCTTGAACGAATCTTTATTTATTTATTATCAGGAGCCTTAATACAAAGATTCATGGTTCCATCATCGAAAATGACGAATTTCCATACAAAATATCATCCCCTATTTCAACCCATTATACCCATTTTTCACGATAAAAAGTAGCCTATGTCCTTTCTTAAGCTTTAGTTCATCTCTGTACCAAATTTCATCAAAATCGGTCCTGTGATTTAGATCTGAAAGCGTAGCAGACAGACAGACAGAAAAACAGACAGAGTTACTTTCGCATTTATAATATTAGTAAGGATAAGTATATACGTTTAAAGATATAAGATAATGATGTCGCTTATAAATATTTAGTTAAAGGGCATTTTATATTCACTATAATTTTGCTGTTTGCAATATCATGGCAATATTATTCTTATGGCACTGTGTTACCACAGCAATATAAGCCGAGATCAGACAACTATATGGAACCTAAGTGCAGGCACAAATTGAAATTTGATACTCATTTTATACTTAGATGAGACCGCAATATTCTAGAGCTTGAAACCAAGAATATAAAGAATAAGTAGACGCTTGATTTTGAAACTAGTGCCAACATAATCATGTTAGCTCGTACAATAAATTATCATACTTTTCTTCTCCCAAATATTTGGGTTTGACGTAATAGATATGTATTCCTCTTCCATAGTACATATTGTAAAAGTCATTGCCAATAGTTTTATGACCGGCCACCTGCCTGGTTTAACCTTCTTTGAGAATATAGTTGTTAAGACGGCATCAGGTGGAGTTGGCCTATCATCGTTATCATCATTGCAGCCCACATACGTCCCACTGTTGGGCTCGGGCCCTGTTGGGCTCGGGCCTCCTCCACAATGGGAGGGAATTTGACCTACTATACCATACTGGTCAGACAGGTTGATATAGGGTTTTATTTCCTTCTCTTTTATAGGTGTTAAATGCCTATTATATCCCTTAGGCGTCTTTTACGATATCCACGAGTAAGATAGGGAGTGGTGAATTGTATTCTTACTCCGTCACCACACGGACATGTATAAGACAGAAGACGGCATCAGGTGGAGTTGGCCTAAGATTATGGAAAACTCTGACTCGTCTATTACGACACCTACGAGCAGTATAATTTATATTGATAGTATTCGTAGCCAGCAGTATCACCCAGCTTTGCTATTGTCACTTTATATACGTCCCACTGTTGGCCTCGAGTCTCCTCCATTATGGGAGTGAAAGTAAGCTATTATACCATGCTGGTCAGACGTGTTGGTATAGGGTTAAGTTTCTAATTTTCCTTCTCTTGCATGGATGTTATATGTAATAATCCCTTAGTCGAATTACACGATACCCAAGGACAAAGGACAGGGATAGTTAATTGTATTCTTACTCCATCACCACATAGAATAATAGAAAACATAAAACTATTAATAATCATCATTATCATCATCTTGTTTTTATCGCAATTACTTGGGGTCATATTCTTCCATACTGTCCTATCAGACGCCATCTCTGTAGTCACTCCCAAACTATTCATGTCATGCCTCACGCAGTCCATCCATCTTTTCCTCGGCCTCCCTTTACCCCTAAAGCTTTCAATATTCATACCCAAAACTTTTCTCACAATATTACTTTCATCCCGGCTCATCACATGTCTATACCATGTCAGCCGTTCACTCCTTAACTTTTCCGTCACAGGCGCAACTATTTCAAAAACTATTAGTAATATATTTATTTCAAATAAAAATATGGCTTTTATAAAAAATTGTAGACGATATAGAGGAAGGATTGAGTAGTATAAAATGAGGGTTTTGTGTGGTAGGAAAACACAGTGGCGGGCCTGTCCACTCTCGAAGAAAACTGATATCTAAATAGAAGCAATTTGTCATTGTACTTCTTTCAGTGAGTGAGAGTGACACTCTCTCTAGTTTCTTCACGATAGGCAGCTGTGTTTCAAAGGTCCATTAGCGGCGGTATGGTTACTATAGTTTCCTTTTTAGATATTATTTAGTTTATTTAAGACTTTTTAAGATTAGCTATTAAAGTAGGTTCTTTAGACTTGCTAGAAAGAATTATATATATATAAAAATACGTGAAGCGAAAACTTAGTACCCCTTTTTACGAAAATTACGTGGACGGACATGTATGAAATTTGGCACGGTTGAAGTATAAAATGAGGAGAAGTGCATAAAACTAAAATTTTATACAACAATGGATTGGAAATACATTAAATTCATTAAAAAAGGCATTACGCACACTACAACGCATTCGCTACACACACACACACACTCGTTTGTGTGAGTGTGTTGCGTAGCAACGCTTATAGACTTTTGTTTACAGTTAAAATCTCTGGTCGAACTGAATGTCAAATAATCATAATTATGATGACAATGTCTAAAGATTTGTGCTTATATATTAGTTATTAGTGAAATACAGCTTGCTCAATTTACAATTATACATCAATAAAATTAAAGAAAATTGTGTAGCAGTAAAATTAATTATAATGAATTATGGCCGGATTTCGACCACACGCCGACCACTAGTACAACTTATTCTTCCTAAATAAAGATTTTTATCCTTCTTATTTATATGTCTTTTCATTAATTTTAGCCTCATATTATTTCATTATCAATTTAGTTCACATTGGTACCATTGCTAGGCTCGACTATCCTTCACAATAGGAGGATATTGACTTATTATATAGCGCTGATCAGACAGGTTGGTATAAGTTTTTGTTTGGTGCTATCCTTGGCTTTTGCGACACCCACGGGCAATTGGGGTTTGAATTATATTCTCAGTCCATCATCACATGGAATGTGAAATAATGAAAAATCACATTTATTATTTCCATGCGGACGAAGTCGCGAGGACTTAATACAAATTCAATCAAAGATGTACCGAAGGCGTATTGGCGTAGGGTTTATATTCAGTTTCCATGACTTGCATAAAAGTTATATGCACATCATATTCCTTATAAGTGTTTTACAATACCTAAAAGAAATAAAGGAAAGGAATGAACTGTGTTACTCGCTCATAAGATAGAAAAGTAATCAAGTAATACTAGTGAAAACTTAAATCGGCCAAGTGCGAGTCGGATTCGCGCACAAAGGGTTCAGTACCATTGACTAGGTAAACAAGTGCCTCCCTATTGCCATTATCGATATTGAGCAAAAAAATCAAGTTTGTTGTATGGGAGCCCCCCTTAAATATTTATTTTATTTTTAGTATTTTTTGTTATAGCGGCAATAGAAATACATCATGTGTGAAAATTTCAACTGTTTAGCTATCACCGTTCTTGAGCCTGGTGACAGACGGACGTACGGATGGACGGACAGCGAAGTCTCAGTAATAGGGTCCCGTTTTTACCCTTTGGGTACCGAAGTAAGCTATTTAATTAATTTTAATTTTGTAATTGGCATAAATATTGCAATATTATTTTAAAAAGCGCAAACAGTAACTCAAAATTTTGAACACTATTATAGTCATAAAACTTATTTATCTGCAATTTGTGTTAAATTTATTCATAGCAATTAGCTGCAGTACACAAGATTTAAAGCTATTGCAAGCGAATTGGTAACGGAAACAATTATTCATTTCACTGTTATAGTGTTGCTACTCTATAATTTTGTGGTATTTTTTGTGATTGGTATATTTAATTAAAAAATAAATCGACATAATATTATCTTAGTATAATTTTCTTATCTAACATTCAATAATTATCTCATAATTATCATCTCAGCTTATATAAGTCCCACTGCTGGGCTCGAGCGTCCTCCGCAGTGGGAGAAAAAGTGACTTACTATAGCACGCTGGTTAAAGGGTTTGTACAGAGATTTATTTATAGTATGTAGTAAATCAATTTTTCCTATAGGGTTTTACTTTTTCCTATAGGGTTTTACTTTTTCCTATAGGGTTTTATTTCGAGTTTTTCTTCTCCTACAGATGTTATCTGCGTATTATATCCCTTCATCATCATCATCATTTCAGCTCATATATGGCCCACTGTTGGGCTCAAGCCTACTCTACAATAGGCGGGCAATTGAGCTTACTATACCACGCTGGTCAGACGTGTTGGTATAGGGTTTTATTTCGAGTTTATCTTCTCTTGCACTGATGTTATATGCATATTATATCCATTAGTCGGCTTTTGCGACATCCATGGATACGATAGGGAGTGGTCAATTGTATTATTACTCGGTCACCACACGGAAAATTTCATGTAATAATAATCCCTTCCTATCCAAAAAAGCTATAAAATTACAAAAGATTTTTTAATTATCTCTCCTACCGAGACTTACTTTCAACTTCTTATATAATCATTTGCCTGAAAGCGACCTTCATAAACGATCCTAAAAAGGCCTAACGACTAAAACACTTAAGTATATATACATATGCCTACTAACGCAAAGAAAATTGCTCTGTAGGTAGGTAATAATAATTTAGTTACGAATTATTTAGACAACAATATAAAATGCCATGATCGATATAAGCCTTGTGTGGCGGCGACAGTGTTTCCTTTACTTAGAGAATAATGATGTATTTGATGTCGGGATATCAGGAAGGAAGAGAAACTGTTTTATTTTTGAACTTTAATTTTTTTTTCGTCATAACATATTCATTATACTTAGGCTTAACCTGCCATGTGGTAACGGAGTAAGAATACAATTCATCACCCACTTTCTCGCCTATGTGTCGTAAAAGACCAGGGGATATAATATGTCGCGCCGACCACTGATGACAAGTAACCCTGCTCCGGTGGTCGGTCCAACGACGAAGGCGACGTGGTGTTCGGATGGGTTGCGAGTGTGTGTGCTTACGCCCCTCTGTCGCCCCGAACGAAGTGTTGCCAGGAGTGCGCCGACCACGACCCATCCTAAAAAAAAGTGAATAATTCACATAGCAGCGCCATCTATTAATTAATTACTCAATCCAGTCAACAGATATCGCCATCTGTTAAAATCGTTTGGAGTTAACAGATAATTGTGAATGTCAAATAATAGGTATATATAGGTAATACAAATAATTTGCAATAAAATAATATTGCGACTATAAATTAAGATGTAAGCGACTATAAATAAAGATAGGATATCTTTCAAGTTGAATCAAACTGCACACGGTGTGCAAATTGATTAAAATCGGTTAAGTAGTTTAGGAGTCCATCGCGGACAAATAACGTGACACGTAATTTATGTATATTAAGATTACTTGTGTACGTGTGTATGTCACCGAACTCCTCCTAAACGGCTGGACCGATATTGATGAAATCTTTTGTGTATGTTCAGAGGGATTTGAGAATGGTTGTGATTAATAATTGGACCCGGTAGGTGGCGCTGTTATCGATTACATGAAGAATTCCTTTTATTTTATTTGAAGGAACAACGTCTGTTGGGCCAGCTAGTATGTTATAAGCCTATTTAATCCCTAAGTCTTCTTTTACGAAACGCACGTGCAATATGTGGGTTAGTGAATTGTGTTCATGCCTCATGCGGCAAATTATTGAGATAGGTATATATTAGAGAAAATTATTGAGACTGGCGAAAAATCCAATAAATCATTTTTATTACCGTCTCGGCATTTGAACTTGGCAGTGGAGAGGCACATAGCGGCACATAGCTTGTTAGACAAAGTCGAAGAGTTTAAGTTTTAGCCTGCTTAACTACGCTAATAAATAGCATCTTTTTTAATTTAGAAAATAATATTGTTATTAGAATTGTTTGCCGATGATTACGCATGTGTCTAAAATGAAATGATTCTAGTCATGAGAAGAGGCAATCCGTAAAAAGACTTATATTTCAAAATTTACTCTTACGTACATTATTTATGACATCCACGCGACCTTCTTCTGTGTGTGAGGACGTTCAAAGATTGCGGCATCGGCATCAGCGGGTTAGCGAGAAGGTCACTTGACGGAGTGAGTGTGGATGTTATTGCCCGTTGGGCAGTTTAGCTGCAGTGGCCTCGATGCGGTGTTTGAACCGTCGAGGTCTTCTAACCGATGCTTAAGGAAAAAAAACATCATCCTGCACTAAGGAAATAATCCTTGTAAGGGGTGGACTTTACAAATAGATCATTAACGGATATAAATTACAACCAGACTCAGAACAACAATTTGTGGATCGTGCATAGTGTTGTCCTGGATTCGAACCCATGAAATTGGTGTGGTAGGTCGGTATCCTAACCGCTACGCCATCTGTGCAGTGTTCGATCACGCATTAAAGGGTCACGGTTGCTTCGCCCAAAAAAAACCTTCTCTTGTTCAATAAAGTAAAACACTTTTACAATGCCATCTGTTGCCCACAATCGGACTTAATAAATGTCAGTGCAATTTCAAAAACGATTCGCATTCACAAAGTCGTTAAGACAATCCTTCAAAGTAATGGCAGTTCATAAGTTTTATAGGCAATTATTAAAACATGTCGCGTATTTGAAGTAATAGGTTTACATGACTAACGGTTATGAGTTTCGAGATATTATTGTGATAATTTGTCTCGGGAAGCTGTGAATGCGTAAGTGATTGTCTTGTGAAATAAATGTGGGAAGTTTGACTTTGTACTGCCGTTATGTTCAATATCTTTTACACTTAGTAGTAGGGAAGGCCATATTGCTGACAGTTTTATATCAATAATTATAAATAATGTGTCCGAATTTACCGCAATGTGCTTCTGTGTTTTGTTCGGTGGGTAAGAGAGCTTGCGATCCTAAATTTTAGTAAGACAGCAACATGACTATGCCTCTAGTATTATGCCTCTAATATAATGATTTATGAGCGACAGATATCACTTACCATCAGGTAGGTTGCTTGTTCGAAGAGCGCCATCGTCATCGTCTTGCTCTTATGCAAATTATTTGGAGTCGATGCTAAATATACTTTTCTTCTATCGTTTTCCGTGTGGTGAGGGAGTAAGAATACAATTCACAATCCCATCTCTTGCCCATGTGTGTCGTAAAAATCTACTAACGGATATAATATCTATATAATATCTATGCAAGAGAAGGCAAACTTGAAATAAAACCCTATGTACCCTATCAAACCGTGACCGAGGACTTAGTCTGTCACCCGCCGAGAGGCCGACGGCGTGAGGAAAGACCGACGTCCTCACTAGGGGGTATTCCGTCGGGCCGACCACTGCTGACAAGTAACCCTGCTCCGGTGGTCGGTCCAACGACGAAGGCGACGTGGCGTTCGGGTGGGTTGTGGGTGTGTGTGCTTACGCCCCTCTGTCGCCCCGGACGGAGTGGTGCGAGGAGTGCGCCGACCGCAACCCACCGCAAAAAAAAATACCAATCTGTCTGACCAGAATGGTATAGTAAAGGCAATTGCCTTCCCATGGTGGGAGAGGCCCGGCCTTTACAGTGGGACGTGTATGAGCTGAGATGATGACACGTCTCAAAAGTTTTGACAATGGTTTTATGATTGGTCGCTGCCTGATGTCAATCATTCTTGGGAATGCATTGTTGACTAGACAGCATTAGATGGAAGTGGCTCAGAGTGTAAAACTCCGATTTTACGATATTTATATTTTTACACCGACTGCACTCGCCAAACCACCTGCAAAATATGGTAATTATAGCATTAGCCTATTATAACCTCTGAAATTAACCATTTAGAAAATCCCATTTTTTTATTATTTCGCCCGTCCTCGTCCCACTGCTCAGACCTCCACCAGAATTTTATAGAAATTGAGTTACTATAATATGCACCTTTCTGCCAGACTATTGGGCCCATAACCCACTATATTCCCTCCCTATCGTCATTGAGACGATCATTAGTACCTAATCCTTGACATCTATGGTCGGCCTGGGTATTTTATCCTCTAGTCGTCTTTTACGACATCCACAGGCAAGAAAAGGAGTGGCAAATGATATTATTACTCCGTTCATCATCATTATCATCACCATCATCATCGCAGCCCACATATGTCCCACTGTTGGGCTCCACAGTGAAAGGGAATTTGACCTACTATACTATGCTGGTCAGACATGTTGGTATGGAGTTTCATTTCGATTTTTCTTTCTCTTGCACAGATGTCATGTGCATCTGATATTCCTTAGTCGTCTTTTACGACATCCACGGGCAAGATAGGGAGTGGTGAATTGTATTATATTACTCCGTTACCGCATGTTAAATAAAATCCATAAGAATATAAAAATCTTAATGTAGATGTGTACGACGAGAAGGCAAATTATTTGATTTATTACCCTTAATTAAGGGGAACGAAAGGATGCTTTTAATTTTGGTTAAGAGTTGACGGACGTGATATAAATTTTCTCTTGATGAAGGGTATGAAGGGTAGTATCCTTTTATTTTTGCTCTTAATGATGTAATCCTAAATCTCAAACTATATTTTGTACCTAATCGTATAAATTACAGGAGATTTTTGTAAATTAGTTCAATAATATATATTATGTTAGCTAGATTAATATGGGACATAGCCTCTTCCATAACCTAAGGAAAGTTGACCTAATATGCCTCGGTGATCGGACAAGTCAGTTGGTAAGGCTTTTAGTGTTTTATTTCCAGTTTTTTTTTTTATATCTTTCACGATATCTATACAAAATATGTAGCGACCTAAATTCCTACTTACAAAATCTTTTATGACACAAACACATATATTATACAGACGACAGACTTAAAAGGTATAAGTAGCAACCTACCATACCAAGCAAGTTGGTCCTATTCCTACTCAAGACAGTAGTTTGTGTGATATACAAATAATTGTTCCAAGTGCCGATTTTTTTTGTATCCCTATTTGAAAGATTACAATGACCACTACGATATAAGAATTTTATTCCTTAGTGCGTGCGACCATAAATTTATAATCATCTCGGCTCCTATATATCTCCCTGATGGGCTCGAGTCTCCTCCACAATAGTAAATAAATTAACTTACTATACCACGCTGGTCAGACATCTTGGTAAAGGGTTTTATTTAGAGTTCTCTTGTATAGACATCACCCACGGGCAAGAGAGAGGGTGGCGAATTGTATTCTTATTCCGTGTTTTACTTCTGTAAAACTACTTTTTTATCTAATTGCATACAAAAATAAACATTGAAAGGGCAAAAGGCAAACTCTTTGCCTTTTGTCCTGTAATAGAAAAGAAAATAATAGTATTCTTTTCAATTCTAACGATGTTCATTTTATCCCATTCTTTCTGTATAGTGACAGAGTACACAATTAATCACGTGGCTATTGTAATAAAACGGCTAAAGAATACACAAAGAGAACACCACTGTAATAGAAGGAGTATTCGAAATCTTCATCATCATCATTTCAGCTCATATACATCCCACTGTAAGGCTCGAAGCTTCTCCACATTAGAAGGGAAATTGACCTTAGTCAGACAGGTTGGCATAGGGTTTTATTTCGAATATTCCTTCACTTGCATAGATGTTATATGCCTATTATATCCATTAGTCGTCTTTTGCGATATCTACGGGTAAAATAGAGAGTAGTGAATTGTATTTTTACTCCGTCAACACACTTATTACGAAATCATATTCATCGTCGAAATCATATCCTATCACAATTCGTGTGACTACGCTGGTATAGAGGAGAGTTATGTCCAACGATATAGAAATAAAGAAAACACATTCATTTCACGCTGAGCCACACCCCATAATTTACATGGTCTATATATAAATACGTGAAGCAAAAACTTTGTACCCCTTTTTACGAAAATTACGTGGATGGACATGTATGAAATTTGGCACACTTGAAGTATATAATGAGGAGAAGTGCATAAAACTGAAATTTCATTTAATAATGGATTATAAATACATTAAATTCATTAAAAAAGCATTACGCACACTACAACGCAATCGCTACACACACACACAAACGTTTGTGTGAGCGTGTTGCGTAGCAACGCTTATAGACTTTTGTTTACGGTTAAAATCTCTGGTCGAACTGAATGGCAAACAATCATAATTATGATGACAATGTCTACTAAAGATTTGTACTTATATATTAGTTATTAGTGAAATACAGCTTGCTCAATTTACAATTATACATAAATAAAATTAAAGAAAATTGTGTAGCAGAAAAATTAATTATAATGAATTATGGCCGAATTTCGACCACACGCCGATCACTAGTACCTTTGATATATACATTATAAATTATAGTAACAAAACAGATAGGCAGGTATGTAGTTAGGCGTTCGCGCCGGCTACGGGGGACAAGGAACTCGGTACCAGTGGTAGACCCTATGACGAAGGAGAGGAGGCGGTGGGTTATGGAGCCGCGCGCCGCCCCTTTGTCACCCCGGATGGAGCTGGACGACGGGTGCGCTGACCACCTCCAAAAAAAAAGTTAGGCGCTATTCGTAATGGGCTTAAAGGCATCGCGAGGATAGCCGAAGGACACGAACGCGACCGACACCACTCGTCGATATAGTATGTTTAACTGACTGTATGATAGAACCGCTGGTAAAAAGAAATAGAAATAAATTCGCCTCATTTCCTGTCTTTAATATCTGGTTGACCGAGCTTCGCTCGGAATATTTTTGTCGCATTTATTTAGATATATATTAATAAAAAATATATAATGAAAATTATATAAAAAACTTCAAAAAGAGAATAATAATAACACCAAGATTCGATCCGACGCCGGTTGTCGCCGATGTCAAAAATAAAATGAAACCTGACTACTTCGCCACTGAGCTATCGTAACTCATGACATCGATGGCAAAATTTGAATTTATATTCTTTTAAAATTTAATGTCATTATATTGTATTCCAAAAACGATGACAAAACAACATTTTCTATACATAAAACCTAGCTAGATCGATTTTTTGGGCCCAAATCTTCTAGTATGCCAAGTTTCAACAAAATCGTTGGAGCCGTTTCCGAGATCCTGAATATATATATATATATATATATATATATATATATATATATATATATACAAGAATTGCTCGTTTAAAGATATACGATTGATTATTCAACTACGAAAATTTAATTAAGGTTGTAATTATAAACTACTTGAACTATAATCGAAAATTCTATCATTCAATTAAGGATTTTGAATTTAAGATAATTGAAAGTTGTGCTTTTGTACCTCCAAAAGTTACTCCAAATTGCCTCTAAAGATTAAAGGAAAATGACACTAAATATTTTTAATTGGATTAGAATTCCATGTAAGTGAGATTTACGAAATTCGGACTCGTATTTCACTGGATGTTTTTATGCAAACACGGCTGTTAATTCATTTTAAGTAAGATTAGATTCATGCTAGCGAAAATTCTTGCTGAATTAAATATTTCCGGGCTGGCGACAGACGACAAGGAATTTAGTAACAAAGTACGGCCCAGTGGCAAATGGGTAATACGGTGGGTTATGGGACCTCGCTCCTTCTTTTCATAACCCCGGACAGAGTGGATGATTTGTATGTGGACAATAGTCCACCGGAGAAAAAACTTGTACATATAGGTACTTGAGACTTGACCATTTGAATATAGATCAGAATTGTGTTTTCTCTTTGGTGGTAGACCATGGTGCATCACGTCCCGTTCGATCCGTATGGGGCGATAATGGGAGGGACTGGAGAACGAGGACATAACCCACCAAATGCGTACCTTTCTTAAATTCCACCTGGTGGATGACAGATACCCCATGGCATCAGGTCATAATTGTACAGGAAAAAATAATATAAAAAACATAATATTTTTTGGTTCCTCATCATCATCATGTTAGTCTGAATATGTCCCACTGTTGGACTCAGGCTTCCTCCATAATGGGACGGGAATTGACCTACTATTCCACGCTGGCCAGACGTGTTAGAATAAGGTTTTCTTTCGAGATTTCCTTCCCTTGCAATTTTTCATTCACGGGCAAGATAGCGTGAATTGTATTCTTACTTCATCAGCACACGGAAAATTGTTATTAGCCTTTATGAAATTAGGTTAAACATCTTCTATGAATGGATGTCTCTATATTTATTTATGGATGGTACAAGATTATATAACTTCTTTAGTATCATCATAGGTAGTCGGTATAGCATACCCTACAAGAAAACTGTAAATATAAAGGGAAGAGTTGATTAAATAGCTTTTCAAGCCTTTCCGGGTTCTACACTTGGGTCTTCTTTGTATGTAAATCTGCTTGTTCAAAGTTTGATGTGGGTAGAAGGATTTTTTTTTTATATGAATGTGTAGACATTTCTATAGAATTGCCCTTCTTTGATCGTGCTCAGCTGTGTTACAAAGAAATGAATATTTTGATGTCAAAATTATATAGTTTATGTATAAATCTGATTTTTCTTAATGATTTTTGATGTTTACGCGAGTATTACACATTTTAAATAAAAATACTTTATGGATTTTATCGCGTTTGTATTTGATTTTTGATTGTCCGATGTTTCGAACACTTTGCAGCGTTCATGGTTATGGGCGGACTAAGATGTCTCACGTCCATCAAGTAATTCTGTCCTGTAATAACGATGACTTGTTGGACATGAAGCACGGAATGGTTAGTTTTATTTAAAATCTTCAACCCTTATTTGGATTCGTTTAAAAATCGATTTTATAGGGTAATTAGGACATGGAGTGTTTATTATATGACTTCTACCACCCGCATACTTAACAATATTTTAATATTTGATCAAATAATATATTAAGCATTTAAATGAAAATGATAAAGAGTAGACCAAAGAAAACTGTATAGACTGCGTGAAACATGGCAGGGATACATAAAGAGTGACCACATAGATTATGTTTGATAGAGTTAAATAGACAGAAAAGACATATTGCGTCAACCTCACATAATTAGAATAAGAGTAGGAAAGAATGTTGATGATGATAGCTGGTGGTTCCAACTACTTAGGTAATTTAACGCGCTCTTCAACGTATGAAAAGTTCATGTTCTTAAAAATATCTTTGACATCTTTTTCTCTTAATCCTAAGTGAATTAATACAAGGAGGTAGAATTCCTCGCGATGTTTTTCGTTATGGGTAAAGTGAGGCAAAGTTATGTGAGACTCAAATTCTTATTGCTTTTGATCGATTTAGTATATGAGAATCCTATAGACCATAGATTCGAAATGCTAAATGGAACGCTAAGGTGTATATGGGTATAAATGCAGTGGGTGCAAATATGATCACTAACAGAAGACATGTCCTTCTTTAAATGACGTTTTAGAGCATTTTTTTCACGGTAGGCCATTGCTCTAGCTATACCCCTGGTATTGCAAAGCTTCTTGTGCGCAGTATCATTTACCATCAGGTGTGCTGCTTGCTCATTTGACACCATCGGTAATAACAAAAAAAAAATATGGTGATACCATCTAAAGTTGAATGAGAGTAGGTGAATGATGACTTTCATTCTATTAATTAAGAACTATACCTGCCCACTTCACGCGGCGTCTCATCATCTCAGTCCACGTAAGTCCCACTGTTGGCCTTAAACTTTCACCAGAAATTTAATTCAATTCAATGAGAAATGAATTGTATTCCTACTCCGTCGCAACACAGAAAACGGATAACCTATTGTATATTATTATGTTCTTCATATGTAGAAAATGGACATTTCATATTTTCTCCTACGTAGAGGAGAAGGAAAACTCGCAAAAAACTCTATACCTAACCGTCTGACCGGCGTGGTATATTAGGTAAATTTTCCTCCCAATGTGCAGGCTCTAGCCCAGTACTGACGGTATATGTACTGCAATAATGACGACTTTATTTTAAGTAGCAATTTGCATACACGTAAACTTGATTTATTACAAGTTCGTTAAAATTATTAACATTTCGATGCGCTTACAAGGGCGAGTGATCACGTTAAATAATGTTAATTAACTATTTATCCGGGGAAATTTTAACACAGTGTCGATGCGGCGAGTTGAACAAGTGCTGATTAAATATGTATGAGCCTGATCCAGGTGTTCATGGATGATGCTTGAATAAAGAAAATTACTTTTAATTCTTTTTATGTAAATACTTTTTTCCATTGTGGAGGAGGCCTGAGGCCAATGGTGGGAGGTATATGAGATGAGATGATTCTTTTGCAATGTTTAGAGACTGAGACAGATTCATACGCCGTGATGTAAATTGGCATGACCTTCTATTATAATGTCCCCAGTTATATGAAAATAAACTATATGGTGGCGGCTGATAATACTACCAACCCTTAAATTGTTTGTGGGTGTCGTAAAAGATGACTCAGAGATGGATCGCGGCCAGCTCTATCTGATGCCGTTAGGTCAACGATTACAATCTTAGGAAAGGTTAACATCAGGTAGGCTAGTCATAAAACAATTGCCAAAACTTTCGCAACATAAAGAAGAGTAGACATTGAGTTAACTCCAAGGAATTTGAATAAAAGCAGGGTGATGAATAATTGTACCGATAGTCATTTCAGTCAACGGCTTAATATCCAAAAGCCTCAGAATTTTGAAATGCTCGCGTTAGGTAGTTGAATTCAGAATCTGATACAGAAGGCAAGTTTGAAGTTCCTCTCTTCGGAGCCCTAACCATGCCCAACTTGGTCCTCCACTAGTCTTTTAATTTTTTATATCTCCAAATATTATTTTTAAAAGAAAGTACGTGTCGTGTCGTGAAAGACAATTTAGACATAATACGCAAATACAATCTATTGATATTACTTCACAAAATTGCCTTAATAATTGCCTTAGTATATTTTTTATAGCCACCGAGATCAAGGAATTGGTCACAGTAATTAGCCCAATGGGGAGGGAATACAATAGGTTATGGGACCACACGCTATCCTTTCATCGTCGCCCCAAAGGGATTAAGCAGGACGTGTCCCGACCATAACCAGGCTTAAAAAAAAGATAAAGTTATATTGTATATCATCATAATAGCCCATATGAGCCCCACTGTCATCTTAGATCCTCCGCAGCTATAGGAGGGAAGTCTTCCTACTATAGGACGCTGGTAAGACGGGTTGCTATATGGTTTTATTTCATGGTTTCCTTCCATTGCATAACTGTTATATGCATATCATATCCCTTAATCGTGTTTTATGGCACTTACGATAAGATAAGGGGTGGTAAATTGTATTCTTACTCCATCAAGACAAGAAAGAATTTGCATAGAACTGATTCAATAAGAGAAGGAAAGCTCAAAATAAAACCCGATACCAACCCATCTTACCAGCGTGGTATATTAGATGATTTTGCCCCCTATTGTGGAAGATACTGCAGCCCAGCAGTAGGAAGTACATGAGCCATAATGGTGATGATAATAATGATTCCATAAGTCTTACTACAACTGTCATAAGAGCTCGAAGAAGGTTCTTCTATGATAAATAAAACTTATTTAACGAGTTACTTAACGTTAAAATTAAAAGAAAATATCATTAAATATCTTTTTCCTTCATCAGTCCATTTAAACACGCAAAATTTTATCTAAATCGACTGAAATGTTCGCGACTGCCATTATATTTGTGCTGCTTTATCTATTCAGCTTCCGAGATGTGTGATGCGCCCTAATTTTGTCGTAATATTCGCTTCGCTGAAGTCCTTTTTTATATACGATACGGATTTTTTTTAATTTTGATATCCTCATACAGATTTTGCGTTGAAGTTCTCCAAAATGAGGATGCGGCGAGGTTCCTGTCAATATATCAAGACTCCAAGTTGTTGAAGGAGGCTCTGAAATCCGTCACATTCTTATTGGCGAAGAAATGTAGGCAGTATAACGTAACCCGATCCACCACGACATACCAAATGCCTCCGTCCCTACGGAATGAGAGAGAACAACACAACGTGGAGGTTACGGTTATCAAGGAGTCATCCCGGCTGTCCACCCAGTTATAACACACAGGCACTCAGTACAGTTCCACGACTATGATTTCATAAATCAATCACTTCGCGATGGATTGCAAAAAAAATATCCTGCACACAGGTGCAGTAATTTTGCAGTGTGAGGTGGTTTGTCCACAAGCGTTGGATGAAATCAACAGCTATTAGTGGGCCATGCCAATCACCTTCTCCTCGTTAGCGGTAATTTGGCAGCGCTAGGGGCGGGATTAGCTGTGGTTGTGGATATCCCCGCTCCTTTGGAGCCGAAACCGGGATCTGCAATTCCCATATCCCATGTTGAAGTTGACCGGTTTATGGCCCATTGCACTCATGGGGCAATGGAGAGCAGCAGCGCATGATGCTGTCATATGCCCGGTCTAATCGCAGCAAAAACAAAGCTCGCTGTAGTTAAAGCGTTTAGTGCACGTTGGCTGGGTATGAACCATCACCAAACATTTGTTCGCCTAGTTGGATGAAGCTCCAGTATGGTTACCCGCTCTGAACACACGAGAAGCCTCTACGAGTCGACTAATTTTCTGACTTATTCCACCGGGCATTGCATCCAGGCAATACCGGTGTAATCGCCAGCCGATGTAATCGGTAATGGTCAAGACAAGACGGCACAGTGTGGAATAGAATGAGCCCCAGACAATGTTAAATTTTTAGTCGTACTTTATAACCTGAACGATATTCTCTGTGTGGTGACAGAGTAAGAATACAGTTCGCCACCCTCTCTTGCACGTAGATATTGTAAAATGCGACTAAGGTATACGATATGGAATTAATATCTATGCTAGAGAAAGAAAACACCGACATAAAATCCCATACCAATATGTCTACAACTGACGTGTTATAGTAGGCAATTTTCCTTGTATGGTAAAGGAGGTCTGAGCCCAACAGTGGAACCTAAATGGGCTGAGATGATGATATGATGATGATGAATTTTAAGATTAAAAAGCTACTAGTTATTTTAATTAACAACCCTTAAACTTGAACACTTAAGACAATAATATCTGGTTGACCGAGCTTCGCTCGGCATATTTTTGTTGTATTTTTGTCGAATTTATTTAGATATATATTAATAAAAAATAAAAACTAAATAATGAAAAAATATAAAAAATACAAAAAGAGAATAATAATAACACCGAGATTCGATCCGATGCCGTTTGAATGCCAAAACAATACTAAAAGGAAACTGCACTACTTCCCAACTGAGCTATCGTAACTCATGACGTTGACGGCAAAATTTGAATACATAGAATCAATTTTCTTGACAAATAAAATTAATTTAACTCTTATACTAAACTCTAAACCTATAATTAAGGTGTCGTCAATGAGAACGCCATTAAAGTAATAAATTCAAAAATATCGTATAGTGTAAATGTCTCTACCTTATCTTAACGCGAATGTACATAGGTAGTAGGGCTGTCGCCGACCTCGTCTGTTGTACGATAATTTATGTTGCATCGTGCCAGGAAATTTAATTTCCTAATTTATATAGCTTTGTTTTATTAAGATGAAATATAGGGTGGGGAAGATAGCAAACTTTTAATTTGTATAATCAAGAAATTAGTAAGGAAATTTTTATTGCATGAATTGTTTATATTATAAAAGTGTGCTTACGCGGTTTTGTTTAGGAATGTTAAACTGCTGCATTACTGACGAAAATCATCGCTTGCCATGCCTCGAACAATAATAAATTCGTGAGTAAATGATTTCTAATGTTTACGCGAGTATTACCAATTTTAAATAAAACTACCAATTTTATCGCGTTTGTATTTGATTTTTGATTGCCCGACGTTTCGAATACTTTGCAGAATTCATGGTCACGGGTGGACTAAGATGTCTCACGTCCAACAAGTCATCGTTATTATAGACATTTATAATTACCTGATACAGAAAATTAGTTATTGGCCGCGTTCATATCCGGTAGTAGTATATTAAATTTGTTAGGTTTGAATTAATAAATTGTCATAATAATTACTACAAATTTAATGTTTAATAATTATTAACCATAAATTATTTCATATAGAATATTTTTTCTTTTGTACTGGCAATAAATTCGTACCATAATGTGGGTCAAAATTTAATAACTAATTTATGTAGCGGGTAGATAATTATCTGTGATAACAATAAATTGTTGGACGTAAGACATTTTAGTCCGCCCGTGACCATGAATGCTGCAAAGTGTTCGAAACGTCGGGCAATCAAAAATCAAATACAAACGCGATAAATCCGTAAAGTAGTTTTATTTAAAATTCGTGAGTAAAATTTGCCGGTGTCACGACGATTCGCTCTCATAGTCGTCCGTATCCTAATTATTTTGTTTACCTGACATGTTCTCAGTACTCATAATATGAAATAATGTAGTGGGTAGATCCCTTTAAGGTTTAATTAATCCAAATACCCTATTGGGGCTTAAAGGCATCTCATGCTCATTATTCTGATCTTATCCCAATTACTTGCGGTTGACTCAATATGTACGGTTCTTTCATAGCAAAAATGATTGGTAATAGTTTTATAACCAGCCTCATGTTGACTCTTCTTGGGTATGTAATTATTGATAGCGTAAGATGACTTTAGCCTAGGTCGATAAAAAAATTCTAGTCGTTTAATACGACCCCCACGAGCAGTCTAAGGGTTGGTAGTATTTGTAGCATAATGCCCAACTCACTTACATAATAAGCAGTTGAAGCATTATTAAATTTTTCTTGTTAGCTTATAATTACGACGTGCTTATGGTTTCGTATTTCATTAGTAATAACGGTATAATGAAAGTAATATTATTTATACAGATTTACATGATTTTAATTTCGAGTTTGCCTTATCTTGCAATGATATTTCTGTTGAGATTCCCTTGAGCTGTCAATAAATAAATTAATATAAATTTATTAATTATATATGAAAAGAAAAACTTGAAATAAAACTCTATACGAACCTGTCTGACCAGCATGGTATAGTAAGGTCAATTTTCCTCCTATTTTGGAGGAGGTTCGAGCCCAACAGTAGGACGTCTATGAGCTGAAATGATGATGATGATGAATTATATAGTTTGCTATAATTACTATTAATTATTGCAAAATATGTAATTGTTTAATTTGATTAGATGCCTATTCTGATGTTATTTTATATTCTTAAGTCATTCGAAAACGACAAAATTACAATTTGCGTTTAAATCACATTTTTCTGCGGAAAACGTGTTAACGTTATGAAAGGAAACGAGAAAACTTTCCGTTTTTTGATTAAATGTGGTTAATGTTTTTATGAAATACGCCTATATTTTTCGTGTTGTTATTTAAGTAAACAGGGAATTTGTGGTGACGGAGTGAGGGATACCTACGTCACACAGAGTGTCCAATAATATACTGAGAAAAATAAGAAAATTTCCTGCCGTTAGTTTTTGATTTGTTAGTACATTTTGTGTTGTTATCTTAAAAAAGAAGATCAAAAACTAGTCAAACGACTGTGTGCAAAAGTGAAAATTTCAAACTATAAAAAACAGGTGTTATTTTTAGATATTCAAACTAATCGTTTGAATGTGAATAAAAATTTGTAAACTAATACATATACATATAATCATACATATAATTACGCCTCTTTCCCACAGCGGTAGGCGGAGACCACTTCCTTCCACTTGCTACGATCTTGACATACCCCTTTCGCCTCCTCCACATTCATTAATCTCCTCATACATGTTCTTCGGCTCAGAGTACTCCTAACCTGGCCTTTCTTAAGAACGTCCCCGATTTGATTGTAGAACGTCCGCCTCGGCTTTCACTTTGTTTTTAACTAAAACTTTTGTATTTATCTAAAACTATAATTTTTGTATTTATTTAAACTAAAACTTTTCTATTTATCTAACTTCAACATACATATATCGCCATAGGTATTTTGATTCACACAGTATAAATATATAGTGTCATAGATATAGCTTTTGTTAACGTTAACACATCACGTGAACATGTCGATGACAAGTTACATGAATTTATTCCATATCCAAACCGTTTTCACTTCAATAACTATGGTCTATGGAATATATATTTATTTCATGATAATCAGTCGACGTTCTGTTGGTCGTTGGTCAGGCCAAATATATAGAAGGAAGCCTAAACAATGCCATAATTTCCAAGCTTCTCAAATAAGTTGCCAATCGCAGTAGGTGTAACACGTTGCCCAGAAAAGTGCTATCGCCCGTTCCGGGTCTGGCCCTTATCGTTCCTTGGCTTATTTTTGTAGCAAAAGTAAGGGGCGATAACTCATTGTATTTATAAATCGCCAACAATTGACATGAGCATCTTGTTCCTCGTAAAAATGACCTATTTTTTTTTTTTTTTTGTGGGTGGGTCGCGGTCGGCGCGCCTCCGCACCATTCCGTCCGGGGCGACAGAGGGGCTTAAGCACGCAACTCCCGCGACCCACCCAAAAACCACGTCGCCTTCGTCGTTGGGCCGACCACTGGAGCAGCGTTAACTTGTCGTCAGTGGTCGGCCCGACGGAATACCCCTAATTGGGGTACCCTCCCATCGAGCGACGTCCCCCCCTCGGGGAGGACGTCGGTCTTTCCTCACGCGGTCAGCCTCTCGGCGGGTGACGGACTAATCCCCGGTCACGTCACCCGCGGCCTCGGCTAGGGCGGCATGAGGCGCAGATAGTTGCGCCTACGCTGCCCCAGTCGCCGGCGGCGGATCTCCTCATCGAGGCTGCGCTCCTCGCGCAGGCGATCCGCCGCCTCCTTCAGCGAGATCACTGTCTCGCAGAAGGCTGCGACCGCGTCCCAATTCCCGACGCTGTCGACCATCGCCCTAGCGATAGCCGGCAGCGTCAGGTCCGTACCGATGATTGCGACGAGTTCACAGCGCTGAAAAAAAATGACCTATTAAGAGTATAATAAATAGATAAGGGAATGTCAATTACTTTTCTTTGAAATATTTGTTTCATAATAGCTCACATAAGTTACGTCACACTGTTAGACTAGATTCTCCTCCATAATGGGTGGGAAATTGATCTTCTGTACTACGCTGGTCAGACAAGTTAGAATAGGGTTTTAATTCAAGTTTACCTTCTCTTGCATAGATGTTTTATGCATGTTATATCCCTAAGATGTCTTTTACGACAGCCACGGACAAAGAGTGGTGAATTGTATTTTTATTCCGTCACCACACGGAAAAATAGTTGTAGGTATTAATTAATTCAATAAATAGTATATCAAATTCAAAATCTCACTAATTCAGAACAATGATTGTTAAGCTATTGCATAGCTTTATCGCGGGCTTTGAGCGCGGCGACCGAATCAAGAAACTCCGTAACGAAATTAAAACCTAACACCCCCCACTCCGCCTACCATGTAGCTCGGCCGAGCGTTCGCTTAACGTGTATGTATATGGTACGACTGTAAGAAGCTCGCACGGATCGATATGATATGCTCTGAAATCGGAAGAATACGTAAGTAGCTGTTTGTGAGAAAGTATATAGATGTATAGGTATCTATCATAGCTAATATTTTTTTTTTTATTACAAGCAGTGGCAAACGAGCAAACAGTATACCTGATGGTAAGTGTTGCTGCCGCTCATGGATCTTTACAAGGCTTACCGCAAAGAGAATGAAGGGAGTGTGAATGCGTGCATTGAGGCTCGGTGATACCAAAGGCACCACCAAAACCCTCCACACGCGAACACCCTCAGAAAGTTGGGCTTCCGGCTCTCTCGCTCATCGAACGAAGCGCAGTAACAAAATGCTACTACTCAGACGTCGATCTTCTGCGAGAGCGTGGTACCATCCCGGACGGACCGGCCCGCGGCTGTAGACAGATAACTGTCAGTGTAGTCCTACCACTACACAATAAAAATATTTGAAACGATATTAACTTTTCATTTCTATACTTATACTTATAATATTATAAAGAGGAAAGATTTGTTTGTTTGTTTGTATTGAATAGGCTTCGAAACTACTGGACCGATTCCAAAAATTCTTTTACCAATGGAAAGCTATACTATCAGGGAGTAACATAGGCTATATTTTATCCCGGTATTCCCACGGGAACGGGCACTACGCGGGTAAGACGACTGAAACCGAAGCGAAGCGAGGGCATGTTGCTAGTATTCAATAAAAGAAAAAAAATGTTTTCTTATCGGTCACTACGCTCAAAAAGTGTAACTTGAATTAATATCAAAGAAAAAAATATACTGCATAAATAAAAAATAAATTAATAATTATCTATACCAATAAATAAAATTGGAGTGTCTGTCTGTAATGTCAAAATAATAGGCTTTTTTCATGCTCACACGGTTATTTGCACGACACCTATGCCTAAAATAGCAATTAAAAAATTTTTGTCTGTCTGTCTGTCTGTTTGTTCCGGGTAATCTTCAAAACGGCTGGACCGATTTTAAAAATTCTTTCACCAATGGAAAGCTATATTATCAGGACGTAAACTAGGCTATATTTTATCCCGGTATTCCCACGGGAACGGGAACTACGCGAGTTAAAAGACTATAACCTATAACCGAAGCGAAGCGAGGGCGGGTTGCTAGTAATTGCATAAGTTGATAAAAAATGCTATGCAATAGCTTTACTGCGGCAGTCCTCGAGTGCCAAGCGTTTTTTTGTTAAAATTGACACATAGTGAAAAATCATTTCTAATAGCAGAGTTTTCCCTTAAATCAAGAAATGTCTTCTGGCCTTCAAACAGGATACAAACTTCCTTAAGCCTTCACATCAAAACAATGTGACGTCACAACATGGCCGCGTAAACATGTTTTTATTCCCTAAATAAGATTTACAACATCCTACTTTTGTAACACTAAGCGCGTCAAACTTTGAAAGATGATTAAGTGTTTGCCAAGTGTTTCATTTTGTGACTCAAATAGTTAAGAAACAACAATTTATATAAGCACTTTCAAAATGCGCTTTCTCCATCTATTCCTGTCTCTTACTCTTCGTCTTCATTATCCAAATTTTATTCGGCTTTTTTTTTTTTTTTTTTTATTGCCAACGGTGGCAAACGAGCAAGCAGCACACCTGATGGTAAGTGAAACTGCTGCACATGGACCATTGCAATACCAGGGGCACAGCCAGGCCGCTGCCTACCGTGAAGGAAATACTCTTCTTAAACCTCGTTTAAAGAAGGACATGTCATAGCGCTCGGGAAACACAGCAGCAGGTAGTTCATTCCAGAGCTTGCACGTACGTGGGAGAAATGATCGCTGAAAACGTAAAGTTGACCCAAAGTCTCTCCGCTGCTCCAGCGACTCCAATCTGTCCGTAAGATTGGGATCCCCGACGATTCGAACAGCCCGTCTTTGCAGGGAATCAAGTGGGTCTAGCTGATATTTGGGCGCACCTGCCCAGAGATGTGAGCAGTACTCCACATGAGGACGAACTTGTGCTTTGTATAGCACAAGACGCTGTCTCGGTGTGAAGTACCGCCTGGCTCTGTTCAGGACGCCCAACTTTTTGCTTGCCAATTTGGCTTTGTCCTCCAAATGACTCCCAAACTGGACTTTGCTCGATATTTTGACGCCGAGAATCCCAATACTCTCAGAAATTGAAAGAGTTACTCCTTGGAACTGAGGCGCCATGACAAATGGGTCCTTCTTTGCAGTGAACGCGCAAACTTGTGTCTTTGTGGGGTTGAACTGGACTAGGTTCCGTTCACCCCATTCCGAGGCCCGCCCCAGAGAGCGCTCGACTTCAGACACAAGTTGAACCCTTCTTTCCTGAATACTCCGAGGGATATTCCGTTGCTCAGTGTACCGCTCATCACCCGTACTGTCATCCGCATAGCAACGCATACTCTCGATAGAGAGCATGTCATTGATATGCAGGATAAACAACGTCGGGGAGAGCACCGAGCCTTGTGGTACACCAGCATTAATGGTCATGGTATCGGAGCAGGAGCCATCTACGACGACTTTTATACTCCGACCATCCAAAAAGCTGGCAATCCAATTACAGAGTCCCTCGGGGATTCCGTATGATGGTAGCTTCGATAGAAGTGCCCTGTGCCAGACCCTATCGAACGCCTTTGCGATATCTAGGCTGAACGCCAGCGCCTCACCCTTGCCCTCCAAGGCCTCTGCCCAACGGTGTGTGAGGTACACAAGAAGATCACCAGCCGACCGACGGCAAAGAATTGACCTAGAAGATCGGCCTTCTCCTTTGCGCTGTGGGCCAGACTACCATCGTGTTTCTGCAGTGGTGGGAGATTGGGCTGGCAGAAGTTGCCTTGTGCAGCCTTGGCGAGCGACCAGAATGCACGACTCCCAGCGGGATAGCTTTGCAATCGCTCGCCAATTCTGGCAACATGTTCCGCCTTGGCTCTGGCAATAGCCTTCTTACTAGATCTAGAAGCGGCGTTAAATTTCCGCTTCACCTCTTTGGCGTTCGGGTCCTGGCATTTTTTGGCCCTATTCCAGGCCCGATATGCGGACTGTTTCTGGCATGCAGCCGTCCTGCAGGTTTTGTTAAACCAGGGTCGGCTGCGGCCACCGACGGGTATTTTGGTGTTGGGGATGAATAATTCCATCCCCGTAATAACCGTTTCGGTAACGCAGTCCGCACAGACGCCAGGGTCCCCAGAGGCTAAGCAAAGCCGCTTCCATGGGTAGGATGCGTAAAACTCGCGCAGTCCATCCCAATCTGCTGACTTATATTGCCAGACTCTGCGAGTCCCAGTCACCTTAGAACGACTAGGCCTTACAACAGGGGCACTGCTACGGACCAAGCAGTGGTCAGAAGACCCAAGAGGCGCTTCAACCACTACCTGATATCCGTGCTGGTGTGTAGTCAGCAGAAGATCCAGTAAAGAAGACTCATGGCTCTCAATATCTGGGATACGGGTGGGCTGTGTCACCAGTTGTGAGAGACCATAGGCCGAGACCATATTGAAGAGATGTCGACCCTGGAGGTCAGTGGTTCGGGACCCCAGCCACTCTTTATGATGAGCGTTGAAGTCTCCAAGAACCACCACCTCCGCTGATGGACACTGCTCCAATATTTCGTCAATCCCCCATTGGACGTTCTCAAATAATTGAATTGACCCCGGATCACTGCCATGGGACCTGTAGAGGCATGCGTAGATGCGGGTAAGCCCTCCATAGTCTACGCGTAGCCACAGGATTGACAAGTCACCATGTTCGAGGGCCCGAAGGCGGCGACAGCAGATATCACCTCGGATGAATACGCACACCCCGGCTTTACGACGGAAGGTATGCTCCAACTCGTAGCCGGGGTAATTTAGGTACGAAATGTCATCCGGAGCACCTATCTGCGTCTCCGTTAAAAAGAGTAAGGCAGGCCGCGCCGTCTCGAGGTGATGGTGGACGGCGTCGAGATTGCTATGTAAACCCCTGATATTGCAAAAATCCACATCAAATGTGGATAAGGGGACCGCCGTAGAAAATCGTCTCTTTTTAATTTTCTTGGCCATGATTTTTAATTTAAGAAGAGGAGGAAGGGAGTGTGAATGTGTATAACGGAGTTTGGTGATACCAAAAAAAAAAGGCAGGGCATAGTGCATGGTCGAGGAGTGAGTGTTGTGAGGAGCTGACACGAAGTACGGAAGGGCCCCCGATGCCCCCCCGTGTGTAGCCGCCGAGGTCCACTCCGGTCGACGCAATATGCTTCTACACATGACAATAATATAATGCTAGACCACTTGTCTAACCTCAAACGCTTATTGCAAATAAAATTGGTAATCAGAACACATCAGATTATCTACTGAAGTTGCCAAATACTCCAAACTGCACCAATTGCAATATGATTGAAGACGTACATCATGTACAGACGGAGTGTGTCCGGAATGCGGTCCAGCGCCATAGTTTATTGCTGTTTAATAATAATTATAATGTGGGTATATACAACAGTATTTTGTCATCGCCTTTGTCGAGAGATGCCAAGGAACTGTTGAATTTGTATTTGTCCATTGCGACAGAAAGTTTGTAATATTCGTCTTTCTTGTTTTTATTTTCTATTGTTGTTATAGCTACTTAATTGTTGAGTTTATGTATAGGGGTGATATAGTCAGCCTGTGGCTAAAACCCCAAATAATAAATTTAAAAAAAAGCACATGAGATAAAGTTCGCTGAGGTCAGTCCAAATCTTTTAATCGTCTTTTACGGCACCCACGATTAGTATAAGCCTTGGTAGTATTCATAGCTACCATACCTCAATGGATATATATGAAAGAGAAAGAAAACCCAAAATAAAACCCTACACCAATCTGTTTGACCAGCGTGGTATAGTAGTCCCGGGAGGGACGGATGCTCGAAGGAAGAGAGTATCCCACAGGGTATCCCGCTGGGCCAGCCACGGAGGACAAGGAACTCTGTACTGGCTCAACAGCGAAGGAGAGGAGATGGTTTTATGGGGCCGCGCCCCTTCGTCGCTCTGGACGGAACTGGTCGGCGTGTGCGCTAACCATAGCCTACCCTGTTCTCGCTTCGACGAGTGAAATAACATACTAATACTTCCGAATTTTGAATTTTATCTCACAAACGAATTCCTTTTAATAATGAGCTCAATTATGAGCAAGCTTAGCATTTAGAAACCACATTTTAGTTCCATAAATCATTACTAGTAACACAGACTGGCCATAAATAATTAAATGAACAATTTTATCATGAAATTACAATTAGAAATTAAATGCACTTTGTGCAACCGTTTTATATATGAGCAGTGTTTAAATCTATGTAATTGCCTCACGAAATAGCTCTGCCTCAAACATTGTAGGCAATCTGTGAAATAATTGGTTCCATCTGCGCTCGGTCTGTATTGGACGTGTCTATTTACTGTGACTAATTATATCATCACGCTAGATTGTAACTAATCTGCAACTACGGCGCAAACTGTATTGTGGTTAGGATGCCCGCCAATGGAATTTATTAGAAAGGATATATGAAATTCATAATAGTACCGTTTTACTCTTTAAAATTGATTATCAATTTATTTATATCTTCTTTCCGTGTGATGACAGAGTAAGAATACTATTCACCCATCCCTATCTTGCCCGTGAATACCGCAGAAGAAGACTAAGGCATATAATATGCACATAAGATCTGTGCAAGAGAAGAAAAACTTGAAATTAAAGCTTATACCAACATATCTGACCAGCTATTTTAAAATATTGGTTCATATTGAATAAAATTTCGAATTTACTGTGCGTGTGCCTGCTTGGATACCAAAAATTCAAGCTCTTAGCTTTAATCAAAATGAAGTTATAGGCCGTCTAGAATGCTTAATTTGTTTTGAGTAAAGGATGTTAAGGCAATGTTGCGTTTTTGCTCGACTTCACTGCCGTATCCAAGATAGCAGCACCTATATAATATATCATCATCATCATTACAGCTCATATACATCCCACTGTTGGGCTCGAGCCTCCTCCAATAGGAGGGAATTGACATTACTATACCACGCTGGTCAGACAGGTTGATATAGGGTTTCATTTCGAGTTTTCCTTCTCCTGCATAGATTTTATATGCGTATTTTATGCTTTAGTCGTCTTTTACAACGTCCACGGGCAAGATAGGGAGTGTTGAATTGTATTCTTACTCCATAACCACACGGATATAATATATATTTTACCATAATATACTGCTATCTCTATTTGCTAATTTCTTCATACAAAGGTAAGAAATCGCTGCTAGCGGTAAGGCTGCCCATTACCATACTAATCCGTCTAATTAGCGTGATATAAAAGGTGAATATCCCTCCCAATGTGGAGGAATCTCGTACCGTTATATATGAGACACATCTGCTAAAGAAATACAGATGCAAACACTGAGATTCTAGTACAACGTGACACGAATGCATAAAATATGGAATGATGGCATCGCAGAAAGTTTGAAAGTTACCCTTGTGACTGAAAATTTAAAGAGTGAATGTCTGACGCGGTCTAAACTTGCGATGAGACTGAATGAAAGTAATATTGTTAGGCAAGTTTAAGTATGAATATCGTATATTTTAAAATTAAGTGAAAATCAAAGAGAAGATAGGTGATAATTTCTGATGTTCACGTGAGGATTACATGTTTTAAATAAAACTACTTTTTTTTTTTTTTTGTGGGTGGGTCGCGGTCGGCGCGCCTCCGCACCACTCCGTCCGGGGCGACAGAGCGGCTTAAGCACGCAACTCCCGCGACCCACCCAAAAACCACGTCGCCTTCGTCGTTGGGCCGACCACTGGAGCAGCGTTAACTTGTCGTCAGTGGAAATAAAACTACTTTACGGATTTTATCGCGTTTGTATTTGATTTTTGATTGCCCGACGTTTCGAACACTTTGTAGCTCCGGAGGTGAGACATCCTAATCCGCCCGTGACCATGAATGTTGCAAAGTGTTCGAAACGTCGGGCAATCAAAAATCAAATACAAACGCAATAAAATCCGTAGTTTTATTTAGGACATAGATGGTGTATTAAATATTGTACGGAAAGGATATAAGTAGATATTTAGAGTAATTCAGCACTCACTGTCTTGTTCCTGGGTGTCGTAAAAGACTATTAAGGGATATAATATGCAGATAATATCCATGCAAGAGAAGGAAAACTCAAAATGAAAACCCATGCCAACCGTCTGAGCATGGTATAAGCATGATATAGGTTAAATACCTTCCCACGACGGAGGAAGCCAGAGTCTAATAGTAGGACGTATACCAACCATCCATTAGCCCGTAGACATACAAAATATAAGCCTATTTGCATCCAATGAAGACGATATTGACTCGTGCAGTTGACATCCGTCACGTTATTAAAGCGCCTCTACGGAAGATCAGAGCAGGTTCTTTTAACGTGCAATATGCTGAGATGGAGACGTTTTATGATGAGCAGTAATTTTAATTGCTATTTTATTAGTCTATTTAAATTAACAATAAATAGATTTTCTTTCTTTCAATAATTGCCTACGACTTTCAAGATGTCGTTAGTCTACCTAGTATGGAGTATTCAAACGCATATTAGTTGATTCCTCAAAAATACGGCAACTGCAAATTGAATACGAGACCTATGTATGCCAGTTTGTTGATCACTTTCGGTTGCAGCTGCTATAGTTTATGTCCGTAACTCTTAAATATATGTATCGATCATTATATGAGCGAAAGAGTTGGAAGTTAAAGCTTCGTTTCACGGTAGACGGCGATCTAGCTATGTCCCTGATATTGCAGAGGTCCATGAAAGACTACTTATTCTTTACCTATAAAGCTAATTATTAGCCTGCTCTCATCCCACGAGAAGTAGTGTCATCAGTATGTTCTTAAGTTCCATGGACTCCTGTTACCCGTCATATCAGTACTTATTTCCTTCATACACAAACCCTAATTCACACAATCCATCCATCTTCTTATGTCTTGCACGATTCTTACGCATCCACATTCATATTAATAAATCTCATCATCATTGTCTCTGCTCATATACGTCCCACTGCTGGGCTCGAGCCTCCTCCAGAATGGGAAAGAAATTGATCTTACTATACCATGCTGGTCAGACAGGTTGGTATAGGGTTTTGTTTAAAGGGGTAAGATAGGGAGTGCTGAATTGTATTCTTACTCTGTCATCATACAGAAATTAATAACCTCCTTATCATATTTCTATACTGAAAGCAAAAGAAAACAATAAAAACATCTTTGTTTTACCAAAATTATCGTCATCATTCATCATTTCAGCTCATATATGTCCCACTGCTGGGCTCGAGCCTCCTCCACAATGAGAGAGATTTTGACTTTACTATACCATGCTGGTCAGACAGGTTGGTATAGAGCTTTGTTTCAAGTTTTCCTTCTCTTACATAGATGTTTTTTTTTTATTGCAAGCAGTGGCAAACGAGCAAACAGTACACCTGATGGTAAGCGTTGCTGCCGCTCAAGGACCTTTACAAAGTCGCTGCCTACCGCGAAGAAAGTGAAGAAAGTGTGAATGCGTGCAATGGGGTGCGGTAATACCAAAGGCACCACCAAAACCCACCACACGCAAACACCCTCAGAAAGTTGGGCTTCCGGCTCTCTAGCTCACCGAATGGAGCGTAGTAACAAATTGCTACTACTCAGACGTAGATTTTCTGCGAGAGCGTGGTACTACCCCGGACGGACCGGCCTGCGGCTGTAGACAGATAACTGTCGACAGTGTGGTCCTACCACTATCGTATTATATTCCTTAGTCGTCTTTTACGACATCTATGAGTGGGATAGGAAATGGTGTATTGCCTTATTCCGTAACTACACAGAAATTAATAACCTCCGTATCATATTTATACACAGAATAGATTTCTTTCAGAAGACATTTCTATATAAAAACAATAAAAATATCCTTTTTTTACCAAAATTATATGTTTTAAATTATAATCCAGATAGAAGGTTTGTGAGGTATACTATCCTATATATAACTTTAGACGTTTCAGGGTACTAACGATAAATTGTATCGAAATTCATGCGTTCAATATATGTTCGGGAAAAATATGAGACGTTGAATCGAGCGACTATAATCCAATATTGGTTCAAGGAATTACTTTTCTTTAACCGTATACCTTACTTTCATTTTAGCAGGCATTTCAAAGTAACGTAAAAAATTATGTTGCTCTGTTGTGATGGAGTAAGAATACAATTTACCATTTGCTTGTGGGTGTCGTAAAAGATGACTTTAGGCCTACGTGGTTAGGTTAGTTTTCTAATAAATAATAACGTTCCTTGATTATAACTTGTTTAGTTGTAGGTTGAACCAATACGAAGAATAGAACCTAGTTTTAACCACGTAGGATTGGCTACATCTAGTTGTGGCCAGCATAAAGAAGGCTATACCTAGTTTTAACCAAATAAAATCGACTACACCTAATATTAGCCGTGAACAAAACTGTTACACCTAGGTTTAACCATCGAAGTGCGGCTACACCTAGTTTTAGCCGGCTAGAACTAGGCGTAGCCGCACTTCGGGTATTAGCCGTAACATATATATATAAAATATTCTAAAAGGGAAATCCGTTTGTTTGTAATGTCACACAATTTATTCCACCTCACGTTCGTAGTGTTGATACAGCAAAACTTTGACCCTGTTAGTATTCCTTCCGTTTGTTCTCATGAATATCAATTTGAATTGTTTCTCCATCGCCTTACTCCGGTTTCTTAAATACTACTAACATTTAGGGTTGTAACAATTGGAGTCTTGTTACGGAGTAAGAATAGAATGTATCGCCGTTCCAACCTTTTTCATAGTTATTGTACATATAAGTAAGATGAATAGAGCCTTTTTTGGGTGGGCTATAGTCAGCACACATGCCATCTGTTCTAACTCGGGTGACGAAAGAGCGACGCGCCGGCCACTAGTACCGAGCTCCTTGACGTCCGCAATCAGCCTGGAAGATGAAAAACGGATTGCAATTTTTTTTCGAACTTTTACGGCTGAAGAGATCGCAGATCTATGCGGTGGAGTGGACATATCCTATTATCCTTCTATTATTGCCATTGATGATAAATAGCAGGTACCAGTGGCCCACTCATATTGCAAAGGAGAACAGAACAGAAGTATATATATGTACATCAGGTTATAGGTTTACAAGCCATCAACCCCGGACGGGTTGGTGTGAAAATAAAAAAAAAAAAAAAACCTGCTGCCAAGAAAAAATTATCAAACACAAACGCAATAAGTAAAAAAATATCAAATACTAGCAACTTGTCCTCGCTTCGTTTCGGTTTCAGTCGGCTTACCCGCGTAGTTCCCATTCCTGTGGGAATACCGGGATAAAATATGGAAATATAGCCTGTTACTCCCTGATATTATAGCTTTCCATTGGTGAAGGAATTTTTGAAATCGATGCAGTAGTTTCGTAGTCTATTCAATACAAACAAATCTTTCCTCTTTATAATATTGGTGCAGACAAACGCGGGCAATCAAAAATCAAATGCAAACGCAATAAAATACGTAAAAGTAGTTTTATTTATAATCTGTCTTATATAACTTATCCAAATCCACCGTTAAACATAGCTCTCACCAAGGCGGTATATCATCTTCATCTCAGTGCATACACGTCCCACTCCTCAATTATTAAAGAGAAATTGATTAACCACGCTGGTCAGATGTGTGGGTATTTTTTTTTTTTTTTTTTTTTTTAATGTGTGGGCTATGGTAAGCGCACGCGCGGTCCTGTCCCTCCGGGGCGATGAAAGGACGGCACGCGGGCCCATAACCCACCCGTACCCACGTCACCTCGTTGTTGGGCCGACCACCGGAGCAGATGTGACTTGTCATCAGTGGTCGGCCCGACGGAATACCCTTTCGTGTAACCTCACCTCTCGACGTACTGGGACGTCGGTCGCCATCGCGCGGTCAGCCTCTCTGCGGGTGACGGACAATTCACCGGTCCGATCACCCGCGGCCTCGGCTAGGGCGGCATTAGGCGCAGATACTCGCGCCTGCGCCGCCCGAGTTGCCGGCGGCGGAACGTGTCGCCGAATAGGAGCTCTACTCGCACAGGATCCGCCGCCTCCTTCCATGAGATTACGGCCTCACAGAAGGCGGCGACCGCGTCCCAGTTCCTGACGCTGTCTAGCATCTCCCTGGCGATGGTCGGCAGCGCCAGGTTGGCACCGATAATCGCGACGAGTTCACGGCGCTCTCCCTCCCATGCAGCACACTCCTCGAGCGTGTGCTGCGCCGTGTCCTCGTCGCAACTGCAGTGGTGGCAGGACGGTGTGCTCTCCCTCCTGACAATCTTGTGCAGGTACTTCCCAAAACACCCGTGCCCTGTAAGCACCTGCACCAGTCGGAAGGAAAGCACCCCGTGCGTCCGCTCCAACCACTCCATCAGCACCGGCCGGAAGGCCTCGACGGTCCTGACACCGTACCGAGGACTCTCCAGCCGGACTGCCCAACGGGCAATGACTCCTCGGCGGTGATCTCCTGCAGGGAGACCATGCCGCCGCGGGTGCGCGTCTCCAACACCCGCCGATAAATCTCGGCGAGCATCTCCGCCTCCAGGTCCCAAGGGGGAGTTCCGGCCAGGAGGCACGCTGCCTCCGTCGACACCGTGCGGTAACCGCGTATGGCCCTGACCGCCATGACCCTCTGTGGTCGCCTCAAGAGGGCCCTCAGCCGGACGGTCAGAGACCCCGCCCACACCGGTGCGCCGTACAGAGCCAGCGACCGGATCACGCCCGTGTACAGCTGTCGGCACGTAGAGCTGGGTCCGCCCACATTCGGCATCAGCCGCGAAAGGGCGGACGCCGCGCCGACAAGCCGAGGAACAAGTCGATGGAGATGCTCCCGGAACCAAAAATGCCCGTCGAGCACCAGGCCCAAGTACTTCATGTGGGCCTGGATGCTGATGGTGACCGACTTCACGGTGATCGAAGCGCCGGCGGGAGGCCCGGCGGTACGGAGGCCATGGAATAAAAGGGCCTCCGTCTTTTCCAGAGCTACCCTCAACCCTAGCGCTTCGATCCGCCTGACAATCTCCTCGGTGCCGAGAGTTGCCAGACGTGCCGCCTCCTCTAGCGTCCCACCCCGGGCTGTGACGAGTGTATCGTCGGCGTAGCAAATTACGCCCAGCCCGGTTGGGAGGCTTCCTCTCAACGCCCAGTCGTAGCCGATGTTCCACAGGGTCGGACCCAGAACCGACCCCTGTGGGACACCGCACGTCATGGGCGTTCGCACAACGTCCCCTACTCGGTCAACGTAGAGGACGCTGCGCCCCTCCAAGTAGTCTGCCACCAGCCGCCTGAGGTACACGGGCACCCCGTGATATCTCAGCCCCTCCCTGATGCAGCTGAATGGCAGACTGTTGAAGGCGTTGGCGATGTCCAGGGACACCGCCAACAGGACTCCTCCGTCGGTGACGGCCTCCGCTACCACGGCCTTCAGGCGCAGCAGGGCCGCGACCGTCGAACGCCCTCGCCGAAAACCAAACTGGGCGTCCGACAAATCGGGCCCGACCCCGACTAGGTGCCGCTCGATGCGGGCAGCCAACACCCTCTCCAGCAGCTTGCCCGTATCATCGAGCAGCACGATGGGCCTATAGGCCGAGGCTGACTCTGGAGTCCGTCCCGGCTTCGGCAGGAGAACCAGCCTCCCCTCTTTCCAGCACCCAGGGCACTGCCCGGACGTCAAACAAGCGTCGAACAGTCCCCTGAGGCGTGGTCCCAGGTGCTCGAGGACCAGGGCCAGCACACGGTTCGGAATACCGTCGGGCCCGAGGGCGGTGGATTTGATTCGCATACGCGCCACCGCCACGGAGCCGGAAATGGGGGTGGCCCCATTTCCGGCTCCGTGATGGGCGGAGCACTTTCATCGTCGGCCTCCCGGTCACTGTCCGGCGAAGCCATGACCGGGGGCGTGTGCTCCGCCCGCTGTAGAAAGAGGTCCTCGATAACTCTGGTGAGGAGGCTGGGCTGGAGAGTCTCGGTGAGGGGGGGGCCCCGCCCGCGGAGCTTGTTCAGCACCGCGAGGTAGGGGCGACCCCAGGGGTCACGCTCGAGACTGTCCAGCATCTCCCGCCGACTAACGTCCTTGGCGGTACGGACGGCCAGCCTGAAGGCAGACCGCGCACTACGGTAAGCCTCGTACAGCTGGCCCTCCCGCTCAGCGTCGCGGTGACGCGCTCGGCTGCGGGTGTAAGCCCTCCGGGCACGTATGCACGCGACCCGAAGGTCCGCCAATTCTCGGGACCACCAGGGGACCGCATTCTTCGGAAGCAGACGCCGCACACGGGGCATGGCCGCATCGCAGATCTGCGTTAACGCACAGCGGATGCGGCCAGCCTCGGCATCCACCCCGTCCGCCTGGGGCGGTGAGGACAGCCACGACTGAACGATGGCTGCCTCCGCCAACAGGTCCCGATCCAATCGACCCACAGCCCACCGCGGAAATGCGGGAGCTCCGTCCGCCGTGTGACCCCTGCTGGGCTGCAGGAGGGTCCGGGAGACCTCTATCCGGATGTATCGGTGGTCGGATAGGGTCTCAACCTCCTCCTGGACGCACCAGCTCCTCACACGTGCTGCGACATTAGGGCTAGCGAACGACAAGTCCACTATCGATCCGCCCTGCTGCTGCACGCACGTTTGCACCGAGCCCCTGTTCAGCAAACAGAGGCCCAGTGCCGCCGCCCACTCTTCGACCGCCCGCCCGCGGTCATTCGTCCTGGGGGACCCCCATGCCGTGGACTTGGCGTTGTAGTCCCCCAGAACGAAGACTTGGCGCGGTGCCAGTCGCCGTATCGAGGCCCCCAGGATGGTGAGGAAGGCCCCGAAATCCGTCGCGCTCCTGTTAGGGGAGAAGTAAACACCAAATAGCGTAACCTCTCCCCATTCCGCCGCGACATACCCATCGCCCCTGTCCTTGAGCAACAAGGGCGGGGAATGCCATGACGTAGAGGCGACGATTGCCACAGAGCCGTCACTGCTGCCCAGCCAATTGGGCCGGTCAGGCACCACGTACGGCTCCGCGGCTACGGCTGCACCGATTAACCACTCCGCCATGGCTTGCAGGAAAACGTCCTGTGCCTCGGCGGCGTGGTTGAGGTTGGCCTGCAGGAGGTGGTAAGATTCGGCCGCCATTAGTGGGCCGTATCCATCACCTCCTCCACGCTGGCAGGCGATCAGGTCGCGCTAGGGGCGGGAGCGGCCGGGGTCGTCAGGCCGCTCCGCCCCTTTGGGGCCGAAGCCGGGGGTCTGCACTCCCTGCCCCCCATGCGGTGTTTTGCGGGCCTATTGCCCGCCGCACACGCGGGGCAGTGGGGAGTGGCGGCGCACGATGCCGCCTTATGCCCGGGTTGACCGCAGCGGAAACAAAGGTCGCTGCAGTCAAAGCAGTTAGTGCATGTCGGCCGAGTGTGTCCGACCGCCATGCACTTGTAGCACCTCGCAGGCCGGGACTCTAGCACGGACACCCGTGCCGAGCTCCAGCCCACGAGGAGCCTGCCTGAGTCGGCCAGTTGCTTGGCCGACTCCACCGAGCACTGCACCCAGGCAGCACCGACGCCGCCCGGACCAGGGCGGATGGCGCCAATTCGGACGATGTCCACGGGACACCCGGTTTTCGAGACGATGGCCTCCCGGATGTCATCCACCGTGACGGAGTCGTCCAGACCCGCGACGCGTAGTTCTGCGCACTTTACGGGTCTGACGATTTTGACGCCACCCTCCTCTGCGAACAAACCCCTCAACTTGGCCGCCATGCTATCGGCCGTCTTGGCGCCCTCGGCCCCAGGGAACTCTAAAATCCGAGCCCCTATCCGGGCCTTGCGGGTCCTGGCTTCAACGCCTCCTAAATCGGAGACGTCAAGCTCCCGCCGGGCGCGACGTAAGACGGCCTCATAGCTGAGGCCGTTTTCGGCCGCCTCAGGCAGCACGGTAATCACCACCGCGGCTGACTTTGGCGGCCGGAGCCTCCTGCGCGACCTCTTGTTTCCGGCTCCTGCCTTTGGAGCGGAGGCTTTGGCGGCGGTTTTGGCCTCCGCTCTTCTCTTCTGGCCGCGACTCTTTCGGCTGCGCTCGGCCGTCTGCCAACCCTCTTCAGGCGCAGCAGGGGTGCCAGGCACAGCAGTCACGGCCGAGGCTGCATTGGCCGCCGCCGGCGGTGCATTCGCCGGCAGCGGCTGAGGTCCGGCCTTGGCAGGAGCTGGTGCCACCTTCTTCTTCGCGGCGGGTCCTTTGGGCTTCGGCCCAGCAACAGCCGCAGCGTAGCTTCCTACGCGCCCTCCCTGGCAGGGTAGCGCGGTAGGGGCTGACGCCACGACCTTCGGCCTGTCCGCAGCGAGGGGCGGCTGGAGGCGGGGCTCCGGAGGCAGAGACAATCTCTCCTCCAGAGCCGCCATGCGCGCGTCGAGCATTTTGCCGACAACCTCCACTACGGCGCGCATGGTCTGGTCCGGCACGCCGTCCACTGCGGGCAGCGGGATCACTTCGGCCGGCTGGGCCCTCTGGCGACTCGCCGCAGCGCGAGTTGGCGCAACGGGGACGGCGGGGGCGGCCGCAGGGCCGACGCTTGTCGGCGGCGAGGTCTTCGCCAGCTGCGCGACCTGGCTCCGCAAGTCGGCCATTTGTCTTGCCAACTCGCGGTTCGCCTTCTGCACCGCCGACAGCTCTTTTCGTAGCGCCTTGTTTTTCTCCTGCAGGCCTGAGACCTCACCACTAAGGCGGGTGTTTTCAGCCTGCAGGGTGGCCACATTGGCAGCTCGGGGGTCGCCACCTACAGCGGACTCAGCAGCCGCCATGTCGGTGGGAGGGATGTCTGACAACACCCTCATCATCCTCGCAGCAGCCGCCTCATTTGCCCGCTTCTGGGCCTCAGTCCCCCGTACTGCGCCGGCCGGCGATGGCGTCACCGACCTTGCCGCCACTACTGCGCCCCCTCGTCCCCTGCGAGAGGCCGGAACTTTGGGAGGAGGCATGATGGTGCCACTACCCTCGGAGGATCCCGAACTTCCACCCTCGTTCAGGGGGCGCTTCCGCACCTTTGAGGGGAGGACCTCCTCCCTGACTGCCGCCGTCAGGACCGACGCCAGAGACTGCGATGACTCAGCGACGGTCTCAGCAGCCGACATGCTGCCGCCTTCGGTATCCGACGGCCCTGCGGCATTGCCGCCCTCGTCCGTCGACTGCTCCACGGTCGCGTCGGTCTCCGCCGTCGCAATCCTGCCTGCGTCAGAGACGCTGGCGTCACTGAGCGAAACGTCAGCAGTACGCATTGCCTTCAGCTCCGCCCGTCGCTTCTGCGCTGCGCGCCGTCTGGCGCGCTCCGTTGCAGGGGTGGGTTTCCCCCCCCTCTTCTTCTTTCGGGCCTCAATTTTCGCCGGGCCCTCGGCTGATTTGGATGCCTCCAGTACGGAACTGCAGTCCGACGAGGCATCCAGGTCTTCTAAGCCAGTTTTGCTGTAGCTTGGCTGGGCTTTATTGTGGGAACAAGACTCCCCATTCTTGGTTTTGGGCATCTCACCCCTCCTGTCTGCATCAATGTTTGTTGAGAAATCCATATAGTTCCCACGAGTAAGGGAGAAGAATTCCAGAGAGCAGTCCAAGGAATTGTCGCTCGTGCCCAGGGTACACCACGCGGAGGTTTCTGGCGTAGCACCCCGATGTGTTGGTATAGAGTTTTGTTTCAAGTTTTCCTTCTCTTGCATAGATATTATATCCCTTAATCGTTTTTTACGACACACATGGGCAAGATCCCCTCGGCGGTGAAATGTATTCTTACTTTATCACCGCACAGAAAGGTGGTATAAACTACAATATAATCATAACGTTAAGAAGATTGACAGTTCGTGTTAACAACACGTTTTCTAGGAGAAAAATGTAGAAGAAAAAAGAAAAACGTTTCTAGGAGAAAGAAAACATATTTTATTCGAAGCCGTAACACCACAATTTACATAACTAGTTATATACATGTGGAATATAAATTAAAATACTAAAAAAGAATACGTAGACACTATTATTCATAACGAAAACTCATTAACTCAAAGCAAAAATAGCAAAAGTGTGCGATCTGTTATAACTATAACTCTTCCCTGTTTCCCTTAGCTTTCCTCTTTCCTGCTGCATCATCATTTTCTAGGCTCTCGCCTCCCGCGCATCCCACATATCCATCAGTCCGGTCACAAATCCCGTTCGCGCTGGTCGATTTGTAATTAAAAATCATTGTACTAATTTTATAATATATTAAATGTGTCTGTGCCATTAAAATCTTTTTTTTAAAAACTAATCTTCAAGAACCCGAATAACATTTGGTGGCAGCGGTGGGATTTTTAAAAAATCCTCGGAACGCCTCGAAAGTTAGTGACAGTGAAAAAAAAATTTTTTTGCTAAAATCGTTGAGAAGACCAGTGAACAATAATTAAAATCTACCGGACTCTGAACTAAAAAAATCCACTGTATCACTTTGTTTCAAGACTCTTTCCTACCGAGCTATTTGGTGGAAACCCATTACACCCTGAAGAGACTTCTCATACTCTCTGGTGTCGCTGTATTCTACTACATACTACTACCACCGTGCGCTACTACAGTTACTACTCATCTATCACCGTATCCTGAGTTTTGCATAAGAAGAAAGCCTGGACCCTACTACCATCTCATACTGGAACATCGAGTGACTTCAAGGTGATAATGTTGCAGCTATTCCTGTGAGTCATAAACTTTTATTGTGATTATTCATAGTTTCCGTGACTCGTAACCTGTTTTATTTTTACATATTTGTACTTCGAATACGTTTAGAAGCTTTTAATTCTACTTATATACTTACCATTTATATTTAAATATCTTAATTATAAGAACATACACCGTAGAGATTTATTTAATAACAGTTACAATAAGTTATTTCATCGTCGAGCTACCGCTTGCCGCCCACGCGTCGCTTTCTAGAAACTGATAACACCGTCCTGCATCCGAGTCACTGTGCATCTTTTAAGAATATTTTAATAACTTAGTTATAACCCCGACTTCTATTATAACTTATTTTGTTAACGTTTATGTCTAAACATACAGAAGTTAAAGTAGAGGAACCGCCATCCAAAATGTCGGAAATTGATTTAAACGTACTTATTAAATTTATTGGAACTTTTGACGGCTCTAGGGACACCCTGATACCTTTTTTAAATAATTGCAGAAATGCAATTAACTTAGCTTCTACCTCTCAGCAAGATATCCTCTTTAAATACATCTTAAGTAGGCTTACTGGCAAAGCCGAATCGGTATGCGCCATAAAAGAATTTACAAAATGGTCCCAATTAGAAGACTACCTTAAAACACAATTCGGCGATAGGAAACAGTACGCTCATTTGCTGGCTGACCTCCAAACTTGTAAACAGGGTCCTAATGAAAATATCAGCCAATACTCTTTGAGAATAGAGTCTTGCTTAGCTAAACTGCTTACCGAAATTAATATTTCCATTCCTACTAGGAAAAAAGACGAATTATCGGGCCGAGTAGCCACAATGCAAGATTTAGCCCTAAATAGGTTTATGATGGGTCTCGATTTAAGATTGGCAACGGTTGTTAGATGCCGTGACCCATCCACTTTAAACGAAGCTATAAATTTTGCTATAACTGAGGAAAAAATTCTAGGTATAACGTATAAGAAACCTTCGTTCTCGTCTTCGTTCAACCAACAAAATTTATTTAGACCAAATCATAACTCATCCTTCACACGGACTCAAGGTCAAACCAATTCTCCTAGACCTCAAGGTCAATTCTATACTAGATTCCAAAATCAACCTGGGCCCTCCAATATTCAAGCACCAGTCTGTAGGTATTGCAAAAATATCGGACACACATTGGAGAACTGTCGCAAGAGGCAATTTAATCAACAAAAACGTAACCAAAATACAAACTTCTCCAATAATAATAATCAAAATTGGGCAGTGCATAATATCACCTACCCAAATACTACTGATCAGCAATACGAAGAGAATGGCCACGACACAGTTGACAATACTTTAAACGAATAAAATTTCCTGAAGAGTGTCGCGCAGGAAATCCCAATGCGAAAGTCGATACTAAATCCACCGAATCCACTGAATCTACTAAATCCACTGACTCTACTAAATCTACTAAATCCACTGAATGTACTAAATCTACTAAATTCACTGAATCTACTAAATCCACCGAATCTACTAAATCCACTGAATCTAATAAATCTACTAAATTCACTGAATCTGCTCTGTTCTCTGTACCTACTAAATCTACTAAGTCCACTAATACCACTGACTCTACTAAATCCTCTGCACCTACTAATTCCGATCCTTTAACTAATTACGCTATACCCACTAACCCTCCTAAAACTACTAAATCTTATATAAGTACTAAACCAACATTAACTACTACCTCTGCTAGATTAATACCTACCAAACTCCATTTATCTTCTACAACTTCTAATTTACCTACACCTGAAAACGGAACTGAAATATTTAAAATTAATACTCCTTGTAAAGTTCTATTTCCTGTCGTGCAAATCCTCTCCCCTGTATCCCAGAATCCACTAACTCTATTAGTTGACTCTGGAGCATCTGTGAGCCTGATCAAATCAACATGCCTGCAGAACGCACCCATACTCGTAAAGGAACCTATCAATCTGAAGGGCATTGAACCTGGTGACCATAGTTCCACGAAAACATTAGGTCATTTGCTATTAGAAATGCATTTAATTGAAAATAAAAAATCAAGTATTACATTATTTCACAAATTCCATGTTATTAACGAAATTCACCTTCCGTTTGACGGTATAATTGGAACTGATCTATTGAATTCTTTTAGTTGCAAAATCGACTATAATTTAAACACTCTTACTATTAAAGATATTCACATACCATTACAACTTCATGAACCAGTCTATTATCTTCCTCCTAGATCCGAAACGATGATCGAATGCTCAGTTTCCAACTCTAATATTAAGGAAGGGTTAGTACTTGACCAAAATCAATTTAAAGACGTACTAATTGCCAACTGTTTAGTAAAGGTTAAAGAAAATAAAAGAATTAACATCTCGGTTATCAACACCTCTGACTCAATCGTAACACTTAAATCTAACTTAAACATACCTCTTATCCCTTTAAACTCAGAAGGAATCGATTACTTGCCTATCAATTCTATTACAAAACATCAACGTGAAGACACTGACTCTTACCTCCGTACCCAAGAGGTACTAAATCTCCTGCGAACTAAACACCTAAACACTGAAGAAGCCAATGCATTACATGACATATGCTCCGAGTATTCAGATATCTTTCATATCCCGGGAGATCAACTCACATTCACCACTGCAGTAAAACACGAAATCAGAACCTCTTCTCAAAATCCTATACACGTAAAATCTTATCGCTTTCCAGAAATTCACAAACCCGAAGTGGCCAAACAAATAGATCAAATGCTAAATCAAGGTATAATAAAACCATCTATGTCTCCCTGGTCTTCACCGATCTGGGTGGTACCTAAGAAATTAGACGCTTCAGGTGAGAGAAAATGGCGAGTAGTCATAGACTACCGTAAGCTTAACGATGTCACTGTAGGAGATAGTTACCCTTTACCACAGATATCTGAAATCTTAGATCAACTTGGGCAAAGTAAATATTTTTCAACCCTTGACCTCGCGTCAGGATTTCACCAGATCCTCATGGATGAACAGGATGCTTCTAAAACCGCCTTCAGCGTACCCCAGGGCCATTACGAATTCACTCGTATGCCATTTGGTCTAAAAAACGCACCAGCTACTTTCCAACGGCTCATGAACACAGCACTCGCTGGCCTTCAAGACATTCGGTGCTTTGTGTATTTAGATGACGTAGTTATTTACTCCCACGACCTTGCCAGTCACGTAGAAAATCTTGAATTAGTCTTTAAACGTCTCAGAGAATTCAATCACAAACTTCAACCGGATAAATGCGAATTTCTTCGGCGTGAAGTAGCTTACTTCGGGCATGTAATCACAGAAGAAGGTGTAAAACCTAACCCCGGAAAAGTTGAAGCCGTTACTAAATTTCCTACTCCGAAATGTCCTAAGGACATTAAATCCTTCTTAGGTCTCGTGTCTTACTACCGCCGATTCATTCCAAATTTTTCAAAGATTGCTAAACCTCTAACTCAACTCTTGAAAAAAGATGTTCAATTTCTATGGGAAAACCAACAACAAGTCGCTTTTGACGAACTCAAATATAAACTCACTTCAGCTCCAGTCTTAATATATGCCGACTTTTCTAAACCTTTCACTTTAACTTGTGACGCTTCTAACTACGCAATAGGCTCAGTTCTCTCACAAGGTCCAAAAGGTCAAGAAAGGCCCATAGCTTTTGCATCCAGGACACTTAACAAAAGCGAATCCAATTACAACACAACTGAAAAGGAACTTCTGTCTATCCTCTTTGGTTGTAAAACATTCCGTCCGTATCTATATGGGCGCAAATTTAATATCATCACTGATCACCGTCCACTCACCTGGCTAATGAACCATAAGGATCCAGGGAGTAAATTACAAAGATGGCGTCTCAAACTCTCTGAATATGAATACGAAATTACCTATCGGAAAGGAAAATTAAATGCCGCCGCTGACGCTCTATCACGATACCCAGTAAACCCCATAGATAATATTGATCCTATGAATATTGACGATTATATTAGTCCATTTGATGATGGTCTCAATGTAGATTTCAGTCCTCTCAACTCACCTGACAGCATCCAACAACCAACACCCGACATTTTAAACATACCAATCCCTGAAATTACTAATAACGAGTTTAACACACCTTCAACCTCCCGTCTCTTATCTAACCCAAACGCTGACCAACCCTCAACATCTCGGGTTGATCCTAATACAAACAATTTACTATCAGAGCAACACAACGATAACCCTTCACCTACAAATTCTTCGATTCCAGACAGCGTCTCCTCTAACGATCTTGAAAATATACAAAATGCTATAATCAGTAATAATTATTCTCAATTCTTAAAAACAATGAACAGCAAAACCTTTGCCTCTGATGCGAAAATTCTGGAAAGTAACACTAGTATCCTTAAAAGTAACGACAAAGTAATAATTATACCCACATCTATTGATCTTGACGAAACTAACCCCTATGTCGAAGAAATTTTAAGTAGCATAGAAAACAAAAATGAAATTTTAAACAAAGAACGCACTTTATATTCATTTCTAGATTTTATCCATAATGGCCGCCGCATCTTTTTTCTTTTTACTAAAGTCTACCACTTCGATAATGCAAGCTATGAAGGTATATATACCTCTCTAAGAAATCTACGTAATACCTTAATCCAACAACCTACAACGTCCATAAGCGTAACTGACTTCAAAAATCCTTTCGAAGCTCATTCCTATACAAAACTATATAATATCATTCTATTTCTATTCCACAATACTAACATCCTTGTCTCTATTCACCGTAACACAATCATATTTCCATCTCTCAGTGAAATCAAGAAGATCTTACACGAGAATCATGATATCCCTATTGCTGGGCTTCTAGGAAGTACTAGGATGCTGAAACGAATTCAAGAAAAGTATAATTGGAAAGGCATGCGTAACGATGTTGAAACATATGTAAAGTCTTGTAAACTTTGCCAAGAAAATAAAGCATTCAGACAAATTCACAAAGCTCCTATGCAAATCACCACGACCTCAACAGCTCCTTTCCAACGTTTAGCAATGGACATAGTAGGACCTTTACCCGAAGCAGGACCAGCTAAACTAAAATATATCTTAACGCTACAGGACGATTTAACTAAATATTCTTTAGCGTATCCTATCCGATCAATAACAGCAGAAGAAACCAGCGAATGTCTTTTACATTTTGTATCTTTATTCGGTATACCAAAGGTTATTCTAACAGACCAAGGTACTAATTTTACTGCGGATCTTTTCAAAAAAACATGTGACCACCTGAAAATTAAACAGCTATGGTCAAGCGCTTACCACCCACAAACGCAGGGTGCTCTTGAACGCAGCCATTCGACGCTTAAGGAATATCTCAAATCATTTGTCAATGAAGACCAAAATAATTGGCCACGTTATGTGTACACTGCTATCCTAACTTATAATACTAATGTTCACTGCACAACTAACTATACACCCTATGAACTCGTATTCGGACACAAACCCTTCATACCTGACTCTATCTATGACACACGCTCTGATGCTACATATCCAGAATACCTTAAAATGCTCTGTCACCGCCTCAAATTATCCCGAAATATAGCTACCGACAATATCCAAAGATCTAAAGAAAGATCAAAAAATTACTACGACAATCACACAAGATCTGTAAAGTACAATTTAGGAGATCTTGTCTACCTAAAAAATCATTTACGCCTCAGGAAAGCTTTATTCCCTTTATGGAAAGGCCCCTATAAAATCATAAAAGTACATAATAATAATACTGTAACTCTATTGATAAACAGAAAACACGTAAGACACCACTTTGACCAAATCAAACCTGCTAATTCTAACTCTGTCTAAATATACCTACCCATTCAATAGTATCTTCGATTTTCTTTTCAGAATTACTCTGTCAATAAAATTTATCATTGCAACACCACAGGAACTCATTCAACCAGTCAACAATAATCCTGGTATCCTCTTCGACTCCTCTGGAACAGTAAAGATTATAAAAGACCACTGTCACATAATAATGCCTATAGATATATCATTTATAACATCTCATATTGAAAATATAAAAAGCGTTTTTGGAACATTACGTTACTTGTGCCAACAGAGCGAATCAATCAATAATAATGAATGTAATAATATGCTACAACCATTAGATGCTTTGTTTAATGATATTGTCCGCGACTACAATTCTATTTCACATCTTTTACCTACTTATTCGAAAAGAGCCGCCTGGTTTTCAGCTGTCGGTACAGTATTTAAACACATATTTGGAACTTTGGACGAAGACGATGCACAAAAATACAGTCGAGCTATTAGAAAATTACAAACATCTAACAAAGACTTAGCCGCAAGTCTTAACCGGAACATTTTTATTTCGAAAACCGCGATCTCTAACTTCAATTCTTCGATTTTAGAATTAAATAAAAATCAGTTCTTACTAAACGACGCGATGGAAAAAGTGTCTCTTTTTGTTAAAAATATCTCTGAGATTATCAATTCCATAAACTTTAGAAATAATATAAATGAGATTATTGATGTATTACAAGCCAATTTGTTAACATTATCATATAAGGTAGAAGATATTGTAAATAGTATTTTATTTGCAAAGAGTAACACTTTGCACCCATCAATCCTGACTTCGACAGAATTGTTTCATGAGATAATCAGTAGTTTTAAGAATTTACCTAAGTATAAGGAATTTCCTGTAGAATTAACTTTAGACAATATTTACCTGTTAATAAATTTATCGGATTTAATAACATATTACTTAGATAACAAATTAATATATGTCTTGAGAATACCCATGGTTGACTTAATTAGTTATAATCTATATAAAAATGTACCCATACCAGTACCTCATGATAAAAACATACCTAGCTCTTTTGCTATGATAGTTTCTTCTAAATCTTACATCGGTCTTAGTGAAGACAGAAAAACTTATTTTAGTATAGATAACTTAGATATATGTAAAATAATTATAAGTAAACATTTTATATGTAAGTCAATCGATGTATATAACGTCGCCACTAATCCTAGCTGTGAAACTGACATTATGACAAAAGCTGTAGAAGTCGTACCCGACAAATGTAAAACGAGTTTCATCTTTGGCAATATCGACGTATGGCATAAATTAAATGGCAATAGATGGATTTTTGTACAATCAAACCCTGTCAGATTAACTATTCAATGTGATTCTAATGTAACAGATAATGTCATTTCAGGAACTGGCATTCTCACTTTAAAACCCAACTGTATTGCGTTTTGTAAAGAAACTAAGCTCGAAGCACAAGAGAATTTCAGAATTATTACCAATCCTATCACCTCAGATTTTAATATCATTAAAAATACCTGCTGTAATATAGAAAGATTCTCACGACTAAAATTTAATATAAGCTCTTCTAGCATTAAGAGTATTAACCTGGATAACTTGAAGCTACTTAATAACTTACCTGAACAGATTTACATTGACAAAGATGATATACTACCTCCCGAAGACATTTTCAATTACACAGGGTTCTCTCTAAGCCTAATAGCTATAATAATAGTTTTAAGTTTAGCTCTGTATTATTTTAAAACGAATAAGTCTTTATTTTGTAAAAAGTTAGTTATAAATCAACCAGCTCGCGAAAACATACCTATTTCAACCCCGAATACTCCACCACAGTTACGTATTTGATATAATTGCTCTAACCTCTCTTTCTTTCTTCTCCAACCTTAATTTCAAACTCACTTAACCGTGAGTTTTCTTCTGTTGGGGGAGGTGTTATAACTATAACTCTTCCCTGTTTCCCTTAGCTTTCCTCTTTCCTGCTGCATCATCATTTTCTAGGCTCTCGCCTCCCGCGCATCCCACATATCCATCAGTCCGGTCACAAATCCCGTTCGCGCTGGTCGATTTGTAATTAAAAATCATTGTACTAATTTTATAATATATTAAATGTGTCTGTGCCATTAAAATCTTTTTTTTAAAAACTAATCTTCAAGAACCCGAATAACAGAACGCGGACAATAACACTCGTTCATTCTGAAAATCATAACTGCCCGTCAGCCGTCACTCAAGCGTGACACACACGATGCGACGATCACACGTACCGTTGTGTGAACTGTCGCGACGATAGTTCGATGACCAAGCAAACTTTGCGACTTTTTCGTATCAATTTTCCCTCAAACTCGAAGCAGAGTTGGTAACGTCATATTCTTGACTGTCGACGCCACTATTTCTAGCGCCATCTAGTGACATCTAACGAAGATGATCCGAACTCTACGAATTTTTTTCTAACAATGGTGGTGGCAAACGAGCATGCTGCACACCTGATGGTAAGTGACAAACAAGTGAGCGATGGTTGAAGATAGTTTGTTTTTCTTTTTCAGCTATTCAAAATTCTTGTACGGTTAACGATTGCCTGTACGCAATTTCATGTAAAACTTTCAAATTCAAACATTAAACGAAAATTATACCAAGAAATTCTACGACCTAAAGTTTTCTGAATAGTGACCCATTACCAGATAAATAAATACAATTAAAGGTACAGGACTCCTACATCAAGCTTCCTTCAAAAGATATCTGGTTGAGCTAAATTTCGTAGGAGCCTTGTAAGAGCGATAGTTAATCTCATGGGTCATCTTCGGAGATGTGGTTCCAAGGAAAATCGGCTATTTTTTTTTTTTTTTTTGTGGTTGGGCCGCGGTCGGCGCGCCTCCGCACCACTCCGTCCGGGGCGACAGAGGGGCTTAAGCACGCAACTCCCGCAACCCACCCGAAAACCACCTCGCCTTCGTCATTGGGCCGACCACCGGAGCAGGTTTACTTGTCGTCAGTGGTCGGCCCGACGGAATACCCCCTACGCGGGGTACCCTCCCATCGACCGACGTCCCCCCCTCGGGGAGGACGTCGGTCTTTCCTCACGCGGTCGGCCTCTCGGCGGGTGACGGACTAATCCCCGGTCACGTCACCCGCGGCCTCGGCTAGGGCGGCATGAGGCGCAGATAGTTGCGCCTGCGCCGCCCCAGTCGCCAGCGGCGGATTTCCTCATCGAGGCTGCGCTCCACGCGCAGACGATCCGCCGCCTCCTTCTGCGAGATCACTGTCTCGCAGAAGGCTGCGACCGCGTCCCAGTTCCTGACGCTGTCGACCATCGCCCTAGCGATGGACGGCAGCGTCAGGTCGGCACCGATGATTGCGACGAGTTCACGGCGCTGCACTGCCCAAGCCGCGCAGGCCTCGAGCGTGTGGCGCGCCGTGTCCTCGTCGCAATCGCAGTGGTGGCAGGACGGTGTACTCTCCCTCCTTACGACCCTGTGCAGGTATTTGGCGAAGCTCCCGTGCCCCGTCAACACCTGCACTAGTCGGAAGGAGAGCACCCCGTGCCGCCTTTCCAACCACTGCATCAGCACCGGCCGGAAGGCCTCCACGGTTCGCACCCCGAACCGAGGCCTCTCCAGCCGGACTGCCCAACGGGCAATGACGTCTCGGCGGGCGTCGACGCGCCAGGCGGTGAGATCCCTTAACGAGATCACACCGACCTCCCCGCGCTCCCCCGACACCCGCTGATACAACTCGGCGAGCATTTCCGCCTCCAGGTCCCACGGGGGAGTCCCGGCCAATAGGCACGCTGCCTCCATCGCCACCGTGCGGTATCCGCGGATGGCCCTGACCGCCATGACCCTCTGTGGTCGCCACAGAAGGGCCCTATGTCGGACGGTCAAGGACCCCGCCCACACCGGTGCGCCGTACAGGGCCATCGACCGGATGACCCCCGTGTACAGCCGTCGGCACGTAGCGCTCGGTCCGCCCACGTTCGGCATAAGCCACGATAGGGCGAACGCCGCGCCGACGAGCCGCGGAGCGAGCCTGCGGAAATGCTCCCGAAACCACCATTGCCCGTCGAGCACCAGGCCCAAGTACCTCATATGGGCCCGGATGTCAACCGATCGGACGGTGATCGAGGCGCCGATGGGAGGGCTCATAAGGCGCCCATGGAACAAGAGGGCCTCCGTCTTGTCCAGGGCGACCCTCAACCCCAGCGCCTCGATCCGCCTGACGACCTCTTCGGTGCCATAGGTCGCCAGGCTTACCGCCTCTTCTAGCGTCCCACCGCGGGCTGTGACGAGCGTGTCGTCGGCGTAACAAATCACGCCCAGCCCGGGCGGGAGGCTCCCCCGCAACGCCCAGTCGTAGCCGATGTTTCACAGGGTGGGTCCGAGGACCGACCCCTGTGGGACACCGCACGTCATGGGCGTTCGCACAACGTCCCCTGCTCGGTTGGTACAGAGGACGCTGCGCCCCACCAAATAGTCTGCCACTAGCCGCCTCAGGTAAGCTGGCACTCCGTGATACCGGAGCGCCTCCCTGATGCAGCTGAATGGCAGACTATTGAATGCGTTGGCGATGTCTAGGGACACCGCCAACAGCACTCCCCCACCGGTGACGGCCTCAGTCGCCACGGCCCTCAGGCGCAACAGAGCCGCGATCGTCGAACGACCCCTCCTAAACCCAAACTGGGCGTCCGACAGATCGGGCCCCGTGCCGACGAGGTGCCGCTCGATGCGGGCAGCTACCACCCTCTCCAGTAGCTTGCCCGTGTCATCGAGCAGCACGATAGGCCTGTAGGCCGAAGGCGACCCCGGAGACCGTCCCGGCTTCGGCAGGAGCACCAGCCTTCCCTCCTTCCAGCACCCAGGGAACCGTCCGGTCGCTAAACACGCGTCGAACAGCTCCCTGAGGCGGGGACCCAGGTGGTCGAGGACCAGGCCCAACACGCGGTTTGGAACACCGTCGGGCCCGGGGGCGGTGGACTTTGCGCACATGCGCGCCACCACCACTCCCATCTCGGGTTCCGTGATGGGCGGAACACTGTCGTCGTCGGCTTCCCGGTCAGTGTCTGGCGGAGCCATGACCGGGGGCGTGTGTTCCGCCCGCCGCGGGAACAGGTCCTCGACGACCCGGGTGAGAAGGCTGGGCTGGAGAGTCTCGGTGAGGGGAAGGCCCCGCGCGCGGAGCTTATTCAGCACCACGCGATAGGTGCATCCCCAGGGGTCACGGTCGAGACCGTCCAGCATCTCCTGCCGACTGACGTACTTGGCGGAGCGGACGGCCAGCCTGAAGGCCGACCGCGCATTGCGGTAGCCCTCATACAGCAAGGCCTCCCGCTCCGCGTCGCGTTGGCGCCGCCGGCTGCGGGTGTAGGCCCTCCGGGCGCGAATGCACGCGGCCCGGAGATCCGCCAGCTCCCGGGACCACCAGTGGACAGCCCTCCTCGGGGGCGGACGCCGTACCCGGGGCATGGCCGCATCGCAGATCTGCGTCAACGCACTGCGGATGCGGCCAGCCTCGGCGTCCACCCCGTCCGACTGGTAGGCAGAGGACAGCCACGAGTAAACGATGGCTGTCTCCGCCAGCTGGTCCCGGTCTAAGCGACCCACAGCCCATCGCGGGAACGCAGGACGTCCATCCGCCCCGTGACCCCTGCTGGGCGTCGGGATTACCGGGGAGACCTCCATCCGGATATACCGGTGGTCCGACAAGGTCTCCACCTCCTCCACGACGCGCCAGCTCCCCACGCGTGCGGCGACCTCGGGGCTAGCGAACGAAAGGTCCACTATCGACCCGCCCCGTTGTCGCACGCACGTATCCACCGAGCCCCTGTTCAGCAAACAGAGGCCCAGTGCCGCCGCCCACTCCTCGATCGCCCGTCCTCGGTCGTTCGTCCAGGGAGACCCCCACGCCACGGACTTGGCGTTGAAGTCCCCCAAGACGAAGACCTGGCGCGATGCCATTCGCCGTAACGAGGCCTCCATGATGGTGAGGGAGGCCTCGAAATCGGTCACACTCCAGTTAGGGGAGAGATAGACTCCGAGGAGCGTAATCTCCCCCCAGTCCGCCGCGACGTATCCGACGCCCCTGTCCCTAAGGGTCAGAGGCGACGAAGGCCACGACGTGGAGGCGACGATTGCCACGGTGCCATCGGTGCTACCCAACCAGTTAGGCCGGTCGGGCACCACGTACGGCTCCGCGGCTACGGCTACTCCTATCAACCACTCCGCCATGGCTTGCAGGAACACGTCCTGCGCACCGGCGGTGTGGTTGAGGTTGGCCTGAAGGAGACGAATGGATACGGGGTCCATTAACGGTCCGTATCCATCGTCACCTCCTCCGCGCTGACGGGCGATCGGGCCGCGCTCGGAGCGGGGACTGGCCCGGTCGATGGGCCGTCCCGCCCCTTCGGGGCCGATGCCGGGGATCTGCAGTCCCCAGAGCCCATGCGGTGTTTGGCAGGCCTATTGCCTGCCGCACACGCGGGGCAGTGGGGCACCGCAGAGCACGATGCCGCCTGGTGTCCGGTCTGACCGCAACGGAAACATAGCCCGCTGCAGTCAAAGCAGTTTTTGCATGTCGGTCGGGTATGCCCGACCGCCATGCATTTGTAACACCTCGCGGGCCGGGGCTCTAGCACGGTTACCCGCGCCTAGCTCCAGCCCACGAGGAGCCTGCCTGAGTCGGCCAATTGCTTGACCGACTCCACCGGACACTGCATCCAGGCAGCACCGACGCCGCCCGGACCAGTGCGGATGGTGCCAATCCGGACGGTGTCCGAGGCACATCCGGTACCCGCCATAATGGCCTCCCGGACGTCCTCCGCCGTCACGGAATCGTCCAAGCCCGTCAGGCGCATCTCTGCGCACTTGACAGGCCTGGCGATCCGGACACCATCCTCCGGCCCGAACAGCCCCCTCAACATCGTGGCCAAACTATCGGCCGTCTTCGCGCCCTCGGCCCCAGGGAACTCGAGTATTCGAGCCCCTGTCCGGGCCTTGCGGGTCCTCGCCTCGACGCCCCCGATACCGGAGACGTCCAGCTCCCGCCGGGCTCGTTTTAGGACGGCCTCATAGTTGAGGCCCCTCTCAGCCGCCTCAGGTAGCACGGTGATGACCACCGCAGCCGTCTTCGGCGACTTGAGGCCCCTGCGCGACCTTTTCTTCCCCTTTCTGCCGGCTCCCGCCTGGGGAGCGGCGGCCACGGCGGCACTCTTGGCCGCCGCTCTCCGCTTCTGGCCGCGTGCCTTCCTGCTCCGCTCAGCCACCTGCCAGCCCTGTTCGAGCCTGGCAGCAGCGCTGAGCGCAGCAGGAGCGGTCGCGGGTGCGCTGGCCGGCGCCTGCGGTGCAACCGCTGGCACCGGCCGCGCCCCGGCCTTGGCGGGAGCCGGCACCTTGCCGGCCTTCTTGGCCCCCTTGGGCCCGGCCGCGGCCGCAGCGTAGCTCACCACGCGGCCACCCTGACAGGGCAGCGGGGTGGGAGCTGACGCTTGCGGCCGCCTCGCCTTGTCCGCGGCGAGCGGCGGTCGGAGGGGCGGCTCAGGCGGGAGCCTGGCCGCTACGGCGGCGATACGCGCATCCACCATCACCCCTACTCGGGCTAGGATCACGCGTACCGCCGACTCCGACACGCCGTGCACCTCGTCGGGTGGCGGCTCCTCCCCCTTCCGAGGTCTCCCGCGGCCACGAGCCGGCGGAGGGACCACGACGAGGGGAGGAAGCGCCGAAGCCGCGACGGGTGCAGCCGGCGCAGCAGCCGCAACGGGCGCAGCCGGCGCCACGGGCGCAGACGACGGGCCCGCCCTCCCCGGCGCAGCCCGTTTCGGTGGCGAGGCCGGCACAGGCGGCGCGGCCGGCGCCAGGCGCGCGAACTGGGCCCGCAGGTCGGCCATCTCCTTGGCCAACCCGCGGTTCTCCCGTCGCACCGCCGATAGCTCCGTCTCCAGCTTGCGGTTGCGTTCCCGCAAGCCGGAGACCTCCTCACTAAGGCGGGCGTTCGCGGCCTGGAGGGCCACCACCTCGCCACCGTGGCCGGCCGGACCCGGTGTCCCCGGCCACGCCGCCACCACCGATCCTCGGCCTCTGCGCCCCCGGCGCATGGTCGGGACCTTGGGAGGAGGCATGATGATGGAACTCCCCTCCGAGTCGGTGTTGGAGCGGCCACCCTCTTGCAGGGGGCGCTTCCAGAGTCTCGGGGGGAGGGCCTCCTCCCTCTTCCTCGCACTTGGGGCTGGAGCTGGCGCCTTTGCAGCCCTCTCCGTCCTCTTCTTCGGCGACGACGACGGCGACGACGGCGACGACGACGGCCTAACTGAACCCCCTACCGACGGCGCGCCTAACATCTGCCTACCTGCGGCGCATCCACCGCCCTCGTCCCTACTCTGGCCGACTTGCACCCAAGGGGTGCTGCTCTCCTCGTCGGACGGCTCTGCGGCACTTCCGCCCACGTCCGTCAGCACCATCTCCGATGCCGTGTCGGTCAAAGTTTCGGATGGCCCTGCGGCACTGCCGCCCTCATCCTGCGATGGCTCTGCGGCAGTGCCGCCCTCATCGCTCGACAGCTTCGTTTCGGAGCTGTCGCCTGCTACTCTTATGCACGGCTCTGCGGCAATGCCGCCCTCGTGCTCGGACCCGCTGCTGCTGCCGCTCTCCTCACGCGGCGGCCCTGCTGAGGTCTCCATCCTCTCCCTCTCCTCTTTCGACGGCTGGGCAGCAACGCCACCCCCGTCACGCGACGGCCCTGCAGCAGCAATGCTGCCACCCTCGTCGCGCGCAGCAATGGCGGCTGCCAACTTCCGCTCCCGCTTCTTTTTGTCACGGAGCGCTTGGGCACGGATTCGCCCCATAGCCGTGAGCTTCCTCTTCTTCTTCCTCTTCTCCTTTACTTCTTCTATCCCCTCCCCCCGGTGAGCCTCTTGATGGTGTGCCGGGCTCTCGGCTCTCAGTGCAGTTGTTGTCTCCCTCCCATAGGTGTGGAGACTGACTGTGCTGGTGACTGTGCGCCTCTCGCGCTCAGAAACCAGCACAGTGAGGGACTCCCCGGCGTGGCCGGGACCCTCTGGAGTATGTACGTCCGTTTTAACACCTGCCATGGTTTTTTGGTCATTTTTAAGTCTCGCCTTGACTACCACTCTAACGACTGGACGCTCGCGCGCTTCTTAACCCACCAGTCATACATCTCCTCGCCGAGTGGCCAAACTTAGGATTGGGGTAATTTTTTATAGGGGTTTTCTTCCCCGCGGTCCGAAGACCCCCGGTCCTGACCCCCCTGCTCAGGATTACGGTTTGGGCCTTCCGGGTCTGGCCGCTCGCGAGCGACCGACCCGTCACGCCCCCGGGCCGTGACGCAACCGTCCCTGGCGACGGAGTGCCATGAGGCACATCCGCCCCATTGGCCCCGGGTCAGATCCGCCGTGCGCTCTGCCACCAGAGCCGCACGCGGAGACCCCCCCCTGCCGGAATCTTGGCCGTCCAAATAGCCGCATGACGTCCAAATGGACGTTACCAGGGAGCACCACGAGGAGGTGCTCCGGCCGCGCCCCCCAAGGAAAATCGGCTATTAAGGATTAGATATTTAAAGATCGACTTGAATAACGCAACTGTTTACATTGGTTCGTTCAAAAGACGAAATTAAGATCTGTTATGAAGTTACACACTGTTCTTAATGTCATCCTTATTTTTACTGGGTATAGACTGCCCTATCCAGCGAGCCATCCTGAGGGACAGAAGAAATAGCCTATGGAAAGGGTCACCGTAGCTAATTTCTTAACTGTAGAGGTTCGCTACGTGTATTACTGCTATCCCCTGGACTTCATACGATAACTTATCTAAAAGGATATGCTGTTTTTAATAACAAAACCTCATATAGAGATTGGAGTCACTGAAACAGCTGAGAGACTTTGGGTCACGCTGTATATTTTATTGGTTCTTTCACGGAGAGTGCTCTGAGAAACTGTTTGTCTTACCACAGTGATAATTTGACCACAGTAACACTCAACAAAAAGCAGGTTTGATCCATTTCGCGTGAAGACGTTATGATCTTCCACTTTAGGTACATTTCCAGCGATCACTCCAAAGCGCTATAACATGTCCTTCTTTAAACGAGTTTTAAGAAGAACAGCTTATTTACGGTAGACAGCGGCCTAGCTGTGCCCCTGGCATTGCAAAGGTCCATGCGGGCCAGTAAGTAAAAAATTCAGTTCACTAAATGATTACCATCAGGTGTGCTACATGCTCGTTTACCACGATCAATATAAAAAAAAGAGAAATTAAGCAAAAATCACGGTCAAAAAAAAAATGGATGCTTATTCAAACAAAGCTTGCAAAACTGGAGGGCGGCAAAAGTATTTTTATATGTCAAAAATTTGATGGCGTTGCGAGAAATCGTTTCTATTCATCATGAACGCAAGTGGTCGAAAAATAACAAGTGCCACTTTAGGGCGATAAAATATTACACATTTTTCGTTACGTATTGCAGTGTGCATGAATCTTTTATAAAAGTAGCACATTTATGTCCGTTCATATTGTTTTTGCTTTTTTTAATATTTTATTTTACTTTTTAGTGCTTAAATTTTCTCTCTACGATATTGCTTTGTGCAATTTAGGAATGATTTTCCGGGGATCAGTCATCCACCCGCAGAGAGGCTGACCGTGCGTCGGCAATCGACGTCCCTTGAGAGACGTTGGATGGGACGAGTACTCCACAGGGTATCCCGCCGCGCTGGCCACTGAGGACAAGTAACTCTATACCGGTGGTCGGCCTAATGGCGTAGAAGAAGAGATACGACCGGTTATGCGGCAACCGCGCCGTCCTTTTGTCACTTCAGATGGAAAGGAAGGCTGGTGTGTGCTGACTATAGCCCACCCTAAATAAAAGACTGGTTTTTCTTTGTCTCTGTTATTTATATCTTTTCGGTTTTCGTCACTTTCCGTGTTACCAACTAATAATACTAATTTGTGAGAATCGTCAAAGACGACTAAGGGATACAATATATATATATATATATATATATATATATATATATATATATATATATATATATATATATATATATATATATATATAAGAGGAAAAAACTCGATATAAAATCGCATACCAATCCTTCTGACCAGCGTGGTATAGGAAATCAAATTTCCTTCTATTGTGGTCGATATACAGATATAAAATATGAATGTTGAGTTTGCCTTACAAAACACCATTCCAACTCGTTTGATGCTGGTCAGATAGATTGGTATAGTAAAATCAATTTTCCTCCTATTACGGAGGAGGCTCTAGCCCTGCAGTAGGCTGGAGCCATTAGAAAGAAAGTGTTCATCATTACGTCACTACACGAATAAAAAAAGAAAATACTTGTTTAACCTAATTAATTAACTTTATTAAACTCTTGAATTTGTCTTAGTTCACTTAAATTCAAGAGAAAACACTCTACAACGCGCACAAGACAGTCTTCATTAAATTTAATTATGTTTGTACCGCCATCTTAGCAAGAGCCCAATGTTGTTAAGGACTCAAAATAACCTATTATTTACGTCTCTATTGTGAGCTTGTACGTAAGGAAATTCTTTTAATACATAATAATTGTATAAAATGTGAGAATGCCTCATTATAAAGTTTTGAATAGATAAATCTTCGAAGTTTCATATGTTTACATGTTTATTTGAAAGGAATTATTTAAAGACTTAACTGTAAATAATTATATTATTCTTATACCAATTTATGCGAAGCTAAGATAATTATCTACTTTTTTTTTTGCAAACGCTTGCAGACGAATAAACAGTACACCTGATGGTAAGAGATGCTGCCGCTCATGTACCTTTGCTAGGCTGCCGCTTATCGTGAAGAAAGTGAAGGGAGCGTGAATGCGTGCAATGAGTTTCGATGGAACTAAAGGTTCCCAACCAAAACAAACTACACGCAAACACCCTCAGAAAGTTGGGCTTTCGGTCTTCTCGCTAACTGAACGAAGTGCAGCAACAAATTGCTACTATTCGGTCGTCGATTTTCTGCGAGTGTGTGCTACTACACCGGACGGACCGGCCCGCGGCTGTAGACAGACATCTGTCAACAATGTGGTCCTACCAACATAGTCTACAGTTGGACGTATATAAGCTGAAATTAATGAATTCTGTCAATGTTAATAACACATAAACTAGTATTTTGCCTAAAAACTTCATATAGCTGTTTTCCTAAGTCCATTTTCTAATACCATTGTTTTGCAGATAGGCATCAATATTCATTTCACTGAAGGCTACTAACGTAAAAACATATCAGAACATTGATTGCACTGATGGTGTATTGGTTTAAGTGTTTGCCTCTTTGTCATTTAGTTTAATTTTAAAGCAGGATAGTTCTTCTGTGTGATCGATAAATGATTGTTCTGAGCTTGGGTTTTATTTGTTAAATGTTATTCCGCGTGATGACAGAGTAACAATACTACTCAACACCTCATTTCCATCAACGCTAATGCTAAGCGTTGTAAAAGACGACCAAGGGATTATAATATGCGGGTGACGTGACCGGGGATTAGTCCGTCACCCGCCGAGAGGCCGACCGCGTGAGGAAAGACCGACGTCCTCCCCGATGGGGGGGACGTCGGTCGATGGGGGGGTACCCCAATAGGGGGTATTCCGTCGGGCCGACCACTGATGTCAAGTAACGCTGCTCCGGTGGTCGGCCCAACGACGAAGGTGACGTGATTTTCGGGTGGGTTGCGGGTGTTGCATGCTTACGTCCCTCTGTCGCCCCGGATGGAGTGGTGCGAGGAGCGCGCCGACCGCAGCCCACCCCCCAAAAAAAAAGGGATTATAATATGCATATAACATCTATGCAAGGCAATCTTGAATTAAAAACTTACGCCCACACCTTTGACCAGCGTAGTATAGTAAGTTCAAGTTCAGCAATGAGCTGTGATGATGAGGATAATGAATTGTATGTTAGAGAAGTCCGTCGCAAAACATTGAAGTGTCCTTTCACGAGGGATGTTGGTTGGTTGGATTGTTGGTTGGGATAATTTAAAAGGTATCGCAAAAACAATTAAATATTTAACCGAAGATACCGAAGACCATCTTCCGTATTATTACGGCATATATCACTGGTTTGCGAGAATATCGACGCAAATAAAAATAACTGATTTTAGAGATGGGTATTTATAATTGTTTTTATAAATATTTTAGTTCATACCATAATTTTTAAATAATTTACTAATACTAATTAAAGGAAATTTTCTCAATTCACCATAAAATATCAAGGATTTTATATATCAAGGATCATTTGGCATATAATATTCAATTTTACATAATTTTGAATTACGTCAATATTCCCGCAAACCAGCGATATGTAGTCGTTGGCAGAATTGCATATTCATAACCTAAAACTGCAATGTAAATCCACAAAAGTTACTATGAAATGAGAACAAAATAACACAAAAATTAATCCTACTACAATATGACTAAAAAGAAAACTGGATCCCATTTACATAGCAACGCGTAAGACTAAAGCAAACTGAACATAAATCTCGTTTAATTCACGAACTTGTCACTATGGCGCTGTTCTCTAGCGGATTAGTACTTTTTTATATGAATAGGTATTCCATATTTTTTACGAAAGAAATATTTTAAACTAGCTTCTGCTCGCGACTTCGTCCGCGTGGTATCTATACTTTGGGCTAACGCAGTCTTAAACGTAAGACTTTGTTTACGTAGAAGGTGAAATACTTTTTAATAATACGATTCTGTCACACATGATTTTTGCGAAAATTTTGCCGTTTACGTTTATAAGGAAAATAAACCCGATTCTGAAACATTTTATATTGTTGCTCCGCTCCTATTGGTCTTAGCGTGATGATATATAGCCTATAGCCTTCCTCGATAAATGGGCTATCTAACACTGAAAGAATTATTCTAATCGGACCAGTAGCTCTTGAGATTAGATTTCAGATTCAAACAAACAAACTCTTCAGTTTTAGGCAGTCCTCCACTCGGTGAGGACGTCGGTCTTTCCTCACGCGGTTGGCCTCTCAGCGGGTGACGGGCTAATTCCCCGGTCACGTCAATCGCGGCCTTGGCTAAGGCGGCATGATTATTTCTGTAATAACGATGACTTGTTGTACAAAAAAAAAAAACAAAAAAAATGCAACCGCGATAAAATCCGTAAAGTAGGTTCACTCAGAATATTATATATTTATATATATTCACGAGAATGAGTCTAGTAAAGAATCAGAGAAAAGTTAAATAGCAGACGATATTATTGCAACTTTTCACACATACAGCAGCAAAGCATATTGGCCTGACGGGTCAAAATTATGCATAAGCAAACACGCGGTTAACATTTGCATGTATATTGCGAACGAGGCTCAGCATATTCAGTTTTTTTCTTTTTATAAAGAAAATAAAACGCTTTGATAATGTGTATTACTTTTGTATTCTAAAGTTCGTGTATAAAATGAAAAATTAAGTTAAAAATATGGGCGTTAACATAAATATGTTTTTGGAATTTGTAGACTAGTTTTAGTCAAATAATTTTCCGTGTGGTGACAGAGTAAGAATACAATTCACCACTCCCTATCTTGCCCGTGGATGTCGTACAAGACGACTAAGGGATATAATATGCATGTAAGATCTGTGAAAATTCGAAATGAAACCCTGTACCAACATGCATGACCAGCATGGTATAGTAGGTCAAATTCGCTTCCATTTTGGAGGAGGCTCAAGCCCAATAGTGGGAGGTATCTGGGCTACGACGAAGTGAAATAAAATATAAAGCTAGAACAGTTAGAAATCTTTACTACCATGTCATGGCGGAGTAAGATTTCACCGGTCAATTTCGCTTCCATTTTGGAGGAGGCTCAAGCCCAACAGTGGGAGGTATCTGGGCTACGACGAAGTCAAATAAAATCTAAAGCTAGAACGGTTAGAAATCTTTACTACCATGTCATGGCGGAGTAAGATTTTACCGTATTCTTTCTAGTAGATCTGCCGGGCTAGCCATGGAGGACAAGGAACTCGGTACCGGAGAGGAGCTACTGTGGGTTATGGAGCCATGCGCCGCTCCTTTGTCGCCCCGAATGGAGCTGGTCAGCGGGTGCGCTAACATAGCCTGCTCCAAGAAAACAAAACAAAATCCTTGCTCGTAGATGTTGTAAAAGTATAATTAAGTAGTAGTCCCCCAACTAAAGTGAGGCAGTCAGCTTAGGAGCTAGTGTCGGAGCTATGTTTTAGGGATGTGTTTGAAATTTTAATCTTATTAAATAATCAAAGATAATAATCGATCGCTAATAGGTAATATTGTGAAAAATAACGTAAAAATTAAGAAAACAAAACAGTTGTCAAAATTCATCAACTTTTCTTTAAACAACACAGTATTACGGCTGTATCGTTCTACTGTTTTAAATATAGCTGGAATAGTGCCAACTCACTTAGCGAATGCACTTTTTGCAATAAAAATACAAAAAAAAAACCTTTGAATTTTAATATTAAATTTCTGCTTAAGAGTTCTTCTCATTGCTTTATTGATTATTCATTGACATATTTCTTTCACGTTACGATAGTTCCGTAATAGTTCAAATGATCCATTATCCTTACGACATTAATCAAATAATGGCTGTCATAAATAAATTTACGAATTTTATCGCGATTGTGTTTGATTTTTGATTGACCGACGTTTCGAACACTTTACAGCATTCATGGTTACGAAATAGAAAGCTTTTTGTTCTTGCAATAAATTTGTATTAAAAAGTAAGTCATAATTTAATAACTAATTCTATAGCGGGTAATAATCATAGTCCGCCTATGACCACGAACACTGAGAAGTGTTTGAAACGTTAGGTAGTCAACAATACAAACGCGATAAAATCGGTAAAAATAGTTTTATTAATGTTTTAATAGATAACTCTTGATAGTGATTTAAATAAAATTTAACAGTATGGGTTTTGTTTTTTTGACAGATAAACCTAAAAATCAAACAAAAATTACGATTCACGAATTTACTAGATATCTTGTCTACCCTGATTATTAAATCCTCTCTTTGCATAAAATTAAATTAATTATATTATTTGCCATGTGGTGACGAAGTAAGAATAGAATTCATCCCCTATCTTGCCCGCAGGTATCTGGTAGTGGTAGGACCACAATTCTTGACAGTTGTCTGTCTATAGCCCCCGGCCGGTCCATCTGGAGTAGTACCACACTCGAAGAAAATCGACGTCCGAGTTGTAGCAATTTGTTACTGCGCTTCGTTATGTGAGCGAGAGAGCCGGAAGCCCAATTTCTGAGGGTGTTTGTGTGTGGTGGGTTTTAGTGATGCATTTAGTATCACCGAACCTTATTTCATGCATTCACGCTCTCTTTACTTCCTTCGCGGTAGGCAACGGCCCTGCAAAGGTCTATGAGCGGCAGCAACACTTACTATCAGGTGTACTGTTTGGACGTGTGCCACCGTTTTCAATAAAAAAAAATGCCAACTAAGGGATATAATATGCATATAACTGTCTATATAACATATATATTCTATGCATTTTTTTTTTTTTTTTTTTTGTGGGTGGGCCGCGGTCGGCGCGCCTCCGCACCACTCCGTCCGGGGCGACAGAGGGGCTTAAGCACGCAACTCCCGCGACCCACCCGAAAACCACGTCGCCTTCGTCGTTGGGCCGACCACTGGAGCAGCGTTAACTTGTCGTCAGTGGCCGGCCCGACGGAATACCCCCTATTGGGGTACCCTCCCATCGACCGACGTCCCCCTCTCGGGGAGGACGTCGGTCTTTCCTCACGCGGTCGGCCTCTCGGCGGGTGACGGACTAATCCCCGGTCACGTCACCCGCGGCCTCGGCTAGGGCGGCATGAGGCGCAGATAGTTGCGCCTGCGCCGCCCCAGTCGATATATTCTATGCAAGAGATAGAAAACTCGAAATAAAACCCTATACCAACACGTCTGGCCGTGATATAGTAGGATCATTTCTTTCCTATTGTGTATACTCGAGCCCAGTAGTGGGACGTAAATGAGATGTGATGATGATGAAATTAATTAAAGAAGATTTTTGACGTTTACGCTCACAGCGGCAGAGTTGTGAACGGGCCGTGAGTGCGACGCCATGAAACAGAGCGGCGCGGACAGCGGTGTAGCAGTGATGTACTCAGCGGCGTAGAAAAACAAAAAAATTTAGACGATTTTGCGGCGGTAATTGCCAAAGGCATTTATCACAGAAATTTTAAATCAACCTCCTATATGAATATCAAAACATCCCCAACATGAATATAAAAACGAAGGTTTTAGGTAAGTATAGGTCACGAAGTCCGCCATTTAAATACTGATCTTTATTTAATTCGTGCACTCATTCTCTCATAATAAGAACATCTTGTTTTAAAAATGTATTGATTTCTAAACAGAGAAGGGATAATTTTGATAATGCCATGATTTTGAACACGTTTTGACGTATTTAGGTAAAATACGTCCACTGCGGCCGCTTCAACAAACCGCTGCTGAGGGTTAAGGGGCGTGCAAAATGCACCCGATTTCAAAAATGAAGTAATTTCTCAATTCAACTATATATTTTTTGTATTTATGTCAGGCGATCATTCCGCCAATTATAGATCAATTTTGATGATTTTTTTTTTATTTATAGATCATGCTTCTAAGATAGTCCCGTATAAATTTGATCAAAATCCGATCGATCAATAGTTTATCAGTTATACTTAATAATTCATATTTGCTTCATCTTGACTACATTGTTTTGAAGTTGTATCACAGATCTTTTATATTCTACAAGCTGGCCCAACAGACGTTGTTCTGTTCAAATAACACAGCAGCGCTACCTACCGGGTCCAATTGTGAATCTAAACTATTCTTGAATCCCCTCAAAGACACACAAAAATTTCATCAACCAGTCCAGCCGTTTAGGAGGAGTTTAGTGGCATACACACGTACACAAGAAATTCATTTATAAAGATATATATTAAAGATATAGATAGATATTACTATTCATTTCAATAGCAGGCAAAAAATACATGGAAGTAAAAAAATAATAATTAATAATAATAAAGACAACACCATGCACTAAGGAAATATTCCTTGTATTGCTGAGAACTTTACAAACATATAATTAACGGACACAAATTACATCCAGACTTAGAACAACAAGTTGTGCATCACACAAAGTGTTGTCCCACGTGGGATTCGAACCCCCGACACTGGCGTTGTAAGTCGCTATCTTAACCACTACGCCATCTGTGCAGTCAAAATTCTTTAGGATTTTTATTTAATGTTGATTCTACTTAATGCAAAACTTAGCCGTATATTTCAACGTGTATTTAACGTTGAAAACTTATGAAATGTGAGTAGTTATCAACAATGTAGAAAGTTACTTCACGTGGTAGCTTCGCTATAATATTCCGAAACTTTTAAATTAGTAAGCAACGTGAATATTTTATAGATATATGTGATACGTGGCATTATCAACGTATTTTAATTGCCGTAGGTGGCATAAATAAAACTTATAATAATACTGCCACCCATAGATCATAGCTAGGCGGCCACCTAACGTAAAAAAACTGAAGAGAGTGTGAATTCGTGCAATGAAGTTCAGTAACACTAAAGGAATCACCAAAACCTACCATACACCCTCAGAAAATTAGGCGGCCGGCTCTCTTGCTCACCGAACGAAGTGCAGTACCAAATTGCTATTACTCAGAGATCAATTTTCTGCAAGAGCGTGGTACTACCCCGGAGGGACCGGACAATGGCTGTAGACGTATGACTATCAACAGTGTAGTCCCACCTCTATATTGTTGTGTAGGTAAGGAGGTAGTTATTTGAGTGACCGGAACGGGGTGTAATCGTCTCTCGCAGAGAAGCTGCCCATGCGAGGGAGATAGCAGATAACCGTTGGTTATTCATACCATCATCTTGCTCTTATCCCAATTACTTGGGGTCGACGCAATATGTCATCTGTTTTGACATATTGCAAAAAGTTTCGGCAATGACTTTTATGACCGGCCGCCTGCCTGACGTCAACCCTCCTTGGGAATGTAATCGTTGACCCAAATGGTACCAGATGGAGTTGGTCCGGGTCAATCTAGGGCTCTTAGTCGTCTTTTACGACACCCACGAGCAAAGCAAGGGTTGGTAGTATTCGTAGTCGCTACCACACAGCAATCGTTGGTTATTCATACCATAGTCTGCTAAAAAAGAAGGGTGGTGAATCACCGAAGACAAGGACTCGGATCGTCGTTGAAATGGTGACAAAGAGTTATAAGATGGTTATGAGGTTGGAAGCCGTCCTTTCGCCGCCCCAGTGTAACCAAAATATTAGGATGCGGTCACCGCTTTCCGTGAGGCAGTTATCAAGGTGCCGGATCGAGCGCGGGAGGAACGTCTCTACAGCAACACTGACGGTCACCGGTGATATGGGCGCCCGGTATATCGCCCTAACCGAGGGCGTGGGTGATTGGACTGGGAAATAGTCTCTCACCCGCAGAGAGGCTGTCCGCGTGAGGGCGGGGTCATGAAAGGACAGTACCTGTTAGGGTAACCCGTCGGGCTGGCCACGGACAATAAGGAACTCGGTTCCAGTGGTCGGCTTAATGGCGAAGGACAGGAAGTACGGTGGATTATGATGCCGCATCTCGTTCTTGTGTCGCCCCGGACGGAATATACATCGTGTGCACTAACTATAGCCCACCCAAAAAAAAAACTAATAAAGCGTATTAAAGAGTGTATTAAAATTAAGTAAATAGTTGAAAGAAAGGAGCTAGGTGAAAAAATATAAGCATTCTGTTAAAATAGAATTATAGGTATAGTCGGATACAAAGATAAAAATAAACACACCTTTCAACAAAACCCTTGACCAAGAAAGTCACACTAATGACCATTCGAGAAGTGCCCGCCAGAAATAGATACAATAGAATCAGTAAGATACAACTAGACTACTAGAATATGAAAGAGATTATGACCATGAAAGTATTTAAAACTAATTATTCTCGACGATGCTCACTACGGCTTTAAATTTCCTATATTCATTCTGTGAGAAATTTTAAAGACAAAATTATGCATTGAAAATTACTTTTCGCCTGAACTATGATTAAATTCCTTGTATGAATATTTTTATTGGTTTAGAATATTAGAAGATCATTTCATTGAAATTTTAACCGTTTGTAGAGTTCTTTTAATATTACAAAAAGAAAACTATAATTGTTAGAAATAAAAAAAGGAAAAAAACAATGTTTAAATTAAACGGTTTTATTGTAAAGAAACAGTAAAAATAAAATCGTGGGACACTACAAAACAAATATTTTAATCGACGATTGTAGATATTTGACGTGTCCCACGATTTTATTTTTACTGCTTGTTTGCAATAAAACCATTTAATTTAAAAATTATTTTTCCAGTTTTTAGTTTTTATATTGATTTTGTATAGAGCACTGTATTCTACTTGTCAAGCCCTTTCATTTAATACCCATATTAATGGGATTGAAAAACAAATAGGTTGTCCGCCATTTTGTAGCGGCGGCCTTCTTAGATTTTGAATTTGTATAGTGCATTGTATTCTACTTGTCAAGCCCTTTCATTTGAGATCCATATTAATGGGATTGACAAAAAAATAGGTTATCCGCCATTTTGTAACGGCGGCCATCTTGAATTTATAAAAATATTGACTATACATAATTGTATTGTCACCAAAACCAAAGGTGTATACCAAATTTCAAATCAATCGGTTGCAGGAAGAGGGTAAAATTTCAATTACTAAATTTAACCCAACAAAGAAAAAAATAAACAAACGGGGTAAGCTAAATAAAACCGTTTAAAAATGTTTAAACTCTATAGAATCTAAGTGAGCTACCGGTTTCTAAAAGTTGGTTCTAGCAGCCCGCTCAATAGGAGGAGAGGCAAAATGTAGCAAATTATAGTCCAAAACTCGCTTTCATCGCCCATGATGACACCAGAGCTAAGTAGGTCATGGAGTAAGAATACAATTACCTACCCCCTTTCTTGCCTGTGGGTGTCGTAAAAGATGACTAAGGGATTATAATATGCATACATCATAATTGCAAGAAAAACACTCGAAATAAAACCATGTACCAATCCCTTTCATTAACGTGGTATAGTAGGTTCCTCCCATTGTGGAGGAGACCAAGGACCAAGCCCCGCAGTGGGACGTAAATAAGCTGTGATGTCGATGATGATACTTACTCTTGCCTTAATAAAGTTTTGATTACTCTACTTTAATTATATTCAATACGAAAGCAATTTTTGTTTTCAAAATATTTTCGCGAACTTGTATGACCAATTTAAAGTTTCGTGATATATATCAATTTATATCATACTAAATACTACAAAGTTCTATAAAGCTCACTCATTTTACAAGTAACATAATCTCATCAAGTTAAGAAAATTGCATTATAATAATTTCACGTTAGAGTAGAAACTAATTAGTTCGCTAATGAGCTCATATTAACTTAATTATTTCATTACCATACAAGAGCCGAATGGCTAATCTATGTTCTGGCTGGGCACGACCCTCCTCCATAATAATAGGTCTTTACCTATGTAATTGCCGTGCTGCAGTACTGGCCATTTCAAATCAAAATAATTTTTGTTTGGCTAAGAATTATAATTTCAAATTAATTTTATTTTAAAACATGGAATTCATTTTCCAAAAGTAGTCAGTTGTTTATTGACTAGTGTTACGTTTAACCGCAAGCGCTCAGCAAGTTAGTTGGATCCTGGTTCAGCACCTAAACAATGCCCTAAACGAAAACTTACCCCTATAAAAGTGATGGTCACTGTTTGGTGGTCTAGCGCCGGTGTGATTCATCACAGCTTCTTACCAAACGGGGTGAGCATTACTGCAGATGTGTACTGTGAAGACCTGAACACAATGATGGAGAAGCTGGCACATCTCCAACCAGCATTGGTCAATTGCTCGTCTCCGCTACTCCTGCACGACAATGCGCGACCTCATACTGCACAGCAGACGGTTTCCAAGTTGCAAGGACTGGGATTGGAAGCTCGCCGTCATCCGCCATACTCACCAGACTTTGCGCCTACAGACTACTTCTTTTTCCAGAATTTGGGTAATTTCTTGGCGGGAAAGAAATTCAATACTCGAGAGGCAGTACAAAATGCCTTTGAAGAATTTGTTGCTTCCCGTCCAGCTGATTTCTTTAAGAAGGGCATCAATAAACTGCCGCTGCGTTGGCAAAGATGCATTGATTGCATGGGTGATTACTTCGATTAATACAAATAAAAATACATGAAAAAAAATCGTTTAATTTTTTTTCATACATAACGGCAATTTCATAGGTAAAGACCTAATAGATGAAAAGTTGACCTACCATACCACTGGTAAGACGTGATGGTGTAGAGTTTTATTTCGAACTTTCCTTCCTTTGCACAGACGTTATAACGATATTATATTACTTTTTTTGGACGGGCTATGTTCTGGACGCACGACGTTCGTTCCGTCCGGGGTGACGAATAGTGCTTTTGGGCCGTCCACTGGTCGCGCACCAAGTCGCGTCCGTAGCCAGCCGGGCTGGACATATAATATTCTTTAGTCGTCTTTTACGATACCCATGGGAAAGAAAGTGTATGGAGAATTGTAGTATTATTTCATCACCACGCCGAAAATATTTACCTTATAAAATAAATGTAATGTATAATGTTTGTAATAAAAACGTAAAATAATATCGATTCCAAAATATTTTTCAAGAATAGAAAGCTACATTATCAATAACTAACATTTATACGTAGGTATTTTATCTCGATATTTTCATGGGAACGTGAACGAGTGGAAGCGCGTGATATCGACCAGTTTCAAAAACTCTTCACCAATAGAAAGCTATATTATCAATGAGTAACAACATATTTAAGTTTTTTTATCCTGATATTCTCGTGCGAACGAAAATTATGGGAAAGAACCGCTGGATGTTGACCAATTTAAATTGAAAATCTTTCACCAATGGAAAGCTAGATTACCAGCGTGTAGGAAGGACGATGGAGATGTACACATGTAGGAAATTTTTTATCCCGGTGTTCTCACGGAAACGAGAACTACATAATTGGGATCGCGTGATGTTGACCGATTAATAAATTCTTTCACCAATAGAAAGTTATATAATCAGCGAGTAATATAGTGTAGGCTTCTCATCCCTGTATTTTTACAAGCACGAGATCTACATGGGAATTTAACCGATGTAATAAAATCATGTTTCACTAATGGAAAGCCGCATTATCGGCGAGTATCATATGCAGGCGATTTCTTATTCAGGTATTCCCACACAAATGGGAACTACGTTGATGATACGGCTTTCGTCATGGTCGGTCGGCTGGTGATCTTCTTGTGTACCTCACACACGGTTGGGCAAAGGCCTTGGAGGGCAAGGGTGAGGCGCTGGCGTTCAGCCTAGATATCGCAAAGGCGTTCGATAGGGTCTGGCACAGGGCACTTCTATCGAAGCTACCATCTAACGGAATCCCCGAGGGACTCTGTAATTGGATTGCCAGCTTTTTGGATGGTCGGAGGATAAAAGTCGTTGTAGATGGCTCCTGCTCCGATACTATGACCATTAATGCTGGTGTACTACAAGGCTCGGTGCTCTCCCCGACGTTGTTTATCCTGCATATCAATGACATGCTCTCTATCGAGAGTATGCATTGTTATGCGGATGACAGTACGGGTGATGAGCGGTACACTGAGCAACGGAATATCCCTCGCAGTACTCAGGAAAGAAGGGTTCAACTTGTGTCTGAAGTCGAGCGCTCTCTGGGGCGGGCCTCGGAATGGGGTGAACGGAACCTATTCCAGTTCAACCTCACAAAGACACAAGTTTGTGCGTTCACTGCAAAGAAGGACCCGTTTGTCATGGCGCCTCAGTTCCAAAGAGTAACTCTCCCAATTTCTGAGAGTATTGGGATTCTCGGCGTCAAAATATCGAGCAAAGTCCAGTTTGGGAGTCATTTGGAGGACAAAGCCAAATTGGCAAGCAAAAAGTTGGGCGTCCTGAACAGAGCCAGGCGGTACTTCACACCGAGACAGCGTCTTGTGCTATACAAAGCACAAGTTCGTCCTCATGTGGAGTACTGCTCAGATCTCTGGGCAGGTGCGCCCAAATATCAGCTAGACCCACTTGACTCCCTGCAAAGACGGGCTGTTCGAATCGTCGGGGATCCCAATCTTACGGACAGATTGGAGTCGCTGGAGCAGCGGAGAGACTTTGGGTCACTCTGTGTACTCTACCGACTCTTTCACGGGGAATGCTCCGAGGAACTGTTTGACTTGGTACCACCGTCACCATTCTACCAACGTACCACTCGACATCGCAGCAGGGTTCATCCATTTCACCTGGAAACGTTATGGTCTTCAACTGTACATTTCCAGCGATCATTTCTACCACGTACGTGCAAGCTCTGGAATGAACTACCTGCTGCTGTGTTTCCCGAGCGCTATGACATGTCCTTCTTTAAACGAGGTTTAAGAAGAGTATTTCCTTCACGGTAGGCAGCGGCCTAGCTGTGCCCCTGGTATTGCAAAGGTCCATGTGCAGCAGTTTCACTTACCATCAGGTGTGCTGCTTGCTCGTTTGCCACCGTTGGCAAAAAAAAAAAAAAAAAAAAAAAATGAAATTGCGGACGTTTTTCCAATATTTATATACATAAATCTTTTGCTCCTGTGTTTTTAACTGAACTCCTTCTAAACGGCTGGACTGATTTTGATGATATCTTTGTGGTTATTTCGATGGATATTAGACTGGTTTGGATTAGTAATTGGAACCGGTAGGTGGCCCTGTGATCGATTTCAAGGCGAATTTATTTTATTCTTTTTTTAGATCTGAGTAGAACAACGACTGTTGGGTCAGTTAGTATTAAATCTAAATATATTTGTAGTGGAAATCCACTAATGGAAAGATACATTGTCAGCGAGTAACATAGGCATTTTTTATTTCGGCTGTTCCACACGAGGTTAGACGACATATAAGAAGCGTCATAAAGCTGTGACTATTACAATAACATAAATTACTTAATGAGGAGATTATAACCATTCTGTATTATTACCTAGATAATCCAAAATTCTGTAATAGCCTTTTATAAAAAGTCTATATACTTTTATAAACAGAAGTTATGATAAAAACAACGTACTTTAGTTAATGAATACAATCATTTCGTTGTCTTGTAATTAGTTTAAAATTTCAATAAGAGCCACCGTTATCGTTCGTAGCGATCTTCTTACAAGTAATTTATGGTTGAAGTTTAGCTTGCGTAAAGTTAAGGAGCAACTAAGGCTGTGTTCCGAGAACGAAGCAACGGTATGTTATTTTACAAACTTTGTAAATGGGACGTTACTAATGTAATTCCTGCTAGGAAATTGTTTGGCATTTCATTTATTTAATATTTTTGTTTTATTGTTAAAAAAGAACACAAAGCGGTCATGAGGAATACCGATAGAAGTAAAAACTTAAAACTATAAACAATTGTTATTTTTGGATATTCACATTATTTGATCTAGTGACATTGATATATAACTAGCAACCCGCCCTCGCTTCGCTTCGGTTCCAATCGTTACCCGCGTAGTTGCCGTTCCCGTGGGAATACCGGGATAAAATATAGCCTATGTTACTCCCTGATATAGCTTTGCAATGGTGAAAGAATTTTTAAAATTGGTTCGGTGGTTTAAGCGTGAAAGTGTAACAAACAAACAAACAAACTTACGCATTTATAATATTAGTATAGATGATAAGAGTTAATATGTCACGTGAGTATGTTGATGACAACTTACAAGAATTTACTTCTCATCCAAATCGGTCGATTACTTAAAAAAAGGGGAAGAAATTAATAATATTATGCAGTTCATTTATTTTCTAATCATAATCCTGCTCTAATCACAATTAATTGGGTTCAATGCAATTTGTATTCTTTTTATCGTGCCTATTGCAAAAGTTTTGTAATAATTTTAAGACTGACCGCTTGCCTGGCTTTAAGTCTCTTTGGAAACGTAAATGTTGAAACAACGTTGCTTGTGAGGCTTGGCACGTACGCACGTATGTACGCACGCAAGTCCGCACGTACGCATGCACAGACGCACACCCGCACGCAAGCACTCCCGCACGCATGCACGCATGCACACACGCATACACACAAATTAATTAAAATCGGTGCTACTCTTTTGGAGAAATTAAGTCACATACACACGGACGGGATGAAATATTCACTTGCGTATCACAAAATATGAATAGTAGGACATTCACTTTTATATCTATAAGTAACTTTGTGTCATAAAATATAAAGTCCATTTTAGATTGCATCTAAATAAAACAAGATACTTCGATCAGGCGCGACGCTAGCCCATATTCATTATTGTTACGTTTGCTACGTAACAATAATGAAAGAAAAAATGTTTTCAAATATTACCAATATGAAAATGTGTTTTCCCATCGAGTGTTTTGTTATGTGTATTTTAAATGGTTATTGCAATTGTTCGAATCTGGAAACCAAGATTTTTATTGTATTTTTATTACAATTGAATAGACGACATAGTTATTGTTACAGTAATAGGAATCAATTTTTTTTGGTATTTTTGCTTGTAGACAAGTAAACGACCCACTTAATACTATTAACTGCCGCTCATGGACTCTGAAATATTTGAGGTTTATCGCGTTTATATTTGATTTTTAATTTCCCGATGTTTCAAACTCTTTACAGCGTTCATGGTCAAGGGCGGACTAAGATGTCTCACGTCCATCAAGTCTTCTTGACCTTGAATTTTGACCCAAATTTTTGTACAAATTGTTTGCCAGTATAAGAAGAAAATGATTCTAAATGAAAAAATAATATTGTTTATGGTTAGTAATTATAAAACATTAAATTTGTAATAATTATCGCGTCCATTTATTAATTTATACCTAACATCTAGTATACTACCGACGGATCGGCACGCGGCCACACTAAGAAAGATCCAGCTAGAAAACTCCGAAGAATATTAGTGCAGTGCTAATAACTGAACGACGACTTTCTAGAAGGATGTAGAAATATCACTGATGAACTGACGGATTCACTGTCCAATTCTTCCGAAGTGACGAAAGGTGAACGAGCCCATAGCCCGTCGGGTGCGTACTTCTTTCAAGCATCAAATGGAGCGGGCCACTGATACCCAACCTTATCATCAGTGACTCGTCCAGGTAGCGCATTTATAGCTGCAGATAAAATACTGTCATTGTTATGGCTTTACTACTATAAACTTCTTTTTGTTTATTTATTTTAAAACATTCCGTGTGATTACGAAGTATGAATATATTTACGATCCCCAATCTTACCCGTTGCGTATACCCTAAGTAATTGGAATAAGGGTAAAATGATAATGAACAAGTCTAATGTGGCGTGCTTTTTTTTGACAGGTGATAAAATTGTCACCACATGTGACGGTGTAAAAATAGAATTCACCACTTCTTGCCCTTAAAAGGGGCGGTAAATAATATTCTAACTCTGTCACCATATGGTCATCATCATCTCAGCCTATATAAGTCCCACTGTTAGGCTCAGTCCTTCTCCACAAAGGGAAGAAAATTGGCCAACTATTCCATGTTCGTCAGACATGTTAGAATAGGATTTTGTATCGAGTTTTCCTTCTCTTGCATCGATGTTACCTGCATATATCCCTTTTTTTTGTTTTTTTTTTTATGGGCGGGCTATTTTTTTTATGGGCGGGCTATGGTAAGCTCACACACGGTCCACTCCGTCCGAGGCGACGAAAGGACGGCGCACGGGACCATAACCCACCCGTACCCACGTCGCCTTCGTCGTTGGGCCGATCACCGGAGCAGGATGACTTGTTGTCAGTGGTCGGCCCGACGGAATACCCTTTAGGGTACCCACACCTCTCGAAGTCTCCGTCCCGGGACGTTGGTCGCCGTCGCGCGGTCAGCCTCTCTGCGGGTGATGGACTAAATTCCCCGGTCCGGTCACCTACGGCCTCGGCTAGGGCGGCATCAGGCGCAGGTACTCGCGCCTGCGCCGCCAGAGTCGCCGGCGGCGGAACGTGTCGCCGAAGAGGAGCTCCTCTCGCGCACGATCCGCCACCTCCTTCCGTGAGATGACAGCCTCACAGAAGGCAGCGTCCACGTCCCAGTTCCTGACTCTGTTCAGCATCTCCCTGGCGACGGTCGGTAGCGTCAGGTCGGCCCCGATATTCGCGACGAGTTCACGGCGCACCCCTGCCCACGCGGCACACACCTTGAGCGTGTGCTGCGCCGTGTCCTCGTCACAATCGCAGTGGTGGCAGGACGGTGTGCTCTCCCTCCTAACAATCTTGTGCAGGTACATGGCGAAGCAACCATGCCCCGTCAGCACCTGCACCAGTCGGAAGGAAAGCACCCCGTGCGTCCGCTCCAACCACTCCATCAGCACCTGCCGGAAGGCCTCGACGGTCCTGACACCGTACCGAGGCCTCTCCAGCCGGACTGCCCAATGGGCAATGATGTCTCGGCGGGCGTCAACCCGCCCGGCGGTAATCTCTTGTAACGAGACCATACCGCCGCGGGCGCGCGTCTCCGACACCCGCCGGTAAATTATGGCGAGCATCTCCGCCTTTAGGTCCCACGGGGGAATTCCGGCCAAGAGGCACGCTGCCTCCGTCGCCACCATGCGGTAACCGCGTATGACCCTAATCGCCATAACCCTCTGTGGTCGCCACACGAGGGCCCTCAAGCAGACGGTGAGGGACCCCACCCACACCGGTGCGCCGTACAGGGCCATCGACCGGATTACCCCCGCGTACAGCCGTTGGCACGTAGTGCTAGATCCGCCCACATTTGGCATCAGCCACGAAAGAGCGGACGCCACGCTGACAAGCCGGGGAACAAGTCTACGGAAATGCTCCCAGAACAACCAATGCCCGTTGAGCACCAGGCCCAAGTACTTCATGTGGGCCTGGATGCTGATGGTAACCGAATTCAGGGTGATCAAAGCGCCGGCGGGAGGCTCGGCGGTACGGAGGCCGTGGAACAAGAGGGCCGCCGTCTTCTTCAGGGCTACCCTCAACCACAGCGCCTCGATCCGCCTGACAATCTCCTCGGTGCCGAGAGTTGCCAGGCGTGCCGCCTCCTCTAGCGTCCCACCTTGGAGTGTATCGTCGGCGTAGCAAATTACACCCAGCCCGGGTGGGAGGCTTCCTCGCAATGCCCAGTCGTAGCCGATGTTCCACAGGGTTGGACCCAGAACAGACTTCTGTGGGACACCGCACGTCATGGGCGTTCACACAACGTACCCTACGCGGTAAACGTAGAGGACACTGCGTCCCTCCAAGTAGTCTGCCACCAGCCGCCTCAGGTACACGGGCACGCCGTGATATAGCAGCGCTTCCCTGATGCAGCTGAATGGCAGACTGTTGAAGGCGTTGGCGATATCCAGGGACACCGCCAACAGCACTCCTCCGCCGGTGACGGCCTCCGTCACCACGACCCTCGGACGCAGCAGGGTCGCGGTCGTCGAACACCCTCTCCTAAAACCAAACTGGGCGTCCGATAGATCGGGCCCGACCCTGACGAGGTGCCACTCGATGTGGGCAGCCAGAACCCTCTCCAGTAGCTTGTCCGCATCATCAAGCAGCACGATGGGCCTGTAGGCCGAGGCCGACTCGGGAGACCGTCTCGGCTTCGACAGGAGTACCAGCCTCCCCTCCTTCCAGCACCCAGGGGACTGCCCAAATGCCAAACAAGCGTCGAACACTCTCCTTGGGCCCACGCCTGGTCACCTGGGATCACTCCCAGGTGCTCGAGGACCAGGGCCAGCACACAGTTGGGCACACCGTCGAGCCCGGGGGTGGTGGATTTGGCTCGCATACACGCCACCGCCACCCCTATCTCCGGCTCCGTGATGGGCGGAACACTTTCGTCATCGGCCTCCTGGTCGCTGTCTGGCGAAGCCATGCCCGGGGGCATGTGCTTCGCCCTACGTGGAAAGAGGTCCTCGACAACTCTGGTGAAGAGGCTGGGCTGGAGAGTCTCGGTGAGGGGGGGACCCCGTCCGTGGAGCACTGCATATATCCCTTAAGCGTTTTTTACGATTCCCACAGACAAGAGAGGGGGTGATTAATTGTATTCTTACTCCGTAACCATGCGTATTACCATAAGGGACATAGTTAAATTTTACATAAAATAAATAAACTTACATAAGAAAGCCGTATGAACGCCGTAAATGTATGAACAAGAGCTCCGTTAACTGTGATATGTGAAGAATAAACCTGACAGCGTATAAAAGTACTATCAATGAAAGAGCATATTTCATAAGGAAACACAAGGAATCCTTTTAGCTCCATTGTTCCGTGTTACAGGCGATATCGTTCTCTCGTGGGAAATTAATAAATGTATTACATCTTACATACATGCATTACAAATCGTATAAAAATCTCCCGTTTATCTAATGGATTATGAATGGATTTTTTTTAATTCGCTGTATTAATGTTGTTTTTTAGTGTTGAAATAATAATATTTTTTGACGTAAATCTTATATGGTAGTTTTATTCTTTTTTTTTTTGGGGTAAGCTATGACCGTAATCGGTCCAGCGAGTTAACTTCGGGTAAACAATAGAAATGAATTTAACCGACTATAGCACAATGGTTAGACGTGTTGTCAATGGGTTTCATTTCGAATTTCCCTTCTCTTACATCGAAATTATATACATATATCACCCCACTAGAAGGACCGACCATGTGAACGTTTCTGTGCGTCGTTGGACGAAGGCGGCATAAAGCCGCACTTTGTGGCAAAACATGAGGGAGGCCTACGTCCAGCAGAGGACGGCGATAGGTTGAATGATGACGATCCGTTTCGTTTGCAAGTTTTATATTTTATATTTAATTTTCTAGTGTACGTGTGTATGTCACTGAACTCCTCATAAACGGCTGGACCGATATTGACGAAATTTTTTGTGTGTGTTCAAGGGGATTCGAGGATAGTTTAGATTCAAAATTGGATCCGGTAGATGGCGCTGTTCGGGCAGGACAATAACATAACTTGAGAACAACATTACCGATTTGTTCCATTCTTTTTTTAAGTTTTCTAATATTTTAAAAGAGGCCTTTACGGAAAAAAATAAGAAAGTTGCGCAGAAAATTAGACAATTTAAAAAAACCTTAACGTTATATATACTTTTCTAAGGTAACCTTTTTTGCGACTATATAAACTTTTCTATCTTTATATATATATATACATTTTCTGTTCGTGTGTTTGTAATTGAACTCCTTCTAAACGGCTGTACCAATTTTGATGATTTTTTGTGGCCGTTCCAATGGATATGAATTCTCATATCCACAATGAGAATTCATATCCATCGGAATAGCCATTCAGAACATCCAAACCATTCAGTTTAGATTAATAATTAGAACCGGTAGGTGGCGCTGCGATCGATTTCAAGGAAAATTCAATCTTATTTTTTTATAGATTTGAACAGAACAACGTCTGTTGGGTCAGCTAGTCTATACCAATAAATAAAATTGGAGTGTCTGTTTGTAATGTCAAAATAATAGGCTTTTTTCATGCTCACACGGTTATTTGCACGACACCTATGCCTAAAATAGCAATTAAAAAATTTTTGTCTGTCTGTCTGTTTCCGGGTAATCTTCAAAACGGCTGGACCGATTTCAAAAATTCTTTCACCAATGGAAAGCTATAATATCAGGGCCTAAACTAGGCTATATTTTATCCCGGTATTCCCACGGGAACGGGAACTACGCGGGTAAAACGACTATAACCTATAACCGAAGCGAAGCGAGGGCGGGTTGCTAGTTTATTTATAAAATTCAACAACCCTAACTTAGGTTCATTAACAATATAACTTAATAAGTGAAAGTTAGTTTGAAATTAATGTACATATGTTCAATAATTACATATCGGAATATAGTTCGACTAATATTAACATATCGTTAACAGCCCAAACGTGTTCGTGTTAGCTTTGCAACCAATTGTGTTAGCAAATCAGATTAACACATACGATCTTTTGAAACAATTCGCCTATGTTAACAATAATAACGAGTATAAATAGTCCAATTAATAATCTTATATCTTTAAATGAGCAATTCTTGTATATATATATTCAGGATCTTGGAAACGGCCCCAACGATTTTGATGAAATTCGGCTTACTAGAGGTTTCGGGGCCAAAGAATCGATCTAGCTAGGTTTTATTTATAGAAAATTTTGTTTTGTCGATGTTTTTAGCTAATTAATGCAAGGACATAAAATGTCAATAGAATATGGATTGAAATTTCACCGTCAACGTCAACAGTGGCGATAGCTCAGTTGGGAAGTTATCCAGTTCTTTTTTGTTTTGTTTTGGCATTCAAACAGCGTCGGATCGAATCTCGATGTTATTATTATTCTCTTTTTGTAATTTTTGATATTTTTTTCATTATTTAATTTTTATTTAATATTAATATATATCTAAATAAATTAAACAAAAATACAACAAAAATATACCGAGCGAAGCTCGGTCAACCTGATATTAGTATAAATAAGTGGTGGTTAAGTGGGCACGGATTCGATTCTCATACAGGACAGACTTTATGATCCACAGATTGTTGTTCTGAGTCTAAATATAATTTGTGGTCGTTGTTAGTCGTCTTAGTCTTCTACGAGCAAAGAAGGAAATGGTGAATTGTATTCTTACTCCATCAGCACACAGATTCTTAGTCTTTAAAATAAGCAGAAGGTGTCGTTAATTGGCTAGGTTCCGAGTGTTCGATAAGCAACATAGAAGTAATAGTCACTCGCTCAATATGAAATAATTTATTGAAAAATAGGCAAATAAACACAATGTGTTATGGCTATTCTCTTCGGGATTAATTAGCAAGTGTTGGCGAGTACGGCAGAGGCACGGTAATATAATCTACCAGTAATCCAACTTCATACAAACGGACGAAACGCGAGCTATACCTACGCACCTCGATCTCGGCATGCGCTCGGCATGTAGACAGTCGCGACTGTGCTGCAGTGACGAACGAACGGTGTGTTGTTTTTTTAACAATAACTGCGCGAATTTTTCACTAAAATACATAATTATACACATATTTAATATGACAAGTAAGGTATATTGTGCTGTTTTTGGTTGCATGAATTCGTCAATAACGAATCCAGAGATAACTTTTTTTAGATTACCTGGAAACTCTGAAAGGTAAGATTATAAAATAATTTTACTTACTAGTAGGTAGGTAGATAATGTGTGTCGTTTTAATTTCCTTTTATATCCCGAAAAAAAGTTGTCTGTATTAATAAATAAAGTGAATAAAGTGATTGACACGAGTGAAATAGGTAGTTATAGGCGGTTCATGAATCATGTTACGGTACGCTTGTGTTAAAACTCATAATGTGTTTTGTTTTGTTAGTTTATATAATTCAAAGTAAAGACGTGGTATTTTATTATTAATAATATATGTTTATTGTACTATGTGTATGAATAGTACTAGAAAAAAATAATTTGACCGTCTGTCTGTCACTAGATAATTTAAATTTATAGACCGATTTGTTATTTAAACATAAACTTTTTTTTTTAATTAAAACTACCAATCAAAAATCAACACGCATTCTTATTGAACACTTTCTATTCAATTCACAATGTATTTTATTTGTTTATATAAGAAAAGTATATACAAAACTAAATGGAAACACAAAGTAGGCAAATGTAATTAAAATGCTGGAGGCGGGCAGCCCTATCACATGTTTACGTTTAGGCATTTAATTCAAGGTTACGGCCGAGATACATTACTGGATAGATGACTATACTGTGGCAGAGGCATAGTACCACTGAGCGCCCTCCCCGCACTCCTTACTGGCCCCGTCGTCATCGTCGACGTCAGACTCAGACGATAGAAGGCGACACAGAGAACTCAGCGCTTTCCCATAGTCCGCGTCAAGTTGCTTCCCTACAAACGTTGCTAATGCCATAATCCTCAATATTGATAGGAGGACTGAAGAGTGCTTCTTAAGAGATTGGACTTGGAGATCCCCAGGAGCAAAGTATTTAATAAGAAGACTTTGTCTGTGTTTCACTCTATTTGGAGTTGAATTTCGTAAAATCCTTTATACAGGCTGTATCAAGTTATGGGGCAACTAGTCAAACGGGAACTAGGCAATGGTAGTAGGAACCCATAGAAAAAAAATTAAAATAAAAATATCTATTCGTTAATGAATTAGAGACATGTAAAGTTTTCAATTTTGTCATCGCCTTTTCGTGTAGATCTAATTGAATTGTATAAAGTCAGTGATATTTAACCTGGCAGCATTTTCGTACTTTGTTAAATGTTCATTAGAAATTGAATAAATCAATGATTACGTTCGCATAAGCGAGACAAACTTCGCTTTAAATCAGCCGCTCGGCTGATGACCGTTGATGCGTCGCCTTTGTACCTACGTTACCACTGAAGTGTTCGCACAAATCATACCTATTTATACTGTCAAAGCTTTACATGCCTACATATATCCTGTCTGTACATGCCTACATAATACATAACATTTAAGGCATAGACTCTTAAACACATTTTTGTAATCACTATAACTTTTATGTTACATTGTTTTTGTGTAATATACATTTTAATTACGATCTATGGCCGTTGAACTACAATATACTCGAACAATTACGCCATAACTTGATATATCCTGTATATTGAGTCTTTACGTTAGAAAAAGAAATACTACTAATAGTGTAGTTTTAGTAGTTTCAGCTCTAATGATGAGTGTTGACGAAATAAGATTACAAATAACTACTTCTAGCTTGCCCGTGGGTATTGTAAAAAACAAAGGAAAACTCGAATTAAGCCCTATATATATATATATATAGGTATACATCTTAGAATAATAGAATATAGAAGGTAAGTCCACGCACAAAAAATGAAGCATTTCAATTGGAGCCTAATGGAGCTTACACCGGAACCGTTCGATAAAGTACAAGGTCACTGTACTGCACGTACGTACGCAACTCTTAAAAAATAATAGGTAATTATGACGATTTGTGCATTCAAATGGTGTTACAACACATTTGAAAAACATAAAAAGGTTTTTAACATTACTTTTAAAAGTATTTCGACGATTTATGTTACCTAATAAAAACAAAATTTAAATTCATAATTTCTATAGTGGTGTGAGTGTGTACGTTTGTAATCACCTGCGCGCATGTAGTATTTTTAGATTCATATTTCGATCGTTCGAAGTACCGACACTATCCTTCTATACGTTATTATTCTAAGGTATACATATATTATTATAACTCTCAATTCAATTCAACAATTCCCTATCGTAATAATAGCAAATACTTAGTCTATAAGCTTTAAGGCATTCACTATGGCCTCAATCCCCGGGGGAATAAACAATAATACATTTATGTAACTACAGTACAATAGGAAACGACTCATTATAACATTTCAGTATTGTATCATTACAAATATCTTTGTTTAGATGACAAAAGCTTCGAAGTAAGGATTTAATGTATAGAAACGGTTATGATATACGAAGATATTAAAGCCTTGAAATATCAACTATGTAAGAAGGTAATGGATTTCATTCTGATAAAAATTTTCTTTGTGATGACAAAGTAAGAATACAATTCATCACTCCTTTCTCTTGCTCGTGACTGTCGTTGCTGACGACTAAGGGATTGTATTGCATGCTAGCAACCCGCCCTATAGGATTTTATTTCGAGTTTTCCTTCTCTCGCATAGATGTTATATGCGTTTTATATCCCTTAGTCGTCTCGTACGATCACCCACGGGTTAGATAGGGGGTGGTGAATTATATTCTTACTCCGTCACCACACGGATATAGCATCTATTTAAGGGAAGCTAAACTCGAAATAAAAGCCTATACCAACATGTCTGACCAGCGTGGTTATATTAGGTCAAGTTTCCCCCTATTGTGGAGGAGACCCGAGCCCAATAGTGGGACTTATATAGGCTGAAATAATGTAGATTTTTTTCGAGTGGTGACGAAGTAAGATTACAATTTACTACCGCATAATATATGCGTATTTTGTGAATTTATTCCGTAAATATCCACTATTCCCCATGAAAGAACCGATAATTATATTGGTTGATGAGAAGATCTTTACGGTTTCATTATATCTTGGACTCGATTATTTAAATTAATAAACAAATTCTTACACCAAAAGCCTAGTTTCTCCCAAAACACTCACATCACTTATTATCAAGACTTACGCACGCAAATTACTCCCTAGAGCAACCCCACGATATGTTTCTTAGTCGTAAACCGGCTGATAAATTACATTCGAACGTAGAAACACATCCAAATCCCAATGGGCTAAAAGGGAAATTCGAAAAACCTTTCACTACGCGTACTTTGAGAGATTTCATTTTTCTAAAAACGTATACCGAAATGTATATACGTTTTGGTTTTCTATTTGAGATGGGTTAAAGTTAATATTTGAGGGTTCTAATGATCATTTTAGGGTAACCGAGGGACCTCACGATTGAGAAATATTTAACAATATTTATGTAGGCTTTAAATTTTGATTATGTCTAGGATCCCTTATTATAAGAGTTTTCTTTGTCTTTTATTGTACTATTGCTAATCATAATTAAAATTATAATATGACAAAATCCGACTGTTTAAGCAATTTTTAACGATATTATTTTTGATGTATTGTTTGATTTTTTATGTTTACACGTTTATAAATAAAACTAATTCACGGCTTTTATCGCGTTTGTATTTGATGTTTGATTGCCGACGTTTCGAACACTTTTCAGCATTCATGGACATGGTCACGAGCAGACTAAGACGTCTAACTAATCATAGTTATTCGCAAAAATAGTTTTATTTATAATATTATTTTTTATAACTTTTATCATCATAATCTTAGCCTTTATAAGTCCCACTATTGGACTTAGACCTCCTCAACAATAGATGAGAAATTAACTTACTATGACTATGCTGGTCGGACATATTAGTATAGAGTTTCATGTTAAGTTTTCTAGATGTTATTATCATCATCATTTGAGCCCATCGCCGTCCACTGCTGGATGTAGGCCTCCCTCATGTTACGCCACAAAGTGCGGTTCTGTGCCGCCTGCATCCAACGACGCCAAACAACTTTCACCAGGTCGTCGGTCCACCTAGTGGGGGAGCATCCTACACTGCGTCGTCCGATACGTAGTCGACACTCGAGAACCTTTCTTCCCCAGCGGTTGTCGGTTCGTCGAGCTAATTCTGCTAATTTTTTGTGCTATGTTGGTTACACCCGTTCTTCTGCGGATTTCCGTATTCCGGATTCTATCTCGCAGAGAAATCACGAGCATAGCCCGCTCCATATCACGCTGAGTGACTTTGAGCCTTGTTATGAGGCCTACATTTAGGGACCACATTTCCGTGCCGTAAGTCATCACTGGTAACACACACTGGTCGTAGATGTTATTCGCAGATGTTATATGCATATTAAATCCCTTAGTCATCATTAACGACACCCACAGGCAAAAAAGGGGGTGGTGAATTGTATTCTTACTTCGTCCCCTCACAGAAAAACATAATAACTTTAATATAAGACCCGTATAAAATCCCATCTAGAATTACGTAGGATTAAGTAGGCAGTATAATCAACTAATAATTTGAGACGAGATTTGATAAATCCGTGAAAATAGTGCACCGTTTCCAATCACCAGGAACGGTTTGAATCCCTAAAATACATTGTAACAAAATCGGCTTATGCCCTATACTTCGTTTGTGAGTTTTTGGCGAAATTCCTTTGGTGTGATTAAATTGTACGTTAAGTTGATTAAAAATACGAATACTGAAATATTTATATAGAAAAATGAGTTTTCTTTTTGAAAAAAACACCATACTGTACTATGGAAATAATCCTTGTGTTGCAAGAGACTTTACAAACATATAACTTACGGACGCTAATTACACCCAGACTTAGAATAATAATTTGAGCATTGCACGAAGTGTTGTACTTTTTTTCCGGTAGACAATGATCTGGACACTCCTTGTTCAATCGGCCAGAGGCGACGAATGAACGACGTGCAGCCCCATAACCTCATTGAGCCGACCACTAGTACCGATACTTGAAATGCGTTGCCGGCCTGGACTGGAACTTTAGTCGGTATATTAACCACTACGCCATCTATTTAATCAATTTAAATTGATAGAAAAGGTTGGATATAATATAAATAGAAAGGGATGGGGACATCCATGTATACATTCGGTTAAGAAAACAAATGTTACCTCTTTTATTTCCGTGTAAGTAGTAGAAACGTAGTGAAGAAACACCAGGAGTGATCTTTTTTTTTTTTGAGATAGGCTGCGGTCGGCGCGCTGCTCGCACCAGTACGTCCGTAAATAAAATTCGAGTGTCTGTTTGTAATGTCAAAATAATAGGCTTTTTTCATGCTCACACGGTTATTTGCCCGACACCTATGCCTAAAATAGCAATTAAAAAATTTTTGTCTGTCTGTCTGTCTGTTTGTTCCGGGTAATCTTCAAAACGGCTGGACCGATTTCAAAAATTCTTTCACCAATGGAAAGCTATAATATCAGGGCGTAAACTAGGCTATATTTTATCCCGGTATTCCCACGGAAACAGGAACTACGCGGGTAAAACGACTATAACCCATAACCGAAGCGAAGCGAGGGCGGATTGCTAGTTTAAAATAAAATACTATGCCAACACATCTTGCGTTGCTCACCGTAGTTTAGTAGGTTAATTTCTCTTCTATAATGGAGGAGACCCGAATCTAGAGCGACGTCTATGGGCTGTTACGATGATGATTTGTTTCTAGAACCACAACCTTATCTCAGAAACTGAGATTCACGCAATATTCTAGTCTATTTTCACATATTTTTCTCTTAGATATCATCTTTAATTTCAATCTCTCACTGGAAATATCATTTTTACACACAGAATCTCAAATCGTTTGATGCTTATCTATCCCAGAAAATATAAAATAATCGTATATGTTACGTTATTTTGCAAGAATTCTTAACAAAAGTAATCATTCATAAAAAATAAAGAGCCAATTTGCGAGGACTTACGGATGCTCAATGTATCTATTGCGGCTAATAGCCAATTACGTTCGGGTAATTTCTTGTTAATGCGAGACATGAATGATATTAAGGAAAATACCTCTTGAGTTAAGTTCGTAACGGGAAAATATTTCTATTTAGCATGCTGGAAGCATATTTCAATAATTTTCATTCTTTCCTGCTTGCTTATATGTGCAGTAGTGAGCGACTGAGTACAGAATTTAATAATTAACATATGTTTTTTTTATTATTTTTTGTGTGGGTCATGGTCGCCGTCCTCGCTGCCCAGCTCCATCCGGGGCGACAGAGGGGCGCCCCGCAGCCCCAGGACCCACCCGTCACATATCGCCTTCGTCGTTAGGTCGATCATCGGTGCAGAGTTCCTCGTTTTCAGTGGTCCATAATTAACTTTATAAAATTATAGATTCATGTATAGAATATCGCCTCAGTTCATACATATCCCAAGCTGGGCTTAGCCTCCTCTCATAGGAGGGCATTCGACATTATATACCATGCTGGTCAGACATGTTGGTATAAGGTTTTATTTCAAGTTTTCCTTCTCTTGTATAGAAGTTATACGTATATTATCACTTAGTCCTCTTTTACGACATCCACAGGCAAGATATGGAGTGGTGAATTGTATTCTTACTCCGCCACCACACGGATTATTATTTTATAAACAAAATAATTATTAAAAGATTCTAAATTAAATATATGCAGGCACAATAAATAATTATTATAGGTTAAAATTTTAGTCTTTGTTATGGAGGGATAATAATTAGTTATCGCCATCAATTATTTGTATCTTTTTCTTTTTTGGGAGGGTGGGTTGCGGTCGGCGCAGTCCTCGCACCACTCCGTCCGGGGCGACAGGCGACGTCAGTCTTTCCTCACGCGAATTATTTGTATCTGGGAATCGTAAATATCTTCTAAAAGATCACCGGGAAAAAGGTAGAAGCATTTTTTTAAAAAATGTAACAACACTACTGTGATAACTCGCTTGCTAAAAATGGTGATTAGAGCAATAATCCATCTTAATAATGATCGCGTTGTATGTATGACAGAAGATCTGTTTAAAAATATAGTCGTCGTCGTCTCAGCTCATACACGTCCACTGCTGGGCTCGCCTGCTAAACTATGGCAGGCAAATTTACCTACTATACCACAGTGGTCAGACGTATTGGTATAAGGGCTTATTTCGAGTTTTCCTTCTCTTGCATAAATGTTGTATGCATTTTAATCCTTAGTCATCTTTTACGACATCTAAGGCCAAGATAGGAGCTGGTGAATTTTATTCTTACACATACATTATATAGTTATAATTCCATCCATCCATCCAACAGCCTACAGACGTCCACTGCTGGACATAGGCCTCCCCACGAGAATGCCACTCGAAATGGTCCTGCGCCACTTGCATCCAACGGTTCCCTGCGATTTTGAGAATGTCGTCAGTCCACCTAGTGGGGGGTCGTCCTACACTGCGCCGTCCGATTCGTAGTCGCCACGCAAGAACCTTTCTTCCCCAACGGTTGTCGGTTCGACGAGCGATGAGGCCTGCCCATTACCATTTCAACTGCTAATTCTGCGGGCTATGTCGGTTACACCCGTTCTTATACAAATTTCCGTGTTTCGGATTTTATCACGTAGAGAAATACCGAGCATAGCCCTCTCCATAGCACTTGAGCAACTTTGAGCTTTTTTATGAGGCCGATATTTAAAGACCACGTTTCAGTACCGTAAGTCATCGCTGGTAACATACACTGGTTATAAACCTTTGTTTTCAGACACTGCGGAATATTGGACGAGAATATCCTCTTAAGCTTCCCGAACGCTACCCAGCCGAGTTGGATTCGTCGGCTGACCTCTTTATTATCATAATTATGATTAATATGTTTTAGGTATAATACCCATGTCCTTTTAAATGTAAGGATTATAAAATCACATATCCCTTTCTGTACTGAGTATAGTGTATCTTCTTCACCATAAATCTATATATATATATATATAGGAGAGGCGGGTTTTGCGAGCGATATATTGACTCATCACCATGTCTCTGGAACCATAAGGCGTACGGACTGGAAATTTAGCAGAAATATTCCTTTTGTTGAGTATAGGTCAGCCAAGAACGGTTTTTACGAAATTCCACCTGCAAGAAGTGTTGCGGGGGCGTTAACGATAATGTACAAATAAAGGAACAGGATGAGCCGAAGCTACTGAAGCTAGAAAAATGAAATTTGGACCGTAGTTTTATTTTGTGACGTAGGCACCCACTAAGAAAAATTTCCTTGAAATTCCACCCCTAAGGGGGTGAAATGCAACGGTAAAGTTTGTATGGAAAGAAAAAAAAATCTTTAGCTACTGTCTTCAAATTAAGCATAAATAGTCTTTAATAAAAATAATTAAACACGTGTTTTAGCGTTTGTCCATTTTCATCCTCTAAGGGTGTAAAATAGGTAGAAAGATGTCAGTTTACTGAGTTATCACAGAGCCGAAACTATTGAAGCTAGAAACATGAACTTTTGACATTAGTAGCTTTGCGTGAAGTAGAAATCCACTAAAACAGGATTTTTTGAAATTCAACCCCTAGGGGGTAAACCGCAGTAACAAAATTTGTATACGGAGAAAAAAATCTACATCGATTTTCTTCAAATTCTCCTAAAATACTCTTTAATAAAAATAGATAAACACGTATTTCAGCATTTTTAAATTTTCACCCTCTAAGGGTGTAAATATGTATTAATAAAAAATTCGTTTCTCTGATTTATCAACGTCGAGCTAAAACTACTAAAGCTGGCAACATGCAATTTGAAACACAACTTTATTTTGTGACGTAGGGACCCACTAGAAAGTATTTTCTGGAAATCAACCCCTAAGGGGTCGGGTTTACCCCAGCAGCAAAGTGGAGGAGAGAAATAAATCCTTATCGATTTTCATCAAATTCTCCACAAATACTATTTAATAAAAATAAATAAACACGATTTTCAGCATTTGTTAATTTGCACCCTCGAAGGGTAGGGGTAAATAGGTATGAAGAAGTTGGTCGACATTAACGCCGGGCTGAAACTACTGAAGCTATAAACATGTAATTTTGACCGTAATTTTATTTTGTGACGTAGTGACCCATTAAGAAAGGATATTTTGGAATTCAACACCTAAGAGGTGAACCGCAGTAGCAAAGTTTGTATGAGGAGGACTCTTCGTTCATCATTTCAACCCTTATACATCCTACTGTTGGGCTCGAGCTTCCTCCATTATGAGAGGGAAAATGACCTACTATACCACGCTGGTCAAACGTGTTGCCATAGGTTTTAGTGTCGAGCTTTTCTTTTATTGCATAGATGTTGTATGCATATTATAATCTCTTAGTCATCTCCTATGACAGCCACGGGTAGGAGAGGGGGTGGTGAATTGTATTCTTATTCCGTCATCACACGGAAAATGCTCTTCAGTAAAACTGAATAAAGAGCATGTGTCAATTTTACCTTCTAAGGGAACTAGGCGGGTAAGGTGTCTAAAACCGAAGCGAAGCGAGGGCGGGTTGCTAGTACATATTTTATATACTAGATTATTTCCTTTAGCTGACGGAGTATATGTGACGAAATATTATTTGCATATTATATCCCTTAATCATCTTTTGCGACATTCACGGGTAAGAGAGGGGCGTGGTGAATTGTATTCTTACTCCGTCACCACACGGGAAAATTATGACCCGTATTTTATTTTATTATTTTTTATATCTTACTACAAATAACGACGACAATGTTAGCAAAAGCCACTTTTTGAAAACTATTCTTCTAGTCACATAAACGATATATTTTATCGTTAGCTTAGTAACATAGCTGAGTGTATCATTTATATATATATTGAAGTTAGTACTGTTAAAAATTGCAAGAGGAAGAAAATGTTCCATTAGCGCTTAAAAGCATTTTTGGCTACCATTAACTGTTTTCAATGTTTAAAAATGTATTTCAGCATTACTGAAATAATTTATTAAACTTTATTTTTCTGTGAGTATTCATTAAGAGATATAAGCAGATAATCATACTAAGAAAAAGATATTATCATCATTCATCATGATTTCGGCTCATATACGTCCCACTGTTGGGCTAGAGCCTCCTCCATATTAGTCAGATGTGTTGGTTTAGGGTTATGTTTCAAGTTTTCCTTCTATTGTATAGATATTGTATGCATTTTATCCCTTAGTCGTATTTTACGACACCCAAAGGCAAGATAGGGGTGAATTGTATTCTCACACACGGAAGTATATTATTACATTATTAAAATATTTTAGTTGGTGGAATAATATCCATGACCTTTTAAATGTAAGGATTATAAAACATGTATCTGCTACCGGAAATGTATGTAATCCGTCATTGTATACAATTCCTCGGAAATGTGTGTAATTACTAAAGTCGCACGGAAATGTGTAAAATAAATTATATTAGACACATTTCCTAGGAAATCTATACATTTCCTAAATAGCTTCGCAATTGTATAAATTTCCTAGGATTTGTATACAATTCCTAGATTTCATACATTTCCGGTAACATATCCATTTACATACTGAGAATATTGGATCTTCTTCACCACTTCTTCACTTTCCATTTGGCGATGGAGTAAGAAGACAATTCATCACTCCCTATCTTGTCCTTGGATATAGTAAAAGACTTTCTTCTCTTGCATAGATGTTATAGGCCTACTGTATCACTTAGTCATCTTTTACGACATCCACGGGTAAGATAGAGATTGGTGAATTGTATCCTATTAATAAAAACGAAAGTTTGTGATTATGTGAATATGTTTATTGCTCTTTCACGCAAAAACTACTGAATGAATTTTAATGAAACTTCACAATAATATAGCTTACATATCAGAATAAAACATAGTATACAATTTATCTCGATATTTCCACGGGAAGGGGAACTATGCCGGTAAAACCGCCCATGACATCGTTTTTCTAATTATTATTATTTCTGTTTATTTGATTGTTTTCTATTTTGATTTATAAAATCTATTGAACATCCTGTAATATTTGTACACCAGAAATAGAATATTTGAAACTTTATTTAAGTTAATCTTATATCTTATAGCAGTCTCTGTCAAGAGTAACAATAGCTCAGTTGGGAAGTTCTCCATTCGCATTTAAACAGCCTGAGATCGAATCACGGTGTTATTATTATTTCCTTTAATATATTTCTCTTTCATTATTTCATCATTTTTAATTTATTATTAATACAGGAATATACTATAATATTATTATAATATGTATATAATATATAATATGTTCGTTAAAAATAACATTTACTTACTGTTTGGTTTGTGCAACCTCAACAAATTGCATGAACGAACGTCCTTCGGCGTCAGCGTATTTATTGTACGTTCTGGCAAGTCAGCACCCTAGTTACGATATGACGCGATCTTTCCACCAATCAAACAAATGCATACAGTTTCATAAATCATATATAACAGACCACAAATCTCGCCATTTCGTACACTCGCAACCATCATCAACTCAACCACTCATATCGAGGAAGAACCGATAAAGAAGGAATTCCATAATGTGAGTTATCATTTAACTGTAGGATCGTAGGGAGCCCACAATAGCCCCTACATCTTAGTTTTTTTTTTCGCGAGTGTGACCATATCGTATCCACGCGGTAGTACAGCGATATAAACTATACGCGCGGTGCGGTCTACAAAAAGGCACTTTATCAAGCAACAACATCTTTATCAACTACAAACAACAAGCAACAAGCAACTTTATCAACGACAAGCTACAAGCAACTTTATCAACTACAAGATATAAGCAACTTTATCAACTTCAAGCTATAAGTAACTTTATCAACTACAAGCAACAAGCAACTTTATCAACTACAAGCTATAAGCAACTTTATCAACTACAAGCTATAAGCAACTTTATCAACTACAAGCTATAAGCAACTTTATCAACTACAAGCTATAAGCAACTTTATCAACTACAAGCTACAAGCAACTTTATCAACTACAAGCTATAAGCAACTTTATCAACTACAAGCTACAAGCAACTTTATCAACTACAAGCTACAAGCAACTTTATCAACTACAAGCTACAAGCAACTTTATCAACTACAAGCTATAAGCAACTTTATCAACTACAAGCTACAAGCAACTTTATCAACTACAAGCTATAAGCAACTTTATCAACTACAAGCTACAAGCAACTTTATCAACCTTAAGTCTACTCACGATGTACATCATTATATCGTGCTGTATCTCTTCGCCGGAATAGCTCTCCTAGTTACGAGCGTATACCTGTGGCGGCGAGGGCGAGCTCGTGCCCCTGTAATGCTACCAACGAATACGGCGACGAGCATCGAACCTGATACACCACTGCAAGTAATTTCACCTTCTACGTGTACTACGGAAACGTCGGATATCAGCAACATGAGGCAGCTAAATCGCGTAGACAAGGCGACTTCACCTGTTGGCCGAAGACAACTTGATGCCTGACGTTATTGTTGTGTATGAAATAATGAACTTTATAAGTTAAACTAGCTTTTGCCCGCGACTTCGTCCGCGTAGACTACAGAATAAATCACCCTATGCACCATATCTTCTGTTTTTTTAACGAAATTAAATGATACGTGGCTTAGATTTTAAGACGGACCCCCAAACTACCAAAATTGTGAAAATTGTATCGAAATCCATTCAGTGGTTTTTGTGTTATGCCATAACATACAGATTGAAAGACACCAAAATTCTAAAACCATTGTAAAGGGGTAAGGCTATTTTTTGAGCTTATACCAAACTTATAGTACCTCTTTATAAACTACATTAGCGGTTCTGCCCTCAGGTGCTAAGGTGACCAGACTGCTAGGAGAGCTCACTCTCGAGCAAGCCACGTAAAACTGACCGTGCGAGAAGCAGTCTACCCTAAGATCAATTCCTGCTGTTTTTAGTGACTGACCCTGAGACTTATTAATCGTCATTGCGAAACAGACCTTAAGAGGGAACTGCAGCCTTTTAAACTCGAATGGGTACTCCGATGGTATAAGTGGTATCCGTGGTATATACACCGATTCACCTCGAGCACAGCCAGTAATTACAATGGCCTCTACTAAGTTTTTATGTAAGGCTTTCACACGCAACCTGGTCCCATTGCACAACTTAGGCGGATTGAGGTTTCGGAGTAGCATTACTGGAGCACCCACTTTGAGGATAAGTATGTGAACCGGTAGACCAGGTGGGTTGAGTGCATTTAAGAACTCCACAGGATAGTGTATAGCATCATCCGTATGCACTACAGTGTCCACAGACTTGTACTTGTATTCTACACCTTCGAATGACTTTATCAAAGTGTCATTAATAACTGAAGCCTGATCGTTCTTAGGTGTCAAAATCGCACGTTCACACAGCCACTCCATGGATTTGTTGTGTAGGTTGTGAACATCTGGATATATTCGGGCTATTAGGTCATCAACGGTCGGTACAAGTGAGGCAAGATCTGATGGAATTGTAATCTTGCCATCAGTTTCTGGATATTCTCCATTTCCTATTTTAAGAAGAAGATCGGAGAATTGTCCAGCGCAAACATCACTCTTCAGGTGCACCCGCATATTTTTTTTTTTTAAGGTGAAGCTTTTTGATTAGGGGCCAAAGACTTGATGCCTTAATGCAAGCCTTAACTTCGTCAGCTCGAGTTCCCCTCGGCACTACCGGCAGAGTCTGACGGAAGTCTCCAGCTAACAACACGGTGAATCCACCCATCATGTCATCGTTCCCTCTAATAAACTCATTTGCAAAAAAAACGGGCGGTTTTGATTTTCATTCATATTTAAAAAGATACAATACCAAAAAGGTTTCAATCGTTTGTACACGTTACTGGCCGGTTTTAAAAATGCTGTGGTATTTAAAAAAGTACGTTCTAAATTCAATTTTTCATTTGATGTTCATTTTTACAGAAAACCCCTTTTTATCCTACATTTTTGGCGCGAAGTTCCAGAAGTTAACATCGACTTTCATAACTTTTATTCAATTTTTATCGATTAATTTCATATCCTTGACTGTCAAAGCTTTATTTAATGCTGTTTGGCTGTATCAAAAATGGTAGATAAAGTGGTAAAAGCTACCAAAATTATCGCGCTGCTTGAAGAGGGTTGCAGCCAATGTTTCGTGGCTAGGAGGCTAAATGTTAGTCGCTCGACAGTCCAAAGGACCTGGCAGCGATATCAGGAGACTGGTTCCGTCGAGAGAAGGCCTGGTTCTGGAAGAAAACCATGTACCCAACCACGGGATGATCGTTTTCTTGTGAGTCGCGCATTGAGAAATCGCAAATCTTCGTATGTGGATCTTAAGAACAACCTCCAAGAAGTAAGAAATGTGCATATTAGTCTATGGACGGTCAGGAGGAGGCTTCTCGCTGCCAATATACGCAGTCACCGCCCGGCCCGCGGCCCCAAATTACTCCGTGAGCACAGAGTTCACAGGCTTAGGTTCGCTAGAAATTGTGAATCATGGACTCAAGACGATTGGAATAGGGTTTTGTTCTCTGATGAAGCCAGGATATCTCTGTTCGGTGAAGATCGACGTCGGCGAGTGCTAAGAAGACGAGGAGAACGCTTTGCAGAGGCATGTTTCGAAGAAATCACACCTTATGGTGGGGGCTCTGTTATGTTTTGGGCAAGAATAAATTCAATGGATCGTACAGAGTTAGTCTTCATTGAAAACGGCTCACTGACTGGGCATCGATACATAACGGAAGTTCTAATTTCTCATGCACAACCCGCATTGGCCGCTCTAGGTGAAGACTCGATTTTTATGGACGACAATGCTCGCGCCCACCGATCCCGCGATGTTAATGCGTATGTGCAAGAGGTCGGCATTCGTCGTTTGGATTGGCCAGCTCGAAGTCCCGACCTCAATCCCATAGAGCATGTCTGGGACGTTCTGAAACGGCGTGTGAGATCAGTACACCCGGCTCCGCAGACCATCAGAGAGCTGAAGAATGTGATTACTGCGGAGTGGGAACGTATTCCGCAAGCAAGTATCCGGGATATACTCGCTAGCATGCCCAGACGAATTCAAGCTGTGATTTTAGCTAGAGGGGGTCACACTCGATACTAAACATTTATCTGCTTTTACTTTATTAAAGAAAAACAAACAAAAAAACTTTTTTATTTTTACTTCATGAGCATATGCACTACTAGCGAATATACACTACTAGCGAGGTTTAGCATTATTTCCCATAAATTGTATCTAAATTTTATGAAATACTGATGAAAACGATTATTTTCTTATTAATTTAGCAAATTGTGTGGATAAAACTACCTATAATTATCAAACAAAGAAATATTAACATTTGAAATGGTTCATTGCTTAGGTGCCCGTTTTTTTTGCAAATGAGTGTATCTTTTAGTGTTCTGTTTAGCGCTTCAAAACCCCCCTTATGCGCCATTGTGCTCTCGTCCCAAACTACGAGTTTACAATCACGCAGCACTTGGGCCGCATTACTCTGTTTTGAGATATTGCACAGTGGAGTTTCCACATGGATAAGGTTTAGTGGCAGCTTGAAAGTAGCGTGAGCTGTCTTGCCTCCCTCCAACAGTGTTGCTGCGATTCCTGACGATGCGACAGCTAAGGCAATGCTACGATTACTCCTAACTTTTGCCAATAGCAAATTGATAAGGAATGTTTTACCAGTGCCACCAGGAGCATCCAGGAAAAAAATTTGCCCTATTCCTTTTTCAATATTGCCAAGGATCTTCTGGTAAACGTAAAGCTGTTCATCCGTCAGTAACTCCTCATTGCATGACACCACCACTCCTAGGGCGCATAGATCATAATTGGTCTCCCTCAGATATTCTCTATTGTCCAAAGTTGCTGCAGATCTTTTTGGCTGAGGTAATCCGTACTGTGCCAAGTTTTGTCCTGCTTGAGCTAATACTGCATCCTCAATCAAAATCAAACATCTGTTGTACACCTCGTCAGTGAGGTGTACAACAGATACACAATCTTGCAACTCTCTTTCCAGTTGCCGTTGAATGTCTTCTGAGAGACTCTCTTTGTATTTCTCCCAAAGGCTTAAAGGATCAGAGAGTTGACAGAAAACTAACATTATTGTAAATAGCTCTCGCAATTTGAGAGGAGAATCGCATAATGCAGCTTCCTCTAAAGTGGTGTCCCAATGCTTGTCGTCTTCCAGCAGACCAAGTGCCTTACACGCAGATTGAAATGTTGGATGGAGGATACCATTCACAGTCTTTAAGTCCTCAAAGGATGTCGGTCATCTAACCTCATGGAGCAAAAGGCGTACGTGGTAGCACTCGGTGTTGTTTGGATGAATCGTATAGATCCTGCCCAGAGCGTGCACTTTTTTCACTCCGGGCCAGCCCTCAACATCTTTCCCTTTTTCCTCCTTGAAAATTTTTTGCTGTTCCAGACATAGTAAGAAGGGACTTCGGAGTACTGCAGAGTTTTAGCGAAATTGTCTGTTTTGCAGATTTCAAAAAAGCCTAGGAGCGTTGTCTGTGGTGGATTATTTATCTTTTCTGACAAATTATTTGAGATGAAGTATATTCGCTGACCGTTTTCAAGATGAACAGCGAGGTGTACGACAGGGGGGAACCTTTCATGAATGGGGAAGCTTAAGATCCTCCAAACTGCTTCGGAACTGCTTATGTACCGGCCGCTTTCGTAGATTTTTACCTCATCTTTCTCATTCTCTAGAGTAAAGGCCGCTTGATCACTGCCCTTGTTCACGTACTTACAAATATATTTGATAGATTTAACAGAATTGCAGTACTCCACATTAATATGAGCATTGAAAGTACGTGTCAGGACAGGATTGTAAGGCACTACCCAGCGGTTGTCCAACTCTATTTCATTAATTTTTATTGTGTTACCACCGTCAGCTGGAGACCTCCTCCTATATTGCGGATATCCATCGTCTCCTGTCTGGGTGTCCTTGAGAAACGGTCGAGGGTACCTCTTACTGCAACTGCCATCTTTCATGCAGGGCGAGTTGTAATTTAAACTTCCGCAAGGACCATGTATCATACTGGCCTTCACAATATCGTAGAGGAAAGGGTCTTGCTCAGGGTCAGGTATTTCTGCACTAATAACATTGTCGATCTTATCTGGGGTGATACGCTGCTCTAGCCATAGCAAGATGTGAATGTGAGGAAGACCTCGTTTTTGCCATTCTACCGAGTATATAAAGCAACGCATCCCTCCAAATAGATTGCCTTTGGTAAGAAGAGCCATCATCTTTTTCACCTTTAGGTGGAATACCCTAGCTATAATATCGTGGCGATCGTGTGACTTTTGGGCAGGTAAAAGTATATCTGTGATGTCTTTCCATCGGGGGTTACACGTAAATGTGATAAAAAGATCAGGACGACCGTACTGACGCACGTATGTCATAGCGTCTTGTGTACGCTCGTGCATATAGCGTGGTCCCCCGGTAAAAGATGACGGGAGCACCACCTTCTGACCTAGCTGCTGAACATCAACATCCTGCCTTCCTATGGCATCCCGCAAGTGTATATAACTGTCAGCCCTCAGCTGCGCCTGGTTGTTCCTGATATAGGTCAACCTTTCCGTCTCTATTTTGGCGTACATGTCCACTAAAAACTGACTAAAAAGGGAACGGAAATACACCAAGTGATTATCTTCTCCTTGTCTAATCATTATACGAAAAGAATAGAACCTTGCAGCTGAAATTGTATTTTTAAGTATTAATTTGGTCTCAGGATCACGCTGAGGTAAAGAAATGGAGTACCCATCCTCGCCACGGCAAAACAAAAGCGGATACTGCAGGGCGTCATACGAACGGTGAATCTCGCTAATGCGCTGCAATGAATTATCGTGGCTCTCAAGGATAATGTCTCGTTTCTCAAATTGCTGACCAACTATTACTAATGCCACCTCATTTGACGTAGGAGCATTAAAACGACCCCTGTGACTCTCCGGCGGTTTCTTCTCAGCATTAATGACTACTTTAAATGGTTTAGACGTTTCAGGCACCTTGTCCAGGGCGATCTTCAAGTCTCTTACATAAGTATTAAACGTATGTAGCATTCTCTGCAGTTGCTTGACTAAGCCGGGTTTTACTTCGGGAAAGATACTGCACCTCAATTGTACTTCCCTGTCATCTTCGCCAACAAAATATATTTGTAAAAATTGTGGTTCCTTTTGAGGAGCTGGCAGCAAGCTTCCCACCAAATGGTATACCTGGCCCTGAACTTTAAAAGTTGGCATAAAACCGTCTTTTATTATCTGTTTCGCTCCGAAAGAAGTCATTTGAAAACAACTATTATATTTACGAATACGGTTCATGAAATGGTCGTGTTCTGGATGTATATCCATTATCAAACTGTAGAGAAGCTCAGGTAGCTGTTCATAAGGCGGGAGCTGCACCTTACCAGCACTGCAGCACATGCCGGGTGGCTCCTCCTTCCACTTGAGAGCATTACACCAATGGCACTTGTTGTTCATGGCACCCAAGGATACAGTACTGTCCGTCTCATACTCTATATCAAGATCATAGGCCATGCCGGAGTGAGCCTTGGTTTTCCAGGAGCGTCCTTTCCTTTGTACTCGTCTTCCAAGATTATTTTGCTCATAAAGAGACTGTGCCGCCCTGTGTACCTCAGGGTGAGTTTTCTGGTATCTGGCCACGGCAGCACGGTGAACTGCTGGGTTTGTTTGCGCATATTTTTTTGAAGCGTTTTGAATTTGTTTTTTCCGAGTAGCGTCGGTGCATCTGGCACGACGTTTCTTGGAGCATTTAGTAGGAAAGATAAGAGATTGATACTGAGATACGTCATGATCTGGTTCTAATATGGGCGGTGAATTAGTAGGCACTTCATTTCTTCTCGTAGTAATCTTCTTTGCAACGACGGGGAGAAGTGAAGAAGGGGAGGCGGTCTCTGCCATTGTCGCAGTCACTTCACTACGGACGTAAACATCGAAATGGCCACGTGACAGATCATGTGTAACAGTTTTGAAAAGATAGTGTTGCACTGAAAAGTACAGTTTACTTGTATGGTATAATTTATCGCAGCGTTTGCGCTGGACGTGTTATTAAGACCAAGGTTACAATTATAATGTGTGGGGCCGTGCCGCCTCGCGTTGCTTGTATACCCTCCGAGCTCCGGGGAGATTGGCGTGCGCGACTTTTTCATTATTGCTGAAGCTACTTAAGGAAACCACGAAAAAATAATAAATATCCGAATATTAGTTTTAATATACGGTGAAAAAACTTGTTCAAATACGAATAAAATGCAAAATTGTGTTTTTCGCATATATAATTATTATTATAGTCAAACATTTCGTTGAAGTCAAACACTTTCATCGACTAATACGATAATTTTGTTTAACAATAGCATCAACCTTGTGTGAAAGATACGTATTCAATCAAGTTTTTTTTTTAGTGAGGCACCTGCCAAAAGTAACGAAAGCAAAACTTAGTTTTATGACTTAAAAGCAACGATTTTCCTCCTATTTCGAGGTGATTTCGAAAAATCAAAAAAAAAATCGAAAAAAAAAAAAAAAAACTGAAGCCTGATCAAAATTACCTACTTACATGTCAAGTATTTAATAATTAAAGTAACGGTGATAGGCAACTTCAAAGCGAAAATATAAATCCATTTTATTACCGTTCCCTTGGGAATTTCGAAAAATCCCGTCTTATTCCTTGCCTTACTTCATAATGGGGAAATAATTTTATACACTTATTATACTTAACAATAGCTACGAAAGAAAAAACAAACAATATAACTTTTAAGCAAGGATTTTCATCATATTCCGAGGGATTTTCAAAAAACCCTAAAAATGGTTTTTTTAGTTCACCGGTATATCCGGATGGAGGTCTCCCCGGTAATCCCGACGCCCAGCAGGGGTCACGGGGCGGATGGACGTCCTGCGTTCCCGCGATGGGCTGTGGGTCGCTTAGACCGGGACCAGCTGGCGGAGACAGCCATCGTTTACTCGTGGCTGTCCTCTGCCAACCAGTCGGACGGGGTGGACGCCGAGGCTGGCCGCATCCGCAGTGCGTTGACGCAGATCTGCGATGCGGCCATGCCCCGGGTACGGCGTCCGCCCCCGAGGAGGGCGGTCCACTGGTGGTCCCGGGAGCTGGCGGATCTCCGGGCCGCGTGCATTCGCGCCCGGAGGGCCTACACCCGCAGCCGGCGGCGCCAACGCGACGCGGAGCGGGAGGCCTTGCTGTATGAGGGCTACCGCAATGCGCGGTCGGCCTTCAGGCTGGCCGTCCGCTCCGCCAAGGACGTCAGTCGGCAGGAGATGCTGGACGGTCTCGACCGTGACCCCTGGGGACGCCCCTATCGCGTGGTGCTGAATAAGCTCCGCGCGCGGGGCCTTCCCCTCACCGAGACTCTCCAGCCCAGCCTTCTCACCCGGGTCGTCGAGGACCTGTTCCCGGGGCGGGCGGAACACACGCCCCCGGTCATGGCTCCGCCAGACACTGACCGGGAGGCCGACGACGACAGTGTTCCGCCCATCACGGAACCCGAGATGGGAGTGGCGGTGGCGCGCATGTGCGCAAAGTCCACCGCCCCCGGGCCCGACGGTGTTCCAAACCGCGTGTTGGGCCTGGTCCTCGACCACCTGGGTCCCCACCTCAGGGAGCTGTTCGACGCGTGTTTAGCGTCCGGACGGTTCCCTGGGTGCTGGAAGGAGGGAAGGCTGGTGCTCCTGCCGAAGCCGGGACGGTCTCCGGGGTCGCCTTCGGCCTACAGGCCTATCGTGCTGCTCGATGACACGGGCAAGCTACTGGAGAGGGTGGTAGCTGCCCGCATCGAGCGGCACCTCGTCGGCACGGGGCCCGATCTGTCGGACGCCCAGTTTGGGTTTAGGAGGGGTCGTTCGACGATCGCGGCTCTGTTGCGCCTGAGGGCCGTGGCGACTGAGGCCGTCACCGGTGGGGGAGTGCTGTTGGCGGTGTCCCTAGACATCGCCAACGCATTCAATAGTCTGCCATTCAGCTGCATCAGGGAGGCGCTCCGGTATCACGGAGTGCCAGCTTACATGAGGCGGCTAGTGGCAGACTATTTGGTGGGGCGCAGCGTCCTCTGTACCAACCGAGCAGGGGACGTTGTGCGAACGCCCATGACGTGCGGTGTCCCACAGGGGTCGGTCCTCGGACCCACCCTGTGGAACATCGGCTACGACTGGGCGTTGCGGGGGAGCCTCCCGCCCGGGCTGGGCGTGATTTGTTACGCCGACGACACGCTCGTCAAAGCCCGCGGTGGGACGCTAGAAGAGGCGGTAAGCCTGGCGACCTATGGCACCGAAGAGGTCGTCAGGCGGATCGAGGCGCTGGGGTTGAGGGTCGCCCTGGACAAGACGGAGGCCCTCTTGTTCCATGGGCGCCTTATGAGCCCTCCCATCGGCGTCTCGATCACCGTCCGATCGGTTGACATCAGCATCCGGGCCCATATGAGGTACTTGGGCCTGGTGCTCGACGGGCAATGGTGGTTCCGGGAGCATTTCCGCAGGCTCGCTCCGCGGCTCGTCGGCGCGGCGTCCGCCCTATCGTGGCTAATGCCGAACGTGGGCGGACCGAGCGCTACGTGCCGACGGCTGTACACGGGGGTCATCCGGTCGATGGCCCTGTACGGCGCACCGGTGTGGGCGGGGTCCTTGACCGCCCGACTTAGGGCCCTTCTGTGGCGACCACAGAGGGTCATGGCGGTCAGGGCCATCCGCGGATACCGCACGGTTGCGACGGAGGCAGCGTGCCTATTGGCCGGGACTCCCCCGTGGGACCTGGAAGCGGAAATGCTCGCCGAGTTGTATCGGCGGGTGTCGGGGGTGCGCGGGGAGGGCGGTGTGATCTCGTTAAGGGATCTCACCGACTGGCGCGTCGACGCCCGCCGAGACGTCATTGCCCGTTGGGCAGTCCGACTGGAGAGGCCTCGGTTCGGGGTGCGAACCGTGGAGGCCTTCCGGCCGGTGCTGATGCAGTGGTTGGAAAGGCGGCACGGGGTGCTCTCCTTCCGATTAGTGCAGGTGTTGACGGGGCACGGGAGCTTCGCCAAATACCTGCACAGGGTCTTAAGGAGGGAGAGTACACCGTCCTGCCACCACTGCGATTGCGATGAGGACACGGCGCGCCACACGCTCGAGGCCTGCGCGGCTTGGGCAGTGCAGCGCCGTGAACTCGTCGCAATCATCGGTGCCGACCTGACGCTGCCGGCCATCGCTAGGGCGATGGTCGACAGCGTCGGGAACCGGGACGCGGTCGCAGCCTTCTGCGAGACAGTGATCTCGCAGAAGGAGGCGGCGGATCGTCTGCGCGTGGAGCGCAGCCTCGATGAGGAGATCCGCCGCCGGCGACTGGGGCGGCGCAGGCGCAACTATCTGCGCCTCATGCCGCCCTAGCCGAGGCCGCGGGTGACGTGACCGGGCATTAGTCCGTCACCCGCCGAGAGGCCGACCGCGTGAGGAAAGACCGACGTCCTCCCCGAGGGGGGGACGTTGGTCGACGGGAGGGTACCCCGCGTAGGGGCTATTCCGTCGGGCCGACCACTGACGACAAGTAAACCTGCTCCGGTGGTCGGCCCAATGACGAAGGCGAGGTGGTTTTCGGGTGGGTTGCGGGAGTTGCGTGCTTAAGCCCCTCTGTCGCCCCGGACGGAGTGGTGCGGAGGCGCGCCGACCGCGGCCCAACCAAAAAAAAAAAAAAAAAAAAAAAAATGGTTTTTAGTTATCGTAATAACCTACTTTTAAGCTGAATTTCCAGTCTCTAATAAATAAAGTTACGGAAATAGGGCAACTTTAAAGCGGAAATATAAGTAAATCTTTTTTTATTCCGTTCCGTATCCTGAAAATTGTTTTTTGTTTTCATAATCACCTACTTATATGCCAAATTTTAAGTTTCTAATACATATGGTTACGGAGATAGGGTAAATTTAAAGCGACAAAATATAAACAAATCCTTTTTATTCCTGTTCCCGAGGGAATTTCGAAAAATCCTAAAAACCGTTTTTAGTGATTGCAATCACATAATTATTTATATGCCAAATTTCAAGTCTCTAATAAATATAATAACGGAGATAGGGCAACTTTTATAGCGAAAATATAAATCCTTATTATTCCCGTTCCCGTGGGAATTTCGAAAAATCCCGTCTTATTCCTTGCCTACGTCATAAAGACAATATCTGTGCAAAATTTCAGCTTCCTAGGTCCAAGGGTTTGGGCTGGGCGTTGATGAATCAGTCAGGACTTTGAATTTTATATATTAAGATTATAAAGTTCATTACTCATCGTTATCATTTTATATTGTTCTTTCATAGATTCTTCGACTGTCTCTAAGACGTTATTTTCGGCTTCCAGAATAGATGTTTGATTTCGTTATAGTAGAGCTAAGTGGTTTTTGTTGTTTTTTATAGTTTCAATGTCCTTTTCGTATTGCTGTGCAAAGTGTTCATCAAGTATTCTGAATAAGGTATTAGCTATATAGCCAATGTCGTTCACAATTCCTCTTCGTTGTCGTTTCGTTGGTTTTTGATCCAGTAATATGTCCCCGTAATGCATCAATTTGGAATAGCCGCGACGTAATTGTAACAGAATTACGTTGCATAGCGTATTTTGTTCAATGTAGGAGCACGCTTGCTGTAGAAAATGCAGGTGTTTAAAGTGTGCATTCCATGCCAGTAAGGATCAAGGTCGTAGTATACAATCAATTTCCATTCATCGTGTATGCATATCCATGACTTTGTCGAAGTAAATATGTTGGCTATTGTTTATAGCGGTTAGGCTGTAGTCACACCGGGCGAGCAAGGGTAACATTAACATTGATAAGAAAGCCCATATGGGACCACATGTCGACTTTAATGTTCCTTTGGGTCGAGCTCTTATGGTTTAAGACGGTTCTTCCGCTTCTTCGGGTTTCTCGACTTCGTTATTAGTTTGTTCGTTCGTATCCGAGTTCGTTGTTACCGGTAATCTTGAAAGTTTTACTATGGGACGTTTTATGAGCCCGTTTTTCTTTCTAACAGTAACTACACGTAAGTGTCCATCTTTTCCTTCAGGTAGGGCAACTACTCTTACGAGTGCCCATTTTCCGGCTGGTAGGTTTAAATCGTATATGACGACGAGGTCGTTAATGTTCATGTTTGCCCCTTTCTGAAGCCACTTGCTTCAGGGTGATAGTTGAGTAAGATATTCAGACTGCCTCAGTTTCCTATCCTTGAATATTTTCTGAACTAGTTGCCATCGCATTCGTTCATCTCTTCCAGTTTCGATAATAGTTAATGTTGGACAGCTTGATAAGAAGCGAGAAGGCGTCAGAGAATCTATATCTTCGAGATCTTCTTCGTTAGTTTCGTAGATTGTTTGATCGTCGTGATTTAATTGTTTATATTTCATGTCAAAGGTTATTTCGCTGTCGATTTCCCAGTGAAGGCTGTCGATGGCCTTCCACCGTGACTCAAGAGTTTTCACGACGTCCTCGAACTCCCATTTTTTGTTAATTTCTTCTAGACTGATAATTGTGAGAGTCCGAGATAAGGCCTTGAAGTTGCTTTTTTATTTACGAAGTAAATCTTCAGATTTACAAGCGTTACCTTGCAATTTTGTTTTGATATATGCTGTAGTTTTTTCCTCTTCTAAATGCCTTTGAGAAGTTGATGTTGTCCCCGAAGGTTGTGGTCCTGTCATTTGAGCAGTTAGAGCTCTTGCTGGGACGTAGTTTGCGATCAGTGACCGAGCTTCATGATATAATTCTTTCATTTGTTGATACTGGTTGTTAGAAAAATATTCGTAGTTTTGATCATGTTCTTGATATAATAATGTATGATTCGCCTTAAATTCATGTCATACTGGGATCCAGTAGTTCTAGGCGCTTCTTGATGTAAAGAGGAGTTTTTCTATCGGCTCCATCTTTCTTGAAATTACGAAGGATTTTCTCTATTCCTCCGATAGTTGCTCTTGATTATTTAGAATATCTTCTATGTTACTTATCTTGTTAGTTTGTTGTTAGATATTCGTTGTTAGTATAGTTATGAAGGGCGTGGAGCCATGGTCACTAATCAGTGGATGCGACTTCTCAATTCACCTGGTGAGACTCGCTGGTGGGAGGCCAGAGAACCGATTCGCTACTGAAAAGCAGACTCGGACCACTCACCACTATAGGTTGCTCTTGTCGTTGATAATATGACAATATTCTGACAAATAAATTATTTTGACTTGATTTGATTATTCCGTCACCTATTTTTTTTTTTTGGGGTGGATTGCGGTCGGCGCGCTTCTCGCACAACTCCGTCCGAGGCGACAGAGGGGCGTAAGCATGCACACCCGCAACCCACTCACGATGCACGTCGCCTTCGTCGTTGGGCCGACCACCGGAACAGGGTTACTTGTCATCAGTGGTCGGCCCGACGGAATACCCCCTATTTGGGGTACCCTCCCATCGACGCGTTCCTCACGCGGTCGGCCTCTCAGCGGGTGATGGACTAATTCCCCGGTCACGTCACCCGCAGCCTCGGTTAGGTCGGCATGAGGCGCAAGTACTCGCGCCTACGCCGCCCCAGTCGCCGGCGGCGGATCGCCTCATCGAGGCTGCGCTCCTCGCGCAGGTGATTCGCCGCCTCCTTCTGCGAGATCACTGCCTCGCAGAAGGCTGCGACCGCGTCCAAGTTCCTGACGCTGCCGACCATTGCCCTGGCGATAGTCGGCAGCGTCAGGTCGGCACCGATGATTGCGACGAGTTCACGGCGCTGCGCTGCCCAAGCGGCACAGACCTCAAACGTATGATGCGCCGTGTCCTCGTCGCAATCGCAGTAGTGGCAGGACGGTGTACTCTCCCTCCTAACGACCTTGTGCAGGTATTTGGCGAAGCACCCATGCCCTGTCAACACCTGCACAAAGTCGGAAGGAGAGCACCCTGTGACGCCTTTCCAACCACTATATCAGCACCGGCCGGAAGGCCTCCACGATTCGCACCCCGAACTGAGGCCTCTCCAGCCGGACTGCCCAACGGGCAATGACGTCTCGGCGGGCGTCGACGCGCCAGGCGGTGAGCTCCCTCAAAGAGACCACACCGCCCTCCACTCGTACCCCCGTCACCCGCTGATTCAATCCGGCGAGCATTTCCGCCTCCAGGTCCCATGGGGGAGTCATGGCCAATAGGCACGCTGCCTCCGTCGCCACCGTGCGGTATCCGCGTATGGCCCTGACCACCATGGCCCTCTGTGGTCGCCACAGAAGAGCCCTGAGTCGGACGGTCAGGGACACCGCCCACACTGGTGCGCCGTACAGGGCCATCAACCGGATGACCCTCGCGTACAGCCGTCGGCACGTAGCGCTCGGTCCGTCCACGTTCGGCATAAGCCACGATAGGGCGGACGCCACGCCGACGAGCCGTGGAGCGAGCCTGCGGAAATGCTTTCGGAACCACCATTGCCCGTCGAGCACCAGGCCCAAATACCACATATGGGCTCGGATGCTGATCTCAACCGAATGGACGGTAATCGAGACGGTGAGGGGAGGGCTCATACAACGCCCATGGAACAAGAGGGCCTCCGTCTTGTCCAGAGCGACCCTCAACCCCAGCGCCTCGATCCGCCTAACGATCTCTTGGGTGCCTAGCCTCGCCAGGCTTGTCGCCTCTTCTAGCGTCCCACCGCGGGCTGTGACTAGCGTGTTGTCGGCGTAACAAATCACGCCCAGCCCGGGCGGGAGTCTCCCCCTCAACGCCCAGTCATAGCCGATGTTTCACAGGGTGGGTCCGAGGACCGATCCCTGTGAATCACCGCACGTCATGGGCGTACGCACAAACTCCCCTGCTCGGTTGGTGCAGAGGACGCTGCGCCCCTCCAAATAGTCTGCCACTAGCTGCCTCGGGTAAGCTGGCACCCCGTGATACCGGAGAGCCTCCCTGATGCAGCTCTATCTCGGGTTCCGTGATGGGCGGAACACTGTCATCGTCGGCCTCCCGGTCAGTTTCTGGCGGAGCCATGACCGGGGGCGTGTGGTCCGCCCGCCGTGGGAACAGGTCCTCGACGACCCGGGTGAGAAGGCCGGGCTGGAGAGTCTCGGTGAGGGAGCTTACTCAGCGCCGCGCGAAAGGGGCGACCCCAGGGGTCACGGTCGAGACCGTCCAGCATTCCGTCACCATAGGGAAAGCATGCTGTAGTAGGTAAATTTTCCTTTTATTTAGGCTCGAGCCCAACAACGGCATGTATATGAGTTGAGACAAGGCAACGATGAATGAGAGAAAACTACGTTAAAAAAACAATGGTTAGGAGCATAATCTAGTAGAGTTTAGACTTTAAAATCAGGGTTATTATTTCACATATATAGTACACAACAGTCCCTTACTGGAAATAAAATCCCATATCCACTTTTCATCTCGATATTCTACCTCAGATATTGAATATTTGGAATACGATGCAAATTCTCTATGTGGAGAAAATATCGTCGACTTTCAAAATGGTGATAAAATTATCTACATCTGCATGATATTTATATATTTAAATGAGCAATTCTTGTTGTACAATATTTTTGAAAGATGATTTTTGTGTTTATGAAATTTTTTTCCTCAATAATCAGTATTGATATTTTAAACACCATTTTAAAGTTTATTTTTCTCTTTTAACACGAAACATATCAAAGTGTTTCTTAAAAAATAACTTAAAAAATGGAGTTTGTCAGTAATATTAAGTAAAATATAACAGTTATAAAAATATTGCCCTCTTTTGATAAATCCTAATAATACATACATTATATTCACGCCCTTTTTCCATAGGGGTAGGCAAAGACCACTTCCTTCCACTTGCTACGATCTTGACATCTTGAATAACCTTCGCTTTAGGGTACTTCTAACCTGGACTTTCTTAAGAACGTCCCCGATTTTATCGTGGAACGTCCACATTGGTCTTCCCTTTCTAACACTTCCGGCACTTCCGCTCAGATTCGTCTGATAAATTTTTCTTGTTAATCTCCTTTCATTCATTCTCACTACATGACCAAACCAACTTAACATACCTTTCTCAATCTTTGTCACTACATCAATATTCATACCACGACGTTCCTAAACTTTTTAATTTTTACAAAGTTTACTTATAAAAATTGTAAACCAAGCAAATAGCTACCAAGTAAAAGCAAAAACAAAAACTTTAACTATTCGCACGGCTTTTTACAAGATTTTATTTAGTTTCACCTGTCCCGTTGTCTGTAATCAAATCTTGTTAGTTAAATTTGATCTAATTCCCGGTTTCTGATCGAGTTGAAACTTTGCATGCATTTATAAATCAGATGACAATGCAATATTATTGTGACATAGAGATGATCTGCTGATGCACCTGGAAGTTAGCCATATGAACTCCGTAATTAAACAACGCAACCCCATCGAGTTTGGGCTCATTCGATTCATCTTGACGAGTACTTTGATACCATATGGTAACCAGGGTCATATGAAGGACCTGGATTTTTAACTTTTTAGTTCGTTTTATTAACAAACTAGCAATCCGCCCTCGCTTCGCTTCGGTTATAGGTTATAGGTTATAGTCGTTTTATCCGCGTAGTTTCCGTTCCCGTGGCAATACCGGGATAAAATATAGCCTAGTTTACGCCCTGATATTATAGCTTTCCATTGGTGAAAGAATTTTTGAAATCGGTCCAGCCGTTTTGAAGATTACCCGGAACAAACAGACAGACAGACAGACAAAAATTTTTTAATTACTATTTTAGGCATAGGTGTCGTGCAAATAACCGTGTGAGCATGAAAAAAGCCTATTATTTTGACATTACAAACAGACACTCCAATTTTATTTATTGGTATAGACAATAAAAGCTTGTTTTGAAAAAAGATTTTCTTCTTTTATAATTTGTTTAGTATTGCCAAATCATTCGCAAGTCTTTAATCTTCTACGTAGAAATTCCACGTTGTATCCTTGTTGGTTGGTAAATGCTATTCTAACCTTTAAACCAAAAGTTTACATATTAACACTACTAATATGATCCTTTTTGTTAAAAAAAACATGCCTCATCATAATATTTTCTCATGCAAACATTCACACATCTCGCCGCGAGAGACTCATATTTTAAATAAAATTTTAAAATCCTCCATGTTCCATCTGAGATATGGTTGACGGTTATAAGATTAAATACAGCTGCTAAATTGTCTATGAATACTTAAAATTTGAGGGGAAATACTTTCCAGTTCTATTTATTATTTTTAAGTGAAATTTTCCTGTAAACTCATCATCGTTTCAATTTGTATACATGTTAACGCGGGGCTTGATACTCCCCCATATTGATAGAATAATTGACCCACTATAGCATGCTAGTCAGACAGGTTGGTGTGGGGTTTTTATTTTAAGGTTTTCCTTCTGTTGAAAACATATGTTTACAGCCAGCAGCAGATATAGTAGTAGTGGTAGATAATATTATCTACATAACATATAACTTTGTCGTTTCTTATGACACCTATGAGTTATTACTCCTTTTATTAAAGGTATGGTGAATTATATACTTACTCCGTAACTACGCTTTACAACATTTTTTAGATGTAAAAACTTATCTTTACCAATAAATAAAATTGGAGCGTCTGTTTGTAATGTCAAAATAATAGACTTTTTTCATGCTCACACGGTTATTTGCACGACACCTATGCCTAAAATAGCGATTAAAAAATTTTTGTCTGTCTGTTTGTTCCGGATAATCTTCAAAACGGCTAGGCCGATTTTAAAAATTTTTTCAACAATGAAAAGCTATAATATCAAGGCGTAAACTAGGCTATATTTTATCCCGGTATTCCCACGGGAACGGGAACTACGCGGGTAAAATAACTAAAACCGAAGCGAAGCGAGGGCGGGTTGCTAGTATTTAATGTAAATATGAACGTCGGTGACGTTTCGGTGTTGTAACAGAGTAAAAATACAATTTGCCACTCACTTTATTACCCGCGGATATCGTAAAAGACGACTAAGGGATATAAAATCTATATAACAAATATACAAGAGAAGGATAACTCGAAATAACATCCTATACCGACATGTCTGACTAGCGCGGTATAGTAAGTCAATAGCCCTTCTATTACGGAGGTTTTGAGTCCAGCAGTAGGATTTTTATCCTATATATATAAGACGAAATGAGGATGAATGTCGGTTACTTATTTGTAAATGATTGATTATTACTTATTTTTTAACTGATTCCTCCCATTGAAGTCAAATGGTACAGATTATCAACCCCACCTATCACCAGTGGGTGAAGTATTGATACATTAGATTATGGGTCCCACGCTGCTCTGCCCTTACCTCGGACGGATCGGACGTAGTGTCTCTAAACCATAATCTAATATAAAAATAAAGCATCGATTCTTTCTTTGAACTAGCTCTTCAGGCGCAATAAACGTGGTAATCATTATAGTTGTTAGATTATTGGTTGGATCTTGTTTTCTCCGAAGATGAAGACTCCTTGATTTGACACGATCGTGAACTGGACGTCGACAGGGATTGGTATTCGAAAGGGAAACTCGCCTAGCAGTGTATCAAATGCAGGGAATTGGTACTGGTGGCCCGCTCAATATTGATGATGAGGGCTAATACCACTCGTCAGCCTATTGAGGAATTGATTCTAAACATCATGAATAGCATTTAATATGCTGCTTTGCTGTCATTTACCAAACTACCTTGAATTAGCGGACAGGGTAGCCAGTCAGCAACTGACAAAAATAAAAAAAATGAATCCTAATTTATTGCGTGTTATTATTCCGCTAATACATGTATTTTATTCGCGTTAGTTAAAAATTACAACGACCCTTATAATAAATTATTCAGGACATAAATCTTTTTGTTTAAATTTTATAGCTTATAAATATGGATGTTAGAGATTAGATTTATATTATAACAGCTAAACCGACGAAATTTTAGATTTTATAAAACGGATAGCCTGTTTAATTAGGACACACTATTTAATAATATTTTATGTTGATGGCGGCTTTTTTATTAAGATTACCAATGTTTATGTGAGTATTACATATCTATACTAATATTTTTGTTTTCCTTTTTAAAAAAGTAGAATAATAGATATTTTGTTTTAAAAAGTTTAAGTAACATTTAATTAGTTGTGGTTACCTGTAACTGAAAGAGCACATGATCCATGTGATTTTTTTTACTGCATTGTATGTTTGTGTATTTTTCGTTGGTAATCATCGTTTGGTATTTTTCGTTGGTAAATAAATAAATTATAAAGAGGAAAGATTTGATTGTTTGTTTGTATTGGCTAGGCTCCGAAACTACTGGACCGATTTCAAAATTTCTTTCACCAATGAAAAGCTACAATAGCAGAGAGTAATATGGGGTATATTTTATCCCGGTATTTCCACGGTAAAGGGAACTACGCGGATAAGGCGATTGAAAAGGGAGCGAAGCGAGGTCGAGTTGCTAGTTGTGAATAAAACTCGTTTATTTTTGATTTTTGATTGCTCGAAGTTTTGAACACTTTTGGGTCTGGATACTATTTAGGTACGTTAATTATGTATTTGTAAATTGGCCGTAATGATAGAATTATTAACAGGGTGTTATTTAAAAAAAATATATTTTCGATAAAAAGAAAATAAGAACAAAACTACACATTTTTAAGATTTTACATCACAGAGGGTTTTAAAAATATACAATTGATGAATACAAATTAACATTTGTGGTCCATTAAAAAAATATTTTAGAATAAGAAACGATTTATTTTGACGCTGATCTTTACCAGATTAAATTCGATCCCTCATTCTGTGTAATAGATTCGATATAAATATTATTTAACTAGCTGACCCGGCGAACTTCGTACTGCCATAATTTTTTTCATAAAGATATTTTCTAAATTTCCGAAAATATAGTCTCTAATGGAAGAACCATTACGGCTTTGTCGGGAAAGATGCGGTCGTCTTGGTCGCGGTATTGTTAATGAAGATTCAAAGAAAATACAAATTACTGATTATTATTGATTTCTAACAAAATTAAAATTATCAAATCTTCAACCATACTTAATCATACACAAAATTGCGTTTAACTGTCATTTGCGTTTTATTATTACATATCAAATGCGTTTTGTTATTACATATCAAACAGTTTTTATACAACGTTTCATAGTGACTTGTATTCTCTTCTCACAGGAACGCGATCGAACGGGATAAAAGAGTTAATGGCGAAATCTTGAAAACACCATTAAAAAAAACGGGATAAAAAGTATTTTATGTCTGTCTCCTGGTTTTAAGCTACCTCCCCACCAATTTTCAGCTAAATGGGTACAGCTGTTCTTGAGTTATAAATAGTGTAACTAAGACTTTCTTTTATATTTATAAGATATCGCGGACCACATTAAAGGTTTATTTGATCTTTGAAAATATGGGCTCTGTATTTATTCAAATTCTTTATGTAATAACGGGCTAAGAATTTGTGTTATCACACCAATCTCCTGGGAAACTTATCACAATTACGATTCTTAATCCACCTTGCAAGTATATGCCATACTTTTTATTGTGGACGCCTATATTTAACCATGCCTATAACACATATCATTAGGCTAATAAATGCTTAGGACCATTGATGACAAGAGTGTGTACTACTAGCTCGCCCATATGGCATATGATAGGTACTGTGTACGGTAATGGAGTCGCGCGCCGTCCGTTCCATTACCCTCGATGGATAGGACGAGCTGTAATTATACCCATAGCCTCTCCCAAAAATAAAAAATTAATATAAAAACGATTGATACTTCAGGCGCACGCGCACGTAGACACGCACGCACAAATATGTACACACACACACGCCACACACACACACACACACGAATCCATAGACATACAAAGATGAAACCAATAACTTTCCTTGATTTTAGTAGCGGTAGGTTTAAAAAAAAAAAAAAAAAAAAAAAAAGGGAGCCGTCGCTCAGACGTAAAACATCGTAATTATTTTGTACTAGTATATATACATAAAAGAATAGATTACGACAGGCATATAACTAATATGGCATAAAGTATTAATTACGAGTTTATTTCCAAAAAAAAAAAATGAGGATTTTTATTCAATAATCATTTATTTTCATTAGTATACACTATAGGTTAATAATTTATTTTAGCCCACTAGATGGCGTGCCACGCTAACGATCAGGTTCACCCTCGTCTATAGAGGTTTCACATCAAAAAGGGTGACAGATGGATGTATGACCTTGTCCAAATGGCGTAGTATTGTCAAGGTCGTTGAAAACAGCCGACTGCTCAGCTAGTATATTGCTACAGGCTAAAACTTTTCCAACTTTCAAGATTGATAAATTAATTTGAAGTAATGCAGAATTGTCGATCAGATATATGATATTACTAAATCAATTCTATGACGTCATCTGATATTGAAGCCTGCCAGTTCCTTGATTGATTGCTGAGACTCAATTTGGCAATCTTCTTGTTTTATAAAGGATTCGATTGTCTCGCATAAGCGAACAAGTCAAATTTTCATTTCTTATCTTAATAATTAAAAGAGAAATTTCTATAAACAGAAATCAAATTTACTTTGGGTATTTTATTTATACAAATACAAGAAGCAGTATATACATAAGAAATAATGATATAATAAAAAGCAAAAGCATTATAATTGAGAGATTTGCATTCATTTGGCAAAGCCAGATCTCACAAGCAGCACCGGATCACGAGTTAACTAGTAGAACTCCCCTCGCAATACAAAAATACAGGATTCCTTTATATTTAAATGCCGTTATTACAAAAGATTTTATGAAATTTAATTACATTCAAAACATACATTTTTATCTTAATGAAAAATTTAATAAGCGTTGCAACGACATAGAATGCAGAACTTTGGAGATTTATTCAGTTTATGAAACAAATATAAATGCTTGTAATTATAATGCTTTGCAATTTTATGTTATATAATTTTTATAAGATAGTAATTGGTAGTCTTTGTAGGTACTATCACACCGCGCTAAAGAAAGAACGAGATAACGCATTACCTTTTAGCATCATTTTATAAATATTACTTACTAGCAACCCGTCCTCGCTTCGCTTCAGTTTCAGTCGTGTTTCCTGCATAGTTCCCGTTCCCGTGAGAATACCGGGATAAAATATAGCCTAAGTTACTCCCTGATATTATAGCTTTCCATTGGTGAAAAATTTTTGAAATCGGTCCAGCCGTTTTGAAGATTACCCGGAACAAACAGACAGACAGACATACATACATACATACATACATATATTCACGCCTTTTGACCATAAGGGTAGGCAGAGACCACTTCCTTCCACTTGCTACGATCTTGAAATACTAATTTCGCTTCCTCTACATTCATTAATCTCTTCATGCATATTCTTCGGTTTAGGGTACTTCTAACCTGGCCTTTCTTAAGGACGTCCCCGATCGTGAAATGTCCGCCTTGGTCTTCCCCTTCCAACACTTCCGCTCAGATTCGCCTTATAAATTCTTCTTGTTAATCTCCTTTCATTCATTCTCTCTACATGTCCAAACCGACTTAACATACCTTTCTCAATCCTTGTCACTACATCAACATTCATACCACAACGTTCCCTGATTACATTGTTCTTAATTTTATCACTCAGTTTTACACCAATCATGCTCCTCAGCGCTCTCATTTCTACAGCATTTATTCTACTTTCATGTTTCTTCTGCCATACCCAGCTCTCACTTCCATACGTTAGGGTTGGTACAAGGACTCCCCTATGCACAGCCAGGCGAGCCTTCTTAGAGAGGCTCTGGCTGCCCATAAAGGTGTGTAAAGCACCATTCACCATATTGCCCTTACATACTCTACTTTCAATATCATTTTCATATTTACCATCTCTCGCAAAAGTAGATCCCAAATATACAAACTCTTGTACTTGTTCTAATATTTCCTCTTCTATGCGCATCTTGCACTCCGTTATACATTCTCCCCTTTCAAATACCATAACTTTCATCTTCTTTACGTTAATTTTCATTCCCTTTCTTTCAAAAGCATCATGCATTACTGTTACAATCTCTTGCAACTCATCCACCGACGAAGCAAGTAGGACTTGATCGTCAGCGTAGAGAAGACATTTGACAAGTAACGCATTCATTCTCAGTCCGTATTCACTCTCTTTTAAATCAGTCAGGCAATTATCCATGAATAGGTTAAACAGCCATGGTGACGCAACACATCCTTGTCTAACACCCTTTTAGATACTAAACCATTTAGTGTACGCCCCTTCGATTCTGACGCAGGCACTGGAGTTCTCATAGAGAGACTGCAATGCCCGTATCTGGTTGCTGTTCACCCCGTGCAAAGATAATGCTGACGACAACTCAGACAGACAGATAGACAAAAAAATATAAAGTGTATTTTAGGCATATGTATAGTGCAAATAACCGTGTGAGCATGAGAAAAGCACATTATTTTGACATTACAAACAGACACTCCAATTTTGTTTCTTGGTAGGTATAGATTTAGATAATGACGGAGAGAGTCACTACCCTCTTCTTGCCCGCAGGTGTCATAAATAACTATTAAGAGATATGATATGCAAATATCAATAAAACGTGAACTAAAAATAAAATTCTACACTAACTTGTCTATAATGGAAGGCCTCATTGTGAAGAAGATTCGAGTTTAGCAGAGGGTTAGCGTGTTTTGGCTAAGAAATGGTGATAAATACTTGAAGCCTAATACAAAATATTCACTAACAAATTTAAGTTGAATATTTGTTTGCTAAATTTGAGTACTGAGAGAGTGCAGTTTGTTAAATTTGACTGAATATTCACTAATAAATTTGGGCAGAGAAAAGTGTATTAGCTAAGGTTAGATATGATGATAAATACTTGAAGCTTACTAAGAAAAAATGTAATTAACTTAGTGAACTAAAGTTATGTAGGTAATATAGTAAATACTGTAAGCTTCTAAGATTAATAGTTATTCTGAGGACTTTTATAGATGGCACTGTGACTACTCTTAGGGATATTCACCTTAATCTTTAAGCCCCTGGAGATATTAAACAGTGGCGGACATAAATATGTTACTTCAAAAAAAAGAACAAGAAGCAGTCATGAGGACTGGCGATGGAAGTTGTTATTTATTGACATTCAAATGAATTTTTAAATCGTAAATTAAAATACGTAAATTATTTTTTTACATGTATTTCGTTTGGACATAATTATCGGCACACACATGTGATTGACATAGCTACTTATATAGTGTTAACATTATCGTCACGTGACCATGTCGGTAACGACTTATATGCGTTTACAGCCCATTCAAACAGGCCCAGTATGAGTTAATACGTTCTTTCTTTTTCTCTGGGTATGCTATGGCCAGCAGCCGTCCTTTTCATCCAGGGTGCTGAAAGGCTAGAGCGCGGCTCTATAACCCACCGTATTCCCTACCCTATGTTATTAGATCGACCATCGGTAAGGAGTTCCTTATCGTCCGTGGCCAACCCGAAACACGTCCTTTCTGCAGTAAGAACTGTTCGGCTTCGCGTAAAGTTTTAATGTATCTGAATAATGGGTGGCCTCAGAACAGAGAAGAAGTTCAGTTTCAAAAAATAAATATTTTTACTTTTTATTATTACTATTTACTGCCTTCCTTAGTAACACTAGATCTTTAAAATAAAATGATTTTCCAGGTCACTTTCGTGGAAAGTCCTGTTCTAGTCAACATTTTAATTATTTTTTACTTGATGTTAAACTAAGAGAAGGAATTATGACCACAGAGGGTCATGGCGGTCAGGGCCATCCGCGGATACCGCACGGTGGCAACGGAGGCAGCGTGCCTATTGGCCGGGACTCCCTCGTGGGACCTGGAGGCGGAAATGCTCGCCGAGTTGTATCGGCGTATGTCGGGGGTGCGCGGGGAGGGTGGTGTGATCTCGTTAAGGGATCTCACCGCCTGGCGCGTCGACGCCCGCCGAGACGTCATTGCCCGTTGGGCAGTCCGGCTGGAGAGGCCTCGGTTCGGGGTGCGAACCGTGGAGGCCTTGCGGCCGGTGCTGATGCAGTGGTTGGAAAGGCGGCACGGGGTGCTCTCCTTCCGACTAGTGCAGGTGTTGACGGGGCATGGGAGCTTCGCCAAATACCTGCACAGGGTCGTAAGGAGGGAGAGTACACCGTCCTGCCACCACTGCGATTGCGACCAGGACACGGCGCGCCACATGCTCGAGGCCTGCGCGGCTTGGGCAGTGCAGCGCCGTGAACTTGTCGCAATCATCGGTGCCGACCTGACGCTGCCGGCCATCGCTAGGGCGATGGTCGACAGCGTCGGGAACTGGGACGCGGTCGCAGCCTTCTGCGAGACAGTGATCTCGCAGAAGGAGGCGGCGGATCGTCTGCGCGTGGAGCGCAGCCTCGATGAGGAGATCCGCCGCCGGCGACTGGGGCGGCGCAGGCGCAACTATCTGCGCCTCATGCCGCCCTAGCCGAGGTCGCGGGTGACGTGACCGGGGATTAGTCCGTCACCCGCCGAGAGGCCGACCGCGTGAGGAAAGACCGACGTCCTCCCCGAGGGGGGGACGTCGGTCGATGGGTGGGTACCCCGCGTAGGGGGTATTCCGTCTGGCCGACCACTGACGACAAGTAAACCTGCTCCGGTGGTCGGCCCAATGACGAAGGCGAGGTGGTTTTCGGGTGGGTTGCGGGAGTTGCGTGCTTAAGCCCCTCTGTCGCCCCGGACGGAGTGGTGGGGAGGCGCGCGGACCGCGACCCACCCAAAAAAAAAAAAAAAAAGAGAAGGAATTATAAGCATACCATTTCACTATCATATCCAAAATATTGCCCTATCAAAACTTATTTATCAACTATAAGAATGTCAAAGTCTTATGCCCAAAAATAAATAAAGGTAAACCTCATTTTTGACAGATGATGTTCTGGAGCACACCCTGAACCATCCAGAAGATCCAAACTTGGGCGTAATTTGCAAGTTTCCTGCGACCTAATAAGTTAATACTTCGTACGAGATACTTTTTAAATGATAGCATAACTAGTCATCATCGACATCACCATTATCTCAGATCAAGGCTCGAAGTTCTTCCAAAATGGAAAGCGAATTGGTCAGACTTAGCACAGAGTTTTATATTCAATTATCATCCTCTTGCATAGATGTTATCTTAATCCCTTAATTGCCTATCTGTATTTTTAATCTGTCACCACGCAGAGTAAAAAGACTACTATTTGTATTAAATTCCAAAAACCTTTTTGTCCAATTTTTATAGAAAATAGCAGTAATAAGGTATTCTTATCATTGTCGTTGCTCGCAAATGTACTAAATATCGTACTTCAAATACCACAGAATCCTCTAGCCTTATGTAACTTATTTTATTAGAGGTTGTTAATATTCTGATATTGAAGATCTAGGGTACGATTCCAGTGAAGGAAAATCTCTTGGTTGTCAGTGGCGATGACAGAGTAAACATACAATTTAACGCGAGGCGACGATGAGTAGTAACTCTAAAGGAGTTTAATTTGCAATACTTTTTCTTAGTATTAAACCGCAGACAATTTAAAAAAATGAGAGGCCTGTTAAAAAAAAAGAAAATAATGGAAAAGTACATACATGCTTAATAGATTAAGTTTCCTTGTTCTGAATAAGTTAGTGGGCTATATCGAACTAAGAGCACACTTAAGTGAACCGAGTCCCTTGCGGACTTCGTGTCGCGGTTTCAATTATGGCTACACGTTAATGTTATGCAGTTGGTTTTAAGGTGACCATATTTTAAAATTGTTTTAGGAATGTTAGTATAGAAAATAATCTTAACTGTATTAGATATCTGATAAGCTTTTCTATAAAAAAAGTGAGCCGTCGCTCAGGACGCCTGGCAGATGTGAAACAGCGAAATTATTTTGTACACTATATATGCATAAAAGAACAGATTACGTCAGCAACTAATATGGCATAATGTATAAATAAAATATTATAATTTTTTTCCAGAAAATGATGATTCTTATTTTCTTTTAAAAATTCGAATATATTTCAAATTATTACAACTCAATTCTTTTAATCAGTGATTTCTGTAATAATATTATATAACTAGCAACCCGCCTTCGCTTCGCTTCGGTTTTAGTCGTTTTACCCACGTAGTTCCCGTTCCCGTGGGAATACCGGGATAAAATATAGCCTAGTTTACGCCCTGATATTATATAGCTTTCCATTGGTGAAAGAATTTTTGAAATCGGTCCAGCCGTTTTGAAGATTACCCAGAACAAACAGACAGACAGACAAAATTTTTTTAATCTGTATTTTAGGCATAGGTGTCGTGCAAATAACCGTGTGAGCATGAAAAAAGCCTATTATTTTGACATTACAAACAGACACTTCAGTTTTATTTATTGGTATAGATAGTTATATTCGATGCCTCTGACGATATTACTGTGACAATTGGTCGGAACTACAGTTACTATCATTTAGCGTGGCCAGGCCTCGGCACGGCATGCTAACATCTCTATATGTATGCGATCGATATAGAGTGGCGAGTTGTCGCCACGATCACTGTAAACGATCAAAAAAATTAATTGATGAATATTATAAATTCATCAATATTTTCTCTTAATATAATTATTTAAAAAGTATACGTATGTATACTTTTTAAATCTCTAAACTCTAACTCTTAACTACTAAAATTAAACTCTTAACTAATACTCATTCATTATCATTGTCATCAAAGCTCATATACGTCTATCTCTAGCCTCTTCTATGATGGAAGGAAAATTGACCTACTATATCACGTTAGTGAGACATATTGGTATAGGGTTATATTACAACTTTTACTTCTTGTAAATAAAAGTACTTTTACGGATTATATCGCGTTTGTATTTGATTTATGATTGCCCGACATTTCGAACACTTTGCAGCATTCATGGTCACGGGCGGACTAAGATGTCTCACGTCCAACAAGTAATCGTTATTACAGACATTTACAATTATCTACCCGATACAGAAAATAGTTATAAATTTATTAAATTGTTACCCACATTTTAGTACAAATTTATTGCCAGTGTAAGAAGAAATGAATCTATATGAAAAAATTATATTGTTTATGGTTAGTAATTATTAAATTTGTAGCAATTATTATTACAATTTGTTGATTTAAAAACTAACAAAACTAATATACTACCACCGGATCGGAACGCGGCCACACTGTGAAAGATCCGGCAAGAAAACTCAGGGGACATGGTGCTAAATTAATATTGATTTTTAATTTTAGATGCGGCTACGTTACGTATAATGTAGTACGTTAATAATGGTTAATAATGTTATAATAACTTTTAAAATAATAATAATAAGAGAAAATTGATGAGATTGTAACATTAATCAATTAATTTATTTTACAACTTTGTCCTGATTCGTCTCTCTTAAATATATGCACTCTAGTCATTCCAAACTTTGCACCAGCGAATAATTCTGATGTGACCGCAGCGCATGTAAATGAGTAGAATGCAAAAATATAAATCCTCTTGGAGTGAGGTGGTACGGTCATCCATCCTATTAGGACTGTGTTATATTAGCTAACGCTATGTCGCGATGTTAATAAGCTTTAATGTTATGCATCTGGTTTCAGGGTAACCATGATTTTATTTTTATTTCTAGGACATTTAAGTTTTATGACTATAGCTATTGAAATTTTTAGAGATTATTTTTGTGGTGTGCTGTGCACGACCATTAATTATAATGTTTATTCGCGTGATGATGGAGTAAGATTAAATCTTAAAACTCATCTCTTAGCTGAGAATATCGTAAAAATAACTAAGCATATTTTTTAATAGACAACACCCTGCACTATAAAATTAACTCTTCTATTGCTAGGAACTTTACATTCATACAATTAACGAACATAAGTTGTACCCAGATTAAGGGACAATAATTTATGGATCGCATTAAGCATTATCCTGCATCGAACCCGCGACACGTGGTAGTATAGGACAGTAACTTCAGCATCATTATAAAAGTGGTAGGACCACACTGTTGACAGTTGTCTGTCTACAGCCGCGGGCCGGTCCGTCCGGGGTAGTACCATACTTTCGCAGAAAATCGACGTCTGAGTAGTGGCAATTTTTTTACTGCGCTCCGTTTGGTGAGCAAGAGAGGCGGAAACCCAAGTTTCTGAGGGTGTTTGCGTGTGTGTGTTTTAGTGATACCTTTAGTACCATCGAACCTCATTGCACAAATTCATATTCCCTTCACTGTCTTAGCGATAGGCAGCGGCCTTACAAAATCCATGAGCGGCAGCAACACTTATCATCAGGTATACTGCTTGCTCGTTTCCCAGCGTTTGCAGTAAAATAAAACTATGCTATAAAGAGTAAAATTGGAAGTGAAAACATATGTCAACGAGTCCGATTGGCATGCTATATTAAAATGATTTTTCTTATCGCATGGAGGATACGCACAAGTATATGTTCTGAGAAGAAAATAATAAAAGATTTTAAAGAAGTGTATAACACAAGCATTTATTTACGTTTTGATTTTTAGTGCAGAATATTTCAAAAAGTCTCTTATTGAAATAATGACACAATCATCATTGACATGTTCTCATCGTAATTACTGAGATCAAATAAATATTTACTCTTCTATTATAGTACATATCGCAAAATTGTCCATGTGGTGGCGGAATACAATTCCCCACTTTCTCTCACGCCCGTGGGTGTCATAAAAGACTACTAAGAGGTTATGATAAACTCGACATAAAACACGTATTTTTTTTTTTTTTGAGGTGGGTTGCAGTCGGCGTGCTCCTCGCACCACTCCGTCCGGGGCGACAGAGGGGCGTAAGCACGCACACCCGCAACCCACCCACGATGCCCGTCGCCTTCCAGGTTGGGCCGACCACCGGAGCAGGGTGACTTGACGTCAGTGGTCGGCCCGACGGAATACCCCCTATTTGGGGTACCCTCCCATCGACCGATGTCCCCCCCCTCGGGGAAGACGTCGGTCTTTCCTCACGCGGTCGGCCTCTTAGCGGGTGACGGACTACTTCCCCGGTCACATAAAACACGTATGACTAACGCGGTACAGTAGGTTAATTTCCCTTCCATTATGGAGGAGACCTGAACCCAGCAGCGGGACTTGCATGGGTTGAGATGATAATGAGATGATATTGGGAATAAAAAAAAACCGCTTGCCTGACAGCAACGCTCCTTAGGAATGCAATTGTTGACCAAAAGGCATGAGATAGATTTGACACAGGTTTATGTAAAATTCTTAGACATCCTTTACGACACCCACAAGAAATATCAACGTAGGTAGTATACGTAGTTGCCATCACACAGTATCATCATCACCATCATCGCAGCCCACATACGTCCCACTGCTGGGACCATGCATGCATACCATGCTGGTAAGACATGTTGGTATAGGGTTTCATTTTGAATTTTCCTTCTCTTGCACAAATGTTATGTGCATATTATATCCCTTAGTCGTATTTTACGACATCCACGGGCAAGATATGGAGTGGTAAATTGTATTCTTACTCCATCGCCACATGGAAAACCAAACAGTACATCTAACATGAAATATATATCCACACATACGCTACATAAATACACGCACTGTCATTAAAGTTAATAGGAGTGAATACTTGCCTAACGTGGATATTTACTGGGGCGGCGCAGGCGCAACTATCTGCGCCTCATGCCGCCCTAGCCGAGGCCGTGGGTGACGTGACCGGGGATAGTCCGTCACCCGCCGAGAGGCCGACCGCGTGAGGAAAGACCGACGTCCTTCCCGAGGGGGGGACGTCGGTCGATGGGAGGGTACCCCAATAGGGGGTATTCCGTCGGGCCGACCACTGACGACAAGTTAACGCTGCTCCAGTGGTCGGCCCAACGACGAAGGCGACGTGGTTTTCGGGTGGGTCGCGGGAGTTGCGTGCTTAAGCCCCTCTGTCGCCCCGGACGGAGAGGTGCGGAGGCGCGCCGACCGCGGCCCGCCCACAAAAAAAAAAAAAAAAAACGTGGATATTTAAAAAGACATAAAATAATACGAAGTTACGAATACGAGTTTGAATAGAGATTCAGACAATAAATGATTTCCAATAAATCGCTTTTCGATTCTGAGCAATTCGAACAGTGAGAGACGTGCTCAAAACTGAGGCACTTGCCTGTTTCGAGGCCGATGGCTAAACGGTTAAGGTGTAGTTCCAAGGAAGCGTACAAATTTCTGCTTTAAATTATTTATATTTATTTTCTATAAGACATTGTGTGAAGGTAATCGTTGTGAAAGGCTTTACAGACATTCAAGTAATTCACACAAATTACACTCGAAGTGGATTCAACTTCAATGATTGGTTCATTCAATGCATCAATGAACTAAACGTTGCCGATCTTAATCCCCCGCAGAGTACAGGCCTGTGCCGCCTGCATCCAATGACGCCCAGCAACTTTCACCAGGTCGTCGGTCCACCTAGTAGGGAGGTTTCCTACACTGCGTAGTCCGATACGTGGTCGCCACTCGAGAACCTTTCTTCCCTATCTGTTGTCGGTCTGTCGAACAATGTGGCAATGTGGGTTACACCTATTCTAGAACAATAATTTGTAAAAAACATTATTTTCTGTGGTTGATTACATAAACAAAAATAGCAAATTGCTAATCATGTTTGTTTCTGCCATTCAGTACTGAGGATCAAAAGGTCTACTGGATTATTAAGTGGTAAACACTGTTGATAGACTTCGGTAATACCAGACTTACAAACAAGTTGTTATCTACCGTAACTGCAAGATTGTATAGAATAGAAAGGAAGGAAATTCGATTCCCTGGCTCTTTCTTTTCTTTCAGCAAATGAAACGTAGTAAATTGCTATTACTGAGATGTCGAATTTCTAAGACAATGTGATATTACCAGATGGTCCGCTCATCAAGGGAAATATTATTTATGAATACAGACATAAAACTGTCAGTAATGTGGCTTTTTTGGGACATGCTACTAGTCTTTCCCACCCGATACGTACGAAGGTGAAGAGATGGTCTGCAAACCTTTAACCTGCCATACACGTATTTATTTATCATCATAAAGATGGGCCTTCAGTGGCGTTAATGGTGGCCTACCACTATTAAATTCAATTTTACTATTTACGCAAGCATAGACACACAAAATAAAAATATTTTCAAAGATTTGTTGAACAAAATATATTTTAATCGCATATTTTTTGTCGTTCACATCAAAATGTCACCTTAAGTGGAAGCAATTATTATGTAGTGTCGTAATGTGCTCTTGAAAAAAATGTGTACTTTTCAAAGAGCCATGCTAAAGGTTTGAAGTAGTCATTAGCTTACATTCTCTTCAACAACTCTTTACTGAACAGTAGTTTTGAGTTCACTTCAAATAGTATTGTATTTAGGTGAAATAAATTAATAGTGAAAATCATTTTTAAAAATCAACTTTCATTTAAATGTTCTAAAGAGGAGAAAATAAACATCAGCTTAATTGCAAAAGAGAAAAATAAGTTTTAAGTTTTTTATTTACTGAATTTATATAACATATATGTTTGCCGCGAGATTTACTTATGTGTACATTTATACAGTTATTGTTATTATTATAATATCTTATGTTATAAAATAAATAGTCTTTTTTAATAAGATTAACTGAAATTACCTACTTTTTTTATAGTACGAGATCCGGCTGCAAAATCACTACGTTCATCGCGTAGTTACTGCGCGATGAACGTAGTGATTTTGCAGCCGGATCTTAGACCAATATTATTATTTAATAACAAATAATTTTTTTTGCGTGTGGCGTCACTACCCCATTTCTGCCTACGCAAAAGAAGAAAAATTCAAAATAGAATACTACACCAACCCGTCTTACTAGCGTGATATTGTAGGTCATTTTCCTTATTATGAATTATGAAGAAGGCCCGAGCCCAACTAACTTTCGACGGCTGTACGCGGGGGTCATCCGGGCGATGGTCCTGTACAGCGCACCGGTGTGGGCGAGGTCTCTGACCGCCCGACTCAGGGCTACTCTGTGTCGACCACACAGAGCCATAGCGGTCAGGGCCATTCGCGGGTACCGCACGGTGGCGACGGAGGCGGTGTGCCTGTTGGCCGGGACTCCCCCGTGGGACCTGGAAGCGGAAACGCTCGCCGATTTGTATCGGCGGGTGTCGGGGGTGCGAGCGGAGGGTGGTATAGTCGCCGTGTTACGCCCCTCTGTCACCCCGGACGGAGTGGTGCGAGCAGCGCGCCGACCGCAGCCCACCCCAAAAAAAAAGCCCAACTAACTTTAGATGATGAATGTGACAAATCGGTTAGTTTGATTTAATTTAAAGGTACTTTCATCTATTTGGAGCATTTAAGTAAAATCTGACTTATAAAAATGGGTTTTACTATTAATTGGTTTTATTTTTTAGTTGTCACTGGCATTGAGATAGTACTACACACTAGAGAAGACACTGAAATTAGCTTTTTTGTAAAACTCGTTACGGTCCATCGACCAAAGTACGTTTAGTATATGCCGGACTGTTGTCGCAATTTTGCGTGTACAAGGGAAAAGTAATTTAACAAAATGGCTTCGTGTGTACTGAAATAATGTACAAACCACTCACAAAAATCAAATAAGAGTCATGGATTGATGTTTCACCAGTAGGTGTACAATATTTTCTATGAAACATAATTATGTTAATTAAATATGATCCATCTTGAGGTGCCCTCGCTGCGGCCATCTTGTAAGTTTACAAGGCTAAAATCAAATATAAGTAGCATTTCCAGTTGGAAATGCTACCTGTATTTGATTTTAGCCTTTAAATTTAATGTGATGATTAAATGATTAAATTAAATTTGACACTCGCACACACACGCACACACCTCGCTCTACTCCGTCGGGGGCAACAGAGGGGCGTAAGTACGCACACCCGTAATCCACCTGTATAGCATGTTGCCTTTGTCGTTGGGTCGATCACCGGTGCCGAGTTCCTAGACTTCAGTGGTCGATCCGACGGAATACCCCGAGGGAGTACCCTCTCCCGTCGACGTCCCCTACCGGGACGCCGATCGCTGTCGCGAGGCTAACCTCTCCGCGGGTGTCCGGACTAAATCCGAGGTCCGGTCACCCGCAGCCTCTGCTGAAAATTTGGTTTACGAGTAAAATTTGCGTTCATATATTAATCAATCGATGTACTTTGTTTGATATAAGGTTTCATCGTGATACAAGCATGTATTGTGCTAATGTCCTGTGACGTAATTTTATTAAAGTTATACTTCTTTTGGCACGTTAGGAAAAAAGATGAGAGTAATTTTTTACGATATGCACGCACATCGTCACGAAAAACCGATACTATGAATATAGCTAGTCAATATTTTTTACGATACGTACGCATACTGATATACCACTGAAGACCAAGAAGTCCGAGCCGGTGGTCGACCCAACGACGAATGCGACATGCTATCGGATGGGTTACGGGACCACGCGCCGCCCCTTTGTCGCCCCAGATAGAGCCGGGCGGCGGGTGCGCTGACCGTAGCCCATCCCAAAAAAAAAGAGTGACATTATTTTATTTTGTATTCATCACAGCAACGGAACACAAACTTAAACTTTCTTTTGTGTTTCTTATTCCCAATTTTCAATTTTAAGTAAAAATACGAAGTGTCTCCACTGTCGTGATTCCCGTAGATGATCTTAAAAGAACACCAAGAAACGCGAGCAAATAAAATACGAGAGAAGGTAAACTCGAAAGAAAACTTTTTCTAAACCGTTTGTCATTTCAGCTCACATACATCTCACACTAGTCATATACATCTACATGCTAGCTCGAGCTTCTCCAAAATAGGAGAGGAATTAACAAACCACGCTGGTCAAATGTGTTGGTATAGCGTTTAATTTCAAGTTTTCATTCTCTTGCCTAGATTTTATCTTATTTGGCTTTTATTACACCTATAGACAGAAAAGGGGGTGGTCAATTGAATTCTTACTCAGCCACCACACCGAGAAACTGATCCATTTGAGCAGCGTGGTAAGTCAATTTCCTACCATTATGAAGGAAGCTTAAGCCTAGCAGTGGGACGTATATAAGTTAAACTAATGACAGTGATGCTATTTCTATTAAAGCACAAATGACAGCAAAAGAACGTAAATCTATTTTTATGGATTTTATCGCGTTTGTATTTGATTTTTGATTACCCAAGATTTCGAACACTTTACAGCGTTCATGGTCACGGGCGGATAAAGATGTCTCACATCCAATAAGTTATCGTTATTATAGAGTTATTAAATTTTGGCCCACATTTTAATGCAAATTTATTGCCACTACAAAAAGAAAACGATTCTATATGAAAAATATATATTGTTTGTCTCACATTATGGAACTCGGTGCAATTCTTTGTGTGTTCATAAATAATTATTTTGAGCCTGTGCGCTATTTGTTTCTGTTAATTGTATGTTCGTAAAATCCCCCGTGACATAAGGAATTATTTAATGCGGCTCGTTGTTTTAAAAAGTAATTTGAAAAACATTGTTACCGAGTCGTACCTTTTATGTTTTTGTACAATATCAAGATTTTATTTATAAATAGCAATCAGCCCTCGCTTCGCTTCGGTTATAGGTTATAGTCGTTTTACCCGCGTAGTTCCCGTTCCCGTGGGAATACGGGGATAAAATATAGCCTAGTCTACGCCCTGATATTATAGCTTTCCATTGGTGAAAGAATTTTTGAAATCGGTCCAGCCAGGTGAAAGTTTTGAAGATTACCCGGAACAAACAGACAGACAGACAAAATTTTTTTAATCGCTATTTTAGGCATAGGTGTCGTGCAAATAACCGTGTGAGCACGAAAAAAGCCTATTATTTTGACATTACAAACAGACACTCCAATTTTATTTATTGATATAGATCAAATTGTTAGCTCAAATATAAATTCCTAAAAATACACCAAGCATCTTGGAAACTCTTTAGATATTAGGTCTTATCTTCTAATAAAGCTTTTAACTGGATTACTCAGCACAAAGATTAGACACCGAACAGCTCTCACGTACCAGACACGTTGTAACTACGTGCTGAAGTATTCCACCATTCTATGTAGCTTCAAGTATGTTTAGCTCACATAATCTTTTCTAAGTAATATAATTTCAGGGATATTATTCCAAGCATATCAATTTTGGGAGACTTTAAAGGGTCTATTAATAATTTTCATCTACTATTTACGTCAAGTCATCGTCATCATCTCAGCGAATACATGTCCCACTGTTGGGTTTGGGCTTCCTCTACTAAGGGACGGAAATTGACCTACTATACCACGCTCAAAAGAAAACCCTATACCAACCCGTTTTTTTTTATGGGCGGGCAGCACCTCAGCACCTGCACCAGTCGGAAGGAAAGCACTCCGTGCGTTCGCTCCAACCACTCCATAAGCACCGGCCGGAAGGCCTTGACGGTCCTGACACCGTACCGAGGCCTCTCCAGCCGGACTGCCCAACGGGCAAATCCCTCCAACCACCCATGGCCTTTTCGACATCTTGGTCATACAGGCCGAATCATCGAGATACATGTGCACACCATGCTCTTTGCGTAAGTATGCACATGCTTCTTGAATCTCTACAAGTTATTTAACTTCCTTCATCCTTTGCCCTGTGTCCTTCTCCCTGTATAACTAGGGCGGACAGCACACGGTACGAACTTCGTCGTCCGCGGTATTCCTGCTAGCTAGCCACATTTACCCGCTACTCTGGCTGCCATCTTGGCTTATCCTGCCAACCTGGTCTTCAAGCCGGCGGGCCTTGTACCAGGCGTGCGCGAATTCCCGTAACTGTCGGTAGTTCGCCTCCGAAGCCACGAGATCCGTGTAGTATACCGGACCTTCTCCGTCGCGATGTATCCCCGAGAGCATCCCCGACCTAATCTCATCATAGAGGGGACATGCCCACAGAACGTGGTGCATGTCCTCATCCCCTTCGCTGCAGCTACATTCCGCGTGAGCTCCTAACCCTAAATCGTACAGCCGCCTGCGAAAGCACCCATGACCCCCCAGTAAATTAATAATTGCCCAACGGGCAATGACGTCTCGGCGGGTGTCGACCCGCCAGGCGGTAATTTCCTGCAACGAGACCATACTGCTTGTTAGCGCCGCGTTATTTGCTGTCATTCAAATGTGAACATTCTGTTTCTAAATGGTATCATCAACTTGACGAGTGGATGACGCATCCTTTTTCTCTCCTCCGTAAACCCGCGATTCGCACGACACCTAGCTGAAGAAGCTCGGTGACATTCGCCGTTGAACCGCCGCCGCTGCAAGACCTTAACTGCGCGTGACATGCGCCCGCGTCCTTGTGGCATAGGGTGAAACTACGCTATTGTACGTGTTATAATTACCGAACTAGTGAAGTGTATAGGTGCACCTAAAATACAGCAAAACTCGACAGTGGTTATCACTTTGGACACTCACGACGGACGGTCTGTGATATTGGAGCCTCAAGGACGCTTTGGACGATCCAGGAGTGTATTGGAGTCAAGGTGCGTGGAATTCCTATACCCTAGACCTAAGCGTATGCTCATCGTAGTTGTGATACCAATTTTGTAACCAGCCGCCTAGCGAAAAATTATACAGTCCATTCTCTCATAAAGTTACCGCCATAACGCCTTCGGGCGCATAACGCATATTTGCATGACCAAAGTAATTTGGGCCATGCCATAATTTTGGTCCTCCTCGCAGGATACAATTAATTGTAATTCAATTGTATTTTGTCGATTTGTTGTATCTTTTTCGCTACCATTTTGTTTGTTTAACTTCGTGTCACAACGTGGTTAGTACGATAGTACGCCGTTGTGCACCTTACATTCATTAGAATAAAGCCGTTGATTCTTTGGTTGACAGTCACCAACCTCAACGCATCCCCGCACCGCGCCTATATAAGTGTTTGCCTTTACAGATTTATATAAATCACATAATATTGCCCGCCCTTTAGGCATCATTTATATGTATTATATTTAAGTATTTATTAACACGTACTCATAACATAACATAACAAAACCGCGCATACTTTTAAATTATTGCGCATTCTAGTTTAAAAGTGGGTAGCATCGAACGTTGCGCACGAGCCGCACGGATGAGATAATAAAATTGTTCATTCGCCGTAATAATTATTACCTATAGCTGCATAATTCAATTCTATCTAGATAGTTACCTATATTTATTGACCCGCATGTTTACGTAAGGTTTTCTGTTGTTTTGTTCTACCGTGATAATTAATTTCGATTATGCCTCGCGAAGATAAGGTAGTTTCTCCGCGTAGTCCGCGCTTAACTGTTCTAGAAGCGAAGCGAAACACTATTTTTGAACGAATTAATACTGTTTATAGCCAAGCTAAAGCAGCAGAAACTTCTGAGAAACATCGCGAATTATTTCTGAATTCTTGTGTAACGGTAGATGATATACGATCGAGCTTTCACAAAGTCCTTGATGAGTACAATGAAGTACTTCTCGTAAGTGATCCTACAGCCACTCCCTCGTACCAAAGTTATACCTCCTTCGAGGACCTGTACTGTTACATCAAGAAAGCTGAGTCGATGTATACGAAACCCGCGCCCGCGTCTGAGTCGTCGTCGCCTAGCTCGACAGCGTACAGAGTTATGCCGCGGCTACCACCTATCGAGCTCATGTCGTTCGATAATAATATGTGTAACTGGCCATTATTCTACGCTAGCTTTAACGCTACAGTACACAATAACTCCTCGCTAACAAACGCAGACAAACTATACTATTTATTAGGTAAATTGTCACCCGCCGCTCAGAGTACGTTCTCTGGTATCATACCGTCTCCAGAAAATTACGAAGTCATCTATCAGACTCTTGTCGATAAATATCAAGACGTCGAGCTGTTAGGTTCTAACTATTTAGAACAAGCGCTTAACCTAAAATTAAATGGTTCTCCGTCTGCAGCTAATTACCAATTGTTTATCGACAAATTTGTAGTCGCTGTTAACTCGTTAAAAGCATTAAAAATCGATGATCTGTTGGATTTCTTATTACTGCACATAGCTATGCGAAAGTTTGACGCAGAAACAGTACGTGCGTTTCAAATGTACCCCCGTGATAATAAAATACATACGCTCGATCACTTTGTTGATTTTATTAAAGGTCAGTGTCGAATCTTCGGGAGCACAACGCCTACAGCTGCTGACAATAATAATACTGCGAAGTCTATTTCAAAAACCCGCGTTAAAAATTATAATAATAACCCGCCGAATCCACAGTCATACGTAACATGCACGACGTCTGATAAATGTGCCCTATGTAACGCGACGCACGGGGTGCTACGCCAGAAACCTCCGCGTGGTGTACCCTGGGCACGAGCGACAATTTCTTGGACTGCTCTCTGGAATTGTCGCTCGTGGCAAATATCTGGCCCGAGGGGGGGCCCAGTTTGTGGGATGCCCCAAATTCGCTCCATGCCCTCTAATTGTAGAGGGTATTGGACGCGAAAATTCGACGGGCCCAGTCACTCATTCGTTTGAGGACTGGGCAGGCATTTGCCAACCGCGACAAATCGTAGACCTGATTCTTGCTTCGGGACATTTGTCCTGAGGCCTAGATTCAGGAGCGAGGGTCTCGGCTTAACCGCCTGGACCGCGAGGAAGAAAACCTCTATAAAACAGTCACCCAGAATCCTAAGTTCTGGCGCGCGGCGAGAGGATGCATGGCTGATGGGTTGTTCAGTCGTTAGCGCGCCCCCAGCCAGGGTACCTGCGGACCCCCTGTGTTGGGATACAAATGTACGCTTGCCCGGGTATCGGGATCTCTGCCCGGGTCGACCTCTTTTTTCTCCCATACTCGTGGGAACTGTATGGATACTTGTTCTTTAAACGACGCTGCAGATAGGAGGGGTGAGACGCCCATTAAAACCACAGGGAACGGGGAGCCTAGTTCCCACATTACAGCCCGGCCAAGCTACTGTAAAACTGGCCCAAAGGAGAGGGATGCCTCGTCCGACAGCAGCTCAGCTGCTAGTCTGGCACTTGAGGCTCCAAGGTCAGCCGAGGGCCCGGCGAAAACAGAGGCCCGTAAAAAGAAGAGAGGAGGGAAGCCCACCCCTGCAACGGAGCGCGCCAGACGGCGCGCCGCGAAGCAGCAAAGGGCGGCAAAGAAGGCTGACGAGGGCGGCAGTACTGCCGCAGAGCCGTCGGACATTGAGAGCGGCAGCACATCAGCTGCAGAGACCGTCGCTGGATCATCCCAGTCTCCAGCGTCGGCCTTGACGGCGGCCCTAGCGGCCAGGGAGGAGGACCTCCCCTCGCAGGTACGCAAGCGCCCCCTTAGCCAGGGTGGCAGCTCGGAGTCTGCCTCCGAGGGGGGTGGCATCAACATGCCTCCTCCCAAAGTTCCAGCCTCTCGCAGGGGACGAGGGGGCGCAGTAGTGGCGGCAAGGTCGGCGACGCCGTCGCCGGCCGGCGCAGTACGGGGGACTGAGGCCCAGAAGCGGGCAAATGAGGCGGCTGCCGCGAGGATGATGAGGGTGTTGTTAGACATCCCTCCCACCGACACGGCGGCTGCTGAGCCCGCTATAGGTGGCGACCCCCGAGCTGCCAATATGGCCACCCTGCAGGCCGAAAACACCCGCCTTAGTGGTGAGGTCTCAGGCCTGCAGGAGAAGAATAAGGCCCTGCAAAAAGAGCTGTCGGCGGTGCAGAAGGCGAACCGCGAGTTGGCCAAGCAAATGGCCGACTTGCGGAGCCAGGTCGCGCAGCTGGCGAGAACCGCGCCGCCGACAAGTCCCGGCCCTGCCGCCGCCCCCGTCGTCCCCGTTGCGACAACTTGCGCTGCGGCAAGTCCCCAGAGGGCCCAGCTGGCCGAAGCGGTCCCGCTGCCCGCAGTGGACGGCGTGCCGGACCAGACCATGCGCGCCATGGTGGATGTTTTCGGCAAGATGCTCGACGCGCGCATGGCGGCTCTGGAGGCGAGACTGCCCACGGAGCCCCGACTCCGGCCGCCGCTGGCTGCGGATAGGCCGAAAGCCGTGGCGTCAACCCCTACCGCGCTACCCTGCCAGGGTGGGCGCGTAGGAAACTACGCTGCGGCCGTTGCTGGGCCGAAGCCCAAGGGACCCGCCGCGAAAAAGAAGGTGGCACCGGCTCCTGCTAAGGCCGGACTCCAGCCGCTGCCGGCAAATGCACCGTCGGTGGCGGCCAACGCAGCCGCGGCCGTGACTGCTGTGCTCGGCACCCCTGCCGTGTCTGAAGAGGGTTGGCAGACGGCCGAGCGCAGCCGAAAAAGTCGCGGCCAGAAGAGGAGAGCGGAGGCCAAAAGCGCCGCCAAAGCCTCCGCTCCCAAGGCAGGAGCCGGTAACAAGAGGTCGCGCAGGAGGCTCCGGCCGCCAAAGTCAGCCGCGGTGGTGATCACCGTCCTGCCTGAGGCGGCCGAGAACGGCCTCAGCTATGAGGCCGTCTTACGTCGCGCCCGGCGGGAGCTTGACGTCTCCGATTTAGGAGGCGTCGAAGCCAGGACCCGCAAGGCCCGGACAGGGGCTCGGATTTTAGAGTTCCCTGGGGCCGAGGGCGCCAAGACGGCCGATAGCATGGCCGCGAAGCTGAGGGGTTTGTTTGCTGCGGAGGATGGCGTCAAGATCGCCAGACCCGTCAAGTGTGCGGAACTGCGGGTCACGGGTCTGGACGACTCCGTGACGGTGGATGACATCCGGGAGGCCATCGTCTCGAAAACCGGATGTCCCGTGGACACCGTCCGAATTGGCGCCATCCGCCCTGGTCCGGGCGGCGTTGGTGCTGCCTGGGTGCAGTGCCCGGTGGAGTCGGCCAAGCAATTGGCCGGCTCAGGCAGGCTCCTCGTGGGCTGGAGCTCAGCGCGGGTGACCGTGCTGGAGTCCCGGCCTGCGAGGTGCTACAAGTGCATGGCGGTCGGACACACTCGGCCGACATGCACTAACTGCTTTGACTGCAGCGACCTTTGTTTCCGCTGCGGTCAACCCGGGCATAAGGCGGCATCGTGCGCCGCCACTCCCCACTGCCCCGCGTGTGCGGCGGGCAATAGGCCCGCCAAGCACCGCATGGGGAGCAAGGAGTGCAAACCCCCGGCTTCGGCCCCAAAGGGGCGGAGCGGTCCGACGACCCCGGCCGCTCCCGCCCCTAGCGCGACCCAATCGCCCGCCAGCGTGGAGGAGGTAATGGATACGGCCCACTAATGGCGGCCGAATCTTACCACCTCCTGCAGGCCAACCTCAACCACGCCGCCGAGGCACAGGACGTTTTCCTGCAAGCCATGGCGGAGTGGTTGATCGGTGCAGCCGTAGCCGCGGAGCCGTACATGGTGCCTGACCGGCCCAATTGGCTGGGCAGCAGTGACGGCTCTGTGGCAATCGTCGCCTCCACGTCGTGGCATTCCCCGCCCTTGTTGCTCAAGGACAGGGGTGATGGGTATGTCGCGGCGGAATGGGGAGAGGTTACGCTATATGGTGTTTACTTCTCCCCTAACAGGAGCGCGACGGATTTCGGGGCCTTCCTCACCATCCTGGGGGCCTCGATACGGCGACTGGCACCGCGCCAAGTCTTCGTTCTGGGGGACTACAACGCCAAGTCCACGGCGTGGGGGTCCCCTAGGACGAATGACCGCGGTCGAAGAGTGGGCGGCGGCACTGGGCCTCTGTTTGCTGAACAGGGGCTCGGTGCAAACGTGCGTGCGGCAGCAGGGCGGTTCGATAGTGGACTTGTCGTTCGCTAGCCCTAATGTCGCAGCACGTGTGAGGAGCTGGTGCGTCCAGGAGGAGGTTGAGACCCTATCCGACCACCGATACATCCGGATAGAGGTCTCCCGGACCCTCCTGCAGCCCAGCAGGGGTCACACGGCGGACGGAGCTCCCGCGTTTCCGCGGTGGGCTGTGGGTCGATTGGATCGGGACCTGTTGGCCGAGGCAGCCATCGTTCAGTCATGGCTGTCCTCACCGCCCCAGGCGGACGGGGTGGATGCCGAGGCTGGCCGCATCCGCTGTGCGTTAACGCAGATCTGCGATGCGGCCATGCCCCGTGTGCGGCGCCTGCCCCCGAAGAGTGCGGTCCCCTGGTGGTCCCGAGAATTGGCGGACCTTCGGGCCGCGTGCATACGTGCCCGGAGGGCCTACACTCGCAGCCGAGCGCGTCACCGCGACGCTGAGCGGGAGGGCCAGCTGTACGAGGCTTACCGCAGTGCGCGGTCTGCCTTCAGGCTGGCCGTCCGTACCGCCAAGGACGTTAGTCGGCGGGAGATGCTGGACAGTCTCAAGCGTGACCCCTGGGGTCGCCTCTACCTCGCGGCGCTGAACAAGCTCCGCGGGCGGGGCCCCCCCCTCACCGAGACTCTCCAGCCCAGCCTCCTCACCAGAGTTGTCGAGGACCTCTTTCCACGGCGGGCGGAGCACACGCCACCGGTCATGGCTTCGCTGGACAGCGACCGGGAGGCCGACGATGAAAGTGCTTCGCCCATCACGGAGCCGGAAATGGGGGCGGCGGTGGCGCGTATGCGAGTCAAATCCACCGCCCCCGGGCCCGACGGTATTCCGAACCGTGTGCTGGCCCTGGTCCTCGAACACCTGGGACCACGCCTCAGGGGACTGTTCGACGCTTGTTTGTCGTCCGGACAGTTCCCTGGGTGCTGGAAAGAGGGGAGGCTGGTTCTCCTGCCGAAGCCGGGACGGTCTCCCGAGTCAGCCTCGGCCTACAGGCCCATCGTACTGCTCGATGATGCGGGCAAGCTGCTGGAGAGGGTGTTGGCTGCCCGCATCGAGCGGCACCTCATCGGGGACGGGCCCGATTTGTCGGACGCCCAGTTTGGTTTTCGGAGAGGGCGTTCGACGATCGCGGCCCTGCTGCGCCTGATGGCCGTGGTAGCGGAGGCCGTCACCGGCGGAGGAGTCCTGTTGGCGGTGTCCCTGGACATCGCCAACGCCTTCAACAGTCTGCCATTCAGCTGCATAAGGGAGGGGCTGAGGTATCACGGGGTGCCCGTGTACCTCAGGCGGCTGGTGGCAGACTACTTGGAGGGGCGCAGCGTCCTCTACGTTGACCGAGTAGGGGACGTTGTGCGAACGCCCATGACGTGCGGTGTCCCACAGGGGTCGGTTCCGGGTCCGACCCTGTGGAACATCGGCTACGACTGGGCGTTGAGAGGAAGCCTCCCACCCGGGCTGGGTGTAATTTGCTACGCCGACGATACACTCGTCACAGCCCGGGGTGGGACGCTAGAGGAGGCGGCACGCCTGGCAACTCTCGGCACCGAGGAGATTGTTAGGCGGATCGAAGCGCTGGGGTTGAGGGTAGCCCTGGAAAAGACGGAGGCCCTTCTGTTCCATGGCCTCCGTACCGCCGGGCCTCCCGCCGGCGCTTCGATCACCGTGAAGTCGGTCACCATCAGCATCCAGGCCCACATGAAGTACTTGGGCCTGGTGCTCGACGGGCATTTTTGGTTCCGGGAGCATCTCCATCGACTTGTTCCCCGGCTTGTCGGCGCGGCGTCCGCCCTTTCGCGGCTGATGCCGAATGTGGGTGGACCCAGTGCTACGTGCCGACAGCTGTACGTGGGGGTGATCCGGTCGATGGCCCTGTACGGCGCACCGGTGTGGGCGGGGTCCCTGACCGTCCGTCTTAGGGCCCTCCTGTGGCGACCACAGAGGGTCATGGCGATCAGGGCCGTACGCGGTTACCGCACGGTGGCGACGGAGGCAGCGTGCCTCCTGGCCGGAACTCCCCCGTGGGACCTGGAGGCGGAGATGCTCGCCGACATTTATCGGCGGGTGTCGGAGAAGCGCGCCCGCGGCGGCATGGTCTCCATCACAGAGATCACCGCCTGGCGGGTCGACGCCCGCCGAGAAGTCATTGCCCGTTGGGCAGTCCGGCTGGAGAGTCCTCGGTATGGTGTTAGGACCGTCGAGGCCCTCCGGCCGGTGCTGATGGAGTGGTTGGAGCGGACGCACGGGGTGCTTTCCTTCCGACTGGTGCAGGTGCTGACGGGGCACGGTTGCTTCGGGAAGTACCTGCACAAGATTGTCAGGAGGGAGAGCACACCGTCCTGCCACCACTGCAGTTGCGACGAGGACACGGCGCAGCACACGCTCGAGGAGTGTGCTGCATGGGAGGAGGATCGCCGTGAACTCGTCGCAATTATCGGTGCCGACCTGGCGCTGCCGACCATCGCCAGGGAGATGCTCGTCAGCGTCAGGAACTGGGACGCGGTCGCCGCCTTCTGTGAGGCCGTTATCTCACGGAAGGAGGCGGCGGATCGTGTGCGAGTAGAGCTTCTATTCGGCGACACGTTCCGCCGCCGGCGACTCGGGCGGCGCAGGCGCGAGTATCTGCGCCTAATGCCGCCCTAGCCGAGGCCGCGGGTGATCGGACCGGGGAATTGTCCATCACCCGCAGAGAGGCTAACCGCGCGACGGCGACCGACGTCCCAGGTCGAGAGGTGAGGTTACCCGAAAGGGTATTCCGTCGGGCCGACCACTGACGACAAGTGACATCTGCTCCGGTGGTCGGCCCAACAACGAGGTGACGTGGGTACGGGTGGGTTATGGGCCCACGCGCCGTCCTTTCATCGCCCCGGATGGACAGGACCGCGCGTGCGCTTACCATAGCCCACCCAAAAAAAAAAAAAAAAAAAAAAAAAAATGTAACGCGACGCACGATCATTACTATAAATGTACCGCGTTTGAAAAACTTTCGCCTACTGAGCGATTTAAGTTCATAAAAAATAATACCGCGTGTGTAAACTGCCTTAGTCGTACTCACAAGGCAGTTAATTGCAACTCTAAATTAAAATGCCGCACTTGTAGTCAGCGACACCATTCCATGCTACATTTTAATAATAATAAACTACGTTATGAACCCGCTACGCCTAATCAGGCTGCCGCGCCTCTCACCACTGCGCCACAAGCGCTAGTCAGCATCGCCGCGCTCGCGCCTGTACCATGCCATGCGCCGGCGCAGATAACTCAACGTACCGATCTATCGCTATGTACGACATCCATTGCCGCTTCAGAGCGCACGCGCTCGGATACACAGAACGATAAGCAGCAACGGTTAGCGAACTATTCTACAGTATTGCTCGCTACTGCTCAAGTGGTAGTGTACGATGTTTATAACCGGCCGCTTACGATTCGTTGTTTGTTGGATAGTGCATCGCAGAGTAATTTCATAACTTATGAATGTTGTGAGCGCATTGGGTTAATAAATAATATGAAGCCGTCTCATACGGTAGTCAGGGGTATTGGGGGTTCCGTTAAGCAAGTTAAGGGTTCAGTGAACATAAATATCCACTCCAGATTCAATACGAATATTAATTTCGATCTCAAGTCGCTCGTGATCGATCGGATAAGCGACACGCTGCCGTCCGCGCCCGTCGATGCGGCTGCGTTTGCGCATCTCGAGTCACTTCCGCTCGCCGATAAGGATTACGCACTTCCGGGTCCGGTCGACTGCCTGATCGGAGCGTCAACCTTCGCGCATTTAATGCTACCGGGTGTTGTTCACTGCCAATATAAGAATGTACCGCCCGCGATACAAACTGTTCTGGGTTTTGTGATAATGGGTTCCGCGCCTACGTCACAGCTCGTTCACAGTTACGTCTCCACTTGTTGTTCCGCTGTTCATGACCCTATGGACTCGCTCTTCAAACGCTTCTGGGAGCTTGAAGAGGTTGCTACCGTGCCGCCCGCTCAATGTTCCGACGATATTGAGTGTGAAGAATTTTTCCGCGCTACCACCGTTCGCGATGACAGTGGTAGGTATGTCGTCGCCTTACCGTTTCGTAATGATGCGTGTTTATTAGGCGATTCCTACGCTGCCGCGCTTAGACGTCTCAAATGTTTAGAGCGAAAGTTGGACGCCTCGCTCAATATCCGCGCCGCTTATAATGATGTTATACGCGATTATATAAATAAGGGCTACCTAAGTCCCATCAATATAAACAATGATGACGTCACCCGACCTTCGTATACAATCCCGCATCATGGAGTAGTGAGGGAAGATAAATCTTCGACTCGTCTGCGCTGCGTGCTGGACGCGAGTTGTAAAACTCTGCCGTCTGGGCCCAGCCTAAATGAACTTCTCCATGCAGGTGCTAATTTACAAGGCGACTTGTTTAGCATCATAATAAATTTCCGCCTATTTGAGGTAACACTTTCAGCTGACTGTCGTCAAATGTTCCTTCAAATAGTGGTACGCGAACCTGATCGTAGGTTTCAAAGGATTTTATATCGGTTTAGTACCGATGATCCAGTTGCTGTTTATCAGTTTAACCGCGTCTGTTTTGGACTAAAGTCCAGTCCTTTTCACGCATTGCGCGTCGTAAATCAACTTGTCCTCGATGAAGGACATAAGTTTCCCGCGGCAAAAGACGCCATTTCTTCATCTTTGTACATGGATGACATCGTTCTGTCTGTCATGACGACAACGCAAGCCGTCACATTAAGTGATGAACTAATCCAACTTTTCAAATTGGGTCAATTTGACCTCGTCAAGTGGACCAGCAATTCTGATGCTGTACTAGCCCACATACCAGATACGCATAAAGAACCTCGTGATAAAGTGTTCGAGGAGTCTGTTCCATATAAAATCCTAGGTCTATACTGGGATAGATCCGGTGATTGTTTCCGCTTTGTTGTCGCCGCTCCCGATGACAAGTGCACTAAACGCACGATGTTATCCGGGATAGCAAGGCTGTGGGATATCATGGGTTTCGCGGCTCCCGCCATCTTGTTCGCCAAGCTTCTTATTAAAGAGCTTTGGCTGTCGAAGGGTGGCTGGGATGCTGAACCTCCTCGTCATGTAGTGAATAGTTGGATGCAGTTTTGTGCAGAGCTTCCGGCCCTCAACAAACTGCGTATTCCACGACATCTGGGTATTGTGCAGGATTGTAACGTCAACATTATTGGCTTTGCTGACGCAAGCGAGCGAGCCCACGGTGCCGTTGTATATATACAGATCCGCGTAGCTACAGAGTACAAAGTACAACTTGTATGCGCGAAGTCTAAAGTGTCACCAGTAAAGGTAGTTTCTGTTGCACGATTGGAACTCTGCGCTGCGGTATTGTTGTCACAGCTACTTCGCAAGGTCATAGACATTATTAAACCGCGCTATCCCGTCAGGGATGTCTTCGCCTTCAGCGATTCTAAAGTAACTCTTTGTTGGATAAAGGCGTCCCCACATCGTTGGCAAACCTTTGTCGCCAATCGAGTCGTAAAATTGACAGATAATATTCCCGCGAGTCGATTCTTTCATGTTTCGGGCTCTAATAATCCCGCGGACTGCCTGTCACGTAGTCTCACCCCGGACAAGCTAGTCGACCATCCTCTATGGTATGCTGGACCTTCCTGGATCACGCGCGATCCAAGTGAATGGCCTATAACTAAAGTCGATAATAATGATTACGCAGATGTGCCTGAGCAACGGACCCAGGTACACGTTCTCACGACTAGTCCTGAAGACTCCCTGATTTACGCGCTTGCGCAACGACATTCGACGTATTCTAAATTATTACGCGTCATTGTTTACGTTTACCGCTTTATGAAGAAATTGCCTCGTGGTAATTCTGTGACCGCCGCGGACTTAGATTTTGCAGAAACTGAATTAATTCGCGCCGTACAAGGTGTTCATTTCTCGCACGATAAATCTAGTCTGTTAAAAAATGAACCTTGTTCACCCGCTTTAAATAAACTTCGCCCGTTTATAGACAGTAACGGTCTTATTCGTGTCGGAGGTCGCTTGTCGAATTCCACCGAGGAATATACGCACAAGCACCCATGCCTTCTGCCGCGCCATGACCCGGTAGTTAACATGATAGTTGACTACAGTCACCGCAAGCACTTGCATGCTGGGCCCGAACTTCTCATGTCTTTATTAAGACAAAAATTCTGGATATTGGCTGCAAGGCGCATTATACGAAACCGCATTCATAAATGTAACGTATGTTTCCGGTCGAAACCTACCCCGTTATTTCCGCTCATGGCCGATCTACCTAGTCACTGCGTTAATCAGGTCGATAAAGCCTTTACGCATGTCGGATGCGACTATGCTGGCCCACTGTCGTACACACCCGTTCGTGGCCGGGGGGCGAAGAGCCGTAAAGCTTGGCTATGCATCTTCACTTGTCTCACAACCCGCGCCACTCATATTGAGATAGCTACAGATTTGAGTACTGTCAGTTTCCTCAATGCGTTTAAACGCTTCTTGTCACGGCGTGGTCCTGTAAAATGTATGTATTCTGATAACGGGACTTGTTTCGTTGGAGCACGTTCGTATCTCCGCGATCTTTATAAATTCTTAGACGAATTACGCCCCCATTTAGAGGAAGAATTTTCAGATAATCGCATAGATTGGAAGTTCATTCCCCCTGTTTCACCTCACTGGGGTGGCTGTTGGGAAAGTATGGTGAAGATTGTAAAATCCATCCTTTTTAAGGTCATAGGACAACAACTAGTTTCCTATGAGGAGCTTCTCACCGTTCTCACGCAGATAGAAGCTCTTATAAATTCGCGCCCGCTTGTCGCTATGAGTAGCGACCCCGCAGAGCCTTCCGCTCTTACACCGGCACACTTTTTGCAAACTGTGCCACTTGCTTCGATTCCCGCGGCCGAGGTTAGATCGAAAGACTTACTTCAAAGACATAGTCTTCTTGATGGAATGGTACAGTCATTCTGGAAGCGCTGGCGCAATGAATATTTGCACCAGCTGCAATCGCGAGCTAAGTGGAATGTTCCTTCTGTTCCCATACAAGAGGGAACGGTAGTCATTGTCAAAACCGACAATGCTCCGCCCTTTGCTTGGCCGTTGGGCGTTGTGAAAAAGGTTTACCCTTCCAAGGATGGCACTATTCGAGTTTGCGCGATAAAGACTGCGAAGGGAAGCTACCTTCGTCCAGTAGTTAAATTATGTCCTTTACCTAATCAATAATTATTATCTTAGTTCGTTAAAGTTCATTTAAGTAATTTTAGTTAGTTCATAAATGCATTACCGCACATATTCAACCGTATAGTTTAAGTACCGCATATATTCTATTGCATAATAATTTACCGCACTTATTTGACCGCATATTGTTATAAATTATATTCTATACTCTACACACCGCATACACTACATACATTTACCTACTATAACATACGATATTTATACGCATTTTGGTTACTTAAAGGCAACCCTTTAAGGCCGGGGGAGATGTTAGCGCCGCGTTATTTGCTGTCATTCAAATGTGAACATTCTGTTTCTAAATGGTATCATCAACTTGACGAGTGGATGACGCATCCTTTTTCTCTCCTCCCTAAACCCGCGATTCGCACGACACCTAGCTGAAGAAGCTCGGTGACATTCGCCCTTGAACCGCCGCCGCTGCAAGACCTTAACTGCGCGTGACATGCGCCCGCGTCCTTGTGGCATAGGGTGAAACTACGCTATTGTACGTGTTATAATTACCGAACTAGTGAAGTGTATAGGTGCACCTAAAATACAGCAAAACTCGACAGTGGTTATCACTTTGGACACTCACGACGGACGGTCTGTGATATTGGAGCCTCAAGGACGCTTTGGACGATCCAGGAGTGTATTGGAGTCAAGGTGCGTGGAATTCCTATACCCTAGACCTAAGCGTATGCTCATCGTAGTTGTGATACCAATTTTGTAACCAGCCGCCTAGCGAAAAATTATACAGTCCATTCTCTCATAAATTTACCGCCATAACGCCTTCGGGCGCATAACGCATATTTGCATGACCAAAGTAATTTGGGCCATGCCGGCCGACACCCGCCGGTAAATTCCGGCGAGCATCTCATACCAACTCGTCTGTGTGGTTTTGTTTCGAGATTTCCTTCTCTTGCATATTAAAGGTATCTCCTAGTCGTCTTTTACAACACCCGCGGTCAAGAGAGGGGATGGTGAATTATATTTTAATCTTCTACCAAACAGATAACGTCATATATGTAAAATAGTACCTAATATTCGTAAGAATATTGTTTGAAATTTATTGAAAATGCAGTTTCTAGAGTTGAAGGAATGAATATTACAGTCATCGCAGTTTATATACGTTCCACTGTTGGGCTCGAGCTGACCTCAGTAAGATGACAATTGATCTATTATACCACGCTGGTCAGATGGGTTTGTATAGAGTTTTATTTCATGTTTTTCTCTTACATAGATGTTATATGCATATTATATTCCTTAGTCCTCCTTTACGACATCGTGAATAGTTATTTCTCCGCCACACAGAAAATTACTAAATATAGTTGCTTAACTTGAGGAATTGAATTATAATCGGCTGGGCCAAAAATTTAGCTATTTTATGTGTCCAAGTAGAATCAAGAAGATGGTGCTGTTATCATTTTTAAAAACAAATACTCTTTTTAGATTTACAAAATTCTTGAGATTTGTCTGTTATGTCATCTTCTTTTTTTTCTATTTTTACGAATCTCATGAAAATGACTTTGGTATTTTGAAGCCAGCACCACACTAAAAAATCTATTTGACTTTAAAATAAGCCTGGCAGATGTCATCATCATCTCAGCCCATATACGTCCCACTGTTGGGCTCGGGCCTCCTCCATAATGGAAGGATAATTGACCTACTATACCACGCTGGTCAGACGTGTTGATATAGGGTTTTATATCAAGTTTTCCTTCTCTCGCATAGATGTTATATGTGTTTTATATCCCTTAGTCGTCTCGTACGATCACCCTCGGGTAAGATAGGGGGTGGTGAATTGTATTCTTACTCCGTCACCACACGGAAAACCACTGGCAGATGTGAAATATAGAAATTATTTTGTACTATTACGACGGGAATTAATATAGCATAAAGTATTAATAAAACATTATAATTTTTTTCCAGAAAATAATGTTTTTTATTCAATAAACATTTGTGATTTTTATTTGTTAACACGCTAAGCTTGTTGCGTCGTGGGTATTAAATGTGACTAATATTAGTACCTCAATCTCGAACTTAGATTATTTTTAATTAAGTTTAAAGAACTGGCGGCAGGATATTGCGTAAAAAATTATTCAAATGAGTTCATATTTAAGGGCGTTCAATATTTAATGGTAAAAAGGTATCTGTGAACTGATGTACGCACGTAAGAAGTATACTTCTATGAAGTAACTTTTATCCTTCACATTGTCCTACGTTTGTAGAAAAATGAGGTATTTAATACACAGTAAGTTTTATTATAAACGCATTATCTAGTTGACATTTATGAGGGTGTTTTTTTTTTGGGTTGGCTACTGTCATCACACCCGTCGCTCGGCTCCGTCCGGGGCGACAAAGAGGCCCCATAACCCATCCCATAGCACGTCACATTCGTCGTTGGGCCAACTATTGGCACAGAGTTCCTTGTCTTCGGTGGTTAGTCGCTGCGCGTGTGCATCGTAAAAATAATTGACTAGTTGAATTCAGTGTCGGTTTTTCGTTTCGTGCGTGCACATCGTAAAAATTTACTCTCATTCTTTTATCTAACGCGCCAAAAAAGTATAAATTTAATAAAATTATGGTACAGAACATTAGCACAATACGTGCCTGTGTCAAGATGAAACCTAATACCAAACAAAGTACATCGATTAATTAATATATGAACGCAAATTTTACTCGTAAAAAAAGTTTTCATCACGTTCAATTTAAACGTTGAAATCAAATCGAAGTAGCATTTCCAGTCTATAATATATACCTTAGCAGATTTCGTTTCACCTTTTCTTATTTAAGTCACTGTCCTGAATGTTCGTTTTTAATATTACAGGTAAGCTTATATGATTGTTTACTTTTACGATTAAACATAAAACCAACATAAACCCTGACATCTGGTGTGTTATTCTTTACGTTGAACATAAATGCTTCATTGGCGATTTAAGGAGTCTATTGACACGGCATCTTATGGTTAAAGGTATATGTTTCTTTTATAGGTTTTCTGCTTCAGCATTGCTTCGGTAGATAGCTGGGTTACAATTTGCTTAATAGGATTTCTTGAGATTTTCATGAAGCCACACATATCACAAGTGAGTTATGGCACTGAAAATCTATGTCAGCCTCAGAACTAGGTTCGAAATCGTTCAATTTAATATGAAAAGGACTAGGGCTAAATATTTTTGAAGTGAATACTCCTTTGGCCGCGTTGGGCACTTTTTGGTAGAGGAAAATCTTATGGGTTTGCATCACCGACATGCTTATGATTGACGCACGCACAGTGTGCGCCGTACGGGGTGTCCTGCTTGCTTGTCCTGCTATGTGATTTTGGTCATTACTTCTTGAATCATGGACAAGAACACTACAATTTTGTTAGAAAGTTTATACTTAAAGTACAGATTTTTTAAAAAATACCGTAAAAACCCAGAAAGAAAACAAAATCGCTTCTGAATCAACTATTCTGTAGTTCGTGATGTCGCGTCAGTTCGCTCTCAAAACAAGCACGTTTGACGTCGCGTCTCGTTGTAAACTGTCAAATAGGCCGCAAGCAGGCATCTCATTGAGTTGATCGCGTTCCTCGTGTTTGCAGCGTTGGGTCGCGTCGTATTCGTCGCTCATGCAGGACACCGCGTTATACACTTTTATATCGGTAAAATCTCGTAGGTTCGCGTCACCGACATTTTTATAGCAGTATATTTTTAGCTATGCAGCTGATATATAGTGCTCTGTATATAAGTGAAATTAAATGGATTTAATGAAAAGTTCTATGTGTATATATACTATGCATTGTTGAAATAGTATTTATGTTTCATTATTATTTTAATCTTTTAAGTTAAGTATCATCGTGCAGTACAATAGTGAGTACTAAGTAAATATACTAATATTTTTAAGATAAAAAATAAATAACAGAAAATTACTTTAAATACACGTTATTAATTTGGCGTTTGAAAATTGTATAATATTTAAAATTATTTTAAATCTTCGTATTTTTCTGGTGTTTGAACATTTTGTAATATTTATTTTCAATTTTTTTTCCGTGTGACGGTGACGTGGATGTCGTACAAGACGGCTAAGGGATATAATATGCATATAAGATCTGTGCAAGAGAAGGAAAACTCGAAATAACCCTATACCAACATATCTGACCAGCATGGTATAGAAAGTTAAATTCTCTCCCATTGTAGAGGAGGCCCGAACCCAACAGTGGGACGTATGTGGGCTGCGATAATGATGATTTTCTAATATTTAACCTCTGTAATGCATCACGCAATTCGGATTAGTACTTCAATGCCTTAGACGTTTTCTTACTACCGTCATAAAACAGACTTCCAGTCTGTTTTACAAACACATTATAAAATTTAAATACTTTAAGTTTTAAGTTTTCATTTCTATCGGCAGTCTCTAAAACAGTAAATTTTTTTTAACATACTTAAATCTGGAATACGGAAATCCGTATAAGAACAAGTCTAACTGACATAGCCCAAAAAGTTATCACGTTGAAGGGCCTGATGGATGAATCAAATTCAAGACAGTGGTTACGGTGGCCATATATGCGCACAGACAAAATGCTATAAGTTATAGCGACCCCACGTCGCCCTTCCATCATCTTGTACGAGTAAGTGAGGTAAGGTCTGGAGAACAGGTGATCCAAAAAATTTTCTTTATGAGAAATACATTTCCATTCACTCTGTCAAATGTATGTGTGTGGACAAATAGAGTTAGAGTTAAAACTAAAACTTTATATAGTACTAGCAATTCGACGTCGCTTTGCTTCGATTTCAGTCGCCGTACCCGCATAGTTCCTGTTCCCGTGGGAATACCGGGATAAAATATAGCCCTGATATTATAGCTTATCATTGATGAAAGAATTTTGAAATCGGTTCGGTGGTTTAAGCGTGAAAGAGTGACAAACAAACTTACTTTCGCATTTATAATATTAGTATTATATATCATCATCATCATCTTGCTCTTATCCCAATTACTTGGGGTCGACGCAATATGTCATCTGTTTTGACATATTGCAAAAAGTTTCGGCAATGACTTTTATGACCGGCCGCCTGCCTGACGTCAACCCTCCTTGGGAATGTAATCGTTGACCCAAATGGTACCAGATAGAGTTGGTCCGGGTCAATCTAGCGCTCTTAGTCGTCTTTTACGACACCCACGAGCAAAGCAAGGGTTGGTAGTATTCGAAGCCGCTACCACACAGCAATATTAGTATTATATAATAAATGATTATTTTTGGTTGAATTTCTTTGACTAGTCCGCAAAGCAACATAATTCCCTACAATCCGATGTATTACTACGTTCCTTTCTTGGAAAGGTTCACTGGTTTCACACAGAGTATTCCTTTTTGGTATAACAATTATCTTAATCTTCGAACAATTATCTTTAACTTGGTCTTCAAACAATCTTATTGTGATTGTTTCATTTAATCAGTAATCGATTACGAATTACACAATTTTTCTTTGTCTTTTCATGCATACCATGCTTTTTTTTTTCTCGCTGTGGAAATGCATTTACGCACTATCCCCCGCCAGTTACAGACAGGGGAGTGTGTGTGGGACTCGCCGGCCACAGAAGTGACCGAAATACCCACTAAAACCACAGCGGCCTCTTCCGCGCTTTTACGGGGTGCCGGAGAGATCGTCTGATAACATTCTATCCCCGACACCCCAACGCTGGCCACGTCCTGTCATCATTCAGAGCGGTGGGTGGAGGAGCGCATAGCGGCGTTTCCTCCTCCCTGGTCGTCGCCGGCGGAGCGAGTCAGTGGACGCAAGCGCCACGCGTGTCCGCTCCGCGGCCTCCTTCCTTGTCATGACAGCCTCATAGAAGGAGGCCATCGACGACCAACAGCTGTCGCTGCCGAGCATCTTGGAGATGATGGTCGGCAGCGACAGGTCTGTTATTCCCAGTTCCGTTGACAGAACGTGGCGCTGAGGCCCCCAGGCGGGGCATACTTCCAGTGTGTGGCGCGTATCGTCGATTAGCGCGCCACACTCATGACATCCTGGGGCCTGTTCTCTTCCAATTCTGTGCAGGTACTTACCGAAGACCCCATGTCTGGTAAGCACCTGGACCTACTATACCATGCTGGTCAAACATGTTGGTATAGAGTTTCATTTCGAGTTTTTTACTTCTCTTGCACAGATATTATATGCATATTATATCCCACAGTCTTTTACAACATCCACGGGCAAGATAGAGAGTGGTGAAATCTTACTCCGTCACCACTTGGAAAGATGATGATGATTAATGGTGTTATTGGTTAATATTCCTTCTTCATTCATCTTTAGGATGACGAAGTAGGAATACAATTCACCACCCTCTCTCTTACCCTTGGGTGTCGTAAAAGACGACAAAAGGCTTATATCCAAATAACATCTATACAAGAGAAGGAAAACTCAATGCAAGACCCTTTGCCAACATATCTGACCTCAAGGTACAGTTGGCCAATATCTCTTCCATTGTTGAAAAGGCCCGAGCCCAATAGCGGGACTTATGAGGGCTGAAGTGATGATGATGATGATGACCCATCATTCACAATCTCCATGTCAATAAAAAAAGGTAGTGCAATACATTTCCACTTAGTCACCGCAAAATCTTTAAAAGTTTAGTTCACAGTAATGTAAAATGGCTAACAGCTTTCAGTTACCTTTTCTTAAGTTAAAAATATTATGTATGCGAATAAATTTATTCTTGTGACTTCAGCCGGAGCTAGATCCGTAGATAAACACAAAATCTGATTTTCAAATGATTAAAAGTACGTCTTTTTAAAAAGAAATGCGTGCGTTTTTTTTTTTAAATATCTAATGCTTACCTGGCTTTTACAATATTGCAAATCGGTTTGATGGAACTTGTGTGGAATTTCACGCTCTTCAAAATAGTCTTTGTGTTTTTTTGTGTAACTCGCACTGGTTCATCAGTAGGAGTCGTCAAAGTACAGTTTTTGAAAAAAATATATTTTCTTTTAATTTTTCGAGCAAACCGCCAAAAGTAGGAAGAAAAAAGAACTGACTCATAAAAAAAAAGTTATCCGACCAATATTTAATGAATTTACAGCCATTTTTATACCGGCCAATGTAAGAAATTGATTATAAATTTTTTATAACTATAAGTCTTCAAAGGAACAAAATACTTGTCTCTAATATCGTCTTATCTGAATCCGTGGATGATTTTTTTTTGTGTGGCGGCCTCCTCCACAATAGGAGGGAAAATTGACCTTACTATACCACGCTGGTCGAACAGGTTGGTATAGGATTTTGTTTCGAGTTTTCCTTCTCTTGCATATTTTTTTTTTTTTTTTGTGTGTGTGTGTACAGCTGTTGGCCGCAGATGGCCTTGACAGCTTGACGCGGACTATGGGTGAGCGCTGAGGGCTCTCAACCCGGAGAAAAGTATGCTAAGCGACATCGCCCAAGGGCTCCCCCTGTGGGGAACGGACCTCGGCTTGGAGCGTCGCTGGAGGCAAAGTGGGCGTGCCCACGTTTTTGGTAGTGACTTTTGCGCGGCGCGGTTTCGCACCTCGACGGCGAGGGCGGAACCGCGGATATTTATTTGTTAAGGCCTCGCGGGCCGTGTAGGCTCTTTGTTGAGCGAGTGTGATATTGTCGTCCTCTTCGTCGAGGACGTGACGAGGACGTCGGATGGAGGAGATTTTGGAGGGTCTATAGGAAGCCGCCCCAACCACTAGTTGGTTGGGGTGTGTCATGGCAGAGTCAAAGTAGCTCTGAGAGCACCGTTTCATAAACTGCTTGATGGTCGGCAGTTCGAGGTCGATGTGAAGATCGACGTTTCGTATGAACCACGGTGCTCCCGTAGCTCGGCGCATGAAACGATTTTGAAGTGTCTGTAGCCTGTGGATCCTGTGTGGCTTAACATGCGCGAACACCACGCTGGCATAGGTCATGATAGGCCGTATGCAGGTGGTGTATAGTCGGATTTTGCTACTCAGGGGCATACGCGACCTAGAGTTGAGTAGACAGTGGAGACGGCCCATCACAAAGGCTGCCCGTGCGCGGACTTGCTTTATGTGAGGGGCGAAGCTGAGTCGATCGTCAAGGGTCACACCCAAGTATTTGGCCTGCCTGGTCCAAGTGACCGGCTTGTTGAAAATTTTAAGGGAGGGAATGCTGTCGATAGGGTAGGAACGGGCAGTTCGTCTAGTGAACATGACCGCCTGACTCTTCTCGGGGTTGATTTCTAATTTCCATTTCCTAAACCAATTGGCTAGGGCGGTAACCGCTATTTGGAGAGTCTTGGCTACTGTTGTCGGGGATCTACCAGCACAAAAGAGTGCGGTGTCATCAGCGTAAAGCGCTTTATGTACCCGGTTGAATTTGGGCATATCGCTAGTGTATAGCGTGAAGAGAAATGGGGAGAGGACCGACCCCTGAGGGACGCCGGCCTTGATAGGGTGGGAGGTCGACAACGTCCCTTCCACCCTGTAGCGCCCATTGGTGAGGTTGTCCTATCGTTGCGAACTATATTATAGTTGGCGACTCTAGGGTCCTTGTTAAATGGTTTAAGGAACGTCTCTTGTACTAGCAAGATGTCGAGCTGGTGTTCCCGAAGGAATGTGCCTACTTCATCCTTCTGTTGGGTTAGGCTATTGGCATTGAATGTCCCTATTTTGAGGTGTCTGGGTTTAACTCTGCCTGGAGTGTACCTATCCATTTTATTTGAATTTAAGCGAGCCTAGACGCTCTAACGTGGGGGAAAATTTAATAGCGGTATTAAGGAGGGCGAGGTTGTTTCCCTCGTTCCTTCTTAATTCGGCTGCAATTTCGCGGATTTCCGTGAAATTGATTTGAGCTGCGAAGTTGGCCACCAGGGCTAGATCTGGATCTAGTCTTTGGGGGGCTTTTGGGGGCGCGCTTTTAGCGACGACGATAGGAATAGGGGCGCCCTGAGGGGGCTTGGGATTACCACCAGTGGGCTGGTTTGGCCCGGTTGTTGGTGGTTTGAGTTGAGATGTTGCGGGTGGGGCAGCGGGCTGCCTGTTGGGCAGGGTTGGGAAAGCCTCCTTGCTGTTTAGCAGGGGGCGAGCCCACGCATTGTGGGTTGGTAAGGGGGCTGGGACGAAGGTCTTGTTGTAGTACAAGGCCTTGCCGTTTGTGTTGGGCTGGCGGACTAACCTCCTCGGCGCTCTTGGGCAGCCGCGGTAGTTAGCCGGGTGTCCGTATTCTCCACAGAGAACACACGCTGGTGGCTCTTTGCAGAGTGAGATGTCCTTTGGCCGTTCACACTGAGAGGTGTGATGGTCACCTAGGCACTTAACGCACCTAGGACGGGCAAAGCAGTTTTTGGACGAGTGTCCATACAGTTGGCACTTGTGGCATTGTGCCAGGTTGCCATTTTTGTGTGGGGGCTCAACCGAGACCCCAGATAGACCGCAGATGGTCTTAATTTTAAAAATGCCTTTACCCTCTGCGTTATTTGTAAGGCAGACGAGTATCATGTTGAGGGGATAACGACCCCTACCCCGGATCATCCGGTGTACTTCTACAACCGGTAGATCCTGGGTTTTAAGAGATTCTAGAATCTCTTTGGTCTCTATTTCCCTCGGTACGTTGCGTATTACAGCACGCAGAAGTTTGGCTTCAGGGAGGGTGTATGTATGGTAGGGAATCTGTTGATTCCCTAGCATGCTTGACACGGAGCGGTGGTCAGCTGACGAGTGAAGGTCCACTCGTATGCCTTGGGGGGTGGATTTCGCAGATTTGTACGAAATCCTGTTGGTGTTTAGCCACGCGGAGATGGCTAGCCACTTCTCTTTATCCCTAATGTATAGGGGCGGCGGAGCCAGTGGTTTTTTGACCGTCTGTGGGGCGACGGTGTTGCTGTCCGTAGTGGATGGGACATTGAATGGGGCTGTCTGCGAGACGACAGGGAGGGCCGAGGCGGTCGTAGCGGTCGTTTCAGACGGGATTGCGGCTGGAGTTATGGCCGATTCGGTCGGCTTTATTTTTGGGGCCTTAGAGGGGGCCTCTTTGTTGGCTTTTGCCTTCTTAGTACGCTTACGGGAGCGAACTTCGATGAAGGAGCCCTCATTGGGCGAATCTTCCGACTCGGAGGAAGATGAAGCTGAGGCTGAGGAGGGGACCGATTCAGTATCCATCGCCGTGCCGGTGGCCGGTAATTCCGGTTTGAGCGGCAGGACGGTGGAGTGAGCGCGCAGGGGTTGCGGTGGAAGAATAGTTATCGCTCCAAAATGTTGAGCGATGTAGGCTTTTATCTCGGGGATCGCCAGAAGGGCGTCGATGGTGATAGTTTTTTCCGCCATCGTGGGCAGGCGGGAAAAACGTTCGCAGGAATGTGTCCTATCGCCCTGGGTGGGGTAAACCCTGGGTTGTGTGTAGTGTGTGTCCCTCCCAACCGGGTGCAGGTCGGGAGGATGTGTACTTAACTAATGTGCCCTAAGCTTGTACTCCTTCGCCAATCTTAATGTGCGATAGGTTCCTAGCTGCTCGGGCCGTTAGGCCTTCGCAGAAAAATGATGAAAAGCCGTAGATTAGGTCCGACTAGGAGATCCCCCAAGGCCGGATGCTCTAACCCCTTCCGATTGTTAGCTCTGCCCTGAAGGGGCTCGGCAGGCAAATCGGGGCCTTGCCTCACCCGGCTTCGTTTACACAGTGAGGTTTCCGCCGGGGACCAAACAATATGGTTTTCTGCCCTGAGGGGGCCAAAATGGGTTGACTTTTTATCTACCAACGGTAGAAATCTGCACTCGACGTCTTGAAAAAGTCGACTCGTGCAGTTGGGATCCGGCAACACCTGCGTCCAAACAGCGAAACTGCCACAGACAACCGTATACACGGCCACCCGGAGCGGGCCACTGAACGGCCACAGACGTTGAACAAGATGGCGGCTTGACGCGACGCGTGGTTCGCTGCGAGAGCGAGCGAGACGGAGCGAGAACGCACGACCGCAGGGGGCGGGTGCGGGGTGAGCGCGGCGAAATGGAGAGCAGCGAGGCGCACGTCCGTGCGCTACGGGTCTCCGACGCGGAATGCTCTCTTGCATATATTTTTTTTTTTTTTTTTTTTTTTTTTTTTTGTGTGACTTAGTTGTTAGCCTCAGATGGCTGTGACAACTTTACCCGGACTGGTGGGTGAGCGCTGAGGGCTCTCAACCCGCTTAAAGTTAGGCGACCCATCCCGAGGGCACCCCCTGTGGGGTACGGACCTCGGCTCGGGCGGTCGCTGGCAAAGTGGGCACTCCCACGTTTATGATTTTTCTCTTGCATATATGTCATATGCGTATTATATACCTTAGTCGTCTCTTACGACATCCACGGGTAAGAGAGGGAGTGGTGAATTACATTCTTACTCCGTCACCACACGGAAACACTTAAATTTTCCAAGTTTCTTTCTTGTATCTCGAGCATTTTCCTTTTTAAATGAGATAAAACAATTTTAAAATAATATAATTTTAAACAATATGCAAATGAATTTCAATAGAAAATACCCAAGTTGTATTCAAATAAGGTTAACCATTTGTCCACAATTTACATAGACAGAAAAAAGATCTCAACAAAAGTTGTCTTAAAATTAAAATTCTTTTTAAAATTGCTTTTCTAATAAAATCCGGTTCACTTAAGCGACCGGTTAAGTAAAAGAATAATAAATACACCAACTATCAAGTGAATATTGATGAGGTTTACACAATTTTAGCATCTTAATTGAAGGCGAACCGTAGATGGATTAAGTTTCAGCTAAGTCTGCCCGCATAAACACGTTAAATTTCTTGTAATTTTCTAATTTCTAAGCATTTAAAGTTAATTATTTTATTCTTATCTAGCTTATATACGTTCCACTGCTGGGCTCGAGCCTTCTTCCCAACAGAAGGGAAATTGACCTACTTATACTACGCTGGTCAAACGAGTTGGTATAGGGTTTTGTTTCGAGTTTTCATACTCTTGCATTGATGTTAAATATATATATTATTTTTTTTTTTTTTTTTTTTTGTGTGACTTAGTTGTTAGCCTCAGATGGCTGTGACAACTTTACCCGGACTGGTGGGTGAGCGCTGAGGGCTCTCAACCCGCAAAAGGAACTCTCCGGCGGGGAATCGAACCCCGGTCTCCCGCGTGACAGGCGGGGATACTGACCACTATACTACCGAAGAAATATATTATATCCTTTAGTCGTCTTTTACGACACCTACAGGCAGGAGTGGTAAATTGTATTTTTACTCCGTCTTCACACGGGAACTCCGTCACTACACGAACCTTCGCTATTATATGGATCTAAAAAAGAAATTATATGTTAAATTAAAGTATGCATAAACCAATATTTAAACCTCTAGAAATGGTATAAAACCATAAAAAAAATCAAATAATAGGCTTAACGAGAAAATTTCTTTTTTACACCCTTACAGCATATGTCAACACATGAAGACATATTTACGGCACAATAAAATATAGTCGTAAACAGGACAATAAAAATGGCGGTGTCTACGGATAGTTTAGTTATAGATACATTAAATTGTAAATTATCATTGCTCTTTTTATGGCCGAGTTTGTCTATGATTTAGTAAGGCAATGAACAATGTACTGGCAAATATTTATTGCGCGCATTATTTCTGTAATACCATTAAGAAGCGATTTCTTGTTTAGTTTCACCGAGTGATTTGTATAAAAATTAAATTTACTGTGTTGTAATCATTGGCTTTCCACATTATCACTAGTCGTATGGTGACATTATTGCACGTATGCAAACGTAGACTTTATGTCATAAGTTGAAAGTACCATAAATTCACAATACCATGTCATACATACAATGACAATTACTATAGTTATATAAAATAGCGCCCATTTTAATGAAATGAAAATAAATTTACAGCGCCTACCTTTAATTAATTTAGCATCCCTGTTTCTTTATCTGTTTATGTTAATTCGTATTACGTGCTTAAGAGTTAATTAAAATTACCAAAGTTTTATCACTTTGTAAATAAATTATCTATATTACAGTATTTTAATTAAATTACTGCCTCTGTTCGTATAGATTGAGTAAAATTACAATTTGACACCATTTCTTACTTTCATATGATCATAAAAAGTTACTCAGGGAGGCAAGCATGCCGGGCTAGCCACATAATTCGGAAGATTCGGTACCAGTGGTTGGCGTAACAGCGAAAGGAGAGCAATACAACGGGTTATAGGGTCACGCGCCGCTGTCTCGTCACCCTGGATGTGACGGACATTGTGCGTCCGCACTATAGACTACCAAAAAAATAAAGACTAGGCAGCCAAGAGGACTACAGATAGAAGTGAAAACTTAAAACTATGAACATACAGTTGCTATTTTTGGATCTAGAAAGAACAACTCGATGTATAACCCTATTCGATGTATATGTTACCGTAAAATTGTACGAACCGTTAGCTTATAAACTATCTAGTAAGATTATAAACTATCGACAGATTGTGAACGGACACAAAAATTTACAATCTAACGCTTATATTTTCGTAAATTTATAAACTGACTATGTTCAACCGTCAAATTGTGAACAAAACGCAAAGTGCACGCCTATTGGTTCAACGAATCATTGTTTTCACACGCTGTCCCGCCGCCATTATTATTTTAGTGACATTACTACATTATATCAATTTAAAGATATTAAAACAGTTTTTTGATGGTATTTAATAATGTACGTTAATATTTGCTGACAATGAGCATTTTGATTGTTGATTTATGTTTGTAACTTTATGCACACGAACACGCGCTATCTATAACGCCAACCAATCAGAGGACGGTTCATAAATTCGCAGGCGAGAAATTGTAAGACAGTGCTGTGATTGGGTCATTTCTTTTTGAACGGATAGTTAAAAATATTAAAATCACAATTTGATGGTTGAACATAGTCAGTTTATAATCTTACGAAAATATAAGCGTTAGATTGTAAATTTTTGTGTCCGTTCACAATCTGTCGATAGTTTATAATCTCACTAGATAGTTTATAAACTAACGGTTCGTACAATTTTACGGTGACATATATACCAACACATCTGACTGGCTAATAGGTCGACTTCCCCCACCTCCCTCCTATTGTGGATCTTCGAATATTGGAAGACAAATGAGATAAATCGATGGTGATTAGGATATAATTGTAACATAAAATATGTATTTTGAGGTCAAAGTAGAAATGCCATTGGTCTTATTTAAATATTTTCCTTGTAAAATAAATATTTTTTGTGTGATGACGGAGTTAGAATACAATTCACCACTCCCTATCTTGCCCGTGGATGTCGTAAAAGACGACTAAGGGATATAAATATGATCTGTGCAAGAGACGAAAAACTCGAAATGAAACCCTATTCCAACGTGTCTGACCAGCGTAGTATAGTAGTGTCCCGTAGGACCTGCTTAGGATCTCCTATAAAAGGGAAATAAAAAAGCAGGTTCGAGCACAACTAATAATTTTTTTTAATGAAAATAAAATAAATATTATTTTAGCCCAACGGCCGACTAGTGGGTAGGCAAGGTTGGTCAGTAGGTTTATGGGCACACCAATTCTACCGATCCTTTCGGTGCTGTACTCCCCTCGACTGTCCACCGTAGTAGTCGCCGCGATGCCGAAGGGGCGGCTTGAAGTCTGCCGCTGGCACGTCGTCCGGTGACAGATTCGCTATAGCAGGGCGAGTACGCGTAGCGTAGTCCTAGAACCCTGGAACGTCCATGAAATTGACGTTAAGGCCAGATCCAGTGCGTGAACGAACCACGGCAACAGTGCGAGGGAAAGAATAGTTATTTTGTCGTGGTTGTTCACAATCAGAGAGGAGATGACAATGAAAAAGCGGTGAAATTTTACGTCTAGCTACTTAACAATACTAACAATAGTTCATAATAATGTTATGTGTAGGTAAAGTACGAAATAATTTAATAAAGAAATAGCGCAGGTGAAACGAAGTCTCTACACAATTATAAAATATGACAGTTACATAAAATTCTAAGCCACTTACCCAATACTGGGGTTGAAGGTACACTGAATTAATTAATTAAATTTATATAAGTAATAATAGTAGTAATAAAACTAATTTAATTTATATGAGTTTGGAATTACGACACTGACGTAAGCTTTCTCAAGGGCAAATGGAAGGACGTAATGACGTACGTTCCCCTTGGGATCGCTCGGCTGTCTGTCGGGGTCTCGGGGCGAGCGAACCCAGCTGAGCGGCGGTGAGACGGGTGCGCGGGCGCGGCAACGCGAACAATAGGAGCGATAAGGGTGGTATTAAAATGACGCTTGTTTATTGCGCTTGCGTGTTGTAAATTTATACTAATTGAAATTAAAAAGGTAGTATTTTATTAGGTATATTTTATTCTTTTAAGGTCATGTAACGCGTAACGTTACATTACCCCCCCCCCCCGTCTCAGAAAGGGTTTTAGTCTCAAGGAAAACGCGTTTTGACTACAGCCAGCATCAAGCATCTTGCGTATTCCTCACAATCACACGCCATTGCATCACCCTAAACTAGATATAAACAAAATTAATATAGACAATAACTCATAAAATGGTTTATATAGATAAAACGAAGATAGAATACCTGCAATGTACTGTAGTTTAATAGTATTGAGTTATTGAACTTGGGTAGAAAGTTTTACTAGATACCGTATCTAAATAGTTAACGATTTTAGTTAGTTTTTTGTTAGTTTTAAATCTTTGATATGCCAAACACCAATATTTTTGCCTTTTATATCCTCTAAGACATATACAAGGGGAGACCGTTTCTCGATAATCCGACATTTAATAAACTTAGGTGCCAATTTTTTGCTAAAGTATTTATCTTTATTACTTAATATAAATGTGCGTTTATAGACCAAGTCACCTACATTAAATTCTGCCGGTTTCCTACGTAAATTATAATGTGCAGTATTCTTTTCATGTGCATGCCACAATGAGGCTTGTACATCATTGAACACAGACGATAGACATCCGAGATTTTCGGCGTATAAATCACGTGGTAGGAATAAAACTTCTTCACCTAAATCATTATCAGTATAGTGTGAACCACACAACACCAGCTCTCTACCATATACAAGAAAAGAAGGCGAATAGCCCGTAGACTCGTTAACGGAGTTATTTATTGCAAACTGAACTTTAGGAATAAAGATGTCCCAAGTTCGATGATCATTTTGGACAAAAGTGGACAGACTAGTGACAATTGTTTTATTGTAACGTTCTACGGTATTAATCTGCGGGGTATATTTTGGTGTATAATATATATTAGGTATTTTATATTTTTAAAAAAAAAGAGTCAGTATTAGAACTGGTAAATTGGCTGCCGTTATCTAGAAAAATAGTTTGGGGAATTCCATGTACTAAAAAGATGGAATCTTCTAAAATTTTAATAACAATATCTGAAGTTGGACGCCGCAGGGGGAAAATATGACAAAATTTTGAAAAGCAGCAAGTAATTACGAGCATATAGCTATTCTGCTTGCGAGTAGTTGGCAGAGGACCAACAAAATCAATTGAGATCATTTGAAAAGGTCTTGAACATTGTTTGGGTCTACCCATTTCGCCTAATGTGGTGTGATTTTGTGTCTTATAAGCCAAACAAGTAGAGCAAGAACCAACAAACTTTACGACATCCTGGTACATTCCTGGCCAGTAATATGTTAATGACAAACGCCTATAAGTTTTAAAAATGCCAAGGTGTCCAGCTGTCGGCTCAGAGTGGTTATTTGCTATGATGCTTTCACGAAATTCCTTAGGCGCAACTTCCTTCCAAGCAAATTCTAATGTTAATGGAGAATTTGTTTTAGAAAGTCTAAATAGTGAATTATTTTTTATCAAAAAATTTGAATACTTGCTCGGAGTATTAAGGCAGCCATTATAGACTGTTTTATACCACGTATCATCCGTACTCGAAATGGAATTAGAAAGAGAAATAGCAGTAATAGGAAAAGCTCTCGAGAGAGCATCAGGGATCACATTCTCAACTCCACGTCGATGTTTTATTTCAAAGTTAAATGATGATAGACGCACTCCCTAACGTGCCAGTCGTCCTGTTGGATTATCTAATGATAAAAACCATTTTAAAGCAGAATGGTCGGTGCACACCGTAAATGTCTGCCCATTTTCAAGATAGCAACGCCAGTATTCTAAAGCCGTCAACACCGCAAGTGTCTCTCTTTCAGTGATGCTATAGTTTTTCTCGGCACTGATGAAAGACCTACTCATATAGGCAATTGGGTGCTCCTTGCCATTAATAGTCTGCGTAAGCATTGCACCAATACCGTAACTACTGGCGTCAGTGTGTACTTCAAATGGTTTTGTGTAATCCGGACAAGAAAGGACTGGAGCGGAAACTAAACATTCCTTTAGAGAACTAAAGGCAGCGTCAGCTTCTGCTGTCCACTTAAAGGGAATTGTTCTTTTACCATTAGCAGTAAGTTTATTAAGTGGACCCGCAACAGTACTGAAGTTTGGAACGAAACTTCGGTACCAAGTTGCAGTGCCGAGAAAGCGTTTCAGTTCCTTTCTATTCTTGGGAGTGGGAAAATTAATAATTGCTTGAACTTTGTCTGGATCCGTCCGTAGACCATGAATATCTACGACATATCCGAGGTATTTAAGATTACTGCGGAAAAATCTACACTTTTCAAAATTTACAGTTAGGTTTGCCGCTTTCAGTTTTTCTAAGGCACGCAATAGTCGTGAGACGTGCTCTTCAAATGATGAACTGATGATTATAATGTCATCAAGGTAAGCAAAGGTTTTGTTCTCGCCATCACTGAATAGGAGGTCAACGAGGCGCTGTTGAGTTGCAGGGGCATTTGTTAACCCAAATGCTGTAGTTTTAAAACGAAATGTCCCTCTGCCTGGTACATAAAAGGCTGTTTTATCACGGTCTTCCAAAGCTATGGGAATCTGCCAAAATGCTTTGGACAAGTCAATGCTTGACAGGTATTTTGCATCGCGCAAGTTGTCCAAAATTTCAGCTATATATGGCAAATTATAAGCATCACGTTTAGTTACAGCATTCAGCTTTCGACTATCCAAACAAAACCTAGGTTGCCCGTTCTTTTTATTAACAATGAGAACAGGAGAGGACCACGCACTTTCGCATGTTTCCACAACGTCATGTGAAAGCATTTCATCTACCTGTTCTTGCAAAATACGTTGCTTTTCAGGAGACATTCTATAATATCGCTGTTTTATCGGCAGGGCATCACCTGTATTTATACGATGAGAAATTAGGCTTGTCCTACCTAAACCTTTCTCTTCAGTTGAAATAGACCTAAACTGAGAGATGACATTGTCAGCTATAGCTTTTTGTGATTCAATTAAATTGTCATAAGAATGAATGAATGTTTCGTCGTTGCTAGTTTTAATTTCCGCCAAGTAAGCGTTAGATAATTGAACACAGCCTAAATACTTAGGACAAATTTGAAACGCGCGCCAAAAATCTACACCCAGTATCAGGGATGTCTCAACTTCAGGGACTACATAGGCCTTAATAATATGAAACTGGCCCTCAAATTTTACAGGTAGATTTATATATCCAAAGCATTTTAATATTTGACCCCCAGCAGCTAGCATTGAGCAATCTAGGTCCTTATGTAGCGGATAATCTACTAACTGTGTATGCGAATTATTACCTAATATAGAAACTGCTGCTCCAGAGTCGAGCAAACCACATGCCTCTATATCATTTATTTTAATATTAACGTATGGCCTAGAATCGTTTAAGGGATTAGGTTGCAGAATTGTAGAAACTCTATATGTAGAAGAAAATTTTTTAATAAATATAAGCCAAGTTTGCCAATCTTGCTTATCAAAGTTACTACAATTCTTGCTGACTAGTTTTTTGATTGCTTTTTACAATTGGGGCAATCAGGAGTTTTGACATCTTTCATACCACACTTAAAACAGACAATAATGTCGCGAGGAGCAAGACATTGACGAATGTGATGCGTATTGTCACGACACCTAGGACAGTACGGTTTCGTTCGGCGCCAAGTGTCCCGTAGGACCTGCTTAGGATCTCCTATAAAAGGGAAATAAAAAAGCAGGTTCGAGCACAACTAATAATTTTTTTTAATGAAAATAAAATAAATATTATTTTAGCCCAACGGCCGACTAGTGGGTAGGCAAGGTTGGTCAGTAGGTTTATGGGCACACCAATTCTACCGATCCTTTCGGTGCTGTACTCCCCTCGACTGTCCACCGTAGTAGTCGCCGCGATGCCTAAGGGGCGGCTTGAAGTCTGCCGCTGGCACGTCGTCCGGTGACAGATTCGCTATAGCAGGGCGAGTACGCGTAGCGTAGTCCTAGAACCCTGGAACGTCCATGAAATTGACGTTAAGGCCAGATCCAGTGCGTGAACGAACCACGGCAACAGTGCGAGGGAAAGAATAGTTATGTTGTCGTGGTTGTTCACAATCAGAGAGGAGATGACAATGAAAAAGCGGTGAAATTTTACGTCTAGCTACTTAACAATACTAACAATAGTTCATAATAATGTTATGTGTAGGTAAAGTACGAAATAATTTAATAAAGAAATAGCGCAGGTGAAACGAAGTCTCTACACAATTATAAAATATGACAGTTACATAAAATTCTAAGCCACTTACCCAATACTGGGGTTGAAGGTACACTGAATTAATTAATTAAATTTATATAAGTAATAATAGTAGTAATAAAACTAATTTAATTTATATGAGTTTGGAATTACGACACTGACGTAAGCTTTCTCAAGGGAAAATGGAAGGACGTAATGACGTACGTTCCCCTTGGGATCGCTCGGCTGTCTGTCGGGGTCTCGGGGCGAGCGAACCCAGCTGAGCGGCGGTGAGACGGGTGCGCGGGCGCGGCAACGCGAACAATAGGAGCGATAAGGGTGGTATTAAAATGACGCTTGTTTATTGCGCTTGCGTGTTGTAAATTTATACTAATTGAAATTAAAAAGGTAGTATTTTATTAGGTATATTTTATTCTTTTAAGGTCATGTAACGCGTAACGTTACAGTAGGTCAAACTCCTATTAATTGTGGAGGAAACCCGAGCTCAACAGTGGGACGTATGTGGGCTGCGATGATGATAATGATGATTATGATAGGAGTACAATTCACTTAGCCTTTTTTCATGGGTATCGTAAAATACAACCAAATTATTTACGCAGAGGAGTAATATACGTTATTATTCCATACATCAACCATAGTAATAACAACCAAGTACAATTTAGTAGGTCCTCCTCTTCCTCCCATTGCCGAATATGCTGGTACTCATTATAAAAATGTTTTTTAAAGGCCACGCCACTAATAAATTATATCTTATGCTGTATTACAAATTTATAATTTACAGCTTTTTTTTTTTTGGTGTGGGTTGCGGTCGGCGCGCTTCTCGCACCACTCCGTCCGGGGCGACAGAGGGGCGTAAGCACGCACACCCGCAACCCACCCACGATGCACGTCGCCTTCGTCGTTGGGCCGACCACCGGAGCAGGGTTACTTGTCATCAGTGGTCGGCCCGACGGAATACCCCCTATTTGGGGTACCCATCGGGGAGGACGTCGGTCTTTCCTCACGCGGTCGGCCTCTCGGCGGGTGACAGACTAATTCCCCGGTTACGTCACCCGAGGCCTCGGGTAATTTACAGCTTAATAGTATCTTATGTAGTAGCACCACGCTGTCTGCCGTTGTCTGTCTACAACCGCGCGCCGGACGGTCCGGGATAGTACCACACTCGCATAAATTTTTACTGCATTTTGATCGGCGAACGAGAGAGCCGGGTGCAAGGTGTTTTCATGTAGTGGGTTTTGGTGACCTAGTTTCATCGAATCTCATTGCACGCAATCAGATTCTCCTCACTTTCTTCACGGATATTAGATGTGTTATTTACTCGTTTGCCACCAACAGCAAAAAAAAAAATCATATATCGCAAAAATAACTGAATACTACTGCGATACTGCGATAGAACCCAAGATACTCAGCATATGAATTCAGTATCTCATTTATGCAGTTTGTAATCAGACAGATTATCACGAATCTATTAGTGCTTCGAACGCCATAGAATTAGTTACTTAAAATGCTTTTAAAAGTACAATGTAAGCACATTACTTTTTGGTTGCCTACGTAAAACTCGACGGATAAGCTAGTTGATTTCGTAAATATCTTTTCCTGGAACTAAAATCGCACAAAAACTTCCATTAGTGCATTACAGCGTTGAAATCTTTTTGTAAACTGCTACGTAATAACTTGGTTCCTGTATTATGATTTTTATTTAACTTTTTAGGATATTTACTAGAATTAAAATTATCATCATTGAGTGCGTGCGTGTGTATGTGCGTGGTGTGTTCGTGTGTGTGTGTGTGCGTGTGCGTGTCCGTGCCGTATGTGTGTGCATAGTGTGTGCGTGGCGTGTGCGTGTGTACGCGTCTGTGTGCGTGTGCGTATGTACGCGTCTGTGTGTGTGTGTGCTTATCAGAGGCGTGTGCGTGTCCGTGACTGGTGCATGTGCGTGGCGTGTGCATGTGCGTGGCGTGTGCGTGGCCCTGGCGTGTGCGTGCCTGGGTGCGTACGCGTGTCTGTATGCATGCGCGTGCAAGTGTACGTGTGCGTGTACGTATTCGTATGCGTGTGCGTGACCTATAGTAAACCTGTAGCACAAAAATTAAAGCAGAAAAATTAATTAAAATCTTTATCACTCTACTTCCCCCACTAAATCGTAGCTTAATTTAGGTGGATAGATTTCATTTATCATTATAACAAAGAGCGTTAATTATAATTAGCGTTTGAATAAAAGCAAATTAGTTCATAAGCGCGTTGTTATTATATACTGACGTCAGCTATGATTTTCATTTTATCAAGCCAAATGGGAATAGCAATTAATATCAATACATTTATAGCTCTTTTCATTTTAAACATAAATTCTAATTTGATTCGTGAAAAACTTTTTGGATAATTAATGAGCTCATTGATATAATTAATACTGTGTAAAATCCCGGACCACATCTATATTATGTTTCTTTTTTTTTTATTTAAGACAACACCCTGCACTAAGGAAATAATCCTTGTATTGCGGGTGACTTTACAAACATATAATTAATGGACACAAATTACATCCAGACTCAGAACAATAATTTGTGGATCGCACAAAGTGTTGTCCCGCGTGGGTTCGAACCCTCGACACTGACGCTATAAGTCGCTATCTTAACCACTACGCCATCTGTGCAGTCAATTTCTGGCTGTCTTTTATCCATCCATCTATCAGCACATAAACGTCCACTGTTGGTAGGTCAGTCCACCTAGTAGGAGGACGTCCTACGCTGCGTCGTCCGATTCGTGGTCGCCACTCGAGAACTTTTCTTTCCCAATGGCTTTGGTTTTGACGAGCGTTGTGGCCTATCCATTGCTATTTCAATTTACTAATTAATTTAATTATAATTTTAAGACAACACCATGCACTAAGGAAATAATCCTTGTATTGCTGGGAACTTTACAAACATATAATTAATGGACACAAATTACATCCAGACTCGGAACAACAATTTGTGCATTACACAAAGTGTTGTCCCGCGTGGGATTCGAACCCCGACACTGGCGTTGTAAGTAGCTATCTTACCACTACGCCGTCTGTGCATGTAATTCTTCGTGCTGTCGGTTATATCTGTTCTACGGATTTTTGTATTTGAATTCGGTCTTATCTGTATTGTCTAGTCACTATAGGGTGTTGACCACGGAAAATCGACATATCCAGTATATTACCATATAAAAACTTGTATTGGCACCCTAAAACTGTTCTCAAAATTCACATATAATTGGATGGTCGCAAGTTTTAAAATCAGGGGTCAAAGGTCACTAAAATCGATTTTTTTTTTACACTTTTTGCAAATATCTCGTTTTCTATGGGTTTTACGCTATTTGTATTCATTTTCAAAATTGTAGAGAATTAAATTTCCTATAACTTCTGTATTTAAATTTTTTTATACTTTGAACTGTTTTCGAGATAGAGGCCGTAGAGAGCGCGGTTAAAGAATTATCTGAGGTCAACTGGTAGTCTCAATCAAAAACTCGTAATATTAAGGTTATAATTTATTGCTAAATATATAATTTTAATTTTTTATTAACTTTTTATTAAATATGTAAAAGAAAACACCCATTATGGGTACTTAACTATTTAACGGTATACACAAGTAAAAACAGACGACGGAAACGATTTAAAATTACTAAACGAAATATTAGATGTCAGATGTGGTGTGAATCAGACTTTATGTGGTAAAAAAGCACACAAAAATACGTTTTTAAGGCAATAAAAGCATAAAATTTGAAAAATCTTTTTTTTTATCTTCCAAATACTTAATTTTTTCCTATCCAAATCATTTTATATTTTTTTTCTGTCAAAAATGTTGGCAACCCTAACTACCATACTTCAGACATGTTTGTATAGGGTTTTAATACGATTTTTTTTCTCTAGCATAGCTGTTATATGCATATTATATCTCTCATCATCGTCATCATCTCAGTCCACATATGTCCCACTGTTGGGCTCGCTCCCTCCACACTGGGAGAGAAATTGTGCTACTACTACCACGCTGGTCAGTCGCGCTTGTATAGGATTTTCTGTCGAGTTTTGTGTTCCTTACCTTGATGTTATTTGAATATCATATCCCTTAGTCGCATTTTACGGTGAATTGTGTTCTTACTCTACCTTTAAATGAGTGTAATAGAATATCCTCAAACAGAGAAACATGGAGAAATATCGTGAAGAAAATAACATCTGCCTCATACCATGCTACATGATGATCACGACCGTTCTGATAAGAACGAACCGACTAAGAAGAAGAAGTGTTCTTACTCTGTCACAACATGAAAAACTTTCATACAACATAATTGTTTTTTTTCTTACATGTCATTGCTTTTAAGGAGCATTTTTAACCCTGATGCAAAAATGGAGTTATTATAAGTGCGCGTGTCTATCTGTAGTATCGTAGGTCTCAAACGGATGGATCGATTTCGCCGTGTTTTTTTTTTTTTCATTTGAAAGCCAGTTTCATTTCCACATTGGTCCATCAGTGTAAGAGTGTCTACTCTTTGCCAAAATAATGTAATGTCGTATGATCGAATAAGCGCCTCACGCGTCCCAGTATCTCATATCTTTAAACGAGCAATTTTTATATATATATATATATATATATTCAGGATCGGCTGCAACGATTTTGTTGAAACTTGGTATACTAGAGGTTTCGGGTCCAAAAAATCGATCTAGCTAGTTTTTATTTATAGAAAATGTTATTTTGGCCGTGATTTTAGCAAAACAATACAATGACATTAAATTTTAAAAGAATATGATTTCAAATTTCGTTGTCAACGTCATGAGTTACGATAGTTCAGTTGGAAAGCTGACCGGTCCTAATTTTGGTTTTTTGGCATTTAAACAGCGTCGGTTCGAATCTCGGTGTTATTATTATTATTCTCTTTTTGTAATTTTTTATATATTTTTCATTATTTATTTTTTATTAATATATATATATATATATATATATCTAAATAAATTCGATAAAAATACAACAAGAATATTCCGAGCGAAGCTCGGTCAACCTAATATATTTCGTTAAATGACAATTAGTTGATAATTCCTGTTGAAGAGAGAGAGCGTAATACTTTTTTTATTACTTTATATGGGAGTTATTCAAAATTATCAATTGTACTTAAATAAAAGACGAAATACTGTATCAACCTAATACTTTTTCAACAATTTTGAAATAAATAACGAAATAGCATTGTAAAGGTGATCAGTTTCAGTTCATTCACTCCATACGATAGGCAAGTCACGTACGCTAATTGATATGGGGTGCAATGCTACAGACTAACACTGAAATATGAGAGCCGCTCCAATGAATAGCTATTGTCGACGTTATCGTTATAAATGAAGATCAAAACGATGGTCCATAGATTTTGTATAAAATAAAATTACAATATAAATGTTCCGACTACGCAAGCCTTACATATTCATCACTTTTTAACCGACTTCAAAAAAGGAGGAGGTTCTCAATTCGTCGGAATTTTTTTTTTTATGTATGTTCACCGATTACTCAAAGACGCCTGGACCGATTTACAAAATTATTTTTTTTTTTTGATAGGGTATACTTTCCAGGTGGTCCCATAGTCATCAGGTCAGGATCTGATGATGGTATCCTTGAGACATTGTTGAAAAACTTAATATTTTATAGGCAATTTTAATGTTTTTAGTTTACTGTTTGAAGTCGGTTTTTTTTTGTTAACAATTATAATTATTCTGTATATAGACAGGGGAAGACCAGGGCTGAAGTATTTCAAAATGGTAAAAAGTGAAAAAAAATAGTAGGATGAAAATCATTGGAAAAGGAAGAGAATATAACAAAAATGAAAGGAAAAATTATTTACAGGCGATCTGAGGTTGAGAAGTGGAAGGGGGTGAGTTTTTAAGGGTATAAAACGGTTTATCTCGATTACCGGCAAAACTACACAAAATTAAATGACAAAGTTGTAGGTAATAAAGAGATCTACAACTTTTGTCTTTACACTTTTTTCACATAACCTCAAAATTTATGTAAAAAATTCAAATAACAAAGCTTTTTCGTTTTTTATTTTTTACTTGTACAAAAAAAATCACGAAATTTGGTGAATACTTATCTTTTTATATCCCAAATCCACTGTAATTTTATTTTGATTTAAAGTATTTATTTTCACCTTATTTTGACTTAATATCGAAAACCACCCTAATTTTCAAACGAAATTTCTCGCATCGATTATCAGCTTTTTTAAAAAAGTCGTTGGTGTTTTGTTCGTTGAAATCTCTCCTTTCTGATGACGTAAAAAAATATACATAAGTATGGTAAATGTTCTCAGAAAATGCTTATACAGCTGCTACGAAATCACAGGTAGTAAGGCCTTAATCCGTCTAGCTTCTCCCTCCCCACTTCTCTATGAAATACCTTTTTATGGGCTAAAATTATCCGTAGGTAACTCGGGTATAAAAGTTATCTTAAAATAGCAATAAATAGGCATCGTTTTTTTTAGGGGTGGCTTGCGGTCGGCGCGTTCCTCGCACCACTCCGTCCGGGGCGACAGAGGGGCGTAAGCACGCACACCCGCAACCCATCCACGATGCATGTCGCCTTCGTCGTTGGGCCGACCACCGGAACAGGGTTACTTGTCATCAGTGGTCGGCCCGACGGAATACCCCCTATTTAGAGTATTCCGTCCCTCGGGGAGGACGTCGGTCTTTCCTCACGCGGTCGGCCTCTCGGCGAGTGACGGACTAATTCCCCGCGAATAAATAGGCATCTATGCATATAATGTAAAGAAGATTCTACAACTTTCTCAAAATGTTGGAGATGGCTTATTAAATATTAACTTTAATAGTACCCCTTCTCTTGCCCGTTAATATAGTAAAAGACAACTAAGAGATATGGTATGCAGATAGTATCTATGCAAGAGAAGTAAAACTCGATATAAACCCTATGCGTGTGATTTAGTGGATCAATTTCCCTTCCACAGTGGAAGAGGCCCGAGCCAAACAGTGGGACTTATATAAGCCAATATGATGATAACGATTATGAACTATCTGTGTGGTGACGGAGTAAGAATACAATTCACCACCCCCTATCTTACCCGTGGGTGATCGTACGAGATGACTAAGGGATATAAAACGCATATAACATCTATGCGAGAGAAGGAAAACTCGAAATAAAACCCTATACCAACATGTCTGACCAGCGTGGTATAGTAGGTCAATTACCCTTCCATTATGGAGGAGGCCCGAGCCCAGCAGTGGGACGTATATGGGCTGAGATGATGATGAATTGTATGTTTGTAAAGTCCCCAGCAAAACAAAAACTATTTCCTTTGTGCTGTATTGTTAGAAACAAAAACAAAATGTTCATCTATACAAATAATTGAAGTGTCAGTTTATAATGTCAAAATACTGGGCTTTTTTCATGCTCACACTGCTATTAGCACGACACCTATGTCTAAAATATAGTTTAAACATTTTTTGTCTGTCTGTTTGAGGTAATCTTCAAAACGGCTGGACAAATTTTGATAATATTTTACTACCAGGTAGCTGTCTACATAAGGAACAACTTAGGCTATATTTTATCCTGGTATTCTCATGGAAACCGAAGCGAAGCGAAGGCTGGTTGCTGTAAACATATTATTAACAAATATATCGGAAGCTTTCAAGATCTAACATAGAAATGATGTCGGCATAGAAGCTTCACTTCAAAACACATTACGTTTCACTTCACTTTATTACTCAATGGCATATAATAAAATAGCAACGTATCAATTATAGGGTCACAGAGTGAGAATATCGAACATAACGACGATATAAATTTTATAGCGGTTTCACCCATAAAAACGCGGAATAACCAGACTGTGACGGTATTACTCAATAAATTATCGCTTTTAGGACATCTCTGGAGTAACGATGCTAATACACAGAGTTCATCAGGAGTAATTCTGTCTTTCCGTGTGGTGACAGAGTAAGAATACGATTCACCACTCCCTGTCTTGCCCATGGATGTCGTAAAAGACGACTATTGGACATAAGATCTGTGTAAGAGAAGAAAAGCTCGAAATTAAGCCCTATACCAACATGTCTGATCAGCATGGTATAGTAGGTCAAATTCCCCCCCATTGTGGAGGCCTAACAGTGGGATGTATGTGGCTGCGATGATGATAAAAGTTTTCCCGCTCAAGATATCTCATACAGTGCTAGGCTATCTTGTAGCAGCTATGAAAACCGGCTCATCATCAGGCACATGGACAGCAGTACTCTTTTGGAAAGGATTTAACATTGATTGGGACGTCAAGCCTTTTTATTATGGGGGTATTCCGTCGGGCCGACCACTGACGACAAGTAAACCTGTTCCGGTGGTCGGCCCAATGACGAAGGCGAGGTGGTTTTCGGGTGGGTTGCGGGAGTTGTGTGCTTAAGCTCTTCTGTCGCCCCGGACGGAGTGGTGCGGAGGCGCGCCAACCGCAGCCCACCCACAAAAAAAAAATAAAAGCCTTTTTATTATAGCATTTTCCAAAACTATTCTACGGTTAAATACGTGTTGAAGTTGAAAAGTATCGAAGTAGAAGCGAAACATGTGTGTAATTTGAATAGGACGTGGATCATCACAAAGATTTACGTATATCCTATTCCACTCAATCCTATTCTATATATATATGCTCTAGCATAGTTTAGTTATGCAAAAGGTATTCAAAGATTAATTTTAATCTCGAAACTGATTGTAGTTGTTTTTTTTTTTGGAACGAAGTTCCTTACGGCAGGCTTGGAGGAGATAGGGATTTTGCTGCGCGACCGAACTGAAAAAAATGTGATAATAAAACCGTTAGAATAAAACCGTAAGAAAAAGTGCGTGGAATAAAACCGTTAAATGAGACGAAATTGTTTTGACCGCCGTATCTCAAAAACTATAAGTGCTAGACCATTTTTGATAGAAATTTTGACCCCCCTTGCACCTTACATTGCTGCCCGGACTACCCCTACTCCCCATTAGAAACTTTCCTCTCCCCCCTTCTTTTGATGTGAAACATCGTTCAACCTACAATTGTTTTGACCGCCGTATCTCAAAAACTATAAGTGCTAGACCATTTTTGATAGAAATTTTGACCCCCCTTGCACCTTACATTGCCACCTGGACTACCCCTACCCCCATTAGAAACTTCCCTCCCCCCCTTCTTTTGATGTGAAACATCGTTCAACCTACAATTGTTTTGACCGCCGTATCTCAAAAACTATAAGTGCTAGACCATTTTTGATAGAAATTTTGACCCCCCTTGCACTCTACATTGCCGCCCGGACTACTCCTACCCCCATTAGAAACTTCCCTCTCCCCCTTTCTTTTGATGTGAAACATCGTCCAACCTACAATTGTTTTGACCGCCGTATCTCAAAAACTATTAGTGCTAGACTATTTTTTTCTTTTAAAAAGACAATATTATTGCGATGGACTATATAAACATTATTAACGGACAGAATAAAGACCCAGCCTCGGAATAACTATTTATACATCGCACAAAAAATGTCCTGCATTTTGATAGAATGGTCAATCATATGCAACATTGTAGGTCGCTACAAAGGCTAATAAACCATCCATGTAATGAAAGGTTTCAAACTTTAATTGCTTCAGTAAGCAATTTCCTTCCAAGCAATCTAGTTGGTTAATATGTAATTTATTACATAGTTTTGTAATAAATTGTAATATATATTTACGTAAACTAGCGTGTAACCGATATGTTTCCAAGTTATTTTAGTAACTATTCAATAAAGTATGAAATATAAAGACCTTTTCCAGATCAAATAGCCCGTAATTTTTCTTTGCTCCAATGAATTTTACCCATTCCCTTGGACGTTTGAATAGCTCAATATAGCAGTAGAATTATTCGGAAAAAGGATTGCGAACTTAAACGTACAAAAATACTTTACAAATGGCAAAGCTATTTTACTTGAAGTAATCGAAAATGCTTAATGGTTAATACATTGAAATGTAACTTCATAGGCAGTGCTGGGAGTGGAATTTGTTTTTATGTTAGACTAGATTGCTGCGTGCTTAAGCTATTTCAAATATAACTTCTTATCATGAAAATCTACTCTATGCGAGTAGAATAGTAGGTCTTTTTCAAATTTAATTTGACGAGCGATATTTTAAATTAATACAACAATAAAAAGAAGAAAAGACTGCTAAAACTACAGATTACGTTTTTTTAAGAGATAAACATTTTATCGTGCCGTCATATAGAGAGCTGAAGGTTCAAAACATGCGTAAAGCGGATACCTTCTCTCCAATATGGTTGAGCGAGTGGTAGCTATTCTAGCAGTTAATTCGTAATTAGGTGGTGCTTGTGGGATCTAAGTCTAGCCATGTTTTATTTGAATTGAAAACTTTGACAGATTTGGATAGAAAATAAATTTATGTGAGTTTTCATTGACTTAGTCATGTAACGTGTTAATGCTAACACTACATCTATAACTATGTCAATCTGCCAACAGAGGACAAAACTAGATAGATGAGGGTAAATGGTTTGAATTAATAACTTTTAATATCAAACATACCATAAACATACCGTAACGTAACGTACGTAAACTTACCGTGTGGTGACGGAGTAAGAATACAATTCACCACTCCCTATCTTATCCGTGGATGTCATAAAAGACGACTATGGGATATAATATGCACATAATATCTGTGCAAGAGAAGGAAAACTAGAAATGAAACTCTGTACCAACATGTCTGAACAGCATGGTATAGTAAGTCAAATTTCCTCCCATTGTGGAGGACGCGCGAGCCCAACATTGGGGTGTACGTGGGCTGCGATGATGATGATGATGTTGAGTATCAAACATTAAAATTAATATTCAAAAATTACAATTCTTTTAAGTTTTCACTTTTGGCGAAAGTAAATATGGTTGCTTTGTGATATTATTTAAAAATTTTGTATTATATTTTGAAGGTCATACAAGTTGTATACATAATATTTTTTTCTTTTAAAGCCTGCACTAAGGAAATAATCCTTGTATTGCGAGGAACTTTATAAACATATAATTAACGAACACAAATTACAAAATGCATAGTTTAGAAAAAGTAATTTAAAAAGTGATGCGTCACCTGTATTTTTTTGTCGGCACATATATCTATTGGGTATCACTATTGGGTACTTACCCCACACAACAAAGCCAACCAATCTATTTTACTACATCGGCCAGGTAGATTGGTACAGGCTATTAATTTGAATTTTCCTTCTCTTGCATAATTGCATGCATATTATACTCCCTTAGTCGTCTTTTACGACACCCATAGACAAAAAAGGGGCAGTGAATTATTTTTTTACTACGTCACCGTCACAATGGTACATCACGATGTTTCAGCAATTCAGAATATCATCATCATCATATAAACAGACAAAATTGACAGCTGCAGTCTTCTAGGAAACTCGTATGTCATTTTTACGGTCGCCTCACATATTTCACGAAATCTATGTATAATCCAGATTCCCCTTTTCCCTACAACCTTCAGTATTCATACATAAAATTTTTCTCGCAACAATACCCTCATCCTCTCTCACACGTCAGGCATTGACTCTTTAACTTTACCATCAAATAATAAACTTTTATTAAAATTTCAGCTCATGTATGTCCCACTGTTGGGCAACCAAACCCAAAACTTTTCCACAATAGGAGGGAAATTAACCAACTATCGTTGGTTAGACGTGTTGATATAAGGTTTAATTTCAAGTGTTTCTTCTCTCGCATAGATGTTTAATGCATATTAATCCTTTAATCGTCTTTTACGACACCCACGGGCAAGATTGCTGAATTGTATTCTTAATCCGTCACCACATGGAATAATAAAATTTACAATCAAATAATAAAAATTAATAATAATGTATTTAATTTAGACTCCAAAGATCCATAGTATTGTTATTGAATAAACTTAAACTATATTAAAAAGTTTCTTGAAAATTAAATAGTAACAACTGTATTCAAACATTGATAGAATATTCCCTTTTACCGTTATTATTCAAACACAGTTTTAGAGAAGGAGAATTTAAAAGAAAACCCTATACTAACATGTCTGACCAGCATTATATAGTAGATCAATTTTCCTTCTATTGGGGAGGAAGCTCGAGTCCAGCAGTGGGACATATATGTGCTGAGACGACGACGAGTGTCTGAAAAAAGGGCTGTTCTACTAGGCTAAGGTCTTTAGCATGGTGGTCGCACAAATTTTGCTCAGAAGCGACGCAAATTTTTTCGGGGTACACGCATAGAACCAGTCAGTGAGTGCTTGGGCAAACATATCAGACGCTCTATAGAACGTGCGACCGCGAGCATCCCAAAAGTATTATTACTATTGGTCGCTGAGTAGTTGATATTCAACCATAATTCACTTAAATTTATATATCTGCTACACAATTTTCTTTTTAAATATATAAGTATATCTGAATAATTGTATATTGAGCAAACTGTATTTCACCAATAACTAATATATAAGTAGAAATATCTATAACAACTATTTTTTTTTTGGATGGGTCGCGGTCGACGCACTCCTTGCACCACTCCGTCCGGGGCGACAGAGGGGCGTAAGCACGCACACCTGCAACCCACCCACGTGCACGTCGTCTTCGTCATTGGGCCGACCACCGGAGCAGGGTTACTTGTCATCAGTGGTCGGCCCGACGGAATATCTACTAGTGGGGTGCCCTCCCATCGACCGACGTCCCCCCCTCGGGGAGGACGTCCGTCTTTCCTCACGCGGTCGGCCTCTCGGCGGGTGACGGACTAATTCGCCGGTCACGTCACCCGCGGCCTCGGTTAGGGCGGCATGAGGCGCAGGTAGTCGCGCCCACGCCGCCGCAATCGCCGGCGGCGGGTCGCCTCATCGAGGCTGCTATATTCGCGCGCGCGACCCGCCGCCTTGTCATCATAATTATGATTGTTTGACATTCAATTCGATCAGTCTTTAATTATAAACAAGAGTGTATATATATATGTGTATGTGTGTGTTGATTTCATAGCAGCTTGCGTAATGTTTTTATTTATTCATTTAATGTATTTCTTATAAATTATTATATCAATTCTTCAACTATGCCAAATTTCATACTTGTCCATCCACATAATTGTCATAAAAAGGCGTAGAAAGTATTTGATTCACGTATTAATATATGGATTTTGGGCACGAAGTACATTGACCAATATTTGATTTGGTGGAAGAAAGATATTATAACATTATGTTTGTCTTGACCTTATTATTTCACCTTATTCAATGACGTACTCAAACATAATATTTGCGTTCCGTGTTTCGACAAAATACAATATACGCTTGGCAAGTTGTTATGTATAAGATAAATATGATTTACGTAGAGTGTACCATCTGCGGTCCCTTATAGAGTTTATGTGTTTAAGGATGTGTATTTTGGCGTCTCGATATTAAAGAAAAATATTGTATCATATTTCGTTGAGTAGATATTGTTTGAAACTTTTATATGTATAGGATTGTACACTCATCCTGGGATAGTACAAACAAAAAAAAAACTGTACAGGATGTGCCGTCAAGACATGCGATAGAAATGTAACATATGTTACAGATAAAGATTTTAATAACACATTAATTACTTTTAAATAGCATGCATTATGTTCATCCTTCACTTCATTCGTCACACCTTCATCGCAGTGTATGCGGTATGTATCAGGTTATGGAGCAACTGTTCGAGTATGTTGTAGTTTAACGGTCATAAATCGTAATTAGAATGTATATTACACAAAAAATAATATAACATGAAAGTTATATTGATTTCGAAAATGTGAGTCTAAGAGTCTATGCATGTAGGCATGTAGACAAGATACACGTAGGCATGTAAAGGTTCGACAGTATAAATAGTTATGATTTTCGAGAACGCTTCAATGGTAGTGTAGGTACAAAGACGCCTCGTCAACGGTTATCGGCCGATCAGCTCATTTAAAGCGAAGTTTGTTTTGTTTATGCAAACGTAATCATTGATTTATTCAATTTCTAATGAACATTTAACAAAGTGCGAATATGTTGCAGATTAAGTATCATGGACTTTATACATTTCAATCAGATTCACCAGAAAAAGCGGTGACAAAATTGAAAACTTTACATAATAATATCTCTAATTCATTAACGAATCGATATTTTTATTTCAAACCTTTTTCATGGGTTCCTACAACCATTGCCCGTTTAACTAATTTCCCCATAACCTGATATAGCCTGTATACTGCTGGGCTCGAGCCTCCTCTGCAAATAGAAGGACTATCTATTAATCCAAGCTGGTCAGATGGGCTGGTATAGTATTTCATTTCAAGTTTTCCTTCTCTTGCATAAATATTATATGCATATTTAATCGCTTGGTCGTCTTTTACGACACCCCCGGGCAAGAGATAGAGTGGTGAATTTGTATCCTTCATTTATTTACATAAAATTATTAAACCGAAAAGAACGTGTGTCTCACTCTTCTTCAATTACCGAGGACAAGCGAGACATCGCTTTTACTCTACCCAACCACTTTTCGTCACACAAAAATGCTGCAAATTATAATCACAAAATTCTTCTATAAAAGGTTTCACTTCAAAATATCGTATTTCAAGTCCGATCAAGCGTAAGAACATCACAATATTTCGCTAAAACGGAAATGTATCTTAACGGATACGAAATTAGCCGATATTATTACGATCATTGCGAGTACTTAGCAGCATTAATAGAGAAAAATAACATAAATAACTTCTGGAATTGATATATTAAAGTGAAACTTTTATTAGATCGCCTCAAACTTTTTCGTCCATCTATTGCATGTCGCGTGACGGTCGGCCGCGGAGTAGGGGTAAAGTGAAAGGCGCTCGACAGAGCAGCTGTGGCCAATATGGCGGCGTTCGCATCAGCTGATCGTGTAGTTCTCCACGCTATTTGTTTGTTTTTATCAGTGTTTAATGCAAATATTGCTATTTTTTTTGTAATGCGACAAAAGGTTTCACTTTTATAAAAGCACACGATCAATTTTTTTATACTCTCTGAATTAAAGTTCGTAACAATTAACACAGATGAAAGAATCAACGAGTCCTAACACACAATTTGTTTGACACAATATGACAATAATAAAATAAAAATAAACGACAAAATGAAAAAAAAACAGTATCAATTTTTATACTCTATCTCACACGCTAAAAGCTCACTATTCCAAAATTGCAAAAATGTATATAGCTTTTGTCGTTCCGCTGAATGGATTTTATTAAGTTGTATGAAATTGCAGCAGATTACGTTTAATTATAACTAGTGGAATAGGTACTTTGGGCTAAGGCTAACTTTAACCCGCGATTTTGTTTAAGTAAAAGGAGAAAATGTTTTTAAATAATACGATTATGTCACACATGATTTTTGCGAACCTTTGAAACGGTATCTTTGAAAAGGCAAAAAAGCCCCTTGATTTTAAAACATTTTTCGTTGGTACTTCGCTCCTATTGGCCTTAGCGTGATGATATTTAGCCTGTAGCCTACATAATAAATGGGCTATTTAAAATTAAAAGAATTTTTCAAATCAGATCAGTAGTTCCTGAGATTAGCGCGTTCAAACAAACAAACTCTTCAGCTTTATATATTAGTGAAGATATTGACGAATTTATTGGATCGGCCCTACTAGCCGCTGTTTTTTCATTAATTCGTCATTAATTTCGGTTTCTATATGTCCCACTGCCGCAATCAAGCCTCTTCCACAATAGAAGGATAATTACACCTGGTCATACGTGTCGGTGTAGGATTTTATTTCGAGTTTTCTTTCTCTTTTAAAGAAATTATAGTAGTATATTTTATTCCTTTTATAACAACTACGGGTAGGGATACAAATATGGGGTGCGAGGCCGGGGCACCTCCACGTGGTGCACCCTGGAAACGTCCATTTGGACGGCCAAAATTCCGGCGCGAGGGGGGGTCTCCGCGTGCCGACTCTGAAGGCAGAGCGCACGACGGATTTGGCCCGGGGCCAATGGGGCGGATGTGTCTCATGGCACTCCGTCGCCAGGGACGGTTGCGTCACGGCCCAGGGGCGTGACGGGTCGTTCGCTCGCGAGCGGCCAGACCCGGAAGGCCCAAACCGTAATCCTGAGTAGGGAGGTAGGACCGAGGGCCTGCGGACTGCGGGGAAGATAACCCCTATAAAAAATTACCCCAATCTCAAGTTTTGCTACTCGGCGAGGAGTTGTATGGCTGGTGGGTTAAGAAGCGCGCGCGAAAAAAAAAAAAGCGTCCAGTCGTTAGAGTGGTAGTCACGGAGGACTTAAACTTCCAAAACACGATGGCAGAGGTCAATACAGTAAAGACTTCACCAGAGGGTCCCGGCCAGGCCGGGGAGTCCCTTGCTGTACCGGTGCTTGCGCGCGACGACGAGTCGCGCCCAAGTTCCGGCACAGTCAGCTCCCAATCGTATGGGTGGGGGGCAATCTCTGCTCCAGCCGTGAGTCCGGCGAAACATGAGGCTCCCAAAAAAAAAGGCGTAGGAGGCCACCAATAACTCCAGCCAGCGAGCGTGCAAAACGGCGCGCGAACCGGCTCAAAAAAGAACGGGAGGCGCAGGAGGCCGCGCAATCCCGCGCGACCAGCGCTCCCAGCGACGAGGGCGGCACAGTGGCCACAGAGCCGTCGCATGAGGATGGTAGCACCGCAGGGCCGTCGCGGAAGGAGAACGGCAATAAGAGTGTGTCCCAGGACGAGGGCGGCAATGTCGCAGGCCCGTCTAAGGAGGCGAGGAGGAGTGGCAGCCAAACAGAGCTGTCGAGTGACGAGGGCGGATTTACCGCAGAGCCGTCACAGAGCGAGGGCGGCAGCAAAGCCGCAGAGCCGACGTCGGAGACCGACGTGGCGTACGACCTGTCGACGGACGAGGACGACAGTGCCGTTGGGCCGTCGGAGCGACTGGGTACGGCCGCGTCGAGGATGTCGACAGACGAGGGCGGTGAGACCGCAGAGCCGTCTGACGACGAAGGGCCGCGGGCCGGCCAGAAGAAGGGAGATGGAGGGGAGGATAAGGAGAGGAATGATGAGCGTGCAGCAGGGCCGTCCGGGATGATGGTTGGTGGGTCGTCCGGGATGGTGGATAGGGAGGTAGGTGTTGCGGGTAAGAATGCCGATAGGGAGGTGGTTGATAGGGGGGCCGCTCTAACGGCGGCTCTAAGTCCTAGGAGGGGAAGGGAGGAGGCCCGCCCCCCGACGAGGGATCGAAAGCGCCCCCTGCCAAAGGGTGGCAGCTCCGAATCCGAATCGGAGGGGAGCGATACCATCAGGCCTCCCCCCAAGGTTGCGACCGCGCGCCGGGGGCGCAGGGGTCGGGAGGTGCGGTGGCGGCCAGACCGGCGACGCCGTGTCCGACTGACCAGGGAGGCGAGATGGTGGCCCTTCAGGCCGCAAACGCCCGCCTAAGCGAGGAGGTCTCCGGCTTGCGGGAGCGAAACCGCAGGCTGGAGACGGAACTTTCGGCGGTGCGGAGAGAGAACCGTGGGTTGGCCAAGGACGTCGCTGACCTGCGGTCTCAATTCGAGCGCCTGGTGCCGGCTGTGCCGCCGGCGCCGGCCCCGCCGCCGAAACGGGTCGCGCCAGTGAGGCCGGGCCCATCGTCTGCGCCCGTGGCGCCGGCTGCGCCCGTCGCGGCTTCGCCGCTGCCTCCCCTTGTCGTGGTCCCTCCGCCGGCTCGTGGCCGCGGAAGACCTCGGAAGGGGGAGGAGCCGCCGCCCGACGAGGTGCATGGCGTGTCGGAGTCGGCGATACGCGTCATCCTAGCCCGAGTAGGGCTAATGATGGATGCGCGTATCGAGGCCGTATCGGCCAGGCTCCCGCCTGAGCCGCCCCTCCGACCGCCGCTCGCCGCGGACAAGACGAGGCGGCCGCAAGCGTCGGCTCCCATCCCGCTGCCCTGTCAGGGTGGCCGCGTGGTGAGCTACGCTGCGGCCGCGGCGGGACCCAAGGGGGCCAAGAAGGCCGGCAAGGTGCCGGCTCCCGCCAAGGCCGGGCCGCGGCCGGCGCCAGCGACTGCACCGCAGGTGCCGGCCGGCGAGCCCGCGACTGCGCCTGCTGCGCTCAGCGCTGCTGCCAGGCTCGAACAGGGCTAGCAGGTGGCTGAGCGTAGCAGGAAGGCACGCGGCCAAAAGCAGAGAGCGGTGGCCAAGAGTGCCGCTGTGGCCGCCGCTCCCCAGGCGGGAGCCGGCGGAAAGGGGAAAAGGTCGCGTAGGGGCCTCAAAACGCCGAAGACGGCTGCAGTGGTAATCACCGTACTGCCTGAGGCGGCTGAGAGGGGCCTGAACTATGAGGCCGTCCTAAGACGCGCCCGGCGGGAGCTGGACGTCTCCGACATCGGGGGCGTCGAGGCGAGGACCCGCAAGGCCCGGACAGGGGCTCGAATACTCGAGTTCCCTGAGGCCGAGGGCGCGAAGACGGCCGATAGTTTGGCCACGATGCTGAGGGGGCTGTTCGGGCCGGAGGATGGAGTCCGAATCGCCAGGCCCGTCAAGTGCGCAGATATGCGCCTCACGGGTCTGGACGACTCCGTGGCGGTGGAGGACATCCGGGAGGCCATTATGGCGCGTACCGGGTGTGCTTCGGACACCGTCCAGATTGGCACCATCCGCCCTGGTCCGGGCGGCGTCGGTGCTGTCTGGGTGCAGTGCCCAGTGGAGTCGGTCAAGCAATTGGCCGACTCAGGCAGGCTCCTCGTGGGCTGGAGTTCGGCGCGGGTAACCGTGCTGGAGCCCCGGCCTGCGAGGTGTCATAAATGCATGGCGGTCGGGCATACCCGACCGACATGCAGAAACTGCTTTGACTGCAGCGGGCTATGTTTCCGTTGCGGTCAGGCTGGACACCAGGCGGCATCGTGCTCTGCGGTGCCCCACTGCCCCGCGTGTGCGGCGGGCAATAGGCCTGCCAAACACCGCATGGGCTCTGGGGACTGCAGACCCCCGGCATCGGCCCCAAAGGCGGCCCATCGACCGGGCCAGCCCCCGCTCCGAGCGCGGCCCGATCGCCCGTTAGCGCGGAGGAGGTGACGATGGATACGGACCGGTAATGGACCCCGTATCCATTCGTCTCCTCCAGGCCAATCTCAACCACTCCGCCGGTGCTCAGGACGTGTTCCTGCAAGCCATGGCGGAGTGGTTGATAGGAGTAGCCGTAGTCGCGGAGCCGTACGTGGTGCCCGACCGGATTAACTGGTTGGGTAGCACCGATGGCACCGTGGCAATCGTCGCCTCCACGTCGTGGCCTTCGTCGTCTCTGACCCTTAGGGACAGGGGCGTCGGATACGCCGTGGCGGACTGGGGGAAGATTACGCTCTTCGGAGTTTATCTCTCCCCTAACTGGAGTGTGACCGATTTTGAGGCCTTCCTCACCATCATGGAGGCCTCGTTACGGCGACTGGCATCGCGCCAGGTCTTCGTCCTGGGGGACTTTAACGCCAAGTCCGTGGCGTGGGGGTCCCCTAGGACGGATGACCGAGGACGGGCGATCGAGGAGTGGGCGGCGGCACTGGGCCTCTGTTTGCTGAACAGGGGCTCGGTGCATACGTGCGTGCGACAACGGGGCGGGTCGATAGTAGACCTTTCGTTCGCTAGCCCCGAGGTCGCCGCACGCGTGGGGAGCTGGCGCGTCGTGAAGGAGGTGGAGACCTTGTCGGACCACCGGTAAATCCGGATGGAGGTCTCCCCTGCAATCCCGACGCCCAGCAGGGGTCACGGGGCGGATGGGCGTCCTGCGTTCCCGCGATGGGCTGTGGGTCGCTTAGACCGGGACCAGCTGGCGGAGACAGCCATCGTATACTCGTGGCTGTCCTCTGCCCACAAGTCGGACGGGGTGGACGCCGAGGCTGGCCGCATCCGCAGTGCGTTGACGCAGATCTGCGATGCGGCCATGCCCCGGGTACGGCGTCTGCCCCCGAGGAGGGGGTCCACTGGTGGTCCCTGGAGCTGGCGGATCTCCGGGCCGCGTGTATCGGTGCCCGGAGGGCCTACACCCGCAGCCGGCGGCGCCATCGCGATGCGGAGCGGGAGGCTGTGCTTTACGAGGGCTACCGCAATGCGCGGTCGGCCTTCAGGCTGGCCGTCCGCTCCGCCAAGGACGTCAGTCGGCAGGAGATGCTGGACGGTCTCGACCGTGACCCCTGGGGACGCCCCTATCGCGCGGTGCTGAATAGGCTACGCGCGCGGGGCCCTCCCCTCACCGAGACTCTCCAGCCCGGCCTTCTCACCAGAGTCATCGAGGACCTGTTCCCGCGGCGGGCGGAACACCCGCCCCCGGTCATGGCTCCGCCAGACACTGACCGGGAGGCCGACGACGACAGTGTTCCGCCTATCACGGAACCCGAGATGGGGGTGGCGGTGACGCGCATGCCCGCAAAGTCTACCGCCCCCGGGCCCGACGGAGTTCCTAACCGTGTGCTGGCCCTGGTCCTCGAACGCCTGGGACCCTGCCTCAGGGGGCTGTTCGACGCGTGTTTAGCGTCCGGACGGTTCCCTGGGTGCTGGAAGGAGGGAAGGCTGGTGCTCCTGCCGAAGCCGGGACGGTCTCCGGAGTCGCCTTCGACCTACAGGCCTATCGTGCTGCTCGATGACACGGGCAAGCTACTGGAGAGGGTGGTAGCTGCCCGCATCGAGCGGCACCTCGTCGGCACGGGGCCCGATCTGTCGGACGCCCAGTTTGGGTTTAGGAGGGGTCGTTCGACGATCGCGGCTCTGTTGCGCCTGAGGGCCGTGGCGACTGAGGCCGTCACCAGCGGGTGAGTGCTGTTGGTGGTGTCCATAGACATCGCCAACGCATTCAATAGTCTGCCATTCAGCTGCATCAGGGAGGCACTCCGGTATCACGGGGTGCCAGTTTACCTGAGGCGGCTAGTGGCAGACTATTTGGAGGGGCGCAGCCTCCTCTGCACCGACCGAGCAGGGGACGTCGTGCGAACGCCCATGACGTGCGGTGTCCCACAGGGGTCGGTCCTCGGACCCACCCTGTGGATTATCGGCTACGACTGGGCGTTGAGGGGGAGCCTCCCGCCCGGGCTGGGCGTGATTTGTTACGCCGACGACACTCTCGTCTCAGCCCGCGGTGGGACGATAGAAGAGGCGGTAAGCCTGGCGACCTCGGGTACCGAGGAGGTCGTCAGGCGGATCGAGGCGCTGGGGTTGAGGGTCGCCCTGGACAAGACGGAGGCCCTCTTGTTCCATGGGCGCACTATGAGCCCTCCCATCGGCGTCTCGATCACCGTCTACTCGGTCGACATCAGCATCCGGGCCCATATGAGGTACTTGGGCCTGGTGCTCGACGGGCGATGGTGGTTCCGGGAGCATTTCCGCAGGCTCGCTCCACGGCTCGTCGGCGCGGCGTCCGCTCTATCGTGGCTTATGCCGAACGTGGGCGGACCGAGCGCTGCGTGCCGACGGCTGTACGCGGGGGTCATCCGGTCGATGGCCCTGTACGGCGCACCGGTGTGGGCGGGGTCCATGACCGCCCGACTTAGGGCCCTTCTGTGGCGACCACAGAGGGTCATGGCGGTCAGGGCCATCCGCGGATACCGCACGGTGGCGACGGAGGCAGCGTGCCTATTGACCGGGACTTCCCCGTGGGACCTGGAGGCGGAGATGCTCGCCGGACTATATCGGCGGGTGACGGGGGTGCGAGCGGAGGGCGGTGTGGTCTCGTTAAGGGATCTCACCGCCTGGCGCGTCGACGCCCGCCGAGACGTCATCGCCCGTTGGGCAGTCCGGCTGGAGAGGCCTCGGTTCGGGGTGCGAACCGTGGAGGCCTTCCAGCCGGTGCTGATGCAGTGGTTGGAGAGGCGGCACGGGGTGCTCGCCTTCCGACTGGTGCAGGTTTTGACGGGGCATGGGTGCTTCGCCAAATACCTGCACAAGGTCGTGAGGAGGGAGAGTACACCGTCCTGCCACCACTGCGATTGCGACGAGGACACGGCGCGCCATACGCTCGAGGCCTGCGGGGCTTGGGCAGTGCAGCGCTGTGAACTCGTCGCAATCATCGGTACGGACCTGACGCTGCCGGCTATCGCTAGGGCGATGGTCGACAGCGTCGGGAATTGGGACGCGGTCGCAGCCTTCTGCGAGACAGTGATCTCGCGGAAGGAGGCGGCGGATCGCCTGCGTGAGGAGCGCAGCCTCGATGAGGAGATCCGCCGCCGGCGACTGGGGCGGCGCAGGCGCAACTATCTGCTACTCATGCCGCCCTAGCTGAGGCCGCGGGTGACGTGACCGGGGATTAGTCCGTCACCCGCCGAGAGGCCGACCGCGTGAGGAAAGACCGACGTCCTCCCCGAGGGGGGGACGTCGGTCGATGGGAGGGTACCCCAATAGGGGGTGTTCCGTCGGGCCGACCACTGACGACAAGTTAACGCTGCTGCAGTGGTCGGCCCAACGACGAAGGCGACGTGGTTTTCGGGTGGGTCGCGGGAGTTGCGTGCTTAAGCCCCTCTGTCGCCCCGTACGGAGTGGTGCGGAGGCGCGCCGACCGCGGCCCACCCACAAAAAAAAAAAAAAAGGGATACAAATATCGAAACCAAGAACATCGATGTATCGATACATCAATGTTTCAGAACAAACACCAATGTCCAAAAAAAAACGCCCTAAAAATCGATGTATCGAAACATCGATGTTTTTTTTAAAGATCTATTAGAAACAGAGTACCTAAACTGTTGCGCAGACTCTACTAAAAGTACCATACATTTTAAATCATACAGGCAAAACATCAATGTCAAAACATCATAATAAAAACATCGATACATCGATGTTTTACAATAGTGAGCATTGACGGCAAGCATCGATATTTTTTTATTGAAACATCGATGTTTCAAAAACATCGATGTATCGTTTGCATCCCTAACCACGGGCAAGATTGGGGGTGATGAAGTGTATTCTTATTCCATCACTTTCACTATAGGGAAAGCTGTTCTTTAAAGTGTATATGTTCATAATGGTAGGACCACACTATTGACAGTTGGCTGTCTACAGCTGCGGGCCGGTCCGTCCGGGGTAGTACCACACTGAGCAGAAAATCGACGTTTGAGTAGTAGCAATTTGTTACTGCACTTCGTTCGGTGAGCGAGTGGGTCGTAAGCCCAACTTTCTGAGGGTGTTTGCATATGGTGTGATTTAGTGATGCCTTTAGTGTCACCGAACTCTATTGCACGCATTCACTCTCCCTTCACTTTCTTCGCAGTAGGCAACGGCATTGCAAAGCTCCATGAGCGACAGCATCACTTACCATTAAGTGTACGGTTTGCTCGTTTGACACCGTTTATAATTTTTAAAAAGTAATTGCAACACCATCTAATGAGCGCTATATACTCTCATCGTTATCATCTAAACTAAATTAAATTTTATTGCGCGCCTCGAGCCTCCTCTTGTATGGGAGAATAATTGACCTACTATATCACGCGGTTCCGTAAACTTATAATATAAAATATGATATTAAACATGAAGGCCATGAATGTTACTAAAGGTGAAAGTGTTCGAAACATCGGGGGAAAATTAAAAACTAAATAAATAAAAAAGCGATAAAATCCGTAAATACCGCAGTAATTCTTTAAAATTGATAGGAGTGCCACGTTAGCAAGCGGACTCACTGGTTCAATTTATTATCTAAACAATTCTAAAGTCCACATAAAAAAACATCAAAATCTGCCTAACCGTTTAGGAGTACACACTCGTAGGACAATTATATAAAAAGACTAGCAATCCGCCCTCGCTTCGCTTCGGATTCAGTCGCCTTACGCGCGTAGTTCCTGTTCCCGTGGGAATACCGGGCTAAAATATAGCCTATGTTACTCCCTGATATTATAGCTTTTCAATGGTGAAAGAATTTTTAAAATCGGTCCAGTACTTTTTGAGTTTATTCGTTACATACAAAAATACAAATCTTTCCTCTTTATAATATTAGTGTAGTTTTCGTTATAATATTGTTATAATATTAGTGTCTATTTTCTATTAGTATCTATTCTAATATTAGTATCTATTGTTATAATATTGTTATAATATCGTTATAATATTAGTGTAGTTTTCGATTATGAGGTATCTATCAACAACAACAACCATGCGAACGAAACAACCGAAACCAATAACCAACTGACATGTAATTTTTAGAACTCCAACTAACGACAACGTGGGCATAATAATTCGAGAGGGTCATCAATCCACGGAAAGTCTTAACACCGCGATTCAGAAAAATGACGTCATTGCAGAACGCCATCTATGGGCAAATAGGTAAAACGTCTGCACAATGAAAGTTATGCTAGGGTCATTTTGCGTTTTAGTAATTTTATATTATCTCCGAAACTGTATGACCAATTGATATACTGTAAATGGCAAATCTTATCTGTATGATGTTCCTGTGATACTGAAATAATTTATTGTCATAAGAATTAATATTTTGTTGCTCAAATAATCAACCAAACGTAACAATGCCGAAAAAAAAATTTTTTAATGCAATAATAGAAGTATAAAAGATAAAATATAAAAGATAGAGATATGGTATCGCTGACTTTTTTGTAGAAATAATTAAGATGAACCAGGTAGCCATACATTCTTTTTAATTTTAAGCAACTGTTTAGGCAGCGCACGCAAATAATTCTGTTTTACGAGGTATTTTTTTCCGACTTGCCAGACAAAAGTTGTGATAGCTCGGTTAATATACATGTTATAGAAACAATTTATAGCCTATAGCACTCAGGAATAATGTAGCTTTCTGCCAGTTAAAATAAAATTAGAATTAGATTATGAGTTCCAGAGATTACCCCCTGCATACAAACTTACAAATTTTACCTCTTTATAATATTAGTATAGATAAGAGCATGAAAGTTATGTATAGCTTATTTCAACCATATAGAACATGCAAAGCCATTAACGTAATAGAAGCTTATTTCTTACTCATAATTTTTCATCATTTCAGCCTGTTGCCGTCCACTGCTGGACGTAGGCCTCCCTCATGTTGCGCCACAATGTGCGGTCCTGTGCCGCCTGCATCCAACGACGCCCAGCTACTTTCACTAGGTCATCGGTCCACCTAGTGGGGGGGCGTCCTACACTGCGTCGTCCGATACGTGCTCGCCACTCGAGAATCTTTCTTCCCCACCGGTTGTCGGTTCGTCGAGCGATGTGGCCTGCCCATTGCCACTTCAGCGTGCTAATTCTTCGTGCTATCTTGGTTACACCCGTTCTTCTGCGGATTTCCGTATTCCGGATTCTATCTCGCAGAGAAATCCCGAGCATAGCCCGCTCCATAGCACGCTGAGCGACTTTGAGCCTTGATATGAGGCTCACTAAAACTCATTATTACATGTAAAATGTGTTTTATCCCTTTGATGACTAATATCAACACAATTACGGTAGTTTTTATACTACTCATACAGTGCGTAGAGTATATTACTGGTCTACTAGCATAAATTTAGCATTTCTCGTACGAATTCTTGGGTATATTCGATAGAGTGAAATTTGAATGACTTTTCTGACAAAATACTTTATAAGAGCCTGAAAATATAATTGGTAAAAGAGAAAGCTTCGGCCCTTATTACAAGCAATTAAAAATTAGATACAGAATACATTTTTTTTTTCAATAATTTCGGGATTGTAAAACCAGTTTTGTTTTCCATGTGCTGACGGAATAAGAATTCAGTTTACTACCCCTTCTTTTACCTGTGGGTGTCGTAAAAGACGACTAGGGGATATGATATAAAGATAATATCTATGCAAGAGAAGGAAAACTCGACATAAAACCCTATGCCAACACGTCTGATCAGCGCGGTATAGTAAGCAAATTTCCTTCCTATTATGTAGGAAGCTTGAGCCTAACTATAGGGCTTATGTGGGCTGAGATGAAGATGATGAAAATTTTTTTTTGCCTTTACTATTATAACATACATTTCTATCGTGGGTCTTTACGAGATAACCTAGTAGTATATTAATTGTTATGTGAAAATATAGTTCAAAATTGAAAGCTCATGGGACTAGGGGTTATTGCTACATATTTCATTTATTTATTGTCGTGTAATATCATTAGTCCCTAAATGGATAAGCAGAGATGTGACATGTTTATATTTCATTACGTAATAATTCACGACGGTTCATATACGTCCCAATGCTGGGCTCGAGCCTCCTCCACAATAAGAGGGAAATTGACCTACTGCACCGCGCTGGGCAGACGTGTTGGCATAGGGTTTTATGTCGAGTTTTCCTTCTCTTACATAGATGTTATATGCATGTTGTATCTCTTAGTAGTCTTTTACGACACCCATGAGCAACAGATGGGGTGGTGAATTGTATTCTTACTCCGTCACCATACGGATAAATAATTATTGCAATATTTATTGTATTAATTATTACATTTTGCTGAGTCAAATGCGCAGATTTCCATATTACAGATTATTTTTGAGAAAATCTTGTAAAATCGATTTTATTTTCAGTATTTTTTATATTACCCAACCTAGGATTCAATCCTCATATCAGAGAATAGCATCAACAATCATATGTTTAATCCACTGGATTAACAAGTCATAAATATGGTATAATAAATACATTGAAGACCAAAATCATACGAACAAAATAGATTTAAACATGGGTCTTGGATTATAGCAATAAAACTGGCAATAACCGTTAAACGATATTTCCAGCAACGCAAAATCTCTAATTGTCTTTTGAAAACGTTGTTACTTCCCAAATGTCTTAAATTATTCTTTGATCCTTTGTGAGGTGCATGTAAAAGAATTCTGCGTATTGTTTTTCCAGATAATCAAATTGTTTCGAAGAAATATTAAATTTGCTAAGTATATTCATCTCAACTTAGACAAATCTTACTATTGGGCTCGGGACTTTTTCATAAGGGGAGGCAAATTATATATAGACTACAAGCCCGTAGAAAAAAAATAACCTATGAAATGAACCAACGTGAATAACGCTTAGAAGGCTTAGACTATATCATAAAATAACTCTGAGCGCTATGCTGTCATTTCTGGGCGGTACAGGTGAGTACGTGAGTAAATGGATTTTTCTCAGGTCAGAGCCTGCAAAAAAAAGGCCATCACGCAAATGTTGGTGTGTCATGTAAAAAATATGCTTGATGGAGCTAAAAAAAGCTCATCTCATAGATTTCTAAAAAACATCGATGTTTCGTTACATTGATGTTTTCAGGGCGATGTTTGTCATCAAACATCGATGTATCGATACATCGATGTTTTTGGTTTTTATTTTTGCATCCCTATGTTAGGATCACTAAATAATATTTTATTATTTTATTTAAGCTGAAGGCTTTTGAATTGGACCATATAAACTTCGGTAAAATTTATCCAACAGCGTTATCATGGTGAAAGTTTGTGAGTGTAATTCTTGAATCACTTCTGAGGTCCTCTCATCAAAATCAGCCTAATTGGCCCCTGACCCTCGTTCAGTCTAAAAACTTGGCCAATTAAAAACTGGTGAGAATACAATTATGATAAAACATATAAAGTAACATTTTTGTCGTATCTTATATATAAATTTCTAGCGTACGTGTGTATGTCACTGAACTCCTCCTAAACGGCTGGACCGATGTTGACGAATTGTTTTGAGTGTGTTCGAGGGGATTTGAGGATAGTTTAGATTCGCAATCGGACTCGGTAGGTGGCGCTGTTCGGATAGGACAATAACATAAATTGAGAACGAGTTCACCGATGTCGTCCATCTTTCTTTTTAATTTTCTTATACTTTTAAAAAGGCTTTTACGGAAAAAAAAATCAAGGAAGTTGCGCAGAAAATCAGAGAATTTAAGAAAACTTAACGACTAGGTATCTAGGTTATTTATCCATACTGCAACTAAACGGCTGGATGGATTTGAATAAATTTTTGTTAATATTTTCAAGTGGGGGCCTGGATAATTTAGATTCACAAAATAACCTGGCAGATGGCGCTGCAGTCGGCCAGTCCCCATTACTGCTGTCGATTTCAAGGAGAATTCCGTTTATTTTATTTGAACAGAACAACGTCTGTTGGGTCAGCTAGTCTTATATATAAATTTCTAGCGTACGAGTGTATATCACTGAACCCCTCCTAAACTGATTGGATTGATGTTGACGAAATTTTTGTGTGTAGTCAAGGGGATTCGAGGATGGTTTAGATTCACAATTGGACCCGGTAGGTGGCGCTGTTCAGACAGGTCAATAACATAACTTGAGAATGACTTAACCGATTTCATCCATCTTTTTTTTTGTGTTTTCTAATACTTTGAAAATGACTCTTACGGAAAAAAATTAAGAAAGTTGCGCAGAAAATTAGAAAATTTAAGAAAACATAACGACTATATAAACTTTTCTAATGTAACCTTTTTTTCGACTATATAAACTTTTCAGAAGGGTTTAGATTCACAATTGGACCCGGTAGGTGGCGCTACTATCGATTTCATGGAGAATTCCTTTTGTTTTATTTGAACAGAACAACGTCTGTTGGGTCAGCTAGTCTTTATATAAAAATTTCTTGTGTACTAGTGTATGTCACTGAACTCCTCCTAAACGGCTGGAACCATGTTAATGAAATTTTTTGTGCATGTTCAAGGGAATTCGAGAATGGTTTAGATTCACAATTGGATCTGGTAGGTGGCGCTGCTGTCGATTTTAAGGAGAATTCATTTTATTTGAACAGAACAACGTCTGTTGGGTCACCTAGTCTATACCAATAAATAAAATTGTAGTGTCTGTCTGTAATGTCAAAATAATAGGCTTTTTTCATGCTCACGCTTTTTTCATGTTATTTGCACGACACCTATGCCTAAAATAGCAATTAAAAAATTTTTGTCTGTCTGTCTGTTTGTTCCGGGTAATCTTCAAAACTGCTGGACCGATTTCAAAAATTCTTTGACCAAAAGAAAGCTATAATATCAGGGCGTAAACTAAGCTATATTTTATCCCGGTATTCCCACGGGAACGGGAACTTCGCGGGTAAAACGACTATAACCTATAACCGAAGCGAAGCGAGGGCGGGTTGCTAGTACTTTAATACAATTAAGTAATTAACACGAACACGGCAGAGTTAGAATTTCGACTGAAGTAGTATACTGTTTTTGCTGTTAGCCACAGATGGTTTTCACAGCATGGCCCGGACTATAAGTGAGCGCTGAGGGCTCTCAACCCGGATAATACTATCCGGGTTATATACAATATTACGATAATTATAGCTTGGTAATCATATTCACTAATAAAAGACTTCAGATCTAAATGGGTGCCAAGTTCTGGAGACCATGTCAAATAAAGCACAATTTCTACTTTGCTTTTCCATTGCATTTGGCTTCCATTTATAAAGTTTAGGCGGGATTATTATTACTCCAATAACCGATTCTTTTCTTTATGTAAACCTATTTTTTTTTTGCAAATATATTAATTCAATGACAGTTAATCTCACGAAAGAAAAATAATATGTAAAAGAATGTACAAGAATTGCTCGTTCAAAGAGATTGCAAAGATACATCTATATAGTATTGTTAGTGCTATTAAAATGCGATTGAACAAGAAAAATCATTCAATTATTTTTGTAAAATATCTTCTAAGTAAAAACTAAAAGCGACATTTTATTCTTACCTAACTAACAAGCAAGACAGCTAATACCTTGGCACTCTTTAGTTCGCTTGCACCACCTTCGGTTGAGATACTTTAATAGTTTTTTATTCTGTTTATTGATATTGTGAAACGATACTCTTATCTTTTCTCTTCATATTTAGTTAAATTCTGATTTTACAATAATATTATGTGATATATTATGCGGGTAATCAATTAGACTGTACAACCAATTAATACAGAGTTACACAATTTTCATAATCTCAAATAAAGATAAAGTAATTATTTCAGTCAATTAGCACGTTGAAATGGCAATGGGCAGGCCGCATCGCTCGTCAAACTGACAATCGTTGGGGAAGAAAGGTTCTCGAGTGGCTACCACTAATCGGACGACGCAGCGTAGGACGACCCCCTACTAGGTGGACTGACGACATTCTCAAAGTCGCAGGGAACCGTTGGATGCAAGTGTCGCAGGAGCGTTCCGAGTGCTATTCTCGTGGGGAGGCCTATGTCCAGCTTTTGACGTTTGTAGGCTGATGCATGGATGGAATTGTTTCAGTCAATCAATGTATATTGTATTCTACGTATAAGAGAAAAAAGTTAAACATGTGGCGTTTCATAACTGGCCTGAAATTTTCTATCTTTTGGCAACAGTAATAACTTTTATTTATGAAATCTATAACGTAACATATAAACTCATTGAGAATGTGAATACATAATGATTAAGATGCCATGAGGAGTTACATTATAATGTTGCGTATTAAATACCGAAGTGGCGTTAAAATTGTAAACCCAGCACGGAGTAATGATAGGCAAGCCAAGCGGTCGCGAAAACAAATCAAAAATGTTAGCTAAAGGAACGGCCTGCTCATACTCTCTGGATCTCGCCTTAGATTATTTGAAAAAACCTGCCTCTTGGAACAGGGAAGTCATATATTTAGGAGTCATCATCATCATCATCAGCTCAGCCTATATATGTCCCACTGTTGGGCTCAGACCTCCTATATAATGGGAGAGGAATTGACCTACTATTCCACGCTGGACAGACGTGTTGGAATAGGGTTTTGTTTCGAGTTTTTCCTCTCTTGCACAGATGTTATATCCTCATTATACCCTAGCGGAGGCCGCGGGTGACGTGACCGGGGAATTAGTCCGTCACCCGCCGAGAGGCCGATCGCGTGAGGAAAGACCGACGTCCTCCCCGAGGGGGGGACGTCGGTTGATGGGAGGGGTACCCGTCAGGGTATCCCGTCGGACCGACCACTGATGACAAGTAACCCTGCTCCGGTGGTCGGCCCAACGATGAAGGCGACGTGCATCGTGGGTGGGTTGCGGTTGTGCGTGCTTACGCCCCTCTGTCGCCCCGGACGGAGTGGAGCGCACCGACCGCAACCCACGCAAAAAAAAAAAAAAAACACACTTATTATATCCCTTACTCGTCTTTTACTACATCCACAGGCAAGATAGGGAGTGGTGAATTGTATTCTTATTCCGTCGCCACACGTATTTAGGAGTAACCTTAGATAATCTAATCTACTCAGCCTCGTACACGCATACGACAAGTCTGCGCACGCAGCCTTTGTAAGAAGAAATTCAGACTATACACTGCTTTCTTACAGTCTATCATGACCTATGTCACCCACAGAGTATCCGCAGGTTACAAAGCCTTTTTTTTATGGGTGGGCTATGGTAAGCGCACGCGCGGTCTTATCCGTCCGGGGCGATAAAAGGACGGCGCGCGGGCCCATAACCCACCCGTACCCACGTCACCTCGTTGTTGGGCCGACCACCGGAGCAGATGTGACTTGTCGTCTGTGGTCGGCCCGACGGAATACCCTTTCGGATAACCTCATCAAGGTTACAAACCCTAACCGTTTCATGCGAGGGGGGATATAGGAGCACCGTGGTTCATTCATACAAAGTCACGACACTTGTCACGTTTGGTCGGTATTATTTGAAATGGTTACTTATTTTCGTGTGGCGATAGAGCAAGAACACAACCCACTACGCCCGTTTTTGCCCGTGGGTGCCGTAGAAGATGACTAAGAGATTATCGTAGATATCATCTATGGAGAAGGAAAACTCGAAACAAAACCCTGTACCATTTCACCTGACCAGTGTGGTGTGGTAGGTCAAATTCTCTCGCATTTTGGAGGAGGCTCGAGTCCAGCAGTGGGACGTATATGAACTGTGATGATCATGATGATGATGATAATGGTGATGAGAGGTTATTTTCAGAAGAACCTCCATGTTCACGCTGTTTTAACAATTTTCGATGAAAGATAGTTAAAAACTATCTTTCATCGATAGTTTTTAAACTTATTGAAACTTTAAACTTTAAGATCTTAAACTATTAAGGGTGAACTGGTCAAAGTTCGACTTCTAAGCGCGTGTGAAAATAGACGGATTTGACTCGTGAAGTTCCAGTATTGAAAAGAAAATTCGTTACACAGAAAATTATACCTTATAGCTAAAATCTTAATGCTTAGACTACAATTTATTTTCATTTAATTAATAACTTTACTAATCCTAAACTTTTGATATGTTTGATAATTTAAAATTTAATTTAGATTCTTATTATTTTTATCATAAGATCTAATATAGAGCGTTACTGTTCGTAATAATATTCTACTTTTATAAGCCCATCCGTAATAATTTTGTGAAAACTTTTAATGGACGCTGCTTCAACCGAGTTTTAAGTTTCTATAGAAGAAACTTTCTAGTACTAACTTTTGTGGTGTAATATTTTCATGCGAATACTGATTATTCTTGTTAGCTCTATTATTTATATACATGTATATTGCTAGTGACAATCTGCGGCTTCACCCGTAGAAAAAACAACTTACCCATAAGAAATTTTATCAAAATCTGTTCAACAGATTCATCATCATCATCATCATCATTTCAGCCTATTGCCGTCCACTGCTGGACGTAGGCCTCCCTCATATTGCGCCACAATGTGCGGTCCTGTGCCGCCTGCATCCAACGACGCCCAGCAACTTTCACTAGGTCGTCGGTCCACCTAGTGGGGGGGCGTCCTACACTGCGTCGTCCGATGCGTGGTCGCCACTCGAGAACCTTTCTTCCCCAGCGGTTATCGGTTCGTCGAGCGATGTGGCTTGCCCATTGCCACTTCAGCGTGCTAATTCTTCGTGCTATGTCGGCTACACCCGTTCTTCTGCGGATTTCTGTATTCCGGATTCTATCTCGCAGAGAAATCCCGAGCATAGCCCGTTCCATAGCACGCTGAGCGACTTTGAGTCTTGATATGAGGCCTACATTTAGGGACCACGTTTCCGTGCCGTAAGTCATCACTGGTAACACACACTGGTCGTAGACCTGTGTTTTCAGACACTGAGGTATGTTGGACGAGAAGATCCTCTTAAGTTTCCCGAACGCTGCCCAACCGAGTTGGATTCGTCGGCTGATCTCTTTCTCGAAATTGGATCTACCTAACTGGACTGTTTGTCCTAGGTAAACATAGTGATTGACAACTTCGAGAATCGCATTGCCAACTAGGACCGGTACAGGAATAACATGGGTATTTGACATGACTTTCGTCTTGTCCATGTTCATTCGTAGACGCACTAGTTGGGATACCCTGCTGAGATCATTGAGCATAGTGCCAAGGCCCTTCATGGATTCTGCCATAACGACGATATCGTCTGCGAATCGAAGGTGAGTGATGTATTCGCCGTTAATCTTGATGCCGAGTTCAGTCCAGTCTAAGAGCTTGAAGACATCTTCCAGTGCAGTGGTGAACAGTTTCGGAGCGATGACATCTCCCTGTCTCACGCCTTTCTGCAACTGGATCGGTTTCGTACTCTTATCCCGGATACGGACTGACATTGTGGCGTTCCTATACAAATACTTCAGCACTTCGATATAGCGATGGTCGATTTGGCACCGCTGAAGGGACTGCAGCACCGCCCAAGTTTCGACTGAATCAAAGGCTTTCTCATAGTCCACAAACGCTAAGCACAGGGGTCGATTATACTCCTCGGTATTTTGTATAATCTGCCGAAGCGTGAGGATATGGTCTATGGTGCTATAACCTTTTCGGAAGCCGGCTTGTTCGGGCGGCTGGAAGTCATCGAGCTTGCGCGTGAGTCGATTGGTAATGACCCTCGAAAACAACTTATAAACATGGCTCAGGAGTGAGATGGGTCTGTAGTTCTTTAAAAGAGCTTTGTCACCCTTCTTGAAGAACAGCACCACCACACTCCTGGTCTACGACTCTGGAACGTCGCCCCCGAGGATAACGGAATTAAATAGCTTCTGAAGGGCTATTAAGACCGGCTTGCCGCCCGCCTTCAAAAGCTCTGCCGTAATTCCGTCATCTCCCGGTGCCTTACCGTTACGTAGTTGTTTGAGAGCCATTCTGATCTCGTACAAGCTGATGTCCGGGATTTCTTCGGTATAGTGCCGAGTTAGCTTGGATCTGGGATCTTGGACCAAGCCGACAATAGGATTTCGGGATGATTTGTATAACTGGCCATAGAACCTTTCGACTTCTCCCAAGATCTCACTTTAGGATGAAATGACAGTGCCGTCATCGGTCTTCAGCTTAGTCATTTGGCTTTTCCCAATAGACAGATCTTTTGCGAACACTTTCGAGCCACGATTCCGCTCTATCGCTTCTTTAATACGGAGCGTATTAAATCGGCGAATATCGCGACGCACACACCTGGAGATCTGTCTATTTAGCTGCCTATGTTTGGACCAATCGGCTGCAGACTGCACCGTCATCTCTTTTCTCCGCTCCATGAGCTCGAGAGTCTGGTCAGAAAGTTTTTTAGGTCTTTTAACGCGGTGAGCCTTGAAAAATTTAGACCCAACCGCGTGGACAGTTTCCACGAACCTGTTGTTCATATCGTTCGGAGATTCGCACTCGTCCAGACATTGGAAGCGATTATGTAGTTCGAGTTGAAAGCTTTCGAGGTTCTGGTATTGGACAGATGTAGGTCGGAGTGTAGACTTCATCAAGCGTGACCGCTCGACTTTTGTATGGATATTCAATGTGCCTCGTACCATCCGGTGATCGCTCCCAGTTTTAATTCTGCTGATCACTGAGACATCATTGAATATCTGTCGTTTGTCTGACAAGATGAAGTCTATCTCGTTTTTTGTTGAATCATCGGGGCTAATCCAGGTCCATTTCCTTTGTGGCTGCTTCCTGAAGAAGGAATTCATCATAAAGAGGCTTTCCTTCTCCAGAAAATCGCCCAGTTTCTGGCCCCTCTGGTTTCTCTGTCCATATCCATGTTTCCCCACTCTCAACTCATCATCACTCCCTTTGCCTAGTTTCGCGTTAAAGTCTCCCATAACCACCGTGAAGTGGGTTTTGGACGCGTGTATGGCTTTCGAGATGTCCTCGTAAAATGCTTCCACCTCGTCGTCGGAGTATGTCGAGGTCGGTGCGTATACCTGTATAACCTTCAGCGAATACCTCTTGGTAATTCTGAGTATAAGGTACGCTACCCTTGTCGACACACTTTCGATCCTCTCCACGTTGTCTATGAGAGACTTACGAACGATAAACCCTATACCACCTTGGGACGGGTGATCGCCCTCCCGGTAGAAGAGCAAGTTTCCAGACTGGAGGATTATCGTGCCCTCGCCCTCTCTTCGCACTTCTGATAATCCTACAATGTCCCAGCGGATTTTGCTCAATTCCTCTTCCAGCTCGATGACCCTCTCGTCAGTCCTAAGTGTCCGAATGTTGTGTGTTACCAGGGCCAAGGGTCGTTTTTGTTGGTAGCCGGATCGCTGCCGGAGATTCCTCGCACCCCCCGCTCCACCACTACTGGGCCCGCCACCAAAATGAGCCCGTAGGGTACCGGAGCCGCCGTGACTGGGGGCCATTTTTTTGTTGTACGCCATTTTTAAAAAGGAGATATTGCCGTAATCGCCACGCTTGGCAGGCGGGTTGGTGATCGCAGTATGGATGTTTTACGTTTCCCAGGAGAGAGCTGCTGCCCACTTTCCTGGTGAACCCTCAGCCGATTTTTACAACTCCCACGGGCAAATAAGGGGTGGCGACACATGTATTCTCAAACCGTCGCCACATGGCCAACAGATTATACTTGATTAATTAAAAATGGTAAAATTTGTTGTTTAAAATGTTCAGAGCACGGTGTATCTATTTTCATCTATTAGTGTTCAACAGTTTACGCGTTAAAGAGTAATAAATATCCATATAAAGTTTGGCATGATATTAGGATTGCCTATGTAGTGACAGGATAAGAATAGGTACTATTTCTTTGACCACGGAAATCGTAAAAATCGACTAGATCATTATGAGAATGGGCAGCAACGCTCTCCGAGAATACGCCTACCATCTCGATAAGCATCATGATTATGGCGATAACCCCAACTAAGAGTTAATGTGCTATGTAGGATTCTATATAGCATTCTACATAACATTCTATTATACATGTGATGACGGAGTAAGAATACAATTCACCATCCCCTTTTCTGCCCTTGGGTGTCGTAAAAGACGACTAAGGAATAAAATGTGCATATAATATTACTGCAAGAGAAGGAAAACTCGAAAATATACTTTACACCAACACGTTTGAACAGCGAGGTATAATACGTCCATTTCCCTCCCATTGTGGAGGAGGCTCGAGCCCAACAGTGGGACGTAAATGAGCCAAAATTAATTAATAACATTCAATGAGGCAGGCTTTTATATAGCACTAGCGTACCCAGCCCGTTCGCCGGGCTAGATTTTGCTTTATTTTATTTAAACAATAAACTTATATCATTTGAGAGTTCAAAAAGAGGAGTGCTCAGATCGTCACCAGACTTGACAGAATTACTCGCCAGGTCAATCTGGAGATTAAAATCGGTCCAGCCGTTTCGGAGCCTATATGGAACATACCCACACACTTTCTCTTTTATATATATACTAGCAACCCGCCCTCGCTTCGCTTCGGTTATAGGTTATTGTCGTTTTATCCGCCTAGTTTCCGTTCCCGTGGGAATACCGGAATAAAATATAGCCTAGTTTACGCCCTGATATTATAGCTTCCCTTTGGTGAAAGAATTTTTGAAATCGGTCTAGCCGTTTTGAAGATTACCCGGAACAAACAGACAGACAGACAGACAGACAGACAAAAATTTTTTAATTACTATTTTAGGCATAGGTACCGTGCAAATAACCGCGTGAGCATGAAAAAAGCCTATTATTTTGACATTACAAACAGACACTCCAATTTTATTTATTGGTATAGATAGATCGGATGACAGCAGGTTAAATTATGAGAGATAGTAAGTAGTCTTGTTTTATCGTTAAAGTAGCAAAAATCTGGTTAGGGATTACCAGCTGGCGACGGACGACAAGGCACTTGGTACGGGTGGTCGGTCGGTTATGTCGAGTGTTCTGTTGCTTAACTATTATCTGCATAATATATCCCTTAGTCGTGTTTTAGAATACCGACGGGCATTAAAGGTGGTGCATTGTATTCCTATTCCTTCACTTCAAGGAAAAAAATAATGAACAATTACCAAATATACGATAGCAAATGGATGAATGGTAAAAAAATATTTTTTGTGTTTGCTTTGTACAATTAAAAGATTGTCTCTAATCAAGATTTCAAAGATCATAAGTCGTGTAATTTCGTTTTTTTTTTAATATTTAGAGCATCTAATTAAGTCATAAATTCATTTTATAGCTCACCTTTTCACCGTTTAAAAGCTTTCGCCTTAATTTAGCGCTGCCGAAAGTCTTAGCGGCCCTTAATTCCTTCCTCTCTTGCATACATAATTTTTTATGGACCTGAGAAAATTTTTGGGTCCGTATTATTATTATTTTATTTTATAGTTGTACAATAAAAATACATATATAATCTTCTATACCAATAAATAAAATTGGAGTGTCTGTTTGTAATGTCAAAATAATAGGCTTTTTTCATGCTCACATGGTTATTTGCACGACACCTATGCCTAAAACACAGAGTAAAAAATTTTTGACTGTCTGTCTGTCTGTTTGTTCCGGGTAATCTTCAAAACGGCTGGACCGATTTCAAAAATTCTTTCACCAATGGAAAGCTATAATATCAGCGCGTAAACTAGGCTGTATTTTATTCTGGTAATCCCACGGGAACGGGAACTACGCGGGTAAAACGACTAAAACCGAAGCGAGGGCGGGTTGCTAGTTGTACAATAAAATTGCATTGGCTGTTTTAACATTTTGTGGAATTTAATCTAAAATATTTCAAATTATAATATACCTTTTACTTATTGGATTAAAAATTAAATAAAATCTTTTAATTTAGTAAGTATTGGCTTATATAATGTCGCGCTAGAATTTACAAACATATAATTAACGGACAAAATACCCAGACTCAGAACATTCGTTTCTAGATTGCACCAAAGTCTTTCCTGTCTAGAGATTGAACCGATTTTGTCTAAAATAGAGTAACAATCAATACCAATAAATAAAGTTGGTGTGTCTGTTTGTAATGTCAAAATAAAAGGCCTATTTCATGCTCACATGGTTATTCGCACTATACATATGCCTAAAAATCACTTTATTTTTTTTGTCTGTCTGTCTGTTTGTTCCGGGTAATCTTCAAAACGGCTGGACCGATTTAAAAAAACTCTTTCACCAATGGAAAGCTATAATATCAGGGAGTAAACAAGGCCATATTTTAGCCCACGGGACTGGGAACTACGGGGATAAGGCGACAGAAACTGAAGCGAAGCGAGGGCGGGTTGCTAGTTGTAAATAAAACTACTTTACTGTGTACCAGTAGCGGCTGGTGAGTCAACATAGGGTGGTGCACTTTACTTGCTCACTAAGTATTAAGATCAGAAATTGCAAAGGAACAACAATTTATAAAAAAATGTCATTTTTTATTACTTTCGAACTCATTACATTTTGTAGGTATACATGTGAAGAAACATGTGGTTTTATTTGCTTTTCACACTTCGAAAAATATTTATAAAAGAGTGCAAATCAAAAATTATTTTGATTTTAACACTTTTATTAAATTTATCGAAGGCCTTGGCGGTCCCGCCAATTTTATGTCAACTTTTTTTTGAAAAGTTTTATCATGCTAGGCTCATTTACACTCGCACCACACACGTTACACGAAGTATGGAATAAAACTAAGACCAAAATAAAAAAAAATAATTAGTTAATGTAAATAAACAATATTTAACGCGTCACAGGTACATCGAAACTATATTTACTTACGTCCCCGCCGTCAGGCAAATTTCATCGAAGGTCGAGTGCTCTCGGTAATGTTCGGCTCGCCCGTGCGGCGTTCGAGCAGGGACTCATTTTCTCGGTATATTTCTATGAACTATCTTCTGTCTCACGCGCCAGGCGTTTTAACTCATAACTAATACAAGTTTTATTAGCAGTCCCCGTGCGCTCGCCTCAGCGCACGAGATTTTTTTTACAAAAATAAGTTTTAATAGTTTAGTAAAGCGTTTAAATTGTTTCGTCATAATTTGAAATGATATTTGTTATATGTTTTTGTATGTTTAAATAATAAATATTAATATAGTAATTTAAAATATAAAGATGAACTAACATTGTAATTATTAAATCTTTTGAATTGGTGGTTCAGCGCACGAGCGCACTTAAGATACAGCCGCCACTACTGTGGACTGAGTCCACCCGTGAACGCTGTAAAGTGTTTAAAACGTCGGGCAATCAAAAATCTAATACAAATACGATAAAATCTGTAAAGTAGTTTTATTTAAAATGTGTAATACTCGCGTAAACATCAGGAATCATTATAGTGTAACCATGCTTTTTACGTCAAAGCTAGATACGACATGACTATTATTTTTTATATTTTTTAAATAAAACTACTTTACGGATTTTATCGCGTTTGTATTTGATTTTTGATTACCCGACGTTTCGAACACTTTACAGCGTTCATGATCACGGGTGGACTAAGATGTCTCACGTCCAACAAGTCATCGTTACTGCAGAAAATTTTATAATTATCTACCCGATACAGAAATTAGTTATTAAATATTGATCCACATTTTGATACAAAATTTATTGCCAGTGTAAGAAGAAAATGATTCTATATGAAAAAATTATATTGTTTATGGTTGGCAATAATTAAACATTAAAATTAATAGTAATTATATTTAAAAACTAAGTAATAATCTAGTATAATACCACCGGATCGGAACACGGTCACACTGAGAAAGATCCGGCAAGAAAACTCAGGTAACATGATGCTAAATTAAAGTTAATTTTGAAGGCGGCTTACTTTATGTTACTAAAAGGTTTTAATTTATAAAATTATCTTTAGTTATTATTATTGTGGGTCAAATCTATACAATATGAGCTCACGGTGTCTTGCAGTCTTGTGGTGGTCTTTTTGGATTTGTTTTTAATAATGTTTATAACAGGATTCCAGCTTGATGGTAACACCCAGCCATCCTCTCTATTGAAATTTTTGTGTTTTTTAATCTCAATAGCCTCGCGTACCATTCTAGGCAGGTATCGGTGTTCTTTTGCGAGGATTTGTGGTTTATCAAACCTGATGTTATGGTGGGCGCGGTCCTGACTATGTTCACAGACTGCAGACCTAGTGTCCCGGCGGTGCTTCACATCGGCTATGTGTTCTTTGATCCGAGTTCTTATGGATCTCTTTGTTTGTCCAATGTAAGAGAGACCACAGTCACAGTCAAGTTTATATACTCCTGCATCTTGTAAAGGGATCTGGCACTTGACAGGTGGTAAGAATTGGCTAATCCTCTTCAGTGGCTTAAAATAAGTTTTAATGGAAGAGCGTTTTAGGATGTAGCCAATCTTGTCAGTGACTCCTTTGACATAAGGTAGTATTGCAGGAAGGCGCTCAACTGTGGGTGGTTTCACTCGGTCTCTGCGACGGGGGCGAAGAACTGGCAGCTTGTTTGCACGTAGCACCTGCTTGACATGCTGCAGCTCCCCAGCCAGGTGTTCATCGTCACAGATTCCTCGTGCTCTCTGCAACAAAGATTTACACACGGTAGCTAACTGTGAAGGGGGATGATGAGAATCACCGTTCAAGTATCTGTCTGTATGTGTTGCCTTATGATACACTGTATGACTCAAGGTGTTATTAGGGTTACGTATAGCCAAAATGTCTAAGAAGGCTAAAGATTAATTTTTTATGTCAGAACAAAACACTTGCAAAAATATAAACTGAGAAATTAAAAAAAATAGAAAATATGAAAAACCTATGAAAAGTTATATAAATATTTCTGCAGAATAAGTAAATATAAGAACTTAATAAGAAAAAACAAGTAGGTACACCATCTGTTTACAAAACGGGTCATTTTGGTAGCAGTGCAGCCTGAAAACGTGGGGTATGGTTAATCTAGATGCGGTCGCCGCCTTCTGTGAAGCTGTCATCTCACAGAAGGAGGCGGCGGATTGTGCGCAAAAGGAACCCCTCTACGGCGACATGGTCCACTGCCGGCGACTCGGATGGCCCGAGCCAGTACCTGCGCTTGATACCGCCCTAGCCGAGGCTATAATATAATAATAATAATAATAATTTCATTTATTTAAGTAACAAGGACTCATTTTTGTTAGTAATACTTAATCTACGGTTGTTAGTAAACATATGAAATATTCGAAAAATCAATTATAATTACAAAACAATATGCGAATACATTAAAATAAAATAAATTAAAATAAAACAAAATATTATCTGCTAATATAAATCACTGTTGCCTCACCCCATGAGAGATCGCACAGCAGTGATTTACATATATGCAGTCCAGCCGACTTGCAACCATGGCCAGGATACTGTTTGAGCTAGCCCGCACCCTACGCACTAAGGATGTACACCTTTTGCGCATTGTGGTGTAAAAGCAATCTACACGAGCTTCAGCGAACATCCCCGAAGCGCTGCAGAAGCGGGGCAGCCCCAACAACACCCTGAACGCGTTGTTATATTGGATGCGGAGAGCACTGTAAGATTTTTGAGTATATCTAGCCCACAGGCTGCAAGTGTAGAACGATGTACAATAGGCTCTAAACAGTGTAATTTTCACCTGTGTTGTACATCGTGCAAACCTGCGAGCTATCATGTTCGCTCTCACTGACAGCGCCCTCCGCTCCCTTTCCAGGTCATCGTTGTCCTTCAGATCAGGAGTCAATATATGCCCCAAATACTTAAATTTATAAACTCTTTTCAGGTGTTCACCTTTGAGGAGTATTGGCGGCATACATTGAGGACTTTTACCCCCGGTCTCAAAAATCATAAGCTCACTCTTGTTCGTGTTGTATATTAACCCGTGACTTGCAGCATAACTCTCACAAATAGTGATAAGTTGTCGCAGTCCACAAGGTGACGCACTCAGTAGCGCCATGTCATCGGCATAAGTGATGTTGTTAACACATGTTCCATCAATATAACATCCAGCCCTGGTGCTACTGAGCTCGCCAATTAAATCATTGATATACAGATTGAAAAGAGTAGGTGAGGTCACCCCCCCCCCTGCCTCACCCCACAATCCAATCTATACGACTGTGATAGAGCTCCTGCCCATCTCACATTATTCTGCTGGCCGCCATACCAGTATTTTAGTATGTTTATAACTGCAACAGGTACATGAGCCTGCTGCAGCTTCAACCATAGGATGTCGTAGGAGACCAGGTTGAAAGCTTTGGAGAGATCTAGAAAGCAGCAGTACACATGTGTCTTACGCTTAGTATAATAGTTGACAGCATGCTTAAGGCACAATATAGCACTTTCTGTTGATAATCCAGGCTGAAAACCGAATTGATTATCACACAGGTGCACGTGTTTATTCAACTGCGCATTAAGCATGCCATCAAATACCTTCGCGATAATTGTAGCTAAGGATATAGGTCTATAGTTTGATTTATCTGCTAAATCGCCAGATTTGTTTTTTACTATAGGCACTACCACCGTACGCAACATATCCGCTGGCATGTAGCTATAAGACACACAAAGCGAATAGAATAATTCCAGTACCCTAGTTATATGAGGTCCCGCATATCGGAGATGCTCAATGCTGAGGCCGTCATGCCCCGGAGATTTGCCCCTGGTCATTGAATTTATTATATGAGCAATCTCTTTAGATTTAAATTTTATCCCCGGTTCCATGCCGGCCCCCTCATCGAACATCATACGGGACGGTCCCAACGGTGACTTCACGTAGAAGTGGTCTTTAAAGAGGTTAGCAATCTCTTTAGGTTCCGACACACCGCCGACGCTCGCAGGCAGCCCAGACTTGTACTGTAATCTGTTGGTGTTTTTCCAGAATCCACGAAAGTCCTTTTTAGAATTGCATGACGCAAGCATATCCATTTTGATTTGTGTTTCATGATCCTGACACCACTTTACACGCGATTGAAATATCTTACGACTTTCGCACATTTCCTTATATATTTCTCCGCGAGAAGGTCTACCGTACAAGTTCCATATACGAAATTTTTGTCTGGCCTGACCATTACCATTAGCCTCCGCGACGTGTTTATTCCAGCCCGGTATAGTCCTCTTTCTTGATCTTATGCCACTTCCACAACCTACCCTGGCCGCCTCTGACAGGGCGTTCACAATATTCTCATATAACTTATCTATACTAATTCTATGACTAATATCGCTACACATATTACCACAACAACTATTAAACTCCTGTGGAAAACTAATATGCTGCAACTTCTTATCACATTCTTTTTGATACAACGCTGTATCGTTACGACATCTTTCCCCCCAAATAACACTATTTTTACTAATATTAAGGTCATACAATTTCGGAGCTATCACATTTAACTTACATTCTATAACAAGAGGAAAGTGGTCGGACCACATCACGTCATATAAAACATAAATATTGTTTATAGTATTAATTGCAGCTTGGGTTACAACACAATGATCGAGCCAACGCTTGGAACCGTGAGATTCGCTTAAAAATGTGTATGTATCGACAGAATCTAGTTTTTCTATGTCAATACATGACCATTTCTGGTCCGCACAAAAGTCTATAAGTTCACAATAAAATCGTTGTTTAGGATGAGCGTTATAATCTCCTAACATATATACACAGTCAACATTATGATTTTCTATAATTGCACTAATGGAACTAAGTACATCCGTGAACTCCACAAGATTCACGTTCATATCTACAGGCATATAAACACTAAACACCAAAACACATTTATCTTTTAAAATTATTTTCACCGCACACAGACGCGAGTTACTACACTCAACAACAGATACCTGTTGAAAAATACTACGTCGCCATAACAACGCTACGCCTCCGACGGCCGTGCAGTACGCCCGCGGACATATCTATCGCCGACACCCCTGTCGAACTGAACTCCGGGCTAATACACTCCAAGAAAGATATCTCGTTAGGTAGCAACCAAGTTTCTTGTAGTGCTATCAAATCGCACGATTTACAAAGATCGCGAATACCATTCAAAGAGCGCTTCACACTCTTACAATTAAAAGAAATAAAATTACATTTCATTTGATCCATTATTATTTAAATTTCTGAGCCGGCGGCTTCCACTTCCCGTTTTAGCCGAAAATTAACAAATCGTCTAAAAACAATGCCCTGAGGCCATAGCTTTTCGTCAAGGTATAACGGTAGATTATGCACTGATACAAAAAATTTAAAGGCATTATACTCATACGGGCGTCTCATCGAGATTTTCTCTAGAGTTACCTTTTCTTGTGTCCTCTTCTCGATGTATTCCACTATATCACTCTCCAATGTATTTTTATGTACGTTTGTTATAAATATCGGTAATTTCCTTTCCGCGGCTCTGAAATTGCCTAAAGGTTCTGTGGTCGCACTGCCGGTTTTACCCTGTATACGGTAATTCGACAATTTCTTTCTTCTACTGACAAGTGTCCATCCCTTACTGTTGTTGACATCATTATCTAACTTCACAACGCCTGCGTAAGATTGTTGTTGTTGCGGCGTCGCCGGCAGCGTAGTCAGCTGATCAGTCGGTTTGACAACCGTTACATGTCCCAGTGACGTAGTCGCCGTGTCCTCAACAATTCGCTCGGCGATCGGGCCGTTCCGTATGACGTCATCACAGCTGATGTCACACTTGCCGCTCGATGTCTCAGTTCTACCCTCGTTATAATTTATAATAGATCTATAACGTATATCATAATCCTTCGAAGGTGATGATAATGAGTTGGAGACTTATCCGTGAACACCTCATCGTGCATATTTAATAGGCCTATAGGTCCGCTGTTGAGATAAGCTCCCCTTTTCATATTAACTTTTGCAGCCGAAAAAGGCGGTGATAATGGGGTTGTCTTCCGAAAATCTTTTACAATATTTTCAAGTTGCTCTTTTTGCACATATGATGACTTGATCATATTAATCTCGGCTTGTACGGCAGCTAAGTCTCTCAGGAGTTTGCCAACATCAAGATGGTCCACTGTTAATGGTGGCAATTTATGCAAGTCCTTAGCCACAAATACTGGTAGCACATTTGGGTCATTTCCTTTAAACACGCTAATTATATCACATAAAATACGGTTTTCCTTGCCTTTTCCTTTACGATTTAAGGGAGTTCGTATATCGGACGGCAGAGACTCCAGCAATAATGTGTTCGAAGTATTTATCTCTTCTTTCGAAAAAGATGACACACATATCTTCACTAAGCTTTCCTCATCTGCTACGGAAATTTTATTTTGAATATACGCTAAAATTTCGTCTATTACAATATTGCACACGTTACATTTCAAAATACTCGATGACATCTTTGTTCACTGCGTTAACACACACACACAACGCGGATGAATGCGCGCGCGCGACGCTATGGATGACCGAACCGGGGATTTTGCTCCGTCACCAGCAGACAGGCTGACCGCGCAACGGCGACCGACGTCCCGAGGCAGTGACGTCGAGAGGAGAGGGTACCCGAAAGGGTATTCGGTCAGGCCGAGCACCGAGGACAGGGAACTCGACACCGGTGGTCGGCCCAAAGACAAAGGCGACGTGTTACAGGTGGGTTATGGGCCTGGGCGCCGCTCTTTCGTTACCCCAGACGGAATGCATGGCGTGTCGGCTTACCATAGCCCACCAAAAAAAAAGGTTAATCTAGATTCATACTTAGCTGATTACGTCATCTATGCATTTAAACATTTTTTTAAATCCATGTAATTATCTCATATATGACTTACTACTGAGCTCAAGCCTCCTCCACAATTTAAGTGAAATTGACTACGCTGGTCAGACGGGTTGGTATACAGTCTGCCCATGATTTTTAACGCTGAAGTGTTTGAAACGCCGGGGAATCAAATATAAACATTATAAAATCCGTAAAAATTGTTTCATTTATAATGTGTAATACGCGCGTAAAATTAGAAATCATTATCATAATAACTCTCTTTTGAACCATTTTTTATAACCACCTATAAACAAAGTATAAAATTACGCAAGTAGCTTGCGATATCAGCAACCGCAGACAAGTTTCGAGCGAGGACAACTTGGGACAATGATGTTATGGTTATCTAGATACTGCTTTCGCTATCTTAGATAAAGTAAGTTAGGAACTTGAACGGAATAGATATAGAAAGTTTCACTACTTTAAAAGGTAAATAAAGCCATTTTGCTTCTTGAAGTTATTGGTTTTATAATATATGGAATACAAAACAGTTAACTATTGCATTCAATCATTCATCATCATCATCATTTCATCTATATCTATACTCTATACTAACATAAATCGGGTCGACCACTGAAGTCAACGAACTCTGCACCGGTAAGCTATAGTCCTTAAAATATAGGATGATCTCTGTGACAGTTGTCCCTAGTGCTGTCACGCTTACGATAAAGTCCGTAATTTTTTATCAATAAAACTCTTTATTTTTATAATTGTGATTTTCTATTATAATTAAAATACAATCAATAAAAATCTTTTTGAGTTTATTTCACACAAAACTGTTTTTTAACTGTTTTAATTATTCAAAAGGTCAAGACAAACAAGGTCTGGTCTAGGTCACTATTATCGTCATCACTGGAGCGTTTTTGCTAGAAAATTATAATTTTTTGCCAAAATAGGGACAGTCGTTAGATTAATCAATCAATTACGACTGTTTTATAAATAAATATGTTCAGTTTATTGACAATAATCATCATCATCTTGCTCTTATCCCAATTACTTGGGGTCGACGCAATATGTCATCTGTTTTGACATATTGCAAAAAGTTTCGGCAATGACTTTTATGACCGGCCGCCTGCCTGACGTCAACCCTCCTTGGGAATGTAATCGTTGACCCAAATGGTACCAGATGGAGTTGGTCCGGGTCAATCTAGGGCTCTTAGTCGTCTTTTACGACACCCACGAGCAAAGCAAGGGTTGGTAGTATTCGAAGCCGCTACCACACAGCAATATTATGTACGCATTATTGACAATAATGCGTACATAATATTATCATTTACTCTGAGACAAAAAGTAGTTTTTTAATGTTTAATTAATTCAATTTATGTATTTTATAATGTAACTGTCTGTTTTAATGGTAAAAAGTATGTTGAAAGTTTTATATAAGTACTGTATTGGGTTTATTTCTTTTATGAATAATTTAATAAAGATTGGTTATCGATTTACGTATATCGACTGTCCCAGCTATTTTTTATTTTCAGTCCAGTATGACCTTGTACGTGCGTAAGCGTCATTTATGTATAAAATGTTTACTAGGTATTTCAGTACTTACGAGGTACATTTTAGGCATGAATATTAATATTTTTATATTTATAATATATTGCAATCAAGTTGCAATAAACCTGGCACGAAAAGAATGAAAATATATTTGATACAAAATGAAATTGTATACATGTCGCTCTTTCAAACTTACTTCGTTGGTTTCGTTGACATCTGTCACAGAGATCAAGCTATATTTTATGGACTATAGTTTATATATGGCGCACTATTGGGTCTGAGTCTCCTGCAAAATAGGATGGAAATTGACGTACTTACTATATACCTAATACTAGTTAAAGATGTTGATATAGGATTATATTTCAAGTTTTTCTTCTCTTACATAAATGTTATATGTATATTTAATCCATTAATCCGTCTTGTACTATACCCACGGGCAAGAGAGTGGGTGGTGAAGTGTATTCTTACCCCGTCACCGCATGGAAATAAGAATGCCTTTACCAAAGGAAGTACAGTGGTAGGACTACACGGTTGTTTGTCTACAGCCGCGGGCCGATCCGTCCAGGGTAGTACCACACTATTGCAGAAAACCGACGTCCGAGTAGCGATTTGTTACTGCGCTTCGTTTGGTGAGCGAGAGAACCGGCAGTCCAACTTTCTGAGGCTGTTTGCATGTGGTGGGTTTTAGTGACGCCTTTAGTATTACTGAACCTTATAGCACGCATTTACACTCTTTTCATTTTTTTCGCAGTAGGCAGCGCAACACTTACCAATGTTTACAATTAAAAAATGAAAAAGAGTGTGTGTACAAAATACGCATATCAGAAGTGAAATTCGTTCATCCTTCATCGTGCATCGTGCATCGTGTATCGTGTATCGTTCATCGTGCGTCGTGCGTCGTGCGTCGTGCGTCGTGCGTCGAGCATCGTGCGTCGTGGGTCGTGCGTCGTTCGTCGTTCGTCGTTCGTTGTTCGTCGTTCGTCGTTCGTCGTTCGTCGTTCGTCGTTCGTCGTTCGTCGTTCGTCGTTCGTCGTTCGTCGTTCGTCGTTCGTCGTTCGTCGTTCGTCGTTCGTCGTTCGTCGTTCGTCGTTCGTCGTTCGTCGTTCTTCGTTCGTCGTTCGTCCTTAGTCCTTAGTCCTTCGTCTTTCATCCTTCATCGTACATCCTTCATCCTTTATGCTCTATCCTCTATCCTTTTTCCTTTATCTCATTCTCTCGCCGGCTGAATCCTATACATTTACGTGTTTGTGTCTCTATAGACTCGCTTTTTCGTTTCATCGAGTTTGAAATCACAAGGATTCTAAATAAGTTTCACTTCAAAAAGGAAAATAGTGACTATTGTGTTCTTAAGACATCATTTTCTATATTCTCTAACATATTAACCAGATGTAAAATTAATTTTCGCTCGTGGTTAAGAAATAACTAAATGCTTAAGTTTAATGCCACTGGGTATATTTTGGTGTTAGAAATAACCTTGCTTATATTAAATGTTACAAGAAGGTCAGCGTCTGGCCTATGTAACGAATTTATCCTAAAATATTAAGTTAGTTTTAGGGTCATCAACTTTTTAGAGGTGCTTCCATAATAGAGTGAAATTGTCTAATCAACTTGAGTAGTTTTTCGTTGGAGGTTTTTTAGTGAGAGTATTTGTATAATATATAAATTTAATATATACCGATTATCCGTGTGGTAACGGAGTAAGAATACAATTCACCACCCCCCTCCCCTGCTCGTGGGTGTCGTAAAAGACGACTAAGGGATAAAATATGCATATAAAATCTATGCAAAAGAAGGAAAACTTGAAAAAAAACCCTATACCAACACGCCTGACCAGCGTGGTATAGTAGGTCAATATCCCTCTCATAGTGGAGGAGGTCCAAGCTCAACAGTGGGACATGTATGGGCTGAGATGATGAATATATAAATTAACTAAAGCGGCAATAGGTGATGTTGTTAACATTCCATTTTAAAAAAACCTAAAAACCAACCCTGGTATGTTTAGCAACCCTGGTCAGGGTTATTACCCTTAGGGTATTTCCGTATGGTGATCGAGAAAGAAAACGATTCACTACCCACCATTGTCATTGGGTCTCGTAAAAAATGACGAAGGGATAAAATGTTCATTATAACTAAACTATTTTTAAAGTAATAACGATAACTTGTTGAACGTAAGAACATTATAGTCCGCCCGTGACCTTAAAATATATACCTTAATAATAAATCCTTAAAAAATAAAAACGCGATTATCATCATCATCTTGCTCTTATCCCAATTACTTGGGGTCGACGCAATATATCATCTGTTTTGACATATTGCAAAAAGTTTCGGCAATGACTTTTATGACCGGCCGCCTGCCTGACGTCAACCCTCCTTGGGAATGTAATCGTTGACCCAAATGGTACTAGATGGAGTTGGTCCGGGTCAATCTAGGGCTCTTAGTCGTCTTTTACGACACCCACGAGCAAAGCAAGGGTTGGTAGTATTCGAAGCCGCTACCACACAGCACGCACTATGTTTAGTACAATTTAATATAATATGTATTACTTGTGAGGTGTGTTTTCATGCGATTGCCAAGTCATTCTGTTTATTTAAAACATAAAAGATCTTTAATATTGACATAGTCACTATAAGAAGTTGTTAGGTTAGCTATTTACGTAATAACTTAAGAAGAAAGGTCACTTAAGCAGAGACTGAATGAGTTAACCGACTTGGTATAACATGGATCTCACAAATTTTTATGGTAGAAGAACTCAGTTGCGAGGCTTGGCTTTTTTTACAAGTCTTGTTTTTGATGGTATTTATAATATCAGTAAGGTATTACACATGTAATACTCGTGGCAACATCAGAAATCATTATATGATATGCAGTAATAATTTATGCAAGAGAAGGAAAACTCGACATGTAACCCTATGTCAACAAATCTGACCAACGCGGTATAGTAAGTCAATTTCCCTTCTATAGTATTAGTAGCCCATGCCCAATAGTGGGATTTTTGCGCTGATATCATGAAAGTGATATGATTTTCTTACGACACATCATATATATTTTCGTGTGGTGACGGAGTAAAAATACAATTCACCACTATCCCTATCTTACCCGTGGATGTCGTAAAAGATGACTATGGGATATAATATGCACATAACATCAGGAAGGAAAACTCAAAATAAAACCCTATATCAACATGTCTGACCAGCATGGTATAGTAGGTAAAATTCTCTCCCATTGCGGAGGAGGCCCGAGCCCAACAGTGGGACGTATGTGGGCTGCGATAACGATAATGATGACATCATATAAGTTGTTTATTTTATGTTTACATTAATTTGATACTAAAATATAAAGTCACCCATCCACCAGTCCGTAAACATCTACTGGTAGATACAGGCCTCCAGACAAGAATGTCACTTAGTACGGTCCTGTACCATTTGCATCCTACGGTGGCCTGAAACTTTTAACATATCACCAGTTTACCTGGTGAGGATTTGTCTTACGTTGCATCATCAGATACGAGGTCACCACTCGAGAGGCTTTCCTCCTCAAGTATTCTTTCTTCCTCCGTTCGACAAACGGTGAGGCCTGTATAATGTCACTTCAACGTCATAATTCTTCGAACCATGCCGTTTACACCCGTTCTTCTAAAGAACACTCGCATTATGAATTTTATAAAATGTTAAAGATATACTGAGCATAACATTTTCCATAGCACGCCGAGTGCCTAGGGGTCTTTATTATGAAGCTGACATTTAGAGTCTACGTTTCAGGACCATAAGTCATTCCTAGTAACATGCGCCAGTTATATATAAACTTGTATTTACAGATTTTTTAGTTGCAATAATGATTGACATTGAAACTGACTACGTAATATTAGATGAAAAGATGCTCCTAAACATCCTGAACATTGCCCAGATGAGTTTTTAATCGAACTTTTTCTTGAAATAGCATATATAGATATACCTCATTGGATAAAAATCTATGCTACGGGAATTACATGGGTATTAGACATGACTTTCGTTGTGTCTATTTTCATGTGTAGATCCACCAATTGTGAAACCCTGTTGAGGTCGTTTAGCATGGTGCCAATATCTTCCAGATATTCTGCCATGACTTATTCTGAATGCGTACATAATGCTATTCTTTTTCTTCTTCTACACAACCACTTCAGCACGTCGAATGTAACTATAGTCGATTTGGCACCGCAAAAGGCACTGTACAAGTTTTAACAGAGTCAAAGGCTTTTTACAGAATTGGTCTTTTCTTAGGGGCCGATTATATTCCTTAAGCTTGTGTATAATCTTTTCTTATTTAATTATATAAAATAATTTATTTTTCTTTATTTCTTTTGGTGTAATTTGCTTACGTCATATCATATACGTTTTTATATGTATATATCATCATTTTTCATCATTTTAGCTCATATACGTGTTGGACACGATCCTCCTCCGCTATAGGAGAGAAATTGACCTTACTTATACCATGTTGGTCAGACAGGTTGGTATAGGGTTTTATTTTCGTGGGAATACCGGGATAGAATATAGCCTATGTTACTCCCTGATATTATAGCTTCCTACTGGTGAAAGAATTTTTGAAATCGGTTTCGCGGTTTAAAAGTAACAAACAAACAAACTTACTTTCGCATTTAAAATATTAGTAAGGATATACTTACAGTAATTTGATAGTAAAATTTCAATATCTCTGTACTATTATTGTGGTGACGGAGTAAGAATACAATTCACCGCTCCCTCTCTTGCCCGTGGATGTTGTAAAAGCCGACTAAGAGATATGATATATAAAACCCTTATACCAATACGTCTGACCACCGATTTCCCTCCCATTGTGGGTGAGGCCCTAGTCCAACAGTGGGACCACCACTAGGTAGTGGCTCCAACTTATATGGGCTGAGATGATGATGATCTTAATGATGACTTTAGAACACTTTTCGTTATTTTTAATCTCACGCCCATCTTTGAAGGCGATAAACAGATGCACCTATATTTTATCAGGCATTTTCTTCTACCATATAATAAAATTTATTGTTCATTGCTATTAGAATTTATAAAAGAAGAATTTGTTAAAAGCTTTAAACAATGTTTAATCAATCGTAAATTCTAAATTTCTGAGGTAATTTAATATTTGAACAAAATTCTATTAAAGGTATCAAAACTATGGTAAACATTACTGAAATCTTTAGAGTAGATATCTAGAAAGTTAAGCGACAAATAGATACATGCAAAAAGTAACTTTAATGTATTAAAATAGTGACATAATTACCTTCTCAATTGAGAATATAAATAAACCAAGCAGGTGGAATGTTAAACAATAACCACTATTGTCAGCAAATAATTTAACGTCGCGATAATTTCAACCTCTTGTAGAAATATTGTTAGTCATAATTAATTATAGTCACCGTTGTGCTTAAAACCAAAACCTGTCGAGTGTATTGTGACATGTTCTACAGGGCTGTCACTTAAGATGATATTAGATAAAATTATTTTTTATATGTTATTTGCCTACATTTAACCTCTAAGAGAATTTATCATGTGTGGTGACGGAGTAAGAATCCATGCCACTATATGTCCCTATCTTACCCATGGGTATCGTAAAAGATAACTAAGGGACCTAAGTACTCAAATAACATCGATATATGAAGGAAAAGTCGAAATGAAACCCTATCCTAACACGTCTGATCAACGTGATATAGCAGGTCAGATTCCCTCTCCAATCGGAGGAGATCCGACCCCAACAGTATGGATGTCGAATTGTGGATGTCGAATATTGACAAACTAGTGAATAATTAGATGATTTTGGTAAAAGAAAAAGAAAATATTTGTTAACTATTTAATAAATACACTTAAATGCATTTTTCTTTGATAACAGTTTCAGAATATAAACTGTCAACACCCCTTCCTTCGTCGTGTGTGATTATAAATAACAAGTAAGCACTTACTTGGACGCAGTGTTTTCATATCACTGCAAGGGAAGAAAGATGAGAAATAAAACCTAATATTAATCTATTTCACCAGCGTGGTGTAATAGTTAATTTCCTTCCCATTTTGGAAGAGGCTCAGGGCAAAATGGCACGTCGTTGTCTCAGCTTATATACGTCCCACCGCTGGGCTCGAATCTCGCTCCCCAATAGGAGGGAAATTGACCTACTATATTAGGCTGGTCAGACATATTGGTGTAGGGTTTTATTTCGAGTTTTCCTTCTCTTGCATAAATGTGTTTGCATATTATATCCCTTAGTCGTCTTTTACGACATCCACGGGCAAGATAGGCAATGGTGAATTGTATTCTTACTCCGTCACCACATGGAAAAGCACGTATATAATAATTAAATATACTTAAAATAGAATATATGGAGTCATTCATTATTTTAAAATAATTCAAAATTAATTACCACCATAATTTTCATTGTAGTTATTTTTTGAATTAATTTTATATTTAATCGAATAATTAACTCGACAACCCTAAATTTTAGTCAAGTCACGCACGTAATTTATGTGGAAACGAAAGGTAGCTACTGTAAGGAATCTTATGAGGTTAGTGTATTTTGAGAGTACGGAACCTTTACCTAACCCCTCTTTGTCATTCGTATGTGATAGTGTGAGGTTAACATGTTGTGATAATTAAAGGAGTAGTGAAATTGTCAATACATGCGTAATATTATTTCTCAATAGTCGTCTCAAAAAGTCTCATAATGGCGTTCGATTATCATCTTGTTCTGCTAAGAGCAGGTCCCATTTACTTGGGTTCGACGCAATAAGAACTCGCCTCAGATCATCCGTATTGGAGATTTTTATTAGCGATGGTTTTATGACCACCTGCCTGATGTTAACCCTCTACGGAATATAATTGTTCACCAGACAGCATCAGATGAAGTAGGTTCGATATAGAGCTTTTAGTGATCTTTCACGATACTCATTATTAATGCAATTGTTACTAATATTTGTACCCGCTAGCAAACAGTATATTTCATAAATAATTCTTCCAATTTTTATTTATAGTTTAAGATAGACCTTCTCCTCCTCAGAAGTCATATACGTCCCACTGCTGGGCTCGAGCCTCCTCTACAATGGGAGGAAAATTGACCTAGGTACTATGTCACGTAGGTCAGGCGAATTTTATTTCGAGTTTTCCTTCTCATGCATAGATTTTATCTGCATGCTGTAATTCCTTACCCTTAGGAAGTTCCGAGAAAGGGTTTTTAATTATCTTAAGATCCACAACAAATTTAATTAGAAAAGAACAAACAGGTAGAGTTGGATTGATTCCACTTCCCTCCTATGCAAAGCGGAAGACATGAAGCAAAATTGGCTAATATGCATTAGCATATAGATAGAGCATAGATAAGAGGATATACAGCAATGAAGTGCAGCAGTACAGCACCACGAATATAACAGAGCTTAAGGGGTCTATATTTGAACTTTAGAATTAGTTGCAATAGTAGATATGGCAAAAATTCCTGAACGCACGGGAGTTCTCGAGGTACTGCAAGTTCCGTATAGTACTAACCCAGATGTGACTTGCAAGCTATCTAACACCAGGACCCGATAGTTACACCATAAATAATATACTAAAATTTCCAATATATTAAAACAATGGTTAAAATTCATCGACCATAACAAATTTTTTAGAAAGTTCTTTCGGATTAATTCAACCGATAAGATACTGTAGCCAACTGAACCGAGTGACATCTACATCAAGTAGTTAGTCTTAAGGCGATGAACAGAGCTCGAGTCTGCCGTTTTGAATAGTTTTATATCGTAACTTCTGTAGAAGTATACTAACTTTGTAAGCTTTGCCATATATTTTCTAGAAAGTTACAAGTTAATATGTACGCTGAATTGATTATTGGAAGTATATTTTAGTTGTATTCTTTGCAAAAAGATATTTTAAACCATATTTTACTCGCTACTATTGAGTGACGACTGAAGTTATCTTGATGATTTTTCTAAGAATAATTTACAATTATATTACTAAACTAGCTTTTGCCCGTGACTTGACGCGGTGATACATTCATGTTGACGGCTGTACGCGAGACTAGTTCAATCAATGGTTCTGTACGGTGCATCTCTGTGGGCGAGTTCTAACCGAACTTTCTTATGGCATTCGCAGAAAGCCATGGTGTTTTGGGATATACGCAGATACCGTACCATGTTAACCGAGGCAGCGTGCGCTTTGGCCAGAACTCTGCCGTAGGACTTAAAGGTGGAAATACACGAAACCCTTCCATAATTGCGGTTCCAGCTAGGATACAGCAGACATAATTTTGAGATCTGTGTGGCTTGGGTAGAGTAGCGACGTGAATTCATCCCAAGCATCACCGCTGATGCTGCCGACCATCACTTAGATCATAGTCGACAGGTCAGGAACTTGTATGAGCTCGCCATCTTCCGCTTTGCAGTTATATCACGTAAGAACTCGGTGGAGCGAGTCAGGAAGAAAATCTTTCAAGTTGAATCGTTCCACCGCTGTGGCGTCGGGTGGTGGCTAGGCCCAGTGTTTGCGCTTTACTATCGTTACATGTATATTAGCAGAAAAATCCTATAAAAATTTTGCCCGGTCCAGGAATCGAACCCAAGACCTCATGGATTGTAGTGGCGTACCGCGTCATAGATGATATTGGCGATTTAAAATGTGGAGGTAAAGCTATTGAAACTGAAGCGAAGCGAGGACGAGCAGCTGGTTTAAAATATAAAATACTATTTATAGAATTTATGTTAACTAAAAACTCTTTTGAAATATCTCTAGACTAACAATTGTCCCCTTTAAACTTCTTTTACCCGTACAACAAAGAGGTAACTACAATTCTTCATTTAAGAATACAAAAAATATACGGCGAGCTCTTTGAGTTTTTGTGTTTCATTTCTTACAAAGCTGGGTGCAAAAAAATCTGTTTAAAAGTGTAGTTAAATCAGTAATTAGTTTCCAAGAGGCTGGGAAAGGCAACGTGAATACAATTACAAGAGTTTAAAGACGGTAATCATTCCGTGCGGTAAAAATAATGATGCGTTTTTATTATTTAAATGAACATTTTGCCTTGAATATTTAAGCACTAGCTGCTTTGTTTGCGTGGATAATTTAGATATTTAATGTTTGAACACCCATTTGTTTAAACACCCGCGTCATCTCTTGGTATTAATAAAAATATCTGGTTGACCGAGCTTCGCTCGGAATATTTTTGTTGTATTTTTGTCGAATTTATTTAGATATACCTATATTAATTAAAAATAAAAATTAAATAATGAAAAAAAAATTACAAAAAAAGAATAATAATAACACCGAGATTCGATCCCACGCTGTTTGAATGTCAAAACAAAACAAAAAACTGGAGGACTTCCCAACTGAGCTATCGTCACTCACGATGTCAACAGCGAAATTTGAATCCTTATTCTATTGACATTTTATGTCATTGTATTGATTAGCTAAAAACGCCGACAAAACAACATTTTCTATAAATAAAACCCAGCTAGATCGATTTTTTGGCCCCGAAACCTCTAGTATGCCAAGTTTCATCAAAATCGTGGGAGCCGTTTCCGAGATACTGAATATATATTGAGAAGAATTGCTCATTTAAAGATACAGTGGTCGGCCTGTGGTCAAAATTCGGCCATAATTCATTTTAATTAATTTTTCTGCTACACATTTTTCTTTAATTTTATTTATGTATAATTGTGAATTGAGCAAGCTGTATATCATTAATAACTAATATATAAGCAAAAGTCTCTATTAGACATTGTCATCATAATTATAATTGTTTGATATTCAGTTCGACCAAATATTTTAACCGTGAACAAAAGTGTGTAAGCGTTGCTACGCAACACACACACAATAGTGTATTTGTTTGTGTGTAGCGATTGCGTTGTAATGTGCGTAATGCATTTTTAAAGGAATTTAATGCATTTCTAAACCATTATTGTATGAAATATCAGTTTTATGCACTTCTCCTCATTATATACATCAACTGTGCCAAATTTCATACTTGTCCATCCACGTAATTTTCGTAAAAAGGGGTACAAAGTTTTTGCTTCACGTATTTATATGTAGATAAGATATCAGCATTTATAATATCCGTAACATAGAACACATTTCCATGTGGTGACGGAGTAAGAATACAATTCACCACTCCCTATATCACGCAAAATAAAAGCCTATACCAACACGTCTGACCAACTTGACATAGTAAGTCGATATCTCTCCCATAATGGAGGAGGTTCGAGCCTAGGGATGCAGACAATATATTGATGTTTTTGAAACGTCGATGTATCAATAAAAAACCTTGGATGTTTGCTATCGATGCTCACTATTGTAAAATATCGATGTATTGATGTTTTTTTATATGTTTGGACATCGATGTTTTGCCTGTATGATTTAAAATGTATGGTACTTTTAGTAGAGCCTTTTTTATGGGTGGGCATATGGGTGACCAAGTCATCATTATCGCAGCCCACATACGTCCCACTTTTGGGCTCGGGTCTCCTCCACAATGGGAGAGAATTTGACCTACTATACCATACTGGTCAGACAGGTTGGTATAGGTTTTATTTCGAGTTGTTCTTCTCTTGCATAGATGTTATATGCGTATTATATCCCTTAGCCATCTTTTACGGCATCCACTGGCAAGATAGGGGGTGGTGAATTGTATTCTTACTCCGTCACCACACAGAAATCCAAATAATTGAATAAAATAATTATTTAAGTTATTATACTTTTTGTTGTAATATAAATTTAAATTATCATAACTGCGTATTTCAAATGCCGAACACTAAATCATCATCATCATGCCAACTCATATATGTAGGTATATCAATTCGGTTAGACAGGTTAGTTTTTTTTTTTTTATGGGTGGGCTATGGTGAGCGCACGCGCGGGCCCATAACCCACCCGTACCCACGTCACCTCGTTGTGGGGCCGACCACCGGAGCAGATGTGACTTGTCGTCAGTGGTCGGCCCGACGGAATACCCTTTCGGGTAACTTTCGGACGGTCGCCGTCGCGTGGTCAGCCTCTCTGCGGATGACGGACAATTCCCCGGTCCGATCACCCGCGGCCTCGGCTAGGGCGGCATTAAGCGCAGATACTCGCGCCTACGCCGCCCGAGTCGCCGGCGGCGGAACGTGTCGCTGTAGGAGCTCTACTCGCACACGATCCGCCGTCTTCTTCCTTCCTCCTTCCAGTTGTTATAAGGTGTTATTTCGAGTGTTCATTCTCTTACAACGATGTTAAATCTGCAGATATGTTAGTATAAGGTTAGGTCTGCTTGTGGGATCTGGTCCAAGCATATTTTCTTTCCTTTTTTATTTGAACTAAATGATAAAATAAAATTGATTGTATGGTTTTATGAAACCACGGTAAAAGTGAAACTTCTTTTCGTATTGCAAAAAATAGCAACATTTACATTAAACACTGATAAATACAAACAAATAGCGTGGAATACTGCCACAAATGAGTAATAGTTTATACACTACACGGTCAGCTGATGTGAACGCCGTCATATTGGCCTCGGCTGCACTGTCGGGCGCCTTTCACTTTACTTTTTTCGGTGATTTAAATTTTTACTCCGTCACCACGTGGAATAAGGCTAAATAGATATTAAAACTCTGTCTATTACTGTAATTACTCTATTTAAAGTATTTAATCTATACTAATATATAAAGCTGAACAGTTTGAACGCGCTAATCACAGGAACTACTGGTTTGATTTGAAAATTTCTTTCAGTGTTAGATAGTCCATTTATCGAGGTAGACTATCCTTACTAATATTATAAACGATAAGAATAAAAATTTGGTCGTTTGTTACGCTTTCACGCTTAAACCACTGAACCGATTTCTAAAATTCTTTCACCAATGGAAAGCTATAATATCAGGGAGTAACATAGGCTATATTTTATCCCGGTATTCCCACGAGAACGAGAACTAAGCCGGTTTAAGCGACTGAAACCAAAGCGAAGCGAGGGCGGGTTGCTAGTAAGCTAGATAATATATAGCCTATCATCACGCTAAGACCAATAGGAGCGGAGCATCGATGAAGAACGTTTCAAAATTATATTTTTTTTGCGCTGAATGTGTGTGAAAATGTTAGTTTCGCAAAAATCGTGTGTGACAGAATCATATTATTTAAAAATATTTTCATCTGTTACGTAAACAAAATTGCAGGTTAAAGTTAACGTTAGCCTAAATGTTCCATGCGGACGAAGTCACGGGAAGAAGCTAATTTGATATAAAAATATGTATAAAATAGAAGTGATTACTTCAATATCACTATTCATTTTAAGTTATATCAATAAAAAAGGCCTGAACAGTAATAATAATTTTCATGTAAAGCATTTCTCGGAAGGGTTCGAAGAGCCATTTAATCGTCTTACCCTTTTATATTTTTAACTTTCTTAAAGGGGACCGCATTATTATGGCTCCCTCTTTGATAATAAATATCCGGGTCTTTTAAGCACAGAATTATATATGTTACTTAATAAAAAGAAATAAGTTTTTAAACATGGATTGGGGAGTTCGATGAACTATCAAGAAAAGGTTACGCAAAGTTATCGAGGTATTTTTTTTTGTTTTTATTTTTCCAGCACTTAAACGGGCGTTCTTTCTTTTTCTTTTTTTATCGTGTGGTGATGGAGTAAGAATACAATTCACTATCCCCGTTCTTACCCGTGGGTGTCGTAAAAGACGACTAAGGGATATAATATGCATATAACATCTATGCAAGTGAAAGAAAACTCGAAATAAAACCCTATACCAACTTGTCTGACCAGCATGGTATATTAAGGTCAATTTTCCTTCTATTGTGGAGGAGGCTCGAGCCCAACGGTGGGATGAATATGAGCTGAAATGATGATGATGAATCTTGAGGCCGAGTTTTTCGTTTAGTAAAATAAAGTTTGCAAAGATAACAGCGTAGTGAAATAATTTCTTGTAAAGGCACAAATTTCGTCACAGTTTATACATATCTTTTTGCTGCACTCGAGCCTGCTCTACAATAGAAGGGCAATTTATTTAATATAATCACCCTAGTAAGACGGATTAGTATTAGGGTTTCATTTCGAGTTTTCCTTCTCTTTTATAGATGTTGCATTTACATATATATTCCTTAGACATCTTTTATGACATCCACGAGCAAGATAGGTAGTGTTGAATTGTATTCTTACTCCGTCACAAGACAGAAAAGTGTAAAACTTAATAAACGTTAACTCGATCGGCAATTGAAACACATACAGTTAGAAATTTGAATATACCAATATGTACAAATTTTCCGTCAGGTGACGGAGTAAGAATACAATTCATCACCCCTCTCTTGCCCATGGATATCGTAAAAGACAGCTTGGGTATTTAATATGTATATTACATCACCGCAAAAGAAGGAAAATTCAAAAGAAGGTTTACAGACCAGTGTTTATGATCAAGAATTAAATTTTGAATTAGTCATTAACAGTTTTTTACAAACCAAAAAAAATTAAAAAATAATCTGATAGCTCGACGATAAAGTTACTTAGTTTTCACTTCTATCGGCAGTCCCCAAAGACTGCCCCGCATTTGTTTTATTTATATACTAGCTTTTGCCCGCGACTTCGTCTGCGTAGAAGTCATATGTGGCAAGGGAAATCATAGAGAACTGTGTAGTGTATTCAGAGTTCTATAGGCCCAACGTGTTGTTCTTGATGGCAAGTTAGTGTAGAGAATCTTGATTTCTCGCATCAGCACCTTAGCGAGGTTGTCTCGATCAGACCAACTTTTTCTGGCAGACGACCGCAATTTTTCTATGCTTTTGGCCCGTCGTCATAAAGGCGTTCACTGGCGGAGAGATGCTGTAGGCGGTGTATTGAGATGTCGTCAATTCATTTAATAGTTTTCCAATCTGGTATATCAGGCAGGCGCTGTTATCAAGGGGTGCTTCTATACTTAACCGGCTCATTCTAGATTATTTGAAGCGGCGCAGTGGCCGCTGCGTGAGGTGCGCAGAGGACTTTGTGCTAACGCCTATTTTGTTCTGCTCCCAGCTGAGGTAGTTGGTGGGGGTGATTGTATGGTATATTAGTGGAGACTTCTTTTTTTTATGGGTGGGCTATGGCACACGCGGTTCATTCCGTCCGGGGCGACAAAAGGATGGCCCTTGGGGCTATAACCCACCCGTATCCACGTCATCTTCGTCGTTGGGCCGACCACCGGAGCAGGGTTATTTGTCGTCAATGATCGGCCCGACGGAATAACCTTTCGGGTACCCTCACCTCTCGACGTCCCTGTCCCGGGACGTCGGGCGCCGTCGCGCGGTCAGCCTCTCTACGAGTGCCGGACGAAAGCCCCGGTCTGGTCACCCGCGACCTCGGCTAGGGCGGCATCAGGCGCAGGACGCACTCGCGCCTGCGCCGCCCGAGTCGCCGGTGACAGAACGTGTCACCCAAAAAGAGCTCCTCTCGCGCACGATTCGCCACCTACATCCGTCTCAGTTCCTGACGCTGTCGAGCATCTCCCTGGCTTAATTTAAATAAGAGTTATATTTGGCCATACTTGGTATCGAGGTGGTAATTCAATGAGTCACACTACCGCTTAGAGTAGGTCTATATAAAACGAATGATTGGTTGTTTCATAGACCTCGTAACTATACACCCGTCGGCGCAGCAATCACTGTTAATTCGGGTCCACTCGATCGAGGACCAGATAAGATATTTGGGCTTAGTACTCGACGGGCGATGGTGCTTTCAGGAGCATTTTTATCAAATTACTCCCCGGCTCGTTGACGCGGTGTTACATGTTAACGGCTGTACGCGAGACTGTTTCGATCAATGGCCCTATACGGTGCACCTGTGTGGGTGAGCTCTGACCACTTGTCTTAGTACTTTTTTCGGGCATTCGCAGAAAGCCAAGGTGCTTAGGGCTACACGCAGATACCGTACCGTGTCGACCTTGGCAGCATGCGCTTTGGCCTGCACCCTCCCGTGAGACTTAAATGTGGAAATACACGGAGCCCTCCCACAATTGTGGTCCCAGTTAAGATACAGCAGGCATACTTTTGAGATTTATTTTTTTTTTATTTAATAGTTGTAGGACCATACTGTTGACAGTTGTCTGTCTACAGCCGCGGGCGGGTCCGTCCGGGGTATTACCATACTCCCGCAAAAAATCTACATCCGAGTAGTAGCAATTTGTTACTTTGCTTCGTTCGGTGTGTGAGAGAACCGGCAGCCCAACTTTCTGAAGGTGTTTGCGTGTGGTGGATTTTAGTGATGTCTTTAGTATCACCGAACTTTTTATTGCAGGCATTCACACTCCCTTAACTTTCTTCACGATAGGCAGCGGCCTAGCAAAGGTCTATGAGCGGCAGCAACACTTACCATCAGGTCTACTGTTAGCTGGTTAGCCACCATTTGCAATGAAAAAAGGGATCGGTGTGACCGGGGTAAAGCTGTCCCGTGAATTCATCGCAAGCGTCACTACCAAAGCTGCCGACCATCACTTAGACCATAGTCGATAGATCTAGAACTGTCGTATGAGGTCGCCATTTTCTGCTTGGCAGTTATCTCGCGTAAGAACTCGACAAAGCGAGTCAGGAAGATAAACTTCCAAGCTGACTCGTTTCGCTGCTGTTGTGTCGGGTGGTGTCTAGACCGAGTGCTTGCGTTTTACTATCTTTACGTGATAGAATCACTCTATCGACAGTCGTCCATCTAATATCGCGGATGTTTGCATGTGATGTGTTTTGGTGATACCTTTGGTTTTATCAAACCTCATTGCACTTCCTTCACTTTCTTCACGGTAGGCAGCGACCTGGCAAAAGTTCATGAGCAGTACACTTACCATTAGGTGTGCTGCTTGCTCGTATGCCAACAATGACCGCGCGCGGGTGATACCACGACAATATAATTTGCTATCTGGGGTCAAAAAAGGGTGTTCGAGTGACCCTGCACAGCCTTCCTTTGTAGGGTTCCGTACCAAAAGGATAAAAATGGGACCTTAGGTAACAAAAATAAAATAAATGTTTAACGTGGGCTCTCATACAAAAACGCCATTTTTTGTCTTATTTTGTTCGATATCAGTAAATGGTAACAGATGAAGTTTAAAATATTAAAGTTTTGTGTACCTACTGTTGTTTACCTAGTCAATGGTAGGGAACCCTTCGTGCGCGAGTCACACTTGGCCGATTTTTATTAGTTATTCTATAATCTATGGATTTCGCGTTACACCCTCCACTGAGAAACCTCACAAACATATAAATGACAGACACAAATTAGACTCCGCTTAATACTACCTAGTCTATTCTACCCACCAACAATTCGTCGATCACACAAAAAAATTGTCCGGCATTGTAATTGAACCCTTGACACTGGCGTGGTAAGTTGTTATCTTAACCACTATGCTATCAGTGCAGTTAATTAATCATTGAGGTGGTATGAATTTATTACTTGTGTTTTAGAGTGAAGAATATCAAAGCATAATTCATTCACTATTTTACACCATCAAAAAAAAAAGGATATAGCCTCTGCGTGGTGGATTTTCAGAATAAATTTCGTTTATAATGAATCTTTTTATATCGATTAAGTTGGTTGTGTACTAAGCTGTATAAGTTACTACAGTTTTTTATCCCACGGGAACTCTTTCATTTTCCGGGATTAAAAATATCCTAAATGTTGACCGGGGATGTAAGGTACTACCATGCAAAATTTCATTGAGCTCGGTCCAATAACTTCGGAGATTAGCCCGTACAAACAGATAAACAGACAAACAGACAGAGAAACAAAAAAATTTAAAACAATCTGGATGTGTTCTATTTCACTTGTAGCACCCCCCTGACACGGTTTTTCGCGTTTTTTTTTCAATGTACACAATTTCGACCTCTACAGTTTTATTATATGTATAGATATTTAAAATATTTTTAATATCTATACAATTTTAATTTATGAATAAATTACAGCTATACGGAATTAAAATCAAAGAACAACTAATTGAACGTTACATACCTCAAGGGTTATTACAATATAATTTAAACTAAACAATCTCTTCTAAATTATTCATGAAACTACAATTTCGATGTTAAAATAAGCGATGTGTTAATATTTCATTAACATTATTTATCTTAAATTAAATCATCTGTAACCCTTACGATATAAATGATGGTATGTTTTAAGTAACACTGTTTCACTTTTGTAATATCTTGATAGAATTTTTCAATATAGAATTTATTTTACCGTGCTTAGTTTTGGCTATACATTCGTGCCTAAAGCGGGTTTTAGACTACGCTATAATATAATAACATATAGTATATAGCTCATAGCACAACAATATCGCGCACCATACATTATTAAGGACACGTTCACACACATAAAATTGTATCATAAATAAAATTATTTTTACGGATTTTATCGCGTTTGTGTTTGATTTTACACGGGTCACGGGCGAACCATGAATACTATAAAGTATTTGAAATGTCGGGCAATCAAAAATCAAACACAAACGCTTTAAAATCCGTAAAAATAGTTTTATTTATAATGTGTAATACTTGTGTAAAAATCAGAAAGAATTATGCATATTTGTAGTTTCTCGCAATAAAAGGTCTATTGCCGGGCAATCAGCAGCTGCAGAAACTGGTAAACGGATACCAACTTCTGAGAGGCTTTTATTTAGTAGAAAACAGCGTTGGAATAAGTCACTGAACATATAATGACGTGACTTATCGCCGGCGCGTGGGATGTAATATTTAGGATTAATCGCCTAAAGGTGATCGAATCACTGTGTCCTCGCAACTTTGACAAGGGGAAGTATTTTAAAAGATAATCCCAAGTGGACGTTAAAGACAAGTTTTTTTTTTCTAATTATGATATAACCTAACAGTTATCTCATAATAATTACAATCTAGCTATGAGGCTAATAAGTAATTTAAATCTAACTTAATTTGCTAAGACTTACAGAGTAAAGAATGTGTTATTTGGCACTATTCTTATTGTCTCTAATAATAATAAAATACACTTTGGTTCTTGTGTTCTTCAAGGATAGCACTCACTGCACTACTTATCACTAATTTCACTAAACTAACTCAAAAGGCTTAGTTCTTTTCAGTCTCCTTACTATGTCCGTGGTATCGAGGGGTTGGATATTTACGACTTTTCGACATTTACGTGTTGTATTAGAGACAAATAATATTAAAGATAAGATAGCAGTACTGGTGGCCCACTATATTTTATATTCATCATCATCATCTCGGCTCATGTACTTCCCACTGTGAGGCTCGAGCCTCCCCCGCAATGGAAAGAAAATTGACCTTCTACACCAAGCGGGTCAGATAGACTGGTATAGCGTTTTATTTCATGTTTTCCTTTTCTTACATAGATGATATGTACATATCATATCGCTTATTCGACCTTTACGACGTGCAGGGGTAAGATAGGATGCTATATAATCATAAATGCGAAGATTTTTGATGCTTTTAAAAGTTACGAACAATTTCGATGGTAATCAAACTTTTTAATATAAAATAAGCGGCTATATGTGGTGTTCTAGTTATTAAATTAGTTTGCCCGCTGAAAATAACTCTGAGAGCGCCCCATTTAATGTAAAATTGCAAATAACTTGTTAATTACTGGTCATGCGGCTTGGATTCGTTTGGCCACTTGGTTCTGCTTTTTGAGTGCAATTCGGTTAGAATAAATTATTTTACATTTCCATCTTTATCATAGTCGATGTGAACAGATGGAATGTCAACATTGTAGATCTGATCACGGCAAAATAAGGGCCAAACTATTTCAGTAGCAACACCCATTGCACCAAGGACTTTGTAGTTCTTGTTCTAAATTAAGTTTTAAGTCTTTTAGTAACTCTGCAGTTTTTCATTATCATCTGATAGAAAGTTGTCCATGATTAGCCGCATTTTTTGTCGCGTTTATGAATAATATCCTAAAATCATTCCACCAAGCCAGGGGTGGCTTTAGGGACCTGAAACTGTACCTACAGTACGTCAGGTTATGGGATTGTAAGCTGTCTCTTCTATTGCACACATATATGATCGTTTTCATCATCATTCAGCCTATCACTATCCACAGCTGCACATAAGCCTCTCTCATGTCTCACTATAATGGACGGCCCTGTGCTTCCTGCATCCAACGATGCCCAGCAATTTGCGCCAGCTCATCGATGTACCTAGTAAGGGGCGTCATACACTGCATCGTTCGATTAGTGGTCGAGAACATTTCTTCTCCAGTGGTTGTCGGTTAATGTTGATGCCGACTCCGATCTTGTCAACACAAGCTTGAAGATATCTTCCAATGCAGCGATGAACACTTGAACAGTTCCGGAGAGATGACGTTTCCCTATTTCACGCCCCCCTAAACAGCTGGACCGAAGTTGATGCAGTTTTTTGTGTATTCGAGGGAATTTGAGAATGGTTTAGATTCGCAATTGGAAGCGGTACGTGGCACTGCTGTCGATTTCAAGGAGAATTCCTTTTATTTTATTTATATAGAACAACGTCTGTTGGGTCAGCTATTATACATATATATGAAAGACTCAACCTCAGAAGAAGGGAAGTAACTTATGTGGAAGTAGCAATGAGGCCAAATCACTCCATTATTACTTTAATTAATAATTTATACAACGTTGAACTTGTTTCCCATTCAATAGCTGTATAAACTTAAACAGCGCTTCGAGAGAAGGGGCCTTAATTTTAAACTCAAAACAACACAATTCCATTACGACATTTAGCTAATTATAATTATATTTCAAACAAATTTTCAACTCTTGATGGTTGTAATCGCTTGCGAAATAAATATTAAACTTTAAGTATTAAAAAACCAAGGCTTTCTTTTGGTTTATATAATCACGTCTTTGTGCTCAAGTTTAAGAAAAAGTTTGTAATTTTTAGATATACTAGACCTGAATGTTCTAGAATCATCATGGATCTCATATATGTTTGTCCCACTGCTGGACCTGAGCGTCTTGCTCAAAGGAAGGGAAATTGACCTATGATACCACGCTAGTCAGACGGATTGGTATAGGATTTTTTTTAAATTATTCTTCTCTTGAAAAGATTTTATATGTAATTTAGCTCCTTAGTCGACTTACAGACACCCACAATCAAGAAATGGGGTGGTGAACAATACAACTTCGAATCCATATTATATACGTTTAAAAAATATAATGAGGCACCAAACCTTACTCCTCTGTGATCTTCCATCCCCCCGATTTTTAACGTACACCTCTCCAGCGGGAGATGCTGGTACAATCATTAAGTTTGACAGGTGGTTGGGATCGCAGTTCTTGTTGTAAGCTTCCCAGAAGAATATTGATAGCCATTCTTCTAATCATCCTTTTAGAAGGCCATGGTCTGGACACGCTCTACCGAATCCATCCGGAGCGACATAGGTATATTACACCTATGGTATTTTCTCCTCATCATTATTGGGTGAACACTGATACCGATACCTTCACCGCGATAGTAGATAGCCCGGTGGGTTACCTTTTCAGGTACCGACGTTCTTCGATCCTGGGGAGCCTTTATGGTAATTTTAACGCTCCCAAAAAATAAAGGATGATAAAAAAATATATTTACAAAAAGTAGCATACTAAAAAAATCAGACGACTTAATTTTCTACATTATGACAATTTCGTGATTTGTTTTTCTTTTCACAATACATTTAATAATTAGTAGAAATTGCTAATTAAAGTCTTCATAATATTTAAAGTGTTAAACAGTTTCATATTAACTAACAAATCCAATTAAGTTAAAATTTCTAATTATTTACATTGAGGACTTCAATTACTTTTATAGCGATTTAAATAAAGCAAAATTTGTAAATATTTGAGATTGTAATTAAAAAATATTCTGGGAAAATTAAGTATACGGAAGTTATTATTAGACAACTCAAGTTCAAAAATTGGGGAAGTTTTGTACGCGCAACACGCAAAGATTACTGCATCAAAATTGGATGTAGTTTTCTCCATTTTCTTTTTATCTAACTTATAACATGGTATAGGAAACAAAATCAATTAACCTATTAACGGAAATACAGTAACAAACTGAAATTTATTGCTGTTGGTGGCAAACAAGTAAACAGTGCTATTGCTGCTCATAGACCTTTGTTAGACCGCTGCCTGCCGTGAATAAAGTGAAGGGACTGCGAATGCGTGCCACGAAGTTCAGTAATACTAAGGGTATCACCGAAACCCATCACACGCAAACGGCCTCAGACAGTAGGGCTGCTGGCTCTCTTGCTTACTGATTGAAATGCAGTAACAAATGACTACCTAGATATCGCAAAGGCGTTCGATAGGGTCTGGCACAGGGCACTTCTATCGAAGCTACCATCATACGGATTCCCGAGGGACTCTGTAATTGGATCGCCAGCTTTTTGGATAGTCGGAGTATAAAAGTCGTCGTAGATGGCTCCTGCTCCGATACCATGACCATTAATGCTGGTGTACCACAAGGCTCGGTGCTCTCCCCGACGTTGTTTATCCTGCATATCAATGACATGCTCTCTATCGAGAGTATGCGTTGCTATGCGGATGACAGTACGGGTGATGAGCGGTACACTGAGCAACGGAATATCCCTCGGATTACTCAGGAAAGAAGGGTTCAACTTGTGTCTGAAGTCGAGCGCTCTCTGGGGCGGGCCTCGGAATGGGGTGAGCGGAGCCTAGTCCAGTTCAACCCCACAAAGACACAAGTTTGCACGTTCACTGCAAAGAAGGACCCGTTTGTCATGGCGCCACAGTTCCAAGGAGTAACTCTCCCAATTTCTGAGAGTATTGGGATTCTCGGCGTCAAATATCGAGCAAAGTCCAGTTTCGGAGTCATTTGGAGGACAAAGCCAAATTGGCAAGCAAAAAGTTGGGCGTCCTGAACAGAGCCAGGCGGTACTTAACACCGAGACAGCGTCTTGTGCTATACAAAGCACAAGTTTGTCCTCATGTGGAGTACTGCTCACATCTCTGGGCAGGTGCGCTCAAATATCAGCTAGACCCACTTGACTCCCTGCAAAGACGGGCTGTTCGAATCGTCGGGGATCCCAATCTTACGGACAGATTGGAGTCGCTGGAGCAGCGGAGAGACTTTGGGTCACTCTGTGTACTCTACCGACTCTTTCACGGGGAGTGCTCCGAGGAACTGTTTGACTTGGTACCACCGTCAACATTCTACCAACGTACCACTCGACATCGTAGCAGAGTTCATCCATTTCACCTGGAAACGTTATGGTCTTCAACTGTACGTTTCCAGCGATCATTTCTCCCACGTACGTGCAAGCTCTGGAATGAACTACCTGCTGCTATGTTTCCCGAGCGCTATGACATGTCCTTCTTTAAACGAGGTTTAAGAAGAGTATTTCCTTCACGGTAGGCAGCGGCCTGGCTGTGCCCCTGGTATTGCAAAGGTCCATGTGCAGCAATTTCACTTACCATTAGGGGTGCTGCTTGCTCGTTTGCCACCGTTGGCAATAAAAAAAAGACTAATAGGTACTCATTTTGATGAGCGACACCAAAATTTTGCTAAATAATAAGAAAAATTGAAATACGAACAATTTTGATATGTTTTCCTCTAATAACACAAAACAATAGGCGTTAATTCATTACGTCTTATTATTTGTAATCAACAACTACGTTTTCTCATCTCCTCGAGCATATGTTATTAAATGGGGAAACAGAATATTATAGGCTATGTTAATTAAAGCTTTGTAATTACAGCTATAAAGTCGAAAACCATGTGTTAATTGATATAATTAAATATTGTTTGATAAACAAACGGTTCGTTAATTGAAATTATATTTATTACATGAACAACGTTGATGGCTTAAGATCCAAAAGTTCAGAGGCTAAAGTATTAGCATATTTTTTTTTGTTGTTGCAATTTAAATCGAAATATTTATTTTGCAAGAACACTTAATAATCTATCACCGAATCGGCACAAGATCAGATGGTACAAGTGGGTCCCGATCACAAGTTGACTATTAGGGTATCGATCACATCCCTAAACCATATTGGAAATAATGGACTGCTTCAAATAGCTACCCTGAAAAGAGACTTTTTCTAAACGCGTATTATTTGAAACTTCACGAAAAAACTCCCCAAGTATCGAGGCAATATACAGCAATAACAATTTCAACGTTATTTTTATTTAACTTAACCAATAGAATATTCAACCCTAAGATTTTACCAGCGTAGTAGTATATTTATCAATGCATTAACCAGGTAGACGACTTTTCAGATAGAAAAAAAAGGTTAAGTTTGTATCAATAGAATCGAATTAACAAAAACTTGGGACATTAATCAGCTAAAAGCTTTTACTATTTTCATATAAATAAAAAAAGTATTTTATTACATCGATAATAATAAGAAGCATCATATCACAAGGGGTTGAAGTCAGACGAGAGGTTAAAAATCAATATATTTCAGTTAACTCCAACTCCATAATCAAATAGATTACGCTATAGTTTTACACATACCATTTGCAGTCCACGGGTGTTATGTGCAGACGTGGAGTGTCATCGGTAGACGTCCTATTCCATTTTAGATTCAATTTCTCTAAAAGTCTCTGCGTGCTGGATGCATATCTCCATGAAAGCCTTTCAAAGGACCGGGTATTTTCCCTTGGAAGATTCCGTGAAAACGGTGAGAGAGATAAGAATCACAGTCCCTCAGGCATATCATTTCCTACTTTTCACTTCTTGTTAAAGTCGAGTATACAAATAGACACAACTAATAGTGCCGAAGTACCAGAATCATCCACTAGCAATTGGTTTTGCTATACAGCTTTGCGTAGAAGTGCTATACCACAGGTATGTACCAGTACATTTATTAACCGTACCATGTATGAAAATGGCCTTGCCACATTGTCGTCGTATCGTCTCAGCTCGTACCCGTCCCACTGCTGAGCTTGAGCCTTCTCCCAATTAAGAGAGCAATAGACCTGCTTTACCATGCTGGTCAGACATGTATGCTGGTATACGATTTCATTTCGAGTTTTCTTTCTCTTGTATAGATGTTATGTGTATCTTATATCCCTTAGTTGTCTTATACGACATCTATGGCCAAGATAGGAAGTGGTGACGATGATAGTGGTACTCCGTCACCGTGCGGGAATTGCCTCATTGGACTGGGTCCGATCTATTATCACTAATAGGATTATCGTGGTCTATAAGCCGGACATCGTGGTGATATATCAGGTAGAGCGCCGTGCAATGATTGTCACTTTTCTTCATTTTTTTTTTGTTGCATACGATGGCAAACGAGCAAACAGTACACCTGGTGGTAAGTGTTGCTGCCGCTCTTGGACTTTTACAGGGTCGCTGCCTACCGCGACGAAAGTGAAGGGAGTGTTAATACGTGCATTAAGGCTCTGTGATACCAAGGGCACCACCAAAACCCTCCACACACAAACGTTGGGCTGCCGGCTCTCTCGCTCACCGAACGAAGCGCAGTAACAAATTGCTACTACTCAGACGTCGATTTTCTGCGAGAGTGTGGTACTACCCCGGACGGACCGGGCCGCGGCTGTAGACAGATAACTGTCGACAGTGTGGTCCTACCACTCTTAAATAACGGGTATCTTGTGAAGGCTGAGAAAGATGAATAAATCATTAAAACTTAGCTCACGAGATAGTCGACATGTGAGATGTGGACACGGTAATCGTTGTATCGATAGTCATTTTAATCAATGGTTTAATAGCTAAAAGTCTCGATCAATACCTTTAGAGGCTCGTGTTAGATAGTTGGATGGTAGTTTGTAGTTTGGTGCATAAGGTGTTACTGGATACGACGCGCATCGCTAGAAAGTTCCTCTCTTTGTTGCCCTAACCACCGGCAACTTGGTCCCTGTAGTTGCTACCAATGATTCAACTCGCTTTTATATTTTATTCTTCTTTTTTAATGAAATAAAAAATGTCTATTGAATAAAAAACGTCATTTTCTGGCAGAAAAATGGTAGTTTTTATTAATACCTTATAACATATTAGTTCCTGTCGTAATCTGTTCTTTTATGCATATATTCTTGTACAAAATAATTTCGATGTTTCACATCTGCCAGGTATCTTGAGCAACGGCTCCCTTTTTTATATAATGTTTAAAAATCTATGTAGTAGTTAATATGTTAAAGAAGCGTCAATTTTTAAAAGGGTCACTCAGCAGCTTGCTGATATCCATTGTTAAACATAGGCCTTTTAAAAGGATCAAGGTATTGTAATTAAATCGCTTGGCAAGTCGTTTAATAATTGCAATTGGTATTATACATTTCATAGTTGAATAGTCCCTGTGGTGACGGAGTAAGAATGCAATACATCACGGCCTTCCTTGTCCGTAACTATCGAAAAAGACGACTAAATGTATAATATGCAGATACCATCTGTGCCATGATGGGAGCTATATCTGATAAGCGTGTAGGTCAATTACCCTCCTATTGTGGAGGAGGCTCGAGCCTAGTAGTACGTATATGAGCTGAAAAGAAGTTGAATGATATTTCTTATTCTCCCGGCAATTTTTCATCCAATATTATGACTCTTAGCAATGTGATTGTGGAATGGTGATTGTTTTTTGAGACTTTCACCGTACAAGGAAAAATCTCAAAAGTCCATTATTAGAAAACATTGATTACAAAAGCTTTTTGTCGATTCTCAAACTATTTTTCTGTGCGAGAAAAATAATGATCGTATCGAAAGCTAATGTTGCCCGGTTGCAATTCCTTCATCACATAAGGGGAACCAATAGTGCTGTGTCACGAATCCCATTACTGGTAAGGAAGGGTAGCGTTTAATTTTTATAAAACTAAAGTTGGAAGAACGCCTTTTTTGGTTTAGTGAATTTAACCGTAATTGAGGTTTTGTACAGTAAGTAAGGGTTTGGGCCTTAAATTCTCTAGATCCTCGAATGAAGCGTAGTAGTATATTGCTACTACTTAGACCTCGATTTAGGCCAAGTAGCTTTAACCTAGTGCCGTGGTTTGAATCTGTGTGTAGCATAGTTTTTTTTGGTGAACCATGAATAATTATTATAATCTGAATGTTTTTTTTGAGCTATTAACTCAATGTAACATCCCCTGCGGATTTATCTTCCGTGTGGTGACGGAGTAAGAATACAATTTCCACCCCCTTTCAATTTTGTGGGTATTGCAAAAGACGACCAAGGGATTACCGTACACCACTGAGGACAAGGGACTTGGCACTGGTGGTCGGCCCAATGACGAAGGCGACGTGGGTACGGGTGGGTTATGGGCCCTCACCGTCCTTTCGTCGCCCCGGACGGAATGGACCACGTGTGCGCTTACCATAGCCCACCCATAAAAAAAAAAGATCTATCCTTCACATTGCGGAGAAGACTCGAGGCCAGCTGGTAGACGTACATAAGCTAAAATGAAATGATTGAAGTTATCACGAGTAGTATATGATGTCATTATTATCCATTTTAAATATAAGGGATATTGTACGCAAATAATATCTATGCAAGAGAAGGGAATCTCTAAATAACAACCTCTATACCAATCTGTCTGACTAACCTGGTTATAGTAAGTCAATTAATTTTTTGTTGTGTAGGAGGCTCGAGCTAGTAGTGATACACATATAGAAGCTGTAATGATAATTATAAAGGTTTATTTTTTTTAACGTGGGCTGTAGTACATTTAACACAAGGTGTATTTTCTATTTTATTTTTTTTGATTTTTTTTTCTCGGACCGATCACTGACGACAAGTCACCTTGCTCCGGTGGTTGGCCTAACGACGAAGGCGACATAGGTATGGGTCGGTTATGGGCCCGTGCGCCGTCGTTTCGTCACCCCGGAAGGAATGGACCGCGCATACACTTACCATAAGCCCAACCGTAAAAGAAAATAGGGGTGTATTATTTTTAACACGTTAAAAAAAATATATATATAAAGTCTCACTTACAGCACATACTCGTCTCATTATTAGGTATGTCTTTTTCAGATTGACACTCCATTGGTGACTAATTAAAATATAATGTGTCACTACCTTTTATTTACTGTGAAATTATGAAACATCCGCATTAACAAGGCCTACGTTTAATGGTGGACGTTAATATAGTGATGGTTCATCATCATCATTTCAGCCTATTGCCGTCCACTACTGGACGTAGGCCTCCCTCATGTTACACCACAATGTGCGGTCCTGTGCCGCCTGCATCCAACGACGCCCAGCAACTTTCACTAGGTCATCGGTGCACCTAGTGGGGGGGCGTCCTACACTGCGTCGTCCGATACGTGGTCGCCACTCGAGAAGCTTTCTTCCCCAGTGGTTCTCGGTTCGTAGAGCGATGTGGCCTGCCCATTGCCACTTCAGCCTGTTCATTCTTCGTGCTATGTCGGTTACACCCGTTCTTCTGCGGATTTCCGTATTCCGGATTCTATCTCGCAGAGAAATCCCGAGCATAGACCGCTCCATAGCACGCTGAGCGACTTTGAGCCTTGTTATGAGGCCTACATTTAGGGACCATGTTGCCTTGCCGTAACTCATCACTGGTAACACACACTGATCGTAGGCCTGTGTTTTCTGACGGTAGTGATGGTTGGATGGATAAAATAGGTTGCAAAGCTATAATAATTAAAGAAGCAGTTCTAATTCTAAATATATTGTTCTTGCTTTTAAGAATTTCGGACGAAGGCCATGGCATGCCATGCACGCTGAGGTCTTGTACTCGCCCTGATAATGAGTATCAGATATGCCATCGGATCCTAGCACATGAGCATATTGCCATAGTACACATACACAGCTTCACGCCTGCTTTACAGAGGGTTAGACAAAGACTACGGATTGCCACGATCTGACATACTTCCATCGCTTCACTCACACTCATCAGTCTTCACGCATTCTCTACGGTTACGCATACTCATACGATAATTTCCATGCATGGGGAGTATCAAAAATCGAGGAAATATAAAAAAAAAGCGTCAATAGTAATTTTTTAGGAAACCTCAGGATTAAAATCTAGGATATTATTGATAGAACGTCAGAAGTACGCCTATGCCACCGAGGTAGTTACTAAATATTTTTTGAATAAATCATATATAGCATAAAACGAAGCGTTCATGAATAAAACATATATCGAACGAATTCCATAGCTGTAATACATTATATTGCGAAATATTGAAATCATTGTCAAGCTAACGTGAAGAAATAAAATGTAACAGCCGATTCGTGGAGTTATGCGGTAGGTATATATGAGAATCTAAAGGATCTATTTCTATACTAAGCTGATTTTCTTTCATCTTTCTTTCTTTCTTTTATCATCATAATCATCACTCAACCTAATGCCATCTACAGCTGGACCTAAACTTCCCTCATGTTTTACCACAAAGCGCGGTCCTGTGACGCCTGCATTCAACGATGCCCAACAACCTTCACTAGGTCATTGGTCCAGCTATTTGGGAGTAAACTTCGTCTTCTAATACGTGGTCACCACATGAGAATCTTCCTTCCCTGATTGTTGATTCGTTGAGCGATGTGGCCTGCCCATTTCCACTTCCGTGTGCTAATTTTTCGTACAATTTCGGTTAGACCCATATTTCGTATTCTATCTCGCAGCGAAATCCCGAGCATAGCCCACTCCATAACATGCTGAGCAACCTCGAGCTCGGTTAATAGCTTCATATCACTGCAATATCAGAAAACCAATAGTCAATACCTATAGTTAGGATAGTAGAAGGTATATGAAACTGAAGAATAAGACAATCATCATCATCATCATTTCAGCCTATCACCGTCCACTGTTGGACGTAAGCCTCCCTCATGTTGCACCACGGAGTGCGGTCCTGTGCCGCCTGCATCCAACGACGCCCAGCCACCGTCACCAGGTGAAAGAAATAAGGCAGTAAATCTGGCTAATTAATTAATGTTCTCCGTGTATTCTCGGAGCATAAACACAATTTAGCACTCCCTATCTTGCCCGAGGATGTCGTAGAAAACTACTAAGGGATATAATATGCATATAACATCTATTCAATAGGAGGAAGAGCTGAACTAAAACCCTATACCAGCCTATGTAGTAAGGTCAATCCCTCTTATTGTGGAGGAGGCTTGAGCCTAACAGTGGGACATATAGGAGCTGTGATGATGATGATCAATTAATTGATGTACCACCGAACTTACATTTTTAGACTTCATCATCATCATCTTGCTCTTATCCCAATTACTTGGGGTCGACGCAATATGTCATCTGTTTTGACATATTGCAAAAAGTTTCGGCAATGACTTTTATGACCGGCCGCCTGCCTGACGTCAACCCTCCTTGGGAATGTAATCGTTGACCCAAATGGTACCAGGTGGAGTTGGTCCGGGTCAATCTAGGGCTCTTAGTCGTCTTTTACGACACCCACGAGCAAAGCAAGGGTTGGTAGTATTCGAAGCCGCTACCACACAGCAACAACATTTTTAGACTTCCATACAATAATTTCTTAATAATTTCTGATGTTTATGCGAGTATTATACATCAGTCTAAGTACACAGGTAAGTCTTCCATAGGCGTAGGTTGTCGGCTGTCTCCACGTATCCATTTACTACTACCCGTATGGGTAATCTACTGGTGCAGTTGGTGTTTAATTTTGCTGACCCTTTTTAAAAGGTAAAAGCTGCTAAAGCAATTTAAAAACAAAGAACATTCCTTATTGAGTTAGCTTTATTTTTTTTTTAATGGCGTTTACAAGATTTCGCCAATAACTCAATTTAGATTGACCGTTATAGGAATTAGGTGGCTAATATCTAAGAAATTTACGAGATAAATTTAGTTGTTGGCTTTCGAATTTTCAATTGATTAATGAAATTATTCTGCAAAACTAATATATGAGATGAATTATTTTTTAAACTACATTTGACTACAATCACGTAAATAACCATCTACAGTAACGGAGTAAAAAAAAAAGAAAAATAAATAAATCCTTTAATCTGTGATGCTAATTAATCTAACTATAGTTTAATGTTATTTACGTTAATGTAATTTGCTAAAATGTACACAAATGAAGAATTAACATAATTTAACCTGCTGTCATCCGATCTATCTATACCAATAAATAAAATTGGAGTGTCTGTTTGTAATGTCAAAATAATAGGCTTTTTTCATGCTCACACGGTTATTTGCATGACACCTATGCCTAAAATACAGATTAAAAAATTTTTGTTTGTCTGTCAGTTTGTTCTGGGTAATCTTCAAAACGGCTGGACCGATTTCAAAAATTCTTTTACTAATGCAAAGCTATAATATCAGCGCGTAAACTAGCCTATATTTTATCCCGGTATTCCCACGGGAACGGGCACTACGCGGGTAAAACGACTAAAATCGAAGCGAAGCGAGGGCAGATTGCTAGTATAATATATATCTATACCAATAAATAAAATTGGAGTGTCTGTTTGTAATGTCAAAATAATAGGCCTTTTTCATGCTCACGTAGTTATTTACACTATACATATGCCTAAAAATCACTTTATATTTTTTTTGTCTGTCTGTCTGTTTGTTCCGGGTAATCTTCAAAACGGCTGGACCGATTTAAAAAAATATTTCACCAATGGAAAGCTATAATATCGGGGAGTAAACTAGGCTATATTTTATCCCGGTATTTCCACGGGAACGGGAACTACGGGGATAAGGCGACAGAAACCGAAGCGAAGCGAGGGCGGGTTGCTAGTATGAAATAAAATTACTTTTATGGATTTGATATCGATTTGATTTTTATTTTCCCGACGTTTTGAATAATTTCCAGAGTTCATAATCATGGGAAGAAGACAAAATCAAATACAAATGCGATAAAATCCCTTAAAATAGTTTTATTTATACAATTTATTTTACAGTAAAATTAATAAAACTAGTGGTCGCCGAGTGGTCGAAAATCGGCCATAATTCAATTAATTTTTTTTTTGCTCCACAATTTTCTTTTAATTTTTTATATACTAGCAATCCGCCCTTGCTTCGCTTCGGTTATAACCTATAGGTTATAGTCGTTTTACCCGCGTAGTTCCCGTTCCCGTGGGAATACCGGGATAAAATATAGCCTAGTTTACGCCTTGATATTATAGCTTTCCATTGGTGAAAGAATTTTTGAAATAGGTACAGCCGTTTTGAAGATTACCCGGAACAAACAGACAGACAGACAGACAGACAAAAATTTTTTAATTGCTATTTTAGGCATAGGTGTCGTGCAAATAACCGTGTGAGCATGAAAAAAGCCTATTATTTTGACATTACAAACAGACACTCCAATTTTATTTATTGGTATAGATAATTGTAAATTGAGCATGCTGTATTTCACAAATAACTAATATAAAAGTACAAATGTCTATTAGACATTGTCATCATAATTATGATTGTTTGACATTCAGTTCGACCAGAGATTTTAATCGTAAACAAAAATGTATAAGCGCTGGGGTGTGTTTAGCGATTGCATCGTAGTGTGCGTAATGCCTTTTTAAATGAATTTAGTGTATTTATAATCCATTATTAAGTTTCAGTTTTTTTACTGTGTCAAATTTCATACTTGTCCATCTACGTAATTTTCGTAAAAAGGGTACAAAGTTTTTGCTCCTCGTATTATATATATATATATATATATATATATATATATAGATACTACTAATATTATAAACGCGAAAGTTTGTGAGTATGTGCGTATGTTTGTTGCTCTTTCACCCAAAACTTCCGAATGGATTTTGATGAAATTTCAAAATAACACAGCTTACGTATCAGAATAATACATAGGCTATAATTGAGCCCAATATTCCCATGGAAAGGGGAACTATACGGGTAAAACCCCAGGGCGCTGCTAGTCCATACTAATATTATAAATGCGAAAGTAAGGATGTTTGTTTGTTTGTAACGCTTTCACGCTTAAACCACCGAACCGATTTCAAAAATTCTTTCACCAATGGAAAGCTATAATATCAGAGAGTAACATAGGCTATATTTTATCCCGGTATTCCCACAGGAACGGGAACTACGCCACGGGTAAAGCGACTGAAACCGAAGCGAAACGAGGGCGGGTTGCTAGTTATTTTATAAAGGTTTAGTTTTTAAAGTCTTCTCCCTTATGAATTGAAATTATTAAACATAAATTCACAGATACAACTAGAATTGTACTCGCGTCACGTATGTAATGCGACCCCGAGAGTGAACGTAGAATAAATTGTACGGAATAAATCCTGATCCACACGTACACACGACTACAATATAAAAATATGGTAGAATGTGTGGGAGGGACATAGTGATTTGTTGGGTGGATTTTATAGGTCTGTGGTAAATGATCGGGCTTTGGATTTTATAAAAAAAAAAAGCAAATGCGAAGACGTTTTGTCGCAATTCTTTTATGTAAATTTTTAGAGTGGGGTATCAAGATGAAATGGAAATGCTTCGAGTTGACATTCAGAAAAAATATTGAGACCATCATATTTAGCTAGATCGGCATTTTTTTTAACTTCGCTATACGCGATTTCCTATTGACCCCTTCATCTATATGTGCATAATTTAATTTTAATTTCTCATTATCATCACAACTCATACGTCGCAATGCTGGGCTCGAGCCTCCTTTAAAATGGGAGGGAAATTGACTTACTACTGCTCTGCAATAATCCCTTAGACGTCTCTTACTACACCATCTGGCAAGAAAAGGGATAGTGAATTGTAGTCTTACGTCACCACACGAAAAAAAAATTAAGTTATCATATTTTTTAATATGCTGATGGAGTAAAAATACCATCCACCACCCCCTCTTGACTGAAGATTTTGTAAAAGACGACTAAGATATATAATATACATATCGACCTACCCTGCCAGTGTCGTGGTTTCGAAAGCCACACAGGACAACACTGTGCAATCCACAAATTGTTGTTCCGAGTCTGAATGATTTTTTTTTTTTTTTTGTGTGACTTAGTTGTTAGCCTCAGATGGCTGTGACAACTTTACCCGGACTGGTGGGTGAGCGCTGAGGGCTCTCAATCCGTAGCCTGAATGTAATTTGTGTCCGTTTAAATATATGTTTGGACAGTCCCCCTCAATACAAAGATTATTCCCTTAGTGCAAAGTGTCATCTTTAAAAAAAAATATAATGTTTTCTACAAAAGCTCGGCTGCTTTATTTTAGTTGTCATCTTCCTGTTTCCTTTAACTGGATTTAACTATTCTATAAGGAAGTAATTCCGACATTTTTTTTGGGGTGGGTTACGGTCGGCACACTCCTTGCACCACTCCGTCAGGGGCGACAGAGGGGCGTAAGCACGCACACCCGTAACCCACCCGTGACACGTCGTCTTCGTCGTTGGACTGACCACCGGAACAGGGTGACTTGTCGTCAGTGGTCGGCCTGACGGTATACCACTTGAGAAGTACCCTCCCATGGACCGATGTCCCCCCTCGGGGTGGACGTCGGTCTTTCCTCACGCGGTCGGCCTCTCGGCGGGTGACGAACTAACTCCCCGGTCCAGTTACCTGCGGCCTTGGCTTAGGCGGCATCAGGCGCAGGTAATCGCGCCTGCACCGCCCCAGACGCCGGTGGCGGCTCGCATCGTCGAGGAGGCGCTCCTCGCTCCGCTGCCTCCTTCCGTGAGACTACTGCCGCGCAGAAGGCCGCGACCGCGTCTCTGGCGATGGTCGGCGTCCGGTCGGCACCGTGTAAAGGACGACTAAGGGATATGTCATGTAAATAAGATCTATGCCAGAGAAGAAACCTCGACATAAAACCCTATGCCAACACGTCAGAGCAGCGCGGTATAGTAAGTCAATTTGTCTTTCATTATGGAGGAGTCCCAATCCCTATAGTGGTACTTATATGAGCTAAGATGTAGGCGAAATAAAGGGTAAACAATTTTATTTTTAACCCATCCCCAGACTATAAACCTTTGTCTTTAGACATTAGCTTTATTTTGTTAATATTTAATAATAATTTTGTTCATAGTTATTTGTTCTGTATGGTCATGGCTACGCATACAAAGACTATTAAGAACGAATATAAAGACGACTAAGAGGACTTTTACAACATCCACGGCCAAGAAAGAGAATACTGAATTGCATTCTTACTCCCGTCACCACATGGAAACGGCGCCACACGCCATATTTATTGTTGACGTGACAACGTCTAATAAATCGCTGAACTCTGGCTGCATGCATGTCAAACTGTCCCGTTACGCTCATTGTTCCGTTACGCTCATTATCCCGTTACGCTGACTCAATTTTGTTCATAAAAGTATGCAGTCATTTCATCAATGTTTTGTTATAACGTTGTCACGTTAAACTATCGTCCGTAATCCGACTTTATAGACAACCATGTTTTTTTTTTATTTATTTTTAACGCAATACTTTATGTGCACTTGAGGGCATCATATTAAATTCAGTGACAAATGTGTCACTATATATATAATGATAGGCTATATAATGATATAGCCTATAACTAGTGTAAGATCAAGACGCTCCTAACTGTACCTCACTTGTCTTGTTCCAATAAGTAGTTGAAGAGCTATAAGGGAACAGATGAACATACATAATATAGCCTGTCAAAACCATAACCCACCTTTGGCTTTACTGTAGTCGGGTAAAAAGAAGACTGAGCGCTATAATAAACACTTCAATAAAAATAATACTGAAATAATATTATAGCGGCAATTTCCAAGCAATTGACGTCCAAATGTCCATCAAAGTTGTACGGAACTATCAAGAATCGACACTGTGGTGTCGATACAACTATATTGAGCGGTCAATCGTAAATAATAGTTTTGTTAACTTTGTCTAACGTTGGTCAGTTTGATGTTTAGTTAAAGATATTGCACTTAATTGACTGGAGTCCTTTTCATCGCCATTATTAGGTTCCACCACTGGGTGCAACGCTCCTCCACAATGGAAAGGAAATTGACCTACAATTCCTCGTTGGTCAGACGTATTAGTATAAAGTTTAACATCGAGTTTTCCTTCTCTTACATCGATTTTATCTGCACATATTCTGTAGTCGACTTTTACGATATACACAACCAAGAGAAAAGGACACACCTTTAAAAGAAGAAAATTTATTAAATTAAAAAAGGAAACGGGACTGTTACACAATGCTGGTTAGACGTGTTGCCATAGGGTTTAGTATGGAGATTTCCTACCCTTGCATCGATTTAATCTCCATATCATATCCCTTAGTTATCATTTACGATACCCACGGATAAGGGAGGGATGGTAAATTGTACTCTTACTCCGTCACCACACGAATATAAACGGTTTCAAAAGGTATTATTAAGTTTAGTATTTTTTTTTCAGTTATATGACCAATTGAACGTTTTCAGACAACATTTCTCGACGTAAGTGCAGGATCTTGAATGAACTTCATGATGTGGTGTTTCCCGAGTGTTATAGTATCCTTCTTTAAACATGGCGTGGCCATACCTTTGGTATTGCCACAGACCTTCAGCATCACTTACCATCAGGTGTACTGCATACTCGTTTAGGCACTACCAGAGACAATAAAATATTAAAATCCTAGTATTAGATTGTAAAAATATTATGATTTTTCCATATTGGATAGGTTATTTGCAAGATGCTTACGCCTAAAAACCAGTTTAAACATTTTTGTCTACCTGGCCGATTTTGATTATATTACGGGGTATCTGTTTATATTAGGAATAACTTGAGCTATTTATCCTCTCAAAGAACCTTATGAAATGTTGTCCAGTCCGGAACTTAAAGCCGAGGCCATATCTTAAGAGATATTGCAGATTTAAAAGGCGACAGCACAGCAGCTGAAAGTTTAGGGAGAGCGGGTCGCTAGTACATAATAAAACATTTACTAATGTTACGAGCATCTTGATTATGGCGATAACCACAACTAAGAATTAATGTGCTATGTAGGATTCTATATAGCATTCTACATAACATTCTATTATACATGTGGTGACGAAGTAAGAATACAATTCATCACCCTCTCTTTTGCCCTTGGGTGTTATAAAAGCCGACTAAGGGATATATGCAGATAACATCTTTGAAAGAAAATTAATCTCGAAATAAAACCCTATTCCAACACCAGTCTGACCAGCGTGGAATAGTAGGTAAAATTTACTCCCATTGTAGAGGAAGCCCGAGCCTAACAGTAGAACGTGTACGAGCCGAGATACTGACGAGATGAGCTGTCTATGTAAGGAGTAACTTAGACTATTTTTCCTCTCAAAAATCTGTATAAATTTTTGCTCAGGACTCGAACCCGAGGCAATTTCTTAAACAGAAACAGATGCTATTATCATAACGCTGTATGATAGAATACATTTCAATAAATGTGTTCAATATCATGTTTGTTATAAACTCATATGATCAATCGTTCGTGAACAGATGTAGTGGATGCTACCATCTAGTGAGTTGTCGAGCTGTATGTGACGTCTTTGTTGTTACATATTTTATCATTTTTATTGTGATAGTTTTAATGGAGTTCGTGTGTTGATAGTAGTATATTGGGATAGTTCATTTTGATTTATGAATGTATGGATATACAAACACACGTGCGCAAATACATTGAAATACACATTATTTTTTCAGATATCTTTGAATACGAATTGATTAATATAATAAAATTTCTAATCTTTACGCGAGTATTACACATAGAACTGTTTTTACGGATTTCATCGCGTTTGTATTTGTTTTTTGATTTCCCGGCGTGTCTAACACCTTTTAATAATCAATAACATTTTAGTATTAAGCTCTCATTATATTACGTGTTTATTAGATCTGTTAGTTTTAAATCCAGCAAATCGTCATTATAGAATAATTACCATAAATTTCATGTTAAATAATTACTGACCAGCATAATTTAATTGCTTCATATTCTTTAGAATCCATTCTATTCCATCCTATGCTAAGAAATAAACAAGGAAAATTATATTAAGAGATTCATTAAGATTATTAAAATTTGAATTTGTGACAAAACTAATACAATATTAGTTTTGTCACAAATTCAATCAAAATATCAAAAACATACTTATCTCACACGCTATATTAAAGCCAATATAATCTTAATTATTGAACAATATACACGCAGGAAGTGTATTAATTCCGCTGCGGCTACTGTTGTTCAGGAAGTGGCGAGCAAAAGTTAGTAATAGTTAGGAAGTTTTAATGAAAAGTTTACCATCAGATACCAAGCTGCATCGTAGTTTTGATTAATTATAATGAATATTAGCTCGTGTGGTTACGGTTTAGAAATACAATGTTCTACCAACCCTGGCTTTTTTAAAGACCTGGTAACATTGTGGTCTTCAACTATACGTTTTCAGTGATAATTTCTCCCACGTATGTCGACGATATGAATAAACTAGGTGCTGCTGTCATTCCAGAGCGCAATGTAATGTTCTTCTTTAAGCAAGACTTAAAAAAGGGAGCCGTCGCTCAAGACGCCCGGCAGATGTGGAACATCGAAACTATTTTGTACAAGTATATATGCACAAAATAATAGAATACGACAGGAACTAATATGGCATAAGGTATTAATAAAATATTACTTTTTTTTTTCAAAAAATGATGATATTTATTCAATAAACATTTATTTTCATTAGTATACACTATAGGTTACCTATACGTAATAATTTATTTTAAGCTCACTAGATGGCGTTGTACAAAATACTAAAACAGGTTATGGTTTAGTTACACAAATGTACATATATGTATCCGGATGTATAAACAATAAATGTACCGGGTTGAGAGCCATCCGCTCGCCCATTGAGCGCGTTAAGCCGTCAAGGTCATTTGCGACTAACAGCTTTTTTTTTTTGTTCACGCTGTGGAAATGCATTTACGCACTGTCCCCCGCCAGTGACGGACGGGGGGGGGCCGTGTGGGACTCACCGACCACATCCGTGGCCGGAATACCCACTAAAACCACAGCGGCCCCTTCAGCGCTTTTACGGGGTGCCGGAGAGGTCGTCTGATGACATTCAATCCCCGACACCCCAACGCATGGCCGTCTGGCCACGTCCTGTCATTACTGTTCAGGGCGGTGGGAGTAGGTGGGCATATTGTCGCCTCCTCCTCCCGGGTCGCCGGCGACGAAGCGAGTCAGCAGACGCAAGCGCCTCGCGTTCCCGCTCCGCCACTTCCTTCCTTGATATGATGGCCTCACAAAATGAGGCCATCGACGACCAGCACCTGTCGCTGCCAAGCATCTTTGCGATAACGGTCGGCAGCGACAGGTCCGCTCCAAGTACCGCCGACAGGTCGTGGCGCTGAGACCCCCAGGCGGGGCATATCTCTAATGTGTGACGCGCATCATCAGTTGGCGCGCCACACTCATGACATCCGGGGGTCTCTTCTCTTCTAATCATATGCAGGTACTTACCGAAGACCCCGTGTCCGGTAAGCACCTGCACCATCCTAAATGTTAGGTTGCCGTGCTTCCTTGTGAGCCAGCGGTGGAGATGCGGCGCAACCGCTTCCACAGTCCCCCGCCCTGCTACGAGGGACTCCAGGTCTTCCCTCCACCGCCGGATAACCTCCCTTCGGGCCACTTCTTGTGCTCTGCCCAGTCTCCTTGCAGAGACTTGCTCGCCGTTGGCCCGCGCTATTGCACGGAGCTGGTAGACCTCCGCCAACGCCTCAGCCACAAGTGGCCAAGGCGGATCGCCTGCCAGTAGCGTCGCCGCAGTCCAAGACACTGTACGATAACCCTTGATAGTTTTCACCGCCATGACTCTCTGCGGTCGACGCAGGAGGGCCTTGTTGCGGGCGGTGAGGGACTCCGACCAGATAGGGGCACCATACAGCGCCATGGACCGCAGGATTCCAGCGTAGAGACGCCGACAGGACGTCCCAGGACCGCCAGTATTTGGCAGAAGCCTTCCCAACGCCGCGGCTGACTTGGTGAGCCTAGGGACGAGCTGGGCAAAGTGTGGCCCGAAATCCCATTTGCTATCGAGGTGCAGGCCCAGATATTTCATCTGGGCCCGCACCGGCACGGCAACCCCAGACACACTGATATGTGCTCCTCGGGGGGGACCTCGACGTGGGCCATGAAATAGGAGGGCCTCAGTTTTGTTTAGCGAGACCCTCAGACCCAGCATGCCAATCCGATCTACGACGAGTGCTACTCCCTCCTGTGCCAATCGGGCAGCCCCCTGGAAGTCAGCCCCCTGGAAGTCAGCCCTCTTCACCGTGATGAGGGTGTCGTCTGCGTAGCACATAACCCCCATCCCGAGAAGGAGCCGACCCCGCAGAAGCCAGTTGAACCAAACGTTCCACAGGACTGGACCCAGCACCGAGCCCTGTGGAACGCCGCACTCCACCCGATGGCGATGAATGCACCCGTCGCTCCCCTCCCAGAGTACGTGCCTTCCCTCAAGGTACGCCACCAACAGCCTCCGGAGGTACAAAGGCACTCCATGATACCGGAGCGCCTCCCTCAATGTCTCGTGTGGGAGGCTGTTGAAGGCGTTCTTTATGTCGAGTGAAACTGCCAGGAGAACTTCATTTTTGGCCACTACTTCGGTGGACAAGGACTTCAGAGCGGCCAGCGCATCAATTGTTGAACGGCCGCCTTTGAATCCGTATTGCCTCTCTGACAGCCCCAGCCCGACTTCCTCGAGGTGCTGGACGAGACGATCCGCCAATACTTTTTCGAACAATTTAGCCGTCTCATCCAGCAACACCAGTGGCCTGTATGCGGATGGCGAGTCAACTGGGCGACCCTACTTCGGCAGCAGACATAATTTTCCGCACTTCCATTGCTCCGGAAACTGCCCGGACCTCAAACACGCGTTGAGCAGCTCCCGTAGCTGATCCTCAAGATACTCTGCGGTGACACCGAGGACGACTCCCGGGACGCCGTCTGGACCAGGCGCCTTCCTCTTCCCGCGAAGAGGGGAGAGAGCCGTTGTCATTTCAGAGTCGGTGATGGGTGGGATTGGAGAGTCCATTTCCAGCACCGACTGAGGAGCCATTCTAGGGGGAACGTGTCCCACTGAACGGGGGAACAGCTCCCCCATTAGCCCCGACAAGAAACCCGGTTCCATCGATTCGATGATGGGGGCGCCACAAGCACGGAGCTAGTTCCGCGCTCGCTGATATGTGCGCCCCCATGGACCTCTGTCGAGGCCTGCAAGCAGCTCCTCTCGAGCCCTCTCCTTCGCCTGGCTGATGGCCAGCTGCAGAGTCTTCTTCTTTGTCTTGTACTCAGTCCGCAGCTGACCCTCTAGGATGTCGTCCCGGTTGCCCCTTTGACGGTGTCGGATGTAGGCACGCCGCGCCCGGTTAGAGGTCACCCGGAGATTCGCAATCTCGAGTGACCACCAGTATACCTGTCGACGCGGCGGCCTCCGCCGAGCTCTCGGCATCGCCGCATCGCATACTGCCTCAAGGGCACTTCTTATTTGACCAGCGAGTCCTTCCACACCAGTGGCCAGCTGTCCTGCCGCGCCCCAGCGCTGTACTATAGCAGACTCCCGGGCCATTTCCAAGTTTAATTGGCCAATGGCCCATTTTGGGAGTCTACCTCTTGATCTGCGCCGGGGCTCTTGTGGTCCCCGGGGGGCGGCGATCTCGAACCGTATGTAACGGTGGTCCGAGAGAGTCTCCACCCCTTACTCTACTCTCCAGTCACTCACTGTTGCGACTAACAGCTACACACACAACAAAAAAAAATAAACAATAAACGAGGTTAGCGAGAGGCATGACGTTAATGCTACAAGCTGTTTACTCCACACCAACGATCAGGTCCACCCTCGCTTATAGATGTTTCAAATTAAAGGGAGTTCATGATAAGCAGCAGCCTAGCTGTACTCAGTTTGGCTTACTATTAGGTGCGCTGCTTGATTATTTGCCATCATAAGCAATTATATACCTTTTTCTTTTAGGGACAGGTTAATTATCGGTCACATCCTGCCTAATTACTATTCTGTACCACTGCAGCCTCATAATCTATTCTATAGTTCTTTATTGCCATATATCAGCGGTACCGGATCCTTGTCTTCGATGGCAATGGCAGCATGCTGTCTTCTTCTTAGTCGTGACACTCTTGGCAGTGCGGTCGTGATCGTTATTAATGGTGTTGTGAAGTGACCCGTTTTATTACGCGTCTCCATTCCTCTCTTGTTGATGCTCGTTTGGAGCAATGATATAAGGGGCCGCCAATGGCCGACTTCACTTGGTCCGTCTACCGCATTGGCGACCTGCCGCGTGGTCTAGTTTTCTCGACCCGGCCCTGTACCACCAGATGTTCAATATAAGTTTTATCGCGCCGGGACACGTGAGCATGTTGTACTAAATAACTAATCCAAGCATTAAAGATGACTTCAAAAACATATACATATTTAATGGACGATGGAATATAGAATTATGTTGTTGTATTTATACCATTTTTTTTGGTGTTAGGCTACCGTCAGCGCACCCGCCGCCCGGCTCCGTCCGGGGCGACAGAGGGGCAGCATGCAGCCCCGTAACCCACCCGTTGCAGGTCGCCTTCGTCGTTGGACCGACCACCGGAGCAGGTTGACTTGTCGTCAGCGGTCAGTCCGATGGTATACCCTTTGAGGAGTACCTTCTCCTCAACCGACATCCCCCCCTCGGGGAGGACGTTGGTCTTCGTCGTGCGGTCGACCTCGCCGCGGGTGACTGAATGAATCCCCAGTCCAGTTACCCGCGGCCACGGCTAGGGTTGTATTTGTACCATAGGAGTATCCAAGGGTACCTTAAGTGATAGATATGTTAATGAGGGAGTAAGAATACAATTCCTTATTTAGCGCGCGGGCGTCGTAAAAGACGAAGGGATATTATACCTAAGTAACACCTATGCAAAAGAAGAAAACGTCGAAATGAAACCCTATACTAATATTTACCTGATGCGGGCAAGCTGCTGGAGAGGGTGTTGGCTGCCCGCATCGAGCGGCACTTCGTGAGGGTCGGGCCCGATCTGTCGGACGCCCAGTTTGGTTTTTGGAGAGGGCGTTCAACGATCGCGGCCCTACTGCGCCTGAAGGCCGTGGTAGCGGAGGCCGTCACCGGCGGAGGAGTCCTGTTGGCGGTGTCCCTGGACATCGCCAACGCCTTCAACAGTCTGCCATTCAGCTGCATCAGGGAGGGGCTGAGGTATCACGGGGTGCCCGTGTACCTCAGGCGGCTGGTGGCAGACTACTTGGAGGGGCGCAGCGTCCTCTACGTTGACCGAGTAGGGGACGTTGTGCGAACGCCCATGACGTGCGGTGTCCCGCAGGGGTCGGTTCTGGGTCCGACCCTGTGGAACATCGGCTACGACTGGGCGTTGAGAGGAAGCCTCCCACCCGGGCTGGGCGTAATTTGCTACGCCGACGATACACTCGTCACAGCCCGGGGTGGGACGCTAGAGGAGGCGGCACGCCTGGCAACTCTCGGCACCGAGGAGATTGTCAGGCGGATCGAAGCGCTGGGGTTGAGGGTAGCCCTGGAAAAGACGGAGGCCCTTTTGTTCCATGGCCTCCGTACCGCCGGGCCTCCCGCCGGCGCTTCGATCACCGTGAAGTCGGTCACCATCAGCATCCAGGCCCACATGAAGTACTTGGGCCTGGTGCTCGACGGGCATTTTTGGTTCCGGGAGCATCTCCATCGACTAGTTCCCCGGCTTGTCGGCGCGGCGTCCGCCCTTTCGCGGTTGATGCCGAATGTGGGCGGACCCAGTGCTACGTGCCGACAGCTGTACGTGGGAGTGATCCGGTCGATGGCCCTGTATGGCGCACCGGTGTGGGCGGGATCCCTGACCGTCCGTCTTAGGGCCCTCCTGTGGCGACCACAGAGAGTCATGGCGATCAGGGCCATACGGGGTTACCGCACGGTGGCGACAGAGGCAGCGTGCCTCCTGGCCGGAACTCCCCCGTGGGACCTGGAGGCGGAGATGCTCGCCGACATTTATCGGCGGGTGTCGGAGACGCGCGCCCGCGGCGGCATGGTCTCCATCAAAGAGATCACCGCCTGGCGGGTCGACGCCCGCCAAGAAGTCATTGCCCGTTGGGCAGTCCGGCTGGAGAGTCCTCGGTACGGTGTCAGGACCGTCGAGGCCCTCCGGCCGGTGCTGATGGAGTGGTTGGAGCGGACGCATGGGGTGCTTTCCTTCCGACTGGTGCAGGTGCTGACGGGGCACGGTTGCTTCGGGAAGTACCTGCACAAGATTGTCAGGAGGGAGAGCACACCGTCCTGCCATCACTGCAGTTGCGACGAGGACACGGCGCAGCACACGCTCGAGGAGTGTGCTGCATGGGAGGGGGATCGCCGTGAACTCGTCGCAATTATCGGTGCCGACCTGGCGCTGCCGACCATCGCCAGGGAGATGCTCGTCAGCGTCAGGAACTGGGACGCGGTCGCCGCCTTCTGTGAGGCCGTAATCTCATGGAAGGAGGCGGCGGATCGTGTGCGAGTAGAGCTCCTATTCGGCGACACGTTCCGCCGCCGGCGACTCGGGCGGCGCAGGCGCGAGTATCTGCGCCTAATGCCGCCCTAGCCGAGGCCGCGGGTGATTAGACCGGGGAATTGTCCGTCACCCGCAGAGAGGCTGACCGCGCGACTGCGACCGACGTTCCAAGACGTCGAGAGGTTAGGTTACCCGAAAGGGTATTCCGTCAGGCCGACCACTGACGACAAGTCACATCTGCTCCGGTGGTCGTCCCAACAACGAGGTGACGTGGGTACGGGTGGGTTATGGGCCCGCGCGCCGCCCTTTCATCGCCCCGGACGGACTGTACCGCGCGTGCGCTTACCATAGCCCACCCATAAAAAAAAAAAAATACTAATATTTACCTGCTATTATGGAGGAGGCTTCAGCCCAGATGGGCTGATGAGCTGAGATCATGATGATTGATGTGTAAGATTTAAAAAAACCAATATAACTTTTTATTATCACCAAAGCCATGTGGTGCTCATCCTCAGTGAAGACAAACTGGTCTTTATTCAGAATCTATTTCACGTACACAATATCTCGCAACAGATATCCCACCCTCGTTTTCAATATCAAGACCGTGACAAGTAGTGCATTCAATTTGAAATTTTACTTCAACGTAACAATATCTCTGATAAATCCTGTAGATTGTAGGATCAACACGACGTATGCATAGAAAAGGCAAATAATATCCTTTTCGAGTACACGGAGATGTACCGAATGGTATTGATCAATCACGTGTCTCTTTGAATTTTTGAGATTTACAATCGAATATAAAAAGACGAGTAGAATATAGAAAAACAGAATCAAATAGTTATTTATGAATATACCGGAATCGTCAGATAAAGTCAATTTTTGATAGTTTTACAACGGTATTATTTAGCTTACCCTGTTTTTGTTTTTTGGGTCAAATTTACTAATTTCACTTCCCGTTGACCAACTGACCTATAATTTGGTACACTCGTCTTTAGGCGACAATAAATTTTTATGGCTGCCAACAAGTTTCTTTCCATAATCCCGTAAATATGAGTATCTAAGGAAAGGGCTTGAGTAAAAATGCAAATCTAATATGGCTGCCAACAAAATGGTGAAGCACATGTTATTCCACAACCCCATCGATATAGATAGACCTATAAAATGAACGGTTTCGATTGAGAAACAATAGAATAACAATAAAATAATAGAATGAAAGACATTGAGTAATAAAATCAGCTAAAAAATTTAAAATAAAATTAGTAAAGAAAAAATTAAGTTAACCTTCAAGCGGTCGCGCAACGTCAAAACGAGTGTACTCGATAAAGTTTCGCTTGTAATATCGTAATTATGTTATAAACGTTTCATATTCATAATGATTTGACATTGTTTCATTATGAACAAAATAAATAAATTTATTTAGCTACCCGCGTCCTCTGCAATGCATAGATTACATTTATTTAAAATCCGCGTATACGTCGAAAGCACGCCCCACGCTTATAGTCGAAAAGGTACGCTACTGTCAATGTGGCATATCATATTTTGAAATATAAATAAATGTCCCACTGTTGAGCTCGAGCTTCCTCAGCGAAAAGGGAAATTGACCTTACTATACCACGCTGGTCAGACATGTTGAAATAGGGTATTCTTTCGAGTTTTCTTTCTCTTGCACAGATGTTAGATGCTTATTATATCCCTTAGCCCTTTTTTACGACATCCACGGGCAAGATAGGGAGTGGTGAATTGTATTTTTACTCCGTCACCACACGGAACCAAATTAGAATGCAATAGTATTAGTTTCATTTTTCAAATGATCCGTCGATCACTAACTCAGTATAAGATACCTACCTGCGTAACATAGAATTTAAAAAAATGCTACAATGTCTTTTTTTTTTTGGTCGTGGGTTGTGGTCGGCGCGCTCCTCGCACCACTCCGTCCGGGGCGATAGAGGGGCGTAAGCACGCACACCCCCCTCGGGGAGGACGTCGGTCTTTCCTCACGTGGTCGGCCTCTCGGCGGGTGACGGACTAATTCCCCGATCACGTCACCCGCGGCCGATCACGTCACCCGAAAATGCTACAATAGAGAACATTTCAGAAAAAAAAGTACATAAGAGATAATTTGATCTAACCAAGCAGTAGTTGCAACACATAAAAAATCAAAGAAGTTACCAGCCTTTGAATTTATTAGAGAGTCCGTGTTTTATCCCTTTCTCACACAGCGGTGTTTATTTAGGGCAACCGCAGATTAGTACAGAAATTGCAATATTGACGTCTTATTGTATTTTGTATTCTTCTCTCAGTCTATCAAAATTGAAATGCTTATTGGAATTGGAATGCTTGCTTGTAGCTCAACACGAAATTAAATATTACCCTTATATAAATCATTTAAAGGTTTTATTTTAGACTAGTCTTATATTTACCGTGTCATATAAACTAAGAACATAAGAGAAATAACATAAGAATACAATTCACCACCTACTTTCTTACCCGTGGGTATCGCAAACGACTAAGGGATTATAAATATGCAGATATAAACTATGCAAGAGACGGAAAACTTGAAATATTACCCTATATCCCGACCCTGACCAGCGTGGTTATAGTAGGTCAATTTCCCTTCTATTGCAGAGGAGGCTCGAGCCCAGTTGGACGTATACGAGCTATAATGATGATAGGGATTCTTATATAGTAATATTATATGTATATATACATAGACTATTCTAAGATCTGGAGTTGTGTGGTGATGGCTACGAATACTACACCCTTACATTGCTCGTGAGTGTCGTAAAAAGGACTAAGAAGATAAAAAAGACTGAGGTCAATGTAAATCTGATAAAAATTATATTACCACGGGTAGACTACTACGATCATTTCTCCCACGTACGTGCAGGCTCTAGAATGAACTATCTGCTGCTGTGTTTCTCGAGCGCTATGACATGTCCTTCTTTAAACGAGGTTTAAGAAGAGTAATTACTTCACGGTAGGTAACGGCCTGGCTGTGCCCCTGGTATTGCAAAGGTCCATGTGCGGCAGTATCACTTACCATCAGGTGTGCTGCCTGCTCGGTTGGCACTATCGGCAATAAAAAAAACTTATAATGCGCCCGGATTTTTTTTATTGTAAACGGCGACAAACGAGAAAACAGTACATCTTGCCAGTACAACATGCCTTTGGTATCATCTAAGCTCATTGCACGCATTTACACTCCCTTCACTGTCTTCACGGTAGGCAGCGCCCTAGCAAAGATCCATGAGCGGCAGCAACACTTACCATCAAGAGTACTGTTTGCTCATTTGTCACCGTTTGCAATAGAAAAGCCTCTAAACTATTTTTAGGTGATAAATATTTAGATTAATATTTCACTTTAATATTCGGCTGCGATTTGATTTGATGATGGCGACACACGAGATACGAACTTTCCCGAAGTTACTTATCGCGACATCGCGAAAATCTGCTGAAACCAAACTGGTTCTGAAATTATTTTTTTTTTTGCCAAAACTTGCCAAAGCCGACCCTTCGATCGGTCACTATCTGCTATCACTATTTGCTGAACCTACTAAAACTGAATCCCAACAGTGCAACGTATATCAGCCGAAATGATGTGTATAAAATTGTCACAGAAATATCGTTAGCCGATCTCCACAATTCTTCCAACTGTCCCAACATTACAATATTATAAATTTTACAAATGTTCGCGGTTCCCGTAATTGAACATGAATAATTTATATCCATTCATTCATTTGTCGTGCAAGATAAATTGATTCTCATTGTATTAAACATTCCTTTGGTATTCAGGTGGATAGGGACTTACAATTCTGTATTTCGCAATATTGAGTTTATCTTTAAATATAAGTCATGTATAAACTAGCAATATATTAGAACTAACAGTGTGATGACGAAGTAAGAATACAATTCATCACTCCCTATCTTACCCGTGGGTATCGTAAAATGTGAGCAAGGGATATAATGGGCATATAACATCTATACAAGAGAAGTATAGTAGGTGAATTTTCCTGTTATAATGGAGGAGGCTCGAGCCCAGAAGTGGGACATATATGAGCTGTAATGATGATAATGAATTAGCTTCGGACTGATCATCCACAGTTCGTGCATTTATTGGAAATAATTTATTATTTCTTTGTGCTGACGGAGTAAGAATGCCTTGCACCACCCCTCTACCTTGCCTATGAGTATCGTAAAGAGGATTAAAGGGTACAATAACATATAACATCTATGCAAGAGAAGGAAAACCATAAATCATCATATTTTGCAAAATTGAGACATATTTCAGCCAAATGAAAATCTATCAAGCTTAAATATTATTCTGATATATAAACTGTACATAGTAGTAGTACCCAGTTTTATTATTATGTATTTAGTAGTTTATGCGCATAATCTAAAGTTAAAAAAAAACGACTTCAATAAGACTTATATGGTTAGTTCGTGGATCCCATTATTATAACTAGACTAAATTAAAAAGGGACAACATGGAAAGCACCAACTTTCAAATAAAAAAAGAAACATCAGAATCGATTCACCCAGTCGAAAGTTCTGAGGTAGACAACATAATAACATGCAATCGAATTGAAAACCTTCTGTTTTGAAATATGTTTAAAAATTTAAACAAACATCTAAAAATACTTAAAACTTTTATGTTTATAATATTCATAAAGTTATTACAATAGCAAAGCTTGAATTGAATATTTGAATAAATAAGCAAGTTTATTTGACCTATTTCATTCTTGTTGCAGTTAAAATGAAATTGTTTGCATTTTCTTGGTTTACAGTAACGATGCTAGACTGATTTTGTCGGTATTGCGTCTGATTTTAAATTCTCTCTATAATAATATATACTGAGAATAGAAATAAAATTATTTTTATAGTGTAATATTTACATTTTTATTATATTTATACAATTTCAGTTTTTATTTTTGACAACCTGTGTGGTTATGGCTACGAATACTGCCAACCTTTACATTGCTCGTGGGTGTCGTAAAAGACGACCAAGAGCGTTTTATAGTTCTGGGCTAACTCCATTATATGCTGCAAAGTTAACAATTATATTCCCAAGAAGGGTTGACGTCCGGCAGGCGGCTGGTTATAAAACTATTGCTAACAACTTTTCCATTTTTTTTTATTGCCGGACGTGGCAAGCGAGCAGGCAGCACACCTGATGGTAAGTGATACTGCCGCACATGGACCTTTGCAATACCAGGGGCACAGCCAGGCCGTTGTCTACATTGAAGTAAATACTCTTCTTAAACCTTGTTTAAAGAAGAACATATCATAGCGCTCAGGAAACACAGCAGCAGGTAGTTCATTTCAGAGCCTGCACAGTGCACGTACGTGGGAGAAATGATCGCTGGAAACGGACAGTTGAAGACCATATTGTTTCCAGGTGAAATGGATGAACCCTGCTGCGGTGTCGAGTGGTACGTTGGTAAAACGGTCGCGGTGGTACCAAGTCAAATAATTCCTCGGAGCACTCCCCGTGAAAGAGTCGGTAGAGTACACAGAGTGACCCAATGTCTCTCCGCCGCTCCAGCGACTATATGTATATGATAGAATAGTAATGTGTTGACCTCAAGTAATTGGGATAAAAGATGATGAGATTTTCTTTTTGATAATGAAATTATCAATATTGTTAGCGCAAATGCCCAATAATACATAGAGTAAAGAAGCAGGTACACTTGTTTCACTTTCAAAGAAAACTAATGATTTAATGAAATCTTTTAATAATATAGACATTTTTTCAACAGTATATACTCTGGTCAAACTGTCAGACAGAGAGGGCAATAAGGTCCCATAATCTTTCTTAGTAACCACCTCTGACAATAAAATAGGCCACAGGCATTACATACCTTGATTTCCTTTACTTTGATTATCAGTATAACTATGTATTAGAACTACATATATTCCCTTCGTCGTCCCGGAATGAGCTGGATAGCGGGTGCGCTGACCATTGCCCACCTCAAAAAAAAAATGCCCGTATACGCCCATAAATAGGCTTGAGCCTTCTCAATAGCAGGGAAGTTGGCCTACTATGCCGGACAAATGGATTGGCATAGATTTTTATGTCAAGTTTATTCTCTTGCATAGCCTACAGCATATTATATCCCTCACTCGTTTTTTGAAAAATCGTTGGAGCCGTTTCCGAGGTCCTGAATATATATATATATATATATATATATATATATATATATATATATATATATATATATATATATATACAAGAATTGCTCGTTTAAAGATATAAGATATCCCATTACTAAGGGGATAGGGAAAACTTTATCACGATATAAATGTAAATAATAATAAAATACAATGTATTTTAACGAATAATATCGCAAAAATGTTTCATTGTTACCCTAAGGATACCTAAGATATACCGATTCTATCGCAATGCACCACTGAATACTCAAAAACATTATCGTTGAAGGAAAACCTTTATTTATTTTATGTCGAACGCGGTATAACTTCTCGACTCTATTTCGTTTATATTTCTGTCTATTGAATCGGTAAAAACATTTGAAGAGGAAAATTGGCAGAAAATATTATAAGATTCAGTAGGGTTCCGTCTAAAGACTATTATTATTTTGCAAAATGTTCTGAAGTGAAATTTTAATTAATTTAATAATTATGTTTTTAATATGTTATATAATTACATATATCCGTGCGTTGACGAAATAAAAATACAATGCAACACTGCCTTATCTTGCCCATGGATGTCGAAAAAAAAACGACTAAGTGATGTAATACGCATATAACATTTACGCAAAAGAAGAAAAACTCGAAATAAATCTGTATACCAACCTGTCTGACCAGCATGTAGTATAGTAGCATATAGTAAGGTCAATTTCTCTCGTATTAGGGAAGAGGCTCGAGCTCAACAGTGGGACATTTATGAGCTAAAGTGACGATGATGGTGATGAAATATTTTTTTTTAAATAGACTGTACCCTAAAACTAGTAAGAGCCTCTGAGTATATGGAGATGTGTCGTAAGCCGTTTTTGTTTACTAATAAAGTGGCTCATATTAAATTTCGTATCGAAGCCTCTATTTCGTTCCGCGTCAGATATATATTTGAAAGTGCTCTTACGTGTTTTGACGGTAATATCCGTTTATTTTTACAAGATTTTTACTTCTGTCTACTTAAATGTGTAGGAATAGTTAGACAAAGTTTTCGCATTTCGTAGATAATACGATTTGTGATTGTTTTTTGGTGTGGCGAGCAAAATTGCCCAAAGTATTGGCTCCAATGTTATATTATTTAACTAAAGGAGAATACCCAAAATCAGGCCCTTTTCAGTTGGCAATGGGCCTAAACCAAATACTATCCTAAATTCATATCTTATTTTTATACTTTCTCAGAATTAATTTTAGGGTAACTTATACCCCAGCATTAAAAATAATAATTAAAAGTCATACAAATGAACTTAGGTTTGTGATTTGTAAAAATCGGAGTGACACATGTGTGTTGCCAGGTCAAGCCAAAATAATTTATCAAAATATATCGATTCATTCTTATCGATTATGAAAGTGAAATTAGACGAATTATTTTAGTCAAAAACTAACATATATTTATGGCTGTATCTCACCTTTTTATTTTTAGTTTTTACAGATTGTATTTTAATGAAAATAGCATTGGCGGCAATAATTATAAAACACACAACACGTTTAATTAATCATCATCATCATCCAGCCTATCGCTGTCCACGTATAGGATGGATGTAGACCTGCCTTATGTTTCTTTACAAAGTGTGGTCCTGTGCCGCTTGCATCCAACGATGCCCAGCAATTTTCACCAGGTCGCCAGTCTACCTAATTCATCCTACACTACACTATACTGTCCGTAGTCGCTGAGGTGAGGGTACCTGAAAGGGTATTCCGTCGGGCCGACCACTGACGACAAGTCACATCTGCTCCGGTGGTCGGCCCAACAACGAGGTGACGTGGGTACGGGTGGGTTATGGGCCCGCGCGCCGTCCTGTCATCGCCCCGGATGGACTGGACCGCGCGTGCGCTTACCATAGCCCACCCATAAAAAAAAAATAAAAAAAAAAAAAAAAAAAACTGTCCGTAGTCGCTACAAGAAAGCCTTTCTTTCCCAGCGGTTGTCAGTTTGTCGAGCAATGTGGCCTGGCCAATGCCACTTTAACGTGCTATATCGGTCATGCCCGTTCTTCTATGGAGTTATGTATTTCGGATTCTATCCCGCAGAGAAATCCCAAACATAGCCTGCTCTCGCGACTTTAAACTTAGTTTTGAAATTTACATTTAGGGAACACGTTTCCGTGTCGTAAGTCTTTCAGTCACTGAGGTATGTTGAATAAGAAGATCTTCTTAAGTTTTTCGAACGCTGCCCAGTCAAGTTGGTTTTGTCGGTGAACCTCTTTCTTGAAATGGAATCTACCTGTTTATCCTAGGTGTATTCCTAACGAATTATCGTTACCTAGGACAAACAGGTAGATAAGATCATTAGATCGACAACTTCGAGTCGCACTAGGACCGGTACTAAAATGACTGGGCATTTGACATGACTTTCGTCTTACCTATGTCCATTCGTAAACGCTCTAGTTGGGATACTCCGCTGACATCGTTGAGCTAAGGTTGTTGAATAAAAATAATATAAGGAATAGCTGCAAAATGTGTTTTATTTCATGTTAAATCGAATTTTGCAGTTATAAAAATTACAAAAGTAATGTTTATTTTTTAAATTACAAGTAATACACAAATAATATGAAACATGATACCCAAACTTAATATATTTTAATTTACTTTTGAAATTGCGTATCGATTATTCGATTAAAAAAAAATTAAAGGTAATTATTTCTGGTAACACAGAACACTATGGCGCCGTTTCGTTTATGATTTCATTGATTTCGTATTTACGATTTACGTCGAGCAGAATGGAAGGATAGAAACAGACAAAACTATTCCGCAAATTTATTTTAGGATTTTATCTTATGTTATTTTAATTTTTTTATAGTTTCTATGAAATAAATTCCATATAGCTATTGTAGACAAGTAGTGTTATTACATTTAAAACTTTTTTATAATTTAATACAGTAATTTCTCAATTTTTATACAAGGGGAAAATATTAAAAAGCGACGCAATATTTTTCTGAGTATAGACAGTAGGTAATGCTATGTACCCATTTAGGCATTTTTTTTTTCAGATTTAATCTAAGTCATTTACGATGGTTAGCATTAGGATCTTACCAATTAATACAGGCGATATCCTTTATATTGAGAATATAAGTGTAATTATATTTACCGTATAGAAATATGTGACGAAATGGAAGTGGATTTCCCCTTAATATTAGGTTAAAAAAAAAAATTAATTAGGGCGAGAATCAAAACGCGATATGTCAATAATATAGAACAAATTATTTTTATTTGCTTGTAAGGGTTTAAATAGGGCAAATCCTCTCGATTTCAATAATTACTTATTATTGTATTTGTCTTGTTGGAAATGGAACGGTAGGGCGCTGCGCACACACAATGACAGTATTATGGTACCTACTTGAGGTGAGGCCCTGTTAATCACGTACATAAATGCGCCAGCTCAATTCTTAGACAATATACTTATTACGTAAACTGTTCTTAAGTATGAAATGTTGATTTTACTACTCCTGGTATTCAGTTAGTAGTATATTGTAGTTGTTGCTGAAGGCAAACCCTTCCGTAAAATTATAACTTTCTATGACCATATACCTAAATCACATTCATAAAACCTCAGTTGATAGGCCACACCTATAATTATCACACAGAACCATATCTTAAGCTTATGTTAAAAGCATTAGCTACATTATTACTTTTGTAAGCGTATTGAATAAAGATAATACCTTAGAATAATAACGTATAGAAGGTAAGTTCACGCACAAAAAGTGAGGCATTTCAATTGGAGCCTAATGGAGCTTATGCCGGAACCGTTCCGTAATGTACAAGTCATTGTACTTCACGTACGTACGCAACTCTTAAAAAATAACTTGATAATTATGACGGTTTCTGCATTCAAATGGTGTTACAACACGTTTGAAAAACTTAAAAAGGTTTTTAATATTACTTTTAAAATTATTTCGACGATTTATGTTAATAAAAACAAAATTTGATTTCATAATTTGTATAGTGGTTTGCGTGTAACGTCTGCGCGCCATTAGTATTTTTAGATTCAAATTTTGAAAGTTCGAAGTATTGACACTATCCTTCTATATGTTATTATTCTAAGGATAATACCTACTTATATTTTCATTTGACGTATTTTCTAACCTCAAAACAGTTCACTAAAAATAAGATTCCGCTTAAACCTGGGTACAAAAATGAAAACTAATTACTAAATATAAAACTAGAATAATTATCCTACAACATAGATAAGAAATTATAAAGGCCCATTGACTTTCATATTGAAACTAACTCTCGAACAAAATGGGCATTCTCCTTTGTATATAATATCTATGCAAGGAAAAGGTAAACTTGAAATTAAACCTTATACCAATATGTCTGATCAGAATGGTATATTAGGTCAATTTTCTTCCTATTGAGGAGGAGACTTAGGCCCAGAAATGGGACGTGTTTGAATTCTGAAAAGTATTCCAAACGTCGGTAATCAAATACAAACGCTATAATATCTGTAATAGTAATTCTCACTGATAGATCAATTCGTCTTCAAAGTGGAAGGGATTTCTTTTTAATTGCTAACGGTGGCAAACAAGCAAACAGTAGACCTGATGGTAAGTGTTGCTGCCGCTCATGGACCCTCGCTAGGCCACAGTCTACCGTGAAGAAAGTGAAGGGAATTTGAATGTGTGCAATGAAGTTCGGTAAAATTAAAGGCATCACCGAAACCCACCACACGCAAACACCCTCAGAAAATTGGGAGATTGACTTACTATACAATACTGGTGCAAACGGGTATACAGAGTTAATTTCAGATTTTTCTTCTCTTACAATGATCTTATTTGCTTGAGACGTTTATGTTCACCTACGGAAAAGGAAAGGGTGGCGTCAATTGTATTCTACACATAAGACCACAATTACCATTCATTACTTTAATTTTTCCTTAATTTACATTCAAAATTTCACTCGCTTCAGTGTCACTACTCCTCAGGAATATGTCTTTTTTTTGCCACTTTTCACAAATTTTAATTTGGATTCAACGTGCAGATAAATTCGACGTCTATATCAGTTCCTTTAATAAATCTTGATAAGATCTCATCAACGGGATTGTGGTTTTACGCCTGTGAATCGATTTACTAGTAACGGTTTCTCGGAATTAAACGAAGAAATAAATAGCTAACCTTTGGTGCGGATATTTATGGATCGAGGTCCTATAAATATTTCACTAGTGTAATAGAAGTAATAAGATCTAAGTTGGGCCCCTTTTTTGATTAAAACGCCTACGATGTTGCCTTAAAACTTATAAAGTGTTATTTAAGAACGTAATCTTACTCTATATATAGGAAAAAGAAAATAAAATACCACAAGGGTTTTAAAAACCCCGCTTTAAAAGCAATAATATAACCAGTGTATATAACCAGCGCTGAAATATGGCATTAAAACGTAGTCTCTAAATGTCGGTCTCTTAAAAAGTCTCAGAAGTTGCTCAGCATGCTATGGCAAGGGCTATGCTTAGTATTTCTTTACTTTATAAAATCGTAATACGGACAAAAATACAATTCACCATCCCCTCTCTTGCCTGTGGGTATACTAAAGGAGGACTGAGGAATACAATAAGTATATGAGATCTGTGCAAGAGATATAGACTGTGTATCTATACTATTACTAGCGTACCCAGCCCGCTTCGCCGGGCTAGATTTTGCTTTATTTTATTTAAACAATAAACTTACATCATTAAATATTTAATTTAACTCTCACAATCATCTATACCAATAAATAAAATTGGAGTGTCTGTTTGTAATGTCAAAATAATAGGCTTTTTTCATGGTCACACGGTTATTTACACGACACCTATGCCTAAAATAGCAATTAAAAAAATTTTGTCTGTCTGTCTGTCTGTTTGTTCCGGGTAATATTCAAAACGGCTGGACCGATTTCAAAAATTCTTTCACCAATGGAAAGCTATAATATCAGGGCGTAAACTAGGCTATATTTTATCCCGGTATTCCCACGGGAACGGGAACTACGCGGGTAAAACGACTATAACCTATAACCGAAGCGAAGCGAGGGCGGATTGCTAGTAGTAAATAAAAGCTGTATTTGACAGTTCAAAAAGAGGAGTGCTCTGATCGTCACCAAACTTTACAGGATTACTCGCCAAGTCAATCTGGAGATTCCCTGAAAGTTTAATTGAAATCAGTCCAGCCGTTTCGGAGCCTATATGGAACATATCCACACACTTTCTCTTTTATATATACATATAGATATAAAACTGAAGAGTTTGTTTCTTTGAACGCGCTAATCTCAGGTACTACTGGTCCGATTTGAAAAATTATTTCAGTGTTAAATAGCCCATTTATTGAAGAAGGCTATAAGCCGTATTAACAGGAGTGGAGCACCAATGAAGAATGTTTCAAAATGGGGTATTTTTCCTTTTGAGAGCTCCTGCTGCGTAAACGGCAAAATTTTCAGAAAAATTATGTGTGACAGGATCGTATTATTAAAAAATATTTTCCCCTGCGTAAACAAAGTCTTAGGACTAAGCGTTAGCCCAAAGTATCTATACCAGGCGGACAAAGTCGCGAGCAAAAGCTAGTGTACATATATATAGCGTGGCGTTTCGTCGCCACGGGCTGTTACGCCACGACAATAATCAGGTTTACCCTCGCATATTCCGTCATATAGCGTGACGGCGTATCGCCACGAGCTGTTTACGCCACGCCAAGGTTCACCCTCGCCTATTATTTCACATCAAATATTCATCAATTATTTTCTTCCTGTGTTCTCCATTATTTTAAGCGTTAGAAATGTTGACAAACTCTCCGATGTTTTACTCTGTATCTGACATATTTAAATCATGGGTTCAACTCGAAAATTAATTCTGCACAATCTGTAAACTTTTTGCCAATTACAGAGATGAAAACAACATTTCATTACGTGTATTAATTAAAATCGTATTCGTAAATGCTTTTAAAATGAGGTTTGTTCAGATCAAAAGCGAGGATATTAAAGCATAATGAAAAGATCAAATATATTCTAATGAGTTATTTTTATTCAAATAAATTTACAACAGAATATATTACTGTTCACGTAAGCTTTTTAATAAAGAAAAATAATACTCAATAATTGAAAAAATAAAAATTTTGAAAAACACAAACTAAAATAATACAAAAAAAAGTATCACGTTCTCTTCAACAGGAATTATTAATTAATTGTCATTTAACAACTGTACCGACATGCATGAAGCACCTAATCGAGTACTCATACGCCATTCCATAACTTTGGAAAAGAGTTGATACTATTACACTTTTTTTTTATGGGTAGGCTATGGTAAGCGCACGCGCGGTCCATTCCGTACGGGGCGACGAAAGGTCGGCGCGCGGGCCCATAAGCCACCCGTACCCACGTCACCTCGTTGTTGGGCCGACTACCGGAGCAGAGTGACTTGTCGTCAGTGATCGGCCCGTCGGAATACCCTTTCAGGTATCCTCACCTCTCGACGTCCTGGGACGTCGGTCGCCGTCGCGCGGTTAGCCTCTCTGTGGGTGACGGACAATTCCCCGGTCCGATCACCCGCAGCCTCGGCTAGGGCGGGATTAGGCGCAGATAAGATACAATTACACTGCTGCACTGATATAAAACATAGCAAGAAACCCTACCGCAAGGAAACTGGCTTTCAAAGGAAAAAAAACGCATCAAAATCGGTCCATCCGTTTGAGAGATACGATGCCACATATGGAGACACACACAGATAGACAGACAGATATCGACGTAAAACTGATAACCTGCAAAAAATTTACTTCATCATCTCATCATCTCAGCCCATATACGTCCTACTGTTGGGCTCGGGCCTCCTCCATAATGGAAGGGTCTTAGGGACTTACTATACCACGCTGGTCAGACGTGTTGGTATAGGGTTCTATTTCGAGTTTTCCTTCTCTTGCATAGACGTTATATGCGTTTTATATCACTTAGTCGTCTCGTACGATCACCCACGGGTAAGATAGGGTGGTGGTGGTGGGTGGTGGTGAATTGTATTCTTACTCCGTCACCACACGGACTAAAATATTTACTTATTGAAACTAATATATTGAATCCAAACACGACATGTCTGCTGCAAGTTTTCGAGGAGTTGGGTTCTCTGAAAACCATCCAGGTTGTAGTACCAGCTCAACGTGACCGTATTGCAAGATCATAACCTGCAAGGTACCTACTCATTGAAACTACTCCACTGAACCCAAAAACACGATACGTCTGCTGTGAGATTTCGAAGATTTGAGCCTCTGGAGACCATTCTCGTTGCAGCTTCAGGTCGCAGTTATGTAATTATATGCCATCACATCACTGGGGAAAAGAGCTGATACACTGATCGAACGATATTACCCAAACATAGCTAAGAACCACCGGCAGGAAACTGGTTTTCAAGTAAACAAAATCGCATGGAAATCCGTCCATCCGTTTGAGGGCTAAGATACACATACACACACAGACAGAAAGACATCGACGTCAACCATATAACACCCCTCTTTTTCCGTCGGGGGTTAAAAATAGCGTACCATCTTCAATATGACAGAAGTAAAAAATTCATCAAAGCGAAGTAAATAATATGAAATACATTTTTTTCTGTATTCATAAAGTAATAAACATTTAAAATATATAATAATTGTCATTGTGATTCTGTTTTTATCCCAAAAACTTTGATGTTCCCCCTGAATTGTGTATATTGCAAGAACAAGCAAACTTATAGGTTTATAACAGTACTAGTTTTGGCTTTGGCCGTAACTCGTTCGCTTAGAATATGAAAAAGGTTCTATTAGGATTTTCATTGGTTTTTTACATTAATAATTTTGTTGAAGTATATCAATTATTATGCTTAAATATTTGAATACTTATAAAATATAATAATCTTGATTTCAATGGTAGGATTTCTAAGTTAAATAAACATGAAATCAAATAAAATTTTGTTATAATTTATTAACTAAATTTCAATAAAATACGAAACACGTATTGCAACTATTCTATAACAGAAATTTGATGCAAAATTTGAGGTTGATTGTACGAAGAAATCAATTACGTTGTCTTATATAAAATTTCCTTCTTTTCACCTCCTTAGGGACAGAATTTCGTCTCCTCCAGGCCAACCTCAACCACACCGCCGGTGCGCAGGACGTGTTCCTGCAAGCCATGGCGGAGTGGTTGATAGGAGTAGCCGTAGCCGCGGAGCCGTACGTGGTGCCCGACCGGCCTAACTGGTTGGGTAGCACCGATGGCACCGTGGCAATCGTCGCCTCCACGTCGTGGCCTTCGTCGCCTCTGACCCTTAGGGACAGGGGCGTCGGATACGTCGCGGCGGACTGGGGGGAGATTACGCTCCTCGGAGTCTATCTCTCCCCTAACTGGAGTGTGACCGATTTCGAGGCCTCCCTCACCATCATGGAGGCCTCGTTACGGCGAATGGCATCGCGCCAGGTCTTCGTCTTGGGGGACTTCAACGCCAAGTCCGTGGCGTGGGGGTCTCCCCGGACGAACGACCGAGGACGGGCGATCGAGGAGTGGGCGGCGGCACTGGGCCGCTGTTTGCTGAACAGGGGCTCGGTGCATACGTGCGTGCGACAACGGGGCGGGTCGATAGTGGACCTTTCGTTCGCTAGCCCCGAGGTCGCCGCACGCGTGGGGAGCTGGCGCGTCGTGGAGGAGGTGGAGACCTTGTCGGACCACCGGTATATCCGGATGGAGGTCTCCCCGGTAATCCCGACGCCCAGCAGGGGTCACGGGGCGGATGGACGTCCTGCGTTCCCGCGATGGGCTGTGGGTCGCTTAGACCGGGACCAGCTGGCGGAGACAGCTATCGTTTACTCGTGGCTGTCCTCTGCCAACCAGTCGGACGGGGTGGACGCCGAGGCTGGCCGCATCCGCAGTGCGTTGACGCAGATCTGCGATGCGGCCATGCCCCGGGTACGGCGTCCGCCCCCGAGGAGGGCGGTCCACTGGTGGTCCCGGGAGCTGGCGGATCTCCGGGCCGCGTGCATTCGCGCCCGGAGGGCCTACACCCGCAGCCGGCGGCGCCAACGCGACGCGGAGCGGGAGGCCTTGCTGTATGAGGGCTACCGCAATGCGCGGTCGGCCTTCAGGCTGGCCGTCCGCTCCGCCAAGGACGTCAGTCGGCAGGAGATGCTGGACGGTCTCGATCGTGACCCCTGGGGACGCCCCTATCGCGCGGTGCTGAATAAGCTCCGCGCGCGGGGCCTTCCCCTCACCGAGACTCTCCAGCCCAGCCTTCTCACCCGGGTCGTCGAGGACCTGTTCCCGCGGCGGGCGGAACACACGCCCCCGGTCATGGCTCCGCCAGACACTGACCGGGAGGCCGACGACGACAGTGTTCCGCCCATCACGGAACCCGAGATGGGAGTGGCGGTGGCGCGCATGTGCGCAAAGTCCACCGCCCCCGGGCCCGACGGTGTTCCTAACCGCGTGTTGGGCCTGGTCCTCGACCACCTGGGTCCCCGCCTCAGGGAGCTGTTCGACGCGTGTTTAGCGTCCGGACGGTTCCCTGGGTGCTGGAAGGAGGGAAGGCTGGTGCTCCTGCCGAAGCCGGGACGGTCTCCGGGGTCGCCTTCGGCCTATCGTGCTGCTCGATGACACGGGCAAGCTACTGGAGAGGGTGGTAGCTGCCCGCATCGAGCGGCACCTCGTCGGCACGGGGCCCGATCTGTCGGACGCCCAGTTTGGGTTTAGGAGGGGTCGTTCGACGATCGCGGCTCTGTTGCGCCTGAGGGCCGTGGCGACTGAGGCCGTCACCGGTGGGGGAGTGCTGTTGGCGGTGTCCCTAGACATCGCCAACGCATTCAATAGTCTGCCATTCAGCTGCATCAGGGAGGCGCTCCGGTATCACGGAGTGCCAGCTTACCTGAGGCGGCTAGTGGCAGACTATTTGGTGGGGCGCAGCGTCCTCTGTACCAACCGAGCAGGGGACGTTGTGCGAACGCCCATGACGTGCGGTGTCCCACAGGGGTCGGTCCTCGGACCCACCCTGTGGAACATCGGCTACGACTGGGCGTTGCGGGGGAGCCTCCCGCCCGGGCTGGGCGTGATTTGTTACGCCGACGACACGCTCGTCACAGCCCGCGGTGGGACGCTAGAAGAGGCGGTAAGCCTGACGACCTATGGCACCGAAGAGGTCGTCAGGCGGATCGAGGCGCTGGGGTTGAGGGTCGCCCTGGACAAGACGGAGGCCCTCTTGTTCCATGGGCGCCTTATGAGCCCTCCCATCGGCGTCTCGATCACCGTCCGATCGGTTGACATCAGCATCCGGGCCCATATGAGGTACTTGGGCCTGGTGCTCGACGGGCAATGGTGGTTCCGGGAGCATTTCCGCAGGCTCGCTCCGCGGCTCGTCGGCGCGGCGTCCGCCCTATCGTGGCTTATGCCGAACGTGGGCGGACCGAGCGCTACGTGCCGACGGCTGTACACGGGGGTCATCCGGTCGATGGCCCTGTACGGCGCACCGGTGTGGGCGGGGTCCTTGACCGTCCGACTTAGGGCCCTTCTGTGGCGACCACAGAGGGTCATGGCGGTCAGGGCCATCCGCGGATACCGCACGGTGGCGACGGAGGCAGCGTGCCTATTGGCCGGGACTCCCCCGTGGGACCTGGAGGCGGAAATGCTCGCCGAGTTGTATCGGCGGGTGTCGGGGGTGCGCGGGGAGGGCGGTGTGATCTCGTTAAGGGATCTCACCGCCTGGCGCGTCGACGCCCGCCGAGACGTCATTGCCCGTTGGGCAGTCCGGCTGGAGAGGCCTCGGTTAGGGGTGCGAACCGTGGAGGCCTTCCGGCCGGTGCTGATGCAGTGGTTGGAAAGGCGGCACGGGGTGCTCTCCTTCCGACTAGTGCAGGTGTTGACGGGGCACGGGAGCTTTGCCATTTGGCAATAGCAATACCTGCACAGGGTCGTAAGGAGGGAGAGTACACCGTCCTGCCACCACTGCGATTGCGACGAGGACACGGCGCGCCACACGCTCGAGGCCTGCGCGGCTTGGGCAGTGCAGCGCCGTGAACTCGTCGCAATCATCGGTGCCGATCTGACGCTGCCGGCCATCGCTAGGGCGATGGTCGACAGCGTCAGGAACTGGGACGCGGTCGCAGCCTTCTGCGAGACAGTGATCTCGCAGAAGGAGGCGGCGGATCGTCTGCGCGTGGAGCGCAGCCTCGATGAGGAGATCCGCCGCCGGCGACTGGGGCGGCGCAGGCGCAACTATCTGCGCCTCATGCCGCCCTAGCCGAGGCCGCGGGTGACGTAACCGGGGATTAGTTCGTCACCCGCCGAGAGGCCGACCTAGTGAGGAAAGACCGACGTCCTCCCCGAGGGGGGGACGTCGGTCGATGGGAGGGTACCCCGCGTAGGGGGTATTCCGTCGGGCCGACCACTAACGACAAGTAAACCTGCTCCGGTGGTCGGCCCAATGACGAAGGCGAGGTGGTTTTCGGGTGGGTTGCGGGAGTTGCGTGCTTAAGCCCCTCTGTCGCCCCGGACGGAGTGGTGCGGAGGCGCGCCGACCGCGACCCACCCAAAAAAAAAAAAAAAAAAAAAAAAGGGACAGAATTTCGGATAATCCTCTCTTATCGCATGCCTACGTTATACAAAAAATACACTCTCCAAGTTTAATTTCTCTATAATCATCGGTTTAGGCTCTGTGTTGATTCGTCAGTCAGTGATTCAGAATAAAGCATTTTATATGTATAAACGAGATTTAGCTCGCGACTTCGTCCGCGTAAAAGTCATGCATGATAGGGATTAACATAGATAGCTGTGCATGATGTTCAAGGTTCTATAGGTCAGTCTTGTTGCTGGATGATATGGACAAGCTAGTATAGAGAATACTGACTGCCGCATCACACATTCTCCTTAAGCGAGAATACAGATTTAAGACAATAAAGCTCTTACAAATTTAAATGCTATCATAGTTGAATCTTGATTTATATTGTTAAACTCTGATATACAACGAATCCTGACTACCGCATCACTCATCCTTCTCAAGCGAGATTACAGATTCAAGACAATAAACCTCTTAAAATTTAAAATGCTATCACAGTTGAATCTTGATTTATATTGTTAAACTTTGATTAAACTTAACTATCACTAGGTACGCTGCCAAACAAAACCACTAAATCTACTGCAAGCCAGTACAAGCTGTCATCATATATCACTATTGTTGGACAGCGGTTTATCAAACAGCGTATTGTCGCATAAATCAATCTAGAATACTCTATATTATTTGAAAAATTCAGTCAATTTGGTCCATTCAGTTGGTCAGTATAATAAAAGTGAATTCAAATAAGTATTTTTTTACCGGCTATCATTCGTCCATTAACATTTGCTTGCCGTGCTTTGAAGGGCACGTGTTAATTAAGCAAGGTGATGGCGTAAGAGTACAATTTACCACCCCCTATTTTGTTCGTGGGTGTTGTAAAAGGCGACAAAGTTGTTGTGCATATAACAACTATGCAAGAGAAATAAAACTCGAAATAAAACCCTGTACTAACCTGCTTAACAGCGGGATATATTGTATGTGGTATAGTATATATGGTAGGTAAATTTCCCTCTCAATATGGAGGAGGTTCGAGCCCAGTAGTGGGACATATATGAGCTGTGATGATGATGATTCTTTTACAGTTATTGTTATTGTTAGTAACATTGAGATACTAAATTTAATTAAAAACTTAAACCCAACAATCATTGGCTGTTCAATCCTGAAGGTGTTTATTTAACTGCATGTAGTCGTAAGATACGCCTCAAAATCGGTTCATATGCATGTAACATCTATACAAGGGAAGTAAATTTGAAATAAAACCCACTCGTAAACACTCGTTTGACTAGAATAACAATAATAGTCTCTAAGTTTTTTTGATACATAAGACAAAATGTTTCACAAGATTTATAGAAAAGCTAATAAGCCGCAGGGCAGCTTGTGGCGTGCTGAATGTGAGTGGCGACACTGCGGTCCTGAGTGCCCTAGAAAGTTGACCAGGGCGTCGTATCCAGCTCGCCTTTACTGGCTGGCTGGAGTGGAAACCGAAGAGTACTCGCAGGATTCTCAACTATGGCTTGCCTTAAACGGCTAGTCAGAGAGGGGGCGCGAGAGTTATATGTTCAGGGGTGGAAGTGTCATTTTGAAGGGCTACGGGGAAACCACAGCGGGTCTCCGTTTACCGGCGACTTGCAATGGTGAAACCGGTGCCGCACCGCTTGACACCCCAAGCCAGCAGCAATACCAATGTTGCCTCACTGTTGCCCGTATGGCCTGCGTGTCTATGGCGACCGCTTATTTGCAATTCAGTGAGTTGGCGCGTCACCGTCTGCCAAAGTTCACGATGATAACCGTATTGAAGGCAGCAGATATTAGATACCATCAGAAAACAATACTTTTACACCTACCGATGTGTTATATATATATATATATATATATATATATATATACATATATTCAGGATCTCGGAAACGGCTACAACGATTTTGTTGAAACTTGGTATACTAGAGGTTTCGGGTCCAAAAAATCGATCTAGCTAGGTTTTATTTATAGAAAATGTTGTTTTGTCCGCGTTTTTAGCAAAACAAACAATGACATTAAATTTTAAAAGAATATGAATTCAAATTTCGTTGTCAACGTCATGAGTTACGATAGCTCAGATGGGAAGTTGACAGGTTCTAATTTTGATTTTGTTGACATTCAAACAGCGTCGGTTTGAATCTCGGTGTTATTATTATTCTCTTTTTGTAATTTTTTATATATTTTTCATTATTTATTTTTTATTAATATATATCTAAATAAATTCGAGAAAAATATGCCGAGCGAAGCTCGGTCAACCAGATATTAATAATAATATGTCGAATTTTTGATATTTGTCCTATTAATTTATTTAAAAATGAAAAGATAAAGAGTGTACGTATTTTTGAGCAGTCTTATGTTTGGCTTCACATTGTCCAGTGACTCGGGCGCAGAATAGGGAAGACTGGTAAGCTTCATAATTCACCGCATATCTTATTACGTCTATCTAGTGAGCCACTGGTATTGCTGCGTTAATTACATTGACCATCCTTCCAAATTGAGACTGATATTTTAATAAACCGGTGTAATAAGCTTATTAATGCTAGCATTGCATATTTGACTACGAAAGGGTAAGTTGACCAACTATACCAATTGGTCTGACATGTTGGTATACGGTTTTATTATGAGTTTTCCTTCTCTTGCATAAATATTATATGTATAGTCCCTTAGTCGACTTTTACAACATCCATGGGCAGGATAAGGAGAGTGAATTGTATTCTTACTTCGTCACCACACGGATTAATTAGTAATAAAACATTGTTATGAGGAAACCCCTATATTTAAGATGTGAATCTAAAAGTTTATAACGCTCGAAGATGTATAAGACCCATGGGACAGCTAAGAGGGTGTAATGGGGAGGGATGGATGTGCACCGAACACCGTACCGAAATCTGTTTACTGCTTTCGGGATGAAGGGGCGAAGCTACAAAAATATTCACAGTCCGTTATCACATAATTATGTGGTTTATTGATGTGAAACATCTATAGGCGAGTATGAACCTAGTCGTTGGGGTGACGTAAACAGCTCGTGGCGTAACGATGTCACGCTATATAACGGAATATGCGAGAGTAAACCTAATTATCATAACGTGGCGTTAACGCCACGTTATACACGGTGACTTTTTTATCGTCTTACAAAAAAAAACCATAAAAGTATCCGACCTAAGAAACATATCTAACATATTTAAATGTTCAATAGTGGTAGTTATAAAAAAAATAATAAAATAAAATAAATTTAAGTTAATATTTTGTAACAGCCTGTTTATCATGTTTACATTTTAAACACACAAATCATGCGGCATTTCGTTAGCCAATCATAGCTAGGAAGTCCACGTGGACAGCTGAGGCTGAGGTAAAGGGATAAGGTGATAAGGGGATAAGGTGATAAGGGGGTAAAGGGATAAAGGGATAAGAGGATTAAGGGATAAGGGAATTAAGGGATAAGGGGATTAAGGGATAAGGGGATAAAGGAATAAAGGGATAAAGGGACAAAGGGATTAAGGGATAAAGGGATAAGGGACAAAGAGACAAAAAGACAAAGGAACAACGGGACAAAGGAACAAAGGGACGAAGGATAAAGAAGTTTCACTTCTGCTATGCGTACTTTGTACACACGTTCATTTTTTTTATAATAGTTTATGCCATATTAATTCCTGATGTAATCTGTTCTTTTATGCATAAGTAAATTTTTCCTTATAAATTTGAACTTTAGCAAAAAATTATTTACATCTTTCAGAAATAATATGTAAGTATATTTATATGTAATTATATTTATACCTACACCAAAATTTTATTTAAATGCCAATTTTACATAAGGAGGAGCGTGTCTATCCATAACTATATCAGATAAATGTCTTGAACGTCGTTGAATATTGATATCGTCTGCAAATATTATTTTTAGCCTAGCCGAGATCAAAGATGAGCAATTAATATATTCAAGGGCATTGTAGCATTGAGACACTTTACATAATCATATTCATGTTAATATGTCTGAAAAAATACTAGATTTATTAACATAGAGCCTTGATTCATCCGTCAGCCTATCTGTATTTTTTTTTATTGGAAATGGTGGCAAACAAGCAAACAGTACACCTGATGGTAAGTGTTGCTGCCGCTCACGTACCTCTACAAGGCCGTTGCCTACTATATTCAAATAAAAAAAACTTTATTGGACAAATTAAAATGAATGAAAGATGCTGTTCTCGATACTCAATATTACTTAGTTTCTCCGTCATTCTCCTCTTCGTCTGTTTCCTAACTCTCCTAAGGTTGATATAATTCACCACTTCTATCACTGAAATCCTCCTCCCTTTCACTTTCCTGTAATAGGGGACAGTAAATTTCGACCAAGAACCCATGTTCTAGGATGTTGTTGTGGACGGTTGAATTAAATAGAAACAATCGCAGATTTTATATTTTGAAAGCTGACATGTAGGTAGTTAATATGTAGTTCGGCGGTTTTTTCGTCATCTATACCAATAAATAAAATTGGAGTGTCTGTTTGTAATGTCAAAATAATAGGCTTTTTTCATGCTCAAACGGTTACTGGCACGACACTTATGCCTAAAATACAGATTAAAAAAATTTTGTCTGTTTGTCTGTTTGTTCCGGGTAATCTTCAAATCGGCTGGACCGATTTCAAAAATTCTTTCACCAATGGAAAGCTATAATATTAGGGAGTAACCCAGGCTATATTTTATCTCGGTATTCCCACGGGAACGGGAATTACGCGGGTAAAACGACTAAAACCGAAGCGAAGCGAGGGCGGGTTGCTAGTCTATATATATAAAAGGCGAAGCTGACTGACATATCAACGCAGAGCCTAAACTATAAGGGTTAGAAACGTGAAATTTTGCATTGGAGTTCTTTTTATAACGTAGGGGAGCACTAAGAAAGGTTTTTGAAAATTCACCCCCTTTTTTTTTTGTGGGTGGGCCGCGGTCGGTGCGCCTCCGCACCACTCCGTCCGGGGCGACAGAGGGGCTTAAGCACGCAACTCCCGCGACCCACCCGAAAACCACGTCGCCTTCGTCGTTGGGCCGACCACTGGAGCAGCGTTAACTTGTCGTCAGTGGTCGGCCCGACGGAATACCCCCTATTGGGGTACCCTCCCATCGACCGACGTCCCCCCCTCGGGGAGGACGTCGGTCTTTTCCTCACGCGGTCGGCCTCTCGTCGGGTGACGGACTAATCCCCGGTCACGTCACCCGCGGCCTCGGCTAGGGCGGCATGAGGCGCAGAGAGTTGCGCCTGCGCCGCCCCAGTCGCCGGCGACGGATCTCCTCATCGAGGCTGCGCTCCTCACGCAGGCGATCCGCCGCCTCCTTCCGCGAGATCACTGTCTCGCAGAAGGCTGCGACCACGTCCCAATTCCCGACGCTGTCGACCATCGCCCTAGCGATAGCCGGCAGCGTCAGGTCCGTACCGATGATTGCGACGAGTTCACAGCGCTGCACTGCCCAAGCCCCGCAGGCCTCGAGCGTATGGCGCGCCGTGTCCTCGTCGCAATCGCAGTGGTGGCAGGACGGTGTACTCTCCCTCCTAACGACCTTGTGCAGGTATTTGGCGAAGCACCCATGCCCCGTCAAAACCTGCACCAGTCGGAAGGAGAGCACCCCGTGCCGCCTCTCCAACCACTGCATCAGCACCGGCCGGAAGGCCTCCACGGTTCGCACCCCGAACCGAGGCCTCTCCAGCCGGACTGCCCAACGGGCGATGACGTCTCGGCGGGCGTCGACACGCCAGGCGGTGAGATCCCTTAACGAGACCACACCGCCCTCCGCTCGCACCCCCGTCACCCGCCGATATAGTCCGGCGAGCATCTCCGCCTCCAGGTCCCACTGGGGAGTCCCGGCCAATAGGCACGCTGCCTCCGTCGCCACCGTGCGGTATCCGCGGATGGCCCTGACCGCCGTGACCCTCTGTGGTCGCCACAGAAGGGCCCTAAGTCGGGCGGTCATGGACCCCCGCCCACACCGGTGCGCCGTACAGGGCCATCGACCGGATGACCCCCGCGTACAGCCGTCGGCACGCAGCGCTCGGTCCGCCCACGTTCGGCATAAGCCACGATAGGGCGGACGCCGCGCCGACGAGCCGCGGAGCGAGCCTACGGAAATGCTCCCGGAACCACCATCGCCCGTCGAGCACCAGGCCCAAGTACCTCATATGGGCCCGGATGCTGATGTCGACCGAGTGGACGGTGATCGAGACGCCGATAGGAGGGCTCATAGTGCGCCCATGGAACAAGAGGGCCTCCGTCTTGTCCAGGGCGACCCTCAACCCCAGCGCCTCGATCCGTCTGACGACCTCCTCGGTACCCGAGGTCACCAGGCTTACCGCCTCTTCTAGCGTCCCACCGCGGGCTGTGACGAGCGTGTCGTCGGCGTAACAAATCACGCCCAGCCCGGGCGGGAGGCTCCCCCTCAACGCCCAGTCGTAGCCGATGTTCCACAGGGTGGGTCCGAGGACCGACCCCTGCGGGACATCGCACGTCATGGGGGTTCGCACGACGTCCCCTGCTCGGTCGGTGCAGAGGACGCTGCGCCCCTCCAAATAGTCTGCCACTAGCCGCCTCAGGTAAACTGGCACCCCGTGATACCGGAGCGCCTCCCTGATGCAGCTGAATGGCAGACTATTGAATGCGTTGGCGATGTCTAGGGACACCACCAACAGCACTGCCCCGCCGGTGACGGCCTCAGTCGTCACGGCCCTCAGGCGTAACAGAGCCGCGATCATCGAACGACCCTTCCTAAACCCAAACTGGGCGTCCGACAGATCGGGCCCCGTGCCGACGAGGTGCCGCTCGATGCGGGCAGCTACCACCCTCTCCAGTAGCTTGCCCGTGTCATAGAGCAGCACGATAGGCCTGAAGGCCGAAGGCGACTCCGGAAACCGTCCCGGCTTCGGCAGGAGCACCAGCCTTCCCTCCTTCCAGCACCCAGGGAACCGTCCGGACGCTAAACACGCGTCGAACAGCTCCCTGAGGCGGCGTCCCAGGTGTTCGAGGACCAGGGCCAGCACGCGGTTAGGAACACCGTCGGGCCCGGGGGCGGTAGACTTTGCGCGCATGCGCGTCACCGCCACCCCCATCTCGGGTTCCGTGATGGGCGGAACACTGTCGTCGTCGGCCTCCCGGTCAGTGTCTGGCGGAGCCATGACCGGGGGCGTGTGTTCCGCCCACCGCGGGAACAGGTCCTCGATGACCCGGGTGAGAAGGCCGGGCTGGAGAGTCTCGGTGAGGGGAGGGCCCCGCGCGCGTAGCCTATTCAGCACCGCGCGATAGGGGCGTCCCCAGGGGTCACGGTCGAGACCGTCCAGCATCTCCTGCCGACTGACGTCCTTGGCGGAGCGGACGGCCAGCCTGAAGGCCGACCGCGCATTGCGGTAGCCCTCGTAAAGCACGGCCTCCCGCTCCGCGTCGCGATGGCGCCGCCGGCTGCGGGTATAAGCCCTCCGGGCGTGGATACACGCGGCCCGGAGATCCGCCAGCTCCCGGGACCACCAGTGGACACTCCTCCTCGGGGGCAGACGCCGTACCCGGGGCATGGCCGCATCGCAGATCTGCGTCAACGCACTGCGGATGCGGCCAGCCTCGGCGTCTACCCTGTCTGGCTGGTGGGCAGAGGACAGCCACGAGTATACGATGGCTGTCTCCGCCAGCTGGTCCCGGTCTAAGCGACCCACAGCCCATCGCGGGAACGCAGGACGCCTATCCGCCCGGTGACCCCTGCTGGGCGTCGGGATTGCCAGGGAGACCTCCATCCGGATATACCGGTGGTCCGACAAGGTCTCGACCTCCTCCACGACGCGCCAGCTCCCCACGCGTGTTGCGACCCCGGGGCTAGCGAACGAAAGGTCCACTATCGACCCGCCCCGTTGTCGCACGCACGTATGCACCGAGCCCCTGTTCAACAAACAGAGGCCCAGTGCCGCCGCCCACTCCTCGATCGCCCGTCCTCGGTCATCCGTCCTAGGGGACCCCCACGCCACGGACTTGGCCTTAAAGTCCCCCAGGACGAAGACCTGGCGCGATACCAGTCGCCGTAACGAGGCCTCCATGATGGTGAGGGAGGCCTCGAAATCGGTCACACTCCAGTTAGGGGAGAGATAAACTCCGAAGAGCGTAATCTCCCCCCAGTCCGCCGCGACGTATCCGACGCCCCTGTCCCTAAGGGTCAGAGACGACGAAGGCCACGACGTGGAGGCGACGATTGCCACGGTGCCATCGGCGCTACCCAACCAGTTAATCCGGTCGGGCACCACGTACGGCTCCGCGACTACGGCTACTCCTATCAACCACTCCGCAATGGCTTGCAGGAACACGTCCTGCGCACCGGCGGAGTGGTTGAAATTGGCCTGGAGGAGACGAATGGATACGGGGTCCATTAACGGTCCGTATCCATCGTCACCTCCTCCGCGCTAAAAAATTCACCCTCTAAGGGGTTTATACGGCGGTGCAAAATTAGTTTGAAACTTTGGCGTTTTTAAAGTTATTCAAATGAAATTCAGTACGAAGATTCTTCATTGAAAATTATGAAACAAGTGTAAAAATATTTTTTCGAAAATCATCCCATAATAAAAGGGAGTTCCAAAGTTAATATGAAAGTACTTCGATTTTTAAAGTTATTTCAATGAAATGTTGCATTTGGGTTACAAGTTCGTAATAATGATTAATATAATGATTAATGCCGATATCCCTTTTTGTGAATTCAATCCTCAAGGGTTACCCCCCTAAGAGGGGTGCAAATTTGGTAGGTATAAAAGTTTTTCGTATTTACCTTTCATTATTTCAATGAAGTTTTGTATTTATGTTATTAGATCCTAATACAGTAAAACCCGCTAAAGACGGTTTCGCAGGGACCTGACCAAAAACGCGTCTTAGGCGGGAAAGCGTATTAAGCGGAAAAGGATAAAATGTGCCATTATTATTTATTATATTATATTATTATTTTGAATACCTACGTATTGAATTTAATATTTAAAAATTACCTAAGTAAAATGTTGTTTATTTTCTTTATTTAATATACTTATTACTAGATACATTTTTAAACATCAAAAATAAAAAATATTTAAAAATATAAAAAAAAATGTTGTTTATTATTATTACGTTACTTAAAGTAATCACCTATTTTAGTTTGACAAAAAGATTTTGAGGCATTAGCTATTACAAGATTTTCAACGTAATTTAATTTTTGCAGTGAGTTTTCGCTTTGATTCAAAGAAGTTACATAGCGTCTTAAATAATTGACTGCTGATAATGCCTGGGCGTATGACAAAGTCTCAAGAAGTTAACTCATTTTCGTCTTGGTCATTATCACTTAGGGTCGCTCGACAGTCGCCGGCCGCTGCCACAAGGGGTAATATGTGTATTTGTGTGGCACGTGTTTGCGTATTAAACGGGATAATGATCGTATTAAGCGTTAAGAAATGTATGAAAACGTGTCTCAAGTTGCTGGGACCGACGTAAAATGGCGTATTATATTATATATAGGCGATACCCTACTCAGAGTTTAAAGTAGGGGGGCGGGACGTACGTAGTCGATATGTGGGCAACTCGAAGGCAGGTAGACTTCGTTTCGATTATTAAAAATTTCACTGCGATCATCGAATTTAATTTCTTTATTCTTCTATGTGTTTAGATAGCACTTTTAATATATATTTTTTTTGTTTCTCTGTCAGTTTGTCTATTTATCTGTTTGTACGGGCTAATTAAACGGGTTTTTGTCGCTATTCGCCCGATTTAAATGAAATTTTGCATGGTGCAAAGTATCCTAACATCCTTACATCCCCGGTCAACATGACCGGGGATGTAAGGATGTTAGGATATTTTTAATCACGGAAAAATAAAGAGATCCCGTGGGATATTTAAAAAACTATAGTAACTTACACAGCTTAGAGTACTACTTACTTCAATAAAAATCGATGAAAAATGACTCATTATAAAAGAAAATTATTCTGAAAATCAACCTCAGAGGATATATTCTTTTCTAAGTATGTAAGGGAATGAATTCTGCTTTGATATTTTTCACTTTAATACGCCAGTAATAAATTCATACAACGCCAATGATTAATTAACTGCACTGATAACATAATAGTTAAGATACCAACCTACCATGCCAGTGTCACGGGTTCAATTCCAACACCGGACAATCCTTTGCGTCATCGACAATTATTAAAAACTAGCAATCCGCCCCTCGCTTCGCATCGGTTATAGGTTATAATCGTTTTACCCGCGTAGTTCCCGTTCCCGTGGGCATACCGGGATAAAATATAGTCTAGTTTACGCCCTGATATTATAGCTTTCCATTGGTGAAAGAATTTTTGAAATCGGTCCAGCCGTTTTGAAGATTACCCGGAACAAACAGACAGACAGACAAACAGACAAAAATTTTTTAATTGCTATTTTAGGCATAGGTGTCGTGCAAATAACCGTGTGAGCATGAAAAAAACCTATTATTTTGACATTACAAACAGACACTCCAATTTTATTTATTGGTATAGATTTCGCTGCGATTATCGAATTGAAATTCTTTATTCTTCCATGTGGTTAGATGCCACCTTTAATATTTTTCTTTTCTCTGTCTGTTTGTCTGTCTGTTTGTCTGTCTGTTTGTCTGTCTGTCTATCTGTTATGCTTTGATATTTTCTACTCTAATATACAACACCAATGATTAATTAACTGCACTGATAACATAGTATTTAAGATACTAACCTACCATGCCAGTATCACGGATTCAATTCCAACGCCAATTGTTGCTCTGAGACTGGGTGTAATTTGTGTCCATCACTTAAATGTTTGTGAAGTTCCTTGGTGAAGGGTATACCGCAAAATTCACAGTTTGTAGAATGAATAGAAAAAGAGGGTCGTGCAGGGTCACTCGAACATCACTCGAACACTCTCCACCCCAGGCAGCAAATTATGTTGTCATGGTATCGACTTTGCGCGGTCAGTCTCTCTACGGGTGGAAGACTAATCCCCGTTTCAGCCATCCGTGTCTTTGACTAGGTTGGTTTTTTATTTGCTGTTGTTGGCAAATAAGCAAACAGCACACCTAATGGTAAGTGATACTACTTATGGCCTTTTGCCAGGTCGCTGCCTGCCGTGCAGAAAATGAAGGCAATGTGAATATGTGCAATTAGGTTTGGTTATACTAAAGGCATCACCCACCACAGGCAAACACCCTCAGAAAGTTGGGTTGCCGGCTCTCTCGCTTTGGGTGAACCGGCCCGCGACATTAGATGGGCAATTGTCAAAAGTATGATTCTATTCCGTAAAGATAGTAAAGTTCAAGTACTCGGGCTAGCCACCACCCGACGCCACAGCGGTGGAACGAGTCACCTTGGAAGATTTTCTTCCTAACTCGCTCCGCCGAGATCTTGCGCGAGATAACTGCCAAGCAGAAGATGGCGACCTCATATCAGTTCCTCATCTGTCGACTATGGTCTAAATGATCGTCGGCAGCTTCGGCAGGAATGCTTGCGATGAATTCACGGCACTGCTCTTCCCAGGCAACACAGACCTCATAAGTATGTCTACAGCAGACATCCTAGCTGGAACCACAATTATAGGAGGGTTTCATGTATTTCCACCTTTCAGACTTACGGGAGTGTTCTGGCTAAAGAACACACACACACAGCAAACCAGTCTCCCGTACAGACGTCAACATTTAACACCGCGTTAACGAACCAGGGAGTAATTCGATAAAAATGCTCCTAAAATACCGTCGCCCGTCGAGTACTAAACCCAAATATTTTATCTGGTCCTCGATCGAGTGGAACCGAATCAATGATGATTACTGTGCTGACGGGTGTATAGCTACATGGCCTATGAAACAGCAAATCATTAGTTTTATATAGGGCTACTCTAAGCAGCATCGTGACTCATCGAATCACCACCTCGATACCGAGTGTGACCAAACCTATCGCTTATTTAAATTAAGCCCAGCCCGTAGAGGGTCCAGCCTCAGCTAATGTACCATACAATCACCCGCAAGTACGAGCTCAGCTGGGAGCAGTACAACATAGGTGTTAGCACAAAGTCTTCTGCGCGCTTCACGTAGAGGCCACTACGTCGCTTCAATTAATTTTGAGTCAGCCACCTTAGCTATAGAAGCACCCCCTAATAACAGCGCCCCCTAATAACAGCGCCCCCTAATAACAGCACCCTCTAAGAACAGCACCCCCTAATAACAGCACCCCCTAATAACAGCACCCCCTAATAACAGCACCTCCCTGATATACCAGATTATCATTGAATCATCCAGAGCAACAGTGAGCCTGTAGAACCCTGAACGCACTACACAGTTATCTGCGATTGCCTCTGCCACACATGATTTCTATGCGGACGAAGTCGCGGGCAAAAGCTAGTAAAGTATAAATATGTCAATCAAATATTATAAACTAGCAACCCGCCCTCGCTTCGCTTCAATTTCAGTCGCTTTACCCGCGGCGTAGTTCCCGTTCCTGTGGGAATACTGGGATAAAAATAGCCTATGTTACTCCCTGATATTATAGCTTTCCATCGGTGAAAGAATTTTTGAAATCGGTTCGGTGGTTTAAGCGTGAAAGCGTTACAAACAAACAAACATCCTTACTTTCGCATTTATAATATTAGTATGGATTACTTTTGATTTTCTAGTGGTAGAGATAATAAACAAATAAATCAACTATCAAAATATAAAACAGACAATAAATTAGTCATATCATATATGATAAACGGACGTATGGAATTGAAAATATTACGCCATGCTCATGTATCATATGTTGTGCATTTTTTTTACTGTTTTGCTCACCCAAATGTATGTGGTTAATTTCAAAATTAATAAATAATATACAAAAACACTAAACATATTTCGAAAAAAAAAAAAAAACAAAACGTGGTACATGAAAAATTCACAATTGTATGGGGACGGAACCTTTTATAAAAAACGAGTGAACTTACAGTAGACGCATACGATTTGTAACATCTGACATATTATGCTACTAATATATATGGCTGACCGAGCTTCGCTTGGAATATTTTTGTAGTATTTTTATCGAATTTATTTAAATACATATTAATAAAAAATAAAAATTAAATAATGAAAAACATATTAAAAAATACAAAAAGAGAATAATAATAACACCAAGATTCGATCCGACGCCGTTTGAATGCCAAAACAATACTAAAAGGAAACTGCACTACTTCCCAAATAAGCTATCGTAACTCATGACCTTGACGGCAAAATTTGAATTCACATTCTTTTAAAATTTAATGTCATTATATTGTTTTGCTAAAACACTGACAAAACAACATTTTCAATAAACAAAACCTAGCTAGATCGATTTTTTGGCATCGAAACCTCTAGTATGCCAAGTTTCATCAAACTCGTTGGTGCCGTTTCCGAGATCCTAAATATATCTTATATCTTTAAACGAGCAATTCTTGTATATATATATTCAGGATCTCGGAAACGGCTCCAACGATTTTGTTGAAACTTGGCATACTAGAGGATTAGGGCCCAAAAAATCGATCGAGCTAGGTTTTATGTATAGAAAATGTTGTTTTGTTAGTGTTTTTGGCAAACAATATAATGACATTAAATTTTAAAAGAATATGAATTCAAATTTTGCCATCAATATCATGAGTTACGATAGCTCAGTAGCGACGTAGTCAGGTTTCATTTTATTTTTGACATCGGCGACAAACGGCGTCGGATCGAATCTCGGTGTTATTATTATTCTCTTTTTGTAATTTTTTATATAATTTTCATTATTTATTTTTTATTTTTTATTAATATATATCTAAATAAATTCGACAAAAATATTCCGAGCGAAGCTCGGTCAACCAGATATTATATATAAACTCATTTGCAAAAAAAACGGGCGGTTTTGATTTTCATTCATATTTAAAAAGATACTGGTGATGGAGTAAGAATGTAATTCACCACATCTTCCCTTGCCTAATACCCTATATACCAACACCTCTGACCAGCGTGGTACAGTAGGTCAATTGCCCTCCTATTGTGCCATGCTGATCAGACAGGTTGGTACAGGGGTTTATTTCAAGTTTTCCTTTCCTTGCATAGATGTTATATGCGTTTTATATCCTTTAGTCATCTTTTACGACATCCTCGGCCGAGATAGAGAGTGATAAATTGTATTCTTACTCCGTCATCAGACAGGTGATATTTATTATTGTGCTCCCAATTTTACGGCTATCTTCCAAGTGAAGATACCCGATCTTTTGAAAGGCTTACATGAGGATATAGATCCAACACGCAGAGGTCTTTGGAGAAATTTATTCTAAAAATGGGATGGGACGTCTACCAATGAAACTCCACGTCTGCACATAACACACGTGGACTGCCAATAGTAGAAGTAAAACTATTGTGTGATAATGGTATCTAATCTATCATGATTATGGGGTTGTAGGTTAGATGGACTGGATTAACGGCAAACTATTGATTTAAAACTGTCGTCTGCCTTCAATACCTCTATCGTCTTGAACTTTGGTAGACGGTGATTCACCAACTCACTGAATGGGCCCCCCTAAACGGTCGCCACAGACATGCAGGCCATACGGGCAACAGGGTGGGCAACATTGGTGCAAGTGGCTTGGGGTGTCGAGCGGTGCGTCTTCGGTTTCACTATCGCAAGTCCCCGATAAACGGAGACCCGCAGTGGTTTCTCCGTAGTTATGCCCTTGAAAATGACATATCCACCCCCGAGCATATAGCTCTGGCGACCCCTCTCTGATCAGCCGTTTAAGGCAAGCCAGAGTTGAGAATCCTGCGGCCACTCTTCGCCTTCTTATAGTGCTTATTATTACTAATTTATTAAAGGATGCCCCGTATTGTTTGAGGTGCGAATTTTATTTATTTATGAGAACTCGGGTTTATTTGCGATGTTGTTGTTCTTTTATTATACATCTTATAATAAGACTTTTGGTGACGGAATAATAATATAATTCAGCACCCCATCCCTTTCCAGTGGGTGTCGTAAAAGACAATTTTTTTTTTCATCATCATCATCTCAGCCCACATACGTCTCACTGTTGGGCTCGGGCCTCGTCCATAATGGAAGAGTAATTGACCTACTATACCACGCTGGTCAGACGTGTTGGTATAGGGTTTTATTTCGAGATTTTCTTCTCTCCCATAGATGTTATACGCGTTTTATATCCCTTAGTCGTCTCGTATGATCACCCACGGGTAATATAGGGGGCGATAATTGTACTCTTACTCCGTCACCACACGGAAGACTATTAAGGAATTATAATATGTATTATGCATATAATATTTATGCAAGAAAAGAAAATCTCGAAATAAACTCTATACCAACACACATTTTTCCTCATATTTTAGACTAGCAACCCGCCCTCGCTTCGCTTCGGTTTCTGTCGCCTTATCCCCGTAGTTCCCGTTCCTGTGGGAATACCGAGATAAAATATAGCCTAGTTTACTCCCTGATATTACAGCTTTCCATTAAGGAAAGAATTTTTTAAATCGGTCCAGCCGTTTTGAAGATTACCCGGAACAAACAGACAGACAGACAAAAAAATATAAAGTGATTTTTAGGCATATGTATAGAGCAAATAACCGTATGAGCATGAAAAAGACCTATTATTTTGACATTGCAAACAGACACTCTAATTTTATTTATTGGTATAGATGAGACTCGAGGCTAACAGTGAGACGTTTGAGGTGAAATTAATGAATGAATATATCTTATCCATCCCCTAAATCATTTATCTACTCGTATTTTTTAGATATCAATTTTCAATCCTAATAATTCTTAAATAAATTTCTATGGAACAATAAAAAACGTTTTTCTAGGACGTTTTCACGTCGACAAGATATGACATATTGAGGAAACGGAAAAAAGGTATTCGAACCCTTTCTTAGATAAATTAAATTAAGTAACAAAACAGGTCGGCCGAACCGACAATTGAGGTCCTTCGGTAATGGACTGTCTGATAAACTATCCCTTCTTCCGGCCTATTGTGGCTTCTATTCGGCAATAAATCGCCTATTTGCGGCATTGAGTGTGGCTCGCTGATTGGTTTTCTTTACTTTTATTGGTCCATCTTTAAGCTTAAGAATGTTTCTTTCATACTGTATTATATATATTTCTATTTCAAAAATGTTTCTTTTTTTTTAATTTTATCATTCATCATCTTTTCAAGGTCCACTACTCGATCCAGTGCTTCCTATGACGAGCGATAATGTCTAAACTGTCACGCTTGGCAGGCGAAAAAACAATCACAGTTGATTGATAAGTTAACCAGAAAAATGCTATTCTTATAAACCTCATAAACGTCCATGCTCATGAACGTCCCACTGTTGGGCTCGAGCCTCCTCCATAATAGTAGGAAAATTGACCTTACTATACCATGCTGCTCAGACAGGTTGGTATAGGGTTTTATTTAGAGTTTTCCTTCTCTTGCATTGATGTTACCTGCATTACCCTTAGTCGTATTTTACGATATCCCCGGGCAAGAGAAAGGATAGTTAATTATATTCTTACTGTGTAACCACATTAAAAAAGAAAAATCTTAACTTATTAAAATAGAAAACCCTTTCATATAACAAACTATAGCATTATCATTAAAAATGTATAAAGGAGCTTAACTATTTTACTCTATAATACCATATATTTTAAAGCTGAGACCGAAATGATTTCAAAGCGAAACTTTTCACTCGGCTTGCCTCTAAAAATGTATTCTATTTGAAATCGGATTAAGAATTTTATATGAGGTTCAAAGAACTTATTTTCTATAAAGTAACATGCGTGGATATTTAAAGCCAAAATTTTAAAACTAATGAATTTTTTATAAAATGAGATAAGCGTAGATCCAAAAATTTTAAATTAGATGTAAATATATAATCTTATGTATGGCAAGGGATTAATTATGCAATTGTCTGTTTAGTCGGTTTATTGACAGCAATTTTATGTGATAATGGCAAAAGAAAACATTGATGGAAAATTGCATCATCATCTCGGCTGATATACGTCCCACTATTGGGCTCAAGCCTCCTCTATATCATCATTCATCATCATTTCAGCCCATATACGTCCCACTGTTGGGCTTGAGCCTCCTTTACATCATCATTCATCATCATTTCAGCTCATATACGTCCCACTGTTGGGCTTGAGCCTCCTCCATAATAGGAGGGAAATTGACCTTACTATACCTTGCTGGTCAAGTTGGTAGGGTTTTATTTCGAGTTTTCTTTCTCTTGCACAGATGTTACATGTATATTATCATCCTTAGATGTATTTTATTACACCCTCTGGCAAGAAAGGGAGTGGAGAAAATACTTTGTCACCACACAGACACGGCATATCCTTATCAATTGCATTATTATCACCAAATTATCATTGTTTTCTATAATACAAAGGAGTTAATTGAAATTTTTTTTTTTTCATAAATTAATATTTAATTCAAATATTTCTTTAGTTAAGTTATACAGTTTAAATAGAAGGTTACTTCTAATTGTACAATTAACAATTTTTTTTTACAACTTTGTCTGTAAAGCTTCACAATCCGAAAGATTAGGCTGATCGTGCCTCTGTCGCTTATTGCGCACTTTCGTTTGTTCCAAGATGTTGCTTGAGCGCTTTATTTAGGTGGAACGTGACAATGAGTCATATTTTTTCATGCGTGCAGTCGGCGTTCATCTACACTAATATTATAAAGAGGAAAGATTTGTATTTTTGCATTTTTGTATGTAACGAATAAACTCAAAAAGTACTGGACCGATTTTAAAAATTATTTCACCATTGGAAAGCTATAATATCAGGGAGTAACATAGGCTATATTTTATCTCGGTATTCCCACGGGAACGGGAACTACGCGCGTAAGGCGACTGAATCCGAAGCGAAGCGAGGGCGGATTGCTAGTTGATTTATAAAACCTTATCACATCAAAAAAGAATGTTGCGTATCCATCTGTCATAATATTTACTGATTTCACTTAATGTGGAAGACAATTTTATTCAATAACTAAATAAATTCTTTGATTCAATGAGGAGCCGATCGAGATTAATAATATTTCCAATCGTTTTAAGCTTAATGTTCTAATTTAATTAATTTCAGCATAAAATTATATTTACACGGGTTACCACATACTGCAATCAAAAATATAAAGATATTGTAGGATTGAAATAGGCTTCTCCTGATTATTACGTAAATAGATTTTCGTGACGGTGTAAGAATAAAAGCACTCCCTTTCTTGCCCATGGGTGTCATAAAAGACGACTGAGGGTTTATAATATGTAGATAACATCTGTGCAAGAGAAGACAACTTGATATAAAATGCTATACCAACCCATCTGAACAGCGTAGTAGAGATCAATTTGGAGGACGGCCGAGCCCAGCAGTGGGACCTATATGAGCTGTGATGATAACGCGAAACATTAGTCTACACCCCGCATCCCGATGGACACTAATAGAGTGATAATAATATTCTAGTAAAATTTATACGAAAATCGTTATTTTATTCGACTATAACTTGTTCAAATAAAACCACGCAACTGTTTTATCTGTCGACAGCATATTCGAAAGCTCATTCAATATTTGATCAAAATGATTACCACTAGAATACAGAATATATATTTCTAGTACGAACAGAATTGCCATTGCAAACACAACTCCTGTATGGATTCTAGATTCAATAAATAATGGTGAATGTTAGGATGCAAAGTAAACGGCACTTTTTTAAGCCGTTTGTGTAGATAATAATATATTAGATATATTGATAGAGCTGAATATATATGTACATAAAACTCCACATACGTGAAATTTTGAAATTCAATGAAATATAACACTATCCGAAAGGTTATCCCACCGGGCTGACTATGGACGTCGAGGATCTCAGTACTAGTGATCGCCCCAATGATAAAAAGGAAGGAATACGGTAGATTATGGGGCCATGCGCCACCTCGGGGTGATCTTAAGTTACCTACCATACTAGCAAGACGGGTATTATAAGCATATAATAATCCCTTAGTCATCTTTTATGACACCTCGGGCAGTGATGAATTGTATTCTTACTCCGTCACCATAAGGAATACAGACAGATACATAGACACATTAAAATTATGACACCCTACTTTTGTATCAGGAAGCTAAAATAAAATATTAATTACAAAGAATTTTCAAAAAAAACTTTTATTTAAATTCTGCTTGTCAAGACTATTCAAACGAGTCCAAACTCGACGGTTTTATCCTATTTAATTTAGGAGTTCCTATGGCTACCTTCCGACGCCATCTTGAGACCGGCTTCATGGTAGCATATTATTGCATTATCACCATAGTTACGTAAGTAAACCAAATTTTAACCTACGCTAACGACAGGAAGTGGTTCTAATTTAGCTCGCAAGATTTGTCCCATACTAACATATTAACAGGGCAAGTTAAATAAAAGATTTTAAAAAGCTATATGAATTAGTGCGTAGATTTAAAAGCACTGTTTATTTATTCGTTCTATCACACAACTAGAATTGCAGTTACAATCTGAAACAAAAACGAGAACTGATATACATTTGGATAAGAATCACAATAAATTACTCTACGTCACAGAAATAAGTTTTTAACTGTGTTATGCATGCAAATTCTAAAATAAAATAATTTGCATTCTGACTAATCGTGTAATTGCTTCCTTAAAAACTTGTGACACCAAACTTGTACCGTGATTCTAGCAAATAAATTTCTTATTTACTTAGTTATTCACTTATTAAGTGGCTATGCTCGGTATTTCTCTAAGTGATAGAATCTGGAGTACGGAAATCCTTAGAAGAAAGGGTGTAACCCATATGTCCCGCAGAATTATCACATTGAATTGGCAATGGGCAGGCTACATCACTCATCGAATAGATAACCGTTGGGAAAGAAAAGTGGTCGAGTGGCGACCACCAATCGGATGACGCTGCGTAAGGCGTACTAGGTTGATTGACGATATTTTTTTTTTATTGCCAACGGTGGCAAACGAGCAAGCAGCACACCTGATGGTAAGTGAAACTGCTGCACATGGACCTTTGCAATACCAGGGGAACACTCTTCGGAAATACTCTTCTTAAACCTCGTTTAAAGAAGGACATGTCATAGCGCTCGGGAAACACAGCAGCAGGTAGTTCATTCCAGAGCTTGCACGTACGTGGGAGAAATGATCGCTGGAAACGTACAGTTGAAGACCATAACGTCATATTTCGAAAGTTGCAGGGAACTGTTAGCTGCAAGTGGCGCAGGATAGTTCCGAATGATATCGTGGGAAGGCCTACGTCCAAAAATGAATCTACGAATAGATGGATGGATTACTAAGTGGCCTTCAAAACACGGCAAGCAAGTGTTAATTGACAAATAATACAAATAGCAATACAATGCAGTCAAATACCCTCATTATCTAAGACAGCCAACCGAAAAATTACTTGATTACATCGTATGTAGAAATAGTTAACCCTAAAATAGTTTGCACTAAACGACTTACCCTTTCATTTCATTAACGAGGGCCGACTAATGTTTGGGCAAACAATTAGTCAGTGTTGCCACAGTCTATTGGCATACGAGCTTTCAAATAAAATATAGTAAATATAAAAATATTCGTAACAAATTGCTTGGTAATCGACATAATAATTAATATATTATATTGTAATTACTGAGGTATTATAAATAAATCTATTTTACCGGATTTGATCACGTTTGTATTTATTTATTTTTTATATAAAGATACAATATCCTGCACTAAGGAAATAATCCTTGTACCTATTGCGAGGGACTTTACAAACATATAACTAACAGACAAAAATTATACCCTGATTCAGAACAACAATTTGTGGACCGCACAAACTATTGTCATGTGTGGGATTCGAACCCCCCTGACACTGGTACTGTAGATCGCTATCTTAATGACTACATCATCTGTGTAATTATATTTTCTTTTATTTTTGATGCCCTACGTTTCACTTACAGCTAACACTTTACAGATACTACTCATATCTCGATTTTTTGCGAGTGTGGTACTACCCCGGATGCATCGGTCCGCGGCTACATCATAACTTATATACGTCCTACCGCTGGGCTGGAGCCTCCTCCAAAATAGGGACGGCAATTGACGTGTTATATCACGCTAATCAGACGGCTGACTATGAAGATTTGATTAAAAATTTTCCTTGTCCTGCATAGATGTTTTCTAACACAGATGTACTGAGCTACTATACCGGAGTTATATACATAATATGGTTAAACGGGTTGTCATAGGGTTTATGTATTAAGTGTTCCTTCTGCTGTATACATGCTGTCTGCATAAGAGTTATCTTTTATGACACCACCGAGCAAGAAAAGAGTTAGTGAATTATATACTTACTCCAAAATATATATGTACTAGCAGACCCGGCCACGCATTACTATGGCTAATGTTTTTGTTATATTACATTTTATTAAACTATTTAAATGGAACTGAAGGAGAACATCTGTCATGGAGGTCGTCATATTTTTTTACAAATGGTATCTATGTAAAAAAGCAAGTTAAAATCAATAACACGTTTGTAGGTTTGACATAGCAGCGGCATCTATTAATTAATTACTCAATCCAGTCAACAGATATCGCCATCTGTTAAAATCGTTTGGAATTGTGAATGTCAAATAATAGGTATATATAGGTAATACAAATAATTTGCAATAAAATAATATTGTGACTATAAATTAAGATGTAAGCTATCCTATCTTTCAAGTTGGATCAAACTGCACACAGTGTGCAAATTTGATTAAAATCGGCTAAGTAGTTTAGGAGTCCATCGCAGACAAATAACGTGACACGTAATTTATATATATTAAGATGTACTCTGACTTAAAGGGCAAAGCAGTTGTAATGAATTGCCAACAGCTTTCGGTACAATATCCGATTGCAAATGTGTTCCTAATAACCCATTTTAGCCTATACGCAATCCAAACTTTAAACCTCAGAAAGTAAATGCCTATTTGTATAACCTCAACAAGATATACAAACAATTTGAGTAGGAAAGGGCTTTGAATTAATTAAGTTGAAACTAAGCACGTAGAAATACGTTCGAATTTCCACTCACGCAATAATTATAATTCTTTCAGAATATATTTGTGCCCTTCTCATTAAAAGCCTATTTTATAAATAAAATAGGATTACTGAATAAAGCTTTAAAAGCTCGGTACCGTTGCGGGCGATATTTAATACGTGACCGGAAACCATTAAGTTGTTTAGCAAATAGCCTTCAGCTGTACAATTAAAGCAATGGCCACCTGTCACCTGGACGTGACTATCCGTTGCAAATAAATGTCCATTCTTAAATTGAACCCAACATATTAAATTTTTAACTGAATACGAAATGGTAAATTTATGATTTTTTTATTATTGCGCGAATCGTTCACAAATGAAATAATATCATTTTTACGTATTAATATTACCACTTTTATATGATGGTCGGCAGCGTCAGGAACTGGGACGCAGTTGCAGCCTTGCGAGGCAGTAGTCTCGCGGAAGGAGGCGGCGGATCGCCTGCGCGAGGAGCGCAGCCTCAATAAGGCGATCCGCCGCCGTCGACTAGGGTGGCGTAGGCGCGTATACCTGCGCCTCATGCCGCCCTAGCCGAGGCCGCGGGTGACGTGACCGGGGAATTAGTCCATCATCCGCCGAGAGGCCGACCGCGTGAGGTAAGACCAACGTCCTCCCCGAGGGGGGGACGTCGGTCGATGGGAGGGTACCCCACTAGGGGGTATTCCGTCGGGCCGACCAATGATGACAAGTAACCCTGCTCCGGTGGTCGGCCCAACGACGAAGGCGACGTGCATCGTGGGTGGGTTGTGGGTGTGCGTGCTTACGCCCCTCTGTCGCCCCGGACGGAGTAGTGCGAGGAGCGCGCCGACCGCAACCTACCCCCAAAAAAAAAAACCACTTTTATATATTTTTTTAACTTTTACTATATTTATAGTGTCGTCTCGTGATCATAAATACTGCAAAATCGAATCAAATACAATAAAATCCGTAAAAAACAGCTTCATTTCAAACATTGGAGTACTGAAACTAAAAGTGTCCTTGCTAGATACCTACTTCTCTGTAGATATAGCCAAAATATTTCTATACGACAAAAATCGAAAAAAAAAATTTGTATGAGATAAAATCAAAGTAAACGATCCAATATTTAGTTTGGTGGTATTCCAAACAGTAAACTTTTATCAAATTTTGCCTATAATTTCATAGGTTTTCATTTTATTTGCACGGAACCCTAAGTTATCTATACCAATAAATAAAATTGGAGTGTCTGTTTGTAATGTCAAAATAATAGGCTTTTTTCATGCTCACACGGTTATTTGCACGACACCTATGCCTAAAATAGCAATTAAAACATTTTTGTCTGTCTGTCTGTCTGTCTGTTTGTTCCGGGTAATCTTCAAAACGGCTGGACCGATTTCAAAAATTCTTTCACCAATGGAAAGCTATAATATCAGGGCGTAAAGTAGGCTATATTTAATCCCGGTATTCCCACGGGAACGGGAACTACGCGGCTAAAACGAATATAACCTATAACCGAAGCGAAGCGAGGGCGGATTGCTAGTTGTATATAAAACTAAAAACTACTTTACGGATTTTATCGCGTTTGTATTTGATTTTTGATTGCCCGACGTTTTGTACGCTTTGCAGCATTTATGGGTATGGACCATGAATACAAATGCGATAAAATCCATATTTAAAATATGTAATACTCGCGTAAACATCAGAGATCATTAAAGATATATCAATACAAAAAAAAATATTTTAAGAAAATACATTTGCTGTTCTTATAATCTATCATTCAAGTATGTCAAAATTTCACGGAAATCAACGAGAACGTTGTAGCGTATGATTAAATTCTGTAAATAAACCAACTCACTTTCTTGTTTAAAAGGTACGGTTGATGGATTACTGAAGAAGTCAGAGAAGTTACAAAAAACATTGGCATCCAATTTGTTTGGACGATGCTCTGTATAAAGCGAGGCTAAACACTTGACGAATTAATTTATATTTCTGAATAATCTTGAATGCGAGAGGGGTTAAAAACTTATATTATTTCTACATGCTGCCAGTGTACTTACCCCCATTTGTACCCTTTCTATTCAATATGTGTTGTTAGAAAGGACTAAAAACATCATCACACATCAAATAACAAATTTATATAAAATTGATTTAGTGATCTGAGAATCGCTTTTCAGAGTCAAGTCTCGTAGGTTCCAGTTATCACAAGTCAATTCGCGCAATTCGCCTATGACTATTCTGAGTTTGGATGTAATTTAAATACATTATTCATGGGTCATAAGCGAAGGAAATCTCGAAATGAAACCCTATACCAACATGTCTGACCAGCATGGTATAGTTAGTCAAAATCCTTCCCATTGTGGAGGAGGCTCGAGCCCAGCAGTGGGACGTATATGAGTAGAAATGAAAAAAAAAATTATAGGTCAAACTGATTTTCCGTGTTATGATGGAGTAACGATACAACTCACAACTCCCTCTAGCCCGTGGGTGTCGCAAAAGACGACTAAGGGATTAAATATTCATATAAAATCTATTCCAAAGGAGAAAAACTTGAAATAAAACCTTATACCAACACATCTAGCTGCGCCTGATGCCGCCCTAGACGAGGCCGCGGGTGACTGGACCGGGGAATTTAGTCCTTCACCCGCAGAGAGGCTGACCGCGTGATGACGACTGACGTCCCGGGACAAGGACGTCGAGAGGTGAGGGTACCCGAAAGGATATTCCGTCGGGCCGACCACTGACAACAAGTCACCTTGCTCCGGTGGTCGCCCCAACGACAAGGGCGACGTGAGTACGGGAGGGTTATGAGCCCGCGCGCCGTCCTTTCGTCGCCCCGGACGTAATGGACCGCGTGCGCGCTTACCATAGCCCACCCAGAAAGAAAAAAGAAATACCAAGACATCTGACCAGTGCAGTATAGTAGGTACATTTCCCTTGTAATATAGAGGAGGCTTGAGGCCAAAAGTGGGACGTATCTCGGCTGAAAACCTATCCTACTAATATTATAAACGCGTAAGTTTCTGAGTATGTGAGGATATTTGTTGCACCTTCACGCAAAAACTACTGAATGGATTTTGGTGAAACTTCACAATAATATAACTATAAATCAGAATAACACATAGGCTATAATTTATCTTGATATTCCCAAGGGAATATCATGATAAATTATAGCCTATGTGTTATTCTGATTTATAGATATAATCTATGCGAGTGAAACCGCAGGGTGCTGCTAGTTATGAATATAGTCCTTGATTTATTCCTTAAAAAGGTATTGTACCTGTTGAAAATCACACTAAGTAAAACTCGATAATAAATACTAAGCAAGGTTAGAACAATATTCAAGTGTTCCCCCTTAGTTATTACACAAAGTTATGAGAAATTATTAATAGAAATACAAAATAGCCATTATTAATTGAAATATTTCAAAGCATTTTATATATAGAAAATCTCATCCTCTAAATTTTATATATATATAATTAATTCTGAAATTCGAATAGAATTTCACAATTAATTATACATAAAATTTGGACAGTATCTTCTCAAATTTTATATAAAATAAATTTTAATATAATCTATTTATATTAATCTATACCAATAAATAAAATTGGAGTGTCTGTTTGTAATGTCAAAATAATAGACGTTTTTCATGCTCACACGGCTATTTGCACGACACCTATGCCTAAAACAGCATTTAAAAAATTTTTGTATGTCTGTCTGTTTGTTCCGGATAATCTTCAAAACGGCTGGACCGATTTCAAAAATTCTTTCACCAATGGAAAGCTATAATATCAGGGCGTAAGCTAGGCTATATTTTATCCCGGTATTCCCACGGGAACGGGAACTACGCGGGTAAAACGACTAAAACCGAAGCCAAACGAGGGCGGGTTGCTAGTTATACATAAAATTTGGATAGTATCTTCTCAAATTTTATCTAAAATTAATTTTAATATAGTCTATTTATATTAATGTTTATATAAACGTGATACACTTACTAATTATGAAATTCACTGAATTTTACCTAATTCATATTACACATAATGTACAGGCGTAGTCTGGGCTAGTGGACTAACGCCGTGTTTGACAGAAGAACCTAAGGTTATAGTTTGAAGTACCTAAAGCCCTTAAGTTCTTAGCCTATCTGATGGGATACCTGCACCGCGCTACCTAAGGTGACAGGTAGATGTGAGATGGATGTTGGGTGGAGGATTGGTAATTCTCACTGCCAGTCAAGCAGACTCACTAGACTGATCAGAACTGACGGCTAAGGGTGTCTTGGCCACAGTGAGATGGAGGTTTGGATGGAAGATTGGTAACTCTCACTGCCAGTAAAGCAGACTCACTAGACTGATCAGAACTGACGGCTAAGGGTGTCTTGGCCACAGTGAGAGGGATGTAACTGAGAGATGAATAAATTCAAATCTGATTTATTTTACAAAATGTACACCTTATATACTACTTATTGCTAATACACACATATACCATTTTGTGTTAGTGTGTCGTAAGTGTGAAGTGTAACGCAGCGTCTTTTAATCATGTCAGTGCGAATTTTGCACATTTGTATGTTGACATGTTCTACTTGTATGTTGACATGCTCTACTTTTGAATTTGCTGCGTTGCATGTTCAATGTGCATTGAACATTCTGGGGTCTCTCAGGAACACGACTGCAAGTCGTATAATTCGATAACCTCATATGGTCCAATGTGTCCTTCCATCGCTTGTGGTGTGTGGACTGTAGTCTGGGGACGAGGTTTCCCATACTGTGGCCGTGGTTGTGGTGGAGCTGTCCGCTGTTTGTCTGTATCTGTGGCTTGTGTTGTAGTTGTTTCCTTGTTTTGTCTTCTTGTAAGTCTATCTCGACATTGTTTGAGTGGTCTGAAATAAATTAAAAAACAAGCTAATACTATTAAAGAAAGAGATGTTGATGTTGTAATAGGTATTTCACTCGTCTGTAACCATGGTGGGACGTTCCACCATAAGGAACAGTTTATTAATTTTTCTGGCTCCAATCCTCTTGATATAATGTCCGCTGGGTTTTCAGACGATATGACATGATTCCATTGGGCGTTAGGTATTATGCTGTTAATTTCTGACACTCTGTTGGCCACGAACGTATGCCATCGCCCAGGATCTCCTTTTATCCATCCCAACGTGATCATAGAATCCGTCCAGCATGAAATCACGGTATTGTTATCACCGTTTAGAGCATTTTTTATTTTTTCTATTAAATTAGCTAATAATACTGCGGCGCATAGCTCAAGACGCGGTAATGTTGTTTTTTGTTTTTTCGGTGCAACTTTTGACTTAGCTTGGAGCAATGTTATGTAGTAACTGTTATTCACCATTACTCTGCTATAGACGACAGCCCCGTATGCTTTCTCTGAGGCGTCGCAGAATCCATACAGCTCAAACTTTGTCCTGTCTATCGTGTGACACCATCGTGGTACTTGTATACTTTCTATGTTTTTTAACTGTTTTTGTATTTCTGTCCATTTATTTCGTATTATGTCATTTACTGGTTGGTCCCATTCCATCCCAGACGTCCACAGTTGTTGTACTAGTAATTTTAGTGTTATGATGATGGGGGCCAACCAGCCCAACGGATCAAATATTTTCGCCACCTCTGACATAATGAACCGTTTAGTGGGTTTTGTGTTTTCTGTTATAGTTATTTGAAAACAGAATTTATCTTCGCCTGGAGACCATGTAATTCCCAACTTTCTTGTTTCGTCTAAGGGAAGTTTCAGCATCCGACTTTCTTCGTTATCGCATGTTAAATTGTTCAACAATTCCGAACTATTTGAAGACCATTTTCGTAGTTGGAAACCACCTTTGTTTAACATTGCTATTAATTGTTCTTGTAATTCCTTGACGGAGCTTTCCTGGGATTCTCCTGACAAAATATCGTCAACATAGAAATCCTGTAACGTTACTCTACTGGCGATAGGGTAATTGTCTTGTTCGTCTAATGCTAGTTGTTGTTAGTGTAGTGTTAGTTCGTATTCACTAATGACCTTTTTTGGAGAAAATCTCCATAAAATTCTTTGATATTTATAGTCTTCTTGGTTTATTTTTATGAACCGGTACATTTTCATAATGTCGGCCATGAAAGCAATCTTATGCGTTCTCCAGCGTAATAATATGTTTGATAAGTCTTGTTAAAGTCATGGTCCTTTATGTAAATTTTCATTAAGGCTTATTTTACTACTTGTTTTACTACTAGCGTCAAATACCACTCGTAGTTTTGTTGTAAGAGAGTCTTCTTTTATTACCGCTTGGTGGGGAATATAATACTCTCCTGTGTAATATTCTGGTTTAGGTACTTTTCTCATATGACCCATATTTAGGTACTCGTACATAAATTCCTTGTATTGTTGGCGTAAATTTTCATTTTTTTCGAACTGACGTTCTAGTTGTAATAGTCGAGCCACGGCTTTTTTCCTTGACTCGCCATATTTTATGTTCGCGTCCTTAAACGGCAGTCGTACCGTATAAGTGCCGTCGAAACTTCGTATTGTAGTATTTGTATAGTAATTTTCACACAACTCATCATCTTTGGTGAGTGCATAGTGTCGTGGAATTTCTTCTAATTCCCAAAATTTTGTTAATTGTTGTATGTCGTCGGTGCGAGTCATCATGCTTAATACTTTGATGCCACCGTTTGTGTCTTGCGGATATAACCCGGATAAAATCCAACCCAATTCTGTTTCTTGAGCGATTATACCGCCTTGTAGTCGTTTAAAACCTTGTAATAGTATTTTACTATATTCTTGGGCACCTAAAATTATGTCTATAGGTCCCTTTTTGTTGTACGTTGGGTCTGCCAATAGAACATTGTCCAACTCTTGTAATTGTTGTAAGTTACTTCTTGGTAACGAGTTTGTAAGCTTCGGTAGTACTATAAGCGTTACAGGTAGTCTGTACTCACTAGAGTACCTTGGTTGTAGGTTTATGTTAATTGTATATTTCGATGTCTTAGGTTCGTTGTCTCCAATGCCTTTTATTTCGGCTCGAACCTTTTGTCTTGGATACGACAGCAGTTGTGCTACTTCTTCCGTGCAAAATGACGCTTCTGAACCTTGGTCACACAATACTCTTAATAATTGTGGTGTTCCATCATACGACGTGGTTTGTAATAGCGCTGTGGCTAATAAGACCGTATTTTTTGCCTCTAAATTGGTAGCTGATAAGTTCGATAACGTTGTGTTTTGTTTTTTATCACTCATAGTTGGCTTAGGAGTGAACTTTTTCGTATACTCAGAAGACCCTGGTTGTCTTTTAATTGAATCGAATGTTCGGTGTAATAGTGTGTTATGACCTTTATGTTGACATATTTCACATTTTGTATAAAACTCGCTTGTGCATTGTATTTCTTTATCATGATTTAAGCAGCGTTTGCACATTCCTTTGTCTGAGACTTCCTTATATCGTTGTGTTACGTTCAAGGTTTTAAAACTAGGGCATTTATTTATATTATGTTCTGTGCTTTTGCAGTACCAGCAATGTTTACTTATTGATGATTCTGCTATTGGTACGAGTGTTCCCCGGTATTTATTTATTGTATGATTCACCGAGTTATTACTCAGGTGATTATACGTAATTTTTTGCTGATCGTAGGACTTTAAACTTTTAAATCTTTTTTCTAAAAACTGTAACATTTCTTCAAACGATTCCAATTTGTTTGGGTGTTGTAACTGATCCTCGTATTTTGAATCAGTTTGTTGGTCCCATTTCCTGGCCAAAAGTCTAGCCAAAATAGGGTCCCATGTTGAAATGTCAATCCCTTGATGTTTTAAAGATTCCAAACATTCTTTTATGTTATCGTGCATGTTTCTTAAACCCGCTGCATTCGCAACATTTAGCTTGGGTAAATCTAATAATTTATCGATGAATTTAATTGATATCATTCGTTCGTCTTCATAACGTTGCGTAAGCAATTTCCATGCGGTTTCATAGTTCGATTCACTTATCGTTAGATGACGTACAATTTTCGCTGCGTCACCTTTTACATTTTTCTTTAGATATTGCATCTTTTCTACCAATGAAATATTTTTATCTTCATGAATAATTTTTTTGAATTAATCATGAAAAGTATACCATGAGTTATAACTCCCAGTAAAAGTTGGAATAGAGATACGGGGTAGTTTTCCTGACGACTGTGTTAAGGTTATTTTTTCGCTGGAGCTGTCATGGATTTTTTCCTCCTGTTTATCCTCCTGATCTCGTTATAATCTTCCTCCTGGCTCCTGATTACTGTGTTTATTTCTTGTATGTCCATAGTGCTTCTTTTGTCTTCTTCCCTAATAGCCCTACCCTAACTTCCCTACTACTAATGTTTTAAGTCAATACTTATCGTACCTGCGCTCTCGCTATAACACGTCCCTGAAGGTGCGACTTCTCAATCAGCTGGTAAGTCCCGCTTGTGGGAGGCCAGTGACCGAACCGCAACGAGAGGCTTTCTGACAGAGTACGTAAGTAAAAGTCCTTCAGTCAATTCCGAAACTGATGCTTTGTTGAGTACACCAGCCCGTTCTTAACTGATTTGTATGTCTGTTATGTCAAACCTACGGGGGGGTTAGAGGGAGGAAAAAAGCTTTACTTTTACTCGAAGGACCAAATGTACAGGTGTAGTCTGGGCTAGTGGACTAACGCCGTGTTTGACAGGAGAACCTAAGGTTATAGTTTGAAGTACCTAAAGCCCTTAAGTTCTTAGCCTATCTGATGGGATACCTGCACCGCGCTACCTAAGGTGACAGGTAGATGTGAGATGGATGTTGAGTGGAAGATTGGTAATTCTCACTGCCAGTCAAGCAGACTCACTAGACTGATCAGAACTGACGGCTAAGGGTGTCTTGGCCACAGTGAGAGGGATGTAACTGAGAGATGAATAAATTCAAATCTGATTTATTTTACAAAATGTACACCTTATATACTACTTATTGCTAATACACACATATACCATTTTGTGTTAGTGTGTCGTAAGTGTGAAGTGTAACGCAGCGTCTTTTAATCATGTCAGTGCGAATTTTGCACATTTGTATGTTGACATGTTCTACCTGTCTATCTGTATGTTGACATGCTCTACTTTTGAATTTGCTGCGTTGCATGTTCAATGTGCATTGAACACATAAATTTTTGTGCTTTCAAATAAAAGACGAAAAGGCTGAAAGTAATGACCATCTTTATATGTATATTTCTTGTGTATCTGTGTATGTCTCTGAACTCCCAAACGGCTGTACCGATGATGATGAAATTATTTGTGTGTGTTCAAGGGGATTCGAGAATGGTTTAGATTCACAATTAGACCCGGTAGGTGGCACTGCTGTCGATTTCAAAGAGAATTCCTTTTATTTTATTTGAACAGAGCAACGTTTGTCGAGTTAGATTTCTAAACATAAATCATACTTAATTTTTCTATTATACTTTTTAAATTAATTAAAATTTTTACCTCATACACTTTGCACTGTGGGGCTCGAGCCTCCTCCACAACAGGAGGGAGATTGACCTTACTATACCATGCTGGTCACGCATGTTGATATAGGGTTTTATTTCGATTTTTCCTTCTCTTGAATAGATGTTATGTGCGTATTTTATCCCTTCATCATCATCATCGCAGTCACATACGTCCCACTGTTGGGCTCGGGCCTCCTCCACAATAGAAGGGAATTTGACCTACTATACCATGCTGGTTAGACTTATTGGTATAGGGTTTCATTTCGAGCTTTCCGTGTCTCGCACAGATGTTATGTGCATATTCTATGCCTTAGTCATCTTTTACGATATCCACGGCAATATAGGGAGTGGTGAATTGTATTCTTACTCCATCATCACATGGAAAGCTAAATAAGCTGAATATTTTGAATATCACTATATTCAAAATATTCAGCAGATACGTGATTTAGGTTCATTCAAATGAAGTTAACAAAAAAGCTTTATTATTTATCTTTTGACAATTAAGCATTCGATTTACTGCGAGATCTAGATTATTGCGAACAAAAGCTTGCTTTTGATATTGATATATCTCTAGAATTACCTTTTTGAATTGATTCTGATACAAAAGAATCTAAGTTATCTATACTAAGAGAAAAGATGTCTTTGTTTGTTTGTATTGAATAGGCGCCGAAACTATTGGACAGATTTCAAAAATTTTTTCACCAATCGCAAGCTATAATATCAGGGAGTAACATAAGCTTTATTTTTCCTGGTATTCCAACGGAAACGGGAACTACGCGGGTAAGAGGACTGAAATAGAAGCGAAGGGAGGGCACGTTGTCATCTATAATCTGTAGCAAACTGATAGCATTACGAAGTTAAATGGCACTTAAAGCTTTACCTAATACTTAACTTATATTGTAGAAATTGAGTAGTTTTGAATCAAAAAAATAAATATATAAAGAGAAGAAAAACTTTAAATAAATGTCTTTACCACCACTGCTGACCAGCGTTCTATAGTAGGACAATTTCACTCCCATTTTGGAGGAGGCTCGAGCCCAATTTTTGGGACGTATATGAACTGTGATGATGATAAAAATTTATATCGCTATAATAATCTGTTACTTAAGGCAAGATCTTGTTTTCAATAAAACATATTTTAAATGTTAAAGGATAAAAACGGAACCCTATTACTAAGACTTCTCTGTCTGTCCGTCCGTCTGTCTGTCACCAGGCTATATCTCCAGATCCGCGACAGCTAAACAGTTGAAATATTTAGTAATTATGTATTTCTATTGCCGCTATAACAACAAATACTAAAAACAAAATAAAATAAATATTTAAGGTTGGTATCCCATACAATAAACGCGATTTTTTCCCCCTTTTTATAGATAATGGTATGAAACCCTTCATGCTCGATTTCGACTCGCACTTAGTCGATTTTCTAAACTACTAGAACAAAATTGCAAAGTGTAATACCGAATAAGAAACATGATCTCAGCTCATATACCTTCCAATGCTGAGCGCAAGCTTCCTCCACATTAAGAGGTAAATCTACCTAATAAACCACACTGTCCCGTGTGGTGATGGAGTAAGAATACAATTCACCATTCCCTATCTTACCCGTGGATATCGTAAAAGACCACAAAGGGATATAATATGCACATAATATCTGTGCAAGAGAATGAAAACTCTAAACGAAACCCTATACCAACATGTCTGACCAGCATGGTATAATAGGTCAAATTCACTCCCATCGTGGAGGAGGCCCGAGCCCAACAGTGGGACGTATGTAGGCTACGATGATAACTATGATGATACCACACTGGTCAGATGGGTTAGTATAGGGTTTTATTTCTAGTTTTCTTGCTCTTATTTATAGGAAGAGATATAAAATGTATGTAACATCTCTATGTTGTATTATTCAGTCATATTTTACGAGATTAACGGACAAGATACCTCTATCTTGGTGATGAATTATATTCTTCTTCAAAACCACACTGAAAATTGAAATACAAAACTTAAACCTATAATAAAGATTACAAAAACATGGGTATTTCATAAATATTTCATATAATAAAGTAAAAACTAAAACACAACTACGAGAAAAAACGAGTTATCGAATAAATACGGATAAAGTCATGAGCTAAATGCTAATAATATAATAAATATTTTTGATATCTACAAGTAATGTCCTTTCCAAAGATACGAAACACGACATATTTATATCAAATTTATTTTTTAACACAGTGCTTTAAGACCTCTAGAGCAGGGGTGGCCAACTTCATTAGCCCCAAGATCTACTGTTTACTCACGAAACCCTGTGCGATCTACCATTTACATACTTCTTGAAATATTCACAATTGGAATTGATGGGTGCAGCACTTGCTGATTACAGTGAGCCCTCTACGTAATACGTATTTACATTTTTTGCCTTACTACGATCGACTGGACTAATACTCGCGATCAACCGGTTGGCCACCCCTTTTTTTTTTCACGCTGTGGAAATGCATTTGCGCACTATTCCCCCGCCGGTTACAGACAGGGGAGTGTGTGTGGGACTCGCCGGCCACTGAAGTGACCGAAATACCCACTAAAACCACAGCGGCCCCTTCCGCGCTTTTACGGGGTGCCGGAGAGATCATCTGATAACATTCTATCCCCGACACCCCAACGCTTGGCCGTCTGGCCACGTCCTGTCGTCATTTAGAGTGGTGGGTGGAGGAGCGCATAGCGGCGTCTCCTCCTCCTTGGTCGTCGCCAGCGGAGCGAGTCAACGGACGCAAGCGCCTCGCGTGCCCGCTCCGCGGCCTCCTTCCTTGTCATGACAGCCTCACAGAAGGAGGCCATCGACGACCAACAGCTGTCGCTGCCGAGCATCTTGGAGATGATGGTCGGCAACGACAGGTCTGTTTTTGCCATGTCCGTTGACAGGACGTGGCGCTGAGGCCCCCAATTGGTTGGCCACCCCTGCTCTAGAGGACGCCATATTAGATTCAGTGACACATCATTTAGTAGTAGTAGTAGTTAAGGAGCTATGAGGGACTAGATGAACATACATACATATATACATAGCCTGTCAAAATCATAACACTCCGTAGTCGGATAAAAATAAATAATGTAACAGCTAAAACGTAATTTGCCGTCATACAACATATAGCTGTCAAGACTTGCACATGATCGCAACGCTTTTAATTTCACTTCCTACTCTCTGCGAATGCGAATAAAAGTTCCTCCTTAATAGCGAGTGTAAAAGTTTCCCCGTCCGACACATGTAGCCCGCAATTAAAACATTGCTTCCCATACTCTTGTCTTAATTTCAACTTTAAATTTTCTTCATAATTATTGTATAATTTTGTTTGAGTATTTCATTATGAGCATGAAGTTTGTATTATTCTTTTAGGGCTGAGCTCACGCTTTTGTTTTTAATGAACTTGGCAGAAATGTAATATAACTAAATTTTAATAGGCAACTTAAAGTCCGATTAAGTTAATGATTTCTGATTTTTAAGCGAGTATTACACATTATAAATACAACCATTTTACGGATTTTATGACGATAACATTTTTTTTGTCAGATAGAATCATTTTCTCCTTATACTGGAAATAAATTTGTACCAAAATGTGGTTCAAATTTTAATAACTAATTTTCTATAGCGAGTAGATAATTATAAATATATGTAATAACAATGACTTGTTACATTTCAGACATCTTACCGTCCGTGCGATTGTCCGCTCATAAACGCTGTAAAGTGTTCGAAACGTCGGGCAATCAAAAATCAAATACAAACGCGATTAAATCCGAAAAATAGTTTTATTTACGATGTCATTTTAAGTTAGTTACTATAATGGCTAGAATAATAGACAACAAAATATAAAAAAAAAATATGAAACTTGCTGATGGCATGCTCTGCTTTTTTAATTCGTTAAAACGCCATTCGCAAATTACTACAAATTATCTAATACATTTTATTATATATGCAAAGTTTATTAAATCGTTATCATCCCGCTGTTATCCCACGCAGTAAGGTACATATTCCCTTCTAGGTTACGAGAAAGTTTTATGACGGGCCTCCTACCTGACGTCAAATCTTCTTGGGAATGTAATTATTAACCAAACGTCATCAAATAGAGTATGCTCAGGTTATGTATAGCACTTAATGGTCTTATACGACGCCCACAGGCAAGAAAGGGGTAGTGAATTATATAATGACATCGGCACCATACAGAATCATCTTCTTATTTATTAGTTTACTAGCAATACGCGCATTTCAGTCGCTTTACCCGCGTAGTTCCCGTTTCCGTGGGAATACCGGGATAAAATATAGCCTATGTTACTCCCTGATATAATAGCTTTTCATTGGTGAAAGAATTTTTGAAATCGGTTCGGTAGTTTAAGCGTGAAAGAGTAACAAACAAACTTACTTTCTCATTCATAATATTAGTAAGGATTAATCAATTTCGCCTCATATCTGCCGCTTGTCTAAGAGAGAAATGGAATCTTTCCGAATTCTGCGGGTCTCAAGATAATTAAAAGCATGTCTCGCCTTCCAAAACCAATGTCATTATAAAATTGTTGTATCTAAATCCTTGCTAAAAGCTACTGTGGTACAAATATAGAGTGGGATTAGTGCCAAATAAAAACCAAAATTGTGCTCAAGACGAAACGATAGCAGTGAAAACTTCATTAAAGCAAGGCTAATAATTACAATTCAGCATCACCAAACAAGAGCAGAAAGACTCGAATTTAAAATATATTAAAATAATTTCAGTCTGAACAGAACGGTATAGTAAGGTCAACTCTCTTCTCGTAGTGTAGAAGACACGAGCCCAACAGTGGGATGTTTATGAAGTAAAACAATGATGTCTGAATCCCAACAATTGTTGGTTCAAAAAGCGATGAGGCCATTGCTACTTCAAAGTACTAATCATTCTAATTATATCGGTTATCCTCGTTCCTCTCCGGATTATCGTATTTCGGATTTCATCACGTAGAGTTATACCGAGCATAACCCTCTTCATAGCACGCTAAGCGATTATGAGCCTTTTTGTGAAGCGGATATTTATTAGTACAAATTGCAATCATACTTCAAAAATGCGCCCTTAGTTGTCGATAGCCGACTTTACTCAAACGAGAATTACATTATTTTATCAATGCAACCATGAAAGTGTTCCTTGTGGTGACGAAGTAAGAATATAATTCATCACTCACTCTCTCTTGCCCGTGGGTATCGTAAAAGATGACTAAGGGATATGCATATAACATATGATGCAAGGGAAGGAAAACTCGAAATAAAACCCTATACGAACACGTCTGACTGGCGTAGAGCCTAACAGTGGGACATATATGAGCTGTGATGATAATGATTAAGCAGGCAGGGTGACGGCATATTTTCTGATTCAGTCATCCGCAAACAGAGTTACACAGCCGAACGTGACGGTTCGATTTCATACAACACCTACTTAAATATTTTTTTTAAATAGGAGCTTTTAATTAAATGCTTTAAAACGAAGAAAAGTTTAGGAGTTCCTATGGCCACCCTTCGACGCCATCTTAGGACCCTGGCTGTCATGTAGCACAAGAGTGCTTGTCAAGACTATTCAAATGAGTCCAAACTCGACGGTTTTATCTTGTCCCATGCCATCTTGAGACCAGATTCATGGTACTATATTATTCTATTATCACCCAAGTTACGTAAGTAAACCAAATTTCAACCTTATCTAACGACAGGAAGTAGTTCTAATTTAACTCGCAAGATTTGTTCCATACTAACAGGGCAAGTCAAATAAAAACTTTTAAAAAAGTTGACAGCATGCCTAAGGAAGTTGTCCCCTCAAAAATAGGTACCTCATAGTATATGTTTATTTTCCATATACATACAGTATATGGCAGCTTAATTACTACAAAAGTAATAACACGCAATTTATAACTCCCCCAATTTCACCTTCCATTTATTTATTTCTTACGTCGGCAATCACATTTATAGGGGTTGTCTCTGGTAGGTTATCTTGTATCTATGCTCTTACCATTGATTCTTGGATGATTTTCCTTCCTTATTTTCATAGACATAATATTGTTTTTCAGAACGCACATATGGTTTTTCAGAACACACAATAATTTTATATTACTTCTCTCTTTTGATTGTTATGTTTCCCTTGTTGGCAAAGGAATTAGAATAGAGTTATCACGACTTCTTAGTTGATCGTGGTAGTCAGAAAATTAACTGAGGGTTCACTAGGAGAATTTGTAAGATGCTCTCTTGGGAAACGGATAACCCTATTACAATCATAAACTCATTCTTAAAGCATGGAGTTTGTGGTCAGAAACTTATGAAAGTGCCACGCCATAGACCGCACCATGTAGCATTCTATGAATATAGCTTATAATATTTGACAATAAAATAATTCTTTGTTACGCACCAGTAAAGAATTATTTCTTATAGATGACGTAGTTCGTTAAGATACCGAACTATAGTGCCAGTGTCGCGGGTTCGAATCCAACGCAGGGCAACACCTTTTGCTATATATCCACAAATTGTTATTCGGAGTCTGGATGTAATTTTTATCCGTTAACTTCTCCCGTAATACAAGGATTAGTTCCTTCGTTCAGGGTTTCAGGTTGTATTAAAAATAAATTAATCTATACCAATAAATAAAATTGGAGTGTCTGTTTGTAATGTCAAAATAATAGGATTTTTTCATGCTCACACGGTTATTTGCACTATACATATGCCTAAAATACACTTTATATTTTTTTGTCTGTCTGTCTGTTTGTTCCGGGTAATCTTCAAAACGGCTGGACCGCGCGTGAGTCAATTTCTGTCCTACATTGGAGGAGACACAATCCCAATTGAGTGAAAAAAAAAAAGCCCATTAGTGAGACGTATATGGCCCGAAATATTGTAGCTATTTACCATCCACAATAAATCCACTAATAACTATGAGAAAGGGATCTTTTGGCAGGAATCTGGAAGTGTCATGTGGTGTTCTTGTATTATATTCAATATCTTAGTGTTTTAACGTATTATATTCAATAATCTTGATGGCATTTTATGTAATACTAGCAATCCGCCCTCGCTTCGCTTCGGTTATAGGTTATAGTCGTTTTACCCGCGTAGTTCCCGTTCCCGTGGGAATACCGGGATAAAATATAGCCTAGTTTACGCCCTGACATTATAGCTTTCCATTGGTGAAAGAATTTTTGAAATCGGTCCAGCCGTTTTGAAGATTACCCGGAACAAACAGACAGACAGACAGGCAAAAATTTTTTAATTGCTATTTTAGGCATAGGTGTCGTGCAAATAACCGTGTGAGCATGAAAAAAGCCTATTATTTTGACATTACAAACAGACACTCCAATTTTATTTATTGGTATAGATATAGCGGCAGAACTGCTGAGGTATAGTGAATATGATATAAAACTGCTATATACATACCTTTTTGTTTCCACCAAAATTCTCAGAAGATACTTTTAACAGTGGCCATTACACTATTGAGGGCGACACTTTGACTTACTGACAGACCATTACTGACATGAAGAAACTGATAACTTGAAAAGATAATTATAACTCGACACTGGCAAAAATGGCTCGTATTTGTAGCTGATTGCCAAGATAAAAAAAGAAGAAGAACTATGAGAAATATTTACGCGTTATCTAGCCTACATATATCACCAATATATTTCTATTTCGAATATACGAATATAGTTTACACTTTGACCTTTGATCATAACGACTGTATTAAGTACTTAACCTTTTGATATTACAGATTAATCACTGTTCTCGATATGAGTTAGAAATGAGAAGTATTAATATATACAAAATTATATGTCATATTTATTCTGATGATTTATATGAGAAAATGAATGGACTATTTATTCATTCATAACATACCTCAGTGTCTGAAAACACAGGTCTACGATCAGTGTGTTTTACCAGTGATGACTTACGGCACGGAAACGCGGTCCCTAAATGTAGGCCTCATAACATGGCTCAACATCGCTCAGCGTGCTATGGAGCGGACTATGCTCGGGCTTTCTTTGCGAGATAGAATCCGGAATATGGAAATCCGCAGAAGAACGGGTGTAACCGACATAGCACGAAGAATTAGCGCGCTGAAGTGGCAATGGGCAGGCCACATCGCTCGACGAACTGACAACCGCTGGGGAAGAAAGGTTTTCGAGTGGTGACCACGTATTGGACGACGCACTGTAGGACGCACTAGATGGACCGACGACCTGGTGAAAGTTGCTGGGCGTCATTGGATGGAGGCGGCACAGAACCGAACTTTGAGGCGTAACATGAGGGAGGCCTACGTTCAGTAGTGGACGGCGATAGGCTGAAATGATGATGATGAATGATTACGATTTATTCTGCAGTTTATGAACTATTATTGCCGGTAACTTCGGCGTCTTCAAAGGAAGAATAATACCAATTCTTTTTTTGACCCACTCAAACACCACGTCGCCTTCGTCGTTGACCCGACCACCGGAGCAGGGTTACTTGTTATCAGTGGTCGGCTTGATGGAATATCCCTTAGTGGGGTATCCTCCCATCGACCGACGTCAACGGGGAGGACGTCGGTCTTTCCTCACACGGTCGGCCTCTCGGCGGGTGACGGACTAATTATGAATAATACCATAGTCATCACTTCAGAGTTAGAGATGGTGCTAGTGTTGTACGTTTTCTAGAAAAGCACTGTTATCCAATATTTTGATGACCGGAATGACAAAGCCAGTTTTTTACAATTTCCCTGGAAAAGAAAAGGGTTGTACGTATTACGTTTTTTATCTGCTAATTAATAAAAATATTTTACATTAATATTATAATATTTTTACGGATATAAAAACTTTAATTTCCAGGACGGCAAGTCACCATTAATGTATAGAAAAGGAATCTGTTTGGAATTGATAACTACTACGATTATAAGCTAATTGTTAGCTACCTCTTTAGGTAGCATGAATGCTACCTAAAGAGGTAGCTAACAATTCTATTCAAATATATAAAATTGAAGCGTCTGTTTGTAATGTCAAAATAATAGGCTTTTTCATGCTCGTACGGTTATTTACCCGATACCTATACCTAAACACCAATTTAAATATCTTTTGTCTATCAGCTTATTGCGCGTAATTGATTTTCGAATCGGCTGGATCGATTTTGATTTTTAATATCAGGCTGAATAAGGAGTAACTTCACGTCATTTATCATCATTTCAGCTCGTATACGTTCTATTGTTGGGCTCGAGCCTCCTCCACAATAGGAAGGAAATTGACCTTACTATAACATGCTGGTCAGACAGGTTGGTATAGGTTTTAATTTCAAGTTTGCCTTCTCTAGCGTAGACGTTATATGCGTATATTACGCATCCCTTAGTCGTCTTTGCCGACATCCACGGGAAATCGGTATTTGCTACAGAAGGGCAACTAATTGGATAATAGGATGGGAATTTGCCAGTTCTGAATAAGCATAATTAGTCTATATATCTACAGTCTTTGAAGTGACTTAATTGGTTGTATCTTAGACGACACAAATAGAATTATTACTGTCGTTATAGGATCAATATACTGATACTATTTATCAGACAACAGCATCACATTAATTGTACGGCTTTCATTAAAATATCAAGAGATTCCTATTTTTCCTTTTCTTTTTCAATCCGAACTTTACTAGAACATAAACTCTTAAATAAATTAATTTTGCTTAAACATTAAAATTTATTTTCTCTGTGGCAATGGAGTAATAATACAATGCACCACCCTCTGTCTTGTCGATGGGTGTCGTAAAGAGATATAATAGTCAAGAAAAGGCAAGTTCTACTAGCCAGTGACCAGTCAGGTTAGTCTGCCTAGCGTGGTATAGGAGGTCAAATCCCTTCACACTACGGAGGAAGCTCAAGCCTAACTGGACGGGACGTATATTGGCTGAGATGATGATGAGCTATTGTAAATATTGGAACGTAATTAATATAGTGACCGAGTTCTTACACTACGCTTTTATATAAGGAAGTTTTTATTTTTTTTTTGGGGTGGGTTGCGGTCGACGCGCTCCTCGCACCACTCCGTCCGGGGCGACAGAGGGGCGTAAGCACGCATACCCGCAACCCACCCACGTGCACGTCGCCTTCGTCGTTGGGCCGAACACCGGAGCAGGGTTACTTATCATCAGTGGTCAGCCCGACGGAATACCCCCTATTTGGGGTACCCTCCCATCGACCGACGTCCTCCCCGAGGGGGGGGGACGTCGGTCTTTCCTCACGCGGTCGGCCTCTCGGCGGATGACGGACTAATCCCCGGTCACGTCACCCGCGGCCTCGGCTAGAGCGGCATGAGGCGCAAGTAGTCGCGCCTACGCCGCCCCAGTCGCCGGCGGCGGATCGCTTCATCGGGGCTGCGCTCCTCGCGCAGGCGATCCGCCGCATTTATATAAGGCAGTAGACAAGATGCCATATTAATTAACAAATAGGATATTCCGTGTAATGTCGAAGTAGAAATATAATTTACCACCCTTTTTCTCACCCATGGGTGAGACTAGAGATTAAAAAAGGCAGATAACACCCATGCAAGAAAATGAAAACACGAATTAAAGCTCTATCAACAAGTTGACCAGCGTGGTATAGTAGGTCGATGTCCTTCTTATAAGTTGATTGTATTCATTGCAGTAACTGGTAATTAAATCATCGTTGCTATCAGATAACAACATTTAAGATAAATGCGTAAAAGCAACAAAAAATCTCGTAACAGTGGATTTTTTTCAGGCACATATTTATAAAAATCTATTACGGCGGAAAATGTTGCCATACAAATTTTCTGATATATAAATTATGATGTTCCCAATAGCCATCTACAACAGCGCAAGAAATTTTAGTGGCAAAGATGTATTTAAATAATTTGCTATATAAATCTATATAATTGAATTTCAGTAGATTTCAAGATAGGATAAAACCACCTCAGCCGTGCCAAAGACATGTTGTTACCGCAGAACGTCGTGTCTGTGATAAACCACATGCTCTCAGTCACGTTCCAACTTCAATTACTAATATTCTCTCGACTCGCACACAAATCTATTATACTGCTAGCTGTTCCTATAGCTTCAATAATATCGATTATTTATAGATTCATTATTATTATAAATTCAAGCACTCACGTTATCTACCCCAAGTTTTCCCTTAAAGCATCAGCAATCTTCCTTTTCCTTTGTATTGCCAATAAGCTACAAAATTATGAACTATTGGTTCCAGTGTCAATATATAATATTTTTCTTAATACGTATTTAATCTCTTCATATGCGTCAGCCGCTACTGCTGTATAAGTGTTGATAACCAAATGAATGATTTCACTGGGAATTTTGCGAAACATGAAAATGCACATAATTCATTACACTTTAGAATTTTCTCTGCATTATATTACATAAAATACCAACAAACTTATTTAATATATTATTATAAAACAATAATGTACAAATTGTAAAACAGCAAGGTAATGAATAAAATTTAAAAGCGCTACATGACATTTTGATATTACCATCAAAAATAGCCGTCAGCAGATCTTTTCAACAAATAGATTGTTTGTGAAAAGATCTGTCAAGTCGAGCAAAAACGCAAAACTATCGTAATATCCATTTCTCGAAACAGTTCAGGCAATTTTTGGCCCTCTAACTTCATTATGAATAAAACTAGAAGCTTAAATTTTTAGCATCCCAGCAGGCATTGTATACACACGGTATATTATAAATTTAATTCAATTTGAACCAATTGTTAAAGACTTATAACTAGTCAAAGTGTCGTAATTTTATCACTCACTCACTGACTGACTGACAAATGATCAAAATTATTGAGGTACTTGCAGCAAAAATAGAAGCTTCAAATTTAGAATACAAGTAGTGTTTGGTATAATAAATAAGGACAAATGATAAAGAATTGCAATTTCGGTACAGTTTTCTAGATACACCAACTGCATAAATAACTTTGTAATTCCATATAAAAATAGAGAATTTGTTACCAAAGTTACTTTTGGAGTTAACGAATCAGTGTATCTGTATATGTAAGTATAACATAACGGGATAAGAATATAACTGTCACCACCCCTTACTTGCCAGTGGGGAGTCTTAAAAACCGGCTTTTTTTTTTTTTTTTTTGGGTGGGCTGCGGTCGGCGCGCCTCCTTAAGCACGCAACTCCGGCAACCTACCCGAAAACCACCTCGCCTTCGTCATTGGGCCGACCACCGGAGCAGGTTTACTTGTCGTCAGTGGTCGGCCCGACGGAATACCCCCTACGCGGGGTACCCTCCCATCGACCGACGTCCCCTCCTCGGGGAGGACATCGGTCTTTCCTCACGCGGTGTCTTAATAAAACCGGCTAGGGATTCACCAGGACAGTAAGCAGCAGCTCTTTCCGGAAAAAATGCATGACTTCTCACTGCAATCGCCAACCTGCCTGCCAAACGTGGCGATTACGATGAAAAAAAAATCATCGAGCTGGAAGAAGTATTGAGCAAAATCCAACGAGCAATTATGGGATTATCAGAAACTATCCAAAGCCTTTAGAGTCTATCGATTTTTTCTTTCTTTTTTTTTTTTGGGGGTGGGCTGCGGTCGGCGCGCTTCCGCACCACTCTATCCGGGGCGACAGAGGGGCTGAAGTACGCAATAGAGTCTATCGATTGCGAGTCTCTCTCATACGATGTGGAAAGGATCAAGAATGTGTCAACAAGCGTAGCGTAGTAGAATTACCAAAAAGTATTCATTGAAGTCATACAGGTTTACGCAACGCTTAGGAGTGGTAGGACCACACTGTCGACAGTTATCTGTCTACAGCCGCGGCCCGGTCCGTCTGGGGTAGTACCACACTCTCGCAGAAAATCGACGTCTGAGTAGTAGCAATTAGTTACTGCGTTTCGTTCGATGAGCGAGAGAGCCGGAAGCCCAACTTTCTGAGGGTGTTTGCGTGTGGGGGGTTTTGGTCATGCTTTTAGTATCCGAACCTCATTGCGGACGTTGTTCTTTCACTTTTTTTTTTATTGCCAACGGTGGCAAACGAGCAAGCAGCACACCTGATGGTAAGTGAAACTGCTGCACATGGACCTTTGCAATACCAGGGGAACAGCTAGGCCGCTGCCTACCGTGAAGGAAATACTCTTCTTAAACCTCGTTTAAAGAAGGACATATCATAGCGCTCGGGAAACAGCACAGAAACACAGTTCATTCCAGAGCTTGCACGTACGTGGGAGAAATGATCGCTGGAAACGTACAGTTGAAGACCATAACGTTTCCAGGTGAAATCGAAACGTCACTTTCTTCACGGTAGGTAAAGGCACAGCAAAAAATTGACCTTTGCTGACAGAGTGATACTGCCGCTGCGCCACTGCCAAGTGCTGAGTGATACTGCCGCTTGTGGGTGGGGACACGAAAAAAGTATCGATACTTTTAGGTATCGAGTACTAGTCTTTCGATACTGATACTTTTGTACGCGATACTTTCTATTCTATACTTTTACTCAATAAGTACTTTTAGGCGGGTATCGTATCGAACAGATTGTAGAAAGTATCCATGTTAAACTTGACCTTACGAAGTTAAAGCGTAATGAACCTTCTAAAAAGTGGCTCGACACATTTTAATCCGAACACAGATGGACAAATTCCTAAAAAAGCTCATCTCGACCTAGATTCTAGGCAAGGTACTCGATACTTTGAAGTATCGATACTTTTGTTTCGATACTTTATTGAGTACGATACTTTTTTTTCGATACTACTCATGAGTACAGTATCGATACTTTCGTTTCGATATCGTGTCCCTACTCATGGGAGCGACAGTGTCACTTTCTATTAGGTATGCTGTTTGCTCGTTTGCCACTAATAGCAATAAAAAATTCCAAATTTGTATTTATAGTATGATATATCATTAAAATTTTTATCTCAAGGGATGTCAGAGATTTAAAGTAGGACAAAACAGTCGGAATTGGCGGGTCGCTAGTTTATATGTACATACATTCTTAACTTTGATAACTCTCGTCATAAAACATATCCATCACTTTTACGACCTAACATGTTAACTAGTTACTATTTAGCATATGTAGAGTGTAGTACCTAAGTGTTGAAGAGTAATAAATCTTTATACACTAAGTAATTTGCTCAACTCTCTGCTATTCAAACTGGTGACACTAAGCTTTCAAGTTGCCATACTCAATTTGAATATTAAATAGCTCGCACAGAACATAGGCTTAAATCTATTCACTCTAGCTGTTTCAGCTCGCAATTCGTGTCCTATGTATTATTAACATATGATTTCTGCTAAAATAAATATTGTTATCTCGAAATTTAGAGCTTATAAATTGAAAAGCATTTATTTGATAGCTGTTAGATAATATACATGACGTATGTTATTACAATGGGTTTTAATAGGTCGTCATGAACGTCGCGTCGGTTATGAACGCTTTTCCAAACGTCGGGCAATCAAAAATTAAATACAAATGTGGTAGTCCTTAAAAATAATTTTATTTACAATGTAAAGTAATACACGCGTAAACATCATAAATCATTAAAGATATCTTTCTTTTTGAGAATAATATCAACACGCATTATCACCAATGTAACTACTGTAAGCCAGGATCCAAAATGGTCTTCATAAAAGACACCTGAGATTTCGCCTTCAGGAGTTCCGCGCAGTACTTTTAATTAACCTTTAACCCGCCACAAAAGGCAATATTGCTAAAAACTTTAAAGTAAATTCTATTTTAACCCCTTACTTTCCTGAGAGAGGATTGCATGTAGTAGAGACGAGAATATTGAGATAGATGTACGTAGCGGATGGATAAAATAATAGGCAACTTTCACTCCCTTTGGAAGCTTATAACATCAAGTATCCTTATCATTCGGGCTGTCAAATATAAGGATGTGCCTTGGAGGGCATTTAAATAATTAATCGATTATTTTATAATCGATTTTTCTCCCAACAGGATTATGATGACTTTTTTTTTAGGAAATGTGAGATTTATTTTCTAATATAGTATGAAACACTAACATTCGACCGAGCACTTTGCCTGGGCAGTATCGTGATGACTTTTTTTTAGGAAATCTGGGCGCGATTTTATTTTAAACAAAAAAGAAAATACTACAATAATCGATTAATATAAAAATCGATTATTTTTTTACATCCCTAGTCGAATATGACCTATAGCCAACTGTGACCACCGATGACGCTAATGGATATAACGACAGATATAATGTCATATTATACGACGCAGTGTAGGACGCTCTAGGAGAGCGTGGACCGATGACCTGGTGAAAGTTGGGCGTCGTTGGATGCAGGCGGCACAGGTCCGCACTTTGTGGCGTAACATGAGGGAGACCTACGGCCAGCAGTGGACAGCGATAGGCTGAAATGATGGTGATGATAATGTCATATCACAAAATTATTCCTCTAAGAATATCATATGAATTTGTTATAACAGTAGTCGATTACAATGACAGTTAACATACCACAGCCCGATTATATTTGAATGGAAATTTACATAATTTATTAGCACTGAGCTTCATTATATTAGAGTACCATACAATTTGCATTTAATACTACCTATTGTATTACATAATTGATAATAAGTAACTGTACTTAACATATTCAGTGTTAATTCATTAATTTCACCTCATATACGTCCCACTGTTGGGCTATTCTATTCCAGTCGCGCGGTGGCTGGTGAGTGCCACCAACTCCTTCGTCTTGCACTGACGAGAGACAGTTCGTAAATATATTTCCACAGAGTGACCAAATAAAAGGAGTTACCGTGGTGCTAATGTTTTTTTTGTTATGGCCGATTATGGTAAATATGCTAGCAATACTTGACGGTAAGTGATACTTGCGCATATGGATCATAGCAATACCAGGGGCACAGCTATGACATTACTTACTGTGAAGAAAATGCTCTTCTTAACTAAAGACAACAGCAGGTAGTTCATTCCAGAGCATGCACGTACGTGGGAGAAATGATCGCTGGAAACGAAAAGTTGATGGCCATAACATTTCCAGGTGAAATGGATGAACCCTGCTGTGGTGTATAGTGCTATGTTAGTAAAATGGTGACGGTGCTACCAAGTCAAACAGTTCCTCAGAGCACTCTCCATGAAAGAGCCGGTAGAGTGCACAAAGTAACCCAAAGTCTCTCCGCCCGCTCTAATGACTTCAACCTGTCTGTAAAATAGGCTCATTAAAGCATCTTCAACAAAACTTTCACTCACATTTATTTGTCATCATCACAGCTCAAATAATGCTCATTACTGAGTCTGAACCTTCTCCATAATAGGAGGGAAACCACGTTGATTAGATGCGTTGTTATTGGGTTTCATTACAAGTCTTCCTTTTTCTTGCGTAGATGTTATTTATATATTATATTCATTAATTGTCTTTTATGATAACCACGTGCAAACTAAAATGTATTCTTAATCCGTCACCACACGGAATATATTGAGCAAAGCAAAATGAAAACGAACTAAATATTTTCTCAAACTTTTACATTTGTTATTAAATCTATATTAAAATATAATTATTTGTCGCGTTACTAAATATTTGCTCATATTTTTGTTGTTTTCATGCTGTTGCCTTACATTGAAGGTCAAATCATAATTCCTATCAATATAATCAAAAAACACAAAAATATTTTATCCAATTTTAGGCCGAAAACAAATTTCGTACAAAATTCATATATTGGATGAAATGCTCATTAAAAAGGGATTATTGGGTATTGAACCAATAACATTTTGACCTACTTCAAAGATGTTGGAAAATATTACGAATTTATGCGACCAGTCCGCTCATTCAATTTTAAGCTGATATTTTTTTTTGCGTGTGTAGTAATTTTAAATGAACGAAATTATAATTAACGCAAAAAAAAATATTTAATTTTTTTAATAAAAAATAAAATATTTTTTTTAATTTGGTCTTTAATTGATAATAAGTAACTGTATAAGTACAGTTACTTATTATCAATTATGTAATACAATAGGTAGTATTAAATGCAAATTCTTATCACTATTTCTCCAACGTACACATAACGTCCTACGTAAGTACGGACTACCATAAATTATTTTCCAAATGACAACTAAGAGTTAGGGAAAGCATTCAACCGGAATGATTTCTGCAGAAATAGCCTTGAACTAACGAGGATAGATTAATGGGTTAATGGTTGAATGGTTTTAATAATATGTGAACGAAATATTTGATGTGAATGCTGACATGTAAACCCAACCGGGGTTCATTGGTCAGTGAAATAATATCCCCACTAATGTTATAAATGCGAAAGTAAAATTGTTTATTATGCTTTCACGCCTCAACCACGGAACCGATTTCGAAAATTCTTTCACCAATAGAAAGCTATAATATCAGGGAGTAACATATTCTATATTTTATCCCGGTATTTCCATGGGAACAGGAACTATGTGGCTAAGGCGACTGAAACCGAAGCGAAGCGAGGGCGGTTTGCTAGTAATAAATAAGGTTGATATAGATTCCGAATTAGTGAATTTATTAAATGTCCCTAATCCTCTGAGCCTTTATTTACAATAACGAATCGTATTGAATTCGGCTCTCTAATCTAATCATTTGGAGTGACTATCATCATCATCATCATAATATCATTTCAGCGCTTATACATCCTATTGTTGATCTTGGGCCTTCTACATTATGTAAGGAAAATTGACCTACTATACGCCGCCGATCAAACGCATTAGCATTAAGTTTTATGCCTAGTTTGCCTTCTCTCGCATCGATGTTATCCGCATATTACATATCTCAGTCGTCCTTTACGACATCCACTGGCAAGATAGGGGATGGTAAATTGATTGCTTACTCCGTCAGCACACAAAAAGTATCATACTTCCATGTAATAGAAAGAAAGAAAGAAAGAAAGAAAACTCATTTATTTCGATCTCGTAGTAATAAAACAGTACAGAATCTATATAAAATTCCTAAGATTATACTAACGAATAACTTAAAAAATACTTAAGAGTTATATAATACTAAAAAAAGTTACAAAACTAAAGCGAAGATATAACAGATTAAATAACAAATACAAAGAGAAAATACATAGAGATCGAAAAAGGTCCTATAACAGCATAAGCTGCACCGAGACGGTGTAGCGCTGGTTTTCATATAGAACCATAGGGGTGAAATCACGGGTAGTCACATCAAAATATAAAAAACAAAGCGTATTCTCAAGCAGACCTTATTATAATAAATAAATACCGAACGGTACTATGCCATCAGTTTTATAAAATATTATTGCATAGATAAGTAAAGACATGGCAGATATCATGATATAGACAGAATAAATACAGTAGATACAAAGAGTAACAGTAACTGTTTATGTATACACATAGTAATCGATTGTACTATCGAGAAAAGAGCCGGTTTATAAGATGAGTTAGAATTGGAAATCATATAGTAGTAATTTATAGACACGCGGTAAGAAAGTCATAAGAATCATTAGACACAAACACATACACAGCATATTAAATATACACATTAAATATAACATGCACATATAGATACAAACACGTACACATATACATACAGATATGCTTAGCAGCTATCCTGTTGTTGGACTAACAAGTATAGCTTGTAGCTAGATTTAAAGGATTCAACAGACTTTTTGAGTCGATACGGTGGTAATAAATAGCATTAGATAATGAGATAAAAACAGGTAGGATTATTTCAGAATTCAATTAATTTCAATGTGGTAGTACCACACTGTTGACAGTTGTTTGTCTACAGCCGTGGGCCGATCCGTCCGGGGTAGTACCACACTCTTTTTTTTTTTATGGGTTGCGCTGCGGCGGCGCACTCCTCGCACCACTCCGTCCGGGGCGAGAGGGGAGGGGCGTAAGCACGCACACCCGCAACCCGCCCGAACACCACGTCGCCTTCGTCGTTGGGCCGACCACCAGAGCAGGGTTACTTGTCATCAGTGGTCGGCCCGACGGAATACCCCCTATTTGGGGTACCCTCCCATCGAGCGACGTCCTCCCCTCGGGGAGGATGTCGGTCTTTCCTCACGTGGTTGGCCTCTCGGCGGGTGACAGACTAACTCCCCGGTCACGTCACCCGCAAGTAATTTAGTACCACACTCTCGCAGAAAATCGACGTCCGAGTAGTAGCAATTTGTTACTGCGCTTCGTTCGGTGAGCGAGAGAGCCGGAAGCCCAACTTTCTGAGGGTATTTGCATTTGCTTTCGGTCGCTTTTAGTGACGCCTTTAGTATCATAGAACCTCATTGCACGCATTCACACTCCCTTAACCTTTTTTCGCGGTAGGCAGCAGCCTTGCAAAGGTCTATGAGCGGCAGCAACACTTACCATCAGGTGTACTGTTTGCTCGTTTGCTACCGTTTACAAAAAAAAAATCCATTAATACACTTGAGAGTATTGACTTCCTATAACGTTCGCTTAAAATTTATACAGACTTTAAACACTATAAGATAACTTAAATTTTGCATATGTCGATATAATTAATAGATTTTACATATTACCACATTATGGAATGAGTTAATTATGTTTCTATGGTAGCTAATTAAACTAATAGGTGTTTATTACATTAGTCTCAATATAAACACATTTTACGTGTAGAAATTATGATACATATTTGTGAGTTTAATACTTTAGATAATTTTAACGTACTCTAGTAAATAGGGTTACGTTAAATGAGAAGATTTAAATTTCGATTAAATGGTATATGTTTTTAATTGTATAATTTTGATGTGAAACATCTATAGGCGAGGTTCAAACTGATCGTTGGTGTGGCGTAAACAGCTCGTGGCGTTACGACGTCACGTTGTATGATGGAATATGGGAGGGTAAACCTGATTGTGTAGCGTTAACGCCACCCTTCTTTTCTTTTTTTTATGGGTGGGCTATGGTAAGCGCACGCGCGATCCATTCCGTCCGGGGCGATTAAAGGACGGCGCGTGGGCCCATAACCCACCCGTACCCACGTCACCTCGTTATTGGACCGACCACCGAAACAGGGTGACTTGTCGTCCGTGGTCGGCCCGACGGAATACCCTTTCGGGTACCCTCACCTCTCGACGTCCCTGTCCCGGGACGTCAGTCGCCGTCGCGCGGTCAGCCTCTCTGCGGGTGACGGACTAAATTACCTGGTCCGATCACCCACGGCCTCGGCTAGGGCGGCATCAGGCGCTGATACTCGCGCCTGCGCCGCCCGAGTCGCCGCCAGCGGAACGTGTCGCCGAAGAGGAGCTCTACTCGCACACGATCTGCCGCCTCCTTCTGTGAAATTACGGCCTCACAGAAGGCGGCGACTTACAATAATCATATTATGTAATCTATACGTAGCAGTGTGTGAGTGAGACGGAGCTATGCGTTGTTGTGCGCAAGCGCCTGTGCGCTCTCTCTCGCCGCACTGAGCTCGCATACCTATAGTGTACACTAACAAAAATAAATAATTATTCAATAAAGATCATCATTTTCTGGAACAAAAATCGTAATATTTTATTAAAATTTTATGCCATATTAGTTCCTGTCATAATCCGTTCTTTTATGCATATATACTTGTACAAAATAATTTCGATGTTTCACATGTACCAGGCTTCCTGAGCGACGGCTCCCTTTTGTTTATAAATAGATATAATTAACATCATCATTATCACAGCTAATATACATCCTACTACTGAGCTCCTCCACATCATCATCATCATCTTGCTCTTATCCCAATTACTTGGGGTCGACGCAATATGTCATCTGTTTTGACATATTGCAAAAAGTTTCGGCAATGACTTTTATGACCGGCCGCCTGCCTGACGTCAACCCTCCTTGGGAATGTAATCGTTGACCCAAATGGTACCAGATGGAGTTGGTCCGGGTCAATCTAGGGCTCTTAGTCGTCTTTTACGACACCCACGAGCAAAGCAAGGGTTGGTAGTACTCGAAGCCGCTACCACACAGCACCACTGAGCTCCTCCACAATGGGTGGGAAAATTGACCTACGTCCCACGTTGATCAAACATGTTGGTATTGTCTTGCTGTTATGTTATCTGCATATTATAAGGTCATCGTTTAAGACACCCACGAGCAAAGGGTGGTAAATAGTATTCTTACTCCGTCTCTATACGTAAACAAATATCCATCCATCCATCAGCCTAAGGCCGTGGTAGCGGAGGCCGTCACCGGCGGAGGAGTCCTGTTGGCGGTGTCCCTGGACATCGCCAATGCCTTCAACAGTCTGCCATTCAGCTGCATCAGGGAGGGGCTGAGATATCACGGGGTGCCCATGTACCTCAGGCGGCTGGTGGCAGACTACTTGGAGGGGCGCAGCGTCCTCTACGTTGACCGAGTAGGGGACGTTGTGCGAACGCCCATGACGTGCGGTGTCCCACAGGGGTCGGTTCTGGGTCCGACCCTGTGGAACATCGGCTACGACTGGGCGTTGAGAGGAAGCCTCCCACCCGGGCTGGGCGTAATTTGCTACGCCGACGATACACTCGTTACAGCCCGGGGTGGGACGCTAGAGGAGGCGGCACGCCTGGCAACTCTCGGCACCGAGGAGATTGTCAGGCGGATCGAAGCGCTGGGGCTGAGAGTAGCCCTGGAAAAGACGGAGGCCCTTTTGTTCCATGGCCTCCGTACCGCCGGGCCTCCCGCCGGCGCTTCGATCATCGTGAAGTCGGTCACCATCAGCATCCAGGCCCACATGAAGTACTTGGGCCTGGTGCTCGACGGGCATTTTTGGTTCCGGGAGCATCTCCATCGACTTGTTCCCCGGCTTGTCGGCGCGGCGTCCGCCCTTTCGCGGCTGATGCCGAATGTGGGCGGACCCAGTGCTACGTGCCGACAGCTGTACGTGGGGGTGATCCGGTCGATGGCCCTGTATGGAGCACCGGTGTGGGCGGGGTCCCTGACCGTCCGTCTTAGGGCCCTCCTGTGGCGACCACAGAGGGTCATGGCGATCAGGGCCATACGGGGTTACCGCACGGTGGCGACAGAGGCAGCGTGCCTCCTGGCCGGAACTCCCCCGTGGGATCTGGAGGCGGAGATGCTCGCCGACATTTATTGGCGGGTGTCGGAGACGCGCGCCCGCGGCGGCATGATCTCCATCAAAGAGATCACCGCCTGGCGGGTCGACACCCGCCGAGAAGTCATTGCCCGTTGGGCAGTCCGGCTGGAGAGTCCTCGGTACGGTGTCAGGACCGTCGAGGCTCTCCGGCCGGTGCTGATGGAGTGGTTGGAGCGGACGCACGGGGTGCTTTCCTTCCGACTGGTGCAGGTGCTGACGGGGCATGGTTGCTTCGCCACCACTGCAGTTGCGACGAGGACACGGCGCAGCACACGCTCGAGGAGTGTGCTGCATGGGAGGGGGATCGCCGTGAACTCGTCGCAATTATCGGTGCCGACCTGGCGCTGCCGACCATCGCCAGGGAGATGCTTGTCAGCGTCAGGAACTGGGACGCGGTCGCCGCCTTCTGTGAGGCCGTTATCTCACGGAAGGAGGCGGCGGATCGTGTGCGAGTAGAGCTCCTATTCGGCGACACGTTTCGCCGCCGGCGACTCGGGCGGCGCAGGCGCGAATATCTGCACCTTATGCCGCCCTAGCCGAGGCCGCGGGTGATCGGACGGGGGAATTGTCCGTCACCCGTAGAGAGGCTGACCGCGCGATGGCGACCGACGTCCCAGTACGTCGAGAGGTGAGAGGTTACCCGAAAGGGTATTCCGTCGGGCCGACCACTGATGACAAGTCACATCTGCTCCGGTGGTCGACCCAACAACGAGGTGACGTGGGTACGGGTGGATTATGGGCCCGCACGCCGTCCTTTCATCGCCCCGGAAGGACAGGACCGCGCGTGCGCTTACCATAGCCCACCCATAAAAAAAAAAAAAAAAAAAATCCATCCATCAGCCTACAGACGTCCACTGCTGGACATAAGCCTCCCCACGAGAATGCCACTCGGAACGGTCCTGCGCCACTGGCATCCAACGGTTCCCTGCGACTTTGAAAATGTCGTCAGTCCACATAGTGGGGGGGGGGGGGTCGTCCTACGCTGCCCCGTCCGATTCGTGGTCGCCACTCAAGAACCTTTTTTCCTCAACGGTTGTCCGCGACGAGCGATGTGTCCTGCTCATTGCCATTTCAACGTGCTAATTCTATGTCGGTTACACCCGTTCTTCTACGGGTTGCCGTGTTTCGAATTGTATCACGTAGAGACATACCGAGCATAGCCCTAGCATAGCCTAGTTAACAAATATATTACTTCTCAAAGCTGTTTTTTGTTATAATGGAATATCTCCTTTAGTTGCATCAATTTTCATATTTGATACGCCATTTTAAAAATTATAATTCCTTTTACGGACGAAATGTAAAATGAATATATCAAAATTTATGTCTTTCTTTCTTGCCTCATATACATTGCTAATAATTTTATGACTAGCTGCTTTCTTGACGTTAATTCTCTTTGAGAGTGCAATTGTTGACCAAAAGGCATTAGGTAGTATTGGCCCAGGTTATTTCATGATATTCACGAGAAACGTCAAAGTCTTATGACTTTGACGTTTCTCGTGAATAAGACTACTCTCTTTTATAAGACTACCAGTCTTTTATGACAACACCTCATATTAAAACAAAATTCCCTGGTATACAGAAGCTTTTTTTTTTAAAGACAACGTCCCGCATTACGTAAATAATCCTTGTATTGCGAGAAACTTTACAAACATATAATCAACGGACACAAATTACATCCGGACTCAGAACAACCATTTGTGGATCGCATAAAGTGTTGTCCTGCGTGGGATTTGAATTCGCGACACAGGCACCGTAGGTCGTTATCTTAACCATTCTGCCGTCTGTGCTTTAAAAAATAGCGTGAGTACTAAGTACGTATGTCAGAAGTGAAACTTCTTTGGATCCATGTGTTTTTTATCAGTGTTAAAAAAAAAATAAAAAAGAATAAAATAAAAGTGTCTCAATCTTTCCCACTCGCTTGCTCTCTACTCTCGCCCCATGGCTGTGATTCGTGCTATGTTCGCCCTTTCTCACTCTCTCTCAATCGGTCTCAATCGCTCTCGCCCTCTTCTTCGACAAAAACGCTGCACATCTTCGTGACGCTAAATTGCGTCTCATCCGTAAAAAAATTACCCTCATGCGCGCAAAGAAGTTTCACTTCAAAACTTATTAATTTGAATTTGTTTTTTTAATCACTCTTAGTCATATTGTGGTTACGACGCATTTTTTTTTAATGTAAGCAGTGGCAAACGAGCAGACAGTACAGCTGATGGTAAGTGTTGCTGCCGCTCATGGACCTTTACAAGGCCGCTGCCTACCGCGAATAAAGTGAAGGGAGTGTGATTGCGTGCATTGAGGATCGGTGATACCAAAGGCACCACCAAAACCCTCCACACCCAAACACCCTCAGAAAGTTGGGCTTCAGGCTCTCTCGCTCACCGAACGAAGCGCAGCAACAAATTGCTACATTCCTAGTGAGGAAAGTGGTCCTACCACTAACTGTAGGGAATAGCGAGCAATGCATACTCGTAGCCTGACACAGCATAAGTTATTATTTGCTTTAATATTCAAAGTATATATATTGTTAATATTTATGCTAACGACTTCATCATATACAGCATTATAACTTACTAATCTTAGAAATTGTAATGGACATTAAAAGATCATTTTATTTTGCAAAACATTAGCAAATGCTAATGTTATGATATTATTCACTATTTCAAACTGAACTTGACAGGCCAGAAATTGCCTTTATATGGTTTAACAATATTTGAAATATAATATTATCATAGCAGAGAGCCGCATATATTAAATTTATTTTTCTATTCTTCTTTTGTAGGATACTAGCTTATACCTTCGATTATACCACGTAAAAATTATACATGACAAGCACATGAGTATATGGTATAGTATGTCAAATTTTCCGCTTATTATGGTGAAGGCTCAAGGTCAGCAGTAGAACGTATATAATCTGAAATAATGATGAATAATGATGCCAAGTTTTTGAGCAGAACTCCTAACTAAATCAAGATTTTCGTGCAAAACTACATAATTAAAATAGCTGGTCAAATAAAAAAGGGCACAAGCTCGTCGGAATTACTCGTTTTGTTTGTTTTTACAGAGTTTCCAAATATCCGTTCCAGACTGCTAAATCAATAGTGCAAACGCTCTTTCAAGTAAAAACAGCTGTAGCTTTCAACTTAAATTAATATTGCTCAAAGCTTTTATTACGAGTTTTCGTTTAAATTCAAATGTTGGAGAATGATTTAAAAGGCGAAATAAATTATTACTTTTCTATCAACAGTCAATCACTCGAATATCAATAAATTCCTGGATGACCGTTTAGCGCAATATTTTTATTTTTTTTTTGTTTCTACCATCTCGATTTCATCAGTCCTGAGATCCTTGTCGTCTTATCGTCGGTTGATGTAGGATTTTATTTCAAGATTTCCTTCACTTGCGTAGACGTTATACTTATATATATATATATATATATATATTACATCCCCGAGTCATCTTTTACGACACCTACGGTCGAGAAAGGAAGTGGTGAAGGTGGTGGTACTCTTACTTCGTCACAAAATAATTCTGTCGCTTAAAATTATTTATTTTAATAATACGATACGCAACGCTTTCAGCTTACCCTACATGTAGGAGTTTTAATATAGACAAGAAAAATGTGAAAATAAATAAGGAACGTAACCAATCGAATTTGCTTTAGATGATTGAACTAACGAATTAATCTAAAGGAAACTAATTAGATGAAGACAAATTTGAAGGTAATTGCTGTTTAACAAAGATTACCGCAACAAACTGTGGCTACGATCGCTCATATTAAACGGTTAACAACAAGCAAAACACAGGTTTGCTGCTTCGTATGTACCTGGAAAACTAAAACTTACCGTGTATGAATTATGTATGAACGGTTGTAGTACAATTTAGGAACTAAAGCGATTAATGACTGATTTTCCAAATCATCGTCCAAAATTTATCAATTCAATAATTTGTAGGATACAAATCATTCATTATAAAATTATCTTTTATATAGTTTTTTAAATTTTAAAATCTATTGTCTGATGGCAGCTACATCCTTACTAATATTATAAATGCGAAAGTAAGGATGTTTGTTTGTTACGCTACGTTCACGCTTAAACCACCGAACCGATTTAAAAAATTCTTTCACCAATGGAAAGCTATAATATCAGGGAGTAACATAGGCTATATCCCCCGATATTCCCACAGGAATGGGAACCACACGGGTAAAGCGACTGAAACCGAAGCGAAGCGCGGGCGGGTTGCTGGTAATATATATTTCTATGCAGCACAACGCTGAGCATTCCCCTATTGTCAAAATTAACTATAAAATATGTATTATAATTGTTATTATGTGACAATAAATGCTATTCTATTCTATACAATACATTTCACTGCTCGTGGATGTCGTAAAAGAAGTTTTTCGTAGACCTGGGCGAATACTATCTAATATTGTCTGTTCAATAATTAAATTCCCAAGGAGGGTTGAAGTTAGATAAGCCGGTCGGTCATAAAAATTTTGACATGGTCAGCGGCCCCGCCGCTTGACTCCGTCCCCGGGGCGACGGAGGGTCGGCGCGTGGCTCCATAACCCACCCGTGGCACGTCACTTTCGTCGCTGGGCCAACCACCGGTGCAGAGTTCCTTATCTTCAGTGGTCGGCCCGACGGAATGCCCCGGTTGCGGGTTACCCTCTCCTCTCGACGTCCCCCCTCGGGGTGATCGGTCGCCGTCGCGTGACAATATGTACATACCGAGTCCCCCAAGCAATAGGGATAACAGCAGGGTGATGACAATTTTGAATTCATCGTCATCCGGCTTCTATACCAATTACTTGGGGTCGACGCAGATTTAGGTACTCTTCCATCGTTAATGCTTAGGAATGTGACCGTTGCCGTCACGGTTTCAAATAGATATGAGCCAGGTGGATGTAAAGCTCTTAGTTATCTTTTACGATACCCACGAGCAATGCAAAGATTAGTAATATTCATAGCCGCGACCACACAGTAATTGATACATTTTGAAATGAAGGATACACATCTAATTGAAACACGCCACTTTCCTACACTTTATCAATATGCCGCACAACTCAAGAAAGAAAGAAATACGGGATAGGATCAACGTGGAATGGAACTATATGATGAGCAGTTTCCAAAACTTTAAGTTATAATTTGCCAAAGAACTTTGAATATTTATTCGAAACGTGTTTCGCCTCTATACTAGTCACATTCAGGATGACTCGGCTTCTTCTTGAAAAAATAATTCAAATTAATAATCCATTTCTGTCATTCTGCCTATTAAATTCACATATTATATAAGAAGTCGAGAGACTTTCGTGTGGTGACAGAGTAAGAATACAATTCACCACCGGGATTTTACCCGTGGGTGATCGTACGAGACAACTAAGGGATGTAAAACGCATATAACAACTATGCGAGAGAAGGAAAACTCGAACTAAAACCCTATACCGACACGTCTGACCAGCGTGGTATAGTAGGTCAATTACCCTTCCATTATGGAGGAGGCCCGAACCCAACAGTGGCACGTATATGGGCTGAGATGATGACGATATAAGAAGATATATTTTATGATTAACTAACAGAGACATCGAAGTTTGAGTGCTAGATATGTTTATCACCATTACTTGATGGTAATAGAATAGAAATAGACTGATGTCTATAGATGTCTACTATAGGACATATGCCTCCCGTCGGAAAAAGAAGAATAAAGTCACAATCTCTATACTTGACAGTTGCGTCCAGTGGAGTTAGCGATTATACTTGGTTTTAATTACCCAGAAGAGAGCTGCTGTCCATTCTCGTGGCATTTCTTATGAAGTGAGTTTTTTTTCATTGCTGCTTGTAGCAAACGGACATGCAAGTGACGGTAAGTGACACGCGCACATTGACTTTTGTAATACCCGGGCCACAGCTAGGCCGCTGCTTACCGTGGAGAAAGTGCTCTTCTAAAACCTTGCTTAAAGAAGGTCCAGATTTCAGATCCTACAACGTGGAAGAAATTATCGTTGGAAACGTACAGTTGAAGACCATAATGTTTCCAGGTGAAATGGATGAACCCTGCTACGCTATCAAGTGGTACGGTGGTAAAACAGTGATGGTAATACTAATAGTTTCTCAGAGCACTCCTCATGATAGAGCCGATAGACTACACAAAGTGACGCAAAGTTTCTCCGCCTCTCCAGCAACTCCATGTTCTAGATATTAAGATAATCAACAATTCGAACAGCACGTTTTTGTAGGGTGACACGCGAGTCCCATTGATATTTAGGCGCACCTGCCTCGCTGGTCATATAGAGATGTGAACAGTACTCCACATGAGGACGATCTTGCACTTTGTTTAGCACAAGACGCTGTCTTGATGTGAAGTAATATCTGGCTGTGTTTAGGACGCCCAACTTTCTGTTTGTCAAATTGCCTCCAAATGACTCCCAAACTGGCTTTTACTCGATATTTCAATGTGGATGATCCCAATATTATCGAAAATTTGAAACATCCTACTTGGAACTGAGGCAACATAACAAACGGGTCCTGCTTTGCAGTGAACGCACAGATTTGTTTATTTGTTGGGGAATTGAACTAGATTAAGTTCCGTTCACCCAATCTCGAAACCTGCCTCAAAGAGCTTATTCTTCAAACACTTAAGAGTGCCATAGATTGTAAGTGTCATAGATTCGATATCCGAGCATGACAAATCTTTGTGGCTACAGAGCTCAAGGAATGGCTTTCAAGAGGCCGATCGACGAGGGAAGGGTATGTAGAAATATTGTAGATTATTTGTTTCAAGCTGTCCTTCCATCGCCTTGGATAATTCGACGGAGAGTAACCTTATTAGTCCAATAAAGGATAATTATTTGCACGTGCTACAAATAATGTTTGTTCCTTATAGATTGATAAAATTGCCCGCAATACAAGAAATAATTTCGTAGTGCGTGGGTATTGCGTTTAAAAATAATATTCCTTCAAAGTATCACAAACACGAAACTCGTGTAAATAAAATTGGTATAACATATTATTTTCTATTGATATCTTCTTTTGCGCGGTTTCTTTTTTTCAAGGTTTGTAATTTGTATTGTAGCTATAGAGAATATAAAGCAATCTAATTGATTGATATCGATTATTCTTAGAAACTGAAAGAATATTTTCATCTTGTGAAAATGCCACGTTGGTGTATGTCTTCCGTGTGGTGACGGAGTAAAAATACAATACACCACTTTGTATCTTGCCCGTCGATATTGTAAAAGACGACTAAGGGATATAATGTGTACATAACATCTGTAAAAGAGAATGAAACCCTATAAAACATGTTTGATCAGCATGGTATAGTAGGCCAAATTCCCTCCCAATGAGAAGGTAGCCTGAGCCCAACAGTGAGACGTGTGTGGGCTACAATAATTATGATGAAGGCAAGGGTAAATAGTTGGACTCGTTCGAGATAACACACTCACACGTCCGAGTGAAACAATTTGCTACTGTGCTTGATAAACATGAGATTCAGAAGCCATATCCCCATCTTATTGTAAGCAAAGAGTGGAACTATATGGATGAAACGGCGGCAAATTTACCTACTTTAAAAATTCTTTAACGGATAGTAATCTATATTTTGAGCGAGTAACATAGGCCTTATTACAGTATTTCCATGAGAATCTAAACTACGTGAAAGAAATATTATAAAAGTGAAAGTTTGTGAACGTGTTTGGATGTTTGTTACTCAAAGTGTGAACCAGATTTGGATAAAAATTGGCATATAGATAGAGAATTTATTACATGGAATAATTTTTATCGCGATAAAATGATCCCTTTTTTTGGGGGGTGGGTTACGGTCGGCGCGCTCCTCGCACCATTCCGTCCAAGGCGACAGAGGGGCGTAAGCACGCATACCCGTAACCCACCCGCGCGACACGTTGCCTTCGTCGTTGGGCCGACTACCGGAGCAGGGTGACTTGACGTCAGTGGTCGGACCGACGGAATACTTGTTGAGAAGTACCCTGCCATCGACCGAGGTCCCCCCCTCGGGGAGGACGTCGGTCTTTCCTCACGTGGTGATAAAATGATCCCTAGGGATTTGGGGTAATAGTTCAACTTTGGGAAATTTATTTTACCGAAACTGCAGGCAGAAGTTAAAAAAATGATGCTATAAATGATGTTTTTTATTAATGATAAAAAATCATAAATAAAAAACATCTATTCAACAAAATTAATCTATTCCCACTTATAATATTACATATGCGAATCTGAGTATATGTCTTACAAAATTTACCTCCTATAACACGTTTGCTTGTGGTGACGGAGTAAGAATACAATTCATCACCCCCTTTTTGGACGTGGGTGTCGTAAAAGATATATACCATATACCATAGCTTATCGCTACCCCATAGGTCTAATTTTCTGCTAATGCTAGGGTTTCAAGCCCAACAATGGGACGTATTTGCGCTGCTATGATGATGCCACGTTGGACCAGGATGGCATGGCTAGTCTTTAATTTCGAGAGAGAGTGAGAGAGAGCTTCCTCTTGCTGTGATTTCTCTCTCTCTTTCTGTATCATTGTTATATGTTCTCATCTCTTAAAGGTATTTTACAATCGACCACAGTAAATGAAGAGATTGTGGTGCTTATTTTAAATACTAAATTATTGTTTTTTAAATTTTGGTGGTATAATAGTACAACGACTAAGGTATTAAATATGCATATAACTTTTATGCAAGAGAAAAAAGAACTCGAAAACAGAGATATTGTCCTACTATACTGTGTAAGACGTCTGACCAGCGTGGTATACTAGGTCAATATCCCTCATATTATGGACTAGCAACCCGCCCTCGCTTCGCTTCGGTTTTAGTCGTTTTACCCGCGTAGTTCCCGTTCCTGTGGGAATACCGGGATAAAATATAGCCTAGTTTACGCCCTGATATTATAGCATTCCATTGGTGAAAGAATTTTTGAAATCGTTCCAGTCGTTTTGAAGATTACCCGGAACAAACAGACAGACAGACAGACAAAAATTTTTTAATCTGTATTTTAGGCATAGGTGTCGTGCAAATAACTGTGTAAGCATGAATAAAGTCTATTATTTTGACATTACAAACAGACACTCCAATTTTATTTATTGGTTTATTTATTAGTATAGATGAGACTCGAGCCAAGCAGTGAGACATATAAGTTCAGATCATCTCTTTTTTTTGCAGCAGGAATAGTAAGAGACGATTAAGAGACGCATGCAGGTAATATCGTTGTTAGAAAAGGAAAACTTTGTACAGACCAGCGTGACTAGCGTAGTATGCCAATTTTTCTCTCACTATGGCGGCGACTCGAGTTTTTTTTTTGCAAATAGTGGCAAACGAGCAAACAGTATACCTGATGGCAATCTGCTGTTGCTGCCGCTCATAAACCTTTTACTGCCGCTGCCTACCGCGAAAAAAGTGAAGGGAGTGTGAACACGTGCAACACCCTCGACAAGTGGGGCTTCCGTTTCTCTCGCTCTCCGAACGAAGCGCAATAACAAATTGCTACTACTCGGATGTCGATTTTCTGCGAGAGTGTGGTATTGCTGCTGCTACTGTTATATGCATTATTCCTCATTATTGAGAAACAAAGTTGAAAATTCAAATGCACTATCGCGTTGTTCGCTATCAGCACCAATACATGCGGCTTCGTTCGCGTCCCCTGCTTGCGTCACCCCATGTGCGAACGTGGACCGCACATTTTGCCTCTACCACTCAGGCCGTTTGCACTGCTCAACTCACTGATTGCCCATTATCCGAAGGTTGACATATTTTTCACCAAATATGATGTATTCTTAAAATTATGTTTGCAATTTTTATCTCCTAATTATGTATTTAAATTATAGAATTGTAATGATTCACTACACGCTTTGGGTAACTGTAAGTGTAATGAACAGTTGAATAATAATCTATACCAATAAATATAATTGGAGTGTCTGTTTGTAATGTCAAATAATAGGCTTTTTTCATGCTCACGCGGTTATTTGCACGACACCTATGCCTAAAATAGCAATTAAAAAATTTTTGTCTCTGTCTGTTTGTCTGTCTGTCTGTCTGTTTGTTCCGGGTAATCTTCAAAACGGCTGGACCGATTTCAAAAATTCTTTCACCAATGGAAAGCTATAATATCAGGGCGTAAACTAGACTATATTTTATCCTGGTATTCCCACGGGAACGGGAACTACGCGGGAAAAACGACTATAACCTATAACCGAAGCGAAGCGAGGGCGGGTTGCTAGTAAATAAATAAATTACTACCGAACGGGCCGGCCCGCGGCTGTAGACAGACAACCGTCGACAGTGTGGTCCTACCACTATTAAAGAGTCAAGCAATAAAATTTATACCAGCTATATATTATACTAGCAACCCACCCTCGCTTCGCTTCGGTTATAGGTTATAGTCGTTTTACCCGCGTAGTTCCCATTCCCGTGGGAATACTGGGATAAAATATAGCCTAGTTCACGCCCTGATATTATAGCTTTCCATTTGTGAAAGAATTTTTGAAATCAGTCCAGCCGTTTTGAAGATTACCCGGAACAAACAGACAGACAAAAATTTTTTAATTGCTACTAGCAACCCGCCCTCGCTTCGCTTCGGTTATAGGTTATAGTCGTTTTACCCGCGTAGTTCCCGTTCCCGTGGGAATACTGGGATACAATATAGCCTAGTTTACGCCCTGATATTATAGCTTTCCATTGGTGAAAGAATTTTTGAAATCGGTCCAGCCGTTTTGAAGATTACCCGGAACAAACAGACAGACAGACAGAAAAAAATTTTGTAATTGCTATTTTAGGCATAGGTGTCGTGCAAATAACCGTGTGAGCATGAAAAAAGCCTATTATTTTGACATTACAAACAGACACTCCAATTTTATTTATTGGTATAGATAGTGGCAAACGAGCAAGCAGCACACCTGATGGTAAGTATTACCGTCGCACATAAACGGTTGTAATACCAGAGGCATAGATAGGCCGTAGTCTACGGTGAAGAAAAACAACGTCGCTTATTCTTATGATTTGTACCATAAAATAGGGAATGAGGGACTAATTTGCATGTTATTACGGCTTAATCCGTTGCCGTTCCCGCATGTAAGGATTTCAACTTGTCTAAACAAGATTTTTGCGGTTATCCCCTCCATATATCGTATGACACGCTCTTTCTACAGAATTAACTAAAACAAAACTTCCTGTTATGACTCTTGTTATCCCCAAAAAGGGTTTTCATAAATACGTAGGTGGGCACGCGTTTTCATGAATAAACATTGTTAAAAATAATTTATGCTTCATACTTGAGGGTGATTATGAAAATGACAGCTGAGTACATAATAATCCTTTTAATTTTTAATTTTCTATTTGTAAGGTTCTATTAATTTTCCGTGTGGTGACAGAATAAGAATACAACATACATCTTGCCTGTGGATGTCGTAAAAGATGATTAAGGGATATAATACGCATATAACATCTATGCAAGAGAAGGAGAACTCGAAACAAAGCCTTATGCCAACCTGTCTGACCAGCATGTATTTAGTAAGTAAGTCAATTTCCCTCCTATTATGGAGGAGGCTCCAGGCCAACAGTGGGACGTATATGATCTGAAATGATGATGATGATTAGTTGGATTGGTTGTATTATATCAAATGAAGTGTTTAGAACGGCATGTATGGACGGAATGCAGCTAGCTATTGTTTGGCGAACGTTAATTAGTTAGATAACACATAACTATCCAAGATCCTATATCAAATACTTGACGTAGATATGTTGATAAATGGATAGATTAATGATATTATAAAGAATATTAGTATTAAAAAACATATTTTTTATAGTAAATTATCTATAGAGAATTTTAATAATGAATATTTATATTTATGCGAGACAGGCCTCTAGGCAATTGTATTGAAGCTGGTTTTATTTATAACTACTTACGAGTACGTTGCACGATTTTTCGCAAAATATAAGCGCTCTCTGATTGATCGACACTCACTTCATGCTCTTAGCTGTTAACGTGGTTCAATTTTTTAATTTGCACGCCACTTATGTATTATATTTTTCTCACAATGTATGGTTATTAATGTTCATAGTTTCTATTAAACTATGACAGTTTTTTTTGGGTGGCCTATGATTAGCGCACATGCCGTCCGTTACGTCCGGAGTGACGAAAGGGCATCGTGCAGCCCCATCAGCCATCGTATACCCTCCTACCTTCCCAGCTACCGAAGATAGATATACCTTCAAGAAGGTAGGTACCTTCTTCGCCATTGGACCGACCACCGATACAAGTGTTCTTTGTCACGTTGCTGCACACTTGTTGTGAACAATATTATAGAACTACAAGAAAGTTTTAAGAAAATTATTTCATCACTATTATCTCGGCCTAATTCCATCACTATACGGAAAACTAACTATACTAAAGTTTTATAAAGCATAATTGGTTTACTAAAATTATAGTACAATCAAGTTTCGAGTTACCGATCAATAGTTCGTAATACTCAAAGAAATCTCATCGATCATACAGCCTTTTTCTATAACAAAAACTACAAAGTTCTTTTATCAGAAACCCGAACTGCCAATAACTCTTTTATATGACACTTAAAATCGGTTCCACGGACCGCTTGCCCGTGATATTCTATTACTATATTTTTACATTGAAATAGAGCATTGATTTCTATCCCTAGAATTCCGTCAAATATTTTTTACGTATGGGGAATTTTCGTTTGAAGTGGGTATTGAAAAAAGTGAGGTTCTGAAATTCGTTTATATTGGATAAGTTTTTAATCCCAGGCATTATGAATATCGACACAATGTTTTTGCTGTATTTAGCTATTTTTAACCGACTTCAAAAAAGTCGGAGCTTCTCCGTTCGACTGCATTTTTCATTATTGTTATCTCAGGACTTTCGACTGGGTGAACCAATTTTGGTGATTCTTTTTTTATTTGAACGTGCTTCTCATGTGGTTCTATTTCCAATAGGTCTATTTGAAATCAGTTGTTGAAATTATACTTTTTTGGGCGTAAGGGACAAATGAAGAATGAATTTTTTACGATACGCGCGTACACCGTCATGAAAAACCGACACCCTAAAGCTGAGCTAACTTCAATATCAACATTATTTATGATGCCCGCGACCACTGTGACAAATGTCAACTAGAAAATTCTTTAAAAAAAATTCTATGTTTGCCTTTTTTATTATTAGTGGGGTTATTCTACAAATATAGGATATCGCGAAGGATAAAATTTTAAAAATATTTTTGTCTTATAAAATCAAACAATCAAGAAGTATAACTTCTTACATGCACACAAAAGTACACACACACACCTTTTTTAAATTGGTAATAAAACATTTAATGCTCTAAAAAAGTAAATAAGCTTTAAATTGAATTAAACCAAACAATTTAATATATTATTGAATCTATGGAATATGTAAATGTTGGATCATCATCATCTTAGTTCATACACGTCTCGGCTAGGGCCGCCGCCGCTGGGGATTAGGAGGTAAATTGATCTATTATACCATTGTAAATCAAACTACGTTACGGATTTTATCGCGTTTGTATTTAATTTTTGATTGCCCGACGTTTCGAACACTTTGCAGCGTTCATGGTCATGGGCGTATAAAATGACTCACGTCCAACAAGTCATCGTTTTTACAGAAAATTTATAATTAACACCGCGATACAGAAAAAATTGTTATTAAATATTGACCCACATTTTGAGACAAATTTATTGCCAGTGCAAGAAGAAAGAAAATGATTCTCTATGAAAAAAATATATTGTTTATGGTTATTAATTATTTAACATTAAAATTAGTAGTAATTATATTTAATTTAACAATCTAGGATACTACCATCGGATCGGCACACGGCCATACTGAGATAGATCGGACAAGAAAACGCAGAGGACATGATGCTAAAGTAATATTAATTTTTAAGGTGAAAAAGTCTTATTAAGAGGTTTTGATTTATCAAATTATAACTATAAACTATTATTATTGTGGGTCAAATCTATATAATAAGTGGTCACGATATCATGTAGTCTTGAGGTGATCTTTTTGGATTTATATTTAATTATGTTTATAACAGGCACCCAGCTTGATGGTGTGTTTTTTGCGAGGATTTATGTTTTATCAAATTCAAATTCAAATCATTTATTATGTTTAAACCCCGCGGGGACACTTACATATTGTCATTTTTTTTTACAATTTTCTTAAAGTTATAATTACCGCCGGATCGGAACGCGACCGCACTGAGAAGATCCGGCAAGAAACTCAGCGGGATTGTCTATTTTTTATTTATTTTTTTAAAATTTCTTTTAAATAAAATTACATCTTACAACATGCTTATTAATAGTTTCAGTGTAATGCCATTCGAAATATTATATAATATAGTTCACAAATATAATAATAATCACAAATGTAATAAAAAAATTATGGTTGGACCAGATCCCGCAAGCGGCACTCGATCACGAGTTAACTACTAGAGCAGCCATCACTCCCCCACTTCACTCTCTATCAAACCTGATGTTATGGCAGGCGCGATCCTATGTTCACAGACTACAGACTTAGTGTGACGGCGGTGCTTCACATCGGCTGTGTTCTTTGATCCGAGTTCTTTTGGATCTCTTTGTTTGCTCAATATAACAGAGACCACAGTTACAGTCAAGTTTATAAACTCTTGCATCTTATAGAGGGATCTGGCACTTGACAGGTGTTAAGAATTGACTAATCCTCTTCAGTGGCTTAAAATAGGTTTTTATGGAAGACCGTTTCAGGATGTAGCCAATCTTGTTAATGACTCCTGTAACATAAGGTAGTACTGCAGGGAGGCGCTCAACTGTAGGTGGTTTCACGCGGTTTCTACGACGGGAGCGTGGAACTTGCAGTTTATTTGCACGTAGAACCTGCTTGACATGCTGCAACTCCTCAGCCAGGTTTTTATCGCCACGATTCCTCATGCTCTTTATAACAAAGACTTACCCACGGTAGCTAACTGTGAAGGGGGATGATAAGAATCACGTTCAAATATTTGTCTGTATGTGTTGCCTTACGATACACTGTATGACTCACGGCAATCAGAAATCAAATACAAACGCGATAAAATCCGTAATTAAAAATGTGTAATACTCGTGTAAACATCAGAAATCACTACTATATCGTGCTCATCAGACGTATTGCCATAGGGTTTGGTTTCGAGTTTTCCTTCTCTTGCATAGATGCTATATGCATATTATATCTCTTAGTCGTCTTTTACGATACCCATAGACAAGATGAGGGATGGTGGATTATATTGTTAATCCGTCATCACATTGTAAATGTTAAATAGTAGATTTTTTCATGCTCACACAATTGCTTGAACGATACCTGTGGTAAAAAAACCAGTTGAAACGTTTCTTGTCTGACTCTGTCAGACTGTCTGTCTATCTATTAATTTCACCGAACCGAATTTAATAATATTTTACTATTAGCTAGCGTCTACATAAGGGGTAAATTAGACCATATTGCCTCTCACAAAAACCTTATAAAATTTTACTCGATTCGGGCACCAAACCTGAGTCCTCATGGACCATATCTTAAAAGCAATATCTTAAAAGATATTGGATATTTTAATGTGGGAACAATGTGACTAAAACTGAAGCAAGGAGAGGGCGGGTCTTTAGTGTAAGATAAAGTATTCTTAGAATAAAGAACAAATATTCGTGAGGCTTAAGATTTTTATTTATCTTAAATCTTTCTTAAATATCAAAATATTGTGGGAGGAACATGAAAAGTTATTTATGAAAGAAATGTGATACAAAAATTCATTCATTGAAGTAAAGATAAACTCTTTGATATATTTAGCGATTGTGGTAAAAAAATCGGAATACGGATCTTTTATAAAACGTTATACGTCGTTTAAATATAGTCCTCTTTAAGGATAGATAAGGACTTTTGCCATGCCTAGCAGGCGGGTTGGCAATGGCGAGATTGTTATAAATATCCCAACATGTTACTACTTAGTTGCTTGGCTTGATCTCTGGACTGGTTCTTACAACTTACAAGGGGTATCATGAGGTGGTAGAATATGCTATTCTTATCCGGTCACCATCATAGGATACTTTTTTAGGCGGACTGTGATCTGCGCGCATACCGTCATAACGGCCCCATAACCGACCATATTCACTCCCCTTCGCAATTGGGCCAATCACTAGTACCGATTTTCTTGACGTCCGTGGCCAGCCCGATACCCTTATAGGGCTAAAAGAACACAAGTGTCAAATACTGGCAACCCTATCCACAATTCACAAAAGGCCTCAATAAATTTCGCCCAAATCCGTACACAAACGGAAATTTCATTATCTGCCGTCCAAGTTATAATATTGCATTCCTTTATGCTAAGAAGTTAAGACCCATTCAAGTTTCTAGTTAGGTTGTAAGCAGGTCCTTCGAGTCGGCTGCGCAAACAATAGATGCTGTCAACAAACCCAAGTGGGCGTTTTGAGGTCCAAAGTTTAAGTGAAAGCGGGTTGTGTAAGTACTAAATTTTATCAGTGCTAACATGATTTTACCATATTATTCTTACTAATATTATAAATGCGAAAGTAAGATTATTTGTTTGTGTTCGCGACAAGTGTAAAACACCGTGATAGTGCTTAAAAAACGAACTGTAACATAATAGTGAATTTTGAAAGTATAGTGATAAGAATACCGTGAAAATTAACTAACTCAAAGTGTATCGCCAGATAGGAGTGCGTAACGAATATCGACCAATCAGGGCGCTCCAAATACATAGCAAAATTCGTAAGATGTGAACATTACGAAAAAATGTGTACAGTGCTAAATAAACAATGTGAGTAATGAACATTAAAGTAGATTAATTATACGTTATATTGTAGTAAAAATTGTGTTAAAATAGCGTATAACTGTTTGTTTTTCTTAATTTATGTAAAAGCATAATTGTACTTAGTTACGTTGTAATTTTTGTTGTTTATAGTGTCAAATTTGCAATAAACATAAATATTCTTGGTATTTTATTGAAATACACGCTAGGACCTATCGAACGTAGTAAGAACCAACACCCTAGGTATTATAACTTGCGAGATATAGCCTAATAAAGATAGAAAAAACAATGCTGATAGTATAAAATAATAGTTTTTAGTGCTTGTATAAAGCCTATTTTACTACCTAGGGTCGCGGCCACTACTGAAACAGATAGATGTATCTTAGATAAATAGAATAGTATATAGAATGTAAGCATATCTGTAATAGTCTTAGCGTTATAGTTAATTGTTCAATAAAATCATAGCACAAATCGGACGAATGCGACAACCGTTTACGCTATAAGTCTCGCGGCTCTCGTTACGGTAACACCTCAAGGTGCCTAAGCCTCTCGTTTAATGAACACATCGTAGCATAGACTACCGAAGACACCTAGCGGCGCGCGATGGAAGCTTGAAACCATAGTATGAAGTAATGATATGAAGAAATAGTATGAAGAAATAGCATTAACATTCAGGGGCTAGGCAGCAACAGTGTAATATTCGTCCGATGTGCAAGTTACTTCAAAATCGATCGTTTTATTCCTTCACTGAAGCCCGCCAGTAGGGAACCGAACCCGAAGATACAGTCCACACATTCAGTGACCACCGAACCAGCGACCAACCGGGACGTCAGCCGACTACAACACATTTGTCTGAAGGCCCGTCCCGCACAATTTTCTGGTCCTTGAGATCCGGATGAAGACACAAGTTCCTGGACCTGGCGATACGGGTGAAGAAACGCAATTTTGAAGAAAGAAGGCTTATCAACTTCAACTGAAGAAAAATTATAGAAGAATCTTTATAGAAAATTATAGACAATTATAGAAGAATCCCTATAGAAGATTTATAGAAGAATCCTTACAGAAGAATCCCTATAGAAGATTTATAGAAAATTACAGAAGAATCATTACAGAAGATTTTGAGAAGAACTTATTGAAGATATCGTTGCCAGCCAGCCAGTAACAGAAGAATACCCCTGACGTGTATTACAGAGGCTTGAAGATAAATTCAAACAGAAGGCTTATCAAGATGCCGATCACTCGCTCCATGGGACGAGCCCCGAAGGCATGGATGGTGGAACTCCATGAAGAAGAACCGCCGCGCCCGCAGTCACCAGTCACTGAGCTCGCCGAACAAATCGCCGAGCCGCCCGCACCACCGGCGTCGCCCTTAACAGAACAGGAATAGGACAGAACAGGACAACGCCGGGATAATAGTAACGCAACCCAGACGCTACGCACCGCCGCTGCGACGCGCCTGGTGCCACCCCGTACTACAGAAGAAATATAGGAGCCGCTCAAACAACGTGCCGTACAGTCAGTTACATCGCCCCAATAGAAAAGTACAGAAGGCTTGAGAAGAAATATTGAAAATAAAATTACAGTTAGCGCAGTTAGCACTAGAAAAGGCTGAAGAAGAAGCAGAATCCGACGGCTATGAAATCGACGAACAATCGAAGGCGGAGTACGTCCGTTCATGGTTAGCAGAAGCCCAGGACCCACAGCCGAATCCAGCCCTGGTTACGACAGAAGCCACTACAAACGTGGCCGCCGAAGCCCACATGAAGGGAACCACCAGGGAACAGAAAACAGTTTCCGTGAAGGAAAACATGGAAGAAACCTCTAAGAAGAAGGAGACTTCACCACAGGGAAGTGACCCAATGACGCAGTTAATCACTGGACTCACTTCCACAATCGCCGCGCTCGCCGGGAAACCCCTGGAGATGTCACATACGTCACCTCACCCAGCAGTTTCCAAGGTCATCATGACATTGCCGCCGTTCGACGGAGCGCATATAGAGTGGTTGTCGTTTCGTGCCATATACGACACCACGAAGAATTACTTCAATGACGTGGAAAACACAGCTAGACTTAGAAAAAGTCTCAGAGGAAGAGCACTAGAAACAGTAAATTCAGAACTTATAGGAAATGCAAGACCGAATGATATCATGCAAGAATTGGAACCCGATTTCACCAATTCTTTCACCAATAGAAAGCTATATTATCAGGGAGTAACACAGGCTTTAGCCACAAAATCTTATATCTTTAAACGAGCAATTCGGACACGGCACCAACGATTTTGATGAAACTTGGCATACTAGAGGTTTCGGGTACAAAAAAATCGATCTAGCCAGGTTTATTTATAGAAAATGTTGTTTTGTTGGTGTTTTTAGCAACACAATACAATGACATTAAATTTTAAAAGAATATGAATTCAAATTTCGTTGTCAACGTTATGAGTTACGATAGCTCAGTCTGGAAGTTGTCCAGTTCTGTTTTTGTTTTGTTTTGACATTCAAACAGCGTCAGATCGAATCTCGGTGTTATTATTATTCTCTTTTTGTAATTTTTTATATATTTTTCATATTTAATTTTTATTTTTATTAATATATATCTACATAAATTCAACAAAAATACAACAAAAATATTGCGAGCGAAGCTCGATCAACCAGATATTATATTTTATCCCGGAATTCTCACGGGAACGGGAACTACGTTGATAAGGCGACTGAAACCAAAGCGAAGCGAGGGAGGGTTGCTAGTTAATTATAAGATGTATTTGCTCTACTATTATAATGATTTCTGATGTTTACGCCAGTCTTATACCTCTTTATACCTATACTAGCAACCCGACCTCGCTTCGTTTCGGTGTCAGTCGTCTTACCCACGTTGTTCCCGTTCCCATGGGAATACTAAAATAAAATATAGCCTATGTTACTCCCTAATATTATAGCTTTCCATTGGTGAAAGAATTTTTAAAATCTGTTTAGTTGTTTAAGCGTGAAAGCCTAACAAACAAATAAACAAACACAAATAAACTTACTTTCGCATTTATAATATTAGTAAGGATATGTAAATCTTCTGTTCGTGTGTTTGCAATTGGACTCTTTCTAAGCGGCCGGACCGATTTTTCAGATTCCTTTTTTGTGGCTGTGCCGATGGATATGAGAATGGTTTAGATAAATAATTGGAATCTGTAGGTGGCGCTGCGATCGATTTCAAAGAGAATTCCTTTCTCTACTTTTTTAGATTTGAACAGAACAACGTCCGTTGGATCAGCTAGTTGTAAATAAAACTATTTTACGGATTTTATCGCGTTTATATTTGATTGTTGAATGCTCGAGGTTTCAAACACGTTACAACGCTCATGGTCACGAGCGGATAAAATCCGTAAAATAGTTCTCTACAATCATATTGTGAAGCTGAAGTGTAGTAATTTCTTTTATTAAATCGCAGTCATTAAACGACTTCAAAATAGAAGGTTCTCAAACCGTCGAAATCTTTTATTTTTTTTAACATGTTCATCGATTACTCGTTGACAATTGAAATTGGTGCGTCCACTACCTGTCTTATACGAACTTTTACCTTTTTTTTGTTGGTGGGCCTTGGTCACCGTACCCGCCGCCCGGCTCCGTCCGGAGCAACAGAGCGGCGGAGTACGGCCCCATGAGCCACCCGTAGCACTTCGCCTTTGTCGTTGGGCCGATCCTCAATACCGAGTTCCTTGTCTTCAGTGGTCAGGCGAACTTCTACTTAAGGCATAGACTACAAAAGCCTTTTTTTGCTTTTTAGTTCCTCGGTGTTTTTTAAACCGCTTTCTTTTTAGTTTAAATATATTTTTCTAAGTCTATTTCTTTCGGTTTGTTTCTGTCATCGCTTTGCTTCGATTTTGCCCGCTTGCCCCTGCATTTTAAATCTCTGATAACTTCCAAGATATTAAATATTAATAGCATACTGCACAGGGCAGTTTTGATCAATAATAAAGGCACCATGTTAAAATGTATTAATGTAATTAGATAGGGAGTAATGCTTATCATCATTTTAACCGATAGCCGGTTTTTACGACTCCCACAGGCAAATACAGGGAGGTGATAATTGTATTATCATACCGTAACCATACGGAAAATACTGTATTGTTTAAAATAAGTTCAAAAATAATCCATTATGTTTCATTGTATGTAAAAGATAAACGTTATTGTTGGTTATTCTTAGCGGACAGACATATACCATCACATAATTTTGTGTAGATCTTTTTAAGATATATAATTATCATCATCAGCACAACTCATAATGGGAGGGAAATTGACCTACTATACCACGCTGGTCAGACGGGTTGGTGATATTTATTTCGTGTATTCCTTCTCTTTCGTAAAAAAATATAATCCCTTAGTCGTGTTTTATGATACCCACGGGCGAGAAAGGGGGTGGTGAATTGTATTGTTACTCCGTCACCACACGGAACAGAAAAGATACCTACCTATTTTTTAGATCTTTCGCTTAAAGTTTTGCCAACGTTTGAAATGTAAGCGCACAAGAATATGTTTTCTTGATTATACATAACAAACCTTTACAATACTTGGTTTTTCTCTTAGATACATATACGTAAGCTTGCTTTTAAATTACTCTGTCTAATGATAAACATCTCATTAATCTCGTTTTATTTAGAGTGCAATACTCGCGTAAATATCGTTGCTTTTGAACACGCTTTTTTTAAAACGCTTTTATTAGCTTCAGACGTATGTATGTTAGTATGTAACGGAATCTTTAAACATGATTTTGACCCCCTTCAAAACGTCGGCTTAACTCCAAATTTGGCATACTTATTAAGGACCGATGACAATTCAATATGTTAAATAGTTTGACCCGTTATCCTTACCAGGATAATCAGGATTTTATAGAAAATTCAACTAAAAAATTAAAAATAAATAATAGTTGAAAAAAAAAACTAAAAAAATACGCTTTTCTTAAGTTTCACGTGTATGTAACTATGTATGTAACGGAATCTTAGGAGGTCATTTTGGCCCACTTTGAACGAACAGATTTTATTTAAACTTTGCACACTCGTCAAAAGCCCATGACAATGCAATAATTCGAGCAAAATAGGCGAATATTCTGATTAGATTCGCCAGGATTTAGAAAATTGTAATCGTATCCTTTGCATAAGAGCAAAAGACATAGAGCTAGTGTGCGATCTACGCATGCGCGAAATTTGAAACTTTAGATTCGAGCTGTCAGCTTGTAAGCGTGTTTTTTAGTTTTTTAAACTATAATTTTCGATTATTTATAATAATCTAGAAGATAAATATAAGTTCTGTAGTTTTGAGTATAACAAGGTTTACTTACACTATAAATTATTAAAATTTCTTCATCACTCATCTCAACTAACAAACTTTCCATTGCTGGGCCTGAGCCTCCGTCAAAATTTGAGCGACATTGACTTATTATACTTCGTTGCCTTGTTGTATGGCTTGGCAGTTTACCTTTCTTTTCATATACTCGTATGTCATATGCATATCCTCGTCTATTAGGGAACGTTGTGGTATGAAGGTAGAAGTAGTGACAAAGATTGAGAAAGGTATGTTAAATTGGTTCGGCCATCTAGAGAGAATGAATGAAAGGAGACTTATAAAGAGAATTTATAGGGGGAATGTGAACGGAAGTGTTGGAAGGGAAAGATCAAGGCGGATATTCTACGTTCAAATCGAGGACTTTCTTAAGAATGGCCAGATTAGAAGTACCATGACTGAAGAGCATGAATGAGGCGATTAATGTATGTGGAGGAAGCGAAAGTGGTGTATCAACATCGTAGCAAGTGGATGGAAGTTCTCTCTGCCTTTTTTTATTTTTTTTTTGTTAACGCTGTGGAAATGCATTTACGCACTGTCTCCCGCCAGTGTTAGGCGAAGGTGGTATTTGGGACTGGTCGGTCACTGTGAAACTGGAATACGCACTAAAACCAACAGCGGTCCCTTCCGCGCTTTTACGGAGCGCCGGCGAAATCGTCTGTTGACATTCGTTGCTTTCGTGCTCTCTGCCTACCCCTATACGAAAAAGGCATGAGTATATATCCTCGTGTTGTCCGTGTGGTGACGGAGTAAGAATACAATTCACCACTCCCTATCTTGTCCGTGGATGTCGTATAAGACTACTATGGGATATAATGTGCACATAACATCTGTGCAAGAGAAGGAAAACTCGAAATGAAACCCTATACCAACATGTCTGACCAGCATGGTATAGTAGGTCAAATTCCCTCCCATTGTGGAGGAGGCCCGAGCCCAACAGTGGGACGTATGCGGGCTGCGATGATGATGATGATGATGATGATATATCCTCATCTTTTATGACACCCGCGGGTAAGACAGTGGTGATGAATTGTATTTTTACTTACGTTTCCACAAGAAATGCATAAAATATCTTATTATAAACATTCATTTATATATAAACATTCAAATAATGTTTATTAAGTACTTAAATCAAAATGATAACTAAATTTCATTAGCGATAAGTGCTATAAGATTTTTAATTCTTGATTTTCTATTACATTTAAGCATGTTGAATATTTATAAGTAGATGTTAGGTATACAATGCCCGATAAATATTTCAAATTGTCACCTCGTAATTCTGAAGTTGGAACTCCCCGTAGAGTGTCAAACAGTTGACGGGGCACGGTTGCTTCGCCAAGTACCTGCACAACTTACTTAACTTGCCAGTGGGCGATGCAGAAGATGACTAAATGTTTAAAATATGAATGCAACATCTATGCCAGAGAAAGAAAACTCAAAATAAACCCCTACATCAACCTATTTGACTAGCGCTATATAGTAGGTCAATATCTTTCCTATTGTGTTTGGACCCAGCAGCGGGACGTATTTTTTTTTGTCTTTTTTTTAATAGATGATGGTGGCAAACGAGCAGGCAGCACACCTGATGGTAAGTGATACTGCCGCACATGGACCTTGGCAATACCAGGGGCACAGACAGGCCATTGCCTACCGTGAACAAAATACTCTTCTTAAACCTCCTTTAAAGCAGGACATGTCACAGCGCTCGGGAAATACAGCAGTAGGTAGTTCATTCCAGAGCCTACACGTACGTGGGCGAAATGATCGCTGGAAACCTGCAGTTGAAGACCATAACGTTTCCAGGTGAAATGTATATGAGCTATGATCATGATAACATATATGCAAAAGACAGATACTCGAAATGCAGAACCTATAGCAACAAGTCTGACCAGCATGATGTATTTGGTCAATTTCCTTCCTACTGTGGAGAACGCTTGAACTAAGCTGTGGAAAGTATATGGGCCCTGATGATGATGAAAATGATAGGCATACTTTTTTTTCAGCGTATTAAAATTATAATTTCGTTCATTTAAAATTACTACACACGCAAAAAAAAAATATCAGCTTAAAATTGAATGAGCGGACTGGTCGCACAAATTCGTAATATTTTCCAACATCTTTGAAGTAGGTCAAAATGTTATTGGTTCAATACCCAATAATCCCTTTTTAATGAGCATTTCATCCAATATATGAATTTTGTACGAAATTTGTTTTCGGCCTAAAATTGGATAAAATATTTTTGTGTTTTTTGATTATATTGATAGGAATTATGATTTGACCTTCAATGTAAGGCAACAGCATGAAAACAACAAAAATATGAGCAAATATTTAGTAACGCGACAAATAATTATATTTTAATATAGATTTAATAACAAATGTAAAAGTTTGAGAAAATATTTAGTTCGTTTTCATTTTGCTTTGCTCAATATATTCCGTGTGGTGACGGATTAAGAATACATTTTAGTTTGCACGTGGTTATCATAAAAGACAATTAATGAATATAATATATAAATAACATCTACGCAAGAAAAAGGAAGACTTGTAATGAAACCCAATACCAACGCATCTAATCAACGTGGTTTCCCTCCTATTATGGAGAAGGTTCAGACTCAGTAATGAGCATTATTTGAGCTGTGATGATGACAAATAAATGTGAGTGAAAGTTTTGTTGAAGATGCTTTAATGAGCCTATTTTACAGACAGGTTGAAGTCATTAGAGCGGGCGGAGAGACTTTGGGTTACTTTGTGCACTCTACCGGCTCTTTCATGGAGAGTGCTCTGAGGAACTGTTTGACTTGGTAGCACCGTCACCATTTTACTAACATAGCACTATACACCACAGCAGGGTTCATCCATTTCACCTGGAAATGTTATGGCCATCAACTTTTCGTTTCCAGCGATCATTTCTCCCACGTACGTGCATGCTCTGGAATGAACTACCTGCTGTTGTCTTTAGTTAAGAAGAGCATTTTTTTCACAGTAAGTAATGTCATAGCTGTGCCCCTGGTATTGCTATGATCCATATGCGCAAGTATCACTTACCGTCAAGTATTGCTGGCATGTTTACCATAATCGGCCATAAAAAAAAAACATTAGCACCACGGTAACTCCTTTTGTTTGGTCACTCTGTGGAAATATATTTACGAACTGTCTCTCGTCAGTGCAAGACAAAGGAGTTGGTGGCACTCACCAGCCATCGCGTGACTGGAATAGAATAGCCCAACAGTGGGACGTATATGAGGTGAAATTAATGAATTAACACTGAATATGTTAAGTACAGTTACTTATTATCAATTATGTAATACAATAGGTAGTATTAAATGCAAATTGTATGGTACTCTAATATAATGAAGCTCAGTGCTAATAAATTATGTAAATTTCCATTCAAATATAATCGGGCTGTGGTATGTTAACTGTCATTGTAATCGACTACTGTTATAACAAATTCATATGATATTCTTAGAGGAATAATTTTGTGATATGACATTATCATCACCATCATTTCAGCCTATCGCTGTCCACTGCTGGCCGTAGGTCTCCCTCATGTTACGCCACAAAGTGCGGACCTGTGCCGCCTGCATCCAACGACGCCCAACTTTCACCAGGTCATCGGTCCACGCTCTCCTAGAGCGTCCTACACTGCGTCGTATAATATGACATTATATCTGTCGTTATATCCATTAGCGTCATCGGTGGTCACAGTTGGCTATAGGTCATATTCGACTAGGGATGTAAAAAAATAATCGATTTTTATATTAATCGATTATTAATCGATTATTTTAGTATTTTCTTTTTTGTTTAAAATAAAATCGCGCCCAGATTTCCTTAAAAAAAGTCATCACGATACTGCCCAGGCAAAGTGCTCGGTCGAATGTTAGTGTTTCATACTATATTAGAAAATAAATCTCACATTTCCTAAAAAAAAAGTCATCATAATCCTGTTGGGAGAAAAATCGATTATAAAATAATCGATTAATTATTTAAATGCCCTCCAAGGCATATCCTTATATTTGACAGCCCGAATGATAAGGATACTTGATGTTATAAGCTTCCAAAGGGAGTGAAAGTTGCCTATTATTTTATCCATCCGCTACGTACATCTATCTCAATATTCTCGTCTCTACTACATGCAATCCTCTCTCAGAAAAGTAAGGGGTTAAAATAGAATTTACTCTAAAGTTTTTAGCAATATTGCCTTTTGTGGCGGGTTAAAGGTTAATTAAAAGTACTGCGCGGAACTCCTGAAGGCGAAATCTCAGGTGTCTTTTATGAAGACCATTTTGGATTCTGGCTTACAGTAGTTACATTGGTGATAATGCGTGTTGATATTATTCTCAAAAAGAAAGATATCTTTAATGATTTGTGATGTTTACGCATGTATTACTTTACATTGTAAATAAAATTATTTTTAAGGACTACCACATTTGTATTTAATTTTTGATTGCCCGACGTTTGGAAAAGCGTTCATAACCGACGCGACGTTCATGACGACCTATTAAAACCCATTGTAATAACATACGTCATGTATATTATCTAACAGCTATCAAATAAATGCTTTTCAATTTATAAGCTCTAAATTTCGAAATAACAATATTTATTTTAGCAGAAATCATATGTAATAATACATAGGACACGAATTGCGAGCTGAAACAGCTAGAGTGAATAGATTTAAGCCTATGTTCTGTGCGAGCTATTTAATATTCAAATTGAGTATGGCAACTTGAAAGCTTAGTGTCACCAGTTTGAATAGCAGAGAGTTGAGCAAATTACTTAGTGTATAAAGATTTATTACTCTTCAACACTTAGATACTACACTCTACATATGCTAAATAGTAGCTAGTTAACATGTTAGGTCGTAAAAGTGATGGATATGTTTTATGACGAGAGTTATCAAAGTTAAGAATGTATGTACATATAAACTAGCGACCCGCCAATTCCGACTGTTTAGTCCTACTTTAAATCTCTGACATCCCTTGAGATAAAAAATTTTAATGATATATCATACTATAAATACAAATTTGGAATGTTTTATTGCTATTAGTGGCAAACGAGCAAACAGCATACCTAATAGAAAGTGATACTGTCGCTCCCATGAGTAGGGACACGATATCGAAACGAAAGTATCGATACTGTACTCATGAGTAGTATCGAAAAAAAAGTATCGTACTCAATAAAGTATCGAAACAAAAGTATCGATACTTCAAAGTATCGAGTACCTTGCCTAGAATCTAGGTCGAGATGAGCTTTTTTTAGGAATTTGTCCATCTGTGTTCGGATTAAAATGTGTCGAGCCACTTTTTAGAAGGTTCATTACGCTTTAACTTCGTAAGGTCAAGTTTAACATGGATACTTTCTACAATCTGTTCGATACGATACCCGCCTAAAAGTACTTATTGAGTAAAAGTATAGAATAGAAAGTATCGCGTACAAAAGTATCAGTATCGAAAGACAAGTACTCGATACCTAAAAGTATCGATACTTTTTTCGTGTCCCCACCCACAAGCGGCAGTATCACTCAGCACTTGGCAGTGGCGCAGCGGCAGTATCACTCTGTCAGCAAAGGTCAATTTTTTGCTGTGCCTTTACCTACCGTGAAGAAAGTGACGTTTCGATTTCACCTGGAAACGTTATGGTCTTCAACTGTACGTTTCCAGCGATCATTTCTCCCACGTACGTGCAAGCTCTGGAATGAACTGTGTTTCTGTGCTGTTTCCCGAGCGCTATGATATGTCCTTCTTTAAACGAGGTTTAAGAAGAGTATTTCCTTCACGGTAGGCAGCGGCCTAGCTGTTCCCCTAGTATTGCAAAGTTCCATGTGCAGCAGCTTCACTTACCATCAGGTGTACTGCTTGCTCGTTTGCCACCGTTGGCAATAAAAAAAAAAAAAGTGAAAGAACAACGTCCGCAATGAGGTTCGGATACTAAAAGCATGACCAAAACTCACCACACGCAAACACTCTCATGGGCTTTAATATTATGTAAATAAATAAATTTATTTACAATATATTTAATCAGTATTGCTTCTTGATAAGATCATCAGTATATTTTTCCCTTAATATAGTAAATAAATGATGGGAGGGTACCCCAATTAGGGGTATTCCGTCGGGCCGACCACTGACGACAAGTTAACGCTGCTCCAGTGGTCGGCCAAACGACGAAGGCGACGTGGTTTTTGGGTGGGTCGCGGGAGTTGCGTGCTTAAGCCCCTCTGTCGCCCCGGACGGAGTGGTGCGGAGGCGTGCCGACCGCGACCCACCCAAAAAAAAAAAAAAATATAGTAAATAAATAGTTATTTTTCATCATATTTTTTATGATAAATGACTTTCCACCCTCCCTTTCCCCAGTTTCAATTTAAAGTCTACTATAACCACCGTGAAGTGGATTTTAGATGCGTCTATGGCTTTCAAGATGTCCTCGTAAAGAGTTTCGGCGCGAATTTGGAAATGTCATGTTAAGCTCTTGTATTATATTAATTTTTTTAGTGTTTTATAGTGTTATATTGAATGATTTTGCTGTTATTTTATGTAATATAATATAATTAAGGTGCTAAAGTGTGGTGAATGTGATATAAGAGTGGTTTACGTGTATTTTCATATTCAACCGGAATTTCCAGAGAAATTATCTAAATAGGTTTTCAGCGCCTAATTAATGATAACGTCTTGACTACTGACGGACAAGGACTATAAATAAGTTAAACAATATGAAAAAGTAAATAATTTGAGAACTTATAATTGATTTCATAATTTGGTTTAAGCTAGGTTAGGCTTCGTTGCCAAAGCTTCATTAAATAAAAAAAAATAAAAAAAAATGTCCTCGTAAAAGTTCTTCACCTCGTCGTCGGAGTATGCCGAGCCGGTTTCATTTTTTATTTATTGCCAACGGTTGCAAACGAGCAAACAGTACACCTGATGGTAAGTGTTGCTGCCGCTCATAGACCTTTACAAGGCCGCTGCCTACCGCGAAAAAGTGAAGGGAGTGTGAATGCGTGAATTAAGGCTCGGTGATACCAAGGGCACCACCAAAACCCCCCACACGCAAACACCCTCAGAAAGTTGGGCTTCCGGCTCTCTCGCTCATCGAACGAAACGCAGTAACTAATTGCTACTACTCAGACGTCGATTTTCTGCGAGAGTGTGGTACTGCCCCGGACGGACCGGGCCGCGGCTGTAGACAGATAACTGTCGACAGTGTGGTCCTACCACTCCTAAACGTTGCGTAAACCTGTATGACTTCAATGAATACTTTTTGGTAATTCTACTACGCTACGCTTGTTGACACATTCTTGATCCTATCCACATCGTATGAGAGAGACTCGCAATCGATAGACTCTATTGCGTACTTAAGCCCCTCTGTCGCCCCGGATAGAGTGGTGCGGAAGCGCGCCGACCGAAGCCCACCCCAAAAAAAAAGAAAAAAAAGAAAAAAAAGCCGGTTTTTAAGACTCCCCACTGGCAAGTAAGGGGTGGTGACAGTTATATTCTTATCCCGTTATGTTATACTTACATATACAGATACACTGATTCGTTAACTCCAAAAGTAACTTTGGTAACAAATTCTCTATTTTTATATGGAATTACAAAGTTATTTATGCAGTTGGTGTATCTAGAAAACTGTACCGAAATTGCAATTCTTTATCATTTGTCCTTATTTATTATACCAAACACTAATTGTATTCTAAATTTGAAGCTTCTATTTTTGCTGCAAGTACCTCAATAATTTTGATCATTTGTCAGTCAGTCAGTGAGTGAGTGATAAAATTACGACACTTTGACTAGTTATAATTCTTTAACAATTGGTTCAAATTGAATTAAATTTATAATATACCGTGTGTATACAATGCCTGCTGGGATGCTAAAAATTTAAGCTTCTAGTTTTATTCATAATAAAGTTAGAGGGCCAAAAATTGCCTGAACTGTTTCGAGAAATGGATATTACGATAGTTTTGCGTTTTTGCTCGACTTGACAGATCTTTTCACAAACAATCTATTTGTTGAAAAGATCTGCTGACGGCTATTTTTGATGGTAATATCAATATGTCATGTAGCGCTTTTAAATTTTATTCATTACCTTGCTGTTTTACAATTTGTACATTATTGTTTTATAATAATATATTAAATAAGTTTGTTGGTATTTTATGTAATATAATGCAGAGAAAATTCTAAAGTGTAATGAATTATGTGCATTTTCATGTTTCGCAAAATTCCCAGTGAAATCATTCATTTGGTTATCAACACTTATTCAGCAGTAGCGGCTGACGCATATGAAGAGATTAAATACGTATTAAGAAAAATATTATATATTGACACTGGAACCAATAGTTCATAATTTTGTAGCTTATTGGCAATACAAAGGAAAAGGAAGATTGCTGATGCTTTAAGGGAAAACTTGGGGTAGATAACGTGAGTGCTTGAATTTATAATAATAATGAATCTATAAATAATCGATATTATTGAAGCTATAGGAACAGCTAGCAGTATAATAGATTTGTGTGCGAGTCGAGAGAATATTAGTAATTGAAGTTGGAACGTGACTGAGAGCATGTGGTTTATCACAGACACGACGTTCTGCGGTAACAACATGTCTTTGGCACGGCTGAGGTGGTTTTATCCTATCTTGAAATCTACTGAAATTCAATTATATAGATTTATATAGCAAATTATTTAAATACATCTTTGCCACTAAAATTTCTTGCGCCGTTGTAGATGGCTATTGGGAACATCATAATTTATATATCAGAAAATTTGTATGGCAACATTTTCCGCCGTAATAGATTTTTATAAATATGTGCCTGAAAAAAATCCACTGTTACGAGATTTTTGTTGCTTTTACGCATTTATCTTAAATGTTTGTTATCTGATAGCAACGATGATTTAATTACCAGTTACTGCAATGAATACAATCAACTTATAAGAAGGACATCGACCTACTATACCACGCTGGTCAACTTGTTGATAGAGCTTTAATTCGTGTTTTCATTTTCTTGCATGGGTGTTATCTGCCTTTTTTAATCTCTAGTCTCACCCATGGGTGAGAAAAAGGGTGGTAAATTATATTTCTACTTCGACATTACACGGAATATCCTATTTGTTAATTAATATGACATCTTGTCTACTGCCTTATATATATGCGGCGGATCGCCTGCGCGAGGAGCGCAGCCCCGATGAAGCGATCCGCCGCCGGCGACTGGGGCGGCGTAGGCGCGACTACTTGCGCCTCATGCCGCTCTAGCCGAGGCCGCGGGTGACGTGACCGGGGATTAGTCCGTCATCCGCCGAGAGGCCGACCGCGTGAGGAAAGACCGACGTCCCCCCCCCTCGGGGAGGACGTCGGTCGATGGGAGGGTACCCCAAATAGGGGGTATTCCGTCGGGCTGACCACTGATGATAAGTAACCCTGCTCCGGTGTTCGGCCCAACGACGAAGGCGACGTGCACGTGGGTGGGTTGTGGGTATGCGTGCTTACGCCCCTCTGTCGCCCCGGACGGAGTGGTGCGAGGAGCGCGTCGACCGCAACCCACCCCAAAAAAAAAATAAAAACTTCCTTATATAAAAGCGTAGTGTAAGAACTCGGTCACTATATTAATTACGTTCCAATATTTACAATAGCTCATCATCATCTCAGCCAATATACGTCCCGTCCAGTTGGGCTTGAGCTTCCTCCGTAGTGTGAAGGGATTTGACCTCCTATACCACGCTAGGCAGACTAACCTGACTGGTCACTGGCTAGTAGAACTTGCCTTTTCTTGTCTATTATATCTCTTTACGACACCCATCGACAAGACAGAGGGTGGTGCATTGTATTATTACTCCATTGCCACAGAGAAAATAAATTTTAATGTTTAAGCAAAATTAATTTATTTAAGAGTTTATGTTCTAGTAAAGTTCGGATTGAAAAAGAAAAGGAAAAATAGGAATGTGTTGATATTTTAATGAAAGCCGTACAATTAATGTGATGCTGTTGTCTGATAAATAGTATCAGTATATTGATCCTATAACGACAGTAATAATTCTATTTGTGTCGTCTAAGATACAACCAATTAAGTCACTTCAAAGACTGTAGATATATAGACTAATTATACTTATTCAGAACTGGCCAATTCCCACCCTATTACCCAATTAGTTGCCCTTCTGTAGCAAATACCGATTTCCCGTGGATGTCGGCAAAGACGACTAAGGGATGCGTAATATACGCATATAACGTCTACGCTAGAGAAGGAAAACTTGAAATTAAAACCTATACCAAACTGTCTGACCAGCATGTTATAGTAAGGTCAATTTCCTTCCTATTGTGGAGGAGGCTCGAGCCCAACAATAGAACGTATACGAGCTGAAATGATGATAAATGACGTGAAGTTACTCCTTATTCAGCCTGATATTAAAAATCAAAATCGATCCAGCCGATTCGAAAATCAATTACGCGCAATAAGCTGATAGACAAAATATATTTAAATTGGTGTTTAGGTATAGGTATCAGGTAAATAACCGTACGAGCATGAAAAAGCCTATTACTTTGACATTACAAACAGACGCTTCAATTTTATATATTTGAATAGAATTGTTAGCTACCTCTTTAGGTAGCATTCATGCTACCTAAAGAGGTAGCTAACAATTCGCTTATAATCGTAGTAGTTATCAATTCCAAACGGATTCCTTTTCTATACATTAATGGTGACTTGCCGTCCTGGAAATTAAAGTTTTTATATCCGTAAAAATATTATAATATTAATGTAAAATATTTTTATTAATTAGCAGATAAAAAACGTAATACGTACAACCCTTTTCTTTTCCAGGGAAATTGTAAAAAACTGGCTTTGTCATTCCGGTCATCAAAATATTGGATAACAGTGCTTTTCTAGAAAACGTACAACACTAGCACCATCTCTAACTCTGAAGTGATGACTATGGTATTATTCATAATTAGTCCGTCACCCGCCGAGAGGCCGACCGTGTGAGGAAAGACCGACGTCCTCCCCGTTGACGTCGGTCGATGGGAGGATACCCCACTAAGGGATATTCCATCAAGCCGACCACTGATAACAAGTAACCCTGCTCCGGTGGTCGGGTCAACGACGAAGGCGACGTGGTGTTTGAGTGGGTCAAAAAAAGAATTGGTATTATTCTTCCTTTGAAGACGCCGAAGTTACCGGCAATAATAGTTCATAAACTGCAGAATAAATCGTAATCATTCATCATCATCATTTCAGCCTATCGCCGTCCACTACTGAACGTAGGCCTCCCTCATGTTACGCCTCAAAGTTCGGTTCTGTGCCGCCTCCATCCAATGACGCCCAGCAACTTTCACCAGGTCGTCGGTCCATCTAGTGCGTCCTACAGTGCGTCGTCCAATACGTGGTCACCACTCGAAAACCTTTCTTCCCCAGCGGTTGTCAGTTCGTCGAGCGATGTGGCCTGCCCATTGCCACTTCAGCGCGCTAATTCTTCGTGCTATGTCGGTTACACCCGTTCTTCTGCGGATTTCCATATTCCGGATTCTATCTCGCAAAGAAAGCCCGAGCATAGTCCGCTCCATAGCACGCTGAGCGATGTTGAGCCATGTTATGAGGCCTACATTTAGGGACCGCGTTTCCGTGCCGTAAGTCATCACTGGTAAAACACACTGATCGTAGACCTGTGTTTTCAGACACTGAGGTATGTTATGAATGAATAAATAGTCCATTCATTTTCTCATATAAATCATCAGAATAAATATGACATATAATTTTGTATATATTAATACTTCTCATTTCTAACTCATATCGAGAACAGTGATTAATCTGTAATATCAAAAGGTTAAGTACTTAATACAGTCGTTATGATCAAAGGTCAAAGTGTAAACTATATTCGTATATTCGAAATAGAAATATATTGGTGATATATGTAGGCTAGATAACGCGTAAATATTTCTCATAGTTCTTCTTCTTTTTTTATCTTGGCAATCAGCTACAAATACGAGCCATTTTTGCCAGTGTCGAGTTATAATTATCTTTTCAAGTTATCAGTTTCTTCATGTCAGTAATGGTCTGTCAGTAAGTCAAAGTGTCGCCCTCAACAGTGTGTTTGGGTGTGGAGGGTTTTGGTGGTGCCTTTGGTATCACCGATCCTCAATGCACGCAATCACACTCCCTTCACTTTATTCGCGGTAGGCAGCGGCCTTGTAAAGGTCCATGAGCGGCAGCAACACTTACCATCAGCTGTACTGTCTGCTCGTTTGCCACTGCTTACATTAAAAAAAAATGCGTCGTAACCACAATATGACTAAGAGTGATTAAGAAAACAAATTCAAATTAATAAGTTTTGAAGTGAAACTTCTTTGCGCGCATGAGGGTAATTTTTTTACGGATGAGACGCAATTTAGCGTCACGAAGATGTGCAGCGTTTTTGTCGAAGAAGAGGGCGAGAGCGATTGAGACCGATTGAGAGAGAGTGAGAAAGGGCGAACATAGCACGAATCACAGCCATGGGGCGAGAGTAGAGAGCAAGCGAGTGGGAAAGATTGAGACACTTTTATTTTATTCTTTTTTATTTTTTTTTTAACACTGATAAAAAACACATGGATCCAAAGAAGTTTCACTTCTGACATACGTACTTAGTACTCACGCTATTTTTTAAAGCACAGACGGCAGAATGGATAAGATAACGACCTACGGTGCCTGTGTCGCGAATTCAAATCCCACGCAGGACAACACTTTATGCGATCCACAAATGGTTGTTCTGAGTCCGGATGTAATTTGTGTCCGTTGATTATATGTTTGTAAAGTTTCTCGCAATACAAGGATTATTTACGTAATGCGGGACGTTGTCTTTAAAAAAAAAAGCTTCTGTATACCAGGGAATTTTGTTTTAATATGAGGTGTTGTCATAAAAGACTGGTAGTCTTATAAAAGAGAGTAGTCTTATTCACGAGAAACGTCAAAGTCATAAGACTTTGACGTTTCTCGTGAATATCATGAAATAACCTGGGCCAATACTATCTAATGCCTTTTGGTCAACAATTGCACTCTCAAAGAGAATTAACGTCAAGAAAGCATCTAGTCATAAAATTATTAGCAATGTGTATGAGGCAAGAAAGAAAGACATAAATTTTGATATATTCATTTTACATTTCGTCCGTAAAAGGAATTATAATTTTTAAAATGGCGTATCAAATATGAAAATTGATGCAACTAAAGGAGATATTCCATAATAACAAAAAACAGCTTTGAGAAGTAATATATTTGTTAACTAGGCTATGCTAGGGCTATGCTCGGTATTTCTCTACGTGATACAATTCGAAACACGGCAATCCGTAGAAGAACGGGTGTAACCGACATAGAATTAGCACGTTGAAATGGCAATGAGCAGGACACATCGCTCGTCGCGGAGGAAAAAAGGTTCTTGAGTGGCGACCACGAATCGGACGGGGCAGCGTAGGACAAGACTATGTGGACTGACGACATTTTCAAAGTCGCAGGGAACCGTTGGATGCCAGTGGCGCAGGACCGTTCCGAGTGGCATTCTCGTGGGGAGGCTTATGTCCAGCAGTGGACGTCTGTAGGCTGATGGATGGATTTTTTTTTTTTTTTTTTTTTATGGGTGGGCTATGGTAAGCGCACGCGCGGTCCTGTCCTTCCGGGGCGATGAAAGGACGGCGCGCGGGCCCATAACCCACCCGTACCCACGTCACCTCGTTGTTGGGCCGACCACCGGAGCAGATGTGACTTGTCATCAGTGGTCGGCCCGACGGAATACCCTTTCGGGTAACCTCTCACCTCTCGACGTACTGGGACGTCGGTCGCCATCGCGCGGTCAGCCTCTCTACGGGTGATGGACAATTCCCCGGTCCGATCACCCGCGGCCTCGGCTAGGGCGGCATTAGGCGCAGATATTCGCGCCTGCGCCGCCCGAGTCGCCGGCGGCGGAACGTGTCGCCGAATAGGAGCTCTACTCGCACACGATCCGCCGCCTCCTTCCGTGAGATAACGGCCTCACAGAAGGCGGCGACCGCGTCCCAGTTCCTGACGCTGACGAGCATCTCCCTGGCGATGGTCGGCAGCGCCAGGTCGGCACCGATAATTGCGACGAGTTCACGGCGATCCCCCTCCCATGCAGCACACTCCTCGAGCGTGTGCTGCGCCGTGTCCTCGTCGCAACTGCAGTGGTGGCGAAGCAACCATGCCCCGTCAGCACCTGCACCAGTCGGAAGGAAAGCACCCCGTGCGTCCGCTCCAACCACTCCATCAGCACCGGCCGGAGAGCCTCGACGGTCCTGACACCGTACCGAGGACTCTCCAGCCGGACTGCCCAACGGGCAATGACTTCTCGGCGGATGTCGACCCGCCAGGCGGTGATCTCTTTGATGGAGATCATGCCGCCGCGGGCGCGCGTCTCCGACACCCGCCAATAAATGTCGGCGAGCATCTCCGCCTCCAGATCCCACGGGGGAGTTCCGGCCAGGAGGCACGCTGCCTCTGTCGCCACCGTGCGGTAACCCCGTATGGCCCTGATCGCCATGACCCTCTGTGGTCGCCACAGGAGGGCCCTAAGACGGACGGTCAGGGACCCCGCCCACACCGGTGCTCCATACAGGGCCATCGACCGGATCACCCCCACGTACAGCTGTCGGCACGTAGCACTGGGTCCGCCCACATTCGGCATCAGCCGCGAAAGGGCGGACGCCGCGCCGACAAGCCGGGGAACAAGTCGATGGAGATGCTCCCGGAACCAAAAATGCCCGTCGAGCACCAGGCCCAAGTACTTCATGTGGGCCTGGATGCTGATGGTGACCGACTTCACGATGATTGAAGCGCCGGTGGGAGGCCCGGCGGTACGGAGGCCATGGAACAAAAGGGCCTCCGTCTTTTCCAGGGCTACTCTCAGCCCCAGCGCTTCGATCCGCCTGACAATCTCCTCGGTGCCGAGAGTTGCCAGGCGTGCCGCCTCCTCTAGCGTCCCACCCCGGGCTGTGACGAGTGTATCGTCGGCGTAGCAAATTACGCCCAGCCCGGGTGGGAGGCTTCCTCTCAACGCCCAGTCGTAGCCGATGTTCCACAGGGTCGGACCCAGAACCGACCCCTGTGGGACACCGCACGTCATGGGCGTTCGCACAACGTCCCCTACTCGGTCAACGTAGAGGACGCTGCGCCCCTCCAAGTAGTCTGCCACCCGCCGCCTGAGGTACATGGGCACCCCGTGATATCTCAGCCCCTCCCTGATGCAGCTGAATGGCAGACTGTTGAAGGCATTGGCGATGTCCAGGGACACCGCCAACAGGACTCCTCCGCCGGTGACGGCCTCCGCTACCACGGCCTTAGGCTGATGGATGGATGGATATTTGTTTACGTATAGAGACGGAGTAAGAATACTATTTACCACCCTTTGCCCGTGGGTGTCTTAAACGATGACCTTATAATATGCAGATAACATAACAGCAAGACAATACCAACATGTTTGATCAACGTGGGACGTAGGTCAATTTTCCCACCCATTGTGGAGGAGCTCAGTGGTGCTGTGTGGTAGCGGCTTCGAGTACTACCAACCCTTGCTTTGCTCGTGGGTGTCGTAAAAGACGACTAAGAGCCCTAGATTGACCCGGACCAACTCCATCTGGTACCATTTGGGTCAACGATTACATTCCCAAGGAGGGTTGACGTCAGGCAGGCGGCCGGTCATAAAAGTCATTGCCGAAACTTTTTGCAATATGTCAAAACAGATGACATATTGCGTCGACCCCAAGTAATTGGGATAAGAGCAAGATGATGATGATGATGTGGAGGAGCTCAGTAGTAGGATGTATATTAGCTGTGATAATGATGATGTTAATTATATCTATTTATAAACAAAAGGGAGCCGTCGCTCAGGAAGCCTGGTACATGTGAAACATCGAAATTATTTTGTACAAGTATATATGCATAAAAGAACGGATTATGACAGGAACTAATATGGCATAAAATTTTAATAAAATATTACGATTTTTGTTCCAGAAAATGATGATCTTTATTGAATAATTATTTATTTTTGTTAGTATACACTATAGGTATGCGAGCTCAGTGCGGCGAGAGAGAGCGCACAGGCGCTTGCGCACAACAACGCATAGCTCCGTCTCACTCACACACTGCTACGTATAGATTACATAATATGATTATTGTAAGTCGCCGCCTTCTGTGAGGCCGTAATTTCACAGAAGGAGGCGGCAGATCGTGTGCGAGTAGAGCTCCTCTTCGGCGACACGTTCCGCTGGCGGCGACTCGGGCGGCGCAGGCGCGAGTATCAGCGCCTGATGCCGCCCTAGCCGAGGCCGTGGGTGATCGGACCAGGTAATTTAGTCCGTCACCCGCAGAGAGGCTGACCGCGCGACGGCGACTGACGTCCCGGGACAGGGACGTCGAGAGGTGAGGGTACCCGAAAGGGTATTCCGTCGGGCCGACCACGGACGACAAGTCACCCTGTTTCGGTGGTCGGTCCAATAACGAGGTGACGTGGGTACGGGTGGGTTATGGGCCCACGCGCCGTCCTTTAATCGCCCCGGACGGAATGGATCGCGCGTGCGCTTACCATAGCCCACCCATAAAAAAAAAGAAAAGAAGGGTGGCGTTAACGCTACACAATCAGGTTTACCCTCCCATATTCCATCATACAACGTGACGTCGTAACGCCACGAGCTGTTTACGCCACACCAACGATCAGTTTGAACCTCGCCTATAGATGTTTCACATCAAAATTATACAATTAAAAACATATACCATTTAATCGAAATTTAAATCTTCTCATTTAACGTAACCCTATTTACTAGAGTACGTTAAAATTATCTAAAGTATTAAACTCACAAATATGTATCATAATTTCTACACGTAAAATGTGTTTATATTGAGACTAATGTAATAAACACCTATTAGTTTAATTAGCTACCATAGAAACATAATTAACTCATTCCATAATGTGGTAATATGTAAAATCTATTAATTATATCGACATATGCAAAATTTAAGTTATCTTATAGTGTTTAAAGTCTGTATAAATTTTAAGCGAACGTTATAGGAAGTCAATACTCTCAAGTGTATTAATGGATTTTTTTTTTTGTAAACGGTAGCAAACGAGCAAACAGTACACCTGATGGTAAGTGTTGCTGCCGCTCATAGACCTTTGCAAGGCTGCTGCCTACCGCGAAAAAAGGTTAAGGGAGTGTGAATGCGTGCAATGAGGTTCTATGATACTAAAGGCGTCACTAAAAGCGACCGAAAGCAAATGCAAATACCCTCAGAAAGTTGGGCTTCCGGCTCTCTCGCTCACCGAACGAAGCGCAGTAACAAATTGCTACTACTCGGACGTCGATTTTCTGCGAGAGTGTGGTACTAAATTACTTGCGGGTGACGTGACCGGGGAGTTAGTCTGTCACCCGCCGAGAGGCCAACCACGTGAGGAAAGACCGACATCCTCCCCGAGGGGAGGACGTCGCTCGATGGGAGGGTACCCCAAATAGGGGGTATTCCGTCGGGCCGACCACTGATGACAAGTAACCCTGCTCTGGTGGTCGGCCCAACGACGAAGGCGACGTGGTGTTCGGGCGGGTTGCGGGTGTGCGTGCTTACGCCCCTCCCCTCTCGCCCCGGACGGAGTGGTGCGAGGAGTACGCCGCCGCAGCGCAACCCATAAAAAAAAAAGAGTGTGGTACTACTCCGGACGGATCGGCCCACGGCTGTAGACAAACAACTGTCAACAGTGTGGTACTACCACATTGAAATTAATTGAATTCTGAAATAATCTTACCTGTTTTTATCTCATTATCTAATGCTATTTATTACCACCGTATCGACTCAAAAAGTCTGTTGAATCCTTTAAATCTAGCTACAAGCTATACTTGTTAGTCCAACAACAGGATAGCTGCTAAGCATATCTGTATGTATATGTGTACGTGTTTGTATCTATATGTGCATGTTATATTTAATGTGTATATTTAATATGCTGTGTATGTGTTTATGTCTAATGATTCTTATGACTTTCTTACCGCGTGTCTATAAATTACTACTATATGATTTCCAATTCTAACACATCTTATAAATCGGCTCTTTTCTCGATAGTACAATCGATTACTATGTGTATACATAAACAGTTACTGTTACTCTTTGTATCTACTGTATTTATTCTGTCTATATCATGATATCTGCCATGTCTTTACTTATCTATGCAATAATATTTTATAAAACTGATGGCATAGTACCGTTCGGTATTTATTTATTATAATAAGGTCTGCTTGAGAATACGCTTTGTTTTTTATATTTTGATGTGACTACCCGTGATTTCACCCCTATGGTTCCATATGAAAACCAGCGCTACACCGTCTCGGTGCAGCTTATGCTGTTATAGGACCTTTTTCGATCTCTATGTATTTTCTCTTTGTATTTGTTATTTAATCTGTTATATCTTCGCTTTAGTTTTGTAACTTTTTTTAGTATTATATAACTCTTAAGTATTTTTTAAGTTATTCGTTAGTATAATCTTAGGAATTTTATATAGATTCTGTACTGTTTTATTACTACGAGATCGAAATAAATGAGTTTTCTTTCTTTCTTTCTTTCTATTACATGGAAGTATGATACTTTTTGTGTGCTGACGGAGTAAGCAATCAATTTACCATCCCCTATCTTGCCAGTGGATGTCGTAAAGGACGACTGAGATATATAATATGCGGATAACATCGATGCGAGAGAAGGCAAACTAGGCATAAAACTTAATGCTAATGCGTTTGATCGGCGGCGTATAGTAGGTCAATTTTCCTTACATAATGTAGAAGGCCCAAGATCAACAATAGGATGTATAAGCGCTGAAATGATATTATGATGATGATGATGATAGTCACTCCAAATGATTAGAGAGCCGAATTCAATACGATTCGTTATTGTAAATAAAGGCTCAGAGGATTAGGGACATTTAATAAATTCACTAATTCGGAATCTATATCAACCTAATTTATTACTAGCAAACCGCCCTCGCTTCGCTTCGGTTTCAGTCGCCTTAGCCACATAGTTCCTGTTCCCATGGAAATACCGGGATAAAATATAGAATATGTTACTCCCTGATATTATAGCTTTCTATTGGTGAAAGAATTTTCGAAATCGGTTCCGTGGTTGAGGCGTGAAAGCATAATAAACAATTTTACTTTCGCATTTATAACATTAGTGGGGATATTATTTCACTGACCATTGAACCCCGGTTGGGTTTACATGTCAGCATTCACATCAAATATTTCGTTCACATATTATTAAAACCATTCAACCATTAACCCATTAATCTATCCTCGTTAGTTCAAGGCTATTTCTGCAGAAATCATTCCGGTTGAATGCTTTCCCTAACTCTTAGTTGTCATTTGGAAAATAATTTATGGTAGTCCGTACTTACGTAGGACGTTATGTGTACGTTGGAGAAATAGTGATAAGAATTTTTATTTAAGAATTCTGCTTGAACTGTAAGTATCTGGGTCTTATGAGATGAATAATGGAAATCTCTAAGTCAACTACAACTCTAGAACGGGAATGATATAACAAATTACGATACTTTAAAGTAGTCAAACGAGTCCGAACGATTTTACGAAAATTATGATCTTCCACTGATTTTATATGGCGAGAAAAAATATTATGGACTTGTCATATAAATTATAAAGAGAAGAAAAACTCGAAACAACCCTATGCCAACATGTCTTACCAGCACGGTATAGTAGGTTAAATTCCCTCCCATTGTGGAGGAGGTCCGAGCCCAAAAGTGGGACGTATGTGGGCTGCGATGATGATGATGATATAAATTATAGTATAGTTATCATGATCATCATCTCAGCCCATATACGTCATATTCTTGGGCTCAGGCCTCCGTCCGCCACCGAACCTTGTTGCACGCATTCAAATTCCTTTCACTTTCTTCACGGTAGGCAGTGGACTAGCAAAGGTCCATGAGCGACAGTGTCACTTACCATCTGGTGCGCTGTTTGCTTGTATACCATCTTTAGAACAATAAAAAAAATTGTAAATAAAACTACTTTTACGGATTATATCGCGTTTGTATTTGATTTATGATTTCCCGACGTTTCGAGCACTTAGCAGCATTCATGGCCACGGGCGGACTAAGGTATCTCACGTCCAATAAGTCATCGTTATTACAGACACTTATAATTATCTACCCGATAAAGAAAATTAGTTATTAAATTTATTAAATTTTGACCCACATTTTAGTACAAATTTATTGCCAGTGTAAGAAGAAAATTATTCTATGTGAAAAAATTATATTGTTTATGGTTAGTAATTATTTATGATTAAATTTGTAGCAATTATTGTTACAATTTGTTGATTTAAACCTAACAAAATTAATATACTACCACCGTATCGGAACGCGGCCACACTGAGAAAGATCCGGCAAGAAAACTCGGACAAAATGCTAAATTAATATTGATTTTTATTTTTAGATGCGGCTTACTTTGTTTTACCATGAATGCTGCAAAGTGTTCGAAACGTCGGGCAATCATAAATCAAATACAAACGCGATATAATCCGTAAAAGTAGTTTTATTTACAATGTGTAGTGCTCGCGTAAATATCAGATGTCATTAAATAAAAAAAATCCTGAAATCTTGGTGTAAGCTATTTTATCCGTGTTAAAATCCTGCGATATTCTTTCAACCTGGCAATCACAATACTGGCATCAGCATTGTGACGAAACATGAGGGAGGAGTACGTCCACTGCCGTGGACAGCGATAGGCTAAATAATGACGATGAATAACATATCTAGCATAGCAAGAGGAGGAACACTCTAAATAAAACACTATACTAACTGTTCTGACCAGTCAATTAAGAGTGATTCTAGATAGAGGAGGCTTCAGTAATGGAAAGTATATGATTTAAGCTAATGATAATAGTAAAACTGAAACTTGATTTTGCTTTTCAAATGCCCTATTAGCTATTATATATTTCGTGTAAATATTAAATTGAATAATAAAGCATCGAGGAGTCCCTCCATAAAATAGTCTCAAGATGGGACCTAATTGAAATTGTAATTAAAAGATAATTGGATTTCTGCGAAGTCAGAAGTATATTTCACTATCACAAAATTGACTTGGACTTGAATTTGCTTAATTAAACTTTTTTATTTATCCAAATAGACATATAGATCATATATGTATAGATTGGGCAGAAAATTGAATCTCTAAATTAATATATTTATCCATAGGTGTCGTAAAAGACCACTAAGGGATATAATATGCATACAACATTTATATCATCATTCAGCATCATCATTTCAGCCTATCGCCATCCTCTGCTGGACATAGGCCTCCCTCATGTTACATCACAAAGTGCGGTTCTGTGCCACCTACACCCAACGACACCCAGCAACTTTCACCAGGTCGTCGGTCAACTTAGTTGGCGTCCTACACTGCGTCGTCCGATACTTGGTCGCCACTCGAAAACCTTTAGCTTACGTATGGACACTATCCTTCTATGCGTTATTATTCTAAGCCGTGCAACTTAAAAAGAACCTATTGGAAATTCATAACCCCATTTCATTTGTCAAAAATTATACAGTTGTCTTTTTAAAAAGGAATAGTAAATCATTATCGAGTTCAAGAGAAGTTGGGGAAATGGCTAGTGGAAATCAAACTAATATATTGATATTACCAGCAAACTAACAAACACGATTAAGATTACAATCACGTTATCGCAAACGACTTTGGTCGTAAACTATTATATAAGACTATCTTATGCATACTATTAAGTATATTTGATCTAGTTTTATTGCTAGCTATTATAAATAGGCACTTATATGTATGGTTATGAAGATAATTACTTTTTGCAAAAAAAAAACCGACTTAAAAACGCAATGCAGTGTAAACGAAAAGATCGTTAATGTTGACAACGTAGATAAATTATTAGATTTATTGTTGATTTTTCAAAAACCACTTGTCCGATTTCGATAAAAATTTCAAATGGTGGGACCATTTGAAAAGTATATCCTTTCCAACAATAAAGATTATTTCAAAACGGTTGGCAAGCGACGGAGTTATGCGCAAATAAACAAAAAAAAAGAACTAATAAAAAAATATAAACATCCGATTAGAGAACCTCCTCCTTTTTTAGAAGTCGGTTAAAAATAAAACAGTTACCACTTTTCCCTTCATCATCACAGCTGTGATGATCACGTCTCACTGCTAGCCTCGAGACTTCTACATAATTGGAGGCAAATTGATATCTAACCACGTTGGTTCTAACCAACCCTCTGGGGTTTGGTAGAGGGTAGGATTTCTCTTGCATATTATCTGCATATTATAATCCCTTAGTTATTATAACCCCTTTCAAAATAAAGAAATCCCTTTTAATAACAAATAACGATGAATTTCTTCCTTTCCTTTTTACTTTTTAGAACGAAAAATGAATGAAAATTATTAAATTTATATTTTGTTGAAAAATATTTTCATTCTACTGAGGTTAACAATTTTTGAAGAGTTTATTCAAGTATACAGAAATACTGCTAGGATATATAATAATTTTTGGTGTTTACCCAAGTATTGAACATTTGGAGTAAAACTATTTTTAAGGATATTATCATGTTTGTATTTGATTTTTGATTACCCGACGTTTCGAACACGTTTGAGCGTTCATGGGGTTTAATGGAAATTAAATTAGAATTTGGTAATACAAGCAAATTGAAAACGAGTGTAAAATTCATATTCAATATTTATTTCTGTTTTATTGAAGGTTAATTAATTAAGTTATTTTAAATAAAACTACTTTACGGATTTTATCGCGTTTGTATTTGATTTTTGATTGCCCGACGTTTCGAACACATTGCAGCGTTCATGGTCACGAGCGAACTAAGATGTCTCACGTCCAATAAGTCATAGATATTGCAAAAAATTTATAATTATCTACCCGATACAGAAAATAGTTATTAAATATTGACCCACATTTTGATACAAATTAATTGCCAGTGTAAGAAGAAAATTATTCTATATGAAAAAAAGTAAGCCGTCGCTCAGGACGCCTGGCAGATGTGAAATTTCGAAATTATTTTGAACAAGTATATATTAGGCTTGTTGAAAAAATATCGATATATGGATATTTTTTGTTAGAAATATCGATATTTTTAACCGATATATTTTGAGCTGATATATCGATATTAAATATCCAATATCGAAATCGAATCAAAAACGATATTTTATTTTGTTTGTGTAAATCAAGTCTAGAATCTAGAACAGTAAAAGATAGGAAATATAAAAGTATAGCATTAACTGTATACATACTCTGTGATTAGTATGTTTTGATTGCCATTTGATTGTCACTTTTTATTAAGGACAATTATTGTTATTGACACACATGATAATCGAATTATTCCAATACATATATCCAACTGTCGCTTAGAATTCAAATGATAAATCGTTAACCGAATAGTTTTATATCACTTATTTTTTTCTATATAATTGACTTGTTATTAAAAAAAAAATAGACACAATTCCCCGGCAATTAAAGTGATTTCGTTTTTAGTAATTTGATCTTAACTAAGTTACGTATGGCATCGGGTTAAGAATATAATTGTCACCACCCCTTTCGAGTCGTAAAAATCGTATAAGGGTTTACCAGGAGAGTGGGCAGTAGCTCTCTCCTGGGATATGTATAAATATATAATATATTTATAAATATATAATATGGGATATGAATAAATATATAATATATAATAAGTTGAAAAATATTGGTTCGAAAATATCTTTTTTGTTTTTGATATTTTTGTAATTATTGCTTAATAAAAAAGAATTTTGATTGAACTAAATACATTATTATTTTAAAAACACAATCTTTTAAAATTTGACCTATATATCGATATTTTTTCTTAATATATCGACGTCGATATTGATATTTTGATAAATATAGATATATCTATATATTGATATGTTTTTTCATTTCCGACATCCCTATTAAATACTGTACTATTTAATAAACGCATTTTTTTAAAGATCGATATATCGATATTTCTTCTTCGATATATCGACGTCAATATTGATATTTTTATAAATATCGATATTTTTTTTCACTGCCGACATCCCTAGTATATATGAATAAAAGCACAGATTACGAGAGGAACTAATATGTAAAGTATTGAATAGAATAATACGATTTCTACTATTATCTAAGATACACTGGAGCTTGTTCTTACAAATCATGTATACAATTGTATAACTAGTAAGAAGAAAAAAAAAAATTTAAAAATAATGACAAGCCCGCTGAGTTTCTTGCCGGATCTTCTCAGTAGCGGTCGCGTTCCGATCCGGTGGTAGTATATTTTTTTTGGAAATTGTAAACCTGACAATATGTAAGTGCCCTCTCAGGGTTTATGCATAATAAAATAATTTGAATTTGAATTTGAATTACAAAGAAATGATATTAATTCACCGCTCGGCCGCTTCCAACCTAACATAGCGTCGCTACGTCTCCCTCACACACTTCTGCGTAGTTCAAATCAAAAGGATCGGTTAAGAAAGTGTGATTTAGCAAACAAAAATAACGACATCTATCGAGCTAAGGCTAAATCTCAGCTACTAAATATATTTTATAAAGAAATCTCTAATCCTGTAATGATGATGATGATAATGAGACAAGCTATTTAAATTATTTTATCGTCTTTGGTTCTTGTTAAATTAACAAATTTTAAATGAAATCTGAATGTTGAAAGTGGGTCAAGATCCAATTCCTAGGAGTCTGTATACAATATATATATCTACATATAGTCTGTATATAATATATACAAACAAATAAATATACATCTGAAACTAATAAAACACCCATAAAAAGCGATTGTCCAGTTTTCGTACGTGAAAGTACTGTAGGTAGGTATGGTATACTTATGTTAGGTAGTTAGAGAATTATACATTATTTTATAGAACAAGTATATATGCATAAAAGAACAGATTACGACAGAAACTCAATAAAATAGCATAAAGTATTAATAAAAATAATATTACGATTTTTTCCAAGAAAATGATGATTTTTATTCAATAAACATTTATTTTCATTAGTATACATTATAGGTAACAATTTACTTTAAGCCCACTAGATGGCGTTGTACAAATTTTAAATCGCACTATGGTTTCGTTACAAAAATTTACACATATGTATTCGGATTTTTATTTTTCTTTAATTAAAAGGGTGTCGCGAACCGTGGCGTTAACGCCACGCGATGATCGGGATCACCCTCGCCTATAGATGTTTCACATCAAAAATTAAATTGTTTATGGTTAGTAATTATTTAACATTAAAATGAATAGTAATTATATTTAAAAACTTGACAATCAAGTATACTACCGCCGGATCGGAACACGGCCACACTAAGAAAGATCCAGCAAGAAAATTCAGGTGACATAATGCTAAATTGATATTAATTTTGAAGGCGGCTTACTTTATGTTTTAATCAAACACAAACGCGATAAAATCCGTAAAGTAGTTTTATTTAAAATATGTAATGCTCGCGTAAACATCAGAAATCATTAATTAAGTTATCTTATATAGTGGTACGGTGGTATGTGGTAACAAGTCTTGGGTACTAGTCAATAAGATGCAAAGTTCCATATTGCAACTAGACCTAGCTTAGGAGTACCTTAGAAAATAATTAGGATACCCAACAAAGTAAGCAACTTGGCGAGCTAATGAATTATCCCTCCTATCCTCCTCAATTCATCCTACTTCTAAAGTCTATTGCGTGTAATTAAATTATAGCCCATAAAAAAGTAAAAAAATAACATACTTCTCAACGTATTTCAATTACTGATAAATAAAATTCCAACAGGCAAACACCAATTAAGACCATGGTATCCTTTTCTCAATTACTTAGGGTCGATTTGACATAGTTTTACAATTCAACTTCTTGTCAGGCGTCTTATTCACATTTACTTCTCTTTTTTCCGTAAAATTATTGAAATATATCCACATTTGCCGTGTGGTGACGGAGTAAGAATACAATTCATCACTCATCAAGAGAGCCCGTGAATGTCTTAACAGACGACTATGGGATATAATATGCATGACGGGGCGGCGAGCGGTGGAGAGGTTAACTCCAAAGGCGGGACGTCAGTATGGTGACTTTGATCCTCCATTATGGGCGTGCGTATGTCGGAGATATTTAAATGACAATGCAACATTCTCAATAACACAGTACTTTAACTTTACATTAACACTGAATAGTAATATTCAAACAGCACACCGATTTTAACGCGGTTAAGAGCAAATGGGTTTGCATGTGCGCACAGCTTGATCGTGTCCTGACAACTGCCAGTTGATTGCCGCTATAGCACTTACGAACCCATTCGGGGTTACCCGCTCTTACCATTAAAATTCCGATAATACCAGACTTAATTATAAAATTTACCAAGACAGTAGCTATTTGACACAATTTAATTGAAATAATTGTTTGTTTAGTTAAAAATCTTTCCACGCCGTTATGCACATAACATCTATGCAAGAGAAGAGAAACTAGAAATGCAACCCTATATCAACATGTCTGACTAGCATGGTATAGTAGGTCAAATTCCCTCCCATTGTGTAGGAGGCCCGAGCCCAACAGTGGGACGTATCTGGGCTGTGATATTGATGATGATGATGATATCCACATTATTTTTACATATATTATAAACATTCTATTATGTCTTGTAATATTATTTCATCATCATTATCTCAACTTATACACCTCTCACTACTGAGATCTTACTCCATCACCATAGACAGACTGATTAGTTGGTCAGACAGGGTTTCGTTTCGAGTTTTTCTTCTCTTGCACAAATGTTCTTATATCCCTTAGTCGTCTCTTACGACATCCACGGGCAAGATAAGGAGCGGTGAATTTTGTTTTAATGCCGGCACCACAAAGACAATTCCGTTGCCACACAGCCAGTTTTATTTGGTACTATCCTATTATTCCTGTTTAAACCGTGAATATAACTAATTATCTATTGAATATCATATAGCATAAAGATCTTGGGAATTAAGGCCATCATGTGATACCAGGGTTGATTGATGGTATAGAACCGTGGTCTCTAAATGTCGGTTCTTAAAAAAAACTCAAAGTCGCTCAGCGTGGTAACCGGAGGATGTAATAGATATAGTATGAAGAATTAACGCGTTAAAGTGGCAATGGTTAGGTCTCTTTTCTCGTGGAATGGACAACCGTTGGGAAAGTAGAATCCTCGAGTGGCGACCACGAATTGGACAACAAAATGGTGGAGGAACGAGCCCAACAGTGGGACATATAGACGCTGTGATGAATGATGATAATAAATATAACATTGAATAGACATTACATAAATTAATCATTGCTTTTAAAAATAGTGAGTCGACGATTGTTATCCCTAAATTATGCATCTATGTAATAATCTGATGCGGAGGCATTGATAGATGAATCGGGTAATAACAGAATCAGTCAGCCTAGGCTGTAATCCATTAAGCATATTATTAGTTATTTTTTGTTTTCGATACTATGGCTATATTTATTAAGAAAAATAAAAAAGAAACTATAATAAATAATCAACGTTATATTTATTTAAGATAAATATCAATAACTCAAACAACAACATTATCACTCTGTAATTAAAGCCACTTGAAATATTAATAAAATTTTTGTATCTCTTAAAGATGGCGGGTAGCGCCGGCCACCCACATATTTAAAAATTAATGCGTTTTTTGACGACACATACATCACAGTAATAATACAAATAAGATGGATTTAAATCTACACATGCTTCGTGAGCCCAGTCTTCACATATTTTGCATTGGATCCAATCCTCATCGAATGTTTCACCGCAAATAATGCATTTCATCTCCTGATGTTTTTTCTGGTGGATTTCTATTCTTAAAGCCGCAGAAAAAATCTTTTCCTGCCATTCGTTTGTCTTTGTTAAACCTGTGAGGAATTTGAAGTTTTTCTGCTTAATCAAAGGCAAGGCGCAAAAACTCACTTCTTTTTAAAGGTATAAGACGGTTATCTAAATTTATAACATGCTCACAGAGTCGTCTTTCAAAATCAGGTTTGAATGTTTGTTAAAAACGTCCTAATTTTGGTTTAAGAGTGACCTGATAACCACGTCTTATACCTTTAATATGATCTTGTAGAGAAGTACGTGGAACTTTGTATCGGTCTGCGGCTGCTCTTTGAGTATATTTTTTGTGAAGGACGGCTTGAATTGCTTTTTTCATATTCTCTTCAATCCAGTCTCCGCGATTTGTAGTTCTATTATTAAATTTGGGCATTGTACCGCTGCAACAAATTAATATTGGGTGTTAGATTTAAACATATGAAGAATAATAGCATCAGCTCCTATGGCCGGGGATACCCCCAAAACCGATGGCCGGGGTTACCCAACACAACTTTCATCAAAAAAAAATTCTTATAAAAAAGCATATTATTACACATTCAGATAAACTTAAATATACGAAATAGAAATGTATTGAAATATGTAAAAAATATAGTATAAATAATTACTTACGTTTATCCAATAAATATAGTCTCCGAAACAATTGGTATTCCGGGCAACCGGTCCGCCAAAAACAAAATACACTCAATTTGCGTCCGAGTACCGCGGTCAGGTGGCTTCAACTGTTAGTATTTGTCAAGTGGCTAGTAAACGCACATAGGCATAACATGTACTTATAGGTAACATCACGCGAGTCACTTGTATTTGCGGTGGCCGAGGCTACCCACCGGCCGGTGCTATCCCCCGCTCCCCTATATATTCAGGATCTCGGAAACGGCTCCAACGATTTTATTGAAACTTGGCATACTAGAGGTTTCGGGTCCAAAAATCGATCTAGCTAGGTTTTATTTATAGAAAATGTTGTTTTGTCCGTGTTTTTAGCAAAACAATACAATGACATTAAATTTTAAAAGAATATGATTTCAAATTTCGTTGTCAACGTCCCGAGTTACGATAGCTCAGTTGGGAAGTTGACCGGTTCTAATTTGGGTTTATTAATATATATCTAAATAAATTCGACAAAAATATTCCGAGCGAAGCTCGGTCAACCAGATATTATAGTAATATATAGGTAATACCAATATAAATATAATACTTTTATTAGTGAAGTTTTGAGCATTATAAAAATATCTGATTAATTTGTTCTACAATTATAGGTTTTCTTTGTTGCAGTTGGCGGCAAATAAGCAATTAGCACACCTGATTGTAGGTGATATTACCGTAAAAAAGTGAACACATTGTGAATAAGTGTAATAAGGTTCGGTGATACTAAAGGCATCCCCAAATCCCACCCCAAGCAAGTTCCCTCAGAAAGTTGGACTGCCAGCTCTTTCGCTCACCGAACGATAAAACCCACCACACGCAAACACTCAGAAAGTTGGTCTTCCGGCTCTCTCGCTCACCGAACGAAGTAAAGTAACAAAATATATAAAGTGTTCGAAGGATGGGGAAAGCAAAAAATAAATAAAAAATCGATAAAATTTGCAAATATAGTTTCATTTCATATCTCAATTACACATGACAAAAATCATAATGTGTTACAGTCCTGAAACTTCAAGTAAGTATTACCAAAACTAAACTTAATATTCTGAAAAACATGGATATTCTTAATATCTTTGATCGGTAAAATGAATTCAATAAAGCGACCAATATCAAGATAATACGGTATCTATATTGGTGCATAAAACTAAACGTAATTACTGAACCGATACGCAGGCTGTCCGTTATGGCTACTTTAACTCGAAGCTTGGTACAAGAAACGACCGCATGTAACTTGGCAAGTTACCTAAAACGTTAGTTATTGAAAGTGCAATTTCTCAAAATTATTTCTAAAAGGTGTTTTTATCGGTATAAAATATCTTTCATTACTCGTTATCAATATAAATGTTTTAGAAGATTATTTTCTTTTTAATGACGAAAAATACGTAAATATCTCAAAATTGTTGAATATATTAAAAAAAATTTCGTTGCAGTCTTTGAGGAGTACCGATAGAAGTGAAAAAGAACTAAGTCTGCTACAAATCAAAGCGTCCAGCTAATAGATTATTATTTTTGAATTATTTATGGTAGATAAAGAAGTGTTAGTGACCAATTTAAACTTTAATCCTTGATCATAAACACTTCTTTATATACCAAATAATCCGAAAATAAAAATCTAAATTAATAGTAATTCATTTGAAAATATGTAGTGCCATATTTTCGTGCCGCCGTGGCCGCCGCTCCCCAGGCGGGAGCCGGCAGAAAGGGGAAAAGGTCGCGCAGGGGCCTCAAGTCGCCGAAGACGGCCGCGGTGGTCATCACCGTGCTGCCTGAGGCGGCTGAGAGGGGCCTCAACTATGAGGCCGTCCTAAAACGCGCCCGGCGGGAGCTGGACGTTTCCGATATCGGGGGCGTCGAGGCGAGGACCCGCAAGGCCCGGACAGGGGCTCGAATACTCGAGTTCCCTGGGGCCGAGGGGGCGAAGATGGCCGATAGTCTGGCCACGATGTTGAGGGGGCTGTTCGGGCCGGAGGATGGTGTCCGAATCGCCAGGCCTGTCAAGTGCGCAGAGATGCGCCTGACGGGCTTGGACGATTCCGTGACGGTGGAGGACGTCCGGGAGGCCATTATGGCGCGTACCGGATGTGCCTCGGACACCGTCCGGATTGGCACCATCCGCACTGGTCCGGGCGGCTTCGGTGCTGCCTGGGTGCAGTGTCCGGTGGAGTCGGTCAAGCAATTGGCCGACTCAGGCAGGCTCCTCGTGGGCTGGAGCTCGGCGCGGGTAACCGTGTTAGAGCCCCGGCCTGCGAGGTGTTACAAATGCATGGCGGTCGGGCATACCCGACCGACATGCAAAAACTGCTTTGACTGCAGCGGGCTATGTTTCCGTTGCGGTCAGACCGGACACCAGGCGGCATCGTGCTCTGCGGTGCCCCACTGCCCCGCGTGTGCGGCAGGCAATAGGCCTGCCAAACATCGCATGGGCTCTGGGGACTGCAGACCCCCGGCATCGGCCCCGAAAGGGCGGGACGGCCCATCGACCGGGCCAGTCCCCGCTCCGAGCGCGGCCCGATCGCCCGTCGGCGCGGAGGAGGTGACGATGGATACGGACCGTTAATGGACCCCGTATCCATTCGTCTCCTCCAGGCTAACCTCAACCACACCACCGGTGCGCAGGACGTGTTCCTGCAAGCCATGGCGGAGTGGTTGATAGGAGTAGCCGTAGCCACGGAGCCGTACGTGGTGCCCGACCGGCTTAACTGGTTGGGTTAATGATGATAATGAGACAAGCTATTTAAATTATTTTATCGTCTTTGGTTCTTGTTAAATTAACAAATTTTAAATGAAATCTGAATGTTGAAAGTGGGTCAAGATCCAATTCCTAGGAGTCTGTATACAATATATATATCTACATATAGTCTGTATATAATATATACAAACAAATAAATATACATCTGAAACTAATAAAACACCCATAAAAAGCGATTGTCCAGTTTTCGTACGTGAAAGTACTGTAGGTAGGTATGGTATACTTATGTTAGGTAGTTAGAGAATTATACATTATTTTATAGAACAAGTATATATGCATAAAAGAACAGATTACGACAGAAACTCAATAAAATAGCATAAAGTATTAATAAAAATAATATTACGATTTTTTCCAAGAAAATGATGATTTTTATTCAATAAACATTTATTTTCATTAGTATACATTATAGGTAACAATTTACTTTAAGCCCACTAGATGGCGTTGTACAAATTTTAAATCGCACTATGGTTTCGTTACAAAAATTTACACATATGTATTCGGATTTTTATTTTTCTTTAATTAAAAGGGTGTCGCGAACCGTGGCGTTAACGCCACGCGATGATCGGGATCACCCTCGCCTATAGATGTTTCACATCAAAAATTAAATTGTTTATGGTTAGTAATTATTTAACATTAAAATGAATAGTAATTATATTTAAAAACTTGACAATCAAGTATACTACCGCCGGATCGGAACACGGCCACACTAAGAAAGATCCAGCAAGAAAATTCAGGTGACATAATGCTAAATTGATATTAATTTTGAAGGCGGCTTACTTTATGTTTTAATCAAACACAAACGCGATAAAATCCGTAAAGTAGTTTTATTTAAAATATGTAATGCTCGCGTAAACATCAGAAATCATTAATTAAGTTATCTTATATAGTGGTACGGTGGTATGTGGTAACAAGTCTTGGGTACTAGTCAATAAGATGCAAAGTTCCATATTGCAACTAGACCTAGCTTAGGAGTACCTTAGAAAATAATTAGGATACCCAACAAAGTAAGCAACTTGGCGAGCTAATGAATTATCCCTCCTATCCTCCTCAATTCATCCTACTTCTAAAGTCTATTGCGTGTAATTAAATTATAGCCCATAAAAAAGTAAAAAAATAACATACTTCTCAACGTATTTCAATTACTGATAAATAAAATTCCAACAGGCAAACACCAATTAAGACCATGGTATCCTTTTCTCAATTACTTAGGGTCGATTTGACATAGTTTTACAATTCAACTTCTTGTCAGGCGTCTTATTCACATTTACTTCTCTTTTTTCCGTAAAATTATTGAAATATATCCACATTTGCCGTGTGGTGACGGAGTAAGAATACAATTCATCACTCATCAAGAGAGCCCGTGAATGTCTTAACAGACGACTATGGGATATAATATGCATGACGGGGCGGCGAGCGGTGGAGAGGTTAACTCCAAAGGCGGGACGTCAGTATGGTGACTTTGATCCTCCATTATGGGCGTGCGTATGTCGGAGATATTTAAATGACAATGCAACATTCTCAATAACACAGTACTTTAACTTTACATTAACACTGAATAGTAATATTCAAACAGCACACCGATTTTAACGCGGTTAAGAGCAAATGGGTTTGCATGTGCGCACAGCTTGATCGTGTCCTGACAACTGCCAGTTGATTGCCGCTATAGCACTTACGAACCCATTCGGGGTTACCCGCTCTTACCATTAAAATTCCGATAATGCCAGACTTAATTATAAAATTTACCAAGACAGTAGCTATTTGACACAATTTAATTGAAATAATTGTTTGTTTAGTTAAAAATCTTTCCACGCCGTTACGGCCGTCCTGCATCATCGCACGTCCTCGTGCGTATCCTAGTCCTCATCTGTGAGCAAATAATATTGCAGTTTGTTACAGTGTAGACGCCATTAACACTCGGTCATTCTGACATACTAAGAAAACGAATAGACAATTAATTTTAAATATTGTCTATTATACCCAAATAACATTCAATACGTATACACATAGCCACACAACTCCCATGCCAGGCGAGGGAAGTCACGATATTTGCGTGTATCAGGTAATTATCAAACTGATATATGGTACACAAACGGATGCCACACATCTGTCTGTATACCATACAGACATGTCATAGACTCGTACTATACGAACGGGTGTCACACAGGCAGTTGCTTGCCACACAGGCGGTTGCCACACAGGCAGTTGCTTGCCACACAGGCGGTTGCCACACAGGCGGTTGCCACACAGGCGGTTGCCACACAGGCGGTTGCCACACAGGCGGTTGCCACACAGGCGGTTGCCACACAGGCGGTTGCCACACAGGCGGTTGCCACACAGGCGGTTGCCACACAGGCGGTTGCCACACAGGCGGTTGCCACACAGGCGGTTGCCACACAGGCGGTTGCCACACAGGCGGTTGCCACACAGGCGGTTGCCACACAGGCGGTTGCCACACAGGCGGTTGCCACACAGGCGGTTGCCACACAGGCGGTTGCCACACAGGCGGTTGCCACACAGGCGGTTGCCACACAGGCGGTTGCCACACAGGCGGTTGCCAACACAGGTGGTTGCGGTTGCCACACAGGCGGTTGCCACACAGGTGGTTGCGGTTGCCACACAGGCGGTTGTGTTAAAACTTGCCAACGCCGTTAGCGGTATATCCTGACTCAAACGATGATGAAGAAGAGCCTAGTCCGACATTCAACTCTATAGGGATGCAGCGCTCAGGTATAGGTCTTAAGCAATCATGCGCATACTTTACGTCCGGTCAGAGTTAATTGCCTTCAACAGGCACCTATCGCCATCAAGTAGCTTTGTAACCTGGTACAGCCCCTTAAATTTAGGATCCAACCCGGCCCCATTTCGCTCCTGATCCTCTAACAAAACAGTCACCTGATTTGAAGTTATTACCTGTCCGCACGTGACCGGTGGGGACAACCTTAAAGAAATTATTAGAGTAGCCTCTCAATATTGTTACTATATGGTCCCAATGACTGGTTGATATATCAGTGTCGATATTGATAAAATCATTAACCTTAGCCCCAATCTCGCATTCAGAAACTATTTGTCCCGTTTTACAAAACATTTTGTTTGCTGATATTTCAACAGAAAACCCTAACGATAACAAATCCCTACCTACCATTATGGCTTCGTATAGATAATTGTCAGGGACAACGTGAAACAATAGTTGCACTGCATATTCCTGGATAAAATATAAAATTTGCATGTAATTGTGTCATATCATCGTTTATAACTACTGGCGCATAAGTTGAACAATGACGTGAGATGCTCAGTAACAATATTTTGGGTCTCAACTGAAGTGCGGTATGAGGTCTCATGCGGGGAGGGCGTCCCCAATCCCGCGCGCAAGCCCTTATTCGCTTTTCGTCCCTTGACACTCGCGCAAACGCTCCTTGCGCCCGACAATACACTCGCGTACGAAAGTTTTCCTCTAGTTTGTTTCTAAACGAATATAAAATGCCACGACAACTAACTTTAAGGAGAGAAGAGACAAGAATGGTCTTTGATGTAGGTATTTACCTACTTCTCAAAAGGAAAGTAATATAATCGAAACAAAAAAATATTTCATCACCAACCTAGGATAGCCCACTGCTGGGCATTGATCTCACTTTGAGTATAACATTCACCTCTGTCCCATACCAATCGCGTCCATTTTGATACTACCGTTCTTATAATGTCATCAAATCATCTCTTTCTCGGTCGGCTGGGATTCCGGCAACCTAGTCTGGGCCACCACTCTGTTATAGCAGTAGCCTACCTGGCATCATCAAGTCTGCAGCATTATCAATTGATTCAGAAGTACTTTTAAATTTCGCGGACTCCCGCAACCTAACACTTGTCACTACTATGGTACCTGCGCAGTCGTCGGCCATTTTTATTCAACCTACGTGCCGGGCAACATACACCGTAAATTCAGAGCAATACTTTGTCGAACAAGAAAACATTCGGCACCGAAATCAAAACAGAATGAAAACTTCTCACCGGTCATCGTTAAGTGCTGGCTAAATCGTGCAGAGATCCACTCTACATACGTTCGACATGACCATCGCTTGCAGCCTTCTCCTTTTGACATTACGTAGAGATGTTGCCTGGTCCACCGCAATAGAAGCACGTCACTGTACTATTCTTGTGCGGTTCGCTCTCCTTTTTCAATGACAAAGTAGTTGTGGTGGTACCCGATGCAAATTGAGAGCGTGACTTGAAGGTGATTTCGCTGGAATCTCGAAACGTGCATTCGTTAGCAAAATGACTTAATTTACCGCAACTAAAATCGCGTATTAATTTCTCGAGCCTTGGTTTCTTTATTTCATTAGAGCTGATTTTATCAAATGAAGGTAGGCTCCCTTTCCTAAACGTATATACCATCAACTCTTGTTGCATTTTATTGCTAACATTTATTTATGTAGTAAAAGCCAATCTAATAATCTCGCCAATGACTTAGAAGAGAATTTAAAAATCGGCTACAATGTGAAGACAAAGACTCGCAAGCTTTTAGATTTTCATTGAACATTCTCCATAAAGTTGCGGCAGGTGTTTCCGCGTAATAAAACCGAGCAAGAAAACGATCTTTCAACTGAGACCAGGTTATTCCTGCTGAACTGAACTGTTCTGAGACAACCACGAGGCTGCAGAACCCTTCATTGCTTTGCTTAGTGCAATTATCAAGTTGCTGTCCGATATTTGCTTTCTCTTGTAGGCACAAATCGACAGTATCGAGCATCACTATCTTTAGAATTAGGGTTGAACTCCGGGAGACATAACATCACTTTGACTCGATTTGACTTTAATGGCTCGAATTAATTCCATCATTTGACGTTGTTTAATTTCAAATTATGTCTTCCAGTGTTCAAATTTATTATTTGTAGCATCATTAACAATACTCTGACCTGCTAAATGTGGCTCCTTTGATCCCACCTCTGATGACGGGGCGGCGAGCGGTGGAGAGGTTAACTCCAAAGGCGGGACGTCAGTATGGTGACTTTGATCCTCCATTATGGGCGTGCGTATGTCGGAGATATTTAAATGACAATGCAACATTCTCAATAACACAGTACTTTAACTTTACATTAACACTGAATAGTAATATTCAAACAGCACACCGATTTTAACGCGGTTAAGAGCAAATGGGTTTGCATGTGCGCACAGCTTGATCGTGTCCTGACAACTGCCAGTTGATTGCCGCTATAGCACTTACGAGCCCATTCGGGGTTACCCGCTCTTACCATTAAAATTCCGATAATACCAGACTTAATTATAAAATTTACCAAGACAGTAGCTATTTGACACAATTTAATTGAAATAATTGTTTGTTTAGTTAAAAATCTTTCCACGCCGTTATGCACATAACATCTATGCAAGAGAAGAGAAACTAGAAATGCAACCCTATATCAACATGTCTGACTAGCATGGTATAGTAGGTCAAATTCCCTCCCATTGTGTAGGAGGCCCGAGCCCAACAGTGGGACGTATCTGGGCTGTGATATTGATGATGATGATGATATCCACATTATTTTTACATATATTATAAACATTCTATTATGTCTTGTAATATTATTTCATCATCATTATCTCAACTTATACACCTCTCACTACTGAGATCTTACTCCATCACCATAGACAGACTGATTAGTTGGTCAGACAGGGTTTCGTTTCGAGTTTTTCTTCTCTTGCACAAATGTTCTTATATCCCTTAGTCGTCTCTTACGACATCCACGGGCAAGATAAGGAGCGGTGAATTTTGTTTTAATGCCGGCACCACAAAGACAATTCCGTTGCCACACAGCCAGTTTTATTTGGTACTATCCTATTATTCCTGTTTAAACCGTGAATATAACTAATTATCTATTGAATATCATATAGCATAAAGATCTTGGGAATTAAGGCCATCATGTGATACCAGGGTTGATTGATGGTATAGAACCGTGGTCTCTAAATGTCGGTTCATAAAAAAAACTCAAAGTCGCTCAGCGTGGTAACCGGAGGATGTAATAGATATAGTATGAAGAATTAACGCGTTAAAGTGGCAATGGTTAGGTCTCTTTTCTCGTGGAATGGACAACCGTTGGGAAAGTAGAATCCTCGAGTGGCGACCACGAATTGGACAACAAAATGGTGGAGGAACGAGCCCAACAGTGGGACATATAGACGCTGTGATGAATGATGATAATAAATATAACATTGAATAGACATTACATAAATTAATCATTGCTTTTAAAAATAGTGAGTCGACGATTGTTATCCCTAAATTATGCATCTATGTAATAATCTGATGCGGAGGCATTGATAGATGAATCGGGTAATAACAGAATCAGTCAGCCTAGGCTGTAATCCATTAAGCATATTATTAGTTATTTTTTGTTTTCGATACTATGGCTATATTTATTAAGAAAAATAAAAAAGAAACTATAATAAATAATCAACGTTATATTTATTTAAGATAAATATCAATAACTCAAACAACAACATTATCACTCTGTAATTAAAGCCACTTGAAATATTAATAAAATTTTTGTATCTCTTAAAGATGGCGGGTAGCGCCGGCCACCCACATATTTAAAAATTAATGCGTTTTTTGACGACACATACATCACAGTAATAATACAAATAAGATGGATTTAAATCTACACATGCTTCGTGAGCCCAGTCTTCACATATTTTGCATTGGATCCAATCCTCATCGAATGTTTCACCGCAAATAATGCATTTCATCTCCTGATGTTTTTTCTGGTGGATTTCTATTCTTAAAGCCGCAGAAAAAATCTTTTCCTGCCATTCGTTTGTCTTTGTTAAACCTGTGAGGAATTTGAAGTTTTTCTGCTTAATCAAAGGCAAGGCGCAAAAACTCACTTCTTTTTAAAGGTATAAGACGGTTATCTAAATTTATAACATGCTCACAGAGTCGTCTTTCAAAATCAGGTTTGAATGTTTGTTAAAAACGTCCTAATTTTGGTTTAAGAGTGACCTGATAACCACGTCTTATACCTTTAATATGATCTTGTAGAGAAGTACGTGGAACTTTGTATCGGTCTGCGGCTGCTCTTTGAGTATATTTTTTGTGAAGGACGGCTTGAATTGCTTTTTTCATATTCTCTTCAATCCAGTCTCCGCGATTTGTAGTTCTATTATTAAATTTGGGCATTGTACCGCTGCAACAAATTAATATTGGGTGTTAGATTTAAACATATGAAGAATAATAGCATCAGCTCCTATGGCCGGGGATACCCCCAAAACCGATGGCCGGGGTTACCCAACACAACTTTCATCAAAAAAAAATTCTTATAAAAAAGCATATTATTACACATTCAGATAAACTTAAATATACGAAATAGAAATGTATTGAAATATGTAAAAAATATAGTATAAATAATTACTTACGTTTATCCAATAAATATAGTCTCCGAAACAATTGGTATTCCGGGCAACCGGTCCGCCAAAAACAAAATACACTCAATTTGCGTCCGAGTACCGCGGTCAGGTGGCTTCAACTGTTAGTATTTGTCAAGTGGCTAGTAAACGCACATAGGCATAACATGTACTTATAGGTAACATCACGCGAGTCACTTGTATTTGCGGTGGCCGAGGCTACCCACCGGCCGGTGCTATCCCCCGCTCCCCTATATATTCAGGATCTCGGAAACGGCTCCAACGATTTTATTGAAACTTGGCATACTAGAGGTTTCGGGTCCAAAAATCGATCTAGCTAGGTTTTATTTATAGAAAATGTTGTTTTGTCCGTGTTTTTAGCAAAACAATACAATGACATTAAATTTTAAAAGAATATGATTTCAAATTTCGTTGTCAACGTCCCGAGTTACGATAGCTCAGTTGGGAAGTTGACCGGTTCTAATTTGGGTTTATTAATATATATCTAAATAAATTCGACAAAAATATTCCGAGCGAAGCTCGGTCAACCAGATATTATAGTAATATATAGGTAATACCAATATAAATATAATACTTTTATTAGTGAAGTTTTGAGCATTATAAAAATATCTGATTAATTTGTTCTACAATTATAGGTTTTCTTTGTTGCAGTTGGCGGCAAATAAGCAATTAGCACACCTGATTGTAGGTGATATTACCGTAAAAAAGTGAACACATTGTGAATAAGTGTAATAAGGTTCGGTGATACTAAAGGCATCCCCAAATCCCACCCCAAGCAAGTTCCCTCAGAAAGTTGGACTGCCAGCTCTTTCGCTCACCGAACGATAAAACCCACCACACGCAAACACTCAGAAAGTTGGTCTTCCGGCTCTCTCGCTCACCGAACGAAGTAAAGTAACAAAATATATAAAGTGTTCGAAGGATGGGGAAAGCAAAAAATAAATAAAAAATCGATAAAATTTGCAAATATAGTTTCATTTCATATCTCAATTACACATGACAAAAATCATAATGTGTTACAGTCCTGAAACTTCAAGTAAGTATTACCAAAACTAAACTTAATATTCTGAAAAACATGGATATTCTTAATATCTTTGATCGGTAAAATGAATTCAATAAAGCGACCAATATCAAGATAATACGGTATCTATATTGGTGCATAAAACTAAACGTAATTACTGAACCGATACGCAGGCTGTCCGTTATGGCTACTTTAACTCGAAGCTTGGTACAAGAAACGACCGCATGTAACTTGGCAAGTTACCTAAAACGTTAGTTATTCAAATTCAAATTCAAATTATTTTATTATGCATAAACCCTGAGAGGGCACTTACATATTGTCAGGTTTACAATTTCCAAAAAAATATACTACCACCGGATCGGAACGCGACCGCTACTGAGAAGATCCGGCAAGAAACTCAGCGGGCTTGTCATTATTTTAATTTTTTTTTTTTTTTCTTCTTACTAGTTATACAATTGTGTACATGTTTTGTAAGAACAAGCTCCAGTGTGATGCCCTTCGAACCGCAAGACACTTAATATAATTTAAACGATTATGGCTGGACCAGATCCCACAAGCGGCACCCGATCACGAGTTAACTACTAGAGCAGCCATCACTCCCCTCAACCACTATGGAGGGAAGGGAGAGACCCGCTCTACGCAGCTACTACTATTGTACTATTGAAAGTGCAATTTCTCAAAATTATTTCTAAAAGGTGTTTTTATCGGTATAAAATATCTTTCATTACTCGTTATCAATATAAATGTTTTAGAAGATTATTTTCTTTTTAATGACGAAAAATACGTAAATATCTCAAAATTGTTGAATATATTAAAAAAAATTTCGTTGCAGTCTTTGAGGAGTACCGATAGAAGTGAAAAAGAACTAAGTCTGCTACAAATCAAAGCGTCCAGCTAATAGATTATTATTTTTGAATTATTTATGGTAGATAAAGAAGTGTTAGTGACCAATTTAAACTTTAATCCTTGATCATAAACACTTCTTTATATACCAAATAATCCGAAAATAAAAATCTAAATTAATAGTAATTCATTTGAAAATATGTAGTGCCATATTTTCGTGCCGCCGTGGCCGCCGCTCCCCAGGCGGGAGCCGGCAGAAAGGGGAAAAGGTCGCGCAGGGGCCTCAAGTCGCCGAAGACGGCCGCGGTGGTCATCACCGTGCTGCCTGAGGCGGCTGAGAGGGGCCTCAACTATGAGGCCGTCCTAAAACGCGCCCGGCGGGAGCTGGACGTTTCCGATATCGGGGGCGTCGAGGCGAGGACCCGCAAGGCCCGGACAGGGGCTCGAATACTCGAGTTCCCTGGGGCCGAGGGGGCGAAGATGGCCGATAGTCTGGCCACGATGTTGAGGGGGCTGTTCGGGCCGGAGGATGGTGTCCGAATCGCCAGGCCTGTCAAGTGCGCAGAGATGCGCCTGACGGGCTTGGACGATTCCGTGACGGTGGAGGACGTCCGGGAGGCCATTATGGCGCGTACCGGATGTGCCTCGGACACCGTCCGGATTGGCACCATCCGCACTGGTCCGGGCGGCTTCGGTGCTGCCTGGGTGCAGTGTCCGGTGGAGTCGGTCAAGCAATTGGCCGACTCAGGCAGGCTCCTCGTGGGCTGGAGCTCGGCGCGGGTAACCGTGTTAGAGCCCCGGCCTGCGAGGTGTTACAAATGCATGGCGGTCGGGCATACCCGACCGACATGCAAAAACTGCTTTGACTGCAGCGGGCTATGTTTCCGTTGCGGTCAGACCGGACACCAGGCGGCATCGTGCTCTGCGGTGCCCCACTGCCCCGCGTGTGCGGCAGGCAATAGGCCTGCCAAACATCGCATGGGCTCTGGGGACTGCAGACCCCCGGCATCGGCCCCGAAAGGGCGGGACGGCCCATCGACCGGGCCAGTCCCCGCTCCGAGCGCGGCCCGATCGCCCGTCGGCGCGGAGGAGGTGACGATGGATACGGACCGTTAATGGACCCCGTATCCATTCGTCTCCTCCAGGCTAACCTCAACCACACCACCGGTGCGCAGGACGTGTTCCTGCAAGCCATGGCGGAGTGGTTGATAGGAGTAGCCGTAGCCACGGAGCCGTACGTGGTGCCCGACCGGCTTAACTGGTTGGGTAGCACCGATGGCACCGTGGCAATCGTCGCCTCCACGTCGTGGCCTTCGTCGCCTCTGACCCTTAGGGACAAGGGCGTCGGATACGTCGCGGCGGATTGGGGGGAGATTATGCTCCTCGGAGTCTATCTCTCCCCTAACTGGAGTGTGACCGATTTCGAGGCCTCCCTCACCATCATGGAGGCCTCGTTACGGCGAATGGCATCGCGCCAGGTCTTTGTCTTGGGGGACTTCATCGCCAAGTCCGTGGCGTGGGGGTCTCCCCGGACGAACGACCGAGGACGGGCGATCGAGGAGTGGGCGGCGGCACTGGGCCTCAGTTTGCTGAACAGGGGTTCTGTGCATACGTGCGTGCGACAACGGGGCGGGTCGATAGTGGACCTTTCGTTCGCTAGCCCCGAGGTCGCCGCACGCGTGGGGACCTGGCGCGTCGTGGAGGAGGTGGAGACCTTGACGGACCACCGGTATATCCGGATGGAGGTCTCCCCGGCAATCCCGACGCCCAGCAGGGGTCACGGGGCGAATGGACGTCCTGCGTTCCCGCGATGGGCTGTGGGTCGCTTAGACCGGGACCAGCTGGCGGAGACAGCCATCGTTTACTCGTGGCTGTCCTCTGCCAACCAGTCGGACGGGGTGGACGCCGAGGCTGGCCGCATCCGCAGTGCGTTGACGCAGATCTGCGATGCGGCCATGCCCCGGGTACGGCGTCCGCCCCCGAGGAGGGCGGTCCACTGGTGGTCCCGGGAGCTGGCGGATCTCCGGGCCGCGTGCATTCGCGCCCGGAGGGCCTACACCCGCAGCCGGCGGCGCCAACGCGACGCGGAGCGGGAGGCCTTGCTGTATGAGGGCTACCGCAATGCGCGGTCGGCCTTCAGGCTGGCCGTCCGCTCCGCCAAGGACTTCAGTCGGCAGGAGATGCTGGACGGTCTCGACCGTGACCCCTGGGGACGCCACTATCGCGCGGGGCTGAATAAGCTCCGCGCGCGGGGCCTTCCCCTCACCGAGACTCTCCAGCCCAGCCTTCTCACCCGGATCGTCGAGGACCTGTTCCCGCGGCGGGCGGAACACACGCCCCCGGTCATGGCTCCGCCAGACACTGACCGGGAGGAAGACGACGACAGTAGTCCGCCCATCACGGTACCCGAGATGGGAGTGGCGGTGGCGCGCATATGCGCAAAGTCCACCGCCCCCGGGCCCGACGGTGTTCCTAACCGCGTGTTGGGCCTGGTCCTCGACCACCTGGGTCCCCGCCTCAGGGAGCTGTTCGACGCGTGTTTAGCGTCCGGACGGTTCCCTGGGTGCTGGAAGGAGGGAAGGCTGGTGCTCCTGCCGAAGCCGGGACGGTCTCCGGGGTCGCCTTTGGCCTACAGGCCAGGCCTACCGTGCTGCTCGATGACACGGGCAAGCTATTGGAGAGGGTGGTAGCTGCCCACATCAAGCGGCACCTCGTCAGCACGGGGCCGGATCTGTCGGACGCCCAGTTTGAGTTTAGGAGGGGTCGTTCGACGATCGCGGCTCTGTTGCGCCTGAGGGCCGTGGCGACTGAGGCCGTCACCGGTGGGGGAGTGCTGTTGGCGGTGTCCCTAGACATCGCCAACGCATTCAATAGTCTGCCATTCAGCTGCATCAGGGAGGCGCTCCGGTATCACGGAGTGTCAGCTTACCTGAGGCGGCTAGTGGCAGACTATTTGGTGGGGCGCAGCGTCCTCTGTACCAACCGAGCAGGGGACGTTGTGCGAACGCCCATGACGTGCGGTGTCCCACAGGGGCCTCCCGCCCGGGCTGGGCGTGATTTGTTACGCCGACGACACGCTCGTCACAGCCCGCGGTGGGACGCTAGAAGAGGCGGTAAGCCTGGCGACCTATGGCACCGAAGAGGTCGTCAGGCGAATCGAGGCGCTGGGGTTGAGGGTCGCCCTGGACAAGACGGAGGCCCTGTTGTTCCATGGGCGCCTTATGAGCCCTCCCATCGGCGTCTCGATCACCGTCCACTCGGTTGACATCAGCATCCGGGCCCATATGAGGTACTTGGGCCTGGTGCTCGACGGGCAATGGTGGTTCCAGGAGCATTTCCGCAGGCTCGCTCCACGGCTCGTCGGCGCGGCGTCCGCCCTATCGTGGCTTATGCCGAACCTAGGCGGACCGAGTGCTATGTGCCGACGGCTGTACACGGGGGTCATCCGGTCGATGGCCCTGTACGGCGCACCGGTGTGGGCGGGATCCTTGACCGTCCGACTTAGGGCCCTTCTGTGGCGACCACAGAGGGTCATGGCGGTCAGGGCCATCCGCGGATACCGCATGGTGGCGACGGAGGCAGCGTGCCTATTGGCCGGGACTCCCCTGTGGGACCTGGAGGCGGAGATGCTCGCCGGATTATATCGGCGGGTGGCGGGGGTGTGAGCGGAGGGCGGTGAGATCTCGTTAAGGAAGCTCACCGCCTGGCGCGTCGACGCCCGCCGAGACGTCATTGCCCGTTGGGCAGTCTGGCTGGAGAGGCCTCGGTTTGGGGTGCGAACCGTGGAGGCCTTCCGGCCGGTGCTGATGCAGTGGTTGGAAAGGCGGCACGGAGTGCTCTCCTTCCGACTAGTGCAGGTGTTGACGGGGCATGGGAGCTTCGCCAAATACCTGCACAGGGTCGTAAGGAGGGAGAGTACACCGTCCTGCCACCACTGCGATTGCGACGAGGACACGGCGCGCCACACGCTCGAGGCCTGCACGGCTTGGGCAGTGCAGCGCCGTGAACTCGTCGCAATCATCGGTGCCGACCTGACGATGCCGGCCATCGCTAGGGCGATGGTCGACAGCGTCGGGAATTGGGACGCGGTCGCAGCCTTCTGCGAGACAGTGATCTCGCAGAAGGAGGCGGCGGATCGTCTGCCCGTGGAGCGCAGCCTCGATGAGGAGATCCACCGCCGGCGACTGGGGCGGCGCAGGCGCAACTACCTGCGCCTCATGCCGCCCTAGCCGAGGCCGCGGGTGACGTGACCGGGGATTAGTCCGTCACCCGCCGAGAGGCCGACCGCGTGAGGAAAGACCGACGTCCTCTCCGAGGGGGGGACGTCGGTCGATGGAAGGGTACCCCACGTAGGGGGTACTCCGTCGGGCCGACCACTGACGATAAGTAAACCTGCTCCGATGGTCGGCCCAATGACGAAGGCGAGGTGGTTTTCGGGTGGGTTGCGGGAGTTGCGTGCTTAAGCCCCTCTGTCGCCTCGGACGGAGTGTTGCGGAGGCGCGCTGACCGCAGCCCACCCATAAAAAAAAAAAAAAAAAAAGTGCCATATTTTCAACAAAATTTCAAAAATATTTCAAATTTACCGTTTGATGTTTGTGACTTTGCAAGAAAAGAACAGGCGCGCATGCTTTCGTTAACGATGACGCGAGGTCCATGATTTTTTTCACACAAACAAGTGCTCAACGCGCGTAAATGTTTTCACTTCAAAAAGCTAGTTCAAAACATTTTAACACAGCATCTCATGGCAATTGGAGAGGCATAAGTCTAACAGTGGACGTCGATAGATTGATTGATTGATGGATTGTAATAGGTAAGTTGTTGGGTCGGTCAATTTAGTTAAAAGGTCTTACAAAAACGTGTGTCATGATTGTTTGTGTAATAAACCCTGAATACAAAGAAATCTTTCACAATTATTACCCGTAATACATTGCTTGTAATATTTACATTAACTACTACAGAGTCTTAATTACCTTAAATTTAAGTATAAAAAAATTCCAGAATGCTTATTTTCTCTGAAAATGGCTCGTAAATTTACCAGCCAGCCTCAAAAGTATTAAACAAAGTAATATATTAAATTTAAAAAGAAATTTTCTAAGAAGAACTGGAATAAAACGCTAAGACAATTAGAGCAATAGTAGTAAATATTATTTTCTTGATTTAAGTGCGTTTGTGCCTTTTAGACTTTGAGTAGTAGCAAAAAGGGCCTGTCCAATCAGCGTAGTAAGTCTCCCTTAATCTCTTCAACGTATATTCCTAAAAAATCTTAATAACATAGAACCTGGCAAAATTAATAAGAGACAATTCGTCTTAGGGCATTCACTAAAGATTATATTATAATTTATGTGTATTCTATATCATTTCAGCTCATATACTACCACTATTGGACTCCTCCACAATAGGAGGGAAATTGACCTCACTACACCATGCTGGTCAGAAAAGTTGGCATAGGGTTTTGTTTCGAGTTTTCCTTTTCTTGCATAGATGTTATGTGAATTATACCCCTTAGTCGTCTTTTACGACATGCACGGGCAAGATGAGACCCATGAGAGGGGGTGATGATTTGTATTCTTACTCCGTCATCATACGGAATTGTATTCTATATGACTGTTTGAAATTTATGGTCAGTAATCATCATCATCTCAGCTCATATATGACCTATTGCTAGGCAAGAACCTCTTCCTCAATAAGAGAGAGAATTATCTACTATACCAGGCTGACCAGACGGGTATAGGATATTGATTCGAATTTTCCTTCTCTTGCATAGATGTTATATTAGGGATGTGACATGGAGGGAAAATATTCGATTTTTTAAATAATTTGTTCTTTAAAATAAATCGATTATAAAATAATCGATTAATTAAAAATAAATAATCGATTTTTCTCCCAATAGGACTATGATGACTTTTTTTTTAGGAAATGTGAGCTTTATTTTCTAATATAGTATGAAACAATCGTGATGACCTTTATTTTGGAAATCTGGCAGTGAATAATCGATTAATTTTGATCGAATTTCGAATAATAAAAAATCGATAATAAATTTTTATTATTTTGATAATCGATTGTAAAAATCGATTATTAATCGATTAATTTTTTAATAATCGATTATTATAAAAATCGATTATTTTTCACATCCCTATGTTATATGCATATTACAACCCCTATTACGACACCCACGGACAAGGTTAGAAAATTATATTGTTACTATGTCACCACACGAAAAATAACTGAGGGATATGAAGTAATGACATAAGTTTTAATCGATAGCTCCTAAGTATAGTGAGTCAACTAACATTTTTAGGTATTTTAACTTTTTTGATGAAATTATAAAAAAATAACCTTATTTATCAATCCCGGTCATAAAAATTAAAAAAATCATTGAAGAAAATCATTGACGATTTTTCACCTGTGGAAGCTCATTACACCCGCAAAGATACAAATCGTAAATATTTGAATGGATCCTTGTCGTTTCCTAAGATGTTTGACCTCTATAAAGAATGGTTTGATCCTGTTAATTATTTAAATGTCCAATGAATCACGTCATAATCAATACAAAAATTTAAAAATCACAAGAAACAAGAATATGAAAAAATAGATGTTGTCATTCAATCCTTTTATATCCCACTGTTAGGTTAAGTTAGTTTAGGTTAGAGTCAGTGCTGAGATACTTTTAAGCCATAACCCTCTGTGCTTATACATATACTAGCAACCCGCCCTCGCTTCGCTTCGGTTATAGGTTATAGTCGTTTTACCCGCGTAGTTCCCGTTCCCGTGGGAATACCGGGATAAAATATAGCCTAGTTTACGCCCTGATATTATAGCTTTTCAATGGTGAAAGAATTTTTGAAATCGGTCCAGCCGTTTTGAAGATTACCCGGAACAAACAGACAGACAGACAGACAAAAATTTTTTAATTGCTATTTTAGGCATAGGTGTCGTGCAAATAACCGTGTGAGCATGAAAAAAGCCTATTATTTTGACATTACAAACAGACACTCCAATTTTATTTATTGGTATAGATATAGGGTTTTATTTCGAGTTTGCCTTCTATTGCACAGATATTATTTGAATGTCTAATCCCTTAGTCGTTTTTACAATGTTCACAGGTAAGGTGAATTATATTCTTACTTCGTCACCAAAATATAACTGTTATAGATTCAATATTTCAATATACCTACAACTGAAAAGTTTGTTATTTATTAGAATACAATAACTTCAGTTAATACCATAGTTTTATAAAGGATCTCTGAAAAAAATGTTATGTTGCCGATTCAATTTCTCATAAAAAAATATAATAAGGATATTTGAACATTTTTGTTGTGTGGTAGCAGCTTCGAATACTACCAACCCTTGCTTTGCTCGTGGGTGTCGTAAAAGACGACTAAGAGCCCTAGATTGACCCGGACCAACTCCATCTGGTACCATTTGGGTCAACGATTACATTCCCAAGGAGGGTTGACGTCAGGCAGGCGGCCGGTCATAAAAGTCATTGCCGAAACTTTTTGCAATATGTCAAAACAGATGACATATTGCGTCGACCCCAAGTAATTGGGATAAGAGCAAGATGATGATGATGATGATGATTTGAACATTTTGAATAGCCCGCAACACAAGCTAAAATAGCAAAAAAAGGTATTACATTTTCTTCAACAGGAATTATCGATTAATTGTCATTTAACGATTACACTGGCACGCGTGAAGTACTTAATCGAGTGATAATACGCTATTATATCATTTTGAAAAAAGCTGACACTCTTACACTGCTGGACCATTACTAATGAAACATAGCTAAGAACCATCGCAACTTTCTGCGGCTTTCAAATGAAAAAACTCGCATCGAAATTGATTTATCCGTTTGAGAGCTATAATGCTACAAACACAGACATACACAGATAGACAGACATCGACATCAAACTTACAACACCCCTTTTTTGCGTCGGGGGTTAAAAATAATGTGTGCTGGAATCGTTTTTTACTTAAAAACGGCATTTACACATCCTAATGTAAGTAATTGCAAGTAAAGATTTTCGTCGACAGTCCATGAACGTCTTTAACTATTAACATGATTAGACTGCCCCAATGAGGAAAACACCACAACTGCGACGTTTGGCGGACGATTTGGCATTTGATCTTAGAAGTTTTCCAGGCAATCAATACTGGCTATCCTCCGTAATCTTTCGGCCAAATTTCATGCTGTCCAAGGGAAAAATAAGATTGGTGACACATTGTTATTTTTAATCAGCTTTATATACGTCACACTGATGGTCTCGAGCTTCCTCTACAATAGGAGGGAAATTGACCTTACTATACCATGCTGGTCGGACAAGTTGGTATAGGGTTTTATTTCGAATTTTCCTTCTTTTTCATAGATAATATCCCTTATCCTCATAACCCTTAGTCATCTTTTACGGCATCCATGGATCTTAAATCACATGCAAAAAAAATTAGAACTTACTATTATGGATTGCGTTTTTATTTATTTTGTGGCAGGCTTTGATCAGATTTTAGTCTGGGCAACGAAAAGCCGGCATGCGAGCACATAGCCTACCCTATCACGTGACCATCTTGTTAGGCTGAACGATACTTTGATTTTAATGGTTTCAAGATCTTTAATATCCAGTCTAATAAAATAGACTTGCCCTTTTTTGTGGAATAGTATGTTAGCCGTAGCAGACAACGAAAAATCAACAAATGCAAACAAACCGTACGTTTAAGTATCCAAAAAATAAACATACAAGATAAATAATTTTGTGAAATTAATAATATTAGAAGACGAATAGGATAAGATATTATCAAGATGGTCGCACCTTATTGGAAAATTTATTAAAAGATAATTGGATATTCAAGTGGCAGTAAGTTTTATTAAGCACAATTTGAATGATACTTAAGCGAAGATAATGAAACATTTTCAAATTTATCATATGATTTTTTAAATTTTGAGTAACTTCTGACTTTTAAGTAACATGTAGCATAATATAAGTGATGATTTGCCATGCTGAATGTCGTCAGATTGATTACATCTGATCTGATTGATACATTGGCATCGGATTTTTTTTGAATCGCTACTAATTAGTCTGAGTCTAACTGATATTTGCGTCCGTTAATTATACCATCATTTTTTTCTGGGTAGGCTATGGTAGACCACACGCCGGCCATTCCGTCCGGGGCGACGAATGGACCCATAGCGAGCCATAGCCGGCGCGCCGTAACCCACCCGCAGCCACGTCGCCTTCGTCATTGGGGCGACCACCAGTACCGAGTTCCTTGTCCTCAGTTGTCGACCCGAAGCAATTATACCATTATTAGCTCGTTATCTCAGCCCATATACGTTCCACTGTTGGGCTCGGACCTCCTCTATTATTGAAGGAAACTAGATCTACTACCACGCTTGTGATATAGCAAATCAAATTCTTGGATGCAGGCGACACACGACCGCACTTTGTCGCGAAACATGACAGAGGTTTATGGCCAGCAGTGGGCGTAGATGGGCTGAATAGAGCTTTTGTGGAATAGGGCTTTTGTGAAGAAGGTTTGAATACTTAACTTATATGAACTGAGATGATAACAATTAAGAAAATATTTTATTTATTGTACCGCATGATACGTCTACATCACCAATAATTGATTGAAGCAGTATTAAGTTCGCCGTTCAAATTTTATTACATAAATTTTAACAATTAAAAGCTTGATATAAGCTTTTAAATTCAATTAATTGTGTGCTATAATTAATATAATTAAATGAAAACATTACTTCAAAACTCAGTCAAGTGTAGACGAGATAATTAAATGTGTTATCTTTACATTATTACATCACTATCAAATTATCCCTCGGTATGCAATTAAGTACATGCCCTATAATATAATGTTTATACAGTTCCCTTTATATTTTGATAGAGTATAGAATTCACTGATTGGTATATTATTATTTATCTTTAAGGAGAAATGAAATTGATATTTTGGTTTGTTATTTTGAAAATATCTTTTACCTCTCTACCGGAGTAAGAATACAATTCACCACTCCCTTTTTTACCCGTGGGTGTTCTAAAAGACGACAAAGACAACTAAATATAAAGGAATTATTCCAAGAGAGGACAATCTCTAAATTTTTCTCCTATTATGGTGGAGGTTCGAGCCCAGCAGTGGAAATTACGTCAGTTCTGATGATGATGAATTAATTTAATACTGTTAGCCGTTCTTTAGCTCGTGGTTTATGAGTCTACATAAGCCTCATAGATTATTACAGATAGTGTCACATTTTATTGATTATTAGTATTCTTTACGATTCTTCATTATTAATATAATTACTATTCCCCTGACTAGAAAGATTAGAGATAGCCGAGTTGATCGATGTCTAAGTAGTAGTAATCTGTTTCTGTGCTTTTTGGGAGTGGACCATACTGTTGACAGTTGTCTGTCTATAGCCGCGGGCGGGTTCGTCTGGGACTGTAGAGTACCTACCTACCCGCCTACCGTACCTACTACCCGCCCGGGGCTGTGGAGTAGCCCGGACACTCGCAGAAATCGACGTCTGAGTTGTAGCAATTTGTTAAGGCGCTTAGTTCTGTGAGCGAGAAACAGAAGCCCAACTTTCTGAGAATGTTTGCGTGTGGTGGGTTTTGGTGATGCCTTTAGTTTTACCGAACCTCATTTCAGGGATTCACGGTTCTTTCACTTTCTTCACGGTAGGCGGCGGCCTAGCAAAGTTCCATGAACGGCAGCGGCACTTGCCATCAGGTGTACTGTTTGCACGTTTGCCACAGTTTGCAATAGAAAAAAAAGGTGAGTGAGAGAACCAGAAGTCTTTAGTACCACCGAATCTCATAGAACGCATTCACACTCCCTTCACTTCGAAGTAGGCCTAGCAAATATTATCTACCGTCAGGTGTGCTGTTTGCTACTAACAGCAATAAATAATATATTATTTTTCAATCTAGTATTTGACCTTAAAACCTTATAATAGGCGGACGTGTGCATGTGCAATGTCACAAAATAATGATTTTAAACAGTCAATAATATAGAAACGTACCAAAACTTTTACATAATCAAAAATTGAGCCGTAGCTCAGGACGCCTGGCAGATGTGAAACATCGAAACTATTTTGTACGAGTAGAGACACGGTATCGAATATAAAGTATCGATACTGAACTCATGAATAGTATTAAAAGATAAGTAACGTATTGTTTAAAGTATCGAGTACTTTTATTTACTTTATCTTTAGGTATCGAGTACTTTTCTTTCGATACCGATACTTTTGTATTCGATATTTTAGTCAATAAGTATTTTTTGGTAGGTATCGTATCGAATAAATTATCCCATTTTCAAATTGACTTTACGACCCATATTTATGGTAACGTCATTTAGTACAAACGAAATGAACCTTCTAAAACATAGCTTGAAATAATTTGCGATTTATAAACCAGAAATAGCGCCATCTATCGAGCAAACGCCAACTCTAAGCTACAATATATTTTATAAAGAATTCTCTAATCCTGTAATGATAATAAGACAAGCTGTTTAAAGTGAGTCAAAATCCAATTCTTAAGGAGTTGGTGACATACAAACAAAGAAATACACAGCTGAAACTAATAAAAGCCTATAAAAAATGAAATGCTTTCATCCGTTCACAGACATTCTTTCCGCACGAAGAGTGTGATTTAGGAAACAGAAATGGCGGCATTTATCGAGCTAACGACCAACTCTCAGCTTCAATATATTTAATAAAGAAATTTTTAATCCTATAATGATAATAAGACAAGCTATCTAAATAATTTTAACGTCATTGGTCCTCCTTAAATTTTTAAACTTTTAAATGAAATTTGACTGTTTAAAGTGAGCCAAAATCCAATTCCTATGAAGTCGGTAATATACAAAGAAATAAATATATAATTATACACCCGAAACTAATAAAAGCCTATAAAAAAACGGTTCTCCAGTTTTCGTAGCTGAAAGTAAACTAAATACCATACCTACTGGTATATTTATATTACTAAGTTAAAGAATTTTATATTAATTTATAAAACAAGTATATATGCATAAAAGAACATTAGATTACGACAGGAACTAATACGATAAAACTAAGGCATAAAGTATTAATAAAATATCTCGACTTTTTCAAAAAAATGATGAGTTTTATTCAATAAACATTTATTTTCATTAATATACATTATAAGTAACAATTTACTATGAGTTCACTAGATCGCGTTGTACAAAATTTTAAATCGCAACATGGTTTCGTTACAAAAATGTAAGTATATGCATCCAAATAATTATTTAATATTATAGCGGGTTGAGAGCCCTCAGCGCTCACCCACCAGTCCGGGTAAAGTTGTCACAGCCATCTGAGGCCAACAACTAATTCACACACAAAAAAAAAAAAAGAAAACAATTTAGTATTTAATTAATAGGGGACTGCGAGGCGTGGAATCGGGTTGAGAGCCCTCAGTGCTCACCCACCAGTCCGGGTAAAGTTGTCACAGCCATCTGAGGCTAACAACTAAGTCACACAAAAAAAAAGCGAGGCGTGGCGTTAAACGGCACGCGACGATCACGGTCACCCTCTCCTATAGATGTTTCACATCAAAAAATATTTCAATAGACTATATGAGTGATTCAGGCTATATGTTTTTTTTAAGACAATACCCTGCATTAAGAAAATAATTCTTGTGTTGTGGGGGGTTTTACAAACATATAATTAACACACACAACTTACATGCAGATTCAGAACAATAATTTGTGAATCGCACAAAGTATTGTCCTGTGCGGCATTCGAACCTGCGACATTTGCACAGTAGGTCCGGTATCTTAACCACTACGCCATCAGTGCAGTCGTAGTTCATCAGTTTATATGTTGAAGGTTAAACGTTAAATGTTGAAGGTTTCACCTCGTATTAAGGAATTCTTGCAAGGGACTTATCAAATATACTTGTAATGGACAAAAATAACACTCATAGCCACAACAATGATTTGTGGATCATACACAGAAATGTCATACATGGTAATCGAACTCTCTACACTCGAGAGTTTTAAGTAACAATTTAGACGACCACTACACTAGTCGTGCATTCAAAATATAACGGGTACCTATGTATTTTCACATACCAACAAAATTCTGAGTAAATTTCTCAGTCAAACCGCAAACTAACACCGCATAAATACCTCGGGCTAACCAAAACCCACAAATCTCTGTGTGGTGACGGATTAAGAATACATTTTAGGAGTGATGGCTGCTCTAGCAGTGAACTCGTGATTGCCGCTTGTGGGATCTTTTCCGGCCACAAATTTTTTGAAAATATAATTTTAATGTGTGTAATCGTACAGCGGGTTGTCTTTATTTTTCACTGTGATCGTCAATACTCTTTCGATTTTAAGATTATGCTTGCATTCTTGTATATTTTATAGTCAAACGTGGCTATCTATAAACCGTCTTCATTTGCATAAATTATTGCAATAGCCGTAAAGTTACACTGTTTCCATTTTAACTATTATTAACCATATTAACTTTATACGAGTATTATGGTATATAAGATACACACCGATAAATTCTCTATTAATAGATTTTTTTATCGCAAACGGTGGCAAACGAGTAAACAGTACACCTAATGGTAAGTGTTGCAGCCGCTCATGGACCTTTGCAATACCAGGTGCACACCTAGGCCGCTGCATACCGCGAAGAAAGTGAATGGAGTGTGAATGCGTGCAATGAGGTTCAGTGATAATACAGGTATCACTACACGCAAACACCCTCAAGAAATTGGACTGCCGGCTCTTTCGCTCACCGAACGAAGTACCGTAACAAATTGCTGCTACTCAGACGTCGATTTTCTGCTAGAATATGGTACTACCCCGGACGGACCGGCCTGTGGCTGTAAACAACTATCAAAAGTGTGGTTCAACCACTAAATAAAGTATTTGCATGTTTTCTAGTCATCATCATTCATCATTCGGTCTTTCGTTTTCCACTGCTGGATGCAAGCTTTCTTTGTAGTTATACAAGGGGAATAATTCTGTAATTACTACATTTGATGTGTGGGGTGGTAGTCGCAGAGATCTGTTATACGTCGTCTAGAATAGATGTCCGTTTCTTGCAACCATTACCCAATTCTAACTACTCTAACAGGTATGGAGTGACAACAATTATATTCTTATCTCATCATCACAAGAAGTTTTTAAGTATGTTCATAAAAATAAAGATTTAGTTCTGGAGTTATCAGATATCGTATTTAATTTTCGATAGGATAATGAATAGAAATCTTATATTGTTATTATTTGCCGTGGTATGATGGAGTAAGAATACAATTCACCACCCCCTCTCTTGCTGGTGGGTGTTGAAGAGACGACTGCGGGATTAAATATACAAGAGAAGGATAACTTGAAACGAATTTTTTTTTTTATTGCAAACGGTGGCAAACGAGCAAACAGTACACCTGATGGTAAGTGTTGCTGCCGCTCATGGACCTTTACAAGGCCGCTGCCTACCGCGAAGAAAATGAAGGGAGTGTGAATGCGGCCATTGAGGCTCGGTGATACCAAAACCCTCCACACGCAAACACCTTCACAAAGTTGGGCTTCCGGCTCTCTCGCAACAATGCTATGCCAACACGGAAAAGGGTCAAGTCAACAGTGGGACATGTGTTAGCTAAAATGATGTAGAATACTGAGACTTGTTTTTATGGCGCAGAACAACATCCTGACAATTGGATGCCTTGAATCCAAAGCTGTTGTCAAAGATATGTGAAATCTTTTCTTTGGAAAGTACGTTATCTTGAATATAAGATTTAATATAAGAATATAAGTATATATAAAAATATATATATATATAAATATAAGAATATAAGTATACTTAATATAAGTATTTAATATAAAAAATAAGTACCTCAAATATCTTGACATCACAGAATATCGTCATCCTTTGATTTGTGGACGTCAAATGTTGGTTATGTCATAGAAAATTATATGCTATTAGATTAAATGCAACTCTATTCCAATTGGAATTAATAAAGGCTCGAAATAATTCTTAGTACACTTACGTCCTTCTGAATCTCAGCACGTAGTTTTACGATTGTCGTCGCCCATACACAAAGATGTTTATGACCTTGTTTATCGTTGACCCATTTAAAGGGAATGGTTTAACAGAACTTCCAAAGTACAATTATTTGACCTATTAGTTTGTTCAGTTTATTGATATTACTTATTTGCTTTTTTTTAGCTACACCCGCGCATTCATTTGCCTTTTCTTTGGGCAGTATATCGTCTGTATGGTGACGGAGTAAGAATACAATTTATAACTCCCTATCTCGCCGGTGGATGTCGTAAAAGACGAGTGAGGGATATAACACGGATATAACATCTAGGCAAGAAAAGGACTACTCGAAATACAACCCTATACCAACCCGTTTGACCAGCGTGATATAATTAAGGTGAATTTTCTTCCTATTGTGGAGGAGGCTTACATCTTACGATAATATCTATATTAAGAAATTTTGAAGCTATTGTGTGATTGAATTCGCATTACCCACTGTACTTCAGCGGTGGTCGACCCAACGACGAAGGCGACGTGCTGTACGGGTGGGTTACGGGTGTGTGTGCTTACGCCCCTCTGTCGCCCCAGACGAAGTGGTGCGAGGAGTGCGCCAACCGTAAAAAAAAAGAAAAAGCCCACTCCACATAAAAAATATTCGTACATTATACCTCTACTTACCTTTTAAATGGTAGTTTTCTTTAAAGATAACACTTAGTAATAAGAAATCCTTATTGCGGGCAATCTTACAACAATACATATTTTATGGAAATAACAGACTCAGATAGTTTGTTGATTGCATAAACCATCATGAAAAACCATCCGGCGTAGGGATTGACCCCATAACATTCGATCTGTAAGGTCATTGACTAAAACACCATTACTGTATATGAATTTGTCTATTAATATGGGCCACAGCTCTCTATACTTTAATATGTTATACTGACCTGACCCAATAGACACGTTTTATAATTTTAGATATGGAATAAAAAATATAAAAAAATTGTGTGATGACGAAGTAAGATTACAATCCACCACTACCTATCTTATCCGTGGATGTCGTAAAAGACGATAAGGGTTATAATATGCATATAACATCTATGCAAGAGAAGGAAAAATCTAAACGAAACACTATACCGAACTGTTTGACTAGCATGGTAAAATACGGGTAATTTCCCTCCTATTATTGATAATAGGAGGGAAATGCAGGCTCGAGCCCCGCAGTGGGACGTATATGACCGAAATGAATAGATAATTAATTTCACCATAACGACAAATATATTAGGAATTTTCACAATAAAATCACCGAAAATATGATACAATTGATTTTATTCAATAATCATATATCAATTTCGAGGAAAATCGATAACATTTCTAAAAAAAAGAACTTCGCATCATTAATATAATACTTATTTACAAACCACACATACACACACACACACACACACGCACTTTTAATTTCGTAAATTACTGTCAGTGGGAATGAAATGTCACACTCTCATTTCATCAATAGCAGCTTGCGGGAGGTTAGAATGAAGGGAGGTTTTCCCTCTTCGTAGCGTTGCGTGCGGTCTCACCTCCGCCTCCCTCCTCGGGGAGTTACCCGTCGATCCGTTAGGCGGCTGGAATTTCTGTTGCCGTAACTCTTGTAAAGGCGGCGAGTTATTAAACTGGCTCAAATTCTTTGGCATAGTTGCGTAACCCATTTGTGGATAACTCACGTTAGGCATTCGGAAACTGTTACTTCTACTACCAAGTTTACTAGGCAACATTATATTGTCCATACTAAGTGTTGGACTTGGTGGTGATTTTGGCACATCTAGAGGTCCTTTAAAATTCAAATTCGCTAAATGTTGATCCGTATTCATCATTTGTTTCTTTCTATTCTGTCTTTCAATATCAACCACTAAACTCGGAGCGTGAGTTGGATCTATATGATAATGTGAATGTTTACCAGAAATAGTCTCAAAATGTTTCTCATTAAATCTTGGTTGTTTCGTTCTAGATCTGGATTTATCTCTTTGATAGTAAACTCCAGCAAAAATTAATACGTTTAATATTAATAGAGAGCAGCCTATAGCTATGGTTACGCTAAGTGCCGTTGAGTACGCAGCGTATCCAGCCGCTTCCAAATTAGCTAAAGTGTTCTCAGTAGCGTTCATTGTTTGCTGGTCTCTTCCTGGCAGTATTGTGGCACATGTAGCTAGTATAGTATCAGCGGTTGTTAATGCTGTGTCGGTGTACAATGACCCATTTGTTCGTCTGATTGCATCGTTATCGTTTACATTCCGCGCCAATGGATCCGGCCTGACGATACCCTCGTATAATTCCTGTTCATTGTGGTTCTTAAATAGATTATGTCTAGCGGCTACGTCCTCCATTCCAGCTCTATGTAACTCGGGTACTAAACGAAGCCATACCGATAATTGATGAGCTCGGTAATGATTTTTGAGACGGGGTTTCATACCTGCGGAAACAGAAATTACATATGTATTACGTTTATAGTTTTAATAAATATTGACTGCAGACATTGACGTAGTGGTTAAGATATTAACCTACAGCGCTAGCATCGCCGGTTCGAATCCCAAACAGAACAACATTTCATGCGATCCACGAAAAATGTAATTTGTGTCCTATGTTTATAAAGTCCTCCGCAATATAAGGATTATTTTCTTAGTTCAGTAGTCTTTAATAAAAAAAATATTAAGCAGTGATAGCTAGTCTTTGTGGTGATGGAATAAGAATATAAATCACCACTATCTTGATTGATGTCGTAAACGACGACTAAGTGATATAATACGCATATAACATCAAGTGGTAGGACCACGCTGTGGACAGTTATCTGTCTACAGCCGCGGGCCGGTCCGTCCGCGGTAGTACCACGCTCTCGCAGAAAATCGAGGTCTGAGTAGTAGCAATTTGTTACTGCGCTTCGTTCGGTAAACGAGAGAGCCGGAAGCCCAACTTCCTGAGGGTGTTTGCATGTGGAGGATTTTGGTGGTGCCTTTGGTGTCACCGAGCCTCATTGCACGTATTCATACTCCCTTCACTTTCTTCGCGGTAGGCAGCGGCCTTATAAAGGTCCATGAGCGGCAGCAACATTTACCATCAGGTGTACTGTTTGCTCGTTTGCCACTGCTTGCAATAAAAAAAATATATATATAAGAGAAGGAAAACAAAACCCTACACCAACCCGTATGACCAGTACGATGTAGTAAGATTAATTTTCCTCTTCATTGAGGCTCGAGCCCAGCAGTATATGAGTCGTCAGTGGCTAAATTTACTTCGGTATAATAAAACCTTGATTTATCAGTACTTTCAAGCAAAGGAAAAATATATTTTCTCCATTGTTTGAAGGCCATGATACTGACAAATTCAGGTTTTCTATAACTAATATCTAGCTAGATCGATTTATATCTCAAAACTTATATACCAAATTTCATGAAAATTATTGGACCTTTTTTTTTTATTGCAAGCAGTGGCAAACGAGCAAACAGTACACCTGATGATAAGTGTTGCTGCCGCTCATGGACCTTTACAAGGCCGCTGCCTACCGCGAAGAAAGTGAAGGGAGTGTGAATGCGTGCATTGAGACTCGGTGATACTAAAGGCACCATCAAAACCCTCCACACGCAAACACCCTCAGAAAGTTGGGCTTCCGGCTCTCTCGCTCACCGAACGAAGCGCAGTAACAAATTGCTACTACTCAGACGTCGATTTTCTGCGAGAGCGTGGTACTGCCCCAGACGGACCGGCCCGCGGCTGTAGACAGATAACTGTCGACAGTGTGGTCCTACCACACCAAAAACACACCACCTATTTCGAGATCATAAATGTATAGAAGCATTGTTTCTTTAAAGATATTAGATTAGTCGTAATATGATATAATTAATTCTAATAAACCTGTGTGAAAACCAAACCCTTTAGAAACTGTTCTCAATTAATTAAAACAGTCTTAATTCCAAAGGTTTGAAGAAGTCATAGCAGTAATCATCACGTGTCACAGTTCTAATAAGGATGATTACTAACGCGTAAGTTTATTTGTAAATCATAAAATAAATTTGACTTTAAGTCGTAACACGCCAAAAGTATATTTAACGAGCATAATACATCACATCAGAACATTGTGAAGGGTCCGTTATGTGGCACGCTTGAAATGTCAAAAGCCACGGCTTTTGCTTTGATGTTGAGCTAAGGAGATGAGAATATAATAATATACATAATACATATTGTATATTAAATTTCACTGTCTAAGAGTTGGAAACACTCCTTATTATGAATGTATTAAATTTATTATACACTAGCAACCCGCCCTCGCTTCGCTTCGGTTTCAGTCGTCTTTCCTGCGTAGTTCCCGTTCCCGTGGGAATACCGGGATAAAATATAGCCTAGGTTACGCCCTGATATTATAGCTTTCCATTGGTGAAAGAATTTTTGAAATCGGTCCAGCCGTTTCGAAGATTACCCGGAACAAACAGACAGACAGACAAAAAAAATATGAAGTGTATTTTAGGCATATGTATAGTGCAAATAACCATGTGAGCATGAAAAAAGTCTATTATTTTGACATTACAAACAGACACTCCAATTTTATTTATTGGTATAAATATAGATTAAATTTCACTGTCTAAGAGTGGCAAACACTCCTTATTATGAATATATTAAATTTATTATACGCTATGAGGGTGTCTGGCTAGCTCTCATCCTTACTAATATTATAAATGCGAAAGTAAATTTGTTTGTTTGTTTGTTACGCTTTTAAAAAATTCTTTCACCAATGGAAAACTATAATGTCAGAGTGTAACATAGGCTATATTTCAAAGAGTTTATTGATTCTCGCCCCCATGGTTTTTTTAGTAAAGGGATCAATGAACTACCTACGAGACGGCAAAAGTGCATAGACAACAACGGTCCATGCTTTGATTAATTAAATATATTTTACAAAAAAAAATTTACTTTATTTTCCTCCCGTACAAAACGCCAATTTCATATGTAAGGACCTAATATTTTAGGAATACATTTCTGATATTTTATTAGCCATACTGTGAAGATTCTCAAAAAAAAAAATTATATAATCTTGTGTTGATTGCCGAGCGTCCCAAAATTCCAAACCATGGCAATTACTACTTATGTGACAATAAAATTGGACTGATGAGATAATATAAAAAAGCGGATTATTGTATTGTCATTGGTCTTTGATAGGTGTGCAATGTTTAAAGAAAATCTGATCGCTCAAAGTAAGGCAAAATCGAGCTCAAAGGTGGACATTACAAACAAACATACAGGTGAAGCTAATAAAAGCGTGTTAAAACGACCATTAGCCCATCTAACTATTCTGGACATAGATCTCCACGTTAATCAGGTGGGTTGGCCATCATATTTATTTAATGATATCTGATGTTTACGCGAGCACTACACATTGTAAATAAAACTACTTTTACGGATTATATCGCGTTTGTATTTGATTTATGATTGGCCGACGTTTCGAACACTTTGCAGCATTCATGGTCACGGGCGGACTAAGGTGTCTCACGTCCAACAAGTAATCGTTATTACAGACATTTATAATTATCTACCCGATACAGAAAATTTGTTATAAATTTATTAAATTGTGACCCACATTTTAGTACAAATTTATTGCCAGTGTAAGAAGAAAATGATTCTATATGAAAAAATTATATTGTTTATGGTTAGTAATTGTTAATTATTAAATTTGTAGCAATTGTTGTGGTGACGGAGCAAGAATACAATTCACTACTCCCTATCTTGCCCGTGGATGTCGTATAAGACGACTATGGGATATATACACATAACATCTATGCAAGAGAAGGAAAACTCGAAAAATGAAACCCTATACCAACATATCTGACCAGCATGGTATAGTAGGTCAAATTCCCTCCCATTATGGAGGAGTCCCGAGTCCAAGAGTGGGACGTATGTGGGCTGCGATGATGATGATGATGATATTTCTTAATTTAAGAAATACTCTATCTGTGTGTCAATTTTCATCTAATCAACAGTTTACGCGACAATCTGGTCAACAGTTTACGCGTGATCGAGTAAAAAAGGTCCAAATAACTTCACAAATTTTTATATTTGAATATTACTTCCACCCTTGTAGTTCAAATTCACGTGGAAAGACAATGATAAATATGGCCATCCTTAGTCGCTGATAATACATTATCCATGATAGGTTTCCATTGGTGAAAAAGAATAATATTGATCAAACTCCCGTAGTTTTACCCACGTAGACCCCACTCCCATGCGAATGCCGAGATAAACATTGCCTATGTTACCCGCTGATATTATAAGTCTACATAGGTGAAAAAAAAATTGTACTAACAAATCCCATACACATATCCAAGATAAAAATTGCCTATGTTACTCGCTGATAACGTAGCTTCCTATTGTTGAAAGAATTTTAAAGATTGGTCAACATCCACCGGTTTCTCTCGCAGAGTTCTCGTTCCGGGCAAACACCAGGATGAAAATAGCCTTTATTTGTTATTCGCTGATAATGTAGATTTTCATTCGTAAATTAATTTTTATATCCACTAAATGTCCGCGATTTCACCCGCATTGTGCCCGGGCCCGTAGGAATATTGGGATAAAAAAAATAGCCTAAATATGTTCATCATCATTTCGTCTCATATACGTCCCACTGCTGGGCTCGTACCTCCTCCATAGTAGGAGGGAAATTAACCTTACTATACCATGCTGGTCAGGCAGGTTGGTATAGGGTTCTGTTTCGAGTTTTCCATCTCTTGCATAGATGTCATATGCGTAATATATCCCTGAGTCGTCTCTTACGACACCCACGGATAAGATAGGGGGTGGTGAATTGTATTCTTACTCCGTCACCACACGGAATAAAACCTAAATATGTTACTCGCTTAAAATTAGCTTTCCGTTAGTGAAATAATTTTAAAATCGATTAAATTCTCACAGTTGCTCCAGCCACACCGGGATAAAATATAGCCTAAGTTATTCCTTATGTAAGGCTTGGTAGACCTGGTGGTAAAGTATTATCAGTATTGGTCCAGCCGTTTTGAAGATTACCCGTATCGAATAGACAGACAAAAAAAATTGAGCCGTTTTTAGGGTTTCGTACCCAAAGGGTAAAAACGGGACCCTGTTACTAAAACTTCGCTGTCTGTCTGTCCGTCTGTCTCTCACCAAACTGTATCTCGAGGACCGCAATAGCTAGACAGTTGAATTTTTTACAAATTATGCATTTCTGTTGCCGCTATAACAATAAATATTAAAAACAAAATAAAATAAATATTTAAGGGAGCCCCTATACAACAAACGCAATTTTCCCCTTTTTTATAGATAATGGTGCGGAACCCTTCGTGCGTGACTCCGACTCGCACTTGGCCGGTTTTTTAGACATAGGTATCGTGCAAATAATTGTGTGAGCATAAATAAAACCTATTATTTTGACAACAAAACAGACGCTTCAAATTTGTTTATTTCTAGAGATAGAAAATTGGATTAATATCTTGATTTTAACTTACTGTCTGGTAGCGGCTAGGAATATTATAACATTTTCATTGTTTGTGGGTGTCGCAAAATACTACTAAGACAAAGATTTACATTGACCTGGACCAATTGGTGATGCCATCTAGCCAGCTATGTCGTCTGGCAGGCAGCTGGTCATAAAATGATGCTAAAAGAACCTTTGCAATATATCTACGATGGCAGAGGACCGAATACATATTGCGTCGATCCAAAGTAATCTTGATAAGCGAGCATTAAGAAAAAATTATGGGGTAACCCAAGAAAGCCGATCGTGTACTAAAATGATCGTTCCTAGGCCCAGTGATATCGGTTTTACGCTTTTCACCTCCTTAGGGGTAAAATTGCAAAAACTCTTTTTTTAGTGAGCACTTTCCCCAAAAAAGACAACTTTGTACAAAATTTCACGTTTCTAGTAGGGATGTGACCTGGAGGGAAAATAATCGATTTTTTGTTCTACAAAATAAATCGATTATAAAATAATCGATTAATTAAAAATAAATAAACGATTATAAAAAAATCGATTTTTCCCAACAGGATTATGATGGCTTTTTTTTAGGAAATGTGAGCTTCATCTTCTAATATAGTATGAAATACTGCACGCAGTATTGTGATGACCTTCTTTTTTAGGAAAATCGATTTTATTATAAAAATAATCGATTTTCTATCATTTTGATAATCGATTGTGAAAATCGATTATTACAAAAAAAATCGATTCATAATCGATTATTATAAAAATCGATTATTTTTTCACATCCCTAGTTTCTAGGCCTAATGATTTCGGATATACATTTTTCACCCCCTTAGAGATTGAATTTCAAAAACTAATTTCTTAGAGCTCATTTACAACAAAAGAAAGAGAATCGCGCAATACAGAGAAATACATAGTTTTACGGTCCTAGCCCCAATAGTTTCGGCTATACGATTTTCACCCCCTTAAGGGGTGATTTTCCAAAAATCTTTCGCTAGAGCTCATGTACCCCAAGAAATACAACGGTGTAAAAAAAAATAACGTTTCTAGGCCCAGTGGTTTCGGCTTTATTCTTTTTTGTCTTTTAGGGGTTAAATTTCATCCCCATATAAATGAAATTTCCAAGATGCTAGAATAAATATTTATTTATATATTATCAAGTGCCTTAATACAAAGATTTATGGTTCTATCATCGAAAATGATAAATTTGCATGCTAAATGTCATGCCCTATTTCAACCCCTTATACCCATTTTTTTGCGATTTCTTTGCTAGAGCTCGTGTACCCTAAGAAATTCTACGGTGTAAAAAAAAATACGTTTCTAGGCCCAGTGGTTTCGGCTTTATGCTTTTTTGTCTTTTAGGGGTTAAATTTCATCCCCATATAAATGAAATTTCAGGGGTTTTGGGTTACTAATATTATAAATGCGAAAGTAAGTTTGTTTGTTTGTTACGCTTTCACGCTTAAACCACCAAACCGATTTCAAAAATTCTTTCACCAGTGAAAAGCTATAATATCAGGGAGTAACATAGGCTATATTTTATCCCGGTATTCCCACGGGGACGGGAACTACACCGGTTTAAGCGACTGAAACCGAAGCGAAGCGACGACGGGTTGCTAGTTGTCTATAAAAAGGGCAAAAAATCCCGTTTGTTATATGGGAGCCCCCATTTATTTTATTTTGCTTTCAGCATTTGTTCTTATAGCGGCAACAGAAATATATAATTTGTATAAATTATCGCAGTTCTTGAGATAAAGACTGGTGACAGACGGGACAAACGGACGGACGGACTGACTGCGAAGACTCCGTAAAAGGATCCCGTTTTTATCCTTTGAGTAAAGCACCTTGTAAAACTAAATGAACTACTTACCTATTTCTAAATATTTCTGATGCGTGGAGTCATATTCTTCCCAGTTAATACCTCTGAATTTATTTCTCTCCCTAGATGCGGGCAGCAGTGACTCTTGCCGTATATTGTCATTTGGATTGCTGAAACAAGAATATCCTTGCAATAAACATTTCTGTGATATAGACTACTTGGGGCTGAAACCAATAACACTGTGAGTACGGTATACAGTAGAGTTGCTTGTTATTAACGTTGTAAATACTGGTTAATAATGTGGACGCCTGGTTTATTTAAGTGCATATCGTGTTTTTGTATTGTACCAGCTGTGCTAGGAGCTTTGTTTGTGTGAATTACTTTCCTATTTCATCATCATCATAATCATCATCATCATCTTAGCTCATAGATACAATAGGAGGTAATATTGACTTAGTATACTCAGGTGATCAGGACAATTGCAAACGCTGGCAAAAGAGCAAACAGTACACCTGATGGTAAGTGTTGCTGCTGCTCATGGTCCTTTGCTACCGCTGCTTGCCGTGAAGAAACTGAAGGGAGTGTGAATGCGTGCGATGAGGTTTGGTGAAACTAAAGATTTAAAACAGCAGGGTATCTCAACTAGTGAGTCTACAAATGAACATGGACAAGACGAAAGTAATGTCTAATGCCCATGTCATTCCTGTACCGTCCTAGTTGGGAATGCGATTCTCGAAGTTGTGGATCATTATGTTTACCTAGGACAAGCAGTCCAGTTAGGTAGATCCAATTTCGAGAAAGAGGTCAGCCGACGAATCCAACTCGGCTGGGCAGCGTTTGGGAAACTTAAGAGGATCTTCTCGTCCAATATTCCGCAGTGTCTGAAAACAAAGGTTTATAACCAGTGTGTGTTACCAGCGATGACTTACGGCACTGAAACGTGGTCTCTAAATGTCGGCTTCATAAAAAAGCTCAAAGTCGCTCAGCGTGCTATGGAGAGGGCTATGCTCGGTATTTCTCTACGTGATAAAATCCGGAACACGAAAATCCGTAGAAGAACAGGTGTAACCGACATAGCCCGCAGAATTAGCACGTTGAAATGGCAATGGGCAGACCACATCGCTCGTCAAACCGACAACCGTTGGGGAAGAAAGGTTCTTGAGTGGCGACCACGAATCGGACGGCGCAGCGTAGGACGACCCCCACTAGGTGGACTGACGACATTCTCAAAGTCGCAGGGAACCGTTGGATGCAGGTGGCGCAGGACCGTTCCGAGTGGCATTCTTGTGGAGAGGCCTATGTCCAGCAGTGGACGTCCGTAGGCTGATGGATGGATGGATGAAAGATTTATCACCGAAACCCACCACACGCTAACACCCTCATAACTTGGTCTGCCGACTCTCTCAATCACCGAACGAAGCGTAGTAATAAATTACTACTACTCGGACGTCGATTTCCAGCGAGAGTGTGGTACTAACCCGGACATACCGGCCTACGGCTGTAGACAGAACTATCAAGAGTGTGGTCCTACCATTAACAGATTTTCAATGCAGATGTTATAAACTTTAGTAGTCTGTTACAATACCCAGGAGCAAGATAGAGGGTCATGAATTATATTCCTACTCCATCACCATAGGGAAAGGAGCAAGATAGAGGGGTGATGATTTGTATTCCTATTCCATCACCATAGGGAAAGTTATCTATTTAATGTTATAAATTTTTTCCCGTGTAGTGACGGAGTAAGAATACAATTCATCACTCCTTTTCTTGCCCGTGGGTCTCGTAAAATACGACTAAGGGATTATAATATGCATACAATATCTATGTAAGAGAAGGTCAACTCAAAATAAAACACAGCACCAACCCTTTTGACCAGCGTGGTATAATAGGTCAATTTTCCTTCCATTGTGAGGCTCGAGCCAAGCAGTGGGACATATTTAAAACGTGATGATGAATTTATATGAACCTATCAACATTAATCACATAATTCTTTAATAAAAATTTGTTATGTCAGCAGTTATCATGACAACGCCGATTGTACAAAACGTAATTTAACGCGCATTGTAATCAAATGTTGCCTGTTATGCTAATATTTATGCTCACTACTCCATTTTTATCCAGTCATCCACGTCATCATCAAATTCAAATCATTTATTATGCATAAATCCTCACGAGGTTTACAGGCATAGATATATTTTCAATTTTAACACAATTAAATCAAATTAATTCAACAAACTACCACTAGATCGGGACGCGATTGCTACTGAGAAAATCCGCTTAGAAACTTAGCGGGCTTGTATATAATTTTTTTTAAAGTGAAACTTTTATTAGATCGCCTCAAACGTTTTCGTCCAGCTATTTATTGCATGTGGCGTGACGGTCGGTCGCGGAGTAGGGCTAAAATGAAAGGCACTCGACAGAGCAGCCGAGGCCAATGTGGGGGCGTTCGCATCAGCTGACCATGCAGTGTAAGTGTATAGACTATGACTCATTTGTGCCAGTGCTTCATGCTATTTGTTTGTTTTTATCAGTGTTTAATATAAATATTGCTATTTTTTGTAATACGAAAAAAGTTTCACTTTTACCGCGGTTTCATAAAACCATACGATCAATTTTTTTTTTTACTAAATACTTTAATCATAATCTCAGCTCATACGAGTATACATCAAATTGCTGGGCTCGAGCCTCCACCACAAAAGGAGGACAATGACATCATCAATCATATCATGCTGGTTATATAAGTTGGTATAGCTTGGCAGCTCAACAGTGGGATGTATGTGGGGTGCGATGATGATGAAGACATATCCAACAATGCAGTTAAGATGTTTTAAATAAAAATCCTATATAGGCTCTTAGCTTATAAAAAATTTAAAATAAATTATTACGAAACTTTTAGGCGTGTTTACTACAGAACTTTGATATTTTGTAGTTTATTTTCATTGTAAGTTTTTCTTTTAGACAAACAAAAAACCTATAAACGTCAGTGAACTTTTAGAAAATTCACAACGAAGAAAATAATACGGAATTGGATCAAAACTTTTCTCTCTATAGTTCTCATTCCACTCGTGAAAAATAAAGCTGAATTTTCAGCCATTGTCTGCGCGGGTAAGTTGTTCCAACACATTTTGCATGATTTACCCTTGGAATTAAAACAATGGGGTACAATTGCACTAAAAACCGTCAACATTTACTGAAAGAATCTCAATCCTTTTTGATTGTTATTTGCAAAACTTTCGTGAAAACCAGGACCCTCAAGAGATATACTTTTATTATGAATCTCTGTAGATTACGTACAAATATAGAAACTTCTGGAAAACTTGTGATAACAATTATGATCGTTCAGAACGTTTAAGGAATGGAAATGATTAGTAGGGGTACTTTGATGAGACGTTAAAAGAAAAAGGGCTTTAGTATGAAACTATGCAAATCTGCACACCCGGAGAAGTGGTTATGATGGCGACCTACCGTGCCAGCGGCATACTTTTGATTCTTATGTAGGACAATACTTTATGCAATGTACAAATTGTGGTTCTGAGTCTGACTGTAATTTTTATCCGTTAACCAACCGAAATACGGTTAAAAGCTTGGAAAAGCTGCGAAGAAACTCAGAGAGCCTGTCATTAAATAAATAAAAATAATGGAGCAAAAGCCACAGCGGCATGCGTCATCTACTAGAGTAGCCATCTTTCTTCTAAACTACAAAGGAAAAGAGACCCGTTCCACGTAGTCAGATCAACATTCCAAACTCCATGGCTTGACTGTGCTTTTAATAATTATACTACGAGGGTAGATTTAAGATTATTTTTTGACCACATTAAATCCAAATTAATTTTCTTTTTTTTTTTCATATTTAGCGACAAAACCACAATCACCTAACTATATCCATTAGATCACGGTGAATGATCTCTACCAGATTTTGATTCGGAATAAGAACACGACAATTGAGAATTGAGATCTAAAAAAGGTATCACCCGTGTTACCGTATTTTTAAAAACTTGTCTTGCAAGCAAGCAATGATAACCATATGTAGAACTTTCCACATGCATGATGACCGCCACTTATCGGAAAGCATTTGTGGTAAAGACGAAAATGTAAGCAAGAATTTGGTTCTCTTAAGTAAGGCCCACGCTTGTCTAATTGGTAAGGTTAGACGATTATCATATGACAGATACTGAATAGTTTTCTTCAAAAGTGCCGTATATATTCATATCCTGGCTATTAACGCCTCAACCGCGTGCGGCTGCGGTCGAATGCGATGCACGGAAATATACCTTTACAAGACCGAGTAGTTATAAGATAATGTATAATATTAGTGAAATTAAATGTAACAAATAATAACGTTTGTATTGAATGATATAGTTGCTAAACTACTAAGGTCTTTTCAATAAAATTGGAACATAAATTGTGATTGCTAACCCATTCAGTAAAAGTGGTATATTATCTCTCTTAAGGAGAGTCCTTCCCTCTACTTGCCTTATTGGATCTGAAATAGCCATAATCTTCGGTATTATATTTGTGAATTAGATTATAATACCGAAGGACATCACACAGTAGCTAATACTTAGGAAAAATTATAAAAAAACAGTAATAGACAAAACCGCCGGGTTCTTGTCGGATCTTTTCAGGCGTGGTCGCGTTCTAATTCGATAGAATTTCATTGCATTAATTTAAGTTTTCCGTGTGGCGACGGAGTAAGAATACAAATTACCAATGCCCGTGGATGTCGTAAATGACGACTAAAGGATATAATATGCACATAACATCTGTGCAATAGAAGGAAAACTCGAAATGAAACACTATATCAACATGTCTGACCAGCATGATATAGTAGGTTAAATTTCCTCCCATTGTGGAGGAGGCTCGAGCGCAACAGTGGAACGTATGTGGGCTACGATGATGATAATGATGAATTTAAGTTAAAATTTACAATATGTATGTGCCCTTGAAGGGTTTAGTATAAAATGATTTTGTACTTGATTATACGCTTGATAGTGCTTAATCAAAACGGTTTTATTATATAAACACACTTACCCAGATTTAATAAAATTAGCAAGATACATCATAATAGATTCGGACAAAGCAACTTCAGACTTCGTATAGTTCTGAGGGAAATGACCAAATCCGTCCACTAGTGGTGCTCCTAACACATACGGTAATTCCTCACCGTGAACTGCACCCATTCGCTGAAACAATAAACATATTAGAATAATTGTATCGTAATATATTAATACTAGTTGACACAACAGACTGCTGTGTGGTAGCGGCTTCGAATACTACCAACCCTTGCTTTGCTCGTGGGTGTCGTAAAAGACGACTAAGAGCCCTAGATTGACCCGGACCAACTCCATCTGGTACCATTTGGGTCAACGATTACATTCCCAAGGAGGGTTGACGTCAGGCAGGCGGCCGGTCATAAAAGTCATTGCCGAAACTTTTTGCAATATGTCAAAACAGATGACATATTGCGTCGACCCCAAGTAATTGGGATAAGAGCAAGATGATGATGATGAGTTGACACAACAGACATTTTTCTGTTCAAATCTCAAAAAATTGTAAAAGGAATTCTCCTTAAAATCGATCGCAGCACCGGTTCTAATTATTAATCTAGACCATTCATATCCATCAGAAAAAAAAACAGCAAACAGCAAAAAAAAAAACATGAAACTCGGTCCAGCCGTTTAGGAGTTCCCTTACAAGCGTTAGCATTAACACGTCACCTGACCATGTTGATAACGACTTACACTCCCCATCCAAAGCGGACTATAGAATTCTCTTTTTTTTTTATTGAAAACGGCGGCAAACGAGCAAACAGTACACCTGATGGTAATCGAAGAAAGTGAAGGCAGTGTGAATGCCCGCAACGAGGTTCGGTGATACTAAAGGCATCACTAAAACCACCACACGCAAACACCCTCAGAAAGTTGCGCTTCTGGCTCTCTCGCTCACCGAACAAAGCGCGGTAATAAATTGCCAATACCTGGACGTGGATTTTCTACGAGGGTGGTACTGCCCTGGATGGACCGACCCGCGGCTGTAGACAGACAACTGTCAAAAGTGTGGTCCTACCACTATTTTCACTTTAAAAATATTATAGATCGCTTTTAAATTATCAGTTTCATTAATACTTCACTAAATGAGCGATAATTTGATTGACAGAATCTCCATTAACGAAAGGGAAACGCGAGTATAAGCTATTTGCTAATATAACCTTAATATCAAAAGTGCTAAATCACAAAACCCTAATGGAAATGTACATAGCATATATCATGCATTAACACAGGCACTACTCGTGCCAAACCGCTAGTTGAAACCACTTTAGCCAAGGCCAATCTCGTATGTTTAAGTGGCATTGTTCAGTATATTAAATAATTCCAATTGAATATCCATTTTAATTATATATAATGTACGTATTATCATATATTAATTTGCGAGGTGGATAATATTATGACGTCACCTGTTATTGAAGTTATGCTTCTTTTGACGCGTTAAGGAAAAATAATGAGAGTTACTTTTTTATGAAGCGAAAAATTTAAAGTCTATACTCTATTTGAAGTCACGGACGTTGCCAACTGCCAAGTCATTTCATCACCATCATCATTCTTCCACACAACCTTATCAGATCAAAAGTCATTTATGGGATAGGCATAGTTAGGGAATAGATTTTTTTATTTGATCTAAATTTCATAACTGTCGTGCCAGTATACAATTTTTACTAACGATCGTTAAGTCCCGGATTCGAATTCTGTTACATTACATATGCACTCCGAAAAAGATTGATGATACAAAGTTGTCTATTGTAATGATTCTATATGCTTATATCATTAATCCATCTTTTACGAAACTCGGCATAAAGAAAGGTGTGATCAATTGTATTCTTACATGGAGTAAGAATACATTATCATCCTTATCATGATAATATCAGCAGATGTCCAACTGCTGGGTTCCGGCCTCCTCCACTATGAGACGAAAATTGACCTATTATACCCCGCTGGTCAGATATGTTGGTTTTATTTCGAGATTTCCTTCTCTAGTACATATTTACTTTCTCATCTACATATATGTATTACTAGCAACCCGCCCTCACTTCGCTTCGGTTTCAATCGCCTTATCCGCGTAATTGCTATTCCCGTGGGAATACCGGGATAAAATATTGGCTATGTTACTCCCTGATATTATAGCTTTCCATTGGTGCAAGAATTTTTGGTAGGTAGAAGGTGAGGAATTGTAATCATATTCCGTCCCCACATGTAGACAGTAAAAATACCCTACAAATTTTTTAATTAATTATGAACTAGAACTTGCCGTGTGGTGACGGAGTAAGAAACCAATTGCCCACACCCTGTCTTGCCCATGGATGCCGTTAAATACGACCAAATGACTTAATATGCATATAACATCTATGCAAGAGATGGAAAACTATAAATGCAACCCTATACCAACATGACTGACCAGCCTGTAGGTTAATTTCAGTCCTATTGTAAAATAGGCTCGAACCGAGCAGCAGACAAGGCGACGAGTCAAAATATTTATTAACAACGCTACCAATATAGTTATATTCTATAAATTTATTATAGAAATACTGTAAACAAAACGTCAATCAATAGATTCTCATTAATAGTTTAATCAACTTATCATCACTTTAAATACAGTGTCACTCAAAACTAAAGAGCAAGTTGACATACTACAGACAATCAATACTGTCCATTAGATGAACTTGATAGTAACTTTGAAACTTCTATTGTTATAAATGTCACTCAAAACTTAGGGCATTGTGTGTATGCTGCTTATAAATAAATTCATAAATTGTAAAATGTTTGATTTAGAGTTCTAGAGGCAATAACACTTTCGGACTTTTTAAATGATAATTGCTTCTAAAAATAGATTGCTACAAATAGTCATGTCAAATGTCTTCCATTTTTTTTATTCTGCCGCCTGGTGACGGAGTAAGAATACAATTCACCACCTTTCTTGCCCCTGGGTGTCGTAAAAGACGATTAAGGGATATAATATGCATATTATATCTATGCAAGAGAAGGACAAGTCGAAATAAAACCCTATACCAACATGTCTGATCAGAATTGTATAGTACGTCAATTTCCGTTCCATTGTAGAGGTAGCTCGAGCCCAGTAGTAGGACATATATAAGCTTTGATGATTGATGATAAATAAGTGAATTGAAATGTATATATGAAAATTCTAAGTGGATGATACTATCTTTTTTTTTTTTTTCGCTGTGGAAATGCAATTTACGCACTATCCCCCGCCGGTGTCAGACGAGGGGGAGTGTGGGACTCGCCGGCTATGCTTCCGGAATACCCACTAAAACCACAGCGGTCCCTTCCGCGCTTTTACGGGGTGCCGGAAAGGTCGTCTTATGACATTCGATCTCCGACACCCCTACGCAAGGCTGTCTGGCCACGTCCTGTCGTCAATCAAAGCGAAGGAAGGAGATGCGCATATCAGCGCCTCCTCCTCCCTACTCGCCGCCGGCGGAGCGAATCAGCGGGCGCAAGTGCTTCGCGTGCCCGCTCCGCGGCCTCCTTCCTTATGATGACCTCCTCGCAGAAAGAGGCCATCGACGTCCAGCACCTGTCGCTGTCCAGCATCTCTGAGATGATGGTCGATAGCGACAGGTCTATTCCTATGATCGCCGACAGGTCGTGGCGCTGAGGCCCCCAGGCGGGACATACTTCCAGTGTGACAAAGTGGATGATACTATCTAGAAAACTATTTAAAAATTATATAGCATCAACAGCTTCAAGTATTTAATGTATCACCATCCTTCAGATAATGTAAATGGCTCTTATGCTTCTTCAAACAGTAATTTAGATAGGAAGGAAGATACATTTATTTTCTTTATGCTCCTCCACGTTCCAAGTTCGTAACTTTTAATAAGGAAACGAAATGACACTCAAGATCCCCCTCTTATTGAGCCCCATTCTTATAAATAATTCAATTCTAATAAGAAACAGATGTTTACTTAGTATTCGAACAACATACGATAATATTGATCATATAAATCACTTGTTTATGATTGTATATTTGAAAGCAATATTAGTAGGTCTACGTTGTTGAGAGTTTTATGTCTGTAGCCACAAGTCTATTTGACCCGGGCAGTGTAAGACTTTTTTTTTTTGGCGTAGGCTGCCGTCGGCGCACTCCTCGCACCACTCCGTCCGGGGCGACAGAGGGGGATAAGCACGCACACCCACAACCCACACGAACACCACGTCGCCTTCGTCGTTGGGCCGACCACCGGAGCAAGGTTGGAGTGGTAGGACCACACTGTCGACAGTTATCTGTCTACAGCCGCGGGCCGGTCCGTCCGGGGCAGTACCACGCTCTCGCAGAAAATCGACATCTGAGTAGTAGCAATTTGTTACTGCGCTTCGTTCGGTGAGCGAGAGAGCCGGAAGCCAAACTTTCTGAGGGTGTTTGCGTGTGGAGGGTTTTGATGGTGCCTTTAGTATCACAGAGCCTCAATGCACGCATTCACACTCCCTTCACTTTTTTCGTGGTAGGCAGCGGCCTTAGGTCCATGAGCGGCAGCAACACTTATCATCGGGTGTACTGTTTGCACGTTTGCCACTGCTTACAATAAAAAAAAAAATGGTTACTTGGCATCAGTGGTCGGCCCGACGGAATACCCCCTAGTGGGGTACCCTCCCATCGACCGACGTCCCCCCCTCGGGGAGGACGTCAGTCTTTCCTCACGCGGTCAGCCTCTCGGCGGATGAAGGACTAACTCCCCGGTCACGTGACCCGCGGCCTCGGCTTGGGCGGCATGACGCGCAGGTAGTCGCGCCTGCGCTGCCCCAGTCGCCGGCGGTGGATCGCTTCGTCGAGGCTGCGCTCCTCGCGGCAGTGTAATATTTGAACAAAATCGATGACTTAGTAGGAGCAATTTATTACTGCGCTGCGTTCCGTAAGCGAGAGAGCTAGAGGTCCAAATGCTATCCTATAAAAGCGATCTGACTATACTGCAGGTATTGTAGAGGTTCCCTAGTCGCGGGTTGCTGATTACTAGACCTAGGAATAGTCCGTCATCGCAATAGGTATTATACAAGTTTTCCAGGAGACAGTTGCTGCCCATTAGCTGATTTTTTACAACTCCCACAGGCAAGAAATGATAAGTGTTCTATCCTGTCGTTACACGGGAAAAAGTATAATGCTAGTCTTTTTTCTTCTTGTAGATATAATAAATAAAAAGTTACGGACGGCAAGGATTCAATAGCGGTGGCCAACCTTATGGCAAAGGTAGAGGGAATATCGTGGGTTATAGTGAAGTACACCGCACAGCACCCTTGCGGCGCTTGGGCGGAATGAACGGCGTATGTGCGTGCCATCGCCCGCAAAAAAAAATATGATTACATATTCTATTTAAGCAGCATTACCAAATTGAAGCTGAGATATTAGAAAAACATCATTCGTATTACATAAGGCTACGATATAGATTTTCTAACTATTAACCTTTTTTGGCAGATTATGGTACATACCCTCTCAAATCCTTTCGGAGCAACAGAAGGACAGATAACTTACCGTATTACCTCACGATCGCTATTGTGTTGTTAAGCATTAATACCGATTATTTAACCTCGGTGGCGAATATTATACTAACCTGGGGATAAAATCCATCCTTCGTTTGATAATCGAAGACATAAAAATACGTCTTCGTTGGTCTTCGAGGTCCATCTTCATCAGTGAGTACAGGTTTTGGTCCTCCACTAAGTAAATCACCACTTTGAACTAACGGCGCTACGTATTGAGCATCTGATAAGGCTGATACCGTCGCATCACGTGTGTTTATTGGATTCTGAAAACGATACTTCTTAGTTTGACAATTGAAATAATAACTGAACTGAAATAATAAACCCGGTCGAACAGGATATTTTTTTTTCATTGCCAACGGTGGCAAACGAGCAAGCAGCACACCTGATGGTAAGTGATACTGCCGTACATGGACCTTTGCAATACCAGGGGCACAGCCAGGCCGTTGCCTACCGTGAAGGAAATACTCTTCTTAAACTTCGTTTAAAGAAGGACATGTCATAGCGCTCGGGAAACAGCAGCAGGTAGTTCATTTCAGAGCTTGCACGTACGTGGGAGAAATGATTGCTGGAAACGTACAGTTGAAGAACATAACGTTTCCAGGTGAAATGGATGAACCCTGCTACGATGTCGAGTGGTACGTTGGTAGAATGGTGACGGTGGTACCAAGTCAAAACAGTAGTATCTGGATAAAAAGTATCCTATGTCCGTCACTTGGTTCTACGCTGCCTCCCTCAAATTTTCATCTAAACTGGTACCGCCGTTCTTCTTCGTTCGCCGTTCTTATATATATATATATATATAGATTAAGAAAATATATAACAGTAACAATATATAATAAAAATTTAAATCATTTCACCATTAAATACCTTGGGTGTATAATGATTCTTAAAATTTACACATTATAAATAAAACTATTCTTACGGACTTTATGGCGTTTGTATTTGATGACGTTTCGAACACTTTTCTAGCATTCTTGGTCGGGGGAGGACTAAAATGTCTCACGTTCCATTTGTTCTCGTTATTACAGAGATTTCCTTTCACAGAAATTACTCGTTACAGAATTAGTTATTAAAATTTTTGACCCACTTTTCAATACAAATTTATTGCCAGGGCAAAAAAAAATGATTCTATACGAACTGTGACTATGAACGCTGAAAAGTGTTCGTAACGTTGCGGAATCAAAATCTAATATAAACGCGACAAAATCCTCAAACTTTGGGTGTATGTATTAAGTAACGGAACTTTGACTTCACAGATGGTGTAGAGGTTACCGTGCAGACCTATCGTGCTATGCCAACTTACTACGGGCTCGATTCCTACTAAGGATAAAACTTTGTGAAATTCACAAATGATTCTAAATCTGGATGTAATTTGTGTCTCTTGATTATGTTTATAAAGTCTAAATATTTCTAAAGTAGGTATAAATATTTCTCAAGATACTTTTGAGAAATAATTACAAAAAATAATGCCAAGTTCAAAAATTATATGGCACGTAATGAAGTTACGAATAAACATGTCCATTTTATTCAAATATATTCCACCAAGTAAACCATTGCTGTCAGAAGTATGATAAATATATGTAAATGAGTATAGCTGTATGATCCTTTAACAAAAGCACACAACAATCCCTCATATTACAAGTAATATACAATTCAAATTTCTTACGATATAACGGGGAATTGTTACTTTATTTAATTTTACTTAATACGGATTTTACGTAATACAAAATCAAATCTTTGTGATGTTCAGTTTCAACGATTTGAATTATGCCATAATTCCCATTCTAGCGGTATTATTATTTGAGATTAATCTATAATTTATATTTCAAATAACTAATACCCATGAGTTAAATTTGATTCGTGTCAAATTCTTGGCATTTCAACATAAATCCATTCAAATTTCCAAACCACAAAAACCCTTCATAATCTTTCTTCATTTAAAAAGCGAGTTTTTTTTATTAATAGTTTTACTTATAATGTTATTTACATTGTGTTTAGTTTAATATTATAAACATATATATTGTATAGTTTTTATATGCTAAACTATACAACTTTAGTCGCTTTTACGACAACCAGAGGGAAGATAGTGAGTGATGAATTATATTTTCGCTTAGTCACCACATGGATTTCATGGATATGGACATAACATCTTTGCGAGAGAAGGAACAACTAAAATAAATCCGTGTGACATCATGGAATAGAAGGTCAATTTTCCTGCCATTGTGGAGAAGGCTCGAGCCCAGTAGGGGGACGCATATAAGCTGAGATTAATTAGAATATTTAAGAATTTTAAATATAAGATCAATCTAGAATAGAATTTTACGGAGAAGTTATTTTTTCAAATCTTCTCGTCAATTCAGTGCTTATTCGCCATTCTAAAAGTACTCAACATGCCTAAAAATCTTCTTTTTAAGGAGAAATCGATTTATTTTGCCTTTCATGACAGCCTATCTGATGGTAAGTGGTAATTGCAATTGTTAGCAACGTGGCTCCAGCACAAGAACATATGGCTATGTAGTTAGCAATAATTTTTATATAATGTTAATCTTATTTACAAAAAAAAAATAAGATAGTCGTGAACATATTTACGACTTGTTTTGTAGAATTTGTGGGTTCCAACTTTGATGATATATTGTTGGTGTATGAGAAGAAATCACAGGTCTCAAAGAAAGTTATAGTATTTTATATAAACAAACTTTTACCGTTCTTTCCCAGTCTGTATATTCGTTGACAATTGTATAAAATATCTCGCTCAGATGGTACGTGTATGAGTTTCTAACGTAGGTCCTGAAAAGAAAGTAAATTTTGTATAAAGTTATATTAAAAAGAGTAAATTGAGAAATAACTTACAATACACATATATATCCATTTAGTAGGTGTCCAGTCATATAATCATCAATAGATATAACAATATAAAAGACCGTCAGCTGTAGCCGTTGATCGCTAACGCCAGTTGGGACACACGTATATAGTATTGTGACCCTTGGCGTTCAGTGTTAAGAAAATATAAAGCATTTTTAATGCAGCTATTTTACGAGGTAGTATCCTACGATATGTTAATTCATATCTATCATCATCATCATCACCGCAGCTCACATAAATTCCACTTTTGGGCTCAAGCCTCCTTAAAAATATGAGGGAAATTGACCTACTATACCGCACTGGTCAGACATATTGGGTTATATTCGCGTTTTCCATCCCTTGCATAAATGTTATATGCTTATCATATCCCTTAGTCACCTTTAACGACATCCACGGGCAAGAAAAGGTTGGTAAATTGTGTTCTTACTCTGTCACCACACGGAAGCGCCCTATAAGTCCAAGAACAATTGACAACTGCTAAAAATATCATTGATGTCGAATCAGTTGACAAAAAGTTTTTGTTTATATGCAGATCGAGCTTTATAAAAGCCAACACTCCATGTTTAATCGTTATGAATTTAAATGACTTTAAATTACAAGAAAATTATCTACATAACGTTATGCAAATTTATGGAGTAACATGTGCCATGTAAAGGTAGGAATGTTTGAAAGCTGCTATTGAAAACCATTAGTTACAGCCCACTGAACTGACAGGTGTTTCGTTACCCCTGCGCAATTTCATTATGGTGCTTATAAAAATAGCTTCAAGACAGAAATGAAGACTCGAATATGAATGAACTTGACTTAATAGGAACTTAAAATTTGTTGATATAATTTTCTAACAATTTGACTTTTTTCTGTGTGGTGTTGGTGACTGAGTAGGAAACCAATTCATCACTCTTACTAAAGGGTTATAGACGACTAAGGGATATGCAATGCAGATAAAATGTATGTAAAACTCCAAATAAGTCCGTATACCAACATGTCTGACCAACGTGGTATCAATAGTTAGGCAGTGAGTTAATCACTCCCTATAGTGGAGGAACATTGATCTCAGCTATGGGACACACCAACCAAAATGATGAATGGTAAATATTTTGACGTATTTCATAATCTATTTAGAAATAATGCAACATCGCTCGTCAAACCGATAATCGTTGGGAAAGAAAGGTTCTCGAGTGGCGACCACGAATCGCACGACGCAGCGTACGATGACTCTACTAAGTGGAATGACGACATTCTTAAAGTCGCAGGGAATCGTAGGATACAAGTGGTACAGGACCAGGCCAAGAAGTATTCTCTTGGGGTGGTCTATGTCTACCAATGGAGGTCTATGAGCTGATCGATGGATGGATAATATTTGCAAAATTCTTCTTTCTTAAACGTTAACCGAGTAGTGCGTTAAACGTTAAACCTTAATACGGGGTGGTGAAACACTCCCTATCTTGCCCATGGATTTCGTAAAAGACGACTAAGGGAAATAATATGCATATAACATCTATGTAAGAGAAGGCAACCTCGAAATAAAACCTTATACCAACGTGTTTGACCAGCATGGTATATTAAGGTCAGGATGCCACTGCTGTTGTGGAGGAGGCTCGAGCCCAACAGTGGACCATATATGAGCTGAAATGAAATAATGATGATTGAAAAGTTGACACAAATGGTCTTTTGTTATTGGATAATAAAGACTAGAACTATAGACTAGACGAACAAAATAAAAATAAATCGCAAAACTATGAATAGTAATCAAATATATATCTTAACATAAATGTAAATATTCACTCTGTAATAGATTTAAGCAGTCTTACCTCAACATTCGATCCCTCTTATCTGGTTCAATCCCATTTTGAACATCGTGAGCTGAAAACTTCCATAACGCTTCGCTGGTAACAACTCCAAACAATAAATCATATTTATTTTGAAACAGTCGTCTACCATTGTCACTTCTTTTTTTATGTACATTCAAGTTTATGTTCATATTATTTAAAGGTCCAAAACTTGGAAAATCTCCCGTTGAATACATAGTTAAAAAATCTTTGGCAAAATCAGTTTTAATAACTACCCCGTCTACAGATGGTCCAAAGGCAGTTAAGAAATTGGGTGGCGATATGTCTGCTGTTAATAAATCGTCTATAGAAGCTTCTCTAAGACAATCTACAATTACTTCATGATCTTTCGCTAGGTCTTCAGGTATATTACAATTCATATGCTTAGCTAATTTTAGTGAATAGTATACTGGATCATCTACTATAGCCCAAGAGCTCAGTGCTGATCCCGACAATAGGATCGCTCTGTGAAATAGCCCTAAAAGAAAAATCTTTGTTAGAATACACAAAGGAAGCATTAATCGTTCTTATATATTTATAATAGGCAGGTATTTTCTTATATCTATTTTCAATTTTACCTTTCCTTTTCAGTTTTCTATTCATCACGTTTCGATAGATTTGTAGCTCTGAGATCCCTTTCACTATGTATGTGATAAAGGATTGAACCAACTGTAGAAACTATTGTTGCTTGATCGGATTTATTTTCTCTTATTTTTGGCCAAAGTATTTTTTGTGATATGTTTTACTTTAGTAGGAGAATTTTGTTCAGTCAGAGAGCTCTTACACTCTTGAATGAATTGCTCATTTTTATCTTCGAGTTGTATACTTTACTATATATATTTGTGCCTTTCAAATATATTGTTTTGTTTTATGCATTATTCATTTATTTGGTAAACTTTTTTAACATTTTTTTTACTGCGCACATAAGATTAACCTAATATAACTAGAACCTATAGATTTGCAATAATAATTGCAAGACTATTATTTATTGGCTACCATTTGAAATGTAAGAAGTACTCTAACTAAATAAAACTATTTAGTTAGAATACTTCCTTACATTTCAGTCTTTTTATTTTATTATATATTAATTTAATGAGATATTTTATTTTGCTTCTATTCATGGGTTTTGATTTTTGCAGTCATAGAATCATTTAATTTAAATATGTATGACTTTATTATCATTTAAAAAGGTAGGTAATATCGTTTATATGTAATTTTTGTAAAACGACTTTGTTAATAATATTTATCAACTACAGTTTTATGCTAACAGTTGCTATGTTAACTATAAAGTTATTTAAATTATAAAGAGAATGTCATATAGTTGCAAGAAAAGGCATAAAAATTTCAAAAAAAAAAATTTTTTATTTATCTCAGCTCATATACATCCCACTACTAGGCTCAAGCCTTCTCCATAATAGGAGGGATATTGACCTACTATACCACGATGGTCAAACGGGTTGATATGGAGTTTTATTTTGAGTTTTCCTTCTCTTGCATAGACGTTATATGCATATTATATCCCTCAGTCGTCTTTTACGACATCGACGGGCAAGATAGGGAATGCTGAATTGTATTCTTACTCCGTCATCACACAGAAGGGATATTATATGGAGATAACATTTATACAAGAGATAGAAAACTCGACATAAAACCCTTTATCTGACTAGTACGATAGTAGGTCAACTTAATTCCATTATGGAAGAGCAGAATAGTGGGACTGATGTGGGCTGAGATGATGATTATTATATAATCATCCTAACCAGCTAAATAATGGCTACCCAGTTAATTCAACTAGCTAAAAAGAATAACGACGTTCAAGGTTTCGGGAAATAATTTAGATTGCCACAAAATACATATCCTTATTAATATTATAAACGCGAAAGTTTGTATGTGAGGTTTGATGTGAAGATGTTTGTTGCTCTTTCACGCAAAAACTACTGAATGAATTTTCATGAAACTTCGCAATAATATAGCTTACATATCAGAATAACACATATGCTATAATTTATCCCGATATTCCCACGGGAAGAGGAACTGCGGGTAAAACCACAGGGTACTGCAAGTATTTTAGTAATTTTGTAACTCGATGATTATACTTTCGATAACATCGAAAGGGTCATCATCCAATATGAACCGGTTTATAACACCGGTAACACAATTCCAAATTTGTTTAAAGTTGCCTGAAAAAATCTGCAGAAACCCCATAATCACTTCGATTACTGCCATATCCCTGTTATCACATATATTTAAAGTTGCATAGTTATTAGACGAGACATTTATTAATACTACACATAATTAAAACAATCACAATACACATACAACTAATAATCTTACCAGGCATTACAGTAGGCGATATCATAAGAAAATTAATGCACGCAGCTCCTGAACCATGACCCATTAGTGTTATGTTGTTTGGATCGCCTCCAAACAGCGCTATATTCTGTTGCACCCAATGTAATGCAGCTATCTGGTCCATTAATCCATAATTTGCTACTCGAGCTTTTTGCTGTGGTGCTGGATTAGCATTTAGAAATCCTGAAGGAAAAGCTTCTGGTTAAATCTATATTTGGAGCGTAATATTATGTATAGATATTAACAAAATTGAGCAAATTTTGGCAGAAGTGTGAATGTGTTGTATCTAGGGACGCAAATATCAAAACCAAACACATCGATGTGTCGCTACATCGATATTTGATAGCAAACATCGATGCACAAAAAACATCGCCCTGAAAACATCGATGTCTTCTAAAAATCTATGCGATGAGCTTATTTTAGTTATATCAAGCATCTTTTACATGAAACACCAAACATTTGGGTGATGGGAGGATCTTTTTTTTTGTAGGCTCTGCTAAAAGTAACATACATTTTGTTTCAGCTTTAGTCTGGAACATCGATGTTTTACAACAATGAACATCGATGTTTTTTTATTAAAACATCGATGTTTTAAAAACATCGATGTATCGTTTACATCCCTAGTCGTATCCTTAAATTATGTATTTGTAAAGTCCCTCAGTAGAGTCACTCAATACATGAATAATTTCGTTACTGCAGGATGTTGTCTTTAAAAAAATATATACATAAGCGATTCACTCATTAAAGCAGTATTTTCAATGACTCATTTCAGATATTAAATATTTCCTAAATATTCAGTTTTCTATGTGGTAGCGCAGTAAGAATACAATTCACTACACCCTCTCTTGGCCGCGGGAGTTGTAAAAACCGACTAAGGAATTAAATATGCATATAACGTCTATGAAAGAGAGAGAAACCTCGAAATAAAATTCTATACCAATACGTCAGATTAGCGTGGTTATAGTAGATCAATTTTCCTCCTATTGTGAAAGAAGCTCGAGCCCAACAGTGGGACAAATATGAGCTGAAATGATGATTCAGTTGTGTTCGTTGAATACGGGCCTCAGTCTTTATAGCACATTCGAATTCATACATTAATTATAGTGAAAACAAAATGTTTTTCGATATATTCTGTAACTAAGTTCAAGATGCGGGTTTAATTTCAACATTACGCTGGTAGCAAATGAATTGGAAGGGAACGAAAATACATTTATACGAGTATCTACACGGTTCGTGACAGAGGCAAAAATATTACGTTCATTACGCACGAGTGTGCTTTAAAAACATTTCTCGACTTACATACTCCGATACAAATGTTATATAAAAAAAAATCTTCAGCAACGCAGTAAAACGTAATCACGTGTGTAGATGGGAGGGAGACTATTCAATTTTGTATGTTCTGTAGAAATTAATATTGAGAATATATAAAATTTAAAGAAAACATTTATTGGATCTCAAAATAATATACTTGTACAAATTCAAATCATTTATTATGCATAAACCCCGAGAGGGCACGTACATATTGTCAGGTTTACAATTTCCAAAAAAAAATATACTACCACCAGATCGGAACGCGACCGCTACTGAGAAGATCCGGTAAGAAACTCAGCGTGCTTGTCAATTATTTTTAATTTTTTTCTTCTTACTAGATACATAATTGTGTACATGTTTTGTAAGAACTAGCTCCAGTGTGATGCCCTTCGAACCGCAAGATATTTAATATGATTGAAACGATTATGGCTGGACCAGATCCCACAAGCGGCACCCGATCACGAGTCAACTACTAGAGCAGCCATCACTCCCCTCAACCACTATGGAGGGAAGGGAGAGACCCGCTCCACGCAGCTACCACAAGTAGATGCTTCTGTGAGCATGACCAACACCATAATATGTTACACATCTATATACATAAATAAAATTGAAGTGTCTGTTTGTAGAGTCAAAGTAATACGTTTTTATTTATGCCACACGGTTTGATATCTAAGCATGACAGCACTTTGTGCGATCCACATTTTTTTAATTCTGAATCTGGATGTAATTGTATATATTAATAACAAGTTTGTAAAGTACCCCACAAAACAAGTATATACCTTTAGCACAGGTCTTAAAAAGAAATTGAAATTCCAGACTCAGTGCAGTTAACCCTACAACTTCCTGATGATGATAAAAACAGGCTAATTGACAACAAATTCCATTTACTAAGAACGGACATAAAACTTGATCATATATCAAGTAATCCTTGAACTTTCCCAACGGTCGCCCTTTGAACTTCAAAGTATTTTGCGAAATAAACGTCGCGCAAGGTTTATGGCGTTCTTTTAATTCACTTATTCAAATGAAGATCAATCCAAACTTTTGGTTGAATTCTCAAATTATGCAGACTTGATTTGTTTAAGTGCTCTTAAATTTGATTGTTTTTGTTTTGTGTTGTGAGTACAATTTAATGTGAAGTGAAATTTGTCTCGGCGTAATGGAAGTAAATTTGAATTCAAGCTTTGTACGTGTAATGATAGCAGTCAATATTATGACAAGTAAGTTACACTTAGTAAGCCAGCATCACTGAGTACTTTCTAGAATCATTCATCAGCGTGAGTCCAAGCCTTCTCCGCAATAAAAAGGAAATTGCCAATATGCTGGTCAGGTGTGTTGATACAGAATTTTATTTCGAGTATTACTTCTCTTAAATATAGATGTTATATGCATATTTTAATCCTTTTCGTATCTTTTACGACACCCACGGGTAAAATAAGGGGTAGTGAATTATATTCGTACTCCACACTACACAGAATAGTTCTAGAATACTAACGCCTTTTTTGAAGAGAAAATTTGAATTTGAACGAGACTGAGGCGTCACGCTCGGCTATGTAACGCTAGTTCGAGTAAAGTAAGATACAAGTGATTATCAGTTAAAGCAAAATTCTCTGGGAGGGATGGTACTTGAAAAGGTAACAAGTCAAGGACTCGGTATCAGGGTTCGGCCCAATGGGAAAGGGGAGGGAATACAGTAAGTTAGGAGGCCGCGTACCGCTCTCGTCATTCCGGACAGAACGGCGTGTTTTCAGACCAAAGCACGCCTACCAAAAAACAAGAGCAAAATTAAAGTAATTTCTTGCCGATTATAATTGTATATGCTGTAAATTTTATTACTTCATGAAATAAGTTATATTTTGTGTTATTAACCTCATCTTGACGATGAAAAATTGGTATGTACTAAAACATATATAGTACGGTATTCACATCTGTCGTGTGATGTTAAATTACACGATACAAGTAAAAATACTTCTATCGTGTAATGCTTACAAATAGTCCAGTCAAAATACGGCTCACAATGGGAAAAAAAATCACTAAATTTCGGCAAAGTAATATATAACTCCGAAGGTATTGGCATTACAGAAAAAAATTTAAGAAAAAAGTTGTTCATAATTAAAAGATCTACACTTTGATAATCGGTAAAATTTATTAAAATTGAACGGTTGGGGAGAAAATGGCAAAAAATAAAAAAAGGAAGAAAAAAGTAAAATTTTTGCCTTTCGGAAGTGATAAATTGAAAATTATTGATGCCAAAAAAAAAAGTTTCAGATAAAAAGTTAGTAAATTTAATTTATAATTTTTTGCCTAACACTAACCGTTCTCGAGATATCAAATTAAACGCGTTTTCATCGAAATGACTTTGAGCTGACCTCCCCAGAATCCCTCAAATTGGAATGTATGCTCAGAATACACCCCCCTATCGATCCTTCATAATCCCCAAAAAACCAAATTCAGTGATTATTTTTTCGGTAAATTGACTGGACTAAAACACGTCTTAAACTTATGTACAACAATTTTTATTTTTTAAATATGTGTGAAGTTGCCAAATGCATCTGTTTGTATTATCTTAGAAGTTAACACCAAAAATAAAACGACCCACTATTGACTAATTTAAATATGTCACCCGGCATATTTATAGGTAATATTTATGCAAGATATAAAAAATTGTAAACAAAATTGTAAAAAAACCCTATCCTCGAATAAAACCCACCTGCACAGGGTGGTACGTCATTTTCCTTCTTATTATCTCCATAATAAGAATTTTCCTTTTTATTATGAAGTAGGCTCGAACGCAGCAGTGACACAAACATGCTGTCATTTATTTATCAGAATAACTTTAAATATACACTCACCAAGAATCCCGAGTCTAAAATTTAAGGTAACAACTATGAGGTCTGCATAACTAGCCAGCACAGCACCGTCGTAAGGATGACTTGAGCTGGAAGAATAACTCTCACCATGGATGTACACTAGAACTGGAAGAGCTACCTTCGTTTCGTCCACTAAAAAATAAATATAAATTATTTCATACATAAGTATATTATATGCCATTTCGAAGATGGATTCTGAAGTTATACTTCTTTTGGCCCATCATCATCGCAGCCCACATACGTCCCACTGTTGGGCTCGGGCCTCCTCCACAATGGGAGGGAATTTGACATACCATGCTGGTCCAACATGTTAGTATAGGGTTTCATTGCGAGTTTTCCTTCTCTTGCACAGATCTTATGTGCATATTATATCCCTTAATCATCTTGAACGACATCCACGGGCAAGATAGGGAGTGGTGAATTGTATTCTTATTCCGTCACCACACGGCAAATTTTTTGGCTAGAGAAAAATTATGAGAGTATATTTACAATGTGTGCGCACGCCCTCACAAATGTCAACTAGATAACGCGTTATAATAAAACTTTCAATGTATTAAATTATCTTTTTTTTTTTAATTATTGTCGTTTTTTTTCTACAAACGTAGGGTAACACATAAGATAATGCAAAGGATAAAATTTTTTAAAGATTTTTATCTTGTTACGCCAAAAAATATAACTTTTTACGTACGTACCTACATAATAAGTACACACACACACCTTTTCCCAAAAATGAAGATATACAAATCATTTCATCATTTCAGCTCATATACATCCCGCTGTTGGGCTCGAGCCTCCTCCACAATAAGAGAAAACAATTATCTACTGCACCACGCTGATCAAATGAGTTGGTACAGAGTTTTGCGTAGATATTATACCTATGCATGTTCCATCCTTTAGTCGACTTTTACGACTACCACGGACAAGAAAGCGAGTGGCGAATTGTATTCTAACTCTGTCACAACACGGAATAAATAAATATTCTAAAAGTAATATAAATATCTCAAAATTAATACTTTTATAAACACAATATACTTTAACACTTAAAGGTTCATTTCCGTGCATCGCGGCCGATCGTGGTGGCGCGCGACAGTCGTAAGCAATCTTCATACATTGACTACTGTCGCATACATCTGTATAGCGCCATTCCTGTTGTTGGCCGCGCGCGACTATCGCGTACCTCGGAAATGGCGCCATACATTTTCATACATTGACTATTGTCGCATCGGCCGCGCGCGGCCGATCGCTTACCACTGTCGCGCGTCGCTGCGATCAGCCGCGATGCACGAAAATAAACCTTAAGGCTTATTTCCGTACATCGCGGCCGATGCGACAGTTGTAAGTGATCGATCAAGCGCGGCCGAGGTACGCGACAGTCGCACGCGGCCAACGACAGAAGCGGCGTTATACATTTTCATACTTTGACTATTGTCGCATCGGCCGCACACGATCGATCGCTTACGACTGTCGCGCGCGGCCGCGATCGGCCGCGATCGGCCGCGATGCACGGAAATGAACCTTTACAACTTAACATGCTATCCAGTGGAAATTGATTCTTTCTTGCGTATCAACCTTTACAAACAATAATTTAACAGTTTATAAAAATGTATTTTATTTAGTGACTGACTAAGAATACAATTCAACACCCTATATTGGCGATGAATCTCGTAAGACAACTAAAGGATATAATAAGAATATAACATCTATAAAACAGAAGATAAACCCAAAATAAAATTCTATATCAACTTGTTTGATCAGCGTGGCATAGTAAGTCAATTTTCCTCCTATTGTGGAGGAGGCTTAAACTCAATAGTGAAGCGTATATGACCCGAAATGATAATGATAAGTATACTTTAATAGATCACATTGTTTTTTATTGGCGATGGTGGCAAACGAGCAAGCCGCACATAGAACTTTGCAATATTAGGGGCACAGCAGACTGTTGCCTACTGAGAAGAAAATACCCTTCTAAAACCTTATTAAAGAAGGACATATCATAGGGCTCGGGAAATACAGTAGTAGGCGGTTCATTCCAAAGCCTGCACGTACGTGGAAGAAATGATCGCTGTACATATATGAGTAATAAATCCTTTAATAACAGTGCGAAGTACACTTACTTCACCTATGTGCACTCACGGGTCTTCTAGTATTACTTTATTATAGATGTCATTACATAAAACACAATAATAAAACTATCTCATTAGTACAGAGTTATGATTTTTGATGTTTATGCTATAATTACATACATGAAATAATACTATTCTATTTATAAACAAAATTATTTGTCATATTTGGAACCTATCGAAATGCCAATCCAATTGTACAGTCGTACTATTATTGAATATCCATTCCACCTGTACTGTCAAATAGATTAGCTTGGACTCATGTATGACAGTCAAATTGTCATTCATATTATCGGTGTTTGTAAGGGAGAGGTCTACTATACAGAATACAATATGATTATCTCGTCAGTAGGACGATGGGAGTGGATTTCCAAAAAGCGTGGCTTCGAATCCGAAGTGTGGCAATTGTTTTTGAAGTTATACTTCTTTAGGCGCGTTATGAAAAAATGATGAGAGTGAAATTTTAATTATGTGACACAAAATTAACAGTATGAAGTTGTCTGCTTAACCGCTCATTAAGTCTCGAAAAAAAAGCTACCAACAAAATAGAAATTGAACCTCGATATTAGTCGCGCATGTTGGTACGCTCGTCACCTCTGATCAGTTTTTTTACCTTTTTTTTTTTTTTGCTTTTTTCTTTTTTTATTTTTTTTATATTTTTTTTTATTTTTTTTTTCTTTTTTTTTATTTTTTTCCTTTTTTTTATTTATTTTCTTTTTTTTTTATTTTTTTTTGCTTTTTTTTATTTTTTTTATATTTTTTTTTCTTTTTTTTTCTTTTTTTTATTTAATTTTTTTTTTCTTTTTTTTTTTTTTTTTATTTTTATTTTTTTTTTATTTAGATTATTCTCTAAATTTGGTTTTTAATAATATTATATATATATATATATATATTTTAATGATGCCAAAGAAGTATAACTTCTCACGCGCGTACATAAGTACACGCACCCATTTTTTGCTTATAAAACAGGTTTATTATTAATAACTTAGTATGTTAAATGCTTAATTTGATTTACTATTTTACTGATTTTATGGCGTTTATAATTATTTTTAAATTTTCAGCATAAATAATCATAGGAGGACTACGGTTTACCTGTGATCATAATTGCTGAAAAGTTCTAAATGTCGGTCAAGCTGATTTAGTTTACTATTTTACTGATTGTATGCGTTTATATTTAATTTTAAATTTTCAGCATAAATAGTCATAGGAGGACTACTGTCTACCTGTGACCATAATTGCTGAAAAATTCTAAATGTCGGTCAAGTTAAAATAAAAAATAAATATATTTAAAAAGTTGAAAATTTATAATCAAAAATGAAAATCAAATGCTAAGGTGACAAAATTTCGAAAAAATAGTTTTATTTCATAAACACGTTAATGTTTTTTTTTTGTTATTTTTTTTATAATTGAGAATAGTGACGTATATTAGTTTCGTGGGTGGAAAATGTGGAATTCGGTTGCCCAGCGATTTTTAAGTTTAAAAGCGGGCACAGAATTTGGAATTGTTTCCAAAATAATAAGTTTTCACCTCCTATTAGAGAGAACAAAAAAGGTAACAAAACGTAGGGTATTTACCTTTGCCTTTGAAAATAAAGGCAAAAGACTATAAAAAATAAAAAGTACTATCTTCTGAAACTTGATTAAACTTTCAGCTCTATGTAAGGGGTTTTGTATAAAAACTAGTTTTAGATACAATAGAAAAAAAAAATAAAAGAAGGTTCTACAAAAGAAAATTTCTAAGGCTCGCTGTAATGAAGCGTAACACAAACTGAATCTTAAACATGTTCCATGTAATTGATTGTTCTAAATAAGGATTGTTTCAACAAACAGGGTCCTTTTATTTAATAAATAAATATTCTTAGAATAATAACGTATAGAAGGATAGTGTCCATACTTCGAACGTTCGAAACATGAATCTAAAAATACTAAATGCGCGCAGACAATTACACACGTACACCACTACACAAATTATGAAATCAAATTTTGTTTTTATTAACATAAATCGTCGAAATACTTTTAAAAGTAATGTTAAAAACCTTCTTAAGTTTTTCAAATGTGTTATGACACCATTTGAATGCATAAACCGTCATAATTACCTATTTATTTTTTAAGAGTTGCGTACGTACGTGCAGTATAGTGACCTTGTACATTACAGAACGGTTCCGGCGTAAGCTCCATTAGGCTCCAATTAAAATGATTCACTTTTTGTGCGCGAACTTACCTTCTATACGTTATTATTCTAAGTATATATTATTTAAAACAAAGCGATTACTTTTTTTACGAAGCAGTATTCTTAATTAATAAAGCGATATGTGCTTTATTTTATGTGATTATTTATACATCTATACAAATAAATAAAATTGAAGTATCTGTAATGTCGAAATACTGGGCTTTTTTATGCTCACACGGTTATTTGCACGACACCTATGCCTAAAATACAGTTTAAAACATTTTTGTCTATCTGTTTGATAGCTTGGTAATCTTCGAAACGGCTAGACCGATTTCGATAATATTTTACCTGTCTATATGAGGAGTAACTTAAGCTAGTTTAGCCCGATATTCCCGCGGGAAAGAGAACTATGCGGGTTAGGCGCAGCACAGCGAAGCGAGGGCGGGTTGCTAGTGTTATATATACTTTATGGTAAAAGCATAGCTCTACGACCAGTGTATGAGTTAATATGACTCGCGGCTTGGAAACATGATCTCTAAATGTAGGCCTCTCTCTAAATGTAGCTATGTTCGGGATTTCTTCGCGAGATAGAATCCCAAATACGGATATCCGTAGAAGAACGGGTGTAATCACCATGGAATGAAGAAATAGCACGCAGAAGTGGCAATAGGTAAGCCACATCGCTTGACGAGCCGATAACTGCTAAGGAAGAAAGGTTTTCGAGTGACGACCATGTATCAGACGACGCAGTGCAGAACGCCCCCCGAAATGGACCGACAACTTGTTGAAAGGTGGATGGAGTCGGCACAAGACCACACTTTGTTGCGAAACATTACCAGCATATGTACAACGACCACTGACGACAAGTCACCCTGCTCCGGTGGTCGGCCCAACGGCGAAGGCGAAATGGGTACGGGTGGGTTATGGGTCCGCGCGACGTCCTTTCGTTGCCCCGGACGGAATGGACCGCGTGTGCGCCTACCATAGCCCACCCATAAAAAAGCATACGTACAGCAGTGGACGGCGATAGGCTGAACGATGATGATGATGATGAAAATAATTATCTGTCTGATATTGTTATAGCAGAGGTCGTGAGTTGACGGTACGATAAAGCCCATATCAGGACGCTACGGCTAATCGTTGCGACAACTTATCAAAATTCATAAGAACTTTTGCGATTCGCAGCCAGGTGAACCATCGAAGCTTTAATTTTGAAGTCATGAAACTATTACAAAGAGAGTTGATACTTTAGTAGGATTGAGGCAGAATATAAGTAGTTATATAAGTAAAAGTAAAATATAGAAAAAAAAAATGATAATTTTTTAAAGATTGTACATTTACACATGAATATGACAAGCTACACTGCCTTATTAAAAGTAATGTCTTGATAATTATCGTAATAATAACTTTGTATATTAAAAGAAAATCAAAACTGCCACTAATTTTGAAGAAGTTTTCACATTTTTACATAATCCATAGTTAAAACATATATATTTTACTCACTTTGCAATGGAGCGAATATGTTTAAATATAGACAATCTTCACTTTGATTCTTAAGATAGGGAATCAGTCTTTTCAAATATTCTAGTCTGCCTTTAGGCATTTTTTCTAATATGGTCCTTTCATCGTCAACGTCTGGTACTTTCTGCGGGCAGGCAGGACCTGGTCTGTCAGACACGCGCACACCATCCCAAGGAGATGGGGTTCTTGTTGGGCTGAATCTGAAAATGAACAAATTCATTATAGTTTCTATGATTATTCAAGTTGTCATCATAAGACTTTATTGGACATAAACATTAAAGACATGCAATACAATTGGGTTATCTCATCATCATCATCTCAGCTCATATATGTTCACAGTTGGACTTAAGCCTTTTTCGCAATAGGAAGGTAATTGACTTTACCATGCTGGTAAGGTTGGTATAGGGTTTTATTTCGATTTTTTCTTCTCTTGCATAGATGTTATATATGTATTATATCCTTCAGCCGTCTTTTGAGGCATCTGCAGGTATAATGAATAGGGAATGGTGAACTGTATTCTTATTCCATCATCATCAAACAAATAATAAATTTGTCGTATTGTTTTAAGATCTAGTTAGTAACAATATAAGCAATGTCTGAATTGTTTAATATAACTATGTTTCGGAGTACGAGAATTAATTAGGGAGCTGTAATTAAAATTTTAATGTCCGTGCAACAAAGTGTACAAGCATTAAACTTGTAGGTTTGAGGGCTTACTTAAGTTACCACTATATAAAACAAATTCACGATGTATTTGTATGAATTTTACAGTCATAAAGTAATCCTAAGTTATCAAGTGTATATTTGTTTCAATTTAATTCAGTATATCTTAAAAATAAAATGCAACACTAAATTAATCTCTGTGTGGTGATAGAGTAAGAATACATTTTTCCACCCCCTATTATACCCCTGAGCATCCTAAAAGAGGAATAAGAAATTAAATATGCATATACTATCAAAAACAAAACTTGTAAAAAAAGCCAAGCCTCGCAACTGAGTTCTTCTATCATAAAAAGTTGTGAGGTCAATGTTATACCAAGTCGGTTAACTCATTCAGTCCCTGCTTAAGGGACCTTTCTTCTTAAGTTATTACGTAAATAGCTAACCTAACAACTTCTTATAGTGACTATATAAATATTAAAGATCTTTTATGTTTTAAACAAACAGAATGACTTGGCAATCGCATGAAAACACAATGTACCTCACAAGTAATACATATTATATTAAATTGTACTAAACATAGTGCAATTGCCAAGTCAATCGATGTATTTAAAACATAAAAGATATTTAATATTGATATAGTCACTATAAGAAGTTGTTAGGTTAGCTATTTAGGTAATAACTTAAGAAAAAGGTCCCTTAAGCAGGGACTGAATGAGTTAACCGACTTGGTATAACATTGATCTCACAACTTTTTGTGGTAGAAGAACTCAGTTGCGAGGCTTGGCTTTTTTTACAAGTTTTATTTTTGATAGTACCTCATTTCTTTTTGTAGATAGACCTACTTATTTTCCTTTCCGGTACCTTCTACTTCTTGAATACCAACAACGGATTTTCTTAGAGTCCACTCTCTGAAAAATGAGACATCTCTCCTTTCCGCTTGAGTCATTTCTACCTAAACTAAGCGGAGAGATGTGGAAATAAACAAATTTGATTGGTTTTTGGAAACACATATCATTCAGTCTCCTCTCCGCTTTGATGGCAATCGAGCCTAATGATGGCGTTCTTTCTTTCAGGTAAAATTCAGGCAATTTAGTTTGCTTAATACTTTGGGAGTTTTTCATACAATTTCATAAGACATGTCCCACTCTTGCTTTTTCATTCCGTTGATTGACCATTTTACAAGTTATCTCTGAACATAATTATATCTAAGTATCTGTCTACACCTACTATGCCAATCATCATTCAGCCTATCGCCGTCCACTGAAGAACATAGACCTCCCTCATGCTTCACCATAAAGTGCGGTACTGTGGCACTTGCATCCAACGACGCTCAAGGATACCAGAGTTGCCATGACTAGGGCTCATTTTTCTTCACCATATGAGAAATAATGCTGTAATCGCCACGTATGGTAGACGGGTTGGTTTCGCAATGAGATATCATACATTTCCCCGGCAAGAGCTGCTGCCCCCTCTCCTGTTGAATCTTTTTTCTTTAAATGACAACGCCTTGCACTAAGGGAATAATAATCCTTATATTGTGGGGGATTTTTCAAACATATAATTCATCATCGCAGCCCTCATACCTCCCACTGTTGGGCTCGGGCCTCGTCCACAATGGGAGGGAATTTGACCCACTATATCATGCTAGTCAGACATGTTGATATAGGGTTTCATTTGGAGTTTTCCTTCTCTTGCACAGATGGTATGTGCATATTATATCCCATAGTCGTCGTATACGACATCCACGGGCAAGATAGAGAGTGGTGAATTGTATTCTTACTTCATCACCACACGGAAAGAACATATGTATAATTAACCAACATAAATTACATTCAGACTCAGAACAACAATTTGTGGATCGTACAAGGTGTTGTCTTGCATGGGATTCGAACCCGCGACACTGGCACGGTACGTTGGTATCTTAACCACTACGCCATCTGCGCAGTCTTTAGCCGGTGTTTACGATTCCCATAGGAAAGCAATGATGACGACAAATGTATTCTTATTTTTTACAAAGTTACATTTCATTAACTGCAAATGTGACTTTGTAATCCTATATATTTATATAGGTTTACAAAATTATTTATGCAGTTAGTGTATCTCGGCAACTGGACGAAAATTACAATGTTTCATAATTTTTCCTTCATTTACACACTAAACACTAATTGTATTCTAAATTTGAACCTTCTATATCTGCTAGAAGTGCCTCTTTAATATTGATGATCGGTCAGTCAGGCAGTGAGTGACAAAATTACGAAAGTTTGAATAGTTATAATTCTTAAACTATTGGTTCAAATTGAATGAAATTTAAAATACACAATGTGTGTACAATTCCTGGTAGGTTACTAGAAATTAATGCTTCTAGTTTTATTCACAACGAAGTTATAGGGGGTCGAAAATGGCCTAAATGGCTTCGAGAAATGTATGTTACGGCAGTGTTGCGTTTTGCCCGACTTTTTTTTTGCTCGAATTGGCGGGGGCACTGCCGTGCCCCCAGATAACATCCATATAACATATCTCGAAATAAAACCCTATACCAATGTGTCCATCCAGCGTGATATAGTAACTCAATTTCCCTCTTACTGTTTAGAGGGCTCAAGCCTAGTAGTGGAAAGTAAATGAGCTGAGATTTAAATGCATTAAATTTATAAATGTATCGTATTTATTTTTGTTATAATGATATTTTATGCCTAACAATAAACTTAAATAAAATATATTATTCAATACACATGAACGATGAAACAAATATAAATTAATATAAAATCTTATAAAAACAGTTTAAAATATAAAAAAGTTTGCGTAAAATGGCGAGTGAAGTATACAATGTGCTAACCATCTCTTACTTTCCCGTGGAAGTTGCAACAGTCGGCTGAAAGATGCCCCGCGAAACGGAAAGAATTCTCTCCTGAGAAGTGTGTTATAGTTAATATCACTAACAGTAATCGCCAATTCAAGCATTTTCTCTCCACATAAGGTGACTTTGTCCGGTATCAGACATGAATTCACTTCTTAAAAAACATCTCCTGCATCCTTAAAAAATGTATTAATTTCAAATTATCTTACCTATTTGATCCAACAGGTGGCGTAGCGTATGGTACACCCAGAAAAACCTCAAGCGGACTCAAATATCTGTGTTCATCCATCGCCAAAACAATCCCCTGTAATTTTCCGTATTTAGTCTGCACTATTCTACTACTTATTTTAAATTTTACGTTTGTCTTAGATACTGGTTCAGATGGATTCAGATAGAACTTTTTATAGTCTTCATAATTGCTGTAAGCGTTATTTTCAGATTTGTAAAATTTATTACTTAAGTGTAGAAAATTTTCACTGTTGTAATAAGGATTAGTATCGAAATTGACGTCTGTATGTGAGGTATCATCTTCATAATTATCATCGGCAGCATCATGCTGTTTAGATCCTAGTAGTTTTATATTTTTTACATTAAAATTCTTATTCATATTTGTAGTATTAGAATTAACAGTATCAATAGACAGACATGTTACAACAAAGAAAACGTAAATATTAAAAAACACTATTTGGTGTGATGGATTTTTACTGTGCACCCATACTTGGACATGTTGGTACATGCTCGACTCGCAGAGTTTAGTCTTTAGAATATTGGATTTATTTAGCATATTTTGTCATGATATCATTTTGTTAGGTTTGATTTAACAATCAACTCTTCGTTTTTCGTCCACTATTTGAACAGCATCTGTAACAAAGAAAATAACCTTATTAATTGATATGTATAAGTCGATATCAAATTTTAAGTTAAATCATAGATGAAACCAGAATTTCAAACAATAAATTCATATTCATATCGTTACTAATAATATTATCCTTACTAATATTATAAATACGAAAATAAGTTTGTTTGTTTGTAACGCTTACACGATTAAATGACCTAACCGATTTCAAAAACTCTTTCACCAATGGAAAGATATAATATTAGGGAGTAACATAGCCTATATCCTATGCCGGTAATCCCACGGACACGGGAACTATACGGGTAAGGCGACTGAAACCGAAGCGGAGCAAGAGCAGGTTGCTAGTATTTTATAAGATGACATGCTCTGCAAAGCAACAATCCAAATACACCCCAAAATTTTAACATTAAAATGGAATAAATATTCAGTCTTTTTTATGATTTTAAAATGTGGACAATTATCATCAATTTTGAATCGAAAACATTCGGTTTTTTTTCATTCCTTCATCCATTTAGCTTGTTGATGTCCACGGGGGAAAGGCCTCCCAACATAGTCACTCGAAACAGTCGTGGGCTATGTAGATCCATCATCACCTTGTGACTTTTAGACTTCACCTGAAAGAAGGTCATCCACTGTGCCATATGGTTCATGATTACCACTGGACGAACTTACTTCTCCAACGGTTGGCGGTTGGACGAGCGAGAGTTGAAGAAAGTTAAAGAAGGTTGTATATGCATATATTAGACCTGTTATTCCGCGGACTTTCGTATGCCCGATTTTGTCTTGCAGATAATATCTAAGTATAGCTCTCTCAGTAAGACAAATTTAAACTTATTTATAAGACAACCATTGTGAATATCATGTTACTGCAAGTCGCTGCTGTTCTCACATGCTGGCATTGACCTCTGTTTTCAGACACTGCGGAATAATGAAAAGATTGTCCTGAATTAATCGAACATCATCCAACGGAGAAGAATTCGTTAGATAACCTCTTTCTTGAAATTGGATATACCTAACTGGAATATTTGTCTTAGGTAAATATAGTGATCGACAACTTCTAGAATCGTAAATACAAGTAGAATAAATACAGGAATAACACGGGCATTAGATATGACTTGCGCCTTGTCCTTCATATCTAGCAGCATAAATATAATACTGCGAATTCAAATCATGAGAAACAATAGAAAATTGTATCATTGGGAATTTCTGCAATTTTCGTAGATTTTGAAAACTTTTGAAGACAAATAAATAAAATTATCAAGCTGCCCTCGAATTTCTTGTGTGTGCTACCAGCGATGATGTATGGCGCTGAAATATTTTCTCCAAATGTCTACTTCATATAAAGGCTCAAAGTCGCTCAGCGTGCTTTGGAGAGGTCGATATTTCTTTACATGTAAAATCTAGATATACTGAAATCCGTAGAAGAATGGGTGTAACCGATATAGCACGAAGAATTAGTACATTGAAATGGCAATGAGCAGGCCACATCGCTGGTCGAACCGACAACCGTTTTGGGTGAAAAGTTCTCTGTTCAGACGTTGCAGCATAAGACGACCTCTTACTAAGTGGACTGACGACATCTTGGAAGTCGCAAGGAACCGTTGGATACAAGTGACACCGCCCGACCACCGACCGTTCTGAGCGGCATTCTCGGCGAGAAGTCTATGCCCAACAGTGGACGTCAATAGGCTGATGGACAGATGATATATTTACTTATTTAGGCCTAAATATATAAGACTATAAAACAGTGAGTTTTAATGATAAATTTGATTTAAATACTTATCATAGATTGTAAAAACGATTCAATGTTTTTGGACAGGCTAACAAAATGCCAAGTTGAAATTTAAAGCAATGCAAGTTATTCAAAATAGTAAATATTACAAAATAGTTAATATATACATATATATACATATTGGTTTTGTTGCTATAGAGGTGAAAGTTCTATAGCGCGTGAAATGATTGAGGTGCGTGGGGAGAAGTTTTCGTTTGGAACCGCTCCAGCGCGTCCTTATTTCACTCTCCTTGTACCTACGCCATGAAATGATCTAAATACGAGCTTTAAGCCAAAGTGTGCTCTGTTATTAATTTGTTAGTTTTTGATCATTTCTAATTAAAATCCCTTGTGTTGTTCTCCATTATATAATTAGCCAGTATATATCTCCGTGTGGTGACAGAGTAAGAATGTAATTCACCACCCCGTGGGTGTCGTGCAAGACAACTAAGGGATACAATATGCATATAGCCCTTATGCAAGAGAAGGAAAACTTGATATCAAATCCTATACCTAGACATCTGACTAGCGTGGTATAGTAGGTCAATTCCCGTCCCTATGATGGTGATGATATCTAAATAAATTAGTTTTCATCTTATTGTTTTTTGGCGCCACTAACACTTATTACATCACCTTACTGTTTCCACACCTAGCAACGCCCTCAATAATCATTATAAAAACTGTATAGAAGACCTAGTTTCAACGTACCAACTTTAACATACAGATGGCCGAACCAAGTGTTATAGAGCGATTTCCACGCAAGACAAAATGTTCAGCGAGCCACAAACTGTAGTACCGAATCTATGTAGAATTTCTTTTTTTTCTTTGGACGTAATTTGTGTCTATTAATGATATGTTTGTAAATTTTCCCGCAATATAAGAATCAATTCCATAAAACAGGGTGTCTTTAAATAAAATTTAACTGAAAAAGCCAACAAAATTCTACATTGTAACCATCATAAAAAAAAAACAAATACAATCAGCATGAATACAATATTTGTGCAGGCGTTTTATATTTAATACAGCATTTTAAGTTTTACAGACTGACGCTTTATGAAGCTCATAATGTTTTATTTTATGAGGCACCAGTTTTTGGCTACATTTATTTGATGGAGATCTCTCGTAGCGTATTCGTGTCTTTGTTTAACGATTGCTTACAATGTGTAAAATTATTATTTTTATATTATTGTTTTTTATTTGTACTGTACTCTACATCATACAGTGTTTTATTTCCATGCTTTTACAGTTGTTACTTTTGTTTTTTTTTTTTTTCGGATCTTTCCCAGGACGGTCGCATCCCGAGCCAGTGGTAGCATATTACATTTGTTGCGAGTATCTGCGCCTAATGCCGCCCTAGCCGAGGTCGCGGGTGACTGAACCGAACTGATCGGACTGAACTGAACTGGACTGGAGGGAGAGGGACGGAATACCCCGCGACCGGGATATTCCGTCGGGCCGACCACTGAAGACAAGTTACCCTGCACACCGGTGGTCGGCCCAACAACGAAGGTGACGTGTCACAGGTGGGTCATGGAGCCGCGCTTGTCGCCCCAGACGAATCCGGGTGGCGGGTGCCCTTACAATGGCCCACCCCTAAAAAAAGCATATTACATTTGTTAGGTTTAAATTAATAAATTGTCTTAATACAATAATTATCATAAATTTAATGTTTAATAATAACTGACCAAAAACCACACATTTTTTTTTTATATAGAATATAGTCTTAAAACCGTTGTCAAAACTTTTTACATGGAAAAAATACGAGATAATATATATATCTCGATGGAAATTACGATGGAAACGAGTGCACCGCGACCCCTAGCAATTAAAATAAAAGCAGGATGATGAAGAGATTCACATTTCCAGTCTGGTGATGAGTTAAAAAATAAAATATCCCACCAACTATAACTCCTCTGTGGAAGACTTAAAAACTGGAGAAGGCAGAACTTGGAGAAGGAGCACCACCTTACTGAAAAAGTTATAATGCTCTTAATATAAGGCTATGTCCAACAATGGACTCCTCATAGGCTGATTTATGACGATTATGTTCTCAAATGTTCAAACAGTCTATTTGTAAACCGTATTGCTACTAGAATATTAGAATCTCAACTATATTTAGGATATTTGAATGAAAATATTTCACAGAACAATTACATTAGTAGGTACAAGGCAAAATAAATGGCACGATAAATTCAAAAGGGTACAGCTGCTGTAGACTACGATTTCTTACTGATATTAAACGAGAAATTGCACCAGTTTAAAAACTTAACTCACAACTTAATATAACTATGTAGTGGTAACTAAGAATACTTCCAAACTTTTTTTATTAAAAGACAAAACCTGCACTAAGGAAGTAATCCTTGTATTGCGGGGGACTTTAAAAACATAATTAATGGCCACAAATTGCATACAGGCTAAGAACGACAATTTTTGGATCTAATTTATTCTATTACCACATCATGGGCATATCATTTTAGCTCATATACGTCCCACTGTTGGGCTTGAGCCTCCTACACAATAGGAGCGAAATTGATCTTACTATACCATGCTGGTCAGACAGGTTGGTATAGGGTTATATTTAGAGTTTTCCTTCTCTTGCATAGATGTTATACATAACATAACGTATATATACGTATTATATCCCTTAGTCGGCTTTTACGACATCCACGGGCAAGATAGGGAGTGGTGAATTGTATTCTTACTCCGTCACCACATGGAAACATGGATATATGATCTGAAAAATAAAATAACTCATTTAAATAGTCCCTGGAGTTGTTTGGAAAGCGATAGGTAATTAAACTGTAATTAAAATATTATTATCCAAACTGGTTTACGAATAAATTGATGCTTGCTCATTATAACCAATTCATTATCAAACGAATGACTGAATCAAAATTAATTATAAATTGAATTTATAATTACAGTTTGTAAAATTTCGAAAACGAGCGAAGGTGAAGTGACCGAATAAGAATACTATTCACCACCTTCCTATCTTACAAGTAACTGTTACATCTATACTTGAAAACTTGAAACAACCTTAGGTGAACAGGTCTAAACAGCGTGGCATAGATCTTTTTTGTGGTAGGCCATTGAATGAAAAATTGATAGAAGGAAAGCAGACCCACCATTTGCCCACGGTAATCAATATATCGCACACCACAATAGATGCAGTATGGGATAGGATTAAGGTTTTAGATTGAGCGTCACACAGCTTTGATTGACGTCACTCAGCTTTGTTTGGTCACACAGAAGAAATATTTATTGGCACACTTTTGTAGTAATATATCAAAATGCAATAGCCAGTACTCATCTCCAACTAGACATACATATATGTATACACTTTATCCTGAGTAATCGTAATTAAGAAGACAACTTAAAATAGGCACGTAAGTTTGTTACTTAGGTCGTTATTAGATGGCCTTATTTAAAAAAAAAACATCAATATTTTAGCTTATGTACGTCCTACTTTTGGGCTCGAATCTCCTACATAACAAGAAGAAAATTGACCTACGATAACAACGGTTATCTGTTGTCAGATCTGTTGTTATCTAATATCTTTAAACGAGCAATTCTTGCATAAATATATATTCAGGATCTCGGAAACGGCACCATTGATTTTGATGAAACTTGGCATACTAGAGGTTTCGAGGCCAAAAAATCGATCTAGCTAGGTTTTATTTATAGAAAATGTTGTTTTGGCGGTGTTTTAGCAAAACAATGCAATGACATTAAATTTTAAAAGAATATGAATTCAAATTTCGCTGTCAACGTCATGAGTTACGATAGCTCAGTTGGAAAGTCGACCGCTTTTCTTTTAGGAGGTATTGTTTTTGCATTCAAACAGCGTCGGATCGAATCTCGGTGTTATTATTATTCTCTTTTTGTATTTTTTTTAATATTTTTTTCATTATTTCATTTTTATTTTTTATTAATATATTATCTAAATAAATTCGACAAAAATACAACAAAAATATTCCGGGGGAAACCCGATATTAGAGTTTTAATTCGAGTTATCCTTTTCTTGCTAAGATGTTATATTCATATTGAAGCTGTGTTTTACGATCTTCACGGCCAGGAGGGCGTACCTTTTTTTTATGGGTGGGCCATGGTAAGCGCACACACGGTCCATTCCATCCGGGGCGGCGAAAGAACAGCGCGCGGGCCCATAACCCACCCGTACTCACGTCGCCTTCGTCATTGGGCCGACCACCGGTGCTGAGTTCCTTGTCCTCAGTGGTCGGCCCGACGGGACACCCTTTCGGGTACCCTCACCTCTAGACGTGCCTGTCCCGGAACGTCGGTCCTCCTGTCGGCCACTTCTGCAAGAGTGCATACATACGGGGTGGTGAATTCTTACTCCGTCACTGCACCGAAAAATATTTGCATTTATTACATCGAGAGAATATTAAATTAACAAAAATGGTTAAACAAACATTATGAAATAAATAGTACCTAGTTCCGAAATTAGTTCTATAATAATTATAATTATTTTAATATAATCAATAATAAATCAAACAAACATTAATTAAGACTATATAATCACCTGACGACAAGGCGCAACGCGTTGCGCGGCGCTTATGCATTTGTCAACGCTCAAAGAGCACATAGGTGACTAACGTGCGACACTAATAAAGCGGAACTGATTAAAAGTAATTTAAGCCTTATTTTAGTCTTGATAAAGTTTAATATCTTATAAGAGTATAGTTTAAAGTTTTTAGTTAAGAGTTCAAATTTGGCACTTAACGCTTAGACTTTGAAATTTCGTCATACTACTTGAAACCCCTCCTACTCACACTGTCACAGTTGATCGACTAAATTAACGTGCGACGTACTTTATGAATACTCTCTTATAATAGGGATTTATTTTTTTTCTTATAGTTGGTATACGTCTTTAATAGTTTCTTGCAATCTACACTAATATTATAAAGAAGAGGAAAGATTTGTATTTTTGTATGTAACGAATAAACTCAAAAAGTACTGGACCGATTTTAATAATTCTTTTTTCATTAGAAAGCTACATTATCACTGAGTAACATAGGCTATATTTTATACCGGTATTCCCACAGGAACAGGAACTACGCCGTGGCGACTGATACCGAAGCGAAGCGAGGGCGGGTTGCTAGTATTCAATAAAAACAAATGGGTCGTGAAACATTGTTTATATAAATATTGATTAATTATAAAACAACGTCAATTGTAAATTTTTATATCCAAGGTAAAAAAGAAAAAATAATATAATACATAAATCACGTAAATGTATTTCCTACCCTTTTTTCGTTCAATGATCAAAACTTTTACTTACAAAAGGGTTCTAACATTTTAGCATTTATTAACATTATGAAAAAGGCTTGCGAATCGCTCCTTTAATGTAAGCAGAAGATATTCAAAGCATGTTTATTAGGAGAAACAACCGGTCATTTCTCGTTTGGTCCGCAAAAATTCGTCCTAAAATACGACGTAATAATTCAAAGTAATATATACGCTGATGGGAAAAGGGAATCGACGAAAATCCTTCCCAGCCATTTACCCTCACCAATAGCCGACAGAAAACGATACAAGGAATCTATTTCCTAAAACAGCTTATTACAATGCTGCTTTTGTTTACAGAACAAGTGTCCAGGGAAAAGCGAAATGTTTCATGTATTTCGATTATTTCGATTGTCCCTTTATGGGCCCTGAATGTGTCCATTGGAAGGGTCGGGCTGTTGTATTGGGATGAGACCATTTATAAGATGGAAGCAAAAGCTCTTTGCACGTATACATTATATGTTTGATATTCTATACCAATATAAGTACATAGATAAGTAGATTTTCCGTGTGGTGACGGAGTAAGAATACAATTCACCACCCCCTATCTTACCCGTGGGTGATCGTACGAGACGACTAAGGGATATAAAACCCATATAACATCTATGCGAGAGAAGGAAAACTCGAAATAAAACCCTATACCAACACGTCTGACCAGCGTGGTATAGTAGGTCAATTACCTTTCCATTATGGAGGAGGCCCGAGCCCAAAAGTGGGACGTGTATGGGCTGAGATGATGATAAGTAGATATGATATTGCTACAACAAGGCCTGGTAAATGTTAAGACGGTATTAAGTTATATATATGTATCTGGGGGCACGGCAGTGCCCCCGTCAAGTCGAGCAAAAAAAAAAGTCGTGCAAAACGCAATACTGCCGTAACATACTTTTCTCGAAGCCATTCAGGCCATTTTCGACCCCCTATAACTTCGTTGTTAATAAAGCTAGAAAGCTGATTTTTAAGTAACCTAGCAGGTTGTTTCCTTTGCCAAGTCATTCTGTTTATTTAAAACATAAAAGATCTTTAATATTGATATAGTCACTATAAGAAGTTATTAGGTTAGCTATTTACGTAATAACTTAAGTAGAAAGGTCCCTTAAGCAAGGATTCAATGAGTTAACCGACTTGGAATAACATGGATCTCACAAGTTTTTATGGTAAAAGAACTCAGTTGCGAGGCTTGGCTTCTTTTTACAAGTCTTGTTTTTGATGGTATATATTTATATATGATATGACGGTATATGATATATGTAGGTATATACGTTTCCGTGTGGTAACGGAGTAAGAATACAATTCACCACTCTCTATCTTGCCTGTGGATGGATATAATACGCATATAACATCTATGCAAGAAACGAAAAACTCGAAATAAAACCCTGTACCAATCTGTCTGAGCATCTGATCTTACTTTACCATAAAGTAAGGTCAGTTTCCCTCCAATTATCAGGGATGCTTGAGCCCAGCAGTGGGACGTATATGAGCTGTGATGATGATGATGTATATGTTTTTTTCTATAAGTCAACAGTCAACCACTAGGCTTGACCCTCCATAATGTACCCTCCATAATGTAAGGAAAGTTGACCTTCTATACTACGCTAGTCAGACTGATTATTATAGGGTTTTATTTCGAGTTTTCCATTTCCTGCATAAGTGTTATATGATTATTATATCCCCTAATTTTTACGACAGCCATGGGCAGGAAAGGAGGTAGAGAATTGTATTCTTACTCCGTCACTACACGTAGAATTAATTGAAATGTTTTGGCCATGTTCGGCATGAGCCAGGAAACGGTGGACGCCACATCAATGAGTCAAGGAATAAGTATATAAATGCCCCTAAAACTATCAACGCCCGTCCTGTAGCGACTTAAATATTTCACCTCATCTTCGACGCTAATGGGAACAGAATTGACGGTGATTGAAAGGCCTACGGGTAGAATATTATGGAGTCCATGAAATACGTTTTCTTTAGAGCTACCTTCTTGAAACTTAAGAGGATCTTCTCGTCCAACATACCTCAGTGTCTGAAAACACAGGTCTTTGACCAGTGTGTGTTACCAGTGATGACTTACGGCACGGAAACGTGGTCCTTAAATGAAGGCCTCATATCAAGGCTCAAAGTCGCTCAGCGTGCTATGGAGCGAGCTATGCTCGGGATTTCTCTGCGAGATAGAATCCGGAATACGGAAATCCGCAGAAGAACGGGTGTAACCGACATAGCACGAAGAATTAGCACGCTGAAGTGGCAATGGGCAGGCCACATCGCTCGACGAACCGACAACTGCTGGGGAAGAAAGGTGCTCGAGTGGCGACCACGTATCGGACGATGCAGTGTAGGACACCCCCCCCACTAGGTGGACCGATGACCTAGTGAAAGTAGCTGGGCGTCGTTAGATGCAGGCGGCACAGGACCGCTCATTGTGGCGCAACATGAGGGAGGCCTACGTCCAGCAGTGGACGGCGATAGGCTGAAATGATGATGATGATGATGACCTTCTTGATACTGAATATGGCCAAGCGTATTACCTCTTCAAATTAAGCTCAGCCTGGGGTGGCTACCTCACGTCCAATTATAGCCAATGTACGACACAATCGGCTGCTAGACCGACCCCAACTTGGCACCGTACAATACAAGCGTTGGTAAAAAATCCTCTACACGCTTTACGCAGAGAAGTTGCAGCGCTCCAAATATTGCGCCACCAGTCGCCTTAGATATAGAGGTCTAACTCGTCATAACAGAGTGCATCCCTTATGTAACAAACTATTAAATAAATAGGCGACATCCAAGAATACCGCCAAAACAGCATCGCTCTGGTAAACGCAAGCCTCAGGAGTAGGAAATCTGTGATCATCTGCCAGAAATCAAACTAAACATCGGTCAGATCAGGGTCGCGAAGAAACTGGGTGATGCTGGCAGTCAGAATTCTCTACACAAGCTTGCCCATATCATCCAATGTTGAGCCTGTAGAACCTGGAACACTCTGCTTGTTTTTGTCTCTCTCACGCGTAATTTCTACGCGGCCGAAACCAAGCAAAAGCTAGTATTAGTATACATATTTCATTTTCAATTTATGTTATTGCATAATATAAACTCATTTGCAAAAAAAACGGGCGGTTTTGATTTTCATTCATATTTAAAAAGATACAATACCAAAAAGGTTTCAATCGTTTGTACACGTTACTGGCCGGTTTTAAAAATGCTGTGGTATTTAAAAAAGTACGTTCTAAATTCAATTTTTCATTTGATGTTCATTTTTACAGAAAACCCCTTTTTATCCTACATTTTTGGCGCGAAGTTCCAGAAGTTAACATCGACTTTCATAACTTTTATTCAATTTTTATCGATTAATTTCATATCCTTGACTGTCAAAGCTTTATTTAATGCTGTTTGGCTGTATCAAAAATGGTAGATAAAGTGGTAAAAGCTACCAAAATTATCGCGCTGCTTGAAGAGGGTTGCAGCCAATGTTTCGTGGCTAGGAGGCTAAATGTTAGTTGCTCGACAGTCCAAAGGACCTGGCAGCGATATCAGGAGACTGGTTCCGTCGAGAGAAGGCCTGGTTCTGGAAGAAAACCATGTACCCAACCTCGGGATGATCGTTTTCTTGTGAGTCGCGCATTGAGAAATCGCAAATCTTCGTATGTGGATCTTAAGAACAACCTCCAAGAAGTAAGAAATGTGCATATTAGTCTATGGACGGTCAGGAGGAGGCTTCTCGCTGCCAATATACGCAGTCACCGCCCGGCCCGCGGCCCCAAATTACTCCGTGAGCACAGAGTTCACAGGCTTAGGTTCGCTAGAAATTGTGAATCATGGACTCAAGACGATTGGAATAGGGTTTTGTTCTCTGATGAAGCCAGAATATCTCTGTTCGGTGAAGATCGACGTCGGCGAGTGCTAAGAAGACAAGGAGAACGCTTTGCAGAGGCATGTTTCGAAGAAATCACACCTTATGGTGGGGGCTCTGTTATGTTTTGGGCAGGAATAAATTCAATGGATCGTACAGAGTTAGTCTTCATTGAAAACGGCTCACTGACTGGGCATCGATACATAACGGAAGTTCTAATTGCTCATGCACAACCCGCATTGGCCGCTCTAGGTGAAGACTCGATTTTTATGGACGACAATGCTCGCGCCCACCGATCCCGCGATGTTAATGCGTATGTGCAAGAGGTCGGCATTCGTCGTTTGGATTGGCCAGCTCGAAGTCCCGACCTCAATCCCATAGAGCATGTCTGGGACGTTCTGAAACGGCATGTGAGATCAGTACACCCGGCTCCGCAGACCATCAGAGAGCTGAAGAATGTGATTACTGCGGAGTGGGAACGTATTCCGCAAGCAAGTATCCGGGATATACTCGCTAGCATGCCCAGACGAATTCAAGCTGTGATTTTAGCTAGAGGGGGTCACACTCGATACTAAACATTTATCTGCTTTTACTTTATTAAAGAAAAACAAACAAAAAAACTTTTTTATTTTTACTTCATGAGCATATGCACTACTAGCGAATATACACTACTAGCGAGGTTTAGCATTATTTCCCATAAATTGTATCTAAATTTTATGAAATACTGATGAAAACGATTATTTTCTTATTAATTTAGCAAATTGTGTGGATAAAACTACCTATAATTATCAAACAAAGAAATATTAACATTTGAAATGGTTCATTGCTTAGGTGCCCGTTTTTTTTGCAAATGAGTGTATTATGTTTTACTACTTGTTAATTCTTGCTAAGCAAATATGCCTGCGGATAGGTCCAGTGTTATTATATTTTCAAAAATGATTTACTTTTGTAGATACTAGCTCGTTTGTAGAACTGAAGGCTACATTATTTATGTTAATTAAATAAAAGCCGCTCCTAAAACCTGGTACGGTAAAATATGAGTTTATTTTGTGACCCTTTCTCAAATGATGATGTAATCACGGCAGTAATTTGTAGAGGAAAACTCCATTCTTATTATTTATTTCGTAAAACTGATTGGTACATTCATTTTTTTTCCGTCTATCTATTAGCTTATCAAAGGTTACCGTTGAAACATAAACTTAAGTAGGGGAATAAGGCCAAAATTATCACTCCCAATAAGTTTATGTGCTTAATTAAATAAAATAGTTTTTGTAGATAATACAGTTTTTGTAGATATAAAAACAGGGTTTTTGTATCTACAAAAACTGTATTAAAAAAATAACTCTTAGTCGTCTTTTACGACATTCACAGCAAGATAGAGAGTGGTAAATTGTAATCTGACTCAGTCACCACACGATAAAATTGCATATCATCATCATCATCTTGCTCTTATCCCAATTACTTGGGGTCGACGCAATATGTCATCTTCTTCCATACGGTCCTATCAGACGTCATCTCTGCAGTCACTCCCACGCTATCCATGTCATGCCTCACGCAGTCCATCCATTTTTTCCTCGGTCTTCCTTTCCCCCTAATGCCTTCAATATTCATACCTATGTACATGTCCATACCATGTCAGCCGTTCACTCTTTAACTTTTTCGCATAATAAACCGAAAATTTTAAATAACACTTGATAAATTATGACTGTTCTAAGAAGCAACCCTTGTGACAGTTGGGAGTCAAAAGATCGATTGTTACCCAGGACAATTCATTACTTGTCTCTACCCTCCGGGAACGACAGTTTTGAGTTTTGATGTATTTTGTTTCCATTAAAATATATTCCTTTATATAGTGTGTAACTTCCAATTCCCTTTCCTATGAAAGTTATATATACACTAGGTGACCTAACAGACCTTGTTTTGTTCAATTAAAGTAAAAGGAATTCTCCTTGAAATCGATAGCAGCGCCACCTATGCGGTGCCAATTGACAATGTGAAACAATCTCAAGTTCTCTTGAATACACAGATAAAATTTCATCAACATTGATCCAGCCGTTTAGGAAGAGTTCAGTGACAGTGCAATATATATATAAAGATTAGAGAAAGATATTCTCAAGTGGCGGCCGTCTATCGGACGACGAAATATAGGACGAATAAATGTAGTGACGACCTGGGGAAAGCTGCTGGGCGTCGTTGTATGTATATGGACAAGACAACACTTTGTAGAAAAATCTAAGTGAAACCAATAGCTAGCAGTGGATGGCAGGTTGAACGATGAGGATAATGATAATGAGAAAACAGAATCTATTAGATCATCTAATATAATATAAGATACTGGTTGACCCAACAGACGTTGTTCTGTTCGATTCTGTAAAATAATAGAAAATAGAATTCTCCTTGAAATCGATCGCAGCGCCACCTACCGGTTCCAATTATTAATCTAAACTGAATGGTTTGGATGTTCTGAATGGCTATTCCGATGGATATGAGAATTAATATCCATCGGAATGGCCATAAAAATCATCAAAATTGGTCCAATTTCATCAACAGCGGTACAACCGTTTGGAAGGAATTCAATTACAAACACACGAACAGAAGATTTATATATATAAAGATAGAAAAGTTTATAAAGTCGAAAAAAAGGTTATATTAGAAAAGTATAAACGTTAAGTTTTCATAAATTTTCTAATTTTCAGCGCAACTTTCTTATTTTTTTCCGTAAAGCCCTTTTTTAAAATATTAGTAAATTAAAAAAAAAGATGCAAGAAATCGTTAAAGACGTTATGTTATTATCCTTCCCGAACAGCGTCATCTACCGAGTCCAATTGTGAACCTAAACCATCCTCGAATCCCCTTGAACACACATAAAAAATTTCGTCAACATCAGTCCAGCCGTTTAGGAGGAGTTCAGTGACATACACACGTACGCTAGAAATTTATATATAAGATATGGTTATCTGCATTTGTACGTTTCTCCGCTTACCTCTTTTAAACAACTCAATAAATTTTGAAATGACTTTCAGTGGCACTGAGTAATTTGTTTATTGTAGAAATGATCTTAATCAAACTTTTCACAAAATATACTGTACAATTAAAATGTAAACTTAACCTAAACTAAGTAAGTAAACTAAGTAGTTAACTAAGCAAAAGCAGATTAAAGTATTCATACATTATACTATGAATACTTTAATCCGCTTTTACTTAAGTATATTTGTAAAATACAAAAAAAGACATAGCGTGATAGAAGAGATAGGTATCATCTCCATAAAAAATATTCCATTAATGTCAACTACGACATTAGTGGCAAGTACGACGTCAGCGTCTGACCTCCGTCCTCTGTCGCCTCTGAGGTGACACTAAATTTTCCAATATAATTTATTACAAACATAATTTTTTTATACATGTTTTATGTATTTTGTGGCTTAGATATTTCAATAATCCATTAATTAGTGAATACGTATTGGTTCTCTTTATTTCATAAAAATAATACATTTTGCTAATTAATTTCTGTAATGAAAATAAATGGATCATTATTCATTATCAATACTCATATTATTTATAAATTTATTCGCCGTTTATGTATTTATATACATATGTATGGGATATATGTATATAAATACATAAACGCCGAATAAATTATTTTGCCAATTAAAACATACACTTCGATTAATTTTGATTAAACTAATTTTCTAAAAGAAGACAGTGGACGTTAATGAGCTGAACCAATTTACTGATTAATTTATTTCATTTCATAATATTTTTCAATTGACTGCACTATAGCTTTCTGTTACAATTAGCCGATAAAAATAGGCTCAGAATCGATTACTTGGGAATTCAATTCACGATGCTTATTACCAATAATCACTATACAGGGTGTATCAGGTAATGGGACAACTGTTCGAGTATGTTGTAGTTTAACGATCATAGGTCGTAATTAGAATGTACATTATACAAAAAACAATATAACATAAAAGTTATGGTGATTTCAAAAAAATGTGTCTAAGAGTCTATGCCTCAAATATTACGTATTATGTAGGCATGTACAGTCAGAATACATGTAGGCATGTAAAGCTTCGACAGTATAATTTCATTCATTCATACCTAGAATTGCGCAAACGCTTCAATGAGCGTAGGTAACAACGGCCAGCTGTCAACGGTCATCGGTCGATCAGCTGTTTTAAAGCGAAGTTTATCTTGCTTATGCGAACATAATCATTGCTTTATTCAATTTCTAATGAACATTTAAAAAAGTATGAATATGTTGCGTATTAAGTATCATTGACTTTATACATTTCAGTCGGATTTACACGAAAAAGCGATGACAAAATTGAAAACTTTACATGTCTCTAATTCCTTAACGAATCGATATTTTTCGGTCAAATTTTTTTCATGGGTTCCTACCACCATTGCCTAGCTCCCTTTTAACCAGCTGCCCCATAACCTGATACAGCCTGTATTTGACTATTTTGGCATGCCAGCAGTCCTGTAGATGTGAGTTTAATTTAATTATCTCAAAACTATTTTATAATGGACTAGCAGAGCCCCTTTTTTTTGGGGGTGGGTTACGGTCGACGCACTCCTCGCTCCACTCCGTCCGGGGCGACAGAGGGACGTAAGCACGCACACTCGTAACCCACCCCTGACACGTCGCCTTCGTAGTTGAGCCGACCACCGGAGCAGCGTGACTTGTCGTCAGTGGTCGGCCCGACGGAATACCCCTTGAGGAGTAGCCTCTCCTCGAGCGACGTCACCCCTCGGGGAGGACGTCGCTCTTTCCTCACGTGACTAGCAGCGCCCTACGGTTTTACCCGCATAGTTCCCCTCCCCGTGGGCATATCGGGATAAATTACTATGTATTATTCTGATATTTAAGCTATATTATTGTGAAATTTCATCAAAATCCATTCAGTAGTTTTTGCGTGAAAGAGCAACAAAGATCCTCACCTACATACAAACATTCGCGTTTATAATATTAGTAGGTAGTTAGTATCTGTAATTTAATAGGTAGTAATTATGTTCGCAGCCTTTATCATTATTACCATTATACTTTCTAAATGACCCACTCAAATCTCTGCCACAATAAGTGTGAACCTGATCTACTATATCTCATTGATCAGATGGGTTGATATAAGGTTTCATTTCAAGGTTTTCTTCAGTTGCATAGATGCTGTAAATTATATCCCTTTGTTGTCACCATACCCACGAACAAGAAAATAGGTAAATTGTATTCTAACTCTGTCACCACACAAAAAAATTTATGTATTTAGAATTATGTTTGCGATTACTAGAAATAAATTCAATATTATACATTCCAATCCAATAAGATCAAACTTCGAAGCAAACATCACGATAGGTAATCTATTGCAACGTGCTTTGAATTTTATGTGGAGAAAATTCAGTATAAATTCTGTGTTACAATTTACGCTTGAAAGGTTTTAGAAGATTCAGTAAAGCAACATAATTTATAATAAAATTGTCAAAGCCATTTTACGACATACCTACATACTTAAAATAATGAATACAATTCACCACTCCCTATCTTACCCGTGGATATCGTAAAAGACGATTAAGGAATTTAATATGCACATAAGATCCGTGCAAGAGAAGGAAAACTCAAAATGAAACCCTATACCAACATGTTTGACCAGCAAGGTATAGTAGGTCAAACTCCCTCCCATTGTGGAGGTGGCCAACAGTGAGAAGTATTAGGGCTGCGATGATGATGACATACATAAATGTTCTTTTGAAGATTGCAATTTGATCGATACCTATATACTTGAATGTACATGTCAATTAAACTTAAGGTATACAATCTTTGACCATTAAGTCATTTGTGATAGGACCACACTGTCGTCTTCTGTCTACAGCCGCGGGCAGGTCCGTCCGGGGTACTACTAGTCTCGCAGAAAATCGACGTCCGAATAGTAGAAATTTGTTATTGCACTTCTTTCAGTGAACGAGAGAGTCGCATACCTAATTTTCTAAGGGTGTTGCATGTGGTGGGTTTTGGTGATGTCTTTAGTATCACCGAACCTTATTGCGCTCATTCACACTCCCTTCACTTTCTGCAAGGTAAGCAGTGGCTTAACAAAGGGCCATTTTTTTTTATGGGTGGGCTATGGTAAGCGCACGCGCGGTCCAGTCTGTCCGGAGTGATGAAAAGACGGTGCGCGGGCCTATAACTCACCCATACCCACGTCACCTCGTTGTTGGGCCGACCACCGGAGCAGATGTGACTTGTCGTCAATGGTCGGCCTGACGGAATACTCTTTCGGGTAACCTCACCTCTCGACGTCCTGGGACGTCGGTCGCCGTCGCGCGGTCAGCCTCTCCACGGGTGACGGACAAACAAAGGGCCATAAGCGACAGTTTCACTTACTCGTACTATCACGCTGTTTGCTCATTTGACAGCAACAGCAATAAAAAATAAAATATTGAAAATATGACTAATATAAAATGATTATAAACTAAGATAAATTGTCTCTATAGTAATTTAATACGAATGAATGTGTCAAATTGTCTCAAAAACTATCACAGTCCCTTCCTTCCATTATGAAACTGTCACAGTCCCTTCCTTTTACATGGGTATCGTATAAAAGAACTAAGGAAGACTCATTTGTGGATTGAAAAAGAGATATCTATAGGCAGGATGTCGACTGACTTCTATTCGCAAACCATTCCAATTGTTTAACTCGATTATTTTAAGCCAATAAGAATCTTATGTTTGCCTGTTAACTGTTTTGAAAATGTGTAATATAAGGATTATATTATACTTTAGTGAGAAGTGTTACTTAAAATTTTTATAAACATATTAGAGAATCATTAAACAGAAAAATATTGGAACCAGATCGTCACCATGGAGAACTCTATAAACATAATTCCAAAATAACCTCTATTGGCCTTTACTTACTGAAATTATATAAATACTAGCGGTCTCAACAGATGTTGTTTTGTCCAAATAAGTACCACTTACCGGGTCAAATTGTGAATCTAAACCATTTTCGAATCCCATTGAACATGCACAAAAAATTTCATCAACATCGGTCCAGCCGTTTAGGAGGAGTTCATACACATGTACACAAGAAATTTATATATAAGATTTGTTTTAATCCGTCAGCATATCTTAGGGTTCTCCATTAACGTGTAATGCTATAAAATCCAAGTTTGGGTGATCAGTTGTTGTTTTAAAATTGATGCTATCTATTCTTCTGATGATCTATCAGTTAGTTTTTACGATTCCTATAGTAAGGCCAATGCTACAATAGATGGCATACTATAGATAGTATAATACTTCAATATCTGGTTGACCGAACTTCGCTCGGAATATTTTTGTTGTATTTTTGTCGAATTTATTTAGATATATATTAATCCTTACTAATATTATAAATGCGAAAGTAAGGTTGTTTGTTTGTTTGTTACGCTTTCACGCTTGAACCACTGAACCGATGTTAAAAATTCTTTCACCAATGGAAAGCTATAATATCTGGGCGTAACATAGGCTATGTTTTATCCCAATATGCCCACTGGAACGGGAACTACGCGGTTAAAGTGACTTAAACCGAAGCGAAGCGAGGGCGGATTGCTGTAAAAAATAAAAATAAAATAATGAAAAAAAAATTACAAAAAGAGAATAATAATAACCCCGAGATTCGATGTGACGCTGTTTAAATGCCAAAACAATACAAAAAGAAAACTGGACAACCTCCCAACTGAGCTATCGCCACTCTTGACGTTGACGGCGAAATTAGAATCCATATTCTATTGACATTTTATGTCATTGTATTGATTAGCTAAAAACACCGATAAAACAACATTTTCTATAAGTAAAACAAAAAATCGATCTAGCTAGATCGATTTTTTGGCCCCGAAACCTTTAGTATGCCAAATTTCATCAAAATCGTTCAAGCAAGCAAGTTCAAATCATGTCAGCTCATACACACTGCTGGGCTCGAGCTGCTGCGGAGGAAAATTGACTCACTATACTATGCTAGTCAGACATTCTGATATAGGATTTTATTTTGAGGTTTCTTTCTCTTACGACAGATTTGCATAATATATGTCTTAGTCGTCTTTTACGATATTCACGTGCAAAATTGAGAGTGGTGAATTGTATTCCGACACTACACTTCGTTTCCTTTCTTCATTCATTTCAACTCTTTAAAGCCATTTATTCGCGATAAATAGTAGCCTATATCAAGTTTTAGTCTATCTCTGTACCAAATTTCGTCAATATCGGTTTAGTGAAAGCGTAACAGATTGATAGAGTTACTTTCGCATTTATAATATTAGTAAGGATTGAATTTAAAATCTCAAATTAGATGTTAGACTGAAAAAAATAAAAAACCTAAAAGCTTTTCGTAATTTATAATTAATTAAAATTTGCTATTGCGGTAAAATTTGATCTGAAGCCAATATTTATTATATTGGATTGTATCCGGTTTCGGAAGTAACAATTATTGTTTCCGACATTATTGGTTCGCGGTTATGTTGAAATTTGCAAACGATACTGTCGGCTTGTAATCAAATTATAATTGATTTCTTCGAATTTAAATTACCTACTTTCGAGTTAAATTTCATAAGGTTAAAGTTATGTTTATGATTCTCACTATTAACAGCCCAATGCAGTCAGAGCTACATTTATATAATACCCAATATCGATGTTATACCTTAGAGAATGTATCCATACTACGTGATCTAATTGTTAAGCCCCGTCACCCCCCTCGATCATAAGATCCTATAACCGTGACGTAGTATTTATAATAATAATAATAATAAATATTTATTGGATCAAGTAACAATGACTCATTATGTGTTAGTACCACTTATAACTAGGTTAGTAAACATACAAAAACGTTCGAACACAAAAATAATACACACACAGAAAATAAATAAATAATAACTACATATACTTTACATTTGTTACCGCTGCGACATCCTATCCACATTTATGTATTCAATGCATTTGTTTTAATAAAACAAAATCAATTACTTTATTGTTTTTCGATGCCTCGAAAGTTCACTAAAATAAATTACGCCAAATATTTTTAGCTATTGTTTAAATAAATTAATAATCAGTAATATTAAAAATTTTGAATAACCCCTGATCAGGAATTATCAATGTATTGCCATTTAACGACTATACTGCCACGCGTGAAGCACTTAATGGAAAAATCATACGCCATTACATTATTTTGGGGCTGATACTCTTACATAACTGAACCGGTATGAACCAAACATAACTAAGAACTACCGCCAGGCAACTGGCTTTTAAATGAAAAAAATCGCATCGAAATCGGTCCATTCGATTGAGAGCTACGATGCCACACACACACACACACACACACAGAGAGAGAGACAGACAGACATCCACGTCAAACTTATAACACCCCTCTTTTTCCGTCGGGGGTTACAAAAAGATTTTAAGGGTAAAAAAGGTATGAGGAATATAGGACTAAATACGTACAAACATACTACAAAACGATTTCTGATGTTTACGCGAGTATTATACATTTTAAATAAAACTACTTTACGGATTTTTTGCAGTAACGATGACTTGTTGGACGTGAGACATCTTAGTCCACCCGTGACCATGAACGCTGTAAAGTGTTCGAAACGTCGGGTAATCAAAAATCAAATACTACAAAACTTATAGTCTCAAAATAGTCACAATTATTTTTATCCTAAGAAAACATTATATTAATAATAAAATTGGTACAGTTGTTAAATCAACTGGGTTCTTAGTTTTCGGAAATGAGCGGATATTGAATGGATTGGATTTTTATCAATTCTGCCGCAAATGCTCCAACAATAAAATTGTTACTGGTGAATGATTTTGATACATTTGTTCCACCTCTTTTTTCTTTTACTAGCTCAATAGAGAAGCGAAGGGAGTGCGGTGGATTATAGAGACAGATGACGCCTTCGCGGCGTGGGTGGAATAGAAGGCGTGTGTGGAGAACATGGCAGCCCAAAAGAAAAAGATATCATGTCTGATGACGCATTAAATGTGATTTTAATTAACCCTCAACGCAAAACGATGGGTGGGATAAATGTGATGTCGATGTCTGTCTGCCTGTGTGTGTGTGTGTGCTTGCGTGCGTGCGTGAGTGCGTGGGTGCGTGCATGCGTGCGTGCGTGCGTGTGTGTGGTGTGTGTATGCGTGTGTGCGTGTGTGTGTGTGTGTGTGTGTTTGTCTGTGGTATCGTAGCACTCAAACGGATGGACCGATTTCGATGCGGTTTTTTTCATTTGAAACCTAATTTCCTTGCGGTGGTTTTTATTGTATGTTTGGTTAATATCGGTCTAGGAGTGTTAGTATTATCTCCAAAATGATGTAATGGCGTATGATTACCAGATTAACTGCTTCACGCGTGTCAATATAATCGTTAAATGACAATTAATTGATAATTCCTGTTGAAGAGAACGTAGTACTCTTTTTATTATTTTAGTTTTTGTCGGGGATTATTCAAAATTTTCATATTTACTTATTTAGAGGGAAAAATGTTAAAGTAACATTCACGCGGTTTGTGTAACGCTTAGGATGGGAATATATCTTCAGAAGTGCTGATTTTTAGATTTTTTTTTTTTGTGTTACGGTCGGCGCACTCCTCGTCCGGCTCTGTCCGGGGCGACAGAGTGGCGTAAGTACGCACACACGTAAACCACCCATATAGCACGTCGCCTCCGTCGTTGGGGCCCCCCCCCACTGGTGCAAAGTTCCTTGACTTCAGTGGTCAACCCGACGGAACCCCCCGAATACCCTCTCCAGTCGACGTCCCCCCGGGACGCCGATTGTCGTCGCGTGGTTAACCTCTCCGCGGATTCCGGACTAAATTCCCATTTCGGTCACCCGCAGCCCTAGTCGTCGGCGGAGGACCGTATCCGCGTGGAGTCGTTATTCTTAGACACGGTCCGCCGCCTCCAGAATATTTCTTTTTAACGATTCTTTACATCACAAAAGCAAGACTTTATTTCGTACTTCTTTAATCATTTCATCATTCATCATTTCGGCTCATACACGTGCCACTGCTGGGCTCGAGCCCCCTCCATAATAAGAGGGAAATTGACCTTACTATACCATGCTGGTCAGACAAGTTGCTATAAGGTATTGTTTCGAGTTTGCCATCTCTTGCATAGATGTCATATGGGTAATATATTCCTCAGTCGTCTTTTATGACACCCCCGGGAATGAGAGGGGGTGGTGAATTCTATTCTTACTCCGTCACTACACGGAACTTCTTTAATAGAAATTTTAATTCATTGTATACATAATACAAATAAAATTGAAGTGTTTGTTTGTAATGTCAAAATAGTAGGGTTTTAAATAAAATTAATTTACGGATTTTATCGCGTTTCTGTTTGATTTTTGATTGCCCGACGTTTCAAACACTTTGGAGCGTTCATGGTCACAGGTGGACTAAGATGTCTCCCGTCCAACAAGTCATCGTTATTATATTTATAATTATCTATCCGCTACAAAAAATTAGTTATTAAATTTTGACCCATATTTTAGTACAAATTTATTGCCAGTATAAGAAGAAAATGATTCTATATGAAAAAATATATATTGTTTAAAAATCTAACAAATCTAGATAGAATATTACCATCGTATTGGAACGCGGCCAGACTGAGAAAGATCCGGCAAGAAAACTCAGGGGACATAGTGCTAAATTATAATCAATGTTTATTTTTATAAATTTTTTTTTTTTATAAACGAGCAATTCTTGTATATATATATATATATATATATATATATATATATATATATACTAGCAAACCCAGCCACGCGTTGCTGTGGCTAAGGTTTTTGTTATACTACATTTTAGTAAACTATTTATGCTATTGAATTTTGACACGTTTGTAGGTTTGACATAGCAGCGCCATCTATTAATTACTTACTCAATCCAGTCAACAGATATCGCCATCTGTTAAAATCGTTTGGAGTTAACAGATAATTGTGAATGTCAAATAATAGACAAATAATTTGCAATAAAATAATATTGGGACTATAAATTAAGATGTAAGCTATCCTATCTTTCAAGTTGGATCAAACTGCACATGGTGTGCAAATTTAATTCAAATCAGTTAAGTAGTTTAGTAGTCCATCGCGGACAAACAACGTGACACGTAATTTATATATATTAAGATATATCAGGATCTCGGAAACGGCACCAACGATCTTGATGAAACTTGGCATAATAGAGGTTTCGAGGCCAAAAAATCGATCTAGCTAGGTTTTATTTATAGAAAATGTTGTTTTGTCAGTGTTTTTAGCAAAACAATGACATTAAATTACATTAAATTAATATATATGTATATATAAATCAATATAATGACATTAAATTTTAAAAGATATGAATTCATATTTTGCCGTCAACGTCATGAGTTACGATAGCTCAGTTGGGAAGTAGTGCAGTTTCCTTTTAGTATTGTTTTGGCAATCAAACGGCGTCGGATCGAATCTCCGTGTTATTATTATTCTCTTTTTGTATTTTATTATATTTTTTTCATTATTTAATTTTGATTTTTTATTAATATATATCTAAATAAATTCGACAAAAATACAACAAAAATATTCCGAGCGAAGCTCGGTCAACCAGATATTATATTAATAAATTGCAATTGTGGCAATGGGCACTTCAGCGTGTTAATACTTCGTGCTATGTCGGTTACACCCATTCTTCTACGGATTTATGTTTTTGGTATTCAATCTCGTAGAGAAATACCGAAAATAGAGGCTATGTTATGTTCAACATTGAAAACCATACATTTATATTCAACAAGTTTAAATCAATATTTTAACATTTTCAATATTGAACACAGAATTTACCATTTATTAAACTCAATAGAATCGTTTGCTTTCGTAATACAGCCAATACACTTCGTATAATAGACCGCTCGGTATGTTCAATGATTGGATGAATCTTCATACGTAATACGGTTTGAGTGTGATACGGTGAGAGTTCAATACTATATATAAACGTACCGAAAATCATTTGAAAATTCTGAACTAGATCAAGAACAGTGAGGGGGTATTTTCAAATACAAATTCAAATTATTTATTATGCATAAACCCCGAGAGGGCACTTACATATTGTCAGGTTTAGAATTTCCAAAAAAAAATATACTACCACCGGATCGGAACGCGACCGCTACCGAGAAGATCCGGCAAGAAACTCAGCGGGCTTGTCTATTATTTAATTTTATTTTTTTTCTTCTTACTAGATATACAATTGTGTACATGTTTTGTAAGAACTAGCTCCAGTGTGATGCCCTTCGAACCGCAAGATGCTTAATATAATTCAAACGATTATGGCTGGACCAGATCCCACAAGTGGCACCCGATCACGAGTTAACTACTAGAGCAGCCATCACTCCCCTCAACCTCAGCATATAAGTTCATCATTTCGGCTCATATACGTCCCACTGCTGGGCTCGAGCCTCCTCCACGTTAGGAGGGAAATTAACCTTACTAATCAGACAAGTTGGAATAGGGTTTTCTTTCAAGTTCTCCTTCTTTTGCATAGATTTTATATGCTGATCCAACAGACGTTGTTCTGTTCAAATAAAATAAAAGGAATTCTCCTTAAAATCGACAGCCAACTACCAGGTCCAATTGTGAATCTAAGCCATTCTCGAATCCCCTTGAACACACACAAAAAATTACATCAACATCGGTCTAACAGTTTAGGAGGAGTTCAGTGACATACGCACGTACACAAAAAATATATTTATATAAAAATTATATCCCTTAGTGGTCTCTTACGATATCTACAGGCAAGATAGGGAGTGGTGAATTGTATTCTTAATCGGTCACCACAGGGAATATAAGTTGATCATTATTTAGTAAGACAAGAATGGAATAAAATATTTATAATTTGTTGTAATTGAATCTCTACCCGTGAGGTGATGAAGTAAAAATACCATTCGTGTGGTGACGGAATAAGAATACATTTCACCACCCCCCCTTTTCGACTGTGGATATTGTAAACGATTAAAGGATATGCTATGCAGATGATATCAATGCAGTGGTACTGTTTTCTTTGTATTGTTTTATTGAAGCCTATTTTCGGGCGTAACTTCTGCAGGCGACGACCGGTTAAAAAGCGCGCGCCTGGTGTGACCAAGTGGTCGTGCAGGGTTACACGGTATTGACTTAGGCGAAAATAATCTTTCTCACTTTCAAGAAGGTATAATATTTTGAATTTTTAAAATAAAATACAAACAATTAACAAATGTAAACAAAATATTTAGTTTGTAAATTTTACCAGTTATGTACGTTTTATACCCACTTCTTAATATTGTTTTTATTACTATTGGTGGTAAACGAGCAAATAGCACATTTAATGGTAAGTGATACTGGCGCTCATTAGGGACGTGAAAAAATAATCGATTTTTATAACAATCGATTATTAATCGATTATTTTTTTATAATAATCAATTTTTACAATCGATTATTAAAATAAAAAAAAAGATTAGTAATCGATTTTTTATTATTCGAAATTCGATCGAAATGAATCGATTATTTCACTACCAAATTTCCTAAAAAAAAGGTCATCACGATACCGCGTGCAGTGTTTCATACTATATTAGAAAATACACACATTTCTTAAATCGATTATTTTATAATCGATTATTTATTTATAATTAATCGATTATTTTATAATCGATTTATTTTAAAGAACAAAAAATCGATTATTTTTCCCTCCAAGTCACATCCCTAGCGCTTCTGGACCTTTGCCAGACCGTGAAGAAAGTGAAAGCAATGTGAATGCGTGTTCGTCTCAAAAGTTATGTATGTTTTTATTTTTAACGAGAATATAATCTTTTATTGAATAAATCTTTTATTTTTTTTTCGTTTTTCAATGAAGTTTGGAGATACTAAATCTATCACAAATACTCACTACACACAAACACCTTTAGATAGTTGGATTGCCGGCTCTATCGCTAACCAAACGAATTGCAGTAACAAATTATTAATACGCAGATGTCGATTTTCTGCGAGAATGTGGTACTACCCCGTACAATCCACCAAGCTGTCGATAGTATGCTCCTACTACATAACAATAAAAGACTTACTGATTTAAAGAAGATTCATCATCTCATCAACATCATCTCAGCCCATATACGTCCAACTGTTGGGCTCGGGCCTCCTCCATAATGGAAGGGTAATTGCTCTACTATACCACGCTGGTCAGACGTGTTAGTATAGGGTTTTATTTCGAGTTATCCTTCTCTCGCATAGATGTTATATGCGTTTTATATCCCTTAGTCGTCTCGTACAATCACCCACAGGTAAGATAGGGGGTGGTGACTTGTATTCTTACTCCGTCACGACCAAAGAACATTATAGAATATATAAAAACAAATACTTATCGTAATGAACATAAGCACGCACTAAACACAATAAAACACAATTAAAAACAAAGCACAAACCGATAATAATTAATCCTTTAAAGGACAAAGCTATTTTTAATAAACACGCGAACCAAATTCTCTTTATACTGAGCAAAGGAATGGATTTGATTGGGCTTTGAATGGTGATCTTATATTACGTCCTTAAGCAGACTATTGGTAAATGCAGAAGCTCAACCCAAAACATTCAAGCAATGGGGTCTATGGACGCCGATCTCCGCTTGGGGCGTTGCTAAGGGGTTGCCGTCTGCACCTTTAAGTCCGCTAGTTATACTTAGAATCGCTACCTTTAAATGGGCCATAACATATCTATAGATCAATAATGGCTGAACAGGCCTCGATAATATCCGCCGAGAGGCCGACCGCGTGAGGAAAGACCGACGTCCTCCCCGAGGGGTGTGCGTGCTTACGTCCATCTGTCGCCCCGGACGGAGTGGTGCGAGGAGTGCGCCGACCGTAAAAAAAGGCCTCGATAATGTGTGAAATCAGGTGGATAAATGATTGAATGGATTTATTTTCATCGTTATTTTAATACAGCCTTTTTTGTTATTCATTAAGCATTAATTTACATTAGAAGGTTTTATTTTTTATCCGTGTGGTGACAGAGGAAGAATATAGTTTACCATCTTGCCTGTGTTTACTAGCTGACCCGGTGAACTTCGTACCGCGGTAATTTGTTTCGTAAATATATTTTCTAAATTTCTGAAAATATAGTCTGTCTATTTGCATTTTGTTATTACATGATAGATGCATTTTTGTTATACTACGTTTTATAGTGACTTGTATTCTCTTTGACGTTTTATGTCAAGTCCCACGGGAACCCGGTCGAACGGGATGAAAAGTATCCTATGTCCGTCTCCTGGTTCTAAGCTCCCCGCCAATTTTCAATGAAATCGGTACAGCCGTTCTTGAGTTATAAATAGTGTAACTAACACGACTTTCTTTTATATATATAGATACACATTTTTGTTCAATTTTACGGAAGTAAAATAAATATTTTTCTTTCTTGTTATTTAATAAAAAAAAATATTTTTTGCTATTCGATTTTATACACTAAAAAATTCCATCGTATGTTGTATCATTGGATATTGATTCGAGGGTTTTAATCTCTATTAAAAAAAACTCTTATGATAGAAAAAAAATATAAACGAAAAATCTGCTTGCATCCGAAAGGTTTTTAAAATAAAATCAACAATGATATTACTTTTACTCCTAATGTTATTCGTACAAAATCACCGCAAATAAAATTCAATGATATTTAAAAACCAACATCCTTTTTATTTGCCAAACGTTGCTAAACGGTTCCTCTGTAACGCTAATTTTATTTGAAATAAATCTGCTGAACTAAACGCTTTTATAATTTGGGCTGATGTGAAATTTTTTTTGGAAAACTTTTTTTTAGTGCTTGAGCATCATCATCATCATCTTGCTCTTATCCCAATTACTAGGGGTCGACGCAATATGTCATCTGTTTTGACATATTGCAAAAAGTTTGGGCAATGACTTTTATGACCGGCCGCCTGCCTGACGTCAACCCTCCTTGGGAATGTAATCGTTGACCCAAATGGTACCAGATGGACTTGTTCCGGGTCAATCTAGGGCTCTTAGTCGTCTTTTACGACACCCACGAGCAAAGCAAGGGTAGGTAGTATTCGAAGCCGCTACCACACAGCATTTTTAGTGCTTGAGCATACCAAACTTAATCTGCCCAGAGTGACGAATGAGCGTAGTGCGGCTTCATAACCTACCGTATCCTCTCCCCGTTGGGCGGGCCATTGGTACGGATTCCTTGACATCCCTGGCAAGCCCGGATTACTCTTTCGGATACCGTCCCCTTCGACTTCGGGCAACAAGGCCGTGTTGCCGAAAGTCTATTTTTTTTTTTATTAATCTCTATTTTAGGCATAGGTATCGTGCAAATAACCATGTGAGCATGAAAAAAGCCTATTATTTTGACGTTACAAACAGACACTCCAATTTTATTTATTGGTATAGATGAATCTGCTGAATTAAACGCTTTTATAATATGGGCTGATGAGGAGTTTTCTTTTGGTAGCGTTTGGTATGGACATACTCCGCTCGATCTGTCCAGGGTAACGGATGGGTGGCGTGCAAACCCTTAACCTACCGTACAACCTCCTTATTGCCATTAGGCTAACCATCAGTAACAAATCGTTAACTTGGGCGCGAAATGCCGCAGATTAATTGCGGACAATCGGCTTAGAATTCAAAATCAGAATGTTTCGAACTATTATTAAGATATATCAAACTATATTAGTTCAAATTATAAACAAACATATAAAGTAACAACTAAAATTCGTTTCTAGAATATTTGGGTTTAATTTTGTTGAGGATTTACCTTTCAATTATAATCTAGGCTCATAAAACCAAGAATAAATAGGCTATTATGAAGTTGGAATACAGTTAGATTGTAAAATGAATATTTATATTTGAGAGTAGTATTAAGAATTATATTATTTTAAGTAACAATAGCAATATGGTGCTTACATTTAATATATTTAATAAGGGGTGAGTTAAATCATATCTGTGTGGATTAAAAATACAATTTGCTACCCCTATCTTATCCTTGGGTGTCGTAAAAAACTATGAGATTATTTGTAATCTCCCGAAACCTCGAAAAAAAGCCCAACACCAATCGGCCCTCAGGTATCAAGTTGTCAATTGATCTGCTATATCAATAGCAGATCCATTTCCCTCCTATTGTGGAGGTAGCTCAAGCCCGAAAGCCACTGCTTTCGGGCAGTGGCAGTGGCAGTGGCAGATGAGTTAAGATGTGTGTATGTGTTTGAACTTCTTAGGTTGATTCAAAAATGGTTTAAATTGACAATTAAATGCACTACGTACAGCAATCGATTTAAAGCAGTTTTAATTTTTATATTTGTACACAATAATATCTGTTGAGTATTCAATATTAATTTAGCTTATACTACTAAAACAACGATATTTTAAAACTATCTCATAATTGTAATTATTATCATAAATATAGTTAATTAATATTATAAATAAAACCGCCCAAGTGCGGGTCGAAATCGCGCACGAAGGGTTCCATACCATTATCTATAAAAAAATAGGCAAAAATGGCGTTATTTGTATGGGAGCCCCCCTTAAATATTTGTTTTATTTTATTTTTAATATTTGTTGTTATAGCGGCAATAGAAATACATCATCTGTAAAAATTTCATGTAGCTATCACCGTTTTTGAGATACAGCCTGGTGACAAACGGACGGACAGCGAAGTCTCAGTAATAGGGTCCCGTTTTTACCATTTGGGTACGGAACCCTAAAAAGAGAACCAAACATATCGCAAGATATTTATCATCATTCAGCCTATCGCCGTCCACTCCTGGATTTAAACCTCACTCGTGTTTGTTTGTTCGTTCAGATGGAGGGCTTCGGGGACAGGACAAAACCCTGCATCTAACAACGTCCAGCAGCTTTTACTAGGTCATCGATCCACTTGTTCGAGGGCATCCTTTATTGCATCGTCCAATACGTCATCGTAAGATCACGGACGCCATTCGAGACACTTTTTTTCCCAGCTTAGAAAAAATATTCATTCCTAAGTAAATTTTGACTTTGTTTTGTCGATTATCTCTTGGCTGACAGAAAGGACTTTAGAAAACAAGAGGTCATCACTTTTCTGTACGATATTAAAACCAGCTGAGTATCACCCCTAGGTAGAAGTACTCGACTGCACAGTGGTTAAGATACGACCTACCGTGCCGGTATCTTGGGTTCGAATCCAACGCAGGACAACACTTTGTGAGTCTGGATTTGATTTGTGTCCGTTAATTATATGTTTGTAAATTCCTCCACAAGGATTATTTCCTTAGTGCAGGTCCTTGTCGTATATAACTTCTTAGGCGTATTATATCGTATATCCTTACTAATATTATAAATGCTAAAGTATGTTTGTTTGTTACGCTTTCACGCTTAAACCACTGAATCAGTATCAAAAATATTTTCACCAATGGAATGCTATAATATCAGGGAGTAACATAGGCTATATTTTATCCCGGTATTCTCACGAGAACGGGAACTACGCGGGTATAGTGACTAAAACTGAAGCGAGAGCGGGTTGCTAATAATTTATAACGGCAACTGCGATCTCTTATCCACCTATCAAGCTTGGCGATTAGAGCATTGGAGAAAAAAGTCTAGGAGTGTAAGAATCTAAGAATACTACCTACTTCAAAGAGTACTGAATCCTAAAAAACTTAAATTAAATACTCATTTTACTGCTAAAGTACTGCAGAGAAAAAACCTCCAACAAGCAATTAAAAGGAAAGAAAAATATTAGATAATTACTTCCTTGCACCTATGTATAAAGTTTAAAATTTTCACAGTTTACATTGAGAAAATCACCATAATCTTCATAGAAATAATCCATTAGTGCCAAATTCCTGCGAAAGCATGTTGTCAAATTAGCGTCTGACCCCCGTCGCTTTGATTTGAGAGGAAACTTTGGCACATTATATTGTGGAATATAATTCATCAAAAGCTTTACATCATTATTTATGACATAAATAAATGCGATTTAATATAATTTCAAAATACATCGTTTATTTGGCAGTAATTTATTTGATAAATGCAAAATTTGCGTTTCAAGTACCTTCCATAAAATTTATTCGTATGGTCAATGGTACGATCTTTCTGATATTTACGCGAATATTACACATCTATATATATAAAAGAAAGTTGTGTTAGTTACACTATTTATAACTCAAGAATGGCTGTACCGATTTGGCTGAAACTTGGTGGAGAGACAGCTTAGAACCAGGAGACAGACATAGATTTTTATCCCATTCGATCGCGTTCCCGTGTGACGTAAAGTAAAACGGCAAAGAGAATACAAGTCACTATGAAACGTGGTATAACAAAACGTATTTGATATATAATAACAAAACGCAAATGACAACTAACAATAATTTCATCTATTTTTCAATATATAGTACTACTCTATGTCGTCTATGATTAAGTATGGTTGAAATTTGATAATTATAATTTTGTCAGATATCAATAATCAGTAATTTGTATTCTCTTTGAATCATCATTAACAATGCTGCGACCAAGACGATCGAATCTTGCCCGACAAAGCCGTAACGGTTCTTCCATTAGACGATATTTTCGGTAATTTAGAAAATATATTTACGAAAAAAGATTGTGACGGTACGAAGTTCGCCAGGTCAGCTAGTTATAAATAAAACTACGGATTTAATCGCGTTTGTATTTGATTTTTGATTGCCCGACATTTCGTAAAAAAGTTTTATTTACAAGAATACAATTCACTTCCTCTATTCAGGTCTTTAAGTATAATTAAAGACGAAGTTTACAAATAAATAAGAGATTTAATTCGTAGAAAACATCACTATATAAGTAAGAAAACTCAAAATAAAACCCTATACCAAGCCGTACTCGATGTCTACCTGGCCTAGGTCAATTCTGGGGGTCAATTCAACCTGTAAGAGCTGAGATAAGTGATTATAATATTTTTAAGGGCTTTTTATTTAATTTAATAATGTTCAATATTACAATTGAAATATTTTATTCATTAAATTTGGATTTATCATCATGTCAGCTTATAAGCTGCTGGCTACGTCCCACTGCTGGGCTTGAGGCTCTCTCACAATACGAAACAAAATATCTTAATTATTCTAATAATTATTTACGTGCAAATATTATACAGGATTATGTAACATTAAATATTTATTACGACGGAATTTGACACGCATGTGTCAGTATAATGAAATCATAAATCAGTAAAATAAGAATCTAATATATACCTACAATAAAACAATTATTTTAGGATTGATTTATCGACATAGTGTAAGAAAGTACAGGTCTATAATAATACTTAGTAGTCGCGGCGGAATCTGAAAAGCGGAAGGCGTCCATTGTATGAAAATTATATCAACTTACAGAATCAGCTATTTACCCAATTATAAAATTACCAATTAAATTACAAAACTATAATCAAGTCGGCTAATAATTAATATATACCCGAATTAGCCGTGTATGTGAGGCTGGAAGTACTACTTGATAACATTTTAAGAGTGGTAGGACCACACTGTCGACAGTTATCTGTCTACAGCCGCGGGCCGGTCCGTCCGGGGCAGTACCACACTCTCGCAGAAAATCGACGTCTGAGTAGTAGCAATTTGTTACTGCGCTTCGTTCGGTGAGCGAGAGATCCGGAAGCCCAACTTTCTGAGGGTGTTTGCGTGTGGAGGGTTTTGGTGGTGCCCTTGGTATCACCGAGCCTCAATGCACGCATTCACACGCCCTTCACTTTCTTCGTGGTAGGCAGCGGCATTGTAAAGGTCCATGAGCGGCAGCAACACTTACCATCTGGTGTACTGTTTGCTCGTTTGCCACCGTTTGCAATAAAAAAAATAAAAAAAAAACATTACATTTCGTAACACAAAATACCCCATCGATGGGGCATGAACTGTGAACGTGTTAATGCTAGTTTGTAATAAACACAAATAACTGTGAAATATAAAAATAGAAACAGCATTCCCCATAGCGTAATACGTGTAACAATGCTTCATACATTCGAATCAGATGTGATCAAAATATTAAAGAAAAACTTTTCTGGCACGCAACGTGACTTGCGACGCAGTAAGAATTCAATTTCAAGTGTTACTGAAAATTTCTCCGTAAATAGTGGACGGAAAGTCCAAATTTGAGTTTCCGATTACAGTTTTAGAGAAGGAAAATGTTGAAACGATATCAAAGGTTGTGAAATTGAAGACAAGCGTACCAGAGTATGTCCTTTGAGAAGTTTTGACAAGAGCTTATGTAATTATAGAACTTGATTTAATTACATTTATTGAAGTGGCAATGCTAGAGCCAAAGTGTATATACTCAAACGAAATTTATTTTAGCAGAACAGTAATGAAAAAGTGGCGAGAGACCAGTGAACAGACCGATATATTGTCTCACAGAAGTCTTGGATAGTAGTGCCATGGGACTCACAACTAACATATAAATTATAAATATTAACGTATTAGTTGTTGCATGTTAAATTTGTCGTATTTTGACGGAGTAACAATACAATTCATCACTCAGTTTCTGATTGTGGATGTATTAAAAAGGACCGAGGGTATATGATATGCTATTAATATTTATGCAAGTGAAAGGAAACATGAACTAAAATCCTATACTATTCCTCTAACTAGCCTTTCACAGCCATTGGCATCGAGTCTAGCAGTGCAAAGCATATATGCTGAGATGAATGAGATGATTCATCATCATCATCACAGCTCATATAAATCCCATTGTTGAGCTCGAACCTCCTCCACAATCGAAGAGAAATTACTATACCAGGCTTGTCAAACAGATTGTTACAAGGTTTTATTTCGACCTTTTCTTCTCTTGTATAAATGTTGTATATATATTATACTTCCTTAGTCGTCTTTTACGACACCGAGCAAGATGAAGAGGTGAATTGTATTCTTACTCCATCATCACACGGTAATGATGATTATGATGATAATATTTAGTGAAAGATAGTGTAAGAAAACCTGTCTGATAATCTTAATATATATAAATTACGTGTCACGATGTTTGTCCGCGATGGACTCCTAAACTACCTAACCGATTTTAGTCATATTTGCACACCGTGTGCAGTTTGATCCAACTTGAAACATAGGATAGCTTACATCTCAATTTAAATTCGTAATATTATTTTATTGCAAAATATGTGTCTATTATTTGACATTCACAATTATCTGTTAATTCCAAACGATAGATGGCGCTGTTATATCAAACCTACAAACGTGTCATATACGATTTTACTTGCTTTTTTACATAGATGCCATTTGTAAAAAAATATGACGACCTCTATGACAGATGTATACAATTCCACTTAAATAGTTTAATAAAATGTAATATAACAAAAACATTAGCTACAGCAACGCGTGGCCGGGTCTGCTAGTAATTATATAAAACATGTTATTGAAAACATTCTTGTAAAGGGGACGTTAAATCATTCGGTCTAGCTGACTTGAATATCAACTATGATCTTTAAGTTATTGCAAATTACTATATTCAAATGTTTGAGATGACAGATATCTGACTCAAGAATTGTTATTCCTATCGCTTATAAGATCAGGTCTCCCACCTGATCTTTTAACCGAAAGGCACAGCCCCGATAAAAAATGAGATTCTGAGAAAAACGCCGACCCCGATGGCCTTGAGAATAATAGGAAGATTGTGGGAGTATAGATTGAACGTAATAAATAAGGGTAAGATGTCTTTGATGTTATCATGAAATATTTATTACAAACAATGCCATGCTCATGCGAGCTAACATAAAAATACATAAATTGGTTAAAATTAGATAGTTTAGTAACAGATGTTAAAAGTTACATTTAATTATAATTAGGTACACTGCGTAACTATTGGTTGATTAATAGTTTAATACGGAAATCGTTGCCTACTTTGGTAAAAATACCACGAAGGATTCCTTCTTTTAAAATTTTTGCATTTGTACTTTTATTTGGCGTGTTAGAGAAAAATGAGAGTAAATTTTTATGATGCGCGTGCATCTCCACTCCGTCCGGCGACAGAGGGGCGAAGGCACGCACACCCATAACCCACCCGTGACACGTTGCCTTCGTCGTTGGACCGACCACCGGAGCAAGGTGATTCGTCGTCAGTGGTCGGCCCGACGGAATACCCCTTGAGGAGTACCCTCCCATCGACCGACGTCGCCCCCTCGGGGAGGACGTCGGTCTTTCCTCGCGCGGTCGCCCTCTCGGCGGGTGACGGACTAATTCTGCGGTGCAGTTACCCGCGGCCTCGGCTAGGGCGGCATCAGGCACAGCAACGAAAAACCGACCTGAAGTTAGGTAGTCAACATTTTTTACGATACAATGCGTAATATTTTTATTTTGTATGTGACTTAGTTGTTGGCCTCAGATGGCTGTGACAACTACCCGGACTGTTAGGTGAGCGCTGAGGGCTCTCAACCCGTAACAAAATTTTCAATGTATTAAATACCTTTTTTTTTCAATTTTTACTGCCGTTTTTTCTACAAACGTAGTATAACGCGAAGAATAAAATTTTTAGAAACATTTATATCTTGTTACGCCAAAGAAGTACTTTTACGTGCGTAGGTATATAAGTACGTACACACACACATACACACATATATATACATACGTTTCAAAATACAAATTTAAAAAAAAACGTAAGTAAGACGTAATTTCCCTTTGAAGATACGCCATAAACAAACATTTTCGATTTCTTTTCGATTTAAATGAAGCTTGTTTCAAGTTAATACGAAATTGTTTAAATGGAATTAAATTTTACTCTAGATTTTCCTTTAATTAATAGATATATATCTAAAGATAGGGAAAATCTGCTGTCCGTTTTTAGGGTTCCGTACTCCGTACTAGGACTTCGCTTTCTGTCCTTCCGTCTGTCTGTCACCAGGCTGTATCTCAAGAACCGCGATAGCGAGAGTTGAAATTTTTACAAATTACGTACCTATTTCTGTTGCCGCTATAACAACAAATACTAAAAATAAAATAAATATTTAAGGGGGCCTCCCATAAAATAAACGCGATCTTTTTTGCCCTTTTTATAGATAATGGTACGGAACCTTTCATTCCAGACTCCGACTCACATTTATTTTGTTATTATCAATTTTATAATATTTTTAAAGCATTCATCTTATCTCAGCCCATATATGTTTCTATCTTGGGCTCAAACCCTCTCTACTGTGAGAGGGACATTGAGTTAATATACCACGCTGGTCAAACGGGTTGCGTTAGGGTTTTGTATCGAGTTTTTCTTCTCTTGCATAGATGGTACATACATAATTTCATACTATATATATATTCCTTAGTCAGCTTTTATGATTCCCATGGGTAAGAGAGGGCGGGGAATTCTATTCCTACTCCGTCACTACATGGAAAAAACTATAAATAATGTAGCTGACCCGACAGACGTTGTTCTGTTCAAATAAAATAAAAATAATTCTCCTTGAAATCGACAGGAGCGCCACCTACCTGGTCCAATTGTGAGTCTAAACCATTCCCGAATCCCTGTACGGCGTAGTATGGTCTTATGGACTAACGCCGTGTTTGACAGAAGAACCTAAGGTTATAGTTTGATGTACCTAAAGACTTTAAGTTCCTAGCCTATCTGATGGGATACCTGCACCGCGCTACCTAAGGTGACAGGTAGATGTGAGATGGATGTTGGGTTGAGGATTGGTAATTCTCACTGCCAGTCAAGCAGGCTCACAAGACTGATCAGAACTGACGGCTAAGGGTGTCTTGGCCACAATGAGATGGAGGTTTGGGTGGAGGATTGGTAATTCTCACTGCCAGTCAAGCAGGCTCACAAGACTGATCAGAACTGACGGCTAAGGGTGTCTTGGCCGCAGTGAGAGGGATGTAAATGAGAGATGAATAAATTCAAATCTGATTTATTTTACAAAATGTACACCTTATATACTACTTATTGCTAATACACACATATACCATTTTGTGTTAGTGTGTCGTAAGTGTGAAGTGCAACGCAGCATCTTTTATTCATGTCAGTGCGAATTTTGCACATTTCTATGTTGACATGTTCTACTTGTATGTTGACATGCTCTACTTATGAATTTGCTGCGTTGCATGTTCAATGTGCATTGAACATTCTGGGGTCTCTCAGGAACACGACTGCAAGTCGTATAATTCGATAACCTCATATGGTCCAATGTGTCCTTCCGTCGCTTGTGGTGTTTGGACTGTAGTCTGGGGACGAGGTTTCCCATACCGTGGCCCTATGTCTGTGGCTTGTGTTGTAGTTGTTTCCTTGTTTTGTCTTCTCGTAAGTCTATCTCGACATTGTTTGAGTGGTCTGAAATAAATTAAAAGACAAGCTAATACTATTAAAGAAAGAGATGTCACGGTGCTAGCCACATAGGAATGAGACTCTATTCGCCTCCATATTGTGTTATCTAGTCTTGTTTTTAGCTTTGCTTCTGAAGCGGCTAAGTGGTCAAATATACTGGTGGAGCTATCTAATACTTCCTCCTTCGGTATGTCTGGTATCTCTGATTGGACTACTTGTGTGTCTAGAGTAAAATTACTCCTTTTAAAATATGATGCTTGCACAGTTGTTGTTGTTATTCGTTTAGCTGCAAGAATGTTGTTCAACGTCTTTACTACACAGCTTTCTGAAATGTGTAGTACTCCTATATCCTCTAGGTTAATCTCTTGTCTTTGTCCATTACATATTATCGAAGCTGATTGTGTTTTTGTAGTGATAAACATCCAAGTATTCTGCATGTAAAGTTGTTTCCATAGAATTGTAGATTGAATGTTGTATCTTCTTGATGTGCATTGTGATTTAGTTATTATTGTTGCTGAATAGCTGGTCAACAATGCAATTCTCGTTCAATTGCATGTTCTTAACAGCCACGGGATAGCAAACAAACTCCGATTTTTTGTGTAAACAATCTTTGAACTCGTCTTTACTTAACTCAAAGTATCGTTCATTGTTATAGTCGAAGCCTATGAATGCTCTTGGGATTGACAAGCATTCAAAAGAACTCCCGGTCAACTTTTGAGGAATCGCCGTTATGTGTATTAGCGTATATTTTCTTATGTCATGAATAGGATAGTACGCAAATACGTTTATATGTGTTGCATTTATTTCCATGTTAGTCTGTATTAATTAATCCTGAATTATCCTTAAGTTTCCAGGTAACTTTTGATTGGTTGTTTGTATTATGTCATCAGCGTATTTAGGACTCAAAATCGTGTATATTGATGCGTTATTTAGGTATATCTCAAGTAACCCGTTGTAATAGTGAATAATCTCTGTTATGTAATTGCTCGCTAATTGATACGTTTGTATTACTTGTATTTTCACATTGTTAGCGTCTACCATTTTATACCATACGTCGTTATCGTACATGAATGCTATAGCTTCATTTAACTTTTTTTCAAAATTCTCTAACTTTTTCTTAATCCGCTCCTCGGTTTGGTTTACAGCGGATACTGTAGATATCATTATGTTTGTTTGATGATTGGCGGCGTTTATAAGTTCTTGTTGATTGCTACTCAATGAGTCAATACTTCTGTATACTTCATCGTTGACTCCGAACACGTATGTGAACATTTGTCCTAATAATCCACGTTTCCTTCTAGAAATCTTTATCCCAGTAAGGTAATCCTTTATCTTCTCAAATCGTGCTTTCTCTGTTTCTTCTAATTCCGTGCAGGATAATGGTTCGTGCTTTTTGCGCTTGTTGATAAATCTGTAGCAATACGCTAATGTTCTTATCATTTTATTGTAGTTAGAAAATCGACTCCAGATGTCATACTTTTCATTCGTAGTATTAATTGTTGTTGATAAACAGTACTTGGCTTCTTCATTTGGCTGTGGTGCTGTTGTTGTAATAGGTATATCACTCGTCTGTAATCATGGTGGGCCGTTCCACCATAAGGAAAAGTTTATTAATTTTTCTGGCTCCAATCCTCTTGATATAATGTCCGCTGGGTTTTCAGACGATATGACATGATTCCATTGAGCGTTAGGTATTATGCTGTTAATTTCTGACACTCTGTTGGCCACGAACGTATGCCATCGCCCAGGATCTCCTTTTATCCATCCCAACGTGATCATAGAATCCGTCCAGCATGAAATCATGGTATTGTTATCACCGTTTAGAGCATTTTTTATTTTTTCTATTAAATTAGCCAATAATACTGCGGCGCATAGCTCAAGACGCGGTAATGTTGTTTTTTGTTTTTTCGGTGCAACTTTTGACTTAGCTTAAAGCAATGTTATGTAGTAACTGTTATTCACCATTACTCTGCTATAGACGACAGCCCCGTATGCTTTCTCTGAGGCGTCGCAGAATCCATACAGCTCAAACTTTGTCCTGTCTATCGTGTGACACTATCGTGGTACTTGTATACTTTCTATGCTTTTTAACTGTTTTTGTATTTCTGTCCATTTATTTCGTATTATGTCATTTACTGGTTGATCCCATTCCATCCCAGACGTCCACAGTTGTTGTACTAGTAATTTTAGTGTTGTGATGATGGGGGCCAACCAGCCCAAGGGATCAAATATTTTCGCCACCTCTGACATAATGAACCGTTTGGTGGGTTTTGTGTTTTCTGTTATAGTTATTTGAAAACAGAATTTATCTTCGCCTGGAGACCATGTAATTCCCAACTTTCTTGTTTCGTCTAAGGGAAGTTTCAGCATCCGACTTTCTTCGTTATCGCATGTTAAATTGTTCAACAATTCCGAACTATTTGAAGACCATTTTCGTAGTTGGAAACCACCTTTGTTTAACATTACTATTAATTGTTCTTGTAACTCCTTGACGGAGCTTTCCTGGGATTCTCCTGACAAAATATCGTCAACATAGAAATCCTGTAACGTTACTCTACTGGCGATAGGGTAATAGTCTTGTTCGTCTAATGCTAGTTGTTGTAATGTTCTCACGGCCAGATAAGGCGCGCTTGTTGTGCCATAAGTGACCGTTGTTAGTTCGTATTCACTAATGGCCTTTTTTGGAGTAAATCTCCATAAAATTCTTTGATATTTATAGTCTTCTTGGTCTATTTTTATGAACCGCTACATTTTCATAATGTCGGCCATGAAAGCAATCTTATGCGTTCTCCAGCGTAATAATATGTTTGTTAAGTCTTGTTGAAGTCGTGGTCCTTTATGTAAATTTTCATTAAGGCTTATTTTACTACTTGTTTTACTAGTAGCGTCAAATACCACTCGTAGTTTTGTTGTAAGAGAGTCTTCTTTTATTACCGCTTGGTGGGAAATATAATACTCTCCTGTGTAATATTCTGGTTTAGGTACTTTTCTCATATGACCCATATTTAGGTACTCGTACATAAATTCCTTGTATTGTTGGCGTAAATTTTCATTTTTTTCGAACTGACGTTCTAGTTGTAATAGTCGAGCCACGGCTTTTTTCCTTGACTCGCCATATTTTATGTTCGCGTCCTTAAACGGCAGTCGTACCGTATAAGTGCCGTCGAAACTTCGTATTGTAGTATTTGTATAGTAATTTTCACACAACTCATCATCTTTGGTGAGTGCATAGTGTCGTGGAATTTCTTCTAATTCCCAAAATTTTGTTAATTGTTGTATTTCGTCGGTGCGAGTCATCATGCTTAATACTTTGATGCCACCGTTTGTGTCTTGCGGATATAACCCGGATAAAATCCAACCCAATTCTGTTTCTTGAGCGATTATACCGCCTTGTAGTCGTTTAAAACCTTGTAATAGTATTTTACTGTATTCTTGGGCACCTAAAATTATGTCTATAGGTCCCTTTTTGTTGTACGTTGGGTCTGCCAATAGAACATTGTCCAACTCTTGTAATTGTTGTAAGTTACTTCTTGGTAACGAGTTTGTAAGCTTTTGTAGTACTACAAGCGTTACAGGTAGTCTGTACTCACTAGAGTACCTTGGTTGTAGGTTTATGTTAATTGTATATTTCGATGTCTTAGGTTCGTTGTCTCCAATGCCTTTTATTTCGGCTCGGACCTTTTGTCTTGGATACGACAGCAGATGTGCTACTTCTTCTGTGCAAAATGACGCTTCTGAACCTTAGTCACACAATACTCTTAATAATTGTGTTGTTCCATCATACGACGTGGTTTGTAATAGCGCTGTGGCTAATAAGACCGTATTTTTTTCCTCTAAATTGGTAGCTGATAAGTTCGATAGCGTTGTGTTTTGTTTTTTATCACTCACAGTTGGCTTAGGAGTGAACTTTTTCGTATACACAGAAGACTCTGGTTGTCTTTTAATTGAATCGAATGTTCGGTGTAATAGTGTGTTATGACCTTTATGTTGACATATTTCACATTTTGTATAAAACTCGCTCATGCATTGTATTTGTTTATCATGATTTAAGCAGCGTTTGCACATTTCTTTGTCTGAGACTTCCTTATATCGTTGTGTTACGTTCAAGATTTTAAAACTAGGGCATTTATTTATATTATGTTCTGTGCTTTTGCAGTACCAGCAATGTTTACTTTTTGATGATTCTGCTATTGATACGTGCGTTCCCCGTTGTTTATTTATTGTATGATTCACCGAGTTATTACTCAGGTGATTATACGTAATTTTTTGCTGATCGTAGGACTTTAAACTTTTAAATCTTTTTTCTAAAAACTGTAACATTTCTTCAAACGATTCCAATTTGTTTGGGTGTTGTAACTGATCCTCGTATTTTGAGTCAGTTTGTTGGTCGTATTTCCTGGCCAAAAGTCTAGCCAAAATAGGGTCCCATGTTGAAATGTCAATCCCTTGATGTTTTAAAGATTCCAAACATTCTTTTATGGTGTCGTGCATGTCTCTTAAACCTGCTGCATTCGCAACATTTAGCTTGGGTAAATCTAATAGTTTATCGATGAATTTAATTGATATCATTCGTTCGTCTTCATAACGTTGCGTAAGCAATTTCCACGCGGTTTCATAGTTCGATTCACTTATCGTTAGATGACGTACAATTTTTGCTGCGTCACCTTTTACATTTGTCTTTAAATATTGCATCTTTTCTACTAATGAAATATTTTTATTTTCATGAATAATTTTTTTGAATAAATCATGAAAAGTATACCATGAGTCATAACTCCCAGTAAAAGTTGGAATAGAGATACGGGGTAGTTTTCCTGACGACTGTGTTAAGGTCATTTTTTCGCTGGAACTGTCATGGATTTTTTCTTCCAGCATCTCCATTGTAGTATCGAACTCAGTTTGGGTGTTTTCAAAATATTTATTTTTGAAGTAAAGGTGTCCCGATGTATCCTCCTCCAATAATAATTCAATGTGTGTTTCTTCAATATCCTGCCATCGTTTTTGTAAATTGTTTATTGTAGTTTGTAAATGCCATATAGGTTTGTTTTCAGTGACTGATTCTTTCGCCTGAATTAGCCTTTTTGACATCTGGGATATCCGGAACATTTGTATAAACGTCTTGGGATTCCCTCTCCCTTCTTCTTCGTTTGTGTTTTGTTCTTCAGGTTCATATATCGCCTGAACAAGTTGAAGTCTTTCTTCATATTTTTGTAGGTGGGCTAAGCCCTCGTTGTATTGTTTCTGGATATTTCCAAAATAATTTGTGGTGATATATTTGTGAGATGATAACATCTCTTGTTTCTCCAGTTTCGAGTGATTCTCTTGCACCCGTTGGAAAATAGTAGTTAGTGTTTGTCTTTTTTCGTCAATGTATTTTTGTGTTCTTCGGCTCACGGAGTCCTTTTTAATGTTTGTAATTATCCTCTTGATCTCGTTATAATCCTCCTCCTGGCTCCTGATTGCTGTGTTTATTTCTTGTATGTCCATAGTGCTTCTTTTGTCTTCTTCCCTAATAGCCCTACCCTAACTTCCCTACTACTAATGTTTTAAGTCAATACTTATCGTACCTGCGCTCTCGCTATAACACGTCCCTGAAGGTGCGACTTCTCAATCAACTGGTGAGTCCCGCTTGTGGGAGGCCAGTGACTGAACCGCAACGAGAGGCTTTCTGACAGAGTACGTAAGTAAAAGTCCTTCAGTCAATTCCGAAACTGATGCTTTGTTGAGTACACCAGCCCGTTCTTAACTAATTTGTATGTCTGTTAGGTCAAACCTACGGGGGGGTTAGAGGGAGGAAAAAAACTTTACTTTTTACTCGAAGGACCAAATGGTCTCGAAGGATCAAATGTACGGCGTCGTATGGGCTTATGGACTAACGCCGTGTTTGACAGAAGAACCTAAGGTATATAAGGTAAGGTATAGTTTGATGTACCTAAAGCCCTTAAGTTCCTAGCCTATCTGATGGGATACCTGCACCGCGCTACCTAAGGTGACAGGTAGATGTGAGATGGATGTTGGGTTGAGGATTGGTAATTCTCACTGCCAGTCAAGCAGGCTCACAAGACTGATCAGAACTGACGGCTAAGGTGTCTTGGCCACAATGAGATGGAGGTTTGGGTGGAGGATTGGTAATTCTCACTGCCAGTCAAGCAGGCTCACAAGACTGATCAGAACTGACGGCTAAGGGTGTCTTGGCCGCAGTGAGAGGGATGTAAATGAGAGATGAATAAATTCAAATCTGATTTATTTTACAAAATGTACACCTTATATACTACTTATTGCTAATACACACATATACCATTTTGTGTTAGTGTGTCGTAAGTGTGAAGTGTAACGCAGCGTCTTTTAATCATGTCAGTGCGAATTTTGCACATTTGTATGTTGACATGTTCTACTTGTATGTTGACATGCTCTACTTATGAATTTGCTGCATTGCATGTTCAATGTGCATTGAACAATCCCCTTAAACACACACAGAAAATTTCATCAACATCGGTCTAACCGTTTAGGAGGAGTTCAGTGACAGACACACGTACGCAAAAAATATATATAAAGATTTTATATCTTATCTTATATCTTTAAACGATCAATTCTTGTATATATATATATATATTTTCAGGATCTCGGAAACGGCTTCAACGATTTTGATGAAACTTGGCATACTAGAGGTTTCGGGGCCAAAAAATCGATCCAGCTATGTTTTATTCACAGAAAATGTTGTTTTGTCAGTGTTTTAGCTAATCAATACAATGACATAAAATGTCAATAGAATATGGATTCAAATTTCGCCGTCAACGTCAAGAGTGGTGATAGCTCAGTTGGGAAGTTGTCCAGTTTTTTTGTTTTGTTTTGGCATTCAAACAGCGTGGGATCGAATCTCGATGAATTATTATCTTCGACGAATTATTATTATTCTCTTTTTGTAATTTTTGATTTTTTTTCATTATTTAATTTTTATTTTTTATTAATATATATCTAAATAAATACGACAAAAATACAACAAAAATATACCGGCTCGGTCAACCAGATATTATATATTAGATGTCATAAATTTGCAAGCAAGTGTATCATAATTTTTGTCTTCGATTATCGGTCATCTATAATGACAGCTGTGTAACATACTGAGGCATTGTGCAACTGCTTTTAGCTTTTAAAATGAATTATCACCATCATTCATCATCATTTCAGCACACTATACGCCCCACTGTTGGGCTCGACCCTCCTCCACAATAGGAGGTAAGTTGACTTACTCAATGACCATACCGTGCTGGTCAGATGTGTTGGTGTAGAGTTCTTATCTCAAGTTTTCCTTCTCTTTCATAGATGTTATATGCATGATTAACCCTCTTAATCGTCTTTTACGATACCCACGGGTAAAAAGGCGGTGGTGCCCTTGGAGGGGTTTACCAACGCTTTTCTAGTGTTATATGCTTATATTTGCCCGTGGGTGTCATTGATGACAACTAAGAGATATAATATGAAGATCAATGTTTATGCAAGAGAAGGAAACTCTGAAATAAAACCCTTTACGAACACGTCTGTCCACTGTAATATAGTCGGTCAATTAAATTACCATTTTGGCAAAGATTCAAGTCTAGTAATGAGACGTATAGGAACTGAAATTATTATGATAACTAAGAATATATGCATAATAAATTTTCCGTGTGGTGACGGAGTAAGAATACAATTCACCACTCCCTATTGTTACGATCTTTAAAATGTTGGACATAATTGTATCATCATGATATTAATAGTAGGGTACTTTTGTATTTTTATATTTTTCAAGAATACCGCCAATTCGAATATTTTTCAGGTAAACGCGGTTAGAGCTCAGTCGATCGGTGACAGCAGCGGTGAAATAGTCTAGCTAAGCTAAGATTGTACGCCGCGTATTGGAATGTCGTGTTAGACATTTAATTATTGTTCGTTTAGTGTAATCTTATATCTTTAAACGAGCAATTCTTGTATATATATATATATATATATATATATATATATATATATCATCATCATCATCTTGCTCTTATCCCAATTACTTGGGGTCGACGCAATATGTCATCTGTTTTGACATATTGCAAAACGTTTCGGCAATGACTTTTATGACTGGCCGCCTGCCTGACGTCAACCCTCCTTGGGAATGTAATCGTTGACCCAAATGGTACCAAATGGAGTTGGTCCGGGTCAATCTAGGGCTCTTAGTCGTCTTTTACGACACCCACGAGCAAAGCAAGAGTTGGTAGTATTCGAAGCCGCTACCACACAGCACTCGGGGTGTATTTATATATATATATATATATATTCAGGATCTCGTAAACGGCTCCAACGATTTTGTTGAAACTTGGCATATTAGAGGTTTCGGATCCAAAAAATCGATCTAGCTAGGTTTTATTTATAGAAAATGTTGTTTTGTCCGTGTTTTTAGCAAAACAATACAATGACATAAAATTTTAAAAGAATATGATTTCAAATTGCGTTGTTAACGTCATGAGTTACGATAGCTCAGTTGGGCAGTTGACCGGTACTAATTTTGGTTTTTCTGGCATTCAAACAGCGTCGGTTCGAATCTCGGTGTTATTATTATTCTCTTTTTGTAATTTTTTATATATCTTTCATTATTTACTTTTCATTTTTTATTAATATATATCTAAACAAATTCGACAAAAATATTTCGAGCGAAGCTCGGTCAACCAGATATTGGTGATTATATGTGATACTAGCAACCCGCCCTCGCTTCGCTTCGGTTATAGGTTATAGTCGTTTTACCCACGTAGTTCCCGTTCCCGTGGGAATACCGGGATAAAATATAGCCTAGTTTACGCCCTGATATTATAGCTTTCCATTGGTGAAAGAATTTTTGAAATCGGTCCAGCCGTTTTGAAGATTACCCGGAACAAACAGACAGACATACAGACAGACAGACAGACAAAAATTTTTTAATTGCTATTTTAGGCATAGGTGTCGTGCAAATAACCGTGTGAGCATGAAAAAAGCCTATTATTTTGACATTACAAACAGACACTCCAATTTTATTTATTGGTATAGACTAGTCCGCGAAAGTGTAATCAAGGTGAGTCTAACTCTATCTTACCCACGGGTGTCGTAAAAGACGACTAAGGTACACAATAAGCGTATAACATCTGTGCAAAAGAAGGAAAACTCGAAACAAAACCTTGTTCCAACACGTCTGACCAGCGTGGAATAGGTCAATTACCCTATGGAGGAGGTCGGAGCACAATAGTGGGACGTGTGTAGGCTGAAATGAAATTTAAAAACAACCTGGTGGTGACTGAGTAAGAATACAATTCACTACCCCCTCTCTTACCCATGGATTTCGTAAAATACGACTAAGGGATATAATATGCAGATAATATCTTTGTAAGAGAAGGAAAACCCTACATAAAACCCTACGCTAATACGTCTGACCAGCGCGATATAGTAGGTAAATTCTCCTCCCATTGTAGAGGAGGCAGGAGCCTAACAATGGGGCTTGTGTGGGCTGAGGTGAGATGATGACGTTAAAATATATTTTGTTTAAATACTGATAAGAAAAATTACCTAAGCATATTCTCAACTTGTTACCCATAATAAATAATAGTTCAAAAAAACTAAAAAAATACGCTTTTAGGGAAAATCCAACTTAAAATAGAAAATTATTTTTTAAAAATTTGAATTAAGAATAGTGTATATAAGAAAAAAATATTTTTATTGTAAAAAAAGCGTGGGGTGCATGTTGTCAATAGTTATAAATATTTTATTGACACATATGAGTAGAAGGATTATCATTTTGATAATATCTTAAAAAACACCAAAATTTTTTTTGAACTTTTATTTATTTTTCATTTTTTAGTTGAATTTTCGCTAATCGCGAGTATGTAGAGCAACCGTACGACTGGCCATGACGTACGGAGCTGAATGCTGGCCACTCAAAAAGCAGCACGAAAATCAGTTATACTGCGCAGAGATGAGGATGCTCAGGTGGGTAGGTGGTGTAACTAGACTGCATCATGTCAGAAACACATACATAAGAGGCACCTTCAAAGTAAGACCTATTTCAGATAAACTAAAGGACAGCCCTCTGCAGTGTTACGGACACGTTATGAGGCGACCAGCCGACCATATGACCAGAAAGTGTTAGATATTGAAACTAAACCCTGAGGACGAGGAAGACCCTGAATCACATGGATGTCCGTGGTAAAGAAGGACCTTAAAGAAGCTCAAATCAACAAAGAGACGACCCAGGACCGAGCGACCTGGCGGATCACGATACGGAGGGCCGGCCAGGCAAAGAAGAAGAGTTGAATTTTCGCTAATCCTGATTATCCTAGTAAGGATAACGGGTCAAACTGTTTAAAATATTGAATTGTCATTGGTCCTTAATAAGTATGCCAAATTTCGAGTTAATTCGACGTTTTGAAGGGGGTCAAAATCATGTTCAAAGATTCCATTACATACTAACATACATATGTCTAAAGCTAATAAAAGCGTATTAAAAAATAGCTAAAGGACTTCGAGCGCTTTAAGACAATATATATATATATATATATATATATATATATATATATATATATATATATATATATACTTATACCTTCCGTGTGGTGACGGAGTAAGAATATAATTGACCACTCACTATCTTGCCCATGGATGTCGTAAATGATGACTATGGGACATAATATCTGTGTAAGAGAAGCCAAACACGAAATGAAACCCTATACCAACATGTCTGAGCAGCATGGTATAGTAGGTCAAATTCACTACCATTGTAGAGGAGGCCCGAGCCCAACAGTGGGACTTATGTGGGCTGCGATGATGATGGTGAAAAATGGTACGAAAGGTATGACGCAAGTACTAAGTGGGGACGCATTGTTACCACTGAGAGGTCAAATTACTCTTAATTTGTTTCGCGTGGAAACAATTTAAGAATATACATCTGACCATTAAGTTTAATTTCAATACAGACTGTACTAAAAACTAGTTTGTATTTAGCTAAATAAGTAAATACTAAGATTAATTTACATTTTGTATTTTACAAATACGGCAAACGCATTCCTTTAACAGCGGGGACTGGAATTTAACAAAGAACAATTTAAGAATAAAGTTTCGTATATGTAGCAAATGTTATTCAAATAACGTTACTGTTAAAAGAATCTAATAATATTTTCACAAACACCCTTTTGTGTTTTACTCTGAATGTATTTGGCAAACATTTTCCCAAACGGTTTCTCTGTAACGGTAATATCATTTGAAACGCGTCTGCTTACCTAAACCCTTTTATTTGTTTGAACACTATCTATTGCTGGCGTGGCTTTAATCTTCCGAATCACGAATTCACTTTGATATCTACCTTAGTTATACAAAATCCCGTATATAGGACAATTGCTTCAATATAGGATAATAAATCCTTAACTGCGGATATAAAACAGTCTTATCATAAATTGCTATTGCATTTTTTTAGTAACGATTTAGTAATAACTCCTTTGGTTATTAGTACTTGAGGTTTTTTACACGCATACATATACATACATAGGTATATTTACATATTAATTCGTGAAGCAAATAAAAAATCAGTTGTCTGTAAATTCAGTTTATTGACGATAGTTGAACGTGACAACGTCATAAGAAAATACTGATGGAATGGTTTCATTTTTCAAAATAAAATTTTGTATAGCAGCTGTCCACGCGGACGCATCGCTCACTCAAGTAGGAGAGGACAGATGTCGAACGCTGCCGAACGCGGAGGCTGATTGTGCCTCTTTGTCGCTCGTTCTGCGCTCTCGCTTGCACTTCAAGTCTTAAATGGAACGCCTCAGAGCGAGGTAACGCCGCATGAGTCATGTTCTTTTGTGCGTGCAGCCGGCTCCATCGAATTATAAGACGTTGTCACGTCAAAAACTTTATATATCTTTTTACGAAAATTACGTGGATCGACAAGTGTAAAATTTGGCATAGTTGAAGAAATATAGAAATATATTGAAGAGAAGTGAACAAAACTAAAATATGATATAATATAATGAATTAGAAATACATTAATTTAATAAATAAAAACATGACGTATACTTTTATGTAATCGATACACACATATTATGTGTATACAATTTTGTTTATGAAAGGCTTCAAATGAATTGTCAAACAATAATAATTATGATGACCATGTCTAATAGATATTTTTACATATAAATTAGTTATCAGTGAAATACAGCTGGCTTAATATACCAATAAATAAAATTGGAGTGTCTGTTTGTAATGTCAAAATAATAGACTTTTTTCATGCTCACACGGTTATTTGCACGACACCTATGCCTAAAATAGTAATTAAAAAGTTTTTGTCTGTCTGTCTGTCTGTCTGTTTGTTCCGGGTAATCTTCAAAACAGCTGGACCGATTTCAAAAATTCTTTCACCAATGGAAAGCTATAATATCAGGGCGTAAACTAGGCTATATTTTATCCCGGTATTCCCACGGGAACGGGAACTACGCGGGTAAAACCACTATAACCTATAACCGAAGCGAAGCGAGGGCGGATTGCTAGTTACAAATAAAATTATACAGCAGATTAATAAATTTAAATCAAATATGATTGAATTTTGACCGATGACCATTAGTATTTATTAAAACAACCATGTTTTTTTTTGGGAGTGGGTTACGGTCGGCGCCGTCCTCGCACCACTCTGTCCGTGGCGACAGAGCGGCGTAAGCACGGACACCCGTAACCCACCCGTGATACGTCGCCTTCGTCGTTGCGCTGACCACCGGAGCAGGGTGACTTGATGTCAGTGGTCGGCCCGACGGAATACCCCCTTGAGGGGTAATTAAAACAACCATAGAGGAGACTCGAGCTTAGCAGTGAGACATAATGTGATAAGCTAATGGGTGTTTAGTTGTTACTAAGCGTGATTATTGCTTTAATCACTATGCGATCTTAAAACACTGACCCAAAAAGAGGGGTGTTATGAGTTTGACGTCGATGGCTGACTGTCTCTTCGTGGGTGTCTATCTGTAGCATTGTAGTTCTCAAACAGATGGACCGATTTCGATGTTTTTTTTTTTCATTTGAAAGCTAGTTTCCTTGCGGTGGTTCTTAGCTATGTTTAGTTAATATCGGTTCAGCAGTGTAAGAGTATAAGCTCTTTTCCAAAATGATGTATTGGTATATGATTACTCGATTAAGTGATTTACGCGTTCCAATATAATCGTTAAATGACAATTTTATTAAAAATTCCTGTTGAAGAGAACTTAATAATCTTTTTATTATTTTAATTAATGTGGGTGTTATACAAAATTTTCAATTTTACTTATGTAAAAGAATTCTATGTTATCTAACTGATAGTTAAAGTGTCGAAGTAATTTAATAGGTATGTTATATAGATGTTTGTGTTATATCAACCAGGTCAGTATATCGATTCCCCCAAGGCTTCGACAGCAATGAAGAACATTCATTCTCAAGCGTAAAGTAAATATCAGATACTTGGTAGTTGATACAGTTGGAAAGCGAGATGCTCCGTAATATTAAGTTATACATATAAGTAGCTGTAAAGTACAGTATTATTAGGGAGTTTATAGATTACTGTTACAAAGCTTAAGTTTGTCTCGTTGTTTGAATGTACTAATTTGCTGAATCAATCATCAAATTCACATTTCAAGAAATCTTAGCCAGTTATCTTTAAATATAAATTTCTTGTGTACGTGTGCACTGAACTCCTCCTAAACGGCTGGACTGATGTTGATGACATTTGTTGTGTATGTGTTCAAGGGGATTCGAGGATGGTTTAGATTCACAATTGGACCCGGTAGGTGGCGCTGCTGTCGATTTCAAGGAGAATTTCTGTTATTTTATTTGAACAGAACAACGTCTGTTGGGTCAGCTAGTATTATATAATTATTATGAAAGGTACATAGGTTCTAAAAGATAAATAAATAATAGTAGATTTCAATTATTGGCCAACCGCCAAAATATTGGTAATTTCGATGCTATTAATCCGTTACAAGTCGATCGCCGTTGTCGTAACGACTATTGACATAACAATCATCATCATCATTTAACCTTTCACCGCCACTCGAGAACTTTTCTTCCCCAGCGGTTTTTGGTACGTCTAGCAATATGGACTGCTCATTGCCATTTCATCGTGCTAATTCTCCGTGCTAGTTCTCCGTGCCATTTTTTATTCCTTTGGATTGCCGTATTTCAAGTTATATCTCTTAGATAAATACCAATCATAGCCCATAAGGCACGCTGAGCGACTTTGAGTTTGGTTATAAGGCCTACATTTAGGGACTACGTTAAATAACACACACTGGTAGTAGACCTGCGCTTTCATATACTGAGGTATGTTGGACGAGAATAGGCTCTTAAGTTTCAGGAAAGTTGCCGCAATAAAGAGTTAAATTTAAGAGGCGCGTCCCTAAAAAACGCGTGAATGGACACTTACGGTTTTAAAAATATTTAGGAACTCTCTGCATTAAATGACACGAAAAAAATACCTCAACTGCTTAACAAATGGGCCTATAAAGGCACCGTGTTATAATTCTAAAATAATTGTTAGTTGCTGAGAAAAAAAAATCCGAAACATTGATCAAAAACATCGAAATCGACCTTTGCCGTTTTAAATATCTAGGCTATTTCATTGTTATATTTGAAAATATTTTTGGGTGAATCGTATGACGAAAGTCGAAATAATAGATTCACCGTTATTTTTTTTTACTAATTCATAACAAAAAATAATTATTTAATCCTAAACATATTTTTTTAGCCGAAATCGTTCCCAGTTGTCCATACATTTTACTATGAAATAAAAGCGTCTCGTAATTAGATTTGTCATAAAACCTACGCTTAGAAAAATATCAAAAAAAATCTAACCGTTACCATTATTGTCTAATGGTACCATGGTCTAATTATTTTAGTATTTACCAGAAAACATTCGGATTCATAATGTTACTGTGATTTCTCCATAAAAAATAAATAGTAAATATAATACCCAGAAAGCGTACACACACACTGACCCCACCCTTTGCCACCGGCTATTCACTATGGCACTGTCTGCGGTACGTCTACGTCACGATGCGATATGCTAATACCTAAATCATTGCATTATTTTTGTGAGCGATGCGTCCGTGTGAGTAGAAAATGTCAATGTGTGCTCTATCAAAAGTTCCCACGCTCGAGGACGACAGCCTTAAATAGGCGTTTAGTTAGTAGTAGTTAGCTCTATCTTTCTTGCTCTCGTGTAAAGGATACGATTAGAAATTTCTATATCCTGGCGAATCTAATCAGGATATTCGGTTATTTTGATCAAATTATTGCATTATCATGGGTCTTTGACGAGTGTGCAAAGTTTAATTAAAATCTGTTCATTCAAAGTGGAACAAAATGACGTTCAAAGATTTCGTTACATATAAGTGTTCATACATTCAAGTGAAACTAATAAAAGCGTATTACAAATTAACAGGCTCACCAATAAACGAAAGCTTATTTATTTCGAATGTCTTTCATGAAGCAGGAAGATTGAATAATGTTCTACATAATTTTATTTACGCCTTTCTTTAGATTGAAGATATTGATGATGTTGTTATGATATTTTAAGAATGATTGATGAAAGAATAAATTACATATAAGGGTATGTACAACAAATATGTAAGTTATGATATGATCGATGACGGATACGAATATTTTGGTAATGTAAATTGTACCCATCATTCAGCCATTCATCCTCTACTGTTAGACATAGGTCCCACAAATGAGGGTATAACATTGTAATTAATCTTCACGCTTGGCAGATTGTTACATATTTTTTTTTTGGGTGGGCTATGGTTAACGCTGGGATCCATAACCCACCGTACTCTCTCCTTTGCCAATGGGCCGTTCACCAGTACCAAGTTCCTTGTTGTTCATGGCCAGCCCGGTAACATACCATATCCGGCACCCTCCCTTTCTAACGCCCCTCCCGGGACGTCGCTCACCCTTACGCGGTCAGCCTCTCTGCGGGTGATGGACTCTTCCCTGTTCCAGTCACCCGCGGCCTCGGCTTGGGCGGAAGTTATATTTGTAGAGAGAACGATGCTGCTTACACTTCTTCCCTTGCTATTATATGCATATTATATCCCATAGCTGGGCTTTACGACACTCACGGGCAGTATAGAGTGATGAATTGTATTTTTACTCCCTCACTATACGGAACAGGAGATAATAAGGGGTAGGTATGATATGCAGATAATATATATTCAATAAATGAAAGATTCATCAAATCTTGTATTAATCCAAATGCCAATGTAGTCAATTTCATCCTCAAAACGAAAGAGACCCGTATTCAACAGAGTCATGTATGGAGACAGTGTTGAGGAATATAAATAGAAATCTGCTTTGTTCAGCTACATAAGACTCTCCGCATGTAGATAATTATGCTACTCGTTTAAAGTTAGGCCAGATCTCAAGTAATTTAAAAGTTATATTACCTTATCATACAATAGGCGGAGAATAATTTCATAGCGAAAGTTTTGAATTTATTTTAACAAAGAACAAATTACTCTTCATTATTACCCTTTATAAAAGTAAAATATTGGTCGACCACAGAGTGTTTTAGATATAATGAAATCTAATTTACGATAACGTTAAAATATTTCTATTCACAGATAATTTTTGTTTCATTAAATTTTATCTAGACTTTATTATTACAATGTTTCAAATCTATAGCTTAATTAGGCAATTTTTCACAGCTTAATATTAGATTAAGTTATTTTTTTGAAACCGCTGTACAGTAAAAAATACGAAGAAAAATGAGCAGAGGGAATAAATTTATTCATCGTCAGCACTTAAGAGTGACGTCGCGAAGAAAATGGCGTTACAAGTCATTGAGCAAAATGTGGAATTAAAACTTAATGGGATGTGTTAAAATAAAAATGAGAAAAGCAAGATAAAAAAAAGAAAAGTTTCATTACAAGTAATTACGTTATTTTTGTTGATGGATAAATTGATTTATAAAAAGGTAGATAGGATAAAAAGCTTTAAATATGTAACGAATGATTACAAAACTAATGTCTGCATATTTTGTTAAATAATATTCTTTAATCCACACCCTGCACTAAGAAGAAGAAAAATAAAATAAAATAAAAAAATAATAAAAAATAAAAAAATAATAAAAAAACATTAATAATAATGACAAGCCCGCTGAGTTTCTTGCCGGATCTTCTCAGTAGCAGTCGCGTTCCGATCCGGTGGTAGTATATTTTTTTTGGAAATTGTAAACCTGACAATATGTAAGTGCCCTCTCAGGGTTTATGCATAATAAAAAATAAAATAAAATAAAATAAAAGAAATAATGTATTTGTTGCCGTGGTCTTGCATCATCGTAATTACAGCTCATGAACGTCCCACTGTTGGGCTTGAGCCGCTTCCACAGAAGCGAAATACTATCTACTATGCCACGCTGGTCAGACAGGTTGGGTTAGAGTTTTATGTCGAGTTTTCCTTCTCTTGCAATACAGTTTTCTGCATAGCATAACCCTTAGTGGTCTTTTACGATACCCACGGCTAAGAGATGGGGTGATGAATTGTATTCTTACTCTGTCACCACACAGATGCATTTAATATAAATCACTCTTTTTTCCTGGTAAACTATGGTCTGGACATACCCCGCGTAATTTATCCGGGTCGTGCAGCCTCATCACCTATCATATTCCCTCACCATCGCCATTTGGCCGATCACTGGTACCGATTCTTTAACATCCGTGACCGGCCCGGTAATGTGAATCACCCTGCACTAAGTAAATAATCTCTGTGTTGCCATGGACTGCACAAGTATATAATTGTGAATTGCTTAAACTAGTGTCTTGTGTGTCCCGTCCTACGTTGCATCGTCCGATTTGTGGTCTCTATTCGACCGTTGTTCCCAACAGTTTTCAGTTCGACGAGCGATGTGGCCTCCCCATTGCCATTTCAATGTACTAATTCTTTAGGCTATGTCGGTTACACCTTTTCTAAAAAAGTTGTCGGCGAGAGGCTATCAGAGAGTCCCTCCTGAGAAACTTATAATGGCGAATCAACCCCCTTTCGAAAGTCCAACAATAGACATTGAGGAGATAAAAATTGACAGTGACACTAGTCTAAATGAAAAAAAAAAACAAGTTTCTCTTAATTTGGAGGTCTAAGAACTGAATATAGGATAATGCGTTTACAATAGGCGATAATCGAGATCCTAAATGCGAGGGTTTAAATAAAGCTGGGTTCTTATCAGACCGTCGACCGTTTCGTAATGTCCCTGGAGAAAAATGCTTTCAGAATCTAAAATTATAATGTTTGACGCTAAAGAAAATGCAAGCATATTATATGGAATTATTTAAAACATTTTACCAGTATAAATAGTATAGAAGTACAAAATATATCGTCATCATTAAGCCTACCGCCATCCACTGCTGGACGTAGGCCTCCCCCATGTTTCATCACAAAGTGCGATCCTGTGGCGCTTACATCCAACGGCACAACTTTCAACAGGTCGTCGGTGCACCTAATGGGGGGGTGTTCTACACTGCGTCGTCCAATATGTAGTCATGGTAGAAAATATGTAATGTCCTTTATTTTGCCGTAGGTATCATAAAGAGGAACCAGAAAGAGATTGGGAATAATCACGTTCTTGAGAAAATTTTATCATTAACTGCGATTGCCAAGTTGTATGCCACGTGTGTTGGGTTTAAAGGTCTACTATCCTACTCTACCAGGTATTTCAAGAGAAGTGCTCAGAGGAACTGTTTTTAACTTAGTATAACCGTCACCGTTTTACATCCTTATCACTCGATGCTGTTGCAGGGTTCATCCATTTCATTTGAAAACATTATAATCATGAATTATGTGTATCCAGCGATCAGTTTTCCCAAACATGTGCAGAATCTGGAGTGAACTACTTAGCTGCGCTAAGACATGTTCTTGTTTAAACGAGGTTTAAGAAGACTACTTTCTTCATGGTAGGCTACCTGGTTGTAATACTGGCATTGCATAGGTGTACCCCTATGGTGTGGTATGACGAAGGTTCATGTGCGGCAGTATCATTTACATTAGGTGTGCTGCTTACTTCATCAGAAATAAAGAGTGTCCAATAGTGAATACTGATAAATAGATGTACCTATTAAGTAAATAGTAGTAACATAAGAATGCATGCACATATGCATGCACACATACACACCCACATAAAATAAATAGTAACAAAATATGCTAACTAGCTGGATGAATGATGGCTTCTCTAACGACTAAGCCTTAATCGGGTGCCGCTTGTAGGATCTGATCGAGTCTTAATATTTCGTTTTAAATTGGCAAATTTTATCATATTTTAGTTCGAATCAAACTGGAGCTATTAGTTATGAAACATGTATCAACCTTTTTATATAAAAAAAATCGTATCTCGGTGTTTCTTATCAAACTCCTCCCGTAGACCGATTTTAACCCGAATAAATCCGAAACGAGTAAACCGATTTTAACCCTTTACTAATGGAGTCTCAGAGGCGTCACGCGTGTTGCAAATTCTTAGAATTGGTCACTTCCCTTGCCACGAATCCACATCTCCGTAGCCCGTATTTTTTTAATAAATAGACCACAGAAGGCGGTGGAAATGTTGTTAAAGGTGTGTGAAAAATTTTCCCGCGATTTATGCTGTCGTTGCCAGAATTTTTATTTTTTCGATTTTAGAATTGATTATATTATCTATCGCTTTCTAGATTAAGTAAAAGGTGTTAACCTTATCGTTTTCTTCACATAAGATCGACTAATTTTAAAATAGGGATCTCAGACCTATTGGGGCTGAAAAATATTTCTAATTGTAAAGAATTAGTTGCTTTTACATTTCATAAAAAAAGATTTGAATTACAAATGCGTTTTTTATTACATACCGATTTGAATATTAACACACCACACTTTAAAAAACTTAAAGTGATTGTCATAACAAAAATGAATCTAAAAAGTAAAATTGATAATTTTGAATAACCCCTGACACTAAAATGTTAAAAGAGTACCTTCAACAGCAATTATCAATTAATTGTCATTTAACGAATGTACTGGCACGCGTGAAGCACTTAATCGAGTAATCATACACCATTACATTATTTTGGAAAAGAGCTGATGCTCCTACACCGCTAAACCGTTATTAACCAAACATAGCTAACAACCACCGCAAGGAAACTGAGTTTCAAATGAAAAAAACCGCATAGAAATTCGTCCATCCGTTTGAGAGCTACAATGCCACAGATACATGTGTGTCTGACTTGCAGATAGACAAACATCGATGTCAAACTTATAACACCCCTCCTTTTTCCGTCGGGAGTTAAAAAGTAATAGCCTATGAGATCTAATGTATGTATGTTACATTGTTATAAATTTGTTCCGTCGCCAATTAAAAGTTATTGATTTTTGTACACTTAGTAAGGTATGCAAATATAATAATAATATCCATTTATTTCAGACTATATCCATATAAAAGCGTAACTACAAATGTCTAGTACTAATTAAAAACAAGTTTAAAATAAATCAAAAAGTTATTATTCATTGCTAAACCAGATTGTCACATTTCAATTTCAATATCAATAAGAGTTATAATCAAAATAAAATTGCATGAAATTAAATATTAATATGAATGTCAATTTTGTTATTTGCATGTAATATAATATATGTAGTCGTATAGTATTTTTCATCCTCCTGCCTCCATCCCTAATGTCCTATAGGGATTTTAGTATTATATTTAAGTTATAATTATACAAACTTCTTAGTAAATGTCTTCTGTTAGCGGTTGACCGCAACTGCGCATTAGAATTGTATGAAAACAAATAAACCTCATTTATAGAAAACGTCACTTTGATATTTCTTTCTGAATTTATTATGTATCACAATAAGGCGCGTGGAAAATCTTTCACGATTCGTTTTAATTTGGTCCTCGAATACCTCGATGATCTCGCTATAATCCCTAAGAAACCCAAGAAAAATAATCGTTTTATCTGAATCGTTTTATTCCTAACTTCACACCATACGAGGTGCAAACAAAGGATTATTATCGCTTTTCTAAATTATGCATGCCGCGTGGGGACGGAGTAAAAATACAAATCACCATACCCTCTCCTGCCCGTGGGTGTAGTAAAAAACGGTTAAGGATTGTGACATGCAGATAAAAATCTATTCAATAGAAGGAAAACTCGACATAAAACCCTATACTTCTGTTCAGTGCGATATCGTCTTCTAAATTCGTATTCGTCCCACTACTGGGCTTGAGCCTCCTCTCCATTAGATGGGAAATAGATCTTCTATACTATATATGGTATAATAAGGTCTATTTCCCTCCTATTGTGGAGGAGGCTCGAGCCCAACAGTAGGACGTATATGAGCTGAAATGATGATGATGATACCATGCTGGTTAAACATGTTGGTATAAGGTTTTATTTCCTGTTTTCCTTCTCTTCCACAGATGTAAAGCAGATATTATATTACTTATTCGTTTTTTACGACATCCACGGATAAGATAGGGAGTCGTGAATTGTATTCTTACTCCGTTCAGCCAGTCACAAGCGTAATGTAGCAGGTCAATTCCCCTTCAATTATCCAGGAGGCCGATCTCAATAGTGGCACTTATGTAGGCTGAGATGATGATATTAAGGTGATGAAATTATGCAGTATATTATTATATACTCTATACTAATTTATAAAGCTGAAGAGTTTGTTTGAACGCGCTAATCTCAGGTCCGATTTGAAAAATTCTTTCAATGTTAGCCCATTTATCGAAGAAGGCTATAGGCTACATATCATCATGCTACGATCAATAGGAGCGGAGCACTAATGAAGAATGTTTCAATATCGAGGTTTTTTTTTCCTTTTCATAGTTTCCACTGCGTAAACGGCTAAATTTTCGCATAAATCAAGTGACAGAATCGTATTATTAAAAAATATTTCCAACTTCTACGTAAACGAAGTTTTAGGTTAAAGTTAGCGTTAGCCCAAAGTATCTATACCACGCATCTGCGTGGTATAGATACTATGAACTCGCGAGCAGAAGCTAGTATAATATAAAGCGGAATAGAAATTCCATACGTATGACAATACATCAAAATATTATTGAACTCCAATCATTCGAGACCGATTATTGGCCATCACAATCGTGTGAATTAGCAGTATCTGTATTCGATGCCCCAGTTGCGGGAACTGACCCGTATATATACACAGAATAGAGAACGGTTCATGCATGATGCTGAATCAGCTCGAAATTTCAGCTTTTGGTTACATTGAAATTGCAGGGTAATATTATTAGCTGCCGTTTCGGTGGCAAATGAAAATGGAATTCATATTTAAATGACACAATTTGAGCTGTTGATAAGAGTTAATAGTTTCTTTCCTTTTTTATTTTGAATCCAATGACCCATTTTTCCTCTTCTGTAATGTGTTAAACATCTCAGCGTTAGCGCTACCTGCGTGAATTCTGGTGGCGCGGTAGCGACGCCATTTGAAGATTGAAAAATGAAAAAGAAAAAGTTAGCCGTCGCTCAATACGCCTGGCAGATGTGAAACATCGAAATTATTTTATACAAGTGTATAAAAGTACAGATTACAACAGGGACTGATATGGCATGACATGATTTTTATTCAATAAACATTTATATTCATTAAATATTAAATGCAAGAATTAAAAATTCAAACATATTTCAAATTGTGATAGCCACGCGTAGCATTACGCCACGCAATCTTCACGCCACGCGAGCTTCACGCCACGCAAAGCTTTACGCCACGCGTATCTTCACGCCATGCGTAGCTTAACGCCACGCGTAGCTTTGCGCCACGCCAACGATCAGGTTTACCCTCGCCTATAGATGTTTCACATCAAAAAGTAAGAAAGAAGTAGAATGAATAATTGTATTGTAGGATCACACTGTCGACAGCCTGCCTATAGACGTGGACCGGTCAGGTCAGATACTACCACACTTTTATCTTCCAAATTTCATAATATATTAACAGAAATTTGTTGGAAATGATTCAATGATTCCATGTGGTCATATAACAGAACCAATTCATGAACCGCTTCCTCATCATTCATCATCATCATCATTTCAGCTCATATATGTCCCACTGTTGGGCTCGAGCCTCCTCTACAATAGGAGGAAAATTGACCTTACTATACCATGCTGGTCAAACAGGTTGGTATAGGTTTTTATTTCGAGTTTTTCTTCTCTTGCATAGATGTTATATGCATATTATATCCCATAGTCGTCTTTTACGACATCCACGGGCCAGATAGGGAGTGGTGAATTGTATTCTTACTCCACCACCACACGGACAATTCGCTTTCTCACCATTATCATTATCACAGCTCATATACGGTCCACTGATGGGACCGAGCCTCCTCCTTAATGAGAAGGCACCTTATCTATTCTATCATGCTAGTCAGACGTATTGGTACAGGGTTATTTCAAGTTTTACTTTTCTGCATTGATGTTGTTTTCATTTGGTTGCATGTTATAATCCCTTAGTAGTCATTGACATCCACAGGCAAGAAAGGGGGAGGTGGATTATATTCTTAATACGTCACCACACGGAAGCCCCTTACTTGCCTCATATCTTATATCTTTAAACGAGCAATTCTTGTATATATACGAGTATATATTCAGGATCTCGGAAACGGCACCAACGATTTTGATGTAACTTGGCAGAGAGATTTTGAGACCAAAAAATCGATCTAGCTAGGTTTTATTTATAGAAATTGTTGTTTTGTCAGTGTTTTTAGCAAAACAATATAATGAAATTAAATTTTATAAGCATATGAATTCAAATTTTGCCGTCAACGTCATGAATTACGATAGCTCAGTTGGGAAGTAGTGCAGTTTCCTTTTGGTATTGTTTTGGCATTCAAACGGCGTCGGATCGGATCTCGGTGTTATTATTATTCTCTTTTTGTATTTTTTTATATTTTTTTCTTTATTTAATTTTTATTTTTTATTAATATATACCTAAATAAATTCGACAAAAATACAACAAAAATATTCCGAGCGAAGCTCGGTCAACCAGATATTAAAATGAATAAGCTAAATATAAGTTTTATAAAACCCGTGTGGTGCCGGAGTAAGATTACAATTTACTACTCCTCTCCTCCATCTTGCCCGTGAATGTCATAAAAAACGACAAAGGGATAAGCACATAAGATCTGTACAAGAGAAGGCAAACTCAAAATGAAATCCTATACCAACTTGTCTGACCAGCATGGTATAGTAGGTCGAATTCCCTAGGGGTGTCGGGGGATCGAATGTCAACAGACTATCTTTCCAGCGCTCCGTAAAAGTGCGGAAGGGACCGCTGTCGGTTTTAGTGGGTATTCCGGTTACAAGTGACCGGCGAGTCCCACACACCCCCCACGCCTATCACTGGCGGGGGACGGTGCGTAAATGCATTTCCATAGCGTTATCAAAAAAAAAGTCGACTTCCCTCCCATTGTGGAGGAGGCCCGAGCCCAGCAGTGGGACGTATGTGGGCTGCGATGGTGCTAAAACTCTATTTTGAAAGCGAGTAGTGAAAGTGTAATCATTCGTCATATACGACACATGCAAAGAATATTTGAGTTGGTAGTATTAGCGAACCAACATCGTAAAGCTCCATAATATGTCCAGTCGCAAATAAGTCGCTTTAAATTCTATTACGAACCCGCAGACTTATTACACCAATAAGTATTTATATCCTCTTGAGTTATATTTGGACTTTTGTAAGCATTTTGAACTTTAATTTAATATAGAACTTAGTCTGCGGGTTCACTTAATTCGTATTTGTGAGTGATTCGTAATTTCAAAGATTTCTTTTTCTACCTGAACCCGAATTTAATTTTTGGTTGTAAACTTAGTCACGACTTATGTAGTTACTATTCATAACATTAAGTTTTAGACAGCGAAGGTCAAAGGATAGGTTTTAAAATATTTTTTTTATTCATCATGCATGCATGTAGCAGAGATGCGAATGTTGGGATGGATGTGTGGTGTGATAAGAATGGATAAAGTGAGAAATGAACACATTAGAGGAAGTTTGAAAGTTGCTCCAGTGACGGAAAAGTTAGAGTGAACGGCTGACATGGTATGGACATGTGATGAGGCGGGATGAGAGTAATGTTGCGAGAAAAGTTTTGGGTATGAATATTGAAGGCTTTAGGGGTAAAGGAAGACCAGAGAAAAAATGGATGGACTGCGTAAGGCATGACATGGATAGCCTGGGAATAACTGTAGAGATGACGTCTGATAGGACCGTATGGAAGAAGATGACATATTGCATCGACCCCAAGTAATTGGGATAAGAGCAAGATGATGATGATGATTCATTATCATCATCATCACAGATTACATACGTCTACTGCTGGGCTCGAGCCTCTTAACTAGTAATAGAAGGGTAATTAGCCTACTATATTATGCTGGTCAGACGCGCTAGTACCTATATAGGTATTATTTCGAGTTTACCTTCTCATTCACCAATGTTATCTGCATATCATACCCCTCAGTCATCTTTTACGACAACCAGGGGCAATAGAGGTAGTGAATTGTATTCTTACTCCGTCACCAGACGAAAAATATCTCAAGTATTTAATAAAAAAAATATTTTGACATTGTCTATCTTTATATATAAATTTCTTGTGTACGTGTGTATCACTGAACTCCTCCAAAACGTCTGGACCGATGTTGATAAATTTTTTTGTGTATCTTCTAGGGGATTCAAAAATAGTTTAGATTTACAATTATACCCGGTAGGTGGCGCTGCAATAGATTTCAAGGAGAATTCTTTTTACTATTTTTTTTTCGAGTTAAACAGAACAAGGTCTGGGTCAGGTAGTATATATAAATTTCTTGTGTATGTGTGTATGTCATTGCACTCCTTCTAAAAGGCTCCACCAAAGTTGACGAAATTTTTAGGGTTCAAGAAGATTCGAGAATGGTTCAGATTCACAATTGCACCCGATAGGTAGCGCGATTCGGGTAGGACAATAACTTTAGAACGACTTTAGCGATTTCGTCCATATTCTTTTTTTAAGTCTTCTAATACTTTTACGAAAAAAAAAATAAGAAAGTAGTGGAGAAAATTACAATATTTTAGAAAACTTAACGATTTTAAATAAAACTACTTTACGGATTCTATAGCGTTTGCATTTGACTTTTGATTGCCCGACGTTTCGAACACTTTGCAGCGTTCATAGTCACGGGCGGACTAAGATGTCTCACGTCCAACAAGTCATCATTATTGCAGAAAATAATAATTATCTACCCGATAAAGAAAATAGTTATTAAATATTGACACATTTTAATACAAATTTATTGCTAGTGTAAGAAGAAAATGATTCTATATGAAAAAATTAAGTTGTTTATGGTTAGTAATTATTTAACATTAAAATTAATAGTAATTCTATTTAAAAACCTAATAATCTAGTAGTATACTAGATTCTTAGTATACTACCACCGGATCGGAACACGGCCACACTGAGAAAGATCCAGCAAGACAACTCAGGTGACATGATGCTAAATTAATATTAATTTTGAAGGCGGCTCACTTTATCTTACTAAGAGACTTTAATTTCTGAAATTATCTTTAGCTATTATTATTCTGGATAGAATGTGTAATACTTGCGTAAACATCAGAAATCATTATGTAAAACTTAACGATTATATAAACTACTAGCAACCCGCCCTCGCTTCGCTTCGGTTTTAGTCGATTTACCCGCGTAGTTCCCGTGGGAATACCGGGATAAAATATAGCCTAATTTACGCCCTGATATTATAGCTTTCCATTGGTGAAAGAATTTTTGAAATCGGTCCAGCCGTTTTGAAGATTACCCGGAACAAACAGACAGACAGACAAAAATTTTTTAATTGCTATTTTAGGCATAGGTGTCGTGCAAATAACCGTGTGAGCATGAAAAAAGCCTATTATTTTGACATTACAAACAGACACTCCAATTTTATTTATTGGTATAGACGTACAGGACAAAGTCTGTCGGGTAAACTAGTTTATTTATAAAGTTCAAACCAATTACAGTTACCTCAAGAGTTCATTGTATTTATAATAATATTATAGTTGTTTTAATTAAATTAGAGAGTACCTAGCTTTTGAGCTTCGTTGTTATTTATTCATAAGTTTGATTAGTTGATTTCGGTGAAACTTTAATCAAAACTATACTTTTGTTACGAATAGTCTTAATCACTGTATAGAGAAAGTTTTGTTTAATGTTAAACAAGATTTGTTTTCATTAGTTTTGTAAATATGTTCTAGCTACGTGGCTTTGCCTGTGTTTGAAGGTGGTATAACTTTGAAAGGTATATATTTACGAATTTGTCCGTATGGCGGCGCGGTTAGAATACAATTCATAAACCCCTATTTTGTCTGTATTGCAAAAGACGACTCAAGGATCCATCCATCCATCAGCCTACAGACGTCCACTGCTGGACATAGGCCTCCCCACGAGAATGCCACTCGGAACGGTCCTGCGCCACTTGCATCCAATGGTTCTCTGCGACTTTGAGAACCACTAGGTGGACTGACAACATTCTCAAGGATATAATCTGCATATTAAAATTATGCAAGTGAAGGAAAACTCGAAATAAAACCCTATACTGATCCGTCTGACCAGCGTGTTATCGTAGGTCAATTTCCCTTCAATTGTGGGGAAGTCTCGAGGCCAGTAGTGGGACGATCCTTGATGAAGTTTATACATAATAAATGATTTGATTTGAATAGTGGACATCAATAGGCTGAGGTATGAATGGTAAGTGTCAGAAATAGTTATGATACAAAGTATTCTTAACCCATCACTATAGAGAATTACACTATATTAAGTCCGGCTAGCCCAACAGTGGGACGTATGTGGGCTGAGACGTAAGTCCGGGTAGCAATTTCAACTATCATATTTCTCATCATAATTTAAGCAATTTCATAATCTCTATCTCTCTCTCAGCCCATATACGTCCCACTGATAGGCTCGGGTCTCCTCCACTATCGGAGGGATTTTGACCAACTATATCACGCTGGTCAGACGTGTTGGTATAGGGTTTTGTTATAAGTTTTCCTTGTTTTCCATAGATATTACATGCATATTATATCCGTTAGTTGTCTTTTACGACACCCACGGGCCAGAGAAGAGGTGGTGAAGAGTATTTTTACTCCGTCACTACACGGATAAATTTCATAATATTCCCTTTCAATTTATTTCATAACGATTTATTCTAATAAAATACTGAATATCCAATTGGTATAGATAGTACAAAACTAGAGAAATCAATATAAAGGTCCCAAACATCAATCTTATCTGCGCAGCGTAACTTTTGTACAACGCCCTCCTGTTCACACATTTCTCTTCGAACAAAATTTTGCGATTCACATTGAAAGACAATTCGATCTCCAGGGTAAACTAACATTTATATGCTAAGTACGAGATACAAACAAAACAGTAGCCATTGTTGTTCTATACGTATACAAGCACGTTGAAAAAAAAAAATACAATAGTATCGTTTTTCTGTCTACGCTTTTACAAAGTTATATCGTGAAGTGTGCGTGTTTGTTATTCAGAAGCCCTTTGTTGGTTTGAATGGGGTATAAAATAGATTTACTGTAAGTGATTGTAGTTTTGTGAATGTATTTGAATGTGAATTGGGAAAGAGAAATTTAATTATTAATAGTTAAGCTTCTAAGTAATTAATGAATACAAATTTTAACGAATACCTTTCTGTATTAATTAAAACTTGTCTGTTTTAAGTCATTTATTCAAATTAATTGGATTATAACTATGTTACTAGATTTATTATTCTCTGATCAACGTTCAACTGTTAGACACGAGGCGATTTGAAATTGATTGTGAAATACAGGTTGAGAATTTATTAATTTATAAATCAAAAAGCATAGGAATTAATATTGTCGATTGAAAATTGATGATGATTTATTTGTTTTGATGGCATTTACACAAAACCTTGTTCAGATTTAATAAGCTAAAGAGATATTCCATTTTTTTTTACGTTAAAATATGTTACTCATTTAAGCCGCAACTCAAAGGGCGGATAGTAAACACACTGTGGGCTAGAGAAGCTCATTCCGTCTTTTGTAAAACCAGACGGCTGGGCAGATTAATTTAAATCTGGTCGACCCAACGACGAAGGCGACGTGGTTTTCGGGTGGGTCGCGGGAGTTGCGTGCTTAAGCCCCTCTGTCGCCCTGGACGGAGTGGTGCGGAGGCGCGCCGACCGTTTTTTTTTTTTTTTTTTTTTTGTGGGTGGGCTGCGGTCGGGTCAGCACGCAACTCCCGCAACCCACCCGAAAACCACCTCGCCTTCATCGTTGGGCCGACCACCGGAGCAGGTTTACTTGTCGTCAGTGGTCGGCCCGACGGAATACCCCCTACGTGGGGTACCCTCCCATCGACCGACGTCCCCCCCTCGGGGAGGACGTCGGTCTTTCCTCACGCGGACGGCCTCTCGGCGGGTGACGGACTAATCCCCGGTCACGTCACCCGCGGCCTCGGCTAAATTTAAATCCAGTTTGACTCTTTTTTCGACAGATCATAGTTAACATAAAATTAATCAACATGGTAAAAAGGCGACCTGTAGCTCTATAACCTCCATGTCTACTACCTACTACCGCCTACTAGCTATTGGGCCACCGGGAGCGATACCTTAACTGATTCGGTCTGCCCGGCGAATTACCATTTCGTGCCACGTCACGTGTAACATTATTTGTGGTTGCTCGACTGTATTTCACCGATTGCAGGTTATCCTTTCAGATACCTCTCACATCAACGTCTTGGCATCAAAGTACCGATTCATCGCTCTGAAGTCGTCGCCATTTTGTAGTCGGCGCACTAATCAATACTTAAGATAATTGATTGAATTATACGATACATGGCGGAAATCTATTCCTATTTTAAAATGGAGGGAAGGAAAGGAGATCCACCATTTTCCCACAGTAATCAATATACCGCACACCACAATAAAAGAAATACAGGATAGAATCTGGGATTATATCTGGGAAAGAGTTGCGAGCTTGTTATTTTGCTACAGTACACTCACTACTCTAGTACGGTGCAGAACTCTGGAGTCGAGCGGCAGATAGAGAGTGCAGAAACGTGCCATACGAGCAATGATCGGCATACCAAACCACCCGACAGTGAAACCATACTTCACTAAGTTTAACATTCTCACCCTTCCTAGTGTGATAATATAAGGGAGAGAACTCCGTCCTGCCACCACTGCGATTGCGACGAGGACACGGCGCAGCGTACGCTCGAGGTCTGTGCCGCTTGGGCAGAGCCGCGTCGTGTACTCGTCGCAATCATCGGTGCCGACCTGACGCTGCCGACCATCACTAGGGAGATGCTCGGCAGCATCAGGAATTGGGACGCGGTCGCAGCCTTCTGCGAGGCAGTTATCTCGTAGAAGGAGGCGGCGGGTCGCGAGCGCGAGGAGCACAGCCTCGATGATGCGACCGGCCGCCGGCGACTGGGGCGGCGCAGGCGGGATTACTTGCGTGCCATGCCGCCCTAGCCGCGGCCGCGGGTGACGTGACCGGGGATTAGTCCGTCACCCGCCAAGAGGCCGACCGCGTGAGGAAAGACCGACGTCCTCCTCGAGGGGGGGACGTCGGTCGATGGGAGGATGCCCCGGGTAGGGGGTATTCCGTCGGGCCAACCACTGATGACAAGTAACCCTGCTCCAGTGGTTGGCCCAACGACGAATGCGACGTAGTGTTCGGGTGGGTTGCGGGTGTTGCGTGCTTAAGCCCCTCTGTCGCCCCAGACGGAGTGGTGCGGAGGCGCGCTGAACGCAGCCCACCCCAAAAAAAAAAAGTGTGATAATATACCAGGTAGCTATCTATGTCAGAAGCAATTTATTAAAAACCAAACCAAGCTCTAAACACTCATATTACACAAGACACCGTGATAACCTGTCAGCCTTAGCGAGAACACTTGCTAAGTCAGAGCGGACGACTCATGTTATGGACCCAGCGGTGTACAATAAATTGCCTACACTGGTAACTTCCATTCCTAGCCTACATAGCTTCAAGGTTCGCTTAAAGTGGTAGCTCGTCAAGCAAGCATTTTATACTTATGACGAATTTTTAAAAATGTAGAAAATACCCAACGCATTTACATGTTTTTGTTATTATTATTACTATTTGATATCGTTTATTTATTTATTTATTTTCCATTTTCAAATTGCTGACATTTTGAATCCCTTATGAAGAAATGAGTTATGAATTAAGGTTGACTAGGAAATAAGGAAATCTATGTGCTAGAAAGAAAATTCGAAATAAAACCCAACACATTTGACCGGATTATATTTCCTCCTATCGTGGAGAAAGCTCGACCGCAACAGTGGGACATTTATGAACTGAAATAATTATGGTGATAAGGCTATGGTATGGATACACCCCGCCCAATCTGTCCAAGGCGACGCTCAAGCGGCGTGCGCCTCCATAACCTACCCTTTTCCCTTCCCATTACTACACGCCATCTACTCGTACCGATGTTTTTACTTTACTTGTTTTTACCCCTGGTGAATACCCCTTTCTGTGTGGTAACGGAGTAAGAATACAATTCACCACTCCCTATCTTGACCGTGGATGTCGTAAGAGACGACTAAGGGCTATAATAAGCAGATAACATCAGTGCAAGAGAAGGAAAATTCGAAACAAAACCCTATTCCAACACGTCTGACTAGTGTAGAATAGTATGTAGTGACGGCGACCGACGTCCCGGGACGCGGACGTCAAGAGGTGAGGGTACCCGAAAGGGTATACCGTCGGGCCGACCACTGACCACAAGACACCCGGCTCCGGCGGTCGGCCCAACGACGAAGATGACGTGGGTACGGGTTGGTTATGGGCCCGCGCGCCGTCTTATCGTCGCCCCGGACGGAAGGGACCGCGTGCGGGCTTACCATATAGACCTCCCATAAAAAAAAAAAACAAAAGAAAGTGTGAAATAGTAGGTCCATAACCCTCCCATTATGGAGGAGCCCTGCGTCCAACAGTGGGACCTATATAGACTGAAATGATGATGATGATGAATAAAATTTCTAAAAATATTTCCTCTTTCACATCCGTGTAACGAACATATTTCGACCCGCATATAGTGCCTACAAAGTAATACATTAGTTTCTCCATGATATAGCGAAACTTTTGACAGTTGATAGACTGAAATAGGTTATTATATTTCTCATACACAATAGGAATACTAATATCATGATATGTTATCATGATATTAGCCGCCTATTATTATCATGTATTCGGTTATAAAGAAAAATATTATTCTATTGCGCGGGAATTTACTAAGAAATTATTCATTTTATCATCATCATTTCGGCTCATATACGTTCCATTACTGGCCTGAGTCTCCTCTGCAGTAGGAGGGAAATTGCCCTATTATCAGCGATTCATCATCATCATCCTCGCAACCCACATACGTCCCACTGTTGGGCTCGGGCCTCCTCTACAATGGGAGGGAATTTGATCTACTATACCATGCTGGTTTGACATATTGGTATAGGGTTTCATTTCGAGTTTTCCTTCTCTTGCACAGATGTTATGTGCATACTATATCCCATAGTCATCTTATACGACATCCACGGGCAAGATGTGAATTGTATTCTTACTCCGTCACCACACGGAAAAGCAATTACTATAGGCTATCCGTGTGGTGACAGATTAAGAATACAGTTCACCACTCCCTAGCTTGCCCGTGGGTGTCATATAAGACGACTAAGGGATATAATACGTATATAACAACTATGCAAGAGAAGAAAACCTTGAAACAAAACCCTATACCAACCTCTCTAACCAGCATGGTAATGTCAATTTCCCTCCTATTGTGGAGGAGGTTCGAGGCCAGAAGTGGGACATATATGAGCCGAGATGATGACTATAGACTACTCTATATCTCAATAATCTCGCAGGAATAGGATCTACGCCAGTAAAACGCGAGAATTTAAATGATGATTTTAAATATTCATTCACCAATTCTTTTATAAAATTCAAAACGTTCTTCTATAAACCGCGTAAATTCGCTGGTTTTATTTTTTTTTTCTTTTTTTTAAAACATGTTGAACTCATTTTGTATTTTAATCATTTTTTTGGCGGGTTTTGTCTGGCCGTATGCCGTCCATAGAGTTCGGGATGATAAAATGTCGGAACACGATCCCATAATCCACCCTATTTCTTCGCCTTCACCATTAGCTGCCAACTGGTACCGAATTCCTTGTTGAATCACCTTAAACCCAAAAATTACTACAAACAGTCTCTAAAAAATTAAAATCGGGTAATATGATCTCGATGTTCATTTTCTGTCTATTCAAGTCATTTCACGCAATACATTTAACGTATTTTCTTCGCGTCCGACATTAAACATAAAAATAGAAAAAAAAAGAATTGAAAATACACATCATTTAAGCTCACTAGAATAGAAATAGTTCCATTGTTATCTAGCCCACATAACATATTTTATCCCACAATACATTTTATAACAATATAACAATTACATACTACTCTGAATTATCAATCCTATTGGATGTGACAAATGTTTTGACAGCTCATACATCAGAATCTATTCAGAGATAAATCCAACTCACAAATGAACTAGTCACAAAATGGATTGGTACAAAATGTGTGTTCTTATTTTTTTTTTTTTCAATTTCAGTCGAGGCATTATTATTCAATGGTTTATTCTTTTTAAAGGCTACACTCTGCACTAAGGACATAATCCTTGTATTGCGGGGGACTTTACGTACATATAATTAACAGACACAAATTGCATTTAGACTCAGAACAACAATTTATGGATCGCGTAGTGTTTTTTTAGGGGTGGATTACGGTCGGCGCACTCCTCGCACCACTCCGTCCTGGGCGACAGAGGGGCGTAAGCACGCACACCCGTAACCCACCCGCGACACGTCACCTTCGTCGTTGGGGCAACCACCGGAGCAGGGTGACTTGACGTCAGTGGTCGACCCGACGGAATACCCCCTTGAGGGGTACCCTCCCATCGAGCGACGTCCCCCCCTCAGGGAGGACGTTGGTCTTTCCTCACGCGGTCAGCCTCTCGGCGGGTGACGGACTAATTCCCCGGTCCAGTCACCCACGGCCTCAGCTAGGGCGACATCAGGCGCAGCGTAGTGTTGTCCTGCACGACATTCGAACCTGCGACATTGATATTGCAGGTTATTAGTTATTATCTTAAGCACTACGCCATCTGTTCTTCAGCGTGACAGAAAAATTTGCAGAAATAATCATCCCACTGTTGGGTTCGAGCTTCCTCCACAATAAAGACAAAATTGACCTTACTATTTGTTGGTCAGACAGGATAATATGAATTATATTCTTATTCCATCACCACAAGGACAGCATAAATAATTCATCCATCCATCCATCTTAGTCTATATATGTCCCACTGTTGGGCTCAGGCCTCCTCCATAATAGGAGGCGAATAGACTTACTATTCCACGCTGGTCAGGCAGGTTGGTATAGAGTTTTATTTCGAGTTTTCCTTCTCTTGTACAGATGTTATATGCTTATTCGTCGTCCTCTTGTACGGCACGGGCAAGATAGGTAGTGGTGAATTGTATTCTTATGTAGTAGGATTACACAGAATTAGTATTTGTGGCCGAGGAAGAATGGAAAAGAAAAAAAAATGCGTGTCGGTAGAGCGCGGGGATTGTGCGTATTCGTCGTCAGATCGTACAATACGTGTGGAAACGAAAACTGTTTTATCTATCACAGCGTACACGAGCTGTCTCTGTGAGAGAAATGGAATTATTTTGTGCGTATATTAAAATAAAACTTTATATGTAAAGATGAAAATAATATCGAAATGAAGAGCTTGCTCAATATATAAGTAAACTAAGTGGTCCGGACTTCACTTATGAGTAATTAAAGGCGTTAAAAGAATATTAAAACCGTTCAAAGAATTATAGACGTGATACAAAGAGAGTTATTCTAAACGATTATCACATGCTTTGGAAAGAGATGATTAAGAGATGTTTCAATTCTCGTGAAAAACGAAAGTGGAAACAAACTCCACATATTTATAAGGGGCCATACTTAATTATTAAAGATGTTGTGCCAATTGTTGAGATATTAAAAGATAATGGGTAAATGATATAATACATAGGAATAGAACGAAATTATATGTATAATTTTACTTTCTTTTGCTATTTTATAAATATTTACATGTGTTTTTTTTTTCATTGTATTGCTATTTACTCCAAATGTTTTGAGCTAAATAAATATATATTTGTTTATACTCTTTATAAAAATGATATACTTTTAGTTATAAGAAAATTCGTCCAGCATATTAATTATCTCAATAAATATAAATAGTGTGTGCGTGCGTGCGTGCGTGCGTGCGTGCGTGTGTGTGTATTAATTTTAATGTTAAATAATTACTAACCCTAAACAATATAATTTTGTTCATAATAGAATCATTTTCTTCTTACACTGACAATAAATTTGTATCAAAATGTGGGTCAATATTTAATAACTAATTTCTGTATCGGATAGATAATTATAAATTTTCTATAATAACGATGACTTGTTGGACGTGAGACATCTTAGTCCGCCTGTGACCATGAACGCTGCAAAGTGTTCGAAACGTCAGGCAATCAAAAATCAAATACAAACTCTATAAACTCCGTAAATTAGTTTTATTTAAAATGAATAGTGTTGATCCAAACTATAAAAGTAACAGATATAAAATGTATTTACATTCCAAAAGAAAATAGTCAATAAAAAGAAGTTGGGGAGGATGAGAATGGCAGTAATTAGGGTTCAGATGGCAATCAAAAGTGAATGCCTTCAGAACGGAAGGCGAGATCGTAGGCAATTTGCAATGTGGTCCCGCGGGGCACATTAGGCGAAATGAACTGTTGACCCATTTCTTTGCATCTTGGCTCCTTAATCGGGGGCGTATTTCTTTTTTATCGTCCATCACAACATTTGATAGTTGTGAAAATGTCCGATTGAAGGACTTGTATTATACATGATAATATTGAAATTTATTTGTCACTTAAATGTTTTTTAAGGGAACTTTGCAATTATATAATACATGTAATGAATTCTCTTACGCTCGCGTACAAGTTACACGCACTTACTAATATTATAAATGCGAAAGTAAGTTTGTTTGTTTTCACGCTTTAACCATCAAACCAATTTAAAAAATTCTTTCACGAATGTAAAGCTATAATATCAGGGAGTAACATAGGCTATATTTTAACCCGGTATTCCCAAGGGAACCAGGCAAGAACCAAAATTTTCAAATACATAGTTTTTTTTTTTTGGGGCTGGTCTGGGTCTGCACACTCCTCGCACCACTCCGTCTGGAGCGACAAAGGAGCGTAAGCACGCACACCCGCAACCCACCCGATCACCACGTCGCCTTCGTCGTTGGTCCAACCATCGGAGCAGGATTACTTGTCATCAGTGGTCGACCCAACGGAATACCCCCTAGTGGGGTACCCTCCCATCGACTGACGTCCCACCGTTTCCTCACGCGGTCGGCCTTTCGACGGGTGACGGACTAATTCCCCGGTCAAAATACATAGCCTTACAATAACAGCATTAACATGCACAGCATTTTCAATCCACCAGTCCGTTTCTTGGTTATGGGTGTTGTGAAAGAAGACTAAGAGATATAATATGCATATTATAGTTATTAGAGTTTCTCTTCTCTTGCATAGAGCACCTATTTAACCGGCGTGGTCAATTTTCTTCCTATGGTAAAAGACAGTCGTCCCCAGGAGTGAGACGTATGTAGGCGGAGATGATGATTAAAAAACATTTTAATTCTTTTTGTTTGTTTGTTTTGGGTAATCTTCAAAATCGATACTGATATTCTTTTAATACCATGTAGCTGTTTATATAAAAAAAAAATATTGTGGCGTTATTTGATCTCGGTATTCCTACGAGAACAGAATATACTCGGATAAAAGCGGTTAAATCACATGTTCAGACAATTTTACAAAATCTCTTTATGATAATAATTAGGAAGAAAAATCAATGGATTTTTACCTTACATCTGAAAAAAGATTAAATTGTAAACTCATTTTGCCGCAGCTTCGAATATTAAATTTAAAAATAGCGAGCAGAAATGTTGCCTATGATGCTGGCTTCTAAGTATATTTTGTTGAACTGACTTCATTCCGACTGTTCGATGGTCTGCTTAGATATATTTTCGTTCCAGTTATTTACCCTTATTTGCTGCCTGAGATTTACCCCGTCACGTTTTAGATATTTATTTATTTAAATTCAACATAAATTGAGGGTGGCTGAGCTGAAAATAGACGCTTCATGTTGTCATTTAAATATTGCTATTTGAAGTCGGAGCGGCAACCGTTATTTTAACATGGCCGGGTTTAGTTATTTTCTCAGAGTAACGTATATATTAAGCTTCACTACACTGTACTATAGCATTGAAAATCTAATAGAAATATTTCTGTAAATGTTCAAGTTTTTGTTAATGATACTAATATAATACTTAACGTATGAAAAAAATAAATACTTCACTTAAATAATTTTATCGTTTCATTCACGCTCATACTTGACCCAGACAGGGGTCAAGCCTCCTCTCGAGAGGCGGCAAATTGGCCTACTATACAATGTTGCTCAGACATGTTGGTATAGGGTTTTATTACGAGTTTTTCTTCTCTTGTACATATGTTATATTCATTTTGAAACCCTTAGTCGTCTGTTACGACATCCACGGACCCATGGGCAAGAGAGGGAATGGTGAATTGTATTCTTACTCTGTCACCATATGGTGATTTATGATGCAAAGATGTTATTAAATTGTTTATCTGAATTTCTGTTATTCGAAGAAATAAAATTCTTTTGAAAAAGAAACCAGTAAAGTTTTATTGTTACTGAAAATCAAAGTGGGGCTTTTTATTTTTGCATATTTTCCTCAACAACATTTAAGTACAAATTATATTTTACGCGCCAGTGAAATTACAAATTCCGATTCGATTGCAGCGAAGTAGAATTACTTGCCTCGGCGAGTTTCTGAGGTCAGCTGCTAGTAAAATAATCATTTAAACGATTTTACCGAAACAAAAAGAAACCACGACAAGATATTATTTCTCGCCAGGGAATAAAGTCCTTGAAAATATTTTAAAAAGTAAATAACAACTTGGCACGAAACTGCTTTAGTGTGATATTTTACGAGAGTTGATATTTTTAAGATAACATTGTGACGTTGACAAACTTGCGATAAAGATTGCAGTTTAGAAGTGCCGTTTACTGGAGACAGTTTTAAAATGTTTTTCAATTTCTAAAGCGAGACTCAAACAAGTTTAGTTTTCATTTAATAAAATATTGCAGTTTATAAAATACAAGCGATGTCTTTATTTACCCTTGACGCAGAATAGACGGGATGTTATAACATCCTTATAAGTTTCACGTGCCTGCGTGTGTGTGTGTGTGTGTGTGTGTGTGCGTTTCTATGGCATCGTAGCTCCCAAACGGTTCCTTCTGCGAGGCAGTAGTCTCGCGGAAGAAGGCGGCGGAGCGTGCGCGCGAGGAACGCCTCCTCGATGACGTGAACCGCCGCCGGCGACTGGGTCGGCGTAGGCGCGATTACCTGCGCATTATGCCGCCCTAGCCGAGGCCACGGGCAATTGGATCGGGGAGTTAGTCCGTCACCCGCTGACGTCCTCGCCGAGGGGGGGACATTGATCGAGGAGAGCGTACTCCTCAAAGGGTATTCCTTTGGGCTCACCATTGACGACAAGTCACCCTGTACCGATGGTCGGCCCAACGACGAAGGCGACGTGTGACGGGTGGGTTACGGGGCTGTGCGTACTGCCCCTCTGTCGCCCCGGAATGAGCCGGGCGACGGGTGCGCTGACCGTAGCCGACCCTAAAAAAAAACTCCCAAACGGTTAAATCGCTTTTTTAATTTTGTTTGGCAGTGTTGTTAGTTATATAGCTGTGTGGTAGCGGCTTCGAATACTACCAACCCTTGCTTTGCTCGTGGGTGTCGTAAAAGACGACTAAGAGCCCTAGATTGACCCGGACCAACTGCATCTGGTACCATTTGGGTCAACGATTACATTCCCAAGGGGGGGTTGACGTCAGGCAGGCGGCCGGTCATAAAAGTCATTGCCGAAACTTTTTGCAATATGTCAAAACAGATGACATATTGCGTCGACCCCAAGTAATTGGGATAAGAGCAAGATGATGATGAGTGTTGTTAGTTATATTTGACAAACCAACATGGCTGACCAGTGTAGTTATAGTAAGTCAATTTCCCTCTTATTATAGCGAAAGCTCGATCCTATTAATGGTCTAGGGAGATGCTCGGCAGCATCAGGAACTGGGACGCGGTCGCATCCTTCTGCGAGGCAGTTATCTAGCAGAAGGAGGCGGCGGGTCGCGAACGCGAGGAGCACAGCCTCGACGAAGCGACCCGCTGCCAGCGACTGGGGCGGCGCAGGCGGGATTACCTGCGTGCAATGCCGCCCTAGCCGAGGCCGCGGGTGACGTGACCGGGGTTTAGTCCGTCACCCGCCGAGAGGCCGACCGCGTGAGGAAAGACCGACGTCCTCCCCGAGGGGGGGACGTCAAAGTCAAGTCAAGTCAGTAAATTGGTTTTTTTGTGTTTACCATCAAGCTGGGATCCTGTTATAAACATTATTAAAAACAAGTCCAAAAAGACCACCACAAGACTGCAAGACACCGTGAGCTCATATTGTATAGATTTGACCCACAATAATAATAATTAAAGATAATTTTATAAATTAAAACCTTTTAGTAACATAAAGTAAGCCGCCTTCAAAATTAACTTTAATTTAACATCATGTTACCTGAGTTTTCTTGCCGAATCGTTCTCAGTGTGACCGTGTTCCGATCCGGTGGTAGTATACTAGATTATTAGTTAGTGTTTAAATATAATTACTATTAATTTTAATGTTTAATTATTACTAACCATAAACAATATAATTTTTTCATATAGAATCATTTTCTTCTTACACTAGCAATAAATATTGTATCAAAATGTGGGTCAATATTTAATAACTAATTTCTGTATCGGGTAGATAATTATAAATTTTCTGCAGTAACGATGACTTCTTGGACGTGAGACATCTTAGTCCACCCGTGACCATGAACGCTGTAAAGTGTTCGAAACGTCGGGTAATCAAAAATCAAATACAAACGCGATGAAATCCGTAAAGTAGTTTTATTTAGAAGTCTTATCTCTTATATTACCTAAAAGATCATCATCATCCTGTTCGTATCCCAATTACTTGGGGCCGATATAATATGTACTCCTCTTCCATCGTACAAATTGTATACATAAAGTTATAAGTTATATGACTGGCCTAACGTTAGCCCTGTTTCGAAATGTAACTGATGATAAAATGACGAAATGGGATCAGATGGAGTTGACTGAGGTCCATCTAAAGCTAAGTGCTAGGAACTGACACAGGTTTTGACAGGACATGGCGACTCTCGCACTATCTCCATCATTTTAAACGCAAGGACAGTCCTGCATGTGCATGTGAGCCTGACAAAGACGAAATAATAGCACATATACTTTTCGAATGCGCGATACACGATAACTTAAGACTAAATACGGAACAACAGATGGATAACACATTAAATATACATTCCTTACCAGTAATACTTAAACATAAACCAAACAGACAAATATTCATAACCTACGCTAAAAGAGTAATAAAACTTGTAAATAACAGAAATAAAACTTAAAAATTGTAATAAATTAAGATATAATAGGAAAGCAATGTAAATAAAACTATATAGATGTCATAAGTTAAAATATTAATTGTACGCCAAAGTAAAACTATGAAATTAAATATATTTATGGCCAAAAGGCCACTGAAAAACTTATTACCCTAAAAAAGTAGAGATGAAAAAGGTCTCTGGTTATGCTAGAGGATTTCGCGGGCCAGTTCATAGCACCTGGACACAAAAAAAAAGTTAAGTGCTCGTTTTTGACAACGTAAGAGTTATTTCATTGCTGTTAATGGCAAACGAGAAAACAGCACACATGATGGTAGGTGATACTTTCGCTTATTGACCTTTGCTAGGGCTGTCGCCTACCGTGAAGAAAGTGAAGGGAAATACGTTTTACACATAAAACCCACCACATAGGAACACTCTTAGAAAGTTGGGTTGCCGGATCTCTCCGAACAAAGAGCAGTAACAAACTGCTATTACTCAGACGTTGATTTTCTGCGAGAGTGTAGTACTACCCTGGACGGATCGGCCCGCGGCGGTAAACAGAAGACTGTCGACATTGTGCTTCTACCACATATAAAGTTAGTATTTTTAGTATTCCTAGCCGCTACTATACAGGATTATATAATCTAAAAGATGATGTCATAAAATAATGCTCCAAAAGTTGGGTTATAAAGAGGATACTTTCTCCTAGATATATTTCTAATACATAATATAATTACCAGAAGTATTATATTTAGGAACGTTTGGCTCAGCGAGCGTGCCTTACAAAATATTTGACTCCGAAATTCTTGGTGTTCTCAAATATTTATAGGTCAAGGACAAGTTTAGTAGGGTGAAAATATTTTTATATATCACATTCGCCGCGTAAGTTAATAATAAAGTATTTTGATATTTATTTCCTGTCTCATGGATATCGTAAATATTGACTAACGGATCACTGGGTCCACCGTTGGGTCATGGGTCATGCAATACTCTTGGGCAGTAGTGTTTATGGTTAATGATAAAGTTATAACACCAATTGGGTTCGCAAGCAAACCAGCCAACTTTTACTCGCATAGTTCCCCTTCCCGTAAGAATATCAAGATAAATTATAGCTTATGGGTTATTCTGATATGTAAGCTATATTATCGTGAAGTTTCATCAAAATCCATTCAGTAGTTTTTGCGTGAAAGAGCAACAAACATCTTCACATCCTCACATATTCACAAACTTTGACGTTTATAATATTAGTAGAATTCCTTATTATAGAGGCCTATTTGTAATAGAGGACTATAAGCTCCATGGAAGAACGAGAATCACTATATTTCGGTTCCTAAGAAACCTGCAGAAAAGTAAATGAGTAATAAAACATGTAAAATGTGTAAAATTGTAAATAAAACTACTTTTACGGATTATATCGCGTTTGTATTTGATTTATGATTGCCCGACGTTTCGAACATTTTGCAATATTCATGGTCACGGGCGGACTAAGGTGTCTCACGTCCAACAAGTAATCGTTATTACAGACATTTATAATTATCTACCCGATACAGAAAATTAGTTATAAATTTATTAAATTTTGACCCACATTTTAGTACAAATTTATTGCCAGTGTAAAAAGAAAATGATTCTATATGAAAAAATTATATTGTTTATGGTTAGTAATTATTAATTATTAAATTTGTAGCAATTATTGTCACAATTTGTTGATTTAAAAAACTAAATAACGATTACTTGTTGGACGTGAGACACCTTAGTCTGCCCGTGACCATGAATGCTGCAAAGTGTTCGAAACGTCGGGCAATCATAAATCAAATACAAACGCGATATAATCCGTAAAAGTAGTTTTATTTACAATGTGTAGTGCTCGCGTAAACATCAGATATCATTATGTGTAAAATTATTTTTTCTAATCGAAATAATATCTTTAAACAAGTAATTCTTGTATGTTTCTATATATTTAGAATCTCGCAAATAATTACAAGGATTTTAATGCATATTCAGGAGGTTTAGGGGGCGATAAATTAATCTAGATAGGTTTTATATATAGAAACTCTCATTTTATCAGTGGTTACAAATCAAAAGAAGAAATTTAATAGAATAGGAAAGTAAACTTGTGTCTGTGGATGTAATTTCTGACCGTTAATTATTTTTGTGAAGTCCCCCCAAATACAAGGATTATTGCCTTAGGGCAAGGTGTTGTCTTTTAAATAAATAATTAATAAAGATTAACAATTACCATCGAGAATAAAATAGCTTAGCTGAAAAATCTAGCAGACCCTTAATCCAGACAGCCTCTGTTCGAGCTTGGATTTTGCTTTTTACCAACTTTCTTTTTTTATAAAAAAAATATTCATCTGTTGTTAAAAACTATTATTAGTAAAATACATTTTCCCATTTATCAAGAAATAATGGCGAGATAAGCTCGGTTATTCGGGTATTATCTAGTTAAAATAAAGAAGAATTATTAGTGTAGTAATGGATTAAAAATACAATAGTCACCGCCCCATCGGGGTTAATATAAAACACAAGCTGTTAACATTGGTTCAAAAGGAAAAAACCAATCAACCTAACCAGCGTTGTTTAGTAGTAGGCTTCCAATGTTCTTCTTTTTTTAGACAGGCTATGATCCGGACCCACACCGTTCATTCCATCCGGAGTGACGAAAGGGCGACATATGGCCTCATAACCCAGTGAGTGTCTTCTCCTCTTTACTTTTAAGTCGACTACTGGTACTGAATCCTTGACGTCCGTCGCCAGCAGGACAGGTTACCTTTTCGGATAATATCCCTACCTGACACCCCTCCAGGGCGTTGTCCTTACGCGGTCTGTCTCTCTGTGAATTACGGACTATTTCTCGGTCAAGTTACCCGAGACTTCCACTGTGGAGAAGGCTCGAGGCCAACGGTGGGATATATATAAGCTGGGGGATAATAATGATGATGAATATAAAAGACAAATTAATTTAAAATAAAGACGTAAGAAAGAAAAATAACACCTTGAACTATATATAATATTCAAGAAAAGTAAATATTGGCACAGTCTTTATCTTACTAACTTAACATCAACACTTTCAACGGATGGTAGACTAATCTACGGTTCAGCAGTCCTGCTAGTAATAGAATGAAGAAATTCCCGCGTTTTCATCTGAAAAATTTCCATTACGTTGCAAAAACGGTGATAAATTAAGCCTATATCAGTCGCTAATAATGTAACTCTCTTTTTTAAAGACAACATACAGTATTGTCTTTAAAAAAACTCTCATTCATATTTATAACATTAGTTAGGACAAAATTTACCTGAAAAAAATATACTCTTATTATATCGAAAATATGAGTTTCAACCGTGCGTGCAGAACCATAATATAATATGAGATATATTGTAGGCGTGGTAGAAACCATTAACGGATTATAACCAACATGCAATAACAGTTTCAGCATACTAGCAATATTTAATACCAAGCCCTCATAATTTCTCATCAATGTTGTGTACCTTTATACATAATTCTTCTACGTACGTCTTTATGTGACTGAACTCCTAAAGTGCTAGGCCGATTTTCATTAATTTTTTGCATGTTCAGTTAGATTTAAGAATGTTTTAATTCTCAATTAATCCAGTAGGTGGCGCTGCAATTAATTTCAACGCATTATATTTTTTTATTTTATGTTTCAACGTTATCACTGCTCATATACGTCCTAGTGGTGGGCTCCAACCTCCTTCACAATGGGAAGGAAATTGACGTACGTTGGTCAGTTAAGTTGCTGACGCAGAACATCGGCGTCTGAGTAGTAGCAATTTGTTACTGCACTGTGGTTGGTGAGCAAGAAAGCCGAAAGTCCAATTATCTGAGTATATTTGCGTGTAGTGGATTTTGTTGTGATCTCTCCCTTCCCTCCATAGTGGTTGAGGGGAGTGATGATTGCTTTAGTAGTTAACTCGTGATCGGGTGCCGCTTGTGGGATCTGGTCCAGCCATAATCGTTTGAATTATATTAAGTATCTTGCGGTTCGAAGGGCATCACACTGGAGCTAGTTCTTACAAAACGTGTACACAATTGTATATCTAGTAAGAAGAAAAAAAATAATTGAAAATAATAGACAAGCCCGCTGAATTTCTTGCCGGCTCTTCTCAGTAGCGGTCGCGTTCCGATCCGGTGGTAGTATATTTTTTTTTAGAAATTGTAAACCATGTTTATACATAATAAATAATTTGAATTTGAATTGTTGTTGCCTTTATGATCACCGAACCTCATTGCATTCCTAGTCCCTCAATTTTCCTTATAATAGGTAGCGACCTAGCAAAAGTCCATGAGCGACAGTGTCATTGAAGATCAGGTGTACTGTTTGCTCGTTTACCAGCAACAGCACAACTCACATATGTATATGCTATTTACCCGACTACGGGTATACTATTTACCCGATTACGGTGATAGAGAGTTATATGTTTCACCTATATGTGGTATGTTTATGCATCTATTCCTTCATAACTTTTAAATCTATACCAATAAATAAAATTGGAGTGTCTGTTTGTAATGTCAAAATAATAGGCTTTTTTCATGCTCACACGGTTATTTGCACGACACCTATGCCTAAAATAGCAATCAAAAAATTTTTGTCTGTCTGTCTGTCTATTTGTTTCGGGTAATCTTCAAAACGGTTGGACCGATTTCAAAAATTCTTTCACCAATGGAAAGCTATAATATCAGGGCGTAAACTAGGCTATATTTTATCTCGGTATACCCACGGGAACGGGAACTACGGGGGTAAAACGACTATAACCTATAACCGAAGCGAAGGGAGGGCGGGTTGCTAGTTACTTAATATAATTTGATGCATAGTGTCTTTAGAAGCATCTTCTTCGTTCATTAGCTTTTTATTAAAGACTAAGCAACCTGTCCTCACTTCGCTTCGGTTTTAGTCACTTTACTCGCTTGGTTCCCGTTCCCGTGGGAATATCGGGATAAAATATAGCCTATGTTACGCCCTGATATTATAGCTTTTTATTGGTGAAAGAAGTTTTGAAATCGGTTCGGTAGTTTAAGCGTGAAAGCGTAACAAACAAACAAATAAACAAACAAACACACTTACTTTCGCATTTATAATATTAGTAATTAGTAAGGATAGCGTCTGCAACTTTGGTAGTAATCCTTATATTTAGGGGGCATTTATGTGCGTTTCCATCAAAGAAGTGCGAGGATGTATAGCGAGGAATATGTTTGGTTGCTTACCATTAAAGTCGCTTCATATACCTAGCCACGCTCGGCGAATTTCCCATGGAAACATTTTCTTTTTGTACATTTAAAACAAGCAATTGATGTGAAAAATGGATGCAGAGATGCATGCGAGGGATTGTTGCAAAGGATGGTTGTGAGAAATATATGAGGGATTGATACGAGTGTTAAATGCGAGGGATGGATACAAGGGTTGGGTTGGATGTGACGTGAATGTAAGAGATTCAAACGAGTGATTAATATAGGACGTGGATACGAGGGATGGATATAAGGAATGGATACGAGGGATGGATACGAGGGACGGATATAAGGGATAGACACGAGGGATAGATACGAGGGAGGGATACGTAGAATGGATACGAGGGATATATACGAGGGATGGATACGATACATGTGTACGTAGAACATAGGGTCACAAAAAATAATGGTAATCCCTTCTTCTACCACCATACCTTACGTCGTTCACCCTTATTTGAAAAGAGCTCGCTATGCATCCTCATACCTCTCAATTGCCTTGCAAATATTTGATAGACAAGTAAACAGTCGGGGTGGTGATATTAACATGAAAGTTCAAACATCACATTGTGCCAAACATACAGAATGTTGTATTTTATTATGTAAAGAAGCATAATTCCTTTTATTACACTTTGAGGGTCACTGTAGTGCTTATTTCGCGTATTTTGTATTAGCCTCATAAATCTGGTTGACACAAACTTTTCGTGTTTATTACTCACAGAGCTTTATGCTTTAATATTAAAGGTCATAATTATGTCGTTGAAAACTTTAGAATCATACCTTTTTGAAAGTTATGTGAATATAATTTTACTATATTAAATAGTATTTATTATAATCCAAAATAGGGAAAGCCGCGGAAAAACGGGTATAATCGACATAGCACGAAGAATTAGCACGCTGAAATGGTAATAGGCAGGCCACATCGCTCGATGAACCGACAATCGCTGAGGAAGAAAGGTTCTCGAGTGGCGACCACGTATCGGACGACGCAGTGTAGGACGCCTCCTAGGTGAACCAACGACCTGGTGAAAGTTGCTGGTCATTGTTGGATGCAGGCGGCACAGGATTGCACTTTGTGGCGTAACATGAGGGAGGCCTACCTCCAGCAGTGGACGGCGATAGGCTGAAATGATAATGATGAAATAGTATTTTCTTCTATCCATAGTATATGATTCTGTGCTATGTAACTTTTATACATCCATCAGCCCGTGAATGCTGCTATTGGACATAGGTTTCCCCGTGAGAAAGTTTCTCTTAGCGAGTCTGTGCCAAATGCATCTAATGATTCCCTACATTCATATTCTCTAAAATAAAAAGAAAAAAAAAATAACGGTTCTCTACGATTTTTAAAATTTCATTAGTCCACCTAATGCGGAGTTGACCCGTCATTCGATTTGATGTCGCCACTGGATAACCATTCCTTTCCAATGGTTGTCAGTTTGACAAGCGATATGGCCTGTTCATTACCAATTCAACGTACTAATTTTTCAAGATATGTCGGTTACAGCCGCTATTTTATTGATTTCAGTATTCTGAATAATGTCACCAAGATAAATATCGATATTTATCTGAATGAAAGATGAAAGTAGCTTAGCGTGCGATAGAGAAGGCTATGCTTGAGCATAGCCTTCTCTATCGCACGCTAAGCGACTTTCAGCCTTTTCATGAAGAAGATACTTCATTTTAAATAAAATTACGGCTTTTATCGCGTCTGTATATGAATTAAAAAGCAGATCTAAATAATCAACGCAAGTAAAGCCGCGTATCACAACTAATTCTTTAATAAGAACTAAAAGACGACTAAGAACAGTAGATTATAACTATGCTTGGAAATGTGCCAGAACTTTCTAGGATAATTTGCTTGGATGTAACCGGAATCGACGCCAGCAAAATCCTAATGACATATTTTTATTTATAATATTCTTCTATTCGCGTGTATGTGACTAAACTTCTTATAAACTACTAAATCGATTTTGATTTAAGATTTTGTTGCGTACTCGGGCGGATATAAGAATTCTTTAGGTTAAGAATTGGACCTAGTATTTGTTACTAACACGCATGAATGCAAGCACGCACGCATTCCTGCACACACAAGCACACACACATATAAATATGTTTCATCCATCCATTTGTCTAGTTGTACACTGTTAGCGATCACAGTTAATCAATTCGAAATCAATCAAACCAAAAAATCGATTTCGATGAAAGATTTTATTGTGCGTTTGGGTGGATTCAAGAATTGTTTAGGTTAAGAATTGGACCTAGTATTTGTCGCTGCGATGTGTGCACGCACGCATGCATGTTAGCACGCACGCAATCATGCACACGCACACACGTATATGTATATATATTTCATCTATCCATTTGTCTATAGTTGTATTATACACTGTTGGCGAACACAGTTAAAATAATTTTGTCAAGAAAGTCTTCAATATATTCTCTAGTCTACCTATCTTTCTCTTATCCCAAGTTTGGTTTGGTATCGCTATTGGGTTTAAGGCCTCCTTCACAATGGAAGTGAAATATATGTACTATTTTTTTTATTAATTTTTTTTTTGGGGTTGGGTTGCGGTCGGCGCGCTCCTCGCACCACTCCGTCCGGGGCAACAGAGGGGCGTAAACACGCACACCCGCAACCCACCCACGATGCACGTCGCCTTCGTCGTTGGGCCGACCACCGGAGCAGGATTACTTGACGTCAGTGGTTGGCCCGACGGAATACTATTTGGGGTACCCTCCCATCGACCGCCGTCGCCCCCTCGGGGAGGACGTCGGTCGTTCCTCACGCGGTCGGCCTCTCAATGGGTGACGGGCTAATTCCCCAGTCACGTCACCCGCGGCCTCAGCTAGGGCGGCATGAGGCGCAGGTATTCGCGCCTACGCCGCCCCAGTCGCCGGCGGCGGGTCGCCTCATTGAGGCTGCGCTCCTCGCGCAGGCGATCCACCGAAATATATGTACTATACCGCCCTGATTAGACTGGTTAGCGAATTTTCTTTCTCATGCACCGATACTATTTGCATATTGCAGTACTTAATGGTATTTTACTACATCCAAGGTTAAGAAATGGGGAGATGAATTGTATTCTTCATCATCATCATGGGCACAGGTCTCCTCAAGATAATCTATAACAGGTCTTGGGGGAATTGGCATAATCACCACGCTTATCAGGCGGATTGGCGGCCGCAGTAAGTTGGAGTACGCAGAATAACGCTGCTGCCTGTTTTCTGATATAAGGATGCCTTAGCCGCCTTAACGACACCTACAGGAAGAGATGGGGTAGTACTATTCTCAAACCGGCATCACACAGCAATTGTATTCTTACTCCATCAATATAGGGACGCCCGAGACTACTGTCCATTCTTTTGATAATTCTTTAGCCGATTTACTATCACGGAAAATTAATCTATTTCTCACTATGTGTTATGCAAATTCAATAAAAACTTATCTATTGTGGTCCGAAAACTTTGTTTGCAGACGCGATGAAAAGTTTGGCATTACACTGGACTAAGTTTATTTTGATATGTTTTCTTTAGCCGAGGGCATAGTTAGAGACAGCTTTATAAATTTAATAGGATTTCTTTTGTCATGATGTTATTATCTTTTGTAATAAATGTAATAACAGATAACTAAAAAACAATATTGGTGCATCAGAAGGCAAACTTGAAAGAAAACATTGAACTAATCATCTATTTATTATTTTCCGTGTGGTGATGGAGTAAGAATACAAATCATTACTTCCAATCCTACCCGTGGATGTCATAAAAGACGATTAAGGGATATAATACGCATATAACATCTATGCAAGAGAAGGAAAACTCGAAATAAACCAACCTGTCAGATCAGCATCCTATTGTGGAGAAGGCTCGAGCCCAACAGTGGGACGTATATGAGCAGAAATGATGATGAAATGATGAATCATCTATTCTTACAGTATTCTCACTGAAAAGACGCTGTTTTTACATATTTAATAAAAAGTGCTAAGTAGAACTCCTTTAAATGCATCGCAACGCTACCTACCAAATATTAATGCATTGTTTTTTTAGTTTCACATTTTAGTAACCTAATTTTTTTTCGCATTATTACCTTTATTATGAAACTGGTTAGGTTCATATCGGTTGGTTTCAAAATCTATAACCAACATAGAAATCTTTTATTCTGTTCCCTACCATTGTAGAGGAATCTAGTGTTCGATAGTAAGAAATAAGTGATCTACGAAGAAAAGTGAATCATCTAAATTAACATGTTTTTTTATATTTTTTAAAACATCAACCCATACAAAAAATAAATCCTTAGTCACCTTTTACGATACCTACAGACAAGACAGCGGGTGGTGAATTGTATTCTTACTCGGTCACCATACAGATAACGGATTATAATTTTTTTTTATTATTATTTCAGCCCATATACGTCCCTCTGTTGGGCTCGGGCCTCCTCCAGGATTATAATTATTCCGTCTAATTATTAAAGCTTATTAATGGATATATACTTTAATATATCTCATGGTGGTTTCCAATCCTAGTTATACAAAAGGGTTTACAACTCAACGTAAGATGCGAAGCATTATCGTTGAAAACAAAGTTGAGGAGGCTTATAAGCTTTATTAAAGCTTAATCTATTAAACAAATTTCCTGTTCATTGTTCCAGTCTGTTATTCATTCACGAAGAGTAACGACATTCGTTTATAATCTATTTTTAGTTGTCTATTTCATAATATACCTACTTATTCAAAAGAAAAATTACTTTTCAAAATTATTCTCACTAGGACCAACGTGTCGTAATGACTAATAAGAAAATCATCACTCCAGCCCACATAAGTCCCACTATTGGGATCGAGATTCCTCTGCATTGGAAAAATAATTGACCTAATATACCGCGCTAGTCAGACGTGTTAGTTTAAGGCTTTATGTTGAGTTTTCCTTTCTCTAGCATTGATTTTGGCGTGACAACGTCTAATAAATCGATGAACGCTGGCTGCATGCACGAAAAAGTGTCCCGTTACGCTTATTGTCCCGTTACGCTCATTGTTTTATTATTAAGTAGTATGCGATTCAGCTGTACTAAAGCGCGCCATCTATCGATGCGAAAGGATTTCAAATATATTCATTTAGTACGATGCGATTTAGCTAAACTGAACAGCGCCATCTATCGAGACTTACGGTAATTGCTGACCCGATTTAATTTCAATAGCTTATAACAATGGATACTGGTTACGCTGATTCAATTTTATTCATAAAAGTATGCAGTCATTTCATCAATGTTTTGTTATGACGTCGTCACGTTAAACTATCGTCCGTAAACCGACTTTACAGACAACCATGTTTTTTTTACTACACTTGTACGACAACCACAGGCAAGAGAGGAGGTGGTAAATCATGTTATTATTCCGTGACCACACGGACGACGGAGCTTTATATTGGACCTGAGCTAATTGCTTGTGATACCCTCTGGTTAACAGTTACATTTTCCCATAGCCGAGGTCGCGGGTGACGTGATCGGGGAATTAGTCCGTCACCCGCTGAGAGGCCAATCGCGTGAGGAAAGATCGACGTCCTCCCCGGTGGTCGGCCCAACTACGAAAGCGATGTTCATGGCGACGCAGGTGTGCATGCTTACGCCCCTCTGTCGCCCCGGATGGAGTGGTGCGAGGAGTGCGCCGACCGCAACCCACCCCAAAAAAAAACAGTTACGTTTTCAAGAGAATTCACGTCAGACAGGTAGCTGGTCATATTTGCTAATAACTTTTGTATAGACGATGGAGAGGGGTACATATTACGAGGCATATTCTTGATTTCAACGTGAGTAATAACATTGTAAGACGAAATATGTGACAGAAGAAAAAATATCTTGATTTTATTAATTCTTTTCTAGCATATTCCTATAATTTGACGATAGATCCCGTTGCCGTCGGAATAACGGGATAAAGTATAACCATACGTCCCACTGTTAGGGTCTAGCCTCCTCCAAATAGGAAGGAAATTGACCTTACTACACCATGCTGGTCAGACCGGTTGGTACAGGGTTTTATATCGAGTATTCCTTCTCTTGCATAGATATTATATGTGTATCATATCCCTTAGTCAGCTTATACAACACCCACAGGCAAGAGAGAGGGTGGTGAATTGTATTCTTACACCGACACCACACCGATATTATTATACAAACAAATGGATATGTGTTACCAGCGATCACATATGACATTGAAACGTGGGCTTTAAATGTCGATTTCATAAAAAGGCTTAAAGTCGCTCAATGTGTGATAGTCGGTATTTTTGTCAGTGATAAAATCTGTAATATAAAAATCCGTAGAAACACAGGTGTAACTGACATAATCGTCATAATCTCGACGAATTAGCATGTTGAAATGACAATGGGCAGACCACATCGCTCATGGAATTGACAGTCATTAGGGAAGAAAAGTTATCGAGTGGCGACAACGAATCGACTCAGCGTAGGACCAGTCCCCAGTGGGTAGAATGACGACATCTTAAAAATTTTCAGCGACTTATTGGATGCAATTGGTATAGAACTGTTCTCAGTGGCAGCCTAGTGAGATGCCTAAGTCCAGCAGTTGACGTTTACAAACTGATGGATGAATGGATGTGTCGCGTGAGATTCCATAAATAAACAACGAAAACAAAACACAGGGTGTGTTTTGTTTTCGTTGTTTATTCTCTGTGTCTCAGAACAATTATTTATGAAATAAGAATCCATTGCTTATTGACTCTAATCTACACTAATATTATGAAGAGGAAAGATTTGTTTGTTTGTATTGAATAGGCTCCAAAACTACTAGACCGATTTCAAAAATTCTTTCAACAATGGAAAGCTATAATATCAGGGAGTACATTTTATCTATATTTTATATCGGTATTCCCACGGGATTAGGAACTACGCGGGTAAGGCGACTGAAACCAAAGCGAAGCGAGGGCAGGTTGTTAGTTCACTATAAAATTAATATTTATTCAATTTACGTATCATTCTAAACATTGATACAGATATTGAAGATATACTGTGGCTAATAATACATATATAATTGTAACATTTTCTCTCGGGGATCAAAAGCTTCTAAGCAAAGCTTTCCACACATGAAATAAGCTTCACCGACAGATATTACCATATTGCTGAATTTGCGCTAAAGTACTTTAAGACATGCCAGGGTTAAATATATTCCAATTACTTGAAGCGAAGGTAAGGTTGGTGTGAGCTATTTTCTGCATTAATTATTCTCAGTAAACCGAAGACGTCGGGCCGCAACACTGATGGTCCTGTTACAAAGCTGTCCAATAATATCAAAGTGATTTATGACCGAGAATCTGTGGGGTGGTTCGGGTTTTGTCTTTGTGTTATAATTGGTTCGTTGGTTTTAGTTTAATTAAATAATTATTCTGATACCTTCCATTTTGTCCTTGTATGACGTAATAAAATGTTCTAATTTTTTGTTTTTTTTTTTTTAGTTTATTTTGTATCGGCTATTGACTGCGGTTTTGCGTGCATTAATGTGATTTGTGTACATAAAATCACACGGGAACAAACGTAAAATTGTCAAAAATAAATGGTGTCCCCATACAAAAAACTTGTAATACGCGCTAAACAACCGGCCAACGGTGTGTCGTCGGCGGCACGCGGCACCACATAATTAAACACAGAACAGAAGTAAATCTACACAAAAGCACTCCCGAGCAACGCATAAACATAAGCACCGCTTACGAATACCGATTTAGTTAGTTTTCTTTACAAAAAGTAATGATATCCCACCAAAAATATAAATGTAAAAAAGGAGAGCCAAGTTCAATACAAACATTAAGCTTGGCTGTGGGCTTCGCCGCAAAAAGAATGGAGATCTAATTGTATTGAACTTGGCTCTCTTTACATTTATGTTTTTGGTGGGATAAAACTATCTGCAATTGTCAGCCGGCGCCATTAGCACGGCGATTTTATCAATACTTCATTCGAGAAGGCCTTTATTCATCATTAGACTTATATAACTTGATATTAAAGTATTCCAAAATTACAAATTTTCTAGAAGGAATTTAGTGTCAAAAAAGAATAGTAGAAATACGATCTGGATAAAATTTCAAACTTCATTTTTTTTATTAAAACTGACTTATTCGTAAGTTCGTGCCGTATAATTTTCAATAGCAATTTATATTCAATTGACTAATGCCGTCACAAATTGTTCGTTTCAAAGATGTCGGTGATATAGCGCCATTCAAAACCTGAAAGTTAGATATAAAATCCAGGTGCTAATTTATCTCATTTGATATTGAATATATTGATTTCGTAAATACTGTTCCTGTTTCAATATTGTTGGCGACTATCGAATTTGGTCCATAATCGTTTGAATTACATATAGGTTTATGTGAATTATATTACATATCTTCTGGTTCGAAGAGCATCGAGTACCATTCTGAGCCTACGTTCTCTTCTATCGATGTTATCTGCATTTTATATCCCATAGTTGTCTTTTACGACACCCACAGGCGCAAGGGGGGATGGTGTATTGTATTCTTACTCCGTCACCACACGGAGAAGAGTATACCATGCCATTAATCTGGTGGTGCCTTAGCTCATTTAAGTATACTAAAATCCATTATTCCGGTGATGCCCTAACGTATTTTCAACCATTGGCTAGCAAGAGGTCATCTGCATTTTTATCCCGTCGCGATATCGTAAACTGACGGCATGGAATGCCTTTTTGTGTATCACGAGTCTTTTCTAATATTTACGCGAGTATTACATAGGTTATTACACAAAAGAAGGCAAATTCGAAATTAAACCCTATGCCAACACCTCTGACCAGTGTGGTATATTAGGTCAAATTTCTTCCAAGGAGGAGCCTGGAGGGCCTGAGCCAATGGGAAATAAATAGACTGATTAATGACACATTATAGATAAAACTTCATGTTCATGGTCACGGACGGACACGTCTGCTCGTCATCAATCATCATTTCGGCTCATATTGGTCCCACGGCTCAAGCCTCCTCCGTAATAGGAGGGTTATTGACCTACTAAACCACTCTGGTCAGACGGGTTGGTATATTTATAGGGTTTTATTTCGAGCTTTCCTTCTCTTGCATTGGTAGTAGTAGCATGTCATATAATATCTTATAATACGCATATCCCTTAGTCGTCTTTTACGACATCCAAGATTAGGAAAGGGAGTGAATACAGTCAAGTATTCTTACTCCGCCACCACGCAAAACGTAAAAATACATTTATTTATTAGAAGCCTACCAATTAATTCGTAATTCAAGACTTATAACGCAAAAATCTTACACCACTATATATATACACGATTAATAGAACTAAAGAAGCCAATACAATTGGATACATAATGAATTAAGAAAGATAATAGCAATTAATTTTCTCCTCATTGAGCTTTTAATTCCGTGCCCATTAATTAAATGTGATAAAAGCCGACCTTCAATTATCAGATGTATTATCTGTAAAAGATATCAGTGTGAACATTTCCATTGCCTTTTCACAACGTATGCTTAGAAATAAATCAACATTGATCTTCAGATTCCTTGAATAAGACATTAAAAAAATATATATAAAAATACACAGAAAGTTGATTATTTTGCCATCAATCTACCAGTTTAACAATATCTTTTCATCAAAATTTTCGAGTATAACATACATGAAATAAGCTTATTTTTAGTTTCAGGAGCACTTGGTCATACAATTCTAATATGATCATGAACGCTGTAATATATTTTTAACATCAGAAAAGTAAAAATATAATACAAATGCTAGGAAATCCGTAAAAAGAGTTTAATTATTTTTCTTAAAATTGATGGTTTTGGGTACGAAGAGTTAGGGGTAATTCTCGCAGTTTTACCTGCATAGTTCTCATGAGAAAACACTGGTCATTGCTGAAAGAATTTTTAAAATCAGTTTAGTTGTTTAAACGTGAATACGAAACAAATCAACAAACTCACATCCGCGTTATTAGTATTAGCTAGGACTAGTAAATTCATGTGGTTACACCTGGTGCTGTGTGGTAACGGCTTCGAATACTAACAACCCTTGCTTTGCTCGTGAGTGTCGTAAAAGACGACTAAGAGCCCTAGATTGACCCGGACCAACTCCATCTGGTACCATTTGGGTCAACGATTACATTCCCAAGGAGGGTTGACGTCAGGCAGGCGGTCGGTCATAAAAGTCATTGCCGAAACTTTTTGCAATATGTCAAAACAGATGACATATTGCGTCGAACCCAAGTAATTGGGATAAGAGCAAGATGATGATGATGACACCTGCAGAATTCTTGCTTGCTTGTTTATACAGACAGCTAGCTGATAACAAAATATTACCAAAATGGGTCCAGTAATTTTGAAGACTACCTGAAACAAAGAGACAGACAAAAAAATTGAAATGATTTTCAGGTATCGTACAATTTGGTCGATGGCTCTGTACGGGCGGGGTCCATCTGAGGGCTATCCTTCCCACTAGTACAGATATTGACAGGGTATGGTAACTTCTCCAAGTACCTACACACGGTCAAATCAAATCAAATCAAATCATTTTTATTTGCAAAGAATACAGGTGTAACCATATAACAAAAAAACGGTAGATTTTCCTGCCATATTCTGCCTTTAAGACATGCAAATATCGACACATTTTCAATTATTAATTAATTACTATAATCATAACTATAGTTTAAGATGTGTAATTACATAATATCATAATATATAAAATCTCAAATTACAATTTATTTAAATGTCAAGTGATTATTATTCTTATATTAGTCCGTGTGGTGACGGAGTAAGAATACAATTCACCACCCCCTATCTTACCCGTGGGTGATCGTACGAGACGACTAAGGGATATAAAACGCATATAACATCTATGCGAGAGAAGGAAAACTCGAAATAAAACCCTATACCAACACGTCTGACCAGCGTGGTATAGTAGGTCAATTACCCTTCCATTATGGAGGAGGCCCGAGCCCAACAGTGGGACGTATATGGGCTGAGATGATGATGATGATGATGATTATTATTAATTTTTATATGTCATAAATTCGGATAAATTATAGAAATTGTAGCTGATTAACCATTGTCGTAGTTTTAATTTAAAGTATTTCTTCGGGAGCTCTCTTAAGTTTCTAGGTAATTTATTAAATATGGTTATGCACATATGGTAAACATTTCTCTTGTTTAATGTCGTCCTACAATACGGAATCACTAATCGTGTGGGATCCCTACAGCTACGTAAAACATTATTACTCTTGGAATAAAAAAATAAATAATGATTTTTGACAAACACTGAGACTTCAAGTATATACATGCATGTTAACGTCAATAAGTTCATTGATTTAAATAAAGGTCTACAAGATTCTAACGGTCCCACTCCACAAATCGCTCTCACGCACTTTTTTTGTACAATAAAGGCTTTATGTGCATCTGTTGAATTGCCCCATATTATAAGTACATATCGTAGTATGGACTCTACATAACCATAATATACTATTAGTGCCGTTTTCTTATCTGATAATGTACGTAATTTTTTAATAGCATATACGAAACCACTTAGTTTACTGCGTATATTCATTAAATGTTTTTTCAAATTGCAGTATTTATCTAGTGTTATGCCTAAAAATTTAATAGAGTCTGTTTCTTCTATACTTTCATCGTTAATTTTAATATGAACACTATAGTTTTTAACATTAATTGTTGAGAATTTTATGTATTTTGTTTTGCTTAGATTTACACTTAAATTATTTCTTTGAAGCCAATCTATTACTGAGATTACCGCTTCATTTATTTTCATTTCATAGGTCATCAAATTATCATCATTAGGAATTATTATTGAGATATCATCAGCAAATAGAACACATTGATGCTTAATCACTTCTGGTAAATCGTTAATATATAACAGAAATAATAAAGGGCCCAAAATACTGCCCTGCGGCACACCGTAGTTGTTATTTTTAAAGTATGATCTTACAGATGATTCATGATCTTTATTTAAACTTACAATTTCAACACATTGCTGACGATTCTTTAGATATTTCTCAAGCCAACCTAGCGCAATACCTCTAATCCCATAATTTTCACATTTCCTTAATAATGTCATATGATCTACAAAATCAAAAGCCCTAGTCTTATCAAAAAATATCACTACCACTGGTATTTTTTTATCTAGATAATTTGTTGTACTACGTGAAAAGGGAGAGCATACTGTCCTGTCACCCCTGGGATTGTGCTGAGGACATGACGCAGCACACGCACGAGGTTGGCAAAAAAACAAGAAGTAGGTGTCGCGGCAATAACCGTATGAGCATAAAATAAACTATTTTGACATCACAAGAAGGCACTAGATTACATGAAAGTAATATTAATATAAACTTGTATTACTAAACCAAAGTTAGTTTGAAAGCTAACACTATGGTAAACATTTACATTGTAGATAATATTAGTTTAGTTTTAGTCTGAATATCAAAGTAATATCTATCAAAATAATTTAAATTATGTATGATCTGGGACGAGTCCTGAAAATTACAATAAAACTTTAGTTAGATTTTTGCAAGTAGCGCTTATGAATTGGATTTCACCGGGCTGAACGTGGACGTCAGGAAACTCGGTACTACTAGTTGGGCCAATGGCAATAAGCAGGGAATACGACGAGTTATGACGCCGCATGGTGCCCTTTCGTCACCATAAAATAATAAAATGCCTAAAAAAATTTGATTGGATTTTTGTGCGTGGTATAACATCTGCGTTACAAATACGCATATAATATCTACACAAGAGAAGGAAAACTTGAACTTAACTTTTTATCGTTATAAATATTATAATATGTATTAATCTCACGATAATTTCTGTATTTATATAATAACTAGCAACCCGCCCTCGCTTCGCTTCGGTTTCAGTCGCCTTACCCGCGTAGGTCCCGTTCCCGTAGGAATACTGGGATAAAATATAGCCTATGTTACTCCCTAATATTATAGCTTTCCACTGGTGAATGACTTTTTAAAATCGGTTCGGTGGTTTAAGCGTGAAAGCGTAACAAACAAACAAATAAACAAACAAACAAACTTACTTTCGCATTTATAATATTAGTAAGGATGTAAAAATATTATAAAATGTCTATTATACGTACAGAATTGAATTCGATAAAGAACATTAATTTTTAGCAGAAAATTCACTTATTAATTTAAATAAATTCGAAGTTTTATACAAGCTATGAGCTGGATACATCCCACCCAAATCCCTTGGGCCAAGAACAGGTGGGGTATGACCCTATAATATGCCTCATTACTCTTCACCGCCAATTTAACGACCACCGGCACTAATTCAATCAGCAAAGTGGACCCTGGAGACGTTCCTATACTCCTCTCTTAAATAGACTATCTTGTAACTTAAAAATAACATGGAATTTTTAGGGATTTTATGCTCTATATTCTTCGAGAGATAAAGACCATGCGTCTTTGTAATATAAACTGCTACAAAAATCTATTTTATTTAATTTTTTTTAATTGCTCAATAATAGGGTGCACAATGGTCTTAAGAATATTTGAAGTTGGATCACCTATTTGATCATTAAATAATAACATGCAAACTTACTCTTTATACGTCAAAATTAAATTAATTGAGTAAAAGGTCTTTTCTAAGAGCCATTTTTTTAGTGTTATTAATATTAATATTATAGATTTTTATAGCAGCTGAAGAGTTTGCCATGTGGTGACGGAATAAGAATACAATTCATCACCCCGTATCTTATCCATGGGTGACGTGAAAGACGATTAAGAGATATAATATGGAGATAACACGCAAAAGAAGTAACACTGGAAATAAAACCTTATACCAACACATCCGTCCAGCGTGGCATAGTAAGTCAATTTCTCTTCCAATGTGTAGGAGGCTTAAGCCCAGTCTCGCTAATCTCAGAAAACGCTAATTATATTCTGAAAAACAATATTGTATCATATATCGTGTTTATTGCTGTGTGGTAGCGGCTTCGAATACTACCAACTCTTGCTTTGCTCGTGGGTGTCGTAAAAGACGACTAAGAGCCCTAGATTGACCCGGACCAACTCCATCTGGTACCATTTGGGTCAACGATTACTTTCCCAAGGAGGGTTGACGTCAGGCAGGCGGCCGGTCATAAAAGTCATTGCCGAAACTTTTTGCAATATGTCAAAACAGATGACATATTGCGTCGACCCCAAGTAATTGGGATAAGAGCAAGATGATGATGATGATATCGTGTTTATTGAGAAGGTACAGGCCGCGACTAATTGGAGTGCAATAGTCAGTAACAATGGGTGTCATACATTCTTTATAGCGTCATAGTAACTGTTGACAGAACAAAAATTTGGACGTATTAGATAACAATCATGACGTTGTTACAAATATCTTGAAATAATGTGGCTTGTTAGGCAAAGTCAAGACATAATGAAGTATTAGTAATAATTATTTACTTAACCCATCACCCACGTGTAGTTAAGAATACAATTCACCACCAACCCAGAGAGAGACTCACCCTGGTCTTGCGTGGATGTCTTAAAACACGACAAACGAATATAATATGCAGATAACATCGATGCAAGAGAAAAATTAGAATGAAACCCTATGCCATCATGTCTGACCATCGTGAAATAGTAGGTCAAATTCCCTCCCATAATGAAGGAGGTCAGATCCCAACAGTGGGACGTATATGGGCTGAGATGATGATGATAATGAATAATTGAGGTCACTCAAGAGAAGTTCCTAGCCCAGCAAGTGAGCTTATAGCTATAAATATTCAGTTACATTCTCCAAATAAAACTAATAACAAAAAGTTTGTATAACTGCCAAACATAGTATCCATATTTCAATTACCAACTAGACCGACAAAATTTCATTTAACTTTTTCGCCTGTTAAACCCAAAAAATTTGATCGAACATGTTTTTACAAATTTTTCGACTGAATACATAATACCTTGTCAGTTGAACTGACATGTTCTATCCAGTATTCATAAAATATTCGATATCGTATTTGAATTTTTAGATTACTTACAGAGTTATTACTGGATAGGTCTTTTTTAACTTCAAGTTTGGTGGAATATAATTAGAATTGAAAGTATTGAATAACCCCTGGCACAAAATTAAAATAATACAAAAAATAAAGTATCACGTTCTCTTCAACAGGCATTATCAATTAATTGTCATTTAACGATTGTACCGACACGCATGAAGCCCCTAAGCGAGTAATCATACGCCCTTCTATAACTTTGGAAAAGAGTTGATACTCTTATACTGCTGCACCGATATTAACCAAACATAGCTAAGAATCACCGCCAGGAAACTAGCTTTCAAATAAATAAAAGCGCATCGAAATCCATCCATCCGTTTGAGAGCTGCGATGCCACAGACAGACAAACACACAGACAGACAGACATTGAAGTCAAAGTTATAACACCCCTCTTTTTCCGTCAGAGGTTAAAAATAATAACAATTTGTACTACACTATTGATAAGAGATGTTTTAGCGATTGTCTGAAGCCAACGTCAATAACGTTGGCCTCTGTCTTCTAATCTATTCTAATCCAAACAATGCTTTTGAATTATACTGAGTGTAGTACTCGGCTTCTGTGAATTGCATATTTTGGAGATTTTGTTTTCCTTTTTTTTATTGCAAACAGTGGCAAACGAGTAAACAGTACACCTGATGGTAAATGTTGCTGCCGCTTATGGATGTTTGCTAGGCCGCTGCATTCCGTGAAGAAAGTGAAGAGAGTGTGAATACGTGCAATGAGGTACAGTGAAACTAAAGACATCACCAATTCCCACCACACGCAATCACCCTCAGAAAGTTGGGCTTCCGACTCTCTCGCTCACCGAACGAAGCACAGTAACAAATTGCTACTACTCAGACGTCGATTTTCTGAGAGAGTGTGGTCTGTCTACAACTACCCGCCCGTGGTTGTAGACAGACAACTGTCAACAGTGTGATCCTACCACTAACAAATCGCTATTTCCCTGCAATATTCTACATTCAGCCGAGTTTCTTTATATTTATGGGTAAGGTACCCATGAACTCGAAGAAGAAGAAACTCAGGGGAATACAGAAGACATTATATAATATTTTTGAAAGAGGTTACGTTAAGTGAAAACTTATAAGAGTGGTAGGACCACACTGTCGACAGTTATCTGTCTACAGCCGCGGGCCGGTCCGTCCGGGGTGGTACCACACTCTCGCAGAAAATCGACATCTGAGTAGTAGCAATTTGTTACTGAGCTTCGTTCGGTGAGCGAGAGAGCCGGCAGCCCAACTTTCTGAGGGTGTTTGTGTGTGGAAGGTTTTGGTGGTACCTTTGGTATCACCAAGCCTCAATGTACGCATTCACACTCCCTTCACTTTCTTCACCACGGTAGGCAGCGACCCTGTAAAGGTCCATAAGCGGCAGCAACACTTACCATCAGGTGTACTGTTTGCTCGTTTGCCACCGTTAGCAATAAAAAAAAAAAAAAAAATCTATGTCAATATCGCTATATTTGTGCCAATATATATCAAAATCACATAAATTATTTTAATTTAGAATTTTAATTTATTCATTTATCTCAACCCATATATAGCCCACTATTGGCCGCGGACTTTTTTACAACAGGAAATCACACCTACAATAGCACAGTGGTCAGTAGTGTTGGCATATTTTAAGTTTTTCTTCTCCTGCATCGATGTTGGCGGAGACAATATGTACATCATATCTCATAGTCATCTTTTATGACATCCACGGATAAGAGATCTAACGATGAATTGCAATCTTACTTTGTCACCACAGGTAATATAATTTAAGATCAAACAATTTATTTGAATATCCAAAAATAACAACTGTTGGTTCATAGTTATAAGCTTTCACTCCTGTCGACCATCCTTATGAGAACCTTGTGCTCTCTTTTTTGTTAATTTGACTAAAGGCTCTTAAGATAAAGGCGTTCAAATATGCTAAACATTTCAATAGTGATATTGACTAAGACAACAAGAATTTGTTCACGTAAAGTCAAAAGCCCAAAACTATTGAAGTACTCTTAACCAACAAATGTTACAAATTACTTAACTAGCAATAAAACGGTAATACGTAATACCTTCAAGTTTATATCATTGAGGGCCATATTATTCGAAGGGTCTTGCCCTTACTGAATCTTAAGGCTGCTCAAACCTCGTCCTAAGCAAATCTCTTTCGGTTGTTGAAAGGATAAAGTCATTAGACCTTGTGGCTTATGAGATAGTCAAAGTGTCTTAAAATAAACTGACTAGAACCCAAAGCTTAAGGTTAATAGACTGAAAATAAGAATATTTCTATATTTCGGTACATTGAATTTTCTAGCAATAAAAAATATGCGGCCGTTTTTGCGAAAGTAACATTATAATAGACTATTATAAAAATTTATGGCTCTTAATATTAAACATAAATTATATGTTATTGCCAGTTTTACAAAATGAATAACTGAACAATAAATATTATTACTTATGTGCTTTCTTTTTCATTTAAAAGACATTCACATATGTGTACTAAAATCTACCTATATATTACGTTCCAAATAAGGTAGGAGTGTACCTGAATGTAAGAGAAATTCACCTAGTGTGCGATTCAACTTTTTTTACTTCAAAATGTGTGGACATATACGCGTAAGTACGTATGGGGATGCAAATATCGAAAACAAATACATTGATGTATCGATACATCGATGTTTGATAAAGAACATCGATGTACAGTAAACATCGCCGTATGTTTTTTAGAAATCTATAGAATGAGCTTTTTTTTAGCGAAACCAAGCATATTTTTTACATGAAACACCAATATTTTCGTGATGTGGGGTCCTTTTTTTGCAGGCTCTGCTAAAAACATACATTTTAAATCCCGCAGGCAAAGCATCGATATCAAAACATCGTATAAAATAACATCAATGTTTTACAATAGTGAACATCATACAGATGTTTTTTATTTTTTATTGAAACATCGATGATGCTAGATTGACCCGGACCAACTCCATCTGGTACTATTTGGGTCAACGATTACATTCCCAAGGAGGGTTGACATCAGGCAGGCGGCCGGTCATAAAAGTCATTGCCGAAACTTTTTGCAATATGTCAAAACAGATGACATATTGCGTCGACCCCAAGTAATTGGGATAAGAGCAAGATGATGATGATTGAAACATCGATGTTTCAAAAACTTCGATGTATCGTTGGCATCCCTAAGTACTTGGCATGAGTATAGCTTAAGCTCTTTTTTTTCGCGATTTCATTATTTTACACCACAACGCTGACAGTTTTATTCAGCCATAAATTGATCGTAACGTCGGGGTTAGTAATACATTCTTCCAGAAAATCGTCTCAGAAGTAGCAATTTGCTATTGCGCTTCTTTTGGTGATCAAAAGAGCTGGAGGATCAAACATGAGCAACTTAACAACTTGGAGCTGCACAGATGGTGCAGTACTTATGATGCAGTGCCATTGTCAAAGTACTCCCGTAGGAATACTTTGTGCGATCCACAAATAGTTGTTCTATCTGGATGTAATTTGTGTCCATTAATTATGTGTTAGTAAATATTAGTTTTCTGTATAGTGACGGAATAAGTGTACAGTTCAGCACCTCCTCCCTTGCCTATGGGTGTCGTAAAAGACGACTAAGGAATTAAATATGCATCTAACATCTATGTAAGAGAAGGCAGCTTAAACCAAAATCCTATACCAACACGTCTGGACAGCGTGATATAGTAGGTCAATTTTCCATCTATTGTGGAGAAGGCTCGAGCCCAGCAGTGGACGGTATATAAACTGAAACGATGATGATGATAGATTAGTTTCTTAAGGCAGTGTGACGTCTATGGCGCCGCATGAAGCCTATCCTTTGTCCAGTAAAGATTAGGCGGGGTGTGTCCAGATTATAACCTACTTTAAAAAAAGAGTGTAGTAATTTAAAAAAAAATATATAAACCAACCTAACCCGTAACAACGTAACAATATAGTTAGAGTTATTGGAATAAATCTAAAGTACTTAGGATATCCTAATTCACATTAGATAATTGATTATCTTAATATAAATTACGTGTCACGTTGTTTGACCGCAATGGACTCCTTTTTTTTTTTTTTTTTTTTGTTTTGGGGTGGGCTGCGGTGCAATGGACTCCTAAACTACTTAACGGATATTAATCAAATTTGCACATTTGCACACCGTGTGCAGTTTGATCCAACTTGAAAGATAGGATAGCTTATATTTTAGCTTAGCATAGATTAGCTTATACTTAGTCGCAATATTATTTTATTGTCTCTCTAAATTATTTTTCTATTATTTGACATTCACAATTATCTGTTAACTCCAAACTATTTTAACAGATGGCGATATCTGTTGACTGGATTGAGTAAGTGATTAATAGATGGCGCTGCTATGTCAAACCTACAAACGTGTCATATACGTTTTTAACAGATGGCGATATCTGTTGACTAGATTGAGTAAGTAATTAATAGATAATGTAATATTACAAAAACATTAGCCAAACATAAGCAACGCGTGGCCGGGTCTGCTAGTTGTTAATTAAAATAGAATGATATTTACATATATCGAGATCTGAGAAGCCATAATTTTAATTACAGGTTAGCTATTTTCATTATAAAATGAAACTAATTTTACTAAAGCGTTTTACTATGTATATATACAAAACTTCATACATAGGTCCCATACATAGGTGACCATATTGCTGAAAACTATTCAAATCATCGGGCAATCAAATTCAAACGCGATGAAATCCGTTAAAAATGTTTAATTTGTAGTGTGTAAAGAAATCATTACGTACATACATAATTATATAAAAATTAATGATGCATTTCATCTTATAAATGTCGTACTGTTATTGTCGAGCCTCCTCCACACTAGAGGCTAAATGATCTATTATATCAAACTAATCACGCGGTTAGGTATTAGGTTTCATGTTTTCCTTCTCTTACCGTCTTTTGCGACCATCCATAGATAAGGAATGAATAACATAACTAAGTATATTTCATTATAACAATAGAATAATTTATTCTGTGACCAGATTTTTCTTACACCGTTACTATCATATTATATACTAGCAACCCGCCCTCGCTTCGCTTCGATGAGATGACACTAACAATTTTGTAATCAGTACAGGCACATTTGTGAAATGGGTTTCAAATTCAGCCGCCACTTCTTTATCTACTTTCACATTCTTATCACCTATCTTTAAACTAAAGTCTTTCTTGCGTACAGTATTCCTACCAGTTTCACTATTTATCACATCAAAATCAGGTGATATAATTAAAATGACTTGGAGTCATTTTAATTATATCACCTGATTTTTTAATTTTATTTCTCAGATAAATAGATTTTGCACAGGAACAGGCACGTTTAAATATTTTGGAATAGTTCTCTACATATTCTAAAAATACTGTATAATGGTTATAAGATTTTTCATGATAAAGATCATATAACCTTTTTCTACTTTTGTAAATACCAGGAGTAGCCCATTCACTAAAACCAGTAGGAACCCCAAAAGTCAATATTTTGGGTTTGAATATTTTATTACATTCAGTATTGATTATGTGAGATAGAGATGTATATAACTCATCAGGGTTGTCACGAATAGGCAACAGCGGCAATCTCATACTCAGGTTGTCTCTAAAGTTTTCTAAACGGCTGACATTCATAGGAATAAAGGTAACACTTTCTCGTTGAATCCTATTAGTTCGAGGCAGTACAACAAGTTGTCCATAGTGATCTGAATCCAGTGTGTTTAAGATGTATTTACTAATTGGCTTAGCATTTATAAAGACATTATCTATACAAGTTGCACTCCCAGCAATTATGCTAGTAGATTCCAAGAAAGCATTATACAAATTATAAGATTTCATCAAAGTTATAAATTCTTGTGTAATATTATTTTTTTCCAATAAGTTTATATTAAAATCACCACAAATCACAAGAGTTTTATTACTGGCAGAGATTTTGAACACAATATCCTCCAACTGTCTCTCAAAATCATCATATGGTGAACATGAAGGTTTGTTTATGCACACAACTATGAACTGCTCAGACTCAATGCAGGCAATTTCAATAACACGTTCAATAGAGAGCCTCACAATAGCATTTCTTTCCTTAAATTTCATCATTTTGTTTAAAATTATTAACGAGCCACCTCGTATCATACTGACTCTATTGAACGAGCTAACAACCTGGTGATTAGGAAAATTGAACAATAATTGATTATCTTTGAGCCAGTGTTCAGTAACGCAGAGGATATATATTTAATTTATTTTAATATAATTTTTCATTACAAATTCATAACAATAGCCGCAGCTTATATTTCGACCTTATTACAAACAGAGCCCTATTTCAATCTAATTTACTCATATTTCAACTACCTACGAAAATAATGAGAATGCTTACCTAGCTGGGATTATTTTAACAAAGCTACAAATTTCAGGTTATAATTTCGCTAAAATATCATTAAATAATCAACTCGAGCATAGCAAGAATTATTTTCCGGGTTCAGCTACCCTGATACCTGATTCAATAACGTAGAAATGATTTGTGAGCTTACTATACGAACATCAAGAATGTTCTCTATATGAATATTCCGATTCAGAAAGCCTTAGCCCCAAAAATATGTTATGTATAGTTACAAAGATGATGGAAATTGTAATGCATGTCTCAAAGAATACGATTGTATTACTTTTATTAAGTTTTGTCTGTATATTCTTGTGGTTTCCAACCTTGAATTATTTATGGATTGTATACAATATTGTTTATTTGGTTTACTTTGCTACGAAATTACATTTGATAATGGGTCAAAAATACGCTTTCTTATCCCTCGACGTAAATGATCTTAATACGTGTTTTGCCTTTATAGACATTTTAATATGTATCAATCTCACGACAATTTCATTAGGACTGGTGATAGTTATATAATCGGCCACCTGCTTGACGTCGATTCTCAGGAAAGTAATTGTTGACTGGACGGCATCAGATGGAGTTGGTCCAAGTCGATGTAAAATTGTTAAAAAGGTTTATAACTAGCGTATGTTACCAGCGATGACTTACCGCACTGAAACGTGGTCTTCAAATGTCGGCCTCATAAAAAGGCTCAATCGCTCAACGTGCTATAGAGAGGGCTATGCTCGGTATTTTTATCCATACTAATATTATAAATGCAAAAGTAAGGATTTTTGTTTGTTTGTTTGTTTGTAACGCTTTCACGCTTAAACCACCGAACCGATTTCAAAAATTCTTTCACATAACATAAACATAGGCTACAACATAGTAACATAGGCTACATTTTATCCCGGTATTCCCACGGGAACAGGAACTACGCGGGTTTAAGTGACTGAAACCGAAGCGAAGCGAGGGCGGGTTGCTAGTACGTGATAAAATCCGAAATACGGAAATCCGTTGAAGAACGGGTGTAACCGACATAGTCCGCAGAATTAGCACGTTAAAATGGCAATGGGCTGGCCACATCGCACGATGAATCGACAACCGTAGGTGAAAAAAGGTTCTCGAGTGATGACCATGAATCGGACGATGCAGTGTAGGACGATCCCCTACAAGGTGGACTGATCATATTTCCAAAGTCGCAAGGAACCGTTGGTTGCAAGTGGCACAGGACCGCTCCGAGTGGCATTCTCATGGGGAGGCCTATGTCCAGCAGTGGACGACTGTAGGCTGATAGATGGATGTATGCCACCCACGAGCAATCTGAAGGTCAGTAATAATCGTAACCGTCACCAAAAGCATACTTATAACACCAACTAACATCACTAAATCGTAGTCAAACGTTGGCTAATGCGGTATGACTTACAGGGTCACTTATGCATATCATCATCGTCATCGCAGCCCACATACGTCCCACTGTTGGGCTCGGGCCTCATCCACAATGGGAGGGAATTTGACCTACTATACCATGCTGGTCAGACATGTTGGTATGGAGTTTCATTTGGAGTCTTCCTTCTCTTGCACAGATCTTATGTGCATATTATATCCCTTGATCGTCTTGTACGACATCCACGGGCAAGATAGGGAGTGGTGAATTGTATTCTTACTCCGTCACTACACTTATGCATATCAGTTTGAATTAATAGGTTGATAAATGATTGTATGTAATTGCTCCCTTTCGTGTGTTGAGGGAGTAAAGATACAATTCACCACCCAAGGGCACCATAAAAGTTGACTAAGGGATTAAATATAGTTATGACTAGCAACCCGCCCTCGTTTCGCTTCGGTTTTAATCGTTTTACCCGCGTAGTTCACGTGCCCGTAGGAATACCGGGATAAAATATAACCTAGTTTACGCCCTGATATTATAGCTTTCCATTGGTGGAAGAATTTTTGAAATCGGTCCAGCCGTTTTGAAGATTACCCGGAACAGACAGACAGACAGACAAAAATTTTTTAATCTGTATTTTAGGCATAGGTGTCGTGCAAATAACCGTGTGAGCATGAAAAAAGCCTATTATTTTGACATTACAAACAGACACTCCAATTTTATTTATTGGTATAGATATGTATGCACGAGAAGGTAAACTTGAAATAAAACTGACACTAACACATCTGACCAGCATTGTATAGTAGATCAATTTCCCTCCTATTATCGAGGAGTCTCGAGCTCAACAGTGGGACATATATGAGCTCAAATGACGACGATTATGAATAGCTCCTTCAATATCGAGCGCAATAATTTTCGTAGTTATCTCTTCATTTTAAAATCAATACTTGCGCTGTAATAATTTATTAAAATATAGGACAAATGTACAATAGAAGAAAAGAAGTAAATGCGAACTAAAAGGTTTTATTAAAAAAAATTATGAACATTCTTCAATTTGTTAAAATATATTTTTGTGCCTCAATTTGTAAAATCTATTTATAATATATACAAAGCAAATAAAAGAATACAAAGTAGTCGTGAGGACTGCCGGCAGATATGAAAACTTACAACTGTAAACAAAACAGTTGAAATTTTTGGATAATTAAATCAATTGTTTGATCTTACATAAAAATTTGTAAATTAATACTTTTACATTTATTTGGTTTCAACAGCTATTGGCTCAGATATAGAGACATTGATATAACTACAGATATAAGTGTTAACGTTAACACACTTTTGACGAATATATCAAAATGTTATGTCATCTTCGCCTATAATTATGTCCCCTTGTTGGGCTCAGGCGTTCTCCATAATGGGAATTGACCTATTATTCGACGCTGGTCAGACGTGTTGGAATAGGGTTTTGTTTCGAGGTTTCCTTCTCTCGCACAGATGTTATCTGCCTATTATATCCCTTTGTCTTTTACGACATCCACGGGCAAGATAGGGAGTGAATTGTATTCTTACTCCGTTACCGGAATAACATCTGTATCATATTCCATTTTATAAATCACTTAATTTTAGGGATTTTATCGTGTTTGCATTTGATTCATCATTTCACGAAGTTTCCAATACTTCAGCGTTTATGGCGACTTTGAGATATAATGCATATCATATTTTTATTTTAGAATGCATATTATATTATTATACATAACATCTGTGCAAGATGCTGATAGACGTATAATGCAGGATATGTGTCTTCTGTTCGATATTTTACGCGGTAGTCTTGACTCCCCATCATTCGTATCTTGTATAAGCTTTAATACGCCTAGGAAACAAACCAGGAACACTCCATTGTTTACTGTACCTCATCAGCGCACAAATTATGCATATAACTCTGTTATCCCAAGAATACTTCGCACTTACAATAACAGGTTTGACAACGTTGACATATTCCAGTTGCCCAAAAATAGTTTCAAAAAACATATTCTTCGAGACTTAACCACCAATCCACAATCCAAGAATAGGTTGTAAGTACATGTATATTTCTATTTTTGTTTTTGATTTTATTTATTGTTTACTTTTTTAATCTGATATTTTTAATTTTTTTTTTTTGGATAGTTATTGTAACAAATTGCTGTACGTATCACCTCAAATTGTCTTGTCGTGGAACTCTGTAATTTGCTCTGTTTATTGTTAATGCAAACAGTTGAGTCTGTTTGCATATTTATATATGTGAAACTGTGTGTGTTAAAAAGCTGTTGAGTTTCCTTAAATAAATAAAGAGAAGAAAAACTCGAAATGACCAACATGGTCAGGTCAAATTCTCTCGCATTGTTGAAGAGGCCTAAGCTCAACAGTGGGACGTATGTGGGCTGCAATGATGATGAGGATGATGACATATGTTACCCACATTACATTAATTTTAGTTCCTTAGTGGGATGTCGTGTTGTAAGGAAAACAAGATAATTATCTCTATAACAATATTGAATAGAAGTTCAAAGTTAATACGCTTTATCCAAGATTATATAAGCGTTTTCTGTTTCCTCACTTTACAAGATGAACGTTATGAATTCAACGTCACATCCGTCACTCTTAAAGCACTCTCCGCAAAATTAAAAAGAAAAGTCAACCAAAAGTAGGCGAATAGCGAAATGTACCGTCAAACCCACCTGTGAGAAAATATTAAATGGAGGGTAATCCTTCGGAAAGCCTCTTAAAGTGTCACCGAAACGGGTCGGATGGCGATTATGAGATATGACGCAGATGGTATGTCTGTGTTTGACGATGAGCTGTTTGGTTTAACCAATTGCACGTCAGCTTTCAACGTTGACTGGTTGAATGGGGGATACTCTAGAGAATTAAATTGGGTTTTATTAATGAAATATTATGTGTAAATTACTGTTATTATATTAAATAGTAGCAACCCGCCCTCGCTTCACTTCGGTTTCAGTCGCCTTACCCGCGTAGTTCCCGTTTTCGGGGAAATACCGGGATATAATATTGCCTATGTTACTCCCTGATATTATAGCTCTCCATTAGTGAACGAATTTTTGAAATCGGCGCGGTGGTTGAAGCGTGAAAGCGTAACAAATAAATGAACTTACTTTCGCATTTATAATATTAAGTAAGGATTTAATACTTGACTACTGATGTCAAGTAACCCTGCTCCGGTGGTCGGCCCAACGACGAAGGCGACGTCGTTTTCGGGTGGGTTGCGGGTGTTGCGTGCCTGCTCTATTAGTTAACCGGTGATTAGGTGCCGCTTTAGGTATCTAATCCAGCCATAACTTAAAAACTCGACAGAAAACCCTATACCAACGCGACTGATGAGTTTGGTAAAACAATTTCCTTTCCTTAGTGGTGGAGGTTCAAGCCCAATAATGGAACGTGTATGGGTTAAAAAAATATTATAAAAGGTATCTAGAAAATAATATTATAAAATTATTAAGCATTACATATTCCTTTTTAGGGTTCCGTACCCAAAGGGTAAAAGCGAGTCCCTATTATTAAGAATTCGCTGTCTCTCCTTCCGTCTGTCTGTCACCAGGCTGTACCTCAAGAACCGCGATAGCTAGACAGTTGAATTTTTTGCAAATTATGTATTTCTGTTGCGACTATAACAACAAATACTAAAAACAAAATAACATAAATATTTGGGGGGCTCCCATACAAAAAACGCTAGCAATAAATTTATGTACCTACTACGTTTAACTAGTCAATGATGCAGAACACTTCGTGCGCGACTCCAACTCGCACTTGGCCGATTTTTTTTTATCGATAATTAAATTCTATTTAATTGTATATTAGGTTTTTTCAATAACCATGTGAGCATTCACATGGTTATTTGAACGATACTTAAAAACCTGTTTTTGTCTATCTCCCGGTTCGCATGTTTGTTCCGGGTAATCTTCAAACCTCTAGATCGATTTTAATAATATTTTACTACCTATATAAGGAGTGACTTGGGCTACTTTTTAGCGAGTCCATTACCCGAACTCGAGGCCTTGAATGTCTAAGAAGATATTAGAGATTTATAATGCGGAGACAAAACTACTAAAACCGAAACGAAGTGAAGTTGGGTCGCTTATTATTTTCTTAACGATTTCTCACGTGCGTGCGAATGTCATAAAATACGAAGAAGTAATGTCATATGTAGATAATATATAATCAAGAGAAGGAAAATTTGAAAGGAAACCCTGCACCAATTCATCTGAACAGAGTATTATCATCATCATTGCAGCCCACATATGTACGTCCCCGTGTTGGGCTCGGGCCTCCTCCATAATGGGAGGGAATTAGACCTACTATACTATGCTGGTCAGACATGTTGATATAGGATTTCATTTTGAATTTACCTTATCTTGCCTGTGCAAGATAACATCTGTATGTTATGTGCGTATATCCCATAGTCGTCTTTTACGACATCCACGGGCCAGACAGGGAGTGGTGAATTGTATTCTTACTCCGCCGCTTTCCGCTGCGCGTTACAGCGATAACAAAAAATTTTGTCATTGACTTGGCTTGGGTGTAATTAATTCACGGCCGAACTAAAAATATGTCGTCCAATAAGTCATCGTTATTACAGTAATTTATAAAATAAATTTAAAATCAAAACAAACACGATAAAATCTGTAAAATAGTTTTATTTACACTTTGCAAACTTATCAAAAGTGTACAAAGTTTTAAATTAATCGAACATTTGGAAGACCGTGAAAATAACGTTTAAAACTGCATACAAGCCAAGTTAATGTAAGCGTATTAAAAAGACGTGATTGTAAGTAATTTAAAAAGAAACTTTCTTAGACAAACACGGTATGCTTAAAATTGTTGAGGAAATATTTGAATATTAATATTACCTAATATAGAATAGGATAGGATAGAATAGAATAGTATTTATTATCACATAATAACTAATAATTAAAATACATGTTTTTAATTTATTTTGACAATAGGGGAATGCTCAGCATTGTGCTGCATAGAAATTATGCAGGGCTGGTTTTCAGAAAACCCCTTTCCTCAAATATATAAGAAAGAAAAATAACAAAAAAAACAAAATAGAAAAAAAAGAAAAAGGAATAAAATAACTTACAATAAGAATGATAACAATATAAATAACATTAATGAATTGAATTATGAAGGATGTGCTTTTGTATGATGAGTTCGCTTTTTGATTTTTGTGTGTATGAGTGTTGAGTGTTTGTTTGCGTGTGTGAATGTGTGTATGTGTGTGCGTATGCGTGTATGTATATACATAAATCATTTTAGATATCAAGGAATCCCAAGAATTTTTATTTTAGTTTTTAATTTTAATTACTATGTGCATAATAGTACTAAATCATACATATGTTTCGAAGTGGGCAAGTTTATATATACACGAGATGTGGTCATAAAATTGACGATTAATTAACTCTCTTACATATAGCACATTTAAAGAATAATTTCAAGGGATAAAATTAACAAATTACATAGTTATTTAGAATACGTAATAATTTGTAAATCGTACAAAGAATTGCTCTCCATAGAAATCACACCGGCAATATTCCACATGAGATGCCGTTACTTAGGCACGCCATTTATAAATACAAAAAATTATTGCTAACTAAAATGACATTTCAAATCTTTAACAAATATTAACATTTTTTTCTTTGTCTGTTTAAGTGGAGATGATTAATAAATACATTTTAAAACACCTTAAAACATCAATGTTTTACTAAGTAAAATAAGATTAGTCACAGAGCGTCGATTCCTCTTTGAATAACCTAAAGTTATCCCGGGATGGAGTTCAAATATACCCCAATTAATTGTACGGACAAGGTGAGTCTGGTGTGAGGTACCTTCCGCATTAATTATTCTAAGTAAGCCCAAGACGTCTGGGCGCAACTATTATGGCCCATTTCAAAGCTGTCAGATAACATCAAGTTGATTTATGACTTAGAATCTGTGAGATAACTTTGGCTTTGCCTTTTTATTGTAATTGGTGTCACTATTCTAGCTTAGTAAAGTCTTCAATAGTCTTTTACGTAAGTCTAGATTACTTCTATTTCTTCAGGTTTTTAGTACACCAAGATTTTGTAGACGTTTGTAGAGGACTATCAAGTCTTCAAATAATTTCAAGACTATCAAGTTATCTATCAAAACATCAATTTTAGCAACTCATTATATCGATATTTCATTCCAATTTATCTTAAGTTCATATTCATCAAAATTGTTCTCTTCTGTTATACCGTGGGTTAGGTTAAGGGCTTTTACCTGTTTCACATTTTCTTTCCTTTCAATAATGTTATCTTTATATATGTACTAGCTGACCCGGCATATAAATCATTTCTAGAGAATTTCTAGTGTAGAAATAAATAACTAACTTATTGGAAGTGTGTAAGGATATGGTATATGAGTGAAAAAGGCATGGAGCGCTGTGAACAATGAGGATATATAAAAATAACAAAACACTACACATGAATTTTTTTAATTTATTAAAATTTGTTTTATTATTTATTTCATTAATTCATTACATAATATTAATCTCTTTATGCTACAGCGTGAACAATATTTATTGTTCAGCTAATACCTACAAACTTAATGGTTTACCCACTCGAGAGCATGCAACGACATAATTGTCCGAGTGAAAAACATGGTGTGCTCAAATCTAAGGCACAAACAGACCTTGTTTGGCTTTGGGATTTATTAATAGTCATTGTAAATGCCAATCTAATCGGCAATTGAATTGGCACATCTGTGGGTATAATAGGTATTCGTGGTATTAATATATTTTCACCTCGAAATTTGCCATTTAAAATGGTGGATTCGCGAAAACTGTAGAGAGAGTAAGAGAAGGTTTATTGTTTGAGAGAAATAGGAGACCATCCTCGTTGTCATTCCTACTCCGTGCTGTTTACTGAGTGCGAAGTGACACCGGCAGACACATGGATGGGATAACTTACCAAGTGATAATAATTGAAGTTATTGAGCGGGATAAAAAATGATAAAATTATTAAAATGACTATTAAAAAGCAGGGGTTGGTGATAGAAATGTGAAAATGTAGGGTTGTATGTATTTTTTAATGCCACATAATAAAAAAATAAAAAAAACCTAAAAATTAAAAAAAAAATATGGGGTGGACACCCCTTATCATTTAGGGGTTTGAAAAATAGATAGTAGCCGATTCTCAGACTTACTGAATATGCATAAAAAAATTCATAGAAATCGGTCAAGCCGTTTCGGAGGAGTATGGGAACGAACATTGTGACACGAGATTTTTATATATTAGATGTACTTATGCAATTAAGTACTTCTAATATAACCTGCAAGAGACGAAGCAGTAGTGATTGTTTTTTTTTTAATCCCAAACATTCAGATAATGTTTTGTCACCATGGTGACAGTTACTGTACGCTCAACTTAAAATATTCGTATTGTTTTTTTTTTTTGTGAAATAGAACATAATTTCTATAATAAATGATACATCGCAAACAATCTGATCATCTTCTCTTTATTGTCTTTTGTTTCTAGGACAATTTGAAGCTAGTATCACAGAAGAGCATTGAGTAACTATATTAAAAAGCTCTTTTTAAGTAATAAAATTATATTTAAAAATATAGTTTTTTTTTTGGGGTCCATTGTGGTCAGTGCGCTCCTCGCACCACTCCGTCCGGGGCGACAGAGGGGTGTAAGCACGCACACCCGCAACCCACCCACGATGCACGTCACCTTCGTCGTTGGGCCGGTCACCGGAGCAGGGTTACTTGTCATCAGTGGTCGGCCCGACGGAATACCCCCTACTTGGGGTACCCTCCCATCGACCGACGTCCCCCCCCTTGGGGAGGACGTCGGTATTTCCTCACACGGTTGACCTCTCGTCGGGTGACGGACTAATTCCCCGGTCACGTCACCCGCGGCCTCGGCTAGGGCGGCATGAGGCGCAGGTATTCGCGCCTACGTCGCCTCAGTCGCCGGCGGCGGATCGCCTCATCAAGGCTGCGCTCCTCGCGCAGGTGATCCGCCGCCTCCTTCTGCAAGATCACTGCCTCGTAGAAGGCTGCGACCGCGTCAGGTCGGCACTGATGATTGCGACGAGTTCACGGCGCCGCGCTGCCCAAGCGCCGCAGGCCTCGAGCGTATGCCGCGCCGTATCCCCGCCGCAATCGCAGTGGTGGCAGGACGGTGTACTCTCCCTCCTTACGACCTTGTGCAGGTATTTGGCGAAGCACCCATGCCCCGTCAACACCTGCACCAGTCGGAAGGAGAGCACCCTGTGCCGCCTTTCCAACCACTGCATCAGCACCGACCGGATTATAATACACTGTACACAGTATCTCAAAATTTATTGCTTAATTAAACACTTGGGAGTAATACAAATGGAGTGTTGCTATTATTACTTATTTATAAGAAACGCTAAATGAACATCTTAAAATGGAGTAAATTATTTCAGAACTGGAATACTTTGGATGAAATCCAATAATAAATTTTGATGTGACTAAATTCTCTAAGGATACTTCTTATTAAAATATTAATTAGCTTTTCTGAAAGCTTATGCCGTATAACGTTTTAAACAAATCTACATTTTATTAATATTAAATATGGTACGAGATTATTTAAAAATATTCTTTTTATTGGACCTTTCGGACTTCAGTGTCAATCTAATAAATTTTAATACCAGATGGTGAGAATGAATGTTAGGTGTAAATTTGCCCAATTAGTATAATCAAATTATTTAATGTATATCATTCCAAGGGCACATTTTTATCATAGCTTTGTTTCAAATTTGACGTTTTAAGTTTTCATTTTGACAAATGGAGTTTGGAAGCTTTTAAAATTAATCCTCAAGACGATAATAGTATAATCGTAATCCTTCACGAGTGGGAGGGTGCTGCTCTAACTCAGTTCTTCGGCACTCCCTCCTCTGCTACTTTCTTAACCTAGTTTTATAATTTACACCGTAAAATAAAGGCGTGGTAACACATTGTCTTCTTAATTCGTGATCACATAGAGAGAAATAAATAATGTAAGTATGTCAAGGTGCTGAGATCGAGCCTCACCTACAACGGAAGAAAAATTAACCTACTGCTACCAAGCCTTACACAGTTAATGGGTACTATAAAAGACAACTCAAAGTATAGACCTGAGCTAGCTACAGACTAACTAACAAAAAAACCCGGCATCAAATATTGAGTTATTCTTCCATTTGTCGCGTACTTAATGCAAATTTAAGACTTATATGGTTTTCTCGTGAATATCATTGCCAGAACTGGATCATTGAACTAGGAACAATCTGGAAGCACTATAAAAAAAGAATCCTCAAAATCGATTGCCCCAGTAGAAAGTTCAAAGATAAGAAAAGTAAAAAAGAAATGCAGTCGAATTGAGAACCTATTCCTCTTTCCGACTTCCTAAAGTCTGATAAATATACACTAGCTTTGTGTAAACATGTTTGTATGTTTTATCTAATTACAGTCTGAAATATAAATCAAGTTTGAAATAAAAATATTTTTATAGATTTTAGCGAGTTTTAATTTCGTTTTTAATATCCCAATGTTTCGAATACTTTTCAGTATTCATAGTTACTGAAAAATCCAAATAGGGAGAGCAGTGGGACGTATGTATATGAGCCGAAATGATGATGAATGAATGATATCATATATTTTCCGTGTGGTGACGGAGTAAGAATACAATTCACCACCCTCTCTCTCACCCGTGAGTGTTGTAAAAGACGAATGTAAAAATAGTTTTCAGATAATATCTATGAAAGAGAAGGAAAACTCGAAATGGAATCCTATGCTAACACGTCTTACCAGCAAGGTATAGTAGGTCAAATTCCCTCTCACAATGCAGGAGACCCGAACCCAACATTGGGACGTATATGGGCTTAGATGATGATTCGGGCAACTTAAGATGATCTTCTAGTCAAATATTCCATAGTGTCTGAAAACAAAGGTCTATAACTAGTATAAGTTACCAGCAATGTCTTACGGCACTGAAAGGTGGTCTCTAAATATCAGCCTCATTCAGAGTCGCTCAACATGCTATAGAGAGGACTATGCTCGGTTTTTCATTATAGACTCCGAAATACGGAAATCCATAGAAGAATACCCATGGGTGTGGTAAAAAAATGATTAAGGGAGCATCAAGAGACGAAAACTCGAAATAAAATCTTCGTCGTCTGGCCAGTGTGGTATAGAAGATTAAATTCTCTCACATTAGGGAGGAAGCCCGAGCCCATCATCTCATCATCTCAGCCCATATACGTCCCACTGTTGGGCTCGAGCCTCCTCTATAATGGAAGGGTAATTGACCTACTATACCACGCTGGTCAGACGTGTTGGTATAGGGTTTTATTTCGAGTTTTCCTTCTCTCGCATAGATGTTATATGCGTTTTATTTCCCTTAGTCGTCTCGTACGATCACCCACGGGTAAGATAGGGGGTGGTGAATTGTATTCTTACTCCGTCACCACACGGATACGCCCGAGCCCAACAGTGGGACATATATAGACTGAGGTGATAATGATGATGAAATCAAATATAGTCATATACAAGCTACATAATATGATGTACTCTTAACCCTGTAACCATCAGAAACGTCAGAAATAATAATGATTATTACAATAAAGACACTATCTTTAAACGAGCAATTCTTGTATATATCTCTATGTTTCTATATATTCAAAATCTCGGCAACAGGATCAATGATTTTCATGAAATTTAATATACAAGAGGTTTCGGGGGCAAAAAATAGATCTAGGTAGGTTTTATTTATAGAACATGTCGTCTTGTCGGTGTTTTTAGCTAATGAATAAAACATCATTAGAATAGGAATGTAAATTTAGCGGACGCCGTCAAGAATGACAATAGATCAGTTGGGAAGTTGCCCAGTCGTATTCGAACAGAGATTGGATCTCAGTGTTACTATTATTCCGTTTTTTTAACTTTTGATATTTTTTCTTTTTTCATCATTTTTATTTTTTTAATAATATGTATATTACATCGTAATATGTTCGTAAAAAATACGATTTACAAAAAAAAATACATACCGAGCAAAGCTCAGTCAACCCGATATTTATAATAAAGAGGCTATATGAAAGTAATAAAAAAAAATTAAATACGATTATTTAATTTTCAATTTTTCACCTTAAGAATATACTTATCCGCTGGGCCGGCGACGGATGTTAAGAAATCGGTACCAGTGGTCGGTCAACATGACGATGGGGAGAGAATACGTAGGTTAGGTTATGGGGCCACAGGACGCTCTTCTCTCGCCCTGGACATATTGGGCTTGGTGTATCCAGACCACAGCTTACCACAAAAAAAAGGAATACATACGAGTTCACACACCATTTTTTTTACTAAAGACTTAATCCCTTTCATCGTCGTCATCATCGTAGCCTACATACGTCCCACTATTGGGGTCGGGCCTTCTCCACAATGGGAGGGAATTTGACCTACTATACTGGTCAGACATGTTAGTATAAGGTTTAATTTCGAGCTTTGCTTCACTTGCACAGATGTTATGTGCATATTATATCCTTTAGTCGTCTTTTACGACATCCACGGGCCAGATAGGGAAGTGGGACGTATATAACTTAATCATTATCATCTTGGTCCACATAAGTCCCACTGTTGGGTTCTAACCTTCTCTCGAAGATACTTATTGTAGTCCAGTACTGTACCGCGTTGGTCAGACGTATTGGCATAGGGTTTTATGTAGAGTTTCCCTCATCTTACATAGATGTTATCCGCATATAGCCCGCTTAGTTATCTTTTATGACACCCACGGACAAGAGAAGGGGTGCTGAATTATATTCTTCATTCATCATCATCATCATTTCAGCCCATACATGTCCCAGTGTTGGGCTCGGGCCTCCTCCGCTATGGGAGGGAAATTGACCCACTATACCACTCTAGTCAGGCATGTTGGTATAGGGTTTTGTTTCAAGTTCTCCTTCTTTTGCATAGATATTATATGCATATTATATCCCCTAGTCGTCTTTTATGACACCCACGGGCAAGAGAGGGAGTGGTGAATTGTATTCTTACTCCATCACAACACGGACAAATTGTATTCTTACTCCATCATAACTCGTATATAACTTACCTACTCAGAAAAAAAAAGATGAAAATTAGCTTACGAGTAACTTTCACCGAAACACAAAAAGGACTGAAAGCAAAGACTATTGAGCCATGAAATAGTCAATTGTAAGTTCACATTCTCGAACAAACTCAACACACCATAAAACCGTCCGTTTACTGAAAAACTTTTCACCCACGGTCTACAAAACGCACCAATCAATTCGCCGCACAATGTTTCTGAATTGTTTCAAGGAGGTTTAGGCGAACAATAGGAGTTTACGGGTATTCAATCTCGCATTTGCTTTTACTCAACTGTTCTGTGTAAATATTTTAGTTTTCATTCCTTCAAAGTGAAAGTGATGGATAAAGATGGATTTAAGGGAGGTTTAAGATCTCGGGTATAAGTTTACTTTATTTGTTTAAGATTTATTTCATGCTTCGCTTTGGTTTCAGTCGCCTTACTCGCGTAGTTCCTGTTCTCGTGGGAATACCGAGATAAAATATAGCCTATGTTACTCCCTGATATTATAGCTTTATATTGATGAAGGAATTTTTGAAATCGGTTCAGTAGTTTACGCATGAAAGCATAACAAACAAATTTACTTTCGCATTTATAATATTAATAATAAGGATTAATAAGGATAAGTTGCTTTGTCTAAAAATAATTGACTTAAATCATTATTTTCCATTAATTTTTAATCATTATTCCGACTTCTATTTCTTTTATTACTTATAATTGTAAATGAGCAGGCAGTACACTTGATGGTAAGTGATATTTCCGCACATGGAACTTTGCAATACAAGGGGCGTAGATAGGCCGCTGTATATCGTGAAGAAAGTGATCTTCTCAAACCTCGTTTAAATATATAATATCTAGTTGTAGTCTGGTAAATGTTTTTTTCGTAAATTGTATTTTTGACGAAATTATTTAGATATATATTAATAAAAAATAAAAATGGTGAAATAATGAAAAAAATATCAAAAATTACAAAAACAGAATAATAATAACACCAAGATTCGATCTCACGCTGTTTGAATGCGACTGGACAACTTCCCAACTAAGCTATAAGCTATTGTCTAAGCTTTAAGCTATAACTAAGCTATTGTCCCTCTTGACAGCGACGGCTAAATTTAAATTCCTATGCTATTGACATTATATGTCATTGTATTGATTAGCTAAAAACACCGACAAAACAACATTTTCTGTAAATAAAACCTAGCTAGATCGATTTTTTGGTCCCGAAATCTCTAGCATGCAAAATTTTTGAATAACCTCGACATACACTAAAATGCCCCGAAACCTCTAGTATGCTCCATTTCATGAAAATCGTTGGAGCCGTTTCCGATTCTGAATATGTGTATATGATAATAATGTATATAAGAATTGCTCATTTAAAGATATAAGATATAGCATGGCGCTTGGTAGCAGCAGGTAGTTCATCCACTAGACACAGGTAGACTCTCCACGAACGTGGAAAAAAGGATCGCTGGCAATCTACAGTTGATGAATCCTTCTACTGCTAGATATGTGCCTCCCTAAGAAGGATAATGTCACAGCCCGCTTTATAGACTCCTTCGCCATCATCAGTAGTAATTGCTTCCAGTGCTGCTACGTATTTTCTTGGTGATTCCTTAGTTTGCTTTTACAACTTCCACGATACTTTAAAAGATTGTGAAATATACTATTCTTAACCTGTTAACACATAGTCAGTTTTTATTTACACTTACAAAACAAAAATAAATGGTTTTACGGCGGTTATAAGACTACTTGTAACTATGCAACCGATATAGCACTGGGATCATTTTAAAGGAAATTCCATTTTTAGTTTTTCTTACTTTTTGCAGCCAATGAATGAAAGTGATAGACAAAGATTTAAGTATTTCCTTTAATTAATAAACATTCTGTATTCGCTGTATGTAAATTCAGTAAAGCATATGTGTAAAGTTTTTGATCATCCTCCAGCTTTGAGCAAAAGTTTCTTATGAATATATATTGGCCTGTATTTCGTGATGTAAAGTTCTAAAATTCCAATAAATGTCAGAGGATTGTCATTTCTAATTTCATTTATTAACTCGCGTCATAAAGATTAAACAAGGCATTTAATTAATGTTCTGTCTTTATAAATTGGAAATAGTACAAAAGTTAGACATGCAAAATGACGGACAGGTTGTTTAATGAGCTAATGTGATTGAAATAATTTATAAGTATCTATTATTTATTAAAATAAGAATTTACTGTGAGTAATTTCTAAGTCTATTTAATCCTAAATATTTTAAAGTTTACGCGAGTTATGCGGTTTACGTTTAGACACATTTAAAATAGAACTGTTTTTTTTAACTTTTATTCCATAATTATTTTTCATTTCCCGTTGTTTCAAACAATTTTCAGCGTTCATGGTCACAGGAGGAGTAACGTTTCTTACGTCTAACACGTTAACAAATCATTGTTATTCAAGAGATTTATATCTACTCGCTGCAATCTTAGTTATTAAATTTTGATCCACACTTTGGATATAAATTTATTTTATTTATTTACAATCAATTATAATAGAGGACAGGACATTTAACATAATGCGATATTATAAGAGAAAAATATAAAATTAATAACAAATATATATAATAAGACAATAATATTATACAAATAATAAAATATAATATCAAAATATTAATCATAATTTAATATTATATTTTACCAAATAACATTTAACTAAATAATAAAGTAAGACATGTAATACAATATAACAATAAACAAATAATAAAATATAATATCAAAATATTAATCATAATTTAACATTGTATTTTATCAAATAATATTTAACGAAATAATAAATTAAGATATGTAATATAAAACAAATTATTAAATATAATATCAAAATATTAATCATAAATAATAAATCGAGATATCATAAATCAAATACAAATCTAATAAAAGTCGTAAAGTTTTATTTCGAATTTGTATTATCATTTAGGACTATAGTTCTAATTTAATAGCTACATTGCTTCTATATCATACTTACATTACATCGAGTAGTATACCATTTGGTGGAATGTAGATATGAATGTAGGTATGTAGGTATGATATAGGTATGGTAGGTGCCTAATTCTCAATTTCTCTAATCGAAAAACATCGGTTCTACGCTAAAATAATAAAATAAAAGACTTAAAAACTACATGCTTTGTCTAGTTTCGTTTCCTACGGTTATAACCACTATGGTTGGCAAGCGGGTCGGCAATTATAGTAGAGAGCTACTACATATTGCCCATTTTTCATCCTGTCATTTTTTACGATTGCAATCGGCAAGTAAGGAGTGACATTAACATTCGAATTTCGTGAACAAGACAATTCAAGAGTAGCCAGTAGAATAATGAATATCATCATCGCAGCCCGCGTACGTCCCACTGTTGGGCTCGGGCCTCCTCCACAATGGGAGCGAATTTGACCTACTATACCATGCTAGTCAGACATGTTGGTATAGGGTTTCGTTTCGAGTTTTCCTTCTCTTCTCTTCTCATCTTTAAACGAGCAATTCTTATATATATATATATAGTGGCAAGTAATTTCAAAAGATGGCCAAATATTTCAGTATTCCCCTAATATGCATTTGATCTATGGAGAGTACAGATGCAATGATCATGCTGCAAGTAGATTGTATCGTGAGCAATATCTGAATACCGAGTGTTCATTATTGTTCCTCGAGCATATTCGGAGGGATATTTATCTAGTGCCCAATAAAATACAATAGGCGACACTCTCTATCTCTCTTTCACACAGGCAATAAGATTTTTTATATGAGATCTAATAAAATAAAACATTAAAATATACCTAATAATTTTTCATAAACTTCGTTGTCTTTAACAAAAACATTTTTTTTTCTACACGTTACGATAACACGTAGAAGATATTATACCATTTTGGAATACTGAATAATTTGGCCATCTTTTGAAATTACTTGCCACTATTGTTACGGTACATTTTTTTTACAGCGTGGTGTATTAAAGTCAAATGATTAACGTTTTCTTCCAAAAAATTAAGAAATAACCATTACAAATGTATATTTTTTTATGTTATTGTAACATGTCTAATTTTAATTGGACTTGTGGTCGATAGTATAGTAATCTGCGCTTCTAACAAGAAATATCCGATGCCTATTTGTCGTTATAGTACTTGAAAATATCGCACAAGGTCTGATTTTTCACCGTTTTTAGTAATAGGCTCATAGCAAAAAAAAAGTGACATGGATTTTTTTTTACTTTTTTTATAGTTGTCACAAAGTCATCTACCACCCACTTACCGTTGAATATTTAATGTAGGGACACCTGTATATATCTATACCAATAAATAAAATTGGAGTGTCTGTTTGTAATGTCAAAATAATAGGCTTTCTTCATGCTCACACGGTTATTTGCACGACACCTATGCCTAAAATAGCAATTAAAAATTTTTGTCTGTCTGTCTGTCTGTCTGTTTGTTTCGGGTAATCTTCAAAACGGCTGGCCCGATTTCAAAAATTCTTTCACCAATGGAAAGCTATAATATCAGGGCGTAAACTAGGCTATATTTTAGTTACCGTTCCGGGAACGGGAACTACGCGGGTAAAACGACTATAACCTATAACCGAAGCGAAGCGAGGGCGAGTTGCTAGTTTTATAATAAAATAACCACTAGCTAAAAATTGAGAATTGATATTTAAATTAGTTCTTTACAAAATTGGAGGTATTTATGTAGGTTTAAAAGATTTCAAGTTAGTTATAAATACAAAAAATTATGTGATGAACTCTTATTCAGTCACCACACGGATGTGTGAACAGAAAACAATGATATAAAAACGTTAATTGTGGAAAGGTTAAATTTAAAAAGGATTAGTCGACATTATATTTTGACAAAGGGAATAAATTTACCATAACCAATATTTTTAATGCTGTTGGTGGCAATCGAGCAAACGACACACCTGATGGTAAATGATGTTGCTGCTTATGTACGTTTGAAATACCAGGGGCATAGCTAGGCCCAGCCTAGGGGCATACCGTCAAGAAAATGCAATTTAAAGTGTGCTCATTTAAACGATTATACTTGGATTTTCTGGCGGAGTCAACACATCTGTGATGGCTCACATCCACTCAATCAAATATTATATATATCTTATCATTATTTATATTTTTATGTATGTACGTATATATGTATTTATATATATATATATATATATATATATTTATAGAGTATATATAAATGATTTATTACGCGACATCGTTAACCACCTTATATTGCACCTGCCTGACATTATTTCTGGTCCACCTAGGTCGGCTGGTAGAGAATGCTTCTGGCATTAAGTCCGCCTTGTGCGTTTGTTTGTGCAAAAAATATAAATAAATAAATAATAGCATTCGCGAAACGAAGCAGCGGATATTTTATTTCAGCACGTACGTGGGCGAAATCTAAACATAAATATGAAGACCATAACGTTTTTAGGTGAAATGGATGAACTTTGCCAATGTGTCGAGTGGTACAGTTGTAAAACGTCGACGGTGGATGACCAAATCAAACAGATCCTAAACTATATTGAAATTAATTTATGCATTTTAATGCATGAAATGTTGTATTTCATTTAATAAATAATTTTGGAGTAATTTCTTGGGTTTTTAGTTAACTTAAAGAAGTAGCAATGTAGCTGCAAAACTTTTAATATGATCTAATTTTACTCATTTAATTTTAATTTTCATCTCCTCATTTCAGAGAATAAATACATAAAATAAAATAAAACATTATATACTATATGATGGCGTAGTAGTTAAGATAGCGACCTACATTGCCAGTGTCGGGGGTTCGAATCCCACGCGGGACAACACTTTGTGCGATCCACAAATTGTTGTTCTGAGTCAGGATGTAATTTGTGTCCGTTAATTATATGTTTGTAAAGTCCCCTGCAATACAAGGATTATTTCCTTAGTGCAGCGTGTTGTCTTAAATAAAATAAATAAAAATAAATAAAAATATACATATAACATAACATTATATGGTAGTTCGTTCGTATTTACGATAAACAAACATTTTGATGCATAACTTTTTGCCTTTACTAAAGGAGTGACGCGTTATTGGCATTGCGAAATGCAAAAGGAAATTTCATTGGAACAGCGAGCAAGGATCCTGAATTTATATACTACATCAACCCACATACGTTCCTAGCTCAGGCTACATTATGAGAGAGAAATTGGCTTACTCTATTTTAACTTTTCTTGCGGTGATGACATTTGCTTATATTCTTCAGTTATCTATATAATACACGCAGAAGTAGAAACAGAACAAAACAATCTTTTGTGCTTCATCAGCATCATCATTCTTATTCAGTATATCGCCGTCCACTGCTAGACGTAAGTCTTCCCTCATATTTCGCCACAAATTGCGGCCTGAGTAGCCTGCAGCCAACGCTGTCTAGCAATCTTTACCAGGTCGTCGCTCCTCTTAGTCATCCTACACTGCTTTGTCCGATACATATTTGTCACTCGAGCACATTTCTTCTGCAGTGGTTATGGGTTCTTCGAGCGATTAGACCTGCCCATTGCTACTTCAGAGTGCTCATTTTTCGTGCTATCTGGGTTATAGCCGTACTACGGATTTCCGTTTATTGGAAATTGCAATTACCAATTTTTCTGATGATACTTCAACAGGTATTCAAATTACCCTCGGTTAAATAAAGGGTGATGATATAAACTCATTTGCAAAAAAAACGGGCGGTTTTGATTTTCATTCATATTTAAAAAGATACAATACCAAAAAGGTTTCAATCGTTTGTACACGTTACTGGCCGGTTTTAAAAATGCTGTGGTATTTAAATAAGTACGTTCTAAATTCAATTTTTCATTTGGTGTTCATTTTTACAGAAAACCCCTTTTTATCCTACATTTTTGGCGCGAAGTTCCAGAAGTTAACATCGACTTTCATAACTTTTATTCAATTTTTATCGATTAATTTCATATCCTTGACTGTCAAAGCTTTATTTAATGCTGTTTGGCTGTATCAAAAATGGTAGATAAAGTGGTAAAAGCTACCAAAATTGTCGCGCTGCTTGAAGAGGGTTGCAGCCAATGTTTCGTGGCTAGGAGGCTAAATGTTAGTCGCTCGACAGTCCAAAGGACCTGGCAGCGATATCAGGAGACTGGTTCCGTCGAGAGAAGGCCTGGTTCTGGAAGAAAACCATGTACCCAACCACGGGATGATCGTTTTCTTGTGAGTCGCGCATTGAGAAATCGCAAATCTTCGTATGTGGATCTTAAGAACAACCTCCAAGAAGTAAGAAATGTGCATATTAGTCTATGGACGGTCAGGAGGAGGCTTCTCGCTGCCAATATACGCAGTCACCGCCCGGCCCGCGGCCCCAAATTACTCCGTGAGCACAGAGTTCACAGGCTTAGGTTCGCTAGAAATTGTGAATCATGGACTCAAGACGATTGTAATAGGGTTTTGTTCTCTGATGAAGCCAGGATATCTCTGTTCGGTGAAGATCGACGTCGGCGAGTGCTAAGAAGACAAGGAGAACGCTTTGCAGAGGCATGTTTCGAAGAAATCACACCTTATGGTGGGGGCTCTGTTATGTTTTGGGCAGGAATAAATTCAATGGATCGTACAGAGTTAGTCTTCATTGAAAACGGCTCACTGACTGGGCATCGATACATAACGGAAGTTCTAATTTCTCATGCACAACCCGCATTGGCCGCTCTAGGTGAAGACTCGATTTTTATGGACGACAATGCTCGCGCCCACCGATTCCGCGATGTTAATGCGTATGTGCAAGAGGTCGGCATTCGTCGTTTGGATTGGCCAGCTCGAAGTCCCGACCTCAATCCCATAGAGCATGTCTGGGACGTTCTGAAACGGCGTGTGAGATCAGTACACCCGGCTCCGCAGACCATCAGAGAGCTGAAGAATGTGATTACTGCGGAGTGGGAACGTATTCCGCAAGCAAGTATCCGGGATATACTCGCTAGCATGCCCAGACGAATTCAAGCTGTGATTTTAGCTAGAGGGGGTCACACTCGATACTAAACATTTATCTGCTTTTACTTTATTAAAGAAAAACAAACAAAAAAACTTTTTTATTTTTACTTCATGAGCATATGCACTACTAGCGAATATACACTACTAGCGAGGTTTAGCATTATTTCCCATAAATTGTATCTAAATTTTATGAAATACTGATGAAAACGATTATTTTCTTATTAATTTAGCAAATTGTGTGGATAAAACTACCTATAATTATCAAACAAAGAAATATTAACATTTGAAATGGTTCATTGCTTAGGTGCCCGTTTTTTTTGCAAATGAGTGTATTATATTCTTCATCCTCCATTATACATGGATAGTATTATTAACTAAAAACTGTGAGACTTATAAAGTTTCAGTAAGCCGCCGTTTTTAAGTCACATCTTTAGTAGTATATGTCGGCGTTGCGCCAGGAATTAGGTTGTCCATATTAAAATATCAAGTATGTAATCACTGTATTTATTACAAGTTATTGCCGGAGAAGTGAGTGAAGTAAAACTGTCCTCTATTCTCATCTTACAATGTTTTTATAACCTCCGCTTTACAATGAAACGGTCTAGTCTTAGTAACTACAATTACTTTTTATAACAAACAAATAAAACAACTACTTTTACTATCGGAATATAGCTAAATAATAATGATAAATATTCTAATGCATTTAACATAATTCCAAATAGTCAATTTTACACAATTTACATTAATGTAATTAAAGGAAATATTGTTCTCATATATTGTTCAACAGACGGCGCTCTAACTAGAAATAAATTACAATCTTTATTGGGTAAAAACAACTAAATATGGTTACAAATAATTACATTAATTCTAATCTATTTTAATTTGATCAATTATATAAATATTTAAACAATTAAATCAAAGATTTCTAGAAATACATTCAAAAAGCGTCTTAAATATCATAGCATGGTAAATAGCAGTGTTGTTACTACAAATAATTATTTAAATATTAGTTGCAAATATTTCAAACATGTTTATAACTATAATTGATAACACATACATCAACAATTTACAAATATTGCCGATAGAGGGCGATATGCGCCCATATATACTATGAGCTTTGTAGTAACTCGAGGTAATTTCCATGCGTTTAAATGTTTCTGCTGTACCTACAATGGCTACCAATCTTAAGGCTCGACGGTATCCGTGATGCTTAACTGCTGCGCTTATTATAGTTTTAAATCCTCTTATTTATAATCAATTTTAATTCATGTCTCCCGTTTTGGATAGAAGAAAAGTGGCATTATGTAATTCCTTTTGATTATCGTTACTAATTAGATTTATTGTCAGTCCCAAGGTAATTAAAATCATTTCCTAGGACATCCTGAATATTACACCCATTATGTAGACCATTTTGGACCTCTGCTTACAGGAATTGTAGTAGTGAGATTGTATATTATGGTTATTTCCAGGAAAAATAAGCTTGTTTTTCATTGACGACAAGATGTAAAAAAATGCTCATTATAACTTTTATGGTATTATTATCTTTTAAATCCAATATAATTTAGCACAAGCCTCAATACAAATTCAAAATCTCTTGAATGACAATTGTCTTACCCTCAAAGACCGGTAAAACGCTAGTTTCAAAAATCTTCAAGACGTAATAAATTATGCGCATTAATCACTTAATTAAATACCTATTATAATATTAGTTAATAGCGGTTAATACACAACCTGAATCTAAGTAGCTGTATGGCTTTGTACCACGTAATTAACTACCATTTTGATATATGGCGATAATCTTCACAAGTTAGTTTACGTGACATTAATTCTGTACACTGTACCTATAGCAAAAGATATTAATTAGTAAATCGCTTAGTTCGAGAAATCGTATACCTTAATAATTGTATAAGTACTACAATCTTGACCGCACAGATGACGTAGACATTAAGATAGCAACCTACAATGCCAGAGTCGCTGGTTCGAATCTCATGCAGGATAATACTTTGTGCGATCCACATACTGTTATTCTGAGTCTGGATGTAATTTGTGTCCGTTAATTATATGTTTGTAATCTCAAATGTTCAAAATGTCTTAAAAATACGTAATTTATATTCATTATACAATCCGTGTGGTGACGGAAAGAAAATATAATTCACAACTCCCTATCTCCCTTTCTTTATCTTTTTTTATATTGACAAAAAAACACGTGGCACCAAAGAAGTTTCGCTTCCGACATGCGTATTTTATACGCACGCTCTTTTTTTTTACCTACAATTTCTATGTTTTAAGTAACACACACAATATAATTGTACATCATTTATATGACGACGCCTTAAATACTACCTAAAACTTAATAAAAACGGATATTAGAAACTTGAAACTTTGTAAAAAGGAATCAACAAACTAAACGATTCAATTGAAGAATCTTTTACATTTTATTCCTTTGATTAAAGGAGGCACCAAAGAACTTGGAAACTATTAGATCTTATGCCTTTTATCTATAACAACCACTATCTATAAAGTTGTATCAACCAAATTTAGCCCCTTTTAATATTTATGTGTTTGTTGAAATATCAGTTACTTATATATTCATGATCATTAAATATTCAAAGACTCGAAAGTAGAACGTTTGCCCGTATGGAAATAAAGCATACGATAAAATCATTGAATGAAAAATCTGAAAGGAAGAATAATGTTTTATGAAATGTGTATCTAAGATGAAATGTATACGGAATATGTTATCAACATGCTACAGGAAGTTTATCTATATATAGGTTTCCGAATAACTGAGCGATATACTTTTTTTGATAAATTTTTTGATTGCTTTTTTAAATGATGATAAAAATTTATAATATTTTTTCATCAAAGAATTTCTTTTTGATATAAATTTACTTGGAAGAAGCGAAAACCAATGCTCGCTTGGGCTATCTGGATTAAAATACTGCTCGTTTTCCCAACTGAGCTATTTTATTTCCGGTGGGTAAATAATACCGTAAATATACTAATATATAGTACCGTAGGTAATAAATAGTACCGTAAATATACTAATTATATTTTACGGAAATCGTTGATGTCTTTTTCGTAACTTCAAATAAAATAAATAAAATTGTTAAATTTGTTCGTTAAAAATATAAAACAGATGGATGTCTCTACGTTAAAGATGTGAAGAAAAATTTATATGGACGGCCTTTATTAACAGAAGCAGAAAGCAACTATTTTTACCTATATATTCTACTAGCAACCCGCCCTCGCTTCGCTTCGGTTACAGTTGCCTTACCCGCGTAGTTCCCGTTCTCATGAGAATACCGTGATAAAATATAGCCTATGTTACTCCCTGACATTATAGCTTTCCATTGGTGAAAGAATTTTTAAAATCGGTTCGGTGGCTTGAGCGTGAAAGCGTAACAAATAAACAAACAAACAAACTTACTTTCGCATTTAAAATATTAATAAGGATTTTGTATATTCTTAAATGTCTTCTCTCTTCTCGGTATCGAGAGTTGCTGCGGCCTGCCGCCTCGCCATTCTGTCCCCTGGATGGTACGGGCACAAAATAATGATACATTTCAAAATCGTCATCACCTCAGCGCTTATGGTCTACGGGGCTCAAACCTGCTCTAAAATAGGTGGTTATTTAACCTACGCCTGTTAGAGGGTTATGATATAGGGCTTCATCGATGTTATCTGCATATTATATCCCTTAGTCATCTTTTAAGATACCCACCCACACATAGCAATTAGTGAGTTGTATTCCGTGTAGTGAAGGAGTAAGAATACAATTCATCACCCCCATAGTATTTAACATCTATGTAGGAGAAGGAAAACTCGAAACAAAACCCTATGCCAACACGTTTGACCAGTACGGTAAAGTAAATCAATTTTGCTTCCCATAGTGGTGACGGCCCGAGCCTAACAGCGGGTTGAGATGATGATGACGGTGATGATTTTTTCTCTATCGCTATAAAAATCTCAAAATAAAATATAACAAATATCTAAGTAATCAACGCAAGCAAAGTAGTACAACTAGTTAAATATTGTGTTAACCTTTAGTATAAAGGTTGTCTGATTTGCATAGAGAACGTCTCAGGGACGTGCTATCTACGCGGCATCTAGCAGATTAGCCACAATTAGTCCACTTACGGCCTAAACTATATTTTTAATTTCATCTATCTACCGACATCCATTTTTCAGCATAGGCAAGGCTATATCCATAATCGCCACCCGTCATAGACATATAATTTTGCTAGAAAAATACTGCTAGATCTTATGTGAAGTGTGCAAGCGAAATATGATAATAATATAATTTATTTTCTGTTTACAAGGTTAACTGATGCCAGGACATTGATGGGGACGGTACCTTAAAGAGTAACCGACTGGGCCGGCCTGACATCCGTGTGATGTTAAAAAAATTGGTACCAGTAGTCGACACAATGGCGGAGGGAATACGGTTGTTTATGGGGTCGCACGCCACCCTACCATCGACCCGGACAGACAGGGCTAGGTGTGACCAGATCATAGCCTATCATAAAAAGTAATTTGCATATAATTTCTTTATTAAGAATAACTATAACCTTGGTGAGTGAAATATAATAATCTTAGCCCATTTTTATAATTAAAGAATTTTATTTAAAGTCTAAAGAAAATGTTTCTGGTAGCAAAAAATAAATCATTTACAGAATTTTATTTTACCTTCATAATAATTAATTATACATTTTCTAATTGGACGTTTATGAATATAGAAATAATTTCAAAGCGGATTAGAAACTTAGTCTTAACTATAATTAAAATGGAAATAAATTAACATCAGACATCAAATTTCTAAGTTGTCATAATAGTTCATTAAAAGTGAAACAAAATTCTCATTAAAGATTTTTTAACTCTGAAGGAAAAAGGATTATAAGTTTGACGTCGATGTCTGTCTGTTTGTGTTTGTGTATGTCTGCTTGTGGCATCGTAGCTCTCAAACGGATGGACGTAACTTAATGCGGTTTTTTTTGTTTGAAAGTCAGTTTCCTCGCGTGGTTTTGTTTGGAGAATATCGGTTCAGCAGTGTAAGAGTAACAGCTCTTTTCCAAAATGATGTAATGACGTATGATTACTCGATTATGTGCTTCACGCGTGCCAGCATAATTGTTAAATGGCAATTCATTTGCTTTTCTTCAATGGCTTTCCGTGTGGTGACGGAGTAAGAATACAATTCACCACTCCCTATATTGCCCGTGGATGTCGTACAAGACGACTATGGGATATAATATGCACATAAGATCTGCGCAATAGAAGGAAAGCTGGTATAATAGTGATTTCTGATGTTTACGCGAGTATTATACATTTTAAATAAAACTACTTTACGGATTTTATCGCGTTTGTATTTGATTTTTGATTACCCGACGTTTCGAACACTTTACAGCGTTCATGGTCACGGGTGGACTAAGATGTCTCGCGTCCAACAAGTCATCGTTACTGCAGAAAATTTATAATTATCTACCCGATACAGAAATTAGTTATTAAATATTGACCCACATTTTGATACAAAATTTATTGCCAGTATAAGAAGAAAATGATTCTATATGAAAAAATTATATTGTTTATGGTTAGTAATAATTAAACATTAAAATTAATAGTAATTATATTTTAAAACTAACTAATAATCTAGTATACTACCACCGGATCGGAACACGGTCACACTGAGAAAGATCCGGCAAGAAAACTCAGGTAACATGATGTTAAATTAATGTTAATAAAAAATAAAAAATAAAGTAAGCCGCCTTCAAAATTAACATTAATTATTACTAACCATAAACAATATAATTTTTTCATATAGAATCATTTTCTTCTTACACTGGCAATAAATTTGTATCAAAATGTGGGTCAATATTTAATAACTAATTTTCTGTATCGGGTAGATAATTATAAATTTTCTGCAGTAACGATGACTTGTTGGACGTGAGACATCTTAGTCCATCCGTGACCATGAACGCTGCAAAGTGTTCGAAACGTCGGGTAATCAAAAATTAAATACAAACGCGATAAAATCCGTAAAATAGTTTTATTTAAAATGGTATAATAGGTCAAATTCCCTTCCATTATGTAGGAGGCCCGTACCCGACAGTGGGACGTTAGTGGGCTGCGATGATGATAATGATGATGAATTCATTCATAATTCCTGTTGAAATTAATACTTTTTTATTATTATTTTAGTTTGTGATATAGTTTGCAACCCCTCGAAGGGTTATTCAAAATGTTTAATTTTACTGATTATAGACAAAATTTATTGTATTATTGAAGTTATACTTCTTTAGGCGCGTTATGAAAAAATGATGAGAGTGAAATTTTAAGATGCGCGCGCATCTGTGACACAAAATTAACAGTATGAAGCTGTTTGCTTAACCGCTCATTGAGTGAAATTTTAAGATGCGCGCGCATCTGTTACACAAAATTAACAGTATGAAGCTGTCTGCTTAACCTTAAATTCAATTTTTGAATTTATTATTAAATTTATTTTCAAAATATTAAATAATCAATAATAAACATTTAAAATTAAGAATCTTATAATATTTAGTACAAATTATGTCTTATATATTTATTATTCTCTAAATTTTGTTTTTAATAATTATATATATATATATATATATATATATATATATATATATATATATATTAATTATATATTATATAAATTTATATTAAATATATATATTTGAAATATATATATTAAATATATTATTATATAAATATATTAATTTTCAATTTTTAATATTAATTATTGATATCTAAGATCAATCTAAGATTCTTTTAGTTTAAATTTGATGACTATTAAACTGAACTTTGTTGATTATCCTTTTCCAATCCTTCTATTATTTTATTGTAATTAATTATTTACATGCAATTAAAAACTATTTTTTAATGATGCCAAAGAAGTATAACTTCTCACGCGCGTACATAAGTACACGCACCCATTTTTTTTTTTTAGTATGTATCGGGGTTATTTAAAATTTTAAATCTTAATTATACTTATTATTACTAAAATAAATTCTTATAAAAGCTATCCCTTGTTTATTTCACTGTTACTAATAAATATTATACGCCATTATTTTCGTTTTAGGTAAGTCATTGTTTGCTAAAGGACTGGCCTATGTTGTTCTCGGTAGAGTAAAAAACATAGAGGGGTTGTTTATAAGTGCCTTGGATCATAACAAATTACTAAAAAATCCTCATGGTAAGCGATTACTTTTTTCACTTTAACAACGATTGATTACGGCTTTTTAAACTTGAATATATGTATCTCTGTATACTGATAATTGTGTAATATACCTAGTATCGTATATTATTATGAAATTGCAACGACGACATCTTGGTAGAGTCTATGTGTCGATTATCTTGCTTTTTCAGTAATGTAGCTTAATCGTCAGTTCTGAAAATCTTTTTGAAGTGAAACTTCTTTAGGATCGTTGTGATTTCAAACTCGATGAAACGAAAAAGCGAGTCCATAGAGACACAAACACGTAAATGTATACGATTTAGTCAGCGAGAGAATGAGATAAAGGATGAAGGACGAAAGATGAAGAATAAAGAAGTTTCACTTTTGACATGTGTACTTTGTACGCTCTTTTTTTTTTAGCTTCGTTTTCGTTCTAGTTGGGTTTAAATTCTACTTTTTTATTACATAATATTATTACCTACATATTTCTATTTAAGTGAAACGAACTATCGTATTATTTATATGTTAAAAATTATGACTGTATGAAATCCCACAAGCGGCAACCGGTCATAAGTTCGCTTTCAAAAGCAGCTTAGAGAAATATAAAAGCAAATATGTATGCCCATTTCATTACTTTTTCCTCTGCATATAAACTTATTACAATACTTCTTGGCGCTTGCGCGGAGATTAACCCCTGGGGCGTTAATAAATCGCTGCCTTAGGGATGAAATATAGTACAAGAATTGTAATATATTTTAATATATATACCGTAGGGCAAGTTATATATTGTAGAGATCGGCCTATAATCATCTCGTCGTGGTCTCAGCTCATATACGTCCCATTGCTGTTTGGGCGTCCTCCCAAATAGAGGGAAATTGACCTTACTACACCTTACTAATCAGACCTGTTGGTATAGGAATTAATTACGGATGTATCTTCTCTTTCTCAGTTTTTTTTTTATGTGTGTATAGCTGTTAGCCTCGGATGGCTTTCACAGCTTAGCCTGGACTATGGGTGAGCGCTGATGGCTCTCAACCTAAAAAGTTAAGCGAACATCGCCTGAGGGCTCCCCCTGTGTGTAACAAACATCGGTTCGGGGCGTCGCTGATAGCAAAGTGGGCGTGGCCACGTTTAGGTAATGATTTTTACGCAGCGCGGTTTCCGACCTCGATGGCGAGGCCGGTACCGCAGTGTTTTATTTGTAATCGCTGCGCGAGCGGTGTAAGCCCTTTATTGGGCGATTGTGATAAGGTCATCCTATTCTTTTGCTCAGTGTAAATTATCGAGGTTATATGCATATTGATATCGGTGGCAAACGAGCAAACAGTACACCTGATTGTAAGTGATGCTGCCGTACATGGACCATTGCTAAGCCGTTGCCTACCATGAACAAAGTGAAGGGAATGTGAATACGTGCAATGAAGTTCAGTGATACTAAAAGCATCACCAAAACCCATCAACTACAAAAACCCTCAAAAAGTTGGGCTTCCGCCTCTTACTGCAGTGCAGTAACAAATTAATACTACTCAGACGTCGATTTTCTGCGAGAGTTTTTTTTATTGCCAACGGTGGCAAACGAGCAAGCAGAACACTTGATGGTAAGTGATGCTGCCGCACATGGACTTTTGCAATACCAGGGGCACAGCCGGGCTGTTGCCTACCGTGTAGAAAATACTCTTCTTAAACCTCGTTTAAAGAAGGACATGTCATAGCGCTCGGGAAACACAGCAGCAGGTAGTTCATTCCAGAGCTTGCACGCACGTGGGAGAAATGATGATGATTGAAGACCATAACGTTTCCAGGTGAAATGGTGTGTGGTTTGGTACCCTAGACGGAATAGCCCGCGGCTGTAGACAGACTTATGGTCTGTCAATAGTATGGATCTATCACTTTGTGAAGTATTCGCATCTAATGTTAAAATTGACTTCATCATCATCATCGCAGCTCATATAGTATTTCAGGGCTCGAGCCTCCTTCACAATGAGAGGAAAATTGACCTACTATACCATGCTGGTCAGACAGAATGCGCAATATATCCCTTGGCCGTCTTTTAAGATACCCACGGCCAAGATATGGGATGGTGAATTATATTCTTACTCCGTCACCATACTTTAATGCTTATTGCCATAACCGTGTGGCAAGCGGGTGAACAATCATAATTGGCATTGTAATTTTCTCGGAGAATACTGCTGCACTGACTTCCAACGATCACCAACCACAGACAAATCACCATCAACAGACTAGTCGTATTATTACATCACCACACAGAAAAGAACCGCTACAATTTAACCACCAAAATTTGAATACATATAATCCCCAAATAAAACCCTCAACCGCATATATAAAGAAACATTTAATTAAATTAATCCTTTCACGATATAGCCTAATATATCATTTAAAGATGCCACACTCCGAATAAAATAAATCCCAGTTATTGTAATTCTAATCTGTGTTACTTATTTTGAATGGTAGAAATGTCTATACTTAAATTTTATTGGTAAACAGTTTTGAGGCTAAATGTAGCCGAATGACACAAGTATAATTTTATGACAGTCGTTTGCATATTATTTACCCTTTAAAACGTCTATTTTAATCGTTCCAATAAGCTTTTGCGAATATTCAATAATTTATTTGTAAAACGAATATGTTGTATTCTGCAGCTTTATTCTCCAAAGGCATAAGCGTATAAATGAAAATACTTTTACAGGATATACAATTTCACGTATCTTACTTAATAAATAGAATATTTAATGCATTTTTTTCTAAACTAGATTTTTTATAATTATATTCATATTATAAGTCATCATCATCATCTCAGTTCATATTCGTCCCACTTCTGGACTCAAATCTCCTTGAAATGGGACTGGAATTAAAATTCTATACCACACTGGTCAAACGTGTTGGTTGTCCATCCTCCGCTCACGACATCTATATTCCGTCGGGCCGACCACTGAAGACAAAGGAACTGTGTACCGGTCGTCGCCGATGGTCGGCCCCACGACGAAGGCGACGTGCCACTGGTGAGTCATGGGGCCGCGCGGTGCCCTTCTGTCGCCTCAGACGGAGCCTGGCGGCGAGTGAGCTGACCATGCCCCACCCCAAAAAAAAAATAGGGTTTTATTTAGTATTTTCCTTCTGATTTCTCATGTTTACGCGAGTATTACACATTTTAATAAAACTGCATTACGGATTTTATCGCGTTTGTATTTGATTTTTGATTGCCCGACGTTTCGAACACTTTATGTATGTAATAACGATGACTTGTTGGACGTGAGATACCTTAGTCCGCCTGTGACCATGAACGCTGCAAAGTGTCCGCAAGTCGGGCAATCAAAAATCAAATACAAACGCAATAAAATCCGTAAAGCAGTTTTATTTAAAGTATTTGCTTTCTTTTGCATAGATCTACACGTTATAATGTCTTGGTCGTTTTTTACGGGGGTGGTGAATTGTATTCTTACTCCGTCACTACACGGCAAAAACTTGTTTGCCCTTAAATAATGTATAGTGACGTCATAATGTTATCTATACCCTAAATTTTTATTGATTCGTAAAAAAATTCCAAGTCACCTCTATCTTGTACAACGAGGACATAAATATTTTTATTTTATTACGCCAAAGGAATATTTACTTAAGAACCGTAAAAAGTACTAGTTTTAATAAAACCACGTTTATGTGTCGTACAGAATGTTTTGCAGTAGTATTTTTATTACTTTTGGAGAGAACTCGTGAGATTTACGGGCCTGAACTTTGACTATACTATATAAAGGTCGTTATTATACTGATTTATTGCAGCCGCATTTCAAAGAGCTAAAGCAAAGAGTAAAAATCGGTTGTCTGTAAAGTCGGTTTACTGACTATTTCAGCTTTAGTCTGGAATTAGGTAGGATTCAAAGGTACTCACGCATCAGCTTGACTCGATTTTCTTGATAATTTTCACACACAGAATTTTTTGTGACCGGCGCCGCGCCGCGTTGAATCGGTACTCGTTTTGTCTAGGCGCCACGGTCAGTGTGAATGTTGGCGTGTTTAAATAAGGGAATCGGATTGGCTTAGGACGGAAGAACGTTCAGGAACGACTTAAAGCCTTAACATATCCCCCTACATGAAATCAACGTGGATTTCAAAGTTAAATCGCGGGTTCGTAACCCTAAAGCATTAGAGTATAGATACATATTCATAAATTTTATGATTGTTAGTTAGATTGTAGATATTCGTTAGATGAGTATGAGGTTAGTTTGTTCAATATGTGCTTCAGATTAGTTTGTTTATTGTGTGCTTAAGATTAGTTTGTTTAATGTGTTTTTAAAATTAGATTATAAAAAGTGTAAAAAAAATATAAAAATTAAGTAATTATATGAGAGAAAGTAAATTGTTTTATATTTTGAAAAGGTTAAAATAAATTGAATGTAATTAATTTGTTTCATAGATAGGTAGAGGACAAATCTTTACCGTAGGTCTTACCAGTAAGCCCTTAGATGTTTTCACAGTCACAACGCGAGTAACGTTATCCTTGCCGGGATGTAACTGAACGACGCGAGCTAAACGCCATTCGTTCGGTGGTAAGTTAGGTTCAAAGATGGTAACAAGATCGTTAATCTTAACCTGACGATTATCGTGTTTGAACCATTTTGTACGCTGTTGTAGTGTATGAAGATAATCACGTTGCCAAGTTTGCCAAAAGCTTTGAGTTAATTTTTGTAATAATTGCCAACGCGTACGCAATGTGATGGTTTGATTTAGGTTTGGTTCCGGGAGGGATACTAGTGGACGACCGATTAAAAAATGTCCTGGGGTGAGAGCATCTAACTCACTCGGATCGGATGAAAGCTCCACTAACGGTCGGGAATTTAACATCGCTTCAATCTTAGTAAGAACCGTATAAAATTCCTCATAAGTAAGAACTTGAGCTCCTACCGTTCTCTTTAGGTGATACTTGCTAGAACGAATGCTTCGTTCAAAGATTCCGCTGAAATGTGCCCCCGTCGCTGGATTAAGTTTCCACGTTATATTACGAAAAGCAAGTTGTCGGCCAATTAACTCGCGTTCTGTATGAAGCATGTTAGATACTTCTGATAGGTACCGCTTAGCGCCAACAAAGTTTGTACCACCATCAGTTATAATGTCTTGGCATAGACCTCTTCTTGATGTAAAACGATCGAAGGCTGCTATGAAAGCTTCTGTAGTTAGTTTCGTAACTAATTCAAGATGAATGGCTTTAGTCGTATGACAAATAATAAGACAGAGATACGCTTTATAAGTTCGTGCGTTACGGCGTTGACTTTCCTTTATTATAAAAGGACCCCCAAAATCGATACCGACAGTCTGAAAACAATGACCTGGTGTCAGACGAGATGGTGGTAGGTTGGCCATCACTGGTTGTAAATGGCTAGGCTTAGCTTTAAAACATATTACGCATCTCGTTAATCGGGATCTAATGAGATTTCGTAAGCCAAGAATCCAAAATCGACGCTGTATCAATGACTGCAAGAGACGAGGTCCACAGTGTAAATAACGTATATGATAATGGTCGATAAAGAGTTGACTCAAGCGTGAGGTTTTAGGTAATAAATACGGATGTTTCGTGTTGTCTGGTAAGTCGGTTTGTTTAAGTCGTCCCCCTACACGGATTACTCCACTGGAGTCTACAAATGGTGATAACTTCACGATATGTTGCGGAAGCGTTTTATTGTTTCCAAGAGGGATCGGACATCACTAAAACTTTGATCCTGAACATATTTCACGACACGAGTGATTGATAGGTCCAGCTCCGTGGTAGTGAGAAGTGAGGATAAATGTCACTCAGAGTGTTTCCGTCTAATATTGTAGATAAATCGATGTACCCAGGCTACTACTCTCTGCACATGAGACGAGCTGGACGACCGTTCTAATTGGACATGTAGTACATCGAATTCCTGAGTTAATAAATTGACACTATTTAAACATGCTTTGAGCTCTGGAAGGTTATCCTGCTTTTGGACTGCTGAAACAGGCCAGTCGCTTTGTATACTAGTAAGCCACTGTGGGCCTGACCACCACGCTTCACAATTCGCTATTTGCGAGCATGGTAATCCACGCCTACAATAATCCGCAGGGTTGTCGTGCGTGGACACATGAAGCCACACAAACTGTTTAGTAGCATCGGTGATTTGTACTACGCGATGAGCTACAAATGTTTTAAGTTTATGTGGTTCAGTATTTAACCAGGAAAGCACGGTGGAACTATCGGTAAATAGATATGATTGTGATATGTTCAACCTATTTGTAAGCAAGGCATATATTCTACTGGCTACACGGGAGAGTAGAACAGCACCGCAAAGCTCCAAACGGTTGACAGTAAGGACCTTCAAGGGCGCGACCTTGGACTTGGCAATAATTAGATGAACTTCAACCCTATGATCCGTCACCGCACGGAGATAAACCGAACAACCATAGGCCTTTGTGGATCCGTCACAAAATCCTATGATTTGGAATTCCATTGCTTGTGAAGGTATGACATGAAGAGGTATTTTTATTAGATTTAAATTGTTAAGATCTGATATAAATGTACACCAGTCTTGAGATAAGTCTCTAGGAAGCTGTTCATCCCACGAGAGCCTTAAGCGCCATAAATCTTGAAGGAGCAATTTTGCCTTAAGTATAACAGGTGTTAGCCAACCGAGTGGGTCGAATATACGGGCTACATTCGATAAAATGGAACGCTTCGTATATTCGGTGTCTATGATTGGCGAATATGTATACGTGAAGTTATATTGAACTCCTAAGATTCTAAGCACTGATTCACTGTTTTCATCAGAAAATACCTTCGGTGATTGACAATCTTCGATTGGCAGAGTTTGCAAAAATGATGCTGAATTGCTACTCCATTTTCGTAGCTCAAATTGACCATGCTCTAAAAGTTTACATAAGTTATCTTTAACCTCGAGGACTTCTCACAGAGGGCGCTCCGGTCGTAACGTCATCCATAAATGTTTCATGACGGAGGACATCAGCAGCGCGGGGATACTTGGTCTCGTAATCGGTTGCTAGCTGTCGAAGGGTTCGTATGGCGAGATAAGGAGAACTAGTGACTCCATATGTGACAGTAGAAAGTTCGTATTCCTTCACTGGATCAATGGGAGTATCGCGCCATAGAATATGTTGATAGCAACGATCACCAGGCCTAATTAGTATTTGGCGATACATTTTTGCGATGTCACAAGTAAACACAACTGTATGGAGTCTGAAGTTAGATATAATGTCGATGATGTCAACTTGAAGTTTGGGACCAGTGTAGACTATGTCGTTTAGAGATAGACCGTTAGTTGTCTTACAACTTGCATCAAAGACGACGCGAAGTTTCATCGTTGAGCTTTCAGGTCGAATGACGCAGTGATGTGGAATGAAATGACGATCAATATCCTCAGAAAACGATTTCGTTACAGCGTACATGTGACCCAAGCTTTCGTATTCACGCATAAAATGTATGTATTCAGTTTTTAGCTGTTCATTCCGGGTAAGCTTCTTCTCGAGATTATTAAGCCGCGACAGGGTACTAGTAAACGAATCGCCTAGAGGGCCGTCACGATTTTTTATGAGCATAGGCACAACATAGCGACCGTTCGGCTCTCGATGGGTAAGATCTCTATACATACGCTCACAGATCTCGTCTTCGGGCACCATAATATGCGCGCGCGGTGGCTCCTCAACTTCCCAGAACCTTTTCACCTGTTCATCGAGTGCGCATGTAGCGGCTAGTAGCGAAGTGACAGAAAAAGAGGGAGTTGATGTTTCAGTATCAAGTGTACCAGTAAGTATCCAACCGAATACGCTATGTAGGGCGGTAGGTAAACCGCGACCTAGCTGAATGCGTTGACCGTCGTAGATCTCATGAAACAACTCAGCACCGATTAATAAATCGATCGGTCCAGGCCTATCGAAGTCGTGGTCTCCAAAAACTATATGTTGACAAGAATTCCGGACGACTGATGGCACTTGAATGTTAGGCATATGTGTCGTTATTTGATCTAAGACGATCGGTTTTATTATACAGGGTATTTTTTCAAAGGGTGCACAAATTTGCACAGGAGGTTCAGAATCGATAGTATAATTGATTATTGAAATAAAAACATATGCTTTTTTTTTCAAAAAAATATCCATATTACATTTTATGCATTCCCAAAAAAATCAAACTTGTTGATATTGCGTAGCCATTCATAAATTTTATAATTACGCCACGCACGCACACAAAGATAAATCTAAGCATCCTAATAAATCGTTACATCATATCGTATGATTACCTATAGGTACATTCCCTCGCCTGTGCTTTGCAACCGCCCGCGCCCTCACCCCCGAACACACGCCGCACGTGCTACGTCGTTTGTCAGTTTCAGTTGACGTTTGACCGTGACTTAATTACGAGTGCGTATTGCTTATCTTTTACTACTTATCTTCTACAATGACGACACAAGATCAAATAACATATTCAAACCGCGAGTATTATGAGATGGTACGGTGCTACATATTAAGTGCTGAAAGTCTACGTGGAGCTCAAAGACTTTACGAGAGTGACTCTTTACCGCGTTTACAGCGACAAGGTATTAACTCGAGAGTACCTAATTTGAGGACGATTTTAGCAGCCAACCAAAGGTTATTGGATTTTGGGCAGTTCACTACACCGGGGCATGCAACATCTCGAGGAGGTACTGCTGCGATTACCCCGGCAGTCGAGAATGCTGTAATCGAGTTTTTTGAACGGGACCCTCGTGCTAGTACTAATGACGCAGCTCGACAATTCGGCGTAAGCCGTTATTACGTGTGGAAGCTGCTAAATTCCTTAGGATACCACCCGTATCATTATCAACGCGTTCAAGTACTGCATGAAAATGATGGATCGTTGCGAATGCAATTTAGTCAGTGGTTATTGCCAAACATCCACTTCGCTAACATTCTTTGGACTGACGAAGCCTTATTTACACGAATAGCCTTTATAATAGTCGTAACGAACATTATTGGGCAGTGAGCAATCCTCACGTAATCAAAGACAGTTACCATCAAGTGCGATTTAGTGTTAATGTTTGGGCTGGGATCATCAATAACGTTATCGTGGGTCCGTACTTTATTGACGACCGATTGACTGGCGGTAACTATTTGGATATCAAAGTGTAATTCCTGATTTATTAGACGACGTGCCCCTGGGACTGTTAAACAACCTACACTATCAACATGACGGCGCACCACCTCATTATTCAAGTGCTGTGCGTAATTATTTAAATAGTGAATATGGTGATAGATGGATAGGACGCGGCGGTCCGATACCGTGGCCTCCAAGGTCACCAGATCTTACCCCGTTAGACTTTTATTTGTGGGGAGAGATTAAGAGACGGGTGTACGTAGAAGAAGCGCGAAGTTATGAAGACCTTCGTAATAAAATAATCACTGCATTTAGTGAAGTGAAAAGTGCTCGGTCACAAATAAATTTAAAAAACAATTTAATCAAACGTGCCCGGCTTTGTATCGAGAGGACCGGCCTACATTTTGAACAATTATTAAAATATCAGTGATAGAGTTTTTTCACGGACCCGAATGAATAGATAAGTTTAATTGTTGTTGATTCCACTTTTTAAATACACTTTAATTAATACGAACATTATTATGTGACTTTAATAAACTAGTATTTTATTGTATCTGTTTATTACGACGATCCTTAAGCCCGTTTGATGTTTGGATAGAGAAAAATTGTGTAAGGATGTTATTTAATATTGTATTCCTGCAACATAATAAGTAAAAGAGTGAGAGGAATGATTGAGTGCACTAGGGTGTTAGAAAGAGAGCGAACAGGATCAGCGAAGTATGGGATGTTATGAGTAGTGCGAAAAAGATGAATAGATGCGAAAACGTGCATGGGGGAAAGTGTTGGTTGATTAAGATTATGTTAGAGAGGATAGACTAAGCAATATGTATGGGTGTAAGTGAAAAAGAAAATAAACACCAATTAGAGAAAACGTTTCAACCATTCACTTGAAATCGTAAAGTTATTACCTATAATACAATTTTTGTTAGTAATATGCTGTATTAGTGTGCGTTTACGCTACTTTTCGTTCTCAATGGCCGGAAATAGGGTGGTTAAAAGTCACGAACATTCTTAGATATTTTCAAATCAAAATAATTAATTAATTACTAGTGATTTTAAACATTTTATATTTTATATATCATTTTATTTATATCTAGAATATAATAAAAAAATTTGTGCACTCTTTGAAAAAATACCCTGTATATTGCGGAGTCTCTGAAGCAAGAGAACGCAGAACACATTCAGTAAAACCTCTAACTTGTAATACGGTATTTTTGCCTAGTCCAGCTACAATAAAGTTGCAACGATGAAGCTTAAGGCCTAGTTTCCGAGCGCATACTGATGTTATAAATGAATCCTGCGCACCGCTATCTATAAGAGCTCGCACAACTTGATATGTGTTATTAGCAGTGTTATATACGCGTAGCTTACATGTACCTAACAACACCATACGCTGACTGGCACCGACGTGTGCACTTGTACTAGCTTGAACGATATCGTTCACGTTCCGAGTTGCATCAATGTGAAGCAAGGTATGATGACGTAATCCACATGCTGAACAAGTGGTTTTTGATTTACACTGTTCGATGACATGGTTGGAACGCAAACAATTACTACAAACTGTTTTGGTTTTAATGAAATTTAGTCTAGCACGGGAATCGAACGCGTGAAAGGTAGGACACTTATATATTGTGTGCATATTGCCACAACATACATTTGAATGCTGCCGGGCTAGATTCGGTAACGTGTGATGAGCGTTTTAATCCGCCGCTAGTTTGCCAGTTAGTTGCCAGTAGTTTTTTCGCGTTCACTTTACCGGTAGAAATATTTTGACCGACCAGCTGGCGTGAGCTGGAGTTCGATGATAATTGCGTACTTTCTAAGATCTTTACATAATCTTGAAGAAATGTTAACAATTCAGCAGAAGTGGGTATTTGGGAACCGTTCTGGCTTTCAAACCGTTTGCGAGTATCGACGTCCAAGGATCGAGATGCTAAATAAAATAATATAAATTCACCTAAATTGTTTATATTAATAGCCTGAAGCGCTTGAGTAGATTCAAAAAGCATATTTGTAAATTCTTGCAATTCTTGAAATTACCCTTAAAATTAGGATAATTAAGAATTTTTTCTAAATAAGTAATTGCTAATATTCGTTTATTTTTATATCGCTCAATTAGAGCATCAAAGGTGACCTTATAATCATCCGCATTGACTGGTAAGCCCTTCACTAATGTTAACGCGTTCCCCGATAAGCACGAGATGAGATAATGGAATTTTTCGATATTCGAAATCAAGTCGTTTTCATGTACCAAAGCACTAAATGTATCAAAAAATGTTTGATAGTCTTCTATTCGACCCGAGAATCACCTCGATTCAAGCTTAGGTAGCCGAACATTACCTGTTAACCTGTCTACCCCTTTTAGTGAAGTGTTAGCGTTATGTGGGGCTGATAACTCGTCAGCGGCGCTTATAACGGCATAATATAATTCGTCAAACACATCGAGTGCAGAATGATTTATGTCTTCATCAGGTTTTAACTTTAATTGTATTGTATGTATTTGTTCTGAAAGATTGATAAATTCCTCACGAATTGAATGTATTCGCGTATAACGCGCTTTAAATGCTGATACCTTTGAACGATCTTGAACCATTTGTTGAGATAAGTGGTAAAGGATTTGTATAGCTCGGAATACATATTCGCGTTGAGACTGCAGCCTCTTAAGTTTACTTTCTTCCATTATTATAGAATTACGTATAAATAAAAGTAATTAAAATGAAGTATGTAATGATATAAATAATAATTTATGTAATTAGTATTAATTTATAGGTGAATTATTCTATTATTCGTTAATTTTGTGTCTAAATTATGCTTATTTTCTTTTGTTAACGAACAAAAGGATTAGTTTAAATATAATTTTACAATAAAATTCTTTTACTGTATATACGTAAATAATATGTGGGTATAAAAATGTTATAATGTATAGTTGGTGATCTATGAATCCGTACAATACTCTAAGAAATGCCGTCCAACTTAAATTGGTCGGATTATGATGCAAATTTGATAGATAGTTTACAATTAATATTTACTGTAAATCCTAGGTATTCGCGCTCGAAAAGGACCACTATTTTAATGTTTCAGCTTTAGTCTGGAATTAGGTAGGATTCAAAGGTACTCACGCATCAGCTTGACTCGATTTTCTTGATAATTTTCACACACAGAATTTTTTGTGACCGGCGCCGCGCCGCGTTGATTCGGTACTTGTTTTGTCTAGGTGGCGCCACGGTCAGTGTGAATGTTGGCGTGTTTAAATAAGGGAATCGGATTGGCTTAGGACGGAAGAACGTTCAGGAACGACTTAAAGCCTTAACACTGACGATAGTTGAACGTGACAACGTCATAAGAAAATATTGATGGAATGGTTTCATTTTTCAAAAGAAAATTTTAATTTTATTTGTTTGATAGACATTTTATATGGATCAAGCCTTAAATGGAACGCCTCAGAGCGAGGTAACGCCGCATATGTCATGTTTTTTCGTGTGTGCAGCCGGCTCCATCGAATTATAAGACGTTGTCACGTCAAAAAGGAGCCTTTAGATTGTCAATTCGTGTAAAAGTATCAAGTTTTTAACGTGATAGACCACAGTGTCGACAGTCGTCTGTCTGCAATTGCGAGCCGTCCGTCCAGAATAGTACCACAGTCTCGCAAAAAAATGACGACTCAGTAGCAGGAATTTGTTACTACATTTAATTCGGTGAACTACAGAACGCCTATGTTATCTGTAGGTGTTGTAAACATGACTGAGCGAAATCTTATCTTATATCTTTAAACGAGCAAACTTTAAAAAGCAAAAGGATCACGGCAACGGCTACAACGATTTTGATGAAATTTGGCATACTAGAGGTTTCGGGACCAAAAAATCGATCTAGCTAGGTTTTATTTATAGAAAATGTTGTTTTGTCGGTGTTTTAAGCTAATCAATACAATGACATAAAATGTCAATAAAATATGGATTCAAATTTCGCTATTGACATCATGAGTGACGATAGCTCAGTTGGGAAGTCGTCCAGTTTTCTGTTATGTTTTGGCATTCAAACAGCGTGGGATCGAATCTCGGTGTTATTATTATTCTCTTTTTTTACAAAAATTATTATTATTTTTTTATAAATTATTCTCTTTTATTGATATTATTTAATTTTTATTTTTATTAATATATATCTAAATAAATTCGACAAAAATACAACAAAAATATACCGAGCGAAGCTCGGTCAACGAAATATTAATATGTATATGACATCTATGCAAGAGAAATAAAACCCTATATCAACCATTCTGACCAGCTTGGTATAGTAGGTCACTGTCCCTCCTTCAGTGGCGGAGGCTCGAGCCCAACATTGGGACGTATATTAGGACTCGCGTAAACATCAGAAATCATTATGTGAACCGTTAATACAAATATTTTTCATAACCATCGAACCATGGCAGTCACTGATTATTTTTACCAATAATTGAAAATATACACTTTCATTACCATTTCTTTTTTATGTTAAGAACATGTACCGATATTTCATAAAAACAAAACAACACGTATTTGTTCAATGTTTACATTACACGATACTACCGCGTACCCATAAGCTATAAGCAACAACATTGCATAACGAATGGCTTCTAAATCCTAAAAAATATGAAGGATTTACGCAAAACCCACAAGCAGTATAAAACGGCCAAGCAACGCTTATGGAATACAAATAAACTGGCAACACTTGTTAACATTAATGGTTCTACTAAGAATAACAACATCAGTCAAATTGTCGGCACAAATTTTAGGTTAACGTCATGACTAACTGCCGTTTGCTTTTGAAGGTTTAGTTTGTGTCCGTTAATTGTGTTTTTAAGTCTTTGTGTAGTTAAGGGTTAGGATAGAAAGGCTGCGGGTGACCTTACCGGGGATTTAGTCCGGGCACCCGCGGAGAGATTAGGCTCGATGGCGATCGGCGTCCCGGTAGGGGACGTCGACGGGAGAGGGTACACCCTCGGGGTATTCCGTCGGGTCAACCACTGAAGTCAAGGAACTCTGCTCCGGTGGTCGGCCCAACGATGAAGGTGATGTATTATATGAGTGGGTTACGGGTGTGCGTGCTTACGCCCCTCTGTCGCTATGGACGGAATAGGGCGAGGAGTGCGCCCACCGTAACCCACTCCCAAAAAAAGGGGGGTTAGAATAGAATGTATATTTATCCCTTCTTGCTCGTTTGTGTCGTTATAACCAACATCCCTAATCCTTCTTTACCCAATCACTTTCGTCCTATATCAATCCTTCCTTTTCTATCTAAAGTGCTCGAAGCCTGTGTACACAAACAATTATCATGCTTCGTTCACCAGAATGATATCTTGAGCCCACTCCAATCTGGATTTAAACCAGGTCATAGTACCGCGCCTGCCCTGCTCAAGGTAACCAGCGATGTTAGAAACGGTATAGAAAATACGAAATTAACCCTTTTGGTATTGGTTGATTTTTCGAACGCATTCAGCACCGTTAACCACAAAATCCTTATGTCTATCCTCTCCTCTATTCTTTCTTCTGATGTGATAAAATGGTTTTCCTCTTACCTTGAGGGACGTCGACAGATGGTTCGTGCTGACGAGACTTCGTCTTGTTGGTGTGAGCTAGAGGCTGGCATTCCTCAAGGTGGTATTCTTTCACCTCTCTTATTTTCACTATTTATTAATCTCTTGACTAAAGACCTCCATAGTTCGTATCATCTGTATGCCGATGATTTACAATTATATTCTCAATCTACGTTAGAGAATATAGTCGTAGCAATTGAAGATTTGAATCGAGATATGGTAGTCTTAAAGAAATGGTGTGAAAATTTCGGTTTAAGTGTTAACCCTTCCAAATGTCAGGCTATAATTATTGGTAGCCCAAGAATGATAAGCAGAGTGAAATTAACTTCTCTGCCCGCTGTAATTTTCGATGGTTCTGTAATACCCTACGCCACCAACGTTAAAGATCTCGGCTTACATATAGATATGGCTCTTAACTGGCACATCCAAGTGGCTCAGGTCGGACGTAAGGTTACCGGCATATTACGTTCTCTCTACCGATTAAGAAATTTACTTCCACCTATTACAAAAGTGAAGCTTGTGCAGACTTTAATTTTTCCCATCATCGATTATGCTGATGTATGTTAATTCGACCTGAATGCAGATCTACTCAATAAACTTGACCGTCTTCTCAATAATTGCATTCGATTCATCTTTAATCTTCGTAAATACGACCACATTTCTTCCTTTCGATCCGAACTAAACTGGTTGCCCATACGTCAACGACGAAATTTGCGTGCACTAACTATGCTATATTCTATTCTCCACTCTCCCTATGCACCCTCATACTTAAAGCCTCATTTTCAATATATTTGTTACAATCATGACCGCAACCTTCGTTCCTCTAACAATCTTCTTCTTTCTTGTCCCACTCATAGCTCCAGTTTGGTTCATTCTTCTTTCTTCATTCAATCTATTTTACTGTGAAACGCCCTCCCTCTTGAAATCAGGCAATCCAAAACACGTGAATCATTCAAATCTAGAGTTCGTAAGTTTTATATTGATTTATTGGCAGATCGTTCTTCATAAATTTTCGAGTGTATATTCATGTAAGTATATGTGTATTTGTATTTGTATATATATATTTCTATGAGTATGTATTATATGTAAATATATGTAAGGTTTATTATTTTTCATATTATTGTTATTTAGATATACAGGTATATATTTTTTTTTTAACATAAACAGACTTAAGTAGTTATCTCAACAATTTTCTATATAAATGGCACCTACTATAATATTTCGTCATCACCCAAAGGTTGGCTGGAAGAAAATGCCTATGGCATTAAGTCTGCCTATGTACTTGTGCATGAAATTTAAATAAATAAATAAATAACCAGCTAGCTAAGCACCAGGGAAGTGTACAGCAATGGTCTCTTAAGAAATTGAAAATTCTAATAGCGGTCTACAGGCAGCTTACCAAGGATGAGATTAAGATGCCTCTTCTTTCCAACAGTGAACATCGATAATGCAATAAATAATGTAAACTTCACAAGTATTTACTTTTTTTTTTAGCCAACTCCCTGCACTATGAAAATAATTCTTGTATTGCGAGGGACAACAAACATATAATTAACGGACAAAAATTACATCCAAATTCAGAAAAAGAATTTGTGTATCGCATGAAGTGTTGTCCTGCGTGGAATTCAAACCTGCGACACTGTTCGTGTGTTTGTAATTGGACTCCTTCTAAATGGCTGGATCGATTTTGATGATTTTTTTGTAGCCGATGGATATGATAATGATTTAGATTAACAATTGGAACCGATAGCTGGCGCTGAGATCGATTTCAAGGAAAATTATTGTAACATTTTTTTTTTATTTTAATAAAACAACGCCTGTTGGATCAGCTAATATATATAAAAAGTATTATTTTTTTTCGTGAATCAATTTTATATGCGGCCATTAATTTAAATTGAACAGCGTTGTTCATTAAATTTTCACGCTTGTCTAATTCAAATACGAAAACAGCAATAAAACGAATTATCTGTCGCTATGCGTTTATATTTGGAGAATGTTTAATTTAGATGAATATCCAATTAACGTCAAATTAATGAATAATATAATGCTTCAACGATTTCGTTCAATTTAATGGAAAAATCGTCGAAGTATAAATATAACATACAAATAAAAATGTTCAAATTGCTGCCTGTTAGAAAAGAGATATTCAGATATTTTAACAATAATTACATGGCTCAATAAATATTCGTTTATTGATAAATTGGTGATAAATTCTCAGCTTAAGCAGTTTCTAGGTTGACTTGACTGCACAGAGGGCGTAGTGATTAAGATACCGTGCTAATATTATGGTTTTGAACCCCCCTCAGGACAACATTTTGTACGATCCACAAATTGTTGTTGTGAGTCTGGATGTAATTTGTGTCCGAAAACGGTTTAAGCGTACGGCTAATGTCGCAGTTGACAACGCCTAACTATTTTTCAAACCAACAATATCTATACCGTGAGGGTAGGCCCACTATAAGTCTAATAAGGGAATAGGTTCGTAAAGTGCTGGTTGCCCGTGAATTAAAATTTACCAAACCAAGCTCTAAACACTTATATTTCACAAGACATCGTGCTAACCTGTCAGCCGTAGCGAGAACACTTGCTAAGTCAGAGAGGACGACTCATGTTATGGGCCCAAGGGTGTACAATAAATTACCTACACTGGTAATTTCCGCTTCTAGACTCCATAGCTTCAAGATTCGCCATAAACGGTAGCTCGTCAAGCAAGTGTTTTATACATAATGATGATTTTTTGAAAATTAAATACGCCAGTGATATCGTTTGACGATAATAATAATAACAAAAACACATAAACATGTGTTTTTGTTATTATTATTATCGTTTGACATTGTTTATTTATGTTTCTTTTCAAATTGCTGACAAATTCACATTGTAATCTTATTTATTAATAATGACATGTAAGAAACACTTATGAATAAATGAGTTATGAGTTACGTCCGTTAATTAATTTTATTAATTTCCCGCAACACAAGGATAATTTCATTAGTGCATGATGACTCAAGATGTTATCTTTAAAAAAAAAAAGAGTGTGTGTACAAAGTACGCGTATCAAAAGTGAACGTCCTTTATCCATTATCCTTCATCGTTCATCCTTCATCCCTTATCCTTCATCCCTCAACCTTCATCTTTCGTCCTTCATCTTTCATCCTTCATCCTTCAGCCTTCATCCTTTATCTCATTCTCTCGCCGACTGAATCCTATACATTTACGTGTTTGTGTCTCTAAGGAGTCGCTTTTTCGTTTCATCGAGTTTAAAATTACAACAATTCTAAAGAAGTTTCACTTAAAAAAAGATGTAGACATATTATGGGAGAAATTATTCTTAATTATCCCTTATAAAGGAGCTTCACTTCTGATATGCGTACCTTGTACACACACTCTTTTTTTAGTCTTTAGTTATTTATTTAGTTTTTATTTTATGCTCCTCGGAGCATAAAATCCTGTGGTAACGGAGTAAGAATACAATTCACCACTTCCTATCTTGCCCGTGGATATTGTAAAAGATATGGGATATAATATGCACATAAAATCTGTACAAGAGAAGGAAAGCTTGAAATGAAACCCTATACCAACATGCCTAAGATTGTCAGGAGGGAGAGCACACCGTCCTGCCACCACTGCAGTTGCGACGAGGACACGGCGCAGCACACGCTCGAGGAGTGTGCTGCATGGGAGGGGGATCGCCGTGAACTCGTCGCAATTATCGGTGTCGACCTAGCGCTGCCGACCATCGCCAGGGAGATGCTCGTCAGCGTCAGGAACTGGGACGCGGTCGCCGCCTTCTGTGAGGCCGTAATCTCACGGAAGGAGGCGGTGGATCATGTGCGAGTAGAGCTCCTATTCGGCGACACATTCCGCCTCCGGCGACTCGGGCATCGCAGGCGCGAGTATCTGCGCCTAATGCCGCCCTAGCCGAGGCCGCGGGTGATCGGACCGGGGAATTGTCCGTCACCCGCAGAGAGGCTGACCGCGTGATGGCGACCGACGTCCCAGGACGTCGAGAGGTGAGGTTACCCGAAATATATTTCGCGAAATATATTTCGGGTAACCTCACCTCGGGTATTCCGTCGGGCCGACCACTGACGATAAGTCACATCTGCTCTGGTGGTCGGCCCAACAACGAGATGACGTGGGTACGGGGGAGTTATGGGCCTGCGCGCCGTCCTTTCATCGTCCCGGACGCACTGGACGTACGCATAAAAAAAAAATACAAACATGTCTGATCAGCATGGTATAGTAGGTCAAATTCCCTTCCTTTATGAAGGAGGCCGGAGCCCAACAGTGAGACGTATGTGGGCTGCGTTGATGATGATGATTATAATAATGTTATTCTTGTAAGTTTCATGGCTGTATCTAAACCAGTAAATGTGTCATTACAACAAAATAATTTACCTGAACTCAATGAAAAATAACCGGAAAATGTCTCCGATAACGAAGAAATAGCAAGATTGACGAGGATCGGACGTGTAGTCTGTACGTGAGTAAATGTTTAGAACTGAAAGGGCACGACCCCTTCTAGAACATGTTAATAGAATGTGGTAGAGTGATGGCGGTTTTTTGACGTAACACACGAGAAGCTGTAACTAGGCGTGGTCTTGATACTTGAGTTGAAAAATGAAAAATATTTACATATTTTATGTTTTTTGAAGAGAAGACTGCTTAAAGTGCTTTTAGCACTTTTTTGGGTACATAAAAATCGCGTCACGTCATCGTCACCGAATGCCTGTCTCGAGAAATTATACACAGCGCATGCGCGCCTGCTCTTTCCTTTCAAATTCGTAAACACCAAGTGCTAAGTTTTAAATCTTATAATTTTTTTAGAAATATTAAAACATTTTTTAATAAATTATCAGCTATTAATATAGATTCATCTCAGCCCATATACGTCCCACTATTGGGCTCGGGCCTCCTCCATAATGGAAGGGTAATTGACCTACTATACCACGCTGGTCAGACGTGTTGGTATAGGGTTTAATTTCGAGTTTTTCTTCTCTCGCAAAGAGAAGTTATATGCGTTTTATATCCCTTAGTCGTCTCGTACGATCACCCACGGGTAAGATAGGGGGTGGTGAATTGTATTCTTACTCCGTCACCACACGGAAATAATATAGATTATTATTTTAGAATTATTTTTGGTTTAAAAAGAAGTGTTCATGATCAAAGATTAATCTTTAAACTCGTCATTCACCACCTCTTTATTAACCAAATATAATTAAAATATAATAATGTATTAGCTCCACGACACAATTGAAAAGTTATTAAGTTTTCACTTCTATTGCCAGTCCCTAAAGATTGTCTTTTTTGGATGGGCTATGGTCAGCCGACCACTCTGTCTGGGGCGACATAAGAGCGACACGCGGTCCCATAACAAATAGTATTGCCTCCCTTTCGGCATTAGGTCGTCCACTCGGCATCCTTCCTTTCGGGTACTGTCCCTTCCCGACACCGCTCCCGGGGTGTCAACCTACATATTATATTTTAAAATGGAAGGAAGGAAGACTCACCACTTTCCCACGGTAATCAATATACTGCACATCACAATAAAAGGAATATGGGATAGTATTAAGGTGGACTAAGAAATGAGGCAATCTCACTCTCACTTGATGAGCACCTTCCAGAACATCAACTTGCAATTTTCCGCAGATCTTCGAATATTCATCCGACACGTGTTTCGCCTCTAAACGAGGCATCCTCAGGACGATTCGGCTTCAAATGCGCCTTTGAAGCATTGCACCTTAATCCTATCCCGTATTCCTTTTATTGTGGTGTGCGGTATATTGATTACCGTGGGAAAGTGGTGGGTCTCCCTTTCTTCTATCTATACCAATAAATAAAATTGGAGTGTCTGTTTGTAATGTCACAATAATAGGCTTTTTTCATGCTCACACGGTTATTTGCACGACACCTATAACTAAAATAGCAATTAAAAAATTTTTGTCTGTCTGTCTGTCTGTTTGTTCCGGATAATCTTCAAAACGGCTGAACCGATTTCAAAAATTCTTTCACCAATGGAAAGCTATAATATCAGGGCGTAAACTAGGCTATATTTTATCCCAGTATTCCCACGGGAACGGGAACTACGCGGGTAAAACGACTAGAACCTATAACCGAAGCGAAGCGAGGGCGGATTGCTAGTTTTAAAATAAAAATGGATTGCCGCTATGTATCGCCTAATTCAATCAATTACATACTATATATATTAACTATAGTATTAGAAAAAGAAATAAGTGAAGGAATAAACAACAACATCGTTCTCAGATTACGAAGTTATTAGCATTGTCATGGTAACAGTGACTTAGCCGTACTCTTGATGTTCGACGGCCCGTTGTTAGCAAATATTTGTATAAATAGAGCCTATTCTGCTTATATTTGTTGCACCCCTTTGGATTATAACCTCAAACATTTTCAAGAAATAAATTATTTACCAGAATAAGATTTTTGGTATTCAAGTGGTAGTATTTGGGATAAGCGCGTTCAAACAAAGGGACTCTCATTTATATTGTGACTAGCAACCCGCCCCCGCTTCGCTTCAGTTTCAGTCACTTAAACCCGCGTAGTTCCTGTTCCCGTGGGAATACCGGGATAAAATGTAGCCTATGTTACTCCCTGATATTATAGCATTACATTGGTGAAAGAATTTTTGAAATCGGTTCGGTAGTTTAAGCGTGAAAGCATTACAAACAAACAAACAAAGAAACAAACAAACAAACAAACAAACATCCTTACTTTCGCATTTATAATATTAGTATAGACTAGCAATCCACCCTCGCTTCGCTTCGGTTATAGGTTATAGTCGTTTTACCCGCGTAGTGCCCGTTCCCGTAGGAATACCGGGATAAAATATAGCCTAGTTTACGCCTTGATATAATAGCTTTCCATTGGTGAAAGAATTTTTAAAATCGGTCCAGCCGTTTTGAAGATTACCCGGAACAAACAGACAGACAGACAGACAAAAATTTTTTAATTGCTATTTTAGGCATAGGTGTCGTGCAAATAACCGTGTGAGCATGAAAAAAGCCTATTATTTTGACATTACAAACAGACACTCCAATTTTATTTATTGGTAAAGATTAACGTTTAGCTAGATATACATTTGAACTCCTTCTAAACGTCTGGACCTATTTTGATGATTATTTGTGGCTGTTTCAATGGATATGAAAATGGTTTAGATTAATAATTGGAATTCGTAGGTGGCGTTGCGATTGATTTCAAGCAGAAGTCCTGTGGCGGTTTTATCAACTTTATATGTGTAACTGGGCTGTCTGGCACTTATACGACAATTGACAAACGTCACACACGTAGCGTGCGACAAAAACAATACTATACGAAGCCAAAAGATCGATGTGTACTATTTATTGGCCAGTGCCAATATTATATTGATATTTTATTTATGTACACGGCTGGCAACACTATTTTGGAAGAAAAATATACTAATAGATTTAAGTAGTGATGGAGGAACAATACAATTCACCACTCAATCATCACCATCTTGCCTGTGGATCTCGTATAAGATTACTATGAGATACAATATGCATATAATATATGTGCAAGAGAAGGCAAACTTAAAATGAATCTCTATACGAACATGTTTCACCAGCATGGTATAGTACGGCGCAGCACACGCTCGAGGAGTGTGCTGCCTGGGAGGGGGAGGGCCGTGAACTCATCGCGATTATCGGTGCCGACCTGGCGCTGCCGACCATCGCCAGGGAGATGCTCGTCAGCGTCAGGAACTGGGACGCAGTCGCCGCCATCTGTGAGGCCGTAATCCTACGGAAGGAGGCGGCGGATCGTGTGCGAATAGAGCTCCTATTCGGCGACACGTTCCACCGCCGGCGACTCGGGCGGTGCAGGCGCAAGTATCTACCCCTAATGCCGCCCTAACCGAGGCCGCAGGTGATCGGACCGGGGAATTGTCCGTCACCCGCAGAGAGGCTGACCGCGCGATGGTGACCGACGTCCTAGTACGTCGAGAGGTGAGAGGTTACCCGAAAGGGTATTCCGTCGGGCCGACCACTGACGACAAGTCACATCTGCTCCAGTGGTCGGCCCAACAACGAGGTGACGTGGGTACGGGTGGGTTATAGGCCCGCGCGCCGTCCTTTCATCGCCCCGGACGGACTGGATCGCGCGTGCGCTTACCATAGTCCACCCAAAAAAAAAAAAGCATGGTATAGTAGGTCAATTTCCCTCCCATTGTGGAGGAGGCATGAGCCCAACAGTGGGACGTATGTGAGCTGCGATGATACCGATGATATTAACTTAATAAGGCAGTTGAAATCGATTTTTACTTTCATTTTGTTTCAACTCTTACATATACTACCTTTTTCGTTCACAATATTCACAAATGGGCCGTTATAAAAAGAGAAACTATAATATTTTAGCTTTGTTAAAAAAGTTATAAATATAACTTTAATTTCTTTATAGTTCGTATATAACGTAGGTAGCTCACAAATTGAATAGTGTTCATCATTTCATCATTTCAGCCTATAGCTGTCCACTGCTAGACGTAAGCCTCCCTCATGTTACGCCACAAAGTGCGGTTCTGTGCCGCCTGCATTCAATGACGCCCAGCACCACACTTTCACTAGGTCGTCGGTCCACCTAGTGGAGGGGCGTCCTACACTGCGTAGTCCGATACGTGGTCGCCACTCGAGAACCTTTCTTTCCCAGTGGTTGTCGGTTCGTTGAGCGATGTGGCATGCCCATTGCCACTTCAGCGTGCTAATTCTTCGTGCTATGTCAGTTACACCTATTCTTCTGCGGATTTTCGTATTCGGGATTCTATCTCACAGAGAATAATATTAAAAACACATAAATATAATACGTATCTGTAAAATCGACAATTTAGAATAACCCCCAACGCGAACAAAATCCCTAGCCGAGGCCGCGGGTGACGTGACCGGGGATTAGTCCGTCACCCGCCGAGAGGCCGACCGCGTGAGGAAAGATCGACGTCCTCCCCGAGGGGGGGACGTCGGTCGATGGGAGGGTACCCCGCGTAGGGGGTATTCCGTCGGGCCGACCACTGACGACAAGTAAACCTGCTCCGGTGGTCGGCCCAATGACGAAGGCGAGGTGGTTTTCGGGTGGGTTGCGGGAGTTGCGTGCTTAAGCCCCTCTGTCGCCCCGGACGGAGTGGTGCGGAGGCGCGCCGACCGCGGCCCACCCACAAAAAAAAAAAAAAAAGCCTGTTCATTTGATACCCATTTTGATGGAGTTGTAAAAAATATGTGAACCGCCATTTTGTGGCGCCGGCCATCTTGGACCCATTTTCATCAAATATAATTAAGAACATCGCCGACTAATTTTCCTTTCAAACAATAAAAAATAAAATTCAAATCATCATAACTCATTTATTGATAAGGGTTTATTATATGTCATTATAAATATGGTAAAGATGATTACATTTTAACAATATTAGATTATCAGCAATTAAAATAAAATAAATAACGATGTCAAAGAAATGTCAAAGAGTAATAATAATAGTAATAAAAAAACGTAAACACCGCGTTGAGTACTGTCTACATTTTCAAAAATTCGTCAAACGTATAGAATGCCTGCTTGACGAGCCAACCGTGGATCCATTTGGGAGCTACGTTACCACAAATACATACATACATCGTCACACTCATGATACTGTTCCTGTCGTTGTAGCGGCGGGGGTAAAATTTTTGATTTTGATTTCAAACTAGCAACCCGCCCTCGCTTCGCTACGGTTATAGGTTATAGTCGATTTACCCGCATAGTTCCCGTTCCCGTGGGAATACCGGGATAAAATATAGCCTAGTTTACGCCCTGATATTATAACTTTCCATTGGTGAAAGAATTTTTGAAATCGGTTCAGCCGTTTTGAAGATTACCCGGAACAAACAGACAGACAGACAAACAGACAGACAAAAATTTTTTAATTGCTATTTTAGGCATAGGTGGCGTGCAAATAACCGTGTGAGCATGAAAAAAGCCTATTATTTTGACATTACAAACAGACACTCCAATTTTATTTATTGGTATATATATAGATCATCCTTGCATAGATGATACATAATATAACTATCAATTCGCCCTCGCTTCGTTCGGTTTCAGATATTTTACCCGCGTAGGTCCTGTTCCTGTGGATATACCGGGATAAAATATAGCCTATGTTACTCCCTGATATTATAGCTTTCCTTTAGTGAAAGAAGTTTTGAAATCAGTTCGGTGGTTTCAGCGTGAAAGCGTAACAAGCAAATAAACAAACAAACTTATTTTCACACTAGCAATCCGCCGTCGCTTCGCTTCGGTTATAGGTTATAGTAGTTTTATCCGCGAAGTTCCCGTTCCCGTGGGAATACCGGGATAAAATATAGCCTAGTTTACGCCCTGATATTATAGCTTTCCATTGGTGAAAGAATTTTTGAAATCGGTCCAGCCGTTTTGAAGATTACCCGGAACAAACAGACAGACAGACAAACAGACAGACAGACAGACAGACAAAAAATTTTTAATTGCTATTTAGGCATAGGTGTCGTGCAAATAATCGTGTGAGCATGAAAAAAGCCTATTATTTTGACATTACAAACAGACACTCCAATTTTATTTATTGGTATAGATTTATAATATTAGTAAGGATATGCTATTATAAAAATACCCTATATTTTCCTATTCACTGTAATATCATTAAAAAACTCCGAAAATGTGAACTAATCCACTAAGATTACAGACAGAATTATTACTAACTCGACTTATATTTCTTTGATGAAATGAATAGAATATAAGATTCTCAACAAAAATTGTGTGCGAGAATTATATTACTAGCAACTTATGATATGAAAAATGAATACACAGTCGGCAATGTTACACAGAAGGCGAATAAGTTTAACGAACTCCCGAGCTCAGTATTCTGGATTTATTTCTACTGAAATTAAATATTTATGAAATCCACACATTATTTTTTTGGGTTTAACATAATTTTAGTATTGAAATTATCGTGAGACTGATCCATATTATATAATGGCAAAAACACTCACGTGCTGAGAACGATTGCGTCGACCCGGGTTTCAAGCATATCCGATGCTCATCATCAGGGCGAGTGCGCAGCGGCGTCTGCGAGGCCCCGGCGTGCACTGCGTGATGCATATTGAGCAGCACGCTCGCTGTGTCGCGAGAGGGGTGCGGTGGAGGTGTTTGCCTCTTGATCGTATTCGGCGTAATCGTCGGACGAAACTTCACAACCGGAGTTAAGCGATGTTGCTGGTATGTCACTTTAGGTTAAATGGAAAAATCAGATCAGCTTGAAAAAAAAATCGGGTGGTGATGGAGTAAGAATAGAATTCACCAAATCCTTTTTAGCCCGTGAGTGTCCTAAAAGAAGACTAAAACATTTAATGTGTAATAACTGCAGGGTTTAAGCCACCATAACAATAGGAAGGTTATTATTTTCTGGACTTTGACGTCAAAGAACTTGATACCAGTAGTCGGCCCAATGGTAAAGGGGAGGGTATACGTTGGGTAATAGATCCACGCGAGGCTCACCTAGATAGAACGGACGGCGCGCTGCTGAACATAGCCAGCCTAAAACAAAAATCTCTATCGCTATTTAGGCGGTCTACCTTGGATGTCTTAAAAGACGACTATGGGATATAATATGCTCATAACATCTACGCGAGACAAGCAAAAATTGAAACAAAACCCTATATATGTATGATCAGCATGGTATAGTAGGTCTAGGGAAATAACTGCACTTTTGATGTTAAACATCTATAGGCGACGGTGAACCTGATCGTTGGCGTGGCGCAAACAGCTCGTGGCGTTAACGCCACGCTTCGCGATAGCGTCTCACCTTGTCTATTATTTAAACATCCAAATACATATAATTACATTTATATAACGATACCATAACCTGTTTAACATTTTATGCAACGCCGTCTAGTGAGCTCAAAATAAATTACTAACCTAAACGCATACCTGCAGTGTATACTAATGAAAATAAATATTTATTGAATAAAAATCATCAATTTCTAGAAAAAAATCGTAATATTTTATTAATAATTTATGCCATATTAGTTCCAGTCTTAATCTGTACTTTTATGCCTACATACTTGTACAAAATAATTTCGATATTCCACATCTTTTCTTTTTTTTTTTCTTTTTTTTTTTTTTGTGGTTGGGCTGCGGTCGGCGCGCCTCCACACCACTCCGTCCAGGGCGACAGAGGGGCTTAAGCACGCAACTCCCGCAACCCACCCGAAAACCACGTCGCCTTCGTCGTTGGGCCGACCACCGGAGCAGGGTTACTTGACATCAGTGGTCGGCCCGACGAAATACCCCCTATTGGGGTACCCTCCCATCGACCGACGTCCCACCCTCGGGGAGGACGTCGGTCTTTCCTCACGCGGTCGGCCTCTCGGCGGGTGACGGACTAATCCCCGGTCACGTCACCCGCGGCCTCGGCTAGGGCGGCGATATTCCACATCTGCCAGGCATCCTGAGCGACGGCTCCTTTTTTTTAAATACTCGGATAATCAGTAACCTCTAGTAAAAAAACAAAAATAATGAAAGTCTGTGACATAAATTTTATAAGTTTAATAATATAAGAACATAGTGCTCTGGTAATAGTACCACATAGATACGTAGTTGTAAATAGAAAATAATATATCCGACTTACAAGACAACGCACTCCTGTAAGCCATCGCTTGGAAATTGTAAAATATTTCTATTATACTACTTATTTATAAATATATCAGCTATTTTCTAAGCTGTCTCGTATTCGTGGTGTGATGTTCGTACGTACTTCTACTTATTGACTGAACGTTTTTCTTTCTATTTCCCGCCTTGCATGGGAGAGAAGTGAAATTAATATTTCACAACTCATGTTTTAACTTTTCTAATTAAATTTATTGTGGTTCCCAAGATAATGAGTAGTGTTGCCCGGAATTGTCTGAAGGTCAATTATCGTTATTATCTGATGGCTTCTCAATATTGTTAGTTGAGAATGTATGATAGCATTAGTTCACTAAAGCTTTATTTTGAATAACTATCAAAAGAAATACAAATACAATTAAAAAATCTCCTAACATTTAAAGCGCCCTCCACATGCTGGCCGAGCCTAGGCCAGCGCGAGCGTCGGCAAATAGGTACAAAGCAAGTGCTAGCGTCCACACGTTGGCCAAGTGCGTCGAACGCCAACGCGAGTGGCCAATGTAGACGGGTATTTGTAGAGCTGTCCACACGTTGGCCTCGGTCAGTGTTCATTGTGCACTGAAACATTATGGACGTTGACATTGACATTGCTGCAGCTTTGGCTATTTATTTAATGAGCGTATATAACTATTATGTCAGTGTATACCGCAGTAAAGTGGTAAAAAAGAAAGTGGTTGATACTGAGTATTCACAGAAATAGAACAATGTAAGATATAACCGTGTGGTGATAGAGTAAGAATACAATTCACCATTCCCTATCTTGCCCGTGGATGTCGTAACAGACGACTAAGGAATATAGTACATAAAACTCGAAATAAAGCCCTATACCAATCTGTCTGACTAGCATGGAATAGTAAGGTCAGTTTCCATCCTATTGTGGAGGAGGCTCGAGCTCAACAGTAGGACGTATATGAGCTGAAATGATGATGAATGATGAAGATACTTTTTGATACTATAGGTAACATATAGGGTGACTTGGATTTAATTATTTACGTCGCATATCTAGAAGTAGTGGTGTAAATTTGAAAATATAATAATTTGTGTTGAGCGACATTGTCACATTAAACGCGTCTAACAGCGATGGATGTCAACCGTGTAATGGCGAGCAGGCCAACGTGTGGACGGCATTGTCAGAGTGCAGACGAGCGCCTTTGATTTGTGCACAAAAACCGGCGTGTGTGGCGGCGAGTGACGGCGAGTGAGGGCGAGTGACGGCGAATGACGGCGAGTGACGGCGAGTGAAGACAAATTAGCTGTCCACACGCTTGTATTCACTCGACTTGACTAGGCGAGCGACGGCGAGCGTTGACCAACCAAGGCAAATCGGGTGTACACACGTTGGCTATGGCCCTCGCTCGCCTACGCTCGGCCAACATGTGGATGGGGCATTAAATATCATTGCATTGACACCAATACTGTCAATAAATGCGATAAAATTTGATAATAATTAGAATAGTGAATAGGTATGTTCATCAAATTATTCCGTATGGTAACGGATTAAAAGTACAATTCACCACTCTCTATCAGTGTTGTCATTAATCGATTAATTTTTCAATCGATTGATTAGTTTGATTATTTTAATCAGATTAAATTTAATCGTGATTAAACTTAATCGTAATCAATCATAATCTTGTCCGTGGATGTCGTAAAATACGCCTAAGGGATTATAATATCCATACAATATCTGTATAAGAGAAGGAAAACTCGAAATGAAACCCTATTTTTTTTTATGCGTGGGCTATGGTAAGCGCACGCGCGGTCCAGTCCGTCCGGGGCGATGAAAGGACGGCGCGCCCCCATAACCCACCTGTACCCACGTCACTTCGTTGTTGGGCCGACCACCGGAGCAGATGTGACTTGTCGTCAGTGGTGAAATGAAACCCTATACCGTCATTTATGACTAGCACGGTATAGTAGGTTAAATTCCCTCCCATTGTGGGGGAAGTCTGAGGCCAACAGTGGGACATATGTGGACTGCGATGATGAAAGTGATGATCATTAATTATTATAACTTACATGATAAATTATCCGTGTGATGACGGAGTCAGAATACAATTCACCACTCCCTATCTTGCCCGTGGATGTCGTAAAAGGCGACTATGGAATATAATATGGACATAATATCTGTGCAAGGGAAAGAAAATTCCAAATGAAACCCTATACCAAAAAGTCTGACCAGCATGGTATAATAGGTATATACTCATCCATATTATAATATCTAAAACGGCAAAAACACTCACGTGCTGAGATCGATTACGTCGACCCGGGTTTCGAGCATGTCCGATGCTCATCATCAGGGCGAGTGCGCAGCGGCGTCTGCGAGGCCCCGGCGTGCACTGCGTGATGCATATCGAGCAGCGCGCCTCGACACAGCCATGAGGGGTGCGGTTATGTGGGAGAAACTGGACGCAACATCGTCACCAGACTAACTGAACACATCAGGAGTATGAAGAGCATGGATACGACACAATCAGCAATAGCAGAGCATGCCAGTCTCGCGAATACAAGGCACTACATTCGGTTCGACAAAGCCTCCGTATTAGCCACAGAGAGACGTTACAGACCGCGGAAAATACGTGAGGCCATAGAGATAAACCGACATCGGACCTTCAACAGAGACGGTGGATGGAAGCTGTCGTCAGCATGGTTACCAGCTCTTAATACTGCCGTGAGTTGTAAGGTGATGGTGTGCGTGGAGAGTGACGTGACCAGCGTGGTATGTGATGGTGACGACACACGGAGTGACATACCAACAACGCCGCTTAACTCCGGGTGTGAAGTTTCGTCCGACGTTTCCGCCGAGGACGATCAAAAGGCGAACACCTCCCCCGCACCCCTCATGGCTGTGTCGAGGCGCGCTGCTCGCTATGCATCGCGCAGTGCACGCCGGGGCCTCGCAGACGCCGCTGCGCACTCGCTCTGATGATGAGCATCGGACATGCTCGAAACCCAGGTCGACGTAATCGATCTCAGCACGTGAGTGTTTTTGCCATTTTAGATATTATAATAGGTATATACTCCATTCCATTGTGGAGCACATTGCACGCATTCACACTCCGTTCTCCTTCTTCACGCTGGGCACTGGCGTAAACAAAGGTCAATAAACAGTAGAATCACTTACCCTCAGGTATGCTGTCCGCTCGGGAGGAGCATCTCCTCAACGACGAGAACCCCCGCCGGCGATTGGGGCGGCACAGGCGCGATTACCTGCGCCTGATGCCGCCCTAGCCGATGCCGTGGGTGACTGGACCGGGGAATTAGTCCATCACCCGCCGAGAGGCCGATCACGTGAGGAAAGACTGACGTTCTCCCCGAGGGAGGGACGTCGGTTGAGGAGAAGATACTCCTCAGGGGGTATTCCGTCGGGCCGACCACTGACGTCAAGTCATACTGTTCCGGTGGTCGGCCCAACGACGAAGGCGACGTGTCACGGGTGGGTTGCGGGTGTGCGTGCTTACGCCCCTCCGTCGCCCCGGAAAAAAAAATAAAAAGGTATGCTGGCCGCTCGTTTGCCAGGAATAGCGTTTTTGCAGATGCAGGGTGTGCAGTGTGTGTGTGTGTGTGTGTGTGTGTATAGATATAATATACCTACATATGACTTTTAATACATTATCTGCAGTATTTTTAACAAAATTTCATAAAATTTATTAAATATAAATCAATAAGGTTTCCCGTGTAATGACGAAAAAAAATACCATTCACCATCCCCTTTCTCTCTCGTGGGTTTCGCAAAAGATGATTAAGTGATTATAATGTGCAGATCACATCTATATAAAATAAGGAAAAATCGAAACAAAACCCTGTACCAACTCGTCTGACCATCGACTGATAAAATTGATTTACTGTAGATCACTTTTACTCCCATTTTAGAGGAGGTCCGTGCCTAGCAGAGGGACACATAAAATCTGTGATATTGATAATGATCATTTCATTATCATTATCACAGTTTTATACATCATTAAGCTATATAAATAAGATCTCCATGTATATTTAGACGTATATTTATTTCTCTCCCTGAAAAAACTGCTTATACCAGAGGGTACGCCAATTGGAAAATTTCAAACTGAATTTTAAAAAGTCTACGCTACAAACTGGGTGACACAGATAACGAAGTTACAAGGCAAACCACTCAATATAGATTTGTTTTACTACAATATTTTTTTTTTATTGCCAACGGTGGCAAACGAGCAAGCAGCACACCTGATGGTAATTGAAACTGCTGCACATGGACCTTTGCAATACCAGGGGCACAGCCAGGCCGCTGCCTACCGTGAAGGAAATACTCTTCTTAAACCTCGTTTAAAGAAGGACATGTCATAGCGCTCGGGTAACACAGCAGCAGGTAGTTCATTCCAGAGCTTGCACGTACGTGTGAAAAATGATCCCTCGAAACGTACAGTTGAAGACCATAACGTTTCCAGGTGAAATGGATGAACCCTGCTACGATGTCAAGTGGTACGTTGGTAGAATGGTGACGGTGGTACCAAGTCGAACAGTTTCTCGGAGCACTCCGCGTGAAAAAGTCGGTATTTGTCGTATAACGGCCATAATTTTAATTAATCAATCTTTATATATACTAAATACTAGTGTGTAAAGACATGATAACTTGTGAATGTAGAAAATAAATTGTAATTGAGAACAATAATAAAAAATATATTATAGTGAAAGGTGTCTTTTTAAAATATTTTCTTTAATACTGCATCAATTTGAATGTTTGATACGCCAATTAAAAGATTATTTCAGCTCAGAAATAATGTTTTATTTCTAGTTTTCTTATTATACACACATGTGAGTGAAGTATAGATACAAATACGTGTGTGTATGTTGGTATGTCTATACAAAATAATTATACGTAATTACATTATCATCATCAACGCAGCCCACATACGTCCCACTGTTGGGCTCGGGCCTCCTCCAGAATGGGAAGGAATTTAACCTACTATAGACATTTTGGTATAGGGTTTAATTTCGAGTTTTTTTTCTCTTGCACAGATGTTATGGGCATATTATATCCCATCGTCGTCTTTTACGATATCCACGGGCAAGATAGGGAGTGGTGAATTGTATTCTTACTCCGTCACCATACGGAAATTACATTATATATGTATCAAGTTATCATCATCATCATCTTGCTCTTATCCCAATTACTTGGGGTCGACGCAATATGTCATCTGTTTTGAGATATTGCAAAAAGTTTCGGCAATGACTTTTATGACCAGCCGCCTGCCTGACGTCAACCCTCCTTGGGAATATAATCGTTGACCCAAATGGTACCAGATGGAGTTGGTCCGGGTCAATCTAGGGCTCTTAGTTGTCTTTTACGACACCCACGAGCAAAGCAAGGGTTGGTAGTATTCGAAGCCGCTACCACACAGCACAAGTTATATTTATCCATACTAATATTATAAATGCGAAAGTAAGGATGTTTGTTTGTTTGTTTGTTTGTTTGTAACGCTTTCACGCTTAAACCACCGAACCGATTTCAAAAATTTTTTCACCAATGGAAAGCTATAATAACAGGGAGTAACATAGGTTATATTTTATCCCGGTATTCTCACAGGAACGGGAACTACGCAGCGAGTAAAGTGACTGAAACCGAAGCGAAGCGAGGGTGGGTTGCTAGTATGTAATAAAAGTAAAAAGTTTTAAACGCGTATAAATAAATTAAATCTCATCACTTTAAAGTGAAGTGTAAGGCTCGTGCAATGTGTGTAAAACTCGTATATTATTCATGAAGTTTAAAAACGTTGAGATTAACACAGTCGTATAAAATTGTTGAGATGAAAACATACACAACGTAAGTGCGGAATATGTCTTATTTCTTGTGGGAATAAATTTCTATATTTATAAATACATATTTTATCTTTAAACTAGCAATTCTTGTATATATATATATATATATATACCTATGTGAGTACCGAGTGCATTCTCTGGCGCAACGAGCGGAACGTCATGTTAGATAATATACATGTCACGTCTGGGGTTGTATACTATTCGGATCTTGTAGCAACTCGAGAAAATTTCCGTGCGTTTAGGCGCTTTTGCCATACCTATTACTGTAATCAAACCTAAAGCTCACAAATAGGTCCATTAAGCTTTGTCCAATCCGTGGTGCTGTACCACTGCGTTTCACGTAGTTGTACAAACTCTTATTTACTGGCTTATCAGCCAACTTTGCTTCATGTCTCCCGCTTTGCATAGGAGGGAAGTGGAATCTTTCCAACTCCTCCTGTTTTCTTTTCTAATTAAATTTGTTGCGGGTCCCAAGACAATTAAAAGCGATTCCCGGGACTTCCTGAGGGTCAAACCTCAGTGTCTTATACGGAGACCATTGTGGATCCTGGCTTACAGGAGTTACAGTGGTGGGAATGTGTGGTAGGATTAGTCCCAATATAAAAAAAAAATATATATATACCTATATATATATATATATTCAGGATCTCGGAAACGGCTCCAACGATTTTGTTGAAACTTGGCATACTAGAGGTTTCGGGTCCAAAAAATCGATCTATCTAGGTTTTATTTATAGAAAATGTTGTTTTGTCCGTGTTTTTAGCAAAACAAACAATGACATTAAATTTGAAAAGAATATGAATTCAAATTTCGATGGCTACGTCATGAGTTACGATAGCTCAGGTGGGAAGGTAACAGGTTTTAATTTTGGTATTTTTTCAATCAAACAGCGTCGGTTCGAATCTCGGTGTTATTATTATTTTCTTTTTGTATTTTTTTATATATTTTTCATTACTTATTTTTTATTTTTTATTAATATAAATCTAATTAAATTCGAGAAAAATAAAACAAAAATATTCCGTCAACTAGATATAATTATTATATAACGAACTATAATTTACCGTTTGGTGACGGAGTAAGAATACAATTCATAACCCTCTATCTTGCCCGTGGGTGTCTTAAAAGATGACTAAAGGATATCTTGTGCATATAACAGCTTCTCTTACATAAAGAGAAGAAAACTTGAAATAAAATTCTATACGAACCCTCCTGACCAGGGTGGTATAGTAGGTAAAATTCCAAAATGTGAAGGATGTTAGAGCCCAGAAATACAAATTAAAAACATATTTTTTTTTTTTACACTTGTATTAGGCAATAAAAATAAAACAGATTTTACGGATTTCATCACGTTTGTATTTGATTTTTCATTTGATCCACAATGATAGTTAAAGATTATTTCATAAAGTAAGAAATAAAATTAGCCAAATAAAGTAAGCCGCCTTTTAAAAAATCAATAATAATTTAGTATCATGATCTCTAACTTTTCTCACCAGATGCTTCTCAATGTGGCCGCGTTCCGATACGGGAGTATATTAGGTTTGTTAGGTTTAATTAATACCTTTTTATAAATAAAGGAAACTATAAATTTAATGTATTATTGTAACTAAACAAAAACAATATATTTTATTCATATAAAATTATTCCTATTTATACTGGCAATAAATATGTATCAAAATGTGGGTCATAATTTAATAACTAATTCTATAGTGGGTAGATATAAACTTCTGTAATAATGATGACTTGTTAGAAGTGATGCACCTTAGTCCTCCCATGACCATGACCACTAAAATTTTTGAAGTGTGGGGGAAATTAAAATTCAAATACAAACGCAATTTTTGTAAAAAATTTTTTTTTTTATAAAACATGTCAAAAATTCTATCTTCCTTAAATTTGTTAAAAGAATTCATTTCTTTTAACAAATTTAAGGAAGATAGAATTTTTTTCTGATCTCGTGAAATACATAAATAAATAAATATATATTATTTACATATTATTTACATAAATAAATAAATATATATTAATTTACATAAAATAATTTTAATTTTAATGAAGAAATAAAAAGGCTAATTGGTATAGCATCATCAAATATGCTATAAAATAAGATTTATTTGTAAGTATAAGCTTATCTAAAAATCCATCGTCTTCTACTTCCATAGAACCTTATCAGACGTCATTTCTGTGATAATTCTTGGTCTTTTTTTTTTGTTTTTTGGGGGTGGGTTACGGTCGGCGCTCTCCTCGCTCCACTCCGTCTGGGGCGACAGAGGGGCGTAAGCACACACACCCGTAATCCACCCGTGACGCGTCGCCTTCGTCGTTGAGCCGGTCGGCCCAACCGAAGCAGGGTGACTTGACGTCAGTGGTCGGGTAATTCTCGGTCTAACCATGTCATACTTCAAGCCATCCATCATTATTTTTGGTCTGTCCTTACCACAATAGCCTTAAACATTCATACATAAAACTTTCCTTGACATCTCACTTTCATTCCGTCTCATCGCATTTCCATATCCCGTCATGCGCGTTATAACTTCTCTTTTACTGAGGTAACTTTAATTTGTAAAACAATAAAAACATATTACTTTCGAAGTTAAAGGTATTCTAATAATAATACAAAAATCTAAAATGCTAAAGGAATACCAGACATTATTAAAGCTACGATCAAAAAATTAAAATTCAGCGCGTGCAATTTATAAAGTTCATTTACTCTATTCATAACAGAACGCAAAGGCGTGGTCGAAAAATAAAAAAGGAATGAGGCCAACAAAGCCATCCAAGTATTTCCATTTTGGACAAGGCAATTCTCCGTTTTATTATATTACATTTGTTCTCAGTTTAAAAGATAATCAGTTTCTAAAAAGAAAGGAATACGATAATAAACTGTAAGAGTATCTTTTTTAGTTTTGAAGAGATTTTATTTTCATAAATAAATTTTATTTATTTTAAAATCGAAGGAAAGAAGGCACCATCCAGGGGATGGAAGTGGGCTTAGATGAGCTGTGTTAATGGTAATGATGATAGGGTATAATTCAGGCTAATTTTAAATAAAATCGATTGAATAAATTTTAATTGATTGAATTAGGCCATACATGATTTCAATCCATTATTATTTTCAAATGGAAGGAAGAAAGGCAGACCCACCACTTTCCCACAGTTATTCAATATATCGCACACGACAATGGAATGGAAGGAATACTGGATAGGATCAAGATTGAATAAGTGATAAGGAAACCTTACTCTCACATGATGAGCACCTTCCAGAACGTCAATTCGCAATTTGCCGCAGAATTTCAAATATTTGTTCGACACGGTCAAGGCACATTTGAAGCCGAACCGTCCTGAGGATGCCTCATTTAGAGGTGAAACCTCAACCCTTATTCCTTCCATTCCATTGTTGTGTACAGTATATTGATTAACCGTGGGAAAGTGGTGGGTCTCCCTTCCTTCCTTCCATTTGAAAATAATAATGGATTGAAATCATGTGTGGCCTAATTCAAACAATTAAAATTTATTCAATTGATTTCATTTAAAATTAGCCTGAATTATACCCTATCATCATTACCATTAACACAACTCATCTAAGCCCACTTCCATAGAGGGAAATCGACCTACCATATACGGTTTCATTTCGGGTTTTACTTCTTTTGGGCAATAGTTATATGTATAGTATATCCGTAAATCGTCTTTTATGACACCCACGGGTAAAATAAGGGATGGTGAAATTAATTCCTACTCTCTTACCGGAATCAAAAAAAGCAAAATATATATATTTTCTATATAAGCATTATATAATTTTATATGAACGTTAATTTTAAAAAAAAAAGTAATATCCAAATTAATATTCTTACTTAATATTATAAATGCGAAAATAAATTTGTTTATTTGTTTGTTATGCTTTCACGCTTAAATCACCGAACCGATTTCAAAAATTCTTTCACCAATGGAAAGCTATAATATCAGGGAGTAATATAGGCCATATTTTATCCCGGTATTCCCACGGGAACTGAAAATACGCGGGTAAGGCGACTGAAACCGAAGCAAAGCGAGGGCGAGTTGCTAGTATATAGTAAAATAGACATATTTTGTTGTCATTCAGCAGTTGCCACGACAAATGTCTACTACGCAGTTAAATATAATGTTCAAGTCAAGGTGACTTGAACATTATATTTAACTCGAATTGCTAATACAAACACTGCATTGCCTCTATTTGTCGCATCGTTCTATAAATAATTTGGATGATATATTACAACTACCTATATGTTAGGCTAAAATATTTCATCTTTTTCTCTTCTTCTAAACTGGTATAACAGTTTCGTAGAGGAAGAAAAAACAAGAAATATAACACAGAAACTAGATTTAACAACAAGAAACTTATAGCTTCTATAAAAACTAAAATATACAATACATCCGAAGCTGGGCCGGCTACGAAGGACAAGGTACTCGGTACCGGTGATCGGCCCAATGGCGAAAGAGAGGAGATACTGTAGGTTGTGGGGCCCCACACCGCCCCTTCATCCCCCCAGAGGGAGCGGAGTGGCGTGTGCGTTGATCATAGTACATCCCAAAAAAAAAATCATACAATACGAGATGTATTTTATGCTTGAAATATGTAAACATTTGAAGTCGATTTATTATTATTAAAATGTCGTTGTCGTTTCAGCTCATACTGCTGGGCTCGAGCTTCCTCTACAATAGGAGCGAAATTGACCTACCATGCTTGACAGACATGTTGGTATAGGGTTTTATTTCAAGTCTTCCTTCTCTTGCATAGATGTTATATGAATAATACATCCCTTAATCGTCTTTTACGACATACACGGACAAGATAGGTAGAGGCAAATTGAATTCTTCCTCCGTCACCACACAAAAAATATAGTCAAGTGTTTTTCATTATAAGTATGCCAAATGAGATGGATCGCTAATATAAACTTCCGAATATCCTAAAGACCGAAGCCAAAAAATGCATATCACGTTCATTCTAAATCCTTAAAAATATGAAGGATTTGGGTCAAAGTCTCGAGTACCGAAGAGCGCTCAGCTTCGTTACGAGAATATATAGACAGGCCGAAACTTATTAATATTAATGACGCCGCCACGAAAATATGATAATATCATAATCAGTTGACATACATTTTCAGATATTTTGTTTGATTTTGTTTTATAGTATAATATATGTATGCATGTATAATGAATTCCTTAAGCCTTGTGCTAAAAGATTAGGAGTATAATTATCTTTTTTAGAAATGAAATCATCGTTTCATTGGGTAAGTTATGATCAGCCCATACATCATTCGTTCCGTTCCGGCGGAACGTGACCGCATAATCCATCATATTTCTTCCCCTTCGTCATTGACCCGACATTCCTACCGAGCTTTTTTTGTCCGTGGCCAGCCCGGCGAGATACCTTTTCGGGTACCTTCCCACCCAAACGCCGCTCCCGAGACATCGGTCGCCCTTGCACGGTCAGCCTCTCCACGGGTGACGGACTATTCCCCGTCTAGGGCGGTATGAGGTGCAGGTACTCACGCCTTCGCCGTCCAAGTCGCCTGCTGCAAATCGTATCGCCATAGAGGAGTTCCTTACGCACACGCTGCATCCCTCGTTCGGTGAGATGACTGACTGTGGAACCGGCCCCTGTGGGACACTGCACACATGAGCATCGACACGGCATAGGCATCCACACGACATATACATCTGCACGCCATGGGCGTCCGCAAGACGCCCCCTACTCTCTGCAACCCTCCAAGTAGTATGCCACCAGCCGCCTCAGGTATACGGAGGGCTGCCCCGTGATATCGAAGCGCCTCCCTGATGTAGCTGAATGGCAGACTAGAATAACAACACCCTGCGCTATGGAAATAATTTCTATATTGTGGAGGACTTTACAACCGTGCAAAAGGAATACTAATTATATCCATTTCCATAAGGTGATGGAATAAGAATAATACACCACACGTGTTGTAAAAGTTGACTAAGCGACATGATGAACTCTCGACTAGCGTGATATACTAGGTCAATTTCCTTCCTATTGCTAAGGAAGGTTTAGCCTAACTGTTCATGAATATTCGCTTTCTACTACAAAAAAATCGAACTATATTTTTTTTTCTTTTTTTTTATTGCAAACTGTGGCAAACGAGCAAACAGTACACCTGATGGTAAGTGTTGCTGCCGCTCATGGACCTTTACAGGGTCGCTGCCTACCGCGAAGAAAGTGAAGGGAGTATGAATGCATGCATTGAGGCTCGGTGATACCAAGGGCACCACCAAAACCCTCCACATACAAACAACCTCAGAAAGTTGGGCTTCCGGCTCTCTCGCTCACCGAATGAAGCGCAGTAACAAATTGCTACTACTCAGACGTAGATTTTATGCGAGAGTGTGGTACTACCCCGGACGGACCGGCCCGCGGCTGTAGATAGATAACTGTCAACAGTGTGGTCCTACCACTCTTAAATCGAAAGTTTTCGTTACCTATTTTGACTTTTATAGTATAGTAATAGAAATTAAGCATGTAAATTTCTCAGCTATCCATCCATCTATCCATCAGCCCGTAGACGTTTACCGTTGAACATAGGCCATGAGAATGCCAATCAAAACAACCTTATACCATCCACGGGCTTCCTACAAATTTTAAGATATCGTCAGTCCACTCACTAGGGGGTCGTCCTATGTTTCATCGTCCGAATTGTAGTTGCCAATCGACAACATTTCTGCTCCGCTACCATACAGCAAAATAAAAAGACGTATTGTTTAACATTCTTGATATTTATCTACTTGACAATAAATTGACGTACAGTCTTTGAAGTAATAAAATATATGAGATTTCATTAATTTTTAGATGAAGGTTACGCTCGTAAAAACATATATCGGTTAAAATAATTCATTTTATTGCACTCACATCTTCCATTAACCTAGAATATGCGCGGATATATTATATTTTCGGGCCAAACAATAACAACCGACCGCTTTACAACTGTCATAACTTTTGAACATTGAAATAAACCTAACTTATAGTACTGGCGACAGATCTCAATCGTATCATTTTATGGATGGTTGAGATAGTTATTAGAGTCCTACGTCAATCATTAATAAACGCTGAAGTTTAATTGTGTTGATTGTAACTTTGTTTCTTAATATGATAAGCTTGATGATAGAAGCATTAGAAATATATGGCATTTAAATTATCTTTGTTAGAGATAGCCTGGAATTGTAAACTGTTCCTAGATTCAAAGTTTATGCCTATTATTAAGTTAATAATATTATATTGTTGTATATTCAAATATGTATTTCAATAGTGGTAGGACCACACTGTCGACCACACATTCACACTCCCTTCACTTTCTTCGCGGTAGGCAGCGGCCTTGTAAAGGTCCATGAGCGGCAGCAACGCTTACCATCAGGTGTACTGTTTGCTCGTTTGCCAGCGTTTGCAATAAAAAAAAAAGATATTGCCTGATGTATACACAGAGAGAGAGAGCTTAATATAATTTAAAGGCGAGTTACTCGTATGTTACTCAGAGCGAGGGCACAATAGGATGCGGGTATTAAATTTGTGTATTTGTTACTAGCTAACCCATACTATATCGTTTGTTATTGTTATTAGGTCAGGTGAAACATGCTATCAAATCCACTGGTTTTTAATAGCCGCTAAAAACTTACGAAACTTATTCGAAATACTGTCCGTGTGGTGACAGAGTAAGAATACAATTCACTACCCCCTTTCTTGCCCATGGGTGTCGTAAAAGACGACTAAGGGATATAATGTGCATATAACTTCTATGCAAGAGAATGAAAACTCGAAACAAACCCTATGCCAACACGTCTGACCTGCGTGGTATAGTAGGTCAATTTCCCTCCTGTTGTAGAGGAGGCTCGAACCCAACGGTGTGACTTATATGAGCTTTGATGATGATGATTCGATATAAGTCTGAAAGTTTCACAATGAAGTGTATCTTGATTTTCTTTTCTATGAATACACAGTCCATTTCCGATTATAAAGCCTCCACCCTACTACGGTAATTCGATGTGTTGCCATAAAAACAAATTTAGAGATTTCAATTTCTTGTATGATCTGCTTTATCTAATATCAATAATAGGAATGGGGTTGTTAAAGGCTGCATTTTCTATATCATCCCATGGAGTTCTTTTTGTTTAAGAATTCCAAATCTTAAGCTAATTAATACAGTAAGATTGTAAAAAATATATCATTATTTTTATTTGCCAATTAATAAATTATTAAATAGGTATATATTTGATTCAAACTTATTAGACAAAATCACATCAGAATTAATGCGATTAATATGCGGAATTGCGAAAACAGAGTTACGGGCCTCATGCTAACCTTACGTTGCTCCAGATACCCAGTTTAGCTGAAATAATACTTTAGCCGATAAAAGTTATTTAAAAAAAATGTAGATTCTTAATCTTGTATTATTTTGTCATTTTTAAACATGATTGCCTGGAACAAAATGTTGCCAACTTTCCAATTCTAAGAGCGCCGAAGATACTAATCAACGCCAGTCTAACATTGAAGATTATCGTCGCTACATTCACATTTTAGCGTAGAAACAGTGCCAAGTTTTTCTTTATTTCTCCCTAATTGCTGCTCTGAACAATTTATGTAGTCAGCTTTCAGTCCATTTGTCGATTGCTAACAAATTGTATTTTGCTTTATTAGCTTTATTTAAAGAATAGTAGTAAGTATTTAGAAGTTTGAATTATTTGTTAGAGCTTTTCTGGATCATTAATCTTATCTCGAATATAGTCACTATTATATTCTTATTATATCTTTATTTGTAGAAATAAAATCTAACAGTAACAACTTCATTCAGTCTATCGCCGTCCACTGCTAGACGAAGGCTTCCCTCGTGTTTCACCACAAAGCACGGTCCAGTGCCACCTGCATCCAACCACCCCGAGCAACTTTCATCAGGGCGTAGGTCAACTTATGGCGATGGAGGCAGCGTGCCTATTGACTTGGACGCCCCTGTAGGACCTGGTGGCGGAGATGCTCGCCGGATCCTATCGGCGGATGTCGGCGACACGAGTAGGGGGCGGCTTGACCTCGCTGAGCGATAAGACCGCCCGTTAAGAAGACCGGCTGGAGGGGTCTCGTTACGGTCTTCGCATCGTCTGGCCGGTGCTGATGGAGTGGTTGGGTTGGAAATACGGGGTGCTTTCCTTCCGACTGGTGCAGGTCTTAAAGGAGCATAGTTGCTTAGCCAAGTACCTGCACAAGGTCTTAAGGAGGGAAAGTATACCGTCCTGTCACCACTGCGATTGCGACGAGGACACGGCGAAGCACACACTCGCGGTCTGGATAGAGGTATGTGTCGCGTGGGCAGAGCAGCGCCGTGAACTCGTTTCAATCATTGGTGCCAACCTGATGCTGCTGATCATCGCTAGGGAGAAGTTCGACAGCGTCAGGAACTGTGACGCAGTCGCCGCCTTTTGTGAGGATCTCACAGGTGGAGGTGGCGGAACATATGCGGGAGGAACTCCTCTACGGCGACACGATCCGCCGCCGGCGCCTTGGGTGGCGCAGGCCCGACTAACCTGCGCCTGATGCCGCCCTTGCCGAGGCGGAGGGTTATTTATATTATATTCATCATTCAGCCTTTTGTCGTTTACTGCTGAACGTAAGCCTTCCTCGTATTTCGCCAAAAAATGCTTCTGGCACCCACTTTCAATGACTCTCAGTAATTTACATCGATCCACCTATCGATAGCGTTTTATACTGCGTCATCCGATACGTAGTCACCATTCGAAAACCTTTTTCCACAACTATTAAAAATTCGCTGGAGATTTGGCCTGTCGATTGCCACTTCAGTGTGCTATATTGTAACCCTTCGTGCTATATTGTTTATCCCTTATTCTACAGATTTCCGTATTTAGAATTCTATACCAAAGAAAAATTTCGGGCCGAATTTATAGCATGTTGAACGCCATTAAGCTTAGTTTTGAGGTCTAAATATAGGGACAACATTTCTGGGCCACAGTCCGATATTCTATTTTTCTTTCTATTTTTATAGCACTGAGGACTTTAGGTCTTTTCTTCTTCTTCGCAGACCCCGTACGTTCCACTGTTGGGCTCGGGCTTCCTCCACAATGGGAGGGTATTTGACCTACTATACCATGCTGGTCAGTATAGAGTTTCATTTCGAGTTTTCCTACTCTTGCACAGCTGTTATATGCATATTATATCCCTTAGTCGTCTTTTATGACATCCACGGACAAGATAGGAAGTGGTGAATTGTATTCTTACTCCGTCACCACACGGAAATTGGGTTAATTGTATGTTTTTAGGTCTCTAACAACATATAATTAACGTACAAAAATGACACCCGGACTCATTAAAATAATTTGAAAATAACACAAAATGTATTGGCTATATAGGAATCTGACCCTGGAACGGTAGAATACTGGAATACTGGCACGGTAGATCGGTATCTTAACCACTGCGCCATCTATATAATCAACTTAATATAAAACAAATAAATAAAACAACACAATATAGTAACTACTACATTTTTAAGATATTCGTAACGTCGTATCATAAAAGTGTCAAAAGCATTTTCTATACGTTTTCTGTAAGTAAATATTAGAAGGCAGTATTTAATTATAATTTTGTAAAAGCAACGTACAACCCTCAAAGGATGCCGCAAAAACTCAACCAAAAAGGGTTCGAACATGACATTATTTAAAAGGTTTTTATAGGAACTTCAGGTCATTGAAAGCTGCTGCTGCTGAAAAAAATATTTTCACCAAAATTTTGGTGAAAATATTTTTTTCAACTTTGTTAGAAACTTTTTTGTGTTAAGATTCAATGTTACAATGAAATAAAAATGAAATAAGCAATGTCAAAAGATATTTTTTTCATCGACTCTCAACTGATTCTGGGAGAAGGGGCAATTTCTTTTTTTTTTTCAGATTTATTTTTCATGTACGAACATGAATGGCCTTTTATGGGTCTACTTTGATATAACCGCAAGATCTCCCTCCAAAACCTGACGTCTATAGAATAGGCTATCATAAACTATTTTGCCTTTAGTAGAATATCCAACAGTTTACTTATTAAGTAATAATAATAATTTCTGATGTTTACGCGAGTATTACACATTATAAATAAAACTGCTTTACGGATTTTATCGCGTTTGTGTTTGATTGCCCGACGTTTGGAAACATTTCGCAGCGTTCATGGTCAGGAGCGGTCCGGGCAGTCCATCCGTGACCATGAACGCTTTTATTTACAGCGGTTTACTTTTTCAGGTACTCGTTGATGTTCCATCGATTTAAAGCTTCATTCAAGATAGGTGGTGGATTAATTCAAGTCCGAACATCTGTAGCAGTAGCTAAGCTGGCATTTTTGAAGGTCTGCTCAATTTAACAAATATAACGGATTATGAACACCAACAACATTTTTTCGGCACCCCAAACGGTTTTCGCAAGATATGACCAGACTAAATCGTGTCAAGAAAAGAGCGGCATTAAGCGCAAGCAGTGTGATATTACTTTCGGAACAATAATATGAATCTCCAATAGAAGTAGATTTCTTGAACATTCATCCCTATAGTATCTGATGTGGGTCACTAGCTGGCATTTTTTACATAGTCAATAATTCATTCATGTCGGCTCATATACGTCTTACCGCTAGTCTTGTGTTTCCTTCATAATAACAGAAATTGGCCTTACTATACCACTGGTAAGATAGATTGGTATTAGGTTTGGTTTCAAGATTTCCTTCTCTTGCATAGATGCTATATACGTATTATATCTTTTAGACGTCTTTTACGATATACAGATGTCGCAAGATAAGAATTGATGAATTGTATTCTTATTCCGTTACCACATGGATTTTTTTTACAAAATAGTCAGCGTAATATCATCGATGTAGTGTTCCTTATGATACCTATATGTACCTAAAAATTCATAGCCAGGTTTTTATGTTTTACCATTTTACAAAGAAATCGCTTGGATTTGAGTGATCGGAACAGAAATTAGATCATTCACAGGGAGGCCGTGAGTAAGACGTCTCGGTGCTTTGTAACTTTTACCGAAACGTCCAAGTCCGAAAGGTAACCAAAATCAGGAAACCTGTCCCAGTGGAAAAAGTTTTCTTGGAGTTTCCTGATATTTAAGCCTCAGCGTTATTACAGGCTTTTTGTTCACAGGAGTGACAGCGGTAGGGGTATTCACAATCAGGTAAACTGTTTTCTCGCTGCAATCAAAAACATAGAAAAGTAATTTTACATACGTTTACAAGTGCTCACATTTTTCATCCAGAGAATATATGTCAGACCGTTTCCTTTAATCCCAACACACTCATAAAACAAATTGCCAATCACCGTTACGGATTGAGCCCTACATATCTGCAAATTTAGGAATTAAACCCATTGTAATTTTACCATTATCAAGGCATTGAACCTCATAAATGTTACAAATTTATTGTCTCCTTATCTATCAGACCAAACTGCGGTTATATTGATCTAAATAGCTTCTCTTGTGATGAGTATCTTGGCTCCGATTTTCACCTTTTTTATTTCTATTGGTGGCAAACGAGTAAACAGGACACCTGATGGTAAGGGATACTGCTGTTCATGGACCTTTATTAGACCACTGCCTACCGAGACAGCGTGAAGTGAAGGGAGAAGCGCAAAGTGAAGGGAGAATGAATACGTACATTGAGCTGTGATGATAATAAGCCACCATAAGCCATCACATACAAACACTCTCAGACGTATGGGCCCTCACATATGACAATTTTTTATGTGAAATAAATGATTATACCCCGTCTTCGTGATAATTAGAGCAGTCTATACTAACTATAAAGAAGCGTTACGATACAGACAGTATGATTTGACGCAATGGTTTAGTACCCACTACACCATACTTTTCAATACAAACAGTATTTTTATTTCTGACATGTTCCTAGCACGATCTAGTATGAAACGGTGTATTGAGTAGCCACATATATTCAAATAATCATAAAGAAAAACGATTTACGCAAAAAGGAATTCTATTTATAGATTTATAGCTCTTTTCCTGTAATATGTAAACAGAAGCCTTTCGGGTCTGCGTAACTACAATTTGCTATACAACTTTTTGGTTCCCGCAGGGGAGCTTCGTGGCATTTAGCGGGCATCCAAAAAGCTATAAACGCAAAAGTTTGCGAGGGTATGTGATAACGTTTTTTCTTAATATAACAGTACTATCCTTGTAGTGGCGAAATAACAATACAGTATTTCTTTTTCTTGATATTTTTTTTGTGTATATGGAAGAATAAAGGGGAATAAGAGATAAAATGAAAAACATTATCATCTCGGATACCATAATTTGCACCTAAAATTATCCAGTAACAAATTTCAACTCCAAATGAATTACCAATACTGAGACTGTAAAATTAAGTGACACTAAATGCCTTAAGTGTTGGGCAGGCATCTGAAGTTAGGGGGCCGACCTCTGATGTCAAGATATCAGTACCAGTGGCGATGGAAAGGGAATATCGGTCGTATAGGAAATGGACGGGAAAATTCAGACTATAGCCTGGCAAAAAAATGCATCCGATTTCTAATGTTTATGCGCAGAAATAATTTTATTTACAATAAATAAAATTATTTCTTTTTAGGAATTTATGCCATTTGTATTTAGTTTTGGATTGCCCGACGTTTCGAATACTTTACAGCGTTCATGGTCACAGGCGAACTAAAATGTCTTACGTCCAACAAGTCATAGTTATTACAGTAATAACGATGATGGGCAATCAAAAATCAAATACAAACGATTTTTTTTTTGTGGGTGGTGGGCTGCGCGCCTCCGCACCACTCCGTCCGGGGCGACAGAGGGGCTTAAGCACGCAACTTGAGCCACCCACCCAAAAACCACGTCGCCATCGTTGTTGGGCCGACCACCAGAGCAGGGTTACTTGACATCAGTGGTCGGCCCGACGGCATATCCCCTATTGGGGTACTCTCCCATCGACCGACGTCCCCCCATCGGGGAGGACGTCGGTCTTTCCTCACGCGGTCGGCCTCTCGGCGGGTGACGGACTAATCCCCGGTCACGTCACCCGCGGCCTCGGCTAGGGCGGCATGAGGCGCAGGTAGTTGCGCCTACGCCGCCCCAGTCGCTGGCAGCGGATCTCCTCATCGAGGCTGCGCTCCTCACGCAGGCGATCCACCGCCTCCTTCCGCGAGATCACTGTCTCGCAGAAGGCTGCGACCGCGTCCCAATAAATACAAACGATAGCCGATACAAGCGATAAAAGCCGTGAATATGGTTTTATTTACAAATGCATCCGATTTCAAGGATTGATTTCGCCTGCTACGTAGGCGGAGAGGAATGATATAGAAAATTATGTGAATTAAAGCTATTGCTACGCATATTTTAGGCAAAGTGCACCAAAAACATAGTATGTCAAAAGAAATGGTGTTTTATTAGGGATTTTGGTAAGCTATCTATCAAATAACTTAAACCATGTTCCAGTGTAACAGTAAGGTGTTTTTTATAACTCTTGGTGGCAACCGAGAAAATAGCACACCTGATGGTAAGTGATACTGCACCTTTGCTAGGCCGCTGCCCACCGTGAAGAAAGTGAAAGGAGTACGAATGCATGCAATTAAGTCAGGTGCTAAAGGCATCACCAAAATCTACCACACGCAAACCTAGAAAATTGGGCTTCCAGCTCTCTAGTTTACCGAAAGAATTGCATTAACAAATTGCTACTACCGTTTATTATAGGTTTGTAACGGGTGTATGTGGAACGGGTGTATGTGGAATGGGTGGAAAATTTTTAAAATATTACTGTAGTTTGATACCTAATAAATTTCTGAAACAGTCTTTCCTTTTATTATTTTAAATAAAAGGAAAGAATAATATGTAACGTTATATACCAAAACTCAATATCATGCGGATCACATAGACAAAATGATAGACACCTCATTTTCCGTTTTGCAAACTGATATAGTTTGGTAGTTTAGAAACTGTATGGAACTACGGAAGCTCTTTATGCAAACATACGGCTTATCAAACCTATATATATAGTTCTATACCTAAGTTACTTGTATGTCTAGCATACTTTTAAAGCTTTTTTGTTTAAAACATTAGCATTAAGGAATTAATTCTTGTTTCTCATAATTGTTGCCTTGTTTCCTTAATGTTATTCATCACCATAATCTCAGCCTATATAAATACCACATGTGGACAAGTGACTATACCACACTGGTCACTTCCTCCACAATGATAGGGGACTATTCCAATGACTATTCCAATAATGTGAAATGTGCATACGGATCTTCTAGTCACTATGTATTTCTCACTAGATTTTAAGGTTTTAAATATATATTCGAACTCAAAGTGTTAATGAAATGAAGATTACCCGTATGGTGATGGAGTAACAATACCAGTCACTACTCCCTACCTCGCTCATAGATGCCATAAAAGGCGACTAAGGGATACAATATGCATATAACATTTAGAAAAGAAGGAAACTCGAAATAAAAGCCTATACCAACGCGTCTGACCAGCATACCACGTCAATGACCCTCCTATTATGGAAGAGGCTCGAGCCCAGTAGTGGGATGTATATGAACCGAGATGAATGAAATTAAAATAAAACTATTCTTGTGAGCATTTTGAGGCAGCTATGACTCGGTCTCACTCTATCTAGGCGTACTTAGTGATGGGAGAGTAACGTCAATCTATAAGCCCCAACTAATTTGAACCATCCGTATTGCCTTAACTTTACGTTCGAGCTCATCTCACCCTATTCGGTGCCACGTAAATATCTTATTTTATTCATAAACAATAAATTAAATCTAAGAATACGATTCATCACCCTCTTCTTTATCTTCTATGAATATCGTTAAAGACGACTAAGTAATTCAATATGTAGATAACATTTATGTAAGAGAAGGAATACTCGAAATAAAACTCGACATAAACTGATCGCCATGATATAGTACGTCAATTTACACTTCTATTTTGAAGGAGGCCCGCGCCCAGCACTGAGACCTGTATGTGCTGCGTTTAGATGATGAATAAATATGTCCCATAAAAAGCACATAGCTGAAAAACTTCTTCAATTTTTAAAGTGAGATGATATAAAGACAGACATTCTATTACATAAAATTAATAAAAAAGCGTCTTTAATATTAATCGCCAACTGTTTTAAAAAAAATATATTGAACTAAACGGTCGTTTAAAAAAAACTCATTTTTAAACTGCTCTTGAACGTGCTCAAGATATCTCAAGATATTAAAAAAACCAGTGACCTAAATGAAACGTCGTTAGGGAATGTCGAGCACAAGTTGGCTTTATTTTATTTTATATGCAAAATAAGTTGCATAAGTGAATGAAAGGCCTTATTAAGAACAGTACCTACGTATTTAAAAAAACATTATAACATTACGATGTGCCAAGAAAGCGATACGTTAAAACCATTAGTGGAATGAATTTTTTTATACCGGCTTTCGTATGTAGCTTGATATTTACCGTCGCGTAATACAATTTACGGCATAATAAACTACATATGTGTGAGAAAAATTGTAACTTACTTATCCTTTTATCATTACTATCTCCCATATAAATTTCACTGTTGGGCTCGCGGTCTTCTATAATAAGACAGAAGTTGACCTTCCTTGTGGTGACGGAGTAAGAATACAATTCACCACCCCCTATCTTACCCGTGGGTGATCGTACGAGACGACTAAGGGATATAAAACGCATATAACATCTATGCGAGAGATGGAAAACTCGAAAATCCTATACCAACACGTCTGACTAGCGTGCTATAGTAGGTCAATTACCCTTCTATTATGGAGGAGGCCCGAGCCCAACAGTGGCACGTATATGGGCTGAGCTGATGATGATGATGATCTACTATACCGCACTGGTCAGAAGTGTAGGCATAAGATCTTATGTCGAGTTTGCCTTCTTTTGCATGGATATTATTAACATATCACATCTCTTAGAAGTCTTTTCCGACACAAATGGACAATTTTGGGGGTAAAGAATTGTATTTGTGCTCCTTTACCACACAAAGAAATTTGTGTATTGTACAAATTTGTGTACCCTAAAATAAAAAAAAATACGGATTTAACGCGTTTGTGATTTTTCATTGTCCGACGTTTCGAACACTTTACAGCGTTCATGAGTTAAATAGTTTTATTTACAATGTGTAATACTCACTTAAATATCAGAAATCATTAAAATATAAAATTAATTTTAACGACTTTTTGAAAGAACCCCTCCTAACTAAACGCAGAGGACACAATAGGCGTACAACTAATGAAGTCGAAATATAACCAAATACAAAGCAATGATTTGAAGCTGACACAATGATTGTCCTACGTGAAATAAAGCCCCTTAACACTTGACTCGGTAGATCACAATACGTACTGTGCAATTATCTATACCTTATTAAAAGCCTTTCATTCCGAGTCCTCGACTCGGAATGAAAGGCTACGACAATCCATTTAGTCAGTATATTATATTCAATACTAATGCAGAGATTATATTTATCAATGCCTTATATCTTTATAATTCTAAATCTTTGGTTCGTTTAGTTGTAATTTAACTCCTAAACGGCTGGACCGATTTTTCCGTGTGGTGACGGAGTAAAAATACAAATCAGCACCCCCAATACAAATCATCTTGTCCGTGGATGTCATAAAAGATAACTAAGGAATATAATATGTATATAACATCTATGCCAAAGAAGGAAAACTCTAAATAAAACCCTATACCAACCTGTCTGACAATCACGGTATAATAAGTTAAATTCTCTTCGGAGGAGGCCCAAGCCCAACACTGGGACGTATGTGGATTGCGATGATGATGATGATGATGAAGGTATTATAATATGAAAATATCTATGCAACAGAAAAGAAAACTTAGCATAACAGCATTAATATCATCTCCCGGGACTGCCTGAGGGTCAAACCTCGATGTGATCTATGGAAATCATTGTGAATCCTGGCTTAAAGGTGTTACAATGGTGGGAATGTGTGGTGGGATTAGTCCCATTTTAAAAAAAAAGTCAATTTCCTTTCTACTGTCGATGAGGCTCGAGCCCAGCAGTGAGACGTATTTGAGCCATGATAATTATATTCGGCTACAGAAATGATGCAGTAGTTTAATTAATGATTACTATCCTTTCATTGTCGTCTCAATGTCCCACTGCTGGGCTCGAGCCTGCCCCCCAATAGGAGGGAAATTGACTTACTAAACCATGCTGGTCAGACATGCTGATACAGGATTTTAATAAATAATACAACATTAAATGTCATCAATATATTGGCTTTTTTTTAAGACGCAATTCACCAAAATCGATCCGGCCGTTTAGGAGGACTTCAGTTGCATATGTATATATATATAAATATTTTGTAACATAGCACACTGATTGAAAGAATGGTGCCATAATCTTTTACAGGTTCTTCTTTACAGGTATCTAGTAGATAATATTGACTCTTGATGGCTAGTTTTTTAACATCAAATAAAGCAAGTACTTCTTGGAAGCTTAAATGGTGCTCAATATTAAAGCAAGCATATTTTTACCCAACCGTGGTTAAGCCAAAAGGAGGCCTATGTAACTAAACTGTATGTATGTATGCCCATTTCTTTGTCCAATCATAACTATTGAACGGCTCAACTGATTTTATGAAATAATACATCATTAAATCTGTGTAAATTGTACGAGTGTTACTAGATATATATAAAATTTACAAGAAATCAAACGTCGATGCCGCGGACTAAATATACATATATATTGTTTTTAAAGACCCACTACTTGGTTGTCGAAATAAAGTGTAAATAAAGTACTAAACTGCATACGATGTAAAAGGTATTCGTAACCCTTTTATTTTGGGACACGAGGACAGACTATGGTGCGATATATATCCCAGCCAAGCCGCCCGGGGCGGCAGAATGAACGGCGTGCAAAGTCATAGCCTGCAGTACACTTTATTTCTATCGCCATTTCAACAGGTAACAGAGTTTTCGCACCTCATCATCTTAGATTATATACTTCCCGCTGTTGGGTTCCAGCATACTGCATAATAGAAGGGAAATTAACCTACTATACTACAGTGGTCAGACGTTGGTTTCGTAAGGTTTTCTTTTGAGTTTTCCTTTTCTTGAATAAATGTTATATGCATATAATATCATCTTTTACTATAACCACGGGCAAAATAGGGAGTGTTGAATTGTATTCTTATTCTGTCATCACACGGAAATTTATTTCTAACTCTTTTATATCATGATTTCTAATGTTTACGTGAGCATTATACATTGTAAATAAAACTATTTTACGGATTTTATCGCGTTTGTATTTGATTATTGATTGCCCGACGTTTCGAACACTTCGCAGCGCTCATGCTCCCGGGCGGACTTTTTTTATATCAGATGTCCATGTGGTGACGGAGTAATAATATGCCTATTTATTCCCATGGTTATCGTATTTGGCTACTAAGAAATTCAGGCAAATAACAATTGCAAGAGAAAGCAAACTTGTTAAAAATTCATGACAAACCGGCTCATCTGATATTCATTGTAAATTGATTTCCTACCTATTCTACATTAGAGTGTAGGCAGGCTACCTAGCCTGTCTGTGTGGTGACAGACTAAGAATTCATTGATCGTTTTAAATTCTCCATGAAAGCGATTTAAATTGGTTAAGCGTCTCAGTGGGAAAGTGGGCAGCAGCTCTCTCGTGGGAAACTGATAACATCTAACTTTGGTCACTAACCCGCCTGCTAAGTATGTGCAATTAAGGTATTATCCTCGCATTTGTGGGAAAAGAACTACTTCCAGCTGTGGATGGTGAAAGACTGAATAATAATGATGATTCAAGTACTGGTACGTAACGAATATAATTATCATTTAAATTGAAGATTATGAAGTATTTTACACCACGGTTCGAAGATGTATTTAAAATCATTTACACTGATGAATATGGGCCTCCCCATAAGAGTTAATAATGTCGCAATTGTCATATTTAGAAAGCGAATTGATGAAGGAGAATTAATTATTTGAGATACTTCTATATCCTTGGCCAGTTTTTACGACTCCCCTGGGAAAATAAGGATTACACGATGATACATATCCTTAGCCTGTCACCAAAAAATAAAAAAGGCAGAAAGACACTATTTCTAAAATTTGTATATTATATTGATATCATGAACTAACTGAGCGCTATGACATGCGCTTCTTTAAACGAGGTTTAAGAAAAGTATTTACTTCACGGTAGGCAACGGCCTGGCTGTGCCCCTGGTATTGTAAAGGTCCATGTGCGGCAGTATCACTTATTTTCAGGTGTGCTGCCTGCTCGTTTGCCACTATCGGCAATAAAAAAAAAACTAAGGCTTGTCTATAATTTTTCATCAAGCCTAAATTCAGGTTTCGTATTTGCTTTTGAAAACTTTGAAACATAACACCTAGTAATACTTATTAATTCACGCGGTGACGGAGTAAGAATATAATTCATCACCCCCTATCTTGCACATGGGTGTCGAAAAGACGACTATGGGATTATAACATGCATATAACATCTATGCAAGAGAAGGAAATTCGAATTAAAATCTTATATTAACCCGTCTGACCAGCGTGATCAATTACTCTCCTACTGTGAAGGAGGCCTGATCCCAGCAGTGGGACGTATATGTGATGATGAATACTTATAGCCCAATCTAGCTTACGAACTCGAGCCATCACGGTCAATAATCACAACCTTATACTACTAATAATATACAGACTGTTAATATTTAATCGTCGTCATTTCAGCTCTTAGATGTACCATTGTTGGGCTCTTGAATCTCCTCCAATATAGGAGAAAATTGACCTACTATATCACGCTGGTCAGACGTGCTGGTATTGGGTATAATTTCAAGTTCACCTTATTTTGTACAGATGTTATATGCATATTTAATCCCCAAGGCATTACTCCGTCATTCTACGGAAAATATTTAAACATAAAAATATTTTGAGATAATTTCTTTAATTTCGCCTTCTATTTCAGAAAACTTTTAAATGTTGTTCTTACTTATTTTTTTCAACGATAAAGATACATATATATACCAGGGAATCATACTTTAACTAATTATAACTATCCTAAATTACTAACCTTCTTAGATCCATATTGATAACACATCCATTGACTGCTAACCTCTCACAAGCGTATTTATCTATCGAGATTAAAACACTACCTATTCTAAAACACTATTTAAAACTAATCTTAAGCCTCACAAAAAAATTCAATGTTATATGAACAAGAACTTTTTCAATAGAATGTTATTTTAAAATAAACACGGTATTTGCGTTTATGAATAATTCCCGAGCAGCAAGACACCCGCTCGCAATATTCGTCGCGACACGACTGGCTATATAACCAAATATGAACCTAATTCCTTTTAGATCTGTGCGTGTAGGTAGAGACTGTTGTAGTTTACTGGCAGCTTTTACTTGTTAATTCACACTTTGAATCATAGATGGCATAATATTCAATTTGTTCATAAAGTTTTAGATGAAATTCTGAGCCGCCTTTTAAATATTTTATGTCGTCTTTCATAAAACTTACAGCATCGATGTTTTCAGTTATTAGGAATTCCGTGATGAAAAATCACGACAAATAATAATAATTTATAGAATTTAGTACAAAGTATATTAGTTTCACTAAGCTTTTCATTCATAGATATCAGTAAGAATATACGCAAAGTTTTCTATTATAAATTTAGTATTAAAATGTGCCTATATGTTGATGAGTTAACTAATTCCTGCATTTTTTCTTTTTTACAGCAAATATAAGCTTCATTGCTGAGCATTCAAGCGCTCTATCGCAATTGGGGCAGACCATAATTATCGACTCCTTATCGTCGTTGACTTATTCAGCCCTTTTCTAAACCACCTATTGCAGGACGTGGTCAAAACGCACTTTTTATATTTTTCATAAATGTTTATATAATATTTAACATACACAAAGTTTCAACTCTTAACTGTTCAAGGAATACAAAACGGGCATATATTCACATAAATTGTCATGAGACCAACATATTTTTTGTGTGTTGACGGAGTAAAAATACAATTCACTATCCCTTCTCTTACTTGTGGGTGCCGTAAAAACTACATACTATGGAATTAGAATACGTAAATTATCTCATCATCATCATCATTTCAGCCTATCGCCGTCCACTGCTGGACGTAGGCCTACCTCATGTTACGACACAAAGTGTGGTCCTGTGCCGCCTGCATCCAACGGTGCCCAGCAACTTTCACCAGGTCATCGGTCCAGCTGGTGGGGCGACGTCCTACACTGCGTCGTCCGATACGTAGTCGGCACTCGAGAACCTTTCTTCCCCAGTGGTTGTCGGTTCGTCAGGCGATGTGGCCTGTCCATTGCCACTTCAGTGTGCTAATTCTTCGTGCTATGTCGGTTACATCCGTTCTTCTGCGGATTTCCGTATTCCGGATTCTATCTCGCAAAGAAATCCCGAACATAGCCCGCTCCAGAACACGCTGAACGACTTTGAGCCTTGTTATGAGGCTTACATTTAGGGACCACGTTTCCGTGCCGTAAGTCATCACTGGTAACACACACTGGTTGTAGACCTGTGTTTTCAGATACTGAGGTATGTTGAACGAGAAGATCCTCTTAAGTTTCCCGAACGTAAATTATCTATGTAAGAAAAAAATTAAATAAAACCCAATGCAACCTAAACGACCAGCATGGCGCAGTTGGTCAATGTCCCTCTATTATGGAGAAGATTCAGGCCTAGCACTGGAACGTACTCGTACATGAGCCGAGATCATGATGATAATGCATTTAGTTTTGATAAGGTAAACAGAAGTATCAGACAGCAGAAGTAAGAATCACCACTATTGCTGTTACTCAGCTAAGGGAATTAAACTTAAAATTTTCTTTTGAAAATATGCTATAAAAATTTTCGCAAACTGTAAAAGTTAACGAAAAGCTCAAAAACTTATTATAATAGTCGGTGCTTAGTTTGTTTCTCCTCTCATTAGAAGGGACTACGAGACACTCATCGCTGTAAGAATGGACAAATTCATAAAACTCTATGACAACAAATATGGCCGGCCATCATGTTATATATGAAATGATTTTTAATAAAATGATGGAGTAGCTCGTGCTTGATAAGAGGATCTGTAAGGGCTGAAATGAAAATCAGATGCAATATTCAATGGAAAGAATTATGAAAATTGCCATTCATCCATTCAAAATCTTATCAACTTTCATTGTAAGCCTTACATTATGTTGTAATCGCTACGCTTGTCAAGCTGGAGTAAAAGATTTACATGAATCTTAAATTGTATTCAACATTTTCAAAATATAACGTATCAGCTGAAACCAGGGTAATTTGCAAGACAAAAAAAAACTAGAACTAGATCATCGTCATCATCTCAGCCTATATATATGTTCCACTGATGGGCTCAGGGCTCCTCCATAATGGAAATTGACTTACTATTCTACGCCGGTCAGACGTATTGAAATAGGGTTTTGTGTCGAGTTTTCCTTATCTTGCACAAATTTTATATGCTTATTTTATCCCTAAGTCGTCTTTTACGACATCCACGGGCAATATGTCTCTTTTTCCGCAAAATCTATTTCATTATCATCATCATAGCCACAGCACGTCCGACCACTGGGCCTATTTATTAGAAAAGGTATATTATTGGATAAGCCCTATTATTAGAAAAGCCTATATATTAGATATGATCTCTGCGTTCACTCCCTTTCTATGTATTTCATTCTCTACCCAATCCTTTGGTCTTCACTTACCCCTTCAAGATGTTTGCATAAAACTTTTCTCTCAACACTATATTCGTCCCATCTCATCATACGTTCATATCACGCTAGGTGTTTACTCTTTAATTTTGTTGGTTACATCTATTTTTTATATTTAACAGATTTAGGAGTGGTAGGACCACACTGTCGACAGTTATCTGTCTACAGCCGCGGGCCGGTCCGTCCGGGGCAGTACCATACTCTCGCAGAAAATCGACGTCTGAGTAGTAGCAATTTGTTACTGCGCTTCGTTCGGTGAGCGAGAGAGCCGGAAGCCCAACTTTCTGAGGGTGTTTGTGTGTGGAGGATTTTGGTGGTGCCTTGGTATCTCCGAGCCTCAATGCACGCATTCACACTCCCTTCGCTTTCTTCGCGGTAGGCAACGGCCTTGTAAAGGTCCATGAGTGGCAGCAACACTTACCATCAGCTGTACTGTTTGCTCGTTTGCCACCGTTTCCAATAAAAAAAAAAAAAAAAAAACGTGTTTATATATTCTTGAAGTATGCCTGTTTGTAAAAAAACGCCCAGAGCTGTTTCCCCTTACCAAGGATCACCACACACGGGACCGTAACCTAAGAAATAAAAATAGACTTGCTATGCCTACCTCAAGCTTAACATTATTTCATTCAGGACCTTATGTTATGGCTATAAAAGTATAAAATAAAATACCAAGAATACTAAAACACATAACAAATTTTAATTTATTTAGAAATAACTTAACTAGATACCTCAACAAAAATGTTATTATAATTTAAGAGAATTCTTTGAGGACATTTATGAAACTAAAATACTTTAATACAATAAGCCACAAAGATATAGACATATAACATTTAATGAAATAATTAACAATAATTTTAACAGAATGACATATGTATAATAGTTTAATTATTTATTAAATTGACATTGATATAATTGTTAACTAAATTACAATTGCATTAATCTAGTTTATATCGAGACATTATATTAATAACATTATATTCATATATTGATTGACATTATATTTTAGTAACGTAATACAATAAATTAATGAGGGTATTTAAAGGTAACACAGGTAATATAATGACATATAATCTTAAATTCATAAAATTGCTGTGCCCTATCAGAGTTCATGTTGACCTGTAAATTTGTAACACCAAAATGTACACATGAATGCAATAAACTATTTGAATTGAATTGAAGGTGATACCATGTCCATCCGGGGAGATGATAGGGCTGCATGCAGCCCCATTACCAATATATGCTGTATTATAATCATCACCAATTGACAGAGCTTCCAGTATCAATACCTTGATCCAACCGGGTTGATACCTTGTCGGTTATCTCGGTTTCATATAGCGTTGGCAACATAACAACCTTTCCGCGGGTATTTTCGTAAGAATACTATGTATCATGGCCCATTTTTGCCCATGTTTATAGTAGTAGAGAAATGAAATACTTTTTTTTGGTGGGTGGGCTACGGTTAGCATACCTGACCCGGCTCCGTCCGGGGTGACAGTGGGCCCGTGCGCAGCCCTTTAACCCTCCCATCGCCATCGTGAAGCTAGCCTCTCCGCGGGTGCCGGACTAAATGCCCGGAGCGATCACCCGCAGCCTCTGTTAGGGCAACAGCAGGTGCAGGTACTCGCGCCTGCGCCACCCCAGTCGCCGGCGGAGGGCTGTGTCTGCGTGGAGGTGTTCCTCCCGCACACACTCCACCTCCTCCTACCGCGAGATGATGGCTTCGCAAAAGGCAGCGACTGCGTCCCAGTTTCTGACGCTGACGAGCATCCCTCTAGCGATGGTCGGCAGCGTCAAAGAAATTAAATACGTAAGAAAATGTTAATATTATATAATACTAACAAAAGCAGATATACGAAACGAGACCCTAATCTAAACCAAGTGGCCATAGTGATTTAGTTGTTATTATTTTCTCATATTGAAAAAAGCATCTAGCCGGTATTAAGCACATTCTTTCTACTATTTTCTTTCACTATGAAATGAAAAATTTATAACGTGCAAGGTATTATAATAAAATAAAGGATACTCATAAGTTCTTTACTCATAACCACACAACTAATAGCTATTGTTGCAGAAACTTAATGCTTGGTTGCACAAACTTAATGCTCACTTGCGTGGTACATTTTACGTGGTACATTCTACGAATACGCTACGTTGATTCTACGAGATATGTGCTACGCCCGCTACATTGTCTACGGTGTCTACGAGTAAGCTACGAATCGCTTTTTAATAACTATAAAATGAAAATCCACTTTTACGGATTAAATATTTTTTTAGATTAATTTTCACGAGCAGCTTACGCTATTTAATACTTCAATATTTCATCTCTCCATAGCTTTTAGTTATTAATTTTAGACTTACATTTTAGTATAATTTTAATAGAAAATATTGATTCAATGTAACAATAATATAATTTTGATGATTCTCTCTCTCTGATGATTTATTATTAGCATTACTTAATATTTATTAATTCTTATATTAAGTAATTAAGCTGGAAATCATACAAATCTACTAGGGGTTCATTGGGAGAACAGGTAACAGTACTCTTCTAGAAGGCTTACCAACTGCAATTTTCATTTCGTCTGTTAAGAATGTAGATAAGTTCACTATGCCCACTTATAATGGAGATTACGTTATGATAATTTAAAAAATTAAGAAAATATAATATGCTTATACGGGATTAGGGCAAATCTAAAAAATATTTAACCAAAATACGAGGGCAAATAGCTTACAATATCACGCTGGTCAAGTAGGTTCTTATTTCCAGGTTTTATTTAAAATTTTTTTGGTCTTGAACCAATGTTGTCTCCTGAAATCCTTTGACCACGCTGTAATATATCCCCAGAAAGGGATAGTTAATTATATTTTAATTAATTAATAATCACAGCTCATATACATCCCACTACAGGATTTGAACTTCCTCCATATTGGGTAGAAAATTGATTTACTATAAGCACGCTAGTCAGGCGGATTATTATAGGGTTTGATTTTGAGTTTCCCTTCTATTAAATAGTTGTCATATGCACAAGATATCCCTTAGTCGCATTTTACGACATCCACGAACGAGGTGGTGAATTGTATTCTTACTCCGTCACCACATGGAAAAGTAAAAAGTTAAATTAATTATTACAGGCAAAATCAATTCATATTACAAAACGATGCTATTAACAAAGCAATTTCTGTGTAGTCGCTGCTACGAGTATTACCCATCTTTTCATTGCTCGTAGGTGTCGTAAAAGATGACCAAGAGTCATATCGACCTAAGCCACCATCTGATAACGTCTGGTCAACAATTATATTCCCAAAGAATATTGAAATCAGAAAAGCGGTCGGTCGTAAAACGATTGCAAATAACTTTTGAAATAGTTATGAAGGATGAAGAGAACATTATCGCCGAGTAATTAGAACAAGTGAGGATAATGGCGATTATGATATCGAAGCAATGCTGAAATACGAGTATGCTTCATTTCTGCCTTCCACTAGGCTAGCCATAGGCAACAGGCAACTCGGAACCAGTGGTCGACAGTGAAGGGTTTGGAATACGTTGCCACATTGCTACATGTCTGCTTATCCTTTCAAAGAAAAAGGTATGAAGATATAAAAAGTCTATGGCCTTCATCATAAATTTAATAGAAAGAAGAACTTTAATAGAAAATTATCGTGGAAGCAATCTTTCCTCAGTATTGTGTCTTACTCCAGAGATTTGGCAGTCTATTTTATTATGGTTGTATTATTTTATGTATAAATATACTCTACATCTTTTAAATAGCCTTAATATGTGATAGGTATTTTCCTTTATGCACACTATGTGAATTGTGACAGAGATGTAAAAGCCACCAGGGATTTGGCTTAACGCCAGATGTCATCCCCACAAGCAAGATAGATGTTCTTTGCTAACTGTATTATATAAAGTATGCCATATGACGTCAGTCTATCCATTCTTTTATCAATGACTGACTTTGATTTTGTTGTAACAATTATTTTTATATAAAGAATTTTTGTTTACAATCTTAGAATGTAAAAAAATTATAAACATTTGATATTCTTTCAATGTTTTTATTTATTTCTTGTTAGAGAAAACAAATTTTGGGTTTTATTATTATAAATAAAACTATTTTTACGGATTTTATCGCGTTTGTATTTGATTTTTAATTGCACGATGTTTCAATCTGTTTTTAGAGCTCATGGTCACGGATGGATTAATATATATTATTTCACGGCCAACAAGTCTTCGTTATTGCTGAGATTTATATCTACCCACTGCAGAATTATTTATTACTTATTTTAAGGCAATTTTTTTTCCAGTACAAAAAGAAAATGATTCTATATGAAAAAATATAATTGTTTTTGGTCAGTAATAAACATTGTATTTATTTAATTATTAAATTGTATGAATTTAAAACTAAAAATCTAATATACCACCGGTTTGAAAAGTGGCTAAACTGTGAAAGATCCGGCAAGAAAACTAAAAAAGCATGATACTGCTTTTAATTATTAAAAGAATCAACGAATAGACTATTCGAGAGATTGCAAAAACATCTTGAATTCTCATCATTACACTGACACGCTAAACACTGTATCGAATAACCATACGCCATTACAGCATTTTGGACAAGGGCTGATTGACACTGTTACAATGCGGTACTAACCAAATATAGCCAAGAAGCACCGTAAGGAAATTAGCTTTAAATAAAAATAAAAAACTGCATCGAAATTGGGCCATCTGTTTGAGAGCTGCGATGCTACAGACAGATAAACACACAAACAGACAGACAGACATCGACGTCAAACTTATAATACCCCTCTTTTTGTCGGAGGATAAAAAATATCCATATATTTAAAAGTTCACTCCCGCAAATACAATTCTATGTGGCTGGACAGATTTTGATAAAAATTTATGTATTTGCGATGTGGCGCTACAGTTGGAATTAATTAATACATGATAAATATATGACTAGATTTTTCACGATTTTTAGGGTTCCGTACCCAAAGGGTAAAAACGGGACTCTATTACTGAAACTTCGCTGTCCGTCCGTCCGTCCGTCTGTCACCAGGCTGTATCTCAAGAACGGTGATAGCTAGACAGTTGAAATTTTCACAGATGATGTATTTCTATTACCGCTATAACAACAAATACTAAAAATAAAATAAATATTTAAGGGGGGCTCCCATACAACAAACTTGATTTTTTGCTCAATATCGATAATGGCAATAGGGAGGCACTTGATTATCTAGTCAATGGTACGGAACCGTTCGTGCGCGAGTCCGATTCGCACTTGGCCAATTTTTTAAGGAAATATAACTCTGAAATTATTAATATAATTGATAATTACTACATACTAGTAGAGCTTAGTTACTGAGAGTGTCATAATTTTTAACTACCCGACGCAAAAAAGGGGGATGTTATAAGTTTGACGTCGATGTCCGCCTGTTTGTATGTATATGTGTTTGTCTGTAACATCGTAGTGCTCAAACGGGTGGACCGATTTCAATGCAATGTTTTTTTTAAAGCCAGTTTCCTTGTGGTGGTTATTAGCTATGTTTAGTTAATATCGATCCAGCAGTGTAAGAGTTATAGCTCCAAAATTATGTAATAACGTATGATTACCCGATTAAGTGCTTCACGCGTGCCAGTATAATTGTTAAATGATAATTAATTGACAATTCCTGTTGAAGAGAACGTAATACTTTGTTTTATTTATTTTGTGTCGGAGGTTATTCAAAAGTTTCAATTTTACTTACGTAAATACTATTTAAAATCATACCATGGATAAAAGAGAGAATTTATTGATATTGCCTTTCATATTAATTGGCCCTCAATCCGATCCCTGTTACTATTTACTCTGGTATTACAGAATTCTGTGTACGGCGTATACCACTTATCTTTAGATGGGCTGTTTGCTCGTCTGCCAAAAGCAATAAAAATATAACATACAACTGAGGAATCGGTGTACTTGTCTTGCTGATCTTAAACGTTACTGGTTCGCCTCAAATAATTTTTACTTATTATAAATGCAAGACTATGAAATATATATAAACTAACTGACCCGACGAACTTTATACCGCCTTTTCTTCGTCATTATTTTGTTTTAATATTTATTAGTTTAGTTTTAGTATTATCCGTGCGGTGACGGAGTAAGAATTCACCAACCGTGTGTGTCGTAAAATACGATTAAGTGATATAACATGCATATAATATCTATGCAAGAGAAGGAAAACTCGAAACAAAACCCTATACCTACACGTCTGACCAGTGTAGTATAGTAGGTCGATTTCCCTCCCATAGCGGAGGAGGCCCAAGCCCAACAGTGTGACGTGTATGGGTTGAGACGATGACGATGATGATTTATCAGCCTCCTATAAATGGCGTAAAATTGTGGACTAAGGAAATATAACACTTTCCGTAAATTCAGTAGTTTCTATGCAAGAATAACGTAATGTAACAATTACTACACTCTCTCTTGTCTGTAAATGTCGTAAAAGATGATTTAGAGATGATCTGATATGTAAATGACGTCAATGCAAGAGAACGAAAATTCGATATTAAACCCTATGCCAACACTAACCAGGACGGTATAGTAGGTGAAATTCTCTCCCGTTATGCAGGATGCCGAAACTCAATAGTGGGACTTATTTAGGCTGTGATAATGATGATAATTATCTTATGGTCACACAAAAATTGGCTGAGAAGTCAAAAGAAATTGACAAAACTTTTCAAAAAGCTTATAATACTAACCTAAAATATCAAGTCGCAGCAACAATAAGACTATCCTTGAAAAGTTATGTATCTAACATGTCACATCCTCATAAGCCTCTCATCTTCACTAAACTATGCTTATAGATTAAACCTGATTATATTACTACTAGTCAACCGCTCTGGAAATCTGCAAGACGCACCAGGGGACCTCCACCTTCTTAGATGACTTGAAATCTATAAGACAAACATCTATAATTTAAGAATAATGCTGGAGAGGCTTCGGTACGGTGTTCGGACCGTCGACGCCTTCCGGCCCGTAGTGATGGAGTTATTGGTACGGGGTGCTTTCCTTCCGACTGTTGCAGGTATTGAAGGAGCACGAGTGCTTTGCCAAGTATCTGCACATGGTCGTGAGGAGAGAGACAGCGTCCTGTCACCACTGCGATTCTGAAGAGGATATGGCGCAGCACACTTCAAGATGTGTGTCGCGTAAGCAAAGCAGTGCCGTGAACTCGTCGCAATCATCGGTACCGATCTGACGCGACCGCGCTTTCGTCACCTTGGGCGAACCGGACGGCAATTGTGTCGACAATAGCCCATCCAAACAAAAAAAGGCCTGAAATTTCTTAACAGCTATTCATTAGCTGTTTTAATTTCATGCCTAGGCAACTACCCGTGTAAATAATTGGGAACAAAATAGAAATTTGGTTGTATGGAAAACTCTCCTTATTAATATCCTTGTAAATGATTCAATTAGTTTTAGTATACCATTCCAACGCTATCTTTTATCAAATGTGCCACTGTACAATAGAATTCTGTAAAAACAGAATATTCTGTGCACTGTGGGCACGATTTAGTATCTTTTTATTTGTTTACAAGAAATATATACGGGTTTTGTGACATTAAATATCTCCTTTTTTCCTTTTACTTTTAGCTTTTTTCCATTTTCTTTTTGGTATTTAAGTTACCTTAATGTTCTAAGGGCTTTTTATACAAAGGAAAATTCCGGTCATACGATTTTATTGTTTTCAGGGTGGAAAAAACGTTTGCATTTATATTAGGAATTGTTAGATAGAAGTTTTTTTTATGCGTCTATATTCAAATTGGTTTGTTTTGCCCACCATGAGAATAAATAGTTGAATGTGTGACATAACCGTATTTCAAGAGTTTCGCTATTGTAAAAAATTACTAAGAGGCAGGATATAACTTTACGTCCATAGACGAACGACTTTTATCAAGGCAAAAATTAATGCAATCCATCTGGTCAGACTGTGTATCTAATAACCTAACAATGTCTACTCTCGTAGATGAGGCTCATTAAAGAAAGAGGTAGTAATCACCACTCTTGGGAGCCCAGTTTATGATTGCAGTTACTATTAAAAAAAATCTATGATAGTGGTGCTCAAGTTTCTTCTGGTAATCCCTCAGATGGAAAATAAGGAATGTCTTTAATCCCTATATATACTTGCTAATGACTTTTAAGAATTAAATGTTTCTTAAATCGTAAATTGTTTATTACCACTTACGAGTATACTCAGAAGAGTGATAGGACCATACTGTCGACAGTCTTCTATCTGCAGCCGCGGGCTCGTCCGTCCGTCCGAATTTCCGTATTTCGGATTCTATCTCGCAAAAATATCCCGAGTATAGGCCGCTCCATAGAACGCTGAGCGACTTTGGGCTTTGTTATGAGGCTTGCATTTAGAGACAACGATTCTGTGCTGTAAGTCCATCACCTGTGACATACCCTGGACCTGTGTTTTCTGAACCTGTGTTTTCAGATACTGAAGTATGTGAATGAAAAAATCCTCTTAAGTTACCCAAACACTGCCCAACTGGGTTGGATTTGTCAGTTACCTGTTTCTCGAAATTAAATCTACCTAACTGGACCTTCGGTGAACATAATGATCGACAACTTCGCGAATCGCATTGCCAATTAGGACCGGTAAAGAAATGACATGGGCATTTGACATGACACTATTTGGGTTACTCCGCTGAGATAGTTAAGCATGGTGCTAAGATCCTCCATGGATTCTGCCATAATATAATAACGCTATTCTCTGCAAATTGAATATGAGTGATGTATTTGCCATAGACATTTAATGCATATTATCTCATTCTCTTTCGTGTGGTAACGGAGTAAGAATACAATTTACCACTCCCTATTTTACCTGTGGATCTCGTATGAGACGACTAAGAGAAGAAAAACTCGAAATGAAGCCCTATATCAACATGTCTGACAAACATGGTGTAGTTGGTCAAATGCCCTCCCTTTGTAAAGTAGGCCCGAGTCCAAAAGTAGGACGTATGTTGGCTGCGATGATGATGATGATGAGAAAATTTAATTCCTCTATCTAAACTCACAGAGAGGGCAACCATAGCACTATTTTATTACCGGGACGTCGCAGAGGACGGTACCGGGAAGGGTAATCCGCCGAGCCGGCTACAAATGTCAAGGAATCGGTAACAATGGTTGGCCCAATGGCAATGGGGAGGGAATATGGTAGGTTATGGGGCTACACTCCCACCATCCCCCGCCGCGTACAGATGGGGTTGGATGTATCTAAACCATAACCCACCATGATAAAAAATTAATAAAAAACGCACATCTTACAGTATAGATAGGCATGACGGCAAGTCAATGAACCTTATCATCCACGAGAAAGAATGAAACGATATTTCTTGTATCTTTAGTGCGAAAGTAATGAACAAATGAATTCAAATAATCTCCATTAGAAAATAAATAATTCGTTTCAGCTTTGTACAAACTAATATTTTACTCTTCAGTTTCAAAGTTTAGCGTCAACAATTTGTTTCAAATAAACTTGATACAAAAATCCCACGTGTGCAATACCGAAGTTTGTACAATTTTATAAATTCAAGATGGCGCGTCTAGCGTGTTAAGAAAACCAATTTATCTCTACAAGTTAGGATGCGCATTCGTTTTCTGTGATTTTGTTGGGAGTATTTTTATTTATTAGTAGTATTCCCAGCGGGATTGGACCACGTAAACTACAAAGTTTGTAGACAGCTACTTTTAATCACTATTGATGATTTGAGCGTTTTTAAAGTAACGAGTTTTGTAATATCGATGAACCAAATAACTTTGGAAACATTGAGGAGTTTATGTGTTTTATTTATCTATATAGATAGAATCGGAAAATAATTCAACCCAACTTATTGTGTGTGGTTTGGAAGTTAACCAAGAAATAAGGGTTAGGGACATCAATATTAAACATAGGTAAGTTTACCACCATAATTCGCAATTTATATTTTACGCAATACTTAGCCAATAAGTTGACAATCATAATGAACAATAATAGTTTAATTAACTTCGTCTGAACAGAATAGGGTTCTAAATATGAAAAAGTTTATACATAAGACGAAGCAAGTTCACATAAAAATAAATATTCAAAATATTAACCCAGGTTCTAACTTTTTTCTGTGTAGCAACGGAGTAAGAATAGAATCATCAACAAAGAAAGACTAAGGAGAAGAAGAACGAATATAATATGCATATAACTTCTACGCAAGAGAAAGCAAACTCAAAATAAATCTTTGTACCAATCCGTCTGACGAGCGTGGTATAATAAGTCAAAATCCCTCCTATTCTGATGGAAGTTTGAGCCCAACAGTGCGACGTATATGCAACGAGATATAAAACTATCCTTAAATAATTAATCTTAATCAACTACACCATTGACTGCGTAGACTGCATCGTGGTTAAGATACTGATCCATGTAGAGAAAGGAGCTATACTGTTATGATTTAGAGATTAACTAATATTTTAAATAAAACTGTTTTACGGATTTTATCGCGTTTGTATTGTAATAAATCCAAAAAGACCATCACAAAACTGCAAGACACCGTGAGCACTTATTATATGGATCTGACTCACAATAATAATAGTTAAAGATAATTTTATTAATCAAAACCTTTTAGTAAAGCAAAGTAAGCCGACTATAAAAATAAATATTAATATTAATTTAGCATTATTTGCCCTGAGTTTTCTAGTCGGATCTTTCTCAGTGTGGCCGCGTTCCGATCTGGTGGTAGTATATTAGATTTATTAAGTTTTTGAAATTAACAAATTGTCTACTGTACTAACCATATATATATATTGTACTAACCATAAACAATATAATTTTTTCATATAGAATAATTTTCTTCTTATACTGGTAATAAATTTGTACTAAAATGTAGGTCAAAATTTAATAAATTTAATAACTAATTTTCTGTATCATGTAGATAATTATAAATGTCTGTAATAACGATGACCTGTTGGACACCTTAGTCCACCCGTGTCCATGAACGCTGCAAAGTGTTCGAAACGTCGGGCAATCAAAAATCAATTACAAACGCGATAAAATCCGTAAAGTAGTTTTATTTAAAATGTGTAATACTTGCGTAAACATCATAAATCATTATTGAGTAAAATTCAATTATTGAATCACTGCACAGATAGCGTGGTGGTTAAGAAATCGACCTACCGTGCCGATGTCGTGGGTTCGAAACCCACGCAGGACAATACTATGTACGATCTACATATTGTTGTTCTGAATCTGGATGTAATTTGTGTCCGTTATTTATATGTTTGTAAATTCCCCCGCAATATAAGGTTTGTCCAGGGTCTTCTTTTAAAAAAAGAAAGATTGCAAAAGATTACAGAAGCGTGAGATAAATTTATTGACAGATCTAACTACATTATTTTGTCATATGCAGACTGGACCGCATCCTCGGATTTTCTCAATAATCTTGCTCTTAAACTTTCAACGGTACGTAAATCAAAGTTCAACAATAAGATAGAAAGTCTTCCTTTGGGACAAAGCCTCCTAGACCGGGATCGTGAACAAAACCTTTGGAAATGGTCCAAATTAAAGAAGCAAGAGGATTGAGTTCAATTTCCTAAAAGCTGAAAGTATCGAAAAGCCACTTTATAAATTAAACTATTACATATTTAAAACAGCTTGCTGCGTGTTAAAGATATTGCACTACGGCAATAAATTGTATTTCAGGGGTCTTTACAAACATAGTTAACGACACGAACGACAAAAATTACACCCAGACTCAGAACAACAATTTCTGGATAGCCCTGATGGCTGTGCCCCTGGTATTGCAAAGGTGTGGCAGTCTCACTTACCTTCAGATCTGTAGTCTGCTCGTTTGCCACCATCAGCAATAAAAAAGCCCAATATGTTGTCCTGCGTGGGATTCCAACTCATAACACTGATATGGTAGGTCGGTATTTTAACCACTACGCCATCACACAGATGGCGTAAGGTGATGGAGTAAGAATGTAATTCACGAACCCTTCTCATGCCGTGCCGTGGGTGCCCTAAAAGACGACTAAGCCTTATACAGATAACTTCGATGCTAAAGAAGGATAACTGGAATCTTATATCAATCCGTCTGACCAGCGTGATATAGTAGGTCAGTCCCCCCTCCTGTCATGGAGGGAGCTCGAGCCCAACTGTGGAACGTATGACGATTTTCTATTTATTATTAGATCGATCACTATTTTGTATACAGTTATCAGGTAATACAATATTTCTGCAATATTAGTTTATCTTCATAATTATATAACTCAGACCAGAAAGAAAGTTCTCCACTATTTTCCATCTTATATTGAAATAAAGACTTTATTACTTCAGTGTTAAAATACAATTTTCTTTTTATTCCATTTTTTATGTTCTAGACAGTCAGACAAGGACATAAGTGTGAACGTAAGGAATGACTTACAGGCGAAAACGTCTTTGCTGAGATAAAAATGACAAGCCTTGTATATTTTCATGTTGAAATTTGAATGGATTTAAAAAACCTGTGTTGTTTTAAACCACAACGTGTTTAAGCTGAGTGTTCTGAATATATCTAAAAGTTATTGAAAGAAAATAGAAGATGCATTTTAAGGTGTGAAGTCATATTTTAAGGAAATTCAAGTTCGCAGATTGAAATTCCATTTTAAAGTAAGGAGTAAACTTTTCATCGTTTACTTATTTTAAGAATTCCTTCATTATTTTCGAAACCTACACAGAAATACCTGAATTATTAGATTTTATTAATGGTGTATATGAAATTTGCTTGTAGTGACGGAGTAAGTATACAATTCACCACACTCTTTCTTACCCGAGAATGTCGTAAAAGACGACTAAGGGATATATTATGCATATAACATGTAAAAAAAAGTCTATGCAAGAGAAGGAAAACCTTAAAAAACAAAACCTTATGCGTCTCATTATCCTGGTATAACAGATACATTTTTCGCCCATAGTGGAGAGATCCCAAGGCCAACAATGGGACGTATAGGGGCTGCTATAATAGTTGAATGATTCTTTGTCTGTATACATCCACAGGCTAGATAGGGACTGGTGAATTATATACATATTCCTTCACCGAATGAAAAAGAATACATTAAAAACAAAATACGCAATGTGGAATTTCAATACAGACATACACTTCTCTGTCCCAATTTAGAAATCTAATCAATCCAGCATTTGAATTAAATTTTTCAAAGGCTTCCAAAGATCGTATTGCAAATAAATTGGAAACGAGTTGTTTTCACCATAAAACACTCCGATTGGTATAAACGATTGAGTATCTGCACCCAATGGGTAATTACTATTGGTGCTCATCGAATTTTTATGGGCACCAGTTATTTGACTTGTCGATTTATTTTTTCAAACAATTGAAAAGCTTTCAATGACCATTTACAAATGTTGAATTTAAATATTGAAACACATGTCAAATTTATTGGCAATTACAAAAAAAAAAAAAAGAGAGCCGTCGCTCAGGACGCCTGACAGATGTGAATCATTGAAACTATTTTGTACGAGTAGAGACACGGTATCGAATATAAAGTATCGATACTGAACTCATGAATAGTATCAAAAGATAAGTAACGTACTGTTTAAAGTATCGAGTACTTTTATTTACTTTATCTTTAGGTATCGAGTACTTTTCTTTCGATACCGATACTTTTGTATTCGATATTTTAGTCAATAAGTACTTTTTGGTAGATATCGTATCGAATAAATTATCCCATTTTAAAATTGACTTTACGACTCATATTTGTGGTAACGTCATTTAGTACAAACGAAATGAACCTTCTAAAACATAGCTTGAAATAATTTGCGATTTATAAACCAGAAATAGCGCCATCTATCGAGCAAACGACCAACTCTAAGCTACAATATATTTTATAAAGAATTCTCTAATCCTGTAATGATAATAAGAAAAGCTGTTTAAAGCGAGTCAAAATCCAATTCTTAAGGAGTTGGTGACATACAAACAAATAAATACACAGCTGAAACTAATAAAAGCCTATAAAAAATGAAATGCTTTCATCCGTTCACAGACATTCTTTCCGCACGAAGAGTGTGATTTAGGAAATAGAAATGGCGGCATTTATCGAGCTAACGACCAACTCTCAGCTTCAATATATTTAATAAAGAAATTTTTAATCCTGTAATGATAATATTTCTTATTACTACCTAAATAATTTTAACGTCATCGGTCCTCCTTAAATTTTCAACTTTTAAATGAAATTTGACTGTTTAAAGTGAGTCAAAATCCAATTCCTATGAAGTCGGTAATATACAAAGAAATAAATATATACACCTGAAACTAATAAAAGCCTATAAAAAAAACGGTTCTCCATTTTTCGTAGCTGAAAGTAAACTAAATACCATACCTACTGGTATATTTATATTACTAAGTTAGAGAATTTTACATTAATTTACAAAACAAGTATTTATACATAAAAGAATATTAGATTACGACAGGAACTAATACGATAAAACTAAGGCATAAAGTATTAATAAAATATCGCGATTTTTTTCCAAAAAATGATGATATTTATTCAATAAACATTTATTTTCATTATTATACATTATAAGTAATAATTTACTTTGAGTTCACTAGATGGCGGTGTATAAAATTTTAAATCGCACTATGGTTTCGTTACAAAAATGTAGGTATATGCATCCAAATCTTTATTTAATATATAATTATTAGGGGACCGCGAGGCGTAGCGTTAAACGCCACGTGACGATCACGGTCACCCTCGCCTATAGATGTTTCACATCAAAAAAATACTTTTAATTCTATTATGTTTTCAATTAATTTCACTTAAATTCAGTTTTTATTTTAGGAAAAGATGCTGTTTACACATATTAAGTTTTATTCGCTTATTGAGCTTAAATACTGCTGGGCTCGAGCCTCGTCCGCAATGGGAGAGAAATTGTCACATACCACACAAGTCAGGTGGGTTGGTATAGGACTTATTACGAGTTTTACCTCTCTTCTATAGATGATATATGCACAAAACATCCCTTAGTCGTCTTTTACGACACCCACGGATGGTGAATTGTATTCTTACTCCATCACCACACGGCAATTCCAAGGGGATTTTAATCCCAAGGGGAATCAAAGTAGTAACAATTAAAAAGTAAAACAATTTTACAGCGACCATCAACTCCGTCTCATTTTTGCTAGGGAAGAGAAATATCTTGAGAATATTTCACATCATTAGAATCTAGTAATGACAAGTTTATAATATTATGTATTTCAATTTTCATTCCGCCGGTAACTGTAAATGCTGAAAAGTGTCTAAAATGTCGGGAAAACAAAAATCATTTACAAACTCGATAAAAACCTTAATAATAGTTTTATTTATAATAGTTGTGCTACTATTTGTGTGGAGTATTAAAAATTCATAAACATCGTCATCATAAACTTGCTTTTATCCCAAATACTTGGAGTTTACACAATATGTATGCCTCTTCTATAGTACCTACTTATCGCAAAAAATATTGTTAATAGCTTTATTGCAAGCAATCGCATCAATCCTCCTTGGGCATGTAATTATTTTTAAGATGGTATCAGATGGATTCTAGATCACCCAAGTCGGTTATAGAGTTACATAAACATGTCTATATAATTTAATTACAACTTTATGATTTCTTAAGCACACGAACGAACGATCTCTTACATAAAACGTGGTCGGTATTTCGATCCACCAGGTTATTTCAAGTCTGGACAATTTGGCATCATACTTTAATTTATATTCCACTGCAGAGAAAGTTTAAATATAACTATGGAAAGGAAAAATGCTTTGCCACTTGCTTCACCACTCCCTATCTTGCCCGTAAATGTTGTAAAAGACAACTAAAAGATGTAATACGCTATATGCATACATCTATGCAAGAGTAGGTAAACTCGAAATAAAACCCTATATAAACCTGTCTGACCAGCATGGTATAGTAAGGTCAATTTCCCTCCTATTGTGGAGGAGGCTCAAGCCCTTCAGTAGGACGTGTATGAGCCGAATTGATGATGATAAATAATGATATACTATTCATCATAAATTCTAAGGCAATAAAATCCATTTTTAAGATTAGTATAAAGATGCACATAGCTCATATTAACGCACAACACAAAATATTCTTTAAATCTTTACTGTGTTTAAGATTCTAAATCCTTTGGCATAGTATTTGCTTAACTCAAATGCTAATGGGCGCTTTGTCTTTAAGATGAAAGCCTTAAGTCATTAACCTCCTATTTTATATTTACTCATACGAACTCTGGTTTTATTCTTCAGCCATATTGGATCAATTTTATTTGAAAGTATTTTCTCAGGTTTTTATGTACCCTCCGTATACATGTAACCTCCTTTTTCTATTTGCCCTTCATTTTGCAGGGTATTATTTGATAGTAATTGCTTCAGGCAGGAAACATCAAAGTCTTTACACTAGAAGCACCTCAACTGAAAATGTTCCATTAAATCGGTAATAAAAGGAATAGATACACAAAATATTTCCTCGAATTTTCTAATGATTGAATGGGTGGAATACGTAATGATATTTTTCTGAGCTATTAAAAATAAATTTGTTTTTTCGCTCAGTATATACGCTCATATAAAATGTTTCAATTACTTTTATTCGTTGTGTTTATCAGCATGCTATAGTCGTTTCCGTGTGGTGACGGAGTTAGAATACAATTCACCACCCCCTCATTTATCCGTGGGTGTCGTAAAAACGACTAAGGGATATAATATGTAGATAACATTGATACAAGTGAAGAAAAACTTGAAATGTAACTATGGCCAATCCGTCTGACGAGCGTGGTGTAGTAGGTGAAATTCGCTCTCAAATTGGAGGAGGCCCGAGCCCAACAGTGGCATGTATGATAATGATCAAATCAAATAATTTATTCTGCATAGGCCCCATAATGGCACTTACATATTGTCAAATTACAGAACGTTTGAACACAACACAATAATCTACCATCGGATCGGCACGCGGCCACAAACTGAGAAGATCCGGCAAGAAACTCAGCGGGCTGTCATTTTTTCTTTAATCTTTTAAATATACATAATTTTATGCTTCCTACAACATATATTGTATTAGCTCCAGTGTGATGCCCTTCGAAATTGTATATATGTATAAATTTTCAAAATTTAATGCAAGAAAAAAAATCGTAAATCAATTGCCCTCCTATTATGATGGAAGCCTGGAACCCAGATGTAAGACGTATATAACCTGAGATCATGTGTATATCGACATACACTGTTAGTTATAGGCCTCCCAAAGGGGTTAAAATGTCATTAGCAGCACTTTTAATTGGTGGGTTGGCAATTAAAGTTGATGTTATAAGCTTACCAAGAAGGTGCTGCTTATTCGCCTAATTTTTATTTAATTAGTTTTTCGAACTTCCACTTAATCTTAATCTCTTATTATATGGATAAGTTTATTTGCATAGTAGGTAGCAAACTATTACATAATTGTAATAGTTTAAAGCTAATGCTTTGCATGGTTGGATGTTATGGATTTTCGCTATAGTTTTTATGTACTTAGGTCAATATTATAGAAGGAACTTAAATAAATAGACTAATAACTTCAACGCTAAAGGCTCGTAAATATCAGTCACAGAGTGTTAATATTTTATAAAATTTATTCCATTCATTAGAATATAGACAAACACTGTTGGACATAAACGTCTCCGAGTAGAATAACTCCATAAACGCTAAAATTGGCAGGCGAATTGGCGATTACAATTGATGTTGAGTTATCCAAGAAAGTGCTGCCTTTTATCTTGGTGAGAATACCAAGATCCAATTTCTAGACACCATACGGCAAATTTGACATCGTTATAATCATCATCATCGCAGCTCATATGCACCCACTGCTGGGCTCGAGCCTCCTTCACAATTAAGAGAGAAATTGACCTATACCACGCTGGTCAGATGTTTTGGTATAGGGTTTTATTTAGAGTTTTCCTTCTCTTTCATAAAGTTATATGCATATTATATCACTTAGTCGTCTTTATGACACCTACGGGCAAGAAAGGGGGTGGTGAATTATATTCTTAATTCGTCACTACTAGTAAAGTCTTTAGTTGAAAAGATAGATGTAACCTGGAAAGTTTGCCGGGAGTTTTAAGATTAAACTAAATTTGGAAATAGTGATTCAGATATGGATTAGGCCTACTGGGGATACCACGATTAAAAAACGCACCGCTTTTTCTACCTCATGGTGGAAATGAGAATTTCTGCCAAAATGTGTGTTGAACTTGTAGTCCAACACACATTTTGGCAGAAATTCTAAGGTGTACCTTACGGCGCTCGTACGCCGAAACTGTTGATTTTAGGAAAAAAGGTTAGGATATAAATTGTAGGAAATTTTCTCTATAATTATTTTTTAGAAATATGTTTTCCTGTGAAATGCGTTGGAAAGGAGTTATTATCAAAAAACTGCTTTTAGGCGCCATTTTCCCAATTTGGCGGCGCGAGCGGCAAAGATACGAGGTGGCAAAGTTGAAATTCGGTAAGAGCATGTCAAAATCTATAAAATTGACAATTTTCAAAACACCCGGAAAACTTTCCAAGTAAAAATACCCAAAAACTGTACTATACACGCTTAAATTAAAAAAATGTCATACGAATTCATTTGTTTTAAACTTTTACCGTGAATTTCCCAAATTTTAGAGTGCACATGCACGACTCCAATTTGGTTCTCCCTTTGGTATCTTTGTTCATTCTAATTTAATAATGTACTACACAGGTTTCCTTTATAAATTATAATATTAAGCAAAAGTTTTCTTCATATTCCCTTTAGCATTGTAATTGTACGGTTATGTAAATAAATTATTTATTTAGTTGGAATAAAACAACATTGGTAGAATAACATTCATAAAATTATCTGTATATTACTAGTTTATGCAATAATTTCTAGGGTTTATTCTTAATCTTTGTAGACCAATTATATATCTAATAAGCATTATTGGTCTAAGCTTATTACAGTAACGTACGTAGTAATTAATTATTACGGTAATTAATTATAATATAAGTACACTAATACCGTAATCCGTAATTATCCGTCTGGTGACGGAGTAAGGATACAATTCACCACTCCCTATCTTGCTCGTGGATATCGTAAAAGATGACTAAGGGATATAATATGCATATAACATCTGAGCAAGAGAAGGGGAACCCGAAATAAAATCCAATAACAACATGTCTGACCACCATGGTATAGTAGGTCAATTGCAATTCCTTCTGGGGAGGAGGCTCGAGCCCAACAGTGGAATATGTAAGAGCTGAAACGACGACGGCGAATATCGTAATACATTGTCCAGTTTAACATTTAAACCGATCGAAGACAAAAAATCGATTCCAATGGGACCTTTAATTAACAAAGATGGCATTTATGCTATGTGTTCAGACTCTATGCCACTGTTAACCCTGACTTTTTGGACGAATGGGATTAAATCAAAGCTTGTTAAAGTATAATTTCTATTAATCATCATGTGAGAGTGAAATTTTCTAGATACTTTCCACAATCCTCTCATACTATAACTATGTCAAAAAATCCAAGTTATATCTTCTATTTAATATATGATCAGCAAAGCGAGCTATTCATGTGGTGAAGGAGTAACAGTACAATTTACCACCCCTTCGTAGTATCTTAAAAGACAACCAATAGAATAATTAAATAAATGTATGATCGTAATATCTATACAAGATGATTTTATCCGATATTCCAGTTTATATAGTGGGAGTATAGGAGATTTGGTCAGACATATTGCCATAGGCACTGAAACGTGGTCTCTAAATGTCGCACTCATAAAAAAAAAGCTCAAAGTCGCTCAACGTGCTATGAAGAGGGCTATGCTCGGTATTTCTCTACGTGATAAAATCCGGAACACGGCAATCCGTAGAAGAACGGTAACCGACATAGCCTGCAGAATTAGCACGTTGAAATGGCACTGGGCAGGCCACATCGCTCGTTGAACCGACAACCATTAGGGAAGAAAGGTTCTTGAGTGGCGATCACCAATCGGACGGCGCAGCGTAGGACGATCCCCCACTAGGTGGACTGACGACATTCTCAAAGTCGCAGGAAACCGTTGGATGCAAGTGACGCAGGACCGTTCCGAGTGGCATTCTCGTGGGGAGGCCTATGTCCAACAGTGGACGTCTGTAGACTGGTGGATGAATTGGCATAGGGTTTCGTTTCGAGTTTTCCTTTTCTTGCATACATATTATATACCACAGTCATCTCTTTCGACATCCACGTGTAAGATAGGGGGCGGTGAATTGTCATCCTACCTCCGAACCATACAGAAAATGCACTTAATAAATAATTTATGTTTAAGATATAATTTTATTGAACCGTTGGATGAAATAATATCAATAAAGTTAACATAACTTATGCGGGACCAAGTTATTAAGACCGTAAAAATGTCACCTCGATCGGATCCCTTAACCCTTTTTGGAGATAGCCAAGTCAAATAGCACGCGCTACGAATAGTCAAACACCCTTTACCCCGTTTAAAATCGATTCTAAGGAATTGAAATCTTTAATAGAATCGTAAGTTTTGAGAGTGTTTATTAAGAATAAAGTAATAATTGCTATAGTACAATTTATCATAGCAGATATACGTCCCACTACTGGACTCGAGCCTCTTCCATATTGAAAGAGAACTTGACCAACTAAACCACGCTGGTCAGGCGTTTTTGTATAGGGATTTTATCCTCTGACGCAAAAAGAGGGGTATTATAAGTTCGACGTCGGTATCTGACTGTCTGCAGTCTGTGTGTGTGTGTATGTGTGTGTGTGTATGTGTGTGTGTGTGTGTGTATGTGTGTGTATGTCTGGCTGTGGCATCGGAACTCTTAAATATATGGACTGATTTTGATGCGATTTTTTCACTTCAAAGCCAGTTTCCTTTTGGTGGTTTTTAGGTTATATTTGGTTAATATCGGTCTAGCAGTGTAAGAGTATCAGCTCTTCTCCAAAATGAAATAATAGCAGATGATTACTTAAATAAGTGCTACAGTTGTACCAGTATGATCGTTAAATGACAGTTAATTGATAATTCCTATTAAACAGAACGTAATATTTTTTAATTGTTTTTGTATGCGTCGGGGGTTATTAAAAATTTTCAATTTTATTATAGACTAGCAGCCCGCCCTCGCTTCGCTTCGGTTTCAGTCGCCTTACGCGCGTAGTTCCCGTTCCCGTGGAAATACCGGTATAAAATATAGCCTATGTTAGTCCCTGATATTATAGATTTCCATTGGTGAAAGAATTTTTGAAATCGGTTAGGTGGTTTAAGCGTGAAAGTGTAACAAACAAACTTACTTTCGCATTTATAATATTAGTAAGGATTATATTTTGATTATTTTCGTTCTTTGCATTGTTTTTATATACACAAGATATCCCCTAGTCATCTTTTACGACATCCACAGGCAAGATGAAGTGGTGAAATGTCATTTTACTCCATTACCACACGGTAATATGGCAACATATTTTACTCGTAGCAAATTCATAATTTCTTCGGCTGTTTAAGAAATGTAATTATACTGAATTGGCCTATTTATTTCAAGACATACGTAAGTAGTTTTTATAAAACAAAAAATGTTATATATAATCTTAAGAGAACAAGATTAATCCATTAAAAATTCACAAAACCGTTTCCAGAAATATAACCTACGGGTAATATAATTAAAACAGTTGAAACAACTCAAAGGTTTTCTCAAAAAATCATAAAACAGACGGCAGACTTTTGCCCCCGAAGCGAATTAAAGTTGTAATTACTGTGATTGCTTTGCGGTACATTCGATGCTTTGAAATAGAAGTTTTCTTTAGATTTAAGTAGATGTGGCAATGTCAGAAACTGTCGCTTTCGTATTTCGTTCATTATTAAACACGTGTGATAACGAGTTTAGATTGCAGTATGATATCTCCACACATCCCTTCATTCACCTCTTCATGTCTGTGGTGACAGAGTACGAATATAAAAACAGCCACCTTTCTGACCCATGCGTGATCATTAACAATGCAGATAGCATCAGTTTAAAAGAAGAATAGGTTTTTCTTTCCTTTTTTTTTTGTTGGTTTACGGGCGGCGCACTCCTCGCTCCACTCCATCAAGGGCAACAGAGGGGAGTAACACGGTACGCCTGTGTACCCACCGGTGACACGTCGCCTTCGTCGTTGGGCCGACTACCGGAGCAGGGTGACTTGTCGTCAGTGGTCGGCCCGACGGAATACCCCCTGAGGAGTACCCTCTCCTCGATCGCCGTCCCCCCTTGGGGAGAACGTGGGTCTTTCCTCGTACGGTCGGCCTCTCAGAAGAAGAATAGGTATAAACATTGCAGATAAAATCGTTTCAAGAGAAGAATATCTTGAAATAAAATCCACCCACCTATCTGACCAGTAAGTTATATAATATCAATGCCCCAAATATATCGAATCTTGCAGTGGAACGCCCTGATTGATGACATGATGTAGCCAGATAGCCCAGCGTTGTGTTGGGGATAGAATGTCATCAGACGATCTCCGGCACCCCGGCAAAGCGCGGAAGGTGCGGCTGTGGTTTTAGTGGGTATTTCGGTCACTTTGGTGGCCGGCGAGTCTCACACACACTCCCCCATCTGAAATCGGCAGGCGGATAGTGCGCAAAGGCATTTCCATAGCATGAAAAAAACAAAAGGGCGCCATCTGATGGCGTTGGCCTAGGTCCATGTAAAACTTAGGTTAAGTAGTAAGCCGTATTTACCCATGTGATTATAAAAATCGCCTAAATGATGATCAAAGGCTATGAGAACCTGTTAACACGAACTTCCATCATCAACCTATATGATAAGTCTAGCAATTATGGCATTATAACCCATGTAAGGAGAACCCAATATCCGACAGTAAGCTGAATGTTGAGCATGACGTTTTTTGAATGCTTTTATTATTATAAATATAACTTTTAATCACAATTAAGTTTTGTTGTATCGTACAATGTATTATTTTTACTTATAAATTAATTCTATCTAAAATTCTTCTTCTGAAGTAAGAATATCCTTCCTTTGCCGTTGGTATATATATCATCATTATTCATCACAGCTCATATACGACCTACTGCTGGGTTCGAATCTTCTCCAAAAAGATAAGGAATTTGACCTACTATGCACTAGTCAGACTATTTGGGCTTTATTTCGATTTTTCCTTATATTGCTTATGCAATAACATTTATATATTACTAGCTGACCTAACAGACGTTGTTCTGTTCAATTAAAATAAAAGGAATTCTCCTCAAAATCGTCGGCAGCGATACCTACCGGGTCCAATTGTGAATCTAAATCATTCTCGAATCCCACACACAAAAAAAAAATCATCAACATCGATCTAGCCGTTTACGAGTATTTCAGTGGTGCACACGTACCCAAGAAATATATATAAAGATAAGTATATTATACCTCTTAATCGTCTTTTTACTACACCCACGTGTAGGATAGGGGGTGGTGACCCTAGTACTTGGACATATACCCATTTGGTGATATGCTAAGTATACATAGGTGAATCTATATATTAATACGTGAAGCAAAAACTTTGTACCCCTTTTTCCGAAAATTATGCAGATGGACAAATATGAAATTTAGCATAGTTGAAGAATATATTGAGAAGAAGCGCAAAAAATTAAAATTTTATATAATAATGGATTAGAAATACATTAATGAATGAAATAAATGTCAAACAATCATAATTATGATGACAGTGTCTAATAGACCTTGTCAAGTACAAATGTATATTAATTATTAGTGAAATATAGGTAGGAGTGGTAGGACCACACTGTCGATAGTTATCTGTCTACAGCCGCGGGCCGGTCCGTCCGGGGCAGTACCATGCTCTCGCAGAAAATCGACGTCTGAGTAGTAGCAATTTGTTACTGCGCTTCGTTCGGTGAGCGAGAGAGCCGGAAGCCCAACTTTCTGAAGGTGATTGCGTGTGGAGGGTTTTGGTGGTGCCCTTGGTATCACCGAGCCTCAATGCACGCATTCACACTCCCTTCGCTTTCTTCGCGGTAGGCAACGGCCTTGTAAAGGTCCATGAGCGGCAGCAACACTTACCATCAGGTGTACTGTTTGCTCGTTTGCCACCGTTTGCAATAAAAAAAAAATACAGTTTGCTCAATATACAATTGTACATAAATATAATTAAAAGAAAATTGTGTAGCAAAAAAATATTTTAAATCAATTATGGCCGAATTTCAACCACGCGGCGACGACTATTTAAAATAAATACGTTCAAATTTTAATATACACATCATAACACACGGTCGTTAATGACAGTCAATTATTCGTGTATGTCCTTTCATGTAGCCCCTCCAATCAGGTCGAACGTGATAAATTACTTTTTTGCTGGCAATCAACTTAAGTGGCAAAAGTTTATTAATTCATTATCCAAAGTGTCATGTCATGTAGGTTTCGTTATTTTTTTCACGAGGTAGGATCCGATCACATTTTTAGGGATTTGGGATTTTTACATTAAAATAAAATTACCTTTATAGGGTATATTTTTTGGGATGATGAGGAGTTTTCCTTTACGCATCCCATCTACTTTGATAGAAGAAAGCTATGTAGGATTCCTCATTTAAGAATATACACAGCTTAGATAGAAGTTTCAGTAACGTTCCAGAAGAAATTTTGGTGCGCTATAAAAGCTTCTAAGCTACTAAGATGGCCAAAAGGAGAAATCTTTATGAGGATCTAATACATCCCGGTTGACCTACTAGTGATGTCCTGGTAATATGTCGTGGCGTAGGAAAGAAATATATCTATATCATCGTCTACATCAACGTCTACGCAATGGCTCTGTGATGGAATTGACTACCATTTCAGCTCCATGATCTCCTCTTAAAATATTATGGCTACCAAAGCCAAATCGTGGCCAATAAATACATGTCGTTGCTACTTATATTATTGAAAAATTTTATCAACAAGAGAATATTCTGTAGATGATTTTATCCATGTAGCATAAGTTATATTCGCCTCTTCTTCTTTTTTTTATAGGTCATTAACGTTCCACATCTTAACATTAGCTTCCTCAGTAATAAGCGGATAAATTATTATCCTGTACCTGTCTCTGATCAGATGGGTTGGCTTGGGTTTTTATTTTAGGTTTTTCTTTGGGTTTATTTATTTGTCGAATTCTTTGATTTTATCGATTTGTTGCATTACTGGGTAAATATGGTAAAGGGACGCGATTAAATGCGTTGAAACTATGGCCACTAAAGTTATGTATTATGTAACAGTATAAGCCAGCATTTTTTTCATTGCGGTGACGGAGTAAGAATACAATTCCCACCACCTCTCTTGCCTATGGGTGTTGTAAAAGACGACAAAGGCGTTAAATATGCATTTAACATCTATAGACGAGAAGGAAAGCTAAAAAAAAACTCTATATCAACAAGTCATTGACCAGTGTGGTACTACACCACACTTTCATACACAGATCAATTTTCCTCCCATAGTGGAGGAGGCTCGAACCTAACAATGGGACGTATATGAGCTAAAATGACAACGATGATGGTAATGATAACCCAGCATAATATCCCTAGCCGAGGCCGTGAGTGACCGGACCGGGGATTTTAGTCCAGCACCCGCAGAGAGGTTGACCACGTGACGGCGACCTATGTCCCGGGACAGGGACGTCGAGAGGTGAGGGTACCCAAAAGGGTATTCTATCGGGCCAACCACTGAGGACAAGAAACTTAGCACTCGTGGTCGGACCAACGACAAAGGCGACGTGGGTTCGGGTGGGTTATGAGCCCACGCGCCGTCCTTTCGTCGCCCCAGACGGAATGGACCGGACGGAATGGTGTGTGCGCTTACCATAGCCCACCCATAAAAAAAAGCATAAGGGTAGTATCAAATCTTAAATATATATGCTGAGAAAAATAACATACCTTCTCCAACGATGTATTTCCTTACTTCTTACATTCTTTTAGCCGCTGAAGACGAAGCCGCTAGAAGAAGTATTAAAACGGGCGCGTCAAAGATAAATTGGGTTTCGGGATTTACAGAGCTTGACCGTGAAGTAATTAAGATTAGCTTGCCGAGTTAAATAGCAACTTGAAATATCGAGGCGAAGAAACTTCGCACTGGACAAACAGCTCAACTTTAGCGAAACTTAACGCAATCGACGACGTAAGGGAATTTGTTTTAAGAAGTAATAAATAGTTTTTTGAGCTATTTATTTATTCTAGGATTTGGAATACGCTTAAACGTTAATGGAAAAGTTAAGATTTAGTAACTTTACTAATAATTGACAACACAGAAGTTATTTAAGTATCGTATTTATATGTCGTAAATAATCTTTGAACTTTCTTCATTATTGGTGAATAGATTACTTTATATTTGTCGTAGTCTTATAAGTTATGTTTTAGGAAAGTTTTATATAGGGTTTCTTAAAGCCGAAGCAAACGGTAAAACAAATAAAATTATATTAAAAATCGATCGATCAAAATTAACAAAAAAAGGTTTTATTATTTGGACAAATATACAAAATACGCTCAATATTTAAAAAAAAATAATTTAATGTCTTGTGAGAAAAACACAATTTTAATGAATTGTGGTTCAGTTTTTCCGTGCGATGACGGAGTAAGAATATAATACACCACTCCCTATCTTGCCCGTGGATGTCGTATAAGATGACTAAGGGATATAATATGCATTTAACATCTGTGCAAGAGAAGAAAAACTCAAAATGAAATCATATACTAACATGTCAGACCAGCATAGTATAGTAGGTCAAATTCTCTCCCATTGTGGAGGAGGCCCGAGTCCAACAGCGGGACACATGTGGGCTGCGATGATGATGTGGTTCAATTTAATAAATTATCCATAAAATAATGAGCAGCAGTCTCAAATCATTTTCTTTAAGAATGAAATTAGTTCTAATTCTTCATTATCACACCTCAAATCCATATTTCTATTTGAAGGGGTCGAGTCTCCTTCGAAATAAAAAGACAATTAACTATGTATGTGTATAACTGCTGTGTGGTAGCGGCTTCGAATACTACCAACCCTTGCTTTGCTCGTGGGTGTCGTAAAAGACGACTAAGAGCCCTAGATTGACCCGGACCAACTCCATCTGGTACCATTTGGGTCAACGATTACATTCCCAAGGAGGGTTGACGTCAGGCAGGCGGCCGTTCATAAAAGTCATTGCCGAAACTTTTTGCAATATGTCAAAATAGATGACATATTGCGTAGACCCCAAGTAATTGGGATAAGAGCAAGATGATGATGATGATGAATTAACTATCTATATCATGCTGATCAGATTTTACTTACTACTACGTTGTTAACTCTTGCATTAATTTTATATAAGTGTATTGTATATCATAGTAGAAGTATATCTTAGTAGACGGAGTAAGAATACAATTCTTCAGGACATTTATTACCCGCGGATATCGTAAGTCATCTCTTATAACACCCACGGGCTATAAGGGAGCTGGTGAATTGTGTTATTACCCCGTCACTTTTATTTTATTTATTTTAGGGTGGGCTACGGTCAACGCACCCGTCGCCCGACTCCGTCCGGGGCGACAGACCGTTTATTTCTTTGATTACCAGCTCAAAGAAATGAAAAACAGAAAAACGTTCTCTGTTAAAATGTAGGAATAGTTAAATTTATTCATGTAATACTTAAACATCAAAAACAAAACTTGTAAAAAAAGCCAGGCCTCGCAACTGAGTTCTTCTACCATAAAAGTTGTGAGATCTATGTTATACCAAGGCGGTTAACTCATTCAGTCCCTGCTTAAGGGACCTTTCTTCTTCTAAGTCATTACGTAAATAGCTAACCTAACAACTTCTTATAGTGACTATATCAATATTAAAGATCTTTTAAGTCTTAAATAAACAGAATAACTTGGCAATTGTATGAAAACACAATGTACCTCACAAGTAATACATATTATATTAAATTGTACTAAACAAAGTGCGATTGCCAAGTCAATTTATTTATTTAAAATATAAAAGATCTTTAATATTTATATAGTCACTATAAGAAGTTGTTAGGTTAGCTATTTACGTAATATCTTAAGAAGCAAGGTCCCTTAAGCAGGGACTGAATGAGTTAACCGACTTGTTATAACATAGATCTCACAACTTTTATGGTAGAAGAACTCAGTTGCGAGGCTTGGCTTTTTTTTTACAAGTTGTGTTTTTGATGGTATCTCATTTCTTTTTGTAGATAGACCTACTTATTGTCGTTTCCGGTACCTTTTACGTCTTGAATACCAACAACGGATTATCTTAGAGCCCAGTCTCTGAAAAATGAGACATCTCTCCTTTCCGTTTGAGTCACTTCTACCTTAACTAAGCGGAGAGATGTGGAAATAAAGAAATTTGATTGGTTTTTTGAAACACATCTCCTCTAGACTCCTTTCCGCTTTGATGGCAATCGAGCCTAATGATGGCGTTCTTTCTTTCAGGTAAATTTCAGACAATTTAGTTTACATAATACTTTGGAAGATTTTGGTACAATTTCATAAGACATGTCCCACTCTTGCTTTTTCATTAAGTTGATTGACCATTTTACAAGTTATCTTTGAACATAATTATATCTAGGTATCTGTCTACACCTATTATGCCAATCATCATTCAGCCTATCGCCATCCACTTTAGAATATAGACCCCCCCCCCTCATGCTTCAGTATAAAGTGCGGTACTGTGGCACCTGCATCCAACGACGCTCAAGGGTAGGTAACAGAGTTGCCATGACTAGAGCTCATGTTTCTTTGCCATATGAGGAATAATGACGTAATTGCCACGTTTGGTAGGCGGGTTGGTTTCGCAGTGAGATATCATACATTTCCCCGGCAAGAGTTGCTGCCCACTCTACTGTTGAATCTTTTTTTTAAATGACAACGCCTTGCACCAAGAGAATAATAATCCTTATATTATGGGGACTATACAAACATAAAATTCAACATCGCATCATCATTGCAGCCCTCATATGTCCCACTCTTGGGCTCGGGCCTCCTCCACAATGGGAGGAAATTTCACCCATTATACCACGCTGGTCAGACATGTTGATATAGGGTTTCAATTCGAGTTTTCCTTCTCTTGCACAGATGGTTTGTGCATATTATATCACATAGTCGTCTTATACGACATCCACGGGCAAAATAGAGAGTGGTGAATTGTATTCTTACTTCGTCACCATACGGAAAGAATATATAATTAACCGACATAAATTACATTCAGACTCAGAACAACAATTTGTGGATTGTACAAGGTGATGTCTTGCATGGGATTCGAACCCGCGACACTAGCACGGTACGCTGGTATCTTAACCACTACGCCATCTGCGCGGTCTTTAGCCGGTTGTTACGATTCCCATAGGGAACCAATGATGGCGACAAATGTATTCTTTTTTTACAAAGTTACATTTCATTAACAGCAAATGTAACTTTGTAATCCTATGCATTTATATGAGGTTACAAAATTATTTATGCAGTTAGTGTATCTTGCAAACTGGATGAAAATTACAATGTTTCATCATTTTTCCTTCGTTTATACACTAAACACTAATTGTATTCTAAATTTGAAGCTTCTATGTCTGCTAGAAGTGCCTCTTTAATATTGATAATCGGTCAGTCAGTCAATGAGTGACAAAATTATGAAATTTTAACTAGTTATAATTCTTAAACTATTGGTTCAAATTCAATGAAATTTGAAATACACAATGTTTATACAATGTCTGCTAGGTTACTAAAAATTCAGGCTTCTAGTTTTATTAACAACGAAGTTATAGGGGGTCGAAAATAGCCTGAATGGGTTCGAGAAAAGTATGTTACGGCAGTGTTGCGTTTTGCCCGACTTTTTTTTGCTCGACTTGACGGGAGCACTGCCGTGCCCCCAGACTACAAAATAAGCAAATGATATCTTATAATTTTCAGTAATAGCAATACAAAAGTATCGTATTCAAGAGACCTAAGTACTCTATAAAACAAATTACAGGTCACTCATGCCTTGAAAAGGTCGAGGGTACACGTTTAGAGATCCATTCCCATTGTTATTATACGCTTCAATTCATTTTGAAAACCTTTTTTGAATCCCTTTTCTAATCCAGTAAATATAACTGCCTAAAAACGAGATAGTATGTTAAATATTTTAAATAGTGGTTTTTAAATAGTAATTTAAATAGTAAGTGGTATTTTAAATAGTAGTCCTCCCCGAGGGGGAGACGTTGGTCAAGCAGAGGGTACTCCTCATGGGGTATTCCGTCAGGCCGACCACTGACGACAAGACACCTTTCTCCGGTGGTCGGTCCAACGACGAAGGCGACGTGTCACGGCCCACCCGTTAAGGGTGTGTGTGCTTACGCCCCTCTGTTGCCCCGGACGGAGTGCGCCGACCGTAACCCACCCCAAAAAAAAGTACTTTATTTTGGAAAACGAAGATAGACACTCAAAAGAATGATTTTACAAAACACAAGGGGGTGACCTGTAGCAAAGTTTGAAGAGGAAGAAAAATATAATTTATCAATTGTCTTCAAATCAAGGACAAATGGTCATCAGTAAACAATTCAGCACAACATTTCAGTTGTATTGACAGCTTTACTTTATTTGTTATTGAATTAAAGATCATAAAAAGGGACTGAATAACCTCTGCATACAACAGTAATAGTGAAAAAAGCGGCTGGTAGAATGAACATAGAAACCTTAAATACTACATAGCTTTCTACACGGCAATGACTAGCCACGATTTCTACATGAACAGCGTCGCGGACAAAAATTAGTAGAATATAAATACATTCTTGAACTTTATAATATATAACACATAAATTTATATTAAAATCATCATAAAACTATTCCTATAACTCTAACATTAACAATAATACTTAAAATGACAAATAGCTTAGTGCGAAAACAACTAAAACCCAACTTTAATAACAATCCCACAGGAATTCATAATGACTGACCTAAATGCTAGTCATCAAAATATATCATATTCATGACATTATTTTCTTTAGAACATTATATAAGGGCTGTATTATCGCCATATGTTGAACACTTTCCTTTCTAACCAGCGTTCAAGTCCACTCTGAACTCGGCACTTGTCATCACTTAAACGTAATATTCTGGCCACTAATAACTCTAAAGCTTTACGCAAAAATCAACCATTACAACCATAAATTAAGGTTGAAAATAAAATAATTATTGAAATGGTGCTAAATCGACAAGTCACTGTGGACATTATGCCATCAATGCAAAATAAACTTTCCGTGTCTGTGATAAGAAACAATTTATATCATCGATGTGTTTGTAACTGAGGAGTTTAGGATTGTGATATTCAAATTTAAATCTTATGAGTAAATATTGTAGATTTTTATTTCAATGAAGCTGAAAATAGGCTTAAGGAAAATCTAAATTCAGATGTAGGTCATCGCATCGGAGGTTAATTGTTACGTATGTGTAAGTAGTACATTCTGTCATAGAAAATAATAATTAGCAAAGATGTTGCTTAATGTAATTTAATAATATTGAATATCATGAAGTAATAATCAGTTTTTACTATGGAATAGCATATAAATAGCTATCAAGAGATTTACTGTTGATAGCCATTTCAATAGCAGCCAAATTTGAGGTGTTTATATGAAATAGTTTTTGAGTTATGAGAAGGTAAAAAGTGGCTCCAAATGGTCGTAATCTTTTCTTTTATCCATATATACTTATACAAAATAATTTCGATGTTTCACATTTGCCGGGCGTCCTGAGCAACGGCTCACTTTTTTTATTCTATCACAAAAGTGTTTCTTATTTATAAAAAATCACTTAAATAAATAAATTGGGAATGCCTTGTTATTTATCCAATAGTAGTATAAAGCAATTAACTTATGATCTATTGAAAATCAATATTTGACTTGACTAGTTATTACCTACAAATCAAATATTTAGAAGCAAATAAATATAGAAACCAACTCGACGAATCCAACTCGGCTAGACAGACTTCGGAAAACTTAAGAGGACCTTCTTGTACAATATTCCGCATTGTCTGAAAGCAAAGGTTTATAACCAGTGTGTGTTACCAGCGTTGACATACGGTACCAAAATGTAGTCCTCAAAAAAAAATAAATGTCTGCCTCATAAAAAGGCTCAAAGTAGGAAAGGGATATGCTCTGTATTTCTCTACGTGATAAAATCCGAAATACGGAAATTCGTAGAAGAACGGGTCTAACTGAAATAACCTGCAGAATAAGCACGTTGAAATCGCAATAGGCAGGCCACATCGCTCATCGAACCAACAACCGTTGGGGAAGAGAGATTCTTGAGTGGCGATCGCGAATCAGAAGACGCAGCCTAGAACGACTCCTTACTAGGTGAATTGACGACATTTTCATAGTAGTAAGGAACCGTTGGATGCAAGTGGCACAGGACCGTTCTGAGTGGCATTCTCGTGGGGGAGGTCTACGTCCAACAGTGGACGTCTATAGTCGTCTGATGAATAGATGGAAATGCATTACATTTGCATACACATAAATAATATATAAGTTGATTAGCTAAATATAAAATAACTAACCTCTAGCTTTCAAATAACGAGATCTGACATGAAAATCCAATAAAGACCATTAAAATAAAATCAGTCTTGAAACCTTACGGTTAAAGAAGAAAAAGAAAGCAGTAAATGTCTTTGAAATTTCCGGCAATTAAATAACTCCATAATAATGATCTTCTATTGTGTATGTTATTTCTTCGTTAGAACTGGCAATGTTCACCTAATTGCAAAGTTACGACTCCCCATATAATACAACTTTGGTAAAATATTGTTAGAGAAAATTTTACATTTGTTACACCTTGCTTCATTAATTTACGTAAATGGTTGAATATTTGTTTTAATTTATGAGACTTGTAATACATTTTATTATCACAATATGTATTTATTTCTATAATAGTTAATACTAGCGACCTGACCTCGCTTCGCTTCAATTTCAGTCGCATTGCCCTCATTTTTTAATCTGTAATCCTAAGATATTAAGACTGCAGTCTATGGGATCGAGCCTTGGATTCGAGTTTCAGATCGGACAAATTTTGTTAGAATTTTTTTGACTTAGATTACTCCTTATATAGAGAGCTATGAGGTAGTAATATATTATTTAAATCAGTCCAGTCGTTTTGAATATTACCCGGAACATACATACAGACAGACAAAATATATTTAAAAACTGGTTTTTAAGCATAGGTATCGTGCAAATAACCGATTATAAAAAACCTACTATTTTACGTTTCAAGCATATGCTACTATTGCAGCAAAACGAATAAAAAAATGGGTGGCCCTTATGGTATTTTTACCCTTAGGCAGGCCTATATTAGTGGTGATTAAAGGAGAAGGCTCAAGCCCAGTAGTGGCATGTTTATGGGCTGAAAAGTACGAACATTAATAAATGAAATGCCAATTAATAGTACCAATATGAAAGAAATATATTCATTTAAAAATATATTTATAACGTTTGTATTTGATTTTTGATTGCCCGATTCAAACACTTTGCAGCGTTCATGATCACGGGCGGACTAAGATGTCTCATTTTCTACAATAACGATGGCTTGTTGGACCACGAACGCTGCAAAGTGTTCGAAACGTCGAGCAATCAAAAATCAAATACAAACGCGATAAAATCCGTAAAGTAGTTTTATTTAAAACTAGCAACCCGCCCTCGCTTTGCTTCGGTTATAGGTTATAGTCGTTTTACCCGCGTAGTTCCCGTTCCCGTGGGAATACCGGGATAAAATATAGCCTAGTTTACGCCCTGATATTATAGCTTTCCATTGGTGAAAGAATTTTTGAAATCGGTCCAGCCGTTCTGAAGATTACCCGGAACAAACAGACAGACAGACAGACAAAAAATTTTTAATTGCTACTTTAGGCATAGGTGTCGTGCAAATAACCGTGTGAGCATGAAAAAAGCCTATTATTTTGACATTACAAACAGACACTCCAATTTTATTTATTGGTATAGATGTGTAATACTGACGTAAGCATCATCATTTATAAATTAACTATAAATTTCCTTTTTTAACTATGTAAAAACAAGTAACCCAACACTTGAGTTAATATATAATTGTGAGTTGAATGTCGCTGAAGTTGATTCCGGTATGGCGACTCCCTACTTTCTTTCAGCCCTAACGCTTGGGCGAAATGTAAATTGAATTTCGCCTATCCACATGTAGGCTGTGAAATAAACTGCCTGCAGCGGTGTTTCCAGAGCGCTTTGATATTTCCGCTTTTTTTTTTTGAAGATATGTCCTCACAGATGACAGATGATACGTCCACTCTACGATATGATATTCCATATAGTGATAAAGTAAAATTACAATTCGACACGTCCTCTCTCGCCCATGGGTGTCGTAAAAGATGACTAAGGGATATAACAAGCATATAACATCTTTGCAGGAGAAGGAAAAATCGAAACAAAACCCTATTTCAATACGTCTGACAAGTGTGGAATAGTAGGTCAATTCCCCTCGCATTATGGAGGAGGCCTGAGCCCAACAGTGGGACATCACTTCACACATCATCATCATTTCAGCCTATATATATAGGCTGAAATGATGATAATGATGATGATCATATATTTTGTTCAAATATTGCGGATAGCATTCGAAGTAAGTTATGTCGTTACTGTTATACTCAGCCTACTATACTTACTCCCATAAGTAAAATTAACCTTGCAAATATAATTCAACTTAATAAAACTGAACAAATAACTAACCGCCTTTATAAGTGGTGGAAAACTTTTTAAATAAAACCTCGATCACAAACGCCTATCTCCTAAAACATTTCCCAAAAAAACTCGCAAATTGGCTATGTAAATAAAATCCTAACTTTGCCACAGTCAAAAAAGTTTGGCTCAATTGAATTAGGCATGACGACAATTGAGACTGGCACTTTGGAAATAACGAGTGACATGAACAGTTAAAACTTTCATTCAAATCATTTCCAGTTTTAAATGTTTTAGGAATGTTCTAAAAAAGTTATGGCATATTTGAAATGTAACCTGAATTGATAATGAGGATAAACACTAAAAAAAAAATACAATTTTTGCCGCGTTTTTACAGTGTTTTTGTTTTTCAATTCGTTTGACAGCAAATCCTCATGGATTCAATACCAATTTTTTTAGTAGGCTGAACAGATCCCTGATTCAAGTTGATATAAGATCGACACACGGCCCTATAATCCACCATATTCCCTTCGCATTGCCATTGGATGGAACACTAGTATCGATCTCTTGATATCCATGGCCAGCTTGGCGGGCCACATTTAGAGTTATCATACTCATTAACGCTCTCACAAACAACAGTGTAGCTGAGGATGGCCTTCACGTGGTAGACCTTTCTGCGGGTGGTGGACTTATCTAACCTCTCCAGTGCTCTAGCTAGAACGGCACAATCCACTGATAGCGATTTGAGCGGCGCAGGTCGATAGTGTTAGTGTCAAAAATCTCTTCTCGGACTGTTCCATAGCTTTCTTCTACGAGCCGACTGTCTCAAGTTGTTGAGCATCAGGTCGGCACCGATTGCGACAAGTTCACGGCGTTACTCTGCCTGGCCATGTGGAACTCCAACATGTACTGCGCTGTGTCCCCGTCGTAATCATAGTGATAGTAAGATGGTGTTCTCTCCCCCCTCGTGACCATGTGCAGGTACCTACTTACTGAAGCAACTAACTCTGCGATATCAAGAGAACAGACAAATCGCTGTCTACCGTATTGTGAGATTTGGGTTGCTGGTGCTCTCATCGAACAAAGCGTAGTAGAAAATAATTTTCTGGTAAAACTACTAAAATATGGAATTTCCGTTGAAGATGGTTATTAAAAATGTCACAATTTAACAAATACGGTCATTTTAATGATGAGCCGCTTATTTATTATCTTTTCATTTCACAAGTACAGGTATTTGTAAAATGAATATATAATAAGAAAAAAAAATCTTTCAATATTTGCTAATATTATTCGTGCTTCAAGTTTTCTTTTAAAATATTTCGTTAAAAATCCAAGCAGAATTTATAAGAGGAATTTCTTGCTATCGTATCTTCAGTAGCTTGGGTAATATATCGTTACTTTGAGAAAACTGAAAATATTTATCATAAAACAATGCACTGCACAAAGCGCGCTCATTCTTTCTGCCCCTTTAGAGTAAAATTTAAGTGCTTCTAAGATAAATATGAATTATATAATCGGTTATATTCTTCATTAATAATAAATATAGGTAGCATATACATATACCTACTGTTGTGTTATCCGTGTAATAATGGAGTAAGAATACAATTCATCAACCTCTCTCATGCCTATAGCTGTCGTAAAGACCGACCGGGCTTGTAAGCTGCACATAACTTGGAAGAGTAGAACAATAATATAGAACCTTATACCAACACCTCTGACTAGCGTCTCTTGCAGCAGTTTCACTTACCATCAGGTGTGCTGCTTGCTCGTTTGCCACCGTTGGCAATAAAAAAAAATATAGTAGGTTAATTTCCCTGCCATTGTGGAGGCGGCTCGAGCCCAACAGTGGGACGTATATGAGTTGTTATGGTGATGATGATGATATATTGTTATTTAGATTATGGTAAATTTTTTAGTCGTAAGATCATACGGTTCACAGTCTTCTGTCTACAGCCGCGTTTGCAAAAAAATTTGCATTTGTACATTATTCTACTAGTATATATACTTTCCCATAGGGGTAGGCAGAGATCACTTCCTTCCACTAGCTACGATTTTGACATACCACTTTCGTCTTCTCATTAATCATTCATTAATCTCCTCATGCATGATCTTCGGTTTAGGGTACTTCTAACCTTCTTAAGAACGTCCCCGATTTGATCGTGAAACGTCCACCTTGGTCTTCCCCTTCTAGAACTTCCGTTCACATTCGCCCTATCTTATTATATCTTTAAACGAGCAATTCTTGTATATATATATATATATATATTCAGGATCTCGGAAACGGCTCCAACGATTTTCTTGAAACTTGGCATACTAGAGGATTCGGGTCCAAAAAATCGATCTAGCTAGGTTTTATTTATAGAAAATGTGGTTTTGTCCGTGTTTTAGCAAAAAAAACAATGACATTAAATTTTAAAAGAATATGAATTCAAATTTCGTTGTCAACGTCATGAGTTCCGATAGCTCAGGTGGGGAGGCGGGCGGTTTTAATTTTGGATTATGTGACATTTAAACAGCGTCGGTTCGAATCTCGGTGTTATTATTATTCTCTTTTTGTAGTTTTTTATATAATTTTCATTATTTATTTTTTATTTTTTATTAATATATATCTAAATAAATTCGACAAAAATATGCCGAGCGAAGCTCGGTCAACCAGATATTATCTTTAAACGAGCAATTCTTGTAAATATATATATTTTCAGGATCTCGGAAACGGCACCAACGATTTTGATGAAACTTGGCATACTAGAGGATTCGGGTCCAAAAAATCGATCTAGCTAGGTTTTATGTATAGAAAATTTTCTTTTGTCGGTGTTTTTAGCAAAACGTTACAATGACATTAGATTTTAAATGAATATGAATTCAAATTTCGTTTTCAACGTCAAGAGATACGGTAGCTCAGGTGAGACATTGACCGGTTTTAATTTTAGTTTTTGTGTGTCAAACAGCGTCGGATCGAATCTCGGTGTTATTATTATTCTCTTTTTGTAATTTTTTATATATTTTTCATTATTTATTTTTTATTTTTTATTAATATATCCCTAAATAAATTCTAAAAAAATATTCCGAGCGAAGCTCGGTCAACCTGATATTACTAGTTAAATAGTACAGAATAAAATAATAGTACAGAAAAAAATCAGGTAAATTGGTCTACGGAAAGAGGGTGAAATTAACATAAGTTTTGACCTAAAAAAGAAGCAAGCCATGTTCAATATTATAAAAATGTTTAAGAAAAAAATGGCGCACAGATTTTGGGCGGAGAGACTTTGGGTCACTCTCTGTACTCTACCGGCCCATTTATGAGGAGTTCTGTAAAGAACTGATTGACTTGGTACCACCGTCAGCGCTTTACAAATGCACCACTCGACACTGTAGCAGGGTTCATCAGGGAAACTTTATGATCTTCAACTTCAACGTTGTCAGCCATAATTTCTCCCATGTACGTGCAAGCTCCAATTTGTAAGGGGATATTGCCGTAATCGCCACGGTTGGCATGCGGGTTGGCGATCGCAGTGAGATGTTTTATATTTCCCAGGAGAGAGCTGCTGCCCACTCTGCTGGTGAACCCTCAGCCGATTTTTACGACTCCCACGGGCAAGTAAGGGGTGACGACAAATGTATTCTTAACCCGTCACCACACTGCGACATAGAATCCGAAATACGGCAATCCGCAGAAGAACGGGTGTAACCGACTTAGCACGAAGAATTATCACGCTGAAGTGGCAATAGGCAGGCCACATCGCTTGACGAACCGACAACCGCCGAAACGTTCTCAAGTGGCGACCACATATCGCTTGCTTCAGCTTTAGCAGCGTTAAAAACATTAAATTGATAGGAGTCAAACATCATCATCACAGCTTATATACGTTCTACTTTTGGATTCGAGCCTACTGCACAATAGGAGGGCAATTTAATTACTATACTACGCTGGTCTGACGTGTTGGTAGTTTCATTTCAAATTTCCTTCCTCTTGCATGGATATATAGGTACATTTAATTATTCAATCCTCTTTTACGACATCCACAGCAGCGAGAGGGGGTGGTGAATTGTATTCTTACTTCATTATCACAAGGATAATGTAATTTACAAATGTGAAAATTTCAAATTCGATCTTGATCTACTTTAAGGAATAAAAAATCCTCTTTAAATCTGTTCACGAACAAAAACTTTTGTTAGCGTCATCTTATCCTCTCAATCCATACATGTCCCACTGTTGGGCTCGGATCGGACGACGCAGTGTAGGACGCCCTCCCACCAGGTGGACCGCCGACCTGGTGAAAGTTGCTGGGCATCGTTGGATGTAGGCGGCACAGGACCGTACTTTGTGGCGTAACATGAGGGAGGCCTACGTCCAGCAGTGGACGGCGATAGGCTGAAATGATAATGAATGATGACGTGCAAGCTCTGGAATGAACTAGCTGCTGTGTTGCCCGAACATGTCCTTCTTTATTTTTTTCACGCTAGCCTGGCTGTGCCCCTAGTATGGCAAGAGTCCTTGTGTGGCAGTATCACATCTCAATAAGTATGCTGCTTTCTCGTTTACTAATAAAATAAAATAGGGAAAATGAGTCTATTTAATCTTTCAAGAAAAGAAAGTTACAAATCACATATAAAATTACTCCCAAAAATCCACGCCGCAATCTTGTTAACCTCAACGTATATAGTTGACTATATATAAACAATCAAGACTCTGTACGTGTCACGAAACTACTCGAGATGAATTTAATAGTACATTTCTTGTAACATGAAAAGTTACGTGGAAATCTTTAAGAGGAAATAAAAGAGTACTCTAAATTTTCTCATGTGTAGTGAATTGTTATTTTTCTGATTTTTTTCTGAGCGAGAGAGAGAGAAAGATTATTCAAACTTTTACATGGAATTTTATCAGCGTTAATTATAATTTTATCTAGTTAATTTAGTAACGCTTACTTGCTTTAGCTTTAATAACGTTAAAACCTTAGAATAATAACGTATAGAAGGATAGTGTCGATACTTCGAGCGATCAAAAACGAAGCTAAAAATACAATATGTTTTTGTTTTAAATACTGCCACTCGCACACGACTCGTGACGGCCAATGCGAGTGTAAGCATGTGCGGCGGATGTAAAGGAGCAGAAAGAATAAGCGTGGTCGGTGATTTTCAATTCGATTTTTTCTGTAATTCTTGATCTACTTTTATTAGAGCGAATTCTCCTTTAAATGTATTTATAACCAAAACTTTTATTAGCTTATCTATATATAATATTGATAGATACAAATTGTAATAGTACTCATTCATCACAACAACGGCGCATGTCATAAACTAAATGGATAAAGGAAGGGGTAATCCATATATCAGCGTGATTTATCACTCGGCACTCGGATGTCGAGGAAATATATAGGTTTTTCTTATTTCTTTATTATTCTTTACCTGTGCTTAAGACGAATGAGGATAGTTATAAATGAGTATCATCAGAGTGATGGCTTAGTGGAAAGACCAATGATAAAAGTAAGAGTGTTATGTCGACTCGATATCTATAAATTAATACGCGAAGCAAAAAAAGGGGTACTTTTTACGAAAATTACGTGGATGGAAAAGTATGTAATTTGGTACAAATTAAGTAGATATATAATGAGAAGTGCATAAAACTGAAATTGCATATAATAATGGAATAGAAATACATTAAATTCGTAAATAAAACTGCTTTTACGGATTATATCGCGTTTGTATTTGATTTATGATTGCCCGACGTTTCGAACACTTTGCAGCATTCATGGTCACGGGCGGACTAAGTCACACTAAGTCTGCAGTCTGTGAACATAGTCAGGACCGCGCCCGCCATAACATTAGGTTTGATAAACCTCAAGTCCTCGCAAAAGAACACCGATACCTGCCTAGAATGGTACGCGAGGCTATTGAAATCAAAAAACACAAAAATTTCAATAGAGAGGATGGCTGGGTATTACCATTAAGCTGGGATCCTGTTATAAACATAATTAAAAATCTATAAGAGACCACCACAAGACTGCATGATACTGTGAGCACTTATTGTATAGATTTGACCCACAATAATAATAGTTAAAGATAATTTTATAAATCAAAAATCTTTTTTTCTTAAGACAAAGTAAGCCGCATCTAAAATTAAAAATCAATATTAATTTAGCATCATGTCGCCTGAGTTTTCTTGCTGGATCTTTCTCAGTGTGGCCGCGTTCCGATCCGGTGGTAGTATATTAGTTTTGTTAGTTTTAAATCAACAAATTGTAACAACAATTACTACAAATTTAATAATTAATAATTACTAACCATAAACAATATAATTTTTTCATATAGAATCATTTTCTTCTTACACTGGCAATAAATTTGTACTAAAATGTGGGTCAAAATTTAATAAATTTATAACTAATTTTCTGTATCGGGTAGATAATTATAAATGTCTGTAATAACGATTACTTGTTGGACGTGAGACACCTTAGTCCGCTCGTGACCATGAATGCTGCAAAGTATTCGAAACGTCGGGCAATCATAAATCAAATACAAACGCGATATAATCTGTAAAAGTAGTTTTATTTACAATGTGTAGTGCTCGCGTAAACATCAGATATCAATACATTAAATTCATTAAAAAAATACATTACGCACACTACCATACAATCGCTACACACACACACATACTCAAACACACGGTTATACACTTTTTCTTACGGTTAAAATCTCTGGTTGAATTGAATGTCAAACAATTATAATTATGATGACAATGTCCAATACACATTTGTACTTATATATTAGTTATTACTGAAATACAGCTTGCTCAATATACAATTACACATCAATAAAATTGATAGAAAATTGTGTAGAAGAAAAATTTATTTAAATGAATTTTGGCTGAAGTTCGACCAGTCGGCGATTTACAATGAAACAGTGATTATGTGATGAAGCGATTTAACAATTTAGACTGAACAATGTACAGTCCAACATCATAGTTCGAGGGTATTACGGGCTAAATTTACACGTAGGAACGTTTGTGCAATACACATTTTATTGTTCTTAGTTTGGGTGTATTCTATACTAATATATAAAGCGGCAGAGTTTGTTTAAACGCGCTAATCTCATGAACTACTGGTCTGATTTGAAAAATTCTTAGTCTTCAGTGTTAGATAGCTCACTTATCGAGGCAAGTTGTAGGGTATATCTCATCATGCTAAGACTAATAGGAGCGGAGCAACAATGAAAAATATTTCAAAATCGGGTCTTTTTCCCTTTTGAGAGCTTCCGCTGCGTGCGCTACATTAGTGGTTAGGTTTCGCAAAAATCATATGTGACAGAATTGTTTTATTTAAAAATATTTTCACCTTCTAAGTAAATAAAGTCGCGGATTAAAGTTAGCATTAGCCCACAGTAACTGTTCCACGCGGACGAAATCGCGAGCATAAGCTAGTTTGTTAATGTATTTCTTTGTAAAGTCCAAGTAAAAGTTATAATACTATGACAGATAATGATTTCTGATGTTTACGCGAGTATTATACATTTTAAATAAAACTACTTTACGGATTTTATCGCGTTTGTATTTGATTTTTGATTACCCGACGTTTCGAACACTTTACAGTGTTCATGATCACGGGTGGACTAAGATGTCTCACGTCCAACAAGTCATCGTTACTGCAGAAAATTTATAATTATCTACCCGATACAGAAATTAATTATTAAATATTGACCCACATTTTGATACAAAATTTATTGCCAGTGTAAGAAAAAAATGATTCTATATGAAAAAATTATATTGTTTATGACAGATATTTAATACGTAACACGTTAGTATTAATTTATCCTATATCCTCCAAAACTGCACAATATCATTATTAATGAAGTATACATGTAAGCTTAATTTTGTTTATGAAGTGTCTTAAGAGCATGTTTCTCTATAACTTAGCGTGTCTTCACGTTCTGATTCACGTTTGCGTTTTCCACTTGCGTTCTTTATCACGTATACCATTTATACATAATAAAAATTTCCAAGGTAGTTTAAAATTTCAAATTAAAGCGCTTCGATTTTGCCGGTTTTGTATGAAATTCATGAACCATATGTTCGAGTGAATGGGATAATTTCTTCGTTTATCTTTCCATCTCTCACAGGCAATTTAGTCTTATTGTAATGCAAATGTATTGAAATTTAATAAACATATGTTATATATTTCTGTGACCCCAATGCGATCGCTAAATATCTATATCTATACCAATAAATAAAATTGGAGTGTCTATTTGTAATGTCAAAATAATAGGCTTTTTTCATGCTCACACGGTTATTTGCACGACACCTATGCCTAAAATAGCAATTAAAAAATTTTTGTCTGTCTGTCTGTTTGTTCCGGGTAATCTTCAAAACGGCTGGACCGATTTCAAAAGTTCTTTCACCAATGGAAAGCTATAATATCAGGGCGTACACTAGGCTATATTTTATCCCGGTATTCCCACGGGAACGGGAACTACGCGGGTAAAACGACTATAACCTATAACCGAAGCGAAGCGAGGGCGGGTTGCTAGTCAATAAATAAATCTTTAACATAGGGTCATTTTTGAGGGGCTAGAGGTAAGCCTGTTATATATTTGTTACGTATATGTTTTGTATATTTGGATATTTACCATTATTGGGTTGAACCCAATCACTTGAGGTCAACTCAGTTTGTACTATTCTCACATCGTACATATGGTAACAGTTTTGACAATAACTTTATGACCACCCGCCTGTCTGACATCAACTCCCCTTGGGAATGTAAGTATTGACAAGACGCCATGGCCTAGGTTGGTGTAAAGCTCTTAATCGACATTTACAATAGCCACAAGCAGTGTAATGACTGTACAGATGGCGTAGTGGTTAAAATACCAACCTACAGCGCCAGTGTCGGGGCTTCGAATCCCATTCAGGACAACACTTTGTGCGATCAATAAATTGTTAGCCATTAAAAAAAAATAGCGTGAGTATTAAGTACGCATGTCAGAAGTGAAACTTCTTTGGTTCCATGTGTTTTTAACAGTATTAAAAAAAAATAGAAAAAAAAAAATAAAAAAAAATTTAAAAAAATTTCTCGATCCTTCTCACTCGCTTGCTCCCTACTCTCGCCCCATGGCTGTGCTATGTTCGCTCTTTCTCACTCTCTCTCAATCGGTCTCAATCGCTCTCTCCCTCTTCTTCGACAAAACCGCTGCACATCTTCGTGTATAATTTGTATCCGTTAGCTATGTTTGTAAAGTCCCCCGCAATGTAAGGATTAATTCCTTAATGCAGATCTATTAAAAAAAAAATGGTTGGGAGTATTCGTAGCAGCCACCACAGAGCGCCTTATTAATTTTGGGTGTGGTAGACTTAGTATTCCATGGCAGATAGTTACGTCTTACGAACATGTAAGCCTTAAATTAAAACAAGGAAAAAAATAAACGCAATGAAAATTGAATTCTGGCGAAGAGATAATCGAATTAAATCCAAGAAAAGTGCAACCTTTTAATAAATCGAGCGTCAGTACGTCATAAGCGTTTGTCAATGTCGCTTCTGACATTCCATTAATCTTAACTTGCAACCATGAAAGATACGAAGTCATTTTTTAATTTAATATTATTAAGTAATCGTAAAATGAAAAGAGCAACTGTATAAATAGAGTATTTGAAGTACTGAACTCTTATGCCGAGTGTCATAGATTCGATGTCCACGTAGGACCATTCTTGCTATGCTTGTATTAATGATTGATCTGAATCTAGGCATAATATGTGACGGTTCGTTGTATGTTTTATTTTTATGAAATTCCCCGCCAAGTAAGAATTTATTCCTCTGGGCGGAGTGTAGTTTATAAACAAAAAAATGTGTGTATGAGTTTTGTACGCACGTAAGAAACTACTTTTTTGCGTAACAAGAAAAAACGTTTGTAGAAAAAACGACACTAATAATAGAAAAAAGGTATTTAATACATTATAAGTTTTATTATAACGCATTATCTAGTTGACATTATCTAGCATTATCTAGTTTGTGACGGTGTACGTGCGCTTCGTAAAAATTGTTGACTAGTTATAATAATAATAATAATAATAAAAGCTTGTGAGCGTAGAGGTGCCGTACTACAAATACGTACCAGAGCCGGTTCTCGAAAATGGTCGTGTCACATTGTACTGGGACCGATCTATTATCACTGATAGGACTATTGTAGCCAATAAGCCAGACATCGTGGTGATAGATCGGCTGCAGCGCCGTGCAATGATTGTCGATATCACTGTTCCACATGACGGGAATCTCGTGAAGGCTGAGAAAGATAAACAAATAAAATATTAAGACTTAGCTCACGAGATTGTCGACATGTGGGATGTGGACTCGGCAATCGTTGTACCGATAGTCATTTCGACCAATGGGTTAATAGCCAAGAGCCTCTATCAACATCTAAAGAGGCTCGCGTTAGGTAGTTGGATTGCGGGTCTGATGCAGAAGGCGGTATTACTGAACACAGCGCGCATCGTGAGGAAGTTCCTCTCTTTGTAGCCCTAACCACTGGCGGCTTGGTCCTTGTATTCGCTGCCGGTGGGTAAATACGCTTTTTATATTTTTAAATATTTTATTTTTTATATAATATTTAAAAATGTATTAGGTAGTTTTTAAGTTCAATAAATGTATAATAATAAATATATATAATAATAATAATAATATAAATAAATCGGCCAGGGCCTCGTATCCAGCTGGCCTTTATTGGCTGGCTGGAGTGGAAACCGAAGAGTGCCCGCAGGATTCTCAACTCTGGCTTGCCTTAAACGGCTGGTCAGAGAGGGGTCGCCAGAGCTATATGCTCGGGGGTGGAAGTGTCATTTTCAAGGGCATAACTACGGGGAAACCATTGCGATGGTGAAACCGGCGCCGCACCGCTCGACACCCCAAGCCACTTGCACCAATGTTGCCCCCCTGTTGCCCGTATGACCTGCGTGTCTGTGGCGACCGTTTGGGGGGGGCCATTCAGTGAGTTGGCGTGTCACCATCTGCCAAAGATCAAGACGATAAAGGTATTGGAGGCAGACGACAGTTTTTCAATCAATAGTTATTAGTTTAGCCAGTCCATCAAACCTCCAACCCCATAAACAGTTATTAGATACCATCATCACACAATAGTTTTACACCTACCGTTGGCAGTCCACGTGTGTTATGTGCAGACATGGAGTGTCATCAGTAGACGTCCCATCCCATTTTTAGATTAAATTTCTCCAAAGGCTTCTGCGTGTTGGATTCATATCCCCATGTAAGCCTTTCAAAGGACCGGGTATCTTCCCTTGGAAGATAGCCGTGAATCGGAGATACATATAATAATAATAATAATTTTAAGACAACACCATGCACAAAGGAAATAATCCTTGTATTGCTGGGCACTTTACAAACATATAATTAACGGACACAAATTACATCGAGACTCAGAACAACAAGTTGTGGATCACACAAAGTGTTGTCCCGCGTGGGATTCGAACCCCCGACACTGGTGTTGTAAGTCGCTATCTTAACCACTACGCCATCTGTGCAGTCAGTAACTTCAGGGTGTCGATTTTTCGTGACGGTGTGCGCACGCATCGTAAAAATTTACTCATATCAATTTGCCCTAACTCGCCAAATGACGTATAACTTCTCAAAGTAAAAAGATCTATCGTAACATGGTAACAGGTTAAGCATACAATGTTTTATCAAACCTTACTTTTCGATCACCCGAAGAAAAGGCAAAAATATTTTCTTGAGAAACTTATACATTAGCTGAGATCGCCAACTCACCTACAAAGATGATGTTTATAGACTATCCTATCTTAAGGCCTGTATCCAACAGTTTGCTGATAGGCTAATAAATGTATGAAGGAAGCTAATAATATGGAATGCTTTCTCCATCAGCCTCTTGACGTCGCATGTTGGACATAAGCCTTCCCACGAGAATACCACTCAGTACAGTCCTGTGCAACTTGCATCTCTAGCGATTCCCTACAACTTCTAATCTGTTGTGTGTCCACTTAGCACGGGTTAGTCCTACGCTGCATCGTCCGGTTCGTGGTCGCCACTTAAGAACACTTTTCACCTTTGTCAGTTCGACGGGCAATGTGGCATGCTCATTGCCATTTCAGCATGCTAATTTAAACGCGTAAACATCAAAAATCATTAAAATAAATGAAAAAAAATGTTAAACAGGAAATTAAAATACAAAAATTTATTATGAAAATATTAATGAGACATAATTTATTTAGCACGTCTAACGCCACGGCTTATTTGGTCCTGACATCAGAAATTCACTTTGTAGGGGCACTTTAATGGGATTATGCGACGTACTAATTGAGTTTAAGAGGTTTCGCTAATCAACCTTTGATGCTTGTGTTTAAATAATATAAGGTGTACCTATGTAGGAATTTAATGTATTGTTGGCACTATGGTGCTTCAGAATATTTACGTTAAAATCTTATTATAGACATTGAATGTAGATGAATGTTATGTAATAATTATTTTTATGTACCTATATATATAACGGTTATTACGGGGATGGAATTATTCATCCCCAACACCAAAATACCCGTCGGTGGCCGCAGCTGACCCTGGTTTAACAAAACCTGCAGGACGGCTGCATGCCAGAAACAGTCCGCATATCGGACCTGGAATAGGGCCAAAAAATGCCAGGACCCGAACGCCAAAGAGGTGAAGCGGAAATTTAACGCCGCTTCTAGATCTAGTAAGAAGGCTATTGCCAGAGCCAAGGCGGAACATGTTGCCAGAATTGGCGAGCGATTGCAAAGCTATCCCGCTGGGAGTCGTGCATTCTGGTCGCTCGCCAAGGCTGCCCAAGGCAACTTCTGCCGGCCCAATCTCCCACCACTGCAGAAACACGATGGTAGTCTGGCCCACAGCGCAAAGGAGAAGGCCGATCTTCTAGGTCAATTCTTTGCCTGTAACTCGACTTTGGATGCCGGAGCTGCCACACCACCTACCATCCCACGGTGTAAAAGCTCACTGCCCGAAATCCGTATCACGCAGCGAGCGGTTAAGCGGGAGCTGCGGCTTTTAGACGTCCATAAGTCGAGTGGACCGGATGGCATCCCTGCAGTGGTACTAAAGACGTGCGCCCCTGAATTGACCCCATACTCACGCGCCTATACCGACTTTCCTACGCTACTAATAGGGTTCCGTCTTCGTGGAAGGTAGCCCATGTCCACCCGATCCCTAAAAAGGGAGCCCGGTCTGACCCATCGAATTACAGGCCAATTGCGATAACATCCTTGCTCTCCAAGATAATGGAGAAGGTTATAAACCGCCAGCTTCTGCAGTACCTTGAGGATCGCCAGCTTATCAGTGATCGCCAATACGGCTTTCGTCTTGGTCGGTCGGCTGGTGATCTTCTTGTGTACCTCACACACCGTTGGGCAGAGGCCTTGGAGGGCAAGGGTGAGGTGCTGGCGTTCAGCCTCGATATCGCAAAGGCGTTCGATAGGGTCTGGCACAGGGCACTTCTATCGAAGCTACCATCTTACGGAATCCCCGAGGGACTCTGTAATTGGATTGCCAGCTTTTTGGATGGTCGGAGTATAAAAGTCGTCGTAGATGGCTCCTGCTCCGATACCATGACCATTAATGCTGGTGTACCACAAGGCTCGGTGCTCTCCCCGACGTTGTTTATCCTGCATATCAATGACATGCTCTCTATCGAGAGTATGCATTGCTATGCGGATGACAGTACGGGTGATGAGCGGTACACTGAGCAACGGAATATCCCTCGCAGTACTCGGGAAAGAAGGATTCAACTTGTGTCTGAAGTCGAGCGCTCTCTGGGGCGGGCCTCGGAATGGGGTGAACGGAACCTAGTCCAGTTCAACCCCACAAAGACACAAGTTTGCGCGTTCACTGCAAAGAAGGACCCGTTTGTCATGGCGCCTCAGTTCCAAGGAGTAACTCTCCCAATTTCTGAGAGTATTGGGATTCTCGGCGTCAAAATATCGAGCAAAGTCCAGTTTGGGAGTCATTTGGAGGACAAAGCCAAATTGGCAAGCAAAAAGTTGGGCGTCCTGAACAGAGCCAGGCGGTACTTCACACCGAGACAGCGTCTTGTGCTATACAAAGCACAAGTTCGTCCTCATGTGGAGTACTGCTCACATCTCTGGGCAGGTGCGCCCAAATATCAGCTAGACCCACTTGACTCCCTGCAAAGACGGGCTATTCGAATCGTCGGGGATCCCAATCTTTCGGACAGATTGGAGTCGCTGGAGCAGCGGAGAGACTTTGGATCACTCTGTGTACTCTACCGATTCTTTCACGGGGAATGCTCCGAGGAACTGTTTGGCTTGGTACCACCGTCACCATTCTACCAACGTACCACTCGACATCGCAGCAAGGTTCATCCATTTCACCTGGAAACGTTATGGTCTTCAACTGTACGTTTCCAGCGATCATTTCTCCCACGTACGTGCAAGCTCTGGAATGAACTACCTGCTGCTGTGTTTCCCGAGCGCTATGACATGTCCTTCTTTAAACGAGGTTTAAGAAGAGTATTTCCTTCATGGTAGGCAGCGGCCTGGCTGTGCCCCTGGTATTGCAAAGGTCCATGTGCAGCAGTTTCACTTACCATCAGGTGTGCTGCTTGCTCGTTTGCCACCGTTGGCAATAAAAAAAATATATATATATTTCTTGTGTACTTCACTGAACTCTTAAACGGTTGGATCGATGTTGATGGAATTTTTCATGTATGTTTAAGAGGATTCGAGAATGGTTTAGATTTACAACTGGATTGGCTAGGTGGTGCTGCTGTCGATTTCAAGGAGAATTTATTTTATTTGAACATAACATCCTCTGTTGGGTCAGCTAGTTAACTATAAATATCTTAGCGTGTGGAGATGGAGTGAGAATACAATTCACCACTCCCTTTCTTACCCGTGGATGTCGTATATATATGTATATATAAGCATCAACTGCCGGGTCTAATTGTGAATTTAAATCATTCTTGAATCCCCTTGAAAACGCACAAAAAAATGATCAACATTGGTCTAGCCGTTTATGAGACACAAGAAATGTATATATAAGATATAATTAATGTATGTAAATATGTTAAATATCCAATTAAATAATAAAAGTTCGAACCGAATAACGCATTTTTTTTTTAATATAATACAAAAACAAAAATATGTGGCTGGGACTAGATTCTACACGCGTAGAATTTTAATAGATATTCTGCGCCTATACGAAAGCCAGAACTGGACGAATGCCAGCCAATAGATGCCCTTAGCCTTAATCTTTTAAATCTGATTATCAAGCAAACCTACTAACATTCATGAATGAACTGCCCATTTTGAACATACATTTTTAAGTATTTATGACTTTTATTTAAAATAGGCAATTTAATGTTACGCTTTTTGTTTTTTCTGTGTGGTGACGGAGTAAGAATACAATTCGCCACTCCCTATCTTGTTTGTGGATGTCGTAAGAGACGACTAAGGGATATAATATGCACATAGTATCTGTGCAAGAGAAGGATGACTCGAAACAAAATCCTATACCAACATGTCTGACCAGCATGGTATTGTAGGTCAAATTCCCTCTCATTGGAGAAGGTCCGAGCCCAACAGTAGGACGTATCTGGGCTGCGATGATGATGATGATGTTTTTTTCTTTACTCTATTTGGTGGCAAATGAACTAACAGCCCACCTGATGGTAAGTGACGCTGCGGCTCATAGATCTTTTTCTTTTAAAAGACAACATCCTGCACTTAGGAGAATAATCCTTGTATTGCGGGGAACTTTACAAACATATAATTAACGGACACAAATTCATTTTCATTCATTCATTCAGGCTCAGAACAACAATTTGTGAATCGCACAAAGTTTTATCCCGCGTGGGATTCGAACCCCGATACTGGCAAGGTAATTCGGTGTCATAACCTCTACGCCATCTGTGCCGCCAAGCAAGACTTTTGCTAGGCCGCTGTCTACCATGCGGAAAGTGAAGGGAGTGTGAACGTCTGAAATGAGGTTCGGTGATATTAAAGTCATCACCAGCACACGCAAACACCCTCAGAAAGTAATTACAACTACTCAAACGTCGATTTTCTTCACGAGTGTGGTACTACCCCGGATGGACCGGCCTGCGGCTGTAGATAAACGACTGTCGACAGTCGACACAATAATCTTTGTATTGCGGGGCTCTTTAAAAACATATAGTTAACGGACACAAGTTATATTCAGATGCAGAACTACAATTTTCTAATGGCGTGAAGTGTTGTCCTGTAAGGGATTCTTACCCTTGATAATGACGGGGGGCGCGGCCGGAGCACCTCCTCGCGGTGCTCCCTGGTAACGTCCATTTGGACGTCATGCGGCCATTTGGACGGCCAAGATTCCGGCAGGGGGGGGTCTCCGCGTGCGGCTCTGGTGGCAGAGCGCACGGCGGATCTGACCCGGGGCCAATGGGGCGGATGTGCCTCATGGCACTCCGTCGCCAGGGACGGTTGCGTCACGGCCCGGGGGCGTGACGGGTCGGTCGCTTGCGAGCGGCCAGACCCGGAAGGCCCAAACCGTAATCCTGAGCAGGGGGGTCAGGACCGGGGGTCTTCGGACCGCGGGGAAGAAAACCCCTATAAAAAATTACCCCAATCTTAAGTTTGGCCACTCGGCGAGGAGATGTATGACTGGTGGGTTAAGAAGCGCGTGAGCGTCCAGTCGTTAGAGTGGTAGTCAAGACAAGACTCAAAAACGTCCAAATAATGGCAGAAGTTAATACTAGTAAAACTTCACCAGAGGGTCCCGGCCAGGCCGGGGAATCCCTTGCTGTGCCGGTGCTTGCGCGCGACGTCCATTTGGAGTCGCGCCCAAGTCCCGGCACAGTCAGTCCCCAATCGTATGGGTGGGGGACAACTACTGCCTCAGAAGCCGAGAGCCCGGCTCAACACCAAGTGGCTCAGAGGGGGAGGGGGAACGAGGAGGAGGTGCAGGTGCGGAAGAAGACCCGAAGGACAAAGCCGAGGCGTTCCGCCGCTGCACGAGCCCGCATTAGCGCCAATGCATCGAAGGCGTGGCGGGCGCGGATGAAGGCTGAAGCCATTGCCGCACGCGACGAGGGCGGCAGCATTGCTGCTGCAGGGCCGTCGCGGGACGGGGGTGGCGTTGCTGCTCAGCCGTCGGAAGAGAGGTTGGAGACCACTGCAGGGCCGCCGCGTGAGGAGAGCGGCAGCAGCAGCGGGTCCGAGCACGAGGGCGGCATTGCCGCAGAGCCGTGCGTAAGGTTAGCAGGCGAAAGCTCCGAGCTGTCGAGCGATGAGGGCGGCATTGCCTCAGAGCCGTCGCAGGATGAGGGCGGCAGTGCCGCAGGGCCATCCGAGGCATCGGAGATGGAGCTGACGGACGTGGGCGGAAGTGCCGCAGAGCCGTCCGCCGAGGAGTGCAGCACCCCTTGGGTGCTAGTCGGCCGGAGTAGGGACGAGGGCGGTGGATGCGCCGTCAGTCGAGGGTGTGGTAGACAGATGTTAGGCGCGCCGTCAGTCGAGGGTGCAGTTAGGCCGTCGTCGTTGCCGTCGTCGCCGTCGTCGTCGTCGTCGCCGAGGAAGAGGACGGAGGGGGCTGCAAAGGCGCCAGCTCCAGCCCCAAGTGCGAGGAAGAGGGAGGAGGCCCTCCCCCCGAGACCCTGGAAGCGCCCCCTGCAAGAGGGTGGCCGCTCCAACACCGACTCGGAGGGGAGTTCCATCATCATGCCTCCTCCCAAGGTCCCGACCATGCGCCGGGGGCGCAGAGGCCGAGGATCGGCGGTGGTGGCGAGGCCGGGTACACCGGGTCCGGCTGGCCACGGTGGCGAGGTGGCGGCCCTTCAGGCCGCGAACGCCCGCCTTAGTGAGGAGGTCTCCGGCTTGCGGGAACGCAACCGCAAGCTGGAGACGGAGCTATCGGCGGTGCGACGGGAGAACCGCGGGTTGGCCAAGGAGATGGCCGACCTGCGGGCCCAGTTCGCGCGCCTGGCGCCGGCCGCGCCGCCTGTGCCAGCCTCGCCACCGAAACGGGCTGCGCCCGGGAGGGCGGGCCCGTCGTCTGCGCCCGTGGCGCCGGCTGCGCCCGTCGCGGCTGCTGCGCCGGCTGCACCCGTCGCGGCTTCGGCGCTTCCTCCCCTCGTCGTGGTCCCCCCGCCGGCTCGTGGCCGCGGGAGGCCTCGGAGGGGGGAGGAGCCGCCGCCCGACGAGGTGCACGGCGTGTCGGAGTCGGCGGTACGCGTGATCCTAGCCCGAGTAGGGGTGATGGTGGATGCGCGTATCGCCGCCGTAGCGGCCAGGCTCCCGCCTGAGCCGCCCCTCCGACCGCCGCTCGCCGCGGACAAGGCGAGGCGGCCGCAAGCGTCAGCTCCCACCCCGCTGCCCTGTCAGGGTGGCCGCGTGGTGAGCTACGCTGCGGCCGCGGCCGGGCCCAAGGGGGCCAAGAAGGCCGGCAAGGTGCCGGCTCCCGCCAAGGCCGGGCCGCGGCCGGCGCCAGCGGCTGCACCGCAGGCGCCGGCCAGCGCACCCGCGACCGCTCCTGCTGCGCTCAGCGCTGCTGCCAGGCTCGAACAGGGCTGGCAGGTGGCTGAGCGGAGCAGGAAGGCACGCGGCCAGAAGCGGAGAGCGGCGGCCAAGAGTGCCGCCGTGGCCGCCGCTCCCCAGGCGGGAGCCGGCAGAAAAGGGAAGAAAAGGTCGCGCAGGGGCCTCAAGTCGCCGAAGACGGCCGCGGTGGTCATCACCGTGCTGCCTGAGGCGGCTGAGAGGGGCCTCAACTATGAGGCCGTCCTAAAACGCGCCCGGCGGGAGCTGGACGTCTCCGGTATCGGGGGCGTCGAGGCGAGGACCCGCAAGGCCCGGACAGGGGCTCGAATACTCGAGTTCCCTGGGGCCGAGGGCGCGAAGACGGCCGATAGTTTGGCCACGATGTTGAGGGGGCTGTTCGGGCCGGAGGATGGTGTCCGAGTCGCCAGGCCTGTCAAGTGCGCAGAGATGCGCCTGACGGGCTTGGACGATTCCGTGACGGTGGAGGACGTCCGGGAGGCCATTATGGCGCGTACCGGATGTGCCTCGGACACCGTCCGGATTGGCACCATTCGCACTGGTCCGGGCGGCGTCGGTGCTGCCTGGGTGCAGTGTCCGGTGGAGTCGGTCAAGCAATTGGCCGACTCAGGCAGGCTCCTCGTGGGCTGGAGCTCGGCGCGGGTAACCGTGCTAGAGCCCCGGCCCGCGAGGTGTTACAAATGCATGGCGGTCGGGCATACCCGACCGACATGCAAAAACTGCTTTGACTGCAGCGGGCTATGTTTCCGTTGCGGTCAGACCGGACACCAGGCGGCATCGTGCTCTGCGGTGCCCCACTGCCCCGCGTGTGCGGCAGGCAATAGGCCTGCCAAACACCGCATGGGCTCTGGGGACTGCAGACCCCCGGCATCGGCCCCGAAGGGGCGGGACGGCCCATCGACCGGGCCAGTCCCCGCTCCGAGCGCGGCCCGATCGCCCGTCAGCGCGGAGGAGGTGACGATGGATACGGACCGTTAATGGACCCCGTATCCATTCGTCTCCTCCAGGCCAACCTCAACCACACCGCCGGTGCGCAGGACGTGTTCCTGCAAGCCATGGCGGAGTGGTTGATAGGAGTAGCCGTAGCCGCGGAGCCGTACGTGGTGCCCGACCGGCCTAACTGGTTGGGTAGCACCGATGGCACCGTGGCAATCGTCGCCTCCACGTCGTGGCCTTCGTCGCCTCTGACCCTTAGGGACAGGGGCGTCGGATACGTCGCGGCGGACTGGGGGGAGATTACGCTCCTCGGAGTCTATCTCTCCCCTAACTGGAGTGTGACCGATTTCGAGGCCTCCCTCACCATCATGGAGGCCTCGTTACGGCGAATGCCATCGCGCCAGGTCTTCGTCTTGGGGGACTTCAACGCCAAGTCCGTGGCGTGGGGGTCTCCCCGGACGAACGACCGAGGACGGGCGATCGAGGAGTGGGCGGCGGCACTGGGCCTCTGTTTGCTGAACAGGGGCTCGGTGCATACGTGCGTGCGACAACGGGGCGGGTCGATAGTGGACCTTTCGTTCGCTAGCCCCGAGGTCGCCGCACGCGTGGGGAGCTGGCGCGTCGTGGAGGAGGTGGAGACCTTGTCGGACCACCGGTATATCCGGATGGAGGTCTCCCCGGTAATCTCGACGCCCAGCAGGGGTCACGGGGCGGATGGACGTCCTGCGTTCCCGCGATGGGCTGTGGGTCGCTTAGACCGGGACCAGCTGGCGGAGACAGCCATCGTTTACTCGTGGCTGTCCTCTGCCAACCAGTCGGACGGGGTGGACGCCGAGGCTGGCCGCATCCGCAGTGCGTTGACGCAGATCTGCGATGCGGCCATGCCCCGGGTACGGCGTCCGCCCCCGAGGAGGGCGGTCCACTGGTGGTCCCGGGAGCTGGCGGATCTCCGGGCCGCGTGCATTCGCGCCCGGAGGGCCTACACCCGCAGCCGGCGGCGGCAACGCGACGCGGAGCGGGAGGCCTTGCTGTATGAGGGCTACCGCAATGCGCGGTCGGCCTTCAGGCTGGCCGTCCGCTCCGCCAAGGACGTCAGTCGGCAGGAGATGCTGGACGGTCTCGATCGTGACCCCTGGGGACGCCCCTATCGCGCGGTGCTGAATAAGCTCCGCGCGCGGGGCCTTCCCCTCACCGAGACTCTCCAGCCCAGCCTTCTCACCCGGGTCGTCGAGGACCTGTTCCCGCGGCGGGCGGAACACACGCCCCCGGTCATGGCTCCGCCAGACACTGACCGGGAGGCCGACGACGACAGTGTTCCGCCCATCACGGAACCCGAGATGGGAGTGGCGGTGGCGCGCATGTGCGCAAAGTCCACCGCCCCCGGGCCCGACGGTGTTCCAAACCGCGTGTTGGGCCTGGTCCTCGACCACCTGGGTCCCCGCCTCAGGGAGCTGTTCGACGCGTGTTTAGCGTCCGGACGGTTCCCTGGGTGCTGGAAGGAGGGAAGGCTGGTGCTCCTGCCGAAGCCGGGACGGTCTCCGGGGTCGCCTTCGGCCTACAGGCCTATCGTGCTGCTCGATGACACGGGCAAGCTACTGGAGAGGGTGGTAGCTGCCCGCATCGAGCGGCACCTCGTCGGCACGGGGCCCGATCTGTCGGACGCCCAGTTTGGGTTTAGGAGGGGTCGTTCGACGATCGCGGCTCTGTTGCGCCTGAGGGCCGTGGCGACTGAGGCCGTCACCGGTGGGGGAGTGCTGTTGGCGGTGTCCCTAGACATCGCCAACGCATTCAATAGTCTGCCATTCAGCTGCATCAGGGAGGCGCTCCGGTATCACGGAGTGCCAGCTTACCTGAGGCGGCTAGTGGCAGACTATTTGGTGGGGCGCAGCGTCCTCTGTACCAACCGAGCAGGGGACGTTGTGCGAACGCCCATGACGTGCGGTGTCCCACAGGGGTCGGTCCTCGGACCCACCCTGTGGAACATCGGCTACGACTGGGCGTTGCGGGGGAGCCTCCCGCCCGGGCTGGGCGTGATTTGTTACGCCGACGACACGCTCGTCACAGCCCGCGGTGGGACGCTAGAAGAGGCGGTAAGCCTGGCGACCTATGGCACCGAAGAGGTCGTCAGGCGGATCGAGGCGCTGGGGTTGAGGGTCGCCCTGGACAAGACGGAGGCCCTCTTGTTCCATGGGCGCCTTATGAGCCCTCCCATCGGCGTCTCGATCACCGTCCGATCGGTTGACATCAGCATCCGGGCCCATATGAGGTACTTGGGCCTGGTGCTCGACGGGCAATGGTGGTTCCGGGAGCATTTCCGCAGGCTCGCTCCGCGGCTCGTCGGCGCGGCGTCCGCCCTATCGTGGCTAATGCCGAACGTGGGCGGACCGAGCGCTACGTGCCGACGGCTGTACACGGGGGTCATCCGGTCGATGGCCCTGTACGGCGCACCGGTGTGGGCGGGGTCCTTGACCGTCCGACTTAGGGCCCTTCTGTGGCGACCACAGAGGGTCATGGCGGTCAGGGCCATCCGCGGATACCGCACGGTTGCGACGGAGGCAGCGTGCCTATTGGCCGGGACTCCCCCGTGGGACCTGGAGGCGGAAATGCTCGCCGAGTTGTATCGGCGGGTGTCGGGGGTGCGCGGGGAGGGCGGTGTGATCTCGTTAAGGGATCTCACCGCCTGGCGCGTCGACGCCCGCCGAGACGTCATTGCCCGTTGGGCAGTCCGGCTGGAGAGGCCTCGGTTCGGGGTGCGAACCGTGGAGGCCTTCCGGCCGGTGCTGATGCAGTGGTTGGAGAGGCGGCACGGGGTGCTCTCCTTCCGACTAGTGCAGGTGTTGACGGGGCACGGGAGCTTCGCCAAATACCTGCACAGGGTCGTGAGGAGGGAGAGTACACCGTCCTGCCACCACTGCGATTGCGACGAGGACACGGCGCGCCACACGCTCGAGGCCTGCGCGGCCTGGGCAGTGCAGCGCCGTGAACTCGTCGCAATCATCGGTGCCGACCTGACGCTGCCGGCCATCGCTAGGGCGATGGTCGACAGCGTCAGGAACTGGGACGCGGTCGCAGCATTCTGCGAGACAGTGATCTCGCAGAACGAGGCGGCGGATCGTCTGCGCGTGGAGCGCAGCCTCGATGAGGAGATCCGCCGCCGGCGACTGGGGCGGCGCAGGCGCAACTATCTGCGCCTCATGCCGCCCTAGCCGAGGCCGCGGGTGACGTGACCGGGGATTAGTCCGTCACCCGCCGAGAGGCCGACCGCGTGAGGAAAGACCGACGTCCTCCCCGAGGGGGGGACGTCGGTCGATGGGAGGGTACCCCGCGTAGGGGGTATTCCGTCGGGCCGACCACTGACGACAAGTAAACCTGCTCCGGTGGTCGGCCCAATGACGAAGGCGAGGTGGTTTTCGGGTGGGTTGCGGGAGTTGCGTGCTTAAGCCCCTCTGTCGCCCCGGACGGAGTGGTGCGGAGGCGCGCCGACCGCGACCACCCCAAAAAAAAAAAAAAAAACCCTTGATAATGACAGTGTTGGTGGGTATATACCACTACGCCATCTGAGCAATATTATAAATTTTCAGGAGGGAGCTGCTTGCTGGCTTGGTCACGGAGGTCTGAAATTGGCATCAGTGATCGACTCTATGGCGAAGGGAAGGGAATAATATAGGGTATCGAGCCAGGCACCGCCCTTTCGTCACCCTGTACAGAACGAACGACGTGCGTTCAAACCATAGCCCAGATAGAATAAAAAAACTCCTCAATAACCTACACCATGTTTATTAAGACTATCACTGATATGATGGGGTGGTAATACAATTTCTTTTTTACTATACTCTTATTGTTTTTCTTTTTATTTATAAAAGACAACGTTCTTCTCTATAGCAGTAATCCTTGTATTTTGGGGGATTTTACGAGCATATAATTCATCATCATCATCATTTCAGCTTTTGGGTTTTGCTTTGAGTTTTACCTTCACTTGCATATATGCTATTGGTTTATTATATCCCTTAGTCGTCTTTTACGACATCCACGAGCAAGGGAATGGTGAATTCTATTACTATTCTGTCACCACATAGAAAATCATATAATTACCGAATACAAATTACATTCAGAGCCATTACAATAATTTGTACCTGTAATCGAACTTAATCAAAACTGACAAAAAGTTAGGCATCTTAAAACTACTACGCCACCTGTGCGATCACTGATTTATTATATAACTAGCAACCCGCCCTCGCTTCGCTTCAGTTTTATTCGTTTTACCCGCGTAGTTCCCGTTCCCGTGGGAATACCGTGATAAAATATAGCCTAGTTTACGCCCTGATATTATAGCTTTCCATTGATGAAAGAATTTTTGAAATCGGTGCAGCCGTTTTGAAGATTACCCGGAACAAACAGACAGACAAAAATTTTTTAATCTGTATTTTAGGCATAGGTGTCGTGCAAATAACCGTGTGAGCATGAAAAGAGCCTATTATTTTGACATTACAAACAGACACTCCAATTTTATTTATTGGTATAGAAATATTTATTAAATAAATATTTTTTTTATACTCTCACATACTTCAGAATTGTCTCATTTGAATTTTTTATAAGAAATATCTTTACACATACTTATTCAGTTCAATTTAACGTTTGCCAAAAGGAATACAGGTAAATATTGGACCGTAGCCAAGAAGAGCTTTCGCGATCAGAAAATACAGATAGCTTCAACGCCTTTGGCACATTCATACCAATTTACACATAGAAGTATTGCAACCATACAATACTATATTTTAAAAACACTCTCTAAAATTGCAATAGAATCCTTATACTTTCTTATCATATAGCAAGCAATGATCTCCTCTTTTACCGTCTTCTCAGCCCACATTCACATTCTTATTAAGATAAAAATTTTAGATTTTCTTATTTTTTTTTCTTTTAATTCTGTGTAATACACATTTTTTTTGAAATTCTGGTTGTACCACATTGTCGACAGTTGTTGGTCTACAGCGGGGCCGGTTGGTCCAGGGTAGTACCGCAGTCAAGCAGAAAATCGACGTCTTAGTAGTTACTGCACTTCATTCGACGAGAGAGACCTGGAAGCTCAGTTTTCTGAGGGTATTTCCGTGTAGTGGGTTTTGCTAATGTTTTAGTATTACCGGACTTCATCGCATGTGAATACTTGTAATGTATTTACACTTCCTTTACTTTCTTCATGGTAGGCTGCTGCCTAGAAAAGGCAAATGGGTGGCAGTAACACTTACCATCAAGTGTACTGTTCTTTCATTTGCCACGAACAGCAATACAAAAAATTAATACCACCCACTTAGAAATAAATAACGGACACAAATTTAATTATAGCTAGACTTAGAACAATTACTTGTGGCTCGTGTAAATATTTGTTCTGCGGCCTGATTGAATTCATGATACTTAACAGTAGAAGAGGTTGATATTTAAACTAGCTTATGTGTAGTTCTTAATCTAATATTAATACATTTAACACGCTAGACAAACAGATTATGATGACGATGATACTTTAAAAAAAATCGAATCCATGCAATAATATACGTATATCTTTGACACACAACATTTTACCAGACGAACATAATCATCATTATATACGTCCCATAGCTGGGCTTGAGTTGCCTCTGCAATTGAAATGAAATTGGCATATCCTACCACGCTGGTCAGATGGGTTAGTATAAAGTGTAGTTTTTATTTTTCCTTCTCTTGCACAGAATGTATATGCATGTTATGTCAATCAGTCATATTTTATGACGTCCATAAGCAAATAGGATGTGATGAATTGTATCCTAAGAAACAAAATCCAATACGTCTGACCAGCTTGGTATAGTAGGTCAATATCCTTGGAGGAGGCTCGTGACCAACAGTGGGACGTATATGAGCTGACATGATGCTGAATAAACGTAATGGTTATTCCTTTCAAATACATTAAATGGAAATATCTTTTGAATAAAACATCTTTAACCGTTATCAATCTCAAAAGCGTCTCATCTAATCTTGAAAATCGTCTATGCAAATAAAATTTAACTTTGCAACGAGCGAAAAAAAGTTTGTATGGATTGAATTAATTATGGTGACAATTTCGAAACTGGCACACTCTAATTACGAGGCGACGCGAACATTAAAAAGCTGAAACAGAATCGTTGCCGTTTTAAATTTTTAACGGATTAATGGATCAAAAGTTTGCTATTCCTGACGTACGGAGTTTGAATTGCTAATAGGGAATTCGTGACGTACTGACCTTAATTTGTTCAATGATTTTTCTTTTTGTTAGCTTTATGTCTCTTGGTGTAATAGGTTTTAACGTTTTTTTTTTCATTGCCAATAGTGGCAAACGAGCAAGCAGCACACCTGATGGTAAGTGATATTGCCGTACATGGACCTTTACAATACCAGGGGCACAGCCGGGCCGTTGCCTACTGTGAAGAAAATACTCTTCTTAAACCTCGTTTAAAGAAGGACATGTCATAGCGCTCGGGAAACAGCAGCAGGTAGTTCATTCCAGAGCTTGCACGTACGTGGGAGAAATGATCACTGGAAACGTATAGTTGAAGAACATAACGTTTCCAGGTGGATGAACCCTGCTGCGATGTCGAGTGGTACGTTGGTAGAATGGTGACGGTGGTACCAAGTCAAACAGTTCCTCGGAGCACTCCCCATGAAAGCGTCGGTAGAGTACACAGAGTGACCCAAAGTCTCTCCGCTGCTCCAGTGACTCCAATCTGTCCGTAAGATTCTACGATTCGAACAGTCCGTTTTTGGAGGGAGTAAAGTGGGTTTAGCTGTTTCACGGCTTTACTTGATATTAATAAACAGTGGTAAGATAACTTGAGAACATGTGACAGATTTATTTGAGAGGAGAGGAGAAAAGAAATTTAATATACCTACATATAATGCAAGATTTCCGTGGTGACTACCACAATGAGCGAGTACCACACTCTCACAGAAAACGACATCTGAGTCATCATCATCTTGCTCTTATCCCAATTACTTGGGGTCGACACAATATGCCATCTGTTTTGACATATTGCAAAAAGTTTTGGCAATGACTTTTATGACCGGCCGCCAGCCTGACGTCAACCCTCCTTGGGAATGTAATCGTTGACCCAAATGGTACCAGATGGAGTTGGTCCGGGTCAATCTAGGGCTCTTAGTCGTCTTTTACGACACCCACGAGCAAAGCAAGTATTCAAAGCCGCTACCACACAGCAAGAAAACGACATCTGAGTAGTAGCAATTTATTACCACGCTTCATTCGGTGAGCGAAAGAGCCGGAAGCCCAATTTTCTGAGGGTGTTTGCGTGTGGTGGGTTTTGGTGATACCTTTAGTTTAAGCAAACCTCATTGCACGCATTCACACTCCCTCTACTTTACGGTAGGCAGCGGCCTAGCAAAGGTCCATGAGCGGTAGCAACACTTACCATCAGGTGTACTGTTTGCTGGTTTACCACCGTATGCAATAAAAAAAAATGAACATGTTTACAAAGTACGCATAGCAGAAGTGAAACTTCTTTATCCTTTGTTCCTTTGTCCCTTTGTCCCGTTGTTCCTTATCCCTTAATCCCCTTATCACCTTACCCCTTTATCCCTTTATCTCCTTATCACCTTATCCCTTTATCCCTTTATGTCCACTTAAACGACATGCTATCCCTACTGGGTTATGGGCCCGCGCGCCGTCCTTTCATCGCCCCGGACGGACAGGGCCGCGCGTGTGCTTACCATAGCCCAACCATAAAAAAAAAATCCCTACTCCACTGGAGAAAGTACTCTTTATTCGAATCGACCATAGTGGGGACGATAAAAAGAGGGCGCGTAACGAAAAAATGTGACGCGTAACCGAAAAATGTGACGGTAAATTTTTTCCAAAGCCGATAAAGAAGTTTCACTTCAAAAATTAAGGTATTTTGTTAATTGCCATAAAATCTTAATGTTTTATAAACTCTTATATTATGACTGAAATGTTTTGCGTTAACTAAAAGTATTTCAGATAAACTTAGCACTCAGCTAATAGCTTTTATAAACTTTCAGTGGAGAACTTATAATAGTTCTAGTCCATGTAATCCATTAACTTTTATATAAACAAACTTTCTCATTTTATGACTAACTTACTGATTCCGCAGCTAAATCTACCTATATGCATTTAGATATCCGATCCAGTCTTGAACATTCACTAAGTATAAGAATGTGGATCTCATCTTGACCGTACTTTTATGGTTCCATTCCAAAAAGGTTAAAAACGGGACGCTATAATTAAGACTTCGCTGTCTGTCCGCCCATTTGCCTGTCACTAGGCTGTTCCTCAAGAACCGCGATAGGTAGATAGTTAAAATTTTAACAAATTATGTATTTCTATTGCCGCTATAACAACAAAGATCATTTCAGACTTTTAAAATGCAGATTTCAAATAGTGTCGGTTTGATTTAGATGTTGTTATTATTGTTAATAATATGACTATTTACAATTTTGAATAATCTATGAACCTATTAATTGTAGCTCTTCTGTACTTGCACTTCTTGTGACCTGTAACTTAGATTAGTTAAGCTGCAGCTGAAAACCAGCGCTGCAAGTCTACGTAGCATATGATGAGCTGTTGCCTTTTGGATACTAATTACTAATACTTGGAATTTAATCTGTATATACTACGATTATTATAATCATCAATACTGTTTCGTCTTCATTTTTATATCATTTCTGTACTTATATTTCTATGTCAAGCATTAACTATAGTGTCCAATAAATCTTATTTTCTTTCTTTCTCTTCTTTCTTTATTTCATATACTATAAACAAAATAAAATAAATATTTAAGGGGCCTCCCACACAACAAACGTGAATTTTATAGGTACGGAACACTACGTGCGCAACTCCGACTCGCACTTAGTCGTTTTTTTTTTCTCAGTTAGTGCTTTAAGCGTCGATAATACCCAACCAATCAATCCAATCTCGAGATCCAATTTCGAGAAAGAGATCAGCCGACGAATCCAACTCGGTTGGGCAGCGTTCGGGAAACTTAAGAGGATCTTCTCGTCCAACATACCTCAGTGTCTGAAAACACAGGTCTTTGACCAGTGTGTGATACCAATGATGACTTACGGCACGGAAACGTGGTCCCTAAATGTAGGCCTCAAAGTCGCTCAGCGTGCTATGGAGCGGGCTATGCTCGGGATTTCTCTGCGAGATAGAATCCGGAATACGGAAATCCGCAGAAGAACGGGTGTAACCGACATAGCACGAAGAATTAGCACGCTGAAGTAGCAATGGGCAGGCCACATCGCTCGACGAACCGACAACCGATGGGGAAGAAAGGTTCTCGAGTGGCGACCACGTATCGGACGACGCAGTGTAGGACGCCCCCCACTAGGTGGACCGATGACCTAGTGAAAGTAGCTGGGCGTCGTTGGATGCAGGCGGCACAGGACCGCTCATTGTGGCGCAACATGAGGGAGGCCTACGTCCAGCAGTGGACGGCGATAGGCTGAAATGATGATGATGATGAACCAATCAATACTACAAACTATATAAATTTTTCAAATAATTTACCGTTTAAAAGCACCAAACATAATAATGAATCTCCATTAAAATATGAATTAAATAAAACTGATTCAAATTGAAAAGTTCTTTCTAGTTAATTTACTTAATTGCTACAGATTTAAATAATTCAAGCTACAAATAAAATTTACCAGCATTACTTTTCGTTTTATGTCTAAAAAAAAAGCGAATTTCAAAACGTTTGCTTTTGAAAAATTAAAAAAGATGGGATTTATTATGTTGAATATTTATTTTATTTGTCACATAATTATCTCGATTATGAGATCCAATAATAAAATACTTTATAAGTGTGTTTACTTGTTGTACTTTATAACTGCTTCATCTATTAAGTCAAATTATTTTCTTTTAATTGTATTTAAAAAAAAAATATAATTATAATGTTAGCATCTTAGAATAATAACGTATAGAAGGTAAGTACGCGCACAAGAAATGAAGCATTTAAATTGAAGCCTAATGGAGCTTACGACGGACCGTTCCGTAGTGTGTACACTCATAGTCACTGTACTCCACGTACGTACGCAACTCTTAAAAAATAAATAGGTAATTATGACGGTTTGTACATTCAAATGGTGTCACAACACATATGGAAAACATAAAAAGGTTTTTAACACTACTTTTAAAAGTATTCCGACGATTTATGTTAATAAAAACAAAATTTGATTTTTAATTTGTGTAGTGGTGTGCGGGTGTACATGTGTAATCGCCTGCGCGCATGTAGTATTTTTGGCTTCATGTTTTTGATCGCTCGAAGTACCGACACTATCTTTCTATACGTTATTATTCTAAAGTTAGAATATTTTCTAGTAATATGTTTATTTACATTTTGATTGACCTAATATGATACCCACACACAGTTCGGATGAAAACTTAATAAAATATCAAGATGGCCCCCATCACAAAATGGCGGCTTACATATTTTTCTACTTACGGGTATCATAAAATTATATCTCTGTCAATATACTTTCACAGCGAACAATAATACATAAGAGGGCGTTACAGTTATTTACTATCAACAAAAACAGGCCCAGTTTGGTGTAACGAATAACATTTTTTTTATTCTCATCCAGCTATAATTGTTTGAATTATAACTGTTATAGATCTTGTGGTTTGAAGGGCACAGCTGAAGCTGGTTATGAAACAGCCACAGCCAACATAGACATGAGTCCATAAAAATCAATTAAAAATGGATCAACCAATAGTTTACGTGTGGTGACGGAGTAAGAATACAATTCACCACTCCCTATCTTGCCCGTGCGTGTCGTAAAAGTCGGCTAAGGGATATAATACGCATATAATATCTATGCAAGAGAACGAAAACTCGAAATAAAACCCTATACCAATCTGTGTGGCCAGCATGTTATAGTAAGGTCAATTTCCCTCCTATTGTGGAGGAGGCTCGAGCCCAACAGTGGGACGTATATGAACTGAAATGATAAATGATGATGATGACAACCAATAGATCCATTTATAAATTAATTAATCCAAAGATCAATAAATCGACCAATCAATCAATCGATTAAAGTTTGGTATAGCGAATCATTATTAATTGTGGACCAATGGAAAGGAATCCAGGCCATTAAGAAGAAGAAACAGAATTTAATTTCAAACCATAGAAAGAACTAACAGTATTTACTATAAACCTGGCTTAGTTTCACTGTAGCCTCCACTTGGAGAGCATACTGCATTTGTAAGTTAGTGTAAAGTTAACACATTAAGAACAAAAGTTGTACATACAATGTGAAATGAATTGAACTAAGTTTCTTAAAGTATGCGTTCATTTCACACGTCTAAGATTTTATTTAGTTGATCATTGGATATTTTGAAATATGCTTATGTAGCTGGTAATGTCTAATAGAAGGACCGATTTAAATGATATAAAACTATTTCATCATAAATAGAATTTCATCATAATCATCATAATTATTTCGGGCTTCTTATCATTATATCACTGCTGGCCTCAAGCCTCCTCCATAATAGGAGGGATATTATTCTAGCTGGTAGGACGGATTATAATATTGAATCTGTAAATCATTAATTCAATCAATTAAGCCAGCCAGTCAGTCAGTCTGCAGTTAGTGAATCAGTCAACCGATCAGTCAGAAGTCAGTAAGTTAGTCAACCAATCAATCAACCAATCAATCAGTCAATCAATCAGTCATTCGATTAATTAATCGAGAGGTTCTGCTTACGAGAGCTACTGAATTATGAATCTACAATTCCACCAATCTACCAAACTTCTAATCTACCAATCTTCAAATCTACACAACTTCTAATCTACCAAAATTTGTAGATAGTACTATTTAGTAAATACCAATCTACCTATTGCCACCAATCGCATAAACAACCGATTGATGGATAGGTCGATTGATCTGTGGCTATCGCTGAATCGGCCAATGGATCAATCAGTACTTAAACTACTGTTTAATTGATTTTCACATTGATCAACCATTCAGTCAGTCAATCAATCCTGAATCCTAATCCTAATCAGTATGCGATTGGTAAAAGAATATTAGGCGAACCATTTTGTCACCACTAATTATAAAATATGCGTTACTAGCAACCCGCCCTCGCGTCGCTTCGGTTTCAGTCGCCTTACCCGCGTAGTTCTCGTTCCCGTGGAAATATCGGGATAAAATATGACCTATGTTACTCCTTGATATCATAGCTTTCCATTGGTAAAAGAATTTTTGAAATTAGTTCAGTGGTTTAAGCGTGAAAGCGTAACAAACAAACAAACTTACTTTCGCATTTATAATATTAGTAAGAATGTTGTAAAATGCGTTTCGTGGACAAATTAATTACTTAATGCTTTTACGTATATCACGTAAACATTAAATATTGTAATTGACCTTTAATCCATATCATCATACAGTCTTTTCCGTCTACTGCTTCCCCTGCGGTGTTGTGCCGCTCGCATCCAACGACTCCCAGCAACTTATCCAAGTCATCGGTCCATCACCACGTCTTATTTAGTCTTATTCTATATTTTTCATATACCTCGTATTAACCGTAAATTTAGATAATATATTACCCAAAAATGTTAGCATAGTGTAAAACTAAATTATTTAGTTGATTTAACATTGAAAATCAACGGATATGACCCTTTTTACCCTAATTCCTTCACAAAACCTCACCATTAAGGACCGAATGAATTATATAAATGGGGCAGATTGGGATTAAGAGGCAAAAAATATTTTATTTACTTATACGAACCATTTATGCGGGAAGGGTTGCTAACCTTTTTTCTCCTATAATCGACGTCCTAGGCATAAAATACATTTGCCCACTTTAGGTTCCGTAAATACTACCATTCAATCTCTGAGCAAATCCTTACTTCCTTACTAATATTATAAATGCAAAAGTAAGTTTGTTTGTTTGTTACGCTTTCACGCTTCAACCACCCAACCGATATCAAAAATTCTTTCACCAATGGAAAGCTATATTATCAGGGAATAATATAGGCTATATTTTATCCCGGTATTTCCATGGGAACAGCTACTACAGGGGGAAAGGCGACTAAAACCGAAACGAGCGGGTAGCTAGTATTCAATATTCTGTAGTGGTAGGACCACACTGTTAACAATTGTCTGTCTATAGCCGCGGGCCGGTCCGTCCGGGGTAGTAGTAGTGCGCTTCGTTCGGTGAGCGAAAGAGCCGGAAGCCCAACTCTCTGAGGGTATTTGCGTGTAGTAGGTTTTTGTGACGCCTATAGTGTCACCGAATCTTTGCACGCATTCTCACCTTCGCTTTCTTCGCGGTGGGCAGCGACCTAGCTGTGCTCCTGGTATTACGAAGGTCCATGAGTGGCAGCGACACTAACCATCAGGTATACTGTCTACTTGTTTGTCTCCATTTGCTAAAGGTACGTTATACGTTTAAATTATTTACATTAATAACTATTTTATTGTAACTACTCTTTTTTATCATCATCATCTTAACCCATAAAAGTGCCACTAGTGCCAATGGTGGACTCAAGCGTTCTTCAGAATATAGGGGAAATTGAACTGCTCAAGCTGCGTCACCACACGAATATCTCGAAGGAATATAAGGATAAAAATAGCCTGCAAATATTATCCGCTGAAAAATTAGCTTTCCATTGGTGAAGAAATTTATAAAAGTGCTTAACATCTAGCGGTTTCACTCGCGTAGTTTCTATTCCGTACATTCTGAGTTGCATAGATGTTAAATACACTTTATATCCCTTAGTCGGCTTTTATGATATCCACGGGTAAAATAGGGAGCAATGAATTGTATTCTTATATGACAGTAACAGTTTTATACTAATTGTAAGACTTGCTGACCCAGCAGACATTGTTCTGTGCAAATAACATAGCAGCGCCACCTACCAGGTCCAATTGTGAATCTTAACCATTCTCGAATCCCCTTGAATACACACAAAAACTTTTGTCGATATCGGTCCAGCCGTTTAGAAGGAGTTCAGTGACATGCATACGTACACAAGAAAGGGGTATGCCCATTCATGGTTTCCACTAGGTGCGGTGAAGAGCAGCAATCAAATTATTATCAAAAATTAAGTTTTTAATTATCATGCTCCCCTTTAAAATATCAAGCCATCACAACGCCGGATTAAATATGCTAAACAATAGCAAGCAAAAAAAAAAAAAAAAAAAAAGAAGACAAGCCCACTGAGTTTCTTGCCGGATCTTCTCAGTGCGGTCGCGTTCCGATCCGGTAGTAATGTAAGGTAAAATGTAAAAAAGTGACCATATGTAAATACCCCCGCGGGGTTTATGCATAATAAAGGATTTGAATTTGAATAAAAAGTTGTTTCATGTCCTTGTAATTACGTGCCGGCCATTTTTTACTTTATTGGTTGCCAGTATTGAAAACTATACTAATTATAATCGATTTTAATCGATTTAAGAACGAGAGTTAAGTGTTAGCGGTTTTTTATTTATTGTTACAAATGTATTTTCCTAGTCATAGGTATTATATCCTAATTAAAACAAGTTTCACTTTATTCGCAATATGGTTAAATATAAATCACCATTTGCCAGCAACCATCGAACGGCAAACGACACTCAACGATGATTTTATCGTCTCTTGCCAGGCAGCATGTAATACTTCTGAGGATTCAAAGATTCTCATTACTTATTAATAATAATAATAAATTAAAAGTGTACCTACATATAAATAATAAAAATGTTATAAAACCAAAAATCGTTTTAAAAGTATATATTTTCTGTGTCTTAGATTTTAGTAACGTTAATTAAACATGTTTTATAAACTGTTATTTGCCAAACAATATTTTTTGGATGGCTGATATTGCTATTGAAAACACCATTCTATGGCTTCAATAGCAATACGGTCCTGGATTCTTAAACTATCTTGGCAAATAAACTAGTAATGGGTAATCAAAAAAAGACGAAGTCGACAAACATTGAAAAGCGCAAACCGTCAGCATGATCGCGAGAAAGATTTAAAAAGATAACTAATAAAATATTTCAATCAAAGCAGATTATTTTACATAAAACATTTTTTTTATTAATCTAATGATTATGCATTAACATAATATAATAAACATATGAATAAACAGACAATTCTTAACGATTATCGATTTACAATAATATGATGTCATACTGGCAACACCGAATATGACAAGTGAATAATACAAATGATTTATTTTCCTCATCACTGACATTTCCACTTTTGAAATCGAACTAATAATTATTTATTAAGTGGGAAATATCTAAACATATTGCTAACAAGACTTATCACCCGTATTTATTAATCAAAAGATTATTATTATTATAACTATATAGGTACCTATTAATACCGAAATGGTTACTAAAACATTTTAAAGTGAATCTTCATCGGCCGGCTTCGGTTGATGTTATGTTACGTTAATTTTAGGTACCTACACATGAATTATAAAAACCCATTACGCTTCAAATATGTATTATAACATAAAGGGAAACATTTTTATTATTTTTAAACAGCGACTGAGCAAATTATAATTGAAAAAACACGTTAAAACACGATACTTGTTTTGTTTACCTACATGAAAATAACGTAATTTCATAAGACGAATAAATATTTTTCTGCTATAACCCGTCGAGTTAGAGATATAATTTTTTCTGTTGTAGAATAAAATAATATATCTAAAACCTAACAAAATAAGGTAAGTTTCATGAATGTATAATTTGAAACCGTGTTCCATACTTCAATGGGCATTCCCCTTTATATATACCTAAAGAAGATAAAGAGCGAATTCCAATTTATTTTTATTGTAAAACAGCCCGTAACAAAACGTTAAGAAATAGGCCTTAATATGGCAGAGAACTTAACAAACGTGTAAAAAAAGAAATTAGATCCAGACTCAGAACAATTATTTATGGTTTATATAAAGAATTGCCTAGTCGGGGATTAAAACCCTGTATTTGGCATCAGAAATACTTAAACCAGAGATACTTAGTCCACTCTGTCATCTTTGTAATCAGTTATTAAAATGAGTTTTTGCATTAAATGCGAAATAATTTTTTGTTAACTTATGAACTCGCTTTAATAATAGGTATATTTACCTACTAGGGCCATCTATTGACAATAACAACAATATAAAATACTGCCATCTCTCGATTTTTATTGACACTATTACCAAACAAGCAAACAACGTTTAACTCTAAGTATATTATTTTTAAACATTTTTATAGATGGCGCTGAAATAAATTTAAGTATAAGTTGTCATTGATTGATTACCATTTTTTTTTCATTATCATTATCATCACAGCTCATATATGTCCGACAGCTAGGAATAAACCTCCTACACAATAAGAGAGAAATTAAGCTACTATACCATGCTGGTCAAACGTGTTTGTATAGGGTTTTACTTTGAGAGTTCCTTCTCTTGCATACTTAGATGTTATCTGAATATTATAATTCCATAGTCGTCTTTTATGACATCGACGGTCAAAAAATAAGGTGGTGAATAGTATTCTTACTCTTTCACCACAGGGAACTTTTATTTTGCTATAGGTAGGTACTTAAAATAATTACATATTTACATAAATCCAATAATTGTCTATAAAATAATGTTTTATAATTGTTTAAATTAAATAAATTAAGAATATTTGTTAGTTCTTTTTAACCCCCTTTTGTGACTTTCCCAAATATAATTCATGTACCTATATTATCCGTGTGGTGTTAGAGTAAGAATATAATTCAATCCTTCTCTTGCCAGTGGGTGTCGTATAAGACGACTACGGGATATAATATGCATATAATATCTATGCAAGACAAGGAACACTCGAAATGAAACCCTATATCATCCTGACTGAACAGCATGGTCAATTTCCCTCCTATTGTGGAGGAGACTCGAACGCAACAATGAGACGTATACGCTGAAATGAATGAATGATGAAAGATGCGAAGAAACTGATAATTTGAAATGAAAATTATAACTTGACACTGGCAACAATGCCCTCATATTAATAACTGGAGACGGAAGAGTAGGAAAACTCAAAATAAAACTCTATACCAACGTGTCTGACTAGCGTGGTAGAACAATTTCCCTCCCATAGTGAAGGTCCGAGCTCAACAGTGGGAGGTGTACGGGCTAAGAGGATGATGAGAAAAGATGATTTTATTATAGGTTGTATACCAAAATACCATTCAATTTCAAACTATTAAGGAGAATGCCCAAAACCAGGCCCTTTTCATCTGGTGATGGGCCTAAACCAAATACTATTCTAAATTCATATCTTATTTTTATACTTTCTCAGAATTAATTTTAGGGTATCTTATACCCTAGCATTAAATATAATAATAAATAGTCATACAACTGAATTTAGGTACATATTTGTGATTTGTAAAGAGCGGAGTGGAACGTGTGTGTTGCCAGGTCGAGCAAAATATTTTGTCAAAATATATCGATACGTTCTTATCAATTATCAGGGTAAACCAGCCATTAGAAATTATTACATGAATCATTACTTAAAAAATTAACATATTTAAAGGCGAACCATTCCCCAGAATTATGACTTTCCATGACCACATACTTAAATTACATCAGTTGATAAGTCACGCCTATTATTATCATACAGGATCATATCTTAAGCGTATGATAAATGCATTACATTATTGCTTTATAAACATAATACTCATATTTATTGTTATTCGACGTATTTTCTAACCTCAAAAACAGTTCACTAAAAATAAGATTTCGCTTTAACCTGGGTACGAAAATGAAAACTAATTACTAAATATGAAACTAGAATAATTATCCTATAAAATACAAAAGAAATCATGAAGGCCCATCGACTTTCATATTGAAACTAACTCTCGAACAAAATGGGCATTCTCCTTTGTATGTAAAAACTTGAGTCCTAACAAAGTTATTAAATTTTTAGTATAAGTCAAAGGTCACACGACCATCGACATCGCGTTACAAACAATATCTAAACTTTATTTAAATTTTCGTAAAAATATACTACCTTTGTGATTGCCTAGAATTTTCTACGAAATATTTATCTCAATTTCGAGAATAATTTCCCGACTTGCCTTTGAGCAATGAAAAATAATGCATCACTAAACCCTATTTCCTTTTTCCACTCGATTTTACTTTATACCTATTGAATGGTTGTTAGGCTATATATCAATAGCGAGTATATTATTATGGAGTATATAAGGAAATGTATTAATAGGGACTATATATATATATATATTTTTTTATTATAGGTTATAGTCGTTTTACCCGCGTAGTTCCCGTTCCCGTGGGAATACCGGGATAAAATATAGCCTAGTTTACGCCCTGATATTATAGCATTCCATTGGTGAAAGAATTTTTAAAATTGGTCCAGCCGTTTTGAAGATTACCCAGAACAAATAGACAGAGAGACAAAAATTTTTTAAATGCTATTTTAGGCATAGGTGTCGTGCAAATAACCGTGTGAGCATGAAAAAAGCCTATTATTTTGACATTACAAACAGACACTCCAATTTTATTTATTGGTATAAATATGGTGACGGAGTAAGATTCCCTATCTTACCCGTGGATGTCGTATAAGACGACTAATGGATATAATACGCATATAACATGCAAGAGAAGTAAAACTCGAAATGAATGAATCATTCAATTGAATGATGCGAAGAAACTGATAATTTTTAATGAAAATTATAACTCGACACTGGCAACAATAGCCTTATTATTAGTAGCTGTTTGCCAATACAAAAAAAAAGAAGAAATAAAAAAAATACAAGGCTTTAGAAACTTTTTCTTTTCTAATATATCTATACAAGTAAATAAAATTGATGTGTCTGTTTGTAATATCAAAATACGAGGTTTTTTTTTATGCTCACACGGTTATTTGCACGATACCTATGCCTAAAATACAGTTTAAAAATTTTTACCTGTCTGTCTGTCTGTCTGTTTGTTTGAGGTAATCTCTAAAACGGCCGGACCGATTTTGATTATATTTTACTACCAGGTAGCTGTCTATATAAGGAGTTACTTAGGCTATATATATATATATATATATATTTTATCCCGGTATTCCCACGGGAAAGGGCGAAGCGTAGCGAGGGCGGGTTACTAGTCTATACCAATAAATAAAATTGGAGTGTCTGTTTGTAATGTCAAAATAATAGGCCTTTTTCATGTTCACACGGTTATTTGGACGATACCTATGCCTAAAAATCACTTTATATTTTTTTGTCTGTCTGTTTGTTCCGGGTAATCTTCAAAACGGCTGGACCGGTTTCAAAAATTCTTTCACCAGTGGAAAGCTATAATATCAGGGAGTAAACTAGGCTATATTTTATCCCGGTATTCCCACGGGAACGGGAACTACGGGGATAAGGCGACAGAAACCGAAGCGAAGCGAGGGCAGGTTGCTAGTCTTTAATATAATCAATGAAGATCACGACTAACTTTTGTAATATTTAAGAAGAAATACGTTATGTTTGATTTCCAAGAAACATTTCTAAAAGATTAAGAAGACTTAAATCAAATTTATTAAATGTTATTTCTTTGACTTTTTCATGTACCTAAGCGAAGCTTTTCTTTTTAAATGATATATATGTAATTCATTTTAATGTAAATAAGTAGGTAAGTACGTCTTTGTGAATAAATCTTTGATTTTTACAAGGAAACGTTTCCCAATTATTGAGAGCGTAATAACAAAAATAACTCTCGGGAGTTATGGAAAGTAATAATATCGATTATTCACAGTGTTCATAAAAAGACTCACTTCTCAAACGCCCTCCTAACAGCCGAAGTTGAGCCTACCGTACTTTTAAACAAAACATATACCTATTTTGTCTGTGACTTTAATGTTGGTATGAATCTTGCTTCAAAACTAATAGCTCCTTCGAATTCTAATCATATTAAGCCAATTTCAGTGTCACCAGTGAGCTCTATCGTCATAAGTCCTGTTAACGAAGATCAAATTAAGCGCATTATTCTAACTCTACGCAGTAATTGCGCAACTGGCTAGGATAACATACCAGCTAAGGTCATCAAACAGTCTAGTAATGCTCTTACACCTAGTATAGCTCATATCTGTAATTGTATTATAAATTCTGATATTTTCCCTGATGCTTGTAAATACGCAGTGGTTCATCCAGTATACAAAAGTGGAGCTAAAGATAACATTTGCAACTACCGACCAATTTCAGTCCTCAGCTCTCTATCTAAAATAATAGAACGCATCATGAATAATAGCCTTACAGGCTTTTTATCTAAAAATAAGATAATAGCTTGCAATCAATATGGCTTCAGATCCGGATTGTCAACAGAGGACGCCGTGACTGATTTCACAAATAACCTTGTAGAGAAACTTGATAATAATCAAAAATGTTAGGGTATATTCTTGGACGTAAGTAAGGCTTTCGATACCGTAAGTAGACCGTACCGTAAGTAGATTGATTGACAAAATGGAACATATAGGAATACGCGGTTTGACTTTAAAACTATTTAAAAATTACTTAACTGGGCTTAGTCAACATGTTAAGCTTGGCTGCTTTAATAGCACTGCAGAGAATTTTAATTATGGCCTACCACAGGGCAGTATTTTAGGACCTACCCTATTTCAAGTATATATGATTGATCTCTGTTTACTAGGGTTATATAAATGTGATATCTTTATTTATGCTGATGATACTGCTCTTTTGGTATATGGTAGTGGTTGGGTGAAATCTAAACATAATACGGAACAATCTTTGAGAACAGTTATAGAATGGGTAACAATCAATTCTTTAACCCTAAATATTACAAAAACTAAAGTAATTCAGTTTCGCCCACAAAATTCACTCACATCACCATCTACCTCTAAGCACATAGTGGCTCACAAATGTAAAGATGTCACAGAATGTAATTGTTTATGTATAATATACCAATATATACCAATGACTCGAAGTCTCAAATATTTAGGGGTCAATATTTCTGAGCGATTGGACTGGCATGGCGGGAACATATTGATACCTTCTGTTCTCGCTTAAGGAAATTAATTTTTGTATTTAAAGAATTGCGATATGCTGTGTGGCGCGCGGCTTCGAATACTAGCAACCCTTGCTTTGCTCGTGGGTGTCGTAAAAGACGACTAAGAGCCCTAGATTGACCCGGGCCAACTCCATCTGGTACCATTTGGGTCAACGATTACATTCCCAAGGAGGGTTGACGTCAGGCAGGCGGCCGGTCATAAAAGTCATTGCCGAAACTTTTTGCAATATGTCAAAATAGATGACATATTGCGTCGACCCCAAGTAATTGGCATAAGAGCAAGATGATGATGATTTAAAGAATTGCGATATACCGCCGATTTAGAAACAAAGTTATTGATTTATCGTTCTCTTTGTAAATATATTATTACCTACTGTATCTCTATATGGGGAGGTACATTTAAAACGGTAATGTTAAATCTAGAACGTGCTCAACGAGCAGTGCTGAAGGTTATGTTTGGATTAGCAAGAGACTATCCCACCAATCAGCTATATTCTGAGGCCAAGGTTCATCTGTACATCTTGCGATCTGTAATAAGAAGACACTCTAAGCTTATTCTTGACCCAAATTTAGTTAAACATCGAACGAGTCACCCTATATTCAGGACGGCCGGGTGTCGTACTTCTCTCGCACAAAGACACTTTCGTATTCAGAGCGGGCGAGTTTATAACTTTGTTCATAAAAAACTATCAATATACAAACTCAACTACTTTTACGGATTATATCGCGTTTGTATTTGATTTATGATTGCCCGACGTTTCGAACACTTTGCAGCATTCATGGTCACGGGCGGACTAAGGTGTATCACGTCCAACAAGTAATCGTTATTACAGACATTTACAATTATCATATAATTATTATATAATCGTTGTAGATTTTTTTCTCCTAATTCAAACTTTGTTACTGCGGTTTACCCCCTAGGGGTTGAATTTCAAAAAAGCCCTTTCTTAGTGTCAAAAATTCATGTTTCTGGCTTCAGTAGTTTCGGCTCTGTGATAAGTCAGTAAACTGACATCTTTCCACATATTTTACACCCTTAGAGGATGAAAATGGACAAACCTTGAAACACGTGTTTATTTATTTTTATTAAAGAGTATTTGTGCTTAATTTGAAGAAAGTAACTAAAGATTTTTTTTCTTTCCATACAGACTTTACCGTTGCGTTTCACCCCCTTAGGAGTGGAATTGCAAAAAATCTTTTCTTAGTGGATGCCCACGTCACAAAATAAAACTACGCTCCAAATTTAATTTTTCTGGCTTCAGTAGCTTCGGCTCACCCTATTCTTTTATATGTATATTATTGTTAACGCCCCCGCAACACCCCTTGGAGGTGGAATTTCGTAAAATCCGTTCTTAGCTGACCTCTACTCGACGAAAGGAATATTTCTGTCAAATTTTAAGTCTGTACGCCTTATGGTTCCAGAGATATGGTGATGAGTCAATATATCGCTCCCAAAACCCTCCTCTCCTATATATATACAGATTTATTTTATTTGCCGTGTAATGAGTAAGACTACAATTCATCATTCCCTATCTTACCCGTGGATATCGTAAAAGACAACTAAGGGACATAATATGCATATAACATATCTGTGCAAGTGAAGGAAAACTCTAAATAAAACCCTAAATCAACATATCTGACCAGCATGGTATAGTAGGTCAATTGCCCTCCTATTGGTGAGGAGGTTCGTGCCCAGCTGTGGGTAATACATAAGCTGAGACGACGACAGACGATAGTATTTAATCTTCATTTCATCTAATATTTAGTTAAGATTTTTCTTTGCCACATTTACTCTTATTTCTTTCTCTATAATTGCTTTCGTCATACTCTAATAAATAATTTATTCATTTATTTTTAGGGTTCCGTACCCAAAGGGTAAAAACGGGACGACCGTCTGTCACCAGGCTGTATCTCAATAACGGTGATAGCTAGACGGTTGAAATTTTTACAGATGATGTATTTCTATTGCCGCTATAACAACAAATACTAAAAATAAAATAAATATTTAAGGGGGACACCCCATACAACAAACTTGATTTTTTTGCCGTTCTTGCTCGTTATAGATAATGGTACGCAACCCTTCCTGCGCGACCCCGACTCGCTCTTAGCCGGTTTTAATTCATTTGTCTTTAATTATGAATTTGAAATTCGTCTTCATAATTATCATTCATCTCAGCCCGTATAAACCACATAGTATTTTTTTTTTCGGGGTGGGTTGCGGTCGGCGCTCTCCTCGCACCACTCCGTCCGGGGCGACAGAGGGGTGTAAGCACGCACACCCACAACCCACCCCCGACGTGCACGTCGCCTTCGTCCTTGGGCCGACCACCGGAGCAGGGTTACTTGTCATCAGTGGTCGACCCGACGGAATACCCACTACTTGGGGTACCCTCTCATCTACCAACGTCCCCCCCTCGTCGACGTCGGTCTTTCCTCACGCGGTCGGCCTCTCGGCGAGTGACGGACTAACTCCCCGATCACGTCACGAGCGGCCTCGGCTGGGAGAGATATTGACTTTTTAATCGCGCTGGTTAAACGTATGTACATATTGTTACATTTTTCGTTCTCCTGCATAGATATTAACTGCATATTGTATGCCTTAAATAAATAAATAAATATTTATTTATATGCCTTAGTCGTCTTTTACGACATCCATGTGAAAGACAGGGTGTGGTGAATTGTATTCTTACTGCATCACTAGGCGGCAACTTGAAATTATTTAAAGTCAAAATGGAATTAAATAAAAATAAATATGTATACAAATATATCCTAGCCGAGGCCGCGGGTGACCGGGGAATTAGTCCGTCATCCGCTGAGAGGTCGACCGCGTGAAGAGAGACCGACCGGTAGATGGGAGGATACCCCACTAGGGGGTATTCCGTCAGGGCGACTACTGACGACAAGTAACCCTGCTCCGGTGGTCGGTCCAACGACGAAATCGACGTGGTGTTCGGATGGATAGCGCGTGTGCGTGCTTACGCCTCTCTGTCGCCCCGGACGAAGTGGTGCGAGGAGTGCGTTGACCGCGACACAACCCAAAAAAAAAAATGAAAAGTATACAATAATATACTATTCGTTGACTGTACCTACTATTAATTCAACCATCATCCACCTTCGAACATGCCTGCCCAATGAAGATTAATGCCCTAATGACCAAGCTTGACAGGTAATCACAGTTGGCGTTGTAACTCTTGCAGAAAAATCTGCTTGCCATTCTCCTTTGCCGATTATTACGACTTTTACAGAAAAGTATTCCTTACTTTTCTATAATAACATATGTTAATCACGTTCGGTGGCGAAATATCCGTGTGGTGACGGAATAAGAATACTATTCATCACTTTTATCCCCCATCCCCATCTTGCCCATGGATGTCGTAAAAGACGACTAAGGGATTATAGTAAGCATATAAAATTTATGAAAGAAAAGGAAAACTCTAAACAAAACCTTATACCAACATGTCTAGGAACTCAGCACTGGTGATGGCCCAACGATGAAGGCGACGTGGGTACGGGTATATGGGCCCGCGCGCCGTCCTTTTATCGCCCCGGACGGAATGGATGGCGTGTGCGCTTATCATAGCCCAACCAAAAAAGAAATACCAATATGTCTGATTAGCATGATATAGTAAGGACAATTTCCCTTTTATTGTGGAGGAGACTTAAGCCCAGTAGTGGGACGTACGTGAGGCGAGATGATGACATGTTAATCTTATACCGTATGTAGAAAGAATGGTGATAATGAAGACACACGTTGTACTTTCTAATTTGTAATTCACCTTATAACGGTTACAATAAGAATCACCTCAGATATTCTAACTGGCGGTGTTTATACATTCACACCACCTGAGCTAATACTAAACTCGCGCATTAAATAGATAACATTAACTATAAAATATCTTAATAATTCTAATAATTATTTACGTGCAAAAAGTATACAAGATATTATACAGAGGTATGTAATGTTAAATATTTATTACGGCGGAAGTTGACACGAAAGAGTGTCAATATGATGACATCATGAATCAGTAAAATAAGAATCTAATAGATGTAGTGAAACATAATATTTTAGGATTGATGAATCGACATAGTGTAAGAAAATATCGAGGTCTATAACAACAAGCATTATTTAATAGTCGCGATTATATTAGCTTACAGAAATATGAGTTAACTATTTACTCGATTATAAAATTACTAATTAAATTATAAAACGACAATCAAATCGGTTAATAATTAAGATGTTTCCGAATTAGCCGTATATGCGGTTGTGTTACTTGGTAACACTTATCTACATCAAATATTTATCGTTTAAATTACTTTAAAAAACATAATACCAGAGTGTCCCGAAAGCCTTTTTAACTGGGTTACATAGCGGATTTTACTAATCTGTGTCAATTTACTGAAGTCAATGAATTTAAGATTAATTGGGGTACGTATCTCAACGATCGGGAGCCTCTTTTGAATAATTAATAAGGATCTCGTTCTTTCTCACTCAATCTTATAATTCCAGCTTGCTTGCACGATTTAATTGGACGAAGATCAGGTACAAAGCGGCGTTTTTCATACAAGACAATGTAAGGAACTCTTAATTATTCCTCCAATGATTCTTTTGGATAAATTCTAATTGTTTCGTTTGCTGTTTTTTAACATCGTTTTAAGGGATCCTTCAATTTGATGATTTATTTAGATATAATGTTGATAAGTGATTTTGGCAGTCATAGACTTGATTAGTAGCATGATATTATTCTGATATGTATGTACATGCGATAAGTAGGAATGAAATCCATGTGACAAGGTTATCAATATGATTTTGGATGGAAGTAAGAACTATGGTAGACCCAAAAAAACAGATAGATGTATACGAAAGAAAGATGTACTTAAATTTCTGTTTAGTAAAATCCAAGATCTTCACAAATATAGCTATTTCTAGTACAAATATACCTATAATATTCTTATATTACAATTAAAGTTATTTCAATTATACTTATTAAGTTTACACAATTATTAGACAATTCCGTGTCGTGACGGAGTAAGACCACTCCCTTCCTTGCCCGTGAGTGTCGTAAAATACGACAAAGATATTTAAAATCAAATCAAATCATTTATTCTGCATAAGCCCCTTAACAGCACTTACATATTGTCAAGTTTAAATGTTGTGAACACAATACAATAAACTACCACCGGATCGGAACGCGGCCACAAGCTGAGAAGATCTGGCAAGAAACTCAACGGGCTGTCACTTTTTTTTAATCTTTAAAATATATATAATTTTATACTTCGTACATTTATATAGTATTAGCTCCAGTGTGATGCCCTTCGAAATTGTATACAAGTATACTTCGCGCATGTGTAGTTCGCACACTAGCTCTATCTCTCTTACTCTTATACAAAGGATACGATTAGAAGTTTCTAAATCCTGGCGAATCTAATCAGGATATTTGCCTATTTTGATAGCATTGCATTGGTTTTTAACGAGTGTGCAAAGTTGAAATAAAATCTGTTCGTTCAAAGTGGGACAAAATGACGTTCATCGATTACCTTACATACATAGATACATACATATATACATACATAGATACATACAGGTGAAACAATTTTTTTCGGTTTTCCCTTACCCCTAAAGCTTTCACTATTTTTACTTAAAATTTTCGTTCTGACTCATCATATGTCCTTATTACGTCAGGCGTTCACTCTAACTTTTCCGTCACTGGCACAACCTACCTTTCTAGATATTCCTAACCTAGCTATCCATCACCATATCATTGGCCACTTTAGGATGTATGCAGTATTGAAGAAGTTGTATAATACCATATTCCTCAGGCTTGACAAGGGAGTTCGCGAGTATATTTGGAGTTATATGACAGCCTTCCATTTAAAAATATGATATTAATCCGATGAACACCATAAAAATTTTAAAATAGTTTTAATTCGTATAAATTATTCAACATTCACATATATAATAGAAGAATAGCGCAACTTTGATTTTCGTGTGGTGACAAAGAAAACAATTCACTACCCCTTTTGCTTCCTCATAGGTGTCGTAAAAGGTCACAAAGGCCGTTAAAACGTACATAAGAGCCGTAGAAAATATTGTCCATTTTTATATGGATCTTATGTACGTTACTCTCAAGTATAAATAAAAGCCAATATCAACCTGCTTGACTAAGGGTTGTATAAATAAGTCAATTTCCCTTCTTTTTAATATGCTTTTATTAGCTTCAGACGTATGGATTTTAGTATGTAACGGAATCTTTGAACATGATTTTGACCCCCTTCAAAACGTCGGATTAACTCGAAATTTGGCATATTTATTAAGGACCGATGACAATTCAATATTTTAAACAGTTTGACAGGTTTTTCTTACTAGGATATTCAGAATTAGCGAAAATTCAACTAAAATGAAAAATAAATAATGGTTAAAAAAAGAACTAAAAAAATACGCTTTTAAAGAAAATCCAACTAAAAATAGAAGTTAAATTTTAAAAAATTTGTATTAAGAATAGTGTATATAAGAAAAAAATTGTTTTTATTGTAAAAAAAGCATGGGGGTTCTTTTTAAGATATTATCAAAATGATAATCATTCTACTCATAATATATTTATAACTCTCATATATTTTAATTTTATATATAACTTAATAATAACTTAATATATTTATAACTCATAATATATTTATAATCTGTGAATAATATATTTATAACTATTAACAACATGCACCCACGCTTTTTATACAATAAAAAATATTTTTTTCTTATATACCTACACTATTCTTAATTCAAATTTTTAAAAATTTATTTTCTATTTTTTAGTTGGATTTTCTTTAAAAGCGTATTTTTTTAGTTCTTTTGAACTATTATTTATATGGAGGAGGCTCCAGCCCAACAGTGGTACAGTTATAAGCTAAGTTGCTGATGGTAATAATGATTACTCTGGTAATTCTTATCAGTATTTATGAGTCTCACGAATAAGATAGTGATGGTGAAATTGTAACTAGACAAATCTCAGAATATCTTAAGTTAAAACGTAGAAGTAAATAAATTCCTTACGTTTATACGAATAAGATTTTAATAATATTAAGAATCTATATAGTTACAGAATAGTTTTATCGGTCATATATTTATATAGCGTTCCTACATAATAAGCAAAAATATGTTGTTGTGAAGCAAAGGCGTTTGCTTCGTTCGCACTGAACTAAATTAAGAGAGATCTCCCAAAGGACAGTACGAGTATAGCTAATATCTTTTGTGTTAGAGTCCAAGTTATGACATTTGAGCGTTTATAGGAGAGAGTTCTGCTCGCGACTTCGTCCGCGTGGTGTATATACTTTGGGCTAATACTAACTTTAACCTGTGTTTACGTGGAAGGTGAAAATATTTTTTAGTAATACGATTCTGTCACACAAGACTTTTGCGAAAATTTTGCCATTCACGGAGCGAAGCCTCTTAAAATTCTTCATTTGTGCCCCGGTCCTGTTGGTCTTAGCGTGATGAAATATAGCTTTCCTCGATAAATGGGCTATTTAACACTGTATTTTCAAATCGGACCAGTAGTTCTTGAGATTAGCGCGTTCAAACAAACAAATTCTTCAACTTTATATATTAGTATAAATGGTACGGAGGAGCCTATATAAATAACTAGCTGACCCAACAAACGTTGTTCTGTTTAAATCTAAAAAAAATAGTAAAAAGAATTCTCCTTGTAATCGATCGCAGCACCACCTACCGGTTTCAATTATTAATGTTAACCATTCTCATTGGTTAGGCAGTTTTGATGCCAAATGTACATGGGACGCCATCTATTGGGGTGGAATGTACTCCAATCGGTGAGTAAGCGGATACCTGGTTTACTTGCTGACCGTCTTCGCGTCATGGCGCTACTAGGCCTATAACACCGCTGACGAATAGCTGTATTTTTATCGCGCGCTCGTGACCTCTAGCAATTTTTGGGAAAACGGCCGTAATCGCTCCTACTCCGCTGAAGATTCGACGGAAGCCTCGCCGCTATCAACTTCTGGTGGGTACGAGGTCCGCTGAAACCTTGGTGAGTACTATTTCGCGTAATATTTAGTTCTCTGTATTATTTGACATTCATCTTCTTGTATAATTCAATTTTCTTTTAAATCGCATCTCCATAATTATTCTACCGCATCACCAATCGCAACCCTCATATCCATCGGAACAGCCACAAAAAATCATTTCAGTCCAAAATCGGTCCAGTCGTTTAGAAAGAGTTCAATTACAAACACAAACAGATTTATAGATATAAAGATGGTATTGTGGAACCTACTATAATAATATACGATACGATGGGATGGATACGGTGCGCGTTGTGAGAAAGTTTCTGTCTTTGAAGCCTTAACGGCTGGCAGTTTGGTCCTTGTGTTTCCTACCGGTGGGTCAACACGCGTTTTAATTTTAAATATTTTTTTATATTGTATTTTAAAATATATTAGCTAGGTAAATTAAATAAATAATATAATAATAATTACAAATATCATAAATATATGTATGTAATCAGGCATTAAAGCATTTATTTTCTTCTCTGCAAATTTTGTGAAAATAAATTTTGTTAATAGTAAATACACAGGTTTCGTAAGTGGCCTAAATAAATTTCCTACAAAAAGGATTATTGTTTCGAACTAGTAGGCCGGTCATTTTAGACATTTGAAATAACAAAAATTCCGACAGAGCTATTTTGTGAGAAGCTTGGGTTCACCATCAGAAAGAAATCTTCAAAAATCCCTATCGATCTTGTGTGTGCTACCATAATTATTTGAGGTCAAAAGTCAAGGTTTGAGCTTTATTGGATTTTTCTCGAAAACGGTCACTTTTATCGAAAAATTAATTCAGACTAATGTTATAGATCTGAAAATTTTCTACAAAAATATGTCTTATATTTTTTTCTCTACCATCAGTTCAGAGATATCGCGATTGCAAGAGTAACGTTGATGGTGAATCCAAGCTTCCCCCAAAAATTGGCTGTCAGAATTTTTGTTATTTGACCACTATTTTTATGTCTAACTTGACTATAGTAGTATAGTTACAGAACGTAAGTAAACTTTATTCTTGTATCTGAATCACAAAATTCTTGTAACTTGCACTATTCTCAGTAATATAAGGTAAAGTCTCCTTTTGACATCGGGTCATTCTCTGGAGACAGGCTCGATGTTTTATGATAATCATCTTGTTTAATTTATGTAGGCTGGTTATAATTGACATAAACTAATTACGGGTATACCTACGATGAAAATCATCATTCTTGGAGAGTTCTTGACCCTAAGCAAGTTAATTTGTAATAATTTATATATGTTAGTATTTTTTTTTTGTCATAATGGTGTATGAATGCAATTCAACGCTTTCTGTCTTACTGTGGATATCGTAAAAGGTGACTAGGGATGTAATATGCTTATAATGTCTGTGCAAGAGAAAGAAAACACGTAATAAAATCCTGTGTCGATTATTATATATATATCTGACCAGCCTGATATGGCTCGAGCTTAGCAGTGGGACGTATATGCGCTGTGATAGATGGACTGTCCATTTATTGATCCGTCCATATGTAGTACTAAGTAATTGCCAGAAAATGTGGTGACGGTGTAATTAATCAACCCATTTCTTACCCGTGTGAATGTTGTAAAAGAGAAATAAGGTAAATAATATAAAGGTAATAGAAGGGGTAGTAAATTGTATTCTTATTCCGTCACCACACGGATAATGATGATAAATAGAAACTAAAGTTTTACTCAGAAGTCTACCATTAATTTTGCTCTCTAAACTCTTTTTACTCTTTCCAGAAAAAGGATATGATACTATAAAATATAAAAGTACACATACTCCTACAGCTATTGAAAAGTTTTTCAGGAAGAACTCGTTGCATTCTTTTCATAATCATTCGTCCGAGTATGCTCTCAACAAAAACTTACATAAATTGTACAATCACAAACAAAAGTTGAAGTTAAAACACTCCAAAGTCAGATTGTGACCGCGGCTAAACATTTTTAACATACGGATAAATATAATGACAAACTTGATCGTATCTTTGGTTATTTTTCTATTATCTTTGATTAAGACATAGTGATCCTCGATGTGTAGATGGTTTAAAAATACAATGTGAAATCATATTTTAATGGTATGTGCCAATTGTTTAGTTTCGATTCCCACACTTGGTAATTCTTTATCATAATTTCAGCCCATATACGTCCCACTATAGGATTCAAGCCTCATCTAAATTAGAGGGAAAATTTAAGTAGTATACCGCGCGGATCAGACATGTTGTGTTAACACCTGGCACCAGGCTGTATCTCAGGAACCGCGATAGCTAGACTGTTAAATTTTTTTTACAAATTATGTATTTTTGTTGCTACTATAATAACAAGTACTAAAAATAATAAACATGGTTGTCTGTAAAGTCGGTTTACGGACGATAGTTTAACGTGACAACGTCATAAAAAACATTGATGAACAGAAACATTACAAACAGAAAATATTTTTTGCCCTTATTTGCTCAAAATCGATAATGGCAACAGTACTTGAAATGTTCATAAAATACCCGATTTTCAGTATTTTTAAATTTAATAATAAAATTAAATAGAAAAAATATTTAATTTGGGGGTTGTTATTGGTGTCCCATACAATAAACGCCATTTTTGCCTATTTTTTATAGATAACAGTACGGAACCCTTCGTGCGCAACTCCGACTCGCACTTAGCTGGTTTTTTAAACATTTTTGAATGTATACAACATGTATTGATGCATGATGCATGTAGTGTGACGCCATTTGAAAAGAGAATATGCAAATATATGTGGCTGGACCAGATCCTACAAGTGGCACCCGGTAACAAGTTAACTACTAGAACAGCCATCACTTTGGAGGAAAGAGAGAGACTTGAACATTTGAGCATTGATAGGCACAGCAGAATATCACTACAGATACGATAGTGCTTAAGGGGCCTTTATATGAGCCTTAACCTTGACTAAAATATTAGTTATGCCAGAGAGAAGAAAGCATTACCCCTCCCCTATAAGTGTGCGGTTAAACGTTACAAAACGTTTCTAGAAAGGTTGGTCGCAAACAGCTCCCGTCCACCATCAAACGGTAACCATCCGTCCCGTTTTGAAAGTTGGCAACTTAACTTTAATCCTGACTAACGTAATTGCTAAAGTTTGAATACAAAACCTTGTTCGCGGAACGCGATTTAGTGTCAGGCATTTTGTAATTGATGTAGTGGCTGCCGCCGTCTCTGTGCTATTGTGACCGTTAAGGTCCGACATTTTTACTATTGAGTTTTTTAAGTGAAAACTACTTTGGCCCGTTGAGCACTTTTTGGATGAACAAATATCATGGAACTCGCGTCATCGTCACCAAACGCCTGTCTCGAGAAATATTATAGAGCGCATGCGCGTCTGCTCTTTGCTTTCCAATCCACAAACACCAAGGGTTAAATTTGAAATCTTATTCAACTGTTATTGAAAATATTGCACTACACATTTTCTAATAAATTATTATAACCTATACCATCAAAAACAAGACTTGTAAAAAAAGCCAAGCCTCAAATTTGAAATACACAATGTATATATAATGCCTGCTAGGTTCCTAAAAATTCAGGTTTCTAGCTTTATTAACAACGAAGTTATAGGGGGTCGAAAATGGCCTGAATGGCTTCGAGAAAAGTATGTTACGGCAGTTTAAATAAAACTACTTTACGGATTTTATCGCGTTTGTATTTGATTTTTGATTACCCGACGTTTCGAACACTTTACAGCGTTCATGATCACGGGTGGACTAAGATGTCTCACGTCCAACAAGTCATCGTTACTGCAGAAAATTTTATAATTATCTACCCGATACAGAAATTAGTTATTAAATATTGACCCACATTTTGATACAAAATTTATTGCCAGTGTAAGAAGAAAATGATTCTATATGAAAAAATTATATTGTTTATGGTTAGTAATAATTAAACATTAAAATTAATAGTAATTATATTTAAAAACTAACTAATAATCTAGTATACTACCACTGGATCGGAACACGGTTACACTGAGAAAGATCCGGCAAGAAAACTCAGGTAACATGATGCTAAATTAAAGTTAATTTTGAAGCCGGCTTACTTTATGTTACTAAAAAGGTTTTAATTTATAAAATTATCTTTAGTTATTATTATTGTGGGTCAAATCTATACAATATGAGCTCACGGTGTCTTGCAGCCTTGTGGTGGTCTTTTTGGATTTCTTTTTAATAATGTTTATAACAGGATCCCAGCTTGATGGTAACACCCAGCCATCCTCTCTATTGAAATTTTTGTGTTTTTTAATCTCAATAGCCTCGCGTACCATTCTAGGCAGGTATCGGTGTTCTTTTGCGAGGATTTGTGGTTTATCAAACCTGATGTTATGGTGGGCGCGGTCCTGACTATGTTCACAGACTGCAGACCTAGTGTCCCGGCGGTGCTTCACATCGGCTATGTGTTCTTTGATCCGAGTTCTTATGGATCTCTTTGTTTGTCCAATGTAAGAGAGACCACAGTCACAGTCAAGTTTATATACTCCTGCATCTTGTAAAGAGATCTGGCACTTGACAGGTGGTAAGAATTGGCTAATCCTCTTCAGTGGCTTAAAATAAGTTTTAATGGAAGAGCGTTTCAGGATGTAGCCAATCTTGTCAGTGACTCCTTTGACATAAGGTAGTATTGCAGGAAGGCGCTCAACTGTGGGTGGTTTCACTCGGTCTCTGCGACGGGGGCGAGGAACTGGCAGCTTGTTTGCACGTAGCACCTGCTTGACATGCTGCAGCTCCCCAGCCAGGTGTTCATCGTCACAGATTCCTCGTGCTCTCTGCAACAAAGATTTACACACGGTAGCTAACTGTGAAGGGGGATGATGAGAATCACCGTTCAAGTATCTGTCTGTATGTGTTGCTTTACGATACACTGTATGACACAAGGTGTTATTAGGGTTACGTATAACCAAAATGCCTAAGAAGGCTAAACAGTTATTTGACTCCAGTTCCATAGTGAATTGAATTTTTGGATTAATGGAGTTAAGATGGTTTAGGAATATGGTTATTTTGTCTGTGGGTAATATTGTGAAAGTGTCATCTACGTACCGCTTGTAGAACCTGGGTGTGACAGGTGAGCTTGATAAGGCCGTCTCCTCGAAGTCCTCCATGAATATATCGGCAACGACAGGGGAGACCGGCGAGCCCATAGCCACTCCATCTACTTGCTTGTAGAAGTCATCATTCCACATTAAATAGCCAGTTGTTAGGCATTGACGTAACAGTTCCGCATATCCCAATGGCATATTATTGTCAGATAGCTTCTTAGATATGGTTTTGATGCAATCCTCCACAGGTAGAGAGGTGAAGAGTGATGTGACATCAAAACTGACCATAGTTTCATTGTCAGCGAGATGTAGATCTTTAATTTCACTGACAAAATGGTAAGAGTCTTTCACAAATGCACTACTGTGTCCCCGAAGTTGGGAGAGGACTTTCGCAACCTTTTGTGCTAATTTATAAGTCGGCGTGTCGATTTGACCTACTATTGGTCGCAGTGGTGCATTTGATTTGTGTATCTTGGGCAACCCATATAATTTAGGTGGTTTGACGCATGGTGTTATTAGATTTTTCACGTCTAGATGTAATGTATCTTAGTCCACCCGTGATCATGAACGCTGTAAAGTGTTCGAAACGTCGGGTAATCAAAAATCAAATACAAACGCGATAAATACCGTAAAGTAGTTTTATTTAAAATGTATAATACTCGCGTAAACATCAGAAATCATTATGTTACGGCAGTGTTGAGCTTTGCCCTTTTTTTTTGCTCGTCTTGGCGGGGGCACTGCCGTGCCCCCAGATTAATTTAGATTATTCTTTTTGAATTATTTTTGGTTTATAAAGAAATGTTTATGATCAAGGTTTAAAGTTTAAATTGATAGTTAGCACTTAAACCAAGAATAATCTTATAGCTCGTCAATACAATTCACAAGTTACTTAATTTACACTTTTACTGGCAATCTCGAAAGACTGCCATGTTTTTTTTTTCTAATCACGATATAGCATTAAAAGGTAAATTTCCTTCATAATTCGTGGACTAGAAATAAGGGGTTGACTATGAAAATAATCTAGGGTCTTTTTCATATCAAAAATTAGTGTGTGTACTTAAGAACGCACGTAAAAATTATACTTCTTTGGCGTAACACGATCAAATTTAAAAAACAATCTAAAAAGGCATGCTTCGCGTTATCCTACGTTTGTTGAAAAAACTACACTTATAGTAGAAAAAAAGGTATTTCATACATTGAAAGTTTCATTATAACGCAATATTTAGTTGTGACTGTGTGCGCGCGTATCATAAAAAATGTTAACTAGCTAACTTCAGGGTGTCGCTTTTCGTGACGGTGAGCGCGAGCATCGTAAAAGTTAACTCTCATTCATTTTTAACTTTTGCCTAACGTGTCAGAAAAAGTATGACTTCAAAAAATCTTATAATACAATATCAACTTCAAGTAAATGACTCACCTCTGCGTATTCCCTTTACAGACATCTCAAGATGCAAATACTTCGGCATTCCCCAGACACGTACCTCCACATACAGTCCGTTGCAAGTCCTTTGATAAATCACCATCATGGCGGACACACTTTGTTTACAATGATTTACGGAGACCTCGGCACGGAATATTCCGCTTGTATTGTTCCCTGGAGTTATGATTACCATAAAATACAAAACACTGCAGAGAATTGTGGTTCACGGAATAAATATTCAGTAAAATAGTGATTTTTTTACGTACTAGGTGTTTATGAATATATTTGCTTATAGTTTTCATGTTAATCGAGATTTAACGTGTGATGACGGAGTAAGAATACAATTCACCACTCCCTATCTTGCCCGTGGATGTTGTAAAAGAAAATTAAGAGTATAATAATATGCACATCATCATCTCAGCCCATATACGTCCCACTGTTGAGCTCGGGCCTCCTCCATAATGAAAGGGTAATTGACCTACTATGCCGCGCTGGTCAGGCGTGTTGGTATAGGGTTTTATTTCGAGTTTGCCTTCTCTCACATAGATGTTATATGCATTTTATATCCCTTAGTCGTATTGTACGATCACCCATAGGTAAGATAGGGGGTGGTGAATTGTATTCTTACTTCGTCACCATAACATCTGTGTAAGAGAAGGATAAACTCAAAACGAAACCCTATACCAACCAACATGTCTGACCAGCACAGTATAGTAGGTCCAATTCCCTCCCATTGTGGAAGAGGACCGAGCCCAACAGTGGGACGTATATGGGCTGCGATGATGATGATAATGATGCTGAATAGTTTTAGAATCAACCACGTGCCTGACGCCAATACGCCTTGGAAGCTTAATAGTTGATCAGATGAAGTCGGCTTTTACGACACCTTTGAGAAATATAAGGGTTGATAGTATTCGTAACCACCACCATACAGCATATTAGTGCTTCTCCCTCATTTTATAATGATCTTCTCTACTTTCGTCCATTAGTCGCACTCCTAGTGAAGTACTCGCCTTCATACAACATGCAATAACTTTTATAATCGTCGTTCATCATATTCATTTCAGCTCATATACGTTTCACTATTGGGCTCGAACGTTATGCGCAATATGGAGAGAAAATGATCTGCAATACCGCGCTGGTCAGACGTATTGGTAGAGTATTTAACTATAGTTTTCTTTATTTTGCATATTTATTTATATATTATTCAGCTGTTCATTGCACTTACAGTTTCTCAAAGCGTGTAGTAAACCATTACAATTCTATAATTTAAGTGCACAGTTATTAGATAAATAGTGTAAAAATAATTTTAGGAATACATCATATTTAGTTAAAAACATATCAACCTCCGGATACTGAGCAATCAGTGAGTTGAGCAGCGCAACGGCCTGACTAGTATGAACGAACTGAGCAGTACACGTTTGAACCTGGGGTGCCGCGAACAAGGGGCGCGAAAGAATTTGCATGTTCGGTGCTGATAGCGAAAAACGCGATAGTACATTTGATTTTTCAACTTTATTATTCAATAATGAGTAATAATGCAAGAATAGGGCACACTTTAATCCCTTCCATCCATACATTCATCAGCTTAGAGACGTCCACTGCTGGACATAGGCCTCCCCACGAGAATGCCACTCGGAACGCTCCTGCGCCACTTGCATCCAACGGTTTCCTGCGAATTTGAGAATGTCGTCAGTCCACCTAGTGGGGGTCATCCTACACTGCATCGTTCGATTCGTGGTCGCCGCTCAAGAACCTTTCTTCCCTAACGGTTGTCGGTTCGACGAGCGATGTAACCCATTGCCATTTCAACATGCTAATTCTACGGCCTATATCGGTTACACACGTTCTTCTACGGATTTCCGTGTTCCGGATTTTATCACTTAGAGAAATACCGAGCATAGCCCCTCCATAGTATGTAGAGCGATTTTGAGCTTGTTTATGAGGTCGACATTTAGAGACCACGTTTCAGTGCCGTAAGTCATCGCTAATCCCTTAGTCGTCTTTTATAACATCAACGGGTAAGAGAGGGGTGAAGAAGAGGTTGGTGAATTGTATTCTTTCTCCGTCACCACACGGAAACTTCTACAATAGTAGTAAGAAAAGTTAGGGAAGATTATACATTATTACCCCATCACTATACGAATAAAATGTAGTTTTATTATGCATTTAATTTTATTGACTTCGTGTGTAACGTTTTATGTGGTTTGTATACTTCAGTGTAATAACATTGAATTTTTTACTTAGGTAAAATAAATAATTCTTTTTTTAGTACTCTTTATTCTTTTAATTCTTTCTTTCATTAAAAATTTTATAGTCAAAAGTTTTATAGGAATAGAGGACGATACAACTAATGTTTAAATGATTAATATGATCCACAGATTATTGTACACATTCTTTTTACTTTCTTCGTAGTAAGCAGTGGCTTACAGAGCCATCGGAACAGCAGTATTTTTTTAAGACTACTCCCTGCACTAAGGATATAATCCTTGAATTGCGGACATTACAAACATATAATCAACGAACAAAAACCACATCCAGACTCGGAACAACAATTTGTGAATTGTAATAAGTGTTGCCTTTTTTCGTTGGAGGTGGGTTACGGTCGGCGCACTCCTTGCTCCAATCCGTCCGGGGCAACAGAGGGGCGTAGGCACCCGTAACCCACCCGTGATACGCCGCCTTCGTTGTTGGACCGACCACCAGAGCAGGGCGATTTGACGTCAGCGGTCGGCCCGACGGAGTACCCTCTCCTCAACCGACGTCCCCTTCCTCGGGGAGGACGAACCACTACGCCATCTGTGCAGTCAAATTAGTATTACTTACCAGCAGGTGTGCTGTTCGCACGTTTGACACGAACAGCAGTAAAAAAAAGAAATGTACTACCACATTGGACATATGGAAAGAAGAAAAAAAGAAAGAAAAATTTCAGCCTCTACAGCATATTTAAAAAGTAATAACTTATAACTACTTATAAACTATTATAAAAACAAAGACTACTGCTAAGAATGATATGGGACATATAAGGTTTCATTCCATTTCAAGTCCTCGTTTCCTCAGTTTTTGTCTACTTGCATCCCTTACTCGTCTTTTACAATTATCAGAAAACCATGGTGATCTTTTTGACGTGACAACGTCTTATAAATTGGTTTGCCGGGTGACACTTCAAGAAACTGCGTTACGCTCCGCTCACGTTATGCGCTCACAATGAGAGCGAGTGAGAGGCACGCGTCCCTTCCACTCGGGCATGGTTAGCCCGCCTAAGAGCGAGAGAGACAGACATAAAAATTGTATATTTGTATATAAATACGTATGTATGTGTAAAGGTAAAAATAAAATTTTGTTAATATGAAATTCAGTGCGAGATTCTTTGTATAAATTAATGTTTTAAATATAATTCTTTGTATAAATAAATGTTTTAAATTGTTACTATTATTTCATCCTTCTTCCTACTATACGAATGAATATTCACATTAAAATTATTTTACCACTCAAAGTCGTTGTCACGTAAAACTTTCGCCCGTATACCGACTTTACAGGCAACCAATATTTTTTTTCACCATAATCCCAATACTAGAATTATTAATTGCATTTCTTGTATATATTCTATTGTCCCATAATACTATTAATGAGAATATAAATTTATATGAATAAAACAATTTATGCATTATAACGCAGCCATTTGTAAAACGAACTTTTCACTGATTTCATTGTTTTCATCGGTACATCGTCAGCGTACAAATAAAATTGGGCATAAAATTTACATGTCATTATTAATATAACGAACGCTATATGCTAATATAGTGGCAACAGTAATGAGATCAACCGCGTGAAGTATTTACTCGAACATAGATAAGAAGAAGCATTCGAAAGTTTATATCTAATAGTGGTAGGACCTCACTATTGACAGTTGTCTGTCTACAGCCAAGAGCTTGTCCGTCCGGGGTAGTACTACACTCTCGCAGAAAATCGACGTCTGAGTTGTAGCAATTTGTTTCTGCACTTCGTTCGGTGAGTGAAAGAGCCGGAAGCCTAATTTTCTGAAGGTGTTTGCGTTTAGTAGGTTTTAGTGATGCCTTTAGTATCGCCGAATCTCATTACATGCATTCACACTCTCTTCACTTTCTTCGCGGTAGGTAGCGGCCTAGCTATGCCCTTGGTACTGCAAAGGTCTATGAGCGGTAGCAACACTTACCATCAGATATACTGTTTGCCCGTTTGCCGCCGCTGGCAATAAAAAGAAAGATGTCCTAACGGGTGGATTACCAAAGTCAAGCATTCGATTTTGATGACTTGTTCAGTGGAAAGACAGGTAATTACGGTGTGATATAAAGCCCTGTGGTGATGGAGTAAGAATATAATTCACCCCCTACCTTACTTGAGGGAGTTGTAAAAGACGTGGGACGAGGATGTGGGAGTAGTAAAAGTTTAAATATGTATATAACATCTATGCAAGAGATGGAAAACTCGAAATGAATTCAGCATACCACACGTCTCACCAGCGTGGTATAATGTTCGGTTCATTTCACTCCTATTGTAGAATAGGCTGACCACTGATGTCAAGTCACCCTGCTCCGGTGGTCGGCCCAACGACGAAGGCGACGTGCATCGCGGGTGGGTTGCGGGAGTGCGTGCTTACGCCCCTCTGTCGCCCCGGACGGAGTGGTGCGAGGAGCGCGCCGACCGCAATCCAAATCAAAAAAAAAATTAAAATTGTAGAATAGGCTCGGACTCAGTAGTAAAATGTAAATGAGCTGTGATGAGAGAATGAGATATGATGATAGCGTGTTTTACCGTGAAATAAGCTTGAACTATAACAAAAACAAAAAGGAAAATAATGATATCTGATGTTTACGCGAGCACTACACATTGTAAATAAAACTACTTTTACGGATTATATCGCGTTTGTATTTGATTTATGATTGCCCAAAGTTTCGAACACTTTGCAGCATTCATGGTCACGGGCGGACTAAGGTGTCTCACGTCCAACAAGTAATCGTTATTACAGACATTTATAATTATCTACCCGATACAGAAATTATAAACATAATTAAAAATAAGAACAACTAAGAAACATAATTAAGAATAAGACAGAAGACTGTCGACATATATTAATCGACATATATAATTTGTATAAATCTTCTGTTCGTGTGTTGTAATTGAACTCCTAAACGGCCGGGCTGATTTTGATGATTTTTTTGTTGCTGTTCCGATGGATATGGGAATGGTTTAGATTATTAATTGGAACCGGTAGATGGCTTTCAAGCTACGATCGATATATATATATATATATATATATATATTTATATATACTAGCAACCCGCCCTCGCTTCGCTTCGGTTATAGTCGTTTTACCCGCGTAGTTCCCGTTCCCGTGGGAATACCGGGATAAAATATAGCCTAGTTTACGCCCCGATTTTTCATTGGTGAAAGAATTTTTGAAATCGGTCCAGCCGTGTTGAAGATTACCCGGAACAAACAGACAGACAGACAGGCTAAAATTTTTTAAATGCTGTTTTAGGCATAGGTGTCGTGCAAATAACCGAGCATGAAAAAAACCTATTATTTTGACATTACAAACAGACACTCCAATTTTATTTATTGGTATAGATATATAGATTTTCTAAGAATTTAAAAGAATATAGGTATATTTCATATTTATACAAATTTATAACAAAATACATGCAACTTGGAATCGCATTTGAGTAAGCCAAACTGAAAACAGTGCCAATTGGCTGGACCAAATTAGTATCTTGCCTTTTTTTATATTTTATCGTATCGATATTTTGTTGTTTTTGGCAACGTACGCCAATTTCGAGCGCAAACATACCCTCGGGATCGTCCATAAAAAAATACGACGCCCGTGGGAGTACGGTTTTAAGGGAATTCAATCGACACCACACATTTCCATTTTATTTCAAAACAACGGACGCATGATTGTTTGAATGACTTTTTTTTACGGTTGATGTAATAGGATTGTAATGTTTTATTCTGCCGTATGTTGAAGGAAACTCCGTGTTGTGTAACGTTTCAGAATTAAATATTTCACCACTCCTTAAAGTCCCATGGCACTTGTAAAAGTCTGTTGGGAGATCACCAAAAGATCAGCAGTGTTCTCCAGAAAGTTATAAAACTAATTGCGCTCATCAACTGGGCATGATGATTATAGCGTTATTGCTATAGAGATAAAGCCTAACAGCTAAAAATTGCATTGGTTTTTTTTTGTTATTAATAATTAATTATCTACATTTTATTCTTCGTCCTCACCCCACATAAAGTCCACTATTGGGAGCGGGCCTAGGCAATAATAGGAGGAAAATCGATCCACTATAACGCCTTGGTGAGATTTGTCGAGTATCCTTTTCTTGCATAATTAGTGTTGTCTTCATATCATATCCCTTAGTCGTCTTATACGACACCCACGAGCAAGAGAGGGTAGTGAATTGTGAATTGTATTCTTACTCCAGAATACTAGTCAGACTAGTTAGTATAGAATTTCATCTCGAGTCTTTCTTCTCTTGTATAGGTGTTATCTACATATATCCTTTAGTCATATTTTACGTTAGTCACGGATTAGAAGACGGTGTGAATTGTATTCTTAGTTCGTTGCCATACGGAGTAAGAATACATACCTTGCATAAAGTAAATAATCCTTGTTGCGTTAGACTTTTCAAACATCTGGGGGCACGGCAGTGCCCCCGCCAAGTCGAGCAAAAAAAAGTCGGGCAAAACGCAAAACTGCCGTAACATACTTTTCTCGAAGCCATTCAGGCCATTTTCAACCCCCTATAACTTCGTTGTTAATAAAACTAGAAACCTGAATTTTTATTAACCTAGCAGGCCTTGTATACACATACCAACCCATACCAACACGATACCACGATACTAACACTACACGATACCAACGTATCGTGCTAGTGTCGCGGGTTCGAGTCCCATGCAAGACAACACCTTATACGATCCACAAATTGTTGTTCTGAGTCTGAATGTAATTTGTATCGGTTAATTATATGTTCTTTCCGTATGGTGACGAAGTAAGAATACAATACACCACTCTCTATCTTGGCCGCGGATATCGTATAAGACGATTATGGGATGTAATGTGCACATACCATCTGTGCAAGAGAAGGAAAACTCGAAATTAAAGCCTATACCAACATGTCTGACCAGCATGCTATAGTGGGTTAAATTCCCTCCCATTGTGGAGGAGGCTTGAGCCCAACAGTGGAACATATGAGGGCTGCGATGATGATGCGATGATGAATTACATATTCGTAAATTCTCCGACAATATAAGGATTATTATTCCCTTGGTGCAAGGCGTTGTCATTTAAAAAAAAGATTCAACAGGAAGGAGAGTGGGCAGCAGCTCTCGCCGGGGAAATGTATGATATCTCACTATGAAACTAACCCGCCTACCAAACGTGGCGACTACGTCATTATTCTTCATAAGGCGAAGAAAAATCAGCTCTAGTCAGGGCAACTCTGTTACCCTTGAGCGTCGTTGGATGCAGGTGCCACAGTACCGCACTTTATGGTGAAGCATGAGGGGGGTCTATGTTCTACAATGGACGGCGATAGGTTGAATAATGATTGGCATAATAGGTGTAGACAGATACCTAGATATAATTATGTTCAAAGATAACTTGTAAAATGGTCAATCAACTTAATGAAAAAGTAAGTGTCTTATGAAAATGTACCAAAATCTCCCAAAGTATTAAGCAAACTAAATTGCCTGAAATTTATCTGAAAGAAAGAACGCCATCATTAGGCTAGAATGCCATCAAAGCGGAGAGGAGACTAGAGATGTGTTTAGAAAACCCAATCAAATTTCTTTATTTCCACATCTCTCCGCTTAGTTTAGGTAGAATTGACTCAAGCGGAAAGGAGAGATGTCTAATTTTTCAGAAAGTGTACTCTAAGAAAATCTTTTGTTGGTATTCAAGAAGTAGAAGGTACCGGAAAGGCAAATAAGTAGGTCTATCTACAAAAAGAAATGAGATGAATGATATAAATAGATTCACTTGGCAATTTGCCAAGTCATTCTGTTTATTTAAAACATAAAAGATCTTTAATATTGATATAGTCACTATAAGAAGTTGTTAGATTAGTTATTTACGTAATAACTTAAGAAGAAAGGTCCCTTAAGCAGGGACAGAATGAGTTAACCGACTTGGTATAACATGGATCTCACAAATTTTTATGGTAGAACAACTCAATTGCGAGACTTGGCTTTTTTTATAAGTCTTGTTTTTGATGGTATATACTTGAGCAGAAATAAGATACATAATGACAACAATTTGTAGATCAAAATGCATTGTTATATGTGGGAATATATCCGTGTGGTGACTGAGTAAGAACACAATTCACCACCCCCTATCTTACCTGTGAGTGATCGTACGAGACGACTAAGGTATATAAAACGCATATAATATCTATGCAAGAGAAGGAAAACTCGAAATAAAACCCTATACCAACACGTTTGTTCAGCGTGGTATAGTAGGTCAATTACCCTTCCATTATGGAGGAGGCCCGAGCCCAACAGTGAGACGTATATGGGCTGAGATGATGATGATGTGGGAATCGAACCCGAAGCACTTGCTATGATGGTTTATCTTCATTATTTCTGATTATATAAGGTCCCATCGTCATATAAGTCGTCTTTTACGACTAACACTTGTATGAGAGTGGGTGGCGAATTATATTCTTACTCCGTCATCACAAGGCAAATAGATATATGCATACATACTGCATGTATGTATACATATTTTTAGATATTACTTGTATTCAATTAGTATATACTACTTTTTAGTAATCAGAAATTTTATTCAGATTTTCAATTTTATTTTATTCAGTAATCTTACTGACTGCACAGATGGCGTAGTGATTATTGAGCAGGCTTGAGGCCAGTAGTATGGTTCATCTATATATTAATACCTGAAGCAAAAACTTTGTACCCCTATTTACGAAAATTACGTGGATGGACAAGTGTGAAATTTGGCACAGTTGAAGTATATAATGAGGAGAAGTGCATAAAACTGAAGTTTCATATAATAATGGATTAGAAATACATTAAATTCATTAGAAAGGCATTATGCACACTACAACGCAATCGCTACACACACACACACACACACACACGCACGCGCACGCACGTGCACGCGCACGCACGCACACACGCACGCACGCACACACACACCAATGCTTATACCTACACTTTTGTTTACTGTTAAAATCTCTGGTCGAACTGAATGTCAAACAATTATAATTATGGTGACAATGTCTAACAGACATTTGTACTTATTTATTAGTTACTAGTAAAATACAGCTTGCTTGATATACAATTATCTATACCAATAAATAAAATTGGAGTGTCTGTTTGTAATGTCATAATAATAGGCTTATTTCATGCTCACACGGTTATTTGTACGACACCTATGCCTAAAATAGCAATTAAAAAATTTTTGTCTGTCTGTCTGTCTGTTTGTTCCGGGTAATCTTCAAAACGGCTGGACCGATTTCAAAAATTATTTCACCAATGGGAAGCTATAATATCAGGGCGTAAACTAGGCTATATTTTATTCCGGTATTCCCACAGGAACGGGAACTACGCGGGTAAAACGACTATAACCTATAACCGAAGCGAAGCGAGGGCGGGTTGCTGGTACAGAAATAAAATTAAAACGAAATAGTATTGTAGAAAAATTAATTCAAATGAATTATGGTCGAATTTCGACCACTCGACGACCACTAGTATTATTTAATGCGCATGATATCATACTATAAAAGAAAACATTTCTATATACAACTATGATGGAAATGTTTTCATTCAACACCGTCAACAATTTGACGTCAAAGTGTGGATTTCTGAAACACTTCCCCGCAATTCTGTCGCACACAAAATAGAAATTCGAGAGCCAATAGAAAAACGTGGGAATATTCACTGCAGCTTTATTCGTGATGTGAGCGAGCCAGCTATTCAGAATTCGGTTCCAGTTTTCACAAATTGCTCACGCGTCCGTCACTTTGAAAATAAAAAAGAGTTAGTATGTGGTGTCGATTGAATTCTCTTAATAAACTGTTCTTTCACTTGACTTAGCATTTTATCAAATACGCTTCTCGTATTTAGAGAAATATGTACCTATATTGAATCATTTTTATGTATAACTAGCTGACCCGGCAAACTTCATATCGCAATAATTTTTTCGTAAATATATTTACTAAATTTCCTAAAAAAAATATAGTCTCTAATGGAAGAACCATTACGGCTTTGCCGGGAAAGATTCAATCTTGATCGCGGTATTGTTAATGATGATTAAAAGAGAATACAAATTACTGATTATTGATCTCTGACAAAATTAGGTTCATTAAATTTTCAACCATAATTATAGACAAAACTACGTTTAGCTGTCATTTGCGTTTTGTTATTACATATCAAATGCGTTTTTGTTATACCACGTTTCATAGTGACTCGTATTCTCTTTGACGTCTTATGTCATGTCCCACGGGAACGCCATGGAACGAGATAAAAAGTATCCTATGTACGTCTCCTGGTTCTGTACTACCTCCCCACCAATTTTCAGCCAAATCGGTACGGTCGTTATTGAGTTATAAATAGTGTAACTAACACGACTTTCTTTTATATATACAGAGTGACTGGTAAAAGATTGTACATATTGAAGGAGGGTATTCAGTACTCGATTCTGATACCGAATATATAAAAAAAATTGGTACTTAAATTTTGAACTAATTATCTTATAAAAACATTTAGTTATGGACACATGGGATAGGTCAACGTACGTCAGCAATTGTAGGTACTAAACAGTTCGCACATTGAACTATGTAGTTACATTTTAGATAAATATTCTACCTATGCGACTCGACCCAGGTAGGTATTTTTGTTCGTCGCGGGCCGCAGACAGAGGTCAACGTACGCTGGCAAACTTATTGTTGTGATTAGAAACAAATCACTTTATCTCGGGATTGGTAAGAGCTATGAATCTGCAAATAACTTTAGTGTTTTATGACATTATTCTTACACCTAGTTTAAGTAATTCTAGTAATAAATATCCAAAATCTTGACAACAGTGTTAACAAAACTGTTACTCGATATCGGTATCGGTGTATCGCCAGTAGGGTGACAATATTTTTGGAAGTCTTGTAACACTAATATTGTTGATGTTTACTATGTAGTTAATTAATATTATCTTCTTTTTACACTTTTATTAGTTACATGTGGCCATTATCTATCGTTTCCTTGAATATGTACAATCTTTTACCAGTCACACTGTATAGATTTGATTGCAAAACAAAATATAGTCTAAAACTATATTTACTCCGTGTCATCATCATATTCATAGCCGACATACGTCCCACCGTTAGACTCGAGCCTCGTCCACAATGGGAGGAAATTTGACCTTTTATACCATGCTGGTCGGATATGTTGATACAGGGTTTCATTTCGAGTTTATTTTCTCTTATACAGATGTTATGTGCATATTAAATACCTCAATCGTCTATCACGATATCCACGAGCAAGATAGGGAGTGGTGAATTATATTCTTACTCCTTCACCACACGGAATATTGATTTACTCCGTGTGATGACAGAGTAAACTGTAAGTAACTTTACATGCGAAAAGGTGAACGAGGAGAAGGTGACTTTAGAATATTTTAACTCGTTACTGCATAGTAATAATAGAAAATAGTTCAAAAAAACAAAAAATTTACACTCCAGGTCTCGGGAAACCAAAAAATCGCTAATTCTGATTATCCTAGTAAGGATAACAGGTCAAACTATTTAAAATATTGAATTGTCATCGGTCCTTAATAAGTATGCCAAATTTCGAGTAAATCTGACGTTTTGAAGGGGGTCAAAATCATGTTCAAAGATTCCGTTACATACTAACATACATACGTCTGAAGCTAATAAAAACGTATTAAAACGTATACGTTATTTAAATTTCTATAAAAATATTAGCCAAGTGTTCATGCATTAAAATTCTCAGCTCGTGATTGAGGAAAGTGATAGCTGCTCTAGTTTTTAACTCGTGATTGGACCTCTTATGGAATTTGGTCCAACCGTTTGAATTAATTTCCTTGGGGTGACGGAGTAAGAATACCATTCACCACTCCCTATCATGCCCGTGGATGTCGTATAAGACGACTATGGGATATAATATGCACATAACATCTGTATAAGAGAACAGGAACTTGAAATGAAACCCTGTATTAACATGTCTGACCAGCATGGTATAATAGGTCAAATTAATAATAATTAAGATATAATATGCTCATAATATCTGTGCAAGAGAAGGAAAACTCGAAATGAATTCCTATACCAACATGTCTGACCACTGACGACAAGTCACATCTGCTTCGGTGGTCGGCTCAACAACGTGGTGACGCGGGTACGGGTGGGTTATGGGCCCGCGCGCCGTCCTTTCATCACCCCGGACGGACTGGACCACGCGTGCGCTTACCATAGCCCACCCATAAAAAAAAATACCAACATGTCTGACCAGCATGGTATAGTAGGTCAAATGCACTCCCATTGTGAAGGAGGCCCGAGCCGAGGAGGCCGAGAACAGTGAGACGTATGTGGGATGCGATGATGATGATGATAATGATTGAATTATATTATATTGTGCTTCGAAAGGCATCAAATTGGAGTTAATACCTACTAAAAATGGTATATATTTATTTTTTTATAAATTAAATTAATAGAAAATAGGAATAATAGACAACCCCACTGGTTTCTTGCAGATCTCCTTATTGATGGTCGAGTACCGATTTTAGTTTAATGAAATAATTTAAAGTAAAATGTTCAAATTGATAATATCTAATAGCAAAATAGTAATAACAATAAGAAACTAAAGCATCCTTACTAGTATTATAAATGCGACAGTAAGTTTGTTTGTTTGTTATGCTTTCACGCTTATACTATCGAACCGATATCAAAAACTTTTTCACCAATGGAAAGCCATAATATCAGGAAGTAACATAGGCTATATTTTATCCTGATATTCCCACGGAAACGGGCACTACGTGGCTAAGGCGACTAAAACCGAAGCAAAAGCGAGGGCAGGTTGCTAGTAGAAAAATAAAACCAAAAAGTATCTAATTCTAACCATCGATAATGACCCATTCTTCTATTAGAGAAACTGACATTTAGTAGCCTTGTAAAGGCTGACAGTTGATAGATGAATGCGGGTGAAATTTTTTATCAGTAAATTTCTAACGATTATTAATAGTAACATATGATATTATCAAATATTACAAATAGATATTGTACACTCATAAAATTAAACCTTTATCATAGAAACCTGAATGAAACTTTCACGGCATAAATCCACAAACTTAAACGATCGAATAAAATTTTATTGTTGCCTATCTTGTCCGGGTTGACCGGGGCAATTAGCCATTGTTATTCCCGGCTTTATGGACAAATACCCGGGTACGTGGCAGTTCGGGCAGGCCTCTATGATTTATAGGCCTACGTGGCCTCGTTTGGACATTGTTCGATATTTCCGAGATATTCCAAGTTTGATATTCGTATTTAGATCGGATTGTGATGCTGTTACATTAAATATGCATGATTTGTTTGATTTTATAACGTAAATGTATGAAAAAATGAATAAAATATGAGATTTATATATCAAAAATTTTGTTTTTTTTTTTTAGCTAGGTATGTGGAGCTGCCTCTTTTTAACTCCCGACGTAAAAAGAGGGGTGTTATAACTTTGACGTCGACGTTTGTCTGTCTGCGTGTGTGTCTGTGGAATCGTAACTCTCAAATGGATAGACCGATTTCGATGCGGTTTTTTTTTTTTTTTTTTTTTTTCATTTGAAAGTCAGTTTCCTTGCGGTAGTCCTTAGCTATGTTTGATTAGTATCGGTCAAGAAGTGTAAGAGTATCAGCTCTTTGCCAAAATTATGTAATGGCGTATGTTTACTCTTAAGTGCTTCAAGCGTTAAATAACAATTAATTGATATTTGCTATTGAGGAGAACGTAATATTTTTTTAAATTATTTTAGTTTGTGTCGAGGGTTAGTTTTCGTCAAGAGTTATTCAACATTTTCAATTTAAGTTATGCCTTGAAAGTGGTTACGGGTTATAATTTCTTCTTTAGTGCTCTAGTAGTTAATTTGTGTTCTGTTGCCGTTTATGGGATCTGGTCTACCTAGCATTAAAAATGAACCTCTATCCAGGTTTGAAGTGCATCATACGGGTGCTATTAACTACTTATCATTTTGTACAAACTTTATAAAATTCTGTTTAAAAATGACAAGTGCAATATTACTTTTAGTTCATTTCCTTTGGCTTATTTACGTCACTCTGTTAGACTCGAGCCTCCTTCACAATAGGAGGACAATTAACCTATGTTGGTCAGATAGGTTATAAGATTTTATTTCGAGTTTGCCTACTCAGATTTCATCTGCATTTTATAATCTCTTAGTCGTTTACAACACCCAAGAGAACGAAAGGGGGTGGTGGAGTTCATTAGCTACTAAATTTTTTATCACAGATTGTAATGCACAGATACCTAGTCTACTTTAAATAAGCTATAAATTATTTGTTTTTGCTAAATATTAGAAATACTTTTATTGGTTGTCCAAGTTATTAATTGAAAGGGAATCATATTTCAGATATTTTTGGCGAGCAATTATCTAATTAACAATAATTGTGTTCGTTCTAAACAGTTTAGTCGATACAAAAATTCTGTGTATGCGGTGGTTCTTAAAACCAACTACAAGGTATTATCGAAATAAAATACCTATTACAATAAAATATACCTCACGAACGGCGATATATCGGGCTGTTAAAATAAACACGCCGTTGGTTAGACCATAAAGTCAACCATTCGACCTAAAATATTGTTCAACGATGCATATTGTAGATTTATGCTGGAACACGTGGCAGTCTACAAAATTATGATCGGTATTTTGAAGCTACGCTATACGCTGTCGCGAGTAGAATTTTTAAGTATATTTTGCTATGTGGTGGCTAGGAATTCAAATACATATAATTCATTGTGGATACACTCCGCGAGAGCGCTTTCATCCATCCATTGGCCTATAGACGTCCACAGATGAACATAGGTCTCCTCACGAGTATAACACTCGGAACAATCCTGTACCACTTGCATCCAACGGTTCCCTGCGACTTTCAAGATGTCGTCAGCCCACTTAGTAGGGGATCGCCACCTACATCGTCCGATTTGTGGTCGCCACATGAGAACGTTTTTTCTTCAGCGCTTGTCGGTTCGACGAACGAAGTGAGAGCAATGTTTAAGAGTGGTAGGACCACACTGTCGACAGTTATCTTTCTACAGCCGCGGGCCGGTCCGTCCGGGGTAGTACCACACTCTCGCAGAAAATCGACGTCTGAGTAGTAGCAATTTGTTACTGCGCTTCGTTCGGTGAGCGAGAGAACCGGAAGCCCAACTTTCTGAGGGTGTTTGTGTGTGGAGGATTTTGGTATCACTCAATGCACGCATTCACACTCCCTTCACTTTCTTCGCGGTCGGCAGCGACCCTGTAAAGGTCCATGAGCGGCAGCAACTTTTAAAATCAGGTGTACTGTTTGCTCGTTTACTAACGTTTGCAATAAAAAAAAAAGAACTTACGTGTTGACAATTTTAACATTTAATTAATCCAATTAGCTATCATTGGATTGGAATGCGACCGCCACTGAGAAGATCCAACAAGAAATGTAGCTGGCTTTTATATGAAGATCCAGCAATAACCTTACCGGACATGTCTATTATTATCATATATATTTTTTTTATAATTTAATGATATAAGATTATATACAATATGTCTAGCAAATACCAGCTCCAAGATAATTCCCTTGGACTATATCATGTTATATAATATGATTCACAAATGTATCTCAGACAATTATGATTAGACCAGATCGCACAGAGCCGACGCTCGTAGTCGTCTAACACAACCTGTCAACTTGTCTATGGGTGTCACAAAAGACGACTGACGATGATAATGCATATAACTTAGCATAATAACGTATAGAAGGTAAGTTCGCGCACAAAAAGTGAAGCATTTCAATTGGAGCCTAATAGAGCTTACGCCGGAACCGTTCCGTAATGTACAAGGTCACTGTACTGCACGTACGTACGCAACTCTTAAAAAATAAATAGGTAATTATGACGGTTTGTGCATTCAAATGGTGTCACAAGACATTTGAAAATCTTGATAAGGTTTTTAACATTACTTTTAAAAGTATTTCGACGATTTATGTTATTAAAAACAAAATTTGATTTCATAATTTGTATAGTGGGGTGCGTGTATACGTGTGTTATATAGCATTCTGTCTGCGCGCATGTAGCATTTTTAGATTCATGTTTCGAACGTTCGAAGTACCGACACTATCCCTCTATACGTTATTATTCTAAGGCATATAATATCTACACAAGAGAAGGAAAACTCGAAATAAAACCTATTTCAACACGTCTGCCAGCATTGCATAGTAGAGCAATGGCCCTTCTTTTGTGAGGGAAGCTCGAGGCCAGCAGTGGGACATATATGAGCCGATATGATGATGCTGATGACTAGAATGGTACAATAGGTCAATTTCTCTACCATTTTGGACGAGTCTCGAGCCCATGAGTGGTTCATAAATGCATTGAAATGAAGTGTTAATTTACCGTAAGTTATTTATTAAATAGATAGATAGAGAATTCTTTATTTGCACCCCAATTACAAAAATAAAATAGAAAACTTAAATACTAACCTAACCCAGAATGTACAAAGGACGGCGTTATCGTTAAGCGATCTCTTCCAGGCAACCTTAGGATGGAAATGGCAGAACAGAGACATGGTAGGTAGTTTACTGCTGGTGGTAATGGAAATCGGTGTAAATAATATTTATAAGTCATAGATAAAGACTAATTATATTAAATTGTAGAACCTGCTGTAAAATAAAAACAATATAAAACAATAACTAGTAGATAATAAGATACATAAATATATATAAACAACATACATATAAATATTACAGCGACAAGTAGTGATCGGTCAACTTTTTTTAAAAGCAGATAAAGTTATATTATGTCATCTAACAATGATATACACATGAGCAAATCAATTGCCATCAAAAGACCTAGTAATAAAAAAGTTTTAACTCTTATGTTGTATCTTTACGATACATCCTGCTTTATTTATTTTTAATGGAAACATTAATTTTACTAATTTTTCTTTATTTCAGGAATATAGTGTATTGTGCGTATTTTGTAATTTATTATATAATATAATAAAAACTTCAAACGAAAAATCCACTGCGTTTTCTTATAAAAATATTAAATTAGAAATATGTCCTCGGGCATTTTCAACTCGTAGTGACGTCATCGCTCCCCGAACATTGCAGTAGATGGTTCTAAAACGTCGATCCCGCAAAAAATTTGGGATAGAACCACTGCTACTAATATTTCTGATCGAGATGGCTATGTTGTAATTAGGCAACTGATACAAGCAACAAAATAACGAGCAGAATAAAAATAAAAGAAACTTCAAATGAAAGAGCCGTTGCGGTTGCCTTTCAAATTAGAAAATACACACAATCGTTCACTATAAGAGGTAGATAAATATTAGTGCAATATTAAGAAAAATATTTCACACTGATAAAAAATAACATCATTTTTTGTGTGGTGACGGAGTATGCATATCTATCATACTAGACATGCCTTTTAAGTTTTGTCGTTTCCATATTTCCCGGCAATTTGGAATTTGGAACTGTTCTATATTCGAATGTATTTAAATTTTGAAGCTCAAAACAGTTGAAAATATTAGGATTAATGCTATTGTTTAGTCACAGCGTCGATTGGAATCTGTCAGGTTACGTACGAAAATGGATCTTTCTAAAGAAAATGTTCGTGCAATAATTTACTACAACTTTAGAAAAGGCCTGACACAGCTTCTGTGTTTTGAAGAGCTAACATCTGTTTTCAGTGATGAAGCTCCATGTCTGCGGACTGTCGAACGCTGGTATTTAGAATTCCAGCGTGAATAGTGTTAGTGACAAATCTCGCGAAGGGCGCCCAAAATCCGCCTTTACTGAAGATAACATCATTGCTGTTGCAGCATTGCACATAAGGTTCTAGTTGTGTTTTTTTCTTCAAACGACAAAACTTAAAAGGCATGCCTCGTATGCAAGATAAGAAAAACTCGAAATTAAACCATATACCTTAGAATAATAACGTATAGAAGGATAGTGTCAGTACTTCGAACTTTAAAAATTTGAATCTAAAAATATTAATGGCGGGCAGACGATTACACACGTACACACGGAAACCACTATACAAATTATGAAATCAAATTTTGTTTTTATTAACATAAATCGTCGAAATACTTTTAAAAGTAATGTTAAAAACCTTTTTATGTTTTTCAAATGTGTTGTGGCACCATTTGAATGCACAAGCCGTCATAATTACCTATTTATTTTTTAAGAGTTGCGTACGTTCGTGCAGTGCAATGACTTGTACATTACGGGACTGTTCCGGCGTAGGCTCCATTAGGCTCCAATTGAAATGCCTCACTTTTTGTGCGTGGACTTACCTTCTATATGTTATTATTCTAAGCCATATACCAACTTCTTTGACTAGCTAGATATAGTGGGTCATTTCCTTTCTATTGTAGGAGACATTCGAGTCCATCAGTGAGACATATATGTGTGGAGATAAAAAACATAATTAAAAAATCTACAATTTATAAATGAGCTGATTGACTGTCTCACTAAGGCCCAGTAGAAACTACAAAACTAGAAACATGATATTTTGATCCCAATTTTTTTGTTACTGTGGAAGAGATGGAAAACTCGAAATGTAACCCTCAACCAACACGTTGATCAGATTGGTATAGTAGGTTATTCTCACTCCTAGTGTGGAGTATACTTGAACCTGGAATGACGTACTAAGCTGTGATGACGATGATAATTTATCAGCCTGTAATATAAATAATGAAAATAATATTTAAAGGGTACGTTGGCTATGCGGATGAAGTTTCGGAGTAGGGATGTGACCTGGAGGGAAAATAATCGATTATTTTTCCAACAGGATTGTGATGACTTTTTTTTTTTTAGGAAATGTGAGCTTTTTTTTCTAATATACTGTGAAACAATCGTGATGACCTTTTTTTTAGGAAATCTGGTCGTGAATAATCGATTAATTACGAATGGTAAAAACGATTAATAATCGACTTTTATTATTTTGATAATCGATTGTAAAAATCGATTACAAAAAAATAATCGAGTAATAATCGATTTTTATAAAAATCGATTCTTTTTTTCACATCCCTAGTTTCGAGTCATCATCATCATCACAGCTCATATACGGACCACTATTGGACTCGAGCCTCCTCCAGATTAAGAGCGAAATTAACCTGCCATATCGCGCTGGTCAGACGTGTCGGTATAGGGTTTTATTCAGAGTTTTCCTTCTCTTATTATAATATCTATAACGGCAAAACAATCACATGCTGAGATCGATTACGTCGACCCGGGTTTCGAACATATCCGATGCTCATCATCAGGTCGAGTGCGCAGTGGCGTCTGCGAGGTCGGTCGGGTCAACGTAATCGTTCTCAGCACGTAGGTGTTTTGCCGTTATAGATATTATAACATGGATCAGTCTCACGATAATTTCAATACTAAAATTTCCCTTCTCTTGCATAGATGTTATATGCATATGGCCTTTAGTCGTCTATTACGAAAGGGGTCGTTACAAAAGGGGGTGGTGAATTATCTTACTCCGTCATCACAAGGAGAAAGTCTCGATTATAAATTAGTAATATTATAAAGATTATAATTAGCACGCTGAAGTGGCAATGGGCAGGCCACATTGCTCGACGAACCGATAATCGCTGAGGAACAAAGGTTCTTGAGTGGCGACCACGTATCGGACGACGCGGTGTAGGAGGCCCCACCCCCACTAGGTGGACCGACGACCTGGTGAAAGTTGCTGGGCGTCGTGGGATGCTGGCGGCACAGGACCGCACTTTGTGGCGTAACATGAGGGAGGCGTCCAGCAGTAGACAGCGATAGGCTGAGGTGATGGTGATGAATATTATAAAGATAGATTCAAACATAGCAATAAATATATAATAAGTATTCTAGTGCCATATCATTTTTCTCATACCTTATTCAGGTAATTCTTACTTCCATATATAAATGGACCCCATTGAGTCCTGTTAACTCAACTATTGTTGAGCTCACAATACGTTCCAATTACGTAGGTTTCGTAGCAGATTTTCTTATGCCTTCGCCTTGTAAGATATCTATAAAAAAAATATAATAAAGCGGTGAGTGCAATTGCATAATCTTTCATAAAATTAAGAATATATGTTTTTAAGTACTTTACGTATTAATAAGATAGGTATATAAGATTATTGAATAATATAACTTAACGTATTTGATAAAACTATTTTAGAACGTTATTTAGAGTAATTTATAGCGTTCATGGTCACGGGCATGGATTCGATTTGAAACGTCGGGCAATCAAAAATCTATACAAATAAATAAAATTGAAGTGTCTGTTTGTGATGACATAATAATGGACTTTTTAATGCTGATACGGTTATTTGCACAATACATATGCCCAAAAACCTTTAAAATGTTTTTTATCTATCTGTTTGTTTTGGGTAATCTTAAAAACAGCTGGTCCGATAATATTTTGCTACCAGGTAGCTAGACAGCTACCTGATAGCAAAATATTATATAGACATATAAGGGATAAGTTAGACTATATTTTATCCCGGTATTCCCACGCAAACGGGAACTACGCAAGTAAGGCGACTAAAACCGAAGCGAAGCGAGGACGGGGTGGGACGTAATTGATGTCTTTTAATTATATGTTTGTAAAGACTTGCTCAATAAATGATTCCTTAGTGTAGTATTCTTTAAAGAACGTGTAATCTAGTGCAGCTTCACCCACGTAGTTTGCCGTTCCCGTGAAATTACGGAGATAACATGGTCTATATTACTCGCTATTATATAAAGTTAAACATTCCATTGCTGAATCAATTTTTAAAATCGTCAACATTGCTGCGGTTTTGTGAGAATACGGGGACAAAATATAACGTATGCGCCTCGCTGATAATGTAGATTTCTATACGTGAAAGAATCTGTGAACATATTTTTTGCCCGATATATGAATATTTACAATCGCAGTGTTATGTAATATAGCCCAAAACTTTGTTTTATTTTATATTCATTAGACGTTTAGTGACTTCTGATGTTTACGCAAGCATTTGAAATAAAGTCGAGGCCACGGGTGACTGGATCGGGGAGTTAGTCCGTCACCCGCCGAGAGGCCGACCGTGCGACTGCGACCGACCTCCCAAGCGGAGGGATGTCGGTCTAGGAAAGGGTACTCTTCAGGGATATTGCGTCGCGACGACCACTGACGAAAAGTCACCCTGCACTGATGGTCGGCCCAACGACGAAAGACGTCGTGCCACGGGTGGGCTACGAGGCCGCGTGCCGCACCTCTGTCGCCCCGGATGGAGCCGGGTGGTGGGTGCACTGACCGTAACCTTTCTCAATAAAAAAAATCATTTGAAATAAAACTATTTTTAAGCATTTTATCGCATTTTTATTTTATTTTAAACTAGCAACCCGCCCTCGCTTCGCTTCGGTTTCAGTCGTCTTGCCTGCGTAGCTCCCGTTCCCGTGGGAATAACGGGATAAAATATAGCCTAGTTTATTCCCTGATATTATAGGTCTCCATTGGTGAAAGAACTTTGGAAATCGGTCCAGCCGTTTTGAAGATTACCCGGAACAAACAGACAGACAGATAGGCAAAAGTTTTTTAATCTGTATTTTAGGCATAGGTGTCGTGCAAATAACCGTGTGAGCATGAAAAAAGCCTATTATTTTGACATTACAAACAGACACTCCAATTTTATTTATTGGTATAGATGCGACGTTTTAATTGTGCGGCGTTTCCATTGCTTTTCATATGACCACTTCTTTTAGGAGCCTAATATTTAGTAGTGGTAATTAATAGGCTATTGATGTAAGGGGGACCTATTGATTAGACGCCATTAAGGCATTATATCGATTTTGTTCTATCTGGATATGTTTTTCCGTGTGGTGACGGAGTAAAAAAAAACAATTCACCACTCTCTGTATTGCCCGTGGATGTCGTGAAAGACCACTAAGGGATATATCTGCACATAATATCTGTGCAAGAGAAGCAAAACTCGAAATGAAACCCTATACTAACACGTTTAACCAGCATGGTAGGCTAAATTTCCTCTCAATGTGGAGGAGGCCCGAGCTCAACAGTGGGACGTATGTGGGCTGCAAGGGATATGTTAGGTTTTTATTAACCTTAATCTATTTTAATGATCACTTCAGGATAATTAATAATATCTTATCAAGGATAATGAAATGATATTTGGTAATGAATAATAATAATGATAATGTTGCTCCTGTTGCCCGTATGGCCTGCGTGTCTGTGGCGACCGTTTAGGGAGGCCCATTCAGTGAGTTGGCGAGTCACCGTCTGCCAAAGTTCATGACATGATGGTATTGAAGGCAGACGACAGTTTCAAAATCAATAGTTTAAGAAAATAGTCCACCAAATCTCACAAAACCATAATCAGGTTTTAGATATCATCATTACACAATAGTTCTACACCTACCGTTGGCAGTCCATGAGTGTTATGTGCAAATGTGGAGTGTCATCGGTAGATGTCCCATCCTATTTTAACATTAAATTTCTACAGAGGCCTCTGCGTGTTGGATCTATATCCCCATGTAAGCCTTTTAAAGGACCGGGTATCTTTCCTAGGAAGAGCCCGTGACAAGAAGAGATATTATAATGATAATGAGTGATAATGAATTTTGAAAATAAGATAATGAATTAAATATGATAATAAGATGATAAATTGTATTCTTACTCCGATTTCTATGATACTAGTGATCTAAAAAAATGGTCATTATTTATTTCATCACCACACATAGAACGCAATATAATGATTATTAATATTAACCGAAATTAACTTCCTTCTTTGAACTGCCATCAAAGTGGAACATAAGGAAAGGTATATTTTACGAAGTATACTTAAATTCACATTAAGCGACCGCTTTTATAAATCAAGGGTCTAAAATTGGATCCAATCGAACTCGAAGCACTTCAATTTGTCTTCATTTATTTTGATCTTGACCTGCGAAATATTGAAGCAACTTTGAATAAATTGCCAACGTTCAATTTATTCACAGTTTGCTTAAAATATACTTAGGCCGTTGCGAACTGTGATTTTGTAGTACTTTTTTTAAGATCACCTTACATTCAATCATCATCATCATCTCAGGCCATATAAATCACACTGTTGGGCTTTTTTTTTGGGATGGGCTATGGGTCAACGCACCCGCCGCCCGTTCGGGGCGACAGAGGGGCGGCGCGCGGCCCCATAACCCACCCGAAGCACGTCACCTTCGTCGTTGGGCCGACTACCGGTGGCGAGTTCCATGTCTTCAGTGATCGGCTCAAACACTGTTGGGCTTTTTTTTGGTGTGGGCTGCGGTCAGCGCGCTCCTCGCACCACTCCATCCGGGGCGACAGAGGGGCGTAAGCACGCAACACCCGCAACCCACCCGAACACCACGTCGCCTTCGTCGTTGGGCCAACCACCGCAGCAGGGTTACTTGTTATCAGTGGTCGGCCCGACGGAATACTTGGGGTACCCTCCCATCAACCGACGTCCCCCTCTCGGGGAGGACGTCGGTCTTTCCTCAGGCGGTCGGCCTCTTGGCGGGTGACGGACTAATCCCCGGTCACGTCACCCGCGGCCTCGGCTAGGGCGGCATGGTACGCAAAACACTGTTGGGCTAGAGCCTCTTCCACAAAGGAAGGGAAATTGACCTACTATACCGCATTGGTATAAGGCTTTATGTCGAGTTTTCCTTCTCGTGTATAAATATAATCTGTATATTATGATCCATTTTACGAAATCCACGAGCAAGAGAGAGGATAGTGCACTGCATTCTTATATCATCACCGTTTGAAAACCTTAGATTTGGCTTATACTAATTTTACCTGGACTTAGAAATATCGTAAGTAACGAGCAAAATATTCGACCACTTTTTTTTTGATTGGGCTATGTTCAGCGCACATGACGTCCATTCCGTCCGGAGCGATGAAAGGATGACGCAGCGTCCTAACCCACCGTAATACCTCTTCCATTCCCTTCGCCATTGGGCTGACCACCGGTACCGATTTCCTTGTCGACCGTGGCAAGCCCGGCGGGATACCCTTTCAGGTACCCTCCCTTTCCAACGCCCCTCCTGGGACATTGATCGCCCTCGCGCGGTCAGCCTCTCTGCAATTGACGGACTAGTCCCCGGTCCAGTCACCAGCGGCCTCGGCTGGGGCGGCATCAGGCGCAAAAATATTCTTCGACCACTAGCACAGCCCTCATACGTCACACTGCTGGGCTCAACCCTTCTCCTCAATAGGAGGGAAGCCTACTATATATGTCACGTGGCTCAAAAGGTGGATTATGGATAGGATTTTATATCAAGTTTTTCTTCTCTTGCATAGATAGTTGCTGTGCATGATCGTACTATAAAACTATACTATGCTGGTCAGACGTGTTACTGTGGTACAAGGTTTTATGTCGAATTCTCCAACTCTTGCATAAATGTTATCTGTCTATCATATACCTTAGTCTTCTTTGCCGACGTCCACGGGCAAGAGTGGGGAATTGTATTCTTACGCCGTCACAGCACGAAAGAGTGTGGTGAAATTATTTCGTTATTTTTTGGGTAGTACATGTGCAATGATAGAGTAAGAATATAATTCAACCCTGTTAATATCCGTAAGTGTTGTAAACGACGGCTTTTTTTTCTAGGGGTGGGACATGGTCGGCGCATCAGCCGCCCGGCTCCGTCCGGAGCGACGGAGGGGCGGCGCGCGGCCCCGCGACCCATCTGAAGCCACGTCGCCTTCGTCGTTGAGCTGACCACCGGAGCAGGATGACTTGGCGTCAGTGGTCAGCTCGACGGAATACCCCGGTCGCGGGGTACCCTCTCCTCTCGACATTCCGCTCGGGGACGTCGGTTGCCGTCGCGCGGTCAGCTTCTTTGCTGGTGATGGACTAAATCCCTGGTCCTGTCACCCGCAGCCTCTGCTAGGGCGTCATTAGGCGCAGATGTTGTAAACGACGGCTAAGGGTATATGCAGACATAATTTATAAAAATAAGGAAAACTCGTCATAAAACCTGACCAGCGAGGTGTAGCGTAATTTCTCCTCTTTTATGGTGGAGGCTCGAGCTCAGTAGTGGGATGTGACTTGAGATTACGATGACGTTAAATCATCATCACAACTCGTATACATCCCACTGTTGGGCTCAGGCCTCCTCCATAATGGAAGAGGAATTGATCTACTATTCCATTCTGGTCAGACGTGTTGGAATAGAGTTTCGTTTCGAGTTTACCTTCTCTGCTTATTGTATCCGTTAGTCGTCTTTTACGACATCTACGGGCAAGATAGAGAGTGGTGAATAGTATTTTTACTCCGTCACCACGCGACAAACGTTAAATAGTCTAACATAAACTAATCACAATATTTCGATAACACGACTAAAATAAGTAACAAATGTTTGTCCCGTTCGCAATATCCTTTGTAATTACATTGCAAATCTGCCGGATAATACTTCACAGCAACTAATAAACCGGATATCATGTGAACGAAATAAGTTCGACTGGAACGGACAAATGCGCCGGCTCAATCAACGTCTTCGAGCGAGTCGCTAGTATTTGTTATCACACTTACCTGTTAGAACAGAGTAATGGAGTAGAATTTTAAATGTATATTTTTATTTTATTTATTGTTATCTTATGATGTGAATACTACCAACCCTTATTCTGCTCATGGGTGTTGTAAAAACCTAACGACTTTTTTTTTTTTTTTGGGTGGGTCGCGGTCGGCGCGCCTCCGCACCACTCCGTCCGGGGCGACAGAGGGACTTAAGCACGCAACTCCCACGACCCACCCAAAAACCACGTCGCCTTCGTCGTTGGGCCGACCACTGGAGCAGCGTTAACTTGTCGTCAGTGGTCGGCCCGACGGAATACCCCTAATTGGGGTACCCTCCCGTCGACCGACGTCCCCCCCTCGGGGAGGACGTCGGTCTTTCCTCACGCGGTCGGCCTCTCGGCGGGTGACGGACTAGTCCCCGGTCACGTCACCCGCGACCTCGGCTAGGGCGGCATGAGGCGCAGATAGTTGCGCCTACGCCGCCCCAGTCGCCGGCGGCGGATCTCCTCATCGAGGCATAATCTAACGACTAAGACCTTTATTTAGATCTGGGTCAACTTTATCTGATGCTGTTTGTTTTTTTATTGTAGTCGGTGGCAAACGAGCAAACAGTACATGTGATGGTAAGTGACGCTGCCGATCATGGGACCTTGCTAGGCTGCTGCTTACAGTGAAGAAAGTGAAGGCAGTGTGCATGTGTGCAATTACATTCGGTGATATTTAAGCCATCACCAAGCCCCACCACTTTGTGGCGAAACATGAGGGAGGCTCACGTTCAGCAATGGACGACAATACCCTAAAGGATGGTGATCATGATCTTTATAATTAACGGGTTGATAATCCCAATGAGATTTTATTATATACTTCCCAGGAAAGAGTTTACAGCCTGCTCCCTTGTTGAGAATGTTCAACAATTTTTTATAACTTACGGGAAGGTAAAGGCCAATTGTATTCCAATCCCACCACTACTCATGAATGAGTGTGATGTAGATTCCGAGCAATTATTTGTGAATTAAATTGAAGACGGAGAAGAACAGTTGGTACTTAGATTGTATCAGCATCTGTGCAGTCTTAAAATATATATTAATAAAGCATAAGTTCTTTATGAAACTACGAAGTAAAATATAAATCATACGCTGTTCAATATCGTACAATTTTCTAGACAATAGTGCTGATGTAGCGTCATAATGAAATATATTGAGCAATTCGCACATCTTTATTCGATATCCTCCAACGAATGTTTTCTAGACAGCTTGGGAAGCGAAAAGGTTATTTTGTTCCTCAAATATGTTAGGTGTTTCTTAGGGCATAGTATTCATCTTTTCACGTAGTTCCAATGGTGACGGATTAATAATACAATTCACCACCGCTTTTTTATCGTAAAATATGACTAAGGGAGATAATATCTATGCAAGAGAGGGAAAATTCGAAATATAATTCCATACCAACCTGTCTGACCAGCGTGGTATAGTAGATCTATTTCCCTTTCATGGTGGAGGAAGCTCGTGCCCGTCAGTGAGACATGAGCTTTGCTAATGTAATGAATTAAGAAGAAAGACATTCTTCTTCATAACCGTTTTTTTATCGCTGGGGCCATGAATTTACGCACTGCCCCCCACTAGTGATAAGCGAAGGGGTGTGTGGGACTCGTCGATCATTGTGCAACCGGAATACCCATTAAAACCAACAGCGGTCCCTTAGGCGCTTTTACCGAGTGCCGGAGAGATCGGCTATGGACATTCGATCCCCAACACCAAGGCCGTCTGGCCACGTCCTGTCAAAAACAGAATAAAAATAATACTGATATTCGATCTCACGCTGTTTGAATGCGACTGGACAACTACCCAATTGAGTTATTGTCGCCCTTAAAAAAATTGAAAAGCTCCTAACCTCATCGGTAGGGAGTTGCAAAAATATCTTTTAACCTCGTCTGTTCCAGCGTGGTATCCCCTTCATAACCTGAAAGTGACTCGTATCATAATGTGTGGATATACATAGACAAAAATCTTTTGAATTTTTTTAGTTTGAAGTTATAAAGACCACACCTACGGGGCTGCCACCTATTGCCTTTTTGAGGAAATTATACTTGTATTGCTAGGGACTATAGAAACATATAATTAAAAAAATGAATTAAGGAACAGTAAATGGTGGATATCACAAAGTATTGTCCTGCCTGGGCATGGAAACTGGCAGTACTTAGATCTGAACCATTACACAGCCTGTGCAGTCAGAGATTACTTCGTTCAAATTTTTAGTATTGTTATACAGATAACGATACAGTAGAAATAAAGCAAAGTTTTATGCCAAAAAATTGCCAAAATTGGTGTGCAGTTTTATGGCAATTATTCATTTAGATGGAATTTGAGACCACACAAATCGTACGCAGGGTACTCGTTTATCTCAAAAATTTGCGGATGAATTATTTTTTAAATGGGCTCTAGATTATTAATTTCTATGTTAAAAATGACTTTATACATTGACGTGTAAGGATGGAGTAAGTATACAAGTCACCAGCCTATCTTACCCGTGGGTGTCGTAAAAGGCGACTAAGGGATATCCCTTAGTCGATCCCTTATCCCTTAGTAGACGATGATGATATCATCATCGTCATCATTCCGCCTATCGCCGTCCGCTGCTGGACGTACGCCTTCCACAGAGTGCGTTGCTGTGCCGCCTGAAACCAACGACGCCCAGCAACTTTCACCAGGTCATCAGTCCAACTAGTGGGGGCGTCCTACACTGCGTTTTCCGATACGTGGTCCCACTCGAGGAACTTTCTTCTCCAGTAGTTGTTGGTTCATCGAGCGATATATCCGGCCCATTTCTACTTCAGTGTGCTAATTCTTCGTGCTAGCTCGTGGATCTAGGGACCGAATTTCCGTGCCGTAAGTCAAAACTGGTAACACACACAGGTCCTAGACCTGTGTTTTCAGTGGTAGCTTTAGTGTATTATATTTTTTTCTAACTATTGTAGGGGAGCCAGATAGACTTTGCATCAAACTCTCTCGCTCACTGATTCAAATATAATAGCAAATTGATCTCTCTTTTTTAAATTGATTACTCTGACATCGATGTTTTTGTGAGAGTGTGTTACTATCCCGAATAAGTTAGTTCATTTATGATTACAGATAAAAAAACTGCTTGTTTAATTTATGTAAAGTGGCAAGCTTAGAATAATAACGTATAGATGGTAAGTTCGCGTATAAAAAATGAAGCATTTCAATTGGAGCCTAATGGAGCTTAGGCCGGAACCGTTCCGTAATGTACAAGGTCACTGTACTGCACGTACGTACGCAATTCTTTAAAAATAATTAGGTAATTATGACGGTTTGTGCATTCAAATGGTGTCGCAACATATTTAAAAAAAATAAAAAGTATATTAACATTACTTTTAAAAGTATTCCGACGATTTATGTTAATAAAAACAAAATTTGATTTCAATATATGTACAGGGGTGTGCGTGTGTGTGTACGTGTGTAATCGCCTGCACGTATGTAGTATTGTTTGCTTCATATTTTTTATGGCTTACGTATGGACACTATTCTTCTATACGTTATTATTCTAAGGTGGCAAGTTTATAACTAGCGAACGATCATAATACTAGATTGAGAATCCTCAGCGCTCACCCATGGTCCATGTAAATCTGTTAAAATCACTTACAACTAACAGCTATACACAGAAAAAAACACTTCTATTGAGACCACATTTGGTAAATTATGATAATTAATTTAAAAGTTGTAGGGAAACAGGGGTAACATAAATACACACATACGGTACATACCGGTTAAACTCATTTACTAATCCAGTTAGTTCTCGCATGAAAAATAGCGACAAATCATTATTATCATCATCACAGCTCATAAATATCCCACTATTGGGCTCGAGCCTCCCCCACAATGAGAGGAAAATTAATCACTCTAGTCATACCAGTTGTTATAGGAATTTATTTCGAGTTTTCCTTACTATACACTGATGTTATCTACATATTTTAATTTCGTCATCTTTTACGGTACACATGGATAAGAATGGTGAATTGAGTTCTTACTTTGTCTGTTTTGCCTATTTTCCGTGTGGTGACGGAGTAAGAATACAATTTACCACCTCCTATCTTGCCGTGGATGTCGTAAAAGATGACTATGGGATATAAGATATAGATAACATCTGTGCAAGAGAATGAAAACTCGAAATGAAACCCTATACCAATATGTCTTTTAAATAAAAAAATACCAATATGTCTGACCAGCATGGTATAGCAGGTCAAATTCCCTCCCAATGTCGAGGAGCCCGAGCCCAACAGTGGGACGTATGTGGGCTGCGATGATTATGATGATGAATTGGTCCATTTCTATTAAAATTCTTTAAGTTTTTAATTATCCAATCGATTTCCGCATTCAAAGCTGCAACAAATAGCTAGGTAATTAAATTCACAATAAACACATAAACCATTCAAAATTGAGACGAAAATATTTTTTAATCTCCACAGTCTTATACACAGTGATTACAAACAAAATTTCTCACGTTCAAAATATTTCCCTTATAAAAGTGCAAAAGGAAAAGAAAATTAATATAAGAACGATGATATTGCAACAGCTCACCTGAAGAGAATATCATTAGGGAATATTTCTTAAAAAAGACAAGACGCGTCTGCGATCGACGCATTTGATAAATTACTTTTATTACTGGATTTGTCATGGGCCCCATCTATCATGGCATAACGATCGAACAACGAACTTATATCGCTCAATCCAGATTGATTCGGAAATCCGGGATTCGTGTAATTTTATATGAACAATTTCTTATCATATTAAATTCTATTAGGGAATATTTTGAAGTATTTACTTCCATCCATCCATAAAATGGTAGACGCCAACTGTTGGGCATAGACGGCTCTTTTAAAATTCAATGCTGTTCCACTCAAAGGTGGCCAGATGATAACACTCATCATCATCACAGCTTCTATACGTCCCACTGTTGGGCTCTACCCTCCTACACAATAGGAGGGAAGTTAATCTACTTTACTACGCTAGTAAGACGTGTCGGTATGGGATTTTAGTTCGAGTTTACCTTCTTTCTCTCTCTCTCTAACTAAATATAATAACACTATCATTACTATAAGGAGGCCAATAACACCCGCCGCATATGCCCACACTCGTATTGGCCGTCACGAGCTGTGTGCGCGTGGCAGTATTTAAAACCTATGGCGCAGTACCAAAGGCGCCGTGACAATATCACATTTGCCTCCAGCGATGCCCCAAGCCGAGGTCCGTTCCCCACAGAGGGAGCCCTTGGGCGATGTCGCTTAGCATACTTTTCTCCAGGTTGAAAGCCCTCAGCGCTCACCCATAGTCCGCGTCAAGCTGTCAAGAGGCCATCTGAAAAAAAAAAAAAAACCAAACGCCGCATTTGCTCTCACGTGGTGACGCTGGCACGTACATGAGCGTGTACGCCATAGGTTTTAAATACTGCCACTCGCCCACGGCTCGTGACGGCCTATGCCAATATGGGCATGTGCGGCGGGTGTAACGGGTATCAAAGGGGCGATTTGTTAATTACTTGTAACATCACTCATTAAAATAGACCATCATCGTCATCTCAGTCTGTATATGTCCCACTGTTGGGCTCAGGCCTTCTCCACAATAGGAGGGGAATTGACCTACTATTCCACGCTAATCAGACGTGTTGGAATAGGATGTTGTTTCGAGTTTTACTTCTCTTGCACAGATGTTATATACTTATTATAACGCTTAGTCGTCTTTTACAACATCCTCCGGCAAGATAGGGAGTGGTGAATTGTATTCTTACTCCGTCATGTCACGGAGGCGGCAATGGGTGATACATAATGAAAATCTACTATTATTAATCTCATCATTATTACAGCTCCAGTATCCATTATCGCATCGCATTATTAGCCATCCATTATCCAGCATCGCATTACTAGGCTCGAACATCCTCCACAGTAGGAGAGAAATTGAACTTCTATACCACGCTGGACAGATGAGTTGATGAGGTTTTGTTTCGAGAAAGGAATCCTTCCTTTCATGACATTCCTATATGGGATATCAAGAAACCTTCCCACTGCTCTGAGTAACCTCTAAAAACTGGGCAAATTGCTATTTTCTTCAAAATATTGAATCGATACCTGTTTCAGATTTTAATTAAGTATTCTCAGAATGATTCGGCATTAAATACGTATTATTATTATAATTTTCATGAGGTGACGGAATAAGAATACAATTCACCACTCCTTATCCTACCCATGGGTCTCATAAATACGACTAAGGGATATAATACGCATATGATATCTATGCAAGAGAAGGAAAACTCGAAACTAAACCCTATGCCAACCTAAATTACCAGCATGGTATTATAGTAAGGTCTAAAACTTCCCTCCTATTATGGAGGAGGCTCGGGCCCAGCAGTAGATCGTATAGGAGCCGAAATGATGAATCACTGCCATAACGTCGGTCCCTCTAATGCAATCTACATGAGTTAATATCCTAGAATTCTCTCCCGTTTAAGATATAATATTGTATTCATCAATGAGATGTATATGAAGCTAATAATTTTAAAGGCTTAGAATAATAACGTATAGAAGGATAGTGTCGGTACTTCGAACGTTCGAAACATGAATCTAAAAATACTACATGCGCGCAGACGATTACACACGTACACACGCACACCACTATACATATTAAGAAATCAAATATTGTTTTTTTTAACATAAATCATCGAAATACTTTTAAAAGTAATGTTATAAACCCTTTTAAGTTTTTCAAATGTGTTGTGACAACATTTGAATGCACAAACCGTCATAATTACCTATTTATTTTTTGGGAGTTGCGCACGTACGTGCAGTACAGTGACTTGTACATTACGGAACGGTTCCGGCGTAAGCTCCATTAGGCTCCAATTGAAATGCCTCACTTTTTGTGCGTGAACTTACCGTCTATACGTTATTATTCTAAGTTTAAAGGTTTGTATATAAATTAAAAAAAAAACACCGATAGTTAATTACCATATAATTGTTTCTAAAAATTATAAATACATATCGTAGAAATGACATCTACTACGCTAAAAGCTTGTTTGCATTGACACTATGGTTATAAAAAAAAAAACTAAAGTGCGCATAACAATTACACAAGATTGAATTAAAACTTTTTTGATACAGTGACAGATGATGATAAATTTAAAAATAGAATAATAACAGCAATATATATGTTTCGAAATTTAAAATATCAGGGACGCCATTTTACAAATTCTACTATAAAATTATTTAAAATTATTAGTTATATTTTAAAATTATTAGTGAGTTGTATTATTAAAATTATTAGTGAGTCAGTTAAGACTCACTAATAATTTTATTTATTTTTATTTTTGGTTTTATTATCATTATAATAATAAAGCAAAATGAATGATTAAAAGATATTAGTATATATCTTATAATAACCCTATATCTATATATATTTATATATATCTATATAATTTTTATTTTTTTTAAGGTTATTTATATATATCTATATAAATAACCCACTGTAACTAGAACATCACGTTCGAAAATTATGACTGTCGCACGAATAAAGATCTAAGTTATTTTTAAGTACCTAAAGAAGTGTGTTCGTATCGTCAGGCCGATGGTCCAGGTGTCTAGACAACTTACGGAGGCTAGTCTCCGCTAAAAATGCTTTAATCACTTTTAAAAATTTTATTACTATTAATAGGTGTAAATCAAGTCTACATTAACTATATAGGGTGCAAAGTAACTGAAGTTATGACGATATTAATTAATTAAATTTCAAAATTACTGTCCTTTTCGTGATGGAGTATGAGTACAATTCACTATCTCTTACCCGTGGGTGCTATAAAGACGACTAAGAGACTATATGCAGATAATATCGATGTAAGATAAGGCAATCTCGACATAAAAACCTGTACCAAAACACCTGATCTTCCTATTGTGAAGGAGACCCGAGCCCAACAGTGGGACTTATGTGGGCTGAGACGATGATGATGATGATGATGAAATTGCATAAGCCGTATCTCTTGAGTATTTATATGTTATGAATATTTTCAACTACAGATTATTTTTATAAGAACGAGAAATGATACAAATTTAAGACAACGCGTATTTTCTATTAGCAATAATATGTATACAGATCCTAATATTATAAATGCGAAAGTTATTTTGTTTGTTTGTTACTAAACCACGCCTAAAACACTAAACTGATTCTAAAAATTATTTCACCAATGGAAAGCTACATAATCAGCGCGTGGTACAAAACGTGTAAACTACGTGTTTAAAACTGGCAATTTGTTATCTATACCGATAAATAAAATTGGAGTGTCTGTTTGTAATGTCAAAATAATAGGCTTTTTTCATGCTCACACGGTTATTTGCACGACACCTATGCCTAAAATAGCAATTAAAAAAATTTTTGTCTGTCTGTCTGTCTGTTTGTTCCGGGTAATCTTCAAATCAATTCAAAAATTCTTTCACCAATGGAAAGCTATATCAGCGCGTAAACTAGGCTATATTTTATCCTGGTATTCCCATGGGAACGGGAACTACGCGGTTAAAACGACTAAAACCGAAGCGAAGCGAGGGCGGGTTGCTAGTTTCACATATAACTATAATCGCTATTTGCTCTACTAAAGTTAATAAAAATAATCTATATTGATTATTATATAATTTCTGATTTTGGACTACGTTTAATTTGGTTGTTCTCCAACGTAAGGCGTTGCTCCATTCCAAGTGATTTTTGCATCTTGCCACCTAGAAAAATTAAAAATGAACTATACTAAAGAACAATCAAATAAATAAATGTTAAATAAATCTAATAATTAATACTACACTGTATTAAAAAGTTGATTTAGTAATTAAATATATAATCATATAGAAATAATACATGACACTCACTCTTCATTCTTAAGAGTTTATAAAAAAAAATCTCAAAGGTATGTTAAATTCTTCAGAGAAAAGTTATTTTATTGGGACGCGGTCGCACCCTTCTGCGAGGCAGGGTAGTCTCGCGGAAAGAGGCGGCGGAGTGCGTGCACGAGGAGCATCTCCGCGGGTGACTGGACCGGAGAGTTAGTCCGTCACCCACCGAGAGGCCGACCACGCGAGGAAAGACCGACGTCCTCCCCGAGGTGGGGACTTAGATCGAGGAGAGGGTGCTCCCCTGGGGGTATACCGTCGGGCTGACCATTGACGACAAATCACCCTACTCCGGCGGTCGGCACAACGACGAAGGCGACGTGTCACGGATGTGTTACGGATGTGCGTGCTTACGCCCCTCTGTCGCCCCAGACAGAGCGAGGAGTGCGCTGACCGTAATCCAAAAAAAAAAGGAGAAAAGTTATTTTACTATATTCGTCATCATCATCATCATCTTGCTCTTATCCTAATTACTTGGGGTCGACGCAATATGTCATCTGTTTTGACATATTGCAAAAAGTTTCGGCAATGACTTTTATGACCGGCCGCCTGCCTGACGTCAACCCTCCTTGGGAATGTAATCGTTGACCCAAATGGTATCAGATGGAGTTGGTCCGGGTCAATCTAGGGCTCTTAGTCGTCTTTTACGACACCCACGAGCAAAGCAAGGGTTGGTAGTATTTGAAGCCGCTACCACACAGCAGTTATTTTACTATATTCGACATACAAAATTAATATGTCAAGTCAAATATGGTTTATGTTTGAGCTAATATTAAAACATACTCAACCTTTATTTCTTTAAATACCGGCAATTAGTAACAATAATCCAAACTTAAGGACAGGTGTTTGTGTCGCAGAGAAATTTACTTATTTATTTATTTATTTAATTTGGTAGGACCACATTGTCGACAGTTATCTGTCTACAGCCGCGGGCCGGTCCGTCCGGGGCAGTACCATGCTCTCGCAGAAAATCGACGTCTGAGTAGTAGCAATTTGTTACTGCGCTTCGTTCGGTGAGCGAGAGAGCCGGAAGCCCAACTTTCTGAGGGTGTTTGCGTGTGGAGGGTTTTGGTGGTGCCCTTGGTATCACCGAGCCTCAATGCACGCATTCACACTCCCTTCGCTTTCTTCGCGGTAGGCAACGGCCTTGTAAAGGTCCATGAGCGGCAGCAACACTTACCATCAGGTGTACTGTTTGCTCGTTTGCCACCGTTTGCAATAAAAAAAAAAAAAAAACAAACAAAATCACAATCTCAACTCACTAAGTTTCACTTTTAGGCTCGGGTTTCCTCTAAAATGTGAGGGAAACTTACTATACGAGCTGGTCAGCTATAGTATTGAAAATTGATCGAAGCTGTTGACATAAGATTTTATTTCGAGTTTTCCTCGTCATCAATCTTCATAACATATCCCTTAATCATCTTTTACGATTCCCATGGGTAAGAGGGAGGATGTTGAATTGTATTCTTCCTCCGTCAACACACATAAATTACACCTAGCTTCTGAATTTGTAAAACGCAAAAAGAACATCTGTGACTGCGTAGATGGCGTAGTGTTTAAGATATCGCGCTACTGTACTAGTGTCACGGGTTCGAATCCCTCGCAGGACAATACTTTGTGCAATCCACAAATTTTTGTGTTGAGTCTGGATGTAATTTACGTCCGTTAATAAGTTTATTAAGTCCCCCGTAATACAAGGATTAGGTCTTTAGTGCAGGATAGTCTTTTTATAAAAAAAAAATATCTCGATATGGAGCCCACGATACCATAATACTTACTATACTATTGGTCCGCTATGAGAACTACCTTCTAGCAGACACAAGAAAGCGTCTTATGTCGCCATAGAATATGCGAAAGTTAAAATTCATTATTCATAATTATTCAGATTATCATCGTCCTCTGCTGGATGCAGGCCTCCCTCGTATTTCGCCACAAAGTTTAGACCTGTCCTGCCTATATTTAACGTTTGGCAATTTTCACTAGGTCGTCGGTCCACTTGGTGGAGGGCCCGCTCCATTCTATCCATCCATCCTATATTGCATCCTTCCGATACTTAGTTATCACACAAAAACCTTTCTTCCCCGTGTTATAATTAGTTATACTTAAAAATCAACCATAAAACAATTGTAAATAATAAGGAAAATAGTAGTAAATCTTACTTTGTATGAATCAACTTTTCAAGAGGTGTAGCACTAATGTCATCATTACGCATGGGTCCAACAGAATCGTCATGGCTTCGGGTATCAACGTTCAGCAAAACGTGACAACCACCACAAGTGTAGTAATGAATATCAAACCTTAAACATAGAACTTAAGGTTTACTTTTATTGTTATTATAATTTCGTCAAATTTTATACATTCCATGGGTAGGCTTAAAGCTTCTGCGTAATGAGAAAGATATTAAACTGCATACGCTGTTCAGATAGCTCGGTCATTATCATCATTTCAGCTCATATACGGTCCACTGTTGGGCCCGAGCCTCCTCCAGAATAGAAGGGAAATTAACCTTACTATACCATGCTGGTCAGACAGGTTGATATATGGTATAGGGTTTTATTTTGACTTTTCCCTATCTTGCATAGATGTTATATGCGTATATCCCTTAGTCGTCTTTTACGACACCCACGGTCAAGATAAGGAATGGTGAATTGTATTCTTCCTGTCACCACACGGAGAGGATAGCTTGATATAGGGTTATTTTGCTTGTTTTACTTCTCTTGCAAAGATTTCTTCTGACTGCGACTCTTATTAGTATTTTACGATTACCCATGGGAAAGGTAGGGTTGGTGATACTTCGTACTTGTTTGTGATCATCATCATCATCAGCTTACAGACATCCCACTGCTGGGCTCGAACCTCGTCCATAATAGAAGGGAAATTGACCTACTATGCTACACTGGTCAAACGGGTTGATAAAGGGTTTTATTTCGAGATTTCTTTTTTGTTTTCAGTTTTATTTTGAGTCTTCTCGTGCTTAAACGTTATATGCATTTTATATACCTTAGTCGTCTTTCACGACACCCACGGGCAAGATAGGGGGTAGTCAATTGTTTTCTGTGGTAAATATATCTTTATATTTATATATAAATTTCTTTTATACGTGTGTATGCTACTGAACTCTTCCTAAACGACTGGACCGTTTTTTTAGTGTGTGTTCAAGGGGATTTGAGAATGGTTGACATTCACAATTGGACTCGGAAGGTGGCGCTTTATTTGAACAGAACCAAGTCTGTTAGGTCAGTTAGTATGCATATAAATTTCTTCAGTAGGTGTGTGTGTTTGTGTATGTGTGAACACCTCCTAAATGGCTGGACCGATTTTAATAAAAAAATTGTGGAGATTAGAGAATAATTTAGAATTGATGACGTTGCAATCGCTTTCAAGGAGATTTCCTTATTTTTTTTTTTAGATAGAACAACGTCTGTTGGATCAGATTTAAAATAGGCAGGTATCGTATGAAATTCGAAATCTAAATACGGTTTTTGGTTTTGGAAACAATGAGACATAAATAAAATATAAGTAATGTTAAAAAAGTACCTCCTTTCAGCATGATAATTCCTCAGCAGTTCGCGATTGGTGTTAAAGAGAACACCATAATGTCCCGAGCAACTCGTCACCTGTGATATATAACTAAATTTTAAAAGAATGAAATTGGTTTTTAAAGACTTGCTGTGTAAGAAAAGTTTATTATACCCAATTCCACTTTTTTTTTTGGGGTGGGCTGCGGTTGGCGCGCCTCCGCACCACTCCGTCCGGGGCGACAGAGGGGCTTAAGCACGCAACACCCGCAACCCACCCGAACAACACGTCGCCTTCGTCATTGGGCCGAATACCCGATTCCACTTAGAACCTATCCCGTATTTTTTCTGTTTTTGAGGTGTGCAGTATATTAATTCATCATCATCATCATCACAGCTGACAGACGTCCCACTGCTCACCTCGAGCCTCTTCCACAATCAAAAGGATATTTAACTACTATACCACGCTGGTAAGACGGGTTAGTATAGGGTTTTATTTCGAGTTTTTCTTATCTTGCAAACTATGCAAGAAAAGAAAACTTGTTTGTTTGTTACGTTTTCACGCTTAAACCACCGAACCGATTTCAAAAATTCTTTCACCAATGGAAAGCTATAATATCAGGGAGTAACATAGGCTATATTTTATCCCGGTATTCTCACGGGAACTACGCGGGTAAGGTGACTGACAGCGAAGCGAGGGCGGGTTGCTGGTACACTACATATCCCAAAGTCGTCGTCTGCAATACCTAGGCGAAAGTTAGCCAAGTTAGGGGCTGATGAATTCTATTCTTACTGAGTCACCACACAAATAGTGATTAACCTTAGAGAAAAGTGCTCCGTCTCTCTTTGTTTCTGCCATTTTAAAATATTTCCGATATCTGTTCTAATCTTAGATGAAAGTAATGTTGTGAGAAAAGTTTTGGGTATGAATGTTGAAGGCTTTAGGGATAAAGGAAGACCGAAGAAAATATGTATGAACTGTGTGAGGCATGAATGACATGGATAGCCTGGAAGTGACTACAGAGATGACGTCTGATAGGACCGTATAGAAGAAGATGACATATTGCGTCGACCCCGTGTAATTGGGATAAGAGCAAGATGATGATGATCTATTTTAATCCTAGATCATCGTTAGTTTTCATTTAATCATCACAGCTCATATACATCTCACTGCTGGTATTAAGCCTCTTCCGCATAGGGATAAAAATTGATCTACTAAACCACTCTGGTCAAGTAGGTTAATGTATAGGGTTTTATTTCGAGTTTTCCTTCTCTTGCATATATCTATTACTAGCCCGCGATTATGAAGACTTTTTTTAGGAAATGTGAGCTTCATCTTCTAATATAGTATGAAATACTGCACGCAGTATTGTGATGACTTTCTTTTTTTAGGATATCTGGCTGTGAAATAATCGATTAATTTTATTATAAAAATAATCGATTTTCTATTATTTTGATAATCGATTGTAAAAATCGATCATTACAAAAAAAAAAATATTAATAATCGATGAATAATCGATTATTATAAAAATCGATTATTTTTTCACATCCCTAGTGTCTAGGCCTAATGATTTCGGATATACATTTTTCATCTCCTTAGAGATTGAATTTCAAAAACTAATTTCTTAGAGCTCATTTACAACAAAAGAAAGAGAATCGCACATTACACAGAAATACATAGTTTCACGTTCCTAGCCCCAATAGTTTCGGCTATACGATTTTCACCTCCTTAAGGGGTGATTTTCTAAAAATCCTTCGCTAGAGCTCATGTACCCCAAGAAATACAACGGTGTAAAAATAATGCGTTTCTAGGTCCAGTGGTTTGGACTTTATACTTTTTTGTATTTTAGGGGTTAAATTTCATCCCCATATAAATGAAAGTTCCAAAACTCTAGAATAAATATTTATTTATATATTATCAAGTGCCTTAATACAAAGATTCATGGTTCTATCATCGAAAATGATAAATTTGCATACTAAATGTCATCCCCTATTTCAACCCCTTATACCCATTTTTTCGCGATTACTTTGCTAGAGCTCGTGTACCCTAAGAAATTCTACGGTGTAAAAAAAAATTACGTTTCTAGGGCCAGTGGTTTCGGCTTTATGCTTTTTTGTCTTTTAGGGGTTGAATTTCATCCCCATATAAATGAAATTTCCAAAACGCTAGAATAAATATTTATTTATATATTATTTTGTGCCTTAATACAAAGATTCATGGTTCTATCATCGAAAATGATAAATTTGCATACTAAATGTCATCCCCTATTTCAACCCTTACACCCATGTTTTCGCGATTTCTTTGCTAGAGCTCGTATACCCTAAGAAATTCTACGGTATAAAAAAAAATACGTTTCTAGGCCCAGTGGTTCTGCTTTATGCTTTTTTGTCTTTTAGGGGTTGAATTTCATCCCCATATAAATGAAATTTTCAAAGCGCTCGAACAAATATTTATGTATATATTACCAAGTGCCTTAATACAAAGATTCATGATTCTATCATCGAAAATGACGAATTTCCATACAAAATGTCATCCCCTATTTCAACCCCTTATACCTACTTTTTCGCGATAAAAAGTAGCCTATGTCCTTTCTCAAGCTTTAGTTCATCTCTGTACTAAATTTCATCAAAATCGGTTCAGTGGTTTAGACGTGAAAGCGTAACAGACAGACAGACAGACAGACAGAGTTACTTTCGCATTTATAATATTAGTAAAGATAACATCTGTATGTTCAACATTAGTCGACTTTTACGATACCATAAGGATGGTGAATTGTATTCTTACTCGGTCACCACACGGTCAATTAATTATACAAATTTATACCCATATTGGTAATGCTGGTGTCTTCAATCTGGAGCCAGGAAATTGTTTGTTGATATGGGCTTTAGTGTTCTCATCACCTCCATACCAAACAAGAAGACCAACTGGACTGCGAGCTAAAATGCCAAATTGTGGTAAGGCCTAAAAGTAAAAACGAATTGTTAAAATTTTCTAAGTAATAATTAAGAAAACGCTTTTTAAACGCAACCTCATTAGGTCATTAATCATTATTATTTTATTTTTTTTATTCTCATTCAATATACATAATATACATAATATGTTTAGGCAATGGAAGATTGATTTTATGCTTAAATCTTTATGACAATAGAAAACAATAATTAAATAAATAGTAACAAAACAAAGTCTATAATTTGACTCGTTTTTTACACAAGGGAGCCCTTTAAGCAGACAGAAAGGTTATCCGAGGCTCCCAGTACAAGTCACTGTCTACCCACTTAACCCTTACGATATTCCTTTTCCTTCCTATTGCCGAAGGAGAAGGTTAAGTTCATTACATTCTATTCTCTATCGCTGAGAGATCTTGGCTGTCATTTCTGAAGACCCCATTTTGTTTTGTAAGACCTGAGACTCCCTTTACGAAAGACCAACGCGTAAGTCATCATTTTTTTTTTGGGGTGGGTTACGGTCGGTGCACTCCTCGCACCACTCCGTCCGAGGCCACAGAGTGGCGTAAGCACGCATACCCGCATCCCACCTGCGACACGTCGCCTTCGTCGTTGGACCGACCACCGGAGCAGGGTAACTTGACGTCAATGTTCGGAAGTCATCATCATAGCAGAGATTTATATCTGCCCGCTACAGAATTAATTATTAAACTTTGACCCATATCTTGATAGAAATTTATTGTCAGTACAAAAATAAAATGATTCTATATGAAAAAATTATATTGTTTCAGTCCTTAATTATTAAACTGAACGTGAGATATTTTAGTCGGCCCGTGACCATGAACGCTGAAAAGTGTCCGAAACATTAGGCAATTAAAAATTAAATATAAACGCGACATAATTAACTAGAATTGTAAATTTTGGACACAAACTAAAATAATTTAAAAAAATTAAATGGTGTCGTGGGACACCAGGTAGGAACGAAGTTCCTTCGGCTAATGTAGAATCGACACAATTTGCAAAAAAAATCAAAATTCAGGGCTCTTTTAGTTGGTGTCCTTGTTCCGAACATTGTTAGTTTCTAATTATAAAATTTATTGTGACTAAACTATTGGGTGTAGGCTCTTGAAATTTAGGTTTTTAGTATTAAATCGGTTCTACTGGAAATTCTATGAGGTTTGTCAAAAATCCGGCGTTCCTGCGGTCAAAGATGACTGATTTATGGCAGTTTGGGGTTTGAACGATGTTTCACATCAAAAAAGGGGGAGAGGGAAGTTTCTAATGGGGGGTAGGGGTAGTCCGGGCGGCAATGTAGAGTGCAAGGGGGGTCAAAATTTCTATCAAAATGGTCTAGCGCTTATAGTTTTTGAGATACGGCGGTCAAAACAATTGTTGGTTGAACGATGTTTCACATCAAAAGAAGGGGGGGGGAGGGAAGTTTCTAATGGGGGGTAGGGGTAGTCCGGGCGGCAATGTAGGGTGCAAGGGGATCACAATTTCTATCAAAAAAAGGGGGAGAGGGAAGTTTCTAATGGGGGGTAGGGGTAGACCGGGCGGCCATGTTGAGGTTCAAGGGGGGTCAAAATTTCTATCAAAAATGGTCTAGCACTTATAGTTTTTGAGATACGGCGGTCAAAACAATTGTAGGTTGAACGATGTTTCACATCAAAAGAAGGGGGGGGGGGAGGGAAGTTTCTAATGGGGGGTAGGGGTAGTCCGGGCGGCAATGTAGGGTGCAAGGGGGGTCAAAATTTCTATCAAAAAAAGGGGGAGAGGGAAGTTTCTAATGGGGGGGTAGGAGTAATCCGGGCGGCAATTTGAGATACGGCGGTCAAAACAATTGTAGGTTGAACGATGTTTCACATCAAAAGAAGGGGGGCGAGGGAAGTTTCTAATGGGGGTCGGGGTAGTCCGGGAGGCAATGTAGGTTGCAAGGGGGGTCAAAATTTCTATCAAAAAAGGTCCAGCACTTATAGTTTTTGAGATACGGCGGTCAAAACAATTTCGTCTCATTTAACGGTTTTATTCCACGAACTTTTTCTTACGCTTTAATTCTTACGGTTTTATCACAATTTTTCAGTTCGGTCGCGCAGCAAAATCCCTATCTCCTCCAAGCCTGCCGTAAGGAACTTCGTTCCAAAAAGTATTACGTTCTCTTCAACAGGAATTATCAATTCATTGTCATTTAACGAATATACCGGCACGCGTGAAGTACTTCATCGATTAATCATACGTCATTACATAATTTTGGAGAAGAGCTGATACTCTTACACTGATGAAGTGATATTAACCTAACATTGCGAACCACCGCAACAAAACTGGCTTTCGACTAAAAAATACCGCATTGAATTCGGTCCAACCGTTTGAGAGCGACGATGCCACACATAGACACATACAGGCAGACAGACATCTACGTCAAACTTATAAAACCCGTCTTTTTGAGTTGGGGATTTAAAATAGTTTTATTTATAAGATGTATTTATATTTTATAATACTTACGTAATGATCTTCATCCCCCACATACATCACACCGTTGTGTAGATAAGGTGTTGCTCGTCCAGTCAGCAGTAGAGTTACAACGTTGAGGGAGCCTTCCACGTGTGCAGATATCAGATGGGTTAGCTTACCATCTATATCCTTCATAACACTAATATACGAAAAACATACATTAAAACTTATAGTTGAGCTATTAAAGTATAAACATCTAATGTCCAAAATTGATCAATTTTGAAGAAATTCTATGTGATTGGTTTTATTTTAAAATATGAATTATTCTAGTCATTCCATTTTTATCTCAGCCTCGCACTGTTGACCTCGGGCTTTCTTCATGATGGAAGGCAAGAGAAATTGACCGACACGGTAAGTTCGAAACAAATCCCTATGCCAACATGTCTGAATGGCGTTTTTTTGGTTCGAACTTATATTCTCTTGCAGATGTTATATGAATATTATATCTCTTAGTGATCTTTTACAAAACCCTCGGACAATAGAGGAGGGAGACATTATTTTAGCTAAACTTATGTAACAAGCTATATATATATATATAGCAATCACTGGATGCAGATGGTTTAATATAATTCTAAGTCCATCCATAATATAATTCCAAGCCCAACTTTCTGAGGGTTTGTGTATGGAGAGTTTTGGTGGTGCCCTTGGTATCACCGAGTCTCAATGCACGCATTCACACTCCCTTCACTTTCTTCGCGGTAAGCAGCGACCCTGTAAAGGTCCATGAGCGGCAGCAACACTTACCATCAGGTGTACTGTTTGCTCGTTTGCCACCGTTCGCAATAAAAAAAAAATTGGTATTTCTTGTTGGCAGTTAAATGTTTAATAAATGGTAAATAAAATAAAATGCTTACTTTTCACATCCTCGTGAGAGTACGCATCCATATAAAACAAGTAATGCTCCTGCACCTTCTTCCATTTGAAACTATTAAGCATAAGTCAAAATCCTCAGTATCAATAAGCTGCCCTCATTCCCCATTAAGTGGGTTGGCACATGTCCTTAACTTCCGTATCAGTCACCATAACGGCCATTATTCCTTTCATACTTACATCTTCATTCACACAATCCATTCATATTAAATTGTTTTCGATTCTTACGTAAACATAAACCAAAATATAATTCAAATAGTAAAAAAAAAAAATGGAAATATCCTGTGCAGGGAAGCTGATACATAAATGATGACTGCACAGATGTTTCAAGTCTGGGTATAACTTACGTCCGTAAATCCCATGTTTGTAAATTCCTCTGCAACTTAAGGATTTATTATTTATTTCTTGGTGTGAAAAGTTTATTTTCTTTTTAATTTCAATATAATATATTATTAAAAAAACAATTATCCTATAGCAATATATCAGTAATTACATATAAATGCTATCTTTTTTTTTTTGGGGTGAGCTGCGGTCGGCGCGCCTCCGCACCACTCCGTCCGGGGCGACAGAGGGGCTTAAGCACGCAACACCTGCAACCCACCCGAACACCACGTCGCCTTCGTCGTTGGGCCGACCACTGGAGCAGGGTTACTTGTCATCAGTGGTCGGCCCGACGGAATACCCCCTACCCGGGGTACCCTCTTATCGACTGACGTCCCCACCTCGGGGAGGACGTCGGTCTTTCCTCACGCGGTCAGCCTCTCGGCGGGTGACGGACTAATCCCCGGTCACATCACCCGCGGCCTCGGCTAGGGCGGCATTGCACGCAGGTAATCCCGCCTGCGCCGCCCCAGTCGCTGGCGGCGGGTCGCTTCGTCGAGGCTGTGCTCCTCGCGTTCGCGACCCGCCGCCTCCTTCTGCGACATAACTGCCTCGCAGAAGGATGCGACCGCATCGCAGTTCCTGATGCTACCGAGCACCTCCCTAGCGATGGTCGGCAGTGTCAGGTCGGCACTGATGATTGAGACGAGTTCATGGCGCTGCTCTTCCCAAGCGGCACAGACCTCGAGCGTATGCTGCGCCGTGTCCCCGTCGCAATCGCAGTGGTGGCAGGACGGTGTTCTCTACCTCCTAGCGACCCTGTACAGGTGCTTGCCGAAGCATCCATGCCCCGTCAAGACCTGTACGAGTCGGAAGGAGAGCACCCCGTGCCGCCTTTCCAACCACTACATCAGCACCGGCCGGAAGGCCTCCACGGTCCAAACACCGTATCGAGGCCTCTCTAGCCGGTCTGCCCAACGGGCGATGACGTCTCGGCGGGCGTCGACGCGCCAGGTGGTTCCCTCAAGGAAACAACACCACCCTCCCCGCGCACCCCCGACACCCACCGATACAAGTCGGCGAGCATTTCCGCCTCCAGGTCCCACGGGGGAGTCCTGGCCAATAGGCACGCCGCCTCCGTCGCCACCGTGCGGTACCCGCGGATGAAATATAAATGCTACCTTGTGAATTCTATATAATTGAATAGCATTGTACTATATAATTCTTAGATTAATAAGACCAGGACATTAAAAGAAATAATAATGATTGGTTTACCTAATAAATTTATCGTTATCTATAATAAATAATCGGGCTTTTATGTGGCTATATTAAAATCACAATAGAAGAAATCTCGAAATAAAGCTCAATGCGAGTTCTCCTGCTTAGGGTGATACAATTCCGTCGGGGTGGCCACGGATGACAAGGAACTTGGTACCGTTGATCGGTCTAATGGCCAAGGAGAGGGAATACAGTGGGTTATGAGGCTACCCGCCGCCCTTTCGTCATTCTGGACAGAAGGGACGGCATGTGCGCTAACCAAAAAAAGAGTGATACAATAAGTGAATTTCCTTCTTTTTAAATAATTAGAGAATGGATATATAGATTAGAATTAAAAAATCATAAGAGCAAAACATTCATAATAATTACAAATGAAATTTTATGCTTACCAAGTAAAGATATCGTTTCACAAATATTTGAAGGTCCTCCAAACTCTTGAATTCAAAAAGATGAAGCTTGCGAAAATAATTTGCCATTATGAAAAATTTAATAATAATAATAAAGTATTCACCGACTAGTCTGACCTCATTTGGAGGAGGCCCGTACTCAAGAGTAGGTAGCGTACAAACTGAGATAAACTACATTTAAATGCCGTCTTGAGTATGCAATTGAATTCAAACAAGCCTTTAATACTAGCCTTGTAAGGAAAAAAAATGTATCATTTAGCCGAATATAAATATTAAAATAAATGTAAAAATAAAATTTATTTTTACGGATTTGATGGCATTTGATTGCCCAATGTTTCGAACACTTTTTTGCGTTCATAGTCACGGGAGGACTAAAAAGTGTTTAAAACGTCGGGAAATCAAAAATAAACTATAGAAGAGATAAACCAGTAAAAATATTTTATTTATAACGTGTAGTACTTGTTTAAACATCAAACAACAAAAATCATTTTTTTAAAATTGAAATTGACTACACAAATGGCGTAGTGGTTACGGTACCACCTACCACACTGAGGGTCGCCGGTTCGATCTCCGCGCAGGACAATACTTTGTGCGATCCACAAATTGTTGTTCTAAGTCTGGATGTAATTTGCGTCCGTTAAATTATATATTTCTTTAGCGCAGTGTCTTTAAAAAATGCAAACATTAAATCTTAATAAAGATAGTCGATATAAGTAAAGCTCTTGTATTATTGAAAACATTTAAAGTATCCATCAATCACTGAAAACTGAACTGAAGCTGAATTGCAAAAATTATGTTTATTATTAATTTTTTAACATGTTAAGAAAGCAAGAAGAGCGTATGTTCTCACTTTTCTCAAGTCGTAAGGCAACGCGCCTACAAGAATATTATCATGTACCATATTCGACAAACACTTTTCACTTCACAGTGTTCGAAGACTTACTCAAAATTAGTACTTCAATAATCTAAACAGACTTTTCATCATTCATTTTAGCCTATATATGTCCCACTGTTGAGCTCAGGCCTCCTTGACAATGGGAGGGGAATTGACCTACTATTCCACGCTGGTCAAGTGTGTTGGAATAAGGTTTTGTTTTGAGTTTTTCTTCTCTTGCACAGATCTCATAATCTTATTATATCCCTTAGTCGTTTTTTACGATATACACGGCCAAGATGTGGTGAATTGTATTCTTACTCCGTCACCACACGGAAAATATAAGTTTCCATGAAATTTAAAACAGTATCTACCTTTTCTGTAACTCCATCCTGATAGTATTGTGAACTATGCTGCACGTAGACAGTTTCGCTTGGCAGTGCTACCACAGCCTTAGGTTCTACACTGGTTTGAAGAGTATAACCACCTGCACAGCGCCAGATAACTTCGCTGCATGCGCGCCACATTGCTTCTTCTTGCCGTTCTTCACAAGGTCGAAGGTATCTATAATAAAAATATAGCAATATTATTAAGTTAATCAAAACATTTTCGTGTGATGACTACATGAGATCTGGTATCTTTTTTACAGTGCGAGTGATATGGTCTCGTTTTGGCAATATATACGGATTCAAAAAAATCGGTGAAACGCTTTGAGAGTAAGGCAGTATTTCCTTTGCTTGGCTTGTCTTGACGAGGGCCTTGCTACCCAGATATTATTATAAAGCTTAGACACATCCATGGAATTAGCTGTGGAGATATTTTTGTCTCTTTCTCATATCAATTTAAAATAAATCTTTCGCTTTTATACTCGAAGTATGCTTAATTACGTATTTGGCGAGCGCATATTTATTAAAAAAATACGTAAGGCGTGCGCCTTTTAGATTTGTGACAAGCATTTATACATTATGATTAAAATATTAACAGGAAAAAATATGGCGTCGCGTCGCCATAATACACAAAATTAAATATAAAACAGCTCAATTTGTCAGCTATTTATTGTTCATTTATTTCTCTTATTAACTCAGTGGCATTATTCTGCCGAAAATGGCGTCATTAAATTATTTTAACGATGTCATATTTGATTTATTGTACGTGCAATTAAATGCTCTTAATCAACAATAATTTACGATCAAACCAAATAATCTCTTGGAATATTTATTTACAGAAATTCAATTTGCATTTTGTCAATATAATGCCCATTTAAGGTAACGATTCCTGAATTATAGGTTGCACTTGAAATAATATAAATGACGATTAATATTGAGGTTAATTATTTATTTTTCTATACATATAAATAAAATTGTTTGTAATGTCTAAATAATAGGCTTTTTTAATGCTCATACACTTGACCTTGACCTAGATGTCAAAAAACAAGTTCAAAATATTTTTTGTACGTATGTAGATATACATCTGTCTGTTTATTTCTGGTAATCTTCAAAACGGAATCACCAATTTTGATAATATTTTACTACCAAGTAGCTGTCTGTATAAGGAGTTTGACCACTTTTAGGCGTTCATTGTCGCGGGAGGACCGCCCTTCTGGAAGGACGGTTAGACAATCGTCCGTATTTAAAGCGTAGGTAAATAAAAAATCAAATGCAAACGAGGTAAAATCCAAGAAAATGTTCACTTGTGTATATATATATATAAAGTTAGTTTAAATGGGTGCCACTGGTTACAGGTTGTAAGTACGTACGTACGCGGATAAACGATCTTATTTCGGTTTTTTTTTGGGTTCCGTACCCAATGGCTAAAAACGGGACCCTATTACTAAGATTGTCTGTCCGTCCGTCTGTCTATCACCAGGCTGTATCTCAAGAATCGCGATAGCTAGACAGTTGAAATTTTCACAAATTATATATTTCTGTTGCCCCTATAACAACAAATACTAAAAAATAAAATAAATATTAGCGCTCCCATACAACAAACACGTTTTTTTGCCCTTTATTTAAATAATGGTGCGGAACCTTTTGTGGGCGATTCCGACTCGCACTTAGCCGACTTTTATTTTTGATAAATTCTTTGATAATGGTCTTTCTCGTCAAAGAACAATATGAGATTGAACTAGAGCTGTTAGGATTAAGGTACAGCTCGATTTTCTAGCTGAGCTGTTATATTATCGAAGGCGATGACTAAATTTACCTTCTTATTCCAATTATACTGTTTTAATTGCCTGAAAACATTGATTTAAGGAAATTTTCTATAAATGAAACCTAGCTAGATCGATTTATCGCCACCGAAATCATGACCATTATGGCTTACAATTCTAGAAATGTGTGGTGGAATTTCGGAGTTTCCGTGTGCTGACGGAGTAAGAATACAATTCAGCGCTCCCTATCTTGCCCGTGGATGTCGTAAAAGACGACTAAGGGATATAATAAGCATATAAAATCAATGCAAGAGAAGGAAAACTCGAAACCAAACCCTATTCCAACACGTCTGACCAGCGTGGAATAGTAGGTGAATTCCGCTCCTATTGTGGAGGAGGCTTGAGCCCAATAGTAGAACATATATAGGATATTTTCCCACAGCGATAGTGATGGAATTAGTACCAAAAAGAAACACTTACGTGTCAGGTGGTACTTCACATTTGTTATCCTTGGTTTGCGGTCTGGAGTCAAATAGGAGCCATTTAATCATATATGCCTGTAGAGCAGACATCAGTGATCTAGTTCCATTGCGAGGAGCTGCCAGGCCATATCCAAGGGGTTGATCAGGGGGCCTCATAATGAGTGGTGATCGGATCCATTCTCCTCGTGGTGGACAGCATGTTGAACTGAAGCAGGTCACTCGTAGCTTCTGTTGTATACCCATAATAAATAATTAGAAAAAAGAAAGAAAGGAAATACTTTTATTATCACTGTCTCGATACACAACAACAAAGCAGCATTATTAAACACAACTTATACTTATATAAATCCGTTGGCAATTGCATGTGTCGTGACCGTGTGAACGAGGCGTACACTCAGCATAATGCTGCTTCGTGAGGGCACAACACAGCGCTGGTTTTCAGTGTCAACCTCAAGTGACTTAGACAAAAGCTAAAAACAAAAGCTAACGCATATTAAATAAAACTGTTTTACGGATTTTACTTTGCAGCGTTCATGGTCACGGGCGGACTAAAGCTGCAAAGTGTTCGAAACGTCGGGCAATCAAAATTCAAATACAAACGCGATAAAATCTGTAAATAAAACTTATTTAAAATGTGTAATACTCGAGTAAACATCAAAAGCTAACGCAGTTCTGAGGTCTACTCGACGGTAGTGAAAACCTAAAATTAATTGCAACTCAGTCTTTGCGTCTATCTTAATAGTAAAACTCAAACTTATTTTTACGACATCGACATAAAAACTTACACAAAAATTAAATTAAATAACTCCTAAAAACAGCAGCATATTAGCTAATCTGTCTACCTCTCAACGCCTAATGTTAAACTTAAACCTTCCTAAAAGAGCCACATATTTCCTCCCGAAGAGAGGAACAGTAGTAGCTTAAGACTTTAATATATATTTTTTCAGACATCACTTATAATTCACCATCATCATCTCAGCCTATATACATCCCACTGTCAAGCTCCTCCTCTATTTTGGGAGGGAAATTGACTTACTATACCACGCTGATTAGACGTGTTGGCATAGGGTTTTATTTCGAGTTATCCATCTATTAAATAGATGTTATATGCCTATTATCCTTACGGCACAGAAACGTGGTCCCTAAATGTAGGCCTCATATCAAGGCTCTAAGTCGCTCAGCGTGCTATGCTCGAGATTTCTCTGCGAGATAGAATCCGGAATACGGAAATCCGCAGAAGAACGGGTGTAACTGACATAGCACGAAGAATTAGCACGCTGAAGTGGCAATGGGCAGGCCACATCGCTCGACGAACCGACAACCGCTCGGGGAGAAAGGTTCTCGAGTGGCGACCACGTATCGGATGACGCAGTGTAGGACGCCCCCCCACTAGGTGGACCAATGACCTAGTGAAAGTAGCTGGGCGTCGTTGGATGCAGGCGGCACAGGACCGCTCATCGTGGCGCAACATGAGGTAGGCCTACGTCCAGCAGTGGACGGCGATAGGCTGAAATGATGATGATATGCCCTTAGTCGTCTTTTACGAGATCCACAGGCAAGGAAGGGGGTGGTAAATTGTACATTACTCCGTCAACACACAGAAAATCATAATTAGTTCAGCAGTTTACATGAAAATGTAACAAAATAAGATAAATCAATACAAACTATCGCATCAAATTATAGTATGGTAAATAAAATATACTGCTTCCATATTGGTGAGATACAAAAGGACAAAGACATTGACAATATACTTACAGCAGCTAACTCCTCAGTTATCGGCTTCCCGCCGACCACAGCTGGTTTGGCTCCATTCAATAACTTGTTCCTAGCGTACATAACACGTTCTGAAAAGGATTTATAGGTTCATTCTTTTGCCTCATGAGTGTCAACTTTTGTCTGATAAAAAGTTAGTGTTTTTAAGGAAATATAAGCACAAAATTGTTGAATTATATTTTGTTATTCTTATATATAAATTTCTAGCGTTCGTGTGTATGTCACTGATCTCCTCCTAAACGGCTGGACCGATGTTGACGAAATTCATTGTGTGTGTTCAAGAGGATTCGAGGATGGTTTAAATTTACAATTGGACCCGGTAGGTGGCGCTGTTCGGGCTGGCCAATAACATGCCTTTAGAACAACTTTACCGATTTCGTCCATCTTTTTTTTTCAGATTTCTAATACTTTGAAAATGACTTATACGGAAAAAAAATTAAGAAAGTAAAAATTTAGATAAATAGAAATTAAAAAAAATAAGAAAACTTAACGTTTATATACGCTTTTCTAATGTAACCTATTATTCGACTATATAAACTTTTCTATCTTTATATATATAATAAATCTTCTGTTCCTGTGTTTGTAATTGAACTCCTTCTAAACGGCTGGACCAATTTTGATGTTTTTTGTGGCCATTCTGATGGATATGAATTCTCATATCCATCGGAATAGCCATTCGCAACATCCAAACCAGTCGGTTTGGATTAATAATTGGGACCGGTAGGTGGCGCTGCGATTGATTTCAAGGAGAATTCAATTTTCTATTTTTTTACAGATTTGAACAGAACAACGTCTATTGGGTCAGCTAGTGTTTTATAAATATGAAATCACTATAATTGTTATGTTTTATTGTTTCTTGTGTAATATACATTCTAATTCTGTAATCGTTAAACTAGAATACACTCGAACAGTTGTTCCATAACTTGAGACACTTTGTATAAATATAAACTCATTTGCAAAAAAAACGGGCACCTAAGCAATGAACCATTTCAAATGTTAATATTTCTTTGTTTGATAATTATAGGTAGTTTTATCCACACAATTTGCTAAATTAATAAGAAAATAATCGTTTTCATCAGTATTTCATAAAATTTAGATACAATTTATGGGAAATAATGCTAAACCTCGCTAGTAGTGTATATTCGCTAGTAGTGCATATGCTCATGAAGTAAAAATAAAAAAGTTTTTTTGTTTGTTTTTCTTTAATAAAGTAAAAGCAGATAAATGTTTAGTATCGAGTGTGACCCCCTCTAGCTAAAATCACAGCTTGAATTCGTCTGGGCATGCTAGCGAGTATATCCCGGATACTTGCTTGCGGAATACGGTCCCACTCCGCAGTAATCACATTCTTCAGCTCTCTGATGGTCTGCGGAGCCGGGTGTACTGATCTCACACGCCGTTTCAGAACGTCCCAGACATGCTCTATGGGATTGAGGTCGGGACTTCGAGCTGGCCAATCCAAACGACGAATGCCGACCTCTTGCACATACGCATTAACATCGCGGGATCGGTGGGCGCGAGCATTGTCGTCCATAAAAATCGAGTCTTCACCTAGAGCGGCCAATGCGGGTTGTGCATGAGAAATTAGAACTTCCGTTATGTATCGATGCCCAGTCAGTGAGCCGTTTTCAATGAAGACTAACTCTGTACGATCCATTGAATTTATTCCTGCCCAAAACATAACAGAGCCCCCACCATAAGGTGTGATTTCTTCGAAACATGCCTCTGCAAAGCGTTCTCCTTGTCTTCTTAGCACTCGCCGACGTCGATCTTCACCGAACAGAGATATCCTGGCTTCATCAGAGAACAAAACCCTATTCCAATCGTCTTGAGTCCATGATTCACAATTTCTAGCGAACCTAAGCCTGTGAACTCTGTGCTCACGGAGTAATTTGGGGCCGCGGGCCGGGCGGCGACTGCGTATATTGGCAGCGAGAAGCCTCCTCCTGACCGTCCATAGACTAATATGCACATTTCTTACTTCTTGGAGGTTGTTCTTAAGATCCACATACGAAGATTTGCGATTTCTCAATGCGCGACTCACAAGAAAACGATCATCCCGTGGTTGGGTACATGGTTTTCTTCCAGAACCAGGCCTTCTCTCGACGGAACCAGTCTCCTGATATCGCTGCCAGGTCCTTTGGACTGTCGAGCGACTAACATTTAGCCTCCTAGCCACGAAACATTGGCTGCAACCCTCTTCAAGCAGCGCGATAATTTTGGTAGCTTTTACCACTTTATCTACCATTTTTGATACAGCCAAACAGCATTAAATAAAGCTTTGACAGTCAAGGATATGAAATTAATCGATAAAAATTGAATAAAAGTTATGAAAGTCGATGTTAACTTCTGGAACTTCGCGCCAAAAATGTAGGATAAAAAGGGGTTTTCTGTAAAAATGAACATTAAATGAAAAATTGAATTTAGAACGTACTTTTTTAAATACCACAGCATTTTTAAAACCGGCCAGTAACGTGTACAAACGATTGAAACCTTTTTGGTATTGTATCTTTTTAAATATGAATGAAAATCAAAACCGCCCGTTTTTTTTGCAAATGAGTTTATATCAAATCTTTATACCAAGCCTTGCTTTTATAATCTACTAGCAACCCGCCTTCGCTTCGCTTCGGTTTCAGTCGCTTTACCCGCGGCGTAGTTCCCGTTCCTGTGGGAATACCGGGATAAAATATAGCCTATGCTACTCCCTGATATTATAGCTTTCCACTGGTGAAAGAAGTTTTGGAATCGGTTCAGTGGTTTAAGCGTTACAAACAAACAAACAAACAAACAAAACAAACATCCTTACTTTCGCATTTATAAAATTAGTATGGATACTAGCTAACCCAACAGACGTTGTTCTGTTCAAATAAAATAAAAGTAATTCTCCTTGAAATCGACAGCAGTGCCACCTACCGGGTCCAATTGAGAATCTAAACCATTCCCGGATCTCCTCAAACACACACAAAAAAATTCATCAACATCGATCTAGCCGTTTAGGAGGAGTTCAGTGACGTACACACGTACACAAGAAATTTATTAATAAAGATTATAAAGAGGAAAGATTTGTTTGCTTGTTTGTATTGAATAGACTCCGAAACTGCTGGACCGATTCCAAAAATTATTTCACCAATGGAAAGCTATAATACCAGGGGGTAACATAGGCTATATTATATCCCGGTATTCCCACAGGATTGGGAACTACGCGGGTAAGGCGACTGAAAATAAAGAACTCTTTTCGAATATTTTTAAAGAATGTATTATACTATGGAGCTTAACTTTCATAACATTAAATAGAATAGCTACTGGGCTCCGTCCAACCTTTGTTGGAATCACAATACGCTCCAATTACGAACATCGTATACCAGATTTTCTTATATCTTCGTGTCCTACAACGAATTCAAAAAAATAAAAAAGAAACGAATTGAAGGTTTATGTGATTTTATATTCAAATTATCAATAGATTTTTATTCGCTTCCTTATTGTCATTATATTTAAAATTACGGGTTTCTGAGAATAAGATTGTATTTTGTTTTCGAAGTCCATTATTACGGTTTTTTTTTTTGCAATTTCATCGTCCTCGTCAAGATGACGGTATAAAGTAATTTATTTTCTCCTGTGTAAAATTCTACAATAAATTCGCAACGTAATCCTTAATCAATTATCCCTAAAAATAAAAATAAAGTTACTTATTTAAAGAGACATGAAAGGAAAAATGTTGCGGATTTTTTAATTTTAGCGCAGAAATGTAATTATGATAGAAGAGAAATAAATTCATGTTTGAATAAACAAAAACCTTTTCTTTTATTGGCGATGGTTGAAAACGAGCAGGCAGTACACCTGATGATAGGTGATACTGCACATGGACCTTTGCAATATCAGGGGCACAGGGCCTACCGTGAAGAAAATACTCTTCTTAAACCTTGTTTAAAGAAGGACATGTCATAGCGCTCGGGAAACACAGCAGCAGGTAGTTCATTCCAGAGCCTGCACGTACGTGGGAGAAATGATCGCTAGAAACGTACAGTTGAAGACCATAACGTTTCCAGGTGAAATGGATGAACCCTGCTCAGCTATCGAGTGGTATGGTGGTACCAAGTCAAACAGTTCCTTAGAGCAATCCCCATGAAAGAGCCGATAAAGTATACAGAGTGACCTAAACAAGCAATCCGCCCACGCTTCGCTTGGATTTCACTCACTTTGCGTTTTAGATCTGAAATATCTTCTAAAATATTACAATACGCGACTGCTGTTTATAAGGTCTCGAGTCTGTCATACAAGAATTTGGATTCTATCCTATGGCTTTAAAATGGAAGGAATGAAATGGAAGATGGGAGACCCACAACATTCCTATGGTTAATTAATGTATCGCACACCAAAATGGAATTGAAGGAATACGTTATAGGGTCAAGGTGGAATAGGAGATAAGAGAGAAATGAGTTCATGAAGCCGAAGCATTCTCTTTTTTTTTTGGGGTGGATTATGGTTAGCGCGCACGCCGGTCGCTCCGTCCAGGGTGACGATAGGGTGGCGTGCGGGCCCATAACCTACTGTATCCTCTTAGCCATTAGGCTGACCAGCGGTACCGAGTCCCTTGTCCTCCGTGGCTAGCCCCCAAACCGAAGCATCCTGAGGACGCGTCGTTCAGAAATAAGTGTGCAATAAATGGGCAAGCCACATCGCTCGACGAACCTACAACCGTTGGAGAAGAAAGGTTCTCGAGTGGCGACCACGTATTGGGTGACGCAGTGTAGGACGACCTCCCACTGGGTGGACCGACGACCTGGTGAAAGTTGCTGGGCGTCGTTGGGTACAGGCAGCACAGGACCGCACTTTGTGGCGTAGCATTAGGGAGGCCTACGTCCAGCAGTAGACGGCGATAGGCTGAAATGATGATGATAATCGCCTAATTCAATCAATGACATAACTTGCCTTTTTTCTTTTAAACGACAACTCCCTGCACTAAGGAAATAATCCTTGTATTGCGGGGGACTTTACAAACATGTAATTAACGGACACAAATTACATCCAAACTCAGAAATGTCCAGCGATTAGAACCCACGACACTGGCGCGGTACGTTGGTATTAACCACTACGCCATCTGTGCAGTCTTTCTTTTTTAATTGTATTATTATGTATTATTATTATTATTGTGAAAATGAATTTTATATAACAAACCATAAAATTCCTCATGCGAAGTCCCGAAAGTATTCTTTGTTAACATAGCTTCTACAATTTGATAGCGGAGATAGGACTACTGTGAGATACTCGTATGAGCTTCAGTGTCCGGTTGTAACGAGTCCCAAGAAGTTGAAGCGCACTTGGGAGTAACGATGCCACCGAGCTTCCTCTTGAGGTCCATTGAAATTGGACGTAATTTTACTACATATCAGTTCAAGGGTCTCAGTAATTTGAAGTGTTTGAATTATTTAAATTGTTGCCTGATTTTGTTATTTTTTTTATATAATACGTCTTATAGCTTAGAATACAAGATAAGAATAACATATATGTATATTATTTTTCAAATATGTTTTTCTTTTCGTTGTGAAATACCTATCTGTCCTAATACTTTTTTTTTAAATATCTCTCATAAATATTTTTACGTTTTTTTTGTGTTTGTTACTATTATTACTACCTATTTGAAAAGAGAAGGAAAATCTAAATAAAACCCTATACTAACCCGTCTGACCAGCGTGGTATAGTAGGTCAATATCCTTCCTATCAGGGAGGAGGCTCGAGCCCAGCAGTGGGACGTATGTGAGCCGATGAATGAAAAAAAAAACGAAAAATTATTGTAAAATATAGAAAAAATAAACTAAGCAATTATGAAACTATGTCATAAGTTAGTTACAGAATTTAGTTTTTAATTAGTTGTTTATTTTTTTAGAAGAAAGTATAATTTTGTTTTGTTTTTGAACATTTAACTAAAGATTTAAAATAAAGAGTTGATTTTGATATGTTTTGTTGAGTTTTTATTACCGCTTTCTGTTACCAATACAATCCCGGGACTGTCCCGGGATACCGGGATTAACTGCAGATAATCTCGAAATCCTGCGATTAGATAAATCGACCGGGATTGAACCCTCTAGATATGAGTCACAGTCAAATAGTACACCCGATAGTATCACGGCAGTATACTTATAGCTCATGGACCATTTATGGGAGGGATATGAGGGAGGCCTATGTCCAGGAGTGGGCGGCGATAGACTGAAATGATGAATGATGATAATAATCATCTGTGCAAGAAGAGGTTAACTTAAAATGAAACCCTATACCAACCCGTTAGTGTGTAATAGTAGGTCTATTTTCCTCCGTTTGCAGAGGAGACTCGTGCCCAGTACTGGACTGGTGTATTTCCCGCCGAGAAGTCATTGCCCGTTGGGCAGTCCGGCTGGAGTGTCCTCGGTACGGTGTCAGGACCGCGAGGCCTTCCGGCCGGTGATCTGATCGGCATGGTATACTAAAGTCATCTTCCCTCCCATTATGGAGGAGGCTCTAGCCTAGCAGTGGGACGTATATGAGCTTCGATGATGATGATGAGAAAAAATATTGTCTTCTAATTGTTTATATTATATCTTTAAACGAGCAATTCTTGTATATATATATATATATATATTCAAGATATGGAAACGGCTCCAACGATTTTGATGAAATTTGGCGTACTAGAGGTTTCGGATCCAAAAAATCGATCTAGCTAGGTTTTATTTATAGAAAATGTTGTTTTGTGGGTGTTTTTAGCTAATCAATACAATGACATAAAATGTTATTGAAATTCTCTGAATAAGAATTCGAATTTCGTCGTCGTTGTCAATAGTGTCAATAGCTCAGTTGGGAAGTTGTCCAATTTTCTCTTTGTTTTGTTTTAGCATTCAAACAGCGTCGGATCGAATCTCGGTGTTATTATTATTCTCTTTTTGTAATTTTTGATATTTTTTCATTATTAAATTTTTATTTTTTATTAATATGTATCTAAATAAATTCGACAAATGACAACAAAAATATTCCGAGCTAAGCTCGGTCAACCAGATATTATTATTTACGCGAGTTAACATTCGAGAAATAAAACTATTTTTGCCAACTTTTTGATATTTATTTTCTCGACGTTTTATCATTTTTTTAGGGTTTCCGATCACGGTAGATCTATAATTACGTTATAATTAAAATATTACTCAATATCACGAAAATAATATATTATTTTATCTCAAAAAACAAACTATTTTCAATTACAAGAAATGTCCCGATTACATAAACAACAAAAATATTCTAAATTTAATAATTTACGAATACACAAATACGTCGGTACTATTATTTTATATATAAAATTATTTATTGTGTATAAATATTTAGAAATAAATAGAGTTTTGAATTTTACATAAATCTGTTTGCAATATTTAAACTGATACGATCACTTTAGAGCCACAAACGAATACTATAGTTGATCCATAGCTGTATTTTCACTTCGTAAAGTGTGAAATGTATCTTGTAATTGCATTCGTGCCACACGCTCGTTCGAGGACAAGCAGACGTAGGCGATATATTGGCTATTGAAGGTAAAATAAACAGTTCAAAGGTGAAATGGAATAGCTACAAATTTAATGGCAACACCAGACTTTTACTTTAGAATAGTTTGTTTGAAGAAATATTCAATTACGTCAATTCAAATTGCCTCATTATTCTAATGGAATATGCATCCGGTATAATAAGCACATAAGGTCTGTGCAAAAAAAGGAAAACTCGAAATGAAACCCTATACCAACAATATGTCTGACCAGCATGGTATAGTAGGTCAAATTCAATCCTATTGTGGAAGAGGCCCGAGCCCAACAGTGGGACGTATATGGAGTAAGAATACAATTCACCACTCCTTCTCTTACCGGTAGATGTCGTAAATGACGACAAAAGGATATGTAAGTAAACTTCTGGATTTCCGTGTGGTGTCTGAGTAAGAATACAATTCACCGCTATCTTATCTGTGGATGTCGTATAAGACGACTATGGAACATAATATGCACATAATAAAGCAAGAGAAGGAAAACTCGAAATGAAACCCTATACCAACATATCAGACCAGAATGGCATAATAGGTCAAATTCCCTCCCATTGTGGAGGAAGCCCGAGCCCAACAGTGGGACGTACGTGGGCTGCGATGGTGATGATGATGAAACTTCTGCAAATACCCATATGTGACGTATAAAAATACGATCCGTTTCTACTTTGTCTGTCTTCTGTCTATATTTTGCCATGGATATCGAAAAATACGGCTAATAGAGTCAACAGCAGTATTCTCCTGGGAATCATAGATCACCAACGACGATCACTATGCATAAGCCTTCGTAGAGAAAATAAACATTAATCGTAGTAATACAGGTCTATTTCGAGGACTAGGAAATGAATACAGCTGTTCATTGCTCCCTGGTGTATTATAGTGTTGTATAACATAAGAATTATCCAACTGCAGTAACGGAAAACTGCACTTACAATATTATTTGAACTAACACTTACCTGTAACTTAGTTCGCGATCAATTAAAAAGAAATGTTTGTTCAGTTTGTAGAACTAGCGAAAAGAACAAGAAGAATAACTTATAAATTTCAAAGTACAAAATCAACATTGAAATTTTAAACTACATATATAATTCAATAATGACGTAAGATGAAAGATTTGAAAGAAATCAGATATCAGCTCAAGATTTCAAAATACATGTACAATTATTTGTCGCTCAACTAAGTAAGGGTAACTGATTAAGAGATATTATGCATATAACCTCTATGCAAGACAAGGAAAACTTAAAATTAAACTTTATACCAAGCCGTTTACAGTAAATCTCTCGGCGTAATAGGTCCATGCGCGTTCTATCGTGTAGGAGACTTGAGCCTAACAGTGGGACGTATACGAGCCAAGGTAATTAATGATAATAATAATCATCATCATCATCGTTGCAGCTCACATATGTCCCACTGTTGGGCTTGGGCCTCCGTCACAATGGGAGGGAATTTGACCTACTATACCATGCTGGTCAGACATGTTGGTATAGGGTTTCATTTCGAGTTTTCCTTCTCTTGCACAGATGTTATGTGCATATTATATCCCATAGTCGTCTTTTACGTCATCCATGGGCAAGATAGGGAGTGGTGAAATGTATTCTTACTACGTCACCACACGGGAAGATAATAATAACGATGATGAATAATCGAAGGTAAGCAGTAGCTTACCTAATATTATTTTTATCCTGATGTGCATGAAATGTATAAATTAATCTTTCCGTGTAGTGATTGAGTAAGAATACAATTCACCGCCTTATCTTACCCGTAAAAGATGCCTATGGGCATTATATTTAATGATCATAGGCGTATATAGCATCTACATAAGACGAAGAAAACTTGAAATAAAACCCCATACCAACACGTCGGGCCAGTGCGTAATTTGCCTTCTATAGTGTCTAGGACTCGACCGCACAAGGGGACCTGAGCTGCATTGCAGCTGATATAAATGTATAATAGAAAATATTACCTTCACAGTGATAAGTTATTCCTTCACGAGGGAGACGTAACATTGTTGCAGATACTATTACAAAAAAAAAGTTATTAATCCTACTAATGTGAAGAATTAATATTCATTTCACCGAAGATATATTTAATAACCACTCAATATTTAATTACACATATACTGGTAGGGAACTAGGCGAATTACGGGAAGAATATCGTTCTAGGACCAGGTGCAACCTAGACGAAACTTGGGACAATAAGTATCCTGTTTCACTCACAGAATACGCTATCCGTTGTCCGCTTTTTGATTATGAATAGCAAAAATTTAAAGACAAGCTTTTAAAAACCATGTATCTATACAATTTTCAATAAATTTAAAACGTATTGCATTCCAATATCGGTATTATTCTAAAATGATATATTGTGAGCAAAAACGATCTTATTATAAAGCGATAAAGTTCACTCGGATAATAAATTGATGCGGTAATATTGCACGTCAAAACACCGTAGGCGATTGTTTGGAAATGATTGCCTTAGCTTCACATCGTACCTTTGTACATTATAATGCAGATAAACTTGCATCTACGCGTTGATATAGTAGAGGGGGTAATTTAAAAAGTGAATCTTAGGTACAGTAAGTATTGGATTTTATAAACAATGACACGATCCAATATTCAAATTATATAAATATAATATATCATTAAAATAATCCCTATGGGGAAGGAGGATCGCTCCTTCATTACAGGAGAGAAGTTGACCTACCATACGACGCTTGCTATATGTGTTGGAATAGGCTTTTGTTTCGAGTTTTCTTTCTCTTGCATAGATGTTATAAGCGTATCCTTTGCTCGTATCTTGCGATACCTATCCACGGGCAAGAGTGTGAATTGTATTCTTACTCCGTCACCAATCGGACAAGCATTTGATACACTAGGGTTTTTATAAAAGCTCAATTGCCCATAGGAAATTATCACCATTGAACTGGAACCCACATTTATTAAAATGTGTTTTAACAGCTCTAATAATGAATGACTAAGCTAGCGTGAGAGGTACATAAAAATTCAACATTATTAAATAAATATTTTTTTAATTTGAAATAAAACTATTTTTACGGATTTTAGCGCGTTTTGTTTGTTTTTTATTGCTCTAATTTCAGCGTTCATGGTCACGGCAGAACACGGAGACAAATCTCGCTATGAAATCCGTAAAAATGATTTAATTTCCAATGTGTTGTGTACTCACGTAAATATCTAAAATCATTTTTATTTTTAGATTTGCCTATTAATTCGATCTGGCCTCCCATGAAGATTGATAAGTAGATGCTTGACTTAGAAATCGCAATCTGTGATACGAGTTTACTAAAAGAATGCTGCTGCTCACTATCGAAATAAGGGTTTCACGACTACCATTAGACATACGAACATATTGTTTTTTTAACCCACCACATATAGAAGAATATGTGTATAATCATATAAAGGGTATAAAAGTATAATATGAGAATAATGTTGCTCATTTTAGTTTATATAACCAACCATGATACAATAATGGTATAAAACTAAAATCTAGACAACTCCCATACAAGTCTAACCAAAAGTTTTAAAACCTATCATTTTAAACATAAATCCTAGACCAAACTTCGTATACCTTACATCACTGCTTCAGATTAACCCAAGCCACTTGCCGACCTTATAGGAAATTAATATTTTATTTTTAGCGCCAATATGAGCGTGTGTTCGTGTAACTAAGCAATAACATTTCGTGGCCATATTTCAAAATGGCGTCGTGTACTATTTTAAAAAAATACCGTTACTTTCCATTTTGAAATTGTTTTCTATCTTGATTTATGACATTTGATTTTTTTATTTTTCACATTCCAGGAACTACGGTTTTTAAATGGTTTTAAAATAATGTTTTCAGTAAATCTATTTCTGTGTCTAAATGGCACTGGTATGCAGATATTTATTACGATGTAATTATACATATTTTTATATATAAATTTCTTGTGTACGTGTGTATATCAGTGAACTCCTCCTAAACGGCTGGACCGATGTGGATGCAATGTTTAATTTATGTTCAAGGGGATTTGATTTCGATAGTGGGGATTTGGATTCGATAGTGGTTTAGATTCATAATTGGAGCCGATAGGTGGCGCTGTTGTCGATTTCAAGGAGAATTGCTTTTATTTTATTTGAACAGAAAAACGTCTGTTGGGTCAGCTAGTATTCTTATATTTTTCTTCACTTTATATAGTAAAAGCGTGTGTTGGAAATGCGAATTCTCCATAATTGGAGATAAATTAACCTTCTATTCTACGTTAGCAAGGCATGGGTTTTTATTTCAAGTATTTTCCTTTTGTTATCATATTATCCATTGATCTTTTTAAAGGTGATGATACGTTTTATACTTAGTTCATTATTACATAGAGTTATATAATATGTGTAAAATGATGTTTTTAGTATTTGCTAAGCATCTCCAGATAATAATTACCTGTGTGTAATTATTCTATTGGGGTGCATTTCTCTAATAATACAAACTCAAACTGTAATGGCAGAATAGTCTGGCAACATCAAATTTAAAAGCCTGACCCTGCATAATTATGAATAAGGAATTACTGTATTTATATTAAGAACTTTTATTAATGAACTATAGATCCATCCCAGTTGATTCTGGTTTTTGGTATTACTCAATAAATGGACGCTATTGCCAGCATTCCAAGTGGTATGTTGAGAGCATCATACCCCTGGAAGAGCGTAGATGCAAATATACCTAGTACCATCATCATCATCACTTTGTTCCAATTTCAATTACTAGGTGACACAATATGAACTTTTATTTCATAGTAAGTACATATTGCAAAGTTGTGGGCAACAGTTTTATGACTGACTGCCTGCCCGACGTCAACCCTCCTTAGAAATGTAATTGTCGATCGGAGGTCATCAGATCAAGTTGGCCCAGGTCTATGTAAAGCTCTTGTCTTACGATATCCTCGAGAAATGTAAGAGTTGGTAGTATGTAACTGATACCATCCTAGCTAAAATAATCTGCAGACCGACTGATAACGCCTCCCATAATAATACCTACAACGTAATAGCAGCCCTGAAGAGCATGGAACTTCACTCGGGCAAGTAGGAATAGATGCTAAGCGATAAAAGCGCGAATAAAAGGGAACTAAGCATTGACTATACTACTGTGGGTTTAGCATGAATATTTGCGTCAAAGTATTCGCATCGTTATCGAGACAGATTTGTGTGGGATTTGAAACAGTGCCTCTATCGGACGATAGGGAAATGCCAATCGCTCCAAATTCATACATATTGTTCTCGATAATGTTACAAATACTTTGATGCAAATATGCGTGCTAAGCCCACTGGACCGATTACCGAAGATGTAGTCGATATCAGTGACCTGCTCAAAGACAAAAAGCATCCGTACGAAAGGTACGCGTATGTGCTGTAGGAAAAATATTAAAATCTAAAAGCTGCCGATTTATTGTGTTTAAGGACTCACCTTCGTACACTCTTTCTAAATTGGGGGATAGTAAAAGAAGCCTCTTCTCAGTTTCTCCTTCTTTCTTGCCTTTCACTTCGTTTTCCTTCTTTTGTGCTTTGATTGCATCGTAATCCATTGGATTTCGACTTTTCGGAGTTTTATTATACACTACGTATTTTGTTAATGCGTCCATTTCTTTGTATTATTTTTTAGACTTTTATTGTTTATGTGTACTAATTTAAATGTAAACCAAACAATGAGTTAAACTAATTTAATTACTAAAATTATAAATTAAATTAAAACAGAACTATTACCAATTAAAAATACCATATTATTTATATAGACCTAAAGGTTTTGATAATTTCAAGGATGTTCCCTATGCTATCATTATATAACAGATAGAAGACAGAAGTATCGAGCTGTAAAATGTATTTCAAAATTACGGATTTAATTAACACTCCACTTATACTAGTACTGAATCTGCACAGGATTAGAGGCTTGACTTAATTTTGGCGTTGCCGATTTAAGGATCGTTACCACTCACTTTAAGTTGGTTTACTGAATTATTTATTTCAATGCATTGTAAACAAAACTTTCTTATTACCGTGACAGTCGTAAAAAATGAATGATATTTAATATAAAACTTTGATTAATTAGAAAAGTGTATTTAGAAAAGTGCTCTAAATAACTAAAATACTAAATACCTTTTGAAATAAATAAAATGATTAGATTAAAAGTGTTAAAACCTATTCTTAGAATCAAATCAGCAAATTCCTGTCCCTACAGGTGCTGAATACGGAATAACTGTGTTACTTCAAGCAATGCTTATGCAAATTACAATTTACATTAAGCTGATGGAGCAAGCTTTGGAATGCTTATCGTGTGAGGAGTTCTAATCAATTTATGTGAAGAGCTTTAGGATGTATTTCATATAGCATAGCTTATATATATACTTATTTTTTTAAAGACTACTACAACACTAGCTTAATTTGCAACGTAACATAACTAAAATTTCATTTTTAAAAGCAATTACTATAAAAATTTAAATTAAATGATTTAATATGATAGAAATCATAGCGTAGTTGTAAATGCATATATAAAAAGCTATAAAAAATAATAATATATTTCTTTCTCGCTCTGTGGTCAGGGCTAGAAATACCAACCCTTTAATTGCTTATAAATAACGTAAAAGACGACTAAATGCTTAAGATCAACTCGGGGCAGGTCTATAATAATGCCCTTTGGTCAATAATTATATTCTCAAAGAGAATTTATATTAAGGAGCCGGTGGGTCATAAAATTACTGTCAACATTTTTGCAATATCTACGTTGGAAGAAGTAGGTATAAATGCGTCAACCTCTAGTAATCAGGATAAGTTCAGAATGATGACCATGATGATGATAATTATCTCTGAAGATGTGATCACTTCGTAATGTACGAAATATCAGTTATTTGATTTTTTTTTCGAGGCATGCATTTTAAGTTTTGTCGTTTGAAGAAAAAAACACGACTAGAACCTTATAGTACTTTTTATTGTTTTTCAAAGTATTCACCACGTAGCTTAATACACTTTTCCATTCGCTCAAACCAGTTATTATAACATTTATTCCACTGCAAAGTGGGGGTGTTCAAAATGTCTTATTTGAAAGCGTCGACTGCTTCTTCACTGGACTGGAACCTTTGACCACGAAGACTTTTCTTAATTTTAGGAAATGTAAAGAAATCATTAGGGCTTAGATCAGGACTGTATGGAGGATGGTCAAGAATTTCTACTTTTCCTGCTTCAAATACTCAATCGTTTGACGAGCGCTGTGTGAGCTTGCGTTGTCGTGGTGCAGGATGATGCGTCGCTTTGAGTTAGATTTTCGAAGTTCGGCGATGACTTGTGGTAAACAAACTGTGGTATACCATTCTGCGTTAACCGTTCTACGATCTTCAAGTACAATAGTCGCAATATGGACAGTTTTTCCAACGAACGTGGCCACCATCTTCTTTGAAGTGCTTCGAGAACGAACAACTTTAGTCGGCTTTGGCTCGTCTTGAAAGACCCAGATTGTAGATTGTTGTTTGGAATCAGGATCGTAGGCCTAGATCGCCACCACTGATGATGTCGTAGGCGTGATTTGACTTTCCTCGGTTGAACCTTTGCAGTTTTATTACACCACCTGACGCGGGCCGCCTTGTGATCGTCGGAAAGCAGATGCGGTATCCAACGGCAAACTAGCTTTCTCACACTAAGCGCTTCATGCAAGATCTTCTGAATGGTTGTCCCTGAGATGCCTAATAGAGCCTCTATCTCTCGATACGTCACATGACGATCTTCGAGAATTAATTGTCTCACAGCAATGATGTTATCTTCAGTGAAGGCGGATTTTGGGCGTCCTTCGCAAGATTTGTCACTAACACTAGTATGTCCACGCTGGAATTCGAAATACCAGCGTTCGACAGTCCGCAGATATGGGGCTTCATCACTGAATACAGATGTTAGCTCTTCAAAACACTGACGCCGTGTCAGGCCTCTTCTAAAGTTGTAGAAAATTATTGCACGAACATTTTCTTTAGAAAGATTCATTTTCGTACGTAACCTCACAGATTCCAATCGACACTGTGACTAAACAATAGCATTAATCCTAATACTTTCAACTGTTTTGAGATACAAAATTTAAACACATTCGAATATAGAACAGTTCCAAACTCAAAATTGCTGGGAAATATAGAAACGATAAAACTTAAAAGGCATGCCTAGTATTAAATATTTTCATTTCCGTCTTACTTCAGTCATCCCATCGAGGTCTATTTCAAGGCTTCAAGAGCGGCCTAATGCTATCTTACCTTACCTATTTAGCATACGTTTTCATCGTGATCTCAGCTGGTTTTAATACCTCTACGGGAACGCCTGGATGAGATACACATTACATTCTTAATCCGTTACCATATAGAGAACGTGTTGGTGTTTTACTGGTTATTGAATTATTCTTTCTTTTAGAATGGTTAATTTTGGTGCTGTAATTCCGATTGCAGACGTGGTTAAAATTCCCCTCAACAGGAAATGGTACTCAAAACGGCAAGCTCGCTCTCTCGATCACCGAACAAATTGCTAATACCCAGACGTAGATTTACTGGAAAAATATGGTATTACCCTGGTCAGTTCAACTTACGGCTGTAGGCAAAAAACTGTCGGCAATGCGGTCCTAATGTAAATTTTCGTCACCACACGGCGAATCTAATACGCGTGTATGTGTATACATATATATATATATATATATATACATATATATATATATATATATATATATATATATATATATATATATATATATATATATATATATATATATAATAAGTATGTATATATATATATATATATATATATATATATATATATATATATATATATACATACTTATTTATGCCTATGCTTATGTAATTAATGATGGCGTTAGTTTGTATGTAAAGTGAACATCTGCATTGTTCGCTTATCGCAAGGTCAGGCTTCCGACAGTGATGGCGCTATACAACAACTTTTGTATTTGATATTTGAAATAATCGATATCATTATGTGGTAATGACTTCGATGTTTACCAGTACTGAAATTTCTCGTGGGTGTCATAAAAGACGATTAAGGGCTTTATGTCGACATATGCCTTCATCTAATGCCGTCTGGTCAACAAGAATTGACGTTAAGTAGACCGTCGATCATGTAACTGTTGCAATTTTTTTTTTACGTTGATAGAAGTACCTACGTATTGCATTAACCTACAAGTAATTGGGACGAGGGCAGGATGATAATAATTTTTTTTTTGATTTTTTTTTTGTGTGTGTACAGCTGTTGGCCGCAGATGGCCTTGACAGCTTGATGCGGACTATGGGTGAGCGCTGAGGGCTCTCAACCCGGAGAAAAGTATGCTAAGCGACTTCGCCCAAGGGCTCCCCCTGTGGGGAACGGACCTCGGCTTGGGGCGTCGCTGGAGGCAAAGTGGGCGTGCCCACGTTTTTAGTCGTGACTTTTGCGCGGCGCGGTTTCGCACCTGGACGGCGAGGGCGGAACCGCGGATATTTATTTGTTAAGGCCTCGCGGGCCGTGTAGGCTCTTTGTTGAGCGAGTGTGATATTGTCGTCCTCTTCGTCGAGGACGTGACGAGGACGTCGGATGGAAATGATAATAAAATACAATTTATATTTATATATAAATTTGGTGGCAAAATGAAGAGTAATTTTGTAATGTTGATGTATCAGATCTTTATATGAAACAATTTTATTTAAGATTTACAAGAAAATGCATAATGCACACCTTTATATGCATTATTTTAATATAATATATTAATTTGATATTCATTTAAATAACTTTCAATAGTATTTCTTAATAACATTATCGACTGACATACTTAAGTAAAATAATTATATCTGATGTTTACGCGAGCACCTCACATTGTAAATAAAACTACTTTTACGGATTATATCGCGTTTGTATTTGATTTATGATTGACGGGTGGATTAAGATGTCTGACGTCTGAAATAAATCTAAAACGACCACCATAAGACTGCATGACACTGTGAGCACTTATTGTATAGATTTGACCCATAATAATAATAGTTAAAGATAATTTTATAAATCAAAAAATCTTTTAGTAAAACAAAGTAAGCCGCATTTAAAAATAAAAATCAATATTAATTTAGCATTATGTCCTCTGAATTTTCTTGTCGGATCTTTCTCAGTGTCAAATACAAACGCAATATAATCCGTAAAAGTAGTTTTATTTAAGTAAAATATTTATTCGGATATAAGACGTTCTCAGCTTTTAAATCAATGTTCTATAAAGTATCAAAACTATTCATTCGCGTATACGTTTATAATTAGAATGATTTGTAATTACTTTCCACCTTCAGCCCTATTTGATGGTGTCAGTGTGAAAAAGAAGTGAAAAGTGAAAAAATAAACTGCAGTTAGTAAATTATATAAAACGGGTTTTATAATAAAAAGTGTGTCATGTCTTTAGTCGAACTGAATTTGTAAAAACACACACGTCTTAGATGTCACCATCACTATGATAAACTTAAATTATCCTCCCTCAGCAGGCTATGCTTGAGATTTCTCTGCGAGACAGAATCCGAAATACGGAAATCCGCAGAAGAACGGGTATAACCGACATAGCACGAAGAATTAGCACGTTGAAGTGGCAATCGGCAGGCCACATCGCTCGACGTACTTTTAACCGCTGGAGAATAAAGCTACTCATGTGGCGACCACGTATCAGACGACGCAGTGTAGGAGGAACTAGGAGATTGACGACCTGGTGAAAGTTTCTGGACATCGTTGGATGCAGGCGGCACAAGACCGCATTCTATGGTGTAACATCAGATAGGCTTACGTCCATCAGTGGACGGCGATAGGCTGAAATGATGATGATGGTGATCCTCCCTCAGCTCATATAACCTACTATGCCACGCTTGGCAGACAGTTTGGTTTTATTTCTAGTTTTAATAGTTAAGTTAGTATTGTTGTCTCTATAGGCAGAAAATTTGCGAGATTCGTTAATTGTCAATTAATTGATTGAAGATATAACTTGAAATTTTTGTGCCTTGAACACTTTTATCGTGATAGTAAAAAAAAATTGCTGACGCACTAGAGTAGTGGACGTCAATGCCAACTGTGATAGTCAAACCGTTTACCGAACGTAGCGTAGCGTATGAAAAGTGTGACAGAATGTCACACTCTTCATTTTGTGAGTAAACATGAATGAATGGAGAAAATTAGATTGTATATAAATATAATATACATTGCTAAATAGGACTATTAACTTAATTAAAACTGTCAGTACAAAAAAGTTCGTGGACATATTTAAAATTTTAAAAGATGCCTTTATTCAAGTTAAATCAATTTAATTTAATTAATAGTCTAATATGTATAAAAATAAGTGAAGACTTCTATATATTATATGACAAATAATGAAATGGAAATTATCTATGTAAGTGCAATTGCAAACAAGAGTGCCGCAAGCATAAAACGTGGATAAGTTTAAAAAAACAGAGCGTGGATACATTTAATATAACTCGTTGGAAAACTGTTTCTTTTTTTTTTAACACAAAACAAACGTAGCCTGCGACCCTCTTGTGTTTAAACAAGAAATTGCTTGCAAGACACAAATTGTATAAAATTTAAATATGCATTCTTTTAAAATTATATTATCATATCATAACGTGGAAGGTTGCTAAACTCATAAAAGGTTTCTAACTCCCAACTTCAAAATTCTATAAATGTAATTTACCTTGGGAAGTTCTTAGTTTCATCTAAATTTTCGAAAATCGAGTTTTTGTGAGGTTGCAAGGTCCTAGAAAGTTGTTTTGACCATTTCTACAATGATGTCAGTATGTATGTGTGTGCGTGTGTATGTGCGTGCGTGTGTGTGTGTGTGTTTGGATGTATGTAAAATAACTTTAGAATGGGGCATTCGATTGAAACACGATTTATAGCGCTTTAAGCAGCTTTGCTAAATTTAGATTTCCTGTAAAATTAGATCAAACCGGCACGAATTTTGAGAAAACTCAATATTGATATTTTTTAAGTGATTTATTTGCTCTATGATGAAACTATTTCATCGATCATTTCTATAATATAATCAACTCTTCTATTCATTAAAAGAAATCGATTACCGCAAATTGATTGAAAATCGGTTGATTCGTTTGTGAGATATTGGAAACGAAATTAGTGAAGAAAAACAGTTTTAAGCTCGCAGAACTTAGAAATTTATAGCAAAATGGATGTTGAGCTCAAAGAGCTCAAATATTCGCAATTTTATAAAGCTTTAAACGTTATAAACTTAAGTATAGCGGCAAGTTCCAGGGTGGGAGTGCAGGCGTTTTTTTTTCAGAGTCGTATCGTTGTCTTCAGTGAAAGACAATTGAGGGTTATTTGACGTTCATAGATCTCTTTAATCTTCCAGGGACACAATCAGATTGCTGCCTGCCGTAAAGATTGAAAGCCGTTGGCTGTTTTGCCAATGAGCAAATGGGCAATGAAGGGCATTAGCAACTCTCATGAGTCGATTTTTGTAAGAGTGTGGTAATACCGTTTTCTTTTTTTTTTGGAGACCAATTATGGTCCCCTCCCAAAATGCCCAGAACTATTGAAGAAACAGCTTGCAACCATAAACTCTGTTCTATAGAGCCTCTCTATCTCCATATACTATGCCGTGCTGGTTAGAGGGTTGTTATAAGATTTTAATCGAGTTTTTGGTAAATAAGTATATCTCTCTTGATATACGTATAAGATATCCCTAAGTTGTCTCATACGACACCCATGGCCAAGGTGTTGAATTATATTCTTATCTACTCCGTTACCACAAGAAAAAAAATCTCTTTTACGATTTTCATAACATTTTCTCACGATTTATATGGCATCTACGATACCATACACCCAATTAAAAATACTGCTTTCAAAACATTAGGTCTGTATTTAACTCGTTAATAATAATCTACCTCTAATATCTTTCACGTCTTATTGTTATTAAAATTTCAATTACAATAATTAAATTCAATTACAGCTATTTATGGCAACATTATTTATTTAAATTAAATTTAAGAACTCACCATTATCACATAAAACAGTGCCATCTCCACATATTTCATTATCTATAGAAGCCAACATAGATTTACTCCTAATATTGTTCAATCTTTTAAAATTTAAATCCATTTTATTTGAAAAAATTATTACGAATTTTCCAACAGTAATATTTACTAAGTCACTCGACTATCGTCTGTCGCGTCCCGACACCATTAAGCCTAATAACCATATAACTTTTACATGTCTAGAGAATTTCAAACACTACAAAACGATTTTGGAGGCCACTCAAGAGGTTTATTTAGTTTATTATACTGAATTTAAATTGTAAAGAATCATTTACAGCTACTGTGATAGCTTTTTGAAATATATATATACTTATTAACAATAAGTATTCAAATATTTCGTTTTGTGATAGGTTTTGAATACAATGTGATTTTGTTTCTTGCTTTCCCGATGGACGTGTAGAAACTGCGATCAAGAATCTACGCGCTGAACGATATTCGTAGGATAGCTACTTAATAAAACAACTTAAGTCCTACTTAAAAGCCGTCTGTAATTAAATCTAAAATTTATGTTAATATAACGGAACGGTTATTAACGAATATTGGAGAAAAATGAAACATACGCTGCTTCAAATGCCTAAATCCGACAGACTATTATTGGAAATCCAGCACGAATTTCTCAGTAATGTCATGGAGAAAAATTGGTCGTAATATAGTTAATGATATTTATCATGAGGCAGGAAGAATATATCACTGACTGAAGAATATATAACAATTTTCCTTCTCTATACAAAACAATTAATTTCACTCCCAATGTGAAAGATGCTCAAGTCCAGCAATGGGACGTATTTGAGATTAGACTTACGTGCCTGTATGGGGCAACCATATATTGCCAGTTAGGTAGTCTAGGTAGTAGTAGAGTATTAATAGAATTTGTCCATGAAGGGCAGAAGACCATTATTATGAAACCTTCATAAACAAAATCAGTACTTTATCGGTCAAAATTTTATCAATTAAAGTGGTGTAACTTATCACAAATCTCAAAGCTGAAAGAAATTAGAGATAGAGCTCAAAATAGCATAAGACAGCCCAATCGAAACCAAAATATTCGGTTCGGAAGCTCGATGTCAATAGTGGGACGCATATGAGCTACAATAATGATGATGATTAAGTCGATGATGATACTGACAATTAGTTTAAGTTAATCGCGTCTTGAATTATTTAGTGTTTCATTTATAATCATCCAGTAATCGAAAGATAAAAAATAAAACTCAAATTTACGTATTAATTTGAATATACAAATACTAATATTATAAATGCGAAAGTAAGTCTGTTTGTTTGTTTGTTACGCTTTCACGATTAAACCACCGAACCGATTTCAAAAATTCTTTCAATAATGGAGAGCTATAATATCAAGGAGTAATATAAGCTATATTCCGGTATTCCCAAGGCGGTTCCGGTATTCCTAAGTGGGTAAGCCGACTGAAACTGAAACGAGGCCGGTTTGCTAGTACAAACATAAGTCATGTATAAAGCCATTTAGTTCGATTAAATTTGATGGCCTAATGTGTAATATATAAAAAGTATTATTACTTCATACCCATTTAATGATTTCATTTTGATTGAACATCTACACCCTTCTACTACCATTGAAAATTAATATTTTTTTTTTATTGCAAACGGTGGCAAACGAGCAAACAGTACACCTGATGGTAAGTGTTGCTGCCGCTCATGGACCTCTACAAGGCCGCTGCCTACCGTGAAGAAATTGAAGGGAGTATGAATGCGTGCATTGAGGCTCGGTGATACCAAGGGCACCACCAAAATCCTCCACACGCAAACACCCTCAGAAAATTGGGCTTCCGGCTCTCTCGCTCACCGAACGAAGCGCAGTAATAAATTGCTACTACTCAGACGTCGATTTTCTGCGAGAGTGTGGTACTGCCCCGGACGGACCGGCCCGCGGCTGTAGACAGATAACTGTCGACAGTGTGGTCCTACCACTCCAAAGTGTGTGTGTGTGTAATAACATCTATAATAAATCAGTTGCCATTTTTTTTATCTCAGCAGTTGCTATGATAACAGCGAATAACTTCCCATTTTCATGAAATTGCTAATTTTAAATTCTAAATAATCCTAAAATAATTATAAACACCTCGCTCGCCGCTGCGCTGCCTCACTTTTATTCATCGCAGCTTTTGTGCATTTTAAAGTATAATCGCCAAATAAGCTTACCTTGCAACAAAAAGCTTATTGTTTTTTGGGAAACGATTTACTAGTGTCTGAGATTAGCGTATTCAAATAAACTTCAGCTTGATAACGGTAAATTAGAGAGTCCTAATCTTTTCCAATTATTCTGTTACTAATAGTGTCTTGCAAGCAAAGTATATAAAACAGACTACTTCTAATTCTCACCTTTGTCTTTAGAAAGGCTCACAATTTTTGTGATAGACGGCGATGTGTCATTTTTCACTTCAATTTTATTGTCTTGTGTTAAATTTTTAACATTTTTCCAACGATTTGCTAAAGATTTATTCATATTTATCTATGTTTTGTTTTTGTTGTATTTGTTTTTTTATTATTAAAATACTTTAGAATTAATGTTTAGAGAGAACTGCTTTGGTTTGTGGTTTGATTCGGTGTGATTTTGTTTTTATCAAGTGTGCTATACTAGGCAGCATACAATAGCGGGTTGAAAATAACTTGATACTTGAAATTCTACTAGCTATTCAGAATTTTACGATAAGCTGTAATATAATTGGGAGTGATGACTGCTCTAGTAGTTAACTCGTGATCGGGTGCCGCTTCTGGGATCTGGTCCAGCCATAATTGCTTGAATTATATTACGTATTTTGTGGTTCGAAGGCAATCACACTGGAGCTAGTTCTCATAATACATGTTGAACACAATTTTATATCTAACTAGCAACCCGCCCTCGCTTCGCTTCGGTTATAGGTTATAGTCGTTTTACCCGCGTAGTTCCCGTGCCCGTGGGAATACCGGGATAAAATATAGCCTAGTTTACGCCCTGATATTATAGCTTTCCATTGGTGAAAGAATTTTTGAAATCGGTCCAGCCGTTTTAAAGATTACCCGGAACAAACAGACAGTCAGACAGACAGACAAAAATTTTTTAATTGCTATTTTAGGCATAGGTGTCGTGCAAATAACTGTGTGAGCATGAAAAAAGCCTATTATTTTGACATAACAAACAGACACTCCAATTTTATTTATTGGTATAGATAAGAAGTAAAGAAAATTAAAAACAATAGACAAACCCGCTGAGTTTTTTGCCGAATCTTGTCAGTAGCGGTCGCGTTCCAATCCGGTAGTAGTTTATTTTTTTGGATAATTTATTTTAATTTTGTAAACTTGACAATATGTAAGTGCTTACTTAGGGTTAATGCATAATAAATAATTTGAATTTGAATTGAAATCCCTGTGATAATATATTAAGTCACAATATATTAAAAACTTTTATTGAACTTCATTTGTATGTATGTTTTGAATATTACAATCAATATTTCACCCACTTTCATAACAGCTATCGGACTGAAAATTGGCACAGACGTTTAATTCACATAATAATGTGTAATTTTTTAAACGCTGAAATTTTTAATCCAATATGTCTGATGTCACAAAATGATAATTTATAACTTGCATAGTAAATAAACTTTATGGTATGGGTATCAAATGAATGAGGTTAATGAATAAAGCACAATAAGTGAGGTGATGTCATTCTAAATCTAATATGGTGGACGTCACAAAATAAAATAGTCACAACAATTTTTAAAGATATTAAAATATTCACAAATATTAGATATAATATTCATTGCAATATTTTAAGATATTAAAAAGTATAAAATAAAATTAATTAACATTTTTTTTAATCATTAAATACTTATTCAATGAAAATTATACGTTATAATTATAAGTTGTGGGTAAAATAAATTTGAAACAATACCTACCTCTGTTATCACATGACTATGAAGAAAAGCTTGCTCACTTAATTTCTTTCCTATCTTCACTCCATTTCCTTCAATGTTGTGGAAGGCAGCAATTTTATGCACATTTTGTTTTACTGAAGTGTATGAACAGCATCACTTATCAACAGTTACAGGCAGCTTACCTTTCATCTAGCATTTATAAGAAAAACTCTTAAGTTGCCAAAGTATCAAATATAGACGGGCGAAATAAATCGATATAAGTGTTGTACAAAAGGATGTATTGTTGCATTCAAAGGTCACAGGGGCGTCTTTTGATAGGAAGTAGTATGCATAGGAACATTCAAAAACTATTATGTTGTAAACAATAGTCTATAGTTCCATAGAAATAATTCCTGAACATTAATGGCTTAAGGCTGACTGGCAAAAATAAATTTTTATCGTATGTTAATGTATAAACATGTAGTTTGGTGGGTCGTGGAAAACGATTTTTCACGAATATTATGTATGTACTTATGGCATTTTTTTTTTTTTATGGGTGGGCTATGGTAAGCGCACGCGCGGTCCAGTCCGTCCGGGGCGATGAAAGGACGGCGCGCGGGCCCATAACCCACCCGTACCCACGTCACCTCGTTGTTGGGCCGACCACCGGAGCAGATGTGACTTGTCGTCAGTGGTCGGCCCGACGGAACAACCTTTCGGGCAACCTCTCACCTCTCGACGTCCTGGGACGTCGGTCGCCGTCGCGCGGTCAGCCTCTCTGCGGGTGACGGACAATTCCCCGGTCCGATCACCCGCGGCCTATCATCGATCGATCTCGTGGCTATATATAAATATAGGGATGTACTTATGGCATGAGTAAATTTTTGAGGTGAAAAATTTTAAGCGCGTTGTGCCATTTTAAGAAAACAATTGGATTCGCGACACCGTTGTCGTTATCGACCATCTGTATATAAGTTATGTACATTGTACATAATATGGGCCTCTGTTTCCAGAAGAGTTGAGTTTGGATTAGAATACATTGATAATATAACTACAAATAACTAGCTGACCCAACAGACGCTGTTCAAATATAATAGCTAAAGCCAAGGACCAGAGGGAGGTCCACAATTGCATTCCCAAGGAAGATTGACGTCAAACAGGCGGTCGGCCATAACATATAAGTTCATATAACATTATAAAGCTAATCATAGAATTATAAAGCTTAATACTGGTAGGACCACACTGTTGACAGTTATTTGTCTACAGCCTCGGGCCGGTCCGTCCGGGGTAGTACCACACTCTCGCAGAAAATCGACGTCTGAGTAGTAGCAACTTATTACTGCGCTTCGTTCGGTGAGCGAGAGAGCCAGAAGCCCAAAATGCATAGGGTGTTACCATGTCATGATTCCTTTACTATCATCGAAGTTCATCGCACTCATTCACACTCCCTTAACTTTCTTTGCGATAGGCAGCGGCTTTGCAGAAGTCTACCTACTGTCTGCACGTTTGAAACAATTTGCAATAAAAAAAATAAAAAATCTCACACAAACAGCTTTATCATTTTCCCATCAACATTATAATCTCAACTCATATATTTTCCACGGGTAGGTTTGAGCCTCTCCCACAATAGAAGGGAAAATGCTATACCACGCTGGTTATCTGGGAGGTTGTAATAGGATTTTATTTCAAGTTTTCCTTCGTTTGCATAGATGTTATCTGCATATTGTATTCCCTAAGTCATCTTTTACGACACCCACAGGGAGAAGATTGGGCAGTGAATTGTATTCCTATATCGTTACCACACGGAAAGTATTTACTACGAGTATATGTACTCGTATACCAATGGTACATGAAATTTGTAGGCTACACCTAATTTACTGTTATTATTAATACACCTCAATATAAATCATGCTAGAGGTAAAATATAGAAAAAACCCGCCAGAATATTAAATTTTTTATACTTTCAAATTATATATCATGAATGACAAGGTTACTTACCGGCTCTGAACTGTAAGAAAATCGCTCATTCATCTATAGAAACGAAGTTTCATATTGTTGCCTATTATTAAAGTTCAAGTACTCCGTTACCATCAAAATGTATTGAAGTGTGATTAAGTATGACTAAAACTTTTAGTAAGCAAACTTTTCGCTCTACCCCAAGTGGTGAATAGATCATAAATGGTAGATGATATATAAGATGATAAGGCATATTGTCATTCAATATTTTTTTTTAATATCATCACAACTCATAAACTTGCTCTTGCTGGGCTTTATCCAGAAGGATATCCAATCGTGGAGAACCCCGATTGGAAGGAAAATTGACCTACTATACCACGCTGGTCATATGTGTAGGTATAGAGTTTTAGTTCGAGTTTCCCTTCTCTTTCATAATTGTTACATGCATATCATATTCCTTAGTCGTCGTTCCTTAGTCGTAAAAAAAAGGTGTGGTGAATTGTATTCTTACTCTAAATACATATTTTTTTATTATAATGCCTTCTAAATAAATCTACTTTATGGCTTTTATCGCGTTTGTATTTGAATTTTTATTGCCACTTGCAGCGTTCATGGTCACGGGCCTACTAAGATGTCTCACGCTCAACAAGTTATCGTTATTACAGAAAATTTTCTGCAATAACGAAAACGGGCAATCAAAAATCAAATACAAGCGCGACAAAATCCGTAAATTATTTATTTAAAATTTATAATGCTCCCGTAAACATTAGAAATCATCGTTAAGTCAAGTAAACGTAGCATGCCCACATTTTATCATATAATTCTCACTCACGCTTTAAAAGGTGCGACTTTATTGACACTATTCTTACTACTTGTATGTGGCAGGACTACACTATCGACAGTCGTCTGTCTACAGCTGCGGGTCTTCCGACGGAGTAGCACCACCCACTCGCAGAAAATTGACATCTGAGTAGTAGCAAACTTTTTCTGCACTTCGTTCGGTGAGTGGGAGAATCGGAAACCCAACTTTCTGAGGGTATTTGCGTGTAGTGGGTTTTGGTGATGCGTTTAGTATTATTAAATCTCATTGCATACTTTCACACCGCATTCTCCCTCAACAGATGTCCACGAGCGGCAGTTATCGCTTATCATGAAGAGTGTTGTTTGATCGTGGAAAACGAGCCAACCAACAGCAATAGAAGGACAATATTGTAGTTATGGCAGAATCTATACATTGATCAACGATCTCAACCGGGTGAAGAGACTGCAGCACCTTCCAAGTTTCGACTGAATCAAAGACTTTCTCATAATCCATAGGCGCTACACAAAGGGGGTGATTGTACGCCTTGGTCTTTTGGGTAATCGACCAAAGCGTTGGATAGTGTATGACACTATAACGTTTTCGGGAGTCAGCTAGAATTGTCCAAACCATAGCCTGCCACAAAAAGAAAGTGGATAAGATTCAACTATAAGTCATCATCATCATACATCGTTACTTAGACCTAAATTAAAATATAATCTACTTTCATAGCACATAGGTAGAAATATTTGACAATAGTTTTATAACCGTCCGCCTGCCTGACGTCAACCCTCCTGTGTAACCTATTGTTGGCCAAACGGAGTTGGCCCACATCGACGTAAAGTTCTTAGCCGTTTTTATGACACCGACGAGTAATTTAAGACCTGCTTATATTGTGGGCGCAACCCATATACAAAAAAAAAATGCATGAATAGGATATCTATACCAATAAATAAAATTGGAGTGTTTGTTTGTAATGTCAAAATAATAGGCCGTTTTCATGCTCACACGGTTATTTGCACTATACATATGCCTAAAAATCACTTTATATTTTTTTTGTCTGTCTGTGTGTCTGTTTGTTCCGGGTACTGTACAAAACGGCTGGGCCGATTTAAAAAATTCTTTCACCGATGGAAAGCTATAATATCAGGGAGTAAACTACGCTATATTTTATCCCGGTATTCCCACGGGAACGGGAACTACGGGGATAAGGCGACAGAAACCGAAGCGAAGCGAGGGCGGGTTGCTAGTAATTAATAATACTAGTAGTCGCAGAGTGGTCGAAAATCGGCCATAATACATTTAAAGTAATTTTTCTGCCACACATTTTTTTTTTATTATATTTATGTACTAGCAATCCGCCCTCGCTTCGCTTCGGTTATAGGTTATAGTCGTTTTACCCGTGTAGTTCCCGTTACCGTTGGAGTACCGGGATAAAATATAGCCTAGTTTACGCCCTGATATTATAGCTTTCCATTGGTGAAAGAATTTTTGAAATCGGTCCAGCCGTTTTGAAGATTACCCGGAACAAACAGACAGACAGACAGACAGACAGACAAAAATTTTTTAATTGCTATTTTAGGCATAGGTGTCGTGCAAATAACCGTGTGAGCATGAAATAAGCCTATTATTTTGACATTACAAACAGACACTCCAATTTTATTTATTGGTATAGATAATTGTATATTAAGCAAGTTGTATTTCACTAATAACTAATAAGTACAAATGCCTATCATTGTCATCATAATTATTATTGTTTGACATTAATTTCAACCAGAGATTTTAACCGTAGACAAAAGTGTATAATAAGTGCGTTGGTGTGTGTGTAGTGTTGCGACGTAGTGAGCGTAATGCGTTTTTTGAATGAATTTAATGTATTTGTAATCCATTATTATATGAAATTTCATGCATTTCATGTTTTATGCACTTCTCCTCATTATATACTTCAATTGCGCCAAATTTCATACTTGTCTATCCACGTAATTACTAAGTTTTTGCTTCATATTAATAATAGATGTTGAAATTAATTAACATCAATTTTTACTTCAATGAGTTACCGTAGAACGTTATATAGAAGAGGTGAAAGATGGTTTTCATCCTCACGAATTCTATACGTCTCACTGTTGGGCTCGAGATCCCTTCACAATTGGAGGGACATTTGACCTATTACACCACGCTCATTAGACGTGGTATTTTTTTTTATGGGTGGGCTATGGTAAGCGCACGCGCGGTCCATTCCGTCCGGGGCGATGAAGGAAGGCGCGCGGGTCCATAACCCACCCGTACCCACGTCACTTCGTTATTGGGCCGACCACCGCAGCAGGGTGACTTGTCGTCAGTGGTCGGCCCGACGGAATACCCTTTCGAGTACCCTCGCCTCTCGACGTCGCGCGGTCAGCCTCTCTGCGGGTGACGGACAATTCCCCGGTCCGATCACCCGTGGCCTTGGCTAGAGCTTATTAGACGTGGTATAAGATTTTATTTCGAGTTTGTCTTCTCTTACATTGATGTTAGTCATTTTTTACGACACCCCCGAATCGAGGTTGAGAATTGTATTTTTACTCCTTCACCACACTGAAGGTAATTATGAACCCCCGAGGAAAAAGAAAAATAAATATTTTATTTTAAATACCACTCGTGGGTTTTTTTTAATGTGTATATTGCACGTAGGCCATCTAAAACAAATACGTTTGTTACGTTCTCAATATCTTTTGTAATTATTCGTTTATTTTGCCGGGTAATACTTCACGGCAACTAATAAACCGGATATCATGTGAACGAAATAAGTTCGACTGGAACGGACAAATGCGCTGGCTCAATCAACGTCTCGATGCGAATCACGAGTATTTGTTATCACATTTACCTGTTAGAATAGAGTAATGGAGTGGCGTTGTATTAATATTTTTTTGTTATATTTTCTATAAATATATGTATTTATAAATAAATACAAAACTAGTGGTCGAAATTTGACCATAACTCATTTAGATTTATTTTCTTCTATCCTATTTTCTTTTCAATTACATATTTTCGTGTGGTGACAGAGTAAAAATACAATTCACAAACCCCTCTTGCCTGTGGGTATCGTACAAGACGACTAAAGGATTAAATATGCATGCAAGAGAAGGACAATTCAAAAGAAAATCCTGTACCAACACGTCTGACGAGCGTGGTATAGTAGGTCACTTTCCTTCGTATTGTGGAGGAGGCTCGAGCCCAACAGTGGGACATATATGTATGAGCTGATTAGATGAAGTATATATATATATATATAAGATGAAGTATATATATATATATATGAATTGATTGCACGATTGTGTGCCTGATCTTTTTATTTAATAATTTAATGTATTTCTAATGCATTATTATATAAAATTTCAGTTGCCTGCACTTCTCCTCAATACTTCAGCTGCCAATTTCATACTTGTTCATGCGCGTAATTTTCGTAAAAGATACAAAGATTTGCCTTCACTTATTAATTTATACATTAACTAATGAAAATTTCCAATGGTTATCTCCATTTGAAATTAATTAAAGAAATAGCTAATGAAAAACATATTAATGTGAAAACCATAAATAAGCTTATCTTATTAAATCTTTAAACTAGCAATTCTTGTATATATATATATATATTCAGGATCTCAGAAACAGCTCCAACGATTTTGTTGAAACATGGCATACTAGAGGATTCGGGTCCAAAAAATCGATCTAGCTAGGTTTTATTTATAGAAAATGTACTTTTGTCGGTGTTTTTAGCATAACAATAAATGACATTAAATTTTAAAAGCATATGAATTCAAATTTCGTTGTAAATGTCAAGAGTTACGGTAGCCCAGTTGGGAAGTGATCGAGTTCGCTTTTTGTTTTTGCATTCAAACAGCGTCGGATCGAATCTCGGTGTTATTATTATTCTCTTTTTGTAATTTTTTTATATAATTTTCATTATTTATTTTTTATTAATATACAGGGTGACTGGTAAAAGATTGTACATATTGAAGGAGGGTATTCAGTACTTGATTCTGGTACCGAATATATAAAAAAAATTGGTACTTAAATTTTGAACTAATTATCTTATAAAAATATTTAGTTATGGACACATGGGATAGGTCAATCTACGTCAGCAATTGTAGGTACTAAACAATTCGCGCATTGAAGTAGTTACATTTTAGGTAAATATTCTACCTATGCTACTCGACCCAGTAGGCTTTTTTTTTGTCGCCGGCCGCAAACAGAGGGCAACGTACGGTGGGAAACCTATTGTTGTGATTAGAAACAAATCACTTTATCTCAGGATTGGTAAGAGCTATGAATCTGCAAATAACTTTAGTGTTTTATGACATTATTCTTACACCTAGTTTAAGTAATTCTAGTAATAAATATCCAAAATCTTGACAACAGTGCTAACAAAACTGTTACTCGATTTCGGTATCGGTGTATCGCCAGTAGGGTTTTTTTTTTTTTTTTTTTTTTTTTTTTTTTTTTTTTTTTTTTTTTTTTATGGATGGGCTATGGTAAGCGCACGCGCGGTCCAATCCGTCCGGGGCGATGAAAGGACGGCGCGCGGGCCCATAACCCACCCGTACCCACGTCACCTCGTTGTTGGGCCGACCACCGGAGCAGATGTGACTTGTCGTCAGTGGTCGGCCCGACGGAATACCCTTTCAGGTACCTCACCTCTCGACGTACTGGGACGTCGGTGGCCATCGCGCGGTCAGCCTCTCTGCGGGTGACGGACAATTCCCCGGTCCGATCACCCGCGGCCTCGGCTAGGGCGGCATTAGGCGCAGATACTCGCGCCTGCGCCGCCCGAGTCGCCGGCGGCGGAACGTATCGCCGAAAAGGAGCTCTACTCGCACACGATCCGCCGCCTCCTTCCGTGAGATTACGGCCTCACAGAAGGCGGCGACCGCGTCCCAGTTCCTGACGCTGACGAGCATCTCCCTGGCGATGGTCGGCAGCGCCAGGTCGGCACCGATAATTGCGACGAGTTCACGGCGATCCCCCTCCCATGCAGCACACTCCTCGAGCGTGTGCTGCGCCGTGTCCTCGTCGCAACGGCAGTGGTGGCAGGACGGTGTGCTCTCCCTCCAATATTTTTGGAAGTCTTGTAACACTAATATTGTTGATGTTTACTATGTAGTTAATTAATATTATCTTCTTTTTACACTTTTATTAGTTACATGTGGTCATTATCTATCGTTTCCTTCAATATGTACAATCTTTTACCAGCCATACTGTATATCTAAATAAATTCGATAAAAATATTCCGAGCGAAGCTCGGTCAACCAGATATTAGTAAACATTAAATAGTCCAATGCAGCGTGCGGTGTGAATTCACAAGTACGTAATAAAATATATTGCATAATATATGTTAAAAGTGCAAACACATTTATTTTATACACCTATTTATAACAATAAAGGAATGGAGATTCCATTATTTTATTTATTTTATTTTTTAATCATTTTTTATCTGTGTAGTGACAGAGTGAGAATACAATTTAACACACCTACACATGCCCGTGGGTGTCGCAAAAACTAACATGGATGGATAAATGGTATTTGGGTCTGAAACTTTGTCAGGTATACATTGATCCGCGTGAGGGATGCTCTAGCCGATAACACAGTAATGTTGCCGGGGCGGTATCCGAAAGCCTGCCGGGCTGGCCACGGATGTCAAGGAATCGGTACCAGTGGTCGGCCTAATGGCGATGGAGAGGGAAGATGGTAGGATATGGGGTCGCACGCCACCCATCCATCGCCCCGGACCGATAGGGCGGGGTGTGTGTAGACCATAGCCAACAAAAAAAAGGTATAGCTTAATAATGATTAGGTTTATGGATTATATAATTTATGGATGGAGTTATATTATATCGTTTATCCAGTATATATTAAACCATATCATTCTATTGTTTTGTCGGATATATGTGTAGAGCCGCAGTAACAATACATTTCACTCTTTATTTTGTCTGTGGTGATCCACACGGAAACTAACAACATTTGAGACCACTACACTATACTCCATCAGGAGTAAGAATACAATTCGCCACCCCTTAACTGTGGATGTCGTAAAAGATGACTAAGGTATTATAAATATCCGAGGGGGGAACGTCGGTCGATGGGAGGGTGCCCCGGGTAGGGGGTATTCCGTCGGGCCGACCACTGATGACAAGTAACCCTGCTCCAGTGGTCGGCCCAACGACGAAGGCGACGTGGTGTTCGGGTGAGTTACGGGTGTTGCGTGCTTAAGCCCCTCTGTCGCCCCGGACGGAGTGGTGCGGAGGCGCGCCGAACGCAGCCCACGAAAAAAAAAAAAAAAAGGTATTATAATATGCATACGACATCTGTACAAGAGAAGAAAAACTTGGAACTAAAACCCTGTAACAACACATCTGACCAGCTATATTACACAAAAAAATCTTTATCTTTACATATATATTTCTTGTGTACGTTTGTATGTCACTGAACTCCTCCTAAACAGCTGACCGATGCTGGTGAAATTTTTTGTGTACATTCAAGAGGATTCGAGAATGGTTTAGATTCACAATTGGACCCGGTAGGTGGCGCTTATTTGAACAATACAACGTCTGTTGGTTCAGCTACTCCTATATATAAATTTCTTGTGTACGTGTGTATGTCACAGAACTCCTCCTAAACGGCAGACCGATGTTGGTGAAATTTTTTGTGTACGTTCAAGGGGATTCGTGTATGGTTTAGATTCACAATTGGACCCGGTAGGTGGCGCTGCTGTCGATTTCAAGGAGAATTCTTTTTACTATTTTTTTAGTGTTGAACAGAACAACGTCTGTTGGGTCAGGTATACCTATAAAGCTAAAGATATAAAATCACTGGATTGGTGTTACGCTCATATATGTCACAAAATCAAACTTTGTTCAATATCTGTGACAATTTTCAGGACACTCAAGCTGATGCAGCGTTATAATGATATATATTGCGCAATTCACATCTTTTTATTTAATATCCCCAGTTGAGTGTTTCATAGATAGCTCTGATGCAGACATTATGTTTTATGTTATAAAATATTTTGTTCTATGGTGACCAAATTTTTATTCATCAGGTTTTACAATTTCTCGTGTGGTGATGAATTATGATTACAATTCACGACCCCCTTAATTTAAAAGTTTAAGTATTACTTTACATTTGAAATAATTTCTTTTTAAATTAGATATAATCCTTTTATAAAAATAGGTCACCGCAACGTCCCCTTCCCGGGACGTCAATCGCCGTCGCGAGGTCAGCCTTTCTGCGGATGACGGACTAAATCCCGGTCCGGTGAGACCCCGGCCTCTGCTAGGGCGGCATCAAGCGTAAAATAAAAATCTATAACCCTCCATCTGACCAGGTTGGTATAGTAGATCATTTTTCCTCTTATTTTTGATTGAATTGAATATACAGTGTGTCTCGATTATAGAACAACTGTTCGTGTATGTTGTAGTTCAATGATCATAGTTCTTAATTAGAATGTACATCATGTACATTAAAAAAGTAAAATATAACAGTTATAGTGATTTCACAAATGTATATCTAAGAGTCATCATCATCATCTTGCTCTTATCCCAATTACTTGGGGTCGACGCAATATGTCATCTGTTTTGACGTATTGCAAAAAGTTTCGGCAATGACTTTTATGACCGGCCGCCTGCCTGACGTCAACCCTCCTTGGGAATGTAATCGTTGACCAAAATGGTACCAGATGGAGTTGGTCCGGGTCAATCTAGGGCTCTTAGTCGTGTTTTACGACACCCACGAGCAAAACAAGGGTTGGTAGTATTCGAAGCCGCTACCACACAGCACCTAAGAGTCTATGCCTTAAATATTACATGTTGGGATACATATAGTCATAGTAGGTCACGTCGACCTTACAAGTAGGTACAAAACGGCGGCGACTAACGGTTGACCTATCAGCTCATATTAAGGCAAAGTTTGTCTTGCTTATGCGAACGTAATCATTGGTTTACTCAATTTCTAACGAACATTTAACAAAGTACAAATATGTTGCACATTAAGTATCACTGACTTTATACATTTCAATCAGATTTACACGAAAAAGCGATAACAAAATTGAAAAAATTACATGTCTCTAATTCTTTAATGCGTCGATATTTTTACTTCAATTGGTTTTCATGGTTTCCTACCACCATTGCTTAACTCCTGATTGACCAGTTGTTCCATTATAACATTCTGTATATAAGCTGAGACGATATACCTAATAGTGACAGTAATTGCAACATTATATTACAGAGCCAAATTACATTTTTTATATTAAAACATTGTTTACAAAGAAACCTCTTTTCAAGTAAATATGTCTGAAGACGTAATGAATCTGGGCGTAATCTTGAACAATTCATTACCACATCAAGGAATCCGCCTTCTCACTTTTGAAACGGGAGAATTTCCCACGAACACAACGCAAAACGAAATATGCGGGCGCTTTGTTTTCGAATAAATGGTTTGTGAGGATGGGTGAAAGTTGTAAGGAACAATTTTTATTTATTTGTCTGAAGATTATATTGATGTAATTAGTAATTTCATATCATAATTTTAATAATTTCATATTTATATCATCATTAATAAATTAAAACCTCATAGTAACATAAAGTAAGTAAGCCTTCAAAATTAATATTAGGTAATTTAGCATCATGTCACCTGAGTTTTTTTGCCGGAGCTTTCTCAGTGTGGCCATGTTCTGATCCGATGGTAGTATACTAGATTGTTAGGTTTTTGAATATAATTACTATTAATTTTAATATTATGCTGTGTGGTAGCGGCTTCGAATACTACCAACCCTTGCTTTGCTCGTGGGTGTCGTAAAAGACGACTAAGAGCCCTAGATTGACCCGGACCAACTCCATCTGGTACCTTTCTGATGTTTACGCGTGAGACATCTTAGTCCACCCGTGATCATGAACGCTGTAAAGTGTTCGAAACGTCAGGTAATCAAAAATCAAATACAAACGCGATAAAATCCGTAAAGTAGTTTTATTTAAAATCCATCTGGTACCATTTGGGTCAACGATTACATTCCCAAGGAGGGTTGACGTCAGGCAGGCGGCCGGTCATAAAAGTCATTGCCGAAACTTTTTGCAATATGTCAAAACAGATGACATATTGCGTCGACCCCAAGTAATTGGGATAAGAGCAAGATGATGATGATGAATTTTAATATTAAATAATTACTAACCACAAACAATATAATTGTTTTCATATAGAATCATTTTCTTCTTACACTGGCAATAAATTTGTATCAAAATGTGGGTCAATATTTAATAATTATTCATTTCTGTATCGGGTAGAAAATAATATTTTTTTTCTGCAATAACGATGACTTGTTGGACGTGAGACATCTTAGTTCGCCCGTGACCATGAACGCTGTAGTGTTCGAAATGTCGAGCAATCAAGGATCAAATACAAACGTGATAAAATCCGTAAAGTAGTTTTATTTAAAATGTTTAATCATTTCGTTCATAAATAAATTATATTAATTACTAGCTAACCTAACAGACGCTGTTCTGTTCGAATTAAAATTGAGCTTTTTTTAAATCGATTGCAGCGTCATCTATTAGATCCAAATATTAATCTAAACCATTCTCAAGCTCACTTGAACACAGACAAAAAAAATCATCAAAATCGGTCCAGCTATGTGTCCACAATCAAATCCGACTCCAATTGTGACAGTTTGTGTTAGTAAGTTTTTCACGCATTAAAGTACTATATATACTAATTACGATAAAAATTGACAGGTGTTTAAGCCTATATAGCTGTATTTAAGCCTATAACGTACTTTTTATCCCCATATTCCCACGGAATCAATCTCAGGCGGGTTAAATCACGGTGCATAGCTAATTGTTCATATAACACGACTAACAATGCGTATCAATTTAATGTTTCTGCTAATAAGAATAAAAATGTTATTTTATATTTATTTATTTTTTGTATTCAAATTCAAATCATTTATTTATTTATTTATTTTATTAGGAAGACCAACAGCTAATAAGAACATTGTAAATTGAACAAATAAAAACTAAAAGCTAATAATAGGTCTCCACGCTTATGCAGCAATACAAAAACAAGTGACCTGATTATAAAGATAATAGGCAAATAAAAGTTAACAAAAAATAAACAAAAATGGGACAGTAACATTAAATATATTTTTTAAAAAACTCTAAACTAATCATCCGTCTTATCGGTTCCACCTTAGTTACAAATAGGTCAAAGTTTAATGTTTTAGTTTGATGATCCAAATAGTTGCCCGCTCGCCACAGAAATGCATTTTGACGATAATTGGTGGGCGCTGGTGGAAGCTGGATTGGTGTATAGTGTCTAACAGATTTTGTTGGTATATTAAATTCAATTTTAGAAAAAAGATTGGGACTGTCAATCTTACCTGAAATTATGTTTAACAAATATACAGTATCAGCTATCTGACGACGTATGACCAATGGCAATAAACGAAATTTAGCACATGTCTCTAAATATTTCTCAGAATTATAACTAAGTTTGGCTTTGTAACATAAAAATTTTATGAATTTACGCTGAATATTTTCAATACGAGAAATATAAGTATTGTATCTCGGGCTCCAGACTTGACTATTGTATTCAAGTACAGATCGCACGAACGTACAGTAGAGTATTTTTAAAGTTTTTATATCGTTCATATCCGCTGATATTCGCATAATAAACCCCAACATTTGTGCAGCCTTTGCAGTTATAGAATCTATGTTCCTGAAAAAGTAGTTTAGAGTCATGTATTACACCTAGATCTCGAATAGTGAATACTCTGTTAATATGTTGCCCTTGTAGATTATAATTTGTGGATATAATGTTAATTTTTCTGCTATAGGTCACCACTGAGCATTTGGAAGGATTCAGAAAGAGCTTATTGGCCGTGCAGTATTCACTTAATCTATTTAGATCATCTTGTAGTGAGAGCGCATCTGATGATGAAGAAATGGCTTTAAATATCTTCATGTCATCTGCAAAGCATAGGACACTTGAAAATCGGAAGCATATGTCAATATCGTTCACATAGATTAGGAACAAAATTTATTATGTATAAACCCCGCGGGGGCACTTACATATTGTCATTTTTTTTTTACAATTTTCTTAAAGTTATAATTACCGCCGGATCGGAACGCGACCGCACTGAGACGATCCGGCAAGAAACTCAGCGAGATTGTCTATTTTTTATTTATTTTTTTATTTCTTTTAAATAAAATTACATCTTACAACATGCTTATTAATAGTTCCAGTGTAATGCCATTCGAAATCTATACTAATATTATAAATGCGAAAGTAAGGATGTTTGTTTGTTTGTTACGCTTTCACGCTTAAACCACCGAATCGATTTCAAAAATTCTTTCACCAATGGCAAGCAATAATATCAGGGAGTAACATAGGCTATATTTTATCCCGGTATTCCCACGGGAACGGTAGCTATGCGGTAAAGCGATTGAACCCGAAGCGAAGCGAGGGCGGGTTACTAGTATTATTAATATAGTTCACAAATATAATAATAATCACAAATGTAATGAAAAAATTATGGTTGGACCAGATCCCGCAAGCGGCACCCGATCACGAGTTAACTACTAGAGCAGCCATCACTCCCCTCAACCATAATGGAGGGAAGGGAGTGACCCGCTCCTTATAGCTACCGCTAGCAGACCCTTCAGTGAGCATGACCAATACGATTTGCCATAAATATAAAACACAGATCCAATAAAAAAAATCGTTTGGCAAAACACGCTACACTTTACAATTATAGTAGCAACAATAAAAAAATAATAATAATAAACATGTACGTAATTTCTATCATTGTAATAATGAGGAAAGTCCTGTATGAGCTGCTCATTGCCAGTCCAAGTTATCATCAAGATATATGTATGATCGTTTAATGATTACTATACTGAAATGATCTATATTTTTTTAATTCGAAACCTTTTGAGATGACCTTCTTGATAACGTGAAGCCAAATGACCTATTGTATCTCACTGTTTAAAAAATTAATATAAATTTTTAGAGCTTTTCAATTTCGAGATTTCCTTCTTTTGCATAGTATCTTACAACTTTTATTTTACTTTTACTGAAAACTTTTATTGAACTTTCACTACACCGTCATGCCATAGCTTAAGTTTATTGAAACAACAAAAAGTTTCTGTGTTTTGTTGAGTAATCAAACAAACTTGCCATGACTGTATTTAAGCATTTGCATAAAGATTGCAGATAAGTATTATATGAAAACTATGAAATAAGTTGTGCATCTGCCGTAAGTCGACGAATGCGTTCCGCGTATGTGACGGGTCGGGGTTCGCATAGCGCGCTTCCCTCCTCCCGCCCTGCCGTGATGTATGCGCGTGAACATCCTCCCGGGCCTTGGAAGCGTCGCTTTCAAGAGAGTACTTTGCTAGCTAACTTTAGTTTTCATTATCGTTACATTATGTGTCATCATTTGTTGGGATCACACACATTTTGTTGACAGCCCTTCTTATAATGCCTTTTATAGTGAAGACATCTCCAACTCTGCTGATTCCGTCGGTGCCAGGATATAACTTGGTTATACGAGCTAGTCGCCATTGAAGAGGTGGGAGATTATCTTCTTTTAGTATTACTAAGTCCCCAACTTTAAGTTCTTTCTGCCTTGTCTTCCACTTAGTCCGTTGCTGCAGTTCTGCCACAAATTCACGGCGCCATCTCTCCCAGAAGTCTTGTCCTTTCTATAAGTTGGTATCGATTAGGGTGCTTTGAGGTGATCGGAAGTGAAGGCACTACAGCAACCGGTCTTCCAATCAGAAAGTGCCCAGGAGTCAACGGATGAAGATCAGTAAGATCGGAAGATAGGGGTGTAAGGGGACGCGAATTTAATATCGCTTCAATCTGCGTGAACAACGTTGAAAGCTCCTCAAACGTTAAGGAAGCATTGCCAGCTACGCGACGTAAATGATATTTTGTTGACCGTACGTCAGCCTCTTTTATGCCCGTGAAGTGAGGCGAATATGCGGGACTAAATATAAATTTAAAGCCTTCATTAGAAGCGAAATTGTGTAGAGATTCGCGGCTGGATCTGAGTATTTTACATATTTCGTTATTTGCGCCCCTGAAGTTTTATTTGAGAAGATTTTATAGGGTTTACCTCTTCTAGAGACAAACCGTCGCAGAGACAAAATGAAAGCATCGGCACTAATTAACTCCAAGTGAATTGCCTTCGTAGAGAGACAAACAAATAAACATTGGTAGGCTTTTGTTATACGGTTGCACTTTCCCTTGCGGCTAGAAATCATAAAGGGTCCAGCAAAGTCCACACCACACGAGTAGAAAGGAAATAACGAGTAACTCCTTTCGGCAGGTAGATTACCCATCAAGGGTGGTAATGTTTATCCGCGTAAACGTATACAAATCATACACTGCTTAGGCGTGCCGCGTGCTAAATGCCGACCACCTATGGGCCAAAATCTTTCTCTAATAGACGCCAAAAGATGTTGTGGACTAGCATGGAACAACCGCTCGTGTTCATATTTAAATAGCAATTTGGTAAAATGATGTTTTGCATTTAGAATTAATGGGTGTTTTTTGTCGTAATCAAAGTTTGAATTTTGAATTCGACCACCGGTTCTCAATAATCCATCCGAATCAATGAAACAGTTCAAAGATAGTAGCTTAGATTTATGGTGAAGTGATTTGTTATTTGATATAGTTTTAATTTCGTCGCTGAAGCTATCTAATTGATTATGTTTGACTAACGATAATTCCGATTTAACTAATTCATCAGCATCTAAAGGTCCGGTGATTTTTATTTTATTTTTGCAGTTGGTTTTAAAACGTAACACATACGCATAAATCCTTTTTAATTTACTTAGGTTAGAATACTTATCAAATTTTTTCTCAAGGCTTTCCAAACATTTTTTAGCTGTAAAGTAGTTGTCACAGAGCGCCGTCTCTGGGACTTCCTTTAAAGGGATTTTGACAAAGAATCTGCCATTTGGTAAGCGAGAAACATTTTTCATGAAATGATTTTCATAGATTTGCTCATCGATGGAATACTTATTTTCATGTAGTGGTAAGTCATCAATTATCCAAAATTTTTCTAAGGATTCTTTTATTTCTTGTGAAAAGTTGCAGTGAACTTTCGGGATTGACTGACATGTTACTATGGGACCACCTACAAGCCATCCGAGCTTAGACTCTTGAAGAACCGGTTTATTGGAACCGAGTGTTATTATATGCGAGCCAACAATATCCCAATATACGTTTGCTCCTAAGAGAACGTCCACCTCAGCGGGGAAGAAGTACTTGGGGTCAACAAGTTCAATACTTATCGGTAAATTCAGATGATCTGTATTGATCACCGAGTTCAGTAAAATACCTGTGATGCGTGGCACTACCAAACATTCAACATTTATTTCAAATGGCATAACTCTTGACATTATTTTAATGTTACACTTATCAGAAATAGTACAACCTAAATTATTAATTCCACACACTTTTACTGAACTAGAGTGGTCATCAACAGACAACTCTAGCCTTTTTTTAATTTTTTCAGTAATAAATGAGGACTGCGACGCCATATCCATCAACACGCGTGCTGGGTAAGTTTGATTGTTTACAATTATTTTTACGACAGCCGTACACAACAGCACGTGAGTAGATGGTGACACTGACGTTAGGGAAACAGGCAGAGAAGATGAAGTTGAAGGTTCTGATTCTACAGAAGGTTAGTCGGTTTTATGAATTAAAGTATTATGTTTCTTTTTACAGGTGAGGTACAAGCCCTTTAACTGGCACTGATACGAATTATGACCACTGCGTAAACAATTCTTACATAACTTTAAATTAAAAACTTCTTTTAATAGATCATCTATATTCATATTTTTAAATTTAGGACATTATATAAAAAATGCCCCTGATTGCACAGAGCACAACATCTTTTATTGCCTTTCTTATCGAAAGACACCACAAAACTCTTAGCCTGAGAATGAGGTTTCTGTTTATTATCAGTTGGTTTATCAAAACGATTAATATTACTGTAGGCAGTTTCAAGCACGTCAGCACGACTACGCAGAAATGAATAAAATTCAGTTAACGTTGGTAAATCGGTTAGGTTACCCTTACATTCTTCTCATTTTCTACTCGTATTAATGTCTAACTTTCCAGAGACCATAAATATTATCAAGGCATCCCACTTATCAGTAGGCTGGCCGAGAGACTCGAGAGCACGCAAATGCTTTAGAACGTGATCACGGTAATATTATCAATCAGTAATCCAACTTCATACAAACGGACGAAACGCGAGCTATACCCACGCGCCTCGATCTCGGCATGCAGACAGTCGCGACTGTGCTGCAGTGACGAACGAACGGTGTGTTATTTTTTTTAACAATAACTACACGAATTTTTCACTAAAATACATAATTATACACTTATTTAATATGACAAGTACCCTTGTGTTGTTTTTGGTTGCATGAATTCGTCAATAACGAATCCAGGATAACTTTTTTTAGATTACCTGGAAACTCTGAAATCTTACCAATTATAAAATAATTTTACTTACTAGTATGTAGGTACATAATGTGTGTCGTTTTAATGTATAAGTATTTCCTTTTATCTCCCGAAAAACAGTTGTCTGGATTAATAAATAAAGTGAATAAAGTGATTGACACGAATGAAATAGATAGTTTAGGCGGTTCATGAATCATGTTACGGTAGGTACGCTTGTGTTAAAACTCAAAATGTGTTTTGTTTTGTTAGTTTATATAATTCAAAGTAAAGACGTGGTATTTTATTATTAATAATAATAGACGTTCATTGTACTGGGTGTATGAATAGTACTAGAAAAAAATAATTTGACCGTCTGTCTGTCACTAGATAATTTAAATTTATAGACTGATTTGTTATTTAAACATAAACATGTTTTTTTTTAATTAAAACTACCAATCAAAAATCAACACGCATTCTTATTGAACACTTCCTATTCAATTCATAAAGTATTTTATTTGTTTATATCATCATTTCAGCCTATCGCCGTCCACTGCTGGACGTAGGCCTCCCTCATGTTGCACCACAATGAGCGGTCCTGTGCCACCTGCATTCAAAGACGCCCAGCTACTTTCACTAGGTCATCGGTCCACCTAGTAGGGGGGCGTCCTACACTGCGTCGTCCGATACGTGGTCGCCAATCGAGAACCTTTCTTCCCCAGCGGTTGTCGGTTCGTCGAGCGATGTGGCCTGCCCATTGCCACTTCAGCGTGCTAATTCTTCGTGCTAGGTCGGTTACACCCGTTCTTCTGCGGATTTCCGTATTCCGGATTTTATCTCGCAGAGAAATCCCGAGCATAGCCCGCTCCATAGCACGCTGAGCGACTTTGAGCCTTGATATGAGGCCTACATTTAGGGACCACATTTCCGTGCCGTAAGTCATCACTGGTAACACACACTGGTCAAAGACCTGTGTTTTCAGACACTGAGACACAAGATCCTCTTAAGTTTCCCGAACGCTGCCCAACCGAGTTGGATTCGTCGGCTGATCTCTTTCTCGAAATTGGATCTACCTAACTGGACTGTTTGTCCTAGGTAAACATAGTGATCGACAACTTCAAGAATCGCATTGCCAACTAGGACCGGTACAGGAATGACATGGGCATTTGACATGACTTTCGTCTTGTCCATGTTCATTCGTAAACCCACTAGTTGGGATACCCTGCTGAGATCATTGAGCATTGTGCCAAGGTCCTCCATGGATTCTGCCATAACGACTATATCGTCTGTAAATCGAAGGTGAGTGATGTATTCGCCGTTAATGTTGATGCCGAGTCCAGTCCAGTCTAAGAGCTTGAAGACATCTTCCAGTGCAGTGGTGAACAGTTTCGGAGAGATGACATCTCCCTGTCTCACGCCTTTCTGCAACTGGATCGGTTTCGTACTCTTATCCCGGATACGGACTGACATTGTGGCGTTCCTATAGAAACACTTCAGCACTTCGATATAGCGATAGTCGATTTGGCACCGCTAAAGGGACTGCAGCACCGCCCAAGTTTCGACTGAATCAAAGGCTTTCTCATAGTCCACAAACGCTAAGCACAGGGGTCGATTATACTCCTCGGTCTTTTGTATAATCTGCCGAAGCGTGAGGATATGGTCTATGGTGCTATAGCCTTTTCGGAAGCCGGCTTGTTCGGGCGGCTGGAAGTCATCAAATTTGCGCGAGAGTCAATTGGTAATGTTTGTTTATATAAGAAAAGTATATACAAAACTAAATGGAAACACAAAGTAGGCAAATGTAATTAAAATGCTGGAGGCGGGCAGCCCTATCACATGTTTACATACCGCATGGATGTAGGCATTTAATTCAAGGTTACGGCCGAGATACATTACTGTTAGATGACTATACTGTGACGTGATCGACAAGAAAACGCAACGCCTTAAAGGATTCCGTTCGCAAAGGATCAATACTGAACAACGCTTTCAAATGATTATTAATCAGTATATTTTTGTTATCAAACCTTTTACACAATAGATCCCACGCGATTTTGTAATTTTTGGCACTAAATTCTATAGACTAAATCACTACGGATGCACTACCCTCAAGAGAAGACCGTAAATAGTGAAACTTATTTATTACAGGAATACCATCATTGCTGTTTATCATAGATTCGAACGTATCTTTAAATTCTAACCAATGTAAATAGTTGCCGTCAAAATTAGGTAACTTTATGGTAGGTAATTTGATAGCATTAGCCGAATATGAATGAGAACCGCTACAATCGTCCTCGGTATTTTTATTATCGGGGCGACTATCTAAAATTTCCTGACAACTTGATATTAAACTAATGAACTTAGATTAATAACATATAGAAGGTAAGTCCACGCACAAAAAGTGAGGCATTTCAATTGGAGCCTAATAGAGCCTACGCCGGAAAAGTCCCGTAATGTACAAGTCATTGCACTGCACGAACGTACGCAACTCTTAAAAAATAAATAGGTAATTATGACGGCTTGTGCATTCAAATGGTGCCACAACACATTTGAAAAACATAAAAAGGTTTTTAACATTACTTTTAAAAGTATTTCGACGATTTATGTATAATAGTGTATTACGTGTATTACGTCACGTGTATTAGTAGTGTATTACAGTGTATTACGTCACGTTAAGGTAAACTACTCTGTTTGTTGTTCTCAGTACTATTGATTACGCATTTGGATTGATTTTTTATTTGTTTACGTGTGATTTACCGACTCCACTCGATTATTACAATGGAACCAAGCTTTGTTAAAGCAAACAGCTCAAATTTGTCCAGGATTGATGTATTGTCGGCTGGTGGCAGACTATTTGGAGGGGCGCAGCGTCCTCTACGCCAATCGAGTAGGGGACGTTGTGCGAACGCCCATGACGTGCGGTGTTCCACAGGGGTCGGTCTTCGGACCCACCCTGTCGTAACATCGGCTACGACTGGGCGTTGCGGGGGAGCCTCCCACCCGGGCTGGGCGTAATTTGTTACGCCGACGACACGCTCGTCACAGCCCGCGGTGGGACGCTACAAGAGGCGGTAAGCCTGGCGACCTCAGGCACCGAAGCGGTCGTCAGGCGGATCGAGGCACTGGGGTTGAGGGTGGCCCCGGATAAGACGGAGGCCCCCTTATTCCATGGGCCCCGTATGGACCCTCCCATCGGCGTCTCGATCACCGTCAATTCGGTTGGGATCAGCATCCAGGCCCATATGAAGTACTTGGGCCTGGTGCTCGACGGGCGATGGTGGTTTCGGGAGCATTTCCGCAGACTCGTTCCGCAGCTCGTCGGCGTGGCGTCCGCCCTACAATGACTGATGCCGAATGTGGGCGGACCCAGCGCGGCATGTCGACAGCTGTACGCGGGGGTCATCCGGTCGATGGCCCTCTACGGCGCACTGGTTTGGGCGGGATCCATGACCGCCCAACTTAGGGCCCTTCTGTGGCGTCCAAAAAAGGTCATGGCGGTCAGTATCATCCGCGGGTACCGCACGGTGGCGACGGAGGCGGCGTGCCTATTGGCCGGGACTCCCCCGTAGGACCTGGAGGCGGAAATGCTCGCCGACTTGTATCGGGGGTACGCGGGGGGGGGGGGGGTGTTGTTTCCCTGGTGGAGCCCACCGCCTGGCGCGTCGACGCCCGTCGAGACGTCATCGCCCGTTGGGCAGACCGCTTGGAGAGGCCTCGATACGGTGTTTGTACCGTGGAGGCCTTCCGGCCGGTGCTGATGCAGTGGTTGGAAAGGCGGCACGGGGTGCTCTCCTTCCGACTCGTACAGATCTTGACGGGGCATGGATGCTTCGGCAAGTACCTGTACAGGGTCGCTAGGAGGGTGAGAACTCCGTCCTACCACCACTGCGATTGCGACGAGGACACGGCGCAGCATACGCTCGAAGTCTGTGCCGCTTGGGCAGAGCCGCGTCGTGAACTCGTCGCAATCATCGGTGCCGACCATCGCTAGGGAGATGCTCGGCAGCATCAGGAATTGGGACGCGGTCGCAGCCTTCTGCGAGGCAGTTATCTCGTAGAAGAAGGCGACGGGTCGCAAGCGCGAGGAGCACCGCCTCGATGATGCGACCCGCTGCCGGTGACTGGGGCGGCGCAGGCGGGATTACCTGCGTGCAATGCCGCCCTAGCCGAGGCCGCGGGTGACGTGACCGGGGATTAGTCCGTCACCCGCCGAGAGGCCGACCTTGTGAGGAAAGACCGACGTCCTACCCGAGGGGAGGACGTCGGTCGATGGGAGGGTGCCCCGGGTAGGGGGTATTCCGTTGGGCCGACCACTGATGACAAGTAACCCTGCTCCAGTGGTCGGCCCAACGACGAAGGCGACGTGGTGTTCGGGTGGGTTGCGGGTGTTGCGTGCTTAAGCCCCTCTGTCGCCCTGGACGGAGTGGTGCGGAGGCGCGCCGACCGCAGCCCACCCCAAAAAAAAAAAAGTATTGATGTATTGATGTTGGGTGATTTCCTCGCTACAAATAAAGAACTTTGCTCGCTTGAGTTTAAAAACCTAAAAACTTCTTTGTAAGTAAATTTTTGTTTATCTTTACTACCATGTTTCTACACTCGCGTGCAAGTAAATCGACTCAAGCGTCAAGTGCGCATAAAAAGTGATTTATCTTAACAATGACTCATTTTACCTCTTTATAATGTTTTACATATTTAAAGCCTAGGAATTGGGCTTTAAAATGGTTTAAGTTGCATGAAAATCGATTCAGTAGTTTAGTAAAAAAAGTGTATGTCAATGATATTGTAAAAAATATTGAAAATTCATACAATTTCACAGTATGAGGTTATTGTGTATAAATGAAACAAAATGTGTGTAAGAAAAAGAATTTATTCATGTCAATACTTGGTATTCTGTATAGTATCCTCTAGCCCTGATCACTGCCCTCATGCGATTCTTCATAGACCTAATCAACTTTTTTATTGATGATTGTGGTATTCGACCCCACTCTTCTACCAACGCAGTCTTGAGCTCATTTATGTTTGTAGGAGCTGGATTCCTCGCCCGGTCTCTTCTATCGCTGGCATGGAGACACATCCTCGTCTCATCAGTGAACAGGACTGACTGCCATTGCTCTATGCTCCAATCCAAGTGTTCTCGAGCAAAGTGAAGGCGTGCTTGACGGTGAGCTGTGGTCAACTTCGGGCCTGTAGCGGGTCGTTTAGGAGTAAGGTTGGCTTCCTTTAACCTTCTTCTAACTGTCCATTGACTGACAGTCGCCCCGCGAACTTGACGTAGCTCCTGCTGCACATATACACCGGTAAGGTGTCGATTTCGGAGAGAGGTCGAGACCAAAAACCGGTCGTCACGCTCCGAGGTGCACCGGCGTCGGCTGGTATTAGGCCTCCTAGTGAAGGCACCAGTCTCTTGAAACCTTCTGTACACTCTCGAGACACCAGACTGACTCATATTCAACCGACGAGCGACTTCTCGCTGGTTCAACCCTTCTTGCAGCAGGGTAACAGCTTGAGCGGCTTCTTCAGGTGTATGTGTCCATAATTTTCTTCAAACAACAGCTTCAATTTAGAGAGATGTATTCAAGTCAACGTCTGATGTGCGACTGATAAGAAAAAAAAAAAAACGATTACAGGGGTTTTTATAGGGGGTTGAGTCGCGCTAGATGTGTATAGAGCGCAGAGTATTTTTCGAGGGTTGCGTTCAGTTGCATTCTAAAGACAAGTGTTTATTTAAATTACTGAAATAATACTACCATTTTAAAGCCTAATTCCTAGGCTATATGTAAAACATTATAAAGAAGTGAAATGAGTCATTGTTAAGATAAATCACTTTTTATGCGCACTTGACGCTTGAGTCGATTTACTTGCACGCGAGTGTAGTAACCTAATCTCTAGTACCAACTTAGATATGATCTAAATCGTTTTGAACTGATGTGAGTTTATTTTATTTTCATAGCTTATTTTTACATTAAACTTGTTATTGTTTATTCTTGAGGTTAGCTCCCTCACAGCTTTGCGAGCTTTAACCACTTAACTCTTATTATTTTCTTGTTAGGTACATGTACAAATACTTTGTTGGGGGTTTTTATTGATGTATTTTTGCACTGAGGAGTACCTCATCACTTATAAACTTTGGAATTCATTTTTATCACAAGAATTAATTTAATGCTTTGCTTACTTTCTTCGCTACACATAGACGTGTTTACCTTAACGTGACGTAACAGCCGACGCCATGACACCGGCGAGCTGTTTTCGCGCTATATTTAAAAAATATTGGAAAAATTGTTTTAAACTTCTTTAAACATAAATTTATTACCGAAATATAGGTTTTTTCGTAAATAGTAAGTGTGTGCCCACATTACGGAAAAGGATTTCAAAATCTTTCGTCACGCCTATTGAAGCGATGTAAATCTGTGGAAAGTGAAGTTTAGGAAAAGATTAATATAAATCAGGATTAGGGCTTACTCTCCTTGGTTAGACCTCTGGCGTGCCTCTGGCTCGTCCACAGGCACCATAAAACAGCAATCCTCTTCACATTTCCTCCAATATAATTGTTTCTTCGAGACTGTTTGTCTTTGTTAATAATAATTGTAGGTTGGTTACGTTTCACTCGCCGCACGACGGTTAGGTATCGTACAATATATTTATGATTAGAGCACTGTCCTGTCATGGTCGCCACTTTTGTTGAGTAATCAAACAAACTTATTATGCTATGACTGTATTTAAGCATTTACATAAAGATTGCAGATAAGTATTATAAGAAAACTATGAAATAAATTGTGCATCTGCCGTATGTACGTCGACGAATGCGTTCCGCGTATGTGACAGGTCGGGGTTTGCATAGCCCGCTTACCCCCTCCCGCCCTACCGTGACGTATGCGCGTGAACAGGTGACATAAGAATACAACTCACCAGCCTATCTTGCCCATGGGTGTGGTAAAAGACGACTGAGGGATATAATATGCATATGACATCTGACTAGCGTAGTATATTAGGTTAATTTCCCTCCGATAGTGGGGGAGGCCGCAATCCAGCAGTGGGATGTCCATGGGCTGCATAATCTATAGTTACCATCGTAGAATTCATCTAAGATGATTAGATAAAGAACTCTGGTGACGGAGTAAGAATACAAATCACCATCCCCACTCTTGCCTGTGAGTATCGTAATAGACGATTAAGGGATTAAATATGTATTTAATATATATGCAAGAGAAGGTAAACTTGAAATTAAACCCTATATCAATATTTGCAGCATGGTATTGCAGGTCAATTGCCCCCTATTGTGAAGAAGGCTCGAGCCCAACTGCGGGACATGTATGAGCTGAAATAATGATCAATCATCATCATCATCATCGCAACCCACATGCGTCCCACTGTTGGGCTCGGGCCTCCTCCACAATGGGAGAGAATCTGACCTACTATACCATGCTGGTCAGACATGTTGGTATAAGGTTTCGTTTCGAGCTTCTCTGCTCTTGCACAGATATTATGTGCATATTATATCCCATAGTCGTCTTATATGATATCCACGGGCAAGATAGGCAGTGGTGCATTGTATTCTTACTCCATCACCTCACGCAAAACGATGATAAGTTACATCCTTAGAATCCGTCAAAGGTCTTAACTTAATTGTTGTCAATAAATTCCTTACCATAGAGAAAAATATTTCTTTAGTGAGTAATAATAATATTTAAAAGCAATAACTCTGTTCTTTACTAAACATCTCTTTGTCTGACCCACGTATCCAAATCAGACAAATGTTAGTGACATTAAAATCATATTTCTTTTGACTCGAATTACAGAGAAATCAAAACTCAGACGTGACTAGACTTTTTAAAAAATATCTAGTTGACCGAGCTTTGCTCGGTATATTTTTGTTCTATTTTTGCCGAATTTATTTAGATATATATTAATAAAAAATGAAAATTAAATAATGTAAAAAATATCAAAAATTACAAAAACAGAATAATATTAACACCGAGATTCGATCCCACGCTGTTTGAATGCCCAAACAAAACAAAAAGAAGACTGGACAACTTTCCTACTGAGCTATTGTCACTCTTGACAACGACGACGAAATTCGAATTCCTATTCAAAGAATGTCAATAAAATTTTATGTCATTGTATTGATTAGCTAAAAACACCGACAAAACTAACATCCATACTAATATTATAAATGCGAAAGTAAGGATGTTTGTTTGTTTGTTTGTAACGCTTTCACGCTTAAACCACCGAACCGATTTCAAAAATTCTTTCACCAATGGAAAGCTATAATATCAGGGAGTAATATAGGCTATATTTTATCCCGGTATTACCACAGGAACGGGAACTACGGCGTGGGTAAAGCGACTGAAACCGAAGCGAAGCGAGGGCGGGTTGCTAGTTTTCTATAAATAAAACCTAGCTAGATCGATTTTTGGGCCCCGAAACCTCCAAGCATTATTTAGCGTCACATTTTACGCTTCATAACTGAAATCTAGGCACGCGGCAGCGTGTCAAGCCAAGTTCAAGCAAAGGAACTGGCTAGCCAGCGCCGAGTGTAAGCAGAAAATATACCTACGAAATATAAATAAAAATATACACGAATTACTTGGTGCCACTTTTGACCCTTATATAACTCAAAACCTCTTTAACGTAAACACATAAAACTACGTGTGTTTACGTCCGGGGCGACAGAGGGGCGTAAGCACGCACACCCGCAACCCACCCACGTGCACGTCGCTTTCGCCGTTGGGCCGACCACCGGAGCAGGGTTAATTGTCATCAGTGGTCGGCCTCTAATTATATCCAGCACATCTAGAAGCCCAAATTTCATGAAGGCTAGCTTCATCTTCAAACGGTTATAAAGATATAAAGGTCAAAAAGTCGTAATCTAACCTACTTTAAGATCTCACATTTTTTTTAAATAACAGCAATTGTTACAGGTATCCAATAAAGCAAAGAAATAGAGTTTAATACTGGTTCATAATGTTATTTTGTGCCTATAAATACATATTTAGATTTTGCATAGAACTTGGCACTCATTTAGATCTTCATTCTTTTTGCGGCGAAGCCCACAGCCAAGCATAATTTCTGTAGCCGCGGGGGTCATCCGGTCGATGGCCCTGTACCGCGCACCGGTGTGGGCGGGGTCCATGACCGTCCGACTTAGGGCCCTTCTGTGGCGACCACAGAGGGTCATGGCGGTCAGGGCCATCAGCGGATACCGCACGGTGGCGACGGAGGCAGCGTGCCTATTGGCCGGGACTCCCCCGTGGGACCTGGAGGCGGAGATGCTCGCCGGACTATATCGGCGGGTGACGGGGGTGCGAGCGGGGGGCGGTGTGGTCTCGTACGCCCGCCGAGACGTCATTGCCCGTTGGGAAGTCCGGCTGGAGAGGCCTCGGTTCGGGGTGCGAACCGTGGAGGCCTTCCGGCCGGTGCTGATGCAGTGGTTGGAAAGGCGGCGCGGGGTGCTCTCCTTCCGACTGGTGCAGGTTTTGACGGGGCATGGGTGCTTCGCCAAATACCTGCACAAGATCGTTGGGAGGGAGAGTACACCATCCTGCCACCACTGCGATTGCGACGAGGACACGGCGCGCCATACGCTCGAGGCCTGCGGGGCTTGGGCAGTGCAGCGCTGTGAACTCGTCGCAATCATCGGTACGGACCTGACGCTGCCGGCTATCGCTAGGGCGATGGTCGACGGCGTCGGGAATTGGGACGCGGTCGCAGCCTTCTGCGAGACAGTGATCTCGCGGAAGGAGGCGGCGGATCGCCTGCGCGAGGAGCGCAGCCTCGATGAGGAGATCCGCCGCCGGCGACTAGGGCGGCGTAGGCGCAACTATCTGCGCCTCATGCCGCCCTAGCCGAGGCCGCGGGTGACGTGACCGGGGATTAGTCCGTCACCCGCTGAGAGGCCGACCGCGTGAGGAAAGACCGACGTCCTCCCCGAGGGGGGGACGTCGGTCGATGGGAGGGTACCCCAATAGGGGGTATTCCGTCGGGCCGACCACTGATGTCAAGTAACCCTGCTCCGGTGGTCGGCCCAACGACGAAGGCGACGTGGTTTTCGGGTGGGTTGCGGGAGTTGCGTGCGTAAGCCCCTCTGTCGCCCCGGACGGAGTGGTGCGGAGGCGCGCCGACCGCAGCCCACCCACAAAAAAAAAAAAAGCATAATTTTTGTATTGAATTTGGCTCTCCTTTTTTACATTTATGTTTTTGGTGGGATAATATAAACACATCAAATTGACTGAATTGAAAACACCGATAAGACGACATTTTCTATAAATAAAAGCTAGGTAGGTATAGGTAGTAGGTATAGGTATAGGTAGATATTTTTTGCTCCCGAAACCTTTAGCATACTAAATTTCATGAAAATCATTGGTGCCGTTTCCGATATTCCGAAAACATAGAAATACATAATAATATATAAACAAGAAATTGTGTTTTAAATTTATCTAAGAATGTTATACGTTCTTCTAATAATTAAATTTCGAGATAGTCTGCAGAACTTGGCACTCATTTAGATCACTCATTTATTGATGAAATTGATAACCACACCATATTTCTTATTATTGCTGTTGGTGGCAAACGAGCAAACAGCACATCTGATGATAAGTGATTCTGCCGCTCATGGAACTTTATTAGGGCCTCATAAACCTTTACCTACCGCGAGGAAAGTGAAGGGAGTGTGAATGAAATGAGCATGCAATAAGGTTCGGTGATATTATAGGCCACCACAAGCGAACAACTTCAAAAATTTAGGCTTCCAGCTCTCTCCTTCACCGAACGACGTGCAGTAACAAATTGTTACTACTCAGACGTGGATTTTTTGCGAGAATGTAGGTATACATATCACGAGGGGATATCTTGTATTGCATCACCATCGGATTTTTTTTTTTTTATTGCAAACGGTGGCAAACGAGCAAACAGTACACCTGATGGTAAGTGTTGCTGCCGCTCATGGACCTTTACAAGTCCGTTGCCTACCGCGAAGAAAGCGAAGGGAGTGTGAATGCGTGCAATGAGGCTCGGTGATACCAAGGGCACCACCAAAACCCTCCACACGCAATCACCCTCAGAAAGATGGGTCCAGACATCGCGATGGAATCGAAAAAATACTTGGGATGGCTTTTAAACTGTATTCAACAATTAGCGTTAACAATGTTCTATTATAGCAGTAATTACACGGATGCCGGCAGATAAACCACAAGTTAAGGAAACGCGGTGATTTCGATGCAACATGGCAACAACTACAAACGATCGCCCTTGAGTCTTGTTCCCATCTGAATATTCATGGGACCGCTTTAAAACAAACTCTCATAATAACATTCCAAATGTAAACAGTCATGTCAAGTGGTCATAAATTATTGCCAATCGCTGTATCGACTCCACCAAAGTGTAGCACTTTTCGTTTCCATAATCGAGTGTTTCTTAAGTGTTAAGAATGACGCTGCGACACATATATAATATAGTACCCTGGATGGACCAGCCCACGCCTGTAGATAGACGACTACCAACAGTGTGGTTCTATACTACATAATTGTAATAATATTGAACTTGGTTCACATTCACATTTATATTTTTGTTGGAATTACAATCACAAAATGATGTTGAAATTTTAATAACGAATTCTATCTTCTCTGAGATAAAATACTAAGAACCAACCAGTACAAAAACAGAAGCTACTACTTTCAATTCCTATGTAAATATTTTAGTCATAAATATCCTTGTATTTTTTATACGTCCCCGTTTTTCAGCTACGACACAAAACTGTCTCATAAAATTTTCAAGTTGACCTTTACGCGACTAAAATTTATTTGGGTCTAGATAAGTACGTATATAGAATTTCTTTCTAGATCATATTGACTTTTTAATTGTTTTTCAAGTCTATTTATTTCCGTGTGGTGACAGAGCAAGAATACAATTCACTCGCTCTCTTAACTATGGGTGTTATAAAGACGACTAAGGAATATAATATGCATATAAAATTCGTGAAAGAGAAGGAAAACTCGAAATTAAACCCTATACCAACATATTTGACCAACATCGTATAGTAAGTCAATTTCTCTTCCATAGTGGAAGAAACCTGAGCCCAATAGTGTCTATATTTTTATCAGAAACTTATTATATAAAACTTGTTATTACAGGACATTTTTTATTTCGAATCGGAACTTCGTTAGTCCAGTGATATCGTATGAAAATCTATTCAATAATTAATGTATACCTTCGCAGTATCATCATCATCGCAGCCCACATATGTCCCACTGTTGGGTTCGGGCCTCCTCCGCAATGGGAGGGAATTTGACCTACTATATCAACATGCCTGACCATGGTCAAACATGTTGGTTATTTTTTTTTTATGGGTGGGCTATGGTAAGCGCACGCGCGGTCCAGTCCGTCCGGGGCGATGAAAGGACGGCGCGCGGGCCCATAACCCACCCGTACCCACGTCACCTCGTTGTTGGGCCGACCACCGGAGCAGATATGACTTATCGTCAGTGGTCGGCCTGACAGAATACCCTTTCGGGCAACCTCACCTCTCGACGTCCTGGGACGTCGGTCAAAAAAAACATGTTGGTATAGGGTTTCATTTCGAGTTTCCCTCCGCTAGCACAGATGTTATGTGCATATTATATTCCATAGGTAAGTCGTCTTTTGCGACATCCTCGGGCAAGATAGGGAGTAGTGAGTTGTACTCTTCCTCCGTCACACAGAAGATCAATAAAGTAATATTAATTAAACAAAGTAGCTTCTTTCCAGTTTCATATTATAAGTGTATTTGTAAGTTTTGTTAGATATATTGCTTAATCATTCTCTAATAACTGAATCCGAAAAAACAAACAACGATAGAACAAATTGCTCTATAGCAATAGCCATCAATAGCCCATCAAGTAGAAGCAAGTCATGATATTGATCGATGAACGTTCAAATGGCGCAATTTTTCACATACAATCCACAAATATCTTAAGCTAAAAATGATGCCATTTGGAAACGGAATGTTTCTATTGCATTTATTTTTTTATTTTTGAAGTGAAAACTTGTATAAACAGGTTTGTATGGGGAGTAAATTCATGTAAGTACTCAGGCTCACGTGACGACTATATCTATAACGATATAATATTTCAAAACCAAATACATTAAAAACTAGCAACCCACCCTCGCTTCGCTTCGGTTTTAGTCGTTTTACCCGCGTAGTTCCGCTTCCCGTGGGAATACCGGGATAAAATATAGCCTAGGTTACTCCCTGATGTTATAGCTTTCCATTGGTGAAAGAATTTTTGAAATCGGTCCAGACTTTTTGAAGATTACCCGGAACAAACAACGGAAAAACATTTTAATCTGTATTTCAGGCATAGATGTCGTGCAAACATGTGCATGTGTAATGAGCATGGAAAAAGCCTATTATTTTGACATTAAAGACACACCAATTTTATTTATTGGTATATATATTTTAATTTTTTTTCCTATTATGATATAACTTAACAGTTACCTTATAATAATTACAATCTAGCCACGAGGCTAATAAGTAAATAAAATTTAACTTAATTTGTGAAGGAATGTGTCTTCTTTTAGTCTCTAATGATTATAAAATACACTCTGTTGTTATGTTCTTCAAGGATAGCACTCACGGCACTAGTAAAAAATTTAGAAATTTAATTTAATTAATTTAATTTAACAGTAAAGAATTAATTTAAATTTAAAAAAATAAACAGCTAAAACCCGACTAAGACTTCACTAAAAATGTAAGCAATACGAAACAAGAGTTATTTTAGAATAAATCTAAAAGTAAGTACAAAAATAATCAAAGCAGCCGAGACCACATGTCTTTATAATTGTCTAGGTATTACTTGTACATACAGGCTTCGATAATGCTGGCCTGCATTGCTAAATCAACATACTAATTCTTCGAACTACCTATATCGGTAACACCCGTACAGATTTTATCACGAAAAGAAATATCGAGTGTATTAATAATTGGAATATTATCCATAACACGCCCAGCGACTTAAAGCATTTTTGCAATGCTATTAAATAAACTATTGTTAATTATTCCTGTAGCAAATAATCCATTTCAAAAAATTAACCCAAGTACAGGTTATTCGAGAGCAATATTAATAATCTTATACACCCATAACTTTGTTTTACTTTTGCACAAATGAGAGGATGTTTCTCACTATACTGTATAATGCAGATCCTGGTAAATTGTACGTTCTTATTTTATATTCACTTGGCTGAAGAAAATTAGTAATATAATTTTCTTTTATATTTTGACTATGACTTTTTTTATTGCAAACGGTAGCAAACATTACATCATCATCATCATCATTTCAGCCCATATAGGCCCCACTGTTGGGCTCGGGCCTCCTCCATAACGGAAGGGTAATTGACCTACTATACCACGCTGGTCAGACGTGTTGGTATAGGGTTTTATTTCGAGTTTGCCTTCTCTCGCATAGATGTTATATGCGTTTTATTTCCCTTAGTCGCCTCGTACGATCACCCACGGGTAAGATAGAGGGTGGTGAATTGTATTCTTACTCCATCACCAACATTTGTCATCCCTGATGATAAATGTTGCTGGTGCGCATGGATCTTTGCAAGGCTGTTGCCTACCGCGAAGAAAGTGAGGAGGTGTGAATGCGTGCAATAAGGTTCGGTGATACTAAAGGCATCACTAAAACCCACCACACGTAAACACCCTCAGAAAGTTGGACTACCGGCTCTCTCGCTCACGGAACGAAGCGCAGTAACAAATTGCTACTACTCGGACATCGATTTTCTGCTCAGTGTGGTACTACCCCGGACGGACCGGCCTGTGGCCGTAGACAGATGACTGTCAACATTGTGGTCCTAGCACTATCAAACCACGAGTAGTTGTTATTAGCAAATGGATTTCACTGATTTTTAAGATTCTATTATTGTTTTTTTATAGGCTATGGTCCGCCCCGCCACGCTCGCCAGGCGAGACATGACCACCCTCCGCCAGGTTCACCGACGCCCGCCAGTAATAACCATCGAGAATCTCCACCTTCAACTTACATGGCAAAGTTTCGACCAAAAAGCATTCTGCCTTCGTCGCTATCGTGCGGTATCCGGGTATGGCTTTCACTCCAATGGCCCTCTGTGATCGCCGCAAATCACACCCATACTTAACAAATTGTATATCCCACAAAGTGAATTATCCTTAAGTGGGAATTGAATCCACGATACTTGGCACAATACGTCGTTATTGTTATTACTATGCACTTTGTGCAGGTAAATGTTAAACGAAGACAAAATATTTAAGATGTTGATGTAGCTATATAGAAGTAATGTCATAAACACAAGAAAACTCCTTTCAGAAAAATTATGTGAAGAATATTTTGTGAGCCAAATTCACTGAACCATCGTCGACCTCAAGTCTGACGCGAATAAATATTTTCTCCTTAATTCATATCAGGATTTCATTTTTGCAACTGCTGTGATGTTGCAGAAGCCTAAATAAATAAACTCCTTGGCCCTGTATCTCGTTCCCGAACTAATATCAACGCTGTGTAAACGTAGTGCGCCAAAATTGCTAAAATTGCGCCACAGGCGATACTTTTGCAAGTAAGTGTAGGATAATGTCAACAAGACGAAGTGGCTTCTTGGTTTCTGAATTTTTAAGGTTCAACGGACGTGAGTAACTATGACATGCGACTTGGATGCTACTTACTAGGGTACCGTAATCAAAGGATGATATCGAAACCCTATTATTAAAGCTCCGTTATATGTTTCTTTGTCTGTATATCAATTAGTCTCATGAATCATATGTAGACAGTTTTAAATGAAACGATTGTTATGTATTTTATCATATTTGTATTTGAATATTGATTGCCTTTTTTTAGGGGGTGGGTTACGGTGGGTCCGGGGCGACAGAGGGCGTAAGCACGCACACCCGTAACGTCGCCTTCGTCGTTGGGCTGACCACCGGTGGAGGGTGACTTGCCGTTAGTGGTCGGCCCGACGGAATACGCCTTTCCTCGACCGACGTCCCCCCATCGGAGAGGCCGTCGGTCTTACCTCGCGCAGTCGGCCTCTCGGCGGGTGACGGACTAACTCCCTGGTCCAGTCACCCGAATATTCATTGCCCGACGTTTTATTCTCTATAATAATGATGGCTTGTTGGAGGTAAGAAACCTTAGTCTTCCCGTGACCGTAAACCTTGGCAAGTCTTCGAAACGTCGAGAAATCAAAAAACAAACGGATTTTATCATGTTGCAAACACGTAAAAATAATTTCATTTAAAATATATAACTCGCGTAAACTTCAGAGATCATTACGCAGATAGTTGACATTGGTGTAGTAGTTAGTAATTTTTTTTTCCGCTTAATAAACCAGGGTCGATAATTTCTGAAACAAAAAAAAATAATAGTAGAATGAAACCCGTTGGAAAAGGAAGAGAATATAACAAGAACGAAAGGAAAAATAATTTACAGGCGATCTGAGGTCGGGAAGTGTATAGGGGTGAGTTTTTAAGGGTATAAAATGGTTTATCTCGATATTCGGCAAAACTACAAGTCCTATGGAAAACAATTAATCGGCAAAGTTGTAGGTAATAAAGAGATTTACAACTTTTGTATTTACACTTTTTTCACATAACCTCAGAATTTATGTAAAAAAATCAAATAACCAAGTTTTCGTTTTTTATTTTTATCTCTTACAAAAACATTTTTTCTTCAGATCTTCCGTAAATTATTTTTCCTTTCATTATTGTTATATTCCCTTCCTTTTCCAACGAGTTTCATTATATTATTATGTTTTTTTTTTCACTTTTTACCATTTTCAAAGGCTTCAACCCTGGTCTAAAAATAAATAAATCAAAGAAATAATATTAATATTGTAGATTAGTTCCGTGGGGTAATGGAATAAGAAATAAAATTGTCCTCTTTCTTACTCGTGGGTGACGAAAAAGATCATTAAGGCATATTGTGTACAGATAACATTGACGGTGGAGAAGGAAAACTCGTCTTGAAACCCTATGCCAACCTACCTGACCAGAGTGCTATATTAGATCACTTTAGTATGGCTCGTCATCATCATTTCAGCGTCCGCTGCTGGACGTAGGCCTCCCTCACGTTACGCCACAATATTCGGTCCTGTGCCGCCTGCATCCAACGACGCCCAGTAACTTTCACCAGATCGTCGGTCCATCTAGTGAGTGGGCGTCCTACACTGCGTCGTCCGATACGTGGTCGCCACTCGAGAACCTTTCTTCTCCAGCGGTTGTCGGTTCGTCGAGCGATGTGGCCTGCCCATTGCCACTTCAGTCTGCTGATTCTTCGTACTATGTTGGTTACACCCGTTCTTCTGCGGATTGCCGTATTCCGGATTCTACCTCGCAGAGAAATCCCGAGCATAGCCCGCTCCATAGCAAGCTGAGCGACTTTGAGCCTTTTACGCACTTTAGTACGAGTAAATGGATTTTATATTGAGTTTTCCATCTCTTGCTCTTCCGTCGACTCAGGGATATAATATGCATATTACATCTATGTTATATGGCTATTATATCCCTGAGTTGACTTTTACGACATGCACGGGCTGGTTATATTCTTAGTCTGTCACCACACGGACAAAATTATGATATTGGGTTATATAAAACAAAGTTAAAATGGTTTATTACCGTAAAGGGGGTAAAAGAATTTAAAATAGAATATATTCCTATCCCTTATTTTACTGCGACAGCCATAAAAAGTATCAACAGAGTAATGGGCAGTAGTTATCTCTTGAGAAATTACAAAAATAATTGCGTTCGACAACTCGCCTAACAAACGAGGCGATTATAGCATTAGCCACGGGGGAAAGCTTATCTCCAACGTTGAATATTGATAGGCTGTTAGATATCTAGATAGATCAGGCCTGGAGAAAACGAAACAAAAATGTTGAGTGCTTAAAACCACACGAAAGAAGTGAAAGCTTCAAAGTCAGTTTAATAATTCGTATTATAAAATGTGAAATCAAATCTACATCTTTTTTCCAAAATGTCAAATGTTAGTATTCGCATTCGCCGTGATAAATATAGACTGTGTAAACATGCGGCTAAAACATCCCTCTTAAGGAAGAGCGTTATTTGCACGGCTCCTATCTATATAAATTTCTTGTGTGCGTGTGTATGTCACTGAATTCCTCTTAAAGGGCTGGATCGATGTTGGTGAAATTTTTTGTGCATGCTCAAGGGGATTCGGGAATGGTTTAGATTCACAATTGGAGCCGGTAGTTGGCGCTGCTGTCGGTCCTTTTATTTTATTAGAACAGAACAACGTTTGTTGGGTCAGCTAGTAATATATAAATATCTGGTTGGCCGCGTACGCTTGAGGAATGCCTCCACGACGAGAGCGGCGCAAGAACCAGACGCCTGATGCCGCCCTAGCCGAGGCCACGAGTGACCGGACCGGGGATTTCAATCTGTCACCCGCAGAGAGGCTGACTGCGCGATGGAGACCGACGTCCTGGACGTCGAAAGGAGGAAACGCTCCATTATAACCATCAAGGGGGATGCAATAGACGATGTGCAGCCCTATAATTGTACCTGTCGCTATTTTGGCCTATCATTAGCTTCGAGTTCTTCTTTTCGGCGGCTTGATTGGTGTATTATTCTTTTCAATGTCATCCCTTGTCGATGCTACGGAAACATTATTGCTGGAGCGTTGCCCTTGTAACAACTTTAGATTAGGTTTTAAGTGCCCGATAACAGAAGTCAAAAATATAAAAGAAATACTAACTGACTTATTTTATAGTATTTATATGAAAGTAAAAATATTTATTAATAAAATCCTTATTTCTCGTTTGTATTTCGCTCTGAAAGTTAACAAGTTGATTACAATTTGTTGACTTCGCATCTACAAAAAAGCTCTACAACATCTTTAATATATTTTCATTAAAGCGGGAACCTTATAACTATAAAAGCTTCGGAATAATAAAGCTACGATAGCACCTCATAAAGGTTATACTTCCTTAGAGGCATTTTCTAGTGTTTCTTAACCGTTTCTATAAGGTAAAATGAAATGATATTAGCTACACTGTTTTCTTGGAGCTATATTTTATAAAATTATATTTTTATTCGGTACTGTTTAATATCATATGATGAGAAGAAATGTAATATGTTATTATGTATTATGTGGTGACGGAGTAGGAATACAATTCACCACATTATCCGTAGGTGTCGTAAAAGATAGAGGGGACGTCGGTCGGTGGGAGGGTACTCCTTAAGGAGTATTCCGTCGGGCCGACCACTGACAACAAGTCACCCAGCTCCGGTGGTTGGTCCAACGATGAAGGCGACGTGTTGCTGGTGGTTACGGGTGTGCGTGCTTACGACCCTCTGTCGCCCTGGACCGAGTGGTGCGAGAAGTGAGCCGAACATAACCCACCCCCAAAGAAACTCGAGATGAAAAACTCGAAATGTTCAAATTCAAATTATTTTATTATGCATAAACCCTGAGAGGGCACTTACATATTGTCAGGTTTACAATTTCCAAAAAAAATATACTACCACCGAATCGGAACGCGACCGCTACTGAGAAGATCCAGCAAGAAACTCAGCGGGCTTGTCATTATTTTAAATTTTTTTTTCTTTTTTTTTTTTTTGAATGAATTCCTAAACCAACACATCTGACCAGTGCGGTATAGTAGGTTGATATTACTCATACTTGTGGAGAAGGTTCGAATCCAGCACTGATGATAATGATGATGATATAACGTAATTATAGGAAATAAATATTTCCTATAATTTGAAATAAATATTTCCTATAATTTGATTCATTAACATTAATTACATTATCTCTACATATCTTATATCTTTAAACGAGCAATTCTTGTAAATATATATATTTTCAGGATCTCGAAAACGACACCAACGATTTTGATGAAACTTGGCATACTAGATTCGGGTCCAAAAAATCGATCTAGCTAGGTTTTATGTATAGAAAATGTTCTTTTGTCGGTGTTTTTAGCAAAACGTTACAATGACATTAAATTCTAAAAGAATATGAATTTAAATTTCGTTGTCAACGTCAAGAGTTACGGTAGCTGAGGTGAGACGTTGACCGGTATTAATTTAGTTTTTGCGTGTCAAACAGCGTCGGATCGAATCTCGGTGTTATTATTATTCTCTTTTTGTAATTTTTTATATATTTTTCATTATTTATTTTTTATTAATCCTTAAATAAATTCTACAAAAATATTCCGAGCAAAGCTCGGTCAACCTGATATTTCTCTACATATGTGGTGACGGAGTAAGAATACAATTCAACACTCCCTATCTTGCCCGTGTATGTCGTAAAATACGACTATGGGATGTAATATGCACATAGCATCTGTGCAAGAGAAGGAAAACTCGAAATGAAACCTTATACCAACATGTCTAACCAGCGTGGTATAGTAGGTCAAATTCCCTCCCATTATGGAGGAGGTCTCCTCCGCCCAATAGTGGGACGTACGTGAGCTGCGATGATGATGCTCATTAAAGATATGCTATTAATTAAAAATACGGCAATCGAATAATATCCAATTATTCTTGTAAAATAAACATAAGTAGATAAGAAAACACACAGAAGTTAACTTTTACCATCTTGGTGGCAGGTAGTGTCCAAGCCACCTCCACTTTGGGATGGAAATCGTTCTAGTATCATCAATCAGATTTCTGTGGGGTTTTATTTCGTGTACCTGTAAAAATGTTATCTGTTTAAGTTTTTCAATATGTATTAAGATTCCCTTTATAGAGAGATGTTAAGAATATAGTGTAGTTAGTGCAGTATGCACGTAAGGGAGACCAAAACTGAAAATCCAGCGTGAGTCGGAGTCGCGCACGAAGGCTTCCGTACCGTTATCTATAAAAATCACGTTTGTTGTATGGGAGCCCCCTTAAATATTAATTTTATATTGCTTTCAGTATTTGTTGTTATAGCGGTAACAGAAATACATAATTTGTAAAAATTTCAACTGTCTAGCTATCGCAGTTCTTAAGACATAGCATGATGACAGACAGACGGATGGACAGACAGTGAAGTCTTAGTAATAGGGTCCCGTTTTTACCATTTGGGTACGGAACCTTAAAAAAGCTTCTTTACATGAACAAAAAAGAAATAAGCGAAATGATTACAAATTTTTCAACTCATTTAAAATTGCCAAGAAATTATACTTAATTAAAGTTTTGTGGGCAGATAATGTAATACATCCCCCTTTCTACGATTCTTTGTACTTTAAGAAATAACAAAACTTTTAACTGGAAAATGGTTCGGTATATAAATTCGTTTTACGACATTCAACTGTTGGACGAAATTGTGAAACACTAAGAGATGTTCTCTAGAAATTCGGAAAGAATGTTTAAAGTTTTAATTCGGTCTTCAAAAAGTTTAATGTCTTCCGTTACATGAATAGTCTTTATATTAAGTTTTATATTTAAATCAAATAATACCTTATTTTATTTTCTATCTATATATTTATCACCCTGTAGAGATCCGCTGTTGAATCCGACGAGAGCGCCTTTCGGAATGGTCTTATGCCCCTTACATCCAACACACGGGACTTTCCAGATGTCGTCAGCGCAAATAATGGAGGATCGTCCAATGGCATTACTCAAGAACCTTTTAATATACCTTTTAATAAACAGATCGACTTGGCCATCATATGAAAACACAATTTATTTCACAAGAAATACTTATTACATTACATTAGATTGTTTAGTACGATTACCAAATCAATCTATTTCTTTAAAACATAAAAGATTTTGACATGATCACTATGAGATGTTGGTAGATTAGCTAATTATGTAATAACTTAAGACAGAAGATACCTTAAGTAGAAACTAAATCCACAGAAGGCCATGGCGGTCAGGGCGTGCCTGTTGACCGGGGCTCCCCGTGGGACCTGTAGGCGGGGTACTCGATGGACGTTACCGGCGGGTGTCTGAGGCTCGGGCTGGGAGCTGGCGGCGGACGATAAGAAACTCGCTACCGGTGGTCGGCCCAATGGCGAAGCGAAGAGAAGATACGCTGAGTTATGGGCCGCGTTCTGCCCTTTCGTCACCCCGGACAGAATGGACTGTGTGTGGTGACCATAGCCCACACAAAAAAAAGGAGTGACTGATTAAATTAACCGACTTGGTATTACATTTATCAGACAACTTTTTACGTTAGAAGAACTGAGTTGCGAGATTTAAGTTATGTTTTTGATAGCATCCCATTTTTTCTAGATGATCCTACTTATATTTCTATTCGATACTTTCTACTTCTTGAATACCAACAACGGATTTACTTAAATCCCACTCTCTGAAAAAGGCGATGTCTCCTCTCCTTTCCGTTTGATTTATTTCTACCGAAGCTAAGTGGAGAGGGGATGTGGAAACGAAACCTGATTGGGTTATTCATACACATCTCCTCTCGTCTCCATTCTTCACCGCTTTGGTGGCAACCGGATCTTCTGATTATTAGTATTCTTTCATGTTAATTTCGGGCAATACAGTCTACTTATTGATACTTTGCGGAATGTTCGTACAACTTCATCACGTCCCAATGTTGCTTTATCATTTCGCTGATTGACTATTTTACAAGTTACCTTTGAACGTAATTATATCTAGGTATTTAAATATACCTATTATTCCATTATAGTTTGCATATACAGTTACATTTACACTGATTCATTCACTGCAAATACAACTTTGTAATTTTATATATTGGTATGGACTTAGAAGGTTATTAACTGGACCGAAATTGCAAAATATTATAGTTTGCCTTCATTTACACATTTAACACTAATTGTATTCTAAATTTGAATTTTGTATATCTGCTAAAAGTGCCTTAGTTTTGATGATCGAACATGACTGATCGGTGTCAGTGAATGAGTGATCAAATTGATAAACTTTGACTAGTTATAATTCTTAAATTATTAGTTCAAATTGAATAAAATTATAATATGCCGAGATTATACAATGTCTGCTTGCTCACTGTTTACTAAAAATTCAGATTTATAATTTTATTCACAACAAAGTTATGCATGCTCTAAAATGGTCTGAATTTTTTCGAGAAAAAGTATGGTACGGCAGTGTCCCTCTTTTGCTCGACTTGACGGGGACACCGCCTTACCCCCAGATAGATACATGCTTTCTAAAATTCGCGACTTTTCACTTCAAACACTATGTTGAATACGCGAAAAGACGCAATGCTATTTGCCAATTAAGCTATTTTGTTGGTGAACTATTCATCCCACAAAAAGATAAGTCGTCTCCTCTTAGTCTCAGCACATGCACGAGCACTCAGCACGAGCAATTCTTGTATATATATATATATATATATATATTTTTTTTTTCAGGATCTCGGAAACGGCTCCAACGATTTTGATGAAATTTGGTATGCTAGAGGTTTCGGGGCCAAAAAATCGATATAGCTAGGTTTTATTTATAGAAAATATTGATTTGTAGGTGTTTTTAGCTAATGAATACAATGACATAAAATGTTATTGACATTCTCTGAATAGGAATTCGAATTTCGTCGTCGTTGTCAAGCATGACAATAGCTCAGTAGGGCAGTTGTCCAGTTTTCTTTTTGTTTTGTTTTGAAATTCAAATAGCGTGGGATCGAATCTCGGTGTTATTATTATTCTGTTTTTGTAATTTTTGATATTATTTTCGTTATTTAATTTTTATTTTTTATTAATATCTGTGTAAATAAATTCAGTAAAAATACAACCACAATATACCGAGCAAAGCTCGGTCAACCAGATATTGTGCATTTTATATCCCTTAGTCGTCTTTTACGACATCCAAGGGCAAGATAGGTTGATGTATGATAGTGGTGATTTATATGCTTACCCTATGAAAAATGTGAATGTGTGGTGGTGAATTGTATTGTTACGCCATCACCACACGGAAGACAAAAAGATCAAAAAATACGTAATAAAACCCTATAATTAAAGAATATGGTTGTCTGTAAAGTCGGTTTACGGACGATTGTTTAACGTGACAACATCATAACAAAACATTGATGAAATGACTGCATATTTTTATGAATAAAATTGAATGAGCGTAACGGGACACTTTCTCGTGCATGCAGCCAACGTTCATCGATTTATTAGACCTTGTCACGTAAAAAAAATACTTAAAAATTTAGTGTATATCGTGAAATATATGATTTCCGTACAGTATTCTTAGTGTTATTTAGACTTGATTTTCAGTACCATCAGCAATAAATTACCTACCATCTGCCTTTTCTGTTATATCCATGTTAAGGTTGGAAGAGATCGCTTATATAAGGCCGCGCTTTGTACATTCTCGGTTATAACTATTATTTAAGTTTTTCTTGTAATTGGTGTACAAATAAAGAATTATCCATCTATCTACTCTTAGTATATATTTTATATCAACAGCGCGTTTGATTCGGCGATTTATTTTGATGGACGCGTACCGTTAACAACACAACTCCCATGTGACTAACCATTTAAACGAGTGTTACAATGGATGTACCTACTCGTGAAATTAAATTCTCTATACAATTTATTTATTTTTTTATAATATATACATTCTACTTACTATATTCCTCATATTGTCCGTGTGGTGATGGAGTAAGAATATAATACCCGTGGATGTCGTAAAAGACGACTAAGTAATATAATCATCATCATCATTCATCATCATTTCAGCCCATATACGTCCCACTGTTGGGCTCGGGCCTCCTTCATAACGGAAGGGTAATTGACCTTGATAGTAGGTCTACTATACCACGCTGGTCAGACGTGTTGGTATAGGGTTTTATTTCGAGTTTGCCTTCTCTCGCATAGATGTTATATGCGTTTTATCTTCCTTAGTCGTCTCGTACGATCACCCACGGGTAAGATAGGGGGTGGTGAATTGTATTCTTACTCCGTCACCACACGGAAGAGTGATATAATATACATATAATATCTATGCAGGAGAAGGAAGATTCAATACAAAACTCTATACCAAAAAGTCTGACCAGCGTGGTATAGTAGATCAATTTTCCTCTCATAGTGAAGGAGACCCGAGTCCAGCAGTGGGACGTGTATGGGCTAAGATGACGATGATGATATTCAAGAAATAAGCAAGGAGGTTATTATTCCTTGATCACAGAAATATATATGAGGCATTATTGCGAGAAGAAAAATCGATACAAATAAATAATATTGAAGTGTTCCTAAAAAAAAAACTTTTTATTTTTGTCATTTTTAATGAGTGCTGCTGCTATTTGGTTTCTTCATGTTCAAACGGTTATTTGCACGATACCTAAATCTAATAACTAGTTTTGTTTGTCTATTTATCTATATGTTCCGGGTGATTTCCAAAGCGACTAGACTGAATTTGGTAATATTTAACTACGAAGTGGCTGTCTACATAGGAGATATATATTTTAATCACTGAGTGCAGTCCTTATCACATCCTTGGATGTACTCATGTATGTAATAAATCAACTTATTGGCTAACCAAGTCATATACTACAACTAGTCTAGTATAAATTTTGAATCATTCAGTATTATAATGTCATTAGTCAAGCAATATATTACAACTGCCTCTCTTAATTCCCTTTTAATATTGCTAATGGAAAATTTATTGGAAAATAAATTTCACGCAGAAAATATTTCAAGAAAATTTAATCACTTTTTATTTTATTGCGAATAGGTTCCGAGGCTATTTTATATTAAAAAGAAATTCAATCAATCACTCCGTGGGCTCTTTTCACTTTATTTTTCTCCATTCTAAAGTCGGCTAATATTTTTTTAAGTGGAGATCTTTTCTAAACTTCTTAATATTACTTTTAAATTTAGGAACTTAATAGTTTTCTTTTACTAAATGACTTAAATTAAAATCTATAGTTATTCCCCGAAAATGTATTAGAAATTTTCGTAGGTGTCATTATTGCCCCTAGCCGAAGCCGCTGGTGACTGGACCAGGGATTTACTCCGTCATCCGCAGAGAGGCTGACCACGCGACGGCGACCGACATCCCCGAGAGGGAACGTTGAGAGGAGAGGGTACCCCGTAACCATTCAGTCATTATTGCCATTAATTCCGTGTGATGACGGAGTAAGAATACAATTCATCACTCCCTTTCAAGTCTGATCAGCATGGTATAGTAGGTCAGTTTCCCTCCTACTGTGGAGTAAGCGCGAGCCCAATAGTGGAACGTATTATAAACTCAAATGGTGATGATGATAACTGTCATTAAAGATAAATTGTTGGGTAGTAAGCCAGTTGTAATTATTACATAAGACTTATCTTTATATACGCTCGTCTCTGCTCGTACCTGTCCCACAGCTGGGCTCAAGCCTCCACCACTATAGGAAGGAAATAGACCTGTTATACCATGCTGGTCAAACATGTTGGTATAGTGTTTTATTTCAAGTTTTCCTTCTCTTGTATAGATGTTATATTAATCCATTAGTCGTCTTTTACAACATCCACGGGCAAGATAGAGGGTGATGAATTGTATTCTTACTCCGTCACCATACGGAAATTGCGATCTGTATGCTTCTCATAAATCTCATAAACTATACTCGTCACAGTTTTACGTAGATTAATGTAAGAGCTAACAGAAAGCCGTGTTGGAAATGTAGAAATATCACCCATGTTTCGATTAGTGTTGACATGTATACATTTTTACTTGTTATCGATATATTCGATTTAATTTATTAGCACAAAGTTAAAATTAATTTTACAGTATATAATAAATAATAAAGACGCAAATATTAACAGCATTTAGAAGCAGATCTCACCAGTTTTAAAGATTGTTTTAAAGATGCACCGCCAGCATCTTTAAAACAGAAACATCTGGAAGAAGACGATTTAGGATATAAAGATTTTGATGCAACCAAGACTCGGAATTTAAATCTCTATTCAATTTTATTACAGTTTTCATCACAGGAATTGTTTTACGAAATCTTCAATAAATTATTATTGAATTTATAATGAAAAATTTAGAAGAATTAAAAATAATTGAATTATAATTGTAACTTTAGTTGAACGAAACATCAAAATTTACAATTTTTTTTATATATGTAACTAGCTAACTCAACAGAGGCTCTTCAATTAAAATCTAATCTATATATATAAAAGAAAGTCGTGTTAGTTACACTATTTATAACTCAAGAATGGCTGTACCGATTGGGCTGAAAATTGGTGGGGAGGTAGCTTAGAACTAGGAGACTGACATAGGATTTTTATCCCGTTCAATCGTGTTCCCGTTTCCCGTTCGATAAAATATCAAAGAAACGTAGTATAACAAAAACACATTTGATATGTAATAACAAAACGCAAATGACAGCTAAACGTAATTTCGCATCAGTGTTTCCACTTTTAAGGATTTCGCCCCTTTTTTAAGGCGAAATTACTAATTTAGAATATGGCTTAAGGCTATTTAATATTTTTAGGGATTTAGGGTAACTTGGGCTAAAATTGAATATTAAATACGAAACACTATTTTACCATAGACTTTGCCGACCACAAACAATGGTTATCCTCAATGGGCTCCTAGAGTTCACCGAAATTACTTTGTATAAGACACGATAGTTAAATTTAAATTAAATATATTGCAATGTTTACATGTCGATATTTCAGTGCGATACTAAGAACTGCTATAGGAAAATTCGATTCGATTCAAAAGTCTCTATGAAAGAGCTGGCCGCCTGGCGGGCCGACGCCCGCCGTGACATCATTGCCCGTTGCGCAGACTGGCTGGAGAGACCTCGGTACGATGTTCGGGTCGTCAAGGCTTTCCGGCCGGTGCTCATGGAGTGGTGAGGTCGGCGGCACGGGTTGCTTTCTTTCCAATTAGTGTAGGTAATGACGACGCACGGTTGCTTCGCCAAGTACCTGCACACGGTCGTGAGGAGGAAGAGCACATTGTCCTGCCAACGTTGCGATTGCGACGAGGATCCATCATCCCAATGGCGAAGGGGAGGGAATACAGTTGGTTATGAGGCCTGCGCCACCTTTTCATCCCCCCGGAAAAAATAGATGGAGTGTGCGCTGGCCCAAAAAAACAACCCAACCCAAAAAAAAAGTTCACAGTGAAACCCTCAACGGTTTGTTGCACACCAAACTAAGTATGACTGACTCGATTTTAGAACCCGACAGACAAATGTTGAGTGCAGCTAAAAAACTTAAGCCCAATGCGTCAGCTTCAACATCAGCATCATATTGTTCACCATCTACTTCTTCCATAGATTACAATGCATTCTTTTTATAATTACATGTTTACTAACTCTGATTAATAAATGAGAATTAAAATAAAAATCATCAAGTTTTGTTTTATTTCGAACTCATTTAAATTTTGCGCCCTAAATCAAGGATTTTCGGCGACTGACTAGGGTATTTAGGATAAATTAATGAAAATATTTAGGGTAAAACTACAACGTGATAGTGGAAACACTGTTTCGTATATAATTCTTGTATGGTTTCTTTTGACACGAATGTCAAAATGTCATTTAGCGCTTTTATATTTTTTACTGTGTTATATTAAATAATTTTGCTGATATTTTATGTAATGCAGACAAAATGTTGAAATATAGTGAATAGGATATAATAGTAAATTGCATGCATTATTATATTCTGCCAAAATTCCCAGAGGAACCATGGATTGGTTTCAGCACCTAATCCATGGTAACGACTAAGACTATAAGACGAAGACTATAAGACGAAGACTAAAGACGTGAAGAATATATATTATAACTGGACACTGGCACCAATAGCTAATAATTGTAGCTTATTGACATTGCTCAAGAATAAGAAGAAATTAAGTATGGTTGAAAATTTAATAATTATAATTTTGTCAGATATCAATAATCAGTAATTTGTATTCTCTTTGAATCATCATTAACAATGCCGCGGCCAAGATGATCGAATCTTTCCGGACAAAGCTGTAATGGTTCATCCAGAGACTATACAGGGTGTATCAGGTTATGGGACAACTGGTCAAAAGGGGGGTAGGCAATGGTGGTAAGAACGCACAAAAAAAAATTTGAAGGAAAAATATCGATTCGTTAATGAATTTGAGACATGTAAAGTTTTCAATTTTGTCATTGTTTTTTCGTTTAAATCTGATTGAAATGTATAAAGTCAGTGATACTTAATCTGCAACATATTCGTACTTAGTTAAATGTTCAATAGAAATTGAAAAAATCAATGATTACGGTCGCATAAGCAAAACGAACTTCGCTTTAAATCAGCTGATCGGTCGATTATCGTCGCCGAGTCACGTTTGTACCTACAGTCCCATTGAAGCGTTTGCGCAATTCTAGGTATGTATGAATGAAATTATACTGTCGAAGCTTTACATGCCTACATGTATCCTGTCTATCCATGCGTAACATTTAAGGCGTAGACTGTTTGACACACATTTTTGAAATTACTATAACTTTTATGTTATATTGTTTTTTGTGTAATATACATTTTAATTACGATCTATGGCCGGTACACTACAACATACTCGAACAGTTGCTCCATAACCTGATACACCCTGTATATTCGGCAATTTAGAAAATATATTTACGAATAAAATTATGGCGGTACGAAGTTCGCTGGGTCAGCTAGTATCTAATAAAATAAATTCTTCAGGTCCAATTATTAGAGAAGTGAAAATTTTTAAACGAAATTTAAGAGAAGTATTTTCTTCACGGTAGGCAACGGCTTGGCTGAGCCACTGGTATTGCAAAGGTTCATGTGCGGTAGTATTACTTACCAACAGGTGCGCTGCTTGCTCGTTTGCCACCATTGGCAATAAGTGATTTTTATTTTTACTCTGTCACCACACAGAAAATTTGTAATTAGGCATTCATTTCTGAATAAAGACAATAAAAAAATATTGTCGATTCCACATGAAAATGTTATCGATATTATCTTTACCTTCAGGCACTACACTATGTTAAGAAAACATTCCGTAATCCGTATTTATTTTAGTTAGTAGCTAAGTACAAATAATGAGGGCAACAGGGGTGAGACAGGAAGAGGTGGAGAAGGATTATTTTACGACAAACGGATGAAACTTTCGCTAGTTGTAATGTTTCGCTTACATTTCCTAACGGTGTTTATGTTAAGTAAAAATTATAAAGGTGTATGAACACTGCGTCTAAGAAAAGCCAAACTCTTTTCTTTATTTTGTAGACTTGTTTTTTGCGCAGATCAATTGTTTGGTATGAATCTGGGTATCATTTTTTCCTTAATAAATTTATCGAATAATCAGTGATTGCTTAAAAACGGAAGACATTCGGCATAAGAGACAATTTCACATTTGCCATCTCTCACAGTAATTTTATTCACTTATTTCAGTTATTACGATATCCATATCCATCATACTAAGGAAAACTCTAAACATAAAGTTATGCCGACGCGTCTGACCAGCGTCGTATATTAGGTCCATTCTACTCCCATAGTGGAGAATGCCCGAGCCCAAAAATGGGACGTATTTTTTTTTTTTGGGTGGGTTGCGGTCGGCGCACGCCTCGCACCATTCCGTACGGGGCGTCAGAGGGGCGTATAACACGCAACACCCGCAACCCACCTGAACACCACGTCGCCGTCGTCGTTGGGCCGACCACCGGAGCAGAGTTACTTGTCATCAGTGGTCGGCCCGACGGAATACCCCCTACGTGGGGTACCCTCCCATTGACCGACGTCCCCCCCTCGGGGAGGACGTCGGTCTTTCCTCACGCGGTCGGCCTCTCGGCGGGTGACGGACTAATTCCCCGGTCACGTCACCCGCGGCCTCGGCTAGGGCGGCATGAGGCGCAGGTATTCGCGCCTACGCCGCCCCACTCGCCGGCGGCGGATCGCCTCATCGAGGCTGCGCTCCTCGCGCAGGCGATCCGCCGCCTCCTTCTGCGAGATCACTGCCTCGCAGTAGGCTGTGACCGCGTCCCAAAAATGGGAAGTATATGGGATGATATGATGATGATCATATCCATTATTTTAGTTCGTATAGATAAATAAAATATTACCTTCTTATTCTCAACTCATATACGTCTCACTGCTGGGCTCGAACCTCCTCCAGAATAGGAATAAAATTCACTTACTATACCACTCTGGTCAGGGTTGGTATAGGGTATTATGTCTAGTTTACCTTTTCTTGTATCGATTTTATATGTACATTATATCCCTAAGTCGTCTTTTACGACTCCCACGGGATGATATATAAATAAATATAATGTAATGGTTGAAAATCCTGTTTGAAAATCTCGCTAACTGGATGTTAATTGTCACTAATATCTTCGCTATATGATAACGATTGATAAAGCAAATATGAACTTTATAACCAATTCATTAAGATTGAATTACGATCAATACAGTATTGGATGATGCAAATGAAATTATGCGTTTTGTGTATAATTGTACAAATCAACGTCATAGAGGCTTAATGTCACGTGTCAAGTTGATAATTAGCATTTTCTGTTATTGACTGTATTCGTACAATCAAATTGGTTGATTAATTTAACACGATTTACAACGGACACTTCGCTAATAATATGTTTTATTGTGAGTTCTATTAGTCCCGTCCTAATTTATAGTCAATTATTAGTTACCCTAATTATCTATTAGATGGATTTAGGGACTAAGTTTCGGAATTTGTTCGATGTGTTGTATCTTATTAGGCTGGTAATTGTATTTTTATATCTAGAAGAAAGTTTAAGCGTGTTTGTTTCTAAGTAATTAAATTCTATTAAGCTTATTACGATTTTTCATTGTCATTGAGTGACGTAAAATTAACTAAGGGATTTAATATGCAGATAACATAACATGAGAAAATAACTTCTTAATAAAACCCAAAACTATATAAATAAAACTCATCAGACAAGCGTAGTAGATAAATTTCTGCCCTATTGTGAAGGAGACTCTAGCCTAGTAGTGACGATATATTATCTCCTCGCCAAGGGAGGAGACTCAGTAATCATCTCAGTTCATATAGGTGCTTCTATTGGGCTCAAGACTCCTCCCAAATAGGAGAAAATTTGATCTATTATATCAGTATGGTCAGACGGATTATTGTAGTTTTATTTCGAATTTTCTATCTTTTGTAGGTATATAAAATTCTCCACCTCCTCACAGCCAATATGACTCCCATAGCTGAGCTCGAGCCTCCTCCACAATGGCAGGGAAATTGACCTACTATACCACACTTGTCAGACGGATTGGTATAGTTTTTTTTTCGAGTTTTCCTGTGTTTACAGGTAAGTGGGTAGTGAATTATATACTCCGATACCATAAGGACATATATTATTTCCATATTATGTCCCTTATTCGATATGTACAACGCCTAGAAAAGGGTTAGGGAATTGTATTCTTACCCCGCCACTCGGGTGAATACATTAATAGTACAATTTAATATTTATCTTCGAAGTAAATATTTATCTTTGAATATTCCCCATATTCAAATGATTTAACTTTTAATACATATTTTATTTAACTTTCAACATTTATTTGGTAAACACTCAATTTGTATGATACTCTTGACAAATAGGTTATATCAACAGCGAGTGAATCAACGTTACATTGTGATGGACGTGTGCCGCTAATAAAGGAAGTCCCTTGCGACCAGCTAGCAAACTGAGTTATACTATCAACATAACATCTATTAAAATAATTATTCCTGATGTTTTCGCGAGTATTATACATAAATAAAACTATTTTTACGGATTTTATCGTGTTTGTAATTTGTTTAAAGTAAAAAAAAAAACGACTTTAGCCGCGTTAGGCACTATTTGGCACAGGAAAATTTTATGGGCTCGAGTCCCGACATGATTATTACGGACTTACGGACAGATTCGAGTCACTAGAGCGATGGAGAGCCCAGCTCTTTCATGGGGGTGCTCTGAGGAACACCGTTTTACCAACGTGCTACTCGACACCGTAGCAGGGTTCATTCATTTAAACCTAGAAACGTTATGCTCTTCAACTGTACGTTTTCAACGATCATTTCTCCCAGGTACGTGCAGGCTCTGGAATGAACTACCTGCTGCTGTGTCCGCCGAGCGCTATGACATGTCCTTCTTTAAACGAGGTTTAAAAAGAGCTTTTTCTTCACGGTAGGCAACGGCCTGTCTGTGCCCCTGGTATTGCAAAGGTCCATGTGCGGCAGTATCACTTACCATCAGGTATGCTGTTTGCTCGTTTGTCACCGTTGGCAATAAAAAAAATTATATACGCGAAAGTTTGTGAGGATGTGAAGATGTTTGTTGCTCTTTCACACAAAAATTACTGAATGAATGTAAGCTACATATCAGAATAACACATAAGCTATATTTTAGCCCGATGTTCCCACGGGAGAAACTGTCGGTGAAACCGCAGGCCGCTGCTAGTTATATATAAATGCAACTATTTTTACGAATTTCATTGAGTTTGTAATTTGTTTAAAGTAAAAAAAAAAAACGAATTTAGCCGCGCGCACTATTTGGTACAGGAAAATTTAATGGATTCACGTCACCGACATGCTCGTGACTGGCTAACGCGTTGTGTGCTGTGCGCCTTAGACACTTTTTATATGGGAAAAATCTTGTGCGTTCGCGTCACCAACATTCTTATAGTAATATATCTTATAGTAAGCTATACAATTGACGTATAGTGCTATATATATCTTATAAGAGAATTATTTAACTGCGGATAGTGGGTATAATAAAGTGTATAATGTCGTTTACATATTGGAACGAAGTTCCTTATCGCGCGTTGTGAGAGGGGGCTAGACGGAAAAAATTCTTACGAAAAGTTGTCACGACACTTTTTGCTATAGTAAGCTATTGTAAGCTGTGCGGCGTCGCATGTTTCTCTGTCTGTCTCTCTCTCTCTTATAGAAAGCAAGCCAGATATTTTCATTTCTATTTCGCATTGAACAGTGTGGTGTCGCGACGATTATTTTTGTTGAGTGTATACAGGTTTTTTGTAAATAATAAATAATAAAAAATAATAATAATAATGAATCCTGACAGTGTTTCTGCACAAGCTCCGGATATTGCTGATGGAGTTAGGTAAGTAGAGATTATATACAGATAATAATATGTTATTTTAATATTATTATAACTTAAAAAAAATAAAATTTTATTACAATTCCATCACTAATTAATCGAAAGGAACTTCGTTCCATCCGGGTGTCCCTCGACACCTCTCAAGTTTTTTTTTTTATATACATATATATTTTACAGGAACTAAATATATGTGAAGTCTTATGTCGGATGCCGTCATAACCAAAGCCACCGGTAGTCAGGCGAGGGATCTATCACACCATAAACAGGGGAATCTGATTACTGAGTGCTACAGCGCCAGAGTACTTATAGTGCCCGTATCCCGGGTTACATTCATAAATTATTGTTCTGAGTCTGGATGTAATTTGTGTTCGTTAATTATATGTTTGCAAAGTCCTCCACAATACAAGGATTATTTCTCTAGTGCTTCTCATTCAAGTTAAAGCTCAATAGTAAATAAATGATTCGATTAAAATAAATTCACAAGTTTCCATAAATTATATTTTATCCTTAGAATAATAATATATAGAAGGTAAGTCCGTGCACAAAAAATGAAGCATTTAAATTGGAACCTATGGGACTTACAGCGGACCGTTCCGTAGTATACAAGGTCACTGTACTGCACATATGTACGCAACACGCATACGTGTGTACGTGTGTAATCGCCTGTGCGCATGTAGAATTTTTGCTTCATGTTTTTGATCGCTTGAAGTACCGACACTATCCTTCTTTTTTAATTCTAAGTAATTCTATTATATTATTATTCTAAGATTTTATCATAATTTTCTATAATATGTAACTATAATGAACAGGAAGGTCGGGCAAAAACCATAAACTATTTGATATTCTCCGATGTTTCCTAAATGTATAAAAATCAAACCCTCTTAATAGCAATAGTAGGAAAAATATATTCCTATTTCATTTCTTTCGTATCGTGCAATGGTCAATTCTTATTGAACTCTTGTTTTTACGAAATCTAATTGGAATCGGGTTCGGGGATTATTTCTTATAAGAAGGACTATATTTTTTGTTTCGATGTTATTATCCTGTCTTAATACCCTTTTGAAGTTAGGTACTAATTATTATTTTTATCTGTGGATATAGTTTTAGTATTTATCTATAAATATTCCTTTTACCCTAAATTTTTAATTGAAAAAGAACAATATATTATTTTCAATTGAGGGCGTTTTCTGGGGGCACGCAGTGCCCCCGTCAAGTCGAGCAAAAAAGAAGTTGGGTAAAAGATCTTTGATATTGATATAGTCACTATAAGAAATTGTTAGGTTAGTTATTTACGTAATAACTTAAGAAGAAAGCTCCCTTAAGCAGGGATTGAATGAGTTAACTGACTTGTTATAACATAGATCTCACAAGTTTTTATAGTAGAAGAACTCAGTTACGAGGCTTGGCTTTTTTTTACAAGTTTTGTTTTTGATGGTATTATATTTCTATAGGAACATTTTCAGTATTATGACGGAGTAAAAATGGAATTTACGACACTCTTTCTTAGCCGTGAAGTATTTAAACGATAACAAACCTATTATAATATGCAGATAATATTTATGAAAGAGGAAGAAGAAAAACTAGAAATAAAACCCTACACTAATTCGTCTGACTGGTATGTTATAGTTGGCCAATTTCCTTCCTATTGTGAAAGAGGCCTAAGGCCAGCAGTGCAGAGTTTCTGGGCTGAGATGAGATGATATTATTATCATCATATCGGCTCATATACGTCCCACTGCTGGGCTCGAGCCTCCTCCACAATGAGAGAGAATTAATCTTACTATAACATGCTTTTTTTTTGGGTGGGTTGCGGTCGGCGCGCTTCTCGCACCACTCCGTCCAGGGCGACAGAGGGGCGTAAGCACGCACACCCGCAACCCACCCACGTGCACGTCGCCTTCGTCATTGGGCCGACCACCGGAGCAGGGTTCCTTGTCATCAGTGGTCGGCCCGATGGAATACCCCCTATTTGAGGTACCCTCCCATCGACCGACGTCCCCCCCTCGGAGAGGACGTCGGTCTTTCCTCACGCGGTCGACCTCTCGGTGGGTGACGAACTAATCACGTTACCCGCGGCCTCGGCTAGGGCGGCATGAGGCGTAAGCACTCGCGCCTACGCCGCCTCAGTCCCGGCGGCGGATCGCCTCATCGAGGCTGCGCTCCTCGCGCAGGCGATCCGCCGCCTCCTTATGCGAGATCACTGCCTCGCAAAAGGCTGCGACCGCGTCCCAATTCCCGACGCTGATACTATGCCATGCTGGTCAGACAAGTTGGTATAGGGTTTTATTTCGAGTTTTTGTTCTCTTGTATTGATGTTATATGCGTATTATATCCCTTAATTGTCTTTTACGACATGCACGGGTAAGATAGGGATAGATGAATTGTATTTTTACTCCGTCACGACACTGAAAAGATGATCTACTAGTAAGAAAATTATGCCCTAAAACCTGTATATGACAAACGACGCTTTGAACATTAAATACGTTAAAACACTCATGATCATAACTCTTGCAAGGATTAAACAAGATTTGTAATTTTAAAACCGCAATCCATATAGCCATCAGCATATCAACGTTTACTGTTGATTGGACTGTGATAGGATCACACTGTCTACAGTCGTGGTTTTTTTTTTTTTTTTTGGGTGGGTCGCGGTCGGCTCACTCCTCGCACCACTCCGTCCGGAGCGACAAAGGGGCGTAAACACGCACACCCGCAACCCACCCAAACACCACGTCGCCTTTGTCGTTGGGCCGACCACCGGAGCAGGGTTACTTGTCAATTGTCAACAGTGGTCGGCCTGACGGAATACCCCCTAGTGGGGTACCCTACCATCGACCGACGTCCCCCCGTCGGGGAGGACGTCGGTGACAGTCGCGGACTTGACCGTCCGGAGTAGTGCCACACTCTCTCAGAAAATCGACATCTTTCTGGAGGTGTTTGAGTATGGTGGATTGGTGATGCCTTTAGTTGAACCTCATCGGATGCATTCACACTCCCTTCATTTTCTTCATGGTAGGCAGCGGTCTCGGCAAGGTCCATGAGCGGCAGCATTACTTACCATCAGGTGTGCTGTTTGTTCGTTTTCTACCAATAGCAATAAAAAAAACATAGGTGTTCCCACGCATGGAGGATAATACAATAATCGCCAAGTTTGGCAGACAGATGGCGATTGTAGTTAGCGTTATGAGTTTTCCAACAGTTACTGTCCATTTTTCTGATACTGAAACACCTTAAAATAGGTATACTTTAGTTGGATTACACGGTTTAACCCTATTGGGCTCGAGTGTCTTCAGCTAATTCTTAAGGTGTCCATGTAGTAACTTATTCTGCTATAGTATGTTGACCAGACAAGTTTTCTATATGAAGTTATAAGTTCAAGTTCACAGACTACAAAGGTGCTTTATTGCTTACATCTCTAACTCATTTCTAAAGATATCCGCAGAAAAATATGGGATAAAAACTCTTTCTGTGAATTAATATGTAAAAAGGACCAAAAATATGAAATTTTAAATAGTTTACTCGTACTATCACGTCAAAAGGTCAGGGAGTCTGTTGACACGGGTTAAACGTGTATAAACATTATAAATTGTGTAACGAAAATTTTTAAAAAGTTTTGTTTTTATCTCGAGCACACAGCACCATTAGTCAGCTACGACTCTCGCGTGGAAACTTCTTCGAAACAAGAAAACTTTCCTTTCACCGGAATCAAAATCTTTCGTGAAATGACTGGAATGTATTTTTTTCCAGACGACAGTTTTATAAACTGCGTTCTGTTTCAATTCCATGATTGCACTAATTGGATTGAAATTGAACTACGTTGGTATATAATTAATATACACTCATTTGCAAAAAAAAACGGGCACCTAAGCAATGAACCATTTCAAATGTTAATATTTCTTTGTTTGATAATTATAGGTAGTTTTATCCACACAATTTGCTAAATTAATAAGAAATTAATCGTTTTCATCAGTATTTCATAAAATTTAGATACAATTTATGGGAAATAATGCTAAACCTCGCTAGTAGTGTATATTCGCTAGTAGTGCATATGCTCATGAAGTAAAAATAAAAAAGTTTTTTTGTTTGTTTTTCTTTAATAAAGTAAAAGCAGATAAATGTTTAGTATCGAGTGTGACCCCCTCTAGCTAAAATCACAGCTTGAATTCGTCTGGGCATGCTAGCGAGTATATCCCGGATACTTGCTTGCGGAATACGTTCCCACTCCGCAGTAATCACATTCTTCAGCTCTCTGATGGTCTGCGGAGCCGGGTGTACTGTACTCACACGCCGTTTCAGAACGTCCCAGACATGCTCTATGGGATTGAGGTCGGGACTTCGAGCTGGCCAATCCAAACGACGAATGCCGACCTCTTGCACATACGCATTAACATCGCGGGATCGGTGGGCGCGAGCATTGTCGTCCATAAAAATCGAGTCTTCACCTAGAGCGGCCAATGCGGGTTGTGCATGAGAAATTAGAACTTCCGTTATGTATCGATGCCCAGTCAGTGAGCCGTTTTCAATGAAGACTAACTCTGTACGATCCATTGAATTTATTCCTGCCCAAAACATAACAGAGCCCCCACCATAAGGTGTGATTTCTTCGAAACATGCCTCTGCAAAGCGTTCTCCTTGTCTTCTTAGCACTCGCCGACGTCGATCTTCACCGAACAGAGATATCCTGGCTTCATCAGAGAACAAAACCCTATTCCAATCGTCTTGAGTCCATGATTCACAATTTCTAGCGAACCTAAGCCTGTGAACTCTGTGCTCACGGAGTAATTTGGGGCCGCGGGCCGGGCGGTGACTGCGTATATTGGCAGCGAGAAGCCTCCTCCTGACCGTCCATAGACTAATATGCACATTTCTTACTTCTTGGAGGTTGTTCTTAAGATCCACATACGAAGATTTGCGATTTCTCAATGCGTGACTCACAAGAAAACGATCATCCCGTGGTTGGGTACATGGTTTTCTTCCAGAACCAGGCCTTCTCTCGACGGAACCAGTCTCCTGATATCGCTGCCAGGTCCTTTGGACTGTCGAGCGACTAACATTTAGCCTCCTAGCCACGAAACATTGGCTGCAACCCTCTTCAAGCAGCGCGATAATTTTGGTAGCTTTTACCACTTTATCTACCATTTTTGATACAGCCAAACAGCATTAAATAAAGCTTTGACAGTCAAGGATATGAAATTAATCGATAAAAATTGAATAAAAGTTATGAAAGTCGATGTTAACTTCTGGAACTTCGCGCCAAAAATGTAGGATAAAAAGGGGTTTTCTGTAAAAATGAACATCAAATGAAAAATTGAATTTAGAACGTACTTTTTTAAATACCACAGCATTTTTAAAACCGGCCAGTAACGTGTACAAACGATTGAAACCTTTTTGATATTGTATCTTTTTAAATATGAATGAAAATCAAAACCGCCCGTTTTTTTTGCAAATGAGTTTAGTTGGTATATAATTTATTATATAAGGGATAGTTGTGATATTGTTTTATTTCTCTTGTTTTTCTAATGAGTAGTTTAGTTCGCTTTAGTGAATTAAAATGGCGTATTATAAAAAAAATCTAGTTTTATTGTAATTATTTCTAAGAAGTCATAAAATGTCGTGGAAATATGTGTGGCTTAAAAGCCTATGTATTTATAATGGTCAGAATAGTATATTAATATACGTTTTCACCCATTTACCAGTTAATGTGGGTGGCACTGAGAAAAGGTTTCTAATAGACGTGGATTCAAATCCCACTTTTAGTTCAGAAATAACTTTTTATTTTTGATTTTCGACGTCTCGAACAATTTTCTGTGTTCGTGTTCACGGGCGGACTAAGGTATCTTACGTCCAACGAGTCATCGTTATTACAGATATTTATATATACACGGTAGAGAATTAGTTATGACTTGCATTTTAATACAAATTAAATAAAAAGAAAATGGTTATATATGAAAATAGAATATGGTTTTTGGTCAAGCTTGCGGTATTGTTACAAAGTAAAAATCTGTTGTCTGTAAAGTCGGTTTACTGACGATAGTTGAACGTGACAACGTCATAAGAAAATACTGATGGAATGGTTTCATTTTTCAAAAGAAAATTTTAATTTTATTTGTTTGGTAGATATTTTGTATGGATCAAGCCTTAAATGGAACGCCTCAGAGCGAGGTAACGCCGCATGCGTCATGTTTTTTCATGTGTGCAGCCGGCTCCATCGAATTATAAGACGTTGCCACGTCAAAATACAACTACAACCCCCTCTCTTGCCTGTTAGTATCATAAAAAAATTACCAAAGGGTATAATGGAAGAGACAAATCTGATATAAAATGCTTTTTCAATACGTTTCATCAGTGTGAATGAGCAGAACAATTTCCCTCTTATTTAGGAGAAGGCGGACAGTGGAACTTATACAGGCTGAGATGACGATATGCCTAACATATCAAATTCTATATCTCAGTAGTTTAGTTTAAATAGAATAATTTAAATAAAAAGCCCAAGGCATAATTAGTTCCTAAAAATGTAAGAAAATCTCCAGATTTTATTTACATTTTAGATCCCTGAGCGTTTGAACTCTTACATAAGCTTAACATTAGCGGTCTATATAGCGATTATGACAACAGTTTGCCCTTAGTTATAGTAGATCTAATCAGTATTTAAGTTTATTCATACATTTGAATAACATGAAGCGTTTATTGTGATGCAATCTACCATAAAATTAACCTTTACTTAGAACAAATTACAGGCTTCTAATTTTCTGAAGCGAATAGAACAATAGCCGAGCTAAATTTTGTTACTTACGCTTATAATGTATAAATTACGTATATATTGTTGTCTTCTCAAAGGGCTGTTGCAACCATTGTTTTGTTCGTTACACTTCAGGCCAATATTAGAGTATTAAAATCTGGTACGATTATTTTAAGACTGAGAATATGAAAGGAAAATATAATTTGCCGAACTTCAGATAGTTTTTTACACTATTTGCACGAAATAGGCACCTATGGTAATTAAGATAAGTAATAAAAAAATATTCGAATAGAGTACATTCGTCATCAGACGCCTGCTATCTTTGCTAATATTAATGATCAAAGTTATATCAAAGTAAGATAGATAACCTATATTGATTAATTTATCGTAGTAAAGATTCTAGTTCATCTTCAACATTTAAATTTAAAACTAATTTAGACTTATAATATGTTTTCAAACTAAGTAGACTATAGCAGATTACAATATTTTAGCGCATTTTACAAACGATTTAACTTTATTAATAAGAAACAAAAATGTGTGACAAATGACGACTAAGGAGTATATGCAGGTAAATTGTCTCTATTCCAACAGGTCTGCCTAGCGCATAATTTTAAGTCAATTCTCCCCCTATTGTAGAGGGAGTCTGAACTCAATAGGGAGACTGCTATTTTGTTGCCAATGGTGGCATAGTAGTAGTGATACTGCCGCATATTGATTTTTATAATATCAGGGGTACAACTAGGTCGTTGCCTGTTGGCTGGGATAAGTAAATAAAGGAAATCAAGAATGTGACTCTTTTATGTCAGTTACCCTCTTCATTTCACTTTATGAGATGAGTATAATTGTTTTCTTATTTAATAGAGTCGTGCTAAGATGTAAATATGACGGGGTTCTCGAAACATTTAATTTACGCAGTTTAATAACATTCAGACTAACAATATGCATTGTAGAACGTGCAAAGCATTTCCTTGCATATGCATCATTCTTTAAACGAGGTTTAAGAAGAGTATTTTCTTCACGGTAAGCAACGGCCTGGCTGTGCCCCTGGTATTGCAAAGGTCCATGTGCGACAACATCACTTACCATCATGTATGCTGCCTGCCGGTTTGCTACCATCGGCAATAAAAAAAACAGTCACATTATTCAGGTGTTACATAAGTAAGCCATTGTGCTAACAGTTTTTTTTTATATATCAACCAATCATCACTCTATTGACATTCATAATACATAGTAATTTAACTCATCAACGTAAAATAACTATTTTATTTAAAAAAACTGCTGTCCATCATTTTGTCCTGCAGTGTAATTGTGTAAGCAATTTGCGTGTTCTCGTTGTCTCAACCGCACAATGCGTGATGCGGTACACAAATGTATTTGTTATTATAACACTGTGTACTTTACAACAGGTGATGTTCTTGTATTTCAGATGGTGTAAAGTTTCGCGGTTTTTCACAGAAACATTATTAGATATAATATTATATTACTTTTGTACTCATGACAAGTTATTTGTAGGCTCTTTATAGAATATTATAAGGTTTGTAAATGTGAGTGGGATATGCAGGTGAGGATTGAGAATAAAATCAAATAGCTCCATTACAATTTAGAGAAGATTGATAAAAAGAAAAATTTAGAGAAGATTATCCATGTGGTGACGGAGCAAGAATACAATTCACCACTCCCTATCGTGCTCGTGGATGTCGTACAAGACGACTATGGGATATAATATGCACGTGGAATCTGTGCAAGAGAGGGCAAACTCGAAATGAATCTCTATACCAACATGTCTAACCAGCATGGTAGAGTAGGTCAAATTCCCTCCCATTGTGGAGGAGGCCCGAGCCCATCAGTGGGACGTATATGGGCTGCGATGATGATGATAGGAAGATAATGTTTCTATTATCTTTACTTAAAAACTATGTTGGTACTCCGCAGGGGTATTCCGTCGGGCCAACCACTAAAGACAAGGAACTCTGCACTGATGGTCGGCCCAAAGACGAAGTGCCACTGGTGCGTCATGGGGCCACATGGTGCCTCTCTGTCGCCCTGGACGGAGCCGGGCGACGAGCAAGCTGGCCATGGCCCACGCCCAAAAGAAAAACGCTTACATAAAATAGAATACCAGTGTATAATTTTAAAATATATTACTTAGGCATGAGTACTTACGGCGACAAAATCTACCGCCGGTGACTTGAGTGGTGCAGGTGCGAGTATCTGCTCCTGACGCCGCCCGCCCGGATTCACCGGGACGGGAAGGTACTCGAAAGGATATTCTGCCGGGCTGGCCAGGGACGACAAGGAATTGGTATCAGTGGTCGGCTCAATGACCACTGATACCAGGCATTGAGCCCCTACTTATTCCTCCTGGTGATGGATGCGCTGACATCGGTAATACAGGAGGAAGCCCCGTGGTGCATGCTATTTGCAGATGACATTGTCCTCGTCGGGGAAGAGGCAGCTGAGGTACAGAGCAGACTGGGGCAATGGCGTGAGAGGTTGGAAAGAGTAGGCCTTAAGATCAGCCGCACCAAGACTGAACATATGTTCTGTAACTTCGGTGGCTCTTCCAAATTCTCTCACATTGCCCTAGATGGGGTATCCCTACCGGTTTGCTCCGATTTCAAGTATCTAGGCTCGCTTCTCCAAGACGATGGCAACATTGACCGAGAGATTAATAGTAGAATGAATGCAGGATGGATGAAGTGGCGGCAGGTCTCGGGGACAATTTGTGACACCCGGTTGCCTCTCAAACTTAAGGGGAAAATATACAAGAGTGTCATCAGACCTGTTGCTATGTATGGATCTGAATGTTGGGCATTGAAAAAGACGGATGAGAGAAGAGTGCATGCTACAGAGATGCGAATGCTAAGATGGATGTGTGGGGTTACAAGGTTAGATAAAGTAAGAAATGAGTATATTAGGGGAAGTCTAAAAGTGGCACCAGTGATAGAGAAGATTAGGAGCGCGAGATTGTTATGGTATGGACATGTGATGAGGAGGGATGAAAGGCATGTGACAAGGAGGGTTGTCAATATGATTGTGGATGGACGAATCAAAACATGTTGTGCCGACACCACTTAGCGTGGGATGAGGTCAAAACATGAAGTCAAAACATGTTGTGCCGACACCACTTAGCGTGGGATGAGGGCAGGAAAATGATGATGATGGTCGGCTCAATGACGAAGGAGAAGGGATGCAATTGTAATGAACAGGACTAAAATGCTGTGTGGTATAAAATAACTTTCGATTTCTGCAAATATCAGAACAGTTACTGGTTGGTTCTAAATAAAAGTATGTGATGAAACTTTTTAGACGTAGATTCATGTACCACGTGTGGTAATTACTCTTCACTTTTAAATAAGTCATTGTATTCCGAATTCAAATCCGTGTGGTGATGGAGTAAGAATAAAATTCACCACTCCCTTGCCCGTGGATGTCGTAAAAGATGACTAAGGGATATAATATGCAGATAACATCTATGCAAGAGAAGGAAAACTCGAAATGATACCCTATTCCAACGCGTCTGATCAGCGTGGAATGGTGGGTCAGTTTCCCTTTCATTGTGGAAGAGGCCCGAGCCCAATAGTGGGATGTATATGGGCTGAGATGATGATGCCGATTCCGCCACGACACAAAAATCACACAGTAATAACGATTGAGCTATATAACAACAATCTATACCAATAAATAAAATTGGAGTGTCTGTTTGTAATGTCAAAATAATAGGCTTTTTTCATGCTCACACGGTTATTTGCACGACACCTATGCCTAAAATAGCAATTAAAAAATGTTTGTCTGTCTGTCTGTCTGTCTGTCTGTTTGTTCCGGGTAATCTTCAAAATGGCTGGACCGATTTCAAAAATTCTTTCACCAATGGAAAGCTATAACATCAGGGCGTAAACTAAGCTATATTTTATCCCGGTATTCCCACGGGTACGGGAACTACGCGGGTAAAACGACTATAACCTATAACCGAAGCGAAGCGAGGGCGGATTGCTAGTATTAAATAATATTAGAAATGAATATATAGTTACAGTGTTATATTTTACATAAAGCTATTTGCTCATTTCATAAATTACTATGTAACTTTTAGTAGAAATATTGATGTTTGTTAGGATGAACCAACAGAGTGCGACCTATAGGTAATTTTTCTGAATTCATTTCATTTGATAGCTAACATAGTTGAAGTTGAAGGTTAGATACTATCAACAGCTTAAATATTGAAATATAGTCAAAAAATTTTATTTTTCTTCTTCAAATAACCAATAATTTTAATATATTTATTCATATTTTTTTTATTACAAATTAAAACAGCTTTCAGACTAGTATATCAAACATTGATGCATTATATTCATAAAGACAACAAACTCTTTTCATAAATAACACACGGAGATGAACGTAAGTCAATTCTCATCTCTTCATATTATGGTATTCTTTTGTACAGACGCCTTCTCTTCCTTAAACATCATCATTTTTATTACAGATAATTTGATCAGATTGTATAATACAAAAAATTAACCACTGAAATAAAAAAGAATACAATTTAATTACATATCAAGAAATATAACGCTTCTGGACTGACCAAGAGACACGAGAGTGCATTTGATGCATCAAAAATAAAAACAGCCATCACAGGTCGTTTGGCATCCAGATTGTGAATCATTTCTATTAATATTAAAATGTATAATTAATATAATCCATACTAGCTACTTACGACCATTCCCTACTTCTGGCAGGGGTTTGGTTCTTGGTTCTTATCCTTCAAAAAGTTTGTGTCATATTTATTCGGTTTTATGACTACCACGGCAAAGTAAGGAAAAGCGATACATTGCTTCTCAACTTGTATATGGGCGACTTAATAAAGTCTAACATAGACATATATATTTAGGTATTAAAAGAAAATGTTTCATATGGTAACAGAGATAAAATACTATTTACTACCATTTTACCTACCCAGGTAGTAAAAGTGAAGTAAGAGATATAATACGCTTATAAAATGTATTCAAGAGATGAAAAACCCTACACCAATCTGTCTAGCTAATGTAATATTCATTCATCATTTCAGCTCATATACTTCCCAATATTACGCTGGAGCCTCCTCCACTAGGAGGGAAATTGACCTTACTACACCATGCCAGTGAGACAGATTGGTATAGGGTTTTATTTCAAGTTTTAATTCTCTTGCATAGATGTTACATGGGTATTATATCCCTTAGTCATCTTTTACGACATCAAGGGGAAGATAGGGAGTGGTGAATTGCATTCTTACTCCGTCACCACACGGATAACATATAACATGGATATTAATAATGTAGTAGGTTAATTTCCATTCTACTGCAGAGAAGGCTCGAAACCTAGCAATCTGACGTATATGAGTTGAAATTATTAAAAGAAGAAGAGAGTTTAGTTTACTGGATTATTTTATTATAATAATAACTATAAAAAAGCTATGAAATTTAGAGTATGTGCATGTGTGAACATGCAAGAAAGACCAGAGAGATAAAATGATGGCGTAATATCACGCCGTTTACCATAATAACGATTCGGTCCATTTTTCTGTCACATCATTGATAGTTGAATTAAAAAATAATTGAATTAAAAAAAAATATTGTGGGTTTTATGAAACCACGGTAAAAGCGAAAGATTATTTCGCATTACAAAAAAATAACAACATTTACATTAAAGACCGATAAAAACAAACAAATAGCGTGGAGCACTGGCACAAGTGAGTAATAGTCTATATGTCACCGTAAAATTGTACGAACCGTTAGTTTATAAACTATCTATTGAGATTATAAACTATCAATAGATTGTGAACGGACACAAAAATTTTACAATCTAACGGTTTTATTTTCGTAAGATTATAAACTGACTATGTTGAACCGTCAAATTGTGATTTTAATACTTTTAATCATCAGTTCAATTCAATTCAATTCATTTAATTTGCTAAAATATGGTTATTACAGGTGTTTACAAGTCGATAGAGTACATCATATTCTGCCCCGTGGGGCGTGCAAATGGTTATATAATATAATGCTATTTTATATTAATTACATGTCAAAAATATAATTTTAATGTCAATAATATAATTTGTATAAAAAAGATAAAAAAAAATAAATATTTAAGATTTAGTTACATACAGTTAATTATAAAATTTTTAATGTCCATAGGTATATTTGATGATTTTATTAAATTATAAATGTCAGTTTAAATTTCAGTTAATTCGTATTCGATTTTATCTTCTAAATATTGCTTACAATTGTAGTAGTTTTTATTTATTAATAAATTCTGTAGTTCTTTTTTAAATTTGTGCAACGGTAGTAATCTCATATTTTTTGGCAGGTTAATATATATTTTTATTGACATGCAATATGAGTTTCTATTATATATTTCTAATTTAATCACTGGCATTTTTAATTTAGCTTTATGTCTCGAAGTACTGTCAAATTTTTTGAAGAAGTTGGGGTATTTTTTTACAAATATACACATTTCATAAATATATAGACATGGGACGGTCAAAATTTTGAGTTTAATAAAATGTGGTTTAAAGGTATCCAAGAAGCTAATGCCACATATTGCTCGAATACATTTCTTTTGTGCTCTTAGTACTCTATCAGCATCTACTGACTTTCCCCAAATAATTATACCGTACCTAAATACAGATGCGATGTGAGCATGGTATGCGGTTAGGGCAGTGGCTACATTAACCGTTTGTCTTATTTTTTTTATGACATATATATGGGCGCATATCGCCCTCTATCGGCAATATTTGTAAATTATTGATGTATGTGTTATCAATTATAGTTATAAACATGTTTGAAATATTTGCAACTAATATTTAAATAATTATTTGTAGTAACAACACTCTTATTTACCATGCTATGATATTTAAGACACTTTTTGAATGTATTTCTAGAAATCTTTGATTTAATTGTTTAAATATTTATATAATTGATCAAATTAAAATCGATTAGAATTAATGTAATTATTTGTAACCATATTTAGTTGTTTTTACACAATAAAGATTGTAATTTATTTCTAGTTAGAGCGCCGACTGTTGAACAATATATGAGAACAATATTTCCTTTAATTACATTAATGTAAATTGTGTAAAATTGACTATTTGGAATTATGTTAAATGCATTAGAATATTTATCATTATTATTTAGCTATATTCCGATAGTAAAAGTAGTTGTTTTATTTGTTTGTTATAAAAAGTAATTGTAGTTACTAAGACTAGACCGTTTCACTGTAAAGCGGAGGTTATAAAAACATTGTAAGATTAGAATAGAGGACAGTTTTACTTCACTCACTTCTCCAGCAATAACTCCTAATAAATACAGTGATTATATACTCGATATTTTAATATGGACAACCTAATTTCTGGCGCAACGCCGACAGCAGCGATGGGATCACAGCCCCAAAACTCTTCAAGATCTACGGATGACCTTCAGTATGGAGCAAGTGATGGATCTCCTGACCTCCATTACAAAATACTGCTGCAACAACAGCTGCCAGAGTCGCATTTTCTACAGAGGCTACAATGTAACGGCGGCACCAAAATTTTTATCTACCGCCGTTCATCCCCGACGAGAGATCGCATCGATAATCATCGACATCGCGGACTGGTGGGCAAATGTTAACGAGACGATCCTGGCTTTCAACATGTAAGCCGCAAGAAGCAAGAACAGAAGCTAATCTTGAACTTGACGGTATGGCAGACACATGGGCGCTTCAATCAATTACATAGCAACAAGTGGAAGATGACATCGTTACAACCTTCGGCAAGGAGTTCCGGTATGCTGGCTAAATCCCGTGGTGGCGCAGCTGCACCTCTGAACAAGCTGACAGTTACGCAGACTACGCTACAACGGGCCAGGCTCTGCTCAAACGTTTGAGACGTGAGGCTACGGACTCTGAGGTGATCGACGCCGTAATAATAGGTATTTATCTTGAATTAATAAGATCTGAGCTATTGCGAAACACGCCTAGATTTTGTCTAGGCTCGTGTTTGTTTTGTTAACTTTTCTTTAGACGAAAACTACCGTCTAACCGTAATTGTAACTGTCTGAAGGCGACGCCGGGGGTTTCACCGGTGTGCAGGCTGTGAAGTTATGTAATGACTATTGACGCCAAAAAGTACTGATGTGTTGAGAGAAACTGGTTTATTTAGATAACTAGCAACCCACCCTCGCTTCGCCTCTGTTTTAGTCGTTTTACTCACGTGGTTCCCGTTCCCGTGGGAATACCGGGATAAAATATAGCCTAATTTACGCCCTGATATTATAGCTTTCCATTGGTGAAAGAATTTTTGAAATCGGTCCAGCCGTTTTGAGGATTGCCCGGAACAAACAGACAGACGGACAGGCAGACAGACAAAAAAAATTTAATCTGTATTTTGGGCATAGGTGTCGTGCGGGTGACCGCGTGAGCGTGAAAAAAGCCATTTTGACATTAGATACTCCATTTTTATTTATTGGTATAGATATTGACTAATAATAATAGTAAACAGCACGGGACATTTAAAAATGATAAGGCCCGTATTTCGCACCTTTCGTGACGTAAAAGGCGCTCAAGTCCCGGTGACGTGAGCGCGGCAGCGCGCGAAAACCTCTTCCCACGCGACCAATTACCCCGCGCGCCAGTTACCCCGCGCGCACTTGCATAGCAACAATAGAATGCCTACTACATATTTACAATTATTAAATAGTTCCTATTTTGAATAATTCGCGTCGCTTACACTGTCTAGTAATTGTGTTAACCTAGGACCTTTTTGTGATGTAAATAGAAGCGTCTACTTATCACGCTTGCAGAGTCCTTGATTTATAACTTTCATAACCCCCTTTAATACGACGAAGTTTATAGTACCGTTTTTTTATAGAAAATACCATAGTGAAAATAATTATTTCCGTAAGCAAATCGATAAAATTTATGGTTAACTAACAATCGGACTATTATTTTTCTCTTCTAGAGATCGCATTATCACAAGGTAGTTTTCAATAGCTTATTCCATACTGGTGTTGATTGTTGTCCGATCCGAAAAAAGTTTACTGGTTCGATTCCGGGCAAACGCCAGATTGTTGATGTTGCTTGTATTACAACCAAAGTTAGTTTCCATGACGTGTCGAGGTAGAATTGGTTATGACATTATTGGTGCTGTTTGGTATTACCGTAAGTCTTAAAGAGGGTATATATAGAAAACTGTAACTGCTGATAAATGAACCCTCCATGCTATCTAGAACTTTGATTTTAACTTCAATCTAAACGACTCAATATTGTTTTAAGTTACATGATGTTCTCAAGCTTTAAATCTAGTTTCATACTCTGCAACTGTGTATCGCAAATAAAGGCCAGTGCGTTAACAATAAAACTAAATGGCTGATTAAATAGTTCAACGCAGACCCTATAGATTATCACCTCTATAACGCTATGAAAATGAGATAAGCTGCCTTCACTTTAAATATCACTAAATGCTCAAAAGTCCTCGCGTAGTTGAGTATGCGAACCATGTGCGTTGAAATAAATACCGCTCGTGAGCTGAAGACGTTAGACTTCGTATAAAGCTATTAAGCGTTTCCGTCACTTCTTAGGTGGTCAATTATTTGAAGTGGTAACTGATTATGTTGTAACTGAAATTCATAGTTTAAAGTAGAATATCGAAAGGGTGACTGCTTAGTTAATACAGATTATAGTCTTAATCTGTGTTAAGTAAACCATATGCTCTAAAATGAAGTAATTGTTTATCTCGTCGTAAATTCATCCACTCTTGATCATACTTCGCTTCATGTAGGGCAGAAGAGTGATCCTTCAATAAAGGCGATTGACTCTGACAGTAGTCTATACTTTGTCATTTAACAAGATATTGCTGAGCCTTAATGTTTAAATAGTATCGTTTCACGTAATTACCGTTAGAAACTCGTGTTACGATCACACTGCACTGCACAGATGACGTAATGGCTAATATATCGTGCCAGTGTCGCGGGTTCGAATCCCGCGCAGGACAGCTCTGTGCGATCCATAATTTTTTGTTCTGAATTTGGATCTAATTCGTTTCCATTATGTTTATTACCTCCACCGCAATATAAGGACTATTGCGAGACTACCACAACTTTTGTTGCGAAAAAGCACTGGCTAAAATCGGCGAACAATATTGGTACCCGAATATGTTCGAAAATTTGTGAAAAATTGTGTTCGCTGACATTCGTAAAGCCAAAATCGGGCGTAAAACAATTGACTTTACACCCAATCTATAAAATTGCAATATAATTTTCATACTGCGTGCGCTGACATTACAGGCTACATTCATGGCGTCTTTATAGTACTTTAACACTAACGATCGCACGTCACAATCGGCTATGAGGTCTTTTCGTGAAGTTGTAACTATATTTGGAACTCCTCTCGTCTTATAATAGTGAATAAATGCGGTATTGAATATACCTTATAGGCCTTGTAGCTAAGGGAACTAGTAGAGCAAATGTTCAAGTGGTACGAATTGTGAAAATTATCAAAGATATTAATGTCTGTAGTTGAGCTTGAAAACCATGCCACAGTGCTATTCACGATTTCCAGTTGGCTATAAACTATGCAATATTACTGGGAGTATTGTTCGGCAAAAATATTAACCGCTGTTTTATCGAGATGTTGCAGGTAGAGGACGACGAACGGACAAAAGATTAAGCGTATGTAAGAAAAGGATGGACGAGCGATCTTTTCTAGAGTTAATTGTTTTGACAAAGGTAAAGCCAAAATAAATGTATTTCTTGTCAATTTTGTTTTCGTGCATCGGCATGATCGACGCACTCTTCGAGGGTCTCATGGCACTTTAGGAGGTATTGCCTAATGACCGATATATATTGAAGCATAATTATCTCCGCGGATGTGGTGTAAGTATCGCTAGCCATGACTTTTTATGACAAGCGCCTGTTGCAAAAACTGTTTTTATTTTTTTATCAAAGTAATGCCGTATGGGCGGGTGAATACTAATTTGGAAACATGCTTTTTATTTTTCCTATCCGAAACATCCTTCCTAAAGCGCTGACTGGCCACTATGCGTATCCTTAAACCTGGTCTTGTGTTGGCTAGATCCCAGGATGGGTGATGCCTTGTGGTTGGCTAGATCCCTTGGTGGGTGATGCCTTGTGGTTGGCTAGATCCCTTGGTGGGTGATGCCTTGCAAAAAATGCTTTTTCTATCCAAAACATCCTTCCTAAAGCGCTGGCTGGCCATCATGCGTATCCTTAAACCTGGTCTTGTTGACTAGATCCCAGGATGGGTGATGCCTTGTGGATGGCTAGATCCCTTGGTGGGTGACGCCTTAACAGCGCAAGGGACGCGCTGGAGTCAGTATGGCCGTATGGGCGCATATCGCCCTCTATCGGCAATATTTGTAAATTGTTGATGTATGTGTTATCAATTATAGTTATAAACATGTTTGAAATATTTGCAACTAATATTTAAATAATTATTTGTAGTAACAACACTGCTATTTACCATGCTATGATATTTAAGACACTTTTTGAATGTATTTCTAGAAATCTTTGATTTAATTGTTTAAATATTTATATAATTGATCAAATTAAAATCGAGTAGAATTAATGTAATTATTTGTAACCATATTTAGTTGCTTTAACACAATAAAGATTGTAATTTATTTCTAGTTAGAGCGCCGTCTGTTGAACAATATATGAGAACAATATTGCCTTTAATTACATTAATGTAAATTGTGTAAAATTGACTATTTGGAATTATGTTAAATGCATTAGAATATTTATCATTATTATTTAGCTATATTCCGATAGTAAAAGTAGTTGTTTTATTTGTTTGTTATAAAAAGTAATTGTAGTTACTAAGACTAGACCGTTTCACTGTAAAGCGGAGGTTATAAAAACATTGTAAGATTAGAATAGAGGACAGTTTTACTTCACTCACTTCTCCAGCAATAACTCCTAATAAATACAGTGATTATATACTCGATATTTTAATATGGACAACCTAATTCCTGGCGCAACGCCGACATATACAAAGCGATCTATTTTATTAAGCATTTTTTCTATGTGCGGTTTCCAGTTACAGTATTTATCTAGAGTGATACCCAAAAATGCATAATCGCTGACACAGTTTATTTGTGTTCCCTTAAATTGTATGTTAAGAGGAGTAGTATGTGTTTTATATGTTTGAAAGTGTATTATGTTTGTTTTCGTCAAATTTACTTTTAAGTTATTATATTCTAACCATTTTACAGTGTTTTTAAGAGCTAGTGTAGCATCATTTTCAAGTTGGGTTTTACTAGAACCTTCAACTATTACTGTTGTATCGTCAGCGAAGAGTATTGTGTCTTTGTTTATGGCGCCTGGCAGGTCATTAATATACAACAAGAACAACAAAGGGGCCAACAAACTGCCTTGGGGCGTACCACAACTATTATTTTTGTATGTAGATCTGTAAGGTATATGGTTAGATTTATGAATTTTGGTAATTTCGACACATTGCAGACGATTGTCAAGATAACTATCTATCCATTCATGAGCTTTACCACGTATACCATAGTTAAATAGCTTCAATAATAAGGTTTTGTGACATACGAAATCGAATGCCCTGGTCATATCTAAGATGCTACCATTGTTTTATTATTAAGAGTTTCAGTTATATGCTTCATCAATGAGAAACATGCTAATGTTGTGGAACTACCTTTTCTGAATCCGAACTGTTCTCTTCGAAAAATGTTAGCTGATGTTAAGAAATTTTCTATTTTATTATACATAATACGCTCAAAAACTTTCGAAAGTATTGGTATCAATGTAATTGGCCGATAATTGCTCAAAAGTGTCCTAACACCTTTTTTAAATAGGGGCTTTACAATAGATTTTTTTAAACGATCAGGGAACTTTCCTTCAGAAAAGGATAAGTTTATTATGTGCGTTAATGGTTGTGCTAATTGAGCTGCACATCTTTTTAGTTTTTAGTTCAAAAAGAAATGACCTAATCACAGCACTGGCTTACAATTTCTCGCCTGCGAATTTGTGAACCGTCCTCTGATTGGTTGGCGTTATAGATAGCACGCGTTCGTGTGCATAAAGTTACAAACATAATTATCAGCTATCAAAAAGCTCATTGTCAGCAAATATTAACGTACATTATTAAATACCACCAAAAAACTATTTTTAATATCTTGAAATTGATGGAATGTAGTATTATCGCTAAAATAATAATGGCGGCGGGACAGCGTGTGAAAACAATGATTCGTTGAACCAATCAGCTTCCACTTTGCGTTTTATTCACAATTTGACGGTTGAACATAGTCAGTTTATAAACTTACGAAAATATAACCGTTAGATTGTAAATTTTTGTGTCCGTTCACAATCTGTCGATAGTTTATAATCTGATTAGATAGTTCATAAACTAACGGTTCGTACAATTTTACGGTGACATATACACTACACGGTCAGCTGATCCGAACCATAGGCGCCGCCATATTGGCCTCGGTTGCTCCGCAACATGCCATAGATGGACGAAAAAGTTTGAAGCTATGTAATAAAAGTTTCACTTTAAAAACAAAGAGGTTTACATACCAGTTCTACAACATTCAATGCCCATATTTTGTTGTACTGGACATAGTCCTTTTGTGATTACTTTAGAAGGTTTGTTACAATTATTTATCTTTGCACATATACCACCGGTAATTAAACATGGTAACTCGAAGAAAGGATCATCGGTATCTGAAAAAAAAAAACAATCTTTTAAGTCAGTTTTAACTCCTCTATAGTGATGAATTAGGAAAACAATTCAACAGGCCCTTGTAATTGTCTTAGTCGCGTCAATAAATACATAAAACAAGCAATCTTCGGAACTCCTCAAGAACAGCTTCGATTTTGATGTTTTTTTTAATATTGTTTTTTTTATATTAATCGGAAACCTTTTGGAGTGGGGAGAAAATTATTGTTTTTTTTAAATAATATCTATAATATTTGTACAGAAAAAAGAAATAAGTATACAGTATGCATCTAAAACTTAAAAATATAGATACATATTTGTTTTTTTTATATATTCCCTTAAAATTAAAAAAAATAATTAAAATTATCTAATATGTAAAATAACTACTTCAAGAAATTACCATTAATAAATAAAATGAAATGAAATTTTAAGAGTGGTAGGACCACACTGTCGACAGTTATCTGTCTACAGCCGCGGGCCGGTCCGTCGGTAGTACCACACTCTCGCAGAAAATCGACGTCTGAGTAGTAGCAATTTGTTACTGCGCTTCGTTCGGTGAGCGAGAGAGCCGGAAGCCAAACTTTCTAAGTGTGTTTGTGTGTGGAGGGTTTTGGTGGTGCCCTTGGTATCACCAAACCTTATTGCACGCATTCACACTCCCTTCACTTTCTTCGCGGTAGACAGCGACCCTGTAAAGGTCCATGAGCGGCAGCAATAATTACCACCAGGTTTACTGTTTGCTCGTTTGCCACCGTTTGCAATAAAAAAAAAAAAGAAAAAAAGAATAAAAAAAAGGAATTCTTTATTAACATGATATTTATTACTTAATGTACCTTTTTTTTTGGGGCGGGTTACGGTCGGCGCTCTACTCGCTCGACTTCGCCCCGGGCAACAGAGTGGCGTAACCACGCACACTCGTAACCCATCCGTGTCCCCTCGGGAGGACGTCGGTATTTCCTCGCGCGGTTGGCCTCTCAGCGGGCGAGGGACTAATTCCCCGATCCAGTCACCCGCGGCCTCGGCTAGGGCGACATCAGGCACAGGTATTCGCGCCTGCGCCACCCCAGTGGCCGGCAGCGGTTCGCGTCGTCGAGGAGACGCTCTTCGCACACGCGCTCCGCCGCCTCTTTCCGCCAGACTACTGTCTCACAGGAGGCTGCGACCGCGTCCTAGCTCCTGACGCTGTCGAGCATCGCCCTGGCGATGGTCAGCAGCGTCAGGTCGGCACCGATGATTGCGACGAGTACACGACGCTGCTCTACCCAAAGGGCACAAACCTCGAGCGTATGATGCGTCGTGTCCTCGTCACAATCGCAGTGGTGGCAGGATGGTGTATTCTCCCGCCTAATGACCATGTGCAGGTATTTGGCGAAGCTACCATGCCCCGTCAAAACCTGCACCAGTTGGAAGGAGAGCACTCAGTGCCGTCGCTCTAACCACTAGGTATATACTGTATTAACCGCATCAGCACCGGCCGGAAGGCCTCGACGGTCCACACATCGAACCGAGGCCTTTCTAGCCGGTCTGCCCAACGGGCATTATTTAATGTAGGTACCTATATCATCATCTCAGCCTATATGTATCCAACTGTTGGGCTCAGCCCTCTTCCATAATGGGAGGGTTATTGACTACTATTCCATGCTGGTCAGACGTGTTGGAATAGGGATTTATTATACAAAAAATATAATTTAATTTTCGAGATGCTCGCCGGATTGTATCGGCGGGTGACGGGGGTGCGAGCGGAGGGCGGTGAGATCTCGTTAAGGGAGCTCACCGCATGGCGCGTCGACGCCCGCCGAGACGTCATTGCCCGTTGGGCAGTCCGGCTGGAGAGGCATCGGTTCGGGGTGCGAACCGTGGAGGCCTTCCGGCCGGTGCTGATGCAGTGGTTGGAAAGGCGGCACGGGGTGCTCTCCTTCCGACTAGTGCAGGTGTTGACGGGGCATGGGAGCTTCGCCAAATACCTGCACAAGGTCGTAAGGAGGGAGAGTACACCGTCCTGCCACCACTGCGATTGCGACGAGGACACGGCGCGCCACACGCTCGAGGCCTGCGCGGCTTGGGCAGTGCAGCGCCGTGAACTCGTCGCAATCATCGGTGCCGACCTGACGCTGCCGGCCATCGCTAGGGCGATGGTCGACAGCGTCGGGAATTGGGACGCGGTCGCAGCCTCCTGCGAGACAGTGATCTCGCAGAAGGAGGCGGCGGATCGTCTGCGCGAGGAGCGCAGCCTCGATGAGGAGATCCGCCGCCGGCGACTGGGGTGGCGCAGGCGCAACTATCTGCGCCTCATGCCGCCCTAGCCGAGGCCGCGAGTGACGTGACCGGGGATTAGTCCGTCACCCGCCGAGAGGCCGACCGCGGGAGGAAAGACCGACGTCCTCCCCGACGGGGGGACGTCGGTCGATGGGAGGGTACCCCACGTAGGGAGTATTCCGTCGGGCCGACCACTGACGACAAGTAAACCTGCTCCGGTGGTCGGCCCAATGACGAAGGCGAGGTGGTTTTCGGGTGGGTTGCGGGAGTTGCGTGCTTAAGCCCCTCTGTCGCCCCGAACGGAGTGGTGCGGAGGCGCGCCGACCGCAGCCCACCCACAAAAAAAAAAAAAAAAAGAGAAACTCGAAAAACAAACAACAATCGTCGAATCGCTATAAACCACTCGTGTAGCGCTTGCTAGTGAACAGCGTATATACTATGCCATTTATAGGTAACAGCAACGATTACTATTATTATGATTACCTACAATATTACGGTTAGAGAATTAGTACATTTCAATCACTGGCGCGCTGCTAGTCATAACGAGCATTATGGAGAGAGAGATTTGCAAATCACGTACATATTGTTATACCTCAATGCTTCATGCAACGGTTACGGCTCGCTCACTAATGAGTACACGGTTATCAATATTTTTCTTACTTTACAATTGAATATAATATTAACTTCTTCAACGCAACATTGTATATCATAGGCTCCAGTGTGATGGTTAAGAATACAACGTGTCATAAGATGTGCTTATACTCCCGTGGGAGTTGTTAAATTTGGTTGATAGATCATTAAGAAAATGGGTACATCACTCTGCCGTGAAACTTATAATAATAATTACAGTCGCCGTTTACCAGAAAAGTATAGTGATTTTGGCATTATTCCCTTTTTTTTGGACGGGATATGGTCACCACCGTCCATTCCGTTCGGGGCAAAGCAACGACGATGCGTGGTTCCATAATACACCGTATTCATACCCCTTCGCTAGTGGGCTGACCACTGGTACCAAGTTCTTTGTCGTCCGTGGTTAGCCCGGGGGATACCCGTGATACCCTTTCGAGTACCGTCCATCCTCAACGCCCCTCTCGGAGCGTCGCCCTCACGCGTCAGCCTCTTTTCAGGAGATGGACTATTTCCCGGCATTACAACCCTGAAGGAAATTTACGTTCATGATTAGACTCTGATATCACGGAGGTCTATTAATAAAGAATTATTTATTTACTCACTGTTGTAAACAGCCTTTAATTCGTCCTTAACATAATCTGAAGAAACTGAACTAACTACCAAAATTATACATACTATGATTAGAAACATTTTATATGATCAAAAACTGACATATAAAGAATCAAACGCTAAACTGTCAAAATAGTTAAAAAAGTGTATGATTAAAATAGAATTGTACAAAAATATACGCTGTATCTTCTCTAAAGCCTAGATATTTCTGAGAAACTTGCATAGCGTAAATCTAAAAATATACTAGTGAGAGTTTATAAACCGGCTTTGTTTACTGATGATACTAAGGTCGCAACGAACGGATTTTTGAAAGAACCGTTTAGATAAACAACGATTTATTTACCAAACACTATGACATCATGTGGGTTATCCATTTTTACGAAATTTCTATCGGAATCTGAGTCATAGATTTACCTTTAAATAATATACTATATATAGTTAATTCTATTGTCTTTTGACATAATAGAATGAAAGTCGAATGTCAGATTAGACAATGACTAATGCTAAACTTTTGACGAGAATGTCAAAATGGCATGTCATCATCACAGCTCATTTAGGTCCCACTGCTGGGCTCGAACCTCCTCCACGATGAAAGGGAAATTGATCCACTATACCATATTGGTCAAATGGGCCTTATTTTGAGTTTTTTTTTCTCTTGCATGGATGTTATCTCCCTGTTATAATCCTTTAGGCGTCTTTTACGACAACCGCAGTCAAGAAAGGGAGTGGTGACCTTTATTCTTAGTACGTCACCACACGAAAAATGTCATGTAGCGCTTTCAGATTCTATTCATTGTTTTAATATAAATAGTGGTCCCCGTGTGATCGAAATTCGGCCATAATTCATTTTAATTAATTTTTGTGCAACACAATTTTCTTTTAATTTTATTTATGTATAATTGTAAATTGAGCAAGCGGTATTTCACTATTAACTAGTATATAGAGTACTAAGTACAAATACCTATTGGACATTGTCATCATAATTATGATTATTTGACATTCGGTTTGACCAGAGATTTCATCCGTAAACAAAAGTGTATAAGCGCGCGCATGTGTGCATGCATGTGTAGCGATTGCGTTGTAGTGTGCATAATGTCTTTTTTAATGAATTTAATGTATTTATAATCCATTATTGTATGCAATTTCGGTTTTATGCACTTCTCCTCATTATATACTTCAAGTGTGTCAAATTTCATACTTGTTCATGCACGTAATTTTCATAAAAAGGGGGACAAAGTTTGCTTCACGTATTAATATTTGGGTGCATTTTTATAGTCTGTTAAAATTCCCAGAGGAAGAAATTGACCTACAATACCACACTGGTCAGACGTGTTGGTATAGGGTTTTGTTTTGAGTTTTCCTTCTCTTGCATAGATATTACATGCTTATTATCCTCCTTTAGTCGTCTTTTACGACACCCACTGATAAAAGAAGGGGTGGTGAATCTTACTCCGTTACCACAAGGAAAAAATTAACGTATATACAATCAAATAGAGATCGGTTGGAGCGTAAAAAATAATTTTATTTCAAATGTGTAATACACTCGTTAACATCAAAAATCTTCTTCTTCTTCTTTTTTGTCTTGGCAATCAGCTACAAATACGAGCCATTTTTGCCAGTGTCGAGTTATGTATAATTATCTTTTCAAGTTCTCAGTTTCTTCATGTCAGTAATGGTCTGTCAGTAAGTCAGTGTCGCCCTCAACAGTGTAATGGCCACTGTTAAGGGTATCTTCTGAGAATTTTAGTGGAAACAAAAAGGTATGTATAGCAATTTTATATCATATTCACTACACCTCAGCAGTTTTGCCGCTATATATTACATAAAATGCCATCAAAATTATTTAATATAACACGTTAAAACACTAAGATATTGAATATAATACAAGAACACCACATGACACTTCAGCTTCCCGCCAAAAAAACAATCGATTATTAATCGATTTTTTACTATTCGAAATTAAGCAATTATTCATGGCCAGATATCCTAACATTTCCTAACAAAAAAGGTCACCAGAATCGTTTTCATACTATATTAGAAAATAAAGCTTAAATTTCCTAAAAAAAAAAGGTCATCACAATCCTATTGGCAGAAAAAATCGATTATTTTAAAATCGATTTTTTTTTTAATAATCGATTATTTTTAATCGATTTATTTTAACGAACATAAAATCGATTTTTTAAAAATCGATTATTTTCCCTCCAGGTCACATCCCTACGTCAAAATGTTAGCCCACATAAGTCCCACTGTTGGGTTCAAGCCTCCATAATGGGAGGGAAAATTACCTACTATATCACACTGGTCAGATGTGTTGCCATTGGATTTTACGTCGAGTTTTCTTTCTCTCCTATAGATGTTATCTGTATATATACTTAAGTAGTCTTTTACAACATCCACGAGTTAGATGTAAGATGATGAATTATATTCCGTTCATAATTATTCATCATTTCAGCTCATATACGTCCCACTGTTGGGCACGAGTCTCCTCCACGATAGGAGAGAAATTGGCCTAATATACCATGCTGGTCAGTCAGGTACAGGGTTATATTTCAAGTTTTGCTTCTCTTACATAGAAGTTATATGCGTATTATATCCCTTAGTCGTCTTTTACGACATCCACGGACAAGATAGGGAGTGGTGAATTGTATTCTTACTACGTCATCACACGGAAACCTTCCTACTCCGTTACCACACCTAATCATCAATATAGGGAATCTATGAATAATGTTTATGTTTATTATGTGCAAATTCAAACACCTTTCACTTAGAAGCAAGAGATGAAACAGGATGTATTCTTAATCCATCAACACTTTAAAATAAAAAGTGTGTACTTCTGTACGCACGTAAGAAATTATACTTCTTTGGCGTAACAAGATAAAAACAAGATAAAAATCATTCTGAAAATTTTATCTTTCCTGCTATCATACGTTTGTAGAAAACGTCAATAACAATAGAAAAAAAGATATTTAATATCATCATCATCATCATCGCAGCCCACATACGTCCCACTGTTGGGCTCGGGCCTCCTTCACAGCGGGAGGGAATTTGACCTACTATACCATGCTGGTCAGACATGTTGGTATAGGGTTTCATTTCGAGATATGTGCATATCCCATAGTCGTCTTTTACGACATCCACGAGCAAGATAGGGAGTGGTGAATTGTATTCTTACTCCGTCACCATACGGATTTTTTTTTAATATATTGAAAGTTTTATTATAACGCATTATATAATTTAAATTTGTGACGGCGTGTGAGCACATCGTAAAAAATGTTGACTAACTTCAGAGTGTCGGTTTTTCGTGAAGGCATGCATCGAAATAAATAACTTTCTTTATTTTCCTTAACGCGCTAAAAAAAAACATAATTTTAATAAAGCTTCTTTAAAAGTATTAAAGTATTATTTATGATAATAATTACTTTGTTTTTCAGAGTTGTTCAAGATCGGTAAAAAGGTATCATGAAATATAAAAGAATCTCTTTTGTAAAAAAAATGAAACAACAAGACAAATTCGAAACGTACATTGCCTGAATTCAAAAGTAAGAAACAAAAACTTCAAGGCGGCAGTAAACTCTTATAAATAATGGTAACACTACACAAAATTTATATGACAACTTGCTCGCTGAGGGAAACTGGAATGAGTTAAATAATTCAATGTTTTAAGCCAAGAATACAAGTACCTGTAACCAGTATTAACTGTGTGATGATGGCGTTAAAAGTGGAAAACAAAGGTTTATAACCAGTGTGTGTTACCAGCGATGACTTACGGCACTGAAACGTGGTCTCTAAATGTCGGCCTCATAAAAAAGCTCAAAGTCGCTCAGCGTACTATGGAGAGGGCTATGCTCGGTATTTCTAAGAAGAACAGGTGTAACCGACATAGCCCGCAGAATTAACACGCTGAAATGGCAATGGGCAGGCCACATCACTCGTCGAACCGACAACCTTTGGGGAAGAAAGGTTCTTGAGTGGCGACCACGAATCGGATGGCGCAGTGTAGGACGAACCCCCACTAGGTGGACTGACGATATTCTCAAAGTCGCAGGGAACCGTTGGATGCTAGTGTGGCGCAGGACCGTTCCGAGTGGCATTCTCGTGTGGAGGCCTATGTCCAGCAGTGGACGTCTGTAGGCTGATGGATGGATGATGGAGTAAGAATTCAATTCACCATCCACAATTTTGCCCGTGGGTATCATAAAGGATGACTAAGCGATATACAATACATAAAACACTAGCTGACCCAACAGACGTTCCATCAATCTATCAGCCTATAGACATTCACTGCTGGACATAGGCCTCCCTACGAGAATGCCACTTGGAATGGTCCTGCGCCACTGGCGTGACTTGGCCCGTTTTTTCTGTTTCATTATTTTTTTGAGGGGGATTAATGCCATAATCGCCACGTTTGGCAGACGGGTTTGCGATCTCAGTAGGAGTCATAAGTTTTCCAGGAGAAAGCTGTCCATTCTCCTGGTCGCCGATTCTTACGACTCTCACGGGCAAGTAAGGGGTGATGACAATTGTATTCTATCCCGTCGCCACACGGGGTTGTTCTATCCAAATAAAATAAAAGGAATTCTCCTTGAAACTGATTTCAGCGCCACCTACTGAGGCCTATATAGTAGTATATTAGTAGTATATTATTAATGGAAAACATTTTCGTACCCACTAGTGCACATACAACAATTTGATCGAAATTGGTGCTGAAGCTGTTTACAAAGAGTTCAATTACAAATACGAACAGAAGGTTTATATATATTATGATACACCCTAGACAAGGAAGATTAGGGGGTATTCCGTCGGGCCAACCACTGATGACAAGTAACCCTGCTTCGGTGGTCGGCCCAACGATGAAGGCGACGTGGTGTTCGGGTAGGTTGCGGGTGTGCGTGCTTACGCCCCTCTGTCGCCCCGGACGGAGTGGTGCGAGGAGTGCGCCGACCGCAGCCCACACCAAAAAAAAGACAAGGAAGATTTGAAATAAAAAAAGAATACGAAACAAATAAATGATGAATATTAACCATAAAAGCTCAGCTTGAGCCTTCTCTGCATAGGAGGGAAACTAACGCTAAGTCACGCTAGTCAGGCGGGAAGGTATAGGATTTTATTACGCATTTTTTTTTTTCTCTTGCAGATATGTTATATCGTATCCCTTATCAAATCATTTAGATCTTTTAGTGACATCCACTGGTAGAATAGGAAGTAACGAATATTGTTTTTATTGCCAACGGTGGCAAACGAGCAAGCAGCACACCTGATGGTAAGTGAAACTGCTGTACATAGACCTTTGCAATACCAGGGGCACAGCCAGGCCGTTGCCTACCGTGAGAAAATACTCTTCTTAAACCTCGTTTAAAGAAGGACATGTCATAGCGCTCGGGAAATACAGCAGCAGGTAGTTCATTCCAGAGCTTGCACGTACGTGGGAGAAATGACGTACAGTTGAAGACCATAACTTTTCAGCGATGTCGAGTGGTACGTTGGTAGAATGGTGACGGTGGTATCAAGTCAAACAGTTCCTCGGAGATTATATAATTTTCTCCTTCGCCAGAGGTAAAATGTACTGTATATACCTGTCCTTATAACATAAAAATTTCTTTGGAATTAGAAGTCGAAATCGTAAACATGTTTTTTAATTTCATACTTCGCACACCTAAGTAAATATTTTAGTTTACAAATTCGGTTATGATTCAATAAGCAAAGCTTTAAAAATATTATAAATTTAATTTAATAATGGCGATGAATTAGCAATGCAATAAAGGTTAGCTATTAGAGAGGTTTGGAGTTCGAACCAGTGATGAAATATAGTCAGTAAATAATCAACACCATCATCCTTTTTTTTGTGGGGGGCCATGGCCGACGCACCCGCCGCCCAGCTCCGTCCGAGGCACGTCGCCTTCGTCATTGGGCTGACCACCGGTGCCAAGTTCCTTGTCGTCCCGGCGGTTGGCCCAACGCAATACCCCCACGTACCCTCTCCTCAGGACGCCCTCTTCCTAGGATGTCGGTTGCCGTCGTGCGATCAGCCTTATTACGGATGATAGACTAATCCACGGTCCCGATCACCATCATCCTATCCTCCATCATTACAGCTCATATACGTCCTACTATAGGGCTCGAGTGTTTTCCACAATGGGAGAGAATTTAGCCTTACTGGTGAGACAGGTTGGTATAGGGTTTTATTTCGAGTTTTCCTTCTCTTGCATAGATGCTATATGCATATTTCAGCCCATAGTCGTCTTATACGACATCCACGGGCATGATAGGGTATGGTGAATTGTATTCTTACTCCGTCACCACACGGAAAACATCCACGGGTAAGATAAGGAGTGGTGAATTATATTCTTACTCTGTCACCATACGGAAAGTCACATCCTATCCTTATCTCAATTATTTATGATGGAGGTAATTTGTACTCTTCTTCCATGATACATATTGCTAAAGTTTTGACAAAAGTTTTATGGCCGGTTGCCTGTCTGATATCTTTGAGAACGTAATTGCTGACCTGATAACATCAGTTTTAGCCAGGAAAATATAAAATTTTTAGCCACCTTTACTACAACAACCAGTAATAAATGGAGTGATAGTATTTGTAGCCGTTACTACACAGCAGTCAGTAACTAATATTACAATATAGCTGTCTAATGAACTTCCATGTGGTGACAGAAGATCAATTTCACCATCCCTTGATCTCCGCGTGGATCAAATCATCATTAACCTATTCTTATCCCAATTACTTGGGATTGATTCAATATCTACTTTACTTTCATAGGCTTAGGTCTACAGCTGCGGGCCGATCCGTATGGGAAAGTAGGCCACTCTCGCAGAAAATTTACGTATGAGTACTAGCAATCTGTTACTGTGCTTCGTTCAGTGATTGAGAAAGTTGGAAGACCAACTTTCTGATGATGATTTTGGTGATGTCTTTAGTATCACTGAACCTCTTTGCACGTATTCACATTCCCTTCACTTTCTTCACGGTAGTCAGTAGCTTAACATAGGTCCATGAGCGGTGGTACCACTATCAAGTGTGCTGTTTGCTCGTTTGACACGAATAAAAAAAGGAAATGATTCCTTTAGTTCTAGGGACTTTTGAAAGATACTTATTATTAACGGACCCAAGTTATACACAGACTCGGAACAACATATATAGGAGTCACAAACTAAGTAGTGGGAGTACACAAAGTATTATCTTTTTCCTTTTTTTGTAGTAGTCTATGGTCTAGACCAGTGGTGGGTAAACTTTTTTAATGACGGGACGGAAAAATGCATTTTGTATTAAAGCTTTTTATAAACAAAATAACTTTTACTTTTACGCCTTGTTAGGCGTGTGAGACATGAAATTGTTTTTGCCATAATATTTCCGAAAGCAGGTTCCATCTGTGATGAAGCAATTTTCAGCAGTTCGAAAAGGTGTTCATCAGTCAATTGGTTTCTGATTGACTTTTTCCGTTCTCACTCCTGCCGCCTCCGCCTCACATTTCACCACGCTTTGCATCCCGTATTTCCCAACACATGAACTACGCGCCTATTTGTTTAGCTTCACCGATATGTGAATAGAATGGAATTTTTCGCGCCAAAATACTCTCTCTCTCGGACTCTCGGCGGTCCGGATTATATACTTTCGCGGAGTTGGCCCGCGGGCCGTACTTTGCCCATCACTGGTCTAGATACACCTCACCCAATCTGTTTGGAGTGACGTATGTGCGGCATGCAGACCCATAACCTACTGTATAGCCCCCACATCGCCATTAGGCTGACCACTGATACCAATTCCTTGACATCTACGGATATCAGATGTCCGGCCCGGGCTAAGTATTATCAAATCTACGCCACTTTCACCATAAATCAGAATCTTAACTTCTTCACTATTTTTTTTTATCCATGTGGTGACGGATTAAGAATAAAATTCAGCACCACCCTCTCTTTTGCGCGACGGTGACCGACGTCCCAGGACGTCGAGAGGTGAGGGTACCCGAAAGGGTATTCCGTCGGGCCGACCACTGACGACAAGTCACCCTGCTCCGGTGGTCGGCCCAACAACGAGGTGACGTGGGTACGGGTGGGTTATGGGCCCGCGTGCCGTCCTCTCATAGCCTCGGATGGAATGGACCGCGCGTGCGCTTACCATAGCCCACCCATAAAAAAAAAACTCTCTTTTGCGCGTAGGAGTCGTAAAAAGACGAGTAAGGGATATAATATGCATATAACATGTATGAAAACTTTAATTAAAACCCTATGTCAACAGGTCTGACCAGCGTGGTATATTCCGTCAATTTCCCTCGTACTGTGGAGGAGACTCGATCCCAGCAGTGGGACGTATGCGAGTCTACATGATAGTATGTTTACAGTAATTAGAGATTCACAGTATTTGTCAGCACTATTTAAGGACTCATTACGATCGCCCAAGAAAGGGCTTACACCGCTCGCGCAGCGATACCAATTAAAACGCCGCGGTATCGGCCTTGCCGTCGAGGTCGAAAACCGCGCCGCGTAAAAGTCATTAGTCATTAGTCAGCCTAAACGTGGCCACGCCCACTTTGCTTTCAGCGACGCCCCGAGCCGAGGTCCGTTCCCCACAGGGAGAGCCTTCGGGCGATGTTCGCTTAACTTTCTTACCGGGTTGAGAGCCATCAGCGCTCACCCATAGTCCGCGTTAAGCTGTCAAGGTCATCTGCGAGCAACAGCTATACACACACAAAAAAAAACTATTTAAGCGCAAGTGAGTGAACAGACGCGATCATCAAGTATAATATTATAGACATTACAAACACATTGACAAAGACATAAGAATAACCATTCTCGCTACAATGTTGCTCATTTCACATATGATTCCCTCATTAGTAAACTTTGTTTGAGAACAAGACTCATATTCAAATGAAGTAATTTGTAAATGTTTATTGTTCTGTTATTTTTACTTATAACTCTCTCTGAATTTTGAGACTTTAAGCGTCTAGAGTATATTTCTGACATAAAGATTTTTACCTACTGCTACAAATTTTATAAAATGAGTTGGTGTCAGCCGCACAGTTTATATTAGTTCCGACACCGTCGTTTCATACATTGTCATTTTAACTTATATATAAGTTGTTCCACTATTGGGTTCGAGCCTCCTCCACAATATGAAGGAAATTGACCTTATATACCATGCTGGTCAGACTGGTTTGAAGCAGCAATTAAAAATCTTCTTTACGAGAAAAAATGATTATTGCATCTGAGACCTGAACCCATACCTATTGGAAACCCGTTTTAATTGTCCTATGTAGAAGGGTGTGCGTATAATATTTAAATTGTCACTAGCATTGTTTAAAAATCGGCCAAGTGCGAGTCGGACTTGCGCATGAAGGGTTCCGTGCCATTGACTACGTAAACAAGTGCCTCCCTATTGCCATTATCGATATTGAGCAAAAAAATCTAGTTTGTTGTATGGGAGCCCCCCTTAAATATTTATTTTATTTTTAGTATTTGTTGTTATAGCGGCAATAGAAATACATTATCTGTGAAAATTTCAACTGTCTAGCTATCACCGTTCTTAAGATACAGACTGGTGACAGACGGACGGACGGACGAACAGCGAAGTCTCAGTAATAGGGTCCCGTTTTTACCAGTTGGGTACGGAACCCTAAAAATTACATGAGCGAATTCAGGTAATGGTCTATCTATGCGCCAGTTTTCATCGAAATCTATTCATATTATCCACGATCGAGTAAAAAACATCCAAACATCCTAAAATCCGTACATATTGGGATTGGGAACTTTCACATTTGTAATATTGTTAGGCAATTGGGCTAACACTGTTGGGCTCAGGCCTTCTCCACTGTGGGAGGGAAATTGACCTACCATACCACGCTGGACAGACATGTTGGTAAAGGGTTTCGTTTCGAGATTTCGTTCTCTTATATAGATATCCCTTAGTCGTCTTTTACGACACCCACGGGCAGGAACGTAAAATACACACCACAAATAAGATTACTACATCTAATTTAAAATTTATCGATTGAAAAATTTATTTAAATTCTTCTAATTAGATTCTGTGGTTCTATGTAATCTAGACTAAAAACCAAAGCTGCTCTGAGCAAGAGCTACGAGAGTGACGTTAACACTTATTGCGGTTTGAAAGTACGAGCACGGGCTCAGCCGCAGAAACTAATGAGATGCGCGCCCTTTGGTGTAATAGGAACCTATATAAGAATCGAATTCAAATCATTTATAAACATAAACCCTAAAGGGCACTTACATATAGTCAATTTCAAAAAAAAAATAAATCCAATTATCCAATGGTAGTTTACCATCATCCATTGTGGATGGACAGTAGAACCGTGGGAGACCCAAAAAGAGATGGATGGATTATTTGAATGGGGGGATATGCATATAAAAACAGTGAGTGTAGATATGACGACTGAAAGGAGCTTTTGGAAGTTAAAAATGGGACTACCGCACTTATCGTTGGATAAGGGCAGTCAAATGATGCCTTGAGCAAAAAAAAACAAGTATTTTACTATATAATTTATAATTTTCGGTCTGTATGAAACCTTTTAAATTTATTAGTAAATAAAATTTTTCTTAGTAAAGTAAATCTTTATCAATAGAAAACCCTCCTACTCCACCATGATTAAGTTAGTTTTCTCCCATCCTTTGAAATAAAACTATTTTGACGAATATTATAGCGTTGGTATTTCATTTTTGATTTGCCGACGTCTCAAATACTTTTCATTTGATGCCAATAATTATTTATTTTCATCTCAATTTGACTGCACAGATGGCGTAGTGATTGAGATATTGACCTACTGTGCCAGTGGGTTCGAATCCCACGCAGGACAACACTTTTTGCGATCCACAAACTGTTGTTCTGAGTCTGGATGTAATTTGTTTCCCTTAATTATATGTTTGTGAAGGCCCCCGCAATACGAGGATTATCTCCTTAGTGCAGGGTGTTGTATTTAAAAAAAAAGACGTAAAAAACAAGAAAATTTGGTCTGAATCCAAGCCAAATATATATTTAATTTATTAGGTTTAAATTAATAAATTGTAGAAAAATAACTTTGGACTGGCAACGAATTTGCATTGTATTCGTGAGTATCGTAAAATTCGGGTTAGGGTTTAGGGTTCACCTAGAGACCTATGTCCAAACCTGAACGAGTACAGGCTGATAAATGCATGGGCATAACTAATGGACTAAGTGTATGGATTACAAAGTAACGGTTAACTTAATTATTGCTTAACATTATTAGGTAAAGCAATATTAGGTATACATTAATGTCTTTCAAACCTTTATAATGAATGTTTAAAATGTACTACGACTTAATACAAAGAAATACAACTTTTTGAAATTCGATGTACTTTTATAATAATAAAAATTCCATCTTAATTGAGGTATGCAAATTTAATGATATTTGACGTTTTTACTATATTTTTCTTTAATAATTGAGTACGATAATAACCTTTATTGTCCAAGTACAATTGATAATGAAATTGGAGGTCATAATGAAATTTATTTTGCAATATAAATGATAGCATAATATTGAAGCTGTTATCTACAATTTTATATACGTCAGAATGCAAAGTAACTACTTAATAAAATTGTCTTGTGTTATATGGCAAACGAGTAAATAACGCACTATCATCATTTCAGCACGTATATATCCCACTGCTGGGCTTTAACCTCCTTTTTTTTTTGTTAACGCTATGGAAATGCAATTTACGCACTACACCCCGCCGGTAACAGACGAGGGGGTGTGTGGGACTCGCCAGTCGCCTATGCAACCGGAATACCCACTAAAACCAACAGCGGTCCCTTCCGCGCTTTTACGGAGTGCCGGAGAGATCGTCTAATGACATTCGATCCCCGACACTCCTACGCAAGGCCGTCGGGCCACGTCCTGTCGTCACTCAAGGCGGTGGGAGGAGATGCGCATATCGGCACCTCCCCTTCCCTGGTCGCCGCCTACGGAGCGAGTTAGCGGACGCAAGTGCTTCGCGTTCCCGCTCCGCGGCCTCCTTGCGGGCGATGACCTCCTCGCAGAAAGAGGCCATCGACGACCAGCACCTGTCGCTGTCGAGCGTCTTTGTTATGATGGTCAACAATGACAGGTCTGTTTCTATGACCGCCGACAGGTCGCGGCGCTGAGGCCCCCAGGCGGGACATATCTCCAGGGTGTGACGCACATCATCATTTGGCGCGCCACACTCATGGCATCCGGGGGCCTTCTCACGTCTGATTCTATGCAGGTACTTACCGAAGACCCCGTGTCCGGTAAGTACCTGCGTCATCCGGAAGGGCTTTAACCTCCAGGAACTTTAACAACAGGAAGTAAATTGACCTATTATATCACGCTAATCAAACCTATTAGTATAGGATTATATTTCGAGTTGCCTTTCTCTTGTATATATGCATATTTATATCTCGCGATTATCTATTACGATATTCACGCGCAAGATAGAGGATGGTGAGTATATTCATACTACGTCACCATACGGAAGCAGTTATACCCTGATGCTATGTTCTTGTTTACCATTTTTTGGCAGACTGTACTATGAACGCTGTGCATTTCGTCCGGGATGAAAAGGCGGTTTGCGGCCGCACAACCTAGCATATTTCCTCTCACCATTGAAAGAAACATTGGGAAAGACTACTAGATGTCTTTGGTCGGACCAGTGGGTCAACCTTTTGAGTACCATCCACCCCGTCGACGCATTGATGGTAATCAACAGTTCCGCCGGCCGTCGACCTCACGTGGTCAGCGTCTATGCATGTGATGGACTATTCTTCGGTACAGTTACCTGTGGCTTCGGTTAGAGTGATATCAAGCGTCAAGAGTGACATCAATAAGATAAAACTGCACCACTTTAGTAGAAAACTGAAAACACCAATGTGCCAGAGCCTGGTAAGCACGGTCTTTACAATATATTTCGATAATGCTAGCTGGTTAAAAGTAAACCCGGAGGAGTGAGTAGTAATACACTCTACTGGTAGATTAAACACGAACTAGGCTTCAAATTATCGTGCATTTAAATCAAATCATTTATTCTGCATAGGCACCTTGAGGACACTTACATATTGTCAAATTTATACATCATTTGAATATAATATCTACCACCAGAACAATCTGAGAAGATCCGGTAAGAAACTTAGCGTGCTCATTTTTTTTACCATCTTTTGAATACAATTACGCATACAACATTTAGTATTAGCTCCAGTGTGATGCCCTTCGAGATAGGATATAACTATTATTTTTTAATTTAGTTCCAATCTATACCAATAAATAAAATTGGAGTGTCTGTTTGTAATGTCAAAATAATAGGCTTTTTTCATGCTCACACGGTTATTTGCACGACACCTATGCCTAAAATAGCAATTAAAAAATTTTTGTCTGTCTGTCTGTCTGTCTGTTTGTTCCGGGTAATCTTCAAAACGGCTGGACCGATTTCAAAAATTCTTTCACCAATGGAAAGCTATAATATCAGGGCGTAAACTAGGCTATATTTTATCCCGGTATTCCCACGGGAACGGGAACTACGCAGGTAAAACGATTATAACCTAACCTATAACCGAAGCGAAGCGAGGCGGATTGCTAGTAAATAATAAAACAGGAAAGTAAAACATGGTTGGACCAGATCCCACAAGCAGCACCCGATCACGAGTTAGCTACTAGAGCAGCCATCACTCCCCTCAACCACATTGGAGGGAAGGGCGTGACTCGCCCCACATAGCTACCGCAAGCAGAACTTTGTTCAGTGAGCATGACCAAACCATAAATTGTGAACTATGGTATGGTAAAAAGGTATTCTAAAAAGACCAAAACCTAAATTCGTCATGCAAAACATTATAGTAGGTATAACTGGTCTACCCGCGAAGAGGTATCCTCTTCGTAATTAGATCTATTTCTAATAGGTACAGAATATCAAAGTAGGTATTAAATAAATTCATCATTTCATCATCATCATTTCAGCTCATATACGTCCCACTGTCGGGCTCAAGCCTCCCTCCACAATAGGAGGGAAATTGACCTTACTATACCATGCTGGTCAGACAGGTTGGTATAGGGTTTTATTTCGAGTTTTCCTTTTCTTGCATAGACGTTATCTATACCAATAAATAAAATTGGAGTGTCTGTTTGTAATGTCAAAATAATAGGCTTTTTTCATGCTCACACGGTTATTTGCACGACACCTATGCCTAAAATAGCAATTAAAATTTTTTTGTCTGTCTGTCTGTCTGTCTGTCTGTCTGTTTGTTCCGGGTAATCTTCAAAACGGCTGGACCGATTTCAAAAATTCTTTCACCAATGGAAAGCTATAATATCAGGGCGTAAACTAGGCTATATTTTATCCGGGTATTCTCACGGGAACGGGCACTACGCGGGTAAAACAACTATAACCTGTAACCGAAGCGAAGCGAGGGCGGATTGCTAGTATGCATATTATATTTCTTAGTCGTTTTTTATGACATCCACGAACAAGATAGAGAGTGGTGAATTGTATTCTTACTCCGTCACCACACCGAAATTAAATATTCTTTATTTATGAAACAAAGCCAAATTATTTCGGTTTTGTCAGGTTAATCGTCTATTTATAACTCATGACAGCGGCATAGGAGAGAAAAGTCAAGTTGCCGTACAAAAGAGTTGTTATCTGAGAGCCATGTTTGTTTTATTTTCCTGTATATTTCGGCGCCGTGGCGGTAATTACATAGTTCCTGGCTGCCGTCGTGTAGAAGCTGTGGCCAGAGAGGAAGATAGATTGTGGTACAAGTTATAAGCAAATATGTTATTTGAAAAATCGGTTGTCTGTAAAGTCGGTTTACTGACGATAGTTGAAAGTGACAACGTCATAAGAAAATACTGATGGAATGGTTTCATTTTCAAAAGAAAATTTTAATTTTATTTGTTTGATAGATATTTTGTATGGATCAAGCCTTAAATGGAATGCCTCAGAGCGAGGTAACGCCGCATACGTCATGTTTTTTCCTGTGTGCAGCTGGCTCCATCGAATTATAAGACGTTGTCACGTCAAAAATAATCTTAATCGATTATACTAAAAAATATCAAGCTTTTTGATGCACAGGTAAACCAATTATAACACCAACATTTTTAATCTGCTTTTGTTATTTATTTAAAACAGGTTGATATAATAGTACACTAATAGTATAATAGTAGTTAGAAATTTGCGCCAGTGACGAAAAACTTAAGAAGTGAACGGCTGACGTGGTATGGACATGTGATGAAGCGGGATGAAAGTAAAGTTGTGAGAAAAGTTTTGGGTATACATGTTGAAGGTTTTAGGGGTAAAGGAAGACCGAGGAAAAGATGGATGGACTGTATGAGGCATGACATGGATAGTTTGGGAGTGACTGCAGACGTCTGATAGGACCGTATGGAAGAAAATGACATATTGCGTCGACCCCAAGTAATTGGGATAAGAGCAAGATGATGATGAGCTTGATATAATAGTACATAAGTTTTGATAAATTTTTTGTCAACAAATAAAGGGTTGTTTTATCAAAACTTATAACTTTCTTTTTTTTTTTATTGCAAACAGTGGTAAACGAGCAAACAATACACCTGATGGTAAGTGTTGCTGCCGCTCATGGACCTTTACAGGGTCGCTGCCTACCGTGAAGAAAGTGAAGTGTGAATATGTGCATTGAGGCTCGGTGATACCAAGAGCACTACCAAAACCCTCCACACTCAAACACCCTCAGAAAGTTGGGCTTCCGGCTCTCTCGCTCACCGAACGAAGCGCAGTAACAAATTGCTACTATTCAGACGTCGATTTTCTGCGAGAGTGTGGTACTACCCCGGACGGACCGGCCCGCAGCTGTAGACAGATAGCTGTCGACAGTGTGGTCCTACCACTAATAAACGACGTTACGTTACGTTTTTTTACGTTTCTTAACAAAGTCTGACGTTTACGCGATTAAGATACAATATCTGGTTGACCGAGCTTCGCTTGGAATATTTTTGTTGAATTTATTTAGATATATATCGGCGGTGCTGCAGTCCCTTCAGCGGTGCCAAATCGACCATCGCTATATCGAAGTGCTGAAGTGTTTGTATAGGAACGCCACAATGTCAGTCCGTATCCGGGATAGGAGTACGAAACCGATCCAGTTGCAGAAAGGCGTGAGACAGGGAGATGTCATCTCTCCGAAACTGTTCACCACTGCACTGGAAGATGTCTTCAAGCTCTTAGACTGGACTGGACTCGGCATCAACATTAACGGCGAATACATCACTCACCTTCGATTCGCAGACGATATCGTCGTTATGGCAGAATCCATGGAGGACCTTGGCACTATGCTCAATGATCTCAGCAGGGTATCCCAACTAGTGGGTCTACGAATGAACATGGACAAGACGAAAGTCATGTCAAATACCCATGTCATTCCTGTACCGGTCCTAGTTGGCAATGCGATTCTCGAAGTTGTCAATCACTATGTTTACCTAGGACAAACAGTCCAGTTAGGTAGATCCAATTTCGAGAAAGAGATCAGCCGACGAATCCAACTCGGTTGGGCAGCGTTCGGGAAACTTAAGAGGATCTTCTCGTCCAACATACCTCAGTGTCTGAAAACACAGGTCTACGACCTGTGTGTGTTACCAGTGATGACTTACGGCACGGAAACGTGGTCCCTAAATGTAGGCCTCATATCAAGGCTCAAAGTCACTCAGCGTGCTATGGAACGGGCTATGCTCGGAATTTCTCTGCGAGATAGAATCCGGAATACAGAAATCCGCAGAAGAACGGGTGTAACCGACATAGCACGAAGAATTAGCACGCTGAAGTGGCAATGGGCAGGCCACATCGCTCGACGAACCGACAACCGCTGGGGAAGAAAGGTTCTCGAGTGGCGACCACGCATCGGACGACGCAGTGTAGGACGCCCCCCACTAGGTGGACCGACGACCTAGTGAAAGTTGCTGGGCGTCGTTGGATGCAGGCGGCACAGGACCGCACATTGTGGCGCAATATGAGGGAGGCCTACGTCCAGCAGTGGACGGCAATAGGCTGAAATGATGATGATGATGATATTAATAAAAAATAAATAATGAATATTATATAAAAAAACTACAAAAAGAGAATAATAATAACACCGAGATTCGAACCGACGCTGTTTGAATGTCAACAAAATCAAAATTAGAACCTGTCAACTTCCCATTTGAGCTATCGTAACTCATGACGTTGACAACGAAATTTGAATTCATATTCTTTTAAAATTTAATGTCATTGTTTGTTTTACTAAAAACACGGACAAAACAACATTTTCTATAAAAAACCTAGTTAGATCGATTTTTTGGACCCGAATCCTCTAGTATGCCAAGTTTCAACAAAATCGTTGGAGCCGTTTCCGAGATCCTGAATATATATATATATATATATATATACAGGCTGTATCAGGTTATGGGACAACTGTTCGAGTATGTTGTAGTTTAACGGTCATAGATCATAATTAGAATGTACATTACACAAAAAGCAATATAACATAAAAGTTATAGTGATTGCAAAAAAACGTGTCTAAGATTCTATGCCTTAAATGTTACGTATTATGTAGGCATTTACAGACAGAATACATGTAGGTATGTAAAGCTTCGACAGTATAATTTCATTAATTTATACCTAGAATTGCGCAAACGCTTCAATGACATGTAGGTACAACGGCAAGCGGTCAACGCTCATTGGCCGATCAGCTGTTTTAAAGCGAAGTTTGTTTTGCTTATGTGAACGTAATCATTGATTTCTTCAATTTCTAATAAATATTTTACAAAGTATGAATATGTTGCGTATTAAGTATCTTTGACTTTATACATTTTAATCAGATTTACACGAAAAAGCGATGACAAAATTGAAAAATTTACATGTCTCTAATTTCTAAATGAATTAATATTTTTCGTTCAATTTTTTTTTATGGGTTCCTACCACCATTGCCTAGCCCCCTTTTGACCAGTTGCCCCATAACCTGATACAACCTGTATATACAAGAATTGCTCGTTTAAAGATATAAGATAAGATTATCATATTTTTAACGGATATTTTCGTATGTGTATTTCTTTGTTAAACTAATTGTTTTCAATTCTAAATTTTAGAGAAGTAAATTCCATGCGGGGACGGAGTAAAAATACAACTCGCCTCCTCTCTTGTCCGTGGGTGTCATAAAGACGACTAAGGGATAAAAAATGCATATAACATCTATGAGGGAGAAGAAAAACTTGAAATAAAACTCTATACCAACCCGCGTGACTAGCGTTGTATAATAGATCGATTTCCCTCCCGTTGTGGAGGAGGCTCGAGCTCAGTAATGGGACGTATATGAGATGTGATGATGATGATGATGAAATTACTAAAGACACGATAATATCCGTAATATGTATTAACAAGCGGCAAGATTACTTACACTTCACTTACATATTGCACTTACACACTTACATATTGTCAAATTTATACATATTTAGAAAAAATTAAATAATTGAGCTGTGTGGTGGTGGCTTCGAATACTACCAACCTTTGCTTTGCTCGTGGGTGTCGTAAAAGACAACTAAGAGCCCTAGATTGACCCGGACCAACTCCATCTGGTACCATTTGGGGCAACGATTACATTCCCAAGGAGGGTTGACGTCAGGCAGGAGGCCGGTCATAAAAGTCGTTGCCGAAACTTTTTGCAATATGTCAAAACAGATGACATATTGCGTCGACCCCAAGTAATTGGGATAAGAGCAGGATGTTGATGATTAGAAAAAATTAAATAATCTACCACCGGATCGGAACGCGGTCACGAGCTGAGAAGATCCAGCAAGAAACTCAGCGGGCTGTCATTTTTTTAAATCTTTTAAATATATATAACTGTACACTTCGCACAACATATGATATTAGCTCAGTGTGATGCCCTTCGAAATTATGTATATACATGTATAAATTTTCAAATTTTAGTACAACAAAAAATTAAAGAAAAAGAATATGGCTGGACCAGATCCCACAAGCAGCATCCGATCACGAATTAACTGCTAGGGCAGCCATCACTCCCCTCAACCACATTGGAGGGAAGGGAGCAACCTACCCCACGTAGCTACCGCAAGCAGAACCTTATTCAGTGAGATGATTCAACCTTATTATGATTCAACCTTATGTTTAAAATACTAGCGTGACAGCATTACAAAACTCTGGGCGTAGAAAGCGTACACTAAATACTTCGTATTAAGAAATAGCATCTTTTATGGAGAATTAATAAACCCACATAAGATTCGAAACAGCCATTTATGCATCGGCTAAAGATGAACTTGTGTGAAATAATTTATTGAACTGACAATAGAGAAAGTTACTACCTAGTGTAATTAAATAACAGGAAATCTCTTAATAAAATACTTGTTTATAATACATTTCTTGGGTAGTCCAGTACTTGATAAACATTTAACCTCTTGAGAAGTGATTTCTCAGTATCAGACTCTCGGGAAGAAAAAACGTCTATATTGCATTAATTCATCATCATCATTTATCATCATTTCAGCCTATTGCCGTCCAGTGCTGGACGTAGGCCTCCCTCATGTTGCGCCACAATGTGCGGTCCTGTGCCGCCTACATCCAACGATGCCCAGCAACTTTCACTAGGTCATCGATCCACCTAGTGGGGGGGCGTCCTACACTGCGTCGTCCGATGTGTGGTCGCCACTCGAGAACCTTTCTTCCCCAGTGGTTGTCGGTTTGTCGAGTGATGTGGCCTGCCCATTGCCACTTCAGCGTGCTAATTCTTCGTGCTATGTCGGTTACACCCGTTCTTCTGCTGATTTCCGTATTCCGGATTCTATCTCGCATAGAAATCCCGAGCATAGCCCGTTCCAAAGCACGCTGAGCGACTTTGAGTCTTGATATGAGGCCTACATTTAGGGACCACGTTTCCGTGCCGTAAGTCATCACTGGTAACACACACTGGTCATAGACCTGTGTTTTCGTTTCGACCTGTGTTTTCATTGCATTAATTAGCGATATGGATTTACCAACTGCATGACTAATGTGCTCTGTTTACATAAATGCATAAAGAGGTCAGGGTTCTGTTGTAGAAATTTGGCAACTAGCATATTCGGTCAATAGCTGTATAAAGAATAGTAATCTTTATTTATTTAGTAATACGCAGTTCAATGACCGCGTGCGACCGTATAGTTCACGAATTGTTCTTTAAATGCAGATGTGGGCTAAAAAGTCTAATATTTCATTTCTTTTTTCGGGTAGGCTATGATCCGCACTCACACTGTCCGTTCCATCCGGAGTGATGGAAGAATGGTGCGCGGCCCCATAACCTACTTTCCCTCCGCGGTCAGCCACCCGAAGTGACGAACCAGCAAGTGACGAACTATTTCCCAGTCCATTCACCCGCAGCTTCGGCTAGGACGGCATCAGGTACTCTCGCCTACGCCGCAAAAGTCGCCGGTGGTGGATAGTGTCACCGTAGAGGAGTTCCTCTCGCGCATGATCCGCCGCCTCCTTCCGTGAATTGACTCACAAACGGCGGCTGCAAGCCAATCCCTGATGCTCTCAAGCATCATTCTAACGATAGTTGGTAGTGTCAGGTCGGCAACGATGATTGCTTCGAGTTCAGGCCGCTGCTCTGCTTACGCGGCACACACCTTGAGCGTGTGTTGCGCCATCTCCTTGTCGCAATCGCAGTGGTGGCAGGATGGTGCGCTCTCCCTCCTTACGACCCGTCCTGGTACTTGGCGAAGCAACCGTGCCCCGTCAATACCTGCACCAGTCAGAAGGAAAGCACTCCGTGCCACTATCGCAACCCCTTCATCTACACTGGCTGGAAGAATGACGGTCCGAGCACCGGAATAAGGCATCTACAGGCGATCTGCCCAACGGGCAATGACGTTGCGGTGGGCGTCACCTCGCTAGGCGTCCATCTCGTTGTGCGAGACTAAACCGCCTTCCGCTCGCATCACCGCCACCCGCCGATAAAATCTGGCGAGCATCTCCGCCAGCAGGCAAGCTGCTTCCGTCGCCATAATATTTTATAGGTAGCGTAATGTTGAATAAAGTCACGGTATTCAATTCTCATGCAAGACAGTTCTTAATGCGATCTACCAATGTTTATTGTATTTGGGTATTTTATGCGATCATTAATTGTATATTTACGAAATAGAAGAATTTATTCTTCGACGAAGGTCCTTATTTTTGATAAAAATAACATGACTAATAATGAAAGAAAACCTGCACCAAATCGTTTGACCAGCGTTGTCTTATAGGTTAAATTACCTCCTAACTACCAAGCATAGCAGATATAGAAAAGATGATATGAAGAACTGAAAGAAAAATAGGAACTGGATAGTGGATACTATCCAGTTCCTATGATGGTAATTGATGGTAATTGTTACTGCCGCTCATTTGCAAAGCCGCTGCCTACCGTGAAGAAAGTGAAGGAAGTGTGAATGCATGCAATGAGATTCTGCTACTACTCGGACGTCGATTTTCTGCGAGAGTGTGGTACTACCCCGGACGGACCAGCCCGCGGCTGTAGATAGATAGTTATCTATCTGTTGACAGTTGCCAACAGTATGGTCCTACCAATATTAAGGTACATAATGAAGGGTCTTTAATCGCTATTAGCTTATATCTTAAACCAAGACGCTTTCGATCGTTATCTTTTCACTAAATTAGAGGTTGGTGGCAGAAAGGGTTCAGTTTATCTCGCCCTTTAATGGGAACAGATGCGGGAAACGTCTATTGTTTATTTTGGTCTACTTTATTCTTGTTCCTATTCTAGAACTTTAGTTAAGTGTATGTTCTATATAGCAAATTAAAGTTAAATTTTACGTTTATTTAATAGTAGTGATGAAGTAAGGATATAATTCACCATCCTCTTTTACTCTTGGGTGTGGTAAAAGACGACTAGTTCTAATATGCATACATCTATACAAGAGAAGGAAAAATCGTAATCATATCAAATGAAATCATTTATTCTCTATAAGCTCCTTAAGGGCACTTACATATTATAAAATTTACACATTGTTTGAACACAATACAATAATCTAATACCGGATCAGAACGCGGCCACAAGCTAAGAAGATCCGGCAAGAAACATAGCAGGCTGTCACTTTTTTTAATCTTTTATATTTTTTTTTTAGTTTTTAATAAAACCCCAACACGTCTGCTGACCAGCATGGCATATCAGCATGAGCTACTAAATCAATTTCCCTCCTAATGTGCAGGAGACTCGAGCCCAGCAGCAGGACGTATATGAGCTGAGATGAGCAATATAAGGATGAAAGAAGTAATAAAAGTACTGCTTCATCATCGCAGCCCACATACGTCACACTGTCAGGCTCGGGGCTCCTCCACAATGGGAGGAATTTTGACCTACTATACCGTGCTGATTAGACATGTTAGTATTTTTTTTTTTATTTATTATTTTTTTTTTTTTATGGGTGGGCTATGGTAAGCGCTCGCGCGGTCCAATCCGTCCGGGGCGATGAAAGGACGGCGCTTGGGCCCATAACCCACCCGTACCCACGTCACCTCGTTGTTGGGCCGACCACCGGAGCAGATGTGACTTGTCGTCAGTGGTCGGCCCGACGGAATACCCTTTCGGGTATCCTCACCTCTCGACGTACTGGGACGTCGGTCGCCGTCGCGCGGTCAGCCTCTCCGCGGGTGACGGACAATTCCCCGGTCCGATCACCTGCGGCCTCGGCTAGGGCGGCATTCGTCGAATAGGAGCTCTACTCGCACACGATCCGCCACCTCCTTCCGTGATATTACGGCCTCACAGAAGGCGACGACCGCGTCCCAGTTCCTGACGCTGACGAGCATCTCCCTGGCGATGGTCGGCAGCGCCAGGTCGGCACCGATAATTGCGACGAGTTCACGGCGATCCCCCTCCCATGCAGCACACTCCTCGAGCGTGTGCTGCGCCGTGTCTTCGTCGCAACTGCAGTGGTGGCAGGACGGTGTGCTCTCCCTCCTGACAATCTTGTGCAGGTACTTCCCGAAGCAACCGTGCCCCGTCAGCACCTGCACCAGTCGGAAGGAAAGCACCCCGTGCGTCCGCTCCAACCACTCCATCAGCACCAGCCGGAGGGCCTCGACGGTCCTGACACCGTACCGAGGACTTTCCAGCCGGACTGCCCGACGGGCAATTACTTCTCGGCGGGCGTCGACCCGCCAGGCGGTGATCTCATTGATGAAGACCATGCCGCCGCTGGCGCGCGTCTCCGACACTTGCCGATAACTGTCGGCGAGCATCTCCGCCTCCAGGTCCCACGGGGGGGTGCCGGCCAGGCTGCCTCTGTCGCCACCGTGCGGTAACCCCGTATGGCCCTGATCGCCATGACCCTCTGTGGTCGCCACAGGACGGCCCTAAGACGGACGGTCAGGGACCCCGCCCACACCGGTGCCCCGTATAGGGCCATCGACCGGATCACCCCCACGTACAGCTGTTGGCACGTAGCACTGGGTCCGCCCACATTCGGCATCAGCCGCGAAAGGGCGGACGCCGCGCCGACAAGCCGGGGAACAAGTCGATGGAGATGCTCCCGGAACCAAAAATGCCCGTCGAGCACCAGGCCCAAGTACTTCATGTGGGCCTGGATGCTGATGGTGACCGAATTCACGGTGATCGAAGCGCCGGCGGGAGGCCCGGCGGTACGGAGGCCATGGATATAGACATGTCAGTATAGGGTTTCATTTCGAGTTGTCCTTCTCTTGCACAGACGTTATGTGCATATTATATCCCTTAGTTAACTTTTACGACATTCACAGGCAAGATAGTGGTGAATTCTTAGAATAATAACGTATAGAAGGTAAGTTCGCGCACAAAAAGTGAAGCATTTCAATTGCAGCCTAATAGATCTTATGCCGGAACCGTTCCGTAATGTACAAGTCACTGTACTCCACGTACGTACGCAACTCTTAAAAAATAAATAGGTAATTATGACGGTTTGTGCATTCAATTGGTGTCATAACACATTTGAAAAACTTAAAAAGGTTTTTAACATTACTTTTAAAAGTATTTCGACGATTTTATGTTAAAAAAACAAAATTTGATTTCATAATTTGTATAGTGGTGTGCGTGCGTACGTGTGTAATCGTCTGCGCGCCATTAGTATTTTAAGAGTCATGTTTCAAACGTTCGAAGTATTGACACTATCCTTCTATACGTTATTATTCTAAGGGTGAATTGTATTCTTACTCCATCACCACACAAACTTTCGCAACTAAGTTGATACAAATTATCTCAACGATCTACATCCAAGGTTCCGCTGGGGAAGACCGATATGACACGCAATGGAGTTTGTAATACACAATCAGGTTTGAAAGGTTATCTAGAAGGTTATTACTATAAAATCGGATCAAGATCTTTGTAAATAACTTTTATTAATAAGATTTATATAGTACGCTATGTGTGGTGGCTATGAATTCTACCAACAAAACCTTGCAGAAGCGAGTAGCATAAGTATCCTAGTATAATTCGTAATAAAATCCTTTTATATCGACGGCAACGCCACTTACCGGGGCCAATGGTGAATCTAAACCAACAGCAGTGCCTGGATGTCGTACAAGATTAAAGAATATAAGATCTTCGTCTAGGCATAGTCGTAGTTTACATTTATGCAAGAAAAAGAAAACTTGAAATCAAACTCTATACCAAACTGTCTGACCAGCGTGATATAGTAGCTCGAGAGAAGATGACAGTAACGTTGCCTCCATTGACACTGTGCGGCCGCGTTTGGCTGTGTATGGCCCTGACATCCACTGTGGTAGCCACAAGATAACCCTGAGCCCGACAGTCGGGTGCGTCGTACAAGGCCATGAATCGAGCTACCCCCTCTCCTATACTTATTGCTCATGCTGAAATCATATGTCTATCCGCCTCATAAGCAAAATATCTCTTCTCTCATCCCTCGTAAACCCCACTGTTGGGTTTGAGCCTCTTCTATACTAATAAATAAAATTGGAGTGTCTGTTTGTAATGTCAAAATAATAGGCTTTTTTCATGCTCACACGGTTATTTGCATTATACATATGCCTAAAATACACTTTATATTTTTTTTGTCTGTCTGTCTGTTTGTTCCGGGTAATCTTCAAAATGGCCGGACTGATTTCAATAATTCTTTCACCAATGGAAAGCTATAATATCAGGGAGTAAACTAGGCTATATTTTATCCCGGTATTCCCACGGGAACGGGAACAACGGGGATAAGGAGACAGAAACTAAAGCGAAGCGAAGGCGGGTTGCTAGTCCACAATAAAACAAAAATTGAATATACAGGATTTAAAATATTACGAAACAATAAATAATCTATCTACATACCATACTCGTATCTTGCAAGGGCAAACGTTAAATGTATACTTTATTTTTACACATCCTGGCTTTAATTGTAGTATTGCCAAATTTGACACAAAAAGATCGGGTACTATCATTACAGTTTCGATATTATGCAGTTTATTTGTAAGATATACTTAACCTATAAAGGATTATCACACTTAAGTAGTAAGGGATAATATTGGATTATTATAAAACGCGTTAAATGCTTATGAATTTTATCATTTTGTATTAAGCCGTGGTACGAAACGAGCGTTTGAAATGTTCATTACAACTGTTCTAATTGCGTTGATGGTCAATGTTGTTTTATCGAACAATGGTAAGGATAAATTAAACATGGTTTACGGTAGTAATAATATTTATTTTGTGTTTAATTTAGCAATTAATAATCTAGGCTGACTAATGAGTAATTAAAACGATACTAGGATACTTAATTATGTAAATTTTATTGTTATTAATATTTCTACTAGAAATGTTAATCAGAAAAGCCTCGACTTTAACTATATTTAAAAAACAGTTGACAGATCGCTAGATCGCAGTTATCGCTATAATATTTTAGTTCTTAAAGCGTGCGAGTTCCTGTAATATATGTGTATGTATGTATATGTGTATGTATGTATATTTATATGTATGTATATGTGTATGTATGTATATGTTTATGAATGAGTATGTGTGTATGTTTATTTTATATGAAAATATATACTTAATACATAAATACAATTATCTACTATTTACTAATTTATATTGTTTTATTTTCACAGTATTAGAGTTACAGATATTAACACATAATATTGATTAGTTACATAGTCATAATGTTATTTAGAATTGATTTTCAGTACCACCAGCAACTAATTGCCTAACATCTCCCTTCTCTGTTATATTATCCATCCTAAGGTTGCCTGGAAGAGATCGCTTATAGCGATAAGGCCGCCCTTTGTACATTCTAGGTTATAATTATTATTTAAGTTTTCTTGTAATATGGTGTACAAATAAAGTATTATCTAATCTAATCTAATCTACTTTTTAATTTTATTTATATACTAATCGGCTTCGCTTCAGTTTCAGTCGTTATGGCCCCGCATCTATAATAATAATAATAATAATAATATCTTTATTAAAAACCATATACATTTGACACTTACACGGGTGTCTCTGCCTCTTGAATTAGGTAAAACCTGTGTCTCAAGAGACAGTTTCTTCCCGAAATACATAAACATAATCCTAAAATTATCTTACAGTGACAGGATTATAAGGTACTATTAATATGCTAACGTTATAAAGATTAATAAGATAAATATAAAGGTTAAATAACAATTTTAAGAAATTTAATATGTATATGCGCTCGCGCGTTTTTCTATGTATGAGTATTATGATATGTCTGCGTTTGTTAGTGTGTGCTAGTGTGTATGTACGTGTGTGTGTGTTTGTGTACGTGTGTGTTTGTGTACGTGTGTGTTTGTGTACGTGTGTGTGTGTGTGTGTCTGTGCGTGTGTGTGTGTGTGTGTGTGTGTGTGTGTGTAACATAGGTATAATCAAGCGAAATAGATGTTGAGAAGTGATTCAACTTTGTTATAATCCATATTACCGAGTAAAGTTTGTATATATTTTTTAAAATTGTAATTGCTAAGGTTCTGCATACCAACGGAGTAAATTTTATTGTAAATTTGTGGAGCCCTATACTCATAGTACCGCTGTGCAAAGCTAGATTTTACAGATGGAACTGGACATCGATATCGTCGCTTACCAACTTTCGGCAACTGTGGGATAGTGACCCTGTGATATCTACGTAGGATCTGATATATGTACATTTGGCGTGTTGTAAATACTTTGCTATGCTTGTAAACGTCAGCTGTAGGGTGCCTATATGGCAAACTCAGAAGGACTTTGAGAATGGCACGTTGAGCTCGCTCAAGTTCTATGATGACTGTTTTAGACGCACCTCCCCATGAACATATACAGTAGCTAATCACACATTCACATAGTGCCTTATATATATGTATCAACAATTTTAAAGGTGCAATAGCTCTTAATTGTTTAAAAATGTAGATCATTTTCCTTAAGCGGGTACTCAAGTTGGAAATATGTGCGTCCCAACGTAAGTGATCATCCACTACAACACCCAAATATCTTAAGCTGTTAACTTTTGTTAAGGTATCACAATCGCAATGAAGATGAGTATTACAATGATATTGTTGGTTACATGGAAATGTATGGATTCTAATATGAAAATCCGACCGAGGTCGAGATATGTTCGTTTTAGTAAAGCACATGTATTTGGATTTGTCGGAATTTAACGTAAGGAGATTAGTGTCAAGCCAACAAGTCACTCTAGCAAGACCACATTCAGTAGCTTTTTGTACCTGTTCCCATGTTCGACCATGGTATAGAATAACAGTGTCATCGGCAAACATTATGATTTCTGCATCATCTAGTGTTGTTCTTGCGAGGTCATTTATATAAGTTAAGAAGAGGGTTGGGCCAAGGGTGCTGCCCTGCGTAACACCAAAACTGCAGGCCGCTGCGTCGCTGATATGTTTGCCTACTCTTACTCGCTGCTCTCTGCCTGTTAAGTATTCTTGAAACCAATTGAGTACATGGCCTCTTATGCCAAACACAGTTTCTAGCTTCGATATCAATATTGGAACAGACACGGTATCAAAGGCCTTTTTTAAATCTAAAAAGGCACCGATTACCTTATCGCCCGCGTCAAGGTGCCTAGTTGTTGTTGATAACAACTTCAAGATAGCATCATTAGTGGATAAGCCTTCCCGAAATCCAAATTGATACTGCGAAATGAATTTGCTCTGTTCCATATATTTTACTAGCCTTTTATTAACCACCTTCTCCAAGATCTTAGAAAGGCAGGGAAGCAGTGAAATTGGTCTGTAATTAGATACTGCATGCTTGTCATCTGCCTTGTGTATTGGAGAAATAACCGCGGTTTTAAACGCTTGTGGAAAAGTACCATGGCTAAGGCTAAGGTTACAAAGGTGGGTAATTGGTGCTATTAAGGTACTTCTTGCTCCCTTAATTAGTTTGTTCGTAATTTTATCATAACCTGAACTACTACTGCTCTTCATTGATGTTATAATATCCTCTACTTCTTTCGAGTCAGTAGGTGTAAATGACATTGAAGCCAGGGGGGCATGTATGGAATACTTATGTACATTATTAGCCAATTGAGCCTCAGTCTTATTGAGCTTACGCAGCGTCGCATCGGCCAATTCACTACCAATGTTCGTAAAGTAATTATTTACTTTATTTAGTGACATGAGCGGCGTTTCACTAATTGTTAACAACTCTGTTGAAGATTGGTGTGATTTATTAATATTGCAGATGTCTTTAATAATGCTCCAGGTTTTTTTAATATTACCATTATTTATTTCCAACTTTGATTGATAGAAGCGGACCTTTAGATATTTAATTATTTTATTGCATGTATTTTTATAATTTTTATAGGCTAAACGTATCTTCTGATCGTATGGGAATATTTTTGTTTGTTTGTATAGCTTATCTCTCTTGCGGATGGAACGAACGACACCTGTCGTAATCCATGGTTTAAGTGGCACTTTCTTTTTAGATACAAATGATACCTCAGTACAGCTGCGTATGGCATTTTGCAATATATTGACTAATGTATCCGTAGCTAAATTCACATCGTTTAAGGTATAGTAGTAAGACCAATCCACCTGAGAGAGTTTCTCAATCACAGAATTATAATTTAACTTAGTAGTTTTAATATTTTGGTTCGAATGGTTGACATTAATTCCGTTTATATAAAGAAGTATAGGATTATGATCTGTTAGTTCGGGCAATATTAGGGTTTGCCATTGGGCATTAGTTTTTACCATGAAGTGGTCCAGGCAATTGTTTGCCCTCGTAGGGAGTGTTATACCCACTTGAAGGCCATGACATGCCATAAGACATAAATAGTCATTTACATGACTATTTATTTTATCAATAGCCAGGGTATTTATGTTTATATCTCCTGTGAATATAATGTCCTTTTTACTTATGTTTGCAAGGAGTAAGTCTAACGATTCTAGGTATTTTTGAGGGTTACTATAACAGGGTGGTCTGTAAGAACAAACGATAACCTGTCTCTCAGTCTCTAATACTAGACAGTTTCCCTCCATTAGGTCCGGTTCAGAGGCATCCACATGTATATAAGACTTAACATAAGCCACTATGCCATCATTCTGGTTGAGATTTTTCTTAGAAAAATATAAATCGTAATCGCAGAGAATAGGTGGTGCTATATCTTTTTTGGTCCAGCATTCTGTTAAAATAATTATATCCACTGTAATATCTATCGTTGACATAAATGCCAATAACATGTCAAAGTTACAGTAAATACTTCGTATATTTAAGCACAGTATACTTAGAGAATTGTAAAAAGTTGTGTTATAGTTTAGGATCTTAGAGCACATTAATGTATCATTAATATTAGTACAATTAGCACAATATGTATTTTCCAGTTCTTCAATTATATCTACATTAAGAGTATTGAATTTTAATTAATTTAGTGTACAGTTTATATATCGTTAATGAAAGAAGGACTTCTAGAAAAGGCCATAGGGCACAACTAAAATAGATCAGAATTATTATAATCTCAAATGTTTCATAGATGTGCATTTTAGTTAAAATAAGTAATATGAATAGATATGCGATATTTTTAAGTGATGATTTTGTGTCTAAGTATTCCTCTAGCTTTGAGTTATATTTTTTACATTTGTTGGTATAGCAAATTAGGAAATGATTCATAGTTTCACATATGTAATCTATTATTTTTAGCGGTAAAAGTGTAAAAATTGTTGTTTTAAATGTGATTAGTATATAGTGTAAATATTTAGCCGAGTTCAAATTGTTATGTTGTCTATATTTTTTGTTGTAATAAGTAACGAAAAATTTTGTGATTTTACATATGTTATAAATGTATGAATTCCTTAGCGTTAAAGGTGTAAGAAGAATTTTTTTATGTATGTGTATTAGTAGTTGTGTGTGCGAGTATTCAGCTTGATTTGGTTTTATGCAGTGTTTAAGTACTTTGTGATTAAGTATTAGAAAAGGTTTGAGAGTTGTGTTCATATGTTGTGTGTAAACAAACAGAGTATATATTAAAGAAAGCTGCAGTATACCAGCTAAGCCACAATAGATAAGGAACAGCAAATCATTTCTTTGTAGTCACTTTTGCTTAAGCATTTGAATGTCTTTCTCACTGTCAATCCTGATATAGGATGTGCCCTCGGCTTTCCGTAAGAAAATGCGGCCATTCGTGGTCCAACAAAACATATAGTTATTTTCTTTCGCAAATATTCTACTTAGGTTAAATAATTTTCGAGCGTTAGTGGTTAGGCTTTCCGAAACATAAATTGGTGAAGACTGGCATTTTAAAGCTAAATGTGATGTATTAAGCTTACTCTCTCTGTGGGTTTTGTTGAACTTTCTTAAGGATTCCAATACGTTTACTTTGGTTAAAGAGCTGGTGAATTCGACTACAATGGGCTTGTATGAGTCAGTTTTAGTGTTGACACGGAATATTTCTCGTATATCCGTTTCATGCACGTTGGCATTAAGGGCATTACTCAGATTCGTCACAATGCCAATTAGATCTGACTTGGACTCTTTTGTGCTTGGTTTTGGAATGTTCCGTATTTCAATGGTAGTAGATTTTTGATTCCGCTCACATAATTCTAATTTATCCTCAAGTTTACGTATGTATTGCAGTTGCTGTAATCTGTCATTGTCCAATGTCTTAACTTTCTCACACATATCATCATACTGAGCTGAAATATATTTCACAGTCTTGGTTAATTCTCTATTTTCTTCTCTCAAATCTTTTATTGACATCAAAATTTGGTTAATTTTGTTCTCCTGAGCATCCGCGGAGGTTTTAAGCATTTTCTTAATATCTTCTTTAAATTCCTTGAGCTCGTCATTATATTCCTCATTGTGTTTCCTTTTCCACGCACGAGACACATTCGCGGAAAATTCAGGAATAGATTCCCTATCCCGTTCATAAGAAGAAATGTTTGGTTCGGAATCATAATGGCACAATGCGTCAGTAGATGCAGTTTGAGGCGGGGTTCTTTTGAGTGGCATAATAACAAACCACTAACTTTCTATGATATAAAGTAATCAGCCAATTAGTTGTTGTAATTGGTTGATCCAGTGTCGTTGACCCCGCCCTAATCGCTCGCGCAGGTAAGTCAGAGGTCGAATGTTAGATGGGGTGGGGCGTTGGCGATGCGCCAGAGCGGCCAGTGTGCGATTAGTTCTTATTTGCTAATTACTCACGTAGGGCGTAACTTATGACAGTTGTTCTTCGCACTGTGTGCTCCGCTTCTCTTATGTGCGCCTGGTATCACACTGTATTTAATTTTGATGAATTTAAATTATTTAATTATATTAAATTCGAACGAAGCTCCACTATATTCACGTCTGCACTGTACAGAGGTCCGCGGGGGAAGGGGCTATCTATATTTCCAATGACTTCTATAATGTTACTACATGTGACTGCAGTCTAGGATACGGGTTCGATTCCTGGATAAGGCAAAACTTTCTAGAAGTCTTGAGAGAAAAAATAACCTAAGCTACTCCTTATATATATAAATACCTGGTAGTAAAATATTGTTAAAATCGTTTCAGCCTTTTGGAAGATTACCCGGAAGTAACAGACTGACAGACAAAATAAAATTAAGGTGCTTTTTAGGCATAGATATCATGTAAATAATCTCGTCAGCATGAAAAAAGCGTATTATTTTGACATGACAAACAGACACTTCAATTTTATTTATTTGTATAGATGAAAACGTATCGTTTGTTATCTTTATATATATATATGTAATTTTTCTGTTCAGTTTTCCTGATAACGGGAAGACAGTCGTCCAAAAAATTATTGCTAAAACTAATGCAATATGTACTATGAAAAGGAGGCATAGATGCCTTGATGACCTTTTTGTTTTTTTTTAAACCAAAAATAACATCACTCATCATTTCAACTCATAGGTATATATCCCACTATTAGGCTCGAGCCTCCTCCACTATGAGAGGGAAATTGACCTACTACATCACGCTGGTCAGACAGGTTAGTATAGGGTTTTATTTCGACTTTTCCTTCCCGTGCATAGACGTTATATTATTATATTCCTAAAAGCGTATTATATCCCTAAAATATTCAGAACGATATGTTATTAATTCTAGATGGTGGTAAACCTCACGCCGAGTTACCTTGCCTTGTAATTGGTGGAAATTGTGCAAAGAAAGATGGCTGCCCTGCTGGTTCCAGATTTGTTACCCAAGGATTGTGTCCAGAACAACAAGACGCTGGCATTGAATGTTGCAAGCCTGGTGAGCGACAGAGTAAGATTGTTTTTAGTTTATGCTAGTATTTGTTAATACAAATAATATTATTAACTAGCCAACCCAGCGAATATCGTCCGCCATATTTTTTTTTCTAAATTACCGAAAATCTAGTCTCGGATTATGCCGCGCACGGATCTTATTCAGAGGCCGTTTAAGTGTCATTTGCGTTTTGTTATTACGTGTCAGATGGGTTTTTGTTATACCACGCTTTATATTAACTTGTATTCTGTTTGACGTTTTATGTCAAAAAGTATCCTATATCCGTCTCTTGGTTCTAAGCTACCTCCCTATCAATTTTCAGCTAAATCGGTATTGCCGTTCTTGAGTTATAAATAGTGTAACTAACACGACTTTCTTTTATATATATAGATTTATAAACAAAAAGGAGATTATCACATGAATGATTTATAACCACATTTATTGAAAATCCATTCGAAATTTATGATATAAGTGTAACTAATTTATTGTTTATATTTTCGTCTAGTTCCGTGTCGTGACGGAGTAAGAGTACAATCCACCACCCCCTCTCTTGCCTGTGGGTATCGTAAAAGGCGACTATGGGATATCTTGTGCATATAAAAACAATGCAAGAGATCGAAGAGATCGTCTTAGCTAAAAAAGATTAAAGATGTCATCTGTCATAAATATTTAAGCACAAATTAGTTTTGAAGTTAAGCCTTTTTTGTGATAGGTTATGGTTTGGACACACAACGCCCAGTCCCTCTGAGGCGACGGAAGGATAGTGTGCGGCCCTAGAACAAGGGATACAATAATCCCCTCCCCATCAGACTGGCCAGTCGTATCGATTTCTCAGTGGCCAGCCTAGTGGGTTAACCTTTCGGGTATCGTTTCCGTCGATGCCCTGGCAAAAACAACAGTATTGCCGGGATGCCGCCCTCACAGGTTCGGCCTTTCTACAGATACAGGATTAATCTCCACTTTGTCCACCCGTTTTTAATCCAAACACATCAAATATTTAATGAATAGTTTAGTAATCAATAAATTATAATATGGTGATGGAGTAAGAATACAATTCACCACCCCCTCTCTTGCGCGTGGATGTTGTAAAAGGTGACTAAGGGATATAATATGCAGATATCATCAATGCAAGAGTAAGCAAACTTGACGTAAAATCCAATACTAACGCGCCTGATTAGCGCGATGATTTTGTTGTTAAATCTCCCTTACCACCACCCAACCCCAAAAAAATAAACAAAAAAAAAGGTAAATCTGCCTCCCATTATGGAAGAGGACAGAGCGTCACAGTGGCACTTATGTGGGCTTAATATATATATATATATATTTTCAATACTTCCGTACGAATAATTTGCAATTGATTTTTCAGAGCGCTCTCAAATCAAATGTCGGTCAAGAGGCGGCAGTTGTGAGTCTAAAGAGGAAATTCAATGTCCAAGCTCCTTGACAGTTCGAGAAGCTACAGACTGTGGCAATGGTGAAGTCTGTTGTGTATTTGTTAAATGATTATAATAAATAATACGAGCATACTAAATACTATTTAGGGGACTGAAAATTCATTATCACACATGGGACTTCAATCTATAGCTATTGGAATCGCACCCTCTATTAAAAGAAGTGCAAACATTTAATTTACTCTAACTTTTGGATTATTTATTTATAAGATTTCGAAATCAAAATAAATATTTATTTGTTCTTTCTTCTTTTTTATTACTAAATAGCAACCCACCCTCGTTTCGCTTCGGTTTCAGTCGCCTTACCCCCGTAGTTCCCGTTCCCGTAAGAATACCGGGATAAAATATAGCAAATATTACTCCCTAATATTATAGCTTCCATTGATAAAAGAATTTCTGAAATCGGTTCGGTAGTTTAAGTGTGAAAGCGTAACAAACAAACAAACACGCAAACTTACTTTCGCATTTATAATATTTGTAAGAATTTTTTTTTTTTGAGGGTTGGGTTGCGGTCGGCGCACTCCATTCCGGGGCGACAGAAGGGCGTAAGCACGCACACATTAACCCACCCATATAGCACGTCGCCTTCGTCGTTGGGCCAATCACCGGTGCAAAGTTCCTTGACTTCAGAGGTCGACCCGAATATTAGTAAGAATAAGGATATTATGGAATCCTTCCGTGATAATTTAGATATCATTAGGCTACTTTATCCATGGCATTCACTATTAGATATGGGCCTTGTATGATTGTACATGTGATAATTTCTCTTCAATATAGATTTGAAACTACCTGCTGCAGTGAATTGATTCCTGAACGCCATGTTCTACTTTGCCTAATGCATAATGCAATATTGTCCATAATTCTTATTTATTTAAATATCTGGTTGACCGAGCTTTGCTCGGTATAATTTTTTTTTTTGTAAGTAAATGCTATTTTTGACGAATATATTTGGATATATATATATATATATATATATATATATATATATATATATATATATATATATATATATATTAATGTAAAAACTAAAAATGATGCAATAATGAAAAAAAAATTACAAAACTTAAAAAACAGATTAAGAAAAGAATAACACCGAAATTCGATCTCACGCTGTTTGAATGCGACTGGACAACTCCTCAACTGAGTTATTGTCACTCTTGACGGCGACGGCTAAATTTAAATGCCTATTCTATTGACATTTTGTATCATTGTATTGATTAGCTAAAGCTATACTCAAGAATTGCTCGTTTAAAGATATAAGATAATTTTTAATATTTTTAGTTCAATTTATAAAATAAGGTAAATAAAAGTAGCTTAGCAAATACACTGAACTGATACGTGAAAATTGCAATTTTGATGTGAGCTACGTTGATGGTACTAAATGCAAGTCACAGATGTTTCGGGAAGCAGGTGCAATGAATGAGGGTTAGTAAACAAATTTCTAGTCTGTATCAGCCATCTTGGATAAAAGGCATGAATGTATAAGGTAGTAAGTAAATCAAACTGAATGTGTATTTATTTTGCCGTATGAACGCACAAATTCAAATCCATACACGCAACGTGTACCTACATTTGCACACACAGAGACACACCTCCGGTGATAAGAAAGCGGAGAGTTTTTTTTTTATTTATTTAATGTTCTTCCACAGACCTTTGTCTGTGCCTTTTTATGGTAAGTATATTTTATTTTTATTTTGATTTTATATAATACTAGCAACCCGCCCTCGCTTCGCTTCGGTTATAGGTTATAGTCGTTTTACCCGCATAGTTCCCGTTCCCGTGGGAATACCGGGATAAAATATAGCCTAGTTTACGCCCTGATATTATAGCTTTCCATTGGTGAAGAATTTTTGAAATCGGTCCAGCCGTTTTGAAGATTACCCGGAACAAACAGACAGACAGACAAAAATTTTTTAATTGCCATTTTAGGCATAGGTGTCGTGCAAATAACCGTGTGAGCATGAAAAAAGCCTATTATTTTGACATTACAAACAGACACTCCAATTTTATTTATTGGTATAGAATAATACTAGTAGACCCGGCCACGCGTTGCTGTGGCTACTGTTTTTGTTATATTATATTTTATTAAACTTATTAAGTGGAACTGTAGGAGAACATCTGTCACGGGGACCACCATGCTTTTTTACATAGATGCCATACTTTAGGCTCAACAACATGTGGTGGTTATGATATTGAATTGTAGCTTATATGACACATTTGTAGGTTTAACATAGCAGCCCCATCTATTAATTACTCAATCCAGTCAACAGATATCGCCATCTGTTAAAATCGTTTGGAGTTAACAGATTATTGTGAATGTCAAATAATAGACAAATAATTTGCAATAAAATAATATTGCGACTATAAATTAAGATGTAAGCTATCCTATCTTTCAAGTTGGATCAAACTGCACACGGTGTGCAAATTTGAATAAAATCGGTTAAGTAGTTTAGGAGTCCATCGCGAACAAACAACGTGACACGTAAAATAATCGATTAATTTAAAATAAATAATTGATTATTTTATAAACGTTTTTTAATTGTTGCGTTAATTATTTAGATAATCGATTATTAAAATCGATTATTTTTTCACATCTGTTCATTACCGTTCCCTACTGACCTAGGATGCGCAGTGGAAGGGAACACCAGGCCAGTGAGGGATACCAAATGGGTAATAACATTGGCTTGCGATTACGCAAGGCTATTTTAAGTTCTCCTAAATGATAGTACAAGAACAGATTTTAACACTTACGAGTAGATACCGCGGAGGTAGCTATAACGTAACCTAACTCAGCGTTCGGTCTGGCCAGACAAATAGAAACTAACTGAGGGGTTACTTAGCTTGTATCCAAAAGCGCGGTGATGACAACGGCCTCGTACACTTCAAGGACCCAGGCTTGCTACTCGTACACACAATTTAATGTTCACAAATATATACTTAACTCTAATTAACTCGCGTACATAAGCGGTACACAAAACAAAGGGTGGCGCGCAATATTACAAATACCACGATTTCACGGCTTTAGTCCACAAAAGACATAGCAATTACAAAATATGTGCGTACGCGACCGTTACTTCCAACGCAAGTCGATCCGCGAACAAAGCGAAAGTGAAAGTGAAAGTAACCAAAAGGGCGGAAACAAAACGACCCCGGGGCCGGCCGACGCGCCGGCCCCGTGCCATCCGCGCACCAAAGTGAAAGTCAAAGTGAAAGTGGCGGCCGGCTCCGAGCCAACCGCGAACCACAAAAAACAGAACTACCCTACATGGATTTAATTATTAAACTAATATAAAAATGTTTGGTACCGAACATCTACCCGCCTCGGACAGGTCTACCTGGCCGCTAATCAATTGGTAAACGGGACAATGTTGCTACCGCTCTCTTCAGTACCGAACCGTCCACCTGAACCTCAGCAAAACGAGGCACATTATCTGCGCCATATACTAAATTTAAAATTCGGCCGCGACGCCAGCACAGTGGCGGCAAATTGGTATCTTTTATCAAAACGAGGTCACCAACTCGAGGTGGATTAGTCTTGTCAGTCCACTTAACGCGCTGCTGGAGAACATGAAGATATTCTAAGCTCCAACGCTTCCAAAAGCTTTGAGTAAGCTGTTGGACCAACTCAAACCGCGAGAGACGACTTGGTCTCACATCAACAAAGGGGTACTCAGGCAAAGCATTAAGTGGCTGACCAATCAAAAAATGACCCGGTGTGAGAACCTCCAAGTCACTCGGGTCTGAAGAGATCGGACACAACGGTCGCGAGTTCATTACGGCCTCTATCTTACAAAACACAGTTGCGAGTTCTTCAAATGTGAGTACAGACTCACCAATAACTCGTCGCAAATGTGCTTTAGCAACCTTAACTGCGGCTTCGAAAATACCACCCCAATGTGGGCATGCTGCCGGACTAAATTTCCAGGTTATACTACGACTGGTTAGTTTATTACCAATATTTGTGTGATTGCTGGCTAAAAAATCATGTACATCTTTCAAATAATTATTGGTTCCCTTAAAATTTGTGCCACAGTCCGAACGTATCAAAGAAGGCAGTCCTCTCCTTGAAACAAATCTATCAAGTGTCGCAACAAATGCCTCGGTGGAGAGGGATGACACTAATTCAAGGTGCGCCGCTTTAGTTGACAGACATACGAAGACACACAAATAGGCCTTGACTGTTTTACTGTTTCGTAGAGTTGAAGTCTTAACCAAAAAAGGACCTGCAAAGTCGGTGCCTACACCGGCGAACGGCCTCGATTCTCTGACACGATCAGAAGGGAGGTCACCCATCAAAGGTTGCATGGTACTAGCCTTCAGCCTGTAACAAGGCATGCAACGAAATACCACACTGCGAATCGTTCTTCGAGCAGACAAAATCCAAAATTCTCGCTGCAATATGGCTAATAAGGCGTTACAGCCAGCGTGAGAATTTCTAATGTGACGGTCCGTCACCAACAATTGCACAAAATGACCTTGCTTGGGTAACAATATAGGGTGCCGACTACCGTAGGGTAGACTAGAGTTTCTGAGGCGACCTCCAACACGTAAGACACCCGTGTTGTCCAAAAAGGGGCTCAACATACGCAAGGTTCCTGTTAGTTTAGCCTTACCAGCTTTCAAAATTTCAATCTCCCTTTCAAAATATGTATCCTGTACCACACGTATCCAATGGCAAAAAGCCTCCTGTCGTTCTTGTGGTGATAGAAAAGCCTCTAATTTTTTGTTCCGTAAGTGCTTACAGTTGTAATAGAAGCGCTTAATCCAAGCTGTTACACTTACTAATTTATCGAGGGAGCTATACCGATTCAATAAGACATTTGGATCGAATACGCAAGCACGCCTCTCAACAGCGAGCAGTCGCAATCCAGGCAACGGACCTACGTCCAAAACCGGCGGCAGTGGCCATTCAGACTCTGAGCGTAATAACCATTCCGGTCCCCACCAAAGGGAGTGCGTTACCAAGGCGGGGGATGTACAACCCCGAGATGCACAATCAGCTGGGTTAAGCTCACCAGGCACATGCCTCCAAATCAAGGGAGTCTCAGATTTCTGAATTTGGGAGACTCGGTTCGCTACAAATACCTCTAAGGTGTGAACTGAAGCCTTTAACCAGCACAAAACAATTTGGCTGTCAGTCCACGCGTAAGTGGTGCTAATGTTCACAGTATGACGCAACAAATTCGACACGTGATTAAGAAGACGCACAAGCAGAGTAGCCCCTGCCAATTCAAGTTTAGGGATTGTCAAAGCAGTCCGTAGGGGTGCCACCTTGCTCTTCGCCATGACCAGTGAGATCTTCACTTGGCTGTCAGAACCCACCGTACGCAAATATACACAAGTGGCGTAACCCCGTTCAGAGGCGTCCGAGAAACCATGCAGAGTTGCCTGGTACTTTCCTGGAGGAAGCATAGAACGAGGGATCGATACCTCATTGATCGCAGGAAGTGAGGATACAAATTTGGTCCAGTCTTCCATCAAAGCTCCCCGAAGAGGTTCGTCCCAGCCTAGTCCTGCCATCCAAAGCCTTTGTAAAAAGCATTTAGCCCAAAATATGACGGGACATATCCAACCATTTGGATCAAATGTTCTTGCAACCGTGGAAAGCACCAAACGCTTAGTCCAAATGCGCGGCAACTCTAAGTCAACATTGTAAGTGAATATGTCTGGGGCTGGTTTATACTGAATGCCGAGAACAGTCATCATAGCCGGGTTCTCGATATTCTCGAACAAATGCGGATCTTGCTGATGTTCATCCGGAAGTCCCTTCAAAAGCGCAGGTGAGTTGGATATCCACTTCCGTAACTCATAGCCCGCGGTGGCTAAGATGCCTATCAATTCATCCCGTAGAAGGATGGCCTCTTTCTCAGAGGGTCCACCAGTACAAATGTCATCGACATACAAATCCTCTTTCAAAATCGCGGCTGCGCGAGGAAACTTTAAGCGCTCCAGGTCCGCGAGCTCCCACAGAGACCGTATAGCCAAATAGGGGCTTGACTTTAACCCGTACGTGTTTGTATTGAGCTCATAAACAACCATGGGATCCTGGGGGCTTTCACGCCATAGAATCAACTGATACCGACGGTCATCCGGGTGAATAATCGTCTGTCTGAACATCATCCTTATGTCAGCCACAAATACAACCTGATGTCGACGAAACCGAGTGATGACGTCACAGAGATCCTTGATCAATTTAGGACCAGCATACAAACAATTGTTCAACGATACACGCGTTGAAGTTTGCGCAGAACCATCGAATACTGTACGCAATTTGCCATTTGATGCCTTAATTACAGCATGATGCGGTAGAAAGAAGTGATCCACTGTTTGCCAATCTAATTTCGACACAGACATGTGTCCCAACTCCTCATATTCACGCATAAAATCAATGTATTTCTCCTTTAGGAGAGCATCTCGAGCCATTCGGCGCTCCATAGCCAATAGTCGTTTCTCAGCAGCAGGCCGCGAGGTGCCAAGTGGTGGCCGTACGGCGAGAAACGGCAATCGAGTCATAATCTGACCAGTACGTAGGCGACTCGTATTGTTTTGGTAAAACAATTCGCACTCCTCATGCTCCGGATCAGTGCGCGGAGCCTGTGGTGGTTCTTCCACTTCCCAAAACCTCTGAACCGCATCAGAGAGAGCAGAGCCTACCATCAAGCCAATGTCGAGACGGGTATCCGTGAGGACCGGTCCCATCAGTGCAGAGCCAAATATGGTCGGGATGGCTACCATGCCTCCTGGTTGCATGACCTGAATGCTACCCAAGAATATGTTTCCCAGAACATCGGCGCCTAGCAACAAATCGACCGATCCAGGTATACCAAATTTGGGGTCTGCCAAGTTCAAACCCGACGCTAAACCAATAGCATACGGAGACAACTGCTTCTCCGGATGGGTGCCCAAAATATTGTTCATAACAATGGCTGAACACTCAAACAATGGGCTTGACGAGTTTATAGGAGAGAACGCACATAATACTTGGCCTTCAACATTGGCCACAACTGCGTTGCCAACACCTCTAGTGACATGAGGAAAATCACGCATACTTAGGCGTACCTGCCCCACCAACCAAGAAGACGCTATACACCCCTGAGAGCCTGTGTCCAGAATTGCCCGGACCACAACAGAGGCACCTGTCCGTCCCCAGACCCTTACAGAAGCAGTGGGTAGGAGTACGGTTTCAAACGGGGGTGGTGCATGACGGGGGGAGGCGCCGTGTTCCTAATGTCGTCTAGGCAGCGGGTGATTCTCATGTTCACGGGAAGCGTCATCAAAGGTAGGTACCCGCCCGTGACGATACGGGCGCGAATCGTGGTTATCACTCTTGCCACGGGCTTCCGATGACGGCGAGCATTGACCTTGTGGGCGCCTCGCTGCGGCAGAATCTACGACGCGCGGGGGTGAGCGACTAGGTCTCGGACTGCGGTTTTCATACCGGTGCCTTCGCTCATAACTACCCGTAGGTGAGCCTTGACGTTCATGTTCACGACCAATCCCATTATTATTCGCACAAAGAAGTTTCAAATGCTGGCCTCCGCAGTATGTACATGGGCGAGGATTAGGGCAATCGCGCTGGAAATGGTTTCCCAAGCAAGAAAAGCACCAACCTCGAGCCTTAGCCAAACGCCTACGCGAGGCCACGTGCAGCGCAGTAAAATCTGAGCAACTGGCAACTTTATGACTCGGGGACTTGCAATAGGTGCACTCAGGTCGCGACTGTACAGCAGCAAAACGTGGTGGGTGACGAACCTCTGGCCTTCTAAAGGCGTGATTGCGGGTCGGAGCCGATGACCGCGGCAGCTGTTGACCAAATGACCTGTCAACGACCGTCATGTCTACCATCCTACACTCGTCTTCCAAAAACTTCTTAAGGTCATCAAAAGCAGGCAAGTGAGTTGCATCATCACCTCCATATTTTTGCTCGAAACGAGCCCTAAGTTCCGCAGGAAGCTTTTTCAAAACAATATGCACCAGCATATATGACCAAGTGCTCACCGGAAGGTCTAACCTTTCCAGTGCGTTGATCGCAATCATCAATGGGTTCAATAAGTCGGACCTTAAAGCCGAGACCCTAGATACCACTGGCAGACCCAAGAGCTGACCAATGTGTGTATCTGCCAGGCAACGCTTATTTTGGTAACGCTTTATGAGAAGGTTACGTGCCACTAGGTAGTTTCCATCATTGATCTCCAGGTGCTGAACTAAACCTCTCGCCTCACCTTCCAACACGGAGAACAGGTAGGCCAATTTTTGAGCGGAACCTAAGTCAGAACGCGCGTGGACTAAGCTCTCAAACAAGTTTATGAAACCTAGCCATTGGTCCAAACGACCATCAAAACGCGGCAGGTCCAAAGTGGGCAGTTTACTCAATAAGCCCGACGTAGAAGGTTTCACATCCCTAGACGCGGGAGACTCACCCCTTTTCGGCGCGGAAATTTCCCTAGCACGCTGTGAGATTCGATCTGCATAATCCATGATCTGGTCATAATCCGCGTGTACCAAGTCACGATACGTTTGTGGGTAATCTTCATCAGAAATATCTAAAATTTTTGTGTTGAAGTTACGGTACACATCATCAACAAATTGTAAGCGCGTATCCAATTTGCTGTACCTATCCAGGAGAGACTCATTTCGATCAGACCTATCAACCAAGGCGGTTGCAGTCGAGAACCATCTCAACTCAGAGCGCAGCTTACCTGCCGAGTCCTTAGCGCTAGCAAAAGCAGCCATAATAATCGAATAAAATAATTAAATTCCAACAACAAAAAAAAATATATATATAATCAACTAAATAAATCAACCAATTGAAACAACAATCAAAAAATACAAATTACAAAATTGAACAACAATTAAATTATTGCGCAAAGGGAAACGTTAATATTTGTCTGTATAAGTACCATAAACAAAACGCAAAATAATATTAAACTAATTGTCTATACAGTTCAATTCATTCGTTCATTCAATCACGAGACTGCACTACTCTGTGGCACAATGTACTACGCAAATTATTTTATTACTCTGTGGCACATTAAGTAAACAATGATATTCAAAATTTCAAATGTTGCAGTGAACTTATTTATATGATATTTTTAATAACTAATAACAATAAGTACACAAATGATCAATCACACAAATATTTAATGTGTATCTTTATACACCAGACTATTTATTAAACTGGGCCGTAATACGTAAAATTCAAGTAATTATATATCGATTTATTTTTTAACACGGGCACTTGTAGATGTCAATACCAAACAAAACTACTAGATTCACTAGAACCACGCTCTGCTACCAGAAAGTTTGTTCATTACCGTTCCCTACTGACCTAGGATGCGCAGTGGAAGGGAACACCAGGCCAGTGAGGGATACCAAATGGGTAATAACATTGGCTTGCGATTACGCAAGGCTATTTTAAGTTCTCCTAAATGATAGTACAAGAACAGATTTTAACACTTACGAGTAGATACCGCGGAGGTAGCTATAACGTAACCTAACTCAGCGTTCGGTCTGGCCAGACAAATAGAAACTAACTGAGGGGTTACTTAGCTTGTATCCAAAAGCGCGGTGATGACAACGGCCTCGTACACTTCAAGGACCCAGGCTTGCTACTCGTACACACAATTTAATGTTCACAAATATATACTTAACTCTAATTAACTCGCGTACATAAGCGGTACACAAAACAAAGGGTGGCGCGCAATATTACAAATACCACGATTTCACGGCTTTAGTCCACAAAAGACATAGCAATTACAAAATATGTGCGTACGCGACCGTTACTTCCAACGCAAGTCGATCCGCGAACAAAGCGAAAGTGAAAGTGAAAGTAACCAAAAGGGCGGAAACAAAACGACCCCGGGGCCGGCCGACGCGCCGGCCCCGTGCCATCCGCGCACCAAAGTGAAAGTCAAAGTGAAAGTGGCGGCCGGCTCCGAGCCAACCGCGAACCACAAAAAACAGAACTACCCTACATGGATTTAATTATTAAACTAATATAAAAATGTTTGGTACCGAACAACATCCCTACCTACTTTATCACACTGGTATTTATCATACCAGGGGTATTGGGTTAGAGTTTTATTTCAAGTTTACCTTAACTTTTATTGATGTTACATGCATATTACATTCCATGGAGCATATTTTACGATATCCACAGGGAATGAATAGGGTGATGAATTGTATTCTTGCTTGCCACACTGAAAATATTCACTAGAAATAATTTATATAGTAAAATAACGTTTAACGGGTAAGCTAGTAAATATAATGTATTAATAAAGATGAAATTTGTTCTAAAATAAGACTAAGGTAAATAATACGCATATAACATCTATGCAAGGGAAGGAAAACTGGAAATAAAAGTCGTAACAAAACCCTATACTAATAAGGTCAATTTCCCTCCTATTATTTGAGGAGATTCGAGCCCAGCAGTGTGACGTATATGAGCCGAGATGATGATGAATAAAGATGTAGTTAGCACTTATTACTAATAATATCTGGTTGACCGAGCTTCGCTCGGAATATTTTTGTCGAATTTATTTAGATATATATTAATAAAAAATAAAAATTATATAAAAAATTACAAAAAGAGAATAATAATAATACCGAGATTCGAACCGACGCTGTTTGGATGCTACAAAACACAAAATTAAAACCGGCCGTCCCCCTAACTGAGCTACCGTAACTCTTGACATTTACAACGAAATTTGAATTCATATTCTTTTAAAATTTAATGTCATTTATTGTTATGCTAAAAACACGGACAAAAGAACATTATATCGACGGTTCCAAGGCTAATTGATCTAAGCGACATTTTTTAAAAGTTACAGGAGAGCGATTTAAAGTTTCGTTTTTCGGCAAAAAAATAATTAAAAAAAAACTACTGCGTAGATTTTGATCTACTTAATACAGTATTTCTTTAAATACATATTGTACTTTCCTAAATAGTTTTCATGAATATTTAGCCTTTTTTTACTGATATAAATGTCGTTTGACTCAAAATGCATCGTATATATTGTTTGATGGAAGACGGAAAAATGGTTTAACTGCCAGTGATTTATATTCAAGTTGAAAGTAAATTAGTTCAAATGTTGATATAGATATGAAACAGAACAAGGGAAAATGACAAACTACACGCCTCACTATGAATTTAACATGTCAAAAAGAGTTTAAGTAACATGTGAAGTTGAAGTAGACTAAAGTAAATTAATACAAACAACAACAAATGTTCAAACTGAATCAAGTAAAGTGAATGTTTACTATCATAAGATTAGACGTAGGTTCATAAACCATTGTTAAGATTTAGCATGAATACGAAAAGATGTTATTATTAGAGTTCATTTTAAAATAAAACCAATGTTAGAAATAGAAAAAAATATTTATTACTGTGGATTTTCTTATTGTGGGTGGGCTGCGGTCGGCGCGCTCCGCACCACTCCGTCCGGGGCGACAGAGGGGCTTAAGCACGCAACTCCCGCAACCCACCCAAAAACCACGTCGCCTTCGTCGTTGGGCCGACCACCGGAGCAGGGTTAGTTGACATCAGTGGTCGGCCCGACGGAATACCCCCTATTGGGGTACCCTTCCATCGACCGACGGCCCCCTATCGGGGAGGACGTCAACCCTTCAACCCCAGCGCCTCGATCCGCCTAACGACCTCTTCGGTGCCTGAGGTGACTGATGCGCTCGCGCGGGGAAATTTCACACTAAAGTTACTACACGTTAATTCATATTGTACGACAATTTTTTTTTGTTTCAAACGACGTAAGTATAATCTTTATTACTATTTTCTGATGATTTAACAAGCAAAATTTTTCAATTTCAATTTAAGTAAAATGGTATAACTACTGAAACCATAAAAGTTTGAACGAATCTCAGAAGGATTATGCAACATTGAACATCAATATCAATTTAAGCAAAAATGGTTCAAACATCATTACATATAAAACTAGGCCAAGTTGAAATGGTTCAAGCGACTAGGCCTCTTATTATGACGGAATGCAAAATGGTTCAAGCGACATAGCCTATCTTTATGAAGTAATGCAAAATGTCTCGAGCGACAAAACCATGTATTTGAGCAAAAGGTCAAATATCTTAACGCAGATTAGATATTCAAAATAGTCGTAGAAAAAATGAATCAACCAACGTATGACAAAGACTTTAGAAAAGCCCATATAGTCCAAGTTACCAACTACAAATAATGCTCAAATTTTATGTCGGTTGGATCACAGACGTCCTAAATGAGAGCAAAATTAGTGTGGGGTTCAAGCGCCAAAAATTTGCTCATAAAAATTTGAAACCCAGTTCAAACGACGCAGAAAAATTCGCTGATTCCAAATATTATATAACTCAATATCGCAAAAAATGTCGCTTAGACCAATTAGCCTTGGAACCGTCGATATATATACAAGAATTGCTCGTTTAAAGATATAAGATATAGGATGATGTGTATGTGGCCTTGTGATGATCATTTTAGGAGCCCTGTGATCATTATTTTAGTGTAGATACTATTCTGGTACGAATGCAAGCAATCTACATAATTTAGTCTGTAAATATTCTTGCAACAGAAAATAAGTCATATTATTATTTTCATCCATATATGATTTATTTATGTCATTCGTATATCTACGTCCTTCGACGAGTAATCCCCACGAAGAAGGGTACATGAATTACCCTTTTTTTTTTCTTTGGGGTGAGTTGCGATCGGCGCGCTCCTCGCACCGCTCCGTCCGGTGCGACAGAGAGGCGTAAGCACGCACACCCGCAACGCACCCGAACACCACGTCGCCTTCGTCGTTGGGACGACCCCCGGAGCAGGGTTACTTGTCACCAGTGGTCGGCCCGACGGAATACTAATACTTGGGGTACCCTCCCATCGAGCGGCGTCCCCCCCTCGGGGAGAACGTCGGTCTTTCCTTACGCGGTCGGCCTCTCGGCGGGTGACGGACTAACTCCCCGGTCACGTCACCCGCGGCCTCGAGCATGAATTACCCTGGGAATTCATTCATATAGACGTCCATTATTGGACATAGACCTCCCTACAAGAATGCCACTTGGAATGGCCAATTGGAATGTCCTACATGCATCCTACAGTTCCTTGTGACTTTCAAGATGTCGTCAGTCCATCTAGTAGGGCTAGACTTATGCTGCATCGTCCGATTCGTGTTCGCCACTCGAGAACATTTCTTTCCTAACAGTTGTCGCTTTGGCGAGCGATGTGGCCTGCTCATTACTATTTCAACGTGCTAATTCTGTGGGCTCTGTCGGTTACACCCGTTCTTCTACGCATTGCCGTATTCAATATTTTATCACGTAGAGAAATACCGAGCACAGCCCCCGCATAGTACGTTGAGCAATTTTGAGCCTTTTTATGAGGCCGAAATTTAGAGACCATGATTCGGTGTCGTATGTCGCCGCTGGTAACACACATTGGCTATAAACCTTTCTCAAGGAATAAATGCTGCTTGCCGCTGGGCTAGCCACGGACCATAAAGAACTCGATACCGTTGGCGGGACCAATGCTGAAGGAGAGGAATGACGGTGGGTTATGGGACCGCGCGCTCTCCATTCGTCGCCTCGGGCGAAATGGACAGCGTGTGCGCTAACTATAGCCAGCCCATCCAAAAGAAGGGATAACTACTGCTTACACACCTGGCGCATAATTAGTCGGTTTTGTATTCTTAACCCATTACACGCAAAGTATTATCTTTTAAGTATGAATTAACTGCGGAAACGCTCAATATGATATGTTAATTATCAGTTTTATTTCAACCGGCACTCGGCCATTTATTTGCAAATGACTTAAACAGTAAACGTTTAAACAATGAATGTTTTTAATTATGGTTTTTTTGTTATTCATTTCCTTGTTACGTTTTTATTGTTCATTGCCTCTTTTAATGTCCCTCGTATAAGGGGATAATGGCATTAACACCATGGTTTGGCAGACGAGTTAGCAAACGCAATGAAATATATATGTATACTTTTTCTAAAACAGAGATGCTGCTCATTCGTCTGCAGAACCCTTAGCTGATTCTTATGACTCCCATGGGCAAGCAAGAGGTGATGATAATTGTATACTTATCCCGTCGCCACACGGGCAAATAAAGTAATATACAAAAATAAATTTAAAAAAAAGTGTGGCACTCGAGGACTGCCGCGGTAAAGCTATTGCATAGCATTTTTTATCAACTTATGCAATTATAATTATTTATTTATTTTTTATTTATGCAGTATTTTTTTCTTTGATATTAATTCAGGTCACACTTTTTGAGCGTGGTGACCGATAAGGAAACATTTTTTTTTCTTTTATCGAATAAATGAGAAGTAAATATCGTTTAAAATATTATGTTATGCGTCGAAGTGCTGATTTCGGAGCAGCTCGTCTCGATTCGTGCGAGCTTTTTGTACAGTGGTACCATATACATACACGTTAAGCGAACGCTCGGCCGAGCTACATGGTAGGCGGAGTGGGGGGTGTTAGGTTTTATTTTCTTTACGGAATTTCTTGATTCAGTCGCCGCGCTCAAAGCATGCGACAAAAGCTATGCAATAGCTTAAAAATTATACGTAGTAGAACCTAAATAGATACTAAAGGTATCACCAAAACCCACCCCACGCGAACACCCTCAGAAAGTTGGGCTGCCGCCTCTCTTGCTCACCAAATGAAGCGTAGCAACAAATTTCTACTACTCAGATGTCGATTTTCTGCAAGAGTGTGGTCTACCCCGGACGGACCGACCCGCGGCTGTAGAGGTAGACAGATAACTGTCAACAGTGTGGTCCTACCACAAATTTTTTTTCTCCGTTGGGCCGACCACTGATGACAAGTAACCCTGCTCCAGTGGTCGGCCCAACGACGAAGGCGACGTGCTCGTGGGTGAGTTGCGGGTGTGCGTGCTTATGCCCCTCTGTCGCCCCGGACGGAGAGGTGCGAGGAGCGCACCGACCGCAACCCACCCCAAAAAAAAAAAAATACCACTAATTTTTCACTTATTCTAGTACTCTTAGTACAGTTAAGTATATGGAAAAGATACCAATGCGAATATAGCGCAATTGGAGAGTTCAAATAATCTATTCTCATATTTTTTTTTTGTATATAGTATAATTAATATAAAACACGAAATAAAAACTTCATCATCATCATCTTCATTGCAGCTCACATACGTCCCGCTGTTAGGATCGGGCCTCCTCCACTATCTATAGTATGGAATTTGACCTACTATACCATGCTGTACAGGCATGTTGATATATAGGGTTTCATTTCGAGTTTTCCTTGCTCTCGCATTGGTGTTATGTGCGTAATATATTCCTTAGTCGTCTTTTACGACATCCACGGGCGAGATAGAGAGTGACGAATTGTATTCTTACTCCGTCACCACACGGAATAAAAACTCAGAATATGAAAATAAAATCGGGGCAATAATATAAGTATTTTTAAATTAAGCATTTTCACCACACATACACACATACACACGCACGTACGCACGCACGCACGCACTCACGCACGCGCACACACACACCATTGCTCATATACGCTCCCATTCTTAGGATCGAGCCTCCTCCACAATAGAAGGTAACCTTACTTATACCATGTTGGTCAGACAGGTTGGTATAGGGTTTTGTTTAAAGTTTACCATCTCTTGCATTGGTGTTATGTGCGTAATATATTCCTAAGTCGTCTTTTACGACATCTTTGTTCAGGATAAGAAGTGGTGATTTTTTTCTTATTCCGTCATCATACGGACGTATAACTTGTTAATAAAAATTTAGCTTTTATAAAAAGATCTATTTGGTTCTCTTGTATATTCACAAGAAAGACAGACAGTTGGTAGTAAAACATGCTTGTAGTAATTAACGACTAAAGGATATGACACATCGAATAATGCATTGCAAGAGAAGGCAAACTCGACGTAATTCTCGTCTAACCAGCATGGTATAGTTCGTCAATTTTCCTTCCATTGTGAAGGAGGATCTAGGCTAGCAGTATGAGTTGTGATGACGAGGATGATTTATTTCAAACAATCGATATCAAACAATAAAACATCTTTACGGATTTTATCGCGATGGATTTGATTTTTGATTGCCCGACGTTTCAAACACTTACACACACACACACAGATTTAATCTCTGTAATAATGATGACTTGTTGTTGGACGTGTGACTCCTTGACCCGCCCGTGACCATGAGCGCTGCGAAGTGTACGAAACGTCGGGCAATCAAAAATCAAATACAAACGCGATAAAATTCCTAAAGTAGTTTTGTTTATAATGTGTAATACTCGCGTAAACATCAGACATCATTAAATGTTTTATTATAATTATACATTGAATGATCTCTTGCCAAACTTATCTATTGAAAAAAATATGAAGCATTTGCACAAAACATCTACGTTCAAAAAAATATATAAATGTTTCTTAAAAGACTCCGCTATTCGACCTTTGAAATGGGATCCCAGGATAAAGAAATAAATCACATACAAGATATGCGGATGGGAAATTTCCCGGGATAACTTCTTAGAGAACGTTGAAAACTGAGCACTGCCGATGTATATTGACATGTTTTTGAAACTTAAGAGATGGTTATGGAGCAAAAATATTAATATCGAGGGTTGAATTGGGCTTTGCATTGCAGGGCACTTGAATATGAAAGAAACGGCAAAGAAAAATATGATTCAAGTTAAAAAGCAACGTCTGATTTTCATTTTCTTTATAAAACTTATAAAATATACTTTTTTATATAGAAATAACAAAGTTAGACATATAATATTTGCTAAGTCGTGATAATATTAAATTCACTGTAATAATATTGAATGTAATAGTCTATTTCAAAGTTGAATCTTAACTCACAGAGAGTCACGTTTTATATTTGTTAATTAAATAATGTTAGCCTAGTTTTATATTAAAAGTCATCGTATATCCAAAAATTTATAGTTGATTATGGAATATATAAGTGGCATAGATTGGACTGCACAGATAGCGTAGTGGTTAAGATAGCGACAGCCCCAGTGTCGGGGGTTCGAATCCCACGCGGGACAACACTTTGTGCGATCCACAAATTGTTGTTCTGAGTCTGGATGTAATTTGTGTCCGTTCATTATATGTTTGTAAAGTCCCCCGCAATACAAGGATTATTTCCTTAGTGCAGGGTGTTGTCGTAAATAAATAGATTGTCGTATGGTATTTTTTATTACTAACGGCGGTAAACGAGCGAATAGTACACTTGATGGTAAGTGTTAATGTTGCACGTGGACCTTTGCCAGGACGCTACCTGCCGTGAAGAAAATGAAGGAAGTGTTAATGCATGCAATGAGGTTTGGTTACCACTCCCTATGGGTGTCGTAAAAGAAGACTAAGGGACATAATATGCACATAAAATCTATGTAAGAGAAGAAAAACTCAAAATAAAACCCTATACCAACAGGAATTTCTCTCCTAGTGGTGGAGGAACATTGAGCCAAGGCGTGGGACGTGTATGAGCTGAGATAGATAGATAGATATTTGGTTACTAAGTATGAACTTAGTAACCAAATATGAATGTCTTCTGTTATGTAAAATCCTACCCACGATAGTGGGATAGTATTATACCCTCAATTTAATAAATGTAGCAACTCGCCCTCGCTTCGCTTCGGTTTCAGTCGCATTACCCGCGTAGGTCCCGTTCGCGTGGGAATACCGGGATAAAATATAGCCTATGTTACTCCCTGATGTTATGGCGTTCCATTGGTGAAAGAATTTTTGAAAGCGGTTCGGTGGTTTAAACGTGAAGGAGTAACAAACAAACAAACAAATAAACAAATAAACAAATAAACAAACAAACAAACTTACTTTCGCATTTATAATATTAGTAAGGATACGTATATGGTTAATATGGCATCATCATCATCACAGCTCATACCTATCGGAATTATGTCCCACTGTTGAGCTCGAGCCTCCTTCACAATAGGAGCGAAATTGACCTTACTATACCATGCTGGCCAGACAGGTTGATAGATGATTTTGTTTCGAGTTTTCCATCTCTCGCATAAATGTTATTTACGTATTATATCCCTTAGTTGTTTTTTACCACATCCACAGCTTTTTTTTGGGGTGGGCTGCGGTCGGCGCACTCCTCGCACCACTCCTTCCGGGGCGACAGAGGGGCGTAAGCACACACACCCACAACCCACCCGAACACCACGTCGCCTTCGTCGTTGGGCCGACCACCGGAGCAGGGTTATGTGTCATCAGTGGACGGCCCGACGGAATACCCCCTATTTGGGGTACCCTCTCATTGACTTACGTCCTCCCCCCCCCTCTCGGGGTCCTCCCCGCGCGCGTGACCCGACGCCTCCTTCTGCAACATCACTGCATCGTAGAAGGCTGCGACCGCGTCCCAATTCCTGACGCTGTTGAGCATCGCCCTAGCGATAGTTGGCAGCGTCAGGTCGGCACCGATGATTGCGACGAGTTCACGACGCTGCTGTGCCCAGGTGGCACAAACCTCGAGCGTATGCTGCGCCGTGTACTCGTCGCAAACATCCACGGGCTAGATAGAGACTGATGAATTGTATTCTTACTCTGTCACCTCCCGGGTATACAGCAAATAAAAAAAATAATATTAATTACAAAAATCGTATTTAAATGCAAACGAAACGTTACCACTACATCTAATTTAAATCCATTCCCTAACATCTGTAATATAATCCTTGCCCTTCCCGTTTAGCCTCACCCCCGTTGCCCCCATTACTTGTGCTTAGCTACTAAATAAAATAAATACGGATTACCGAGAATCTCTTCTTAAATATAGAGATGTGTCAATATCGATATCGATATATAATATTTATATATATAAATCTTCTGTTCGTGTGTTTGTAATTAAATTCCTTCTAAACGGTTGTACCGCTGTTGATGAAATTTTTTGTATGTGTTCAAGGGGATTTGAGAACGATATAGATTCACAATTAGACCCGATAGGTGGCGCTGCAATCGATTTCAAGGAGAATTATTTTTAAATTTTTTTTAGATTTGAACATAACAAGGTCTTTTGGGTCAGTTAGAGTTATATATATAAATAAAAATGGTACCAAAGTATTAACTACATTTCGTGTCGGATCTCGAAGGTTCTTCACCCGAAATTAGTTGCTAATTTTTATGACCTTGATCTGACTGGTCAGAGAGATTAGTGTAAGATTTTATTACTTTGTTATACACTCATTTGCAAAAAAAACGGGCACCTAAGCAATGAACCATTTCAAATGTTAATATTTCTTTGTTTGATAATTATAGGTAGTTTTATCCACACAATTTGCTAAATTAATAAGAAAATAATCGTTTTCATCAGTATTTCATAAAATTTAGATACAATTTATGGGAAATAATGCTAAACCTCGCTAGTAGTGTATATTCGCTAGTAGTGCATATGCTCATGAAGTAAAAATAAAAAAGTTTTTTTGTTTGTTTTTCTTTAATAAAGTAAAAGCAGATAAATGTTTAGTATCGAGTGTGACCCCCTCTAGCTAAAATCACAGCTTGAATTCGTCTGGGCATGCTAGCGAGTATATCCCGGATACTTGCTTGCGGAATACGTTCCCACTCCGCAGTAATCACATTCTTCAGCTCTCTGATGGTCTGCGGAGCCGGGTGTACTGATCTTACACGCCGTTTCAGAACGTCCCAGACATGCTCTATGGGATTGAGGTCGGGACTTCGAGCTGGCCAATCCAAACGACGAATGCCGACCTCTTGCACATACGCATTAACATCGCGGGATCGGTGGGCGCGAGCATTGTCGTCCATAAAAATCGAGTCTTCACCTAGAGCGGCCAATGCGGGTTGTGCATGAGAAATTAGAACTTCCGTTATGTATCGATGCCCAGTCAGTGAGCCGTTTTCAATGAAGACTAACTCTGTACGATCCATTGAATTTATTCCTGCCCAAAACATAACAGAGCCCCCACCATAAGGTGTGATTTCTTCGAAACATGCCTCTGCAAAGCGTTCTCCTTGTCTTCTTAGCACTCGCCGACGTCGATCTTCACCGAACAGAGATATCCTGGCTTCATCAGAGAACAAAACCCTATTCCAATCGTCTTGAGTCCATGATTCACAATTTCTAGCGAACCTAAGCCTGTGAACTCTGTGCTCACGAAGTAATTTGGGGCCGCGGGCCGGGCGGTGACTGCGTATATTGGCAGCGAGAAGCCTCCTCCTGACCGTCCATAGACTAATATGCACATTTCTTACTTCTTGGAGGTTGTTCTTAAGATCCACATACGAAGATTTGCGATTTCTCAATGCGCGACTCACAAGAAAACGATCATCCCGTGGTTGGGTACATGGTTTTCTTCCAGAACCAGGCCTTCTCTCGACGGAACCAGTCTCCTGATATCGCTGCCAGGTCCTTTGGACTGTCGAGCGACTAACATTTAGCCTCCTAGCCACGAAACATTGGCTGCAACCCTCTTCAAGCAGCGCGATAATTTTGGTAGCTTTTACCACTTTATCTAGCATTTTTGATACAGCCAAACAGCATTAAATAAAGCTTTGACAGTCAAGGATATGAAATTAATCGATAAAAATTGAATAAAAGTTATGAAAGTCGATGTTAACTTCTGGAACTTCGCGCCAAAAATGTAGGATAAAAAGGGGTTTTCTGTAAAAATGAACATCAAATGAAAAATTGAATTTAGAACGTACTTTTTTAAATACCACAGCATTTTTAAAACCGGCCAGTAACGTGTACAAACGATTGAAACCTTTTTGGTATTGTATCTTTTTAAATATGAATGAAAATCAAAACCGCCCGTTTTTTTTGCAAATGAGTTTATATTAGTTTTCCTTCTTTTGCAGTAAATTTATCTGCTTGTCACCTTCCGTTTCTATTATCCGAAAGGAAGGGGTAATGATAATGAATAAAATGCATTCTTAATCTGACACCATATGGAAAACCACAATCATCATCATCGCAGCCCACATACGTCTCACTGTTGGGCTTGGGCCTCCTTCATAAAATGGGAGGGAATTTGACCTTATAAACCATGCTGGTCAGACATTTTGGTATAGGGTTTCATTTCGAATTTTCCTTCTCTTGCACAGATGTCATATGCGTAATATATCCCATAGTCGTCTTTTACGACATCCACGGGCAAGGTAGGGAATGGTGAATTGTATTCTTACACTGTCACCACACGGAAACCACAAATCAAAATTAATTAATGTTTATCTATAAAAATCCTTACAAGACCATCACTAACCGTGGTATGGGTATTTTTTCACATTTCCTCTACAACTTTTTCGTGGCATTTACATCAATCCTCGTAATACTACGATCATCTATGAATCCCATATTATGAAGGTGGTATTCGTTAATAATATCTGGTAAGCGTGCGTCATTCTATCAGGTCAGACCTTTATATCCTATTGCTGAACTCATAATTTGTCTGTAATGAAAGGTCAATGAACGTAATATGGTATGCTAATCAGACGAATTGTTACAGGGTTTTAGCTTGAGTACTCCTATACAATTATATAATAAAACTAGCCGACACAACGTTGTTCTGTTCTAACGACGTTATTCTGTTCTAATAAAATAAAAGAAATTATCCTCGAAATCGACAGCAGTGCCACCTACCGGGTCCAATTGTGAATCTAAACCAATCTCGAATCCCCATGAATACACACACACACAATTTCATCAACATCGGTCAAGTCGTTTAGGAGGAGTTTAGTGACACACACGTACACAAGAAATTTATATATACAGATAATAATATCTATTGAAGAAAACCTTATACCAACACGTCTGACTAGCGTGGTATAGTGGGTCACGTTCGCTCCCATAATGGAGGAGAAAGAGGTATGTGCTGAGATGAAAGATGATGAATTTGGCTACATTGTACCGTTGGGGAAGAGAGGTCCTCGACTAGCAACAACAAACTGTATGTTAATAGTGGATATCTTCGGACGAAATTTTGGTTTGAAGTACCAATCTTCTTTGCGGAGTGTATCGATCAATATTGATTCTAACACAGCATGCATGAGTAGTTCTGCTGTCTCGTATTTGATGTCTACAATTCAACGATCTTAAATTCTTCATACGTCCTTATCCTTACTTTCTTAATCTATATCTATATATATAAAAGAAAGTCGTGTTAGTTACACTATTTATAACTTAAGAACTGCTGCACTGTTTTGCCTGAAAATTGGTGGGGAGGTAGCTTAGAACCAAGAGAAGGACATAGGATATCTTTTATCCCGTTCTTCTTCTTAATGGCAATGAGCTACTTTTTAAACGACTTCAAAAAGGAGAAGGTTCTCAATTCGTCGGTATTTTTTTTTTTTATGTTTGTTACCTCGGAACTTTCGATTGGATAAACCGATTTTGATAATTCTTTTTGTGTTTAAAAGCTGGTGCTTCCCGTGTGGTCACATTTTAATTTCATCCAGTTTCGACAATGGCATCCATGGGAAAACCACATAAGTCTTTAATTTGCATTAAGTATGTGCGCGATAAATGGACGAAAACTCAATAACAACGCCAACCGAAGCCGATGATTCTTTTTTAACCGACTTTATTCACTTCACTTCTTCGCCTTATCGCATTATCCCGTTTGATCGCGTTCCCGTGTGACGTAACATAAAATGTCAAATAGATTTTTTTTGTTTCTGTTTGTCCATTCGGACAGGCAAAGGGCTCAGAGCCCATACAGCCAAGTCCGATACAATTTTCTTCATATTTAACATTTTGTAAATATAAAATAACTTAAATATTGTCATTTCCGTCAGTAAGTCAAGTCGTTGCCATTAATTAGGCGCTGAAAACCTAATTAAATGATTTCTCTGGGAATTTCGGTAGAATATGAAAATACACGTAAACCACTCTTATATCACATTCGCCACACTACAGCACCTTAACTGTATTATCTATACCAATAAATAAAACGACACCTATGCCTAAAATAGCAATTAAAAAATTTTTGTCTGTCTGTCTGTTTGTTCCGGGTAATCTTCAAAACGGCTGGACCGATTTCAAAAATTCTTTCACCAATGGAAAGCTATAATATCAGGGCGTAAACTAGGCTATATTTTATCCCGGTATTCCCACGGGAACGGGAACTACGCGGGTAAAACGACTATAACCTATAACCGAAGCGAAGCGAGGGCGGATTGCTAGTCATTAATAATACCGCGACCAAGACGGTCGAATCTTTCCCGACAAAGCCGTAATGGTTCTTCCATTAGAGACTATATATTCGGAAATTTAGAAAATATATTTATGAAAAAAATTATGGCGGTACGAAGTTCGACGGGTCAGCTAGCAATATTATAAATGCGAAAGTAAGTTTGTTCGTTTGTTACGCTTTCACGCTTAAACCACCGAACCGATATTAAAAATTCTTTCACCAATGGAAAGCTATAGTATCAGGGAGTATCATAGGCTACATTTTATCCCGATAGTTCCACGGGAACGGGAGCTGCGCGATTGAATCCGAAGCGAAACGAGGGCGGGTTGCTAGTATTTATATAAATGTGTGTATAATTTTACGTATTTATGTTTTATCCCGATAGATATTCCTACGGTAACAGGAACTATGCGGGTAAGGCAACTGAAACAGAAGGGAAGCGAGGGCGGGTTGCTAGTACTATATATGCATGCTACTATTCAGTATTGAATTTAAATACTAGTTCTGGTTAGAAGAGATCTTCATCGCTTTACAGTGCCCACCTGTAATATAATCGTGTCCGACAAATAACAATAACTCTGTCTTAACAGAACTATTTTTTTTAAATACCATACACCTAATTAAAAAACAAAATTTGGATTGTGGAAGACTTCACCAATATATATTTAACGGGTATAAATTACATCCAGACGATGTAGACGTCAGAACAATCATGGGCAAAAGTGAACCCATAATACTCAGAACGAAAGGAGACCACTCAGCCACCTATGCAGTCATCCGTCACCATCATCATAAGATCACCAGATTTGGATATAAGCTGCCCAAAGAAGAGAGATAATTCAATAACGTTGATTGCCATGTGAGTTGATGAGGAGAGTCAGGAGAGTGATGAATTATTGTAGACAAGCCATTGTATAGTCATATATCGCCAGATCTACAGTACACATGGTGAATAAGACGGCCTTTAAGCCGTTACCTCACCTTACTATATAGGTACTATATACTAACCTATCCCCCGTGACCATAAACGCTGAAAAGTATTCGACATGTTGGGCAATCAAAAACAAACGCGTTAATAACTGTAAAAATACTTTTAAATTAAAAATCAGCTGTTAATAATATAAAAATATTTGCACACTTTATTTCAATCAACAGTTTGCTACCTAATTCATATTAATACATACAAAATTTCACAGGCAGATCACTCCAACCCACATAAATATTTAACAGAGTCCCGTTCTCTCATGTCAGATGCAAATAAATTCAATTCTGTAACAACAATAGCATTGAGAGCAATGTTGATTAAATCTGTTTGGTTGATTGCAATACCAAGTATGATAAATTACATTCAATGTTTACGTTAGGATAGATTTATTTCAAGCTGTATAATCCATTCATGCATCATTTGCCGTCCAATTTGTAGTAATCACTTTTATTTTCTTCTCCAGCGGTTGTTAGTTCAACGACCGATGTCGCCTGCTCATTGTCAATTCAACGTGTTAATTCTTCAAATTATATTGGTTAAACCTGTTTTCTTTTGATTAAATCATATACAGAAATACCGAGTATAGGCCTCTCCATAGTTTGTTGAACAACTTTGAGCCTTCTCATGTGGCCGGCTGCTTAAAATACGGCTAAGTTATATGTTAATTTCATGTCCCAGTGATTTTGGGACTTCGTTAAAGAATATTCTAAGTAGATTATTGAATAGAAAATAAAAGAAATATGATTATTAAAAGAATTTCAGCATGATAACAAACAATCAAATCAAATTAAAAGTATAAACATTTATTGTTATAAGTAGATACCGTATCACCATATTTGATCATCAAAGGGAATACAAGAAGTGGTATAATACTAGTTAATTAGAAACCTGAAATAGGTACACTGCAGGCCGACCCTGAAATTGCCCACTATACAGCACTTATGACGTTTAACGCTATATAAAATTGCAAAGCTCAAATCTAACAATTATTAATTAAAGTTTCGATATTTTATCATTTTCAGTTTAAATTCAAAACGAATTTTTCTCTTTTGAAAATCACCTGGAGAATGATTTGTCGATATATAAAAATTCTCAACATTTTGACTCGAATGTTAAGCAATAGAAAATTTAAAATTATTTGTTTGGTTACAAATTATGAAATTATTTTTATTAATAAGTATAACGAAATCATTATTTAAATACAAAACGTGGTCGTTTTAAATAGTTGCCTTTGTTTTGTTAACGTAGTCAACTTTATTCCAGTTTATTGAGTACTTGATTATTTGGATTGAGACTACTCTTGCGATCTTACAGAGAGCGTGTTTACTATAAATATAAATACACTTACTATAAAAACTAATAAGTTTTCAATAAGAAAAAAGCGTTTCTTGACTATCGTGTCAACTTGTGGGTTAATGTAAACATTTTTATGTAGAAATATAATAGCCAATATAAATGTTAGTGTTTTTGTGTGTATTGCATCTTACAGATGGCGTTTTTTAATGAAAATTTAATTAATTAAAAGTTAATACACTTTTTATAATAGTAGTTTTTTTTAGAAAGATGATTAAAAACGTATTTAATTGAAAACGAATAGTTGTTACATGTTCGGTTGACAGCGGATTCAATAGTAACGAGGGTTCGTATTAGAAGGTTTTATAAATAAACTTATGCACGCACCCACGTACGCATGCACGCACGCAAACACGCTCGTACAAATACTGACATAAGTCTATCCGTTTTTATTTGTATTGCAAACGATGCCAAACGAGTAGACAGTACACCTGATTGATTGATGCTGCTCATGGGTCTTTGCTAAGCCGCTGCCTACCTTAAAGTAAGTGAAGGGAGTATGAGTACGTACAATGAGGTTCTATGATACTAAAGGCATCATCAAAATCACACGCAAATACCCTCAAAAAGTAGGTCTTTCGGTTCTCTCACTCACCAAACGAGGTACAGTAACAAATTGCTATTAATCAGACGTCAATTTTCTGCGAGAGTGTGGTACTATCCTGGACGGAGCGACCCGCGCCTGAAGACAGACAACTGTCAACAATGTAGTCCTACCACTTGAGATACCTACTACCACTACGAGAATACCACTATCTATAAAAAAATCTGTTTTATGAGCATTTTAAATAAAATACTTTACGGATTTTATCGCGTTTGTATTTGATTTTTGATTACCCGACGTTTCGAACACTTTACAGCGTTCATGATCACGGGTGGACTAATATGTCTCACGTCCAACAAGTCATTGTTACTGCAGAAATAATTATCTACCCGATACAGAAATTAATTATTAAATATTGACCCACATTTTGATACAAAATTTATTGCCAGTGTAAGAAGAAAATGATTCTATATGAAAAAATTATATTGTTTATGGTTAGTAATAATTTAACATTAAAATTAATAGTAATTATATTTAAAAACTAAGTAATAATTTAGTATACTACCACCGGATCGGAACACGGTCACACTGAGAAAGATCCGGCAAGAAAACTCAGGTAACATGATGCTAAATTAAAGTTAATTTTGAAGGCGGCTTACTTTATGTTACTAAAAGGTTTTAATTTATAAAATTATCTTTAGTTATTATTATTGTGGGTCAAATCTGTACAATATGAGCTCACGGTGTCTTGCAGTCAGTGTCAAAAATCAAATACAAACGCGATAAAATCCGTAAAGAAGTTTTATTTAAAATGTATAATACTCACGTAAACATCAGAAATCATTATTTATGAGCATTTTTATTATTATCGTCTCGGCTAATATATATCCTAACACTGGGTTTGTATCTTCTTCATAATAGCAAGGAATTTGACCTGCTATATCACGTTGATCAAATGAGTTGTTATGATTTTTTTTTTTGCAACCGGTGGCAAACGAGCAAACAGTATACCTGATGGTAAGTGTTGCTGCCGCTCATGGATCTTTACAAGGCCGCTGCCTACCGCGAAGAAAGAGAAGAGAGTGTGAATGCGTGCATTGAGGCTCGGTGATACCAAAGGCATCACCAAAACCCTCCACACGCGAACACCCTCAGAAAGTTGGGCTTCCGGCTCTCTCGCTCACCGAACGAAGCACAGTAACAAATTGCTACTACTCAGACGTCGATTTTCTGCGAGAGCGTGGTACTACCCCGGACGGACCGGCCCGCGGCTGTAAACAGATAACTGTCGACAGTGTGGTCCTACCACTATTTCAAGTTTTCCTTTTCCTGCAATGGTTTTATCTAGATATTACATGCCTTAATCGTCTTTTACGATATCTACAATTGTTACAATTGTATTATTTCTCCTCTACTACAAAGAAAATAAACATTCCATGCAAAGGTAATAGAAACGCATATTATTACGCCAAATGCAGTATTCGATGCAATATAATAATGTTATGGTTCTACGTGCTTGCATATTGTGCCAAGATTCTAGTGAAGTGCTAGTGATTCTATTAGTGTGGATAGAGAGCATAGTAAATGCAGTCGTAAACATAAACATATTTTTACATAAGCTTTTTTCGTAGCTATATTCGAATTCATGTAGAGTTAATATTTCTTGCGAACGTCATCATCCACTATGTGGTAAAGGCCTCTCCCAAAAATAGGAGTATATTGCTCTAACTGTCATGCTTGACAGGCGTTTTGGTGATTCCAGTCAGATTTTGTATGTTTGCCGCTCGACCGCGTATCTACCACCGTAAGGAGAACCTTTCATTACCTATTTAGAATATGTGTTTATTTATACGCTATGTAGGATAAAGTATGACATTAATTCAACTTCAATGTGTCCATCTTTTTAAAAGAAGAAGGTTATATTATTTTAATCATATATTTGTGAGATCTTAAATGAAATATTTGAGAGCGAAAAAAGGACTAGTTTCTAAATTCGACTACATGCTTTTTTTGGAGTTATATTTCTTTTAGCGCGTAAGGGAAAAATGATGAAAGCACATCATTAGTATATACGCGCGCGTGCGAACCGTCACGAGAAAGCAACACCCAGAAGTTAGCTAGTCAACATTGTTTACGATGCGCGCTCTCATCATCATCATCATCATCTTGCTCTTATCCCAATTACTTGGGGTCGACGCAATATGTCATCTGTTTTGACATATTGCAAAAAGTTTCGGCAATGACTTTTATGACCGGCCGCCTGCCTGACGTCAACCCTCCTTGGGAATGTAATCGTTGACCCAAATGGTACCAGATGGAGTTGGTCCGGGTCAATCTAGAGCTCTTAGTCGTCTTTTACGACACCCACGAGCAAAGCAAGGGTTGGTAGTATTCGAAGCCGCTACCACACAGCGCGCTCTCATCATAAACAACATAAAACTTTCAATGTACTAATTTTTTTTTTTTTTCTATTAATGTCAATTTTTCTAGAAACGTTAAATACGCAAAGATAAAATTTCCATTACGTTTTTTAGGGTGCCATACCGGGTAAAAACGGGACCCTATTACTAAGACTTCGCTGTTTATCCGTCCGTCTGTCTATCCCCGGGCTATATTTCAAGAACCGCGATAGCTAGACAGTTGAAATTTTCACAAATTATGTATTTCTGTTGACGCTATAACAACAAATACTAAAAATAAAATAAGTATTTAAGGCCCCCTTACAATCGCATACAGAAAACGAAAATTTTTGTCTATTTTTATAGATAATGGAACGGAACCCTTCGTGCGCGACTCTGACTCGCACTTAGCCAGTTTTTATTTTGTTACACCAAAGAAGAATAGTAACTTCTTTCGTGCGTACGTAAGTATACACACACTTTTTGATGTTTGTTACCTGAGAAGTTTTTACTAGGTGTTGAGTAATCAAACAAATTTATTATTTTATGACTGTATTTAAGCATTTACACAAAGATTGCAGATAAGTATTATAATAAAACTATGAAATAGGTTGTGCGTCTGCCGTACGTAGACGAATGCGTTTCGCGTGTGTGTGTGTTGCGGGCCGCGGCTCGCATAGTATACCTCCCCCTTTTCGCACTGCCGTGACGTATGCGCGTGAACACTAGGTAAACCAATTTTAATAATTTTTTTTTTATTTTTAATTTGAATGCTGTTGAATGATGCTTCCCGTGTAGTTCCATTACAATTTGGTCCAGTTTGAAATCGGTTTCTTTTGTTAAAATTATTACAGTAAATGCTTATTCGGTGTCTTAAATACTAAATATCTAAACGATTCTTGGCTAAACACCAACATTACGTGCATTATTTATAAATGCATTTGGCTTAATCGTAAATCATTATAAGAAGTATTACTTTTCTAATTTTATCAAATTTTAATTTTGATTTAACTATCTCGACGCTTCGGATATTTTTCATTTATAGTCATAGGAGGACCTATCCAATAACTTTTATTATCTTGGTATTCCAAGTGGTTTAACATATTCAATTCGTACGATGGATACCGCAACGATCTTGTGTTTTCAGTCAGTTTTAATACCCCAGGTTTTAATGCCTAACTTGCAGAGTTTTAGAGTATGTAGTTAACTTATTTCCTAATGCTGTTTAATAAAATTCAACGCAAAGATCTTAAGAATTAACGAGATGGTATTGAAAAAGAGTTCATAGTTTTTTTATATTTCGTTTTACAGGGACCTTCTCTTATTTAGTCAGTCGATCATGAGCATCATGCCCCCTGAGTTTTCTTGCCGGATCTTTCTCAGTGTGGCCGCGTTCCGATCCGGTGGTAGTATATTAGTTTTGTTAGTTTTAAATCAACAAATTGTAATAATAATTGCTACAAATTTAATAATTAATAATTACTAACCATAAACAATATAATTTTTTCATATAGATTCATTTTCTTCTTACACTGGCAATAAATTTGTACTAAAATGTGGGTAACAATTTAATAAATTTATAACTATTTTCTGTATCGGGTAGATAATTGTAAATGTCTGTAATAACGATTACTTGTTGGACGTGAGACACCTTAGTCCGCCCGTGACCATTAATGCTGCAAAGTGTTCGAAACGTCGGGCAATCATAAATCAAATACAAACGCGATATAATCGGTAAAAGTAGTTTTATTTACAATCAGTCGATAAACTTAAAAAATCAAACTATAAGTAAAATTAAAACTTTTGTATAACCTCTGACACAAACCAAAATAATAAAAAAAAAATATTACGTTCTCTTCGCCAGAAATTATCAATTAAATATCATTCAACGATTATGCTGGCACGCGTGAAGCACTTAATTGAGTAATCATACGCTGTAACATAATTTTGGAGCTGATGCTCTTGTACTGCTGAGCCGATATTAACCAAACATAACTAAGAACCACTGCAAGGAAACAGTCTTTCAAAGGAAAAAAAAAACCATCGAAACCGGTCCATCCGTTTAAGAGCTACGATGCCACAGACAGACACATAGACACACAGACAGACATTGACATCAAATTTATAAAACCCCTCCTTTTGCGCAGGGGATCAAAAATTTCGAGCTTACTTTTTTTCTGGGGTGGGTTACGGTCGGCGCACTCCTCGCCCGTCTCCGTCTGGGGCGATAGAGGGGAGTAAGCACGAACCCCCGCAATCCACCTGTATAGCACATCGCCTTCGTCGTTGGGCCGACCACCGGTGCAGAATTCCTTAACTTCAGTGGTCGACCCAACGGAATACCTCGAGAGAGTACTCTCTCCCATCGAAGTGCCCTACTGGGAAGCCAATCGCCGCCGCGAGGTTAACCTCTCCGCGGGTTCCCGGACTAAATCCCCGGTCCGGTTACCCACAGCCTCTGCTAGGGAGGCATGAGGCGCAAAAAAAAATATCTAGCTTGATCTAAATTTTAAGACTTAAATATCACTTTTAGTTAGCTGAAATCTCGCTAGATGGCACTGTTCCACAATAATTAGTCTTAATAAATTTACTATAATAATGGGCTAATTGTTGTCCCGCAGATCCTTAACTCCGGTAATCCTTTCAAAGTTAAAACTACTATAGTTACACGCATCTATATAATAATGTTAGGGAAAATTGGGCGTCAAAGACGTGCGGGACCAATTCCTTTGTTAGCTAAAGTAAGTTTCGATGTATATACCGCTTTATGCACTTACTTGGAAATAGTCGATAGACCGCACAGTTCCCTTTGAGGGTCTTCTTGTTAAGATTATTAAGCGATTGACTTATTCAAGATAAATAAAAGTTTTCCAATATTACATATAAAACTCATGTAACTAGAAGGGACAATTTTTATTATTTTTTTTTTTTATGTAGAACTCAAATATAATAACGTCATAATTTAAGACGTATCCGTGTGGTGACGGAGTAAGAACACAATTCACCACCCTCTCTCTTGCTTGTGGGTGTCGTAAAAGATGACACTACAGTGGTAGGACCACACTATTGACAGTGGTCTGACTACAGCTGGTGGGTCCGTCCGTGGTTACTACCACATTCTCACAAAAAATCGACGTCCAAATAGCAGCAATTTGTATGTTTACGTTTAAAACATCACTAGTTTATAAAAATACTCATAAAAATCCATTATTTGTAATTTCTTCAATTGCTTGATACCTCCTACAGTGCCCATTTACCTAAAAAAAAACAAATAAAAAAGCATCAAATACAAAAGATATAGTAACCTAGAGAAACTAAAAGGAATAATTTTTAATCTGCAGCAAAGTTTGTTGGAACTTGTTTTTAAGAAAAGAAAATGCACAAGAAATTACTACAAATCGATTCCACCCATTGCATTTCACAAGGAAACGTTTCAGTGAGTTAAATGAACAGTAAAACAACTTAACAAAAGTAATTTAATATCAATCATTTGATGGAAAATTATTAGTTTTCAGTGTTTTTTTATTAATTTCTCTCGTTATTACTCAATCACAAAGGACTGGATTAATATTCAATTTAAGAACTGTCTATACAATGAAAAAAAAAAAAAAAAGTGGTAGAACCACACTGTTGGCAGTTGTCTGTCTACAGCTGCGGGCCGGTTTGTCCACGGTAGTACCACACACTCGCAGAAAATCGACGTCCGATTACTACGCTTTGTTCGGCGACCGAGAGAACCGGAAGCTCAACTTTCTGAAAGAAAGAAAGAAAGAAAGAAATTTTATTTTGTAAACCTCACACAATATAGACACCAATGACAATAAGAACTACTAACTAAAAACAAGGAGTGGAATATGTGAGGCCAAAATGTGAGGGTGTTTGCATGTTGCATGAACCTCCTTGCACGCTTTCACACTCGCTTCACTTTCTTCGCGGTAGGCAGCGGCCTTACAAGGCATCTATGAGCGTTAGTAACACCATCAGATGTTCTGCTTGCTCGTTTATCACCGTTTGCAATAAAAATAAAAAATCGGCCAAGTGCGAGTGGGACTCGCGCACGAAGGATTCCATACCATTGACTTGGTAAACGAGTGCCTCCCTATTGCCATTATCGATATTGAGCAAAAAAATCAAGTTTGTTGTATGGGAGCCCACCTTAAATATTTGTTTTATTTTTAGTATTTGTTGTTATAGCGGCAATAGAAATACATCATCTGTAAAAATTTCAATTGTCTAGCTATCACCGTTAGTGTTGCCCAAAAAAGGTCTTGGTCTTGCGAGAAATGCGAGACCAAGACCAAGACCAAGACCGCTTAATTTTTGCAAGACCAAGACTGACCCTGCAAGACTTGAGCAAGACCAAGACTGAGCCTGCAAGAGTCTCGCGGTCTTGCATTTAATTCAAATCACCATTCCAGCTTATATACGGTGGGGCTCGTGTCTTCTACATAATAGGAGGGCAATCGGCCGTGGCCGGAGAGCAGTCGCCACGGTGATCGGCCGTGTTGCTACAGGGTTTCATGTCAAGTTTTCCTTCTCTTGCACCGATGTTATATATTATAGCCCTTAGGCGTAGGTTCGCACTCGCCGGTAAAATAGGGGGTGATGAATTGTATTCTTCATCATCTCATCATCATCATCTCAGCCCATATACGTCCCACTGTTGAGCTCGGGCCTCCTCCATAATGGAAGGGTAATTGACCTACTATACCACGCTGGTCAGACGTGTTGGTATAGGGTTTTATTTCGAATATTCCTTCTCTCGCATAGATGTTATATGCGTTTTATATCCCTTAGTCGTCTCGTACGATCACCCACGGGTAAGATAGGGGGTGGTGAATTGTATTCTTACTCCGTCACCACACGGATATATATATATATACACATTATATACATATATATGAAACGGCTCGAGTGATTTTGTGATGGAATTTTCAGAATTATGCAGCTAATAACTCTCTTTATCAAGCGCTTTTTGGTACTTTTGTATCTTAGTGACCTTGCAATAATGCAGCAAATAATGCTATCCAGGCGCGTCGTTGCTTATTAATTTAATGCGCCGCCGCTTATTAATATAATCAATAATCGATATATATGTTTTATTACAGTTCAATATCTTAGCTTAAATCTGACATGAACGCCATTTTTAGATCTTAAAATAAGATCTGCACACAATTCTGGCTCGTTGTCACTTGGTAGTACTATGAAATTTTTCACCACCTCCGATATGGCAACTTTCATCTCCATCATGGCAAATTTTTGACCTATACAATTCCTGGGTCCCGCACTAAAACTGAGCCAATTGAAAGGATTCTTCAAAATAGTCTCGAAGCGTTCTGGTCTAAATTTCAAAGGATCCTCATACAATTCTGGATGGCGATGTAGCTCAAAAATATTTATGACTACCGAAGTGCCTTTAATTAGCTTCAATTCTCCGACCTCGCAATCATTCTCAATTAATCGTTGAATAAGTGGCACTGGAGGGTATAATCGCATTGACTCCTTGATGACTAACTCCAGGTACTTCATATGTTGAAGTTCATTGTAAGTGGGATCGCGATTCATATCATCACCAAAATAGTCTTAAATTCGTTGTAGATTTTCTCCTGTACATCTCTATGTTTCGACAAGCAGTATAGTATATAAACTACTCCGGATGTGGTTGTATCGTGGCCCTCAAACATGAAAGTATCGACTTCTTCTCGTATTCTCTCTTCTTCAATCTTTTGTCCATTATTTTCAGCCAAAAGTAATAGATCCAAGAATTCGTGCTTATTTTTAATACCAACATCATTGTTTTTATCTAAAGAAGTAATGTTAGTCTTCTTTAATTCCTCACGTCTCACCTGAATCACTTTGAGAGATTGCGTGTGTAAAACTTTCAAACCCTTATCTTGTCTTGTTTTGTAAGGAAGTAAATTAAATATCGGATCTTCACCAATAATAGGTATTTGCGTTCTCATTGAGATAATTGTAGATACCTCGTCTATAGACTTCACATATTCCGATTCACTGTTCTTTTGTGCATCTACGCAAACTCCCATTATCGATTCTGTCACATTATCCAAAGCAGTTAAAGCTACCATAGGGAATATATTAATCTCTCTTCCATCGGCTATCTTGCGCAATTTTTCCGTAAATATATTTTGATTTTTGCAAAAGACTGGCAAGAAATTCTGAAGAATATTGAAATGGAAGGCCGGTGTCAAGAACTTGCGATGAGTTTTCCATCTTTGACCTGTTGAAGTGAGCAGACCTTGACCGAGCCAACACCTAAGGAAGTTGTATGAGATGCCCTTCGTAATTAATTCTACACTTGTCATGAATGGCTCAATGTATTTTGGATGCGATAGAACAAGAAAGGGATTGGAAAATAAAAATATACGATAAGCATCCCCATACTTGAGCTTCAATCTGTGAAGCAAGTTCAAAAATTCTGTAGATCTGACTACAAACAAATTAGCATTTCCCAATAATGGCAGAGGAAATGGTCCAGGCACATTGAATCGTTTTCATTTATAAATCGTAGCCAATTCACTATTAACAGTGTCACTAAAAGTATCGATAGTAACAATAATAACATTTTTATTTTATATTAAATTTCACGCGGTCAACCGGTCTCGATGAGTTTTATCACGCAAATGTTTGTATTTGTAAAAAATTGTATTCTTACTCCGTCACTACACGGCAAGTCAAATTAGTCTTGAGATATCCATCTATTGGTCAATCGATGCCCAATGTTGGTTTTGGCTTTTCAGAATTACTCTTCGGAAAGGCTTAAGGACAAAAATACCGTAATCACGAGAGTGCTCTTGCCCATTATACATATTTATATATCCGTTTATTCATTAGCCTAACAACGTTCACTGTTGGACACAGAAATATGCCTACAATTAATCTACATAAATGTCCGTGTAGGGACAGAGTACGAATACAATTCACCACTCTCTTACCCGTGGATGTCGTATCAAATCGGACCGAGGCAATGGTGTTAGGAAGCCGCGCACGCAGGGTCCATTCCGTCCGGGGCGATGAAAGGACAGCGCGCGGGCCCATAACTCACCCGTACCCACGTCGCCTCGTTGTTGGGCCGACCACCAGATCAGGGTGACTTGTCGTCAGTGGTCAAATAACTCCGTCGCTTGCCAATCAAATTGAAAAAATCTTTTTTGTTGGAAAGGGGGAATGTTAAATGACATAAAATTTATTGTATCAACTGCCCCGTGTGTTGACGTCTTAAGAAAACAGGGTCGAAATTCCTTCCTTTGTCATAGGCGTAGTAACTCTATCTAATGTAACACCAGGGAAATAGGAGAGTAATTTTCCCCAGTGGTAAGAGTTATATTCAATAGTGGACTATAGGCTAGTTAGATGGATAGGTAGGATAGGATGATATTTGATTAATTTAGTTGGATTTTTCATGATAAATGACTGTTACGTTATTCCAACTGCAAGACTTGCAAGACTTTGCGAGACTATTGCTGCAATACCAAGACCAAGATCAAGACTCGAGTGTGCAATACTAAGACCAAGACGAGACCAGGTGTGCTGTTGCAAGACCAAGACCAAGATTGGTCCAAGTCTCGTCTTGGTCTTGCATTTGGGCAACACTAATCACCGTTCTTGAGATACAGCCTGGTGACAGACTGACGGACAGCGAAGTCTCAGTAATAGGCGCCCGTTTTTACCCTTTGGGTTCGACATCCTAAAAAATATTTATAAATCGATGAACACCGGCTGCACACATGAAAAATCATGACTCATTGTCACGTTCTGTCCGAGCGTGCAAGCGAGAGCGTAGAATAAACGATAGGGAGGCACGATTCGCCTAATTATTTGGCTTGTGACGCATCTATCTCTCTTTCACTCCATCAGCAGTTACGACTGAATAGAAAAGAGACAGCGACAACACACAACTTAATTAAACACATAGATTGATAAAAGCCTAGTACTTAAAGCATGTAATATTTAATTCTTACGTTCTCAGTGTTTATTCAAAACGTTATTTACGGTACTCCATTTAATCCTATGTAAATTGCTGTTCAGAGGATAAATGTCAGCAGCGTTCAGTAATCTTTAGATAGCGTGATGTTTAGAATAAACAGATTATGGTATAATGAATATAATGGATAAGTTCGTAAAATATCTATGTAATAACTTAAAGTAATTCTTAATGTATTTATAGAAAGGTAATATTTATAAAAGTTAGAAAAAAAATATATATTTCATAGTCCTTCGCAGAAAGAACCAGTTGCAAGTACTTCATCATTTATCATCATTTCACTGCTGGGCTCGACCCTCCTCCATAATAGGGGGGAAATTTCCCCTTATGCTGGTCAGACTAGAGGTGAGGTTACCCGAAGAGAGGTGAGGTTACCCGAAGGGTTAATCCGTCGGGCCGACCACTGACGACAAGTCACATCTGCTCCGGTGGTCGGCCCAACAACGAGGTGACGTGGGTACGGGTGGGTTATGGGCACGCGCGCCGTCCTTTCGTCGCCCCAGACGAACTGGACCGCGCGTGTGCTTACCATAGCCCACCCATAAAAAAAAATGCTGGTCAGACAGCTTGGTTCATGGTTTTGTTTCGAGTATTCCATCTCTCATATAGATATCTAGCATAATATATCCCTTAGTCGTCTTTTACGACATTCACAGGCAAGATAGGGAGTGGTTTGGTGAATTTCAGGATTATCAACCATAAACTGACAGACTCCTCTGATTTATTACCACCTTGGCAGAAAATCGAACCTCAGTAGCAACAATATGCTACTACGCTTCGTTCAATGAGCGAAAGAACCGAGACCTGGCATGCCCTTGGTATCATATAGATCTATAAACGACAGTTACCACTCACCGTCAGGTGTGCCATTTGGTCGTATGCTACCAAAGTCAAAAAAGAACTTGGCACGATGAAAAATAATTTTAAATTAGGAATAACATTGGATCCTATGATTTCTGATGTTTACGTGAGTATTACACATTTTAAATAATGCGCGTAATAAACGCGTTCATGGTCACGGGCGGACTAAGTCTACCTGTGACCATGGACGCTGCAAAGTGTTCGAAACGTCGAACAATCAAAAATCAAATACAGATGCGATAAAATTCGTGAAGTAGTTATATTTAAAATTGGATCTTATTTTGGAATCTAACACTTTTTCACATTATCATTTTTGAAATTGTTCTTCTTTTGGCGCATTAGGTATAAATGACTACTGTAAATTTTTACGATGCCCGCTCTCCCCGTCACATGAAATCGACACTGAAATTAGGTAGTAATTTTTTTATGATGCGCGCACGCACACCATCATAAATGTCAACTATATAATGCGTTATAATAAAACTCAATGTATTAAATACTTCTTTTTCTATTATGTATCATTTTATTCTATTAACGTGAAGTCATTACTCCACGAAGGATTAAATTTTTATAAGGACTTTTATCTTGTTACTCCAAAGCAGTACAACTTCTTACATTTTTTTTTTATTGCAATCGGTAGCAAACGAGTAAACAGTACACCTGATGGTAAGTGTTGCTGCCGCTCATGGACCTTTGCAAGGCTGCTGCCTACCGCGAAGAAAGTGAAATGAATGGGTGTGAATTCATACAATAAGTGTCGGTGATACTAACGGCATCACCAAAACATCCTCAGAAAGTTGGGTTGCCATTTCTCTCGCCCACCGAACGAATCGCAGTAACAAATTGCTGCTACTTGGACGTCGATTTTCTGCGAGAATATGGTACTACCCCGAATGGACCGGCCCGCGGCTGTAAACAGACAACTGTCAACAGTATGATCCTATGTACCTACCTAATTACACATATAGCTTTTTAGTATTCATTACAATACTCCGAACTAAGCGAATAATGCTTAAATTATTGGGACTTTTCAAAAATACAATTATCGCACAAAGATTACACCCAGACTCAGAACAACAGTTTGTGTTGCGCACAGAGTATTGTCGTATCTGGGCAGTCGATTCTAGTGAAGTCCTATTATCCTAAGTGTTCAATCTATGTTAAATGGCAGATAAAGTCCACATATTTTTATTACCATTATCGTCACTATCTCAACCTATACATGTCCCACTGTTGGGCTCAGGCTTCCTCCATATTAAGAGACAAATCACCTACTATTACACGCTGGTTTCGAGTTTTCCTTCTCTTGCGTAGATGTTCTATATGCTTATTATATGCATTAGCTGTCTTTTACGACATCCACGGGCAAGATAGGGAGTGGTCAATTGTATTCTTATACCGTCACCACAAGGAATTTTTCTTATAGGGAAACATAAACTACTATATTCTTAGTATTTTTTGCCTCCCTCCATATGATATTCGGAAGCTTATATTATCAAAAATTTGCTCTATTATTCCGCCTAAAGTAAATATATTAAGAACATCTAATGCTACTAAAGCTACTTATGTCTATTCTCGCAAACTGTCTCTGAAACATTAAGTCGTACCATTACTAACTTGCAACTCGGATAACCAAGAACTATAAGATGCTTGCAAAAGTTTCAACGTTGCGAGATATTGTATTTATATGTATACCTAAACAGATCTATATAGAACTAATTTTTTTTAAGCATCCCTTGTCTGTTATGATGTAAAAATGTTTAAAGTCAGCTCATATAAGTTTCTATGCCTGACTCAAACGTACTTTACTGTATGAAGAGAATTAAACGGCTGCAGTACGCTGGTAAAATGGGTTATTTATCATCATTAACATCATTCATCCTGTCGCCGTTCACTGGTGAACGTAGCCCTCCATTATGTTTCGGAACAAAGTGCGGTCCTGTGCCGCCTGCATCCAATAATTCCTAGCATCTTTAATCAAGTTGTCGGTCCACCTTGTGGGAGGACGTCTTACACTGCGTCGTCCGCTACGTCGTTGCCACTCGAGAACCTTTCTTCCCCAGTGGTTTTCGGTGCGTCGAGCGATGTGGCTTGCCCATTTCAACTCACAGACAAAGGGTTTATATAGGGATTTAATTCACGTTTTTTTTCTCTTGCAGTAATGTTATTTGCTAGTAAATAATGTATAAAGTATGCACCCTTAGCCATTTTTTACGTTTACCCACGTAGAAAAAGGAGATTGGTAATTCTTACTCAATCACGATACAGACTTCTTTTAACTGTTTAAAGACTAACTTATTTTTTAACACAGGTACACCTAGTACTTATCAATTACAATAAGAAACGACACCTTTTTAAGTGGGCTATGATCTGGTGTGGCATGCTGTTTGTTCCATACGGGGCGATGAAAGAGCAGCGAGCCGTCCTTAAACCCACAGTATTATCTACCCTTAGCCAATGGGCCGACCATTGATATCGGGTCCTTGAGGATCGTGGCTAGTCTTTTTTTTTTTTTTTTTTTTTTTTTTTTATTGCCAACGGTGGCAAACGAGCAAGCAGCACACCTGATGGTAAGTGAAACTGCTGCACATGGACCATTGCAATACCAGGGGCACAGCCAGGCCGCTGCCTACCGTGAAGGAAATACTCTTCTTAAACCTCGTTTAAAGAAGGACATGTCATAGCGCTCGGGAAACACAGCAGCAGGTAGTTCATTCCAGAGCTTGCACGTACGTGGGAGAAATGATCGCTGGAAACGTACAGTTGAAGACCATAACGTTTCCAGGTGAAATGGATGAACCCTGCTGCGATGTCGAGTGGTACGTTGGTAGAATGGTGACGGTGGTACCAAGTCAAACAGTTCCTCGGAGCACTCCCCGTGAAAGAGTCGGTAGAGTACACAGAGTGACCCAAAGTCTCTCCGCTGCTCCAGCGACTCCAATCTGTCCGTAAGATTGGGATCCCCGACGATTCGAACAGCCCGTCTTTGCAGGGAGTCAAGTGGGTCTAGCTGATATTTGGGCGCACCTGCCCAGAGATGTGAGCAGTACTCCACATGAGGACGAACTTGTGCTTTGTATAGCACAAGACGCTGTCTCGGTGTGAAGTACCGCCTGGCTCTGTTCAGGACGCCCAACTTTTTGCTTGCCAATTTGGCTTTGTCCTCCAAATGACTCCCAAACTGGACTTTGCTCGATATTTTGACGCCGAGAATCCCAATACTCTCAGAAATTGGAAGAGTTACTCCTTGGAACTGAGGCGCCATGACAAATGGGTCCTTCTTTGCAGTGAACGCGCAAACTTGTGTCTTTGTGGGGTTGAACTGGACTAGGTTCCGTTCACCCCATTCCGAGGCCCGCCCCAGAGAGCGCTCGACTTCAGACACAAGTTGAACCCTTCTTTCCTGAATACTCCGAGGGATATTCCGTTGCTCAGTGTACCGCTCATCACCCGTACTGTCATCCGCATAGCAACGCATATTCTCGATAGAGAGCATGTCATTGATATGCAGGATAAACAACGTCGGGGAGAGCACCGAGCCTTGTGGTACACCAGCATTAATGGTCATGGTATCGGAGCAGGAGCCATCTACGACGACTTTTATACTCCGACCATCCAAAAAGCTGGCAATCCAATTACAGAGTCCCTTGGGGATTCCGTATGATGGTAGCTTCGATAGAAGTGCCCTGTGCCAGACCCTATCGAACGCCTTTGCGATATCTAGGCTGAACGCCAGCGCCTCACCCTTGCCCTCCAAGGCCTCTGCCCAACGGTGTGTGAGGTACACAAGAAGATCACCAGCCGACCGACCATGACGAAAGCCGTATTGGCGATCACTGATAAGCTGGCGATCCTCAAGGTACTGCAGAAGCTGGCGGTTTATAACCTTCTCCATTATCTTGGAGAGCAAGGATGTTATCGCAATTGGCCTGTAATTCGATGGGTCAGACCGGTCTCCCTTTTTAGGGATCGGGTGGACATGGGCTACCTTCCACGAAGACGGAACCTTATTAGTAGCGTAGGAAAGTCGGTATAGGCGCGTGAGGATGGGAGTCAATTCAGGGGCGCACGTCTTTAGTACCACTGCAGGGATGCCATCCGGTCCACTCGACTTATGGACGTCTAAAAGCCGCAGCTCCCGCCTAACCGCTCGCTGCGTGATGCGGATTTCGGGCAGTGAGCTTTCACACCGTGGGATGGTAGGTGGTGTGGCAGCTCCGGCATCCAAAGTCGAGTTACAGGCAAAGAATTGACCTAGAAGATCGGCCTTCTCCTTTGCGCTGTGGGCCAGACTACCATCGTGTTTCTGCAGTGGTGGGAGATTGGGCTGGCAGAAGTTGCCTTGTGCAGCCTTGGCGAGCGACCAGAATGCACGACTCCCAGCGGGATAGCTTTGCAATCGCTCGCCAATTCTGGCAACATGTTCCGTCTTGGCTCTGGCAATAGCCTTCTTACTAGATCTAGAAGCGGCGTTAAATTTCCGCTTCACCTCTTTGGCGTTCGGGTCCTGGCATTTTTTGGCCCTATTCCAGGCCCGATATGCGGACTGTTTCTGGCATGCAGCCGTCCTGCAGGTTTTGTTAAACCAGGGTCGGCTGCGGCCACCGACGGGTATTTTGGTGTTGGGGATGAATAATTCCATCCCCGTAATAACCGTTTCGGTAACGCAGTCCGCACAGACGCCAGGGTCCCCAGAGGCGAAGCAAAGCCGCTTCCATGGGTAGGATGCGTAAAACTCGCGCAGTCCATCCCAATCTGCTGACTTATATTGCCAGACTCTGCGAGTCCCAGTCGCCTTAGAACGACTAGGCCTTACAACAGGGGCACTGCTACGGACCAAGCAGTGGTCAGAAGATCCAAGAGGCGCTTCAACCACTACCTGATATCCGTGCTGGTGTGTAGTCAGCAGAAGATCCAGTAAAGAAGACTCATGGCTATCAATATCTGGGATACGGGTGGGCTGTGTCACCAGTTGTGAGAGACCATAGGCCGAGACCATATTGAAGAGATGTCGACCCTGGAGGTCAGTGGTTCGGGACCCCAGCCACTCTTTATGATGAGCGTTGAAGTCTCCAAGAACCACCACCTCCGCTGATGGACACTGCTCCAATATTTCGTCAATCCCCCATTGGACGTTCTCAAATAATTGAATTGACCCCGGATCACTGCCATGGGACCTGTAGAGGCATGCGTAGATGCGGGTAAGCCCTCCATAGTCTACGCGTAGCCACAGGATTGACAAGTCACCATGTTCGAGGGCCCGAAGGCGGCGATAGCAGATATCACCTCGGATGAATACGCACACCCCGGCTTTACGACGGAAGGTATGCTCCAACTCGTAGCCGGGGTAATTTAGGTACGAAATGTCATCCGGAGCACCTATCTGCGTCTCCGTTAAAAAGAGTAAGGCAGGCCGCGCCGTCTCGAGGTGATGGTGGACGGCGTCGAGATTGCTATGTAAACCCCTGATATTGCAAAAATCCACATCAAATGTGGATAAGGGGACCGCCGTAGAAAATCGTCTCTTTTTAACATTCATGGCCATGATTTTTAATTTAAGAAGAGGAGGAAGGGAGTGTGAATGTGTATAACGGAGTTTGGTGATACCAAAAAAAAAGGCAGGGCATAGTGCATGGTCGAGGAGTGAGTGTTGTGAGGAGGTGACACGAAGCACGGAAGGGCCCCCGATGCCCCCCCGTGTGTAGCCGCCGAGGTCCACTCCGGTTTCCCACACCGGCACGACGACTACCCAACGGGATTTTCGCCGGTTGGTGGGACAGCCTCCCAGGGAGGATGATCCTGGGTTCGGGTCCCCTGCTGACCGGCAGGTGGCCGGCGGTGACCATTCCCATCGGGTCTCCCTGTACACCATGCCAGCCCCTCACGCTCAATACCCCGACCAAGACCTCACCACCGCAGGTTTCAGGCCTCACCAAAACCCGCCACACACAAACACACCCAGAAAGTTGGGCTCCCGGCTCTCTCGCTCGCCGAACGAAGTGCAGCAGCAAATTGCTACTACTCAAACGTCGATCTTCTGCGAGAGTGTGGTACTGCCCCGGACGGACCGGCCCGCGACTGCAGACAAAAGACTGTCTACAGTGTGGTCCTACCACCAATAGAACCAGTCTAATGGGTTATCCTTCCGGGTATAATCCCTCATCGAAGTCTACGCACCTGTCGTTCTCTGTTGACAATCACCCACAGTCCTGGTTAGGGCGGCATCGTGCGCAAGCACCACTATCAGCAGTTTCGCCGTCTAAGTCGCCGGCGGTGAAATGTGTCGCCGTCGAGGAATTCCTTCTAACCATGATCTGCCACCTCTTTCCGCGAGAAGACTGTCTTATAAAAGGCAGCTAGTAAATAAAATTATTAGAAAAAAAAATCAACTCTTGCAAGCATATATGATGGAATATACCTATGCCTCTAATATTAGATTGAGGATGAGAGTTTGTAAAAGAGGTTTAAGATTATTTTAGCAACACTAGTGTTTTCATAAAATTTAGCAAACTGGAGGTTTCAATGCCGATATTTTTTTTTTTACTATAAACTGTGGCAAACGAGCTAACAGTACACCTAATGGTAAGTGTTGCTGCCGTTCATGGAAGTTTGCAAGGCCGCTGCCTACCGCAAAGAAAATGAAGGGAGTGAGAATGCGTGCAATGAGGTTCGGGAATACTAAAGGTAGCACCAAAACCCACAACATGCAAACACCAAGTTGGGCTGCCGGTTCTCCTGCTCACCGAACAAAGCGCAGTAACAAATTGTTACTACACGGACGTCGATTTTCCCATGGCCGAGTTAAGCGGTGATGAATTGTATTCTTACTCCGTCACTATAAGGCAAAACAAATTTTATTCAAAGAAATTGTTATTCTTATATTTCGCGAAATTCAATATGGAAGTAAAAAGCATAAGGAAACTAGTGTCTCTTATCATGAGCACATAAATAAGAATTTTAGCGGTCGATGTAATGCGCGAATATCCTTTATACCACCACATGAGGGGGGGATTATCGCGATGTGCTTGATCACGATTTACTCACAATGTAAGGGATTAGATACAGCGGTTTTGGTAAACCTATGTGCTTGACTACTTGTCTTTAATTACTTGATTACCATGTGGTGACGAAGTATGAATACAATTCACCACTTCATCTTGCCTTTAGGTGTTGTAAAAGACGACTTAGGGATATTAGATGCATATAACATCTGTGCATGAGAATCCAAACTCGAAATAAAATACTAATATGCATGACCAGCATGACATAGTAGATCAATTTCTCTCCTATTGAAGAGAAGCCCAGTCCAGCAGTAGGACATGTATGAGTACCCTTTCTTGCGCATGGGTGTCGTAAAAGACGACAAAAAATATTATGTAAATACAATCTATACAAGAGAAGGAAAACTCCAAACAAAACCCTATAAACCCGTTTGAAAGTAGGTTTCCATTGTTTTTTTGCATGTGACTAACGGCCGATAGTTTGATGGATAGATGACAATAAGAGAGGAACAAAAAAAAAACAAAAAAAGCTATTAACGTAACCAAAGGGGGTAGTTATATTTTTCGTTACATATACTGGATTTTTTTTTTGTGTAAGCTGATCAAACGCTCTCCGTTCCGGCCCCATTACTTACCGTATTCACCATTTGCCATTGGGCCTTCATGTATGCCTCTGAGCCGCATACACGATACGATGATTGCTAAGATAACAAATAATATCTGGTTGACCGAGCTTTACTCGGTATAATATTCTTTTTGTAATTTGTATCTTCCGTGTGGTGACGGAGTAAGAATACAATTCAGCACCCCCTAACTTACCCGTGGGTGATCGTACGAGACGACTAAGGGATATAAAACGCATATAACATCTATGCAAGAGAAGGAAAACTCGAAATAAAACCCTATACCAACACGTCTGACCAGCGTGGTATAGTGGGTCAATTACCCTTCCATTATGGAGGAGGCCCGAGCCCAACAGTGGGGCGTATATGGGCTGAGATGATGATGATGATGAAATTGTATTTTTGACGAACATATTTAGATAAAAACGATTCAGATTTATATTAAGCCTTAAATTCATTTTAATCTTATACTGTAGAGGACAAGTTTGATCATCATTAAATGCTTACCTTTATCCTATTTAATCGGATAGGTAATAAGACTGTTATTATTTCATCACAGCTCATATACGTTCCACTGCTGTTCAAGTACCCTTTAAAATAGGAGGTAACTTGAACAATTTTTTTTTGGGTGTGCGGTCAATCAGCGCACCCGCCGCCCGGCTCCGCCCGGAGCGACAGAGGGGCGGTGGGCGGCACCATAATCCACCCGTGGGCCGACCACCGGTGCAGGATAATTTGGCGTCAGTGGTTGCCCCGAAGGAATACCCCCGATGTCAAGCTTCGTCGTGCGATCGGCCTCCCGTCGTGTGACGGACTATCACCCGGGTCCAGCCACCCGCGGCCTCGACTAGGGGACGTGACCTACTATGCCACGTTGATCAGACGGTTCATTATAAGGTTTTATTTTGAGCTTTTCTTCTCTTGCATAGACGTTATTTGAATATAATTCCTTAATCGTCTTTTACAACACCCACGGGCAAAAGCGGGGATGATTCTTACTCCATCACCACTCGAAAAACTTTTGGTAATTCTAGATGTATTATAAAAAAAATATTTATACGCTAAATATCGATGTCGCGTATAACTTGTACCAGTTAATAAGCAAAATGGCTGACAAGGAAAACATAGCAGTGTTTTCTTTGCCTTGTATTTTGTTCGATAAATAGTTTGATATTTTTATGTGTAAATATTTATTTATTCATGCAAATGAAATTTATTTATAATGTCACATTTGAACAGTTTCTCTGCATACTATAAAACAAAATCACTTTCCACCGTATATATGCTTAGATCTTTTAAAGTATGCGATGGATTTTAATGTGACTTTCGTCAATAGACAGAGTAATTCAAGACGGAGGATTATTTGTATAAAATATGCATATTATATGGAAGAGATTTCGTGTAATGTGAGGTCACGTAAAATATATTTTGTGCACTTACATTGCAAACGCTGAATGAACCATTATAATAATGTAGTACGGAATTGTCTATCTTGAAAAGGTGTATGTGAAGACTGCCTTAAGAAGAAGAAACTTTAGAGAACTTAGTATTCTACTATCTCTTAAGAATAACCCACAGTAACTATTCTTATCTTTTACATTAATTTTTTTTTATTTTTACATATTTGTAAACAATAACAGTATTATTTCCTATCCAATGAAATAGTGTGATGACGGATTCACCACCCCTTATCTTGCCCGTAGATGTCATAAAAGACGACTAAGGGATATAATGTGCATATAACATCTGTGCAAGAGAAGGAATACTCGAAATTAAACCCTATACCAACCTGTCTGACCAGCATGGAATAGTAGGTCAAATTCCCTCCCATTGTGAAGGAGGTCCGATCCCAACAGTGGGACGTATGTGGGCTGCGATAATGATGAATAAAATAGGTAAAAGGTGTTCATTTAATGCAGATCAAAATTATCCTCTTCAGCATATCATTAAATTAGGGGGTATTCCATCGGGCCGACCATTGACGACAAGTTAACGCTGCTCCAGTGGTCGGCCCAACGACGAAGGCGACGTGGTTTTTGGGTGGGTCGCGGGAGTTGCGTGCTTAAGCCCCTCTGTCGCCCCGGACGGAGTGGTGCGGAGGCGCGCCGACCGCGACCCACCCACAAAAACAAAAAAAAAAGCATATCATTAAAGTCCGACGGCTGTTCGCGGGGATCATCCGATCGATGGCCCTATACGGCGCACCGGTGTGGGCGGGGTCCATGACCGTCCGACTCAGACCTCTACTGTGGCGACCTCAGATGGCCATGGTAGTCAGGGCCATCCGCGGATACCGCACGGTGGCGACGGAGGCAGCGTGCCTATTGGTCGGGACTCCCCCGTGGGACCTGGAGGGGGAAATGCTCGCCGGATTGTATTGGCGGGTGACGGGGGTGCGAGCGGAGGGCGGTGTGGTCTCGTTGAGGGAGCTCACCGCCTGGCGCGTCGATGCCCGCCAAGACGTCATTGCCCGTTGGGCAGTCCGGGTGGAGAGGCCTCGGTTCGGGGTGCGAACCGTGGAGGCATTCCGGCCGGTGCTGATGCAGTGGTTGGAAAGGCGGCACGGAGTGCTCTCCTTTCGACTAGTGCAGGTGTTGACGGGGCATGGGTGCTTCACCAAATACCTGCCGTCCTGCCACCACTACGATTGCGACGAGGACACGGCGCGGCATACGCTCGAGGCCTGCGCCGCTTGGGCAGCGCAACGCCGTGAACTCGTCGCAATCATCGGTGCCGACCTGACGCTGCCGATTATCGCTAGGGCGATGGTCGGCAACGTCAGGAATCAGGACGCGGTCGCATCCTTCTGCGAGGCAGTGATCTCGCAGAAGGAGGCGGCGGATCGCCTGCGCGAGGAGCGCAGCCTCGATGAGGCGATCCGCCGCTGGCGACGGGGGCGGCGTAGGCGCGAATACCTACGCCCCATGCTGCCCTAGCCCAGGCTGCGGGTGACGTGACCGGGGAATTAGACCGTCACTCGCCGAGAGGCCGACCGCGTGAGGAAAGACCGACGTCCTCCTCTCGGGGAGGACGTCGATCGATGGTAGGGTACCCCAAAGAGGGGGTATTCCGTTGGGCTGACCACTGATGACAAGTAACCCTGCTCCGGTGGTCGGCCCAGCGACGAAGGCGACGTGCATCGTGGGTGGGTTGCGGGAGTTGCGTGCTTACGCCCATCTGTCGCCCCGGACGGAGTGGTGCGAGGAGCGCGCCGACCGCAACCCACCCCAAAAAAAAAGCATATGATTAAAGAGGTCTTAAGAGATATTGAAATTTAAAATGTGTGAGCAGCCGAAAACGAAGAGAAGCGAGGGCGGGTCGCTAGTTTTAAATAAAATTATTATGCGTTTCGTTTTTAATACGCTTTTATTAGTTTCACCTGTATGTATGTATCTATGTATGTAACGAAATCTTTGAACGTATTTTTGCCCTCCTTTGAACAAACAGATTTTATTTAAATAAAACTACTTTTACGGATTATATCGCGTTTGTATTTGATTTATGATTGCCCGACGTTTTGAACACTTTGCAGCATTCATGGTCACGGGCGGACTAAGGTGTCTCACGTCCAACAAGTAATCGTTATTACAGACATTTACAATTATCTACCCGATACAGAAAATAGTTATAAATTTATTAAATTGTTACCCACATTTTAGTACAAATTTATTGCTAGTGTAAGGGCACTGTCGGGCAATCATAAATCAAATACAAACGCGATATAATCCGTAAAAGTAGTTTTATTTACAATGTGTAGTGCTCGCGTAAACATCAGATATCATTAGATTTTATTTAAACTTTGCACACTCGTCAAAGGCCCATGACAATGCAATAATTCGATCAAAATAGCCGAATACTCTGATTAGATTCGCTAGAATTTAGCTATTTCTAATCGTATCCCTTGCAAAAGAGCAAGAGATACAGAGCTAATGTGCGAACTACGTATGCGCAAAATTCAAAACTTCTATGATTCGGGCTGTCAGTTTGTAAGCGTGTTTTTTTAGTTTTTTAAACTATAATTTTCTATTATTTTGTTTGAGGTATGTACTTATGTACGAATGTGATTTCAATGTCTTAATTGACACATAATTATCTGATTTACTAAGTTTATTAAAATAATTAACAGTTCCCTTCTATTCCTACTCAACCAGGCCTATCTTTCGCAGCCCACATACGTCCCGCTGCTAAGTATAGCAAATCTGTTAGTAGAAATTGGGATTCGATTTCACTATCTACCCATCCCAATGCAATTAATCTAAATCAGCCATCATTATCCCCTGTATATGACTATGGAATAAGAATACTGTAATGAATTCTTCTTTCTTTACGGTTGATATTATAAAGAAAAAACGATTAAGCAGATAACGTTACTGAAAGAAAAAACATGTCGTATACCTTCAACTTTACCATATGGTTACGGAGTAAGAATACTATTCACCACCCCACTATCTTGTCCATGGGTGTCGCAAAAGACGACTAGGTTATCGCTTATATCCTTATATCTAGCACGCTCGTTATATTTAACAAATAATATTTATACAAGAGAAGGAAAACCCGAAATAAAACTCCATACCAACCGGTCTAACTAGCGTGGTATAGTAGGTTAGTTCCACTCCTATTCAGGAGGAGCTTCGAGCCCAGCAATAGTACGTATGTGAACTGGAATTATACCTTCAGCTCATTCATTCATATTAACAGTGAAAGCTGAAAATAAACAGATCTTTTTTTAGAACAACCCTTATTTATTAAATTAATTCCCCTTTAATAACTCGTTCACAAAACCGCCGGCATCCTTTGCAATCCAACTAGAATTTAATTTAACTGCTATAAGCACGTCTCTGTGAAAAAAAAAATCTTTGTAATCCTCTTTCTATAAAATATCGTTGCATCATGATATACAAGTATTTCATATTTAATTTAAGTAAAGTGACGGTGGTGACGGAATAAAATTACAATTCAACACCCCCCTTTTGCCTGTGGATGTCATAAAAGATAGCTAAGGGATTATTGTATTTGACATCTATACAAGAGTAGGAAAACTCGAAATAAAACTGTACTGGTCAGCGTGATATACAGGTCAATTTCCCTCACATTGCAGAGGAAGCTCTAGCCCAGCATTGGGACGTGTGTGAGCTGCGATGATGATGATGAAAGTATTCAATTTGTCGTATTTCATTACTTGCCCGGGTCAGTTTTAAAAAATGGCTTAGGAATCACCAGTTGGACGTCAATATTCAGTCTGTCCCCATCGCCAAATTTCATGCAAATAATTTTTCATGATCATTCTGATCGGTTTTCATTTATTTAAAAGTTAAATGTTCAATTCAAACAATTTTAAAACTATTTGTACCCTTCGATTTGTTTTTAATTTTTATTTCTTGAATGCTACTCCCAAAACACAAATTTTCGGTACGGACTTGACGCTGCCGGCTATCGCTAGGGTGATGGTCGACAGCGTCGGGAATTGGGACGCGGTCGCAGCCTTCTGCGAGACAGTGATCTCACGGAAGGAGGCGGCGGATCGCCTGCGTGAGGAGCGCGGCCTCGATGAGGAGATCCGCCGCCGGCGACTGGGGCGGCGCAGGCGCAACTATCTGCGCCTCATGCCGCCCTAGCCGAGGCCGCGGGTGACGTGACCGGGGATTAGTCCGTCACCCGCCGAGAGGCCGACCGCGTGAGGAAAGACCGACGTCCTCCCCGAGGGGGGGACGTCGGTCGATGGGAGGGTACCCCAATAGGAGGTATTCCGTCGGGCCGACCACTGACGACAAGTTAACGCTGCTCCAGTGGTCGGCCCAACGACGAAGGCGACGTGGTTTTCGGGTGGGTCGCGGGAGTTGCATGCTTAAGCCCCTCTGTCACCCCAGACGGAGTGGTGCGGAGGCGCGCCGACCGCGGCCCACCCACAAAAAAAAAAAAAAAAAAAAAACCCCAAATTTTAAGCTTAGTTGTTAAAATGGGATAATGTTATGGATTTTAAAAATAATGAATTACTTTTTTTTGAGTTTGATGATAATTTGGCATGGAATGCTCCACATGAAATGTGTAAAAATTGCCTAACCCAAAACCAGCTGTTCTATAAAAATAAAAAAGAAACTAAAAGTCGAATTCGATTTCAATAAAATCGATTGCAACGTCTGCTAATGATGGACACATTAGCTGACGCTGCAATCGAATGCTGTTAATTTAAACCATTTCTGAATTCATCTGAATACTTAATAAAAAAAATTCAGTTTTAGAAGCAGTTTAGTTATATACAAACATATAGAAATATAGAATTAAAAATTATATAACAATATAGACAAGATGGAAATATATAAGCAAATTCTCTGTCGTGCATAAATAAGTGATATATAAAAATCAGAAATAATTCGTATACACGAAGGCAGCAAGATTATGAAATATCATCAAACTCAAAAGATATAATTTTGACAAACTTTTAAATACGCTCAACGAATTTACGATGCTATTAAAACTCCGCCAGTAGCATTGAGAGATCATAAACCCAATTTGCATATTCAAGACTTGGATTTCACTGATTTAATTGTACAAAGACATACATATAGGAAAAGTTAAAAATTATTGTATGAGCTGTATATTTGAGTGGTTTTTTTTTTTTGGGGTGAGTTGCTGTCGGCGCGCTCCTCGCACAACTCCGTCCGGGGCGACAGAGGGGCGTAAGCACGCAACTCCCGCAACCCAAATATATATATATATATATATATATACATATAAATCAGCTATACAAATGTAAATTAAGTGCTTCTGATACTTAGTTACCTTTCTTACCTGATAGCTGCCCAGGTGTCAGCGAACGAACTCCACAAGCATGCAGGTATTAAAATTATACGAAAGACTACTTAGAACCGAAAGTTCTATGCTTTAGAAAATAAGTTGTGTCTTATCGCTCTGGGATATTACTCTAAAAGTAAAAGCTGAAAATCGTTTTGTTTCAAACCTTATAGAGTTATAGAGAACGGAATCCTATAAATACGAATAAGAATAAAACTATATATTTTTCTGTAGTGTAAGAACAAAATAAACCTCTCTCGTTTTCTCCTTCTTGGCCGTGGATGTCGTTAAATATTACTCAGGTATATGATAACATCCATACAAGGAAAGGTGGATGCAGGCGGCATAGCACCGCACTTTCTGGCCAAACATGAGGGGGACCTACAGCCAACCTAAGAAGTCCAATGGACTTCTAAGCCAAAAAGTGCTGCCTAATCTCCTGGGATGACTTTTATAACAGCTTTGTAAAACTAATGAGTGGTGAATCATTTTCAATTGAATACGTTGTCTTTTGAAAAAAAAACCAACACTTTGTCATTATCATCATCACAGCTCTTATATACCCCAATGCTGTCCTCGAGCCTCCTCCACAATGGAAGGAAAATTGATCTACAATTCCTCGCTGGTCACACGGGTCGGTATATCGAGGAGTTGGGTGCTCTGGAGACTATCCAGGTTGTAGTACCGGGTCAACGTGACCATATTGCAAGATCATAATCTGCAAGATACTGGTACAGGTAAGGTACCTACTCATTGAAACTAATCTACTAAACCCAAAAATACTATATTAGCTGGAAATTTTCGAAGCGTTGGGTTCTACGGTGACTATTCTGGTTGCAGCATCAAGTCGAAGTTATCAATTACTTGTCATTTGACGATTATTCTGCCACGTGTGAAGCACTTAAATGAAAAATCATACGCCATTACATCATTTTGGAACTGACACTCTTACACCACTGGCCCGATATTAACCAAATATAGCTAAGAAACACCGTCAGGAAACTGGCTTGCAAAGGACAAAAACCGCAGCGAAATCGGTGCATTCTTTTAAGAGCTACGATTCCACAGACAGACAGATACACACACACACACACACACACACACAAACAGACAGACATCGACGTCAAATTTATAACACCCCTTTTTTTTTCATCGGGGGTTAAAATAAATAACATTTTATATGTTTAGCGTTGAAAAATTCATTGCATCCGTATCGAACGAACGAAAAACGAACGGAAAAAAAACGAACGATAAAGTGTAAGGGCCTGAGCCCAACATTAGGACATATATAGGCTGAGATGATGATGATGAATGCAGTAAGAATACAATTCACCACTTTCTCTCTTACCTGTAGGTATCGTAAAAGACTTATCTATACCAATAAATAAAATTGGAGTGTCTGTTTGTAATGTCAAAATAATAGGCTTTTTTCATGCTCACACGGTTATTTGCACGACACCTATGCCTAAAATAGCAATTAAAAAATTTTTGTCTGTCTGTCTGTCTGTCTGTTTGTTCCGGGTAATCTTCAAAACGGCTGGACCGATTTCAAAAATTCTTTCACCAATGGAAAGCTATAATATCAGGGCGTAAACTAGGCTATACTTTATCCCGGTATTCCCACGGGAACGGGAACTACGCGGGTAAAACGACTATAACCTATAACCGAAGCGAAGCGAGGGCGGATTGCTAGTTCTACATAAAAACCCTATACCAACATGTCTGACCAGCTCGATGTAGTAGGTAAATTCCAGTTCTTTCCCGTTACTGAGGTGGCCTAACCCAACAGTGGAGCTTATGTCGGCTGAAATGATGGAAAAATGAGTAACTAGTTCACTTAATAACGAACGAAGAAATGGCAATTTAACGTAGTAAGAATATAAATCACCACACCTTTTCTTGCTCGTGGAAGTTTTAACAGATGTCTAAGAGATTATAATATTCAGATAACCTCTATCCAACATAGGGATTACTCGAAATAATACCCTATACCAACCAGTCTGACCAGCGTGGTATAATAAGTCATTTTTACTTCTATTCAGGAGGAGATTAGTTCACAGCAGTGGGAAGTATTTCAGCTGAAATGATGAATAAAAACCAGTTACATGTATTTATTTATAAAATTATTTATTTTCAATAAACTAAAATACAACAATTCTCATTTTCTCGGCAGTCCGTTGCATTTTCATAAAATAAATTAGGATTGCAACGATGTTCAATGCACTCGCCGCCATGTTGACGACATCTGGTTTCTTTTATTGAAACTGAAAAAATAATATCAAATATATTCGTGTATACAAATAGTATATACTTATTTATTTATTTAAACTTTAGCACACAAAATAAGGTAGGCGGACTTAATGCCTAAGGCCTCATTTACGGAGACGCGGGGCGTCGCGCGTCGCGTGTGGCGGGGCGTCGCGCGTCGCGTGTGGCGTGGCGTCTCGCGGCGCGTCGGACGTTTTTATTGTTTACGTAGCGGCGGCGCGTGAAGCGGCACGTATCATCGCACGCGTAAACACAAACTTATAACAATATGCGATGTTGTTTATAGAGACGCGAGGCGGGAAGAGTGGCGATGCCCGCCGCTGCGCCCGCGTCGTATTCTCAAGCGTGTAGCGGAGCACGCGGCGAGCATCGCTGCGGCGCATGCGGGGTTCTCAGTTAATCCGACCCAAACTTCTCATGTTCCGCTATTATAAACACTGAGCCACTCTATATATTAAATAACTCACTTTTTAAAATACAATTTTCTTCTAAAGTCTATCATATCATACTCCGTTGCGACGGTAACTACGTCTGTGTTGCACGATTAGCAAATGAGACTGGCAGAAGGTTCCGCCACAGGCATCGCTTCATCGAGAATCGCTGCTGCGTGCGCCGCCGCGATTTACGCCGCGTGAAACGTGACGATGCCGTCCGCGGGCTCGGCCGTAGAACACGCTCCATTTCAAGCAAACGCGTGTAAAATCGCTTCTCCGTAAACGCACTCATACATCGCCTTGAATTTAGTGCGGGCCGCGCAGCCTATTGCGACGCGCGACGCGCCGCGTCTCCGTAAATGAGGCCTAAGGCATTATCTACCAGTCGACCTAGGGTGGAGCAGGAATAAATATATATATAGATACATACACGTACATATACGTGTACACATATGGATTGGGTAGAGAGTGAGCTAATCAGCGTGGTATGTGATGGTGACGACACACGGAGTGACATACCAACAACATCACTTAACCCCGTATGTGAAGTCTCCTCCGACGATTTCGCCGAAGATGATCAAGAGGCAAACACCTCCCCCGTACCCCTCGTGGCTGTTTCGCGACACTCTGCTCGATATGCGGCGCGCAGTGCACGTCGGGGCATCGCAGATGCCACTGCGCATTCGCCCTGATGATGAGCATCGGATATGCTCGAATCCCAGGTCGACGTAATCAAGTGTTTTGGCGTTATAGATATTATAACACATAAACGTATACATAAATAGACGCATACGTATACGTATAACTGTGCCAGCCAGCAGTAGTGGCTATGGCATTATCCAACACTGGTCGTCTAGTAGGCTGATGATGATGGTATAGGAAATAATCCCTGTATTGCAGGAGACTTTACAGACATATAATTAACGGACACAAATTACATCCAGAGATTCCAAAGAATAATATGTAGATGGCATAAAGTGTGTACTGATGTAACCAACATAGCACGAAGAATTAGCACGCTGAAGTGGCAATGGGCAGGCCACATCGCTCGACGAACCGACAACCGTTGGCGAAGAAAGGTTCTCGAGTGGCGACCACATATCGGAAGACGCAGTGTAGGACGCCCCCCACTAGGTGGACCCATCATTATCTAATGATGAATCCTGTGCCAATCTTGGCACAGGACCAGACTTTGTGGCGTAACATGAGGGAGGCCTACATCTAGCAGTGGACGACGATAGGTTGAAATGATGATCATAATGATGCGTGCTGCCCTTTTTTTGGGTGGTATACTATCGCCGCACTCCTCGCACCACTCCGTCCGGGGCGACAGAGGGGCGTAAGCACGCACATCCGTAACCCACCCGCGACACGTCGCCTTCGTCATTGGACCGACCACCGGAGCAGGGTGATTTGTCGTCAGTGGTTGGCCCGACAGAATACTCCTTGCGGAGTACCCTCTCATCGACAATAAGTGTTGCCCTGCGTGGGATTCGGTCCCGCGTCACTGACACAGTATGTCGATATCTTTATCACAACACCATCTATACACTCGTTTTGTAGTGTTAAAATATTCATCATCATCATCTCAGCTCATATACTGCTGAGGTAGAGCATTCTCCACAATAGGAAGAAAAGTTACCTAATATACCACGCTGGTCATATATCTGGACTTAGGGCCTTGTGATGAGTTTTCCTTCTCTTTCTTGGATGTCATTTATATATCACTTCCATTAAGCAATGAAAATATTTAAAAAAGTATACGATAAACCTGTACGACAGCATTCAACTCCTCGGCTCCTTTGCTCAGGACATAATCCACGTGGCTCAACTAATAAAGGACAGTCGCCAGCTATCACGCACATGCCTCCTTGACTTGAACAATCTGGTTCTGGGTGGATTGAATCAATTGTTCGAACTGCAACAAAAATATATTACTTCAAAATCCATCTATGAATTCAGTATAAAGGAGGTCAGGAGCTCATCGTACATAACGCATTGCGGCGCGAAAAGTCTAGTAATTTTAGTACGATCGCGTGGCCTAAGAAAGTCGATATTCATGTTTTCTCTAGTGGAATAAGACATTGAAGCGCGCCTTTGTATCTTCAAGTGGACTGGGAGTGTGCCTGTATGTACTGGAAAGGATTCGGTTCTATGGAGCCGCACCTATGGTGGCACGATTATCTTAGGCTGGTGCAGTATCTATAATAATAGGGGTTTAAATATTAAATTGGCGTTTTAACGTACTAGCCACTTAATAAAAATTAAAGCTGCATGGAGTCATGTATCAACGTGAAACTATTTTCAAACAAAAGCAACATTCTAAATTTAAAAAATGTTTGATATTTGATCGTTCGACGTTAAATTGGTTTTACATTTGGCTTTTAAAGTGAACATGGATACGGTGAAAATAAAAGTTATTTTCGAATACGAGTGCCAACGTGGGGCTAACGCAGCAGAAACGGCTCGTAATGTCAATGCTGTGTTTGGAGAGGATATGGCTAACAAACGCACCGTGCGATTTTGGTTTAACCGCTTTCTTAGTGAAAACTGGGACTTAAAGAATGAACCACGAGGAAGACCAGCCACTAAGGTAAGTAGAATGTAAGTAGAAAGATGATGGTGGAAGCTGATCCGAGTCAAACTACCAAGGAATTAGCGGCGTGGCTTGACGTTAGCATACCCACGATATTGATCAATTTACACCAAATACCGATTTGGTAAATAAAAAAAGGGCCTCATGATTTGATTAATCTACAGAGAGCAGCATGCGTTGAAGCTTGCTTTATCCTGTCAAACTGGACCTCGCCCCAACCGAATACAATTTTTCTGCGATTTGGACAATTTCATGCACGGCAAAATTTTCTTTTGAGGAAGCAATACAAAATACCTTCACACAGTTTGTGTATTCCAGGATCCCAAGATTGTATCTCAAACGTTTAAATGATCTTCCAATTAGATGGCAGAAATGTACAAATAACGAGGAAAAATACTTTGATTCAAAAAATATGTTTTATGAACAAAAAAAAAATATAGTCTCAATTTATCAGTACGAAACGGCAATTTCATACTTTAACCCCTAATATTTAGCGTATTAAAATGAAGGGCTCAGGTGGAAGTTGAAATAAGTGCTCATTAAAGATTATAATAAACTAATAGACACAACAGACGTTGTTCTGTTCACATAAAATAAAAGGAATTCTCCTTGAAATCAACAGGAGCGCCACCTGCCGGGTCCAATTGTAAATCTAAACTATTCTCAAATCCCCTTGAACTCGCACAAAAAATTTCATCGACATCAGTCCAGCCGTTTAGGAGCAGTTCAATGACATACACACGTACACAATAAATATATTAAGATAGGTGACCCGGCGAATTTCGTACCGCATTACAGTCGATTCTTTAATTTTTTTGGTTCTCCAATACTTATTCTGCTATTCGAGACGCCGGGTGAACTAGTAAGATAAAAAAATAAAAGGGAAAATTAGTAAGTCATCAATTACATTTATGTCAAAAATGATAATTATGAAATATAAAATTTTGTGTTTGACATCGATATACACGATACTTTTTACTACAGAGGGGCGTAAGCACGCACACCGGCAACCCACCCGAACACCACGTCGCCTTTGTCGTTGGACCGGCCACCGGAGCAGGGTTACTTGTCATCAGTGGTCGGCCTGACGGAATACCCCCTATTGGGGTACCCCCCCATCGACCGACGTCCCTCCCTCGGGAAGAACGTCGGTCTTTCCTCACGCGGTCGGCCTCTCGGTGGGTGACTGACTAATTTCCCGGTCACGTTACCCGCGGCCTCGGCTAGGGCGGCATGAGGCGCAGATAGTCGCGCCTACGCCGCCCCAGCCGGCAGCGGGTCGTTTCGTCGAGGCTGCGCTCCTCGCGCGCGTGACCCTGAGCGGTCTGCGAGATCACTGCCTCGCAGAAGACTGCGACCGCGTCCCAGTTCGGCAGGTCGGCACCGATGATTGCGACGAGTTCACGACGCTGCCATGCTCAGGCGGCACAAACATCGAACCTATGCTGCGCCGTATCCTCATCATCCTATACACGATACTAACGTCACTCATTTGTTTTGCCTTTCTGAAACCTCTCCACTAACACTTGAATTTTATGTTATGGTATTAACGTTTAAATTAACCAAGTATTATTACGAATCGTTTGTTTGGAAGTATAGAAAAGTGCTGTCTTTAGATCTTTTTAGGCAATATTTAAAAAAAGAATTAACAAAATCGGTTCAGCTGTTCTTGTGTTTTGCGCTTAGCAACACATTCGGGGATTCATTTTTATATTATAGAAGATAAAACTGTTCTAATTAATAGTAATGTTAGTAATATGTTGTCATTGACCTATGACGGAGAGATAATCAACAGTTTGTAGAATCGAGGCATCAAAATATATACATAACTCATAAATGACGCTTTGGATGGCTTATCAATGGGTGCGACGGCTATTAAACAGTGGACTATAATTATGTAGGTACTAAGGAGAATGCCCATTTGGTCGAGAGTTAGTTTCAATACGAAAGTGAATGGGCTTTCATAATTTCTTTTCTCTTTTGTAAGATAATTATTCTAGTTTCACATTAAGTAATTAGTTTTCATTTTCGTGCCCAGGTTCAAGCGAAATCTTATTTTTAGTGAACTGTTTTTGAGGTTAGAAAATACGTCGAATAAAAACACATAAAAGTATTATATGTATCTTTAGTCAATACGCTTACGAAATTAATAATGTAATGCATTTATCATAAGCTTAAGATATGATCCTGTGTGATAATAATAGGCGTGACCTATCAATTGATGTGATTTAGGTGGTCATAGAAAGTCATAATTCTGGGGGACGGTTCGCCTTTAGAAACAACTGCAATATATTGCTAATTGAATACCTGGACTAGTAAAAACAATATTTTATATTTAAAAACATGTTACAGAATATATTGTCTAAGAATTGAGTTGGCGCAATTATGTACCTACATCACTGTCAGGGCCCCATCTCAAGTACTATAATACTGAAATTGTGTGTACGCACTCTACAATAATAATAACAATAATATAATAGTCAACTACAATAATAAGTAATTCATGGGATCGAGAAGATTTGCCCTATTTAAATCTATAATTATAAACAAATAAAAATAATATGTTCTATTATTTACATGTCTCGATTTGACTCTCACCCTAATTAAATATTTTTTTTTAACTTAATGTTAAGGGTAAATCCACTTCCATTTCATCACTTATTCCTATTCATATACAATAAATATAATTTACCCTTATATGCTCCCCACAATAAGATATCGCCTGTTTTAATTGGTAAGATCCTAATGTTAAGCATCGTAAATCAATTAGATTCAATCTGAAAAAAAAAAATGGGTGCGTGTACTTATGTACGCGCGTGAGAAGTTATACTTCTTTGGCATCATTAAAATATATATATATATATATATAATTATTAAAAACCAAATTTAGAAAATAATCTAAATAGAAAAATAAATAATAACAATAAAGAAAAAAAAAACAATAAAAAAAAAGAAAAAAAAAGAAAAAAGAAATAAAAAAAATAAAAAAATAAAAAAAATATATTAAAAAAAATAAAAAAAAATACTAAAAAAAAGAAAAAAATATATATAAAAAAAATAAAAAAGAATTCTAAAAAAAACAATAAAAAAAAATAATAAAAAAAAAATAAAAAAAAATAAAAAAAAAGAAAAAAGAAATAAAAAAAAAGAAAAAAAATAAAAAAAATATATAAAAGAAATAAAAAAAAAACAGTGATCAGAGGTGACGAGCGTACCAACATGCGCGACTAATATCGAGGTTCAATTTCTATTTTGTTAGTAGTTTTTTTTCGAGACTTAATGAGCGGTTAAGCAGACAACTTCATACTGTTAATTTTGTGTCACATAATTAAAATTTCACTCTCATCATTTTTTCATAACGCGCCTAAAGAAGTATAACTTCAAAGAATGTTTAAAGATTTTTTTATTTAGACACTTTGGGTGGCATTACTGTCTACATTAAAAAAAAAATATTACGTTGCTTTTTAATATTTTATCTTTGCATAGAAACTGACAAATAATTAACTGTAGGTACAGTAGAATCCAGATATAGCGACCTTTAAGGGACCGGCGATACTATGTCGTACTAGCCGGATGACGTACAAAACGGTAGGATTATTTCTTAAGTACATAAGTACCTAACCTACGAATACATAATTATGTACACGCCAAACTCCTTCGCGAGGGTTACATTTGATTCACCGCCTTCTAATCGGTGTAATATTGCACTTTTTTTTCAATTGTAAAACACTTTCGCTTCACAGAACTCATTTTGTCGAGCTTTAAGAACTTTTCATAACATGTGACAAACACTAACTGTGATTTACGCGCGCCAATAAGGAAAATTGAAGCTCGCGGGGCGGGATGAAGTTGGGCCGCTGAAGTATTGGTGCGTAGGTTATATAAACAAAACATTGGGCGTCGTTTTAACCGAACGTATTAATCACAAAAATGGTCGCTATAAGCAGTTAGTCGTTTAAACCGGAGTCGCACTAAACGGTTATATTTTCTCAGTACCTAACTATGAAACCTAACTTGAGTAAACATTATCGTCGTTAAAAACGGTTAGTCGTTATAAGCGAAGTCGTTATATATGAATTCTACTGTATTTAAATTGACAGGGTGACGTTAAGTCACCCTGTTCCGGTGGTCGGTCCAAAGACGAAGGCGACGTGTCGCGGGTGAGTTACGGGTGTGCGTGCTTACGCCCCTCTCTCGTCCCGGACGGAGTGGTGCAGGGAGTACGCTGACCGTAATGCACCCCCAAAAAAGGCATAGTTGTTGTGCAAATAACCATGTGAGCATGAAAAAAGCCCAGTATTTTGACGTTACAAACGGACACTTCAATTATATATAGCTTCAGCGTGATGCTTAGAAATAGGATATCTTTTTGTTCAGATTCTCGTATCGGTACGCGTACGAAGTAGTTGTGCCATTAATTATTAAAAAAGTTATCCTTATCACTACGATTCTTGGAATTCTTTTGTTCGCGCTGCGCTCGGCCGGCCCGCTACCTGACCAGGTGTGCGGGCATTGTGAGTTGTTTACATGTTAGCAGCAACGATATAATTTTATATTGCAATTATGAATGACACAAATGATTCTAATGGTGCGGAAAGGAGTAGTTTATTTGATGAAACCCCTGGAGAGGAAGGCAGTTTAAGGAGGAAAAGGAATTTTGAAGAAGAGGAATCGGACGAAGAGTGGACTACAGTGAGCTCTCATAGAAAGGGAAGAAAAGTTCGGCGACGGGACAACAGTGAAGCCACTAAAGGACAACTAGAGGTCACAATATCGCATAAGGAGAAATTACCAAAGTCATTTGCACTAGCCAAGCTTCTAAGCTCGTATAATATTAAAAACATTATTCGAGTTAAATACTTAAATCCATACAAAGTTCGTATTCAATTTCAAGATGAAGAGAATTTGAATAAGCTGTGTCAATGTGAAGAGCTAATTAAAAACGAGTGGAGATTCACCAAGAATATGGAAGTTAATTTTTCGTATGGAGTCATAAGGGATGTTGAGCTGGATTTGAAAGAAGAGGACATCTTGAGCAACATAGTCTGCCCTGATTATACCGAACTTTGTGCCCTGAAGCGACTTAACCGTCGTGATGAAGAAGGATGGACACCTAGTGAAGCCGTGAGATTATGTTTTAAAGGCAATACCTTGCCTGCATACATATACGTAGACATGCTTAGAATCAAGGTAGAACCCTTTATTTTTCCAGTATCGCAATGTTCACGGTGTTGGAAGTTGGGGCATTCAATCAAAACGTGTCCATCAAATAAAGTCGTTTGTCCTAAGTGTGGAGCTCATCACGCGAACTGTGAAACGAAAAGTTTTAAATGTGTGAATTGTTCAGGCTGTCATATGGCATTATCTAGATCATGCCCATTATACATAAAAGAAAAACGGTTGCGTGAAATTATGGCGGAATTCAACTGCACATATAAAAAAGCAATGGCGATGTATGTTGAACCAACAATATCTAATGATTATTCAGAAAAAAATGACAAATCACATTCTCTACTAATAACGGAGAACACTTCCAGCGTAGTTGCAGATAATCCGAATACACCAAGTACGTCATGCCCAGAAAAAAGACAGACAAGTTATAAAAAAAAAAGTATATTAAAGAAGAAAGCTAAAAGTAAAGAATTTATGGAGTGGAATAACTGCTTGGGTGAAGAATCAGATACATCATTAAATAAACAGGATAGTGAGTATATAAATAACGATGTCAATCACCCTAAAGACCAATCCTCTTCTAGACGGTCGTTTAGTGACTTTCTGTCAAGATTGAAAGAAATTATTTATTTAAAAAATTGTCCTTTATTCACTAAGGTTAAAAATATTTTTAAATTATGTACTGAATGGGTCACATTAGTAATAGAAAGTGTATTAGAATCGCCATGGCTACAAATCCTTTTAAATATTTACAATGGCTAACAACAGATCTGTTAAGTGTAATATTATGCAATGGAATGCCCAGAGTCTTAAGCCTAAGTTACTATCCTTGTCACATTTATTGTTTAATAATAATATACATATCGCGGCTATATCAGAAACTTGGTTAGATGCCAATAGTCAATTTAAAATTAATGGCTTCAACGTATTCCGTCGCGACAGACCTGATTCATATGGCGGTGTGGCTATCTTAACCCACAAGTCGATAAAAGCTCAACTTGGTGATTTTCAGATCCTCAACTCAGGTATTGAAGTAGTTCATGTGAAGCTTCACAACTACTATTTATTAGAAAATATTTTAGCTATTTATTGTCCACCATCAGTTAGAACTAATTATGCAGACTGGAATTATATATTTTCAAGTTTTTATAAAAAATCTATTATAGTTGGGGATTTAAATGCACACCATACAAATTGGTCGTGTAAAACAGACTCCAGAGGAATACAAATATTAGATTCACTTATTGACAATCGTTTTATTGTCCTCAATAATGGCAGTTCCACTCGAATTAAATTGGTTAATGGAGTTTTGCAACAATCTTCACCTGATCTTTCCTTAGCTACCTCGGACATCGCTATAAAGTTTAATTGGCACGTATTAAATGAAACATTAGGTAGTGATCACTTGATAGTCCAGTTATCATCGGAGTGTCGTATGAATAATAGTTCATTTATTAAAAGAAATTATAAATGTGCCGATTGGAGCTCATATAGGGATTGTCTACGAGAACTTTATACAAAATTATTAATTCCTGAAGATCCCCAAAAAGCATATGACATTTTTATAGATTATATGAATATAGCGGCAGAACTTCATATACCGGTAATAAAAATATCACAAAATCCAACTTCGAAATTCGCACCCAAACCTTACTGGAATCCCGATGTATCGAGGGCTGTTGCGGTACGCAGACTAGCTTTATCGAACTTCCGGCGAAACCCAATCCCCAGTAATCTTACTATTTTGCAAAAAAAGTAAGAATAGCTCAAAAGTTAATTCGTCAGGCAAAACATAAGAGTTGGGTTAATTTCTGCTCTTCAATAGACAACACTACATCGGCAACTGACATGTGGCGTAAAATGAAATTTTTAAAGGGCTACAGAATGCCTAGATCCTTCATTGATCCCAGTAAGGCTAGTGAACTACTATCGAGTCTCACTCCTGATTATGTATCACCCAAACAGCCAATATTTTCGATTAATAATACACTAATAGAATCGAGAATCTCCAGACAGGAGCTAGATAAATGTATTAAATTAAAGGATACATCTCCTGGATGTGACGATATTTCATACTCTATGATTCAAAATTTACCTAATATTGGCAAAACTATTTTATTACAATTATTCAATCTTTTTTTCTCTACAAGTTTCGTACCAAATCAATGGCGCCACATAAAGATCATACCTATTCCAAAACCAGGAAGAGACTCTAATAGTGTGTCATCGTTAAGACCTATTGCTTTGATATGTTGCCTGTGTAAAATTTTCCATAAAATAATCAATAATAGGTTGGAATGGTACTTGGAAAAAAGTAACTTCTTTTCAGTGAATACAGTGGGCTTTAGAAAATCTAGAGGTTGTCTTGATAGTTTAAGCTGCTTAGTCTCGCGTGTCCAAATTGGTTTCTCCAAGAGACTACCTACCATTAGTTGCTTTATTGATATAAGCAACGCTTATAATAATATAAACGTTACGGTCTTACTCACTATTTTAGATCACTTGAAGGTAGGATCTAAAGTATGTCAATATTTGTGGAATTTTTTACATGAGCGAAATCTTCACATACAAATAGAAAATGGATACCTAAATAGGAAGACCGGTATAGGCTTAGTACAAGGGGATCCCTTATCTCCTTTACTGTTTAACGTAGCAACAATTAACATCTGCAAAATAATAGATAACAACGTTTTCATATCGCAATATGCTGATGATTTTATAATATATCATACATGTCATTCTATTTCGACAGGTACTCAAGTATTGCAAAATTCGTTAAATACATTAGATAAGCTTCTCTTAAATTTAGGCTTAGAGATATCTCCTAATAAAAGCCGCGTATGTGTTTTTAAAACAAATTATAATACAGAACATGTACAGCTATATATTGATGGTAAAGTTTTAGATTGTGTCCCTGCAATCAAATACTTGGGCTTATGGTTAGATCAAAATTTGAGATGGGGTAAAAATATTAACGATGTCAAAGAAAGATCTTTAAAATTTATTAATATATTTAAGGTGTTGGTAGGATCAGGATGGGGCGTGCATCCATGTCATTTAAGAAAACTGTATATTTCGCTTGTTAGAAGTCGCATAGACTATGGTAGTTTTCTGTATGATTCAAGTTGTACAAGTCACTGTGCGAAGCTGGACAAAGTTCAGAATCAGTATATGCGCATTATAGGGGGATTTATAAAAAGCACTCCGATACATGTAATGGAGTCTGAATTGCTATTACAACCCTTACATATCAGACGTACGTACCTTGCTGGCAAATTCTGGCTCAAGTCTAAATCTTTAACGCAAAATAGTTTTAATTTAATATTACAAAATCTATCTAGTTCATGTCAAAATTCCTATTGGTCACGTAAAAAAAAGCCACTGCTAATAACAATTTATAACAATTTTAATAATTTACAAATGCAAACTAGCAATCATCTTGAAATGTTTGGGTTGAACACGTGGACAAGCAATATCAATACACAAAGTTTTTTAAATACCTCAGTTAATACCATAGACAAACCTAAAAACCAATATTCTACACATAATCTGCTAGATCTATGTAATAAATTTATCCTTAAAAAATACGGTAACTTCTATAAAATATACACAGATGGTTCTAAAGACGGTCAACAGGCAGGTGCGGCTTTTCTCGACATTCAGACTTAAGACTACGTAAAGTTTAAAATCAGCAACCCTAAAATTTCAATAATGTATACGGAGCTTATCGCTATTGCGGAGGCATTATCATATATTAAATCTATAATTTATAATAATCAAAAATTTGTAATATTCACTGATTCCAAAAGCGCTTTGCAGCATTTGGAGCAGCGTACATCTACGGCCAGAGGCATTCCTATAGCATATGACATTATAAAAACTATATTAGAGTTAAGTTCCAAAAATAAGATAATCATGCTCCAATGGATACCTTCCCATGTCGGTATTTACGGTAACGATGCAGTGGATGAATTGGCTAAAGAAGCATGCTCTGACGGAGTTAATTTTGATTGTGAACCTTACTACACTAATTTATTACCTGTTATAAAAGAACACTGCATCAAGCTATGGTCGGAGTATTTTGATAAGAGATCTCTCACGAAAGGTATATGGTACAAGACCATTCAACCTTCCATACCCCGCTTGCCTTGGTTCGATAGATGCACTATGGGAAGGTATGATATTGTTACAGGCTTAAGACTTCGTTCCGGTCACATTCCACTAAATAAGTTCGCTTTCATGATGGGCAAAGTCACCACTCCTAATTGTAGTGATTGTGGCGTGTTAGAGGACGTACACCACATCTTAGTGGAGTGAGTGCGGAACGAGAGGCTTAGAGTATCCTTAGATGTAAATTTATTGGACGTGGGCTGGTGTAATAGCATCTTAGCGTTACCTACGTCCTCGGAGGCTAAGTTACTGTATAAAATTGCAAAGATGGGAATAAGAAACCGTACATTCCCTTCATTTTGATTATTTTATGTAATAAGTATTAATTTTAGAATTTTGTTTTTGTTTGTTATTCTTACGGGGATAACATGTTCAAATTTGAACCATTCCCCTTAAATAAAGGGGAAAAAAAAAAAAAAATCTTTTTGTTCAAAATATTATACAAAAAATAATTATCCTCCGTCTCCTCCTCCTCTCCTCCATTATCCGTCCTAATGGTTTTTCTTATTGTTATCTCCGGACCATATGTGTTGCACTTGGGGCCATTAACCTCCTATTGAGGCCACTAATAATTTATAAACATATTTTAAAATATATAATAGTTACTTACAATCGTCATTACGATCTCCATTCATGGTCAATACACAAAATACAATAAAGAAATTTAAAACAAACAGCGAGTTCATTTTAAAATAAATAATTCGTTACGACACGACTGCAACTAACAAAATATTAGTATAGAATGATACATAAGTATGCAAAGCAGCAGTTTTCTATTACGAAATGAATATGATAACATACTAAATACAGATAATGAGAACATAACCGTATATAGTATAATGGTATTAAATAATGTGGGTCAAATCTATGATTCATCATTTCAGCTCATATTATATGTTCCACTATTCGGCTTCGGCCTCCTTCACAATAGGAGGGAAATCAACCTACTATACCTAGGGATGCAAATATCGAAACTAAAAACATCGATGTTTCGATACATCGATGTTTCAGAACAAACATCGATGTACATAAAACATCACCCTAAAAACATCGATGTTTTTTTAATGATCGTGCAAACAACTTTAATTTTAAAATGCAGGCTGTATTTATTATCTGTAACAATATTATCGTTGAATAGGTGAGTCTTTAGAACAAGAGAGATGTAGAGTTGAGGAAATCAAGTTATATTTAACATATATTTCTCTATTCAGTAAAGTTATTACAAGCTTATCTGTAGCATGTTATCTATTTAGAAACAACGATTTAGGATAACGTACATACGTAAGTCATTTACTTTGGTAAATAGAGTGTCACGCAAGTTTTGCTTAAATGACCATATATTTCAAACAGATGTCAGGCAAAACATCGATGTTAAAACATCGTAGAAAATAATATCGATACATTGATGTTTCGCAATAATGAACATCTATATTTTTTATTGAAACATCGACGTTTCATAAACATCGATGTATCGTTTGAATCCCTAGTCTATACCTCGCTGGTCAAACGTGTTGGTATAAGATTGTATTTCGAGATTTTCTTCTCTTGCATAGATATTATATACGTATTATATCCCTTTACCGTTTTTTACGACATCCATAGGCAAGATAGGGAGTGGTGAATTGTATTCTTACTCCGTTACCACACGGATAACACATAAGCCACACCGCGAGCTTAATAAAAAACGTAAAATAAACTTTTTGCGATCCACAAATTGTTGTTTCGAGTCAGGATGTAATTTGTATCTCCTCTATCTAATCAACTGTAGGTCTCTTTTGAGTCTGAATACATCCCGTCCGAGAATCACTTGAGGGCAACGAAATGGGAATGTGTCCCCCCTATGGAACTAACCACGTGTAAAGATTTTTTGACTTCAATGACTGTGAGTCTTCAATGACTGTCGCGTCTAGATATGGATAATTATCTCCCTATAAGTTATTTTTATTTTATAATTAATTTTTTTTATATCATCATCATCACAGCTCATATATATGTCCCACTGTAGAGCTCGAGCCTTCTCCACAATAGGAGGTAAATTAACCTACTATAACCACGCTAGTTAGACGAGTTGGTATAAGGTTATATTATTGAGTTTTGCTTCATTTGCATAGATGTTATCTGCGTATTATAATCCCTTGGCCATCTTTTACGACACCCACAGACAAGAAAGGGAGTGTGAGTAAATTGTATTCTTACTCCGTCACCACACGGAAAATCTTATGTTTTAATTGTTAGTTATTTTGTTTGTATGGTGCCGGCGCCGCTGCGACATCTCAAGAGGGTTGGCTCGGCTTATTGACACCAGTCTACAATAAACAACAGATCGAAAACGTGTGTGCGGCGCCGCTGCGGCATCGCACTGTTTGCACCCCTCCCTAGGGACACGAAAAAAGTATCGATACATTTAGGTATCGAGTACTTGTCTTTCGATACCGATACTTTTATACTCGATACTTTCTATTCGATACTTTTGCTCAAAGAGTACTTTTAGGTAGGTATCGTATCGAACAAATTGTAGAAGGTATCCATGTTAAACTTGACCTTACGGCTCATGCTTATGGTAGCGCCATATAGTTAAAGCGTAACGAACCTTCTAAAATGTGGCTCGACATATTTTAATCCGAACACAGATGGAAAAATTCCTAAAAAAAAAAATCTCATCACGACCTAGATTCTAGGAAAAGTACTCAGTACTCGATACTTTGGAGTATCAATACTTTTGATTCGATACTTTATTGAGTACGATACTTTTTTTTCGATACTACTCATGAGTACAGTATCGATACTTTCGTTTCGATATCGTGTCCCTACCCCTCCCCGCCTCGTCTTCCTTGCACCGTTGTCCGGTGCGCCTGCGGTGCCGGAGCGGAACCTGACACGCCGTATGAAATACCATACATTTTCATATGTAGGAAATCGTTGCCGCATCGCTCAGGCGTCGTGACGGAGCCGCACCGCACCGTGTGGCTCAGTCCTTAATTGTAATGTTTGCAAAGTATCCGCCACAAAGTTATTTACTCATCGGTATGCAACGTTGTAAAACAAAGAAAATCTAACACATATTTTGAAACATTTAATACGATTCCGTATTAAATGTTTACCTTCTTTATATATATAAATATTCTGTCCGCATATATGTGGCTGAACTCTTTATAAACGGCTGGACCGATACTGATATTTTTTTTGTGTGTATTCCAGTGGATTCGAATATGGTTTAAATTTAATAAGAAGAAAGTAGGGGCACTGTGATCGATTTAAGGAGAATTCCTTTTATTTTTTAAGATTTGAATAAAACAAAGGAAGGAATACTTGAAAGGAATACTTCTATGCAAAGGAAGGAATACTTGAAATTAAACTCTATACGAAAACATGTGACCAGCGTGGTACAATGGTCAATTTCCCTCCTATTGTGGAGGAATCATGAGGACGGATATGAGGACGGAAATAAAGGAGACATAACATTTGCTTTATCGATAGTTCATGAATTAAAATATATTTTTATTTTATTGAGTATAACAAATTAGTCTTAGTTAGTAACAACACAACAATTATAGGTGTCCGGGCATCCTGTGGCATCCTTAAATAAGACTCGAGGATCGCAATGGTAGTCGACACACTCACCGCCTAGTCTGCAACATGTGTTTGGTTTTGTAGCTGAAAATAAAAAAAAATATATATTCAATATTTTGCGCTGTTATTTTCTAATTAACCATAAATAATTCGCAACAAAGCCGTTGAGCTTTGTTGAGTATATATGCTTTGTTGAATATTTTTTTTCTATTATATGATTCCGAATTATGATATCCGATTCCGATTTCCATGTCGTGACGGAATAAGAATACAATTCAACACAACAATTATAATTCAAAAACCTTGCCCGTGGATGCCCTAAAAGACGAGGGATATGATGCGCATATAACATTTATGCAAGGGAAGGAAAAGTTGAAATAAAATCCTATACCAACCTGTCTGTCTAGCATGGTATAATAAGGTCAATATCCTTCTTATTGTGGAGGAAGCTCCAGTCCAACAGTGGGACGTATACCAGCCAACGTCACTCATTTGTTTTGCCTTTCTGAAACCTCTCCACTAACACTTGAATTTTATGTTATGGTATTAACGTTTAAATTAACCAAGTATTATTACGAATCGTTTGTTTGGAAGTATAGAAAAGTGCTGTCTTTAGATCTTTTTAGGCAATATTTAAAAAAAGAATTAACAAAATCGGTTCAGCTGTTCTTGTGTTTTGCGCTTAGCAACACATTCGGCGATTCATTTTTATATTATAGAAGATAAAACTGTTCTAATTAATAGTAATGTTAGTAATATGTTGTCATTGACCTATGACGGAGAGATAATCAACAGTTTGTAGAATCGAGGCATCAAAATATTTACATAACTCATAAATGACGCTTTGGATGGCTTATCAATGGGTGCGACGGCTATTAAACAGTGGACTATAATTATGTAGGTACTAAGGAGAATGCCCATTTGGTCGAGAGTTAGTTTCAATATGAAAGTGGATGGGCCTTCATAATTTCTTTTCTCTTTTGTAAGATAATTATTCTAGTTTCACATTAAGTAATTAGTTTTCATTTTCGTACCCAGGTTCAAGCCAAATCTTATTTTTAGTGAACTGTTTTTGAGGTTAGAAAATACGTCGAATAAAAACACATAAAAGTATTATATGTATCTTTAGTCAATACGCTTACGAAATTAATAATGTAATGCATTTATCATAAGCTTAAGATATGATCCTGTGTGATAATAGTAGGCGTGACCTATCAATTGATGTGATTTAGGTGGTCATAGAAAGCCATAATTCTGGGGGACGGTTCGCCTTTAGAAACAACTGCAATATATTGCTAATTGAATACCTGGACTAGTAAAAACAATATTTTATATTTAAAAACATGTTACAGAATATATTGTCTAAGAATTGAGTTGGCGCAATTATGTACCTACATCACTGTCAGGGCCCCATCTCAAGTACTATAATACTGAAATTGTGTGTACGCACTCTACAATAATAACAACAATAATATAATAGTCAACTACAATAATAAGTAATTCATGGGATCGAGAAGATTTGCCCTATTTAAATCTATAATTATAAACAAATAAAAATAATATGTTCTATTATTTACATGTCTCGATTTGACTCTCACCCTAATTAAATATTTTTTTTTAACTTAATGTTAAGGGTAAATCCACTTCCATTTCGTCACTTATTCCTATTAATATACAATAAATATAATTTACCCTTATATGCTCCCCACAATAAGATATCGCCTGTTTTAATTGGTAAGATCCTAATGTTAAGCATCGTAAATCAATTAGATTCAATCTGAAAAAAAAAAATGGGTGCGTGTACTTATGTACGCGCGTGAGAAGTTATACTTCTTTGGCATCATTAAAATATATATATATATATATAATTATTAAAAACCAAATTTAGAAAATAATCTTAATTGAAAAAAAAAATAATAACAAAAAAGAAAAAAAAAAACAATAAAAAAAAAAAAAAAGAAAAAGAAATAAAAGAAAAGAAAAAAAAATAAAAAAAATATATAAAAAAAAAATAAAAAAAAATACTAAAAAAAAAGAAAAAAAAAATAAAAAAAAGAAATAAAAATAAAAAAGAGAAAAAAATATATATAAAAAAAATAAAAAAAAATTCTAAAAAAAACAATAAAAAAAAATAATAAAAAAAAAGAAAAAAAAAGAAAAAGAAATAAAAAAAAAGAAAAAAAATAAAAAAAATATATAAAAGAAATAAAAAAAAAACAGTGATCAGAGGTGACGAGCGTACCAACATGCGCGACTAATATCGAGGTTCAATTTCTATTTTGTTGGTAGTTTTTTTTCGAGACTTAATGAGCGGTTAAGCAGACAACTTCATACTGTTAATTTTGTGTCACATAATTAAAATTTCACTCTCATCATTTTTTCATAACGCGCCTAAAGAAGTATAACTTCAAAAAATGTTTAAAGATTTTTTTATTTAGACACTTTGGGTGGCATTACTGTCTACATTAAAAAAAAAATATTACGTTGCTTTTTAATATTTTATCTTTGCATAGAAACTGACAAATAATTAACTGTAGGTACAGTAGAATCCAGATATAGCGACCTTTAAGGGACCGGCGATACTATGTCGTACTAGCCGGATGACGTACAAAACGGTAGGATTATTTCTTAAGTACATAAGTACCTAACCTACGAATACATAATTATGTACACGCCAAACTCCTTCGCGAGGGTTACATTTGATTCACCGCCTTCTAATCGGTGTAATATTGCACTTTTTCTTCAATTGTAAAACACTTTCGCTTCACAGAACTCATTTTGTCGAGCTTTAAGAACTTTTCATAACATGTGACAAACACTAACTGTGATTTACGCGCGCCAATAAGGAAAATTGAAGCTCGCGGGGCGGGATGAAGTTGGGCCGCCGAAGTATTGGTGCGTAGGTTATATAAACAAAACATTGGGCGTCGTTTTAACCGAACGTATTAATCACAAAAATGGTCGCTATAAGCAGTTAGTCGTTTAAACCGGAGTCGCACTAAACGGTTATATTTTCTCAGTACCTAACTATGAAACCTAACTTGAGTAAACATTATCGTCGTTAAAAACGGTTAGTCGTTATAAGCGAAGTCGTTATATATGAATGCTACTGTATTTAAATTGACAGGGTGACGTCAAGTCACCCTGTTCCGGTGGTCGGTCCAAAGACGAAGGCGACGTGTCGCGGGTGAGTTACGGGTGTGCGTGCTTACGCCCCTCTCTCGTCCCGGACGGAGTGGTGCAGGGAGTACGCTGACCGTAATGCACCCCCAAAAAAGGCATAGTTGTTGTGCAAATAACCATGTGAGCATGAAAAAAGCCCAATATTTTGACGTTACAAACGGACACTTCAATTATATATAGCTTCAGCGTGATGCTTAGAAATAGGATATCTTTTTGTTCAAAATATTATACAAAAAATAATTATGTCTGAACCAGAACCCGTCCTAATGGTTTTTCTTATTGTTATCTCCGGACCATATGTGTTGCACTTGGGGCCATTAACCTCCTATTGAGGCCACTAATAATTTATAAACATATTTTAAAATAATTACTTACAATCGTCATTACGATCTCCATTCACGGTCAATACACAAAATACAATAAAGAAATTTAAAACAAACAGCGACTTCATTTTAAAATAAATAATTCGTTACAACACGACTGCAACTAACAAAATATTAGTATAGAATGATACATAAGTATGCAAAGCAGCAGTTTTGTATTACGAAATGAATATGATAACATACTAAATACAGATAATGAGAACATAACCGTATATAGTATAATGGTATTAAATAATGTGGGTCAAATCTATGACTATTCGGCTTCAGCCTCCTTCACAATAGGAGGGAAATCGACCTACTATACCTAGGGATGCAAATATCGACACTAAAAACATAGATGTTTCGATACATCGATGTTTCAGAACAAACATCGATGTACATAAAACATCACCCTAAAAACATCGATGTTTTTTTAATGATCGTGCAAACAACTTTAATTTTAAAATGCAGGCTGTATTTATTATCTGTAACAATATTATCGTTGAATAGGTGAGTCTTTAGAACAAGGGAGATGTAGAGTTGAGGAAATCAAGTTATATTTAACATATATTTCTCTATTCAGTAAAGTTATTACAAGCTTATCTGTAGCATGTTACCTATTTAGAAACAACGATTTAGGATAACGTACATACGTAAGTCATTTACTTTGGTAAATAGAGTGTCACGCAAGTTTTGCTTAAATGACCATATATTTCAAACAGATGTCAGGCAAAACATCGATGTTAAAACATCGTAGAAAATAATATCGATACATTGATGTTTCGCAATAATGAACATCGATATTTTTTTATTGAAACATCGATGTTTCATAAACATCGATGTTTCATAAACATCCCTAGTCTATACCTCGCTGGTCAAACGTGTTGGTATAAGATTGTATTTCGAGATTTTCTTCTCTTGCATAGATATTATATACGTATTATATCCCTTAAACGTTTTTTACGACATCCACAGGCAAGATAGGGAGTGGTGAATTGTATTCTTACTCCGTCACCACACGGATAACACATAAGCCACACCGCGAGTTTAATAAAAACGTAAAATAAACTTTTTGCGATCCACAAATTGTTGTTTCGAGTCAGGATGTAATTTGTATCTCCTCTATCTAATCAACTGTAGGTCTCTTTTGAGTCTGAATACACCCGTCCGAGAACCACTTGAGGGCGACGAAATGGGAATGTGTCCCCCCTATGGAACTAACCACGCGTAAAGATTTTTTGACTTCAATGACTGTGCGTCTTCAATGACTGTCGCGTCTAGATATGGATAATTATCTCCCTATAAGTTATTTTTATTTTATAATTAATTTTTTAAGACGCTTTTATTAGTTTCACCTGTATGTATGTATGCTTGTTTACCGGTACAGACCGGATCGTATACGCTTGGAATCGGCCGGAGCGGAGCCGCTAACTTTTTCACATAGAACAGTTGGAAGAGGTCTGAAAGCGGATGCGTTCGGAGCCGGTCGGATATGCTTGGAGCCGGTCGGATGCGCTCGCAGCCGGTCGAATGCACTTGAAGGCGGTCGGATGCGTTCGGAGCCGAGTGGATACACTACAAAGGCAGTACCAGTATTCCGTGCAGTCCAAGTTTTGTTTTCGGTGTGTTAACGTGTGCTTTTCGAAACATGAATTTAGATAGCTTCGATGAAAAATATATTTGTTAGTAAGATAACTTGAAGCAGAACAAAACAAACGAAAGGGCGAGGTTCCGTTCAAATGTTGCTATCAAAATGGCAGTCGGCGCGGCGCGCACGCAATTGGAGCCGATCCGGCTACGCGAGTGAAAAACAGCACGCATTTGGAGCCGATCTGCTGCGCGAGTGAGAAAGATCACGCAATCGGAGCCGGTCGGCTCCTCTTATTATTTCACACAAAGCGCCTTCAAGGATTCTTAATGACAAAATAAGTTTAAGTAAAAATAAACCTTACTACAATCACTCAAAACTCTGTTTCCAACGTGATAAAAATCTACTCTCCTCTCCGAGCCCGTCTGTGTGAACGGACCCTAAGTGTTCCATAATAATTTTTATTCAAATATTATAAGTAAATAAAAATAATAAATATTATCAGTTATAAATATTATCATTTCATTCCATAATTACATACATTACATTTCCTTTTAATTTGTCAAAAACATTCGCCAAACATTCGCATCGTTTCTTGCGAATGCGATTGCGAATGTCATAAACATATGCGAATATTCGCGAGCGCGAATGCGAATATTCGTTACATCACTAATATATATATATATATATATATTCAGGATCTTGGCAACGGCTCCAACGACTTTGTTGAAACTTGGCATACTAGAGGTTTCGGGTCCAAAAACTCGATCTAGCTAGGTTTTATTTATAGAAAATGTTGTTTTGTCCGTTTTTTTAGCAAAACAAACAATGACATTAAATTTTAAAAGAATATGAATTCAAATTTCGTTGTCAACGTCATGAGTTACGATAGCTCAGATGGGAAGTTGACATGTTCTAATTTTGGTTTTTTTGGCATTCAAACAGCATCGGTTCGAATCTCGGTGTTATTATTATTGTCTTTTTGTATTTTTTTATATATTTTTCATTATTTATTTTTTATTAATATATATCTAAATAAATTCGATAAAAATATTCCGAGCGAAGCTCGGTCAACCAGATATTTACGAGGGGTGATCCAAAAGTAATGATAATCAATAATAAACACAATGAATAAAATAAAAAAATATATTTATTTCTCAACATAGTCTCCTAGCAAGTCTATACATTTAGTCCATCTCTTTTCTAAACCTAAAATTCCCTTACAAAAAAAATCTTTATCTTGACTCTCAAAAAAGTCCTCAACCGCGGCCATCACGTCGCTATCATCATCAAATTTCTTGCCTCGGAGGTGTTCCTTGAGTCGTGGAAAGAGATAGAAGTCACTGGGGGCTAGATCTGGTGAATAGGGGGGGTGTTCCACCAACTCAAAGCCCGCTTCCTGAATGCCAGCCATGGCAATTGCAGCTTTGTGAACAGGTGCGTTGTCTTGATGGAACAACACTCCAGCCCGCAGTTTGCCTCGCCTTTTCTCCTTAATAGCCTCCCGCAATCTTCTTATTTGTTCTGCATAGTAGGAGCCTGTAATAGTGGCCCCCTTTTCCAAGTAGTCCACCATGATTATTCCTTCAGCGTCCCAAAAAACAGACGCCATAACCTTCCCTGCTGAGCTTGACACTTTGAATTTCTTCGGCGTCGGTTCATCGGATCGTTTCCATGTCATCGATTGTTGTTTTGTTTCAGGATCAAAATGGTGGATCCAGGTCTCGTCCATGGTCACAAAACGTGACAAAAAATTGTCCTTGTCTGCCTGGAACTTTTCGAGATTTGCTCTTGACATGTCGACTCGTTTCTTCTTTTGCTCGTCGTTTAACATTTTCGGTACCCAACGCGCGGAGACCTTTCTCATATGCAATTCGTTCGCAAGGATTCTTTGAATGCTGCCATATGAGATCCCTGTGACCTCAGCTACATGCCTGATAGTCACTCTTCGATCTTCCAATACAACTTCTTCAACTTTTTTCACATTTTCTTCAGTGAGGGACGTCGATGGGCGTCCTTCGCGGTGTTCGTCTTCCGTCGATGTTCTTCCCAGCTTAAACTCCTTAGCCCAGCGTGCAACTGTGGAATATGGAGGAGAAGAGTCCCCTAATGTTTCCACCAAGTCGCTGTGTATGTCTTTGGTAGACATTTTTTTCAAGCAGAGGTATTTAATGACAGCTCTGATTTCGTGTTTTTCCATTTTGATGTTCACTCCTTGACAGTCCGTATTCAAATGAATGTAGCTCCCGGGAATTGTGGCCTATTTATATGATTTTTTTTTCCTGAACTAGTGGGTAACTGAGCAAGTGACTGAAATTTTTTTGTATTTTTGTGTGCACTAGAAATAACTGATTATCATTACTTTTGGATCACCCCTCGTAAAAACACAATTTGTGCAATTTGTACATCACATTTTCTTTAGTTTGATCGCATTGAAATTAGTTCCGTATAATGACGAAGTAAGAATACAATTAACCAGCCTCATGTAAAAGACAATGGGGATATAATATACATATGTATTACATTTATGCAATATATTATTAAATATAACGAATAGGTGAAGCTGTCATTGAACGTGCATGTATTGAGTCTGGCCAGTTCATAGTTGTATGCGTATGCAGACTCAATGTTCCCTGTATATCGATTTTGAGAGATCCATTGAAGTTATTTTATTTAAAAGCACTGCCTCAAATATTATAAAACAATAGCTGTTGTTTTAAATAATAATATATCTTTTGCCGGATCTTCTCAGCTCGTGGCCACGTTCCGATCTGGTGGTAAATTATTAGCTTGTTTCAAACGATGTGTAAATTTGATTACATGTAACCGTTAAGGTATTAATGCAGAATAATGATTTGATAGGTTTTTTTTTATGTATAATATTAAATCATTTGAATTCTTAACATCCTAAACTTTCATAATGGCGGATTGTATCAGCGGTACTCTCTGCCTCAGTATGTTCATGTATCAAACATTAAAGTTGACATAGTATATTCGAATTATTAACTCCACATTCAAAACAAAGGCAGCTTCAATAAATGAAGTGTATTTGGATGATAATTGTCGACTGTTTGCTTCAATTTGAAATGTTCATTTTCGAATTTCTTAATATACCTAAACTTCGTAGAAAACGCAAGCAGCCATTATATAATTTCTTTAATTTGTTTCTTTTGTAGTATTAAAAATATCGTGGAGCCTGTCATTGTCGCACTATGAGACTAACACAATTCTCGGAGGCACATTATATGGCTATATAAGTTCTTTTGATGTAAAAGAAAAAAAAGGGAGCCTTCGCTCAGGACGCCTGGCAGATGTGAAACATCGAAATTATTTTGTACAAGTATATATGCATAAAAGAACTGATTACGACAGGAACTAATACGCCATAAAGTATTAATAAAATAATGATTTCTGATGTTTACGCGAGTATTATACATTTTAAATAAAACTACTTTACGGATTTTATCGCGTTTGTATTTGATTTTTGATTACCCTTGAGCGCCTTCCTGCAATACTACCTTATGTCAAAGGAGTCACTGACAAGATTGGCTACATCCTGAAACGCTCTTCCATTAAAACTTATTTTAAGCCACTGAAGAGGATTAGCCAATTCTTACCACCTGTCAAGTGCCAGATCTCTTTACAAGATGCAGGAGTATATAAACTTGACTGTGACTGTGGTCTCTCTTACATTGGACAAACAAAAAGATCCATAAGAACTCGGATCAAAGAACACATAGCCGATGTGAAGCACCGCCGTGACACTAGGTCTGCAGTCTGTGAACATAGTCAGGACCGCGCCCACCATAACATCAGGTTTGATAAACCACAAATCCTCGCAAAAGAACACCGATACCTGCCTAGAATGGTACGCGAGGCTATTGAGATTAAAAAACACAAAAATTTCAATAGAGAGGATGGCTGGGTGTTACCATCAAGCTGGGATCCTGTTATAAACATTATTAAAAACAAATCCAAAAAGACCACCACAAGACTGCAAGACACCGTGACACCGTATATTGTATAGATTTGACCCACAATAATAATAACTAAAGATAATTTTATAAATGAACCTTTTAGTAACATAAAGTAAGCCGCCTTCAAAATTAACTTTAATTTAGCATCATGTTACCTGAGTTTTCTTGCCGGATCTTTCTCAGTGTGACCGTGTTCCGATCCGGTGGTAGTATACTAGATTATTAGTCAGTTTTTATATATAATTACTATTAATTTTAATGTTTAATTATTACTAACCATAAACAATATAATTTTTTCATATAGAATCATTTTCTTCTTACACTGGCAATGAATTTTGTATCAAAATGTGGGTCAATATTTAATAACTAATTTCTGTATCGGGTAGATAATTATAAATTTTCTGCAGTAACGATGACTTGTTGGACGTGAGACATCTTAGTCCACCCGTGACCATGAACACTGTAAAGTGTTCGAAACGTCGGGTAATCAAAAATCAAATCCAAATGCGATAAAATCCGTAAAGTAGTTTTATTAATAAAATATTACGATTTTTTTCCTGAAAATGATGATTTTTATTCAATAAACATTTATTTTCATTTGTATACACTATACTTCTGTGTATGTGTTTAGGTTAATAATTTACGTTGAGCTCACTAGATGGCGTTGTAGAAAATTCTAAAATAGGATATGGTTTCGTTACACAAATGTATATTCAAGCTTGGCGTTAACGCCACACCAACGATTAGGTTCACCCCCGCCTATAGATGTTTCACATCAAAAATGTATGACAAGATTCATAGTAAAGCCAATAAACCGCAGAGACATCCACATGTTGGTATGTGTATGTATGGAATAGTACATCCGATTGACATGCGGTTCAAACGGCTCTGCTAATCTGGGGGCACGGCAGTGCCCCCGCCAAGTCGAGCAAAAAAAAAGTCGGGCAAAACGCAACACTGCCGTAACATACTTTTCTCGAAGCCATTCAGGCCATTTTCGACCCCCTATAACTTCGTCGTTAATAAAGCTAGAAACCTGAATTTTTAGTAACCTAGCAGGCATTATATACACATTGTGTATTTCAAATTTCATCTTAGATTTCCTGTAAGTTTATATCTAATTAGCATGGTATATGTGAGAAAACTCAACATTTTCATTTTTTCTTTTAAGTGTTTTTTTTTAACTATTCAATCGATCATTTCTATAATTAACTTAAAAATAGATTGCGGCAAACCGATTCAAAAACGATCCATCGTTGGTGGAGCTTAAAAATCACCGAAAATTGCATTAAAATTAGTTCATTTGTTCGAAGAATATCGTTGAAAAACTAAAATACAAAATATTTTTTTTTCTCAATAACTCGAAAAAATAGGAATCCATCGAGTTATTTTATAAATTTACTTTGTTAACCTTACAAATCTGAAAAACTATTAAAATTAATTTATTTATTAAGAGTTCATATCGGCATAAATAAGCACCTCAAGATGTTCGTGTATTAACAAATGAGTGGTGTAAACTAACTCTCTTTAATACTGTATTAGCATAATTTAATTAAAATCCAGTATTTTGAAGCTATTAAGGGACAGATAATTAGTAGGCTTTCTAAAAGGCTTAATCGCAGTCCCATTCATTTCATCTCTTGCGGCCTGCCATTGAGATTATCAAAGGAAAAGTAATTATATTTGCCTAAATACAAAATTAAGACATTGAATAAATTAATTTAGCTAGAAGGGTGCTTATGTAAAAGAGTAATGGTTATTTTAGTTTACGAAAAAAATACATTTAATGAATTAAAATTATTTTTAATCTGTTCCACATGGTGGCGGCTATGAATACTACCAATTTCTACCTCGTGGGTGTCATAAAAACTGCACAGAGAAAGCTATAGTATCAAGGAGTAACATAGGCTATATTTTATCCCGGTATTCCCACGATAACTACACGGGTAAGGCGACTGAAACCGGGTGGGTTGCTAATAACATATAAATACATTTGGACTTATCGATTTGGAAACCCTTATACAGTGAAAACCGATTATAACGACATCGTTTACAACGACCGATCGGTTATTACGACCAGATCGTAAGGTCCCGACCGAAACTCTAGTAAACGATTCAGTAAACATACCGCCTATAACAACATCGGATACAGCGACATATCGCTTACAATGACGAAACTTTATCGATATTCATCGACTATAACGACCAATCGTTTATTTCTCCCAGCAAAATAAAACAATTCGAACGATTTTAGATATTATTACTAAGGATTAAAGGAATATTTGGGCGTATTATTACCTACGCACTTTCTCCCACCCCATCCGAACCTCTTCCCAGCCATTTGACCTTGCATATTTCACACCTGTTATTTAGTCTTAGGGCTATAACAGTTTTGCAAAAATTTGTTGCCTTTAACGACCAGAGTTTAATACTGATGATACTCATGTCTTGACGAGTATGAAACCTAAAATGCAAAACATATTTGAGACTAGGCTTAAAAACAGACTAAAATGACTGATTACTTTAAAAACTAGTGTAGTCTTATAACCTGTAGGCAGCTAAATACATTTTGTACTCCAATTATTGGAACGAAGTTCCTTATCGCGCGTTGTGAAAGGGGGCTAGACGGAAAAAATTCTTACGAAAAGTTGTCACGACACTTTTTGCTATAGTAAGCTATTGTAAGCTGTGCGGCGTCGCATGTTTCTCTGTCTGTCTCTCTCTCTCTTATAGAAAGCAAGCCAGATATTTTCATTTCTATTTCGCATTAAACAGTGTGGTGTCGCGACGATTATTTTTGTTGAGTGTATACAGGTTTTTTGTAAATAATAAATTATAAAAAATAATAATAATAATGAATCCTGACAATGTTTCTGCACAAGTTCCGGATATTGCTGATGGAGTTAGGTAAGTAGAGATTATATACAGATAATAATATGTTATTTTAATATTATTATAACTTAAAAAAAATAAAATTTTATTACAATTCCTTCACTAATTAATCGAAAGGAACTTCGTTCCATCCGGGAGTCCCTTGACACCTCTCAAGTTTTTCTTAAATAAACATTTTAATTTCTTTTTTGGCTTTTTATTTGAAAACAAATTCACATTCATAACCTATACCTATACTAGATAGATACCTGTGATAATATAACTACTTGTATATATGTATTACTTATAACAACTATCGGACATAACGACTTAAACTATACGGTCCCTTCAATGTCGCTATAACAGGTTTTGACTGTAATTAGGAAGAATTGCAGTTTTTTTAACATTAACGTTTTATACTGTATTTTTACTTCAAGTTTAATTTAAAACTTAATTTTACCGAGGTCTTTAACATATGCATTGTAACAACATGCATTGTTTGATTAGATAAAGCATTTTCATTATTTAATAGCACTTTTATAATCAAACGGATACTAAGTGACCAAGTTTTACCATTATCAGTTTCTTAATGTAAATAACCTTGCATGGGGATATAATTCGTTAACATCTGTTGTTTTTCATGAAAGTCTACTGTGCCAGTGTCGTGGTTTCGATTCCCATGCAGGACAATACTTTTTGCGATCCATAAAATTATTGTTCTGAGTTTGGATGTAATTTGTATCTATAATGATTTCTGATGTTTACGCGAGTATTACACACAACACTACTTTACGGATTTTATCGCGTTTGTATTTGATTTTTGATTGCCCGACGTTTCTAACACTTTGCAGCATTCATGGTCAAGGGTGGACTAAGATTTCTCACGTCCAACAAGTTATCGTTATTACAGACATTAGTCCGCCCGTGTTAAGTCCGACATTAGTGCCCCAAAAATCAAATACAAACGCGATAAAATCCGTAAAGTAGTTTTATTTATAATTTGTATCTATTAAATTATATATTTGCAAAGTCCCCCGCAATACAAGGATATAGCGCCCGATGCTATCTTATAAATAAAAACCGGATGGATGCCCAATTCTCGATAACAGTGGTTAAGTTAATCATATTCTAATTATATACTTTTCAATGCATCAGGCAATGAAAAAATATAACGAGAGTGTACATGAAGACATTCTAGACGTCATTTTCATTTACCATCATTAATGGGAAACCTGAAGATGATAATAGTAGCGATAATTTGGTTGTCATACGTAGGCCCGCGCTCGTCTAATTCTTAAGGACATATTCATATCGCATGCGTGATATAATGCAAAACAAGTTTTTATACGTAAATGAATCCTTATTTTTGTCAGATCATTGGTCTAGACCAGTGGTGGGCAAACTTTTTTAATGGTGGGCCACAAAGTTTAAGAAATTCTAGAGGAGGGCCAGAATTATAGAAAAAATGCATTTTGTATTAAAGCTTTTTAATAAACAGAATATCTTTTACTTTTACGCCATGTTAGGCTTGCGAGACATGGAATTGTTTTTGATTTGCCATAATATTTTCGAAAGCAGGTTCCGTCTGTGATGAAGCAGCAGTGCGAAAAGGTGTTCATCAGTCTATCGGTTTCTGATTGAGTTTTTCCGTTCTCACCCCTGCCGCCTGCGCTTCACATTTCACCACGCGCGCCCCGCCCCGTATATCCCAACTCATGAACTACGCGGCTAGTTTAGCTTCACCGATAGGTGAATGGAATAAAATTTTCCAATTAATAAACTAATACCTGTGACAGACTACCGAAATAATTATAATTATGGCAGGTTAATTATCAGATAATGAAAGCTCAAAACACCCCTGACGAATTGGAGCTTTCATTAAAAATTCGAAGATTTTCAATCATAAACGTCAGATTTTATTTTTCGCGCCAAAATGCTGACTAGAATATTTAGGATGGATAGACTCTCGGCGGGCCGGATTAAATTCTTTCGCGGGCCGGTTTGGCTCGCGGGCCGTACTTTGCCCATATCACTGGTCTAGACCAACCCCATCCGAACAGTCATGCCGATGGAAGGGCGACGTGAAATACAGTCTATGTTATTACCTTCCGATTGCCAATTGTGGCAGGACTAAACTGTTGACAGTTGTCTGTCTACAGCCGCGGGCTGGTCCGTCCGTAGTAGTACCACACTCTCGCAGAAAATCGACGTCTGAGGAGTAGCAATTTATTACCGCGTTACGTTTGGGTTAATTTTCTGAGGGTGTTTGCGTATGGTGGGTTATTGTGATTGCATTTAGCATCACCGACCCTTATTGTACGCATTTACACTCCCTTCACTTTCTTCACGGTAGGCAGCTACCTGACAAATGTGTGCTGTATACTTGTTTGCGATTGCTTGCAATAAAAAAAAAATTAGCTTTCGGTCAGGACGCCTGGCAGATGTGAAACATCGAAATAATTTTGTAAAAGTTTATATACATAAAACAACAGATTACGACAGGTACTAACAATAATGTATAAATAAAATCTATATATATATAAAAAAGTCGTGTTAGTTACACTATTTATAACTCAAAATCGGCTGTACCGATTTACCTGAAAATTGGCGGGGAGGTAGCATAGAACCAGGAGACGGACATAGAATACTTTTCATCCCGTTCGACCGGGTTCCCGTGGGACTTGACATAAAACGTCAGAGAGAATACAAGTCACTATAAAACGTAGTATAACACAGCTATATACAGACTATATTTTCGGAAATTTAGAAAATATATTTACGAAAAAATTATGGCAGTACGAAGTTCGCCGGGTCGGCTAGTAATTTATTATTAAAATATAAGTTTTTTTTTTCCAGAAAAATTGTGATTTTTATTCAATAAAGATTTATTTTCATTAAATACGAGAATTAAAAATTGAAAAATATATCGAATTGTGACAACTCAATTCTCAACTCTGCAACTCAATCAGTGATTTATGTAATAATTTAATAGTTTTATATTCGATGTCTTCCGTGTGGTGGTCCGTTCCGTGTGGTGACGGAGTAAGAATACAAATCACCACTCCCTATCTTGCGCGTGGATGTCGTAAAAGACGACTAAGGGATATAATTCGCATATAACATCTATGCAAGAGAAGGAAAACTCGAAATAAAACCCTATGCCAATCTGTTTGACCAGCATGGTATAGTGAGGTCAATTTCCTTCCTACTGTGGAGGAGGCTTGAGCCCAACAGTGAGACGTATATGAGCTGAAATGAATGATGATGATCCGATGTCTCGGGTGGTCGGCACTAAACTTACTATCATAAAGCGTGGCGAGGCTGAGGCCACGGCATGCGTCGTTACGCCACGCCTATAGATGCTTCACATCAAAAATGGCTCAAGCGGCACTAGCATCTTGACTTCAATGCCCTTATTTACCCCTTTAACAATGAAAGTGTCATGCTATAAAAACAAATACTTCAGTTTAATTATGAATTGTTAATGAAATTTTATATTTTTAATTCGTTTATATATAAAATACAACGTTCATAATCGTTTGCTTGCCTACCACGGGGTACTGTAAAGAGATTCGTTTCCCTTAATTGACTCGTAAAACTGAAGTGTCCATAAACTGTTGGTTTAATTTTGCATGACTTTAGTATTTACTTAGACGTCATTACACGCTTCGATAATTATTAAATACACACGTACCTAAGGCCGTTATCTAAGTGGAGAATAAAATTTTATTGATTCACATTGGAGTTAATATAAGTTGTTTTTTATACTATATATAGAATTAAAAAAATAAATAGCTGGTACCTCGGTATAGTTTTTTTGTATTTTTGCCGAATTTATTTAGACATAGTTATATTAATAAAAAATAAAAATGACGAAATAATGAAAAATATCAAAAATTACAAAAACAGAATAATAAATAACACCGAGATTCGATCTAACGCTGTTTGAATGCCACTGGACAACTTCCCAACTGAGCTATTGTCACTCTTGACGGCTAAATTTAAATTCCTATTCTATTGACATTTTATGTTATTGTATTGATTAGCTAAAAACACCGACATAACATTTCATCAAACTTAGCTAGGTCGATTTTTTGGCCCCGCAACCTCTAGTACGCAAAATTTCATGAAAATTATTTCCGAGATTCTGACAAAAAATAAAAAATATCTATGTATATGTATATACTAGCAGACCCAACAGACGTTGTTCTGTTTAAATAAGTGCCGCCTACCGGGTCCAATTCTAAACCATTCTTGAAGCCTCTTGAACATGTACAAAAAATTTCATCAACATCGGTCCAGCCGTTTAGGAGGAGTTCAGTGATACGTACACAAGAAATATATATACAAGGTAAGAAATATATATATCTTAATATATATAAATCTCCTGTCACGATGTTTGTCCGCGATGGACTCCTAATCTACTTAACCGATTTTTCAACTTTTCCAACTTGAAACATAGGATAACTTAGATCTTTAATTATAGTCGCAATTTTATTTTATAACAAATTATTTGTCTATAATTAATTGACAGTCACAATTATCTGTTAACTCCAAAAGATTCTAACAGATGGCGATATCTGTTGACTGGATTTAAGTAATTTAAGTAATTTGTGTGTGCTCAATGAGATTCGAGAATGGTTTAGATTCACAATTGGACCCGGTAGGTAGCACTATATTTGAACAGAACAACGTCTGTTGGGTCAGCTAGTATATATATATATATATATATATATACAAGTATTGCACGTTTAAGGGTGTAGATTGTTGGCCTGAGTTCTCGATTTCGAGCGACCGCAGCGCCAAAGTTTAATGTAACATCCGACGGGGCGGATGAATGACCTAGAGAGCGCGATTTTCAAAATGTTTTGCAACAAACGTTCCACGTTGAGAAATTGTTATTGAACTTGAATATTTACAGCATAACAATAACGTTGAATTTTTGGAAACTAGCTGTTGATTCTTTTTAATAGATTAATAAGAGTAGTTGAGACACAATTTTTATGTTTTTCTATCATTACATTACATAGTATAAAACAAAGTCGCTATCCGCCGTCTGTCTGTCCCTATGTATGCTTAGATCTTTAAAACTACGCAACGGATTTTGATGGAGTTTTTTTTAATAAATAGAATGATTCTTAAGGAAGGTTTATATGTATAATACATGCATAATATAGTAGAGAAACGCTGATTAATTTAGAGGTTTCTAATGTGATGTCGTAAATAAGCACGTTTTTGCGCTTATATTGCAAACGTTGGCTGAACCCTACGAGATAGACCAAAATAATGTACTACAGTATTATCCATCTTAAAAAGTTCAACAAAAAAGTCCACGATGGCATATGTCTATCTCTTAGGGATAACCCACCATAACCATTTTTTATCCTCTACTAAAAAATGATTATTTACTAAGTGATTTTATACAATACAGCATTAATCCTTATCCAATTAAGTACCTTAAATAAATTGTGCATTTATTATAGATCAATATGCTTTTTATAGTATGTAATGTGAAGTGAATATTGCCGAAGATAGCGAAGATAGCGAGGGCGGGTTACTAGTTTATAATATAATATACAATCAAGAGTAGGTCCGGACTGACATTTTTGTATTCTACTTACCTAAAATTCCAACTATTTATTTATTTGTAATTTCACTACCAAAATTTATTCTAATTCGTAAAATATTCATTCAATAAAATTCAGTAGGAAGTGTGTTTATCTCTACGCAAGGAAATGTGCCTATTGCGTAAACTCAAATACTTACTTTTTGTTTACGATCACCTCGTCGATATCTAAAAAAAAATCCTAGGGTTTTAAAAAAAATGTCAATAAATGAAATACAAGTATAAAAATGATTTATTTACTACACAATAACAAATATGAGTCGCCATTACTCGCTATCCTAAAAGCGTGCTAGGGTTGTACAAAAATTAGTAAATAATTCATTTATTTACTAATTTTAACAGAAGTTTGTAAATTATTAATATACTAATTAAAAGTATGTAATTAAACAATAACGAAATATGAGTTCAAAATTCTAATGGTTTTTCATTCGATTACGGATCAAGTTCTGATTTCTGCTAATTTGATGATAAAATCAATGGCTATCACAAAACCTATCAGAATGAAAACGTTACCAGCTGCCCGATTCACGTAAGTAATAAAAACCGTAGCGCAGTGACGTCACTTCGTTTTGTGCAAATTTAGCCCTTTTAACCGACTTAAAAAAAGGAGAATTCTCAATTCGCTGTATTTTTGAACCAATTTTTATGATTCTTTACACCAGGTAACTCAGAAATTGTATAGTAATTGAGCTATTGGAAGATTTATGACAATCCAAGACTAGATAAGTAAGTGCGTTTAAAACAGACCTAAGTTAAAACGACTTTTGGACTGGCGTGTTTACGTGAATCGACTGGCTGGGTAGTTAAGTTACCTGTATCTTTCAAAATCATTAGGCGTTCTTCTCTTTCATAACATGTAAAGCTCTTTCTTTCCTCTCTTTCATAGCCTCTATGATACTGGGCGCGTCACGAATGGGCATGCTTCGTGACTGCCGAGGATCAACTAATTCTGGAAGTAGGCAATCGTAATAAAACCTAACTAATTTCATCTCCATTTTCTCCTCCCAAAATATGTCGTCCTTTTCTATAATATAAACTTTCATAGGTACAGTAGCACCAAACCAGATGCCAAGCATGCAAACGTTTAATAATTTAATAATTTTAAGACAACACCATGCACTAAGGAAATAATCCTTGTATTGCTGGGAACTTTACAAACATATAATTAACGGACACAAATTACATCCAGACTCAGAACAACAAGTTGTGGATCGCACAAAGTGTTGTCCAGCGTGGGATTCGAACCCCCGACACTGGCGTTGTAAGTCGCTATCTTAACCACTACGCCATCTGTGCAGTCAAAGTCGTTTCTTTTAGTAATATGTACCTGTCCCTGAATTTGGAAATACCAGTTATGATTTTTATTTATGACATAACCCTTGGAAGCCTTGTCCTTAACCCAAAAGGTATGTTTGGCCATTGCTGCATCAAGAGTCATGCCAGCTAAAGAATGTGGGCACTTAATTTCAATTAAACCGTTTGCATAAATGCCATCTGGTGTAGTACCAAGAAATTCATATTGATCGTCGACGAACAAACCGCAACCTTGTATACTAATATTCTCTTGAATTTCTAACTGTTTAATTGCGGTTTCTTCGTTTTCGATACCGTACCGTACAGCAGGCAAACTGGAGATATTACTACCATAAACGATTTTACGAACAAGAACAGCACAACTTGTGCTCTCTCGTTTTTTACAAACTTCCCCGAACGATGATGAGGTTAGTAATTTTCTCCTTGTACTCATCCACTCAGAACTACTTCTTTGCAAATGGGTCGACCTTTCAAGCTCCTCTCTTTCAGCACAAGACAACTTTAAATCGGCTAAAAAAGATGACTTGGCTTTCTCATATAATTCTGGACTCAGATCAGGTTTTTCGCAGTTTGGTCCATAGTGAGCGTCTTTCGATATAGCGCTGTGGCTCTTTTTCAATCTTAATTTAGGTTTAGCAATTAAACGGATTCTACGATTACAATTTTCCACTTTCGCGATCAAAGGATTAGGACTAGATTTAAATATTACTTCATGAGTTTTACTATGAATCGATCCTGTATTAAAAGACACAACAGCAGCTGCGCATCGGCCCGCATAAGAACCACGGGAAGAATAATTTACACGCTTACCCCCTACTAATTTGGCAATCACTGCGTTAAAACTTTCAACTATATTACTTGTACAATTATGAATTAAACTTCTAGAATGATATGACAGTCTTTTACTTAAAATGTGTACCGCGTCCATTAATCCGCATCCAACAATTGCTGGAAGCAACCCAACAGGTTCTATTCGACGAGTATCAGGTCTACAGAAATACTCTTTGCAATATTGGTGATTACCAAATACGTGTTGTGGACCATTTAGGATATCTTCACTAAGATTTTTTATTTTTTCTTCGAGTGACTGATTTTGATCGCCCCAATATTTAATAGCGCATTTTACACCCGTTCTTAAACGCAAATACCTTTCTTTTAGGAATTTCCGCAATTCGCAAGGATACTTAGTGTCTTTCGACAGTTTCTCCAAGCTATTGCAGTAGTTTCGTAAAAGATGATTTTTGCATTCAATTTTCTCTACTGTTAAATTACCGTACGGTCGCGAATCTAATATTTTTTTATAAGTACTGGAATCGCCGTCTGCTACAAATTTATTATAAATTACACCGTGATCAACAATGGAACGTTTAAACCCCTCAACTATTATGGTCGATTCCATACCGGTAGATGATCCCGAATAATTCTTGAAACAACGGTGTTCCGAGGGCTGACTGTCGTTCTTTGCGGCTCGTGCACAAACTACGCAGTATTTATTTTTAACTCCAAAAAACAATACTTTATTAGTTTTAATGCCAATTATCGCAGCTGCGCCGGACAAGGCGGAAAAATTCTTACCATAAGATCTCTTGCTCCAACAACCGTCAACAGCAACAGATATTAATGGTGTACCATTTTTATCAACACTACCTATAGACACTGCGTACTCCGCTTCTTCCTTGACAGCTTCTGCCATGGAATGTGCTGCTGTCTTTTCCCACCAATCGCAAACCGTATTATTAATTTCATTGTATAATGAAGGTGACATGATTGGTAGGGCTACTGCGGCAGTTAATGTTTTTAACTGATAGTAGCTCCCACCAGATGATATGATACCAGATACAATTTGATGATTCACTTCCATTCTATCGTCTTTCTTTTCAATCAAACACACAGTAAATTTCATACTACACATACTACATTTCATGATGAGTTTTGAGTCCAGACCAACTTTTACTTCACCTATTATACTGAGGTAACTTAACTTACAATCCATTGGACCGTGGTCCCCTATGGCCTGAAGAGCTTTAAAAAAAAAAGAAACGTCTACAACTCTACGCCCAACTTCCATTTCATCCACCTTTCCCTCTTGGTCGTTTTCAATAACTAGTTCCTGTAAAGAAAGATAATGGCTTGATTTTTTTTATAAAAAATAATTAAAAATTTAAAAAAATGCAAAAGAATTTAATACAATATTAGGTTCCTGATGAATAGAAATTATAATTTCTTTACGCATTAGGTATTGTTTTTTTATGACGTCACCTATTTGAACGTAAATTTTCTTTTGAGAAAGTAATTGAGAAGTATTTCGGTACTAAGGTGTTTGTCTCTCGATGAAAATAATAAATATTGCAAGAAAAAATCTATAGGTAGGTATTGAGATTTTGTCTTCGCCCATCACTAACTAAGTAGTTTGTTTATTTATGTAACAAGTCTACAAGAATTACGTATAACAACTTACCTCTATACAGCGCGTAGCATTGTTGCTCAGAGTCTCGGCCCCAAGGTTTTCTTTATTTTCAATACTGGAAATATTATTCATCAATATTATCCACTTTTTATTTATTTTGTACAACCCTAAGCCAGACGCTAGGCGTCTCGCGTCTGTTTGGCGGTATAGGTATGTCGACCAAGTTGCGCTGTCGCCTACCTACTTTCACATTTTGATATTTAGACAATACTAGCCGACCCGGCGAACTCCGTATCGCCTTTTTTTTTTTTAAAAAATCCTATTATTTTGATATTACATACAGATACTTCAATTTTATTTATCAGTATAGATATAGATAATACAAACCAATATTTACATGTTATTGTAGGTATATGTCTGAATCGGGCGATCTAAATCATATGACATATTGTATTAGCTTTGTAATGTACCCTGTTCAAATGCGATAATAAATAAGTAGGGAGGAACTTACATTTTATTCCGAGATCTTTTGGCTTTCATATTTTTATAATGCGTACAAAACTTTCTTTTCCCTGGCATGACACTCAAATTCAATCAGTCCTGCGAAAAAAATAGCCTATGTTACTCAGTGATAATGTAGCTTTCGAATGATAAAAGAATTATTAAAATCGGTCCAGTACTTTTTGAGTTTATTCGTTACATACAAAAATCCAAATCTTTCCTCTTTATAATACCTATTAGTGTAGATATTGTATTTTTTACGATTTATATCTAGTTCCATCATGGTTTTCTTTCAGACATTCATTATATCGATACTTTCTAATAACTGAAAATAAATTAATTATAAAAATGTTATACTTACAATTTTTTACAAAAAACACAAATTCACAATACGTAATTCTGCTGTCTGCAGCCGACAAGCGTGGTGTCGCGTTCACTTACAGAAAGGAACTGCCGCTTTTGACCACCGAGATTGCACGAATGAAACGAACGTTTTACCCATACATTTTTGTATGAAAAATTTACCTTAAAATATATCTAGATTTTAGGGCTTTAAAAGAGGAAGTCTTTGTTTGTAAAGGTATAAAAAGAAGTATACAGCTATACTTATTGGTTTCTTCAGTGTTCAAAAAGTGTTTCTTTTTATCAATTTGTGTTGATTTATGGGGTTAAATCTGAAAAATACGAAGTCATGTTTTTGCATTTTTACTCAATTTTGTGCGTTTGTTGACGTTTATTATATAACAACTATTAGGTTTAAGAGTTTAATATAAGCATGAACATACTTATTGGTCTTTGATTGTAATATATACAAATTATCATTGATATCAATCATATGTAAATAGGTTAAATATGAAAAATCGTAACACTCTTTTCGGTGATTTTCACGATCTACACCCTTAAAGATACAAGATACACATCAATTTCTTTTCCCTGTGTTTGTTGTAAAAGTTGATTAAGAGATCTAAGCATGAAATCTCACTCTAACATAAAGAAACCTCTAAACGCTACTTAGTTGCTAGAGTGTAGTTGGCATGACATGGCTAAATCTAGAATGCTATATCATTTAAAATGTGTACGTTACTTATGTTAAAATATATATTTACTAGCAGACCCGGCCACGTGTTGCTGTGGCTAATGTTTTTGTTATATTATTAAACTATTTAAGTGACCATTTTATTAAACTATTTAAGTGGAACTGTAGGAGAACATCTGTCGTGGAGGTCGTCATATTTTTTACAAATGGCATCTATGTAAAAAAGCAAGTTAAAATCGTATATGACACGTTTGTAGGTTTGACATAGCAGCGCCATCTATTAATTAATTATTCAATCCAGTCAACATAATTATATTGCCATCTGTTAAAATCATTAGGAATTAACAGATAATTGTGAATGTCAAATAATAGACAAATAATTTGCAATAAAATAATAATGCGACTATAAATTAAGATGTAAGTTATCCTATCTTTCAAGTTGGATCAAACTGCACACAGTGCGCAAATTTGATTAAAATCGGTTAAGTAGTTTAGGAGTCTATCGCGGACAAACAATGTGACACGTAATTTAGGATTCATCTCAGTTCATATATGTCCAACGTACCACTCGACATCGTAGCAGGGTTCATCCATTTCACCTGAAAACGTTATGGTCTTCAACTGTACGTTTCCAGCGATCATTTCTCCCACGTATGTGCAAGCTCTTGAATGAACTACCTACTGCTGTATTTCCCGAGCGCTATGACATATCCTTCTTTAAACGAGGTTTAAGAAGAGTATTTTCTTCACTGTAGGCAACGGCCTGGCTGTGCCCCTGGTATTACAAAGGTCCATGTGCGGCAGAATCACTTACCATCAGGTGTGCTGCTTGCTAGTTTGCCACCCTTGGCAATGAAAAAAAAAATGTCCCACTGCAATTTCCCTCAAGGGAAGGGAAATTGACTTACGACACGCTGGTCAGATGAGTTCATATGGGGTTTTATTTCGAGCTTAACTTCTCTTGCATCTTGATATAATACACATAGTATTATATATATCCTTTATCTTTTACGATATCCACGGCCAAGATAGGGGATGGTAAATTGTATTCTTACTTCATCACCACAGGCAGGATTATCGTAGAATAATTAACGCAATTGCAAACGCAATTATTCCTTCATAAAACTAATCGGCTCTCTCGAAAGTAACACTTAAATCTTACCCGTATGTTTTAGTGACATAATTTCTGTATAATCCCTTATCTTTGGTGACTGATGTACCCGCATCACGCCTGTATCACCTGTACCAAATGATTAATGGCTTTCAGAGTTTGTGGAAGCAAGATAGATAATATTTTCATAAGGCTGTGTAAAAGAGTAGAGAGCAAAGCGATTTTAAATTGGAAAATTATTGGGGTGTGGTTTTGGATATCGCTCAAGATTGCTTTTGTGATTTTGTGTTAACAGTGAAACCTTTTAAATAAATTAACTCGAGTCTTTTTTATCCCCCGTGAGAACAGAATACTTTGAAAATATTAAACAACTTTGTTTATCGAGGTTCAATATTTTCTTTTGTTTTTTTATGTCTTGTAAATTTTTTACTTCCTTCACTAACTTTTTCGTTTCTATTAATATATATTTTTTAAATTAATATTTTTTGTACTAAAAATTTTGCCCGTTGATGACGACTAAGGATATAAATATGGCCACAAGATCTGTGCAAGAGAAGACAAACTCGAAATCAAGCCCTATATCAATATGTCTGACCAGCACGGTATAGTAGGTTAAATGCCCTCCAATTGTGGAGGAAGCCCGAGTTATACAGTGGGACGTATATGGGCTGCAATGATGATGATAATGATATTAAAAAAGTATTTCGTGTGCTAACGAAGTTTTGTATGTAATAGGACCTAGCCGAGGCCGCGGGTGACTAGATCAGGTAATTCATCCGTCACCCGCAGAGAGGCCGACCGCGTGAGGAAAGACCGACGTCCACCCCGAGGGGGGACATCGGTCGATGGGAGGGTACTCCTCAGGGGGTATTCCGTCGGGCCGACCACTGGCGACAAGTAACCCCCTGCTTTGGTGGTCGGTCCAACGACGAAGGCGACGTGGTGTTCGGGTGGGTTGCGGGTGTGCGTGCTCACGCCCCTCTGTCGCCCTGGACGGAGTGGGGCGTGGAGTGCGCCGACCGCAACCCACCCCCCAAAAAGAAACAAATGTAGTAGGATCACACTTTAGACAGTCGTCTGTCTACAGCAGCCGGCAGACCCGTCCGGAGTAGTACCACATTCTCGCAGAAAATCGATTTCTGAGTAGCAATTTCCTACTGCATTTCGTTCGGTGAGTGAAAATCGAAAGCCCAACTTTCTGAGAGTGTTTGCGTGTAGTAAATTTATTTAATTTTCTTTTTTTTTTTTTTTTTTTTTAAGACAACACCCTGCACTAAGGAAATAATCCTTGTATTGCGGGGGACATTACGAACATATAATTAACGGACACAAATTACATCCAGACTCAGAACAACAATTTGTGGATTGCACAAAGTGTTGTCCCGCGTGGGATTCGAACCCCCGACACTGGCGCTGTAGGTCGCTGTCTTAACCACTACGCCATCTGTGCAGTCGTTAATACCTTTCATCATCATCTCGGCTTATATACGTCCCACTGCTGGGCTTGAGCCTCCTTCACAACAGGAGGGCAATTTACCTTCCTATATCATACAGGTCGAACAGGTTGGTATAGGGTTTCGTTTTGAGTTTTCCTTCTCTTGCATAGATGTTATATGTTTATCCCATAGTCGTCTCTTACGACATCCACGGACAAGATAAGGAGTGGTGAATTATATTCTTATTCCGTCGCCACACGGAAAAGAATACAATATTAGTTAACATTTTTATAAGAGAAGCAATTCTAAATGAAACTCTATACCAACATGTCTGACCAGCATAGTATCATAATCTCATCATCATCTCAGCCCATATACGTCCCACTATTGAGCTTGTGCCTCCTCCATAATGGAAGTGTAATTGACCTTATTAGGTAGTACCACGCTGGTCAGACGTGTTGGTATAGGGTTTTATTTCGAGTTTTCCTTCTCTCGCATAGATGTTATATGCGTTTTATAGCCCTTAGTCGTTTCGTACGATCACCCACGGGTAAGATAGGGGGTGGTGAATTGTATTCTTACTCCGTCACCACACGGAAGAGCATGGTAGGCTCTTTTTCTTTTCATGGGCAGGAGACTCGAGCCTAGTAGCGGGAGGAGTACTAGCTAAAATTACAATCATCATCATCATCTTGCTCTTATCCCAATTACTTGGGGTCGACGCAATATGTCATCTATTTTGACATATTGCAAAAAGTTTCGGCAATGACTTTTATGACCGGCCGCCTGCCTGACGTCAACCCTCCTTGGGAATGTAATCGTTGACCCAAATGGTACCAGATGGAGTTGGTCCGGGTCAATCTAGGGCTCTTAGTCGTCTTTTACGACACCCACGAGCAAAGCAAGGGTTGGTAGTATTCGAAGCCCCTACCACACAGCACGAGCTAAAATTACAATGATGTAGATTAAAACTGACAATAAAAATCTCAATAGAAATCTACCTACATCAAATACAAAATTGTATCTTTATACCATTCAAATACCATACTATGTGGGTGTTATGTGTCAATGATCGCCAAGTAGATCAATATGTATAATATTATGCAAAATCGGTGCGTTTAATGCAGACGTATGGGTTTTTTTTTTTTTTTTTTTGTGTGACTTAGTTGTTAGCCTCAGATGGCTGTGACAACTTTTCCCGGACTGGTGGGTGAGCGCTGAGGGCTCTCAACCCGCTTAAAGTTAAGCGACCCATCCCGAGGGCACCCCCTGTGGGGTACGGACCTCGGCTCGGGCGGTCACTGGCAAAGTGGGCACTCCCACGTTTATGATTTTAACGCGACACGTCTTCCTTCCCCGTCGGCGGGGGCGGTAACGTGGATATTTACTACTATTTGTCAAGGCCGCGCGGGCTGTGTATGCCTCAGTCTGGGCGAGGCTGACGTATGGGTAACTGGGTCGCCTTTATATAGTATCATGCCTTCTGATAATTATTCGAGCATTACATATCTATATCTATACCAATAAATAAAATTGGAGTGTCTGTTTGTAATGTCAAAATAATAGGCTTTTTTCATGCTCACACGGTTATTTGCACGACACCTATGCCTAAAATAGCAATTAAAATTTTTTTTTCTGTCTATCTGTCTATTTGTACCGGGTAATCTTCAAAACGGCAGGACCGATTTCAAAGATTCTTTCACCAATGGAAAGCTATAATATCAGGGCGTAAACTAGGCTATATTTTATCCCGGTATTCCCACGGGAACGGTAACTACGCGGGTAAAACGACTATAACCTATAACCGAAGCGAAGCGAGGGCGGGTTGTTAGTTTGAAATATAACTATATTTATCTACTAGCAACCTTGCTGTGTGGTAGCAGGCTTCGAATACTACCAACCCTTGCTTTGCTCGTGGGTGTCGTAAAAGACGACTAAGAGCCCTAGATTGACCCGGACCAACTCCGTCTGGTACCATTTGGGTCAACGATTACATTCCCAGGGGGGGTTAACGTCAGGCAGGCGGCCGGTCATAAAAGTCATTGCCGAAACTTTTTGCAATATGTCAAAACAGATGACATATTGCGTCGACCCCAAGTAATTGGGATAAGAGCAAGATGATGATGATTTATCTACTAGCAACCCGCCCTCGCTTCGCTTCAGTTATAGGTTATAGTCGTATTACCCGCGTAGTTCCCGTTCCCGTGGGAATACCGGGATAAAATATAGCCTAGTTTACGCCCTGATATTATAGCTTTCCATTGGTAAAAGAATTTTTGAAATCGGTCCAGCCATTTTAAAGATTACCCGGAACAAACAGACGGACAGACAGACAGATAGACAGACAGACAAAAAATTTTTAATCGCTATTTTATGCATAGGTGTAGTGCAAATAACCGTGTGAGCATGAAAAAAGCCTATTATTTTGACATTACAAACAGACACTCCAATTTTATTTATTGGTATAGATATAGACTACTAGTGGTCACCGAGTGGTCGAAATTCAGCCATAAGTCATTTAAATAATTTTTTTCTGTTACACAATTTTCTTTCTATTATATACTAGCAACCCGCCCTCGCTTCGCTTCAGTTTCAGTGGCCTTACCCGCGTGGTTCCTAATACCGTGGGAATACCGGGATAAAATATAGCCTAAGTTACTCCCTGATATTATAACTTTCCATCGGTGAAAGAATTTTTGAAATCTGTTCAGCCGTTTTGAAGATTACCCAGAACAAACAGACAGACAAAATAAATATAAAATTATTTTTGGTCATGTGTATAGTGCAGATAAGCGTGTGAGCATGAAAAAAGCCTCATTTTGACATTACAAACAGACACTTTCTGTGTGGTTACGGAGTAAGAATACAATTCACCCTATCTTGCCCGTGGATGTCGTAAAGGACGACTATGGAATATAATATGCACATACCATCTGTGTAAGAGAAGGAAAACTCGAAACGAAACCCTATACCAACATGTCTGACCAGCATGGTATAATAGGTCAAATTCCCTCCCATTGTGGAGGAGGCCCGAGCCCAACAGTGGGATGTATGAAGGTTGCGATGATGATGATGATGATGATGATGAAACGTATTTTTCAATTTTATTTATTGGTATAGATTGTCATTCAACGATTAAGTTATACTGGCATTCGTTAAGCACGTAAAAATGTGATCATACGCCATTACATCACTTGGGCAAAGAGTACTCTTACACTGCTGGACCGATATTACCCAAACATAGCTAAGAACCACCGCCAAGAAACCGGCTTTCAAATAAAAAAAAAACGCTTTGAAATCCGTCCATCCGTTTGAGGGCTATGATGGTACAGACAAACATCGACGTCAAATTTATAACACCCCTCTTTTTCCGTCGGAGGTTAATAACTTACATTTTTAAACTCGTCATATCTTTCGAATCGAATGTCCAATTTGAATAATTCAAAAAGTTATATAATGGTATTGAAGTAATCTTAAATATGAAGTCATTTATTTTGATAAGGATTAATATCAAAGTTTTTTTTTTATTTATTTTGTGTGTACAGCTGTTGGCCGCAGATGGCCTTGACAGCTTGACACAGACTATGGGTGAGCGCTGAGGGCTCTCAACCCGGAGAAAAGCATGCTAAGCGACATCGCCCAAGGGCTCCCCCTGTGGGGAACGGACCTCGGCTTGGGGCGTCGCTGGAGGCAAAGCGGGCGTGCCCACGTTTTTAGTCGTGACTTTTGCGCGGCGTGGTTTCGCACCTCGACGGCGAGGGCGTAACCGCGGATATTTATTTGTTAAGGCCTCGCGGGCCGTGTAGGCTCTTTGTTGAGCGAGTGTGATATTGTTGTCCTCTTCGTCGAGGACGTGGCGAGGACATCGGATGGAAAATATCAAAGTATAAATAAAAGAGCTTTTATAGCAGTGGCATTTGAAGATATTTTTTAAAATAAAAAAACGCCCATTGTGATAAAACTATAATAGTTAGACATACGCTGTTGCAATATTTTTTGTAGATAATTATATGTTCTGCAAAGTTGTACTACATTATTTTATCCTATAATCAATAGTTTTTGCAGCGCACGCGATGTAAGGAAGTTTTTTGGTAATTTTTTCACACCTTGGGTTACATTATTGCAGTTTTAGTATGGGTTCCTAACTTATTTGAAAATTTTATATAGCCTATGTTCACCGGGGATAGTGTAGCTTCCTAACAGTGAAAGAATTTTTCAAATCGGTCTAGTAGTTTCGGAGCCTATTCATTTCAAACAAACAAACAAACAATCAAATCTTTCCTCTTTATAATACCTTTTATAATACCAGGCGCACAGCCAAGCCGTTGCCTACCGTGAAGAAAATACTCTTCTTAAACCTCGTTTAAAGAAGGACATGTCATATCGCTCGGGAAACACAGCAGCAGATACTTCATTCCAGAGCCTGCATGTATATGGGAGAAATGATCGCTGGAAACGTACAGTTGAAGAGCATAACGTTTCCAGGTGAAATGGATGAACCTTGCTGCGGTGTCGAATGATACGTTGGTAAAACGGTGATGGTGGTACCAAGTCAAACAGTTCCTCAGAGCACTCCCCATGATAGAGCCAATAGAGTACACAGAGCGGCCCAAAGTCTCTCCGCCGCTCCGCCTCGGACTACATATTAGGAAGAAGGCCGGTTACAATGCATACGAGTAGATTGCAAACGTAGGGCTTATGAAGTTCACACATGCTATGCCTTGGAGACCCTTTGTAATATTTATGAATGTGGATTGCCTTTCGGTAATGAACGGGGCAGTATTGTATGCAGTATATGATTTTGTCCGTGTATTAGGGCAAAAACCTATGCTGTAGATGTTTCGTTTGTTAATTTGTTTTGGTGTAAAATAATTATATAATTTTTTTTTTTTTTTTTTTTGTGGGTGGGCCGCGGTCGGCGCGCCTCCGCACCACTCCGTCCGGGGCGACAGAGGGGCTTAAGCACGCAACTCCCGCGACCCACCCGAAAACCACGTCGCCTTCGTCGTTGGGCCGACCACTGGAGCAGCGTTAACTTGTCGTCAGTGGTCGGCCCGACTGAATACCCCCTATTGGGGTACCCTCCCATCGACCGACGTCCCCCCCTCGGGTAGGACGTCGGTCTTTCCTCAAAATAATTATATAATGATTTCTGATATTTATGCGAGTATTACACATCCTTATTAGTATTATAAATGCAAAAGTAAGTTTCCTTGTTTGTTTGTTTGCTTGTTACGCTTTCACGCTTAAACCACAGCACCGATTTCAAAAATTCTAAGCTATGATATCAGGGAGTAACATATATCAGCTATATTATATTCCGGTATTCCCACGGGAACGGGAACTACGCGGATAAGACGACTGAAAACGAAGCGAGGGCGGGTTGCTAGTTCTTAATAATATTATAAATGCGAAAGTTTGTTTGTTACGCTTTCACGCTTGAACCACGGAACCGATTTCAATAATTCTTTCACCAATGGAAAGCTATAATATTGGGGAGTAGCATAGGCTATATTTTATCCCGATATTCCCGCGGGAACGGAAACTACGCGGGTAAGACTGAAACCGAAGCGAAGCGAGGGCGGGTTGGTAGTTATAAATAAAACTATTTCGTTACGTCTCAAATACCTAAAAAAGTTTTATTTATAAAATATTTATAATTATCCAGTGCATGTTGCTGTAATTATAAAAAAATATGAGACTGACTGATTATAATCTTTCGTGTTTTAAATTCAACAACTGCAAAGTTGCCTCTACAAGAGGTGGTTGTGGCTTTATTTTACACTATGTTGAGATAAAGTTTATGAAAGCGAATATCATTTGATAAGTTATCACCTCCAATCTGTTAGACACCTCGTTGAATGTCAAACGGATCATAAATTTGATTAATTTCAAAAAGATTTATGAAGTGAGATTAGATATAGAATTAGAATTTCTCGGAGTTAACAATGATCTAAAATTATGCCAGTAATTATACTAGTTACCTACTAAATCCCTGTGGTGACGGAGTAAGAATGTATTTTATCAATTCATATCTTGCCTGTGAATGTCACAAAAGACGACTCAACGATATGACATGTATATAAAGTCTATGCGAGAGAAGGAAAACCTGAAATAAAACTCTAAATCAACCCGTCGGACCAGCGTGTTATAGTAGATCAATATCTTATATCTTTAAACGAGCAATTTTTGTAAGTAAATATTTATATCTATATACCTATATATATTATATTCAGGATCTCGGCAACGGCTTCAACGATTTTGATGAAATTTTGGCTTACTAGAGGTTTCGGGGCCAAAAAAAATCGATCCAGCTAGGTTTTATTTATAAAAAATGTTGTTTTGTCAATATTTTTAGCTAATCAATACAATGACATAAAATGTAATTGACATTATCTGAATAGAGGAATTCGAATTTCGCCGTCGCTGTCAAGAGCGACAATAGCTCAGTTGGGAAGTTATCCAGTCGCATTCAAACAGCGTGAGATCGGACCTCGGTGTTATTATAATTCAGATTTTGTAATTTTGATATATTTTTCTTTATTTCATCATTATTATTTTTTTATTAATATACAGGGTGTATCAGGTTATGGAGCAGCTGTTCGAGTATGTTGTAGTGTACCAGCCATAGATTGTAATTAAAATGTATATTACACAAAAAAGTTAAAAAGTTATAGTAATTTCAAAAATGTTTGTCAAACAGTCTACGCCTTAAATGTTACGTATTATGTAGGCATGGATAGACAGGATACATGTAGGCATGTAAAGCTTCGACAGTATAATTTCATTCATACATAGTATGTATGGTATGTATTACATACCTAGAATTACGCAAACGCTTCAATGGGACCGTAGGTACAAAACGTGACTCGGCGACGATAATCGGCCGATCAGATGATTTAAAGCGAAGTTCGTTTTGCTTATGCGAACGTAATCATTGATTTTTTCAATTTCTATTGAATATTTAACAAAGTACGAATATGTTGCAGATTAAGTATCACTGACTTTATACATTTCAATCAGATTTAAACGAAAAAACAATGACAAAATTGAAAACTTTACATGTCTCTAATTCATTAACGAATCGATATTTTTCCTTCAATTTTTTTTATGGGTTCTTACCACCATTGCCTACCCCCCGTTTGACCAGTCGTCCCATAACCTGATAGATCCTGTATATCTAAACAAGTTCGTCAAAAATACAATTTACGAAAAAAAAATTATACCGAGCTTTGTCAACCAGCTATTTATTACTATTATGCAGGAGGGTCAAACTTAGCACGTAATGTATATGATCTAAGTTGATGACGATGATGATATACTAATTAAATTGTACAGATGGTGTAGTGTTTACCTACTGCTCCAATGTTCTGAATTCGATTCCCATGAAACAGTACTTTATGCGATTCACAAACAGTTGTTCTCAGTCTGGATGTAATTTGTGTCCGTTAAATTATAATTAGGTTTGTAAATTCCCGCACGATACAAAGGTTATAATGTCCTTAGAGCCGGTTGTTTTTTAAATGGAATTCTTATCAATAGCTTACATGTCTATCTGTCTCTATATATCTATATTTTTTTTTTCGCAAAGGTTTTTCAAATTTTTTGTAATGTCTTCTATAATACTGCTGTGATTTCAATGTCTGATACATGTTAAAATTTAATCTTTCTAATGATAAAAGATAGGTATTTTTAAAAATCATCTTGTTATTCAAAAAATCTATTGTTCATTCTCTCGTGTGTATCTAATAAAAATTGTTTTGTTAATTTAAAAAACAACCACTTTTTTCTAAATAAATCACTTTTTTTTCTTTTTTAAATCACATATATATATATATCAATATACTCTTTATCCTTTGAATAATACCTTGATATAAACGTATCATACAATAAACAGGATAAGTCGGACTTAAATATTTTCGCATACACTGGCAGACCGTTACCTACGTCCCAGAACAGTAGCTACCTTGTTTCGGTGCCGAAATTCAGCTCAACATTTACAGTGAAAAACTAATCAATACTTAAATCTATACCAATAAATAAAATTGGAGTGTCTGTTTGTAATGTCAAAATAATAGGCTTTTTTCATGCTCACACGGTTATTTGCACGACACCTATGCCTAAAATAGCAATTAAAAAATTTTTGTCTGTCTGTCTGTCTGTTTGTTCCGTGTAATCTTCAAAACGGCTGGACCGATTTCAAAAATTATTTCACCAATGGGAAGCTATAATATCAGGGCGTAAACTAGGCTATATTTTAGCCCGGTATTCCCACGGGAACGGGAACTACGCGGGTAAAACGACTATAACCTATAACCGAAGCGAAGCGAGGGCGGGTTGCTATTAAATTATATAATTTCTTGTTTCTTGCTAAAAACAACATAAGTCATAAACAGACTTTCAATTTTGTTTTCATTACTAATATAACTAAATTGTAAAAGTTCTCTAACATTTTAACCTTTTATACTCATATTACTGTATTAAAACCAAAAAGAAAATTTAAAAGAAAGTAGTTTTTATTATTTCTTGAATTTGTGAATTGAATTGAGTGACTTATGTTTTTGAAATGACCTTTTTTATTACTGATGCTAGCAGACAAGTAAGCAGTGCACTTGATAACTGATGCTGCTACAAATGTACCTTTGCAATACCAGGTGCACAGCTAGGCCGTTACATTTCTTAAACGACTCCAACCTGTGTCTAAGATTGGGATGCCCGATTATTCATACAGCACGTCTTTCTAGGAAGTCCAGTGGGTCAAGGCGATATTTGGGCGCGCCTGTCCAGAGATGAGAGCAGTACTCCACAAGAGGATGAACTTGTGCTTTGTATAACACAAGCCGCTGTCTCGGTATGAAGTACCGCCTAGCTTTGTTCAGGACACCTAATTTTTTAATTGCCAATTTGACTTTATCATTCAAATGATTCCCAAATTAGACTTAGCTTGAAATTTCGACACCGATGATCCCAATCCTCTAGGAAACTTTTGACCTATTCCATTATTAAGTATCTTAACAAACAACTGCTCCTTTTTAGAATAAAACGGTTACAGGACAATTATTTTCTACTTTACACTGTTAATAATTTAATTAAATTGTTCTATATGTTTTAAATTTAACTGCTTTACGGATTTTATCGCATTTGTATTTCATTTTTGATTGCTCGACGTTTTGAACACTTTGCAGCGTTCATGGTCACGGACGGACTTCCGCCCGTAAATTAGTTTTATTTAAAATGTGTAATACTCGCGTAAACATCAGAAATGATTTTGTTCTATATGGCAACGGAAGTAGGAATTAATTAATAGTCTACCTAATTATAGGAAGACACTGAAGGAAATTGTAACATTTCAAAGGAACGTTTGGTTTTGAATTACTCGAAAAGCAAACAATAACGGTGACGGAGTAAGAATACAATTCACCACTCCCTTTCTTGCTTATGGATATTGTGAAAGACGACCCTTTAGTCTGCCAATAACCATAACCGCTGAAAAGTATTCAAAACGTCGGGATATCAAAAATTAAATACAAACGCTCTCAATACGTAAAAATATTATTATTATTATCAAATACGTAAAAACAGAATTGATACTTCTACATGTAAATAGTACATACCTATGTAAAGTTACAGCAAAACAATAAAATAATAATTATACGCGATAGCGAATTACAGTACTTACCTAAAATTTCAATTATTTATAATTGAATACAATAACATTAGCATTAAAAATTAATTCTAGTTATCAAATACTGTTTCAAACAATTTCGAATTATAAAATCTTACAACATTTAATTAAATATCTGTCTCCAATCAAAAATCAACCTTGACACATTTAACACAAAGTATTATTTAAATTATTAGAAATTCAAATACAATTACAATAACAGACCTAAGATAATCTAATTTGAAAGCAATTTAAACTTGTAGACTCCTATTTCATGTTTGTCTATAGAAAATCGGGCTCTAAACTGCTGTTTGAGTAGAATTGATGAGGTAGGTACAAGTTATTCCAAAACAAGCAGATTAGTCAAGGAATAATAAACGATTAATGTACATTTGATCCGTGTGGAGACAAAGTAAGCAATACAATACATAACACCTTAGAATAATAACGCATAGAAGGTAAGTCCGCGCACAAAAAAATTATGCATTTAAATTGGAGCCTAATGGAGCTTACGCCGGATCGTTCCGTAGTGTACAAGGTCACTGTACTACATGTACATATGCAACTCTTAATAAATAAATAGGTAATTATGACGGTTTGCGCATTCAAATAGTGTCACAACACATTTGAAAAACACAAAAAGTTTATGAACATTACCACAGTATAGTCATCTATCCAGTAATGTATCTCGGCCGTAACCTTGAATTAAACGCCTAAACGTAAACATGTGATAGGGCTGCCCGCCTCCAGCATTTTAATTACATTTGCCTACTTTGTGTTTCCATTTAGTTTTGTATATACTTTTCTTATATAAACAAATAAAATACTTTGTGAATTGAATAGGAAGTGTTCAATAAGAATGCGTGTTGATTTTTGATTGGTAGTTTTAATTAAAAAAAAACATGCTTATGTTTAAATAACAAATCGGTCTATAAATTTAAATTATCTAGTGACAGACAGACGGTCAAATTATTTCTTTCTAGTACTATATGAATAGTACTACTAGTACACATAGTACAATAAACATATATTATTAATAATAAAATACCACGTCTTTACTTTGAATTATATAAACTAACAAAACAAAACACATTATGAGTTTTAACACAAGCGTACCTACCGTAACATGATGCATGAACCGCTTATAACTATCTATTTCAATCGTGTCAATCACTTTATTCACTTTATTTATTAATCCAGACAACTTTTTTTCGGGAGATAAAAGGAAATTAAAACGGCACACATTATGTACCTACCTACTAGTAAGTAAAATTATTTTATAATCTTACCTTTCAGAGTTACCAGGTAATCTAAAAAAAGTTATCTCTGGATTCGTTATTGACGAATTCATGCAACCAAAAACAGCACAATATACCCTACTTGTCATATTAAATATGTGTATAATTATGTATTTTAGTGAAAAATTCGCGCAGTTATTGTTAAAAAAACAACACACCGTTCGTTCGTCACTGCAGCACAGTCGCGACTGTCTACATGCCGAGCGCATGCCGAGATCGAGGCGCGTAGGTATAGCTCGCGTTTCGTCCGTTTGTATGAAGTTGGATTACTGGTAGATTATATTACCGTGACATTACTTTTAAAAGTATTTCGTCGATTTATGTTAATAAAAACGAAAATTTATTTCATAATTTGTATAGTGGTGTGCGTGTGTATGTGTGTAATCGCCTCCGCGCATATCGTATTTTTGGCTTCATGTTTTTGATGGCTTAAGTACCGACACTATCCTTCTATACATTATTATTCTAAGACATAACATTGTCTTTTTTGCATGTGGATGTCATAAAAGACAGTCAAGGGATATACTACACAGATAACACCTATGTAAGACACGGTAACCTCGAAACAAAACTCTGTACCAACTTGGTTGACCAGCATAGTATAGTAAGTTCAATTTCCCTACTATTGTGGTAGAGGCTCGAGCCCAACAGTAGAACGTATATGAGCTGAGATGGATGATGACTGGTTCATTGAATCCGTTATAAAAGACGATTAAGGGATATGATCTGCTGATAACATCACTGCGAGTAAAGAAAACCTTGATAAAAAATTTCTCTGCGAGATAGAATCCGAAATACGAAAATCCGCAGAAGAACGGGTGTAATCGACATAGCATGAAGAATTAGCACGCTGAAGTGGCAATGGGCAGGCCACATCGCTCGACGAACCGAAAATCGCTGGGGAAGAAAGGTTCTCGAGTGGCGACCACGTATTGGACGACCCAGCATAGAACGCCCTCCCACTAGGTGGACCGACGACTTGGTGAAAGTTGCTGAGCGTCTTTAGATGTAGGCGGTACAGGACCGCAATTTGTGGCGTAGCATAAGGGAGGCCTACGTCCAGCAGTGGACGGCGATAGGCTGAAATGATGATGATGATGATGAGCAGGGAAAGCCCGATTCCAACAGTGGGACTTGACAGACAGTGTAGAGTAAGATAATGAAGATGAATGTCCATTTTCACTAACGACTCTTAAACTTTAAGGAACATCTAATTCAATATAAATGACGCATAGAATTGAGAATAATTTAGTTTTTGTAATCAATTAACGTTAAATAAAAGAATGTTTTTAAGTTACACCTAAGGACTAAATAACATAAAAACTATCTGTTATTTTTATCGCCCTAGATTTTTCCTAAATTTCAGAGGTCCCTGGTGAAAATAGGCATGAATCGTTAAAAGTTAAATGTTACAATTTTCTTTTGTTCATCCTTTTTTTATTCACCGATCCTCTGCAAAGCTAAGAGATAAATGTAGGTCTGAGTACTCAAACTAGTATCCTTACTATATTATAAATGCGAAAGTAAGTTTGTTTGTTTGTTTATTTGTTTGTTTGTTACGCTTTCACGCTTAAACCAGCGAACCGATTTCAAAAATTCTTTCACCAATGGAGAACTATAATATCAGGGAGTAACATAGGCTATATTTTATCCCGGTATTCCCATGGGAACGGGAACTACATGGGACAATACTTTACGAACCTTTATTTTTAAAAGGAATAATATAAGAAGAAATAATAAAAAGGTTTGAATAATTTAAGTGGCAAATATCATAGGTTAAATCTCTAGGTAGGTTTCTTTGTGCGATCCACAAACAATTATATTGAGACTGAATATGTTTGTGTCCGTTTGGAAAATGGCTCGAAAGGTAAAGATTTATTCTTTAGTACGATGGTTTTGTTATCTTTGAAAATAAAAAAAATGATTGGGTGGTTTTATGAAACTACGATAAAAATGAAACTTTTTTCGCATTACAAAAAAATAGTAACGCTTACATTAAACACTGATAAAAACAAACAAATAGCGTGGAGCACTGGCACAAATGAGTAATAGTCAATGAACCATAGGCGCCGCCATATTGGCCTCGGTTGCTCTGTCGAGCGCCTTTCACTTTGTCCCTACCCCGCGGCCGACCGTCACGCGACATGCAATAGATGGACGAAAAAGTATGAAGCGATGTAATAAAAATTTCACTTTAAAAATCTAGATACCAACTTCGGCATAAGAGCGCGCTCAGCCATCGAGCTGGCTTATAAATATAAATTCGTTCTTAAAACACAATTTTATACCGATTGCTCCCGCTTAGCTTAGCTAACTTCTGCTAACAGTATTATAATGTATTAATATACAATGTAAGGTGAAAATTATATCCAAATTAGTTTGTAAAGTAACTACAATGTTATGAACAAAGGCTGTCTTTTATTATAACTTTTATTATCGTGAATATTTAAGCGACGCGAGAGCGGCTTCACCTACAATATCATTTTATGTACATTGTTTGAGTAATAGCGAATGTAATCTTATAAGTGTTGAATATTAACATGTTGAACGAGTTTTATTGATGTTCTTAGATAAAGGTTTCTTTTAATAACAATTTCTTATGTATTGTTATTAAAACATATTGTTATTATAATATATTTGTAACAAAACTATTTTTAGTGATCGCATTTTTATTTGAAGTGTCGCTCAATATTCAACATTTTTATCACTGGTGAATAGAAGGAAAATGGAAGGAAAATAGTACTATACCGCACTGGTCAAATGTGTTAGTATAGCGTTTCATGTCGAGTTTTCCTTCTCTTGTAGAGATGTTATCTACACATCCCTTTAGTCGTCTTTTACGACACCCATGGGCAAGAGAGGGGATGGTGAATTGTATTCATACACATGGGAAATGCAAATAATGCAAATTCAAAACACGAATAAATTGAAAAACGATTCAAATCGATAGCGTTCATTAAAAATACATAGTACACAATTACTCTCGATCAAGAAAGCATTTAATGTATGTGATGCAGCTTCCACGCGGAGATTAATAGCTTTGCAAACAACGACCGGAACGAGTTTTATAAGGGCTCATTCAGATAAATAAATACGGTTCATTTATCTGTATAATTACAGTAAATTCGTAAAGTGATGAATATTAATAATCCTTACTAATATTATAAATGCGAAAGTATGTTTGTTTGTCGAAAGTAAATTTGTTTGTCGAAAGTAAATTTGTTTGTTACGCTTTCATGCTCAAATCACTGAACCAATTTCAAAAGTACTTTCAACAATGGAAAGCTATAATATCAGGGAGTAACATAGACTATATTTTATCCCGATATTCCCACGGGAACGGGAACTACGCGGGTAGGGCGACTGAAACCGAAGCGAAGCGAGGGCGGGTTGCTAGTCTATTATATTGCCACTTTTCCGTGTAGTGAGGGAGCAAGAATACAATTCACCACTCTTTAGCTTAGTCGTGGATGTCGTAAAAGCACACTAAGGGATATAATAAACATATAACCTACTAGCAATCCGCCCTCGCTTAGCTTCGGTTATAGGTTATAGTCGTTTTACCCGCGTAGTTCCCGTTCCCGTGGGAATACCGGGATAAAATATAGCCTAATTTACGCCCTGATATTGTAGCTTTCCATTGGTGAAAGAATTTTTGAAATCGGTCCAGCCGTTTTGAAGATTACCCGGAACAAACAGACAGACAGACAGACACACAAAAATTTTTAATTGCTATTTTAGGCATAGGTGTCGTGCAAATAACCGTGTGAGCATGAAAAAAGCCTATTATTTTGACATTACAAACAGACACTCCAATTTTATTTATTGGTATAGATGTGCAGGAGAATGAAAACTCGAAATAAAACTATACCAATATGTCTGACCAGCATGGTATAGTATGTCATTTGCCCTATTGGGAAAGAGGCTCGAGCCCGGCAGTGGGACGTGTATGAGCTGAGACTATGATATTGCCACTTTTTTTTGGGATGGGTTATTGTCAGCACATCCGCTGCCCGGCTCCGTCCGCGGCGAAAGAAGGGTGCCACGACCCCATAACCCACCGTAGCACGTGCCCTTCGTCGTTGGGCCTACTACTGGTACCGAGTTCCTTGTTCTCAGTGGTCGGTCCATGATGCCACTACGAATAAATGTATATCACGGGTGTCGCAGATCAAAGAAGGACTGGGGTATATGCCATGACTGTCAAAAAAATAAGTCCATAAATTAGAATTTTGATATGCGAATTTTGATATGAGAATCAGTCACCCTATTGTTCTATGGACTCTGTATCAATTCTCCCACTGGCCTTGCGATCACTGTCAATACGGTTTCCATCAGCATCCAGGCCCACATGAAATACTTAAGCCTGCTGGTCGACGGGCATTCGTAGTCCTGGGAGCTTTTTCGTCTACTTGCTCCGTGGTTTGATGGCGATTTTCTTCCAACTTGTGCAGGTATTATTGGGGCATGGTGGCTTCGCCAAGTATCTGAAGACGGTCGTGAGGAGGGAGAGCACACCAACCCATTCGAGGTATATTGCAAGTGGGCAATGCAGCGCCACGAACTTGTAACAATCATCGATTCCAACCTCGCTAGGACTATGCTCAACAGCCTTAAGAACTGGGACGCAGTCGTCACCTTCTGCGAGACAACCATCGCGCGTAAGGATACGTGGATCAGACACTGGAGGCAATCTTCTATGGCGACATGATCTACCGCCGGCGAATTGGGCGGCGCAGGCGCCAGTACATGCGTCAATTGCCGCCCCAGCCAAGACCATACGTGACAGGGAAGCTGACTATGCGAGAGCGACACCTCGCCGGGCTGGTCATGGATGTCAAGAACTCGGTATCAGTTATCGACTCAATGGCAAAGGAGAGGCAATACGGTGGGTTATGGAGCTGCGTACCGCCCTTTAAACTAAGTATGCATAAAAATGTTTAGCAAAGAGTAGCTCTATTGTGATGCCCTTCGAACTAGAATATATTTACGTTCTATATATGATACTTAAACGAAAATTCGGCTTACACAGACCCCAAAAGTGACATCCGATCACGAATTAACTACTAGTGCAACCATTACTCTTCTCTAAACAGACTAGTGAAATAACTAAAGAGTAAGTTACGTAACATTACTGTGAATATACCTTTAGCAAGCATAGTAAGCAGTGCTACACATTATTCGTCTCCAGCTCCACAAAGTGCTTTTGAATCTTTGCAAAACAAAGCTGAGGTGGAAATGTATTCCATTGGATAACTTTGTAAATGCAAGGAAGTTGTAAGTTGAAGATTGCAACGTTTAGCATACATTACAACATGCATTTACAACATCAAGTTTAGATGATGTCGTAATAATAGATTGGTATTATTATTTTATTCCTTTTTTATTCATCCATCCATCCATCCATCAGCCTACGGACGTCCACTGCTGGACATAGGCCTCCCCACAAGAGTGCCACTCGGAACGGTCCTGCGCCACCTGCATCCAACGGTTCCCTGCGACTTTGAGAATGTCGTCAGTCCACCTAGTGGGGGGTTGTCCTACGCTGCGCCGTCCGATTCGTGGTCGCCACTCAAGAACCTTTCTTCCCCAACGGTTGTCGGTTCGACGAGCGATGTGGCCTGCCCATTGCCATTTCAACGTGCTAATTCTGCGGGCTATGTCGGTTACACCCGTTCTTCTACGGATTTCCGTATTCCGGATTTTATCACGTAGAGAAATACCGAGCATAGCCCTCTCCATAGCACGCTGAGCGACTTTGAGCTTTTTTATGAGGCCGACATTTAGAGACCACGTTTCAGTGCCGTAAGTCATCGCTGGTAACACACACTGGTCGTAGACCTGTGTTTTCAGACACTGAGGTATGTTGGACGAGAAGATCCTCTTAAGTTTCCCGAACGCTGCCCAACCGAGTTGGATTCGTCGGCTGATCTCTTTCTCGAAATTGGATCTACCTAACTGGACTGTTTGTCCTAGGTAAACATAGTGATTGACAACTTCGAGAATCGCATTGCCAACTAGGACCGGTACAGGAATGACAGGGGTATTTGACATGACTTTCGTCTTGTCCATGTTCATTCGTAGACCCACTAGTTGGGATACCCTGCTGAGATCATTACACTGGTTATAAACCTTTGTTTTCAGACACTGCGGAATTTTATTCCTTTTTTATTACCTTTATATATATATATATTTCTTGTGTACGTGTGTATGTCACTGAACTCCTCTTAAACGGCTGGACCGATATTGATGAATTTTTTTGTGCATATTCAAGGGGATTCTAGAATTTAGATTCACAATTGGACCCGGTAGGTGGCGCTTATTTGAACAGAACAAAATCTGTTGGATCAACTTGTCTTTATCTTTATTTATATATTTCTTGTGTACGTGTGTATGTCACTGAACTCCTCCTAAACGGCTGGACCAATGTTGACGAAATTTTTTGTGTGTTCAAGGGGATTCGAGAATGGTTTAGATTCACAATTGGACCCGGTAGGTGGCGTTATTTTATTTAAATAGAACAACGTCAGTTGGGTCAGCTAGTTTTAATATATGAAACTTTAAATAAAATATTAAAAAAATAAGTATTACCCACTATTTGACTAAATATAATAACCACTTTGGTGACAAGTTAAGAAAGAGATGCATTACTTTTACGGAGTAATTGTAAAAGTTTTATCCCTCTCATCATCACAGGCTATATACGTCCCATTATTGGGCTCGAGCCTCTTCCATGTTGAGAGAGAAGTTAACCTACTAAACCACGCTGATTAGGTGGGTTGGTATAGGATTTCATTTCGAGTTTCTCTTCTCTTCCATAGTGGTTATACGCACAAGATATCCCTTAGTAGATTATTACAACATCCACGAATAAGATAGTGGGTGATGAATCCTATACTTACTCCATCATCACACGGTTATTTCTATTCCTTCAGCAATTTTTTAAGTGATTCTACCTTAAGAATAATCACTGGCACTCTATTGGATAAGTAATTACTCCAACTGCAATTAAGGATGCAAATGATACATCGATGTTCCTGAAACATCGATGTTTGCCATCAATGTTCATTATTGCCAAACATCGATGTATCGATATTATTCACTACGATGTTTCAACATCGATGTTTTGCCTGATATCTGTTAGAAATGAATGGTAATTTTAGCAAAACCTGTGTGACAGTTTAGTTACCAGAGTAAATGACTTACATATGTATGTTTTCGTCAAAACTGTTATTATTTTTAAATTCAGTTTCTAAATAACTTGCTGTAGTTAAGCTTGTAATAACTTTACTAAATAGAGAAATATCTATTAAATATAACTTTATTTCAACAAATCTTCCTTGTTCTAAAGACGCACCTATTCAATGATAATATTGTTACAAATAATAAAAATAGTTTGTATTTTAAAATAAAGTTGTGTGCACTATAGTTAAAAAAAAAACATCGAGGTTTCGATACATCGATGTTTTTAAGCCGATGTATTTTGCACACCGATGTTCGTCTGAAATATCGGTTTATCGATACATCGATGTTCTTGGTTTCGATATTTGCATCCCTAACTGCAATCGCTGACTCATATGCCAAGTATGGCAATAAAAGCCATATTTCCACTTGGATAGGCCTATAACCACTGGTTGATATACTGATGGGTGAAAGGATAGCATAATATTATTTTAGTATATCTAAAACTCTTTCAAGAAGAACGAAGCTACGTCCTTTAGGAAAATTTATTTAAACAAAGCATTTAATTTTCTTTCCGTGTGGTGACGGAATAAGAATACAATTCAACATTCCCTATCTTGCCCGTGGATGTCCTAAAAGATGACTAAGGGATATAATATGAATATAACATCATTGATATCAGAGAAGGAAAACTTAAAACGAAACCCTATACCAACTTGTAAAGTCAATTTTTCCGCTGGAGGAGGCTCGAGCCCAGCAGTGCGACGTATATGCGTCGAATTGAATGAATGAAAATCTAATCTTTTAGTTTCAGTTTAATATAGTAATATTTCAGTTTAAGTACACAAACGTATAATCCGAAACTTACTCTACTGTGAACGTGATTGGCTTGAATCAATCTAAAAATAGACAACTGGAAAATTTTTAAAACGTTTTATGGTTCTCTACATCATATTATGCTGATTTTAAATATAATATTGTAGAAATCATCTTAATATCTCTTCTCAGGCGATATAAGTTGCACTGTAGCAGCCTAACAAAGGTCCATGAGCGGCAGTAACATTTACTGTCAGGTGTGCTGTTTATTCGTTTGCCATCAACAGCAATAGTAAAAAATATAATTACGCCTGTTTTCCAAAAGGCTAGGCAAAGACAACAGATTACCTTCAACCATGATCCTGGCATACCTCCGTCGCTTCATTCACGCTTTTCATTCGCATTCATCTTCATGCATACTGTACGGTTTCACGTACTCTTAATATGACCTTATATACCTATACTCTTCATATTTTTATATATAAACTAGCAACCCGCCCTCGCTTCGCTTCGGTTTCAGTCACCTTACCCGCCTTGTTCCCTTAGAGGGTAAAAATTGACAAATGCTGTTTATTCATGTTTACTGAAGAGTATTTTCCGTGTGGTGACGGAATAAGAATACCATTCACCACTCCCTCTCTTACCCGTGGCTGTCGTAGGAGACGACTAAGAGATTATTATATGCATACAACATCTATGCAAGAGAAGAAAAACTAAAACCTGTATCAACACGTTTGACCAGTGTGGTGTAGTAGGTCAATTTCCCTCTCATGGAGCTCTCTCGAGCCCAACAGTGGGATATATAAGGGTTGAAATGATGAAAAAATGATGAATAAACAGTATTTATGCAAAATTTAAAGAAAGTCGTTGAAGATTTTTTTTCACCCCCTTAGGGAATGAATGCCAAAAAAATCCTTTCTTAATGGGTCCTTACGTCACAGAATAAAATTACGGTCAAAATTGTATGCTTTGAGCTTCAGTAGTTTCCGCTCGGCGTTGATGAGCCAGACAACTATCTTCTTTATACCTATTTACACCCTTAGAGGGTGAAAATTAAAAAATGCTGAAACACGTGTTTATTTATTCTTATTAAAGAGTGTTTGTGGAGAATTCCATGAAAATCGATGAAGTTTTTTTTCTCGCTGTACAAACTTTACCACTGCGATTTACCCCCTTAGGGGTTGAATTTCTAAAAATCCTTCGTTAGTGGGTTTTTAAGTCACGCAAAGAATCTAATGTCAAAAGTTCATGTTTATGGCTTCAGTAGTTTCGGCTCTGTGATAAGTCTGTAAACTGACGTCTTTCTACCTATTTTGCACCCTTAGAGGATGAAAATGGACAAACGCTGAAACATGTATTTATTTATTTTTATTAAAGAGTATTTGTGCTTAATTTGAAGACAGTAGCTAAAGACTTTTTTCTTTCTATACAGACTTTACCGTTGCGTTTCACCCCCTTAGGGGTGGAATTTCAAAAAATCTTTTCTTAGTGGGTGCCTACGTCACGAAATGAAACTACGGTCCAAATTTTATTTTTCTAGCTTCAGTAACTTCGGTTCAACCTGTTCCTTTATGTGTATATTATTGTTAACGCCCCCGCAACACCCCTTGCAGGTGAAATTTCGTAAAATCCGTTCTTAGCTGACCTACACTCGACAAAAGGAATATTTCTGCCAAATTTCAAGTCTGTATGTGATATGGTGATGAGTCAATATATCGCTCGCAAAACCCTCCTCTCCTATATATATATATATATATATATATATATATATATATATATATATATATTCAGGAGTGGTAGGACCACACTGTCGACAGTTATCTGTCTACAGCCGCGGGCCGGTCCGTCCGGGGCAGTACCACGCTCTCGCAGAAAATCGACGTCTGAGTAGTAGCAATTTGTTACTGCGCTTCGTTCGGTGAGCGAGAGAGCCGGAAGCCCAACTTTCTGAGGGTGATTGCGTGTGGAGGGTTTTGGTGGTGCCCTTGGTATCACCAAGCCTCAATGCACGCATTCACACTCCCTTCGCTTTCTTCGCGGTAGGCAACGGCCTTGTAAAGGTCCATGAGCGGCAGCAACACTTACCATCAGGTGTACTGTTTGCTCGTTTGCCACCGTTTGCAATAAAAAAAAAGAAAAAAATATAGATTTCTTTTGTACGTGTGTATATCACTGAACTCCTCCTGAACGACTGGACCGATGTTGATGAAATTTTTTGTGTGTGTTCAAGGGAATTCGAGAACGGTTTAGATTCACGATTGGACCCGGTAGGTGGTGCTTATTTGAACAGAATAACGTCTGTTGGGTCAGATAGTCTTATATATATACATATATATATATTTCTTGTGTACGTGTGTATGTCACTGAACTCATCCTAAACGGCTGAACCAATGTTGATGAATTTTTTAGTGTGTGTTCAATGGGATTCGAGAATGATTTAGGTTCACAATTGAACCCGGTAGGTGGCGCTGTTGTCGATTTCAAGGAGAAACCCTTTTATTTTATTTAATAATATAAATAACAAAATATTTACAAATTAATAAAAAAGTTTCTTTACTTTCGTCCTAAACTTTCTAGAATCAAAGAAACTAAAAGTGCATTGTAGTTGCCATTCTCTTTTCTTATTAAAGAAAAGCTTTTCAAAGTTAGACCTGTTAGTCTGTTTTACTTTCCAATTTTAAGTTAGATTTCTACTTACATCTACAATGAGCTCTAGTCTACACTTTTTATTTTAAATTGTAGGTACTATATAGATCGTGTGGCTATACAAGCATTGTTGTAAGTATGTAATGTATCTAAATAAATAAGTTACATCAGTGACCTGTTTCATGATCTAATTGCGAAGCTGATTTACTAATGTTAAAGAATTTAGCTTGATCAGTAACCATTGTTTTTCATCGTTATATAGTATTCAATTGAAATGATAATGACCGAAATATAAATGAGAAGCTTAAACGAATATATTATTTTTAGTATAGTTTCTTAATGGTATTTGATGTTTACGCGAGCACTACACATTGTAAATAAAACTACTACTAAGGATTAAGGTGTCTCACGTCCAACAAGTAACCCGTCCAACAAGTATGTCTGTAATAACGATTACTTGTTGGACGTGAGACACCTTAGTCTGCCCGTGACCATGAATGCTGCAAAGTGTTCGAAACGTCGGGCAATCATAAATCAGATACAAACGCGATATAATCCGTAAAAGTAGTTTTATTTACAATGTATAGTTTCTTAATTATTACAGCTGATTCACACTTTTTCTATTGCAAAAATATGGTTATTGTTGAGAGATATTATTGTTCTGAAAAAGAAAAGGATGTTTTGATCCTTATAGTTATAGCTCTATTTCTATCTAGCACAATAGTTAAGATGGCACGGATGGCATAATAGTTAAGATATCGACCTAATGTTCCAGGGTCGTGAGTGTGATTACCATATTTTTTTTTTTTTAATGGGTGGGCTAGGCTATGGTAAGCGCAGAGTGTGATTACCATACAGAATTTTAAACGATCCACAAATTATTATTGAATCTGTATATTATTTGTGTCTGTTAATTGTAAGTTAATAAAGTCCCTTGCGATACAAACATTAAACTAAAATTATGTAATGCTATAGGCTTTTCAAATTGAACATTTAGTGTAAAAGATAAGAGCTTTCAAATAAACCGTCTGTTGGACTTTACAATGGTAATAGATATATTGATAACATTTGTTAAACTTACATTTGCCCTAAAATCCAACGGATGTATCGTAGGACCAAAAATAATAAGCTTCTCAAATATATATATAGGGAATTATACGGTACCCTAGAAAAGTAAACATCGGCTCAGGAAACAATAATCCGGGCAGCACGAAAGACACCCCGTTCCGGAAAGGGGACGTTTGTAGGCATTTTGGAAAAAAATACTGAAGTCCGACCGTCGGACGAAATACGACGTCATATCTAAAGAGTTAGGGACATTGTTTGCTGAAAGCCTCTTTAGCTAATGGATAGGGACGGGTATTTTTGGATGACTGAGTTTTCTCGGTCGATGCTTTTTAATAGTTCCTTTTTTGTCAGCGATTGTGATTTTGCCTACGATCTACCTGTATTTTCGTATTTACGCAAGTTAAATGTAATGAACACTGTTATTTTCGTTCTGTATTTTTTTAACTAATATTCTCAATATTATTTTCACTTTATTACTCTCACACTCCATGTGGTGAAGGAGTATTCAATTCACCACGCTCTCTCTTGCCCGTGGTTGTCGTAAAAAACGATTAAAAGATATAATCATCATCATCATCATTTTAGACTATTGCCGTCCACTGCTGGACGTAGGCTTCCTTCATGTTACGCCACAAAGTGCGGTTCTGTGCCGCCTGCATCCAACGACGCCCAGCAACTTTCACCAGGTTGTCGGTCCACCTAGTGGATGGGGTTGCTGAGTTTGGGCGTCTTACAGTGCGTCGTTCGATACGTGGTCGCCGCTCGAGAACCTTTCTTCCCCAATGGTTGTGGGTTCGTCGAGCGATGTATCCTGCCCATTGCCACTTCAGCATGCTAATTCTTCGTGCTATGTCGGTTAAACCCGTTCTTCTATATGAACTGAAATGACGATGAAGTTTTAATATCTCGTGGCAGTTGTAAAAACTGGCTGAGTGATTCTGAGAAAAGTCAAAAGCAGTTTATTTTGGATGGTTCATAACAAGCGATCACCAATCTACTTTCAAGTGCAGTGATTGGTATGAACTACCTTCTGCTGTGTTGCCCGAGCACTATGGCAGGTCCTTCTTTAAAAAATGGCCTTTTCCCAATAGGCATCTATCTACTTAGCTGTTCCTCTGTTATTGTAAGGATCCATGAACTGCTGTATTACTTACTATCAGTTGTGCTGTGTAAGCAGTAGCTTACTCGTCTGCCATCATGAGAAATAAAAAGAAGATGTAACTATCAACATATTTTTCTTATCCTAATTAGTTGGGATTGACGTATTTATCCACTTTTTGCATGCAAGCTTATCAAACGCCTGCTCTACATTCACTCCCATTCAATTCATGTCAGCTTTTACTCAAGCTATTTGTCATTTCGGACTTTCCTTGCTCAAAAATCCTTTGAAATTCATGCATAAAACTTTCTTTACAACTTTGCTTTTGCGTCATCTCACCACATGTCTTGGTTTTACGTTTCTAACGTTAACTTTGAGTATTGACGTCCCTAGTGCAAATTTTTAACTTCTTACACTTTTTCAATTCTTATTTTATACATTCCCATCAGCGTAATATTGCAGACTAACTTCCTTTACTTGGAAAAAGGTTGTATCCAATAATGTCTTACATGCACAAATTGAGAAAAGAAAAATAAATTTATATATCTCTTTGTTTTACTATAAGGTTTTGGTTTATAAAATTATCTTTATTCTGAAATGGAAGGAAGGAAGGGAGACCCACTACTTTCCCACGGTAGTCAATATACTGCACACCACAATGAAAGGAATACGGGATAGGAATAAGGTGGACTAGGAAATAAGGAAATCTTACTCTCACGTGATGAGCACTTTCCAGAACATCAACTTGCAATTTTTCCGCAGAACTTCGAATATTCATTCGACACGTGTTTCGCCTCTAAACAAAGCATCCTCAGGATGGTTCGGCTTCAAATGCGCTTTTTTTTTTCCTCAGGACGGTTCGGCTTCAAATGCGCACCGATCGTTTTTTTTTGTGTGTCTTAGTTGTTAGCCTCAGATGGCTGTGACAACTTTACCCGGACTGGTGGGTGAGCGCTGAGGGCTCTCAACCCGCGTACGCACCGATCGTCTGTGCGATCCGCTTAAATACTCCCTCCACTGTTATTCGTTAACGATGCGTCATCTTGTTTACAAACGAACAATTTTAAAAGTGGAGACGTATTAAAGTTCGTTTGTTCATTCAGCAATATATGTTTTTTACTTCTCAAAATTTCTAATTGTTCCAAAATAGATAGCCTCATGTGTTTATTACACACATGTAGAGGTTCGAAGGTATGATTACAGTTTAATGTATGACTTGTATCTATTAAATGTTTAGCAAAATGTGACTTTTCGGGGTAATTATTTCTATATGCGGCTAAGTGTTCTTTATATCTTATTTCAAAATTGCGACCCGCTTGTCCAATGTAATCTTTATTGCATGTATCACATTTTAGCTTATATACGCCGGACTTTTTGCATTTATCGACCTTATCTTTGCCATTACAAAGAGGTTTAAGTGTACGAGTTGGTCTATAAGCACAGTGAATATCGTGGACTCTAAGCGTTTTGGCCATTCGATTGGTTATGTTACCAAAATAATGATTTCTGATGTTTACGCGAGTATTATACATTTTAAATAAAACTACTTTACGGATTTTATCGCGTTTGTATTTGATTTTTGATTACCCGACGTTTCGAACACTTTACAGCGTTCATGATCACGGGTGGACTAAGATGTCTCACGTCCAATAAGTCATCGTTACTGCAGAAAATTTTATAATTATCTACCCGATACAAAAATTAGTTATTAAATATTGACCCACATTTTGATACAAAATTTATTGCCAGTGTAAGAAGAAAATGATTCTATATGAAAAAATTATATTGTTTATGGTTAGTAATAATTAAACATTAAAATTAATAGTATTTATATTTAAAAACTAACTAATAATCTAGTATACTACCACCGGATCGGAACACGGTTACACTGAGAAAGATCCGGCAAGAAAACTCAGGTAACATGATGCTAAATTAAAGTTAATTTATGTTACTAAAAAGGTTTTAATTTACAAAATTATCTTTAGTTATTATTATTGTAGGTCAAATCTATACAATATGAGCTCACGGTGTCTTGCAGTCTTGTGGTGGTCTTTTTGGATTTGTTTTTAATAATGTTTATAACAGGATCCCAGCTTGATAGTAACACCCAGCCATCCTCTCTATTGAAATTTTTGTGATTTTTAATCTCAATAGCCTCGCGTACCATTCTGGGCAGGTATCGATGTTCTTTTGCGAGGATTTGTGGTTTATCAAACCTGATGTTATGGTGGGCGCGGTCCTGATTTTTTTTTTTTTTTTTTTATTGCCAACGGTGGCAAACGAGCAAGCAGCACACCTGATGGTAAGTGAAACTGCAGCACATGGACCTTTGCAATACCAGGGGCACAGCCAGGCCGCTGCCTACCGTGAAGGAAATACTCTTCTTAAACCTCGTTTAAAGAAGGACATGTCATAGCGCTCGGGAAACACAGCAGCAGGTAGTTCATTCCAGAGCTTGCACGTACGTGGGAGAAATGATCGCTGGAAACGTACAGTTGAAGACCATAACGTTTCCAGGTGAAATGGATGAACCCTGCTGCGATGTCGAGTGGTACGTTGGTAGAATGGTGACGGTGGTACCAAGTCAAACAGTTCCATGGAGCACTCCCCGTGAAAGAGTCGGTAGAGTACACAGAGTGACCCAAAGTCTCTCCGCTGCTCCAGCGACTCCAATCTGTCCGTAAGATTGGGATTCCCGACGATTCGAACAGCCCGTCTTTGCAGGGAGTCAAGTGGGTCTAGCTGATATTTGGGCGCACCTGCCCAGAGATGTGAGCAGTACTCCACATGAGGACGAACTTGTGCTTTGTATAGAACAAGACGCTGTCTCGGTGTGAAGTATCGCCTGGCTCTGTTCAGGACGCCCAACTTTTTGCTTGCCAATTTGGCTTTGTCCTCCAAATGACTCCCAAACTGGACTTTGCTCGATATTTTGACGCCGAGAATCCCAATACTCTCAGAAATTGGAAGAGTTACTCCTTGGAACTGAGGCGCCATGACAAACGGGTCCTTCTTTGCAGTGAACGCGCAAACTTGTGTCTTTGTGGGGTTGAACTGGACTAGGTTCCGTTCACCCCATTCCGAGGCCCGCCCCAGAGAGCGCTCGACTTCAGACACAAGTTGAACCCTTCTTTCCTGAATACTCCGAGGGATATTCCGTTGCTCAGTGTACCGCTCATCACCCGTACTGTCATCCGCATAGCAACGCATACTCTCGATAGAGAGCATGTTATTGATATGCAGGATAAACAACGTCGGGGAGAGCACCGAGCCTTGTGGTACACCAGCATTAATGGTCATGGTATCGGAGCAGGAGCCATCTACGACGACTTTTATACTCCGGCCATCCAAAAAGCTGGCAATCCAATTACAGAGTCCCTCGAGGATTCCGTATGATGGTAGCTTCGATAGAAGTGCCCTGTGCCAGACCCTATCGAACGCCTTTGCGATATCTAGGCTGAACGCCAGCGCCTCACCCTTGTCCTCCAAGGCCTCTGCCCAACGGTGTGTGAGGTACACAAGAAGATCACCAGCCGACCGACCATGACGAAAGCCGTATTGGCGATCACTGATAAGCTGGCGATCCTCAAGGTACTGCAGAAGCTGGCGGTTTATAACCTTCTCCATTATCTTGAAGAGCAAGGATGTTATCGCAATTGGCCTGTAATTCGATGGGTCAGACCGGTCTCCCTTTTTAGGGATCGGGTGGACATGGGCTACCTTCTACGAAGACGGAACCCTATTAGTAGCGTAGGAAAGTCGGTATAGGCGCGTGAGGATGGGAGTCAATTCAGGGGCGCACGTCTTTAGTACCACTGCAGGGATGCCATCCGGTCCACTCGACTTATGGACGTCTAAAAGCCGCAGCTCCCGCCTAACTGCTCGCTGCGTGATGCGGATTTCGGGCAGTGAGCTTTCACACCGTGGGATGGTAGGTGGTGTGGCAGCTCCGGCATCCAAAGTCGAGTTACAGGCAAAGAATTGACCTAGAAGATCGGCCTTCTCCTTTGCGCTGTGGGCCAGACTACCATCGTGTTTCTGCAGTGGTGGGAGATTGGGCTGGCAGAAGTTGCCTTGGGCAGCCTTGGCGAGCGACCAGAATACACGACTCCCAGCGGGATAGCTTTGCAATCGCTCGCCAATTCTGGCAACATGTTCCGCCTTGGCTCTGGCAATAGCCTTCTTACTAGAGATCTAGTATCTTCTTACTAGATCTCTAACGCCGCTTCTAGATAGAAGCGGCGTTAAATTTCCGCTTCACCTCTTTGGCGTTCGGGTCCTGGCCATTTTTTGGCCCTATTCCAGGCCCGATATGCGGACTGTTTCTGGCATGCAGCCGTCCTGCAGGTTTTGTTAAACCAGGGTCGGCTGCGGCCACCGACGGGTATTTTGGTGTTGGGGATGAATAATTCCATCCCCGTAATAACCGTTTCGGTAACGCAGTCCGCACAGATGCCAGGGTCCCCAGAGGCGAAGCAAAGCCGCTTCCATGGGTAGGATGCGTAAAACTCGCGCAGTCCATCCCAATCTGCTGACTTATATTGCCAGACTCTGCGAGTCCCAGTCGCCTTAGAACGACTAGGCCTTACAACAGGGGCACTGCTACGGACCAAGCAGTGGTCAGAAGACCCAAGAGGCGCTTCAACCACTACCTGATATCCGTGCTGGTGTGTAGTCAGCAGAAGATCCAGTAAAGAAGACTCATGGCTCTCAATATCTGGGATATGGGTGGGCTGTGTCATCAGTTGTGAGAGACCATAGGCCGAGACCATATTGAAGAGATGTCGACCCTGGAGGTCAGTGGTTCGGGACCCCAGCCACTCTTTATGATGAGCGTTGAAGTCTCCAAGAACCACCACCTCCGCTGATGGACACTGCTCCAATATTTCGTCAATCCCCCATTGGACGTTCTCAAATAATTGAATTGACCGCGGATCGCTGCCATGGGACCTGTAGAGGCATGCGTAGATGCGGGTAAGCCCTCCATAGTCTACGCGTAGCCACAGGATTGACAAGTCACCATGTTCGAGGGCCCGAAGGCGGCGACAGCAGATATCACCTCGGATGAATACGCACACCCCGGCTTTACGACGGAAGGTATGCTCCAACTCGTAGCCGGGGTAATTTAGGTACGAAATGTCATCCGGAGCACCTATCTGCGTCTCCGTTAAAAAGAGTAAGGCAGGCCGCGCTGTCTCGAGGTGATGGTGGACGGCGTCGAGATTGCTATGTAAACCCCTGATATTGCAAAAATCCACATCAAATGTGGATAAGGGGACCGCCGTAGAAAATCGTCTCTTTTTAACTTTTTTGGCCATGATTTTTAATTTAAGAAGAGGAGGAAGGGAGTGTGAATGTGTATAACGGAGTTCGGTGATACCAAAAAAAAAAAAGGCAGGGCATAGTGCATGGTCGAGGAGTGAGTTTTGTGAGGAGCTAACACGAAGCACGGAAGGGCCCCCGATGCCCCCCCGTGTGTAGCCGCCGAGGTCCACTCCGGTTTCCCACACCGGCACGACGACTACCCAACGGGATTTTCGCCGGTTGGTGGGACAGCCTCCCAGGGAGGATGATCCTGGGTTCGGGTCCCCTGCTGACCGGCAGGTGGCCGGCGGTGACCATTCCCATCGGGTCTCCCTGTACACCATGCCAGCCCCTCACGCTCAATACCCCGACCAAGACCTCACCACCGCAGGTTTCAGGCCTCACCAAAATCCGCCACACACAATCACACCCAGAAAGTTGGGCTCCCGGCTCTCTCGCTCACTGAACGAAGTGCAGCAGCAAATTGCTACTACTCAAACGTCGATCTTCTGCGAGAGTGTGGTACTGCCCCGGACGGACCGGCCCGCGACTGCAGACAAAAGACTGTCTACAGTGTGGTCCTACCACCAATGTTCACTATGTTCACAGACTGCAGACCTAGTGTCCCGGCGGTGCTTCACATCACAGTGTAACCGTGTTCCGATCCGGTGGTAGTATACTAGATTATTAGTTAGTTTTTAAATATAATTACTATTAATTTTAATGTTTAATTATTACTAACCATAAACAATATAATTTTTTCATATAGAATCATTTTCTTCTTACACTGGCAATAAATTTTGTATCAAAATGTGGGTCAATATTTAATAATTAATTTCTGTATCGGGTAGATAATTATAAAATTTTCTGCAGTAACGATGACTTGTTGGACGTGAGACATCTTAGTCCACCCGTGATCATGAACGCTGTAAAGTGTTCGAAACGTCGGGTAATCAAAAATCAAATACAAATGCGATAAAATCCGTAAAGTAGTTTTATTTACCAAAATAAGTTAAGGTACCTGTGAATTTTGTTTGCTCTTTCAAAGACGGATATAACAGCTGCTTTACTATATTACGTTCTTTACGCGTAATTAATCTATCAATTAAATATTTACTATATCCATTACTTTTAGCAATATGGTATATAATATCGAATTCCTTTTTATATAATTCTTTACTTAAAGGTATATTAAATAATCTATGAATCATACTGTGGAATGCCGCTAGTTTGTGCTGCCATGGGTGACACGATAAGGCTGGTATAGTGGTATCTGTATATGTTAACTTACGATAGACCTCAAAATAGTGTCTATTGCCCACCCTATGAATGGAAAGATCTAGGAAGTTTATCATACAGTTTTCGTCTTCTTCTAATTTAAACTTGATTTTAGGATGTAGACTATTTAACCTATTAACAAATTGATGTAGTTGTCTGATGGTTCCAGTCCATGCCAGTAATATATCATCAACATATCGGTAGTAATAAAGTAAGAGCATTTGAAGCCGAACCATCCTGAGGATGCTTCGTTTAGAGGCGAAACACGTGTCGAATGAATATTCGAAGTTCTGCGGAAAAATTGCAAGTTGATGTTCTGGAAAGTGCTCATCACGTGAGAGTAAGATTTCCTTATTTCCTAGTCCACCTTATTCCTATCCCGTATTCCTTTCATTGTGGTGTGCAGTATATTGACTACCGTGGGAAAGTGGTGGGTCTCTCTTCCTTCCTTCCTTTTCAGAATAGAGATAATTTTATAAACCAAAACCTTATAGTAAAACAAAGAGATATATAAATTTATTTTTCTTTTCTCAATTTGTGTATGTAAGACATTATTGGATACAACCTTTTTCCAAGTAAAGGAAGTTAGTCTGCAATATTACGCTGATGGGAATGTATGAAATAAGAATTGAAAAAGTGTAAGAAGTTGAAAATTTGCACTAGGGACGTTAATTCTCAAAGTTAACGTTAGAAACGTAAAACCAAGACATGTGGTGAGATGACGCAAAAGCAAAGTTGTAAAGAAAGTTTTATGCATGAATTTCAAAGGATTTTTGAGCAAGGAAAGTCCGAAATAACAAATGGCTTGAGTAAAAGCTGACATGAATTGAATGGGAGTGAATGTAGAGCAGGCGTTTGATAAGCTTGCATGCAAAAAGTGGATAAATACGTCAATCCCAACTAATTAGGATAAGAAAAATATGTTGATAGTTACATCTTTTTTTTATTTCTCATGATGGCAGACGAGTAAGCTACTGCTTACACAGCACAACTGATAGTAAGTAATACAGCCGTTCATGGATCCTTACAATAACAGAGGAACAGCTAAGTAGATAGATGCCTATTGGGAAAAGGCCATTTTTTAAAGAAGGACCTGCCATAGTGCTCGGGCAACACAGCAGAAGGTAGTTCATACCAGATCACTGCGCTTGAAAGTAGATTGGTGATCGCGTGTTATGAACCATCCAAAATAAACTGCTTTTGACTTTTCTCAGAATCACTCAGCCAGTTTTTACAACTGCCACGAGTAAAAACGCGGTAAAATCCGTAAAGTCGTTTTATTTAAAATATCTCAAATTTATTCATTTATATAGCTTAAATAGTGACATCCTTTATCTTATGCCCTAAATATGTTTTTATACAAATACCTTTTACTTTTTGCAATATTTTATGATGACGGAAGCATTCAGCAGTATAATGATACTTCAACCTTCAGAAGAGGGTATTTTAATCGTCTTATGATTTCAATCGATTCAAAAGAGTATTTGATACGTATATAATACATTTATGGATTGCCAAAAATGCAAAGAACGGTTTTTTTGTGATATGTAGAATACCCGCATTAAGCTTAATGTATGCGGCATATATTTTAGGGGTACAAGACGTACTTTTACACAAAATCAACTAAATTTATGACTTTTTTATAGAAAACATGTCAATATTATAAATAAAGTACGAAACTAGGTATGTAAGGAAATAAGGGAATTAGAATAGGGATTAAGAATATAATGCTCTAAAATCCCTTACTTTCCCGTGTTCAGGTATAGATAAACGTATATGAAAAGCTGTGGTAGGACCACACTGTTGACAGTTGTCTGTGTACAGCTGTGGGCCGGTCCGTCCAGGGTAGTACCACACTCTCGCAGAAAATCGATGACCGAGTAGTAAGAGTAATTTGTTACTGCACTTCGTTTGGTGAGCAAGAGAGCCGGCAGCTCAACGTTCTGAGGGCGTTTGCGTATGGTGGGCTTTAGTGATGCTTTTAGTATCACCTCAATGCACGCATTCACACTTCCTACACTTTCTTCGTGGTAGGCAGCAGCCTTACAAAGGTCCATGAGCGGCAGCAACACTTATCATCAGGTGTACTGTTTGTTCGTCTGCCACTACTTGCAATAAAAAAAAAAACCAAAACATTTTTTCTAGGAAACTTGGATGGGCCAGGAACTTCTTGAAACTGGGATGGGCAACCCACCCATTAATTTTAGCAATTATATTATTTGATCTTCTTAAGAAGATATGTATGTCTAGATATGTATACTATAACACTGATCATAATATATATTTTACCTTGATGGCTGGTTATAGACTGATCATACTCCATCCAACTATTCGTGGTGATATCAAACCAATGTAATGCTAACAGCGTAGTAATAATTCACTGTGAATCCAATCCAGATTTTATATTGAGTTCTAGCAATCGCTGCTTTTAATTCCGTGCGGTGACGCAGTAAGAATACAATTCACCACTCCATCTCTTGCTCATGAATGTCGTATAAGATGACTAACGGATTTGAAGAACATCTATGCAAGAAAAAGAAAAGTCAATATGAAACCCTATATCAACACGTCTGACCGCGATAGTGGTTCAATTCCCCTCCCATTGTGGAAGAGGCCCGAGCTCAATAGTCTCTCCTCTTATGCGAGCTAATACGTATATTTATGTTTAATCCATCAGAGTCGTCTTATACGGAACCCACCGGCAAGATAGGCAGTGGGGTCAACCAGGAGGACAAAAACTCGGTACTGGTGGTCGGTTCAACGACGAAGGCGACGAGATACAGTGGGTTATGGGGCTTTGCGCCGCCCCTCTGTCGCCCCGGATGGAGCCGGGCGGTGGGTGTTCTGACCATAACTCACCCCAAGAAAAAGGGTAGGGGGTGCTGAATTGTATTCTTACTCCATCACTACAGGGATTAAATTGAAACTAGAAATTTATTTAGGAAAATAATGATAGGAATATCACATACTCCAAATATTCATCTCCAGACACCATGAAGAGACAATATCAGAAGTTTTTAGTTCAACAGCTTTGCCAACTTATCTGTCGAAGCCGAGACTAATCAAGACTATGTGAACCCACTCCGAGGTGAATTAAGATTAATCACTGTTGACACCAGTTTGAGGTGGGCCTGATAATAGCTACCCTTGTTATTTCAACGTCGAAAGTTAAACAAAGTCTGTCTCATACAATGGTTCGTTACTCGAAAGTGTTAGTACGCATGTTCGAAGACTACACAAAAGAGAAATAGAGGATAGTGGAATTAATATTTGTTTAGTATTTTGTTCAAGATTGTTTTGCTTCAAAATTATATGTGTTTTCATTGAAATGTTTTGAAATGTCCCTAGTATTGTTCTCTAAAGGTATTATTTATTCTAAACAATATGCTTTTGGCAAATATAACACGGTTGTTTTAAGTCAAAGGAATCGGATTGGTCGAAAACAACAAGTAATTATAACAAAAATAAGATATTTTAATGTGTATTATTTGGAACATATACGTTTGCAATAAAAAAAATCTTGAGATTGTTGTCTTTTTTTTTTTTGGGGTGGGCTGCGGTCGGTGCACCTGTGCTGTGTGGTAGCAGCTCCGAATACTACCAATCCTTGCTTTGCTCGTGGGTGTCGTAAAAGACGACTAAGAGCCCTAGATTGACCCGGACCAACTCCATCTGGTACTATTTGGGTCAACGATTACATTCCCAAGGAGGGTTGACGTCAGGCAGGCGGCTGGTCATAAAAGTCATTGCCGAAACTTTTTGCAATATGTCAAAACAGATGACATATTGCGTCGACCCCAAGTAATTGGGATAAGAGTAAGATGATGATGATGCTGCGGTCGGTGCGCCTCCGCACCACTCCGTCCGGGGCGACAGAGGAGCTAAGCTATTCAAGGGCTTAAGCACGCAACTCCCGCAACCCACTCGAACACCACGTCGCCTTCGTCGTTGGGCCGACCACTGGAGCAGGGTTACTTGTCATCAGCGGTCGGCCCAACGGAATACCCCCTACCCGGGGTACTCTCCCATCGACCGACGTCCCCCCCTCGGGGAGGATGTCGGTTTTTCCTCACGCGGTTGATATTGTTATGTCTAGTATGATTTTAATTAACTGCAATATTTCAAAGGTTATTAGGAATGGATAGTTTAGTTAAGCCCTTGAATTAAGCACTCATATTGGCCTATATAAACAGTACTACCTATGTAAATTGAAGAAATCGTGAATTATTAGCTAAATCGTCAAATTTTGGTAGCCAATTATCACATAACAGCTTAAGTGTTGGGGTTGAACTAGCTCTATTAAGTCGACGAAGTTCAAGTTTCATACAATAGTGTGCTTAATAATATTATAAGTAATACTGAACTGCCCTTCTGAAGTTTCAACTGGATTCCAGTGTCACAGAATAAATAAATGATCAGTGTGATCATTGAGCAGAATAAATTAAAAATGAGATTAAATACAATGAATGCTGATTTTTTTTGTGTTTAATATTGTTTTTATGTACATGTCTCTAACGATACCTGAATTAAATGTAACATCTAAGGCAATATACCTGATATAACATCAATGATTCATTTACTTAATGCACAATATCTTATCTTATATCTTTAAACGAGCAATACTTGTATATATATATATTCAGGATCTCGGAAACGGCTCCAACGATTTTGTTGAAACTTGGCATACTAGAGGTTTCGGGTCCAAAAAATCGATCTAGCTAGGTTTTATTTATAGAAAATGTTGTTTTGTCCGTGTTTTTAGCAAAACAAACAATGACATTAAATTTTAAAAGAATATGAATTCAAATTTCGTTGTCAACGTCATGAGTTACGATAGCTCAGATGGTAAGTTGATAGGTCCTAATTTTAGTTTTTTTTGGCATTCAAACAGCGTCGGTTCGAATCTCGGTGTTATTATTATTCTCTTTTTGTATGTTTTTATATATTTTTCATTATTTATTTTTTATTAATACATATCTAAAGAAATTCGATAAAAATATTCCGAGCGAAGCTCGGTCAACCCGATATTTAATATTTAAACTGCCATAAATATAGGTATCATTGCTGAACACGCATTATTTTTACAAATGCGGGCAAGTCTACTGTCATGATTTCTATCGCATCATTATTGCCGTTTTATTTTTTTAAATATTATTCAATTAAATTATTTTATATATAGGTATTTTAAATGTAAGAATTGCTGATATGATTTGACAAAATTGTTCATTAGTGAGACCCCCATTATCTTAGAGTTATCACGGCAAAATATGTTATTTATATGGCTAGGGAGAAAATATGACGTATGTGCAATATATATCAAAAAATCGAATAGAAGAACATACCATCACTGCATGTTGTATTGGCTTTTCAATAATATTACTCTGTGGCTGACTCGTCCCCGGTAGATATAATCTGCTTAGTTACGGAATATTAAGTTTGTGCTCACTCGAGACGCGGCCTATCGTGGGGCTTAGCATTCGCTGACAGATGACGTCATCAGAACTAATTAGAATAATTACGTTCATGTTTTAGAATGATATACACGATTACAATGTGTAAGATTTATTCAGCAAATCGTGCGGAAAGATTTGAATATGCTCAAATGAGTGAGAGAGGGAGATATATATATATATATACTAGCTTTTGCCCGCGGCTTCGCCCGCGTTAAAATTAACTTGCATATTGAACTATTATCGCAAAGAATATTATCGGCATAAAAAGTATTCTATTTCTTAATTTAAGAAATACTCTATCTATGTGTCCATTTTCATCCAAATCTGCTCAACAGTTTACGCGTGAACATCGAAATATCTTCACAAACTTTCACATTTGAATATTACTTCCAGACTTGTAGTTCAGATTCCCGTGGAAATACGATGATAAATATGTCTTTCCTAAGTCCCTGATAATGTAGCTTTCCATTGATGAAAAAAAAATTATATCGATTAAATTCCCGCAGTTTCACCTACGTAGACCTCATTCCCATGCGAATGCTGAGATAAAAAATGCCTATGTGACTCACAACACAAAAACAAAAAAATTTGAACCGTTTTTTAGTTACAGGTATCGTGCAAATAATTGTGTGCATAAATAAAACCTATTATTTTGATAGACAAACAGACGCTTCAAATTTATTTATTTGTAGATATAGAAAATTGACTTAATATCTCGACTTACTGTCTGGTAGCGGCTAGGAATATTACCACGCTTTCATTGTTTGTGGGGTGTCCCAAAATACTACTAAGACAATTTACATTGATCTGGACCAATTGGTGATACCGTCTGGCCAACAATGTCGTCCGTCAGGCAGCCGGTCATAAAATGTTGTTAGAACATTTGCGATATATCTACGATGGGAAAAGAGTACCTACATATTGCGTCGATCCAAAGTAATTAGGATAAGAGCAAAATAATGATGATATCTAGGCTGAGTGTCTTCGACTATATGCGTTTCACCCTTTTAGGGCTGCCTAAAATTATTCCTTAGTGCGCTTACCCCAAAAAACAGATCGGTATACAAAATTGCACACATCTTTGGCTATGCACTTTTCACCCTCTTAGGGATTGAATTTACAATTCTTTGTTAGTACTCATCATCATCATCATCATCTCAGCCCATATACGTCCCGCTGTTGGGCTCGGGCCTCTTCCATAATGGAAGGGTAATTAACCTACTATACCACATTGATCAGACGTGTTGGTATAGGGTTTTATTTTGAGTTATCCTTCTCTCGCATAGATATTATATGCGTTTTATATCCGTAGTCGTCTCGTACGATCACCCACGGGTAAGATAGGGGGTGGTGAATTGTATTCTTACTCCGTCACCACACGGTTAACCGTACTTACATTAATGTAAGTACTCGCTTATCCCAAAACAGAACTTTCACGTTCCTAGGACCATTATTTTAGGTTATACACTTTTCATGCCTTTAAGGGTGAGACTGCCAGAAGTTCTTTCATAGTGCTTGGTGAGCGAGCACTAAGAAAAAAATCTTGGGGTAATCCAAGAGAGCCGACCGTGTACTAAAATGACGGTTCCTCGGCTCACTGATTTCGGATAAACACTTTTCACCCCCTTAGGGGTAAAATTGCAAAAAACTCTTTTTTAGCGAGCACTTTTCCCAAGAAAGATAACTTTATGCAAAACGTTACGTTTCTGGGCCTAATGATTTCAGCTATATATTTTCACCCCCTTAGGGGTTGAGGTTCAAAAAATAATTTCTTAAAGCTCACATATGTATCACAAAAAAAAGTGAATCGCATACAAAGTTTTACGTGCCTGGCCCCAATAGTTTCGTCTATACGTTTTTCACCCCCTTAAGGGGGTGATTTTCCAAAAATTCTTTGCTAGTGTTCGTGTACCGTAAGAAATACGACGGTGTAAAAAAAAAATACGTTTCTAGGCCCAGTGGTTTCGCCTGTATGCTTTTTGGTCTTTTAGGGGTTGAATTTCATCCCCATGTAAGCGAATTTTTCAAAACGCTAGAACGAATATTTATTTGTTTATTATCAAGTGCCTTAATACAAAGATTCATGGTTCTATCATCGAAAATGACGAATTTCCATACAAAATGTCATCCCCTATTTCTACCCCTTACACCCAATGTTTTGGGATAAAAGTAGCTTATGTCCTGTCTTATGCTTTAGTTCATCTCTGTACCAAATTTCATTAAAATCGATTCAGTAATTTAGACGTGAAAGATTATGGGGTTTTCACCCCCTTAAGGGGGTGATTTACCAAAAAACCTTTGCTAGTGCTCGTGTACTCCAAGAAATACGACGGTGTAAAAAATACGTTTCTAGGCTAAGTGGTTTTGGCTGTATGCTTTTTGGTGTTTTAGGGGTTGAATTTCATCCCCATGTAAGTGAAATTTCCAAAACGCTAGAACTAAAATATTTATTTATTTATTATCAAGTGCCTTAAAACGAAGATTCATGGTTCTATCATCAAAAATTACGAATTTCCATACAAAATGTCATCCCCTATTTCAACCCCTTATACCTATTTTTTCGCGATTTCTTTGCTAGAGCTCGTGTACCCCAAGAAATACTACAGTGTAAAAAAAATACGTTTCTAGGCCCAGTGGTTTCGGCTGTATACTTTTTGTCTTTTAGGGGTTGAATTTCATCCCCATATAAATGAAATTTCCAAAACGCTAGCACGAATATTTATTTATTTATTATAAAGTGCCTTAATACAAAGAAAAATTCATGGTTCTATCATCAAAAATGACGAATTGCCATACAAAATGTCATCCCCTATTTCAACCCCTTATACCCATTTTTTCGCGATAAAAAGTAGCCTATGTCCTTTCTCAAGCTTTATTCCATCTCTGTACCAAATTTCATCAAAATCGGCTCAGTGGTTTAGACGTGAAAGCGTAGCAGACAGACAGACAGACAGACAGAAAGACAGACAGACAGACAGAGTTACTTTCGCATTTATAATATTAGTAAGGATATATATATTATATAATATATATATATATATATATTATATAATATATATATATATTATATAATTTCTATCTACCACAGGCACCAGCGATCTATAATGAATTTTGTAACTTTAAAATAAGTGTTATTGTATACTATGAAATGAATGTTATGGTGAAAAATAAAAACTATTATTATTATATTATTATAATTAATGTCTACATCTATACATATAAAATACTTTGTCCTGAATTACTGACTGACTGACGGATCAATCTATAGCCTAAACCGCTGATCGTAGATATCTGGAACTTGGAGGAGGTATTATTTCTATGATGTAGGCATCCGATAAGAAAGATTTTTTTTTAATTCTACCTCTTAGGGCGGAAAAGGGGGATATAATTTGTATAGGACAACGTGATTTCTTGGTGCAATTTACGTCAAATTTTGTAGAAATACTCTTTAAGAGATTTGAAGGAAAACGTGTTTCGTATTTTATTTAAATTCATACCTTAGTAACAAATTAGTTTTATTTTCAAACGCGATCAGGGCGCCGACCCGTAATAATATGTATTTTCAAACCATCCAATGACGAACTGAAATATCCACCAAAGATTTTACATATATTCTATAAATATCTTCTAAAGATCTACAAAACATTTCGACTAAGGATTTATGTAAATCGCATGAAGAATTGTCCTATACGGGGCCTATAATCACATTAAAATAAATTTCTTAAATAAGAATATTAAATTCGGAAATAATTAGTTTTATATAAAAGATTTTGAGTATTGCATCATCATCATCTCAGCCCATACACGTCCCACTATTGGGCTCGGGCCACCTTCATCGTGGGAGGGAAATTGATCTACTATGCCACGCTGTTCAGAAATGTTGGTATAGAGTTTTCTTTCGAATTTTCCTTCTCTTGCTCAAATATTATATGAATATCATATCCCTTAGTCGTCTTTTCGTCACCCATGAGCAAGAGAGGGAGTAGTAAATTGTATTCTTACTCCGTCACCACACGGTAAAGATTATTATCACGTAATAAAAAATACTTGGACCCAATAAAAATGTTGCGTTTTGACAGCCAGAGTAAATTACAAAGGTTCTACAATTTACCATTAATAAGTACACAGTCTAATTAGTAAATATAAAATAAAAATGTCGTAAAGTGAGCAATTGACTATACACCATTTGAAATACGACATCAAAGTGAATTTTAACAAATTAGAGCATCAAGGAAAGAAATTTGGATAAAAATATTTACATAACGCCTGTTAAAATTGTAATACAGTTACGGTCAAAAGCGTTATAATGATTTTTATTATCAATAAAATAAACATTTTATATGTAGTATCACACTGTCGACAGCCTTCTATCTATACCCGCCTGTGGGTTCAACCGGCGGTAGTACCACACTCTTGCAGAAAATCATCGTCTGAGTAGTAGAAATTTGTTACTGCACTTCGGTGAGCGAGAGGGCTGGAAATTTTTCTGAGGTTGTTGTTGTCTGATGGGTTTTGGTGATGCTTTTGTGTTGCCGAACCTCATTGCTTGCATATATATTCTCTTTAATTTCTTCACAGTTTGCGGCGGTATTACTTATCATCAGGTGTTTCATCGTTTGTTACCAACAGCAATAAAAAAAATTACAATGTTATTCTCCTGACAATCTGTATATTTGGATTGAAAGTGTTAAGATTTGTAAATCATGTTTTATTGTATAAATTGTATAGTCTCGCAGAAGTAACTCATAGCCATAGTAAGGGCGATATAAAAATCCATGTTCGACACAACGCAAAAACAGTTATAAGACACAAGATTTTGTGTTCCATCCAATGGAGATCATCTCTAACTGTTCTAAATCCACAAACCTGCCCTATTAAATTAATAATCACTTTGTCTCGTCTTCTCAACTTATTCACGTTCCACTACTGGGATCGAACCTCCTCCTCAATAGAAGGGAACTTAACCAACTAGACCAGGCTGGTTAGTCATGTTAGTATAGGATTTTATTTCGAATTTGCCTTTTCTTGCACATATGCTATAAGCATATTATATGCCTCTAGTTGTCTTTTAAGACACCCACATTTCACCCATAGAAGTGGCGAATTATAGTATTATTCCGTTAGCATCTGGTGAAAATAAACCTGTGAAGTGAAGGGTTACGGACAAATGTATCGAAATCCCTTATATTTCTTGTGGTAGTGCAAAAATTAGCCTAGCCCTCACCAGTGCAGTAAATTGCAAAGCTGTATTAGAAAACTTAGGAAACTTTTCCGTGAGATGACGGAGTAAGAATATAATTCACCACTCCCTCCCTCTTGCCCGTGGGTATAGTAAAAGACGACTAAGGAATATAATATGAAGAAGGAAGGAAAGAATGTAACATCTGTGAAAGAGAAGGTAAACTTGAAATAAAACTATACCAACCTGTTTGACTAGCATGGTACAGTAAGGTCAATTTCCCTCCTACTGTGGAGGCACCCAACAGTGGGACGTATATGAGCTGGAATGATGATGATGATGGTGGAACCTACAATGTGTAGGAAACTCCTTGAAAAAATTGTTATTGTCAATTCACCTTCCAAGCGTGGCGTAAATGTCGTTTTATCCTTCATCACCATAGTTGAAACCAAAGAAATCGGGAAGCTAGTTTCTTGGAATATACTTAGGGATTGTATAATATTTACTTGCAAATTGGCATATTTGCAGGTAGTTTTTAAGAAAATATGATACTCCCTTGTCTATTTATTTGAAATCAAAGATTGTCTTCACTCTGTATACAATTTGTATTGTATATAACCAAGCTGAGTACCGGTCAGTGTACTATGTAACGAACTATGCTTAGAATTTCTAGTAGGTATAACATCGAGTTTACCGTCTTTTTGCTTCTTGTTGTTATTTGCATATTATATTCCTTAGTGGTCTTTTACGACACCCACGGGCATGAAAGGCAGTGCTGAATTACTCCGTTACTGTACGGATATTAGTGATTGTCAACGATATTAGTGATGTTAGCAGTAAAAGTCACCACAAGAAAAAAGCATGGCAAGCCATCTAACTTATGAGACATAGTAAACTAATTTTCCTCACCTTGAAGAGGCCCATATTTAATAATAGTCCACCCGCATCTCACACATCGGCAGACCAAACGATAACTTTGTCATTTATTGGACTGTTTTTTCAAACGTATTGAGTATATTATGTGTCATAACCTCCTTTATCGAATAGTCATCGTTATCATTATCTCAGCGCATACACCTCCCACTGTTGGGTTCGGACCTCCCGCTATGGGAAGGAAATTGACCTTCTGTACCACGCTGGTCAGACGTGGTACTATTGGGATTTGGTTTGAGGTTTTCTTCTCTTTCATATATATTATACGCATATCATATCCCTTAGTCGTCTTTTACTATACCCACGGGCAAGAGATAGGGTGAATTGTATTCTTACTCCGTCACCACACGTGTTCGTATAGTGAAATAAAAAAAATTAAGTAAGTGTACTTGCGACTTTCTTGCGCCAATAGTGCCAATGCTGTCTATACCGGGTGTTGCCTTAGCTGATACGACTCGCACAGAGAAATAAGTGATGGTGATATTTTATATTCTTAAACTTTCAATATACGAGCTCCATCAGTTTTATTTTTACTATAACAAAAAAATCATTCTCATGATTTTCTATTACTGATATTGGTATACGAGTAAGCAGCATACTTTATGGTAAGTGATATCGCCGCGCATGAAAATTTGAAATATTTCTGTAAACACTTTTCTTTACGATTATACTAAAAGCTGCTTCAAAGTTCCCCTCTACTCGCATGCGAAAAGCTTAATGAGCGATTCAGAGATTCCCTTTCTAGTATTAACGTGTGTTACAATTTAATTTTGTAATACGTAATACACATACATATATTCCGCATTGTGTGAAAGTCATTCGTAAAATTTTTATATATGTATATACAGTTATTCTGTACGTGCGTATGTTACTGAATTCGGCTTAAATGTTAGGGGCGATTGTGATGGAAGTTTTTGTGTATGTTCAGGTAAATTCAAGAATGATTCAGTTCTTTTTAATCACTAAGAAAATTAATTCTTGTATTGCGGGTGACTTTACAAACATATAACTAACGAATTACATCTATACTCAGAAGAACATTTTGTGGATCGCACAAAGTGTTGTCCTTTTTTTTTGGTGGTGGGTTACGGTCGGCGCAATCCTCGCACCACTCCGTCCGGGATGACAGAGGAACGTAAGCACGCACACCTGTAACCCAGCCGTGACACATCGCCTTCGTCGTTGGGCCGGCCACCGGAGCCCGACGGCCCGACCAAAGTGTTGTCCTGCGAGGGATTCGAACCTCCAGCACTGGCACTGTAGGTCGGTGTCTTAACCAATACGTCATCTATGTAGTCAAATTAATAATTGGATCCGATTCATAACCACTGGACGGAATTGGATGAAATTTTGTGATTATGCATATGAATTGTATTCTTACTCCATCACCACAAGGATATAAAAAAATTAATATAATCATTATCATTTCAGCTCCTATATATACGGTATATTGACCTTACTATACCATACTCGTTAAACAGGTTGTTGTGCGTTTTATTTCGGAGTTTTCCTTCTTTTGCATATTAGTTATATTAGGTATATAACTCATAGTCGTCTATATCTCATAGTCGTCTTTTACTACATCCACGGGCAAGATAGGCAGTGATGATTTGTATTCTTACACCGTCACCACATAGAATAAAAATTTCAGATGTTTTTTTAAATATATTTTATACTAGCTTTTGCCCGCGGCTTCGCCCGCGTTAAAATTAACTTGCATATTGAACTATTATCGCAAAGAATATTATCGGCATAAAAAGTATTCTATTTCTTAATTTAAGAAATACTCTATCTATGTGTCCATTTTCATCCAAATCTGCTCAACAGTTTACGCGTGAACATCGAAATATCTTCACAAACTTTCACATTTGAATATTACTTCCAGACTTGTAGTTCAGATTCCCGTGGAAATACGATGATAAATATGTCTTTCCTAAGTCCCTGATAATGTAGCTTTCCATTGATGAAAAAAAAATTATATCGATTAAATTCCCGCAGTTTCACCTACGTAGACCTCATTCCCATGCGAATGCTGAGATAAAAAATGCCTATGTGACTCACAACACAAAAACAAAAAAATTTGAACCGTTTTTTAGTTACAGGTATCGTGCAAATAATTGTGTGCATAAATAAAACCTATTATTTTGATAGACAAACAGACGCTTCAAATTTATTTATTTGTAGATATAGAAAATTGACTTAATATCTCGACTTACTGTCTGGTAGCGGCTAGGAATATTACCACGCTTTCATTGTTTGTGGGGTGTCCCAAAATACTACTAAGACAATTTACATTGATCTGGACCAATTGGTGATACCGTCTGGCCAACAATGTCGTCCGTCAGGCAGCCGGTCATAAAATGTTGTTAGAACATTTGCGATATATCTACGATGGGAAAAGAGTACCTACATATTGCGTCGATCCAAAGTAATTAGGATAAGAGCAAAATAATGATGATATCTAGGCTGAGTGTCTTCGACTATATGCGTTTCACCCTTTTAGGGCTGCCTAAAATTATTCCTTAGTGCGCTTACCCCAAAAAACAGATCGGTATACAAAATTGCACACATCTTTGGCTATGCACTTTTCACCCTCTTAGGGATTGAATTTACAATTCTTTGTTAGTACTCATCATCATCATCATCATCTCAGCCCATATACGTCCCGCTGTTGGGCTCGGGCCTCTTCCATAATGGAAGGGTAATTAACCTACTATACCACATTGATCAGACGTGTTGGTATAGGGTTTTATTTTGAGTTATCCTTCTCTCGCATAGATATTATATGCGTTTTATATCCGTAGTCGTCTCGTACGATCACCCACGGGTAAGATAGGGGGTGGTGAATTGTATTCTTACTCCGTCACCACACGGTTAACCGTACTTACATTAATGTAAGTACTCGCTTATCCCAAAACAGAACTTTCACGTTCCTAGGACCATTATTTTAGGTTATACACTTTTCATGCCTTTAAGGGTGAGACTGCCAGAAGTTCTTTCATAGTGCTTGGTGAGCGAGCACTAAGAAAAAAATCTTGGGGTAATCCAAGAGAGCCGACCGTGTACTAAAATGACGGTTCCTCGGCTCACTGATTTCGGATAAACACTTTTCACCCCCTTAGGGGTAAAATTGCAAAAAACTCTTTTTTAGCGAGCACTTTTCCCAAGAAAGATAACTTTATGCAAAACGTTACGTTTCTGGGCCTAATGATTTCAGCTATATATTTTCACCCCCTTAGGGGTTGAGGTTCAAAAAATAATTTCTTAAAGCTCACATATGTATCACAAAAAAAAGTGAATCGCATACAAAGTTTTACGTGCCTGGCCCCAATAGTTTCGTCTATACGTTTTTCACCCCCTTAAGGGGGTGATTTTCCAAAAATTCTTTGCTAGTGTTCGTGTACCGTAAGAAATACGACGGTGTAAAAAAAAAATACGTTTCTAGGCCCAGTGGTTTCGCCTGTATGCTTTTTGGTCTTTTAGGGGTTGAATTTCATCCCCATGTAAGCGAATTTTTCAAAACGCTAGAACGAATATTTATTTGTTTATTATCAAGTGCCTTAATACAAAGATTCATGGTTCTATCATCGAAAATGACGAATTTCCATACAAAATGTCATCCCCTATTTCTACCCCTTACACCCAATGTTTTGGGATAAAAGTAGCTTATGTCCTGTCTTATGCTTTAGTTCATCTCTGTACCAAATTTCATTAAAATCGATTCAGTAATTTAGACGTGAAAGATTATGGGGTTTTCACCCCCTTAAGGGGGTGATTTACCAAAAAACCTTTGCTAGTGCTCGTGTACTCCAAGAAATACGACGGTGTAAAAAATACGTTTCTAGGCTAAGTGGTTTTGGCTGTATGCTTTTTGGTGTTTTAGGGGTTGAATTTCATCCCCATGTAAGTGAAATTTCCAAAACGCTAGAACTAAAATATTTATTTATTTATTATCAAGTGCCTTAAAACGAAGATTCATGGTTCTATCATCAAAAATTACGAATTTCCATACAAAATGTCATCCCCTATTTCAACCCCTTATACCTATTTTTTCGCGATTTCTTTGCTAGAGCTCGTGTACCCCAAGAAATACTACAGTGTAAAAAAAATACGTTTCTAGGCCCAGTGGTTTCGGCTGTATACTTTTTGTCTTTTAGGGGTTGAATTTCATCCCCATATAAATGAAATTTCCAAAACGCTAGCACGAATATTTATTTATTTATTATAAAGTGCCTTAATACAAAGAAAAATTCATGGTTCTATCATCAAAAATGACGAATTGCCATACAAAATGTCATCCCCTATTTCAACCCCTTATACCCATTTTTTCGCGATAAAAAGTAGCCTATGTCCTTTCTCAAGCTTTATTCCATCTCTGTACCAAATTTCATCAAAATCGGCTCAGTGGTTTAGACGTGAAAGCGTAGCAGACAGACAGACAGACAGACAGAAAGACAGACAGACAGACAGAGTTACTTTCGCATTTATAATATTAGTAAGGATAAGGAAGTAAGGATAAGGAAGTAAGGATGTTTAATATAAAATATTATGTTTAATGTGGCGATCCTATTCTATGAAGACGAAGTATAGGATATTCATACAATTAATTGTAAGCAAAACGGTTTTTAGGATTTTTATTGATACTTTTTCTAGCAGACGAGCTTGTAGCCCACCTATTAGCTAATTTTGATATTGAGTGGACTGGGATTCAATGGACCTCTGTAATACCAATATTATAATAGGGTTGCTGCCTATTATAAGGCGGCAATTGGCGCCATGTCCTTCTCATATACGAAATGAGTTGAATAAATAAAACTCACTAAGACCAAATTTTCTGCTAGAGATTAGCTTGTGGAACAGATTACAGACACAATTAGGGTTTCAAATAGAATACTAATAATGATTTCTGGTATTTACGCGAGTATTACGCAGAGTAAATAAAATTACTTTACGGCTTTTCTTGCATTTGTATTTTATTTTTGATTGCCCGACGTTTCGACTAGCGTTCATGGTCACGGGCGGAAGCTGTAAAGTGTTCGAAACTTTGGGCAATGAAAAATCAAATACAAACGCGATAAAATCCGTTAAGTGGTTTTATTTACAAGAATACTAATATATTTTTGTTCTACTTTAGTAAATTAACGCTTACTTAAATTTGTTATCTAATTTTATCACGAATCTCAGAATCAGCATGGCATTTGGATCATGTCCAATAAATAAATAATAGGCTTGTCTCTTAATAAAGATATTTCGTTTGGTACTAACATATAAAGTAGATAGCCATTCTTCACATAAACTATTTGGCATGCTTGGTTTTCCGTGTGGTAACGGAGTAAGAACTCTCCATCTCCCTTCTCATTCCCGTGGATATCGTAAAGGACTACTAAGGGATTAAAAATGCATATCACCTGGAAACGTTATGGTCTTCAACTGTACATTTCCATCAATCATTTCTCCCACGTACGTGCACGCTCTGGAATGAACTACCTGTTGCGGTGTTTCCCGAGCGCTATGACATGTCCTTCTTTAAACGAGATTTAAGAAGAGTATTTCCTTCACGGTAGGTAACGGCCTGGCTGTGCCCCTGGTATTGCAAAGGTCCATGTGCGGCAGTATCACTTACCATCAGGTGTGCTGCTTGCTCGTTTGCCACCGTTGGCAATAAAAAAATATACTATACAAGAGAAGAAAAACTTAAAATTAAAACCTTTACCAACACGTTGGACCAGCGTGGTATAGTAGGTCAATTTCCTTCCTATTGTAGAGGAGGCTTGAGCCCAACAGTGGGACGTGTATGAGCTAAATGATAAAGATGATGATGACATAAGTTAATATTAAGATAATACTATAGAAGAACATTAGAACACCATTACCAAAGCTTAGGTATATACGTCCCATTGCTGAGGCTCGAGCATCCTTCATAATGGGAGGCAAACTGACTTACCACTGATTCGTCGGGTTGGTGCAAAGTTCTATTTTAAGTTTTCCTTCTCTGCCATGGATATTGTATGTGTGATTTCATCTATATGCCTTAATGTGTGGTCTGAATAATGAAGCTCTGTTTATCGTTCATTTTCTAAGATATTTTTTTTAATATAATCCATCAAATAATATTAAAAATATAACTAATAAAGTCATTAGCATTCGTAAAAAAGATCACTCACGCAAACTCATCGCAAATTGGAAACTCACTTTTGTACGGCGATATTTTTTGTCTGTTCAAAGCAACGTCTCGACAAAGACAAGTTAATATTCAAGATACGCCATGTTTTTTTATCTATATTCTCGCTTCGCTTTAGTTTTAGTTGCCTTACCTGCGTAGTTCCTGTTCCCGTGGGAATACCGGGATAAAATATAGCCTATGTTACTCCTTGATATTATAGCTTTTTGTTGGTGAAAGAATTCTTGAAATCAGTTGGGTGCGTAAAGCGAACAAACAAATAAACAAACTTACTTTCGCATTTATAATATTAGTAAGGATTAAACTCTTGAAATAATGAATCGAGTAAGTGATATTGAACTGAAGATTTTTGATAGCCATACTTTTTCTAAAAGAGAAGCATACCATTCTTAATCGAGGGGAGTTTCAAAAACATATGTGCAATTAAAGGTTATAATTTTCACCCAGACTTAAAAGAGTCGTTTAACTTAGGTTAATGTTTTTTTTTATAAGGTAGGACCATACTGTCGACATTCGTCTGTGTACAGCCAAAGGGCCGGACCGTCCGAGGTAATGCTCTAGCAATTTTTTATTACAATTTGTTCGGTAACCAAGAGAGCCAGCAGCCTAACTTTGTGAGAGTGTTTGCGTGTGAGAGGTTTTAGTGATGCTTTTAATAACACCGAAACTCATTACATGCAGTCACATTCCCTACACTTCGTTCACGGTAGGCAGCTGCCTAGCAAACGTTCATGTGCGGCAGTATCATTTTCCATCAGGTGTGCTGTTTGCTCGTTTACCACCCATCGGCCTATTGTACTACTCTGGTCACACGGGTTTTATAGTATTTTATTTCGAGTTTTCATTCTCTCGCATAGATTTTATCTGCAAATTATGTTCCTTAGTCAACTTTTATGATACCCACAGGTAATAAATGAGATAGTAAACTGTATCTCCGTCATTACACGAAAGTAACAGGGCATAAATACTTCATAACAATTTGTTTGCTGCTTGCGTAATTGGTTTGATTATTTATAATTTGGAAATTTCCACAATCGGACAACTTAAAATCATACAGACACAAATTCAACTTACGATACTGCACCTGTATTATTAAAGTCGAATCTCCCAATAGAGAGAAATTTATTTTCATTTTTGAAATATCAAATATCGGAACGTATCTGTAGGCATTATTCGATAAACATTAACATCTCATCTGAATCATAACGTTTATATAATCTATGTCTTATTTTTTCCTTTGCCTCATGCCAAAGCAAAATTCTGAAGGCCCGAACGCTTTTCATATCACGCCCTTTTTATCTTTTTTACTCATTCTTTCTTTTATGAGGGATTTTTTATTTGATGCTCTCTTCTCCGATTTATACATAATGGTTGAATATATGAAAAATATGTATTGAGTGGGCCTTTTATACATCAATTTAGTGTATTTTAGTTAACAATAGTTATAACTAACATATTGATCTAGCGACTTAGTTGTGTATCAACTACCTGATACTAATTCCTCAATAGTGCAGTGCCAAAATTTATATGATTAGACGTCTGCCCTATATCCCAACTAGAATAACAAGACGTCGTAGCAGGCAGAAGCCGTTTACAGATGCATGCTACCTTTAGATACTTGCCAAAACTCTCTTATTGATATAAATAAAGTTATTTAATAGATTATGATTTTAGTAATTAAAATAACGGTAAGCAGCGGCCTGGCAAAGGTCCATGAGCGACAACAATATTTACCATTAGGTGTACTGTTTGCTCGTTTACCACCGACCGCAATAAAAAAAAAATACGGTCCCGTCAGAATATCAGCGCGGTAATATCGTGTATATTGCATCATAAGCTGAACCGGATCTTCTAGCTAAGGGTTCTCTTTTATTTCTAATATTATTTATTTCTAATATTATTTATTTCTAATTTAGTTTGGCTCCAATTGAAGAAGAGCACTTATCTTGTGCCCCAAGTAATTGGGATAAGAGCAAGATAATGATGATTATAGAGATGTCCAGCCATCTATCCATCAGCCTACAGACGTCCAGTGCTGGACATAGACCTCCCCATGAGAATGCCACACCACTTGCATCCAACGGTTCCCTTCGACTTTAAAAATGTTACTCCACCTAGTTAGGGGTCGTCCTACGCTGCATCGTCCGACTCGTAGTCGCCACTCAAGAACCTTTCGTCTCCTACGGTTGTAGGTTCGACGAGCAACGTGGCCTGCCCATTGCCATTTCAACGTGCTAATTCTGCGGGTTATATCGGTTACACCCGTTCTTTTACGGATTTCCGTGTTCCGGTTTTTATCACGTAGAGAAACACCGAGCATAGCCTCTTCATAGTACGTTGAGCGACGTTGAGCATGTTATGACGCCGACATTTCGAGACCACGTTTCAGTGCCTTATAAAGTTGTAATAAATTCTTATTTAATTAGCATTGTAGGTATAATAGATACTTATAATGCTAATTAAATAAGTATTAGCCTTAACATTTAGTTAAAATTGTACAGTGATTAATTTTCAAATTAAATTGCACAGCGGAAACATAGTGTGTTCGTTAGCTGCTAACAGGAATAGCTTACAAAAGCAATGTTTTAACATAACTAGCAACAGATTTCAACCTAAATATCCCAACCTAATTTCACACGTGCCATACAAAGTATCAGTATTTCCTAGCCTCCTTAATCATCCGGTCTTTGGGTCTACGGAAACGTTCCTTTGTGTAAATTCTAACAAAGATGCCCCTAATTGAAATCTATTTGTAAGCCTACTTGCAGAGTAATAGTACTGAAATGGTAAAGTCTTGTACCATCCGCGTTTTGTAACTTTTCAAATAAATTCGACAGTGTTATCTTCCATGTTTTGTTATCTAACGAGTGAGGGATGTATAGAGATAATATTATTTCGTGAGAAGTAAAACTATATATAAAAGAGTACAACATTAAAGCAGCTGTGAGTAAACTTACATGTCTTATTTTGGGTGGGCTATGGTCAGCATAGACACCGTTAATTCCATCGGGGGTGACGTAAGAGCGGCGTGCGGCCCCATATTCCAACCGTGTTCCTTCTCTTTCGCCATTAGGCTTAGGGATGTGAAAAAATAATCGATTTTTATATTAATCGATTATTTTTTTGTAATAATTGATTTTAATAATCGATTATGTAAATAATAAAAAAAAGGATTTAAAAGAAAGCGATTTTTTTTTATATTAAAATAAATAGTTTATTTTAGTATTTACTTTTTTGTTTAAATTTAAAGTTTTTTTTATATATAGAAAATAAATATAACTGTAAGATTTCCTAAAAAAAAAATGTCATCACATTCCTGTCGAAAACTTTAAAAAAGAACTACGAATAGTAAAAAAAATCGACTATAAAATCGATTAATTAAAAATAATTAGTCGATATTTTGGAAATCGTTTTTTTTTTTTAAAAAGTAACATCGATAATTTATGAATCGATTTTTCCCTCCAAGTCACATCCCTAATTAGGACGGCCACTGGTACCGAGTTCCTCGACGTCCATGGCTAGCTCGGCGGGATACTCTTTCAGATGTCGTCCCTCCTCAACGCCCCTCTCGGAGCATCTATCTGGGTGACGGACTATTCCTCGAAAATTGTATCTCTGACCTATTTTCTTCAAGACTTAAAAGTCTGCGGCCATTCATTCTTCCACCGGCCCTACGATATTCAGTATTGTTACAAGTTACCCAAGAGAACACTGTTACTCTTTTTCCTAGTGATTCTTCAGCAAGATTTTATAAATTCCACAGATAGTTAAAGAGGTATATTATATTCATAATCCGTCGTCCAAAGGGCACTTTTGGTTTTATAAAAGAAGTATATAAATAAATAAGAATATAAAGCTTGGTAACGGAGTAAGAATTCATTACGTCACTAGTCATCTTGCTATATATGATCATAATAGAAATCAAAAATTACTGCAAAATAAGGGTAAATTAACCTCATTCTGATAAGCGTGGTATGTCAATTTTCCTTCCAGCGTGAGAAGGTCTCGAGCTCAACTGTTGGACGTATCTGACCTGCAACGATCATAATAATCATGATCATTAATATAGAAAATTAAAACATCGGTCCATTATCAAAACCACAATGTATCAAATTTGAAACAAAAATCAGCAAATATATTAACAAAATATTCGCAGTAAATTACATCAGTTTGCCAAGTTTACTCCCTCGAGAACTTAAAGCCCAGTTTATAGCTAAAGTTAGATAATAATACTTAATTTGTATGCGCATCTTTTGAATATTAAACACGGTGCATTGACTTTATTGACAAGATGTAGCTTTGAAATAAAGGTTGTGGGTAATAAATTCATTTGCAATGCTGTTAGTGGGTTGACTGCTTCAGAAATACTAATGCTGTAACTGGTAAAATTGCCATCTTGAGTATTTCTTTTTTTGTTTCATTTAGGGTAACGAGAAAACAACACACCTGATGGTAAACGATACTGGTGCGTATGGACCTTTGATAGGAAGCGGCCTATAGGGAAGAAAGGGGAGGAAGTGTGTAAGCGTGCAATTAGGTACTAAAGGCAAGACCCACTACACGCAAACATTCTCAAGAAATTGAGCTGACACCGATTCTGCAAGAATGTGGTACTACGTCGGACAAATTAGTCAGCAGCTAAACAAAATACTGTAGACGACTGTGGTAGGACCACATGTCCTACCACATATACATATCTTGTATTGAAAGTAACATTTATGATGCATTTGGTGACAAAAAGTCTTTGTTAGTGATAGGACCATATTGTTGACAGCTGTCTATCTACAGTCGCAGGTCAGACCGGCCTGGCCGCTCCGTCCGGGGTAGTACCACACTCTCACTGAAAATCGACGTTTGAGTAGTAGTAATTTGTTACTGTGCTTCGTTCGGTGAGCGAGAGTTAGAAGCCCAACTTTCTGGAAGTATTTGCGTGTGGTAGGTTTTAGTGATGCCTTTAGTATCATCAGTCTCCATTGCACGCATTCACTTTCTTCACAATAGGCAGTGGCCTAGCAAAGTTCCATGAGTGGCAGCATCACTTACCATCAGGTGTACTGTTTGCTCGTTTGCCACCGTCAGCAATAAAAAGAAACAAGCAGACGTTCTGATGATAAATGACAAGCAGTCAAACTGATAGTAAATGACAAAGACCAGAGGCACAGAAAGGTTTCAACCTACCTTTTTATATGCTCTAACGCCTACATAGCTCGTCTTGTAACTTATACACATATTATCACGGATGCAGGAGAGACTTTATGCATATTTCATTCAAGGAAAGTATTATTCTCAAGAGATAGTAGGGTAGATTGACAAAATCTATATTACATAGGCATTGTTCATCCGATAAATAAATAAGTTACGAAACGCTAAAAAGCTTTTCAAAACATTCACAACGTTTTCAACATCCTCAAGTACAACAAATCTTATTTTCCGCACTCTATCTGAGATTTGTTGAGGTCCCTCGACAATTTATCCCTCATTTGGTGAATCTGTTTATATGTATATTCCAGAATTTGTGCCCGGGCAACAACTTAAAAGGTTTTGAAATGATCACGCGCGTGAAATATGTGATTTTTATTCAAGGATGCTCCGGGTTCTCTTATTTGAAAAGGTTCTTAAAATTTGGGTGCTTTTTATATAAGATTTGTATTTATAGATAATAACTAAAGAAAATCTCATTATCCTCTCAACCTAAAATATTCTATTCACTTATAAAGACCTGACTTTTGGCATCATTTCAACTTCCAATAGAGTAGCTGCCTTTTGAAGTCAGCAATACAGCGTTCACTAATTCTGTACTCTTACAAGTTGTGCATTACCTGTTTGAGACTTAGGCAGAAGTGCTAGAACTATCGAATCAAATATTCCAATCGTTCATAATTGATTTATTTCGACACCCAATAATTGTGTCAACTTTACAAGAGTGTCACTATATCTATAGCGATAAATGTCAAAACCAGATGAATGTAAAATGTTACAAATTTAAAATTTAAAAGAAAATAATTAACTACTTTGTTATATCTGAAATTCCAAAATAAACTACGGGGAGGGACATGATGAATTGTATTCCTACTCAGTCACCAAAATAATAACATAAATGCGAATATAAATTTGTTTATTTGTTATACTTTCACGCCTATGCCACAAAAACCGATTTGATAAATTCATTCCCCAATGAAAGAATTTCTACACTATCAGCGAATAATATAGGCTATACTTTAACCCTGTTCCCTGGGAACAGGAACTACGTACATAGTATACGTAGTCCATAGTAGCATAAAACAGTCCTTCCGTGATCATGAACACTGCAGTGTTCAAAACGTCGTGGAAGTATAAATAAACTGACCACTGAAGTCAAGGAACTCTGCACCGTTGGTCGATCCAATAACGAAGGCGACGTGCTATCATCATCACTGGTAACACACACTGGTCGTAGACCTGTGTTTTCAGACACTGAGATATGTTGGACGAGAAGATCCTCTTAAGTTTCCCGAACGCTGCCCAACCGAGTTGGATTCGTCGGCTGATCTCTTTCTCGAAATTGGATTTACCTAACTGGACTGTTTGTCCTAGGGAAATATAGTGATCGACAACTTCGAGAATCGCATTGTCAACTAGGACCGGTACAGGAATGACATGTGCATTTGACATGACTTTCGTCTTGTCCATGTTCATTCGTAAACCCACTAGTTGGGATACCCTGCTGAGATCATTGAGCATTGTGCCAAGGTCCTCCGTGGATTCTGCCATAACGACGATATCGTCTGCGAATCGAAGGTGAGTGATGTATTCGCCGTTAATGTTCATGCCGAGTCCAGTCCAGTCTAAGAACTTGAAGACATCTTCCAGTGCAGTGGTGAACAGTTTCGGAGAGATGACATCTCCCTGTCTCACGCCTTTCTGCAACTGGATCGGTTTCGTACTCTTATCCCGGATACGGACTGACATTGTGGCGTTCCTATACAAACACTTCAGCACTTCGATATAGCGATGGTCGATTTGGCACCGCTGAAGGGACTGCAGCACCGCCTAAGTTTCGACTGAATCACAGGCTTTCTCATAGTCCACAAACGATAAGCACAGGGGCTGATTATACTCCTCGGTCTTTTGTATAATCTGCCGAAGCGTGAGGATATAGTCTATGGTGCTGTAGCCTTTTCGGAAGCCGGCTTGTTCGGGCGGCTGGAAGTCATCGAGCTTGCGCGTGAGTCGATTGGTAATGACCCTCGAAAACAACTTATAAACGTGGCTCCGGAGTGAGATGGGTCTGTAGTTCTTTAAAAGAGCTTTGTCACCCTTCTTGAAGAACAGCACCACTACACTTCTGGTCCACGACTCTGGAATGTTGCCCCTGAGGATAACGGAATTAAATAGCTTCTGAAGGGCTTTTAAAACCGCCTTGCCGCTGTCTTCAGAAGCTCTGCCGTAATGCCGTCATCTCCCGTTGCCTTACCGTTACGTAGTTTTTTGAGAGCCAATCTGATCTCGTACAAGCTGATGTCCGGGATTTCTTCGGTATAGTGCCGAGTTAGCTTGAATCTGGGATCTTGGACGAAGCCGACAACAGGATTTTGGGATGATTTATATAACTGTCCATAGAACCTTTCGACCTCTCCCAAGATCTGACTTTGGGATGAAATGACAATGCCGTCATCGGTCTTCAGCTTAGTCATTTGGCTTTGCCCAATAGACAGGTCTTGTACGAACACTTTCGAGCCACGATTCCGGTCTATCGCTTCTTTAATACGAAGCGTATTAAATTGGCGAATATCGCGACGCACAGACCTGGAGATCTGCCCATTCAGCTGCCTATGTTCGGACCAATCGGCTGAAGACTGCACCGTCATTTCTTTTCTTCGCTCTATGAGCTCGAGAGTCTAGTCAGAAAGTTTTTTAGGTCTATTAACGCGGTGAGCCTTGAAAAATTTCGACCCAACCGCGTGGACAGTTTTCACGAACCTGTTGTTCATATCGTTCGGAGATTCGAACTCGTCCAGACATTGGAAGCGATTGTGTTGTTGAAAGCTTTCGAGGTTCTGGTATTGGATAGATGTAGGTCGGAGTGTAGACGTCATCAAGCGTGACCGCTCAACTTTTGTTACACATATTTAATGTGCCTCGTACCATCCGGTGATCGCTCCCAGTTTTACTCCTACTGATCACTAAGACATCATTGAATATCTGTCGTTTGTCTGGCAAGATGAAGTCTATCTCGTTTTTTGTTACGTGCTATACGGGTGGGTTACTGGTGTGCGTGCTTTCGCCCTTCTGTCGCCCCGGACGGAGTGGAGCGAGGAGTGCGCCGATCGTAACTTACCAAAAAAAAGAAGTATAAATAAACTACAAACGCAATGAAATCCATAGAAATAGTTTTATTTGATACCTATAATACTCGCGAAAGTTTCTAAAATCATTAAGCATACATTTATTTAAATAGTACATTTTATGATTATTTTATAATACTCAATAATCATCTCACCGTCTCAGCTCACATATATCTCTCACTTCTAGGCTCGAGCCTCGTGCATAATAAGAAGCCAATTGACCTACTATATCTCGCTAGTTAAGTAGTTTGGTAGAGAGTTTTATTTAGAGTTTCTCTTGCTATTGCTCTCTATGTTAAACGCATATTATATCCCTTATTCGTTATTAACGACATCCACCACCAAGACATTCAAGTGGTGAATTGTATTGTTATACCGTCATTACACAGAATATTCTTAATAACTTCATATAAAAAATATTTTTATCACTTCAGTCATTAAAATCATTTCGAAAACGTATTTTTAACTACTGATTTATATATTTCTACAAAAGATTCCAATTTTTTCCTTTTAATTTTTTCTTTTCTTATTTCTCTACAATGTAACGTCATAAATCAGGGAGGGAACGATAAAAGTCGACGCTTATGTCGCAGTCACCTGAATCACAAAAGAGCATACCTCGGTGCCTTCGAGTATCGCGCTTTGAATTCCACTGAAGGTATTTTATCATGTTACTTATTATCAGGGAGACGGCATTGACCTTCTGCGGTATAAATGTATGCTATAATAAAAGTTCTTAGAAAAATAGTACTTCAACCTTTCTAAATTTTCCGAGACTTATTATACATTCTGCCTAATTACATCTCCTTTCACTCCTGGAGCTAGGCATCCCTCATATTTCTTTGTTACCTATATGAGGAGACAATGCCGTAATCGCCGCCCTTGGCTTGCGAGGTGGCGATCGCAGTGAGATTTTATACGTTTCCTAGGAGAGTGCTGCTATCCGCTCTCCTAGATAAGTAAGGGTGAGGACAATTTAATTATTTTTCCTTCGTAAATAAAACTGCTTTACGGATTTTATCACGTTTGTTTTAATTTATGATTGCCCGAAATTTCGAACACTTTATAGCGTTCATGGTCACGGGCAGACTAAGATGTCTCACGTCCAACAAGTCATTGTTATTACAGAGATTTATAATTATCTACCGGTTACAGAAAATTAGCTATTAAATTGCGATCCACGTCTTGGTACAATTTTATTGCCAGTATAAGAAGAAAATAGGTATAGGGAAAATAGGTGAGGGTACCCAAAAGGGTATTGCGTCGGGCCGACCACTGATGACAAGTCACCTCTGCTCCGGTGGTCGGCCCAACAACGAGGTGACGTGGGTACGGGTGGGTTATGGGCCCGCGCGCCGTCCTTTCATCGCCCCGGACGGAATGGACCGCACGTGCGCTTACCATAGCCCACCCATAAAAAAAAAATGTCATCATCATCATCTTGCTCTTATCCCAATTACTTGGGGTCGACGCAATATATGATCTGTTTTGACATATTGCAAAAAGTTTCGGCAATGACTTTTATGACCGGCCGCCTGCCTGACGTCAACCCTCCTTGGGAATGTAATCGTTGACCCAAATGGTATCAGATGGAGTTGGTCCGGGTCAATCTAGGGCTCTTAGTTGTCTTTTACGACACCCACGAGCAAAGCAAGGGTTGGTAGTATTCGAAGCCGCTACCACACAGCACCAAAAAAAAAAGTATAAGAAGAAAATGGTTCTATATGAAAAAATGATATTGTTTGTGGTTTTTATTAATTTAAAAAACCTTTTCCTTCGCCAAACGATTACTAACTTAGTAAATGAAAATGATATGTGCCGCACAATGTGGCACATATAATACGCCACATTGAGCGTCGAAAAGAGATTCTCAAGTGGTGACCATCAATCAGACGATGCAGCATAGGCAAACCTATCATTAGGAGGACATACAATATCTAAAAATTTTTAGGGAACCGTGGGATACAGGTGGTCCGGGATCGTTCTGTGTGATATTCTAGTAGGAAAGTCTATGTTCAAAGGACTGATGGATGGATGAATGAATGGATGAATGAATGGATGGAATGTATGTTTTCTCATATATTGACGAATTAAGAACACAATGTTTCACTACTCTGACATATCACCAGGAATATGAGCAGAAGCACTCTCCTACGAAGCTTGTAATTCCAAATAGTATTGCAAACTTACTTCTCAAGTGTGACAATTATGGTATTAATCCTCTCTGCGGCGAGGCCTCTGCCCAACTGTGGATATCGATAAGCTGATCGATGATAATGACGATGTATGTATTATGTATTTACTCTATGGACGTCTCAGCTCATATGCGTCCCACTGCTGGGCTCGAGCCTCCTCCACAATAGGAGGGCAATTGACCTACCACACCATGCTGGTCAGACAAGTTGATATAGCATTTCGAGTTTTCCTCCTTTGCTTAAACTTTATTTTTTTATCATATCCCTTAATAGTTTTATTTCACCTACGGGTAAGACAGGGAGACGTGAATTGTAATCATACTCCGTCATCACATGCGTAGTTTTATTAAAGATTCACAAAATAAAATATATAGTGTACCTAAAGAAGATTTCACTTCATAAAAATATTGAAATGTACAAACTTTTGCAGTCTATTTACTTACGTGCCGTAATCGTTGAATAAGTTCTTTATTACTATTAAATGCATTGACCAATGCATGAAGCCTAAAAGGACTAAACTAAGAGGAAAGAAATTAATACTTTCGGTTTTATTTCGTTAATTTTTTTTTCTTTATTGCAAACCGTGGCAAACAAGCAAACAGTACACCTGATGTTAAGTGTTGCTGCCGCTCATGGACCTTTACAGGGTCGCTGCCTACCGCGAAGAAAGTGAATGCGTGCATTAAGGCTCAGTAATACCAAGGGCACCACCAAAACCCTCCACACACAAACACCCTCAGAAAGTTGGGCTTCCGGCTCTCTCGCTCACCGAACGAAGCGCAGTAACAAATTGCTACTACTCAGACGTCGATTTTCTGCGAGAGTGTGGTACTACCCCGAAAGGACCGGCTAGCGGCTGTAGACAGATAACTGTCGACAGTGTGGTCCTACCACTCTGTAGGAGTTCCTCCGGAAGGTGGCCATTCACCTTCCGACGCCATCTTGAGACCAGCTTCATGGTACCATATTACTGCATTGTCACCGAAGTCACGTAAGTAAACCTCAACCTAATCTAACGACAGGAAGTGGTTTTAATTTAACTCGCAAGACTTGTCCCATACTAACAGGGCAAGTTAAAAAATATGTTTGTGTTCTCGCGACAAGCTTTTATTTTTAGAATAAAAACTTTATAATTTAATAAAATAGTGGGTTTGATTGCATTGAAAGTTTATTTTCATCGTTTTAGAGCATTTAAATAAAAGTTTGTTTTTTTTAAATTAATATTTTATTTATCACTGTTTTACTTCTTTCAAAATAAGTTTTATTCACATTGTATTTGCCATTTTGTAGTAAATAAAACGTTGACTTGTTAAAAATAAAAATCAATAAATAATATGTCCTCAAAACCAATCAAGCGACGCTTAGATTAACACCGTCTCGTTTTATCTAACAAAAAAGCCACTTATCTGTCCAGTTTCACGAGATTATGCTACACAAAAAGCAACCAGAAGATGTCTCCTTAAGTCAACCAATCCTCGGGGATTTGACGAAGACGAACGACTCGTACTCCCTCGGCCCCTAATGTCGTACTAAAACGGCGTGCTAAGAAATATATTGCTTTTTCGTGCATACGTTATCATCGAACGTCTGTTTCGTGTTCTTATATACAATTCTCTTGTGTGTTTCAGTAAAATAAAAAGTCTAGACAAATAATATTTTATTTTTTATTGTCTCACGTATTTATTCTCAATGGAATATTTTTTGCATTTTTTTTAAGGACTAAATATTTATACATATACTAGCTGACCCCATAGACGTTGTTCTGTTGAAATAAAATAAAAGAAATTCTCCTTGAAATCAACAGAAGCGCCATCTGCCGCGTCCAATTGTGAATCCAAACAATTCTCAAATTCTCTTGAATACACACAAAAAAAATCATCAACATCAGTCCAACCGTTTAGGATGAATTCAGTGATATACACACGTACACAAGAAATATATATATACATATAAAGACTAGCTGGTCAACAGGCGTTGTTCTGTTTAAATATTCAAATTCAAATTATTTTATTATGCATAAACCCTAAGAGGGCACTTACATATTGTCAGGTTTACAATTTCCAAAAAAAATATACTACCACCGGATCGGAACGCGACCGCTACTGAGAAGATCCGGCAAGAAACTCAGCGGGCTTGTCATTATTTTTAATTTTTTTTTTCTTCTTACTAGTTATACAATTGTGTACATGTTTTGTAAGAACAAGCTCCAGTGTGATGCCCTTCGAACCGCAAGACACTTAATATAATTTAAACGATTATGGCTGGACCAGATCCCACAAGCGGCACCCGATCACGAGTTAACTACTAAAGCAACCATCACTCCCCTCAACCACTATGGAGGGAAGGGAGAGACCCGCTCCACGCAGCTACCGCAAGTAGATCCCTATGTGAGCATGACCAACACCACAATATGTTACAAACGCTGAAAATACAAAAATTCGTTAGGCAAAACACGCTACACTTTACAATAAAAGTTAAAAGTACATTTACAAACAGTATATTTAAAATAACAAGGAAATTGCTGAATGAGGAGCTGCTCACAACCAATCTGTATTATCATCTACATAATCCGAAATTTTATAATAAGCTTTTTTACAAAGTCTATTCTTGATGGCTTTTTTAAACTTTTTCATAGGCTGGTCTCGGATATCTTTAGGTAATCTATTGTAAAAGCGTATACATTGCCCCATGAATGATTTGTTAACTTTTTGGAGACGAGTAGTGTGTACAACTAATCTGTCCTTATTACGAGTATTCATTTCATGAATGTCACAATATCTCTTAAAGTTAGCGATATTTTTTTTGACACAGAAAATAGTAAAGGGAACTCTCGGCAGTGCCACCTATTGGGTCCAATTGTGAATCGAATCCATTCTCGAATCCCATACACACAAAAATACACACAAAAAATTTCATCAACATTGGTCCAGTCGTTTAAGAGGAGTTATCTGACATACACACGTATACAAGAAATATATATATATATATATAAAGGTGGCAAAACATCATCATCTCAGCTCATATACGTCCAACTGTTAGGCTCAAGTATCCTTTGCAGTGGGAAGGGAAGGGGTGTGATGACGGAGTAAGAAGTTAAGTTAAGTTAAGTTAAGTTAAGCCGATAAGTAGGTACTTTAAAGTAATGTACGGGTTGTAGAGGCCTTTTCTTCTCTTGCATATATATTATTGAATGTTTTTTTTTTTGGGGGTGGTTTACGGTCGGCGCACTCCTCGCACCACTCCGTCCAGGGCGACAGACGGGCGTAACCACGCACACCTGTAACCCACCAGTGACATGTCGCCTTCGTCGTTGGGCCGACCATTGGAGCAGGGTTACTTGTCATCAGTGGTCATATTATTGAATGCTGTAAAGTGTTCGAAACGTCGGGCAACCATAAATTAAATACAAACGCGATGAAATCCTTAAAGTAGTTTAATTTACAATACTCGCGTAAACATCAGAAATCATTATTATAATCCCTATTTTTTTTTTTTTGGGATGGCCATGGTCAGCTCACTTGCCACCCGGGCTACAGAATTATAATCCCTATAAGGGATTATATAGTCCCTATAAGGGACTATACTTAACTATTGACCGATGCCTGTTTACAGCCGTGGGCCGGTCCGTCCGGGGTAGTAGAGTAGTAGCATTTTGATACTGCGCTTTGTTCGGTGAGCGAGAGAGTTAGAAGCCCAAGTGTTTGCGTGTTATGGGTTTTCGTGATGCTTTGAGCATCACCAAACCTTAGAGCACGCATTTACACTCCATTCACTTTTTTCACGGTAGGCAGCAGCCTAGCAAAGGTCCATGAGGGGCGGCTTTACTTATCATCAGGTGTACCATTTGCTCGTTTTCCACTGTTTATAATCTATACCAATAAATAAAATTGGAGTGTCTGTTTGTAATGTCAAAATAATAGGCTTATTTCATGCTCACACGGTTATTTGCACGACACCTATGCCTAAAATACAGATTAAAAAATTTTTGTCTGTCTGTCTGTTTGTTCCGGGTAATCTTCAAAACGGCTGGACCGATTTCAAAAATTCTTTCACTAATGGAAAGCTATAATATCAGGGCGTAAACTAGGCTATATTTTATCCCGGTATTCCCACGGGCACAGGAACTACGCGGGTAAAACCACTAAAACCGAAGCGAAGCGAGGGCGGGTTGCTAGTAATAAATAAAAATGCCTTACTCGTCTTTAACGACACTCACGGGCAAGATGGAGTGGGTGATGAAGTATATTTTTACACGGTTATCATCCAGAAAATCAGATTGTATGAGCAGGCTAAGGATCTTATTAGAAGAGTGGACAGCAGCTCTCTACTGAGAAACGTAAAACACTTCATTGCAAGCGCCAAATTTTTCTACCAAACTTGGTGATTACGGAACTATCATCTCATATGAGATAATTTAAGGGGTGATTACTAAGTCAACCTGTGGAAAGATCGATATTATGTATGCAATCGAGTTTTACTCAATAATGCAATTTATAGAAATAACACTAATATCTCAGCTCATATAATTATGTATGTATGTTATACTCTTGGGCAAGAAGCTACTTCTCAATAGAAGAGAAATACCTACTTTCCACACTGATCAGATGAGTTGGTATAGGGTTTTGTTTCTAGTTTGCCTTCTCTTGCATAAATAATTTATGCAAGAGAAGGCAAACTCGAAACAAATCATCAATATCATCATCATATCATCTCAGCCCGTCCCACTGTTGGGCGCGGGCCTCCTCCACTATTGGAGGAAAATTTACCTACTATACCACGCTGGTCATGTGTTGGTATAGGGATTTTATCAATATAACCCTATTCTTACCCAATAACTTGGAGTCTATACAATATGTACCTTACTTTCATTGTATTGCAAAAGTTATTGACAATATTTTTATGACTGGCCGCCTGATGTCAACCTTATGAAAGTAAATGTTGATCCAACGGCATCAGATGGAGTTGGCTCAAGTTCATGAAAAAACTTTTATTCGGCTTTTACGACACCCACAAGCAATATAAAGGTTAGTGGTATTTTAGCCACACAGCTTATCTCTTATATTATCTACATATTATATACCTTAATCGTCTTTTACGGGCTAGAGAGGGATTAGTAAATAGTATTCTTACTCGGTCATCGCATTGACAACACAAATATATAATATTTTTATTTATTACCTTATAAATTTATGAAAATTATTACAGCTATAACAAACGTTAACAATGAATAATAATAAATCAACATGTTTTAAAACATAAAAGTTTGTAAAAAGACAGGTACAAATGCAGGCGGTCCCAGAGACGCTTACTACAAAAGCAACTAAAAATACTAGTTAAAAAGCGTAGTTTTAGCAGGAAAATGTTTGCCCGACCCACTTTATTAGGCCTAGTTTGTGGGCCAGAAGCACCAAAATATTGTCCAAGTTTATTAAAATCCGCTAATATTATTTTTTTTTTAAATGTCACAGTAATGAAATCTGAGATTAAAATAAATTACTGAGAATTATTTCCTATTCACAATAAGGCTTATCAGGCAAGTGCGATATTTTGAAGTATATGTCCTAATGTTGATTCAAGGGTGACGTATTCTGCGCTTGATATCGAAGATCGCTGGAGTTTCGACCTGAAAAGTTAACCTGCTAGACGGGCTAATGATGTCAAGAACCGGTGGCCCGCCCACATGACTTGTGATAGGTACTGTGTATGGCAGCGTCGCGGCGTCTCCTCCTTCGCCTTGGATGGAGATCATGACGATCTGATACATTCTGATTCATGACGAATGATAACCTGTCTCCAAAAAAAAAGAGTAAAATACCTGACGGCGTGGTGGCGCAGTAAGAATCTAATGTGTTTTATATACCTATTTCTTTAAAAACGTCACATGAGACAACTTAGAGATACGTAAATAAAATTAAGAAAATAAAAATATTTTTGTTAAGACAGGATATTATCGTAGTGAATTACATGTATCTACTGGAGAAGAAAGGTTCTGGAGTGGTGTCCACGTATCTGAAAATGGAGTGTAGGACGCCCCCACTACGTAGACCGACGACCTGGTAAAAGTTACTGGACGTCGTTGGATGCAGGTGACATAGAACTAATAGATGAGGTATGTCTCCGTCTAGCAATGGACGTTGATAGGCTGAGTGATGATGATGATGACGATGATGAAAGATGAGTAAACTTAATATGGCAATTTAATGTAAGAGTAAAACACTTAACTTCAAATTTCGTGGCCCAACCTCAGTTCAAGAGTAACAGGCTAGTTTCAGTACAACTCCGGGTTTGTTTATTTAAAACTTTTTCCACGAGATGTGGTCGTCATTCTACGATTTAATGACGTCGGTAAATGTACTATATGGACAGTATTCATAATTGAGAGGCAAAAGCTAAAAGGATCATATACTATAAATTATATTCATACTCTGTCGCTATAGTGATAAAGAAAGAAAGAAGAACATTTACTCTGTTCTTGTTAAATCTAATAAAAAGGGAGCCGATCAGGACGCCTGGCAGATGTGAAACATCGAAATTAATTTGTATAAATATACATATAATTATGCATAAAATAACAGAGTACAAGAACTAATATGGCATAAAGCATTAATAAAACGTTACGGTTTTTTTAAATGATAATTTTCATTCAATAAACATTTATTTTCATTAGTATACACTACAGTTATGTGTTTAGGTTAATAATTGACTCTGAGCTCACTAGATGGCGTTGTACAAAATTCTAAATCAGGTTATGGTTTCGTTACACAAATGTACATATATTACGCCATTCGTGGTGCTAACGCCACGCCAACTATCAGGTTCACCCTCGCCTATACATGTCTTACATCGAAAAACACAAACATTAATTAAATAAAAGAGCTTCTCACACAAAATAATTTAATTTTAATGAGGGACAATAAAGGCTATTGGCTCAGCTGGTTTTAATTCTTAAAGAAATAGCGCTGGTATTCGGGCAACACCTGATAACGAAGTTATATTAAAATAAATGAAATGTTATATTTTATTCGATTAACCACTATCCGCCAAGAGAATTAATTTACCTATAACTGTACCGATACTCTGAATAAATATTAGTCGATTTCACAAAGATTTGCTAGCGTCAGAATGAAAAACTGCTTTACACAAAGATTTGCTAGCGTCAGAATTTTAGGAGTGGTAGGACCACACTGTCGACAGTTATCTGTCTACAGCCGCGGGCCGGTCCGTCCGGGGCAGTACCATGCTCTCGTAGAAAATCGACGTCTGAGTAGTAGCAATTTATTACTGCGCTTCGTTCGGTGAGCGAGAGAGCCGGAAGCCCAACTTTCTGAGGGTGATTGCGTGTGGAGGGTTTTGGTGGTGTCCTTGGTATCACCGAGCCTCAATGCACGCATTCACACTCCCTTCGCTTTCTTCGCAGTAGACAACGGCCTTGTAAAGGTCCATGAGCGGCAGCAACACTTACGATCAGGTGTACTGTTTGCACGTTTGCCACCGTTTATGGATCGCACAAAGTGTTATCCTGCTTGAGATTGGAACCCACAGGCACGGTAGTAAGGTATCTAAACCACTACACCACATGTGCAGTGAAAAGTCCACAGTGGTTGCATTTTTTAACGACAAAAATCGATATAGTAAAACTTTGTAAATAAAACTACTTTTACGGATTATATCGCGTTTGTATTTGATTTATGATTGCCCGACGTTTCGAACACTTTGCAGCATTCATGGTCACGGGCGGACTAAGGTGTCTCACGTCCAACAAGTAATCGTTATTACAGACATTTACAATCATCTACCCGATACAGAAAATAGTTATAAACTTATTAAATTGTTACCCACATTTTAGTACAAATTTATTGCCAGTGTAAGAAGAAAATGAATCTATATGAAAAATTATATTGTTTATGGTTAGTAATTATTAATTATTAAATTTGTAGCAATTATTATTACAATTTGTTGATTTAAAACTAACAAAACAAATATACTACCACCGGATCGGAACGCGGCCCCACTGAGAAAGATCCGGCAAGAAAACTCAGGGGACATGATGCTAAATTAATATTGATTTTTAATTTTAGATGCGGCTTACTAAAAGATTTTTGATTTATAAAATTATCTTTAACCATTATTATTGTGGGTCAAATCTATACAATAAGTGCTCACAGTATCATGCAGTCTTGTGGTGGTCTCTTTGGATTTATTTTTAATTATGTTTATAACAGGATCCCAGCTTGATGGTAATACCCAGCCATCCTCTCTATTGAAATTTTTGTGTTTTTTGATTTCAATAGCCTCGCGTACCATTCTAGGCAGGTATCGGTGTTCCTTTGCGAGGACTTGAGGTTTATCAAACCTAATGTTATGGCGGGAGCGGTCCTGACTATGTTCACAGACTGCAGACTTAGTGTGGCGGCGGTGCTTCACATCAGCTATGTGTTCTTTGACCCGAGTTCTTATGGATCTCTTTGTTTGCCCAATATAAGAGAGACCACAGTCACAGTCAAGTTTATAAACTCCTGCATCTTGTAGAGGGATCTGGCACTTGACAGGTGGTAAGAACTGACTTATCCTTTTGAGTGGCTTAAAATAAGTTTTTATGGAAGCCCGTTTCAGGATATAGCCAATCTTGTCAGTGACTCCTTTCACATAAGGTAGTACTGCAGGGAGGCGCTCAACTGTGGGTGGTTTCACACGGTCTCTGCGACGGGGGCGTGGAACTTGCAGCTTGTTTGCACGTAGAACCTGCTTGACATGCTGCAGCTCCCCAGCCAGGTGCTCCTCGTCACAGATTCCTCGTGCTCTCTGCAACAAAGATTTAGACACGGTAGCTAACTGTGAAGGGGGATGAGGAGAATCTCCGTTCAGATATCTGTCAGTATGTGTTGCAACACATACTGACAGATATCTGAGATAACAAGCTGCAAGTTCCACGCCCCCGTCGCAGAGACCGTGTGAAACCACCCACAGTTGAGCGCCTCCCTGCAGTACTACCTTATGTGAAAGGAGTCACTGACAAGATTGGCTATATCCTGAAACGGGCTTCCATAAAAACTTATTTTAAGCCACTCAAAAGGATAAGTCAGTTCTTACCACCTGTCAAGTGCCAGATCCCTCTACAAGATGCAGGAGTTTATAAACTTGACTGTGACTGTGGTCTCTCTTATATTGGGCAAACAAAGAGATCCATAAGAACTCGGGTCAAAGAACACATAGCTGATGTGAAGCACCGCCGCCACACTAAGTCTGCAGTCTGTGAACATAGTCAGGACCGCTCCCGCCATAACATTAGGTTTGATAAACCTCAAGTCCTCGCAAAGGAACACCGATACCTGCCTAGAATGGTACGCGAGGCTATTGAAATCAAAAAACACAAAAATTTCAATAGAGAGGATGGCTGGGTATTACCATCAAGCTGGGATCCTGTTATAAACATAATTAAAAATAAATCCAAAGAGACCACCACAAGACTGCATGATACTGTGAGCACTTATTGTATAGATTTGACCCACAATAATAATGGTTAAAGATAATTTTATAAATCAAAAATCTTTTAGTAAGCCGCATCTAAAATTAAAAATCAATATTAATTTAGCATCATGTCCCCTGAGTTTTCTTGCCGGATCTTTCTCAGTGGGGCCGCGTTCCGATCCGGTGGTAGTATATTTGTTTTGTTAGTTTTAAATCAACAAATTGTAATAATAATTGCTACAAATTTAATAATTAATAATTACTAACCATAAACAATATAATTTTTCATATAGATTCATTTTCTTCTTACACTGGCAATAAATTTGTACTAAAATGTGGGTAACAATTTAATAAGTTTATAACTATTTTCTGTATCGGGTAGATGATTGTAAATGTCTGTAATAACGATTACTTGTTGGACGTGAGACACCTTAGTCCGCCCGTGACCATGAATGCTGCAAAGTGTTCGAAACGTCGGGCAATCATAAATCAAATACAAACGCGATATAATCCGTAAAAGTAGTTTTATTTACAATGTGTAGTGCTCGCGTAAACATCAGATATCATTATAGTAAAACTTTTTGATCTTTTTACATATACGTAGATTAACTTGTAGGTATGTGAATCTCGCCCAATGGCGAAGGTAGATAGGCCCATTGGCGAAGGAGAGGAAATACGGTGGGTTATGGGCAGTGTTTCCACAATGAAGGGAAATTCCCCTTTTCAGGGGAAATTAGGGTCCAGGGGGGAAGGAAAAGGGGAAATTGCGTTCAATCATGGGTAAAGTCTAGCCTAAAATATTGCGGCAAATTTTGGAACTAATTTTTATGGACTATAACATGAACTAGAGTGTTACCGTATAAAAGAAACAGTGGTTTGCTTTTTTAGATATTACATTAGTGCCAAAGCTAAAAACTACAGCAGGACAATTTTTGAAGGGTAAAAGAGTCCCGAGAAGCGGCAATCTGAATTGAGGTGTGGGGAAAGGAAATCTTTAAAGTGGAAACACTGGTTATGGGGCCGCGCGTCACCTTTTCGACACCCCGGACGAAGCAGACGGCGTTTGCGATGACAATAGCCCAACCTAAAAAAAAGAATAAAAGGTACCTATATGAATTTCGAGTTGACTATCATTTTATATTTTAGCTAATATCGATTATTCTACAGAATTCCAAATAGTGTCCAGTTACAAATTACACCTAGACACAGAACAATCATTTATTTATATACAAGGATTCGTTTTTAGTTAAGAAAATATTTGGCTTACACTTCTGAAAACGTTCGAAAGAAATATAATACTGTCACCTTGATTTATATCTTATACCTATTTAACAAAAAAGTCTTTATTTTTTACCTTTTAATCAATCTTATTCCACGTAACTTTTGACTTTATATTCCATAACTTTTTATTTGAAACGATTTTAAGAAAGTAAAAATTCTCTCCGAGGAGGGGACGTCGGTCGATGGGAGAGTAGGAGTACCCCTCAAGGGGGTATTCCGTCGGCTCGACCACTGACGTCAAGTTACCCTGCTCCGGTGGTCAGTCCAACGGCGAAGGCGATGTGGTGTCAAGCGTGCGGGTGTACGTGCTTACGCCCCTCTGTCGCCCCGGACGGAGTAGTGCGAGGAGTGCGCTGACCGTACAGCCCAAAAAAAAGAAGGTATAATTTGAGAGTGATATTTTTATTTGTACTTTAAATCGGGAAGCCGAATTATTAGTACTTTTTTTTTGTGGAAGGCCTGGTTTCTGGGTGGTGTGTGTATGGGTCTGGACATACCTCGTCCAATGAGTCCGGGACGACGGATAGGCGGCGTGCGGGTCCATAACCTACCCCATACCCTCCACTCGCTTTTGAGCCACCAGTGGAACCGATCCCTTAACAATAAGGCGATATTGCCGGGGCGAGCCCTCACGCGCTCGACCTCTCTGCAAGTGGCGGAGAAATCCCTAAACGCGTCGGATAACGCCGCATACGTATTTTTATAATATTTCTAATGAATCGTTTTAACACACTTAAAATTATATATACAGCCACATATCTGGGCTGTATCTGTTATGGTGCACCAGCCTGGGCTGATCGTACTACCATAGGCGCGGCTCGGCGTAAGTTACTGCAGAGTCAACGATTAGCGCTAATATTTCTGTGTAAGGCATACCGAACAGTTAGCACCGAAGCCTTACCAGTACTTGCAGGTGTACTTCCGGTCGACTTAGAGATACAAAAACGTGCGTCCATGTATTATTCCACTAGGGAAAACATGACTAACAATTTTCTTTTACCACGCGATCGTAATAAAATTACTAGACTTTTTGTACCGCAATCCGTCGTTAACGATAAGCTCCTGACCGAATGGCAGGCAAGATGGGATTCGTCAACAAAAGGTCGTCATCTATATCTATTCTTTCCATCTGTTCGTGAACGTTTGGAGAGAACTTGGCTAGAAATTGACCACTATGTAGCCCAATTCCTCACAGGCCATGGGAATTTTAGAAGTAAATTATTCTATTTTACACTAGTAGATTCACCATTTTGTCAATGTTCGACCTCAAACTCCAATTTTGAACAAACAGCTCATCACATCCTTTGGGAGTGCATTCTCTGGCGCAACGAGCGGAACGTCATGTTAGATAATATGCATGTCACGTCTGGGGTAGTATACTATTCGGATCTTGTAGCAACTCGAGAAAATTTCCGTGCGTTTAGGCGCTTTTGCCATACCTATTACTGTAATCAAACCTAAAGCTCACAAATAGGTCCATTAAGCTTTGTCCAATCCGTGGTGCTGTACCGCTGCGTTTCACGTAGTTGTACAAACTCTTATTTACTGGCTTATCAGCCAACTTTGCTTCATGTCTCCCGCTTTGCATAGGAGGGAAGTGGAATCTTTCCAACTCCTCCTGTTTTCTTTTCTAATTAAATTTGTTGCGGGTCCCAAGACAATTAAAAGCGATTCCCGGGACTTCCTGAGGGTCAAACCTCAGTGTCTTATACGGAGACCATTGTGGATCCTGGCTTACAGGAGTTACAGTGGTGGGAATGTGTGGTGGGATTAGTCCCAAAGAAAAAAAAAAAATATTTCTAATGAAAGTGTCGACTCGGAGTGAATACAATTTGTTATTACCAGTTATTTTCCTGTCTAAGTCGTAAGAGCAGGTTAATGTCCTAGAGGAGTGGGTAGTGGCATTCTTTTTTGGAATCTCATAACAACTCAGATCTCCGAAGCACTTGCTGAGTGTGGAGATTAAGACATTATTACCCTTACGTAAGGATGCTGTAACTAACTGTACCTAAACGTTGATATGTTGGAAATAATACATTTTTATGTCGAATACCCTTGTAAAATCCCCTCATACATGACACCTCAGATATGTCTTACTGTTTGTTGTCTAGTTCTTTGGCAGATTTTTTTATCATTTGTCATGAGTTGTGTTGCTGTTAGCAAACGAGAAAACAGCTCATCGTTCCTAAGTGATACTAGTACTCATGGAAATTTGCTAGGTCGCTGCTTACCGTGAAAAAAGTGAAGCGAGTTTAAATGCGTGCAACGATGTTGGGTGATACTAAAAGATTCACCAAAACCTACCACACGCAAATACCCTTAGAAAATTGGGCTGCTTACTCTCTCGTAAGATAGGAGAACTGTAACTTACGGTGATTAACTTCAAGATACGGTTGTGACTTATAAAACTAGCCACATATAAATGTTAAAACATTGTATTCTTAGCTAGTCATGTAATGAAAAATTTATATTAGCTTTTTATTATAATTATTTGAACGGCATGCTTGTCTCTAAAATCGTTAAGTAATAAAAGGTAGTAGATAGTGCCTTCTAGTCTCAATCTTTCGTTTCAGAATTCACCTTTCCAGAATAAAATTCCATGCTATATTGGCACAATAACAAGGAAACAAAAATATTCTTATAAAGAATATTTATTCATAAGTATTGTAATATTTATAATGTAAAATTTTTATATTCATACACATAATACTGTACCCTTTCAGCCGTATATGAGGCTTTTTCTGACGTTTTTTATTGCACGGAGGCTATAAACTGGACTCCGAGCCAAATAATCGACCGCAGCCCGAAGTTGGCGGGTCAAAACGGCCGCAAAACGTTTGTATATCGAAATACCATTCACTTGATATTGATCTATACAAGCTGTTACAGGAAACTTATATGAAGGAATAATGTATCTCATTTATATTATCCTTAACAATACGGTATTATTATCAGTGTATGTATGGTATATGTCGTTTCTCCGTGCGGTGACAGAGTAAGAATACAATTCACCACCATCTCTCTTTCCCATTGCTGTCATAAGAGACGACTAAGAGATATACTATAAATAGAAGGAAAATCTACACCAATAAATAAAATTGGAGTGTCTGTTTGTAATGTCAAAATAATAGGCTTTTTTCATGCTCACACGGTTATTTTCATTGTAAATATGCCTAAAATACACTTTATATTTTTTTGTCTGTCTGTCTGTTTGTTCCGGGTAATCGTCAAAACGCCTGGACCGATTTCAAATATTCTTTCACCAATGGAAAGCTATAACATCAGGGAGTAACCTAGGCTATATTTTATCCCGGTATTCTCACGGGAATGGGAACTACGCAGGAAAGACTGAAACCGAAGCGAAGCGAGGGCGGGTTGATAGTTCAAAATAAAACCATATGTCAACACGTCTAACCATCGTGGCAAAATAGATAAATTTTCCTCCTATTATGGAGGAGAATCGAACTCGGCAGTGGAATCTATATACGTCGCAACTATGAAAAATGTCTAGCTACTGAGGAAACATCATCTACTCATTACCCAAGTATTATATATAAAAGCTTTTAAACATAAGTAGAATTATAATTTCATGAATGTTAAGGGTTAAGGGGTTGCAACGATGTTAAGTGTCTGGTAATGAATAACGTGATTTTTAATAATATTCTGAAGGTAATATCATGAGGAGTGGTAGGACCACACTGTCGACAGTTATCTGTCTACAGCCGCGGGCCGGTCCGTCCGGGGCAGTACCATGCTCTCGCAGAAAATCGACGTCTGAGTAGTAGCGATTTGTTACTGCGCTTCGTTCGGTGAGCGAGAGAGCCGGAAGCCCAACTTTCTGAGGGTGATTGTGTGTGGAGGGTTTTGGTGGTGCCCTTGGTATCACCGAGCCTCAATGCACGCCTTCACACTCCCTTCACTTTCTTCGCGGTAGGCAACGGCCTTGTAAAGGTCCATGAGCGGCAGCAACACTTACCATCAGGTGTACTGTTTGCTCGTTTGCCACCGTTTGCAAAAAAAAAAAAAAAAAAAAATCAAATAATCACGTTTTATAATTTGACGAACATAGATCGGTATTTTACACACCTTATATCCCTGTTATCTGCCAAAGTCACTGTAACCCAAACTTCATAATGGGCCTTGGTTCTTACCTGTGATGGGAGTATACGCTTTTATAAAATAACGAAGGTCTGAGGTTCACGGGCTCATGTGTTGTTATATAGACAGCTACCTGGTAATAAAATATTATCAAAATCGGTCTAGCCGTTTTGAAGATTACCTCAAACAAACAGACAGATAGACAAAAATCTTTTAAACTCTATTTTAATCATAGGTGTCGAGCAAATAAACATATGAGCATGAAAAAAGTCCAGTATTTTGACATTGCAAACACTTCAATTTTATTTATTTGTATAGAAATTTGATATTTTTGGCTATTATTTTACCTACTGAATAATGATAAGGCACTGCAATAATATCCATAATCATCCCACTATCTCACTCTCCATATGAACTTCTTTCACGATAGGAACTTGGTCTTTTGTACTTCTCCATAAATATAACTTCTTGTAGATGACCTGTTGAAACAAAATTTTGTTTCGAATGTATCATTTCTCTTAGTATCATTATTTTTGCGGAAGGAGGCGGTGGATCGGCTGCGCGAGGAGCGCAGCCTCGATGAGGCGATCCGCCGCCGGCGACTGGGGCGGCGTAGGCGCGACTACCTGCGTCTCATGTCGCCCTAGCCGAGGCCGCGGGTGACGTGACCGGGGATTAGACCGTCACCCGCTCAGAGGCCGACTGCGTGAGGAAAGACCGACGTCCTCCCCGAGGGGGGAGGGACGTCGGTCGATGGGAGGGTACCCCACGTAGGGGGTATTCCGTCGGGCCGACCACTGATGACAAGTAACCCTGCTCCGGTGGTCGACCCAACGACGAAGGCGACGTGGTTTTCGGGTGGGTTGCGGGTGTTGCGTGCTTACGCCCCTCTGTCGCCCCGGACGGAGTGGTGCGAGGAGCGCGCTGACCGCAGCCCACCCCAAAAAAAAAAGTATCATCAGTTTTATCATCTCAGCCCTTATAAGTTTCATTGTTGGGCTCGGAGCCTCTCCACTGTGAGAGGAAATGTGACCTATTATACCCCGCTGGCCAGACATATTGCCAAAGGATTTCATTTCAAGGTTTCCTTCTCTTGCATCGATGTTATCTGCATATTAATCCTTTAGTCGTCTTTTATAACATCCACAAATAATTGAGCAGGGTGGTGAACTATAGTCCCACTCCGTCACCACGCGGAAAAGTGTATTTTAAGTAAATTTTTATTGTGTTATTGTATCTTGGACAACACATAAAATAGTCAAAATAAAAGGGACATATCTATACCAATAAATAAAATTGGAGTGTCTGTTTGTAACGTCAAAATAATAGGCCCTTTTCATTCTCACACGGTTATTTACACTATACACATGCCTAAAAATCACTTTATATTTCTTTTGTCTGTCTGTCTGTCTGTTTGTTCCGGGTAATCTTCAAAATGGCTGAACCGATTTAAAAATTCTTTCACTAATGGGAAGCTATAATATCAGGGAGTAACATGGGCTATATTTTATCCTGGTATTCCCACGGGAAAGGGCACTACGCGGGTAAAACGACTAAAACCGAAGCGAAGCGAGGGCGGGTTGCTAGTCTTACATAAAATAGATTTTGCGAAATTTCTTGCAGTAGAAATGCACAATTTCAGTCAGCCTATATTGTGTTAAACTTTTTTTTTTATTTTGCTCTTCAATACTATACGTTGGAGCGAAGCCAACGAGATTCTGATATCCTAACGCCGCACTTTAAAAAAAATAAAATTCATGATTACTTTTAAAATTTGGTTCTGTATGAATAGTTGAATGGAACATAACGGCGGTATTCTATCGCGTCCTGACACTGGTGGACTTCACGAAATTATTAGTCACGGCGAATAATTTGAATTAGGACTTGCCGTAATATCGAAATTCATCATCATCATCGCAGCCCACATACGTCCCACTGTTGGGCTCGGGCCTCTTCTACAATAGGAGTGAATTTAACCTAGTATACCGTGCTGGTCAGACATGTTAGTATTTTTTTTTTTATTTTTTTTTATGGGTTGGCTATGGTAAGCGCACGCGCGGTCCAGTCCGTCCGGGGCGATGAAAGGACGGCGCGCGGGCCCATAACCCACCCGTACCCACGTCACCTCGTTGTTGGGCCGACCACCGGAGCAGATGTGACTTATCGTCAGTGGTCGGCCTGACGGAATACCCTTTGGGGTAACCTCACCTCTCGACGTCCTGGGACGTCGGTCGCCGTCGCGCGGTCAGCCTCTCTGCGGGTGACGGACAATTCCCCGGTCCGATCACCCGCGGCCTCGGCTAGGGTGGCATTAGGCGCAGATACTCGCGCCTGCGCCGCCCGAGTCGCCGGCGGCGGAACGTGTCGCCGAATAGGATCTCTACTCGCACACGATCCGCCGCCTCCTTCCGTGAGATTACGGCCTCACAGAAGGCGGCGACCGCGTCCCAATTCCTGACGCTGACGAGCATCTCCCTGGCGATGGTCGGCAGCGCCAGGTCGGCACCGATAATTGCGACCAGTTCACGGCAATCCCGTTCCCATGCAGCACACTCCTCGAGCGTGTGCTGCGCCGTGTCCTCGTCGCAAGTGCAGTGGTGGCAGGACGGTGTGCTCTCCCTCCTGACATGTTAGTATAGGGTTTCATTTCGAGTTTTCCTTCTCTTGCACAGGTATTATGTGCAAATTATACCCTTTTTCTTTTGGGGAGGGTGGGTTACGGTCAGCGCACTTTTCGCACCACTCTGTCCGGGGCGACAGAGGGGCGTAAGCACACACACTCGTAACCCACCCGTATAGCACGTCTCCTTCATCGTTGGGTCGACCACCGGCACAGAGTTCATTGACTTCAGTGGTCGACCCGACAGAATACCCCAAGGGAGTACCCTCTCCCGTCAACGTCCCCTACGAGGATGCCGAACGCCGTCGCGACGCTAACCTCTTAGCGGGTGCCCGGACTAAATCCCCGGTTCGGTCGCCCGCAGCCTCTGCTAGGGCGGCATCAGATGCAGGTATTCGCGCCTGTGCCGCCCCAGTCGCCGGCGGAGGACCGTATAATTGTATTCTTACTCCGTCACCACACGGAAATTATAACATATAATTTTAGTAGTTATATTTATTGCTTTTTATTGTGTTAAATCAAAGCGAGCATATATTAATCTGTACTTTAAGAAGGTAATCTTTTATACGCTTTTAATATTTAGAACAAATAGAGGAAATAAGAAAGAAGACAGAAAATACGGCATCTAAGGTAGCACGATATATGGAAATTATTTAAAAAAATTCTATGTGGTGACTGAGTAAGAATACACTTCACCACTCCTTCACTTACTATTCTTGTAAAAGACGACTAAGGATATATGCATATAATATCGATGTATGGGAAGAAAAATTCAAAACCAAACGCTATGTCAACACGTCTGTTCAGCGTGGTATATTGAGTCAAATTAATTTCCAAAACTGAGTAGGCTCGAGCCCAATAGCGGGACACACATGGGTTAAGATGATGAATTGATGATATAAATAAATTTCACAGAAAACTTTCTTGAGTAGAGATCGAACCCATGGTACTCAGCACCAAAGCCTCAGTACTTAAACCATTTCGCCATCTGTGAAGTCATAACAGTTATCCTTGACTGTTAGAATATAAAGTACGATCTATTTCTAATTTTGTTTTACGTTAAAAGAATTTTATTTAAAGGATTGCTATAACCAAACATACCTTCAAAGTTACATTTAACTTATAAGGAACTTCAGCAACTATGTTCTAGAAATCCATATGATAGAATACACCTAATAGCAATAGTTTTCGATATACGAAAAGATTGACGGTGCTATGTTCGCGGCTGATTCGAAAACTTCGTGGTCGAATGGCTTGACGGAGGTTCTCGAGTAATCCTTGCCCCTACTATAAAAACATTTTTTTTTTTAAGTTTCAGCGATCATTTCTCCCACGTACGTGCAAGCTCTGGAATGAACTACCCGCTGTTTTGGTTTTCCCGAGCGCTATGACATGTCCTTCTTTAAACGATGTTTAAGAAGAGTAATTTCTTCACGGTAGGCAACGACCAGGCTGTGCCCTGGGTATTACAAAGGTTCATGTGTGGCAGTATCGCATACCATCAGGTATGCTGCTTGCTCGTTTGCTGCTTGCTGTTTCGCAGATATATATGCTTCTACCTTGATTAATACTATACTCTAGAAATAAAGAACTAAAAAAGGAATTGTTACGATTGTATTCTCTGTCATTACATGGAAAAGTGTTTCAAAATTCGCAGCAGAATGTTGTTGATCGCTTTTCTGGTGAGAATCTTATCAAATTTTTACAATGCGCTGACAACACCGCATTGTAACAATAGTGTTGATAGCCGTGCGTATACAGCCGTGGGCTAGTTCATCCGGGGTAGTACCAAATTCCCGAGAGAAAACGACGCCTAAGTAGTAGCAATTTGGTACTGGACTTTTTTTGATGAGCGTGAATATGGGCAACACAATTTTCTTTGCGTATTTTGATGATGCCTTTAGCATTACCGAACCTCATTGCACGCATTCATATGCTTTTCACATTCTTCACGGTAAGCAGCGAACTAGCAAAGGTCCATGGGCGGCAGTATCAGTTACCATCAGGTGAGCAGTTTTTTTTTTCACGCTATGGAAATGCATTTACGCACTATCCCCCGCCGGTTACAGACGGGGGAGTGTGTGCGGGACTCGCCGGCCACAGAAGTGACCGAAGTACCCACTAAAACCACAGCGGCCCCTTCCGCGCTTTTACGAGGTGCCGGAGAGATCGTCTGATGACATTCTATCCCCGACACCCCAATGCATGTGTGCTGTTCGCCACTAATATCAATTAAAAAAATAAACACTTGAATATGTAAAGAACAGAGCGAGCGAAGTTATTTCGAGAACAAATAGTTGTGGTACATTCTGACCGTAACAAATGGCTAAAGATGTTAGAAGTTGGATTAACTCTTAGTTTCCTTCGAAATTAGTGTTCGGGAACTATTATTTACTGGATGCCAATTTTGTATCTCATATGATTTTGTTACTTAAATGTAATAATATTTATACAAATAAATAAAATTTTGGTGTCTGGTTTTTCAAAATAATACGTTTTTATGCTCACACGATTATTTACACGATACCTAAATATTTGTTGTATATCTGTTTGTTGTGCGCTATCTTCAAAACGACTAGACCGATTCTGACAATATTTTACTGCCAGTTACCTGCCTGTATAAGGAGTAATTTGCCTGGTCCAGAAATCAAACCCGAGGCCTCAAAGATATGCCCAAATAAACGGAAAGCTACATTATCGACGAGTTATTTATCCTGATATTTCCACGCGAACGTGAAGTATGTGTGTAAAATTATTTTGCTACTACGTAACATAATAGACTATAGAGTAAGATGGTATAATAATGGGCCGACCACTGATGTAGGGCCGACCACTGATGTCAAGTAACCCTGCTCCGGTGGTCGGCCCAACGACGACGGCGACGTGGTTTTCGGGTGGGTTGCGGGAGTTGCGTGCTTAAGCCCCTCTGTCGCCTCGGACGGAGTGGTGTGGAAGCGCGCCGACCGTAGCTCACCCACAAAAAAAAGAAAAAAAAAAAGATGGTATAATAATACCTATGCGGAGTTACAGTAAGAAGATAATACACCATCCCATTCTTGCTAGTGGGTTTCCTAAAGGATGACTAGGGAAAGAAAATATTTAGCGATAAATGAAACAGATATGAAAAAAATACAAGAACCGAAGAGCTATTTAAAGAAATAAAATTTTAATATTATTAATTAACATAATATAAAAATTTTGAAAATGTATTAATATATTAATACGTGAAGCAAAAATGTTGTACCCCTTTTTAAGAAAATTGGATGGACAAGTATGAAATTCGGCACAGTCGAAGTATATAATGAGGAGAAGTGCATAAAACTGAAATTACTATTATTACTATTATTATTAATTGAAAAATACATTAAATTCATTAAAAAATGCATTACGCACACTACCATAAAATCGCTACCTACACACACAAACACACACACCACGTTTATACACTTTTATTAACGGTTAAAATCTGTGGTCGAACTGAATGTCAAATAATCATAATTATGATGACAATGTCTAATAGACACTTGTACTTATATATTAGTTGTAAATATCTGGTTGACCGAGCTTCGCTCGGTACATTTTTGTTGTATTTTGCCGAATTTATTTAGATATATATTAATAAAAAAATAATAATGAAAATTATATAAAAAAATACAAAAAGGGAATAATAATAACACCGAGATTCGAACCGACGCTGTTTGAATACCACAAAACCCAAAATTAAAACCAGCCGTCTCCCCAACTGACGTTGACAACGAAATTTGAATTCATATTCTTTTAAAATTTAATGTCATTATATTGTTTTACTAAAAACACGGGCAAAACAACATTTGGAGAGGAGAGCCCGGGGAGTCCGTCACCCGTCGAGAGGCCGACCGCGCGAGGAAAGACCAAGTTCCTCCCCGAGAGGGACGTCGGTCGAGGAGAGGGCACTCCTCAGGGGGTATTGCGTCGAGCTGACCACTGACGACAAGTCACCCTGCTCCGGTGGTCGGTCCAACGACGAAGGCGACGTGTCACGTGTGGGTTACGGGTGTGCGTGCTTACGCCCCTCTGTTGCACCGGACGGAGCCGGGCGAGAAGTCCTCCCTTTCTTGCCTGCCGGTGTCGTAAAAGATGACGAAGGATTATAATAGGCAGATAACGTCTAGACATAGTGTTAGTGTCGTCGACGTCAGTGACGCCTTACGCCTTACAGGAATTTATTCTATCCACACCTACCTACAGAATTTTTAACTTCACAAGTACAAATAAGATTATTTTAAATCGATTATATTCTGCATTTCAAATTAGTTACCAGTATGTTTAATCATTTCTATCAAGGACTGCTTAGAGTTGGCTTGTTCTTCTAGTAAAAATAAAAATAAAAAAAACAAAACAAAAATAATATTCTGTTATATAAAATTACTAGCCTGCGATTTCATCCGCGTGGAACAGTTACCTTGGGCTAACTTTAACCCGTGACTTTGTTTTCGTAGAAGGTGAACATATATTTTTAAATACTCCAATTCTGTCACACATGATTTTTGATGATTATACTTAAACCTGTAAAGATGAAGTTATAAGAAGAATATAATATTTATATAAAAGAAAATAAAACTATGGAATATCGTCAAGATCCTTTGTTAGCTTAATATTACGCCAGTAAAATAAATGCTCAATAAACTTTACTCCCAATTACAGACTGATTACTCGTTTGAACACAAATAAATTTTCCTTACCCCGTAACCAGCCCACAATTCTGAGAATTTACCAATTTGATTAAACACACAAAAACATCTAAACACAGCGGTCGTTACCACTGACGTCATACTGCGCAGTCGTATTTTTTCATATTTTCCCCAGAGTGCCATAATTCATGGAAAAATGGATCAGACGTACGACATACCTTGGATATAGCATGTGTGTTTCTATTAGTAACGACGATCTGAAAGTCTAGATGTGTTTTTGTTGAGTCTTCATTTTTATCCGACTATGGAGGGTTATGATTTTGAAAGGCTATGTATGTATATTCATCTGTTTCCTCATAGCTCCTCAACTACTTATTAGAACCGGACAAATGAGGTATCGTTAGAAGCGTCTTGATCGTTCGCTAGTTATAGGTTATACTAGCAACCCGCCCTCGCTTCGCTTCGGTTATAGTCGTTTTACCCACGTAGTTCCCGTTCCCGTGGGAATACCGAGATAAAATATAGCCTAGTTTACGCCCTGATATTATAGCTTTTCATTGGTGAAAGAATTTTTGAAATCGGTCCAGCCGTTTTGAAGATTACACGGAACAAACAGACAGACAGACAGACAAAACATTTTTTAATTGCTATTTTAGGCATAGGTGTCGTGCAAATAACCGTAATTTTTTTTTTTTCTTGGGTGGGCTGCGGTCGGTGCGCCTTCGCACCACTCCGTCCGGGGCGACAGAGGGGCTTAAGCACGCAACTCCCGCAACCCACCCGAAAATCACGTCGCCTTCGTCGTTGGGCTGACCACCGGAGCAAGTTAACTTGTCGTCAGTGGTCGGCCCGACGGAATATCCCCTACGTGGGGTACCCTCCCAGTGCAAATAACCGTATTAGCATGAAAAAATGCCTATTATTTTGACATTACAAACAGACACTCCAATTTTATTTATTGGTATAGATGATATGTCACTGAATCTAACATGGCGTCCGTCTAGAGGTCTTAAAGTACTGTGTTTAAAAATACATTTGAGGAAAATATGTCGTGTTTTATATCATTGGAAAGGGCGTCACTTGTACATTTTAAATATATATATATATGATTAGCATTTGCGCGTGACTTTGTCCGTATTTATACGATAACTCGTTCTTTATCGTAGTTGGGTTTTAGTTTTTACTTTTATCTTCTAAACTATCTGGACAAAAGTCTTAGTATTAAATATATGGCGAATTTAACACATTTTGTGTGGTACACACTGTCGATAGTCGTCTGTCTACAGACCCAGAGAGGTCCGTCCAGGAAAGTACAACACTCTTTCAAAAAATTGACGTCTGAGTAGTAGAAATTTGTTATTGCACTTCGTTTGATGAGCGAGAGAGCAGGAAGCACATCTTTCTAAGGGTGTTTGCGTGTGATGAGTTTTGGAGATGCCTTTAGTATCACAGAACCACCGTGTGGATTAAATTTCTTCCCGCTGCTATTCAGGCTATTAACTAATATTGAGAATTAAATGATGTAAGAAGAAAAATGATTTTCAAAGTACATTATTAACAAAATGTTATCTAGAATTTCGTATTTAGTGATTATATTTTAAACTAGCAATCCGCTCTCGCTTCGCTTCGGTTATAGGTTATAGTCGTTTTACCCGTGTAGTTCCCGTTCCCGTAGGAATACCGGGATAAAATATAGCCTAGTTTACGCCCTGATATTATAGCTTTCCATTGGTGAAAGAATTTTTGAAATCGGTCCAGCCGTTTTGAAGATTACCCGGAACAAACAGACAGACAGACAAAAATTTTTTAATTGCTATTTTAGGCATAGGTGTCGTGCAAATAACCGTGTGAGCATGAAAAAAGCCTATTATTTTGACATTACAAATAGACACTCCAATTTTATTTATTGGTATAGATAATATTTATACAAATAAAGATAATTGAAGTATATGTTTGTAATATCAAAATAGTATCATTTTTTCATGCTCACAAGATTATTTGCATGATAGCGTAGGTATGATTAAAAACCAATTTAAACACTTTTTGTCACCCTATCTCTCTTTTTGTTACGGGTAATCTTCAGAACAGCTGGACCGATCTTGATAATATTTTACTAATTGGCAGCTGTTTGTTATTATTTATACTGACAGCCGTCTGTATAAATAATAACATCGATTAAATTTCACCCTATATGATCTTGTCCGGGATGGAGATCTAACCAAAGTGATCATGGAGTGCAATCGCGTACTGCAATATCTTAGAAGTTATTATAGGTTTATAATGAGAGGATAGCGGGTTACTAGTTTTAAATAACAATTATCTTATTGCTGTTGTAATTCGGAGCAGTCAATATTTGCAACGAATAACCGGAATAGTATTACAAATGAACATACTAAGACTTTATATCATAAAACAAATATCAAACTCTTAATACTATTCAAAGTTATGAGAGAACATAGAAAAGGCTTATGTTTAATGAATTAAAAATAAGCCTTATACTCGTATATAATCGAATTTTCGTGTGGCGACGGAAGAGATGGAAATTTCAAAATAACACCCTACGCCAACAGGCCTGCCTGTTATACGGTCAGTCAACTTCCCTCTCATAATGAAATAGTTCCAGCCCAACAATAGAATGGATTGAGGAGATATATGGGCCGAGATAATGATTCACGGCAGTTGGGAGGCTTACCCGTGGGTGATCGTATGAGACGACTAAGGGATATAAAACGCATATAACATCTATGCGCGAGAAGGAAAACTCGAAAGAAAACTCTATACCAACACATCTGACCAGCGTGGTATAGTCGGTCAATTACCCTTCCATTATGGAGGAGGCCCGAGGTCAACAGTGGGACGTATATGGGCTGAGATGATGATGATGATGAAAAATATCGTTGGTGTGGTGACGGAGTAAGAATACAATTTACCACTCCATTTTGACCATGGGTGTTGTAAAAGACGATTAAAA